>CM047926.1:40983883-45783883 GCA_026230145.1 Diorhabda elongata
GCGTAAATCGAGACTTTTACCTCAATGACTCTTTCATTTGTGCTTGCAAAAAATCGTAGATATCAAAATTGTAGGAAATTTTAAGCCCTGGAACGTTTTATGAACAGATTCGGAAAAATTGTCGTTGTAGAATCTCACTACTTCGTTTTTCTATTATTCTTTCATTTTTTCTTATTACTACTTTATAAGCATAGAAATGTTTTTGTTTTATCTGTTATACATTGGTCGCATGTGGCAACGTTGTAAAATATATTCCGTCTAACCTGGCCATTGGGCATGGTTAGGGAGCGAAAGCGTTCAGTACCTTACAACGGTATAAGACGTAATAGTGCGAGTAAATTAGTTAAAATTTAACCAATAGTTTCATTCAATATAGAATAAATTGAACCAGCAACATTTATCAAGTGAAGAGTCTATCAAAGACGATAAACATCACGAGATACAACAGTCAAACGGTATAATAATTTGTTTATTCATGGGGAAAGTTTGCTCCAAATGACAAAATGAAATAACATATGGAAATATGAAGAGAATGTTTCTAAAAGTGTTTCTCAATTCTGAATATTCACATTGGCAGCTGCGTAAACTGGCAAGACAATGAGAGTTTGAGTCCGCTAGGTACTGGGAAAATAATATAAGGAATTTCATTGTCATTGCCCCACTGAATTTTTTGAAAAGCCAGTTATTCTCGTCGTGAAATGACAATGAAAAAATAAATTAATTCTCATATTGATTAAAATAACCTAAAATTAATTAATCAGGAACTCAAAATAAATATGGTACTCTGTTAGTACCTACTAGACTTCCACTTTTACTTTGGTTTCTTTTTCTGGGCTTTTGGTGACCCTACTGAAAAATATTGGGTGGTTTCTGAAGGCCTATCCTATAATTCACAATAGAAGATAACATCAATTTGTTAATGAAAAATCTTGGAGAAAATTGTAGAACAACTTTTTTAGAGACATTTAGTTAGTTATTTCCTTTATTTTTAGTTGAACTTAAGCTTAAACAAAAAAATTTAATGTTGGTTTGCCAGATTTCCCGGACTATACCCTGTTTTTAAACTCGGAAGATAAATATTTGTAAATTTGAAATTCGTTTTTTAAAATATATTTTAATTACAAAAGCTACACAGAAACTGGAAACTGAAAATAACATATTTAACAGTTAACATATGGATAAGTTTAAAATTCTCACTAAGGTGTCATATTATATTTTATAGAAATAATGAAATTCTATTTGTTGGTGGAATCCATTGTAAATTCTTCTAAATCTAATTTCCCCTCTTCGGTGGACTTCGAATTGCTACGTCGATATGGTTTGTATTTTGTAATTAATCTCCTCCTCATTGGGTTTCAATTGATTGGAAATTTTGTTGATTTCATATAGATCGTTTTATTTGTGTAAGGTTGGAAGCTTGATAATTTTTCCGAATTTCTGTATGTCCAGTATCAGTAAGATTACAAATTTTCCTTTTCGAATTCTTTTTTTTTATGAATAATTGAATGTATTAATTGATAATTTGCTGGAATTTTCTGGAATATTACTCAACGAAGGCGATTACACTTGAAATATTGTATGAGACACTTCATTATAACTTCTTACGATTCTACATGGATGATCATGAGTTCGTTGTTTGTAATTCGATTAATTATTGGATTTTTTATTATCTATTTCAATCGGGTAACATCCAGTTGGAGATTGTCCGTTTGATAATTGCAGCGTGCAATTGTCAGCAGGTATATATTCTTCAGCACATTAGTAGATATCCTCTACCTTCGGGCAATCTTCTCTCTCCAACTAGGTTTCTTTATCATAAGTGTCAAGTAAGGGTAAGTGAAACTAAATTACTTTCGAAAATAAAAAATATATGGTTAAATTCCGATACTTTTGGTTTTAGGATAAGAATGAATTACGAAAATCAATTTGGAACTGGAAAAGGTCATTTGGGTTCCAAAACATGTACAGTATGCTTAGATATTATTGACTTCAGGAATTTGATCCTTTTCGTATATTTGATTCAAATGTTCAATAAAATCAAAAATTTCGTAACTTGATATTATAGAGCTGTGGAGAGTAATTAACTTGGAAAACAGTTTTTTCAATATCACGTACATATGATATTAAATTTTGGCAATCGAGATTAATTTGACTTTTAGTTCTTCGAAAGATGATGTATTTACATAAAAAATCGATCTGATTTAGAATAGACGCTTGCAACTTTTATGGATTGTTACGAAGTTTTCACTTTTGCCAAAGGTGTAAGTGATTGATCGAAATGATCAATTATTTTTTTAATTAAAAAGGTTTGTGAATTTAATTCACTTATTACATGCTTTTGATTTTCCTATAAAAGTTTGATTGCAATGCTCAGCATCATCAAGGTACAAATTGCTAAATAACCATTAGTTAGTTTTGCCTATTACATTGATTAAACCTCTCTATGAACGCATGTGGGGATTGAGGTTCTCGAATTTTCTATCTAAAGAATTAATTGGAAACTCAGTTCTCTCGATTAGATTTTCGCTTAAGCCATAATACTAATTTCTTCACTAATACTAATTATTCTAGTTATTTGAAGGAGCGGACAGATTAGGAATGTTATTGACTACATCCTGTCGACACTGCCAAACGTTATAAGAATTATATAATTATAGGTTTCCTAACAATATGTACTTTTATGGTTAGTGCATTTATTACTGTCTGGTAACACACCGTTATCATCTATAACCTCTACCTTTTTGAATTCCAGTAGTTCCTTATCACGAGATTTATTCTGTACATATGCCGATTCTTGTGCGGAAAAATCAGGATTGATAGGATCAAATGATTATTTAAATCAAAGGGATCAGGATCAGTGAATTCGAATCACTATTTTTAGCTGTTGTATCATGGAGTTCAAATCGGTGTAATTTTGAAAAATTTTCTATATCTTTATTTTTGAATTCGGTACTACAATCGGTGGTTATTTTGAAACGTAATCCTTGGTTATTTATTTGTAGACAAACCGTCTACAAAAGCAAAACCACTAACAAACTTGAGGGAATGGGCTTGGCCAGATCTGGAAAAGAAGTCTATATTGTTAGAAATTCTAATCACATCTGTGTATATGTGTTCGAATGGCTTAGATGTTGGCGTTAAATTAAATTTAACAATTGGTTTTTCAAACATGTTTCGCAGTTGTTTATATATTTTTTCTATATCTTCAGCCATCTTTGGTCAATACTTGAATTTATTTAAGGATGCTTTTACTTCTTTAATCCACGATGCCCTTTTTTATGGACATGGTAGTATATATTTTTTTCTTGTTCGTCCATAGTTAAAATATTTCAAAATTTTGAACAGTGAACAAGGTTACCGAGCAATTTTCCGTACAGAGCGCACGTATGTATAGGATTTAAAAATCCTTTGTCGAATTTAAAGTTTCTTTTTGGTGAAGTAATGTTTGATGTTATTTTTCAATATTTTCATATTTACCGAGTGTTTCAGTAATATCACCGGTTGCTAGAGTTATTTGATTTTGTATTGATTGCTGCTCGATCTACGGTAGGTATGGATAAGATTGGATTCTCTAAAGATATGTGTGCCGCCACTGAATTGGTTTTTGGATTATAATCTTATAATGGTGGTAGAATCTTTACATTTCAGATAACATCATTCAATGTATCATCAACGTCATTTGCGGATAAATATGGTTATTTGCTTCCCAATTTCTTGTTGAATAATTTAATCAATATCATCTAAATCGTGACAAGGCGTCTGCCACTTGGTTCAATTTTCCTCTATGATATTTTATAGTGTATTCAAATTCTTCTAGCTCATAACGCCAGCGCATAAGACCCGTACTCGGCTCTTTAAGAGAAAAGAGCCATTCTACTGGTTTTTGATTCGCAAAAATTTTGAAGGATCGACCGAATAATATGGCCGAAACAATTTGCATCCACAAACAATTGCCAATAATTTCTTTTCAATGGATGTATGATTAATTTCAGCTGATTTTAAGGTTCGGGTATGTGGTGGCTGTTTTGAGTTAATACGGCTCCGATAATATACATTCTTCAAAAACAGTTAATATTGGCCTTGAAATCTATGAATTGTTTCATATGTTCTATTTTTTTTCCTTCTACAGACAAATCGTTGAAGGTTTTGTTAATTTCACAAAATTTCGAATGAACTTACGATAATAGCTGAGAAGACCTAAAATAATTTTATTTCTTCCTGAGTTTTCTGTAATCAACTACGAGACGCCATTTCTGCTATCCGGAAGCACCCATTTTCTTTGGTACTATTCAAATTGGAGAGGACCAAGGAATACAAGAAGGTGCAATGATACCTTTCTTTAACATTTCATCTATTTGTCCTATATATTCATAACATGTTTCACTTTCGAGGTAAATGTAAGTGGGTCACCAGGTCTTAGAAATATATTCCCGAAAATTAACGACACTTGATAATATTGTTTTTCATGTGCTCTGTTTTTAATATCATTTTAATATCATTTGTCTTTAGGTCACTTTTAGCGGTGTTATTAAAACATACGTCTCATATGATTCTGATTTATAAAGAATTGAGTTGTAATTGATACGTTTTTGTTGAGGACTCTGGTATATAAATAACTCCTAACATAGTCTTATCTATTAGTATTTCACCATTTATACTAGTGACGGGGACTTATTTCAGAATCCTCTCATGCGGGCCAACTGAAACTTGGTATACTAAATTTTATCGAAATTATAGCACGATCACTGATAAGCCGTTTATTCTTTAGATCAATGTGAAATTCATTTTTATTAAATCATTTGTGACGATTACACCATCAAAGACTTCGTGGAAATCATATAGTATAATGTGTAGAAAATGTTTGTTATTAAATCCGTGGAATGCAGCTTGAAATCTAATATTATTAGTATATACCTATAATAAGTTTCATAATATATTTTGTACTGCCAGTATAAATTAGTAATTTTAATGGAGGATTTGATTTTCTATATAGGATAATGGATTATATATTATATCAAGTTCGGTCAATATACGGTGTTCTTGTAAGGAATTTGAGTTCGAATAATCAGTATTTTCATTTATTTGATGATTGCAGTCCTGTCGTTTTCACTGTAATGATTTACAAATGATTCTTCCGATATAAAATCATGTTTTCCATTATTACTGTTATTATTTGAAAAATAATCATTATCATTATTTCTGTTAACATGATTTTGTGACCTGTCCATGGAAAGAATTCTAGAAGTAGTTGACATTAGTTGCGGTTTTGGCATTTGATTATGAGGAGTTGAATTAGATATGAAAACATTTCGTCTTTCAAAAAAGGGTGCGTTTGTTGGGTAGTTATTTTTTTATATGTGACACGTGGCTGAATATTTACTAGATAAGAAACCAATTCAGATTTTTGAATGTTTTGTTGGAAGTGATTCAAATTAGGAGAAATTAGTTAGTTCTATACAATTCCCTACAATTAATTGTGCTGTCTCCAAGTTTTAATTGTATGTATTCACATTTCTGGTCATTAAATTAATATAAGTTGCTATTAAAATATCACATCAAGAAATAAAAATGCTCAACATATCAATATCGCCATTGTAAGGTCTGATGTTTTCTAGTTTAGACTGGGACTTTGACTTTGCAGTATCAAACACACATATCCAACTACTATGTACGAGATTGTCAATAATTGAGGGCTGTCGACGGAAACCAGATTGTTCCTTTTAAAGTTTGTTGTGTTTTCCAAGGAACCATAAAAGTGTTTTGCTGATCAACTCTTCTAATAATTGATACATTGTACAAGTAAGAGAAATAGGCCTATAAGATTCCGGTAATGTAGGGGGTAAGTTAGTTTAAGTACTGAGATTACTGGAGACTGACGCCATAGTGAAGGAAAAGTTTGTGAGATCCAGATGTAGTTGTATATGTTTAAGAGTTTAGCGAGGCTGAAATTTTAAAAAAGTAAAAGGGATCTCGTCAGGGCCAGCAGCGGTGTTTTTGGAATTGGCTGAAGTAGTTATTAGTTCGTGTATTGTAAAGGGCGATATTTGCTATCTTCTGTTATTTGTAAGTTAAAATCAGAGTTTAGGAGATTTATATGAGTTGAAATATCGATATTAGCTTTAACCGAGTTATGTCGAAATCAGATTTTCGGCCTTGGATTTTTTGTTTCTATTGTATACCCTTCATCCAGGATTCCTTCGAGCCGTGATATGGAGGAATAAATTTTTTAATATCGAAAGCAAAACACGGATATATAAAACTTGTGTCAGACCAGTAATGACATACGCCATAGAAACGAGAGCGGAGACTGCAACTACTAAGCGGATTCTCAGAACGACCGAGATTAAGACATTACGTTCAATCACAGGGAAAACACTAAGAGACAGAATAAGGAGCAATGAAATTAGAAGAATGTGTGACGTTCCGGATATAGTGAGATGGGCCAGAACTAGAAGAAGAGCATGGAGAGATCATGTCAATAGAAAGGACGACGATCGACTGACGAAAATCGCAAAGGAAGAGAGACCCAATACAAGTAGACCGCCTGGAAGACCACCAAAGCGCTGGTATGAGAGCTGGTCCTCGGAGTCACAACTTAGGCTGCCTCTTTGAAAACACAAGACATAGTCTTAAAATAAGAAGAAGAAGTATACCCTTGATGCTATGCTGGATGGTTGTATTGCATATTGGCAGGAGGAGTTCCACCAGGTGAATGTCATCTTATCAATGTGGGTATTGACTGACTCCAGGGTATAGTAGGTATAAAAGAAGAGTATAGTTATTGATGGGAAATGTTTGTTTATTTGGCCACTGCTGTGACATGACACAATAATCTCATAATTAAAATTCTACCCACACTTTTATCTTATATATCATCACTCTATTCAGTAGTGAAATAACATAAAAATACAATCATAAATAAATCATATTTTACTCGTTTATCATGATTATTAATATTCGTTTCAATATAATTCGCTACAATGTTTCATTATATTTTAGTTCGTTTCGATTAATAAGAGATTGTATTTGTTATAGGTTTCAGAGGTGCCAGTCAAAGTGTAAGATAAATCTTTGGAGAATTAATTGATATATTTGCTTGTAAGAAACGATTAGATTCAGGACACCGACTGACTTTTTTGCTAAGCCAAGCTCATAAGATATATAACCCCTCATATAACTTTCTGCTACACACACACACACTATTATTTTTATGTACGTTTCATTGGCCCTCAGAGCAAAATCTTATATAATTTATTAAAGAAAAATTACTATAATAATAACACGGTGTAATACATGCATGTTATAGATATATTTCCTCGCGAGAGAATATTAATCGCTCTATTTTTGATATGTTGATATGTAATTTTAAATGTTGATTTTTCTCAAAAAAATTTATACAGGATATAAATGTCCCGGGCGTGACTCATCTAATCGCAAGTCTGATTCATCTTTTCAAGTGAACTAAGTTGAGGATTGAGGGTCGAGGGTCCGTTTTGTCTGCCTTCATAGAAAGAAGTCTAATGGCGTTAGGTTATGCTGGCTATTCTATCGAACCGCGGCACGTATCCTTATCCACTGATTTGGAAAAATTTGGTTTCAGGAATTGCCACATATTGATTTTGTAATGGAGCAGTGCTGCATATCACTGAAACCATATTATTTTTGCAGGAACTTTTGAGTTTGCTGTATCAGGATATGAGTCTGCCAAAATTGGCTCGATATTATAATGGAGCAGTTTTAAATATCCATCCAAGTTGTCATAAATGAAAGTCACTAATAACATGTATTATATTTTGATTGAGAGGAGGCGAATTGGTTCTTAACCCATTTTATTTTCGTATTTGATAAATACTCAACTTCGACCTTTGGGAGGGGTGATTGAATAAAACAATTTTCTTAAAATTTGCGTCGCGTGGCTCTCAGGTATAGATAATTGGATAGACAACTTGAAAATGATACGTAGATCACAACACGCAGAGAGCTAAGTGACAAATAATAATTCTTCGAACTTTTGATATATTAATGCTTCTAAATGTTTTTGATTTTAGGTCTCTCTTCTATTTTAAAATTAGTTTTTTCCAATAATTTTTGAAATATTGATAAAAAATCGATGATTCGACTTAACTTCAGTATTTATTAAAACACATAAGGAAACACCAGAGTGGAGTAACTTCAATATATTAATACAATAATTGAGCTTTCAGTAATTTTTGATAGTATTATTGCTTGTTCAAATTTTTGAACTAATAGAATTCATAATTCAATTGGAATATTGATTCTGGTTACTATAGAAATTTTCATTCACTTTTAATTGATTAGATTATGAGTGACGTTGAATTTTCATAGATTAAATAAAGATAATTTGTAGTGAATGATGCTCAATATTGATTGGTGAATTTATGGATATTAAATTTCAATAGGTTGGGTCGTTATGAATATAGTTCAATATTCATTGGCTAGAATTTAAATGACAAGAAATTTTATAGGTTAGGTCGTTATAAGTGAACTTGAAAATTCTAGGTTAGGTGAGGTTGGTTGTTAATGTCGTAGAATTTTTATAGAATTTGCATAAATTGAACTAAGGTTAGTTAAATCAGTTTTCTTATTAATACATTGATAATTTTGGGAAATAACTAAGCGAGCAAGTACTTGATTGAATCAAAATACGTCGAATAGTTTTTTTTACATATATCCAAGTGCCCTAAAATCGCTCCGAAATTTATTTGGTTGAAATTTTCAATATACGTCGAAAAACGTTTATTTTGTTTCTCTCTGAGAGTTGTTTTCCGTTTTCAGTTTGTTCTTAAACGAATTTGAGGACTGCTAAAGGGGCGTATGTCGTAATTATATTGCAGATATCAGGAGATGAGAAGGAATTTAGGAATCCGTAATAGTAGTATACATAAAAATTCCGAAATTCTTAGAAAATATCATTATCATCCAGAACTAGTTTGCAAAAATCATTGAAGCAAAACTGGTGCATTTCCATATCTATTTTTATTCCTCTCTTTCTACCAACTAACTGTAGAACAAAGCTGAAATTACATTTATTCATGTCATTCAACTATGTTATCTTACAGTTTGATAATCATTGATAATAAAAAATAAATTGGAAATAGTTAGTGATATTCATGAGAAAACCTTATATTCAACTGATAATACAATTCAATTTCTTTGAATTGAGTAGTAAATTGTCTGGTTAAAATGTTTCTATCAAAATATTAAAAGAGTATAAATATCAAAAAAATCTTCGTCGAAATTAGCCACAAAATCCAATAGTTTCATGATATTTAATCCAAAATATTTATTTTTTCTAATATATTCACAAACGTGTAAGTGTATGTAACAGAGCAACCAAAAGAGGCAAATAAGAAAATATGTCATTTTAACAGAAAATTTTATAAAATTTGCGACCTGCAGGTCCTCAGTATTTAGGCAGATTTGTAATTTTCATATTCTATCTTCTTAATCGGAATTCAAGATCAAAAACAATTTTTACTGGAAACAGCGTTAAATTAATTTTGTTTACTCGTTCATATATCTAGATACGAATTTTTAACAGGTGATATATGATTTCATACAATACTGCTAACTTCGTGAACACGTTAAAAAAAACGATGAAAAAGTAGATGATGATACTATCTCCACAATTCTTGAATTTTAGATAGTAAATACTTGACATGCCAAAGGAATGATACAAGGACTGATCAATCACATATCATTTCCTTCTAGAGAACTTTTTGCGATAAACGTTTTTTTTTTCTAATCTACTAGTAATTTATATCAATTTGATGGAATTTCCATCCGTCAATTAAGAGAAATATGGATATTTCTAAAACCTGGTTTCTATCATTAGCTAAGTCGCTAAATATTTTCGGCGTTATTACCTCTGAAAACTTGAATGAATTGTTTCTGGTATATGTACGAAATTGATTGGCGATTAAAATATGTTTCGATATCAATGACGTCAGATTTTGAGTTCCCTCGTCCTTACTTCATAGAGAGCTTTAGTCCTATTTTTGAGAACATAGTAACATCCAAATATTTGTCGCAACAACTACATGTACGAGTATACAACCAAGGATCTACCAATGATATTTTGTGAAGTTTCAAATTTTTTCTGTATATATATGTAAGGATACATTGACTTTTTCTTGAATAATCTATACATTTACTTGATATTTTGGAAAATATATTGATTTTCGCTTTGTTAAGGTAATGCGGTATATAGCAGTAAAAGCTTCAAAATATTCCCAATTTTCTTGAACATAATTTTTTATTATAATTTCTACCATAGGAGTAGTCGTGTGAAAAAGCATAGTTCTCTTCACGTCTACATCTTCTTCAGTGAATGAAGGATAAATCGTTATAAGACCACCAAGGATGTTTGTTACTCATTTCTATCTTGCATGTCATCAAACAAGTATATTATATTGTTTCTTTCAATTTATGAAATTTGTTGCAGACAAATTTTTTCACATTTACAGTATCAACCGGGTTCGTGTGCACCCTCAGCTTTTTTGCAATGTCTCTCAAATGCCCAAGGCCCCTTTTGAACCAAATGCCTCGGTTACATAGTCACTAATATCAGTTATTTCAGTATACCTTGAATAGCACTTCATAATATAAAACATTTCAAATGGACCAAACTATCTACCTGCTTGCATTGAAGTTCTAGTAAAATAACATCGCGGCAGTGTGCTCCACACCTATTGATATCAGACATTATTGCTTCTCCATAGAATATCGACTTATCGACTAAACACGTTTTTACCTTGTATCATATACGACGATTAATACTAAGAAGCACCTACCAAATGGCGTACATTTTTCCTATAGGGTCTTCATTTCATTCTTCTTTTGTTATAATATATTATGTTAAAAGGTAGGTACATTGGAATTTCAGATTGTGATTGTTTTGGGAAGTCTTTTCGCTTTACAGCCACTCGCAGAGTAGCTCTACTGCTTTCATAGCTTGTTCGCAGAATCTTGAGTTGTCATCCTCTGCGATACCCTTTGCCTTGATCAGTAATGCTTTCTGACAATGGACCTATGGCTTTTTTGAAAGTTCTTTGATCATTTGGAGTACTTGTTTGATACAATTTTTCTCGTAAGGCGGCCTATCGTATAACTGTATAACACAGTGTACTTCAAATTTTATATACAGTCAAATTAACATTTCACTGTTAATTTTGAAAATTACGTTATTATGTTGTTTGGTTTATTTCGTACATGATGAATTATTCTTATTATATTATGCGAACTTTTTGTCGATATTGGCAACGCAGACTTCATAGAAATCCTATTTAAGCCATTCATAACAGCATCTGAATTCAAATTCAGTGTCTCATTTTATATGGTCGATGGGCAATAATTAATACAAATCATATGAGTTGTGGGAAGTATTTCTCATCAATTCAATGAAGTTCTATCATAATCTTCGCAGTTTTATTCATTTTAACATCAATCATAACTTAATTAACCTTTAACCCATTCATCAGTGTCCTTGGTATCAATAATGTGTGAAATATTGTTGAATAGACAACCGCAAACGAAAAATTTGAACGCTCTATAGTATGGCCGCTCATTACAGAGAGTAATCACAAGCATAGTGCGTTAGTGAGAATTTGTAAGCCTGAATCACACCATAAACAACACTAAAAGGTATTTAGTGGCAAATTTGAATTGAATTTTAAATGCTTTTTTCAAACTTAAATTTTTATTTGAGTTTTGAATACTATATTTTAATATCATATCATATAAATAATACTTTTATTTATCAATTGCATAGCATTCATACATTAAAATCTTCGTTCAATCAGTTCACTACTAAATGTTATATCAACATATTTCACACGTTGTCTTAAATTAAATCGGCTCTAAAATTTATTATTAGAGGTTCCCCTTGTTTTTCCATTGAATTATCAATGTTGGATTGCCTTACTCCAATTAGTTTGGGTAACATTATTTGAAGCTTTAGTAAATAAAGTTTGGACATCACTAATTTTAAATGTTGTGTTTTTCATTGCTACCTCATCGTGAAACAATTTTATTTTTCTCTTTGGCCATCTCATCAACGACATATCTTTGGACTAATGGCCGATTCTCTTTAACGAATGCCAATAGTTCTGCCCGCACCATATTGTTTTCAAAATTAATATTTCGTTCCCCTAACCACTGTTGTGTGTCCACTTTTCTTGCGGAACTTGTGGGACTGATCCGTCCTCAAGTTTATTTAAAATTCCCTTAAACCAACCCTCGAACCTATCTGAGTTCATCTCAGAAACATATCTAGACCATTCTCTACAAAACCATTTTCGGAGCCAATATGTAAGATTATTAATCTTTGTCCTTTGCCCGTCGGGTTTTTTAAGCCCGTTGAAAGGCCACGGATAAATGCATCTAGTGCACTTAAGACTGTAGTATCAGTCCACGCTTTGTTCACCGTGTGACCGGCATTTACCCAAGTCTCGTCAATGTCGATCAAGGATAGTCAATGTATAACATAAATATAATACCACATATTAAAGAATAATAAAAATTAAAGTACATGCTAGAAATGTAGTTTAATTTTTAATTTTTATCAAAGTAAATAAATAATATAATAAAACAAAAGCTTAAAATAATTATTAATATAAAATTTTTAGAATATAATAATAATAAATTAATGTAACGTGCAGCTGTGTGAACTTGACTTTCTCAGACATTGCTTCAGCCAATACGAATCTTTATAAAAGGTACCACTAGCATCCCATGAGCCGATCACGCGTTTTTATTGCTCTCACTACCGACCGGCCAGATTATAGTCCACTTATTTGCAGCATTTTTATCGTATCTTGAAACATTAAATTTCTTAAATATTTACGATCATGAATTATATGTGATGAATTATAGGACTATTTTATTTGTTTTAATATATACAACTTATCTATATTCTGATACTTGTCAGCTTAGATTATCATATTTTGAGTTAAACTTATGTTTATTCAAATATCTGTTTCATTGTACTTTCCAAATTTAATACATTTCTAGACTTTAGCAATATTTGTATTGTATACATTTTCGACACAACTTAGTGGGGAGTTCATGTGCTTCTTAAATTCTTATACAGTGTGTTCATGCAGTAGATTGCCAGTACTATAGGTATTAAAGTGATATCAAATCTAAACGAATCCGCGAGCACAAAGGCTTCGAAAGTGAATATTTGAGCATATTTTATCAGCACCATTATTATAATTGAACCATTCTTTGAAGTCGGTGGTATCGACGGACCAAAGTATTAAAAATTTTTGAGAAATCAAATAGTTTTTGTATTTAGAAAATTAAAAAATATTGTGTACGAGACAAAAAAAGTGAATTTGCATGAATTGAGAAATATCTGATAATAAAATCACGTAAACTGACTAAGTAGAAATTGCGTAATTCCACATTAGAACCTCACCACAATTTACGAAAATGAAGAATGACATTTCTTCAATTGTTAATTTGAACTCACGGAATCAATTTTTATTGTTTGGGTATGTATAACAATTCCATGTATTTGATAAGTAACTGTTTGAAAAAAATGAAAGGATCGATAGCTGCGGTTACTTTATTTTTGCAAAATTATTGTGAGCCTGAAGACATAAATAAGAGGAGGAAGAATGATCAGTCGAAAACAGATTTTGCTTATCGTTGCTGTGAAATCAAACCGACATATCTTTAAAATGCATACTTTTCACCAGAACACTTTATTGTTTTCTAATGGGATATTTCCCATTTAACGTTCATTCGTTTCACCTCGATGTTATCTTATGCATGGTTACCCATGAATCGAAAATTGTTCAACGTTAAAGAAATAATCAGATATGCCAAGAATATATTAACTATGATATTCGCTTTTGCGGCAAAGATACTTCTTTCAGATCCTGCTTTAGATATAGAAACAAAGATAATATTTTGTCACCCTTTAGTTCAGCAATTGTCAAATTGTGAAGACTATTTGAAATATGGTAGTAAGAAGACGCCTTCTTCACTAAGACGCTTGATTCCATTTTTATGGTCTTATTCTATTTTTCTAGTCTAGATAAGCTTCACAAAAGATTTTCTACCATCGATATACTCCTGAGAGCTTTGAAATATAGCAATAAGTAGCAATCTTCACAAGTTCTTCATACTACTTTCGATCATTTGTTTGCTTGCCTTCCACATTGATAGTTGTATCTGCAAAAAAACCTGAAAATATATACCTACAATAGATAATTTTAGAAAAACGGTGCACTCTGTATATTTCTTATTGTCTTATCCATAGTTTCTGAAACCACTCTTTTAGATATTCTGGCGTGTTATTCACAATATTTCAAATTATTTGGAAAGTATACTGAATAAAAAAGTTGAACTTACAGATATTCGAAAGAATTTAATACTTAAAGCTCACGGTCTCCATGCCAGGTATTTTGTGCATCGTGTGCCAAAATGAATTAGCCGTCCGTGGAGGACAACTGTTACCTATTTAGTCCTACTAATTCCTCCCATTTTTAAT
This sequence comes from Diorhabda elongata, assembly GCA_026230145.1. NCBI lineage: Eukaryota > Metazoa > Arthropoda > Insecta > Coleoptera > Chrysomelidae > Diorhabda > Diorhabda elongata. Next base: position 40,998,405 of record CM047926.1, read on the forward strand.
TTCAAATTATTGTCTAAATGAAAGAAAAAATAGCCTATGAAACTTGAAAAAATATATAATAATTGGATATCGTTTCCAACTAATAGAATGGAAAATATGAATTCTGAAAAACAGACAGGATACAGACTCTGAAATTCTGGAGATCACAACATGTTATACGAATTTAACGAGTTTGTCAAGTTGTCATCATATTTTAATAGTGTATTTCATATCGTTAGGAAGAGCATAAAGTAAACAACTTTTGGGGAGACGTTGAAAACTCTAAATATTATTCAGTTTTTTTCATAGTCTTATAAATTGAATGACATTCCCTTTCCCCCTTTTCATATTACTTCATGATTCACTACAATAATAATAATGTAACAACTGACCTCACTTCTGTTTATGGATTAACACGATACAATTTCAACTTCATTCATAACAACCTTACCTAACCTACAAAAATTCAAGTTCACTAGTTCACACCAACACACACAAGATCAACGAGAATCAAAAACTACATATCTGTGTCACCTGTAAATTTGAATAATGATTTTTGAACTCTATGAATTATATATATATATATATATATATATATATATATATATAATATTAGCAGTTTTCCATTGGGAACGTGGCAATAAAACACCAAAGTGGACTAACTTCAATATATTTCCCGAGCTTTCGAATACTTATGTATTCATCGTCTGGGTCTGAAATTATGGTCAAATACAATATAATTGATATATTTTCCAGAACTTATTGGTTTCTTAACTAGTCAATTAAATTATGTCATCTACCTACTTTTCACCGAAGAATAATTTGAAGGGTGAAGCATATATTAAAAAATCCAAGATATAATCCATTACATAATATGCTAATATAGGGGATATTGAAAACCCCATTGGAGTTCCAAAAATTTGTTGGTATTTTCTATTATTACAAGAGAAATATGAGTTGTTAAAAATGAATGTTATTAATTATAATAGAGTTTCTTTATTAAGATTTCAATTTTTAATTATATCGCTCCATCTATGTTGTAGAGTTGTAAGGCAGTGGTTCTTAACCTTTTAAAGCCGCGACCCAAATTTGAGAAATATGTTCATGTCGCGACCCAAAAAAAGTCAAAATTTTTTCATTGCTTTATTTTAGATCGTATTTTTAAAAAATCTTCAATCCTACGATCATTATTTTTTTAACTTACCAAGTTTTTATTTATTTTTTTAATAACAAAGATAAACAAAAGTACTTTTCGATCCAAGGAAAATTTAATTAATAATCAAGTGTTTTTAATAATTTTTATTGACCAAATTAAAATCTATTTATAACTTTTTGAAAATAATTGACATTTAATTATTCCTAAAAAAAAGAAATATCAATACAGATGTTAAGTCTTTTAAATTTTAAATGCAAGTCATACAGTTTTAATGAGAACCTTGTGCTTGAATACATTTTGAAAGATCTTCAAACCTCGTTTGAACGCTTGTCAAGAAGCACCTTATATCTATTTCAGGATTTAACTTGTTCCAGTAATTGTTTTTGATTACACACATAGCCGATAAACCAGCCTCACACATATATGTTGATGAAAAGGGCAATTATACTTTTAGGGTTTCTTTAACAATTATTGGCTTTTCGGTTTTTAATTTTAACCAGAAAGCACATAAAGATTCAGTGTTTTTGTAGAAATTGTATCGAAGTGCTTGGTTACTTCGTATTTCTATTAATTGCTCTTGAAATTGATTATTATTATCAAAATTAAATGGCATTCAAACCCAATTATATTTAAAAACATCGTCTGCATATCGATCAAAGTCTGCTATTAGTTTTTCTAAATGATTAATAATAATTTTCTTTATTTCAAAATCTGTGATATCAATATTATTGTCTTCAACAAGTAAATTAAGAGTTCGGGAATGAAGCAAGTTTCTTTACTTCAATCTTATTCCTCTATAATTTGAGTTTATTTTTAAAACATGTAATTTTTTCAGTTAATCCAATAATAGCATGATTACGTCCTTGCATAGTCGTATTTAGATTATTTATTTCAAATGAAATATCTGACAAATAAGCAACTTGAGTAATCCACTTCAACTCGGAGAATTTAGATGCTAACGGGTGTTTCTTTTCTCTCAAAAAAAAAAAATCGACTTCTGTCCGCAAGGACAATACTCTTTGAACAACTTTGCCCCGGGCCAGCCATCTAACTTCAGAATAATATAATAAATGTTTGTATTCTGCACCAAATTCTAAACACAGTTCGCGAAAACTCTACAGTTAAGAGCTCTTGATTTGATAAAATTGACTACCGCAACAATTTCATCCAAAACGATACATAATTCGGGTGATGATTTTTTTGAAGCAAGATTTTGTCTATGTAACAAACAATGAATCGATATAATTTGTGGATTCATTTGTTTTGCTTTTGTCGTAAATCCCTTTTGAGATGCTGCCATGGCAGCTGCACCATCGGTGCAAATACTGAAACACTGATTCCAATTTAATCCTTCTTCTACAAGAAACGAATCGACCATAAGAAAAATATCTTCACCTTTAGTTGTTGTTGACATTGGCTTGCAAAATAAAATGTCCTCCTGTATATCTATTAAACCTGGATACCGCACGTGAACTATAAGTTGAGCACTTACATCTGTCGTTTCATCCAGTTGAATACTAAAAGAACCAGCAATTTTTATAGAAAAAATAAGTTGATTCTTAATATTATTAATTCGTAAACGAATTGTATCATTTGATAATGGTATCTTTTGTAATTTCTTTGAACTTTCATCTCCGCACATGATACGTGCCATATCAATGGCAGCAGGTTTTATAAGTTTTTCAGCAATATTATGGGGTTTCTTTTGTCTTGCAATTTGCCAAGCCACATGAAAAGAAGCAAGTGTAGCTTATTTGGCAGAATTTATCAAACCATTACTACTTGGTGCATCCAAACGCTGCTGTCTTTTTAAATGGGCTTCTTTTCTTTCGAAAAAAGTACGATCTTTTCCCTCAAAGGAAAAATTTTTATGTTTTGCATCAATATGTCTTTTAAGTTTGTTCGGTTCCATCGATTCATTACTTAATATTTCACTGCACAGCACGCATTGCGGTTTGTTCACTCCTCGATTATAAATGAAAGTAAAACCTAATTCTAAAAATGCTTTCCTGTATTCACGTTTTGCCATTATTAGGGTGATTACAATTTCACAATACTCACTGCAGCTTGATCACTCCACTATTAATAAAAAGACAAAGTTTGTTTCTAAAATGCTTGTATTCACGTTTCACTGTTATTCACAACACAATACGCAGAAACGAGTTTTTGACAGATTGGACGTCTTATCCGGAAGGCCATTCGCGAAGAGCGGCAAAACCGAAACATTGTATTAGGAAATAACTCTTCTAGGAGGTGTTGGTATTACTAATTATTTGGTGTATTATTAACTTTTTTGGTTCGACTCAGCGCGACCCAAGAAATATGCTTCGCGACCCATAGGTTAAAAACCGTTGTTGTAAGGTATATATTTAAGTGTACACTACTAAACAGAGATATTAAATCCAATCCTAACAATACAGAATTTGGTGATTATATCATATTATTGAAAGTTTATTTGATTTTAACGGAGATTGTTTCGATTCATGATTGTGGTTAGTTAAAATGTTGGTTACTTTCGCTATAACGACATTTCGTTCATTTTGTATGAAAGAGACTATGTAAGCCATATTGCCTGAAATAGTTTTGATTGAACTATCTTTAGTAATTACAGGTTCAATACTGAATTTAGGCACTAACGATACAAACTGTAAAATATCCTTAGGTATTTTTGTACTTGAAATATTTTTAATCCAATTATCTTGGCTTTTAAAAATTGAATTGATTTTTAGTTAATAAGATTATTGAGTTTATTTGTTTGTTTATTCTTAATTTTATGGAATAATTTATTATAAATAACTTGTCTTGTTTTTTTTTATGGTTTTTATGGCTACATATATATAAATATAATATATGTAGCCAGCTATCTTATTGGGAACGTAGCAATGAAACACCAAAGTGGACTAACGTTAATATATTTTTAATGTATTTTTAATATATTCAACGTCATTTTGAATATTGAATTTTGAATTCTATGAATTTAACATTAAATATTTAACTTATAGCCACCATATCTCACTTAATCATTTCCCAGACGATGAATACGTATTCGAAATATATATTTTGACTTAAAGAAAAGTCGAAACGTCTAATTTTATCGTTCTTCCAGAAATGATTAAAAAAACTGAAATTTTAAAACTGAAGAGACCTAAAATCACATAATTATGAAAATTGTCATTGTGCAATTATAATTTGATCAAAGGCCGCAATAGGCTAAAACATTTTTTCTGTTATTAAACAAAGTTTAATGAAAGGAAACTTGAAATCAAAACCATATAAAATAAGGTATAAGAAATGAGAAATTTAAAAAATTTTTATATTCTTATAGAAAAACTTTCGGTTTTGTCATATAAACCAAACAATCATCAAAATGGTTGGTAAGTTCTTACCATACCGTTAGAATTGCAATAGACATATTCCTGTTCTTCCCTTTCATCTACTGAAGCAACGACCAGTGGTCATCTGAATCGATGCGTACGAAAATTAATGGAATGGTACAAGAAATTGGTTTTCTATTTATTTATTTATTTATTCATTTATTTTCTATTTATTACAGTGTACACTACTCCTACACCAACACTCACAATTACACTGTCTGAAGACGATAACCAAGTTGTCGTCTTCAGAGACTGGAAATAAACTAGTTCACTTGGTTCTCGAATTGCGCGTTTATACGAGTATATGTCCTTTACTAATTTTTAGTTTAAGGTGACTAAGATGTTTTGAAGTATTACAAATCTATTCGATTTTATTAGATATATGATCTCATACAAACTCTTCTTCATAAATGCATAGCTTCAATAAAATTATTCAATTATTAAGAATAAATATTATTGTTATGAGATTTTTTGATGCACATTCGAATTCTCTTGATTATCAGATGGTAACCCGAAATTTTAGCCTGGTAGAAGCAGAAATAAAATTATGGAACAAATTATAGAATCAAAAAGTTAGCTCTAGTATACGCGCTTGGAGTAAGAGTTGAATCATTGATGGTCAATAATATAATATATCAATATAATATATATGAGAAAGGTTAATTTGTAAATAAAATACAGAGCAGCTTAGAAATAAATAAGGGAACATTAAAAAAGCGTCATTGAATGCACGTACCTATGTGCTACGATTGAAGAGAAAAAACTTTGAATGCGTATTGTGAAAAATAAATAAAATGAATTCCATTAACATATGTTTATAATCTCCTCAATCCTCGCAATTTCCTTAGCAGGCTTCCAGGAAACGACAAAACTTAATATCTACAATTCTTTTGAAAAATAGACATTTCTAATTAATAATCCAACTTATAAACAATATCGGTTATAATTTATGTTTCTAGAAAAAGTAAAATATAAAATAAATATAATCCTAAGCAATTATTAAGTAGTGTTTTTCAGGAGATAAAGAATGTGTTATAGATTTCCAGGAAGATCCACATTAAATAACTTTCTCTAGAGATACCTGAAATAACTTACTAGTTGACACTTCTCGGAATTCCATAGACGGGTGTTATCATCGCCCGGGAAGGCTGTCAATTAAAAGGTGTAATAACTCTGCTCACGACACATGAAAGAATGTTTGGTGGGGTCGTAGCTAAGAGCTTGAAAAATAAAATGTCATTTCACGGACAACGTGGAATTAACAACTCTGTATTAAATTAAGAAGATTTACTTGCGTTCTCAAAACCTCATTCTGCTTTCTATAATTGATGAAGATTGCAACTGTAATGACATTCTTATTTATTGAAACAATTTATGATCACAAATCGGTGTAATGAATTTATACACACGGCGTATCTTACTTACGTGATTTATTCACAACCTAACTTCTTCTTCTTCTTCTTCTTACGTTAGGACTAGGTCCTATATTTTCATCAAGGGTTTGGCAGAAGTAGTTGAAATGTTGAGGACCAGCTTTCATACCACCTAATAGGTTCATTTGGCATTCTGTCAATATGGTCTCTCAATTCTCTTCTGCGGCTCCTTGCCCATCTTACTACATCCTGAATATCGCACATGTCCCTTATTTCTTCATTTTTCTTCCGATCGAGTAACGTATGTCCTGTTATTGATCTCAGAGTCCGCATTTCTGTTGTTCTTAGGAGCCGTTTAGTGTTTGTGTTTGTTTTTTCTTTAGATTTCTATCGCTTGTTATGTTTGTCCCTAGATATTTGAAGGACATCACTTGTTCTACACTCTGATCGTAGATCGCTAGTTTACATCTTCTCGGTTCTTTAGATATTATCAGAGATTTTGTTTTCTATTGTGGATATTTCCATGTTGTACGTGTTCACTATTTGTTGGAATTTATATAGGAGCTTATGTAGGTTATCTTCGTCTTCCGATATGATTACTGCGTCATCAGCATAGCATATTATTTTTATCTTTATCTCACAACCTAACTATTCACTAAAACTCACACGTTAATAATTCACTAACACTTACCACACTGAACTATTTTCAAGATATTATCCTTTCAATTACGCCGTTTATTTCACATTTGACTATATCGATGTGTTCACTTTGGAAACAAATTGTCATTTTCTGAATCTTAATTAACTACAAAAAATACATTAGAAAATAGAATTATTTTATTTCACAAATTTCGTGGGGATATTTCAGAAGTATTGTATAGAATTGTACAGAAAGCTAAACCCCTGAACTAAGATGACTTAAAAAAACGAATCTCTGATTGCGAGCATTTTGAATTTGAAGAAATCGACGTGCCGAAACGTTTTCCATAACGTGCCCCCATTTATTCATCAACAAATTCATTCCATTTGGATATTTCATACTGTATATTGGTTCGTTTTGGAATTACTATGATGTCGATATTTTATAGGTATCATGTAAATGCTAACTGGGATGTGAGGGTATCTTTTTCGAAAGATAACATCCCTTTTTTAATAGAGTTCATAGAATACGAAAACACATTTTACACTCTTTATTCACCTCCTAAATCGTATTCAGTAATCGTATAAATACACGCTTCAATTTAATTGATAGTCCATGGCTAATGTTACTCTAAAAAACTTCTCAAACTAGACTCAAAAAATAAGCCATAAGCTGGAAACTGTAATGTACACCGCACTTGTTTCACACGCCTATTATTTGATGTCGACAAAGTTGTAGGCAATTTACTTGCCAGCATCTGTCAAAAACTGACATTCAACAGCTGAAACATTTTTTAAGTTTCATCATTTTGCGAGTTTTGTGGTAAAAGTTCAATAAGTAATTTTCTTCAGTAATGAGGGTTTCCACCATTTTTTCCATCCCAGTCTTTAAGAGGCACTTCTTAGTGAATCATTTAACGTTTTTTCTACCTTATATTATTCTTCCTTTAAGCTTGTTACTGTTATAGATATCTGGCTTCTTTTGCTTTGAGATCCAGACTAAAAGCTAGCCAATACAAAATATTGATCCCAAAATCCCTAAGCAATTATCCCGATTTCCTTTACAAACCCCATTAGTGTATCGGTCAGTATCCGCCCTTCAAATTCTCTGACACTGGATAAAAGTTTCCAATCCCAGCTCACAGTAACCTTCCTTCAGTTAACAATGATTCAATCTCCTAATATAAATTGTTTTCATGATAAAAACTTATTACTCAATGACTGTTCATGCAGTTAGTCAATAGGGGCGAGAATCAATATTTTTTGTTGTGATTGCACGGTGAAATAACGTCTTCCATGAATCTAGTTACCAACTATATATTTTAGTGGATAGGTGATTGCACTTTGATTCTGATTTGGTATGAAGTATATTCATTTCAAAAGTAGAATACTGGAATTAAGATTAAAATTATTGACGACGCACATTTATTTATATTAGCTAATTCTTTTTTGAAAAATTTAGTTAAAAGTTTTTTTTTGTAGTTCTCGAAGAATAAAGATCGTCGCCAACTGAGAATTTTTTTTCTTTATATTGGAAGATGTACTGAAAATAGCTACACAGAAATATATTTAGCACGGTCAATACATCTGAATAGATCACAGCGGTATCATCAATTGTAAGCACAAGTATGTGATTTAAGAAGAAGAATACAAATCAGAATCTTTATAGAAGGCCCTCAATTAAATCATAATATCAAGTTTTCACCTCACATCAACTGAAGAGCTCTTGCTCTCATATTATTGACATTGAAAATGATTTCAGTTTACAAAAATCGATGTTTATATATTCAGTGCCGTTATTCAAAATTTCATATACTTTTCCGTTAACACATTCTTTTGAATATAATAAATTTCCAAACTCAGGGTTTTTTATGTACGTCCTATACGCAATATATTATAGAGCCTTCTTAGTTTATGGAGTACAATTTTTTCTCCTACAGATTTTGGATTCATTATCTCTTTCTTATACTGCTAATTTTACCTCTCCTGATCTTATTTTCTATTCATCTGCGCTAAATTAAATATTGATATTACTATTTTTTTTTGATATCTTATTCCATCTAATTTGCCCACTACTTTTTTCGCGACTCATATTTTTCTATACAATTGAATAATCTTATATTAATTTTATGATAGATTATGGCTGTCACATATATATCTTGGCCGTAAAATCTGATCTCGATCTGCTGAACTCGGTGCAAAATACAGCTTTACACCTCTGTTTAGGTACTTTGCGATCTAGTCCTGCAGAAAGTATTTACTGCGAAGCTAATGAGCCCACTCTTTGGATCGGACGGCAGCAAATTCTGCTTTCTTATCGTCTAGCCCCCTCAATCCTGTCTGCTCGCTTTTCACATCAAATTCTAACACGTTACCCAACTACTCAGCCTTGCCATTATTAAAACCTATCCCTTTAATTTTATCACAGCTGCTTGACGGCGTCATCCTCAAATAAACTAGTCCCCTTCCTATCCCCTTTAGTCCCCCATGGACCATCAACATTCCTAAGTTCAACACATCCCTTATGAGATACAATAAACGTACAACACCCAAACAATTTAATGATATAATAACCACTATGATTTGATGTTATACACTGATGCATCCAAAAATGAAACAGGAGTAGGCTACAACGTCACAAATTGCCATAAAATCTTCCCTAATCCTATCACACAGGCGAACTATTCAGCATTGTACAGGCCATCAATTCAATCTCTCCACTTTATAAGCTCGTCGCCATATGTACACACTCACTTGCCTCTATTTTATCCATATGAAATATATTTACCGAACATCCTATTGCCCAATCAATACATGATTCGTAGCATCTTATCTCATCCCAAGGAATAGCAGTTGTTTTAATTTGGTTACCTTCCCACATTGGCATCGAAGGCAAGGAACTAGCAGAGCAACAGGCAAAAATTGCAACTACATCTACCGTCACCGACAATGTAATTATTGGAAAGGATTTAAAATCACAGTTCAAAAGAAAATTCATAGTTACATGGTTGCAGCATTGGGACAGGGACACTATTAACACGTCAAATACAGCGCTCAATTGGTAACCAACCTATTATCTTCGCTGGTCTCTCAAGGCGATAAGAAGAGTAAGAATCGGCCATTCAAGATTTACTCCCAGACCGTTTTGCTCCAGCTGCATCTCGTATCTGACCATAAAGCACATTTTGACCGAGTGTCGCAAATTTACCGTCGAAAGACAACAATTTCAGCTTAGCCTAAACTACAATGAAGTCCTTAACAACTCGGAACAAATCACCTCTCTACTTCAGTTTCTCAAAGATGTACAACTGTACCACAAACTATATGTATTCCGGATAACAATTCCTCAATTCAATAATTTTTGTTATTATTCTCTTTAGTACTTTCCAATCTCTACATATATTAGGTTTGATTATACTTGGTATGTGATTAATTAATTTAGTCAATTTTGCAGGTTAACCACACAAACTATTTCATTGAGAACATCATCGCGTGCTTTGACGGTTTGTAACGCGGGTCGTACGTCAGGTTACAGAATTACTATTAATAGTTGACCCAAATAGTGACCGCTCGATTATTTCATAATGGAAAACCTTTGCAGCCTATATTAGGTTCATTTGGTTAACTGATATGTTAGTGAGTTTGCTTGGTTAAAATTAGCTTCATTAATAGTTTTCATGTTATCGATTTCTGTTATTAGTTTTTTATTGGTGAAACTTGAGATGTGCTTCCATAATCTTTGTAACCGTCAACGAAATTGAAATCTGGCGACTGTTTTCACTGTTAGAAACTCACTTCATGTGCTAAGCTTCATAATTCATTCCAATATATACCACAGAGGTCGCTCGGAAGTTTTAACGTGGAGGTACGTTTGCAGGCGGAATATTTTTGGGGAAAACTTTGTATATAAACGACGAATTTCAACATCAGAGAAAGTACCTCAGTCTACATAGTGATTTCATCGAGTTAACACGTACTTTAGTGAAGTGGACTCGGATAGTTAGGTAAGACACTGATGAAACTTTATTTTCAGATTGCAGTGCCACGACAAAGTTCTCTATATTTTATGAATAATAATAACTTCGTATGAAAGAATTGTGTCATCAAAGGACTGGATGTTAGCACCCCCGCGATGAAAGTTGATAAAGAGGTGAAGAAAATGGATTGAAATCAAAAGAAATATGGCAACGGACAAGCCGTACACAAAAAAACGCCGGCAACAACCGAAAATTAGTACCGATATTCATGGCAGTATTGGAGCCCGTAGAAGAGCAGTCATACAAGAAGCTTAAATACCTATGTCACATAAAGATAAGTGCGTTAGAGCAGAAAAAACACGACGGACCTGTACAATATTACAGATACCGAGGTTTTCACCATGGGCAAAGAAGCAAGTAATGTAAATGCAAGAACTGTGGAGGAGAGCACACGGCGAACTACAGGGGTTAGGAGATAGAAACAAACAAACAAACCACGAACACCACTCATGCAAGAGACATCTACGCACTAGGTGCTGGGATAACGTCAGCCCCATCAAGATAAGGAACGCCCGAGCTATTGAATGTGCTGCAGAGCATGCATACACTCATAACAACACTCATCGCTCAACAGGTGAAGTAAAATGGAGGACAAAAGGATCACTAGGTTAGTAAAAAAATCAATACAAGAGGACATCCCCCGACATGGTAATTCCGCACTTCATAAGCAAGTGCCAAGTTATACATCGAGAACAGCTGTGTCGAAGACTAAAACACACACAAACGTTTTAATACGTCAAGTGTGAGAAGACAAAAGTGTATAGCTAATGAGGATGAGGACCTGGTAGGTGGTGGAATGTCAGTTCACGTAGAGACAACGGTCGTGCAGTTGTGAAAATGTGGCGCAAAGCAAATTTGAGAAAAAAAGATGACGGTGATTTATTTTTGCTAGGCTAGGAGTTACATGTTTCATGTTGACAGAGATCAAAAGTAAACGTCGGTAATAATTACGTCCCTGTCTTCGGTACAGCGAATTTATGTTAGCTAACTTTCGCTCATCTTCAGCGGTGGACAGGTTACACATATTCCCGAGTTCTATAAAAGCATCCTTTTTCTCAATTCTGTTTTTGTAGTTGGTGTGTTTAGCATTTCATAAATATTTACAATTTCTGTAGCCCCCAATTAGGTTGGAGTTTTCCGTTGTCCATTATTTTTTAAAAGTATTCTGGAAGGGTATATACCTGTTTGTAGGTAAATGAAAGAAATTACTCAGACATTACAGCTTATTCCCTGCTCGCATCAAATCAAACTACCACTAAATCACTACTACTACTACCATATTGGTCTAATTTCAAGGATGTTTACACAAATTTGATAAACAATCCTAGAGAACGTGGACCAGTTTAGCAAACGCTGCAAAAGTTCTAGATTGTCACAAACGGACCGAGTTTGTGTTTTGCTTTTGTTCTGTCCACCTGGTAGAAATCCGGCATAAAACTGAATTATCTTATACATAACGTTCCAATACAAACATCTTTGAGTCAGATTGATACAATATAAGTAGAACAGCCAAAACTATGCACATTACTAAAAGGGTTTATTTTGTAGGATTTACAACTTTTGTTGCATGCATGAAGAACTCGGAATTGCAATCAAATTTTTCATTTTAATATTCACTATACCAACTAATTCATCAAAGTGAAATTTACATATCCAAACATTTCTTGTAGAGCATATGTACAAATTATCCCCTGAAACGAGAAAATTAGTTAAGGAGTTAGGGCGTTATTATTGACTACGAGAAACGAACCGTTAGTAGGCAAGCCCCTAATGGAACAACTGAAAGAAATTAATTCTGGTAATCAAGTACTATGTTTCATTGGAATTAAAAGCAGAGAAACTTTTTCATTTCGAAACTAGATGTAATATTAGCTTTTCGCAAAACAACAGCTGTAAACAAACAATCAACTTTTTCGTAATTCCATTTGATTTTCCATTTCGACGTGCAGTCAGGCTTCCATTTCCAATAATTTTATGTAACTCATGTGTAAATTTAATCTCAGTTATGAATCATTTAATTCGATTGAATCATGATTAGGTTCGTGTGAATAGGAATTTGAATTTATTTAAAATTGTGGTTTCCTGTGTCCATGAGTTAAGAGTGATGTGAAGAATGATTAGATGATTTTGTTGATTACCTGGTTCCTTCTTGCTTGTCAAACTGCACGTCTTCTTTAATATAATGTGTCGTGAAGTAACTGTATTCGAATCCAAATCACTTTCCATACTCTTTGTGTTTCTTCGCTAGCAAAGACTTTTCAATTGAAGAAAATATGGGGGAAATAAGGATAATGGTGAAACTATTATATTCCATTTTCTTCTTGTTTATCCGAGTGATGATTATTGTTGTTTCGACGTTTTTTCGTTTATCGTTTTCGTTATGAGGAAAAAGTATTATTTCTAGTACATTAATGCTGCAATTAATATTGATTCTACATACTTTTTATAACCAGCATCGAATGAAGTAGTCCACTCATTCAGGTAGAACTTGTAGGTAGTAAAATGTATTATAATTGAATAAAAGCTAGTTAATTCTACTACTTTTTTCCGAAATAGTTTTCTTTGATGGCATATTCTCAATGCAGTACTTAATTTCAATTTCTTCCCCATTTTGCGTTCAAATGAGCCACTGATAAGGATTTATTATTAGGCAATATAACAGAAGAGAATGTCATATTTGAGTTGAGTTTGGGTATAAAGAATAATAACAATTTATATGAAATTCATGATTCTAATTGCTACTTTCACAAATATTAGAAGTATAAATTGAAGGAGCAAGAAAAAAATCTTGTATGATTAAAACAGGTTTTATTTTGATTTCCATTTGGTAGGTGAACTCGCAAAACATATTCAGAGTTGTTAGTATTAGAAGCAAAAACTTCTGTATGACAAAACACGTTATCAACTTAACCTAACTTGAAAAATATCTAGGAAAATTTATAAATGAACAATATGTATATTTAGTACGTCACGTATTAATATCTAGTGCCAAGAAAAGAAATACTTAAAGAAATGACCACGATAGAAGAACAGAGTTACGAATCGAAATCACTCTGAGAGTGGAAATGAAACAGACCAACTGAGAGAGAAAAAGAATTTATACTATTACATTCCAGTCTTTGGACGACTAGTTCCATATAAGGACAAAAACGAGGGTGTAACCCTAATACGTAGACATTTCCTTTACGAAAAGATCGGTCTCCAACAATGTAAGCATTCATAATAGCAAACATTCAATTTATTGTATGACACACACACAAGGTGTCTTAGTCGTAGCTGGAAAGAGAGCTGTGACACACAATTTATATTCAACATTCGATATGACATTATATGATACGCTTCATCGTTCTTAGCGTGTTCTTGCAATATAAAAATAATCGAATAATTCTCATGATGAAATTGACTGTCTGCTTTTGCTATACACAAAAACATAACTCGCTTCGGTTGTTGATATTGATGTAGACCAAGGACAAGTATATACCTACATATAAACATGAAATTTCATCAGTATTTCCAATTTGGGTTTCTCAATAGCTTATATAAAGTCAATATCCGTCAAACATATAATCCTTAGTGTGATACCGAGAAGGATTAATTTATCGAGCTTGATTTGACAGAAACATTACGATCGTTTTTAGAATACTACATCTTAACATTATTTATCAACGTAGCGTTTGTTAAAGAATGTATTGATTTCATAGATTAAATACAATTTCATTAACCCAATAACAATCTGTACTTAATTCTCCTTCAAAACTTCAGTTGGATATCCATGTACACTAAAACAATATCTAGAAGTATTATTCTATATTATTAGATTTATATATTCCATCTTAAAATTGTCGAAGCATGAGTTTTCACATCTTTTCCTATCATTATGAAAGACGCCCGTCTCAATTTTTCTTTTCTCATGCTTATTATAGATATTTCCACTTACTACGCTCCAAGTTCTCCATTAGCCGCATTATTTTTTTGAATGTCAATTATTTTGTAGGTAAATGTACACATAATTCCCCTCACACACCAAATTAATTTGAAAATTGTAATGCAATGCAATTAAATCGATTTGAAAAACGTTATTTCTAATAAGAAATACAAAAGTCTCCAATAAGTAAGAAGTTGATAGTAATGATACTTATTTCATTCGTTTGCTAGAATTAACTTGAATTTAGTTCATGCTTCTGCTTCATAAGAACGAAATCAATTGTGCTTGTTGTGATTTGTGAATGAAAAAGCCGGGGCCTACCCTACGTCCAAGGACCAGTTTTGACAAAAGATTACATCGAAATTGAATGGAGCGCTGCTATGATGACGTTATAACAGAAGGGCGAAAACGGTGTCTTGAATTGCTGATTATTATTATCCACTCTGATGACGCCTTCATGCTACATGCAGCATGTCCGCGAGTAGATATAACCTGCAATTAAATGTACTGATCTTTTCATGTTTGGTAAGTATCAATAATTACACGACCATAAACGGATTTTTCATCATCACCTTTTGTTTTCTAAAATTTTCTCAAATCTACTACTAGTAGAATATTAATTTTTTCCCTTGACATGTATACCAATATTGTTAACTCTCTCAAAAAATGTTTAAATTTTGAGATTTCTTACACATTCTATAAAAATTTGCAATTCTCTTGATTTTTGATGGAAAATATAATATGATACAATTTCTCGTTTTAGATTATATCATATCAATTTTTGTTATTGAGATATTTGAAGTGTTTACTAACCAGAAACGGTTTTTCCATCCATTTTTACCAAGAAATATTGATACACCTGATTCACCAAAAATTCTTCTCCTCTCTACAGAAATTACGTTAATTCCACGATTTATTAAGCATTTATTTCTAGATTCCTAAATTCTGAGAATATTCTGATATGATATGAAAATTAATATAATATATAATTCCATTTTTTTCTGCTGCGAGCTCAGTAGAAGCTATAAATGTGATACAGTTGTCCCAAACAAACATTGTCGAGATAGTTAATTTGTAGTTTGACTCTGTAAATATAATTTCTCCTTTATCAATAACATATTTGGCGCAGTCGGTAGGATTGTATGGATTCTGCGTATTGAACGTCCCATATTCGTTCTAACTATTCACCTAGACAATTGAATCTCGTTAATTATACGAGTAAAAATCGTCCTGAGTACAGTGAAAATTGAAGATTTTTGAAGTCGTTCAACAATCTATTGAATACCTGTTTCAGTTAATCCAAATCCGAAAATTAGGACCCACATCGTCTAGTTTCTTCAAGTATTAGCTGTTCATTGTAGTACAGGAGGAATGATAAAAAAAGCACAATTTATGAGTTCTGACAATCTTTTAGAAGAAATTCAAACTATTTTCAATAAATTTAGGGTGGGTTCTCTCTTTACTAGTTCAAACTTAAAGCATAAATCAAATTTCAAACATCATTAAAAAGAGGCAATTATTCTTAAATTACATACCAAAGATAATAATCAATCATTAGAATCAGAAATAGCACAAGGACAATTCAAATGGGAGTACATTAACTGTATCACAGATTTTGAT
This sequence comes from Diorhabda elongata, assembly GCA_026230145.1. Taxonomy (NCBI): domain Eukaryota; kingdom Metazoa; phylum Arthropoda; class Insecta; order Coleoptera; family Chrysomelidae; genus Diorhabda; species Diorhabda elongata. The sequence continues at coordinate 41,014,508 of CM047926.1, forward strand.
GGCATTCCTAATGACTTAAGCAGATTTATCTTTGTAAGTGAATACATTATAGGTATCGAAAATTGAAGGAAATGGAAGAAATGTAATACCTAGATTAAATTAAAACACGTTTTAACAAGTAACTTCTCAGATCAACGAGACGAAGTCTGCTTGAATATAGAGATCTCGTAATGCTCAAGCAAAATTCAAACGACAGCGTGACGTAGGGTCTCCTGATTTCAGAGGTGACACCCCTAGATCCCCTAGACTGGTACGAAGACGTAGTTGTATCCTTATCGACACTTCTGACTGCAGCACAAAAAAAATCGGTATACGGAGTGTGTTAAAAAAACAACGATAACTTAAGGTGACGTACAAGGGATGCCATCGTACGTGTAAGGCTCTAACGGCAAAATAGAAATACGGGGTTAAAAATAACGAGGTGATAACGGCCGACGTACGTGTTTCGTAAGGCTTATAAGACGGTAACGAGAACATATCGAAGAATCATTTATACGGGGCGTCACATACGTGTTTTGTTAATAATAACTTTATCTATACTATATATATACACAAATTATAATTAAAACTTTAAACAACGACAACAAATCTGGACTCTTATCAATTCAATATTAATCGCAACTAAGCGTTCCAAAAATCATTTTCTCGTATATAATAATAAATCAAAATGCTACGATTGGTCCAGGCCAACTAATACTCCGATCAAAAAACACAAATATTTCTCTAGTTAGTGTTATGCGGATGCTGTGTTAAAAGAATCCAAACGAGAGAGTTGCCATCCTGTCTACCTTCTATATACTCCTGACGAAAGAAAACAATAAAATATTGAAAATATTTTCATTTCATTATAAAAGCATCATATAAAAATAATACATTCGATAGTGCACAAACACATACATTACTTTAATGAGAAATATATTATGGTTTGGAGTGTTCTAAGACTGGGTCCAATTCTTAAATAATTGTAATTTTCTTGTCCTTTAACATAATCCATATCCGCATTAGATGCTTCATCATATTACCAAATTTATGAAGAGATGTCACGCTGAGTTACGCCAATCTATCACATCTGGTTGCTTATGAGGTTCCCGTGGTTCTCATTTGACACGTTCCTGGTTAATAGGTTTTTCAATTGTCGTAAGTAACTGCTTAAGGGGTTCAGTAATTGGTTGATAAGATTTCTCCAGTTTTATTTATAACAGGGCAATATCGCTTTTAAGACTCTTGTATTCTTTCGTAAGAGCCTGGCTAGATTCAAACTGTGATCTTAATTGTTAATTCATTGTGACTGATGGATTTGGAACATCTCATCTTGTTCTGCTAACAATGAGAACCCATATTTTCGAAATTTTGAAAAGACATGCCAACATTCACATAGTCATCATATATGTGCTTGAGGTTCATTAAATATTGTGACTAAAAAGTTTGCATTTGAATAATTTTTTGACCGCATGTAGCCACATCATCAAAAATAAGTTATTCCTAATATCTTCCTAATGAATTACGTCTTGTGAAACATTATATTTCTATAATGAGTTTGATGAGATTCCTCGAGTAAGTATACTTTGATTGATGTAGGCTACATCCGCTAGGTCCCATGATTAACCCTCGTTTTAACCACGGGAATCATTATATATAGGGTAGTGTTATTTGTAAATAGCAGATCATAGTTAAACGAAACACAACTAAACGCAACATCAAAGAATAAGGAGTGGTTAATTCATCAACAAATTACCGATTGAGCTACATTAATTATCGCTACGATATAGCATACTCCAAAAGTAATAACCGACAAACACACACAAACGCTACTGATAGAAACGGAGCTTGAGAAAAGACGCAAAGCTGGATGAAAAGGATGAAACAAGTAGCTGTTTGGCTTACAACAAATATTATAGGAGGCAATTTTAAACGAAAAAAAGGTGGTATCAAGAATAAACGTTTATCTAAAAAAGGTAGGGGGTTTCTACCACATTCGCTACCACTCCTTACAGCTTTATGAGATGCTAACAAAGGTGTAGCATTTATAGCGTCAGCCATCAATAAAGCAAAATCTGATCGTACAAGTGTTGAAGATAAAAACCGTCATGATCAGGCGATGAAGGACGAGGGAAAGGGGCTATATTTGATACCATACAAAGGATATGACAAAAAATAAAAAACTCAAGATGCCCAATCGGGCGTTAACTGACAAATATTTGAGAGAATCAACAGAAACAAGTGTGGGATACTAAGCACCAATTTACAAATAGGGCAGGGCACTCAGTGGACTGCTTATATAAAAACTGGAATCCAAATTGTCTACTTGACAGTTGTGGCAATTAACCGCTGCCAATTGATAAATTATTTTAGAAGTGAATGTACAGATATTTTACAATCATGATAGAATCCAAAATACTTCCTATAAACACGGAGATCACTCACTAGATTTTTCAATAAATATTACAACTAAGTGAATATTTCCTAGTCTTGGTTTCATGACACAAATATGTCGTTCAGTTTCATTCTTTACGGTAATTCATCAGAACAAAGATACAACTTCAAGCGTTATATTTATTTGGATGATGCTACAGACTATGAAATGGGTCTTATCAATTCCAGTACGTATAATAAATACTATTTCAAATATCGATGGCACGAATATAATTTCTTTATTTTCTTCATGTGGTTGGAACCACGAAAACAATTTTTCCTCTATAATATACCACTTGGGGCATATGAATTAAAAGATATAGCTAAAGTTTTGAACAACCACATGAAAAGCATAAAGAACGATGCATTTATCGAAATAACAGACAACACCATAGGTTCTTTGCTTGGTTTCCACAAAGGTACTCTTTAACCAAACGTGAGACATGTTTCAGATGGACACATTGATTGCAACATAGCAGCCGGATCATATTTGAAAGGATATCCTGTGCATATAATTCACCAATTTTTTCCAACAGTGCCCAGCGTATATAAAATAGTAGAGTCATCGCAAAATATCTTGTTTTACCCAGTCAGTGTGAAGACGATCAACAAAGTTGAAGTAAGAATCATTGGTCAATTGAGAAATCTTTTGGATTCAAAGTACTAATAAAATGGAGATGTCATAAGTTAATGATGAGCTCCTCAATGATACCACAATGGAGGAATTCCAGTTTTACACGTATCAGCCCTTCATACCTGGTGAATTGAACTAAACGATGAGATTCGAATGCCATACAGGATTTGGATGCATATACATTACCCTTAAACAGTTATTTATACATTGAAGGAAAACTGCAAACTTCTACAGGAACTATACCAAATAAATTGAAGTTTATCAACAACGCTATCGCATTCTTATTTCGTGAGTTTGGATATGAGCTGAACGGTGTCGTGATAGATTGGAAGAGTGGAAAGGTGTTTGAACTAAATGGCAATTTCAATCTTTGTATTTACGATTTTTATCTGGATTTTTTGAAGATTTCAAAAAAATTATCATAAATATAAAACAGGATCTCATCTTAGTTCGTGCAAGTGATGATACTGATAACAATAACATTGAAACTACAGAACATGTTATCGTAGCCTTTCAAAACAAAAGACGAGGAGAAATTAGGAAGATTATGAGTGAGTTTGATCATTGCAAACTGACAAAATTGCGTATATTTCTCGATTCAGAGAGATATCCTTATCACCAATTTGTATTCCAGTACAAATAAATTTGCCTCCTTGTATGAGATATTTGCCAATTTTCAAGAATCCTATTGCCATCTTCAAATGAACAAACCTATTTTTACTCCACAACAATTTAAGGATAATGCTCCTTTGGCACACATTGAGTGTTCAAGAAAAAAATAACTTATCCAATCTGCTAGCATTGTTCCAAGAATAGAATTTGACACTGATGATGCAACATCGAGTAACATTTTAACTTACCGTCTCATATTATATGAAAATAATTCTCTTATAACCCTCTCTCGAAGACTGCAAGACTCTATAAACAATTACAACCAGCTAAATAGTCATCGATTGGCGTATAACTTAGGCAAGATCACGCGGGAATATCTACATCAATTTAGGATGAAGCATCTGATGCGGATATGGATTATGTTAAAGGGCAGGAAAATTACAAATATTCAAGAACTGGACCCAGTCTTAGAACACTCCAAGCCATAATATATTTCTCATTGAAGTAATATATGTGTTTGTACACTATCAAATGTATTATTTTCATATGATGCTTTTATAATGAATTAAAAATATTTTCAATATTTTATTGTTTTCGTTCGTCAGGAGTGTATAGAAGGCAGACAGGATGGCAACTCTTTCGTTTGGATTCTTTTAATACAGCATCCGTATAACGCTAACTAGAGAAATATTTGTGTGTTTTGATCGCAATATTAGTTGGCCCGGACCAATCGTAGCACTTTGATTTATTATTCTATACGAGAAAATGATTATTGGAACGCTTAGTTGCGATTAATATTGAATTGATTAGAGTCCAGGTTTGTTGTCGTTGTTTAAAGTTTTAATTCTAATGTATATATATATATATATATATATATATATATATATATATATATACAGTGCTTTTCAGATAAAAGTATCCACCTTTAATAACTTTTGTAATACTGGTATTTAGAAAAAATCCGAAAACACGTCAATTTATGTTGGAAGGGGCAAGCATTATGGCTTATTTGAACTTACTGGAAAAGCCACCCCCTCACCCCTAGCAGCATCCCCTTTATTTTTTTCAATTACTTTTCATATTTTTCATGTAAAATTTGGATACTCCTCTTTGAGCTGATTTCAAAAATGTATAATACTTGTAGGTTAAAGTGGTTAGTTTATGAGATAAACAATTTTTCTTTTAAGAGCACAAATTTTACTTATTATTTACTTTCACCTTATTTGCCTGTCCTAAAATGGGTTGTACAACAGTTCAAACTCTTTAATCTTTTTAACTGTGCTATTTATTATGAAGTTACAATAAGTGTTCAAAATGACATTGCTTAATACGGCTGGATTTAATTGTCGACATTCATTTTCTATCCTCTCTCGTAAATCATCCAGAGAGTCTGGTTGGGTAGCATAAACTTTTGTTTTTAAATACCCCCATAAAAAGAAGTCAAGGGCTGTTAAATCCGGTGACCTAGGTGGCCACTCCATCATCTGCCCCCTTCTACCTATCCAACGAGCGGGGATTGTGTCGTTTAAAAATTGTCGGACAGGCATAGCATAGTGTGGGGGAGCTCCATCTTGTTGAAATACCAGTAAATCTTCGGAAAGGTTATCATCATTTTCTATTATTGTTGTAATACGTGGGTTAACCCCTTCCCTGACTAACTCAAGATATGATTCACCATTTAAATTTCCGTTGATGAAGAAAGGTCCGACAATGTGGTTACCTAGGATACCACACCGAACGTTTAACTTTTGGGGATGTTGTGTATGGAATTCACGCATAATATGTGGATCACTTTCAGCCCAATATCTACAATTATGCCTACTTACTAAGCCATTTAATGACCATGAGCATTCATCAGAAAAGCAAATATTGTTTAACAATTGTGGAATGTTATTGATAATTTGCGTCATTGATTCGCAAAACTCTAGACGACGATCAAAATCATCTTCATTCAACTCGTGGACCAACTTAACTTTGTATGGGTGGTACTTGAATTTATGTAGAACTCGGAAAACTGTAGAAGATGAAACACCGATCGCTCTACTTATTGTTGACAACGATTGGGTTTGTTGAGCCTCTAAGCTGACTTGCCCTAAAATTGCCACTTGGATTGCTTCGTTATTTACGAGCTTATGCACTTTATTGCAAACAGACCCTGTTGTGGTAAATTTCTCCATCAGTTGAATTACATACTTATGAGTTGCATGTCTTCCGTCAGGTAATTCGTTAAATATTCTAGCAGCAGCTCTTGCACAATTATTGTTTAGGTAGTATAAACCTACAATTTCAATTCTTTCTTGCAAAGAGTAAACCATTTCAGAGAAACAAAATAAATAATGTATCAAATTACACTATCAATAGTGACTACAAATTCTAGTTGACAATGTCAAACTTTAATAAAAAGTAGAGTTTTTTGTTGTTTGGATTTTTTAAGTAGAATAAATAGCACAGTTAAAAAGATTGAAGAGTTTGAACTGTTGTACAACCCATTTTAGTACAGGCAAATAAGGTGAAAGTAAATAATAAATAAAATTTGTGCTCTTAAAAGAAAAATTGTTTATCTCATAAACTAACCACTTTAACCTACAAGTATTATACATTTTTGAAATCAGCTCAAAGAGGAGTATCCAAATTTTACATAAAAAATATGAAAAGTAATTGAAAAAAATAAAGGGGATGCTGCTAGGGGTGAGGGGGTGGCTTTTCGAGTAAGTTTAAATAAGCCATAATGCTTGCCTCTTCCCACATAAATTGACGTGTTTTTGGATTTTTTCTAAATACCAGTATTACAAAAGTTATTAAAGGTGGATACTTTTATCTGAAAAGCACTGTATATAGTATAGATAAAGGTATTATTAACAACACACGTATGTCACACCCCGTATAAACGATATTTATTAACAAAAGACTACACACCGTTATCACCTTATACGTCACCGTTATAAGCCTCACGAAACACGTACGTCGGCCGTTATTACTTCGCTTCTTTCAACCCCGCATTTCAATTTTGCCGTTAGAGCCTTACACGTACGTCGGCACACCTTGCACGTCAACTTTTTTTTACATACCCCGTATGTCATTTTACCATGATCACCTCACATTATCGTTGTTTTTGTTAACACACTCCGTATTTCGATGTCGATATTGTTGAAGCCCGCAACACTAACACCATATTCCCGACTATACCCCTCATAATGTTGAAGCCCAAAGTACTACACCCTGTAGCCCAGTGACCCGCGCAATCTTTCCGACCGCACCCAACGTCTCACGTCGTCGGTCGCAGTTAAAAATTTCTTCATATGGAGCAAAAACCTAATGACATAAAATGGAATAGATTTTGAAAAACCGTGGAAATCCTGAAATCATCAGGTCAAGGCGACATGGTGCAAAAAATAAGAAGGGTGTTGAGTGTCATCATTTCGGAAGAAGATGTCATTATTAAAGAGAATGTCGTTACTACTTGCAAACTTTAAAGCACATATCAAATATAGAAAGACCAAAAACAATCCAAACCATCCAAGCTGATCCAAATAAAGGAGATGGTTTTGCATTTATGGTCGGAAACATTCAGATAAAAAATAAAGAAAACAAAATCCCTTTTCTATTGGATTCAGGTCCAGCCCATCTGGACCGTCAGGACCTAGCTGACACCTTTTCTGACCTGAAGACACCCATCAAAATTTCTATTGAAAAGAATGGAGCTTTCATTACTAAAACTAAGATGTGAAACATCATACTAACGAGCAATACCAGAGTTCAAGGGACAATCCAGAATGTATCGTACAGTCCTGATGTACCGTATAATTTATTATCAGTGTACAAGATGCAACAAGCAGGATACTCGGTAAACTTGATGAATCTGGGGTGAAAGTAAGCCGTAATGGTAAGACGGTAATGATTGGTAAGCCAAATAACAATCTATTCACTCTGGAACTTTCTGTAAGTAAAAGCTTTATTAATCATTTACATAACGTATCTAAATCTAATTACAAATTACGGCATCAGCGATCAGACCATATTGGAATAGATAAATTCAATGAAATTCGTAAATGATGTAGAAAAAAAATGAAATAATACCTATAGTCTATTTCAGAAAGATATAGAGCAATAAAATGGGAAACTTCGTCCAGTTCGGCTCAATTTCGGTGTCGGCCATATGTGTAGGTCTTGAAATATTGTGTAGGGATTACTAAAGTAAAAGATTATACAGTTGCGTTTTGCATTTAACAGGTACCCAAAATTTTTGGATCTTTATAAGTATATTTGTTTAGTTTAACGCATCAGTATTTACTGTTAAGCCGTAAACAGTGTTCACAGTATTATAAGATTAGTAATAAAATGGCCACATTTACACCAACGAAAAGATGTTCCAATAATTCAGAACTTATTATTTTAAATGTTCACGATTCCATAAAATACGAATACCCTAAATTTACTGTACAAGAAACTGTCGACCGATGTTCCCGATTGACTGGAGTTGGAGAGAAAGATAGCAGGCCAAGTGGAACCTCCCAAGAAAAGTCCAGTCAGACTGAATAATAATCGTTCATATTGGAAGCGAAGGGGGATTTTTAAAAGAAGGTTTGCTAACCTTTCAGTTGTGCGGAGATTACCAGGAGGACATGGATTCGGAAGTTTTTGAAGACTATTTTGGTGAAATGATAAAATATCTTCCGGCTGATTCAGTAGTAGTTATAGATAACGCAAGTTATCATACTCGACGCATAGAGAAGACTCCAGCTTCATCTTGGAGAAAACCAGAAATTATTGACTGGTTAACCACCAAAAGTATTGAATTTGAAGATAATTTGATGAAAAAAAGAACTATTAGCTATAGCAAATTTATACAAACATTGTTTTATGAAATACGATATAGCAGAAAAACATAATTTAACTATGTTAGGCACACCGCCATATCATTGCGAACTAAATCCTATAGAACTTATATGGGCGCAAGTGAAAGGATTTATAGCAAGACACAACAAGACATTCAAAATGAAAGACGTTAAGCTACTGTTTGATCAAGCCATTGAGGAAGTGACACCAGAGAACTGGCGAAAAGCAGTGCAGCATGTCATTAAAGAAGAGGAGAAAATATGGGAGCTTGATCGATCAGACCGTCGATCCGTTAATTATAACGTTAAGAGGAGAAGACGGTTCCTCAGATGACGCAGAACATTTCTTATACTTTAATTTTTGTATAATGTATTTTTTGTATAATGTTCAATAAAAAATAAGTGTACCTAATACTATGTACTTAATGCATAATTTTTATTCTGTTAAAATATTTTTTTTCCTTTTTACGAGTATCCTACCGGCACGCCTTTGGCACACTATTTTCCGTATTTGTGAATGGCTAACAATAGGCTGAACCCATATATTGGCCCCGACCCGGGTGGTACTACCAGCACTTGATAAAAACAAAAAATTGTGTGTGTCAGCTCCGACGCACGACTGGAGTTTACTCCTTAAGTTTGATAGTCTAACCAGACGCAATTCAGTTTATTTAACTTAAAAAAGATTGATACTATATAAAAGAATAAATTTGTTAATTAATGAAAATAATATACATATCAACTTGTATATATTTATTCAATTTATTCATTTCATATACATTTATCATAACTAATCGACGAAATATTTTACATTAAACTTTTTACAATAGTCAATAATCTCGATAATTCATATTGGGTTGATTATCTAATTTTATGTGTTGTTTTCAAATATATATTTATATGAACTACATCGATAATTATTAAAATATTCAATAAATACAAATTGCACATGCTCATACATATAATATATGAATTATAACGTACCTTGAAACCACGTATTTGTTAGATGTTCCGGCAATATCATCTACACCTCTTTCTGCCATAGTTATTTGAAAATACTTTCAGTTCACTTTAGCGGAACACAATGATAAAAATTAAATCTTCACAATAACAATATTAATTATTGATATTTATAATAAAAACAGCAATATAAGTATGTCGACACTGACAAATTAGAAAGCTGCGCATCATAGGGTGGTTTAAATATTCGTTGGGTCACCCTGTGGTCCCTTTGCATACCTAATGAGGTTTTATTAGTCTATAACTTACTGAAATACATTATAATAATGATTTATGTGAAGTTTGCATAAATGGTAAACAAGCTCGACAATGATTTAATAAATTTAAAAACAAAGATCATTATTTAACATTCAGATTTATGTGGTCCTATTACGCCTATTATAGTATATAACATAACAAGAGTTGTAAGTAACCCATTACGCACGAAGTGAAAGTGATTAGTGTGTAATGGGCTTACAACTCGTGTAACGTACTATACTTTTTCTACGCCTATTCATGCATGCTACTTAAGAAAATGTGTCCTATTTATCAAGAAATTGCATGATGTGTTGCCTATATTTAGGGGCATCACTCTTTTAATCGTGAATATATCTCGCTAAAGCTAAAAGTTTTCATGTTTTCTTCTCAAAACGCACTTGTATGTTATGAGATCTCATTACGTGCATGTTATTGTCAAATGTCATTTACAAGGAATGTTGATAGTGCGACTTTTGAAATTTACAGACATGGGCGTAGAAAAAATAATAAAGCTTATAACTTAAAATTATTCGTTGATGAATTGACTCATTACTGTGTAACTTATCCAATCCAGGTTCGATTCAAAAATAGTAAATTTATAATCAGATAATGGTAGAAAATTTATATCTAACGAGATGAAGGATTATTATGTACAAAAAGGTATAAGTTATCATCTTACAATACCACGAACTCCACAATTAAATGGTGTATCTGAAGGGATGGCCAGTGCTATCACAAAGCACGAACAATGATATCTGGTACGAAATTAGTTAAAATATTATGGGGTGATGCAGTTTCAACTACAACATATCTAATTAATACGACACCAACTAAATCATTGAAAATAAATAAAACATCATATGAAATGTGGTATAATAAGAAATCATAATTAAAATACCTGAAGGTTAACGGTTCAAACGTATATGTGCATATTGAAACCAGTTAAAACAAATTTGATGAAAAGGCATCAAAGAGAATACAGCTAGGTCACGATCCAAATGGGTATGTGATTGAAAGAATGACAAAGATGTTGTAGTGAGAGATGTAATTGTATATGAGACAATTTTTTTTAAATCGAGACCAGTAAGTCAGAAGTACTTGAAGGTGAGGTAGCTCAGTAGACGACCTTTGTAATAAAATTGACAATAGTGAAATAGACCGTTATAGTGGTAATGAAAACACACAAAATACAGTACCTCAACTTAACGACAGACAAAGTTGAAATACAAACCGATAATTCTTCAACTCAAGATAACGGTGTTCTTATACGAAGTAATAGATCGTGGGTAAGATTCGCGAATGAAAATAATATACCTGACGATTATTTCTTATGTACACAATCCATTGAATGTCCTATTCCTAATTCATATCAGGAAATTAAGAATAGGAATGATGCTAAACAATGACAGCAAGCAAAGGACGATGAACTAGAATCTGTGTTGAAAAATAAAACTTGGACTTTAGTATCGAAACCCAATAATAAGAATACTGTTGAAATTCATGATAAAGAACGACAAGTTCGGAGATCCATTAAAGTATAGAGCTCGTTAGTCGCTAATGGCTTTAGGCAAAAGTATCTTCTTCTTCTTCTTCCTGCTGTGTATGGGCATCATTGCCTGTTTTTCTTCACGTCATTGCCTCTGCTCAGTCACCTGGGAGGTTGTCACTCCATCTTTTCCTAGGTCTTCCAAGGCTTCTTTGTCCTGCTGGTGATTTGTCCCTTGATATTTTCACAATTCGTTCTTCCGTCATGCGGTCAATGTGCTCATTCCATTTTATCTTTCTATCCAGTATCCAGTCATTGGATGTTATCTATCCCGCATGTTCGTCTTATGTTTTCACTCCTTTCCACTCCTTTCTCTATCCAGTAGTGTTCTTCCCGCTATTCTTCGAATTATTTTCATTTCTGTAGTTTCCAATATGCGTTTCGTTTTAGAGGTCTCAGGTCGGGTCTCTTCTGCATGGGATAATATAGGTCTGATTGCGGTCTTGTATATGCGGGCTTTTGCTTCAGTTCGAACGTATTTATTTCGCCAGATTGTGTCATTTAGGTATGCTGCTGCTCTTGAGGCTCTTTCGTTGCTTGGTTTCTTACTTCCGTCTCCACGTCCCCGTGTCCAGATATTTCGATTCCCAGATATTTAAATTTCATTTCCTGGTGTATTATTTTGTTATCCACCACAAGCTTACATCTGATCGGTGTCTTGCAGATAGTCCTCGTTCTCCGCCAACAGTACCGCATCGTCTGCATAGCACAGAATTTTGACTTCTTTATTTCTCATTTTGTATCCTCTTAGTTTGCGTACTTGTTTTATGATTTCATCCATCACTATGTTAAATAGGAGCGGACTGAGAGAGTCCCCTTGCCTAATGCCCCTATTTGCAGGTATCTGTTCAGTTAGGTCATCATTTATTTTTGCTTGGATTGTATTTTTTGAGTATATATTTTCGATTATTTTAATGACATTATATAGTATCTGTCTATCATAGAGAAGGTGTATTATGTCTTTCAATTGTATTCGATCGAAGGCCTTCTGCAAGTCAATGAAACACATGAAGGCCGGTCGATTATATTCGATCGATTTTTCCGTTATTTGTCTTATGACAAATATTGCGTCCGTGCAGGATCTTCCCGATCTGTAACCCTGTTGTTCATCTGCTAGTGAGATACATTCATTTATTTTATTTGTTATTATCTTTGTGGTTAATTTCAGCGTTGTGCATAGTAGTTTTATTCCTCTATAGTTCTCGGGCATTTTTTATCTCCCTTTTTAAATAGTGGAATCGTAATGCTATTTCTCCACTCATCTGGTATTCTGTGTTGGGCAAATATTTTTTTGATTAGGGTTGTTGTTGGTTTAGCTTCTCTCCTCCATTTAAGTAATTCGTTGGCGATGTTATCCGGACCTGGGCTCTTTCTGTTTTTCAGTTTTTGGAGTGCTGTTTCCATATCTTCCTTTTTTATATTAGTCTCATTACTTATTACTATCTCTGGTGTATTTGGTTCGGTTTCTTCTTCCTTGTATCGTTCCTCTAAAGTATCTTGTAGATTATAATGAAGCATTTCTTCCAGTTGCACGAATTTCAACTTTCAGATTTTAGCCTTTCTACTCAACAGAAAGTGAGGACAATCAGGTCTGTAAACTAAACAAAGCATTATATGGCCTAGAACCAGATGTTGATTTGAAGTATTTAAAAGGACTCTCGAATAAATTATTTTTCAAATACTTATGGAGATCGGTGTACGTACGTATTAGATAGAGGAGATATCTCTAAAAATATTTACATTGTACTATACGTGGATGATCTAGTGATTTGTATTGCAGATGAAAATACAATGAAGAATACAAAACATTCCACAATGAATACATTTCAAATGGTTGATTTAATAGGGGTAAAACTCTTCTCAGGCATTAGGGTTACTAGACAAAATGAAGAAACAACACTAGATCAAAGCACATATATTAAAAGCAGTATTAAGTAAATTCAAGAAAGAATGTAAGTACACCGCTAGTAACTAATTTAAATTATAAGGCGTTGGAATCCGATGAAAATTACGATGCTCCGTGTCGAAGTATCATAGGGTGTCTAATGTATTTATCATGTTAATATTGTACAAGACGCGATCTTACTCTAACTATAAGTTTATTGAGCATATTTATGAATAAAAATAACCAAGAACTTTGGTAATATTTGAAACGAGTACTTATGTACTTACGAGAGACTGTAGACTTAAAATTAAAACATGTACAGAGAACATATGATCATATATTTACAGGATATGTTGACTCTGATTGAGGAGGATAGGATAATGAAAATCTTGACTTATATTCTAAGAGAAAAAGTTCAACGGGTTATTCATATAAGTTGTATGATATATGTATAATATGCTGGAACACGAACAGACAAGCATCTGCGGCAGGTTCATCTACAGAGGTTGAATATAAGGCGCTGTATGAAGCTGTCAAAAAGCCAAATGTGGTTAAAGATTTTAGTATCGGGTATATCATGAAACTAAATAACCTGTATTAATAGTACGCAGATAACAAGGGATGTATTAGCTAATAATCCTACAAGTCACGAAAGTTCTCTCAGGAACAATGTGAGGAACATACTATAATTGTTAAACATATTTCAACAAGTGAGCAAATTGTGAAGCCACTACCAAAGGTCAATTTTCTGGAGTTGAAAAGACAAATAGGATTGGAAGATTTATTAATAAATAATAAATGAATATAATATTATAATTTTTATCACTTGATCTGATACGGTTTTTTCTGAGTTTCCCTTATCGTAAAGGCAAATCAATACATAAGTAGTTGATAATAATCGTCCCAAACAAAGAATTTATGGAAGGTATATCGACTAATATGCGTAGTGAGGTATTCAATACATTCTTTCAATTGACATCATAAATCACAAAGATGTTAATTTTTGAGAGGGCGTGTGGGGATATTGAACGCAAAAATCTTTCTCCTTTAAGATATTGTACTTTTATAATAATTTTACTACGATTTTGGAAAAAAAAATTCTAATTTAAAACATCTGATCACACTTTTGTTCACACTTTTATTGTTGTCTTTTTATCTTTCACATATCGATTGTTTTGATTGTGAAAAAATACTCATTAATAATTTAATAAAATTGATGAGAGAGTAAAATTGATTTATTTCAGTTTCATCTAAATATGAATAATACTTCTTATTTTATTACGTAAGAAATCCCCCCTCTCAACGTAAGGAATCGTAAGTAAATGCTGCACTTCAACTGCCTCGAAACTCTTACGTTATTTATGGATGGTCCCTTAAACACATTTTAACCTTGTCAAAGAACATATTTTGAAAATAAAGAAAAAAAAAGATTTTCGAGCTAAAGGTCATAAAACTAGGTATAAGTTGATGTCTGAAGTTGATAATAAAATACAAAATCCAAAAGTTTAGGAAGTGGGTAGTTTAGTTCTCTCCTATAATTAACATTGTAAGGACATATCTCCGAAACTCTAAGAGAAATGAAATAATATTTCAAATGATAACGTATTCAGTTTATTTTTCATACTCCGTTACCTTATCCATAATCTCAACAGAAGTCCCAAACCATCGCATCGCCAATATCAACATCGACGAGAAACACAAATCAGTTTATTCAACCCAACAGACAATTTTCGTTTCTAAATAGTAGACCTCCAAATAATAGTCGCAATTTCATATCCCAAGAACTTTATAACATAGAATCTCAAGAAGATTACGACAATTCTTACAAGCTACATGACTCCAACGATACCATAATACATGAGACCTAAACGAAGATGGCACAAATTTTCAATAAGTATCTCGGAAAAATCGAATTTCCCTCTATAATTTTACGTAAGTATGATCAGGAATTTTAAATGGACTCCGGCTCAAGTAGATCTTTTTTAGGCCCCAAAATTGCTTTTAAAGAGTACCCGAATGCAATTAGTAATGATCCCTTTGTAGTTACAACTGTACTTCAACAACATTTAGATTACCAAACCCAACAAATTTAGAATTTCTCCTTTTTTAAATTTCATAACGTTTTCGACGGCCTCATAGGTTCATATAATCTTTATTATAATCTTGAGTAACTTCAAGCTAATGACGATTTTAAAACAGGGTATCTTATTACACCTTTCACTAGAATACAATTGTGTTATCATGAAACACCGCATGATTTGAATCTTGTTACAATGTTTCCCAGAACGCAACAAGTGATAAAAATAAAAATAAGTGTTCATCAGAGATATTATTACTTACTCCTTATAAAAAAATAAACGATTGTGAAAGTCTGGACACAGCTAAAGAGGGTTATGCTTTGACTACAATTTTAAATAAATCTATAATCTTTGAAACTCTGTAATTGTAGATTTTTTAGAATCAACTTTAGTTGAAAATTTTGACGCAAACTATTCAGAAAACAATTTTGAAACTAATAACTTAGAGTGCTCTTATGAAACTTCAGCATTGCCAAAAATTCGAACCAATCGTATGAACAAGGAGGAGAAGCAAAAAATCTTCGAACTCTGTTACGAACATAGTGATATTTTCTAAGGAGAAAATGAATCGTTGACATTTACTAGTAAAATTTGAAATCAAATACGAACGACTGACGAAATACCGGTTTATACTCAAACTTCAGATATCCGTTTATACATAGACAAGAGGTTGCTAATCAGATGCAAAACATACTGGACTCCAACATAATTCGCCCTTCGAATTCACCTTGGGCATCCCCATTTGGATAGTTAGTAAGAAGGAATATGCTAGCGGTAAGCAAAGCAAATGCTACACGCAATTTTCCAATACTGAAAAAACCAAAACAGATCAAAGTATTTCTCGGATTACTCGGATATCATCGTCGACTTATTAAAAACTTTGCGAAAATCAAGAAACGTCGAACGAAATGTCTTAAAGAATTTGCTAAAATTGATGTAAATGACGAATAAAAACCTGTTTCGAAACTTGTAAAAATCTACTCATAAACAAACCCATTCTACAGTATTCCTATTTCTTGAAATCATTTAACCTTAAAACAGTTGTGGTCAAATGTAGCGTTAGGAGCAATCATATCCGATATGATCTCCTCATAGCGTACGCATCACGAACACTGAACCATTTGAAACTTGAAGAGTTTGGCTATCAGATAATTTATCGATCCGAGAAGTCAAATAGTAACCCAGATTGCCTCTCTCCCAAAGATTGAAATCCACACGAAAGATTCGCACCCTTTTTGGAATAACAACTCTGTTTTGTAAAACTCTGACGAACATTTGGGAGAAACTAGTAATTATTATAATCAACCTAATCGACAAACTGATGATATTCTTGATACTCCTCCACCTTTGACAAGTGAACAACAAGAGGAACCTGCATAGTTATTGTCAGAGATGATTACGACAATTTATCAATGATCGTAAATGTTGACGATGCATTCAATGACAAACAATCTCAAGACGTCCCTGACAAAAATAACATGGTACATTCAAATTTTATAAATAGACTCAGTAATGCACTCTCTGGCATAACCTAATATAAAAACTCTTTTTGGAAACAAACAATGATTCTACATTCAATTATCTAAAAACAACATTGTTAACGACGCGATAAATTTTATCAAACAATATATTGTTCCAGATGTCTCTTATTACCTATATTTCGGAGACCCAACTCTGTATGAACTATTTTCAGTTTGTTTACAGCAATATTTCAAATCCTCTTACATTAAATTGAAAAGGCGTATTGGTAAACTGGTAAACTGTAAAATAAAAAAATCGATTCAAACATATACCAATGAATGCGAAATATGCTAGCAATGTAAATATGAACAGCATCAGGTCAAAATCCAGATGAACTTTACACCAACGGCTATTGATCCATGCGAAATAGTTCATATTGATCCATTCACATTCGAAAATTCAAAATTTCTAACAATCGTGGAAAGTTTTTCAAAGGCTTAAGCCTTTTATTTAGAACCCTAATCAGAAAGAGAAGTTACTAAAATAATCTTATCAAATTTTTCTGTCATCAAGGCATTCCAAACAAATAATTTGTTATAACGGAACCGAATTTAAAAACACAGTTGTAACCGAACTTCAAAGTCTACATAAAATTAAATTGCATTTTTATTCACCACAATATTCACCCACAATAAAACTGATTAGTTGGACGATCTCATTCAACAATAATCTAACACTTAAGGTTATTAAATGCATGAGGATTATCTGATACCCTATTAAAGACTTAAATATTATACGCTATTTAGAGCTATAACTCTATCCACTTTACAATCAAATTAAAACCTATGAATATCGTCAACGGTCACATTCCGGATAATGATCCAGAAATTGACAAACTATTTATAAATGATTACTTAAACCAACATAAAGACAAAACAAAACTATTATATCAGAAATTAATTCTGATCTAAATGAACAAAAAACTAATCATTTAGGAAAATCAATAAAATTCGCAAACTTCCTAAAGTATTGGCATCAAACCAAAATATTTTTATTAAAAAAATAAAAGACAAAAAACCCAATCGATTGGATAGGCCAGTTAGTCTTAAAACAATAAACACGAAACGTAAAACCGTGACTACAACAAAACAAGATAAAATACATATGGACAATACCAAACACCTATTAAAAAGTTTCTTTTCCTTCGGCACTTAATTTCACATTATTATTTCAGACTACCGGGAATTGTCGGATTCCAAGAAACTATTACTCTATGGAATTTCCAAGATAACCCCACCCCTTAGTAAAAGTTAGTTAAACTCGGCAAACCAAAACTAATTTAACATTATCATTTGATTTTTTGCTATTATGATCGTAACTTTCTAAAGATCGTATTTCAAAAGTCTAAAGTCTAAAACTCCAAAAACAATCAATTCAATGGAAACAAAATCAAAATTACTTATCGCAAACGATCAAAACACAAAATACTTTAGATATTTCTCTAATTGACGATTTTAAATCAACTATTCCACAAATAAACAAAAACGAGAACTGTTGAAAAACAAAATTAATAGGATAAGTTCATTTTTATTTCGATATGTCAAAGTGTAGAAAATTCGGGTATTATGCACTCAAGTTTAATAAAAAAGTTTAATAAATACGCCTAGAAATATTATATGCAAACCTTTAAAAAAATCAAAAGCCTGTCAATTTAAATTTAAATTCGATTCCTATTTTTGAAAACCTCATTAAAGTATCTAGTATCTATTTTAAACGACAAAATCATATATATATTACATAAACAAAATTTTAATTTGTTGCATCTTTATCCAATACCATTTTGAACGAAAACCAACCAAAGCCTATGATTCCTCAAAATAAATTTATTTTAATAAATAAATTTCACTGTGCATATTTGGGCGATTCTTGCAAAAAAAAACAAATACACAGGGTCACATATAATTATATTTGTGACGAAACCAATCTGGAGGAAACCAATGATAAAATTCAATTATTGGACTTAAAAGCCACTTCTACCTGTCATCATGTGCCAATATTTGGCAACGAACCAGTATTTAAGAGAATCATCCAACCAATGGATTGTCTATTCGCTAAAGAAAACTAATCTTCGCCTAAAATGCTATCAGCAAGAAGAAGTTATCAACTTAATCGGTACGCATTTAGTTAATATACCTACATCCTGCAAAATACAGATAACCAATAAAGAAACGATAGAAATGGGAAGTCATCCGATTCTATTTACTCAAATAGTAGTTAAAATCAACCAATCTGAGCCGATTCAAGACTTCAATATCAGTTTACCTCCTTTGGACTTATACGAACTTAACATACTCAGATCCAGAATAATTGAGAACCAGCCAAATTTAGAGACAGCTACCGTTGACAACCCTATAATTACAAGAAAATAGTATGTGCTTTTAATAATATTTGTTGTGTATATTAGTCTCAATTTAATTCAAAAAAGTGGCTCAAGAACCTTATACCTACAATAGTAATGAATAAGCCAAAAATGTCAGCCTTCCTTGACCTGTGGCCCTCAATAACCGGATCTTCAGGAGTAGGAATTATGTCATCTCCACCCCATACGACCATATAAGAAAATATGATGCCAATGTGGATATTTTGCTGTCATGAATAAACATTTTTTCCACTGTAAGTTTAGTCTAAGCTATAACTGTAATACTGTTGTACCGAACAAACATTGTCGGGATAGTTAATTTCTAGTTGGACTCAGTGGATACAATTTTTAAAAAGGATTTCTCCTTCATCAATTACATATTTCACAGATTCACATTTTTTTGGTTGAGATACTGATTAAGAGAATCCTTTTTCCTATCAATAAACTCATTTTTATAGACTAAGTAACTTCTTCCTACAATTCTTCACTACTTATGTTGATTTCCCTCTTCTGGTATATTGTGTCTGATCATAATCCACTGATTGCGAATATAAAACTTCGTCTTCGTAAAATGCAAATATTATCGACTGATTAGTTTAATGAGTCATATGCTCAAGCTATTCCTCCGTATTCTTCACATAAGGATGTTCAGAAAGTTAGAAGAACTAAGTGGAATGAACCAGTTTGATTCCAAAAGCGGTGTGGGTACACGCGAAGCAGTTTTCTGCCCAAATACTCTCATTCAAAACTGCATTGACCAACGAAACGAAATTTACATCACATTCCTCGACTACGAGAAGGCGTTTAATACCGTCAAACATGACACTATGATAAAAACGCTGCAGAGCGCCAACATCGACAGCAGTGATATAAAAATTATTTAAAACCTCTTCTGGCTTCAAGAAGACTTCAAAGTTTCAAGAGGGGTACGCCAGGGGTGTATATTGTCTCCTATGCTGTTCAGACTCTATGTAAAGAATGTCTTCGCTGGGGCTCTTGAAGACTCTGATTATGGCGTTAAAGTTAAACCGATGTTGTGTACCCGTAATCTCTCCTTTAGCCTTCGGCATAGAATGGTCAAATGTGTGGTCAATTTTACTGCACGGCTTGGAAACATGGACACTAAAGATATCGGCTACCAATAAACTAGAAGCCTTCGAAATGTGTACCCTTCGAAGAATGTTTAGTATACCATGGACACAGAGAGTGAGGAACGAGGATGTACTAAGAAGAGCGGGGACTGAGAGAGAGTTGTTCAGCTTGAGCAAGGTGCGAAAATTGGATATTTAATTCACTTTATAACAGAAGAAAGATCTATAATACCCCAATTGATCATACAAGGAAAGATTGCAGGAAAGAGAGGCGTAGGCTGAAAACAAATGTCATGGCTAAGTAATATGAAACACTGGACTTGCATAAATAACACAGGCGCTATAAATAGATGTCTGACCATAGGATAATCGCCAACGCACTGTAGGTGCAAGGCAGTAGAAGAAGAGGTATTTCTCCAATCTTTCTAAGCTTGTATGAGATGAATCATCAACTGAACGTTAGCTAGCTAACAGTAGATAGAACTTGGACAAATGTTTCTATTGTCATTGAATGTTAATTGAATTCAGTTGATCCATAATTAGAATTCGTATGTTATCGCCACTATAAGAAGCTTGTAAATTGTTTTTATTAATTTGCTGGCGGAATATTTGGACGCTGGGGTGAATTCATCTCTCGGTGTGTTCATTTTTTCAAAAAATGGTAGAGAATGAATCGGAGTTATTGTTCATACTAGTTGTTAATGTGCTTCTTCTTCAATCGTAGTTGATTATTTAATAATGAGGAAACATCTATTGTAAAGATCAAAGCAAACCCAAAAGTATTTATCTTCTTTGATCAACATATTTACAATTTGCTCGTCTGTTGGAAACGACATTTTATGTCAACATATTTGGTCCTCTTTTAACTTATTCGTAATACTAATACCTCCAATTACCTCGTACCCCTTAACAAAACATTCTTACTTTTCAAATATATATCTGATTTCAAGGACAACAAGGACAACTACATTACCTCTTCAACAACTTCAGAAAATGACAGCTTCAGTTAATAACGCTGTAACAGGGTTCCAACATATTGTACATATCATTCAACCCGTATCAAGAGAAATTAGAATGTCTTAAGTCCATATATAAGAAATCGTCTTGAAAATTATCTTACAGTAGTTTTGACATAATCTGATAAGTAACAGGCACGCTAGAAGTTGCTATTTAATTTTTTAATCTAGTTATTTTTCTGTAATTTAGCTGGTGATATATGGGATTGTCCGTGGTCGTACACTGGGTATCCGATCAAACTCATCATCATATCTAAATCTACTCAGATTCCTATGCCCCATGATCTATTCCTCTTTTATCTATATTATTTCTATGTGTTTGGTCATTGTCAGTTTACTGGAAGGGTCATCTACTGAGTTTGACATTTCGTTTTTGTGTTACTGGTTTTTCTACCTTCGTTAGCATCACCCTGTGCAAGTGTACCTGTAACTACTGACCGGAGAAAATGTTTCTCATCTAGTATTTACATTCCTTACTACAATAAACTTTTTTCACTCTTGACATCACACTCTCTATATCCATTTAATCAGTATTAATTTTGATAATTCCTAATCAAACTCATTTTCACTGGTTTTTTTATGTGGGTAGCTATATGATTTAAAGCTACATATAATGTTCTACTCGCTTCCAATTATATAGTTGGTGTCATATTTATCAGATAATGTGCAGTGAAATCACCGTGAATTATTCCACCCAATTTTGTATCGAATATTATCGCGTAAACTTTTTGTTTAATGGATCTATCATTCTTTTGGATACACAATTCAATGTTGGAGATCGTAGTACTGTGAGATAATAGATAATAACTATATTACACAATAATCCTTTATCCCATTTGGAAATCATCTACTATTATCGCAATATAAATTATCTATTTCCAAATTGAATATATATTTATTACAACAAATTGAATATATATTTATTACAAAATATTAGGACATCACAAACACATTTGCTCATTCTAAACACCCTTAAAAATGCAACATATTTTTATTTTTTAATTTCTTATTCATAGTTTTCAATAATCCCTGTTGACAGTTCAAAGTTTCTTGACTTATCTGATAGTAAATTTTATTTAGCAGCTTGTCTAATTTTTGGTGATGTCAAAGAAAAGTGACTTCCTTTTTTATATCCATTTTCAGTTGATATTTCCACATAATGTAACATAAAATATTGAAACAATAAGAAATTTAATTTTAAATTACTCAGAATTTTTATTGTTGAAAACGTTATATTCAAAATTCTCAAATGTATCATTGGCAAGTACATCAAATTCAGAATATATTCGGGTCAAGTCCCATTATGCAGAAGATATCGAATCTCATTGTTATTATAATTTCTTCATCAAACTGTGAAGGTGAAAACATTCACATATCTCGTGTGAGGTATACCAGATGTATGAGTTAAAGATGAGGTATGAGTAATATATACAGAGAGAGAGGGAGGAGAAAAGACAAAAAGAAGTCGACAAACACGCATCATGAGATCGCGATAATTTAGTTTTTCCCGTTATTTTTGTGTAAATAAAGTATTCAGTTGGAGTACATAGGAATACATTACTTTCATTCTTTCGACACGCTAACATGTCACGAACACTAACAGAAAATATAGGAGTAATATCAATTTCATTATTTCTTATTCTGCCATTCAATGTTGAATAAATAGAAGTATATTCTAGTTTTTGGGCCATACCATGTAGATTGAATTTGAATTTTCATCTTTATTTCTGTATTTGGGTATTGCTTGTGTTTTGTCTTAACCGTTTACCTTATACTGAAAGATGCGAAGTTTTGTGATATATTTTTTGTCAATGGGTTATCAACTTAACGACTTAACGCCCTGGTTTTACGGTTATTCACCATTTTGGCATCACGATGGCAACTGACTGATATTATAATTAATAAACTATTAAAAATATAAGGATATTCAACACACAATGTCATAAATAATAAAAGTATATTGCCAATGTTATAAAGTCTTTGATACAAATATCAACACCAATTGGGGCTTCGCTTTCCTCACTCCAAGCTGTAAAATATTCTGGTCATTCTGTATATAGTTTGTCTCCAATCTCTTTCTAGAAATTGTGATATTTTCTGCAGAAACATTTCTGCACAATTTTTGTGTCCTACTTGAGGATTAACATTTACCTTTTTTCCCAATTTCTTGGTAGTGCAATTTACTCGTTGATAAGCGGGTTAAGGTCATTTATAATTTTTTGGATGATTTCATTTTGTAAGGATACGAAGATTTCAAGTAATCTGAGGGGTTAGTTAGAAAAATCGTAGTTATTTTGTAGAGGCCGTTTTAAATTGTCCATTCGAATTTTTGTTTTTGAGTTGGTCGAAATTCTTTTGTTTTGTGCGTTTCCTTTTTTTATTGTTGTAGGTTTTAACATGTCTTTTGATTCTGTTGAAAAATCTCTGGATCATCACGATTTTTATCAACTTTGATAATTGATAACGTATTCAGTTTTTTTTCATAAATACACCGTTACCTATTTCATAGTCTCAAAATTGTCAAATGAGCTTTTCAAAGTTAAGTTATATCACAATCAATATAGGAATGTTCAAATGCCGTAGTTGAAGCTATATTATTGTTCCCTGCTTTTGTAGGAGATATACACCCAATCTACTTGACAAATGAGCTCAAATTACTGACTGGAAATCGGTGTTGTTAGTATATCCATCGCATTTTTTGTCGAATTCCTGGAAGAAATACGTAAAATCTTAGTTTAGCGTTATGCTATTTGCATAAGCTAGTTTTTCGAAAGAAATGGAAATTTTCGCTGGGCTCCAATTGTTCAAAGAAAATGAGAATGTACTCGTTTGAATTTGCTACGATCTAGCAAATTATTGCACAATAATTATTTGTATGCCGAGGACTGAAAGTGCTACTTTGTTGGACGAATCTGAAAATAACAACAAAGTAGTATTTCAGTACACAATATTTTTTAGACGACGCATAAGAATGTAACAAGTTTGTGGTTAGAAGTGTTTGATTTTTTGCAGTATACCCTTTGTTTTGTTTCCTCAGAAAATTGATGATCAAGAGAGCTTAACGTTTTCCGTTAGGGTTTTCGCCTTTTTCTGGTGACACCACTTCATTAAGAGCTCGTACTGTTTTTCGTACTTTGCACGAGACTTATCTGGCAACGAATTAAGAACGGCCACATTGCCTTCTTCAGTGAGATCAGGTGGCTTAGATTCGAATAACTCTTCATCGCTGATCTCTTCTTTTTCATCATCATACATTGTTATTCATTAATTTAGACAAAACTTCAGATAAAACAAATAATTTCAGAAAATTATTTATTTGAGGTTATGCAAAATCATCGAAGTGTAACTATCAACTGTCAACTGTCAACATTGAAGTCGCATCACTTTTGAGGAAGTTAAAGTTGTCTACTCCAGAGCCACCCGAAAGTGTTTTGCGGTACAGAACTGCCAATTTCACTACATGGAACACTCAAAACGCTGGCAAAGATTTTTTGTTTTTTTTTCCAGCACGCTGAAGCAAGAGGAGAGCTTGCTACTTATACTCAAGATTATTCTCCCTCACCTCCTGATGTTTTAGAAGCTATCAAGCCCATTTATGGAGATCTTAGTAATGACAATTCACTTTCATGATGTGTCAGTGGATTAAATCAGAACAATAATGGGAGCTTCAACCAACTAGCGTGGAAAATATACCTAAAAACGATGAGTACTAGTTTTATTATCGTACAAAGGTACGACTTCATTATCAATTATAATGAATACATTGAGACTTAATTGTGGATCTATTCCCATCGAAAAAACGGATGCTGCACGCGTGGAAGTGGCAGATAAGCGCGGTAACGATAACACTTGAGAAGGCAGAGTACTACGAAGATAACAATAGAACGATATTTTCTAAGCTTTATTATTGTACATAATCTGAGGTAAAACTTTATGTGCATTTTTCTCAAAACTGTTTTTTGAACCGATGACCACTGTAACAACTGGGTAGATTTCGATGAAATTTATGAAGAAGCTTTTGGAAATAAAAAAAGACTAGTGCTAGATCGAAGGATTTAATTTTTTAGGTTCAATGTTTCGTGAACTGTAAACTGTTGGTTTCTTACCGTATATCTGGAAATAACTTTTTCTACAATTGCTGTGAAAAGTGACGTATACCTCATAGCTAACTTAATTTCAGAACCACAAAAATGTTAATTCTCAAGATACTGTGCCCACACCACATACATTTATATGTAAAATCAACAAAAATCGACGAAAACTTAGTTGCATAAGTTTGTTAAATTCTTAAGGTGGTTTTCATTCGTGGTTCGATAAAAATGACAATTTCCACAATAAATATGAATTAGCATACGAGATATTTATGGAATGGAGAAGACAAACAAAAATTAAATATTTTTCGGAAATTGTACTTTGATTATTTGTCGAAATCTTTGAGGGCGTCTACACTTTGGTCACAATATTCAATGTTGTACTATCAGTATAGAAAATAACGTTGATATATCCACGTATCAGAAATTACGTTCCTTTTTGAAAAAAAAGTCCGACAATTATATCCCTAAAAATCAAATATTTTGACGGCAGACCAATTGCAGAGATTTTTAAACAAAGCTCTAGACAAGGAAGGAAATATTTTTAGAATTTAATTCTATTTTTTCCATGAATTAACATAAATTTCAAATTATGGTAGATAGATACCAGTTTAACCAATACATTCAAATCAATGGTCAATGGTGCAGTGGACAGTGTGTCCGCTTGAAACTCAGTAGTCCCGAGTAAATTCTGTTTTTTTTTTTATTTGCAGACATCAGTAGCTATAGGCGTAATAGGAGCATGTTGTAAAGAAGTATTGTGGAAGCTAGAATGCATAATTTAGATTAATAATATTATATTAAAAATAACATTAACGTTGCTAATAATTCAAATTATTTATCAGTTAAGAAGATACTTGGGTATTATTTTAGTTCATCATATATCATAAAAATGAAAATTGAGTTCCATTACTTTCAATCTCTCAATATGTGCAGTTGTAGAAAAATATAGTGTGCACCATGTGGGAAAAGTACTTTTCTCACTCGTCTGATTGCGACACTCGTCCTTCGGGCTCGTTCCACAAAATTCCACATTCGTGAGAAAAGTTGAACTTTACTATTGTGGCAAAAACATTATTTGAAAGTATAATGTTTCATCTAACCTCCTAACTCCTTAATTTTCAAATAGTGCAGCCTTTATTTTGGTTTTAAGTGAGTCACTGTTGATTTCACAATAACAGTTTGACTTTTTGAAAATGAGTTATAACTCAGTTACAATTTTATTGATGCTAAAACTTTTATATGGGCTTTTTCTTCAATATTATATTATTTTTCCTGTTGTGTTTTTTCTGTAAAAAAGAAGTTGTGGAGGGAAATTGGCACTATTTTAGTGAAAGAATAAAAAAAGAGAGTTTATCAATTCAAGAAATCATAATGATCATGAAAGAGGAAGAATTATTTAAATGAAGAGCATCGAATTTATTTATTCATTAGTTGCCATTGGAGTCTAAACATCAAAATGGGTTGAGAGTATTCATATTAGACAACACTTCAAATAAGTTACATTGAATTCTGGATTTTAGTTTCCAGTTTTTGTAAAATAGTGTTTCATATTAATTATTCTGCTCACTTGAATAATGCATAATTTAATATTTATTTATGGTGATGATACTGCAGCAAATAATGAATATGTAAAAGGTTTCTGAAACTTGAGTATAAAATGTATTAATGTTGAGGAAGATATGAAAAATGAATTTTACATGATTGGAAAGTTTCTACAATAATTCCATATGACAATAAGAATGAAATAATTTACGGATAGAGCTGAATACCCTTTACATCTTCACTTCAATGAAATCGCACATTTGGACATAAAAAGATACCGTTCTGTTTGCAACGCAAATTTTATATTACTTTTCGTTGTGTAAGTGTAGAAAAAAATATTTTCTTAATTCAAAGATGAGGTGGCATCAATGAAAAAAATTATAAGGCATCTAATTTCATTCCTCTGTACAATATTTGGGATGTCAAGCAAGGTTATGCTCAGAGTAGGGATTATTTTTATCAATTTTTGTATATATATCGTACATTAATAGTTGTATGAGTTTACTACTGTTATTCTAGAATAAAAATCCGTGGTTTCTAGATATACACATTTTTCAACATCAAACAGGAATCATATTTTCAGATCATATCCTGAATAAGACCCCGTATTTCAATTTATGATATGCTTTTGATCGTTGACTTAATCGAATTTCTATGATGCTTTCCAATATGAGGTAAAGCAGAGTATATTCAATATCATGCTGAAAAATGAGAAAGTCTGATATCAAAACTCGCATAAATGCAATGTTCATGGTATAAATTTGTTCATGGAAAAATTAAGAGCGCAGTGGATTCAATTGTTGAAGCTTTTCATCCAAATAAAGAGCAATTTCTAAGGAAATCCATCCATGGTATTTTTCAGGACAAATGAATGTTTTATGGAGGAATAATTTCATCAAATTTTTGCTTAATGCAGAGAAATTTGAATATAAATTGTATTCAGATAAAGAACGAAATCATATCAAAACGTCAAAAGTATTAGAAATTGAGTTATTTATTGGAATAGAACCAAAATTATTTATTCACGAAAATACGCAAAAGTAGTCTGTAATTTGCATTTCAAAATTTGCCTAAATCGTTCGATTAGTATACATTCTCTGGAATATCTAAATATAGTTCATCAAATTAAAATGCACAAAACAAAGTTACCTAACTTTTCAGAGAAACATACGCAACCAAAAATGCATATTTATTAACGACAGTAATCTTATCTGATGAGTTGAAATTGGCGAGTGCTCTGACACAATACTTTAGGTACATAAATTCATTTTTCACAAATTTATAATCTTCCAAGAATTAATATATAATAATCTTGACAGAAATTATGAATAAAATAAACCATGAACACTCTAGTAGAGATATTACAGTCTACGTTTACGATATGCAGCAGATGAGAACTCACATTGAGCTGAGAAAAGATATCCTAAACGAAAGAAATTAATAAGTGGAAGATTACGTATAGAATAACTACAGAGGAATAAAAATTTGATATTTGTCATAATTCTGGGTAAATATATAAATTTGGATGTGAGTTATCGCAATTGAAAGTACTGATTGATGGGTCCGGTCATTTAAAAAAATTGAACTATTCAATTTCTTCCAAATATAGACTCTGGGTGTAATCTCCCGAATAAGTGATACTCCTTTCAAAGTTTATTTTAACGAGGAAAAGATCATATACCAGGTTAGTATCAAAATACTCACCATAGAAAGGTTTTCAATAATGGTCGGCTGTCGCTTTGTCCGGAGGTAAACGTCGACACGATTGAAATAAACGGTCGACTTAAACTTCTTGAAGGTGAACACCTTGATCTACTAGTGTACAATGGAAAATCAATGCTACACTATTTGGAATGACCTTCGCTGAGTTTATTGTTGAGTTCAATTCTTGAGGCAACATCGGCCGCCTGTTTTCTTTAGTGAGGATGTAGGTGAGAAAAATAACATAAGCTCCAGTTAATTGCATTTTGCTCACATTTTCTGATAAAGATCTCTTTGACAAAGGAAAATTACAATACTTGATTCAAACGACAACCGTAGGATTCAGAGTATGGGCACTGGTTAATAGTTTTGCGCCACCAGGCCCTAAGGATTTAACTTACTTCAATGATTGCTTGGTCGCTCAACCTTAGCGATTGAATACTACGTTTTGGTACTGTTACAGTTGTCAAGGTAATCAAACAAGGCATGAAGCTGTGTGAATTGTATGCCCGTCCAGAAACACAAAATTGAGGATAACTGTGATCACATTTGTCGTGCGTGTATCTACGAGATACATGGCTATCTTTTTGCTAAATATTTATTTATGTAATTGCTCTAGAAAATTGAGATTTGCAGTAGTTCTCGGTAAATATATCTCGAAGCCTTTCTTAGAAGTACAATCAGCTGATTTCACTTTTACAATCCCTAGCAACCCTAAACCTGTCCAACCGCCAGATTTGTATCTGCTAGATACAGCGCGACCAAAAGCGTCAGCTTACCTTCAGATAGTTCAGAAGACAACAATAATTTTTTTTTTGGGTAAGCTGGAGCTATTTTATGCACTTGTATTGTGTTACATTGAAATGGTCATTGCAGGCAAAGACGGAACACGATGGAGTAAAATTGTACCAAGAGTAACTCGAGCCCGTCCTCATAATATTATGATGAAGTTACCTGGTGTAATTGGTTAAACAGCCGAAATGCCGAAACTGAATTAGATTGCTGGAATCTATTTTTTAGTAATATGTTAAACATGATAGTAGATTCCACAAATCTATATATAGGAAATGTAAAAGCCAAATTCAAACGTGAAAGAAATTGTCGTCCTACAGACTTGATTGGAATAAGAGCATTGTTTGGCCTGTTATACCTAGCAGGTGTATTTCGAGGAGGTCACCGCAATTTGAGAGATTTTTGGGCATCTGATGGGCTAGGAATTGATCTTTTCAAAATGGCAATGTCTGAAAAACGCTTCAGATTTCTACTCAGATGTCTAAGACTTGATGATCGGTCTACAAGAGAAGAAAGACGTCAATTTGACAAGTTAGCAGCTGTTAGGGATCGCTTGAGTAATTTCATTGAAATTTGCAAAAAAACATTATCATCTTGGGCAAAACATTACCATAGATGAAATGCTGCCAGCATATAGTGGTCGATGTGCATTTCGACAGTACATACCGTCGAAACCAAACAAATATGGTATCAAAATTTTCTGTTTGTGTGACGCCAAACTTTACTATACTTCGAATATGGAAATGTATTGTAGGCAACAGCCAGAGGGACCCTTTCGGCAAAGCAATTCATCCCTCTGACGTAGTAATGAGATTGTCTGAACCAATTTTTCAGTCGGGTAGAAATATTACCGCAGACAATTGGTTCACAAGTGTGGAGCTGGTGAGAAAGTTAGAAGAAAAGAAGCTATCGTACATAGGCACAGTTCGGAAGAATAAAAAAGAACTTTTAGCTAACTTCGTCTTACCAAAAGGGCGTCAAGTATTTGACAGTATATTTGGATACACAAAAAATGGAACGTTAGTTTCATAAGTCCCAAAAAAAAGGAAAAACCGTAGTCCTTATTTCCAGTTTGCATGTGGCTTCGAACGAAGTGGAAGAAGATGCTTTGAAAAAGCTACAAATAATATTATCATTTTATAAAAACACAAAATCCGGCGTTGATGTGGTCGACAAGTTTTGCGCTACTTATAATATTGCTAGATCAACTAAGAGGTGGCCTATGGTAATTTTTTACCATTTACTGAACGTACCTGGAATCAATACGCGATTTTTCTTGGAAACAAAAATACGTTTGTCACAAGAAGAGAATATTTGAAAAAATTAGGACTAGCCGTGCTAGACGAACAACTAAAAGTGAGGGACCAAATAAAAAGTCTTCCACGACAAACCAAAGATTTGCTAAAAAATTACAAAACCTTGGAAGCACAACAAGAAGTTCAAGAGGCAACACCATGCTATGCTGAAAATAAGAAAACGTCAGTGTCTGCATATTGTTGTAAAAAATGTGGAATTCATTTATGTATAAAACTTCATACAAATATGATTTGTAATAAATGTTATAATAAAGAAATTGAAGAGGGTGATTACTCCGATTAATTTTATAAGTTTGTAAAATATTTTGAATAAATAATGTAACTTTAAACCTAGTTCTGTCGATAAACTAATTAAAATATTACAGATTTTACATATAAAGTAATTATTTTTTTTTACTTGAAAAAATGTTGAATTAAAAGCAGAGAAAAGAATTATTCATACAAAATTTTCTATATTTATATATTAAAAATAATAAGAACAAAAAAAAATTTATTTGATATATGTATCTTGCTAGATACAACGCCACCAAATACGTTAGAAATACCCGCGCGACTAATGGAAGGTTAAAGCATTTGCACCAGGTATACCCTTGAGCTTGGAAAATGACGCGTATTTTGAAGAAACATTTTTATTGAACTCTTCATTAAAGTTTTTTTTGGTTAGATATGCATAACTGCTTCAAATACTGCAATACATTAGAATGAAATTTATGTAATTTCCGTTCTACTTTCATTTGAAATTGTAATCCATTCCATGTAAAGTTTAAAAAATGGAGCTTATTGTTCGTTATATTCCATTGAAAAACGCGTTTGGATGACCTTAATTGCAGTGGAATATTTCCAACATTACTACATCTTTCAAAGAATAGATTTTTCACCCCATATATTGATAGGTATTTGTATCACTTTAATAAGGTATATATTTTTAGGAACAATCAAGTTGATAACTTTCGTACATGAATAGCAATTGGAGTGAGAGAATGTGAGCTTACACAAATAGAAGATATACCTAAAGAACTTTTTATAAAGAATGATACCGCTTTTATATGAATTGAAATAAAAAGAACGAAGACGATACGCTCCATTAGAACTTATATTGATTTTTTATTGACTACCTGCTAGATAGTTATTCTGTTATAAAATTGATTGATATCATTCAGTATTAATTTTGCAGTACATTTAATGTCTACTCGAGTTAATTTTTTCAGCGAACAAGGTAAGATTTTCGTTTTTTTATTTTTAATCAATTGATTATTTTCTGAAACTTAGTTTCAACTGAACACTTTATTTTATATAGAGTAATAACTAGTTTATTTTCATTTCTTTCAGAACAGTTTAAAGACTTTATTTGGTCGGACATTCTTCCAGACTTCCACTTTAAAGACTTTATTTGGCCTATCTTGTATATGAAAGTTTAGTGGATGGTTCCACTGCTCACAAATATATTTATAAGGAATTTATAACTTACATTCATATCTCCATAATTTTAACTAAGTAAACTCCTAAGTTGAATTAATATGCATCACTTTGTCTCGTGCTCCTTACTATTATTCCCTTGAAACATTCTTCCGAACTCCACAAAACGCTCGATTCTCCTCTTCTCCATTTCTCTCTTCTATATTTCAGTAGTTTTCGTTTTTGCCAGAAATGAAAGTCCAGATAACTTGTTTATGATAGATTATTTTAATTATCTGTCAAATGGTCAGAATCAAATCGATATTCAAGATTAAATTTGTCCTGAAAAACTCAAATTTTATCCACTGGAAGTGGTGACATTTTGGTAACGCACCTCTCTTTGAATTTGCCCCCCCCCCCTTGAAGTTATTAGAGTTGTTGACATCGATAAAAGTTGGTTTCGAAATATCGATAATTTATTTTTGAAACAGCATTAGATTTCGGGAGAATCTATATTTTTCATTCCAATCGGATTTTTTTAACGTAAACAATAAAAATCCAAAATGCTGAGAACTTCTTTCACAAAATGAAAGTTTGCGATGCGGTACCTCTTAATATTAAGAGCTAAAACTTATTGTACTTTATCATTTTCAATGAAATATTTGATATAAATGGGAAAAAGATAGTGTTTTTCAAAGAGTTTCCAAGTCTTTGAAGTTTTGACTTTATACATTATGGAATTGACAACTGGTATCAATCGAAAACCTACCACAGGCGTAGGAAAGTTGAAACAGGGCCGGCCACGGTAGCTAAGAGACAAATTTATACAACACTGTTCATTTTAGCTCCATAAAAGGTTATTAGTTAACTAACTAAAAAATAATTAGGCAATTTTAAACAAAACTAGAGAAAGAATTTGCTCCAGTGGCGTAAAAAATAGGGGGATAAAAGTGACAACTAACCCTGATAACGCGCCACTGGTTACAGTTTTTCAAAGTTTGGCAAATTTTTGATTTTGATTTGAACATTCTATATCTGAGAATTCGTAATCTTTTTGTAGTAGAGCGATGTCGGCCGAATAGTGAAACACCCATCATCTACATTATATTAAGACATAAACAATATTAAAAATGATTGATTGTGTTGTGAAATATTGGAATCATATGGTTTAAAAAACATCCTGCACAAGGAAATCTAAGAAAAATGTGAAGTTTCCATATTAGGTATGCTTTTTTGCTCTTATAATTGAAATCTGTCCCATTACAGATAGTTATGGATTAATTTTCATAGAATTTGCTGATTGGAAATCGTGAAGATAGCATAAATTGAGTCAATTTTTCCAATTATTTATACACTGATCATGTTAAGCACTATTGGTTTGTGAGATTAGTTTCTTGTAGTTATTCTCTGTTGTTAATACATTGGCAGATTTTCCCACGTTCGTGAGATGTATTAAGTACTTTGTCATTACAATAAACAGTCAGATTTTCAGTGGCAGTTGTAAGTTAAGAAAACTTTCTGTCATAATTTTTTGAATAAATGTAACTTTTAATTATGTCTCATCTAAAACTATTGATGTTCATCAATCTGAAAGTATAATGATCCATTCATTTCATAGGTAATGTATTTGAGTGTCCATGAGATTGACCACAAAATTTTTTATCGTATTATTAAGTAACAGTAGAATTACTAATCTTCCATTCATTTTGAAGACATCTAAATAATGAAAAACCCCCATTCAGTGGAAGGTGTCACCAGTATTGTGTAATTGGCATTTGGGCATTATATAATCTATGGTATATTCACTATAAAGGAAATGGTGATTGAAGACCTCGGATACATACCTTTATTACTAAATTTCAGCTTACTAATAAGTAATAAACAAAATATTTTACTTCTGTCGCAACACCCTAGTTACATCGAGTCATACTGAAAATTTGTATAAATTATTTGTAGTATAACATTCAAAATAACTCGAAATATCACAAACACGAGTCGCCTATTACTTTTGTGAGTTTCTCAGAAACAACTAGAAATAATTTCTGTTGTAATTGATAACTAATAACTTCAGCCGGAGCTTTGGACCAATATTAATCATCACAATGAAAGGCCATATTTAACGCAATGTGTTACATGACATCGACAGCGATTACTATTGTCAACTTAACTATTAATTGATAAAGGAATAAATTTGCAGATTTTGATATGAGAATCATATGAGCAAGTGTATGTTCCGAAAACTCGAGTTTGAAAACCACCTTTGTAAGAATTGACTGGAGCAATAAAATGTTCTTTTCGAGGTTCAATATTTCGTTTTATTATGCACACAGGAGAATCGGTTATTACTGTAAAATACAATTAATTTGCACCTGTATTTTGTAATGACTATAAATTCAAATTAAATGCTTAAAGAATTACGAGACATTCAGCTGCTGTTAGTATTCAAAAAATATAAGTATAGTATGGGTATTGAATACCCTGATATATAAAACAAAATCAAAGAGTAGTTTTGGAAACAATAATACTGTATAATATGGTTCGACTATATTGTATATCTGTAATAAAGCAAGTGTTTCAGAAACCAGATATCGACTTTAGTAGGAGACCCTAAGCAGGTACTTTGGAATATTCGCACCAGGGGGATCTTCTGTACCCGGTTAAGTACCTCTTCCAAATATGTTAGGCCGCCTGTCAAGGATATAAGATCAGATTAGTGAAAAAAAATGATCATTAATATTTCTCGACCACATCCGATTAAGATATGATGAGTTGATTACATTAAAAAGTGTCTATTATACTAATCTGATAAATTGAGGGTGACATGAAGAAAGGGGAGACAAAATTGTGAAACGTCGTTTCGATATTATGACAACTTCCAGAAGCGTAAACAAAGCGAAGAGCTACAAATTCGTGAAATAGCAAAATTTTGATATTCTGACAATTGTCACAAGCAGAAGGAACAACAATCCTTTGATAAAATTTAATGCGTGATGCATATATTCCCCTCTCCATATTTCTATACCTCTCACTCCATCAACACTCTGGTCTCTTTTGTATTGACACCATGTCGCGAGTCAATCGATTGCGAACCATTTGGAAAACTAATTTAGGATCGCTAGAATGCACATGCTTCATTATGAACCTATTCAGGATGCTGATTCACCTCTAGCAATTTAGGGACCACATTTTTCGTTCCTTTCAAATAGACGTTTTCTTCTAAATAAAGATATGTATGATTATTCATACTGATAAGAGAATGTAGTTTTTGATTACAAACAAAATTACAAAGCTTAGAATGCGATATTTTGTGCTCTGTAATTTAAAGTTAATTGCATTGACCGATTAATTTTTTCAATAAATGAATTTGTTGTATAATTCACTTGTGAGATAAATTTATATAATGACGCTCTATCCCATTAGAGGCTTCTAGTTATTTCTTTTTTAAATATTTATTTGATAGTGTTGATATAATTTTTATTTATATTATTGACTAAGATACAGATAAGTTTGAACTTTCATTTGTTTGCCCCTTAATTTATCCATTTTGAAAAAATACCAATTGTTATCTGTTACATACTAATTTTGTGAGGGTTTTCTTCCTAGATGCTTGCATTCATGTTGCTAGTTCATGTAACAATAAAACGGCACTAGCTTATGAAAAATATTTTTCTAAATTATGGGTTTTTCAGTAGATAAAAAAAAATTAATAATCATTACAAACTCTATTTCAAATTATGGTAGATAGATACCAGTTTAACCAATACATTCAAATCAATGGTCAATGGTGCAGTGGACAGTGTGTCCGCTTGGAACTCAGTAGTTCCGAGTTCATTTTGGATTTTTTTTTGCAGACATCAGTAGCTATAGGCATGTCGTAGAGAGGAGTTATGGAAGTTAAAAATTAGAAGAAAGCCAAGAACGTTCACCGTAACGGGATAATTTCATAAGATATATAAAAAATATGCTGCTCTTCAATCGATTCTTCGGCCGAATCAGCAAAACTTTTTTTTATATATTACCAACACGGAAAATGTAGTTGGCTTTAATAAATTTGGTACTATAGCAAATACAATTTTTTTAAAATTAGAAAACCTCCAGTGGCACGGGTCATTGCTTCAAACGTCCTTCGGCAACAATTTTAGTAAATGCAAGAGGGGACGTTGCTAATAAAAAAGTCTACTGAAAAATCTTTCGAACCCTTTACAGAAATTGGTGATAGAAAACACACTGTATAGGAACGATCATTCCTGAACATCGTAAATTAAAATAACAAAAAATTTAATAAGAAGAAATGACGTTCCGGGTTAAACTATACAAAATTGTAAAAATTTCACGATCAACTACAATTTTTAATAATATTATTTGACAGTTGAGAGGATACTTTAGTATTATTTTGGTTTTAGTAATCATAAAAATGAAAATAAGTTATATTACTTTTATTCTTTCAATTTGTGCAGTTGTGGAAAAACTATAGTGTGCAAGATGTGAGAAAAGTTGAGCTTTTCCTACATATTCCTACATGCTGCACAATTTACTATTTTCAGCATGTAATTAAGTGACCCTACCTCAATTTGATGCGGTCTAGAATTTCATTTCATAAATTTTTTATCCGATTATCTAGATACATACCACATACCTACAACATCTTGCGGTTCTACTTTTCCCTTTTCTTTTTTTGCAAGTTCCTTTCTATTCTTATGTCATCATATCGATCTAGCGGTTGTCAATACACTTTCTTAACTAGATTCGTAATACTACAATGAACCATGAATGACAAATGCGATAAACTATAGAGGTTAAGATCCAAAACTGTTTATCAATAGGGCTTCGCTAGAAAACGTCCATTTTTCGAAACAATACAAGTCAACAAATTTCAAGAACTATACATCGAAATTTCACACTCTATTTACACGAAACACGTGAGATTCCATAAACATAAGTAAAATCCTAAAATGGTAATAACAATTTAAAAATGGTACCTAATGATTAAAGAAAATTTTCGGATGCGGGTTTCCTCCGTTTTTTTGCCTTTTCTAAAAAATTTGCTATAGTAAGTAAACAAAAAACTCACCGACTATCAGTAAAAAGGTGAAACAAATTTGAAAATTAGGGAGCCTTTTCGATATTAAGTCAACATAAGGTGAAAAAATAAATATTTGGGATCAACTAAATTGGTTGGGACAGAAAAAGGCAAGTTCTTATCAAATTCCGTGGAATATGATGTTCTTTGTAACATCTTAAAATTAAAAAATGATAAAATTGAAAACCAAAAACCAAAAACTTTGAACGATTCACATCAATTTTGTTTTGTGAAGAAAGTGTGAATACAAGAGTTGTAGATATTTCATTGCCTACAATTCCACCACTTATGTCTAACAAATCATTGGAGAGATTTTTCCGACGATATTGAATCCAAATTCTCGAACTTTCTCGACAAAATTATCACATGATACAAAACAAAAACAGCATTTTCTCATATTCATGTTCCAAAAACTGATTATAAATTAATTCATTCATACTTTAACATAGAATAACATAGAGATATAACATATAACATAACAGAAAAATATTTATCAAGCTTCCAATTTCGTTTAGTCTCAATGTATTACATACGTTTGCTAATTGATACTAAATACAAATAATAAATAATATTTTATCGAAAATTCCAATTTTATTGTGAAATTGAAATCTAGAGGAACGAATTGTTTGAATTCCAATTCACAATTGTTGTATACAAAATCAGTAATTAATTTTGTATAATGCGAATATTAGAACAGTATAAAAATGAAAATTTTGTAATATTGCAATATACTAGTAATACACCGAAACGTTCGTGGTTTTAGATTAATTCATAATTATTATATTAGTTTATTTTCCTTATGACAATTAAGACTTCAGAAGTATTATCAGAAATTATTAACATAGTGCAGCACTAAATAATGTTCTTAGTGAACTAAGACTAAGCGACCAAATTGAAAAACAAAACTTGCACGATCTTACATAAACTGTTTGGTAAGGACTAAAATTATCACCTAACTATAACTAATGAGTAATAAAAATAAATTAGGATTTAATGTATTTAGGAAAAATACCTCTTCATGCAAGTACATTTTCCAAAATCGAAACCAGAGTAGGTTTAAAATTTGTTCACTAATCAAGAGTCGGATATAATATTGTATAATCATAAAAAAATATAACCCACCCTATATTGTTGCATTGATTCGATAGTATTGATATTTTTAAATGTGACAATAGTTTAAATAGAGTTACAGGGCATATTTATTATCTTTATATTTTATTAGTAAAGGAATGAATGTGAATGTTTTCGATAAGGTGATTTGTCATTGGCAAAAAAATCAATATATATAGGTAGCTCAATTTATGGGAGGAGATAGAACATCAACTCAGGTAAAACAACTCTATTTATAAGGAGGAAGATTCAGTTGTAGGCGCGCCTACCTTTAATATACCTTAATTCATTATTTCTAATAAGAAAAGTACCTGGGAATCATCCCAAATAAAACCGGGAATAATAATTAATAGGCTCTGCTATATGGACTTATCGTAAACCTGTAGGTAGTACCCTAAAATGGTAAATTGTGAATATCAAAAGGTCATTCTCATGATCACATACGCATTGCTTGTTTCGTGTCTAAAAACTAAACAAACAATAATTTAGAAAAAATATTAACATGCACCATCACAATGTCGGAAGCACTGAAAGTGAATCCGTCTCCTCTTCATTTTGTCTCAATAGAGAAATTGAAGTTAGGGAATCTAATACGTCACCATTTGTTTCTAGAAATAAGGAACAAACTAATGAACCAAATGTATGGCATGAGGGACATTAACATCACACTCCAATTGGTAATCAGTGACTGTCAATCATGACTCAATAGAGATCTTCCACAAGATCGAAGATGGATTGAGTATATACTAGCAATAAATATATGTGTCTATCAATATTTGAATAGGAACCTTGTAAGATAGATGGAAAATCTAAGGATCTCCCGTCAAATACCACCTTAAGACTATAGGCTTGGCAGAAAACTATATCTGTAGATTCTGCGAACAGGGTATAGATATAAAATTTTTGAATTTCGTTTGTATAACTTCCAAATGTCCCACTTAGTGTTTAGTAAAAAATGTAGCTTTGACTTGAGGGTTCCTCAGTTCAGTACACGGCCTTACTAACAATCGCGCAAATAATTTTCGACCTCCATTATCAATACAACCTGCAATAACAGAAAATGATAATAAAAATCACTATGACCTGTACTATAGTAGTATTTTCTGGAGAAGTGTTCTAACATTTTACGAGAGTTTTCATATGTAATTTGAATTTCTTTTATCAAATTTAAAAGGTTCATTTGGCAATTTCCGTTGTTATTTAGGCATAAGTAGGCCATTGTTCTTTCAACTTCGTTATTTTAGATTTGTTATGTGGAGGTGGCTCAATATTTAGAAGATAAAGTTGTAATACTGTTTTCATTTGCGTATGATGCCGATAAACTATTATTTAACGGAAATCTGTGAGCTTTATTTATACAAATCACTCCTTCTATTATCTTTCAAACACCCGCGAGATAGTTTCGATTAATGATCTTGTCCTCTAACTTTACCACTGTACTGCTTAACAGAAAGAATTCATCTTGTAAATTGGTAAAATTAGTAAAAGAGTTACATTCCATTTTGTAAAGGGTACGATATCTTTTGATTTTTGATTACTAAACAGTTGATATTTGAATAACCGTTACATCTCTCATTAAATGAAATAAAAAAGCACAAAAATTAAATGTCTTGGTAAAGAAAATTCACAACACTTCACTTTAAATATCACGAATAATACATCAGTGTCGATAATTGTTCACCTGGGCTCGCTATCTATGATTTGAACAGGGAATTTCTATATGTTCTACTTTAAATTCCTAAGCTTATAAAAGTTGGAGTAATTAATGAGTTTTCTATCCATACTGCAACGCTGCTATTTTTGTGAATATAAATTCGAAACACGAATGTATAATAATTTCCCGAAACTTTCGCTCCAGCAAACTAGATACGTCGGTCGTCTGAATAAACGAATTACTCTACAAACGACTAGAATGTATAAAAAATTTCATGTGTTCTAGAAAATGTGCATTGTTCTATTATGAATATTGATAAATAAATCATTATTTATCCAAAAAAAATCTATTTATAGGTATAGGTATGGGTGTACACAAAAATTCAGCTCATTAGAAATTTTTCCGCAGATAAAACCAAAAATGACTGGACTATTAGTGAAATTGTCCTTGGCAGATGGAAGACGCGGAGCTAACGATTGACCGCACAGTGTATGTATACATACAGTTGGTTAGTTTCGGCTTAAGTCCTCACATATTTTCGTACGTGCTATGACAAACTAAGGGAGCTCTTTGGCTTCAATAATTCGTAGCCTAAGATGACTTTTGTTAAAAAATTACACCAATATATTTATCTCTTTGGGTAATCGGCGATTCTTTCTTGAGCAGTTTGGAAGAGAATTTCTGTTTTTTGAGTGTATCGTACTCTAATCCTTTTTTAGGGTTCATACCCGTTCTTTTTCTAGACACCTTTCGTCCGATAAAGAGGAAGCAGCTTGCATACTATCCCTAAAACGTGAATACGATCACTTTCCAGGTCTCGCTATCATCTTAGTACCAGTAGTACGAGGATATATTGAAAAATTTTTATCCTACTATAGAACCAAACAAAATTTCAATGTCAAAATATTTTATTACTCAACATATTTTCCTCTTAATTGGATACATTTAACCTGCGACGTCTCTAGACCTTTAAAAAAAATGTTTCTTCTTGCTCTGCAAACCAGACATCTACAGCTTTTATTACCCCCTCGTTGGAAAAAGATTTACGATATTTTAAACTTTTTTTCAATTGAAGAAAGAGATCATGGTCGGACGGAGCCAAATCTGGTAAATAAGGGGGGTGTTCTAGTAATTCAAATCCTTAATCCCGAATTATTTGCATGGCAACATAGATTTGTGTTCAGGGGCTTTATCCTGCAAAAACAAAACACCTTTGGATAGTTTTCCGCTTTTTTTTTCTTGAATTTTTTTCCCGTAGAGTTATCAGTAATGTCGGATAGTAATCTCTAGTTATTGTTCTACCCTTGTCCAAAAAATCAAT
The DNA here is from genome assembly GCA_026230145.1 of Diorhabda elongata. NCBI lineage: Eukaryota > Metazoa > Arthropoda > Insecta > Coleoptera > Chrysomelidae > Diorhabda > Diorhabda elongata. The sequence continues at coordinate 41,055,759 of CM047926.1, forward strand.
TATGATTACTCATGGCAATCCCAAAAAACTGAAGCAAAAACTTTTCCGGCAGATTTTTGGACACGAAACTTCTTAGATCTTGAACAACTAGAGTGTCGCCATTCCAGCGATTGTTACTTTGCTTCTGGATCGTAGAAATGTACCAAAGTCTCATCCATAGCAACAATTTGGTTTAAGAAGTCTACATCGTTTTCAAATCGAGTACAGATCGAATGCGATGCTTCTACCCTTGCACGCTTTTGGTCAACATCAAACATTTGGGGATCCATTTTTCAGCAATTTTTCTCATGTCCAAATTGACGAGAACTAGATGATGAACGCGTTCGTATGAAATATTCAGTGCTTCAGATATCCGTTTTAGCCTAATTCGACAGTCTGTCATGTCATGAACTGTATCGATATTTTCGGGTACTGATACATAAACTGGCCTTCCCGATCGATCATCATCTTCAATGGACAATGTACCTCTTTTCAAGCTTGCAGTCCAATTTTTCACGGTCGCATATGAAGGACGTTGATCACCAAGGGTATTAAGCATATATTCGTAAATCTGCTTACCTCTTAACCCTTTTAGATACAGGTACTTGATGATGGCTCGATACTCGATTTCGGTGGACATCCTTTTTCTTTTAATTTATTGCGTAACTCTGGTTTACTTCTTTGACCTCAAATTTTACACTGACACTTCTAATAATTTATTGTTCGTTGCTATGGTAACGCAATATTTTGTTTATGCATGGAACTGGTCTAGACTAACTGGATATCAATACATCCTCGTATATAAACTTATGAGAGAAAATTTGCTATTCAAAGATTTCAATGTCAAACTTATGTTGTCTGATTCCGATATTTCCGACTAATTACCACTAGAAATAGCACTGCAAGCAACAAAAATAGCGTTGTCTTTAATATTCGACGTGAAAAGTGCATCATTAAGAATTACATATAAAATTTAAGGATTGGGTTGAGGTTGATTCTGAAAATATTGTAATACTTGAAAAAGTCGTAGAAAAAGTAGTACAAAACACGAGTCGTAATAAGAGTATATTACAACCCTTGTTATGTGTTATATGTTTGTGGCTATAACGTGATTAGAAATATCAACAATAATTTTTTCACTCGCTCAATTTCTTATCTTCTAATTCATCAATATTAGTTGTTCCTCTGTTAAAGATTTTTTATATTGAACAGCACAACAAAACTATTTCAGGAGAAACAATTAACTAATTGCAGCTGTCATTTTCATGAGACATATTGTGATACATTACTTTTTCCTCCATTCGAGTCTACTCTAACGACGTATCTAGTTAAATGAAGCTGAAGTTTCGAGATAATCATCATTCATTTTGCGTTCTGAATTATGATAGACAAAGTTTTGTTGTAGTACCATGAACTGAAAACTTTTATAAATACCGCAGCTTGGATGTGTATGGAATCGGTGCCTATAAATTTAAGACAAATTTAATTTGATGAATTGGTATTTTGGGCTTTGTAATACGAATTCGTCAAAACTACGTGAGGAACGAATATAAAACTTCCAGAATTTAAGTGTGGTCATCACTTCCACTAGTGATATCACTGCATTATGTAATCATACCTATTACTACAAATTTATCGAACTATTGCCAGGAATATCAGAGAAAAGACTGCAAATTGCACCATTTGGACACTAGAAATTGTAAAAGAATATCAATTCTTCCAAGTGACAGATAGATCTACTTCACATACAGCTAGCACGCGAATAGCTAGTAAAAATTTCCATACGGTTCAAAACGTTTGGAATGATAAGATGTGGAGAATTGATCTTGTCTGAAAGCATGGGCCATGATTATATAAGCAATAATTAGCAATAAAATATGGCGAAATTGTTTTGCGGTTTTTTGTCAGGCAGAGAGAACATCGAAAGCCGCGATATGGCAGAACTTGGAAAGGCCTGTACGCTAATGGTAGTGTTACAGGGAAGACACGATAAATAAATAGAAAGTTTCAGTCTCTGTAGGTCAAACTGTTCAATCACATTCTGTGATTCATGTGGTGTTATCTGGTCATTACTTGCACCTTGATTGGATAATTAAAAAACAGCCAACCATGTTCGGAGACAACCTACAACATGATATTGCCAGGAGCCATACTGCTAAGGTAACGCAGGAATTATTTCGATGTTTCAGAAGAAACATTTGGAGTTACACCCATATTGTCCAGATTGGGCACCAGATAACTTTTTTCCAAGGAGAGCATCAAGATTCTTCTTTGATAGTTATGTGAAAATTGATTATGAACTGAATCGAAATGTATTTATAAGATGTCCTTGTATTATCATACAATATTATACAAGGCCCTTCCCGGCGAGCTGAATTGATATGTATATGGGAAAGTACTGCGACTAGTGCTCTGAAAATTTGCTTACATGGGTTTTCCGAAAAGCTCGTTTCAGCTAAAATAATTTCAGCTTTCTAAAAATTCCGGTTATACCTAACTAAACTTTTTTTTGAACACACTAAAAAATTTAATATTATATTTCTAATTTCAAGTGAGTCAGGTCTAATATTCTCGAGATTTGGACAAATCACACCAACAGCTTTCAAATTCTGTGAAAACCTTGACAAAAATTTATATAGTGTGTTCAGAAAATGGTGCCAAATTTCGCTAATAAACAAACGTTTAGATGTTGCCAAAGTATTCATCATGTCCCATTTAAGATTTATTATTGAAGATTATTCCAATTTATTATTATGTTATGTTATAGGTTATTAAGCAACGCTTAAGCGTCAAGCTGTTTTCATTGTTTGTTTGTTTGTTGATATGTTAGCTTTTGTTTTTTTGGTCGCTCCAGATAACTGATTATTAAAAACCATGAAGTTTCAGTTCTTTAAGTTTTTACCAAAACCGTTAATTTGAAATATATGAATTTACTAACGAAGTCCCATAAATTTAAAGCGTGGTGAAGAGAAAAATGGGTGTTGCCCTTTGCCCTTTGAAGTTTTCGAAGTTTTTAGATAGTGAAATTCGGCACCATTTTCTGAACACCCTATATAAATTTTTGTCAAGGTTTTCACAGAATTTGAAAGCTGATAGTGTTATTTGTCCAAATCTCAAAAATATAAAACCTGACTCACTTAAACTTAGAAATATAATTTTTTTATTGGAGGGCTGCATGTGTCCAAAAATTTCGAAAATGTGAAATAATTAAAAAATGGTGGACTTTAAGCATACTATGTCTTATATAAAGTTGTATTGAAATTTTACGTAAATTCCAAAAATTCAATGAAAACTATAGCATTCCGTTTAAAATAACGAAGTTTGGGTCCACTTCCGGTATAAATGGAAATTTCAGAAAACTGAAATTATTTAGCTGAAACGAGCATTTCGGAAAACCATGAAAGCGAACACTAGTCGCAGTACTTTCCCATATACTCGTACATATCGATTCAGCTCGTCGTAAAGGACCTTGTACATCCAAAAACTGGACAATTCACAATACATTGATTTGTGAATCTAATCATTGTCCGAATGCACGCGCACAATTTTAATGATGATCTGATAATGATTGATACGACAAGAAATCTGTTATTTTATCTCTCATCTGAATGTATGCACTCTCTTTCCAATCCATTCTCAATTTTTTTACTTTCAAATCGTGACCTTATTGATTTCTCAATCAATCACATCAAGTCTCAAGTTTTCTTGACAGTATCTACAAAATACCTATTAAACATTGAACAATTGTATTCTTGTTTACGTAGATATGATTTTCATAAAAAGACTATTTCTGTATCAAGTTCTATTGGAACAATTCATTTGTACATCACAGAAGATAGATTGTCACAAGCAGAATTAATAGATTTGTGTTTCCAGTTAACGTTTTTTCATGGAATAGGAAAGTCAATATGAATGCAGCGTTTTAAATTCCATTGTTTTTTCTAAAACGCGGCAACTCTTGACTAACTAATTTTCAGACGATTGATACATGAATATTCGAAAGTTCTGCAATATATTAGAGTTAGTACACTTTACTGTTTAATTCTATCACAATCCCACAACGAAAACACTCATACCATTGGTCGACAAAAAAAAGTTTTTTGTAGAAACACAAGAATGAATAGCATATTGTGATGAAATGGACCTATACAAATAGGGAAATATGAAAAAAAAATTGTAACATTTAAGGTTTTTGTAGAACCCTATTCATTGGTAAAATTTATCAAACAAATATTTATAGTTCACATCTAATAAGAATGTCTCACATTTATTAGAAACAAAAATTAAAAAAAAATCACTTATCAATTAGCTCCACTTTCTCTTTTCTCTTTTTAAAAACCAACAGACAGTAATCACCCATCATGGTCTAATCCCATCGTTCTTGATACCGAATATCTTGGTGGAAACTTTAACCCTTCTCATCACTGACAGCTCCCAAATTTTCGATAAAAAATGTTAGATGGCAATGGAGAAAGTCTTCCATGCTCTAAGTTCCTGTCTGGTGAGCTTTTTTGCAAAATTGTTTTCGTCCAGCAATTTCCTTATTTGTCGGCCAATAAAAATACTTTCCTTCAATTTGATGTGAAGGGTAGAGGAAGAACATTTTTGGGATCTATAAGGGGTATAAAACATTTTGAGATCCCGGTTGAGACTCACTTATTTCTTGTCAATTTTTTATACATAGTGTTGATCTACTGCTCGACTGTCCCATAGACAAAGGAAATAGCAACGTTTCGTAAGCACTCCTTGAAGTCCCATTAAAATTCCAATCACCTCTAGTTTTGTCTAAGAGCAGGCGAATATTTTCATCTTTCATCTTTATAGAATGAGTAGTTGGTATAGACCGTTTTTAAACTTCCATTGTGCAATAATACTCCTTTTAAACTGTATTTAGACGAGTCAATAAATAGGCGTTACTCACAGGGATTATGCTCAATATCAAGTTCCTTTATTAGAACATCAATATCCGTAGACGCACACAAAGAATTTCCATTTCTTTAGACAGGAAGCAAGAAATTCAAACCCCAAATCATTCAACTTACTTTGAACAATCAAACGTGGCTCGCAATGTCGGTGCAATATTATTCGGTGCTTCCTGATGATACGTTGTCTCCAGTATCTTCTAAAACAATATTTTGCGGATCTAAAGCGCAATCGGTAAATCTACGTTATGGGGAAAAGGTCAAATTTGGAAACTCAATCTTGTGCTTTCCTTTCTTAGAATAACCTTCAGTCTTTGTTAGACAAAAATAGCAATTGTCAAAATGGTTAGTAAGTTCCCGCCATACCATTGGAATTGCAAAAGGCATTTTTCTTCCCATTCATCCAATACTTCATTGACACGTTACAACTAACACAACACGCGTGGGAGGCCCAGTGGTTGTCTTGGTCTCCAATTAAAGTACCTAAATATTTAAAATAGGTTTTTTTCACATTTTCGGAAGAATGTCTGGCTTACGATTTCATCATAAATTCTCCACAAATATAGCAAACTTTGTCAGGAGAAGTTTCGCAGCTGCAGCGCGTTTCACTCGACATTTTCTTCTTTATAATCACTTTTTGCACTATGAACAGAGAACCACTACTATGTAACTCAACCGAATACTTTTTAATGTAATTTCTATGTTTTTTATTCTCAATATCACAGTTCAGGTATTTTTTCGGCCATAAAATTTCCATTTTAAGGATAAAGGTCTCGCTTGTGTTACGAAAATCTTGACGGCCAGGATTTTGTAACTGGCAAAGACCCGCTTTTAGCAGCGTGTAATTCTTGAGCGATAAGATCGATGCTGAATGCTGAAGTGCTCACTATTTCGTTCCTTTGGGTATAATCGAGAGAAAAATAAACTGCATCTTACGATTGAAATAGCTAGACTTACGTTTTGCCTGAATTGACTACCTTTCAATCCGACAAACTTTTCATCACAAGATATAATGTGTTTCTTGGTGGCACTCCGTAATTGATTTCCTATAGTTAACGAAACGAGTCATTGTTTATCGATTTCAGCGAGCGAAAGACCGGAAAATTAGACTTTGATACATTCCGCACATAATTTCTCACGTTAGTCCATTGAGCAGATCACACGTCAGTCATTCTTACACTTATAGGTAACCTAAAATGATGATCCGTCAATTGGTGTTGAAGTGATCCAGATTCATTCAAATACTGCCTACAGAACCTTTTCTAGTCTTAAATAAGGATCTTTTCTTGTCTGTATACTTGATCAAAGCATAAAATCTGATAGCAAAGAAATCTCTCTCTATTTATCTCTCCACGGCTACTCACCCCAACCCCAATTGGAAGGGCCTCTGGATCCTATGTCATATCAACTATATGTTGATTCTGACAGCGAAGTTAAGGCATATTCCTTTTTGTTGTTCTAATTCTGTACGATTGAATCCAAATCGTTGTGTATGTATAGCAGCAATATTTCTTCTTCTGTTATCATTGTCAACATTTATTCACCAGTGCACCATAGCGACACGTCTTATTTATTGTTATTACAGTAATAATCCCGGAACATGTGGTACAACCCCAAAAACTGTTAACAATATTTGGTTAGATTCACACAATAAATTATGGCAATACTTTTCCTATTATACTGTCGTTTTCATACAACGTAAATAGCTATTTCCGTGTACCTACTTTTTAGTGATCTCCGATAAGAGCATTCGTGTTTGCACTACGTTATATAAGCCTAACATATTGCTATTGTAACGGCTGTTCCTTCTATGTCAATGTACGGTTATTATCAATTTCTATCAATTCGAATATTTTTTTTTTCGTACATTTTATAATGTACTTTCTCTCTTTATGGTGAAAGAATTACAATTTCATTTTTTCCACGACCGTGCGTTTTAAACCACTTTCCCGCACGCATTCTTCAAAGGAGAAACAACTATCAAACCACCCGGGTTTGATATCAGTTGCTATGATAACCCAGGCGTGTAATTGTTACTAAAACGTCAAAGTTGTTCAAAACGTCTTGGAAGTGACCGAATAAGTGCAATCTTCTTCTAAATTGAACCACATTAAACCGAATCCGATACAATAATATTAATGGATTCATCCGACGAAGAACTTACCGAAGCCATTTTGAACGCTGCAAATGAAACTAATTCCGAGCTGTTACCTGCCAAATCCAGACCATTTTGTTACATGGTGTAAGGAGAAAAGGGCCAAAACTTATAAGCAAGAGGTATTTCTGGCGTATTTTTCAGACCTAAGTAACGTTTTGAAATCTGATACATTATGGTCCCGTTATTCGATGGTAAAAAGTTTAGTAAAAATAAAACAAAATTTGGATATAGGAAACTTCCATACGCTAACGTCGTTTCTTGAACAAAAAATTATTGGTATAGGTATACCTGATGATTAAAGTGAGTACCATTTTTGCATTGGCTGGCGCTATCCGTTGATCCGAAATTAGGTTGAGGCAACCTAATTTGTTGGGACAATTTCTGATTTTAAAAATCATTCGTCAAGATCACTTGTTTTATCCGAAGAAATAAATGATGGAACCTATTTAAAAGTACGCAGATTTACGAGCACCTACCACTCCACACCGCCGATTTTTTATTCATTATAAAGAATGGAAAATGCTAAGTTCAATGCGTTGGCGTAAACACTTTTGGTAAGATGCCAGCAGAGATTGCTTCATATTTACGCCTACCTAATCCGGAACGTTATAGAGGACACAGTTTCAGACGTTCTTCGGCAACGTTCCTAGCAGACTCCGGCGAAGAAATAACCAACCTAAAGCGCCTAGGTGGCTGGAAGTCTACTACTGTCGCTGAGGGCTATTTGGAGGACTCCGAGAATCAGAAGAAGAAAATATCAAATAAAATTCTCTGTACTACAAATGACTTAAAACCGTTGCCGTCACCGTCATCGTCATCTTTCGACCTACAACCGATGCCATCCTCATCGACGTCATCTACCTTCCAGTTGAAACCAAGTAACTCCACTGGGCCGGCAATTTTTACTAGTCTACAGAATGCAACAAATTGTGTTTTCAATATCAATATTTATAATAATTAGTAGTTTTTAGTTATATTTTTGTAGTTTTTAGTTAAAGTTTTGTATATTATTATGTTTGTTGGAATAAAATAATTTTAGAAAAATGGGTTGGTATACTTTTTTGTATATACGGTCGTAGAAAAAATAATGTTCCTAACTTTCCCACTTGACTGCTTGCCCGAACTCCGCTCCGCGTCGCTCGGGACAACTGCAGTTGCGTGCGGCACTTGTTAGGAAAATAAATATTTCAATAATAAGAAAAAACATTTGAACAATGATTACTACAGACTACTTTAAGTAGATACGTAATGTAAATGAAAGCATTATAACATATGCACTCTCAACGCTATTATTTGACAACGATTTGAATTCACTGCGGTAGAAATAGATAAACGAATAACAAAATTGGGAATATAAACTACCATTTTTCATGCTCAGTAAAGTATTTATTTCTGTAAATTGTCATATATTGAATAGTGAATATGAACGTGTAAGGTTGTAATGTCGTATTAAAAAAAATTGAGTTTTAGCTCGAGATCCACACAAAACTCCTATAAATTCATGATGTTCAACATACTTCAAGAAATACATGACGATTCAGCAATTCTTCACTTTTAGATATAACCAACCCCTGTATTATGATATCTGATCTTCTCCATGATATATCTGTAATATTATCACAGACATGTTTTCTCACAATATATGAGAGTTTAATAACTTTATCTAAGGATAAGCTATTTTGCGAGTAGTGGAAAGAATCCATTATTTCTATAGCACTGTTTTTGAATGGTGAAAAATGGTGCAAAATCTTGATAAATTGCATTATTTTTCATATGTATCAATCAATAAAAATATAAATATCCGTTTCATGATCAAATAGAGGAAAAAATGGATTCATTCTATACTAGACACTGCTTACTACATCTACACTAATAATTACACTAAACTTTACTTTCGGTCCATATACTTTGACTGTATAAAAACTGAAATAGTTCTCACAAGTTTCAATTGAAATTATTGAGATTACTGTTTTTCGGAATATGTCAATTCATTAGGCTGTGATATAGATACTTCTCTTAAAAGTGTTTGATAAAAATCCCAAGTCGAAATCAAATCTAACTACTCGTAATACGTAACAAATTTAATTATAATAATCATGATTGTCCGTGCACAATTTATAAGAAAGAATAAACAAGATGATTACACAATTAAGGTTGTCGTGCTTATTGAATATCCCATAATAGCTACAACTCCACTCAATCCATCTTGCAACCAAAAGTCAGAGCAATCATCTAGAATTTACAATTCTTGTTAATATCTTAGATCTTTCCTATTCCACAAATATTATTTTGTACTTCCACTTTTCCAAACGCAGTTTCTAAGTGAAAGGGAGAGAGAAAATTACAGACATAGACGAAGACTACTAAACTGACATTAGTTTATGTCAATAATATGAAAGGAGGTGCTGAGTATTCGTTTTAGTACATTGCAGTAGATTGAAGCTATATGCAATGATTATTTGGTATGCACGAACAAGGAAAATTATGCCTGATTAATAAAAGTCTTAGTAAATTTCGAAATTACATTTACTACTGCAGAAATCGGCGCAAATAGGCCTATTTTGATGTTCGGATAATCCTAAGAGTTATTTTGGCAAAATGAGAGAGTCCGTTGGGCGTGGCAATTTGAGAAAAATTCAGGATAAAACTAGCTGAACATTCATATTTTTTGATAAATATTGAGAATTTCACAATAAAGTTAAATCAAAAACTTATCAGCAATCAAAGAAGTAAATTATAGTATATACTTTCCTGTTTCTCAATGCTTTCTTGAGTATTTTCGTAGAATTTTTCCAATAAAACAATTTTTCGGAAGTTATATCCCAGTTTCTGGTAGATTACGTATCAGTTGAGTGCGGATCCTAGCCCAGGAAAACATATTCGAATTTTTTTTCAAACATAAAGTTCCCTGAAGCTCGAAATGAAATGGAAATATTCCATATTATTTCACTGTGAAATTTTATGAATGTATACTCAATAAAGGGTTAAGAATAAGGAAAAATCGTACGTAAAACTAAAGCCGGAACTGTGCACAACAGACTCAATTTCCAGTTTTGTTCAGAATTATCATCGCAAATACTTTCCATCTTTTCTGATATAATGAAAAGAATACTTAGCAACTCTTTGCATATAGTTCACAGATGCTTCCTGTTCTTCGTTCTTATTCGCTCTTTCATGTCCTTTGTGTTTGTTAATAAGATTTTTTTTATCAAACAAACTGATCATCAATCATCTCAACTAAAAAATGAGTATCGGTCACACCTGCAACAGTGGAAATATTTAAAATCAAACAAGACCAGGTTGTGAAATCCAGGATGTCCCTAACGAATAGTGGAAGATCTGCCGGATGATTCCGACAATGCAAATGAAGAAAGAAATGGTTTAAAATGAACACACTTGGATAAATGTCACTGATGAACTGCATGAAATAATAAATCCATAGTTTTATCTGAAACTAATTTTGGTTAGGTTAGAAAGATGTGTTCTTAACTGAGATTAATGGTAATTGCCTGTTTTTACGGAATAACTGGACATGTCGCCACTGTTCCATTAAAGCAACATAGAACGGTCAATTCTAAATGATACATCAGTGTTTTTTCGCCAGAAGTGTTCTAAAAAATTAGGGAAACCAACCGTAGAAGACAGATCATTCTCCACTACGACAATGCGAGCTCTCACACATCAGTTCAAACAAAAACGTTTTTGAACATTTTAAACATCGAGTTCATGGGTTGTCCTGCGTACAGTCCTTGTTTGGTACCCAAGGATCCCTTTTTATTACAGTTTTTCTACACCTGAAGAAGCCGTTGAAGCGTTCAAATGACATGTTTTTGAGGTGATTGGAATGAACCTCAATCGGAATGGAGAAAATTTGTTCAAACGGAAAATTGTATTGATCTCAATGTAGAATGTTTTGGAAAATTATGAAGTTATATCCAATTATGAATTAGTTTTATTTCTGTATCTTTAATTAATTAAACAATAAGTATCAACCCTCGTGAATATTGCTAGCCAGCTTTGAAATTTCAAATATATCATCGATACAGCAGTAGTATAATGTATGATAGTTTATATGTCAAAGAATTTGAAAAATTGATGAATAATTGCATTCAAATTGAAAATAACTGGATTTGTCAAGATTAAATTAAAACAATATATAGAGAATTTGGAATTCTCAAGACTAGAAAATTCCTGGAGAATTTATTAGCTCTCAAATTTCAGACGAGAAAGTCGTTGTTCAACACAAATGATGTAGATAAGATTGGGGTCTGGACTATACGAGAAACTTTCCGTCCTGTTTGATGAAAACGCTGGTACGGAAGATGAAGATGAGTTTCTTTCACATTTAAGAACCGAAAAATATGGAATCAATAAAAATTATCAACTGAGAGAAGTTCAAACGCGAAATTTAAAAATGGGTACCGTGAATTTTACCACAGTATTGAATTTTAAACAGAGGAAGTACATTCGAAAGAACTTGTAACAGGAAAAATATTAGTGAATATTAATATAAATTATTAGGAGGAATGAATGAAGATATTTTGAAGATTTGTTGACATTTTCAAGAAAACAAAAATTATGAATAGATGAAAGAATATGATCATGAAAATATGTTCATAAGAACACACATCAAAAAATGAAAAAAATAATATTTCGTGAGGTAATTACCTCCCGGCATATATATAACAATATCAATCCACCTCTACTTTCCTGTTATATTATTTGGAGGTAGACTTTGAATCCCCAATTTATTTGGTATTAAACTTTTGTCTAAACTTTAGTTTTGCACGATCTCTTCCCAACAAATTCAACTAAAAATATGCATGAAATGAGTGTTCTGAATAATAGGCTTGAAATATTCAAATGATTTATGAGAAGCGCAGTGCGTTGATGAATTTCTGCATTCCCAACATTTATTATGTATTTTATTTCACTTTTGAGTTTTCCACATCAAATCAAGAGGAATATGTAAGCGTTATAATAAATAATATTTCTTTTCTACGAAGTTGTATCTAGTGAAAAATTGATAATAAATTAGGCCAGATTAGTTGAATTTCCCACCTTATATTTTTGCAGGAATATTGCAACCAGTGGTTACTCGTTTGCAATTGCATGGAAAGAGAAAATGTTTTTAATACTATGTTCACATAATTTTGAGAAAAATTATGACTTTTTTCTAGTCACCATCTATGTTGATGATAGGAAGAAAGAGAATGAAAAAAATTTGTTATCGGAAAGATCCTAATTTCGTACAGGCAGTCCCTCCTGGATTTACACTTCCTAGCCTAACGTATCCTAACTACTAATGATATTCCAGTGATGTTCAAAACATTCTTCATATACTTCTAATAATCTAATGTATTGTCATAACTCGGAAATTGTATATAAACATTGCCTCCAACATTGTAAACGTAAGGCCTGGTGCATTAATCATTAATTCTCTCGCATATGGTGGTTTTGGCCCAAGATTTGAAGAACCTTGACAAGGTGATAGACCACTGTTCGTATTTGGAATTTTCTATGGACTCCTAATAATTTATATTTAGGTAAAACTCCTATATTGAATATAATACTACATTGTAACAATAAATGTTTCAAATGAAAGGGGCTTCTTGGTGAAAATTGCTTACACCATCATACGAAGGCACCTTAACTTTTAGCTGAGGTAACCCAAGTCTACTCCTATTGCTGGAATTGAAAGGTATTTTCGAGAAAATGTAATATATCATTGTTTTTATATATTGGAGAGAACGGTTGATGGAAATCAGTCGACAGGATTAAGAATTTTCAATATGGATGGGTCTGAGTCATAGAAGCAGAAAACTCTGAAAGGTAAGCTCCAGTTTGGGACAATAATTACTAAAGAAAGAAGCGTCAATATGAGCAAGTGCTACCAGCCAATGAATCTTTTCATCAATTAACTACACCCTTGTATAAAATGTGTCGAACCAATAGTAGAAAATGGAGATATATTGGACAACCAGATCGTATAAAAAGTTTTGAAGCGATTAAACTTACTGAACGACTACAATCTATGCCATTAAAAAGAGGGAGCAGTGCTCAAACTACGATGTGAAGGATAATGAATATTTGTGGTATAACTTTTTCCAAATATTAAATTATTCTGGGGAATTGGAGTTGTTGTGATGGCAAATGCAATGAACGGGCTTAGAAAATCTGGAAACTGGTCGGTCGATCGAAGTATTTTTTAAAATTTTTATCAGAAGATAAAATATTCAGATCAATATATACAGGTTCACTCAACCATAAGGACAAGTAGAAACATAAGAAGTCGACATAGATCAAAAGACTTTAAGTTCTTGGGATATTCAAATTCAAAGAGAAGAAGCAAGTAACGCAGAAGCCCTCATTGAACTGATCAGGTATTCAGAAGCAGATCTCTATAATCAAATATAGAGAATTTACCTATGATTTGCAAACATGGCCTTTATATTATCGATGATAAACGTTGTAGAACAAATCATGATCTATACGTGATAGTCATGATCAAACAATATTATCTCGTGTAATGGAAAGAGAGTTAATAAATTATTGAAGAATTAGTGGGGCTATGAGGGAAATATATACATCCAAGGAAAATACAAACTCATTATAGGTTCTATTACCGATACTCCAATTATATTCTTCTAGTCATATTCTCTTCAATATTCTCGTTGGTAGTGACTGTTTGAAAACATTATTTATTAATTAATTGTTGTGGCCATTAGATCGAATTTTGTATCTTATAGAATAGTTCTTTATCACATTTTTAGTGGGATGTTCAGATCGTTATGAATTATTTGGTTAGTAACGTACTGGGATATACTCAACATATGGAGTGTTTTGAATTGGAAATTTGGAGTATTTGAAGGTTTACTTCAGCCCCATAGTTCTATTCTATACGACCGGAGTTTGTACGAGCCCATGTCATATCTGATTTGAGTAAATTGAGTTTCTTACTGTCGGTCGTTTAAGTTTTTTTGTAGCTTTCCAAATGGAGTGGACTTCACGAGAAATGTACGGTACACGAGTCTGGATGAATTCATTCTTCGCTTCATATAATGTTCTATTTAGTTTGTAACATATTCTGTTAAAGTATGTTTCGTTGAAAGATTTCTAGTGTATTGCTATATACGTCGAACTCTTCTTTTTTCTGCCTCAAGCTCTCTTATGTGGAGGGGAATGTGTTATAGTTTTCTTGTACTCTTTTTTAACATTGTGGTGCTACTACAGCTTGCCCAATATCTTATATTTTGATATATAGACTATATATAGTGTTGGAGGAGACTAAATTGCTGCAACGTTAAGAGGAGCGGTATTTGTTTACTTGTCGCTGCTTGAATTTTATCAGAACATCCTCTGTTATTGGAAGGATGGTCTCCGTTACAGTGTGTACAGGTTGCTAGTGTCTTTTTTGGCTTTTTACAGTCTTTTGTATCATGTATCATTTGACGCAGTTATATGGTTTAATGCAGTATGGTTTAGCATGACCAAAATCTTTGCATCGTGTGCATTGTGGATTATTTTTTTCAATTCTTGGTGGTTCAGCTCTTATCTTACAATGCTGTTAGATTGAAGTTCAAATGTCTGTTTATTGCACTTATTCTGTGTCTCAGATTTGTAACTTTCCTAGCAAGTTCCTTTGACACTTTTTCTCAATTTTAGTTTACTTTCATTGATTGGTATTGAAGGGTGAAATTTCGTATAACTGCTCTGTAGGCTCTTTCTTTCTTCAATTGGTATGTATGACGAACTATGTTTTCGTCCCTTACGTCGTATTGAACTGTCTGTAAGAATCAGGTGTGTTTGGGAATATTTTTATTGTATTTTTCCATAACAATGGAAGAAATAATGGTCCATCACTTCACAACCGAAGCAAAAAAACAATCAAAACAATGGACTGACAAGGGAGAGCCGGCTCCAAAGAAAACAAAGACAGTTCAGGCAAGGTCATGGCGTCACTTATTTAGTATGCATGGATAATTCTCATTGACTATTTTGAAAAAGGAAAAACTAGCAACGGCGACTGTTATGGAGAGTTTGAGCGAAGAAATCAATCAAAACTGGCTGGATTTGGCTAAGAAGAAAGTGTTGTTTCATCAAGTCAATGCTCATGTAGCCTATTCACGAGATTGAGCCTCCTAGGCTTCTTGTCTGGTCCCACACTCTTAAAAATGACTCGGTTGTCAAAAATTTTAAATAAAGAGGTGATGTCGGCAGTTAATAACTATTTTGAGAAGCTTGAAGATTCTTACTATGAAAAGGAGATCGAACTTATTAAACATCGCTGGATAAGAAATATGAAGTTTAAAGGAGATTAGGTTGAGAATAAATATATTTTTTTCCAAAATTTTCTTCACTGGGCCAGGTACTTTTGGAACCATCTTCGTAAGTATGACTATTCCAATTGATTCAATTGTATGATGTTAACCAAATCTTGTGAAGAAATTTCTAGGATCCTAAATCACCAACTGAATCTAGATTAGTTCATGGATGGACTAGTAGACAAAATAGTAAAGTACGGATTCAGCTGACTCACGAGTAAAGGTAGTGGTAATAGTTACGTGCCATTGTAATAGAATGTGCTCTCAAAATTGGAAAAATAGGAGAGAATTTATTCAACGGAGAAAGATCCACCGAAAACTAGTGATCGTACTACGAAACTCACATATTATTAGCAGACCCGGCCACGCGTTGCTGTGGCTGAGTGATTTGATTTGAAATAATTCTAATGACAATACAATTGCTCTCTCTTCTGCTTGTTCAACGAAATTATACTGGCAACGAGTTGTTACACGTTCTTCACAATTTCCCATAAAATAGAACTGAAGGAATCTTAAATCTTCATTTGTCATTAGAATCAATGATCCAATTTTATGATATACCTGGCCTTGAGTTTAGAATGTTGTCTCAAAATTACGACCATCAGATTACAAATCACAAACTTTGGATGTTCCAAACGACGTCATTTGGAAGCAAGATTTAAATTTTCGAGTATTACGCAAAAATAATTTTGACCTATTTGAAATGTCAGAAAGAAGGGATTTCAAAGGTTCAGGTGGAGTAGGGAGTGGTGATAATACAAGTTTTCCTGATGTGCAGCACATTCCGGGTGTTTCTTTGCGAAATTTTAACACCTGACAATAATTGCATATGTTGTCCATCGCATCAATAGTAACTTTGGAATCAGCCGAGTAATTTATGTCTGGTTTTGTTCTCTATATGAATCTATGTGTTGTTGACGTGCCATCCTGGTTCTCAATGCATTTTCTTGTCGACGATTATCACGCTGTTCTCGTGCACGAATTTCAGCAGCGCGAATTCTTTGAGCTGCATTTCTTTCTGCTCTTTCTTCGACTCATTTATGAGCTCTTTCAACACGTGCACTTTGAGTCACTTTGGGTGACATTTTACTAAAAATAGTAATTGAATTTTTAATGTGAATGAATTTCGCTGTTCTCTGAATAACTCTAAGTTAGAAGTTGAAAAAGAATGTACGCAACGAAGACACAATAAAGAATGATTTGAAAGAAGCGACGTTAAGTGATATAGGGAAAATAAGGCATGCATAGTGTGTAGTCTAAGAAAACATTTCATATCAAAGTGTGGCGCAAAGGACAAAATTTTATAGTCCTCTGTAAAGAAATTCGCTTAAGGTCCCATCTATTCCAGACTTATGGAAACTACGATTAATAACAACAATCAACGTTAATTATCAGTTTATTATTAATTATTGAGAACATTAATTTAAATAATAATAATCCTACCATTCAAGTTGGACCAAATTATTATTAATTACATATATATGCTAACTTTCATGAATATCAGTTGACTCGCTTTTGAATTCATTCGGAACATACACACTGTCACTGAATTTTCATATATTAAGATGATAAGAAAATAACGAGGACAAAAGATGGAATTAGTAATGTGTCATATTATTTTTCTTCGATATAGTGACTGATAGAAACCTTTTAACTGTGTGTTCACACTCCTTGTTGTCGATATGAAAACAAATATATTAGAGCATTATTTTGACCCCTTCTAGTCGACTTTAAACTATTTGCGCTCACGGGTACCGTATGTTTCTTTTAGAGATTACTAAAACTGGTGCCTGCAATCTGTTTTCTCCTTTTTTCAAATTATCAGTTGGAAGTTAATGTACGGAGCGAGGAATTCATGCTTTTAGAAAAATCATGAATATAAAATAATGTGAATTCAAATTTGGTTATTTAAATATGATAATTTCTACTTCATTTGAAAACTAGTGAATCTAGTTCAAATTTATTTGCATCAGGTTATTATATACTTTTCAATACCTCTCTATTCCCATGAATATTTTGTAAACTCATCTTGAACCTCTTAGCAGTTGCTGGATTATATCGCATATATATTTTTTATTAAAGTCATATTTAACCTTTAAAGAAGCCAGACAATGCATTTAAAAAAATGTTTCTGAAATATATTTATAACCCACAGAAATCAAGTTTTTATAAAGAAAATTTGGGAAGAAGAATTGGGCAGACATAGATGAAAGTCCAAAGCTATAATTTTTTGTCGACATGAGGATTGCGCGCAAATATTGAGGATTTCTAAAAATCGAAAATTAGATGGAAACTTTTTCTAATTTCAACGAATGAACACAAGTAATGTCAATTTATCCAAATAGTTTATCTTCATACATCATTTGAACATGTTGCTTGGAAATTTGAGTTAGTAGTTTTTGAAAATACTACCGATACATCTGCTCAATGAATGAAAATTTGATACGCTACACTATTGTGTCGGATATTATTGTAAGCTAAGATATAGAGGAGATCCTGTGATGTTTGGATAAAAAAATATAATTTGATCGAACCAAATACATATTCAGTTAATTTGACATGTACTAATTGTCCTAATTGTCTAAGCTTGAATTTTCCACAAAAAAGGTGTCCTAGAATGTACAGGTAAAAATAAAATACGATGGTTTAGATATACTTTCCGTAGAATGAATCAATTACAAATATATTAAAAATTGACGAGAATTACATAACCATACAAAATAAACATAGGAATAACAGAGCAATGCAACTAAAGGAGGGATGGAAAACAACTTCAAAAAATGAGGAAAATATATGTAGATAACAATCACTCCATTTGAAAATATTTATTTGAAATGTTTACAACTCATGAAAATAAATATTCAAAAAATTATCCATAAATAAAAGAATTCCAATAGTTCTGGATCAGGATCTTGTTCTATAACCGTAGTATAGAAAACTAGAGAAAAATCTCTTCCTTTTTGATTAGGAAAAATAATTCAAACGCTTGTCAATTTCTCCCTTTCTCCTACTGTTTTCTTTTTATATGGACGCTTATGATTTCTATCACAAATATTGCAAGATTCAATTATTCCTAACGATCTTGTTCTCCAATCTACTCTCAAACTCAATTCATGAAGAATCATTCCATTGTATCTTCCTATTTGTTTTCCACTTTCCTTTTCTTCCACCTAGTATTCATACTGTTGAATCTGTATTCACCAAGTGCTTCTTTGTTTCTGTTGTTCTCTTTGCTATTTCTACAACTGGTGGTTATGAATTTAACTATAACTTCTCCATTGTTTTCCTTAGTAATTTTATCATACATCAATATACTCATTTCTCATTCTCCAGTTTTGACTTGACTATAATTTTTTTCAAAACGGTCGAACATTCCGAATCTGTTTTTTTTAACATCATTTTGCAAGATTCGCTATTTCAGCTACATAGATCAGCGGTTCTTAACTTATGGATCGCGACCCAATTTTGGGTCGCGAAGCATATTTCTTGGGTCGAGCTGAGTCGAACCAAAAAAGTTAGTAGTACACCAAATGATAAGTAATACCAACACCTCCTAGAAGAATTATTTCCTAATACAATGTTTCGGTTTTGCCGCTCTTCGCGAATGGCCTTCCGGATGTGACGTCGAATCTTCTAGGAGGTGTTGGTAATACGCACGCCATTGCTTTGCGTGCGCGGAGACTCAGTAAGCTCTCTGTCAAAAACTCGTTTCTGCGTATTATGTTGTGAATAACACTGAAACGTGTAATAACAGTGAAACGTGAATACAAGCATTTTAGAGACAAATTTTGTCTTATTATTAATAGTTGAGTGATCAAGCTGCGTATTGTAAAATTGTAATCACCCTAATAATGGCAAAACGTGACTACAAGGAAGCATTTCTAGAATTAGGTTTTACTTGCATTTATGATCGAGGAGTGAACAAGCCGCAATGCGTGTTGTGCAGTGAAATATTAAGTAATGAATCGATGAAACCGAACAAACTTAAAAGACATTTTGATAGAAAACATAAAAATTTTTCCTTTGAGGGAAAAGATCGTACTTTCTTCGAATGAAAAGAAGCCCATTTAAAAAGACAGCGTTTGGATGCACCAAGTAGTAATGGTTTTATAAATTCTGCCAAATAAGCTACACTTGCTTCTTTTCATGTGGCTTGGCATATTGCAAGATAAAAGAAACCCCATAATATTGCTGAAAAACTCATAAAACCTGCTGCCATTGATATGGCACGTATCATGTGCGGAGATGAAAGTTCAAAGAAATTACAAAAGTTACCATTATCAAATGATACAATTCGTTTACGAATTATTGATATGTCATTTGATATTAAGAATCAACTTATTTCTGCTAGAGGTGAAGATATTTTTCTTATGGTCGATTCGTTTCTCATAGAAGAAGGATTAAATTGGAATCAGTGTTTCAGTATTTGCACCGACGGTGCAGCTGCCATGACAGCATCTCAAAAGGGATTTTCGACAAGAGCAAAACAAATGAATCCACAAATTATATCGATTCATTGTTTGTTACATAGACAAAATGTTGCTTCAAAGAATTATCATCCAAATTATGTATCGTTTTGGATGAAATTGTTGCGGTAG
The DNA here is from genome assembly GCA_026230145.1 of Diorhabda elongata. Lineage (NCBI taxonomy): Eukaryota > Metazoa > Arthropoda > Insecta > Coleoptera > Chrysomelidae > Diorhabda > Diorhabda elongata. Next base: position 41,075,740 of record CM047926.1, read on the forward strand.
TCAATTTTATCAAAATCTAGAGCTCTTAACTGTAGAATTTTCCGCGAACTGTGTTTCGAATTTGGTGCAGAATACGAACAATTATTATATTATTCTGAAGTTGGATGGCTGTCCAGGGGCAAAGCTGTTCAAAGAGTATTATCCTTGCGGACAGAAGAAACACCCATTAGCATCTAAATTCCCCGAGTTGAAGTGGATTACTCAGGTTGCTTATTTGTCATATATATTATTTGAAATAAATAATCTAAATGTCTATGCAAGGACGTAATCATACTATTATTGAATTAACTGAAAAAATTACATGTTTTAAAAATAAACTCAAATTATGGAGAAATAAGATTGAAGTAAAGAAACTTGCTTCATTCCCGACTCTTATTTTACTTGATGAAGACAATAATATTGATATGACAGATTTTGAAATACAGAAAATTATTATTAATCATTTAGAAAAACTAATAGCAGACTTTGATCGATATTTCCCTGCAGACGATGTTTTCAAATTAAATTGGATTCGAATGCCATTTAATTTTGATGTAAGTGATTTGCATGAGGAATTTGTTAATATTAATCAATTTCAAGAACAATTAATAGAAATACAAAGTGACCAAGCACTTCGATACAATTTCTACAACAACACTGAATCTTTATGTGCTTTCTGGTTAAAATTAAAAACCGAAAAGTCAATAATTGTTAAACAAGCCCTAAAAGTATTATTGCCCTTTTCAACAATATATATGTGTGAGGCTGGTTTATAGGCTCTGTGTGTAATCAAAAACAATTACCGGAACAAGTTAAATCCTGAAATAGATGTAAGGTGCTCCTTGACAAGCATTCAACCGAGGTTTGAAGATCTTTCAAAATGTATTCAAGCACAAGGTTCTCATTAAAACTGTATGACTTGCATTTATAATTTAAAAGACTTAACATCTGTATTGATATTTCTTTTTTTTTTAGGAATAATTAAATGTCAATTATTTTCAAAAAGTTATAAATAGATTTTAATATGGTCAATAAAAATTATTAAAAACACTTGATTATTAATTAAATTTTCCTTGGATCGAAAAGTACTTTTGTTTATCTTTATTATTAAGAAAATAAATAAAGTTAAAAAAAGTAATCATCGCAGGATTGAAGATTTTTTAAAAATACGATCTAAAATAAAACAATGAAAAAATTTTGACTTTTTTTGGGTCGCGACATGAACATATTTCTCAAATTTGGGTCGCGGCTTAAAAAGGTTAAGAACCACTGACATAGATCACCACTGGTCCCATGTTGACCTCAATATATTTCAATTTTTATGTTAGTGATACTTATTTCTATTATTCAGGTATTGTTTGTATCTATAAGAAGCTAATTTTATAATCTAATCTGTTCCAAACAATTAAAAATCCAAATATTTCACCCAAAAGAATTCACTTTAAAAATTTTTCTAGTAGAGAACAGGTTATTTATGAAAAATTATTTCATAAAACTGAGAACCAACAAAAGAATAAACCTATACTCTTATCATCAAAAAAATCAATTCAGTTCTTGAAACCCAAAATTGGATTAAAAATATTTCAAATACAGAGATATTTCACAGTTTCTATCGTTAGAGTCTAAATTCAGTATTGAACCTATAATTACTAAATATATTCCAATTAAAACTATGCTAGCAATATTAATTATTCACATATCCTCTTTCATACAAAATGAACAAGAAAGAAATGACGTTATAGCCAAAGCAACCAATATTTTAACTAACCATATTTATGAATCCAAACAATCTGTTTTTAGAGATATGTTAGATAAAACAGAATTTTTTTGAAGAAAATCCAAATTCTATAGTCATACCATCTGACAAAGTTAATGTCACAATCATTATGAATAAACAGTATTTAGATTTATACAAAGAACTAATAAATTAATAAAAAAAGTTTTCAACAAAAAAACAAATTGACAAGGAAGCCCAGAAGAAATAAACAAACTATAACGGTATTTTTGCTATATTCTATTGTTTACCAAAAATCCATAAACACACTCTATCAGCTACACCCATTTTGGTATCAATTAACACTCCCATCGAACCCCTTACAAATTGGTTGAACTGAAATGTTGACTGAATCTTATGATTATCACAATGATTATTACATTAAATACTTCTTTAAAATCAAAGAAACTTTTGATCATATGATATCACTACCGAATTATGTATTGTAAGGATTGGATGTGATATTCCTATTGAGTGATGGAGTGATATAAGTAAAAATTGCAAATTCAATAAAGAAACTTTATTATAATTACTAACATTCATTTTTAACAATTCATATTTCTCTTACAATAATAAAAATTACCAATGGGGCCTTCGATATCCCCTATATTAGCAGATTATGTAATATCTATTCTACCCTTCAAATTATTCTTCATTAAAAAGTATGTAAATGATATAATTTTATCCCTTCCATATAATAAAACTGATAATTTATTATATTATTCACTTTAATAGTTTCGATCCCTATATACAATTTACTATAGAAAAAGGGAATACTGGAAAATCATTAACTTTTCTTGAACTAAATTCATAAGAAACGAAAGTAATAAAATTTCAATTGACTGGTATAGGAAACCAATAAGTCTGAAAGATATATCAATTATCATTCATATCACCCACGTAACACTAAAATTAATTCATTCAAACAGATGAAAAATAGAGTCCTCAAAATTTCTAATCCAATTAAAATACTTTACAAACTTTTTTATGAAATTCCGTATCCTCCATATCTTTTTGAACGAATTTTTTATAATAGATCTGACATTGACATAAACATTGTATCATCATTTTTAACTTTTCTATTCCATAAATTTATACACCTTTGCTATTTTAAAATCAGTTATTCCTAAACTTTCTAGAATCTTTAATAAACATGATATTGGAATAGCTTACAGTCAAACGCTTCAAATTCAATCTATTTTTACCAAAGTCAAAAATATCAACGAATTGCCTAACACAGTATATGAAATAAATTGTGCAAATTGTGACAAAAAGTACATTGGTCAGTCAAAAAGGTCTCTGATTAGTCGGATAACTTCTCACAAGAGTGATAGCAGATTATATCCTGATAGATGTTCATTAGGGACTCGTGTATATCATGAAGGATACATTATGTATGAATAAGTTTTGACGACTGAAAAAAACTACCAAAAACGTTTATTTTTGTAGTAATAAGAAAACTGATTTAAATAAACTTGGGGTAATGTATGCATGTCTTTTAGATTTTGGAAAAACAAATTATATAAAAATTCAACGCCATTAACAATCAACTAAATTTCCACTCCACTTATAACGACCTAGCCTATAAAATTCATTGTCATTTATATTCTAACCAATGAATATTCAACTACATTCATAACGACCCAAACTATTGAAATTTAACGTTATCCATAAATTTACCAATCAATATTGAACATCATTCACTACAACTTATCCTTATTTAATCTATAAAAATTCAACGTCATTCATAATCTTACCAATTAAAAATCTTATAGTAACCAGAATCAATTTTTCAACTGTTCAATATTTCTATCAACGTCAATTTGAGTTTGAAAATTTATGAAAGCATTAATAATATCGGAAACCACCAAAAGTCTTAATTAATTATTGTGAGTAAAATGTTATTTTTACTATACATTTATACATATTTATCAATTTGTCTAAAATATTCCTTCAGTTTTTGAGATAGAATGAAAAATGCATCTAGTTATTGAAATTTAGATTAACCCTTTTTGATTTATCCGAGATAAATATGGCTTGTTTTTCGCAATTCAATCAAAATTTGTAAATGTTAAGTTTGATCAAATTTACTAAGTTTACTCTTGCTTGATATATTCTCTATACATCTTAGGCATAAACTTATGTATCACTGTTGATTGATAACGCTAAGCGTCCATTTGACTAGAAAAGGTGGAAATGTTTCGTTCCTCTAATTTTACTCATGATCAGTGTAAAATTATCAAATATTCAGATATTTCCCCTCTCGAAAAGATCAATTCATTATTTTAATTTTATATCACACAAGATATTTATTATATGCACTTTATCAATATGAATTAAACTCTAATAAAGCTTACTTGTATCATGGGCAAAAAAGAGCACAAAAGCTCCCCGAGGACCCAGTTTCTTATGAGAAGTACATACAAAGAAAGCGGTAACACTATAACACACTTAACAATGTCACTTATAGCGTTATTCAAGAGAAAACTGTATGTTTCATCTTTATACAATTTTTTGTTAACAATATACCCGCACATATAGAGATTTCCAATGACTCCAACACAAATTAGGGCTCCGTAGAAGAAGATAATATAGGGATAAGAATAAGCGAAAACAGTTTTCAAATGCGGTTTCCGTAAATCCAAATCAGTTTCATTAATTCCCAAAATCAAGGATTGTAATATTTCCCAAATGTCCGGTGGCATATGATCCATTGGATTGGTTCCGTTTTCTACACGACTCATTTTCGTATATTTGAATTCTCGTGGTTACATCAAATTTACGCGTGTCGGGAGGTTTCGGACGCTGTTGTGTAACGTTAGAAGTTCGAAGCGAAACTGGAAACTCTATAAGGATGAAGGAGTTCGGGGATTTGTTTTTCATTGCGCGTAAGCTTCGTAATTTTATACTTTAACATTAAATAGGTAGCGCTGAAAATCTGCGCGATCCACAGTTAAAATCATTTGTCTATAATTATACAAAATAAATATTCATTCAGTTTAGCAGAAACCTCTGTAGTACTCTCATAATTAAAAATATATTCCAACCTCTTGAGTTTTGCGCGGAGCTATAAAGATTATACGCACCAACAACTTTCTAATTTGTGAACTGATATCTTTTTTAAGGTTTTTCCACTCAATTTGTAATCAGAAATTTCACGGTTTCTTCGTCTAATGGGAAATTAAAACTAGTTTTAATTATAGTAGTTTAATTTCCTATAATTTTATTAGCTATTACTCTCTTACTTTTCAAAGCTATTCCTACCGATATCATTCAGCTATAGTAGCGACTACAGAACTCCATGTCTAAAGTGTACATATCTACATTGGCATGAGCAAGATTAGAATTAGGGTCATTGGAATTAGAGCCTATATCCCTCTGGATTTTGTAATCTTAGGAATCCACTTATCTATTTCAGTATTATCGATTCAGAATCACCTAGCAGCTAACACGATCTATTGTTTAACAAGCTTACTGAGCTTTTTATTGCAACATGGCCACAAACGATCTTTTGATATGGAAGCATAGTATTGATTGTTTAAAATGTTTTCTCATTTCATCGAAACCTACTGCATAACGAATATTTCTTAACGTGGTTCAAGCATTTGATAAAATTGCCACGGGGCAATGTTTTGGAATATCTGCTACATTTCTTAGACACTAATGGCATGTCTAAATTAGAAAATTATAGTGATTAACTAGCTTCGCAAACGATACCACTATATTAACAGTAGAAAATAGCAGGGTGATTGATTATGTTCAGTGCCTCCTTTGTCCTTTGAAACATCAATTTGAAAATTTTATGCATCGTAGCCATCATTAGTCTTCATATTTCAAAATTATTTAAAATCATATAGAATGCCGCTCCATATCAAAGTTACATTTTTTAAATAAAACACCCTATATTTTATTACAAAGTTTCCATAAAAATCTCAATACCTTATAAATGTAAGGGAAATTTGAAAATGAAGATCTGTTGCGGCCAAAGCTATCGAATCATATTATACATTCTGGAAAATTATTTATTCCGTTAATATTCACTGAATCTGACACAGGGTGAATCAAAATGCTAAGACATTATTTTCTACAGGAATCAGCCTCTATTTTATGTGAGTATTGAAACTATCAACATACTGTTTTTTAAAAAGCAATCCTCTGATGTTTAATTATTAGGTCTTGAGATATTCTGATTTTTCTGTGTCTTTATCATACAAAAATAACATCAAAATGGTTGATGGATTCTAGCCATACTATTGGGAATGCAAAGGACAAATTTCTCATATTTTCTTAATCTGATTAAAGCACCTTTTTAATATTTTCCGAAGTGACTAAATTCAACACAAATAGAATGGCAATTTTGGAAACATGTCGCATATGCCTTGCCATTTTTGGTTAAAAAATTCTCTACACTGAACTATTCAGTTGAAAACTCAAATGTAACTAAATAAGGAAATAAATTACCATTTATATCAAATATTTCTGCTTATAAATACAGGCCCATTCATTGACCCCTTACATTTATTACCTGCGGACAAAAAATAATTTGAACTTTGTTCTGTCCATTGCTCAATATATTGTTTCTAGGATATTTTTCGACTGACTATGCTGAGTCTTAGTCTTTCTCTTTTTCACTCCTTCGAAAAATTCATACAAATACACTACATAAAAAATTCTTTTCAGTAAATTTATAACGTATCCGTCAAGTGTCTTGTTGTTGCTTTGATCTTTGGAAATGATCAGAAAACGTTCACCCATTACCGCTTCAGAGGAATTTGATCATGTCAATCTGTCACTGGCTTCTGGACTATTATTTGATGAATAATATTAATTAAATTCAGTTTTAAAACAAAAAATTATCCGTTAATCGAAAAGCTTTTCCAAACGGACAAGGAAATCATTAATCTGCTATAGAATATGGCTATTTTATTCATTAAATTTCTCTAAGAAAATTAATCTTTCGAAAGAGTTCACCTTATTAATTAAAGTTAGCCAGCATCTAAATAGAACACTGATCGACTACGATAAATAATAAAATCTTTCAAATATGATTCATTTAGCTCAAGATTTTCAATTATTCCGATAGAATAATTATTGTTTTCAATTGTTTCAAAATTTCCTGTAATTCCCATTCCAATTTGAAATCTTCATATTAACACACACACATCAAATTTAGAAAAAAAAAAAACATTTGTCATTTTCGCACCGTCACAATGTGAACTTTCTATATGCTTCACGAAAACATTGACATGTATCAGTATTTTGATGGAAACCATGAAAAGATTAATGTAGCATTGAATTCCTGCGTCATGTATGAAAAATTGAGTCAATTCATGTCGTTTACTTTGTTTAATCATACGCAAGTTACGTTAATGAACATTGCTTATTAATCTTTCTTGCAAAATAACGACGAGGCACTTTGTAAAACATATAAATATTTCAATAGTATCAGATTCAATGTATTGGATAAACGTTTCTCAACGCGTAATTTAACGAATCGCACGGAAAATTTTTCGATTCGAGCGATTCCAGTGGTTCTAGTAGACGACACCAGTGGAGAACTTCAGAAGCCATAAAACGAGGACCACGATTTTCTTGGGCTAAGACCTAACATCTTTCCAATCTTTAGGACCTCTAGAATATTATTTAGTTGTAACGTAAGTGCTCATTATTATTTTCTCTTTTCCACATTCAATAATTTAGTAGTTATATAAATATATGAAAGCCGTTGGTATATTTTGATGAACGAATTTGAAATAAGTATGTTATTTGAAAGTATTTCAAGTTTTCGACCAAGCGAGGATAAAAATTTTGAAAATATTTCTGGTGAAAATAATTTAGATTTAAAAATAACCATATCAGGTACAAACTACCAACCACATTTTTACTTAGATCTATTATATGAAAATTAGCTGGTAGAGCTGAAATATTGGTTCGCGCACAAAATTGAAAACATGGGATGAAATGAAACAAGCTTTAAATTTAAGCTTTGGAGATCAACGAGACATTGACTGTTTAGTTCAAGACCTTACCAAAAATCATTTAAGAATGAAACCCCTTATAATTTTAGTATTGCGATGCCTAGATTCTAGGAGCCTCATACCTATACAAACTAGAATTCGTTTACGATCACAGTCTAGAAAAGGCAATGACCTTAGTTGTAGAAGGAGAAAACTTTTTGTATTCTACTCAAAGATTAGGTAATTTGAGTTCAAATGTGACAGTCAAATCTAGTTTAATAGTTACACCTAATAGAATGCAAAATCTCACTCATTATCTCACAAATCATAACAATGTACAATAATTTCAACCACCCCGTCCAATATTTCCACCTAATTTGATAACTCGTCCTCCAGCATCATACCCACCAAGTTATACACAAAATTCTCCTACAAATCCGTCTTACAATAATTGGCGTCCAAATAATAATTATCCAACTCAACGTCATTCATTTTTCAGAAACCAAATTTACAACCTGATACAAAGACCCTCACAACCATCACACAATTTTAATCAACCTCAAAATAATCGTCCTAACAATCGACAATATAATCGTTCAAATAATTCCGAAGGTTTCAAACCAGAACCAATGGATATCTCTTCAAGGAATATTGTACTTAAATCCCATTGAGACCCGTATTCACATCTGCAGAACCTTTTAATCAAGCTGTAGATAATTCTTATTCTCATAATCAATTTTATTCGGAAAATCCAAACTATTATGAAAATATCGACAATGCTGATATAAACAATTATTATACACAGAAAACAGAATATTCTTATGTAGATAATCTGAAGAATTCGAACGATTTTTACACAGATGCTCACATTACAGAAATATCAAATAATCAGACTCAGGATTTTCATACTCTCACGAGCCCAAGCAAGGTAACTTAATATATGTGAACGCATTAAAAACAAATCTGTCATTTATAGAAATCCCAGAAATAGATGCAAAATTTTTAGTTGACACAGGAAGCTAAATATTTAATATTCAAACTGCTCATAATGTTCAATATTTTTAATTTACAAGAGTCTCACAAATTTTATCTTTTCAAGTTTAGCGAAAAGTTTGATGGAATCATAGGCATAGATTTACTGAACAATTGAATGCTAGTGTTATCCTTTGTGAAAAGCAAATTATTACTCCTAAAACAATTATCTCTTCTCCTTCTTCTTCTTCTTCTTCTTCTTCTTCTTCTTCTTCTTCTTCTTCTTCTTTTAAGACTATATCTTGTGTTTTCAAAGAGGCAGCCTAAGTTGTGACTCTGAGGACCAGCTCTCATACCAGCACTTTGGTGGTCTTCCAGGCGGTTTACTTGTATTGTATTGTATTCCTTTGCGATTTTCGTCAGTCGATCGTCGTCCATTCTATTGACATGATCTCTCCATGCTCTTCTTCTAGTTCTGGCCCATCTCACTATATCCGGAACGTCACACATTCTTCTAATTTCATTGCTCCTTATTCTGTCTCTTAGTGTTTTCCCTGTGATTGAGCATAATGTCTTCCTCTCGGTCGTTCTAAGAATCCGCTTAGTAGTTGAAGTCTCCGCTCTCGTTTCTATGGCGTATGTCATTACTGGTCTGACACAAGTTTTATATATCCGTGTTTTGCTTTCGATACTTAAAAATTTATTCCTCCATATCACGGTTCGAAGGCATCCTGATATCCTAGATGCTGCTGTTGTTTGCGTTTTGACTTCTTGTTTCAAGTTCCTATTGCTCGTGATGTTAACTCCTAAATATTTAAAAGACATAACCTGCTCTACACTTTTATTATAAATTACCAGTTTGCATCTTCTTGGTTCTCTCGCCATTGTCAAGGATTGTGTCTTTTGTGTCGATATGATCATATTGAATTTTCCTGTGTAGCAGTTTTTGCAGATTATCCTCATCTTCGGATATCACAACCGCGTCATCAGCGTAGCAAACTATCTTAAACTCATTTAATACAAATATATATAATTAAAATATCATTATAAAAAGTTATTCATTAAAAACACCAGGTCGTACTCAAGAGGTTTTAAAATTACCAGTTAATTATAAAAATGGCCAAGGAATATTAGATTACGAAAAGTAAGATGATTGTCTTGAAATACCAAAAGCATTAGTAAATATAGTTAAAAATTTTGCAATAACTACAATAATAAATTCAAATGAAAACCCTGTCAAGCTGGATATTCATGAACCTTTTAACATTGAACCCTTGAATTGAGTCGAAATAAATTTTTTAGAAAAAATTGAAGTAGAATCAGAAATAAACTTAGGTAATTCAAATGATAGAGAAGAAAAGGAAGAATTAATAAAACTTTGCTATGAACATAGAGACATTTTTTATTGCGGAGGTATTAGGTTAACCGACGATACTTCAATATACACTAAAACTTATAGGTTCTCGGAAATTCATCGAGAGGAAGTGAAAAGACAAATGGGAAAAATGCTAGAAGAAGGTATTATAGAAGAATCTACTTCTGCCTTTAGCACCCCACAAGGTCACTTTCAATTCAAGAGAATGCCTTTTGGACTCATGAATGCCCCATCCACATTTCGAAACGTAATGTACAATGTATTACGAGGACTAACTGACGAAACCTGTATTGTTTACCTTGACGATATCCTAATTTACAGTACTACTCTTCAAGAACACATACATAGAGTTGAACAAGTATTTACAGACTGAGAAAATTTAACTTAAAGATACAACTCGACAAATTTGAATTCCCTGAAAAATCTATAGTATACTTAAGTGTAAAACCTAATCTTGAGAAAGATTCTGTAATCAAAAACCGATTCCTAAAACCCAAACCGAAATCAAAAGTTTCCTTAGACTTCCTACCAAATTTTGCCTTACTGACCAAAACCCATGACGAAATGTTTGGAAAAAGGAATGCGAATAATTCATGATAGGGAATTCAAAGACTCTTCTCAAAATTGCAAAGAAATTTTAACGAACGATCCTATATTACAATATCCAGACTTTTCCAAATCGATGATTCTAACTGAGTAACTATTCCCTTGGAGCAGTATTACCACGGTACCGTTCCAAATGATAAACCCATAGCTTACGCCTCACCAATCCTGAACGATTCAGAAATCAATTACTCAACAATTGAAAAGGAATTACTTGCAATCGTATGGGCTTGCAAACACTATTTGTATGGACGACAGTTTCACATATATAGTGACCATAAACCCCTAGCCTGGCTTTGCAAGTTAAAATAACCCAACTCGAAATTAGTGAGATGGCGTTTGAAATTAGAAGGATACGACTATAAAATATTTTACAACCGTAGATCTTCAAATGTTGTATCTGAATGTAGAATACCAATTAACACTTTAGAAATCGATTCAATTATTAATAACCCTGGTGACGCAAATGACGAAATTTTAGAATTCTTACGAGAGCTCGAAAACTCTTTAGAACAAGAAAACAATGAGCAAAATCAATGAAAAATAAATATTATCTCAAACATACAATTACAATCTTCTAAAAATACCACTAATATAATTCCAAATTTACGAAGCGAGCTCAGAACACCTGAACCTGACTGGACGCAACCTTCTAACCCTAAATCCAATTCCTCAACTATTTATTCAGCTAACCAAGGAATTCCTGTATTAGATGGAATTATTAATAACAGAGTTCATCAAATTTTAGTATATCCAAATCTATATCAAAACTTAGATATTTCTTACGATACATACGAAAATCACAAGATTACGATAGTTAAAATTCCAGAAAATGTACAATGAACATTTTATATTCGTTAATTATTTCCTCAGTTTTATTGGATTTAGTAACCGAACTTATTCAGGAGTTTCAAAAGATAATTTTTGTGCATTGTTGTTATTTATCTATACTTTCAAATGATTTATAATTCTGAAAATTAAATATTGTAATGCGAATCTTGAGAATTTGTTTACTATTCAATTCGCAGTGGTGTCTCTTATCTCGTTTTGTCATATAATAAATCAGACTTTAACAAAACATTCTATCTTTATTTCAACAAAGACAACTTGTATCATGATTTTAATAGAGTTTATTTCCCTTGGAATCAACCAAGACTGATCAAATGTACTAAATTAGTTAATCCTTTTACTCAGAAATTACCTCGAAAGCAAAACCGCACACATTCAAGAAACCTTCGAAAAATTACATTAATTCTTGCACAATAAATATGCTAGAAAAATCCGCTAATGTTAACTGAAACTGCATCAAAACCATTTCAAAGTATACACATCGAAGTTTTTGTTTACGACGGAAAATCTTATCTAACCTCAAGAGATGCATTCACGAGCAATGCACATTCCTTCTAAAACAGCTGTTATTATAAGTAAAGCTCTGATAAAATATTTCACATCGTTCAGAGTACCACAATTAATTGTTTTAGATGGAGGTATAGAATTTAATAACGATACTATCATCATGAATCCAATTCTTTAGCCGAAAGAGTTGACTCAACCTTGATTGAACATCTTAGAATAATACTACGAGAACTTTACCCCGACAAAGATGATTTAATGGATCACGCAATAATAGGTTGCAATAATTCTATACACAGTTGTACAAGATTCACCCCTTTTGAACTTACCTTTGGTCATACAGATTCTAGAAACCCAAACGAAATTTTTATACCCCAAACTTTTTATAATGACTATGTAGATAATCATCGAACAAAATAATGTTTATAGAGACGTACAAGAAAAATAGAAAGACAACAAAGAAAAAATTTTACAAAAACGAAATACTATCGATGACTCGAATAGTGAATTCAAAATTGGTCAAATTGTATAAAAGTATAATCCCAAAAAACGAAATAAAGAAGACAAACGTTTCCTAGGTCCTTTAGAAATCACTCAAATACTTGACAGAAATCGTGTTGAAATTTCTGGAAAATTACTTAAACATCAAAAACATAGAGCACATAAAGAAATTGTTCACATAAATGAACTAAAAAAACCTCCCATTCCATTTCCTCTTTTGGACCGCCTAAGGAAGATTAGATGCCCCCTTACCCTTACGACTCGACTCAGCACATATACAAACACACTATTGGACTTACGTAAACATGTTCATGACATTACAAATATAATCAACCACTTTTTAAATTTAAGAGAACTTCATAGAATACCTAGATTGATCACTTTACAAATAGAACAATTGAATCCATTATGGGGAAAACATGCGAAACAATCTCTTTTTGACGGAATTGGCTCAGCAATAAAATTTTTAACAGGTAATTTAGATCAAGAAGTTGCAATCTGATATGACGATGCTATTAAAGCCCTATCTATCAACCAAAATATTATCAAAACATTATTCACACATCTATTAAATCATTCGAAAATAATTCCAGAATACTATCCCGCAATCAAGAAATATTGAGTTCACCTATTAATGATTTACAAAAAGAATTGAGGAATATGAAAACAGAAATGATAGAAACTCACCATTTCTTTTCAATTGAACAAATTGTTTCCCAATTTTCAAACAGCTTCCAAATCATTAAATGACATCCTCGACAGAACTAAAGTGGATACAAACTTGGCAAAAATGAATACTTTCCACAATTCTGTAGCAAATTCAAATGAAATATCAGTTGAGAAAAATATTTCCTTCCGAAACATCGTTAAATAATATTTTATTATATGAAAAGGTTATCATAGTTGAAAGTTACTGGAAATATAATAGAAATATTTTTATATTAGAAGTACCGATTGTAGAATTTCTTGAATATAACTACTATCATATTTACCCCTTGCCTTCACCCTCAAACCAATATTTTAAACTCATGATACCCCAATCCAAATTTCATCTTTTAAATGAGCAAAACTACGAAGAGATAATTCAGGAAGAATTCGTCTGCCGAGGATTACAAGGAAGAGCAATATCAAGTAACTCTCCTTGCGTCTAGTTATTGAGATACTCTCAATCTAACTATGATTTCCGAGATATCCCGTCTACTATTAAGTAGGAGTCAAAATTCAAAAATTAGAAACCGACCATTGGATTGTGATTATAGTCAAACAAAACTGCAACAAAGATATTACAAACTTTCCTGAGAACGGTACTTATCTAATCGAATTTAATAACGAATGTGACATTTTAATAAAAAATTTTCATCTAAAAACTAGAGTGCCTGAATATGAAAACATTAATTTACCCAAATTAAATATTCATACGAAAAATTTTACCTCAGATAGTGTTAACCTGAATCCTGTGCATTTGGATTCAATCGATCTAAACTAAACGAATTGAACAATGTCACGAATGCTATTCAAGAAGATAAAACATCAGCTGTGAAGATAAACTCGTTATCCATTCATTTTCATAGTATAAGTTTTTATGCAATTTTATTATATCTTATAGTTACAGCCTGCGTTATATACCTAATAATTACAATAAGAAGAAAGAAGAATCAACCCGAACAGGAAACAGCAAGTGAAGAAGACGTTTTGAAAAATTTCCCTCTAATTCCCAGCTCTAGTCCACTCCCATAGTTCTCTCTTAGTGTGAAGGAGTTAATGAACATTGCTGACGAGGCACTATGCATATAAATATGGTAAACTTGTAATAGTACCAGATTCGGTTTTGTCTATGTATTGAATAAACGTTTCTCAACGTGTAATTCGTTTTCTAAAAACGCCTCGTTTTTTCCCATAGTTCTTTCAGCATCGGTATAAGCACTGATCCATTTATTTTGTGTACGGATGGATTTCTATGTAACAATTATCTGATACCTTTGAGGAGAGAATTTATTAGGAATTAAAATCATGCTTGTCTCTAGTACCGAGACGCTGGTTAATTCGTATCGATAAAATGTTGTACAATAAGTCGACGATAACAGTAGATAACAAATTTTTGTTTTTAAAACCTCTACGTTTTGATTCTTTGTATAATGCTCTTCGAAATTGGAATTTTACGAATTTGTTTTGAATGATACAAGGCGGTATCCAACTCAATTACTCTATTTGCGTCTAGTCCTTGTACCAGTTTTTTTTTTTTTCAATAATATAACATCCACCCAACCTTACTCCCCCTGCAATGTAATTTGCATATGCGTTTACTTCTAGAATGTGGTACTTTCGTTTTATATCTCCATTAATCGATTGTCCATACTTTACGAACGGTATTGTGGCTGTCAAACCTTCCTAATTTTTTCGTTTCTCCATCTACCGAATCTGCAAATCGACTTGTTGATTTGGTCACGGCTGCTACATTTTTTACTGTTCCCGAAAACTCCAAATACAACGCACATTTGAACAGCTGACTACTGACTGTGAACCGGACATAATAGTACTTTATTAACGTACCTACCTGATGATACCAGAACATCTTATTAAAATACCTACCTGATTATACTAGAGCAAATATTCTGAATTATGTTTAACAGCCTATTCACGTTAATCATTTTCTCAGTTTTATTGGATTTAGTAACCGAACTTATTCAAGTGTTTCAAAAGATAATTTTTGTGCATTGTTGTTATTTATCTATACTTTCAAATGATTTATAATTCTGAAAATTAAATATTGTAATGTTGTTCGAACTATAATCATCAACAATCTCATAAGTTTTCTATTTTCAAGATTATTATTCTTAGATCAAATAAAACATGTATAGAACTGATTTCTGGAATAAAAATTCATGTACTCAAATTCTCATGAAATTTTTCGACTACCAGTCATCCCATATCCTACAAAGTTGAATTGAAACTGTCCGATTGACACTGATAGAACCCTAGTTTTATTGATACGAAATTATTTTGTAAATATTACCAATTTATATGTAATGAACATTATATGCACACAGTGTCTATTTTTACGATGAAGTTATGAATATAAATGAAATTTTATTTTGTAGATTTTACTAGAAAACAATTTGATGTATTAAACTAAATTTGATGTTAATGAACGAAATGTTAATATGTTCAAATATTAATAGTATATGAGCCGGTTCTTAATGAAATCCTAAATTCAATAACTTTGTCAAAACATTCCTGTGAGGACGTCATAAATTGTCTAATCACTGAAAGAGGAACAGAATATTCAGATTTTATAAATGTTGAGAATCAGTTTGAATCACTTTGTAAGTAAATATTGAAAATTAATTTGCCACTCCTGTAAACACTAGCATTAATGGACCTTTTCACATAAAACTGATGTATGTGAAACTGATTTCATGAACTAATTAATCTAGAAAATTATTTTTGCACCTATTCACAAAAATAACTTAAGGCTGTTCTAAACGATCTAAATATTTTTTAACAACCAAATTTATGTCCCGTTAGTCGATTCCTTTTCAAAATTCGCCGAATCAAGAGAATTATCTGGAAGAAATCCTATTCACGTTCATGTTTCTCTGAATTTGTAATTCCCGAAAAAGTAGTAATCGTTCTAAGAAGCGAATTTAGAAATGAAAATATTAAAGAAGGTCAAGTAGAAAGTCATAAAGTATTTACCAAACATAAATGTATTCTAAAAATTAGCAAAATATATCAAAGTATTGAACATAGAACAAAAACAAGATAATATTTTTGGACTAGAAATTTCCTATTTTGGGAACATATGTATATCTCAGTAGTGCTTCTAAAAATCTTCCGTTTCTAAGAATTGTCATGGCTACAAATGGCATTTTTATTCTCCACTAAATCGGATTCAAATGAAGGTTCATAGAGGAATCATGAATAGGGATATTTGAAACTACAAATTAAGCGTTGAGTCTTCTCACGAAATTTGTTTCCTAATATCATCAAATCAGCTATCTATCTACTACCTTCCTGTTATCGATCTACATCCGTTATAAGGTTGTCAATCAAACATAAATTTCATTATGTACATACTGTCTACCTTATTAACAGCATATTTCACTTACATTCTCATTATATAGGCCATCACTGCAATTCGTTTGGCGTTATTCTAGCCGCCAAAGACAGGTATATCATACACTTGACACACACTCCTTCAATTCTGATAAATCCACTTCTGAATTTTTTAATGAACTGCCAAGAAATGGAGATAATACAAATTTCAATTCGTATACTAGAGAAGTAAATAAAATCTTTTGTAATATCCATTGAGAAGTACAGATTCATTGAGAAACATTGGTTTGCATTAAATCGCAATATTGTTTTTAGATCTTTCCTTTTTCCGGAAAAATAAGAAAATTTGTAATCTCAAATCGATCATCCTGAATATTTTTTGCTTCTTCAAATCTTTAAGAAATACTCATCATTTTTTATCTGATGTTACCTACATTTTTATTGCGTTAACCTCCGCCAAAGTTGAAATATTTAAAACATTTCGATGGCTACGACTACTACAATAACAAATTTGACGTTCCAATAAATTATTATTCAAAGTCACAATGGATCGTAACAAAAATGAACGAATTGATATTTTAATGATATTAGGATGTGGTGATAGGCGTACAAATCAACAAGAAACGTGTAATATCTTTAATAATCTATATCCTAACAGAGATCTCATAATAACATATACTGTCAGTAAATTAGTGAAACAGTTTAACGAAACTGATTCATTAAAAGATTTATCGAAATCTGGGTGCATAAAAACTGCATCAACTGAAACTAAATCTTTAGATGTGTGTGTCCTGTTAGAAGACGATCCAGACTTGAGTACTAGACAAATATCCAGGGAACTTGATATTTCGCAAACATTTGTAATGAAAATTTTGAATTCCATCAATAAAAAGTAACGTTTGTTCTAGAGTTTGTAGACCTAATGATGGAAAATTGTTACAATCAAAATGATCAAAATTTTTCTGCGATAAGGCCACTTTTCGTATTAATTGAAACGTAATAATCCTCGTTGGATGCGTGAATCCCACACCCAATGTCCCGAAAAACTGAATGTATGGGCTGAAATAATAGGCTACAAAATAATTGGTCCCTTTTTCATTGCGGGTAACTTAAATGGTACGGAGTATTTAGATTCATTGGAAAAAAGTATTATATCTGAGTTGGCTTGGATATTTTCAAATACAAGTAAGTATTTTCCATCAGAAATTTTCAGAGAATAACAATATCCCAAACGATAATATTTGGCTACATCAAGATAGTACTGCATGTGTGGTGGGGCAATACCTAAATAAAGTGTTTTCCAAAAGATGGATTTGAAGACGTGGTTTTATTGAATGGTCCCCGCGATCACCCGACATGAATCCTTCAGACTATTTCCTGTGGTGTCACTTGAAAAATATCGCTAATAAAACAAAACCTGCCAATATTCAGGACCTAGAGGCACAGAGATAATAAGATTTGAGCAGCCAGGGATATTGCAAAATGTATAGCAAAGTTTTAAAAATCGCATAACTTGTTATATTGGAGTATATGGACAACATTTTGATTTTCTACTTCACAAATGTGGATCTACTTCAACATGACACAAAAATTTAAAGATATGTCTTCAGTTGTAGGTTTTCTGCGTCATGATTTGGATAAATATTTTACTGCACCAGTTTTGTTGAACTTTTTATTAACTTCCGATATCGGACCTTGTTAGGAGATTTATATTAGCACATAAATTATCAAAGAATATTCAAAATAAACGAGTTTATTCAATTGTAGGCATATAAATGAACAATTTTTATTGTAACTTTGTTGGAGATACTGTAAATGTAGCTGTAACTTCGAAATTATGGCTTTAGGTATGGACAATAATCAGTATTTCTTGATGATTTCCAAAAAAACAAAATATATAGAGTGATCTATTTGGAAAACGAAAGATCTTACAACCAGATACCACCATAATACCATCCGTATTACAAGACCCTTGCTCTCAAAAATTTATAAAAATCCCACAAGCCGATTCGGAGATAATTGAGGTGTTCCATACGTAAAGCTGACTCTGTGTAATTAATAAATATGTATCATTATGTGATGAGAGCTTTCCAATAACATATTTAAACAACATGTTTAGACATCACATTGTGTCACGGTAATATCAAATAATGTCAATAATATTTTAAACAATTGGATACAATTCATTATATAATTACAAAATAATTATATTATTATGAATATGAGATATATTATATACCACTAGAGCTATTTATTTCAATACTTCACAACAATCACTAAGAGGTAGTTAAATCTCAACCGGATTCCGCAAGTACTACTCTTGTATCAAATCCATTTCAGTAGTCTCAATAACTGATCTATATAATATGTAATTGATCCAGTACATTGACAAATATCAATATTTCTGTAGTGTCAACATTAACTAACACATACGATGACGGAGAATATTTCGAATGATAACGAGATTGGAGAAAGTTTAAGAAAATCCCATAAAATGTCGGCTATGACCTCTTCCTCAACATAGCCGAGAATATTAGAACGAAATCGTTAGGGAATCCAGTTAATCTTATATTTTTCTTATCAAGTTCTTATTGGTCAGCGATGTAGAGTAGAATAAAATTTTATTATCCAATTACAATTCTATGAAGGTTCGTTGAAATATCAGAAAAAGGAATTTGAATAAGTTTATCATTTAGTTAAAGGTTTGCAGGATCTTCATATAAGAATGCACATACAGTTATTAGCAATTCGTGGCCGGTGTTTATTTCGTATGTATATTCTGTAGAAACCTGCTAAATACTGATTAAAAATTGTCGCGTCTCCATATATTGGTACAAAAACAAATAAAAATAAGTTGCCATTGGAAGAACAATATGGGTTGGGTTGGGTTCAACCCCATTGTACTAATACATATATTATGTGTAACACATAATTATCTGAAAATTTTCTCCAAGTTAAATTTGGAGTTCATGTTTTACGGATGTACAGCGAAACTGTGCGAAAATTTGCAGCAAACTTAATAGTTTCGTTACTAATATTCAATAAATACGAGGACCCCTCGATTAGTATTTCAATTGCGATTTTGTGGAATAATGATAGAAGCAGGGTGCTGCAATTCACAGTATCGTTGATTTTGTTAATTGACAAATTTTTCATGGCTATACCTGCCGGATATAATATTTTGAACTTATACAGTTGTAATTTGATTATTGCGATGAATTATAAATCTTATAATCGATTATCCCGCAACATATCTAGTGACTTCGAGCAAAGGTAATCTAAATTCATTTCTTGTTAGTACTTTAAGCTCCTAAAAATTTGGTATTTTTCATCCCTTTGATCTCTCTTACTTCTATTTCTGCACTGATTTTGCTTGATTCTTGTTTTTGGCTTACCTGTTATCAGTAATTCTTGTTAAGTGGTTAAACCAGCTCAGTAGTTTTTAAAGATTCTAACTCAAACTCTCCTCTTATTACTCCGCTTCTCATCGTGTCGTTTTTTGTAACCCGTTCTATGCCTCTTAGATATTCCATCTTTACAATTTGTATTTTTTTTCTATCGCATACAGGAGACATCATCCTGTCCAATAGTCCAGAAGCCATTAGAGTTTTAAGCTTCAATATCATAAAATACAAACTCGTTTGAGATTGCCTAGGAAAAACAAGCGCGCTATATAAGGGGAAAAAAGTTACCCTACAATAGATTCCGGGACACACCAGAAAGAAGATAAATGAAACAGCGGATAAGCTATTTGATAAACTCTTAATGGGACCTGATCCCTTCTGTGGGCTACAGAACAATAGAAAAGGCATTGGAAAAGAAGGTAGATAGGAGCAAAACCAATTATTAGGACAACCTACAGGAGCTGAGAAAGCAAGGCTCTCCTGGGAAATTCTAAACTTTTTGAGTCGGGATATCGAAACCAATAAGTAGTACTTGATTTTGCAAAAAAAGGATTTTTCAAGAAAAAACATATGCATTTGAGAAATACGGCTAGTTCGATCTAGATAGGAACAATCGCAAACCGGAGATCATCATCCTGTCCGATAACCTAGCATCCGTTGGAGCTCTTAGATCAATCATAAAATCCAAACTAATTTGGAAATACCTGGAAAAGTTCAATAGACTAAACAAGAAAAATAGATTCACCCTGAAAGGATTCCGAGACACACTACAATGAAGGAAATGAAATAGCTGATAGACTGAATAAACTTGGGGCAGGTAACCCCTTCATAAGACCTGAACCATTCTGTTGTATCAACTACAAGAACAATAGGCAAAGCATTGAATAAGAAGGTATATAGGAGCAAAAAAATTATTGAGACAACGTACAGAGGCTGAGACAGATAAAGACTCTCCTGGGAAACTATAACCAGAAAAGATCTGCTAAATGTACCAACCTAAATAAGAACAAATCTTCTAAATATACACCTAAAGATAAAAATAAAGCGGCGTGCAGATTTTTTTGCACAGGAGACGAAACCTCTATCCACATTCTCTCGATGTTTAAAATACTACGTAACTCCAGAGAACTACACCTGGGAACATATGGAATAAAAGACGAAAATCTCTGGCATTTAGAGTCATCCAACATTCTCAACTCTGAGCTGGATTCTCCTGTATCGAAATAAGAAAGGAGTACACAATAGATCCTTTGGATCGCCGTGTATATGATACCCTAATATATACATTTTTCTACTGTTCAAATTTACGGTTATTGGTACGTAATAGGTGCCCAGTGCCATTATCATTGATTGTTATTGTTTTTTTTTTTTGATTTTCTATTTTTTAGTGATGTATCCTATATTTTCAGATTTTATTGCAGTTACTCTCTATTTATTGTACATACCATTAGGCTGCCTGCAAATACACATTGAGTTATAGTTGGTAGTTTCTATTTTCTATTAATAGTTTTTCAACATTTTCACATTTTTATCGTCGTCTATTATCATGTTGCATAGAGTATTTCGCTTTGCCTCTATCCTTCCTCGGTTATGAGCTCTTCTGATTCTGCATTTTCTGCTCTAACTTAGTTTCTCGTAATATTAATTTGTTACATCCATAATGTGGTCCTTGCTAAACTGTCGAATGCTTTTTCAAAATCTATACATGATATTTAAACGTTCTTTCTGAAACTTGTTTCTATCATTCAGCTTATAGTGAAAATGGTATCTTGGGTTCCTCTTCCTTTCGTAAAGCAAACCATCCATTTTTTGTCCGCTCAGTTGATTTTATCTATTGTCTATCAATTTTCCGCATACTCTATCTTTGGTAAGACTGTTCCTGTAGCTCTAGCTTGTTGTTGATGATATTTGTTGGCAGTGAAATGATATAATATTTTTCTAGGGTAAGTTTTGTGGATAAAATTGTTGAATCAAATCTTGAAACTCTATTACGCCACACTTATCACTCTAATAACAACACAACACTTCTAATCCCTTAGTAACTCGCATTACCTATTCTATATTTCACTTGGTCTTTTCGTTTGCCGCGTTTCTTCAATATTCAAATCACTGCTCTACTGCGAGTTTCTGTCTCATATATATTTATTACTGTTATTAGTTATATCAAATATTTTCCAGAAACATCCAGTAAAATAGTTCCACTGTTATCCAATAATAAATGAAGTTAACTGTCATTGTTTACAGTTTTCACTACGTTAAGTTATGACCGACGACGTTAGTTATATCGATAATAAAAATATGATGGAGATAATAAATCAATATCTGCAAAGCGATAAAAAAGTTATCACGAAAAGGAAGATACTTTTGTCATGAGCTGGAGTTATTTTGAGACCCATACATATCATTTAGGTAACAATAAATATTATGATAAAATAGCATATAGAAATAATACGGACATCATAAAGTAGGCAAAGAAGGTTCAGGTGAACGGTTGTACTGATGCTTTTAAAAATATTAAATCTCTTATACTAAACACCATAACATCCCGACATAAACTCGATATTTTATTGCTGAAATAAAATGGTTATTTATACGGTCGTGTTTTTTCAGAAGAGGAAAAACTCGTCACCAAATGCGGTAAGCACATTGTAATATCCTATGATAAGGGTAAAATGTACGAATATTGAATTAATCTGAACATTAGAGAAGTAAAAAATCCAGTTATTGTGAGACTAAGCGATAAGAGGGAGAACCAGTCAAAAGCTGATCGATTAAGATATAAAATTTGAGAAGAAAATAAAGAAAAGTGAGTTTCGTTGTGTTCAGCATACCGTGAATTACATACTGAGCTGAGCAGAAATTCTGTCAATTGCGCGAGATACGAAATCTCTTAGTACAGTTGGAATAATGGAGAAGAAATAGATGGTACAAATCCTATAATAAAACACTAAATTAATAGTTCGTATTATCAAATAACGCAGTTAGAAAAACTAGCAATGAAACCTGAGTTAAGAGAATAATTTTCCTCATTTTCTGAGGCCTACCATTTCCAAGAATATTTTTGTCTCATTCTTTTCAATACATCTTCTGAGTTCGGCAGACCAAAAAGTTCTCGTTTTCTCTTTGCATAATCCACCAAAGAAACTATCTAAATGAAGTGGTCATCTTATTGAGTCCACCCTTTAGTTGCAAATATTTTGCGGAATCTATTTTTCCCAACTATATACCAATTCAGGTTAGCTATATCACCCAAATTGATAATTAATAAGGAATGTGATAATACCAAATGAATTTCATAATTGTTCTCTAATTTTCTCAATGTTACTACAATTCAACCTTCAAATCAGTGCATTGAACTTGATCTATATATGCAATAATATTTTTATTGTGTTTGTCGTGAGTTTTGTGGAAATATATTTTTATAAACATATAACTTAATAAATCATTGGTAATCTCCATTCAGCACGTTATTTTGGTATCAATAGGATAAAACAGAAAGACTGAGAATGGTTATTTTATTTTGTTTATTGATTAAAAATGTAATGATCCTATCTCAACAAATTATTCGATAGACTGTTCACATTCCAAGTATTTAATGATAATGTTTATTACATCATGAGTATATTTTTCACTGGAGCTTCCTTCAATAGATTATAATCTCAGATCGAATGAGATGTAGTCTGCCATCTGGGATAGAACTCGTCTAGTCTTCTGACTAGGTTATTCAGTGGCGAATCTCCATTTTGGATGATATTCTTCATAGCATCTATATCAAAACAAACAAAAATTTAGATAAGCATGAGAATTTTCTAAATTTTGCCAAAAATAAAATGAATATCATAACTGAAAAATTATCCAAATGTTTAATTCCGTCATATGTAGCTGGAGTACCAGTTCTATTTAATCTATTTTATATGATAGTAGATATTTAAAAAGTTTTTTAGTACTTTCGAATTTAATATTAAATGTATAATAAGGGATTATTTTGCATGGTTATTTTCTTATTTGAGTCATGAAGCTGATAACAAGTCTGATAGACGTCAGTTTCTTAGAAGAAAAGCAGCATACTGCTGGAAAATTAGTTTTTCTTAAGAAAAAGACGAACTTTAAATTGCAATTTTTCGAAATCAACAGATATAATATTTGGACATTTCTACAATAATGTGGACGTACCTAGTAATTAACAAACTGCCATTAAACTATAGAAACGGTACAATACCTGAAATTTAGTTTGTATTTGGAAGAAACGTTGTCGCTATTTAGTGACTGTTGTTACGTGAGGTACTATATGAACCTAATAGCAGTTTTAATATCTCTTATTTTGTTCGATTTCGATTTCGATTGGAATTTTTGATGTTAAGAACTGAATTTTTTATTTATGTTTTCAGTTTCTCTGCCTTGTAGATGACATAAGGAGGCAATAGTACGCGAGAGGCTGAACCGCAGATCATAATTGATATTGATGTCTTGCATATTCGCTCTGGATATTTGGTTCCACGACGAAACAACATTTTTTGTTTGCCAGGGTCATCTTGCATATTTGTTTCATCGTAATTAAACAGATTACAGGCTGGTATATTCTGTAGCGTTTTCCTCAGATCATTAAAGTATTCTACCACGATATTTCTTGAAATATTAGCTCAACCAACAGCCAACATTTTTTGACTTATCTTTCCTTTGTGTCTTTCTAATAATGAACGGGCCCAATTTGTCCCATGCATATCTGATTTGAACTGATATTACGACCTTGGCTATCTAAGAAATTTTTTGCCGATAAGTCGATAAGTGTAAGAGGGAATCCCCACTCTCCACAGCAGTTTGCTGCCCTTATAAATGCTTCCTTCATTGAGTGTAAAAACTGTGTCCCCTCCGCTTTTCTTAATACGGCTGCCAATGTACTTATTGCGTAGCGTGCCAAATGGAATTTTATATTCAGCGGAAGCACGACGAATAGATCATGGATGTTTTTATTTCATTTTTCGTTCTCCTCGGCCATAAATCTCCTTCCGTTTCACAGCCTAGTACTTTTCTTTGCCATATATTTAACTTTGCCTCAATCAATTTTTTGATAATTATATTCTCAAAAGTGTTAAAAAATTTACCTCTCCAACCGCGATAAAGATCATCCAGTTTTTTAATCTGACCATTCTTCAAGAGTCCTTTCAATGAATCTATAAAAAAGATACAATTACTATGTTTGATAACAGTATAGTGAGACTGTATTTTGAGTAATTTAAACATAAAAAATGTGAGAATTACTGTGGAGTCTTCCGCAGACTACATATATTTCAAAGGTCCAAATTCAAAGCAAAGATATACCAGTAGAACAACAATTTTTATATAAGAAAAAGGTGAGATATAGCTCAAGGCATTTATTTACCTGACAATCCAGAATAGATATTGTCCAATCTCTGGGTAAGCTTGGTATTGTTCAGAACATTTATCAAAAAAAATGTATTTACATATATTGTATTGAAATATTTCATTCGAATTTATAAGTTCAATTGCTTTTAGAGGTGTCATTCATTTTTCAATATCACTTGTTTGAACTGAATCGGTTTTTTTAAATCACCAAAATGAGGTTTTATAAAACTACACCGACTAATATAGGGGATATTCCAACAGTTCATGAGGGCAGCCGGTTTACATAATTCGACAAATAACGATGATATTTACGGATTCGAATTTATCTACAGAAAACGGTTCTTGAATATAGGCAACCAAAACCTCACCTCAAATTGGAATAAGTAACTATAATTTAGCCAATTTAGCCTATTGCTTATTGTTTATAGCCCCTTTCTTGTAGAAGAATCGGCATGGCGCCTTATTAACTCATTTTTGATGAATTTTGTTTTATTGCGTTCTCCTTTGTTGCGAGGCTAAATCCAGGGTGCCTAATCCAATCGCTTATTGAGCTAGCATTCCGTTCTATTGCAAATATCACCTCAAATTAAAAGATCATCACGTTACTGTCACAATATGAGGGGTATCCCGATCTATTAAATTTATAGTTTATTTAAATGTATCCTTATCACGGGGAAATGCTGAGAAAATGTTATAGATTAATATTAATTATGGTTAACAATGAATATGACAAATTAACTCTGTTCTATCAAACATTAGCTATGAACAATGCCTGAAAAAAATTAAATTTTCCTCTTCAGCATACAGTAAACTACAGCGCGTTGACTTACTGGCAATTTCAACGTAAACTTGTCAATACTTCTTAATTACTTTGAATACCTTGCCGAACCATACACAAAAAGTCTCCAAATAATATGAGTAATTCAAATTGAGTACATCATATAGGGGTTCTTATTTAGAAAATCATATGTTTGGTTTGAAACGGAATAATACAGTTGGAAATAATTTAAAAATACCTCAAGGATACCCTTCATCATTCTTAATAACATTTTCTGACAAGTACTGAAATAACCCCTAATATATTATAGTTTGTCGTGAGATTGGTACACCCTTTATACAACTATTCCCAATTCCGAATAATCTATTGATGGTTCCATATGATTAATTTTAGGACAATTCTAGAGCTTAACGTTTTCATTACAAACAGTAGAATAATAAAAATAGTTACCTGTGATTCTGGAATAACGACCTAATAATTTTTGGACAACGTTAGTCAAATAGAGGTCACCGCTACTGAGGATCTGAATTAAAGTATCGATAACAAAAAGAAGATCAAAGCAGCGAATTTCATTTTTTGCAAAATTTCTTTATGCTAACAAAGTTTTATAGTAGTTTGAAACCCCATATTGACAATAAACTACATCGAAAAGGATGAAACATACAAGGCGAGCAGCCCTGCAAGGCATTCATTGTGCGAGTAAACTGTCCTCGAACAAGAGCGGCAGCTTCGTTATTTATTAGTTAGTTCAGTTGAAAGATAACACGCCATAACTTGTACGCGCTGCAATTGCAGCTTTTGTTTTTTTCGTCATAAATAAGATTATCGACAAAATAACACAACAAACAAAAATATTCCATTCACATTATTATATAGAACAAATTATAGAAGAGGAGCAAATTTTTTCCGGACGAGCTGTACGAAGAAATGAATTTCTCAAATTAATGACCAGTATCTCATCACGAGAATAAATTTTCAACCTGGTATCTTTTCCAAGCCCCTGTTGCATCACTTCTGTTCGATAGCTAGGTGTGTGCCCTATAGGGAAACATTAAGTTAGAACACATTTGGAATATATTCAATACCATAATTGCTAGCAATGGATGACAATGAAAGACAATGTTCCATATTCTTTCCTTAATTGATTATTATATGAATGATACCGCAAAATTATTGTATGCTAACGTTTTTCTTGAAAAACATTATATTTACCTCTATAATCTGGATAAAAACGGTTTAGTTTTCGTATCATATTATTTAAATTGAGGTTGCCACTTTCAATGAACGTAATCAGAGAATCTAAAACAAAGGCTTATATCAATTTCCATCAATTTGGTTGTATAATTTTCAAATCTGAGGGAGTATGTGCAAGCAGTAATAATTGTTATTCATGTTGTAGGTGTTATATTGATAAGGTACGATTTTGTATCTAAGAAATTCTAAAATAAGATTCAGACCACATGATAAATTTTGGTTCTATTTTTATTTGCTGTTCAATTTTCGTATGTTTGTAACATTATTGAGGAGCGCTGTATTATATTCAGCTTCAGATCATCAATGAGAATTTTTAAACATGTGCAATAGGTTCTCTTGTCCTCTTGTGGCGAATTTTGTCTCCAACATTTTATCTTAACAAGCACATCTTAACCGACTGTCAATATTGTTACGAACTCGTCCGCATTAAGCCGGCTCTGATAATGATGAAATTCTAAGATTTGGCGAAGTCAACAGGCACATTGTGTCTATTGAACTAATTTCTATGAAGTTAGTCTATAATAAATAGTTATAGTGAACGGAACGAAATAGAAAAGTAACCGAAGAATATAAATAAATTATATAAATTAGTTAAGTGTTAGTGATAAGTTGATTATTATAAGTTTGTTGAGTGTTGTGTAAAGTAAAATTAGTGAGTAGAAGACAATATTTATAAATTCATCCCATCGATACTGATAGTGTAAATAAATGAGAGAAACATTACAAAATTATATCGAAATCCTATAATTAGATAATATGAAGTTTATACTGAAAAGTGACATCCAATTTTCTATACGCATTAATATACTAACAGTTATAATACTTGATGTACCGTATCATACTAGTGAAGAAACATGAAAAAATGAGAATGAGTGATTTTTCCAAAATTTGCTGAATGATAAATGAGATAATCTAGTAGTAAATACAGCAACGAAAAAAAAATATTACCTCTTAAACGTGGATAGAGTTTGTTTGTACTTTGAGTCAAATTGTTCATTTTGATTTTGCCAGTTTCAATGAGTTCACTTAAGGAATCTAGAACACAAAAGTCTCAGTATATATGAAACAACAACGTTACAAAATAATCATTTTCAGATGTATCATATTCATATTATTGTCGATTTCTTTTAGTTTCAAAATATAATAGATTGAATAATTTTATCAGGTATACAAGAAAAAAATATGAAAAATTTATTGAAAACGGAAAATGTAACTATCAAAATTAAAAAATACGTTATTGAAGTTTGTTGAATCAATGTAAAACATGTGGGTCAAAATTGTTCCATTATTCTTGTTGTTTATTGGTAAATTCTCAGTCTATGATACAGAGAAAATAATAAAAAGCAAGAATTTTCGCTAGGCCTCCGTCACAGGTCCAAACCAAATGCACTGTTTTGACATCGTCAGGCGTTGCAAAATTTCTCGGAAAAAATATTGGTTACTACAATTTTAAGAATTTACTTCTTCGTTTACATCATTTTGCCCTACTTTTTTCAGCTCCTTCTTTCGATTTATATTATATCAACCCTCACAACCGAAAATATTTTCATATCTTGCAAAAACAAATATGTTGAGTCAAATATTCTGAACATTTTGGGTTGATTTGTTACATCTTCAGAAAACAGAAAAACAATAACTAAACTCTTTTATGTCCGTATCTTTGTTAACTTCATAAATTCAAAGATAAATTGTGGGATAATTTGAGAAAATTATAAATATTCTTATACACTTTATCACAATTTCGTTAATTTTTTCTGCAGCCACTACAAAAAGTGGTTATATAATTGGTCGTATAAATCTCTGGATTTTTTTGGATATAGAATTTGTGTTTCAAACATTTTAATGCTTATCTTCCTAGCATGAAAACGTGAACAATATAAATGGCAAGATAAGTTAACGGGAAACGATGGAAAATTAAATTAAATCACAGTAGCTTCCATCCAAAAATATTAAATGAATTTCATTTTGGCATTGTCATACAATCAAATGTTTTTGTCAGACTTGATATAATCGAATCAAACCATATTTGAAATGCACTCTGTATATGTACTCCATATTTAAATTTATGATGGAAATATTGAAATAACGTTTTCTTAAACGATTTACTGAGAAACTTTGTATAATGAGAATATTCGTCTCAATATCCAAATGACAAAGTTAATGTATTTAAATGAACAAGCTTTCGTGGAGAAAGTATGAAATAGAAAATGTTTTATCATCTCATTTCAAAACATTTGTCCTGCTCCATTTCTTACTCTCACTGGTTAAGTAATATTTGAATAAAACTATTCACCTGCCCATCTAGGATACCGACTTTCTATTCCATCAATCAAATATCTCATAATCGATCTATCATTTCTTATATCACCATTTCTAGAATCTGTAACAGAAAAAATCATTCATAATTAGCTACACATCTCAAACTGTTGTTTGGAGCAACATTCTTACAATGATTCTTCACATCATTTGGGTTAATCGTTCAATTAGCTGGAAAATTAATTTCATATATCAAAATATGTTGTTGAAATTAAGAGAAAGTGTTTCATTATTTGTCAATGTTTTAGACTATCATTTAACTGCGGGTTCTAAGTTTTTTCTCGGCTCAGTTTTTTATAATGGTCACCAAACCTTCCATCTTCGCAGCAAAGATGCAGAGCCAAAACAACTAGTCACATGATAATGTTAATTTTGTTCAACTGTTGAACTGCGGAGCACCTTAAATCTATAAAGAAACAATACCAATAGTGACCACATATTTGTCGTAACGAAACTCAAACAAAACTTCTCACAGACAATGAAATTAAGAGAGAAAGACGAAGATTTGATTAAGAGACTTAAAGAAAAAGAAAGCGAGAAAAAATTATTGTTGAGTAAAAGGTGGCAAGCTCAGCCAAAAGACACAAAGGATAAATTTAACAGACGTAAAAGTTATTTTAAACAAATATTGAATAACAACGTAGAAGATATACATGAGGAACGAACAATTAAAGCGGACCAAAAAATTGGAGAAGGAACTTCAATAGAAGAGGAAATATACACAATTATGAACATAGTTGGAAGTACTGAGGGGATTTTTATGGGAATCAAGAACTGACCAAAGTTTCCCTTTTAAGCTTCTACATAACAACAGTTGAGAATAATATGTGAAAAGACATTTTTCTTCGATTCTAAAGAGACTTGCGGGTCAATACGGGTACATAAAAAACTGTGTTGAAAATTGAGAAATTTCGTTATAAAGACTTGACCATTCCATTTAATAGGCAAAAAATAAAAGAGACAAGGCAATCCTGTCTATATACGAACCTATTCAATATTATATTAGGAATAGTGATAATAGAAAGTAGCACTGAAAGAACTTGAAATATTTTTCCCCACAGAGAACAGAGAAATCGAAAGGTTTTTTATTATTAAAGTTGGAGATGTAGCTGAAAAAATGGTACATGAAAACATTTTTCTTTCCTTATAAAATTATATTGATTGATTGCGGGAATGTATATGAACTCATCGTTGTTTCGACGAGTACCCTTATCACAATTTTCAAAAAACCGTAAGTTTTCTTAATATGATTCCATATCACTATTGTGATTTGCTTTAGTTATTGCCAGTATACATGATACAGCTTAGATTAGATGAAAATTATATAAAACTCTGAAGTGAGTATCTCGAGGAAGCAACAATTAGTGTTGTGGTACCAAGGTCCATCGAAATCAATAATAAACAATATGTTTATGTATGTTCAACTATTCGTATTCTCGTTATTACTCATCCAATCTTGTACATTGACTCATTTTATTACAATTGTTACGAATTTTCTTGTTCAAAAAGTACGAAGAAGAAAAGTGAGATTGTCGTGTAAATAATGATAAGGAAAGAGAGCTTTTATATATTTTTGCAAATGTTAGCTTAGTTAGCTCATAATTCCTTTATTTATTGAAAACCAGGAATCGTTTTTGGAGAACATTCACTATGTACAGATAACTGACAGGAGCCAAAAGACCATTTATGCATATTCTTCAGACATGGAAACCTTGCTACTGTTTGAACGGTTAGAATCATTTTCAAATATACAAGTAACACAATTTGTTCGACATTCTTGAGGTCTATTTCCAGATCCACACATACATATGTGTGAGATGAGATCAATTGACTATACCTAGCAGGATTGACATAAAATATGTTGGATCAAAAGGGTCAAGAACACTGTTATCACTTACAGAAGTGATACTCATTAATGAAAACTTTTATTTTTTTTCATTTACACAAAAAGCATCACAAAGTGTAATCGCTTAGCTTCTCAGTTAGTAAATTTAATATTTTTTGTAGGTTTTTCTATCTATGGATGACAATTATTTTTTAATTAGGTACCATACATAAACCCAACTAGTTAAGGATGTTAATTTATATGATAACCTTAGCGAGAAACAGTTTTGGACTATAAAAAATGTAATAAATTATCAAAGTATGATATCTGACGGAATTATCTTATTCTAAAAAAGTCATTTTTTTGACATTATTCATGTGGCTAACATAATTCGAAGGTTTCCTATCGTCAAATTTCTCATTAACTCATGAGTTGTTATCAAGACTTCATTTCCATTTCATTTATTTTATGCTTTAAAACACAAGGTCAAAATTTATGCGTATCTAACGAGCGTTGAAGATTTTTATTTTTGTCGTGTTGATTGTGGCATATGCGTCATTTTTAAAACTGACGAAATCTGATTCTTGCATCATAGCTACTGTCAAGATCTGTAGGTACTACTGTAGTCAGCTAACTGTAACATCACAAATAAATATGCACTCACACAATACTAACATGAATATGTGATTGAATATTCAATATTAATGTCCCGAGTGTATGTCAAATTGTCGATAATTTAATTTTCGAATGCGCACGAGAGGAAATTATGAGACAATTTGACATGCACGAGAGGGCATTTTGGCAGACTATTTCCCGAGAAAAATTTTATTTAAAATAAACAATAATTGTTCCTTTTCTTAAAATATAAAATTAAAACCAAATGATGTTTATTAATCCTAGACGAAAATTTGGCACTAGTGCAAATTATCGATAATTTGCACTAGTGCAGTATTATCGCTGAAATTTGATCGTTGCTAGGTAAACATAAAATATTACAGATTTTTGGTTGGCTTAAATTTTTCGAAGGAAATAGTCTGTATAATCTGTTATGTACTGATATGAGCGATGTTTCACAGTCTATTTTACTACATATATCAAATATAACAAATATAAGGATTATAGATGTTTTGTGATCGTTATTGAACAGTTAGAAACGATTCACCCCTTCGCACGGACTTCGCACTAAAGTTTGATCCTAATGAGCTATTTTTATGCGTTAAGGAGAATAAATGGTTTTTAACGTTCAAAAAACTATAAAAAATGGAACAACACGTCAGCTGTTTGCATCTCCCCATTGGTCTACCAGGGTAAAAATGAATATATGTCTACGAATTGATCACGTCGATCAAATAATGAACGTGATCCGGATTGGCAAACATACAGATCATTATCGGGTTAACTGGATCATAGTTATCGAAAAGTCGTACACACTGAAAACTAGATGTAATATCCTTCAAGTGAAAATTCAAACAACTGAGAAGGCTGCACAGATAACAAGGGAGCCTTGAAAACAATAACATCGAAAACAACAAATTCAAAAGTGGTACCACTTTACCACTAAATTAAGCTTATGCTAGGTACCTGGACAATCTAAAGACGACTAAGAAGTAAACAATGAGGTGACAAATGACAATTAATTATCGGCATGCGTAAAAACGACATTACAGTCCCCAAGAAAAATCTATTAACTATTTATCGTATATCCTATGAAATCTTATCATGTAAGCCACGTTAATAAGAATAGCTGTAATATAGTCACGTTTAAAACATTCGGTGGTTCCATCTATTTACCTTTATACAATTAACGGATGAATTTGTAATAACAAATTTGTTATTACAAATTTGTTCATAAAATTGATCAATTGAATATATTTGAAAAACAATTTTGTCGTCCAGAGATGATTGGAAAAAAATTGCTTTCTTAATTTTAATTTTCAACATTTTAAAGTCGGTTTTGAAAAATTTATTCTCTATAAAATAGACTCGAATGTCCTTTATCGTGTCGCTAATAGTTCAAAAGATTTATCAATTTTTCGATTAACAAGTCAAATAAGCCATGTAATTACCCTATCATATGATATTAGAAAGTATTATAATAAAAGTGCAAAAAGTTTTTTTGTACTTATTGATATATAGCTATTTTTATAACTTTCTTCTGCTTCAGAGAAAACTATAACGGTAGTCAATATTTGGCAGAATTGGCAAAAAAATTTGATTAAAACAATTTTATAAACAAATCTCATAAGTTGATTACTGCCATTCTTTAATGTGAAAACAAATATTAATTGGAAAATAGTTATTTTCCTAACAAGTGCGGAAAGTGATACTTTCCCGCACGCGACTGCAGTTCGGGCAATTGGTGCGCGAAAGACACTTCACGCATGGGTTGGGAACATTATTTTTTCTACAACCGTATATACAAAAAAGTATACATACCCATTTTTCAAAAATTATTTTATTCCAGCAAACATAATATACAAAACTTTAACTAAAAACTACTAATTATTATGAATATCAATATTGAAAACACAATTTGTTGCATTCTGTAGACTAGTAAGACGACGGTGAGGATGGCGTCGGTTGCAGGTCGCATAAAGATGATGATGACGGTGACGGCAACAGTTTTAAGTCATTTGTCAAAACCTTACTTAGGTCTGAAAAATACGCCAGAAATACCGCTTCCTTATAAGTTTTGACCCCTTCCTCCTTATACCATGTAACAAAATGGTCGTATTGCTTCTCATACTTTAGTCTGGACTTGGCTGGTAACAACTCGGAATTAGTTTAATTTGCAGCCTTCAAAATGGCTTCGGGGAGTTCTTCGTCGGATGAATCCATTAATATTATTGTATCGGATTCGGTTTAATGTGGTTAAATTTAGAAGAAGATTCCACATATTCGGTCACTTTCCAGACGTTTTGACCAACTTTGATGTTTTAGTAACAATTACAAGGTTATATAAAAAATATCTGTATTATTTCATATTTTCAAAAAATTAAAAATGCTACAAAAAGCTAGAAAAAGTTTAAATTTTATTTGATGGACTATTTCGTAAATATTGATTTACCTGTAGTAACAATAGTTATAATCTCAGAAGTAAAAAACTATCTAATAAGGTCAAAATTTGTATAATTTTACTTTCCCGTACACTTTCAAAACTAAAATGCGTGTGGGAAAGTGGGTTAAAACGCGCATTTTGAAATGGTTATGAAAAATCACATTTAACAGATTATTGAACTTTTATGAACATTGATGGCATGATTTTATGAAGAAAGGGGTTCCGGCGCGGAGCACTAGCTTCAACGTCAAAATAAAAATATAAATAATTTATTGGAAAGTTCCTCCTCTTTAACGAGCTTTTTTTTTGAATTGCTTAAATATTAATAGTTTTCGAATTTTATTAATGAAACAATTTTCGTGTTATTTTGTCAATGATATTTGCAATATTTTACCTGAGCCATAATTCTTCAAAAACATTTTTCTGTGAAGTGAAGTGGTGAACTTGTGGACTTGACTGTAACTAAAAGTGACAGTTCTAGCGATCCGAAATTATTCCTTTCAGTAGTTTTATACATCTCTTGTGATTTTCGTAACTTTATAGAATTACGAAACACTCAATCGAAATGTAAGTATTTCATGCTGGCAGCAAATAACTGTTACGGCATTTAATATAGTATTTGTTCTATAAATTGATGATTTCTATGTTAAAGATAATATATTATCCAACTTCATCACAAATATAGTATTTCGAGACTTTCCATCTACCGGACAGTCTTCCCATTCCATGAAAGTTGAAATTCTCTCTTTGAACTCATGAACACATAAAAATTTCCTACCTACTTTTCTGACTTGTCATAAAATAGCAAAGTCTATTCATTTTTTTTTTGTTTTCGACTATTCCAGTTGCATTTGATCAATATTGTTTGGAATGAAATTGAAATAGTTAAATTTATCTAAAGCAGAAAATTTCTTGCTTAAAGATCTAAAACTAGTTTTCTCAATAACTGTTTATTTACCATTAGTACATCACGCCTACACGTATAGATCGAACCTCTAGTTTATTCTTAATTATTCAATACTACAATATCAATACTACAAATCAATACAAAAAATATTCCCTACCACTCAAAAATATTTTCTGATCTTCGACCTATAAATGTAGACAAAATGGCTCACCATGAAAACTATTTACTATTATAAAGAAGTATTAGTTTCCTAACAAAACTATTTAGGATCTTTAAGTATTGTCAATATGTCCATGAGGAACTTTGCGATATGTTTTTAGATATTTTTTGAGATATTCCGTTTTTGACTAAATTCCCTGAAGCCAAGTCGAAATATTTCAGATAAATCAATTGAATTAAAAGTTCTATTTGATGACTGTAACATTGAAGAAGCTGCTTATATTATATTACATGACAGCAATAATTTCACAAACAAATCATCCAAAGTAGCTCTTAAAATATCCGCTTAATTCACTGAAAATACATAAAGACACTGGGAAGTACATCTAAGCACTGATCAATTCCAGTGATACAAGCTTACCGTTCTTTTAGATTTGATAATGATTTAAAAATAAATTAAAAATTAATCAATGTATAATGCAAGTAATACGAATGGATAACTATTATGTTAGTTATTATGAATGTTTGTACTGTATAATTTCCGTGTTCGAGCTTATGAATCGATGCGACACTTAAACCATCTTGAATTTTCAAACAATTCAATCATTTACGCTTCGAACGACGTCAATTTTCATTTACACAATTTTGTTATGAATGTATCGTGAAAAATTTTACCTTTAACACCTGAGTACAGATGGTTGGCATTGGTATTCAAGTGATTTCCAAAACCTGAAACAAATTGCAGATTAATGAATCATTGAAATATTTCTA
This sequence comes from Diorhabda elongata, assembly GCA_026230145.1. Taxonomy (NCBI): domain Eukaryota; kingdom Metazoa; phylum Arthropoda; class Insecta; order Coleoptera; family Chrysomelidae; genus Diorhabda; species Diorhabda elongata. Next base: position 41,112,146 of record CM047926.1, read on the forward strand.
GATATTCTCCTGTGAACTATACGATACCTTTATCAATTCTTCATGATTGTATTTTGGTAATTGATAAGTAAAAGGGTAATGGATAAGAAAGATGGGAGATTTCCTCCATCATATCATATCATATTGTGAACAAAAGTGACTTTTACGGTTTCATTCATTATCTCTATTACTATACCATATACTTATAGTCTAAGAGCCAGAGGGCGGCCTACCAAACATATTTCAGGAAATCCTAAAATTTCCTTGGTGGGTCTGTTCTACCCACCAACAATGAATTGGGAGCTAGCTAACCGTGATGTTACTATTAAAGCTATTCAAAATCGAAAGGGCAGACCATTATCTGAACCCAGTTCTACGGGACCGCCATCTACAAAGCAACAATCAAAATTGGCCTACAGCTCTCGTATTTTACGCTGAATAGTGATGTTGAAGAGGAAGGTAACGATGTTTCACTAAATGTACCATTAGAAGAAAAAATACTGAAAATTCAGAATCAACTAGTTCGTTATCAAACTTTCAAAACTCCGAAAATGATAAAATTGGATAAAGTATGCTGGATTGGATAAAGTACTTGAAAAAAAGATTTTTGATAAGGATATGTTGCGTAATATGAAGAATGTAATCAATGAATACAACGAAAAGTTGATAACGAAAATAGATCTATGAAGAAACGTACTGTACGTACATCCTGGCATACTTCCCGTGAAAACCATCAATTATTTTTCGGAGAAATAAGTTCTCTCGTAGAGGAAAATGTAATTAAAAGAGGACGATGTTATTTCCTGTCACACTTATAAGCTGTACAAGGACTCATTCGGACAGATAAAGTATTGAGAAAGCATAACTACCTCATAATTTGAATAGTCAAAAATGTTCTGAACTAACACTTTTATCTGATTGTGATTGTGATAATTTCAAACGTTATACCAATTCTTTGTCTCAAGATTCAATTTACTTAACGCATAACGGTATCAATAAAAACTTCCAAACATACTCGATTCGGGTATGATGAGCAAAGTTGTGGATATATTGAAGCGGACATTGTATCAGTTACAATGCAATCGAAGAATTGAAAACCGAAGCGACATACACTTCAACGTCGAGAGCTGGATTATGTCCTGAAATTATAAATAAAACACAAAATTTATCGGTTGGAATAGCTTACGACAACTGCGATAGATTCGTCGACACAAAAACTGCGAAAGATACATGACACAATAGGAATAATCTATCAGAACATCGATCGCATACAAGAAGTAGAAGTTGAAGGAATTTCAGAAACTAAAGACGATAATATGAAGCTATAGATCTTGAAAAAACGTAAAATAACTAGTAATTTTCTGCCAGAAATCGTTACAGAGGACAATATTATTATACATGAAGATATGTATAATCGAATAGATACTGTTTGGATGCTGCTTTCTCATGCTGTTAGTTTGTCAAATATCCCTATGTGGGTTGGATTTAATAGCCAGGTTATGAAAGAATGGATTGGTTGGAATAAAATAAACTGCAAAGTCATTTTCAAGGCAACCTGTAGATTTGACTTTGGAGCAAACAATAAACGGAGATGCTGCTCGAAGAATTACCGGAATTGTACACTTAACCGACACAATTTTAGCTCGTTAACGTTAGACAAAGAGGCGAGTATCATCGCTCTACTGTAATAACTAGCGTTTTGGAGGAAGTAGGACTTGGGAATAGTCAGGATATTTCCTGATCACAATAATCGATGTCTTGCAAATTTTACCTTATTCTACGACTCCTGTTCCTCTTGCATTATGTTACTTGGACAGGACGATCTATAAAACCGACAAATCAGAGCTAACTAAATGTCTGGAAGCTAAAATTGATCATAACTCACCAAGCTACTCGAATGTTTACTAAATAGATAGATTTGAATGAAAGATCACGAGCGGCATTTACAAGAAGAGACATCTCTAATTAATTATCATATTAACGGGCCTGATCAAGTGGGACCAACAGAAAGAAATGAAGAACACAAACTTCGAAGAATCTTTCATTGATTTTTCTCAATTCACTGGGCAAATGATGAAATTGCTTCTCTCATTAATAAATTGATTCACCTTAATATCCGAATCTTCCAAACCAAAGATAGAAACTATTATTGAAGATATTATTTGCAAATTGCATGAAGAGGCTGATATGAAAATTATTTAACATGCATATAACATCGTTGAACAATCTAATGTTGTGATCAGAGCCAGTGATACTGATATATTAATAATTATGCTCGCTAATATGAAGAAATTTAATAATCCTTTTCCCAAATTTAGTTGTTTGTCGTAACTGGTAATAATGAAAAATTCATCGACATCACTAAAATATATGAAGAGCTGGGTGAATTATTGGTATAAAGCTTGATTGGATTCTATGTATTTACCGGATCGGACTACAACTTTTTGCAAAAGTGTGTGGAATTTCAAAGAGCTTTTACATAACTTGGTGATCTGATTTGAACATAGAAAATATCAGTCGATTTAGATGATGGAAAATCTCAGCTCTTTCCAAGAAAAATGCTGCTAATAAAAAACCAACAATGTTGATCCCACTTGATTATGGTTGGTTGGAAGAAGAAATTTCCTACATGTTTAAATGGTTTGAAAGAGATCAACTGCCATGTCTTCAATCACATTTTCTATGTCTTTCGACTCAGAGCATCATCTAGAGCCTCTGTTTTTTGCTGACTCTCTGAATTGAATCATGGTCGCACTTTGCTCCAGGATGAATTTCATCGTCGTCCAAAATCGGCTATTGTGCCAGAAAACATCGATGCTGTGCGTAAACTGATATTACAAGATACTCATGTGACATACCGTGGGGTGGAGCATTCTTCGGAATTAGTTCCATTCGCATACATCCAATATTGCATAAATATTTAGCTTTTAAAAAATATTTGTTATAATCCTGAAAAAATTCTAACGCGGTGCTTAAAAAGACGTTCATAACATCGTAACAGTCGACGAATCATGGATCTATGCATATGAACCCGAAACTAAACAACAATAAACTGTATGGATTTTTCGAATTCAGCAAAATTTGTTTGCGCACTTAGAAGCAAATGGTCGCCTGTTCTTTCGGAACAACTGGACATGTTGCCACTGTTTCACTAGACCAACGTAGAAAGGTACACTCTAAATGGTACCCCAGCAGGATTCTTATTCCCGCAGATCAAAAATGAATTGCGATATCAACGTTTTTCTACATCTGACGAAACGGTTAATGCTTCTAAGTCACATGTTTGGAGGTACATCAATCGAAATAGGAAAAGTGTTTTTACAATTGATTCAAACCCGTGTATTGATTTTAATGGAGAATATTTCGAAAAATAATAAAGCAGTATCCTAAACCATTTTTTCCAACATTGAGTATTAGGAATCAGTATTGGTCTAAAACAATCGCGACTTTCATGAAAATCAAATAATTTGATATTTAATCTTCGAAAAAATTTGATCAAAAATCATTATTAGTACCTACTTTTTACACAATGAAATAAGTAGTAATGGACCCGCGGAGTGTTGCCCAATGTCATAACAGATTAGATGTGGGTCAATGGATTGAAAATATCACAAATACACAGGTTTTTAATCCTTCTTTGTAAATTCCTTGGACTCTTCGGTCTCCACATTAAACCCCACTGGACTTTTTTTCGTATAGGTTTACTTAGATCACTCCGAAATATGGGTGAAATTTATCATTCATTTAAGAAATAACTGTCTTCAAAAAGTGGATTTTACATACAGGCTTATGTGGAATTATTCCATTAAATTTATAATTATTAAATGTACTCTGTAAAAATGTACAAACTCACATTTTCATATCTGTCAGTTGAATTTTAGGTTTTAGATTATGCAGAATCATTTATTCTCGAATACATTATAATAAAAAAGTTCTCGAAAACATGAAATATTTTCATTTATGTAGTTTAGTGAGGGAGTTTTATAAAAATAGGCGGCAATTAATTAGATTTATGTTCGCGCCGGGTTATTTGTTCTATTTCGTGAGACACCGTCTGAAAGTAGTTTGAAGTAACCATCTGATGGTCTGAGGAGATATTCGAATAGTAAACAGACGTTTCATTCTGTATTCATCACGAATTATTCTTGAGAAATTAACAAAATGGTTGACGCAAAATATTTTCCCGACATAAAATAATGATGAAATTGTAACCGTGAATTGCGAATATGAAGCGATAGTAAAAAGGAGATAAGGAATTTTTATTTGACTGAGGGAAAGCACAAAATTTGACGAAGAGAATATTTTAGTTCGTAATTTCAAGTACTTACCAATTATAATCAACAAGAATAGTATGCACTTCATTATTTGGCAACGATGAATGTTTCTGTTATCCGCCAAATATTTTTTATTTTTGTTTTTATATAGTTTCAGTGTTAATTTGTCATACATGAGTGAAGATAAGCTTCAGTTAGTAAAAAATATGAAACTTATTAAATTTCGTATGATTCAGCAATTATAGTATTTAAATTTGAATAGCTACGTAGTTCATTATGAATATAAACATTTGAATAATTTATAAATAATTAGTAACTATATATGTACTTTGGGCAATTACGGAATTTTCACTTGATTTAAAAATTACTTTTCATTAGTTTTCTTGTTCTAATGTTGAGTCAGCTATTAATAAAAATATTTCATCTGGCGTTTGCTATTACAGTGTTTTAAGTTCAAATTTAGTATGGAGAAAATATATCTTCAATGTTAAGATGTGGATGGATAGAGAAAATCAAAAAGTTACGGCTATTAATTTCAAATTTACTATTTGGAAGAAATGAATTAACTATTGTAAAATTATATTTTTTTATTACAGGTGCTAAGATAATAGCAAAAATGGACGCTATAAGAGACTCAACTCTACTGCACATTGTCTCCGAGAACTCTTCAAAAAAGGAAATTTTGGAAAGGACTATTGCTGAGTCACTGGAAGAATTTGAAAGTTGACACCTTACTAACAATGACAAAAACCGTGACATGATATTCTGATGCTTTAAAAATCTGCATTGAGATCCAGATAGACGTATATCTGTCAAAGAGCAGATACTGCTAAGCAGTAGAAACACACCCTAGTAGGTTTTGGAAGTTGTTGTCAGTGGAAGGTGTGCACAATTCAACTATAGAAAAGGGATATTCAACAGTTGAGTAGCTATCAGAGTGATCAACTCATGAATCAAAAATCGAAATGGATCATGGATTGTCTCGATCATTTGTGTGAAGAAGAGCCTAAAATTTTGCGATAAAGTTAGGTAGGAGTTGAACAAGATTGTGTATCCGGTCTTGGATATTCGATTGTATTTTTGGAGAAGGGATAAAACAAGAGAAGAAATAATTTTTATATCCACCAATTGCTAGAGATTGCCATTTCTAGTAAGTGAGGCCACAATGAATCTTTCATTTTCTATTTAGTTATACTATCGCCAGCACAATCGCACATTTGAACGAAGAGACGTAACAACTATGAGACTATGCGCTAAACATGCTCCAATCTCCAGTTGGAACATTAATATATACGAACAGAAATTATGGAGATGCTTATTCAGCATTCTTCGGAGTTTTCTGCGAAAGCGGATAATAAAGCAAACATTTCGAAAATTTAATTGATTGGTTTCAAGGTTTTTCACAGTTTTATTCATCTAGCTGCTTATAAATCTTCTGATAAATTGTTAACGCATCAAGCGTTTTGGATAATTCAATCGAAAATGAGTTTTCCTTGGAAAAATAAACTTTTTTTCATATTTCTTCTCATCAAAGCAGAAGTATGTTCCGACTTACTGAAGTAACAAGGTGTAAATTGGGCCCGATCATTAGAATCCTAAACTGAATTTCAAAATTTCATTTAAATAAAAAAAGTAATGAAATATACGTTAGAATCTACTGGAAGTTAGGGAATTAAAAATAGTATCCAATATGAAATTGAAATTTGGAATTATTTCACTTGTTCAGATACTGTTTTCTTTCTTTGGACATAACTCGGACTTGTTGATCAGTATTTCCAATGGACGCTTTTTTATTATGTTAAATGGGAAAACTGTTGCATGTCACTGCCAAATATAAAATCCAATTACATAAAATAAAACGTATTGGAAAATGTCATGTTAGTTACACAACTTCTATACATAATCAATCTATGAATAGTTAGCTAACTAGTTTAGAAAAAATGGTACTGCTGCCATTTTTAATCGAACAAGAAATGTTCCAAAGTTAAGAGTCAGTTAAATAAGCTTTGATCAAGTTATGCACCTATTCAGAGAAAAATATTTCACCCTGGCGCCCATATAGAGAACAAATGTGATTAGAATAAGAAGGAATTTAGGAAAGAAGCTTATGTACTCATCGAAAACCTTCGTCCAGCGAGAAAGTACCACTATCCATTAAAGAACATCTTCATACTTCTTAATCAGCAAATTGTCTCTAATAACAATTCTTAACGCACACATGTTACAATCCTCAAGGAATTGAACGATAATCCTGATAGTAAACTACTGGATGCAGGAAGAATAGTACTTAGAATTTTTGTCAGGAAAATTATTGTGCAATTGGCTAATAACTTTCCTAGCTATGTTCAATGTATATGTTCGAGGTTTTCCGATCTGGCGAAATTTTCATTTTTCCATATCTATACATTCAATTTAGCAATTCTTGAACTCTTTTAACCTCACCAAATAATAGTTGCCATATTTCACCTCACCCATAAGTATCACCAAAGTGTGAGAAAGTAAGTTGTTCTGATGGGATTTTCACGGTCTTCTGTTTCCGCATTTCAGGAGTGGCGGATCCAGGTTTCGTCTACAATTATGAATTAATGCAAGAAATCTTACTCATTTTTCTCACCAATTACCTTTGTTCAAAATTAGCGAGTCAGATCTTTATAATTCGGCATAGCTATTAAGTTATTGAAATCTGTATATTTTGAGGTTTGACATTGCTCTGTTGTTATTTGTTAAAAAATAAATTGAGAACCAAACAACGACAGAGCAATATCAAACATCAAAATATAATTAAAAAACCAAAGAATTCATCATTCAAAATAGAAATCTCTAGATTTCAAAAGCAGATAAATCTAATAAAACTGTTAGTATGAAATCAGAAGATTCTAATAATAAAATGATGAAATTATCAAACGATAAGACAATTTACAAGGAAATTCTAGAAGACCCTATGAATTCTTATCAAAAACATAATAATGATCTAATTCGATCTTGGGAAGAACAATTTTTCATGTCACCATTACATGCAAAAAAATTGGAAGTTCACAATGCCTTACCTTAAGTTGAAATGTCAATTTACTTCTATCTTTCAAAAATTAATAAAAAAAAATTGATTCTGAAACAGAAGGGACCGAAAATCAAGATCATTTAGATACAAAAACAATATCAAAACGTCCAAGAAATATGAAATTAAAGAAATTTATACCGGCATGGATGAAAAATTTCGAAAATATCCTCCACAAAATTGCAAAACAGACAAACCGAAGAATTTTTCTACTCAGATGCAAAAAAGATAAGTTGATACCTACATTTCTAAATTTGAAATTGACCCAAATCAAATTTACAAATAGTATACCACGAACTATTACCGAATTACCCTAATAAGAAAATTAGAAAATGATTTAAAAATCATTACAGTTGGAATAAATGGAGTAATTCCTATTAATATTTTCCAAAAATATTTCGGCATACTTCGAGGATGATGTAAATGACCCAAAAAGTGCCGAATGTAAACTATGCGAAATAAAAATTTCTCGTGGTGGCGTTGGAAGAAAGGCGACAACATCGGGAATGTTGAATCATTAAAAAAATAAACATAATGAAGAATATCATAAGTTGGTACCCACGTTCCCTTATGGGCAAAAAACTACAAATCAAGATACGAATATAAGTAATAAACCTACAACGTCAAAAAAACAATGTGCAGAAATTAATAAACTATGGGATATTAATGACCCCAAGGCAAAAAAGTACCATGTGTTAATTACTGAAATGATCGCAATTGTAGTAGACAGGGCTGGTTTAATGTCGCTTTGCCACGGTACAATATACCAAGTCGTCCTTACTTTTCAGACAATGTGATTACAGAAATTTATCGTAAAATGGTTGAAAAAATAGATCATATTTCCGTAACGACCGACATGTGGACGTACTTACACAATCATAACAGTTTTTTAAGTTTTACTGCACATTTTATTGACCGCCAATTCAACCTCAAACATGTAGTATTGAGCATCAAGCATTTTGAGGGACAAAACACAACAACGAATATAGCTATGAGTTTACAAGAAACTGCACGGGGCATCCGTGAAAAAATCATTTTGTTATTCATGATAATGGACAAAACATAGTAAAAGCTGTTAGTGATGCAGAGTTGGCCTCAGCACGTTGTTTCATTCATACTATTCAATTGATTGTCAATGATTGTCTAAAGGTTCAGTTCGATGTGACTCAAATGATAGCTACGGGTAGAAAAATCGTAACTCATTTTAATCATTCTGGTACTGCACAAGAAAAAATGCATTCTGTCCAAAAAGATTTGGGTCTTCCTCAACATGAATTAGTTCAAGATGCTAGCAGGCGTTGGAACTCTACATATGATATGCTCGAAAGGCTAATACAACAAAAACAAGCGATTTTTGTCTATCTGACGAACTGTCATATTGCCAATTTGACTGCTGCACAATGGGAGCTTCTGGAGCATCTTTTTAAAATTATTGCAACCATTTGAGGAGATAACAAAACTTATAAGTTCCGGCTACGCTTGCATTTTTGGAATTATTCCGTATGTTGCTAATGCGATATTACAATAAAATGCGCACGTCAAAAGAGCTAACAACCAAATTAAGCCGGGCAATACTCGTCATACAACAAGGGTTACAAGAACGATTTGAAGACATTACAACGAGTAAAAATCATTTGGTACCTTTCTCAGATTATTCACTAAACTTTTATGGATTGCTTCGAAGAGCTGATAGCAGAAAAAAGCACAGCTTCTGGAAACACACCAACAGAAAAAAATGCAGTTTCAACAGAAATAGATCTTTTCATAAATATTAGTAATATATCACGTCATGACAACCCGTATACAAGGGGGCAAGCAAAGAAATTTGAATTTCTGTGCTTGATTAAGATTGCAGCAAAATATTTGTCGACGCCAGGAAGTAGTGTTTATTAAGAGCGCCTTTTCTCTGAAATTGGGATGGTCTACGAGAAAAAAAGAAGTGGACTACTTACATTTGATTATTCTATGTAGTTCATACGTTCAATTGGTATGGAATTTGTCTACTGATCAAACCGGTGAAAAATTTAGAAATTTTTTTTCTAATTATCAATTGATCATATCTTGGATTGAAATTGGTTAGGCAATCCATATGCAATATAATTATTAACAAATTAAATTGAATATAACATACGGTTCATCAAATAAGCGGTGATGGTCGTTTTATATCGGGATTTTAGAGACAATCAGCAAATAGCACGAATAATGGATGAGATCCAAGCCGGTCTTTTTGTCTCTCTCGCATATTACCTAAGCTTTCTCTGAGTTCCATCACTGTTTTTGGCTATTAATATTGTATGTGTATCGATCGTAACTTATTATTCATTAATTCGTTAAATATACACTTGATACAATTGATAATATTTTACTCAGTTCGTTCTAAATTTGTGTGAATTATTTTAAGTTAAATGAATACATATACCTACTTATTTTATAATTGTAAACGGTAAGTCAGCCTGTCGCAGTTAAGTGTATCATGATTACAAAAAAATAAGCGCGTCAGTTTGTAGTTAATACACGAGCAGCAAATAACCACAACAAAGTCAACATGTACATCTGATCCATTCCTTTGTCTAGGAATCAAGTATAAGTATTGAATAGTAATGCGGTTAACGTCAAAAATAAACCAACCCAGATGTGTTGTACGTAAGACCCAAATTGAACAATTTACTTATGAATACATCCAGATTATGATCTATTTTTTAATCATATTCTACTTTCCTCTGTTATTTATAGATCAAATCCCTCACAAACTTGATGTATTTTTCAATTAAGATCAAAATATATAATGGAAATAATCCATATTATTTATATATCTAAGTAATTAGTTTTTTCTTATCATTCTTATCCTTTACTATCACTTAAGTAAACACACTTACAATTCAGAGAACAGCAGAGATGAAGATATTATGAACAATAAAGACAATAAAGGGTACCACACTCCACGATAGAATACCCAACACAGATACCTTATGAGAACTGGGAGTACAAGATGTCGTTAGATGGGTAAGAGCAAGACGCCGACAATGGAGAGACCATGTAGAACGAATGGCTCCAGAACGGATTACCAAATGGGCCAAAACACAGAAACCAGACACAAGACGCCCAATCGGTAGGCCCCCAAAACGCTGGTACGATAGCTGGACATCGGCGTCACAAGAGGGCAGATGAGAGACCTGACAGGACCTCGTCCTACTACAAGAAGAAGAAGAAGAAGAAAGAAGAACTCACAATTCAATTTGTTTATACTTTGGTTATACCTATTTCTTAAAATTTGCTATCCTTTCTTAAATATTCGCCAGATCCTTGCTAGATCACGAAAGGATAACTACTAGATAAGTGCAAAATCACTCGTCGACCACTGATACTACCTCCAGATGCTCGCTGATCATCTCATATCTGAGAGTTGCAAGATTTCTGCTTTAAGTTCTTTTGTCTACTCTCTTCGTATATGAATATTGAGCGGTACTTTTCATATATAACAGCTTTCTCTAGTTTCCATTTTCAGTATGCAGTTTTTGCAAATATTCCTGTGTCTTTAATGATTTTATTATTTTTAGAATTTTGCTTTTATGAATAGATTTTAACCAATTTTGTAATGGTTCGTTAAAGGGTATTTCCACTTCACGCTTTTTTCTGATTTTCCGTTTTTATTCCGTTGAAAAGCCAGTGGAGAGCTCAATCAATGATATAACATATCGTATTCAATTGTTTTGTTGTGTGTTTACAATTTAATTTTAGATAGTCTGAAATGACTTCATATGACGTTCGCTTTGCATATGTTTGTAACATATGACGATAAAAACATTTAATTATCGTGTTTGATCAAATGAACAATTATGTTGACCGAGGTATTCTCGTATTTCCTTTGGTTGATTCATATTCATAGTGTACAAACTAGTGCAAAACTAAGGAAAGTACATCAATTAATTATTTGTTTATTTTTTTCTTTAAACTCTGTTAATCTCTTAATTTCTCATTAATATTGATTCCTTTGATTCCTAAGCACAATACTGCTCATACTGCAATGAAACAACAGCTAATAATTGAATAACACTAAAAAAGTTTTAAGGAAGGAAGCGACATCATTATATTGAAAGAAGGAACTGAAACTGTGAATTGACAAAATCTCTTCTGTCATTTAGCCCTTTCGTATATGATTTCGCAAGCAAAAATATTCTGTATCCACGTTAAGGGTTCTAATGTTTTGGTACTATTCTTAGAAGGTTCACTGAAACATACGAAATCGAATAGTATGACCAAAATACTGATAACTTCACCATGAATCGAAATATAAGACTATGATTTCTTTGAAAATTGTTTGATAACATATTTGAATTGTACAGGACTTGAGACTTCAATCTTGTGATTCATACGTCATATGGTCATATTTGTCTTGTCTACAACAGACATGATAATGCAAACTTATCATCCTAATCAAAATTCTAAGTATATAAATGATGTATTTGTTATTATATGCCACAGACACGATAAATCGTCTAAGCCTGTACAAGCGGCCTAATTTGACAGTGACAACAAAATAATCCCTTTCATAAAAGCATGAAACTTTTAATCTTACTTTATAATTTTTCTTCCTCGACAAAATTGATAAAAATCAAAGGTTACAAGCCTCCATTCGTAATCCAACAAATTATTCGGAGATAAGCAAAACCCACAATCTTGTAACTGTAAAATTTCTATTAATATGAAAACTATATGAACAATTATTAACAGTTCCTTTGTAAAAACTTTTAAGTATGTAGGCAATTGTTCCAATTTTAACGATATTAAAATATATTTCAAAAGGGAAATAAAATTAAAGTTGTTCTTATTAGTTATCATATATCTTTCATTAAAACGTTCATTTTTGTCTTGTCTGCAACAGACATGATAATTTCACATGCCCATCTCCAACAAAATTCTTAGTTTACAAGTTTACATGATTAATTGGTTATATCTGCTGCAGACACGATAAATCTTCTGCCTGTACAAGCGGCCTAATTTGGCAGTGACAATTTTGAAGAAGTTACATTATATCGTCCACCAGTGTTACACTGTTTAATGTTAATTGGATCATATTTAAGAGTGATCAAGGCTATGATCATAGAAAACTTTAGAATTTGATAGACTTACAATCTTACAAAAGCGTAGTGGAGGAAATTGGTCATTTTATATTGTAGATCCCAATTGTTTTATTTTAATCGAATATATTCTATGAAAAAACACACATGATATTTTGTAAAAGTTATATTATATCGCACACACTGTTTATTGTTGAATAAATCATATTCAAATATGATAAAGTTATGAACAAAGAGAACATTAGAATTTGACAGACATTCTATCTCCCAAAAAGCATAGTGTAGGAAATTGGGCATTTTATATTGTGGAATTCAATAGTTTTATTTCACTTGAAAATATTAACTGAATTGCTAAATTTGTAGAGCCAATTAACCTGAGTACTTTTCAAACATTGTTGAAATGAAAAGTGGACAAACATATATTCTATGAAATCACATTTTCTCGGTCTCAATTAACGATAACCAATACCTTAAAAATTAATGTTTGGTGTAAAATATTCCACAATAGATTAATCCCTTTCATAATAGTATGAATTCAAAGGTTACAAACCTTCAGTCGTAATCCAGCAATTAAATCGAAGATAAGCGTGCGCAAAACCCACAGCCTTGTAACTGTAAAATTCCTATTGATACGCAAACTAACTTCTTTGTTAAAGATAGATAATTTTTAATTATGTACGTAATTATTGTCATTTTAACACTATGAAAATATTTCAAAAGTGAAATTGAAGATGTTACATATTTTTCCAATAACTAAATAAATTTCATGCACTGTTATCCATTTTCAGGGAGTTTTCAACATTTCACCATGTCCATAGACTCGTCTAGTGAAACACAATAATACGCTTTATGTTTTAAGAAATATTAGTTATTTGATTTCGTTAGGTAAAATAATCAGCTCTGATTTACGAATGAAAACCTGCGAAGTCTTAGTAATAAAGAAAACTCTTTTTCGTTAAATAACATTTGACAGTATACAGTAAAGGAAGCGTGCCACTAGAATAAGAACTACACTCTAGTGGCAAACAAAGAATATTGTTCTGTCAGTTTTGTATGGTTTTGTTACTGTCTTGGAACACTTCTGGCAAAATTGATCATTCTGTGTGGCTCTAGTAGAATGTTGGCGACATGTCCAGTTATTTCGAAAAGGGGGACCATTTGCTTCGAAGTGCTTCATGCGCGAAGAATTTATGTTGGATTTGGTTTGTCTTGAAACAACCCTACAGTTGATTGTAGTTTAGTTTCGGATCTTATAGCCGTCTTTTGGATTATTTCTTTGCACCAATGGACACGATCTTTTTTGAGGATTGTATCTATGTTTTCTGGCACAATACCCAATTTCGGACGAACTCCACGAAATTCATCCTGCGACCACTGTTAAATTCGAAAAACCAGCGAAACAGAAGTGGCTCGAGATGGTACTTTATCACCAAAAGTCGAAGCGAATTGATCGGCAAACTGCAGTTAGTTTAATCCACATCGTAAATCATAGAAACTCATCGCATACAAATTTTCAAGATTTAATTCCATTCTTTGACCAAGATGAATGTTTCAAGTATCTGAAAATAACTCAAATAGTACTCGTATGACAACACATTCTGAATAAGATTCATCCATTATTTGTAAAATTGTATTTTTTGTGTTGATAAAGTTACTAAGAATAATGTTTGGAAAGTTAAGTATATAATTGGCGCAGTGCCAGTAGGATTCGTGCGGTGCCTCATAACATTCGCAACAAACACCAGGAGAAACTGGCCAAATATGCGAATCTCGCCATTGAGATTAAGCAGATGTGGCCCAGCGAAAAAGTGAAAATAGTCCCAGTTATTATATCAGTAATTGGCGTCGTGCCAAAGACCCTGCATGATAGCATCGCCAAACTGGTATTACCAAAAAACACCTTCGTCGACATCCAGAAGACTGAATATTTGCCACACAGTGCGCAAGTTCTATCGGCTCTAAGCTGAGTAGTGCATAAGTCTTTCGCATAATAATAATAATATTAAGAAGCTAAAATCCAGGATCAATACACCAAAAGAATGAAGTCACTTATGCAATCCGAATTAAATGAAGACAACTTAGTCCAGGCAATCAACACCTATGTCATACCTGTTTTAACGTAGTCTCTTGAAATCCTGAAGTGGTCGAAAACAAAGCTAGAGGGTATTCAGAGGTTGACACGAACAATGATGACGGAAAACAACAATCACCACCTGAAGTCATCCACTATTAGAACAACATTACCCCGAAAGGGGGGTGGAATAGGCTTTATTGACCTTATTAACCTGCACTCTCGACAGGTTATGAAACTACGTGAATTCTTTCATATCAAATCGGAAAGCTCAACTCTGCACCGGATTATATCCAAAGCGGATAAGGAGTATTCACCACCAATTGAGATTAAACAAAAACAGCAAAAATGTAGAAATAGTCTGGAAGTCTCGGTATAACACATCGACTCGCCACCGATATCCATATGGAGTTGGAACTGTCTTAGTACAAGACTGGGATAGACGACGGAAAACGGAGAAACCTACAAATACCTAGGATTTCAACAGGCAATGTTAATAATAATACATCCTTAAATAATTATCCCTACCATCATAAGTATCATAATAACAATAATAATTGATATAATAATAACAATTATAATAATAATTCTCCTCAACCAATCAATATAGATCCCGTACCAAAACAACGACAAAACTACTACGCTCAAGTATTTGGATCCAGGAACGTTTTCCGATCAGACCAAATACCTGTACAGAAGCTACCTATACCAGAACCGATGTCTACGACATCAAAGATTTCCACAGACAGACCTACCAGGAACGTTAACATTATTCATAATAATAAATATTTCCATTCACGAAATGAGAAACCGGATTTTACATCTGAAGAATAATAATGATTATAATGATGACAAAAATTAGGAA
The DNA here is from genome assembly GCA_026230145.1 of Diorhabda elongata. Taxonomy (NCBI): domain Eukaryota; kingdom Metazoa; phylum Arthropoda; class Insecta; order Coleoptera; family Chrysomelidae; genus Diorhabda; species Diorhabda elongata. The sequence continues at coordinate 41,127,468 of CM047926.1, forward strand.
ATGGAAGAAATACTTGAATACTTGAAAACTTTGTAGGAAATAAAGATGAACTAACTAATAAATGGAGAAAATTTTAGAAAAGAGCCTCAGACAAAAAAATCAAAAAATAATTGAAATAAATTTTACATCTAATAATTCATTACCACGCATTGAAAAATTCCTAGAAACGAAGAAATCGGTATTAAATCATTATAAAGAAAGAAATGAATATTTAAAATTGAATATCTGCGAATTATTTGAAATAGAAGAAGATAAATTGAATGGAAAAGAACTCGGAAGAAAAGGAGATAAACACTCCAGTAATTTTATGGTTTTAGATGATAGGATATAAATGGGAAAATTCGTAGTTTCTAGGTTTTAATATTGGAACATGAGTAGTAAAAATTATTTTGTATTTAGAAAAGGTTACTTGTGAGCCCAAAAAGAGATAATCCGTTAGAATATTATTAAATTTTGGAATCTGTATATATATTGTGGACTTTCTTCTTTTTCTAGCTAAATTGCTCTCCATTTTTCATGATTTCAAGACCAAAAACAAGAGGATAATCGAATGTGTTGTGGAGAGGTAATTCTGAACGTAAATGCCACAAGTATGAAACTATATTTGATGCTTTTCTAGTTTCAACACTTTGGAGCCACATTAATTTCATAAATAATCGTGAATATATATTATCAAATTTTATCTTCTCCATTTACTTTTATAATACAATTTTCCAATTCAATTTGTTAGCTGAGGTGAAAGTTTTATTTAGAGAGTTTTTAAGTGAATTAGGTCTAGGAATGAAATAGGTCTTTCCTAAGCCCACCCCTTTCCAAGACAACACTCTTAAAAGGTAGTGACTAAAATTGGGTTTTTATTTATTTTTCTAAAATTTCATTGGCAATAGAAACTCAAAATTTTGTAATTGTCGTGTATTCGCAATGTACCAATTGTAGGTATTTTTTCAATATTCCTGTTACATAATACGGAGGTGAAATAAACAACCCTTATTTTATTTCATATCAAAACTTGTTTCAAGAATATTTATGAAATAAAATTATCACTTAATATTCTTGTTCTTTCCAAAAATATGTTTTTTCATAGAACCAATAGCTGCAGAGTGGAAATAAACACCATAATTTATAATTATTTTGATAAATTGAGTGGAAGACAGTGAAGATGTAAAATGTAATAAGATCCATAATAATTGCTGAAAATAACTACCTCTACCTAGTGTTTAATTACAAAGTTTTGTTTATTCATATTGTAGTAGACTGATTGATGTCAAACATTGTTGTTGGTAGTTACCAACATACTAAATATCAGCCGTTCATCTGTGTAACGAGCTTAAAGGAGCAGCAGTTATGTCCTTGCCATAGCCAACCGGTTCGAGCTATTTTACCTAGTGATTTTCTTCAACAAGTTAGATTTTGTTAATAGGTAACACACGAAATGTGACAAAATTCTCAATTACCAAATAATGTATTGTTTACGGACGAGACATATTTTACAAGAGTATCTATCATAATGTAGGGGATAACTTAATTGGGTCACGTTTTGTTGAGAATTGATCAATTGACAGCTGACCCGAACCCAACCCAACCTTGACCCTATCCTACTTCACACTATACTTTTGTTTTATATAGAGTCAAAGTTGGTAATTATGTATTCTAATGTATTCTGATTTTATTAAAAATTAGTAGGCGATAAGCACCTTTTGACAGTTTCATGTAATAGTGACACGAGCGAAAAAAAAAGGCGAAAGAAAAACGTGCTCCGAAATTGTTATTCCGTTATTATTATTATTTGAACGCACTTTTGAAATCCTGTTCAATAAATCGAACATTGATCAAGATTGGACTCAATTTATTTGCAACTACAAACCCAAAACCCACTGTAAATACAACAAATACAACACGTTTTCTGCCTCGGCCAATAAATGAAACTTCTTACGTCAGTTATTTCGAAAATGATCGACCTGGACTACTTGAGGACATCGTATCAAAAAAAATGAGATTCATGTACGATGGTGCTTCAGTACACTTCAGCTAGACTGCTGGGCAACATTTAGATAGATGCAACATTTAGATTCAACATATCCCAACCGTTAGATTGGTTGAAAAGAAGTTAAATCCTTATTTTTATGGGCTTTAGTGCAGCCATTAAAGCGAAGAATAGGGTCTTACTTTCGAATTTTTATACTGCGAGGCTTGAAATTTTGAAATTAGGCTCATCTTACCCTTAACTTCAAAAGTGAAAATAATCTGAGCTCCGCCTATTATTTTTAAGGGGTGTATGCAATCCATTAATGGAAAAATTGACATAGAACCATTCTATAGCTAGAAAACGTGTTTAATATTGAGGGGTGAAATTGTAAAATATTTTCAAACACAATTACCTCATAATATAATCATTTTCAACCTTACAACCCTTGCAAACAACCCCTAAATTGAGAGAATCACAAAAAATTACTTTGGTATAACAGAATTAAGTATCGAGTAAATTATATTTTTAAGTTCTCGTCTCAATTATATAATTTTTAACCCCTTTTCGACCCCTTATTAAAAAATGTTTGCTCAAAATTCAAAATTACATCACCGAGAAGAGGTGATAACTCCCTCCCCCGTCTATAGTTGGATAGTATTTCTAAATACTTTTATAGTTCCTACATACACATTGTTATTATCAGAATATACATCACGAACTCTGTGTGCGTTATTTTTATATGGCATCTGTGTATATACCAAATACACAAATCTACTTAATTTTATTACAGTATTTTCATGAAACAATATTGTCAGAGCAAAACGGCTAGTAGTACATAACTTTCATTGATTACACTAGATGATATACCCCGAAACAATATAATTGTGCCAACCAACGTTTCATCTCAACTTCATAAGAGCACTCATCTTCTGTATTTTGTCGCAGGAATCTAGAAACATCTGTATATCTTAGATATATATGCCTTTTGTTAGAAATCTATATCTTTATTCGCGTTTTGTGTTCAAAGGTTCCTTAATGTCTCAGAATGTGTAAATCCGCGTCTTATTGGCACTTTACTTTTTCATTTTCTGTTTTATTCTCAAATGAGGCACAATAATCACACGCTGGTTCTTTCTGATCATGTGGAAACGGGAGTTATATTCACTAGGTAACAGATGCCTTAAATATACAATTTTCCGGCTCAAGTGGTTTTTTCTGTTGGAAATATTTTCCATATTACATTTCAAATGTATACAGGACAAACTAAATAAACTTCAGTTTGCCTACGGTCTCTGAAGACGACAGCTTGGTAATCAACACGCATCAAAAGTACGGTGTCGTGGTGATAGCTGTGTGTTCAGTATGATGTATATCAACATGTAATTTACGTTGAAATTTTTAGTTACGTAGACTCTTTAGTTCTGCACCTTCGCAAAGTAAAGGACGGAAATAAGGGACTAAATTATATAAGTCGAAGTTTGATTTTGTTTAATTATTGAAAACATGAACTTGTATTATTTCAGAAATTACATTGTTGGTGATATTTGTAATACATTTCGAAATACTTGTATAGTTACCACATGAAGGTTGTTGTTAACAGAATATGCATCATAAATTTCAGTGCAAAATGGCGCTATTTTTTATATTCCTTAACTGGTACTATACAAATTCTCAACCGAACCCTGAGTGTTTTTTGGTAAATTTCACAGATGGCATCTATGTATACATCAAATGAAAAAATCTACACAATTTGACGATTCTATTTTCATGGAATCAAAAGCGGCACAGGACTGTGGATTTTAGAAGAGACAGAGCCGAAATATTTGTGATGATATAAAATTAAGTCGAGGCAATCTATAGCAAAAGGAAAATCCAATTTATCCCGTGTCGTAGATATGGGATTCTATATCGCTTAAATAAAGCGTAACTACCTTTACATATAATAAAACCTAAAAAACTGCCAAAAACAATCCTTCATTACTTTTGTCACAGCGTAGTCAAGCATTCAAATTCATTCTATTAAGTACTACCCATGAACCATCAGATAGATTAGGGCATAGTTCAGTTATATCACAAATTATAGGAATCAGCATTATTAATCAAATCCTTCAATCAATTCATCGGTTGAATAGACATCATTTGCACAATGTCATATCAAAATAATCCCAAATCATTATTTCATCGTCATATCTTTAGTATCTACAAACAAAACGAAATATATTTATATGAATAAACATCAATAAATAATGTAAATCAGTTATTCTGATTCTGGAAATACGTAAATAGTGAGGAGTGAAATTGAGTCAGATTTCGAAAGCACAGAGTTGAAATTTCAACAAATAATTCATTGAAAGAGAAATAATGGAATTCCTCGAAACAAATATGAACAATATCATTTATTCGGACCAATTGGATGTTAAAGCAGAAAAGTATGGGTGAAAGTAATAGAAAAAGCTAACAAGATGGAGATTTTATATATAAATTGTCTTTTTCTATTCCAAGCCAAGCCACGTTGGGTAATATTTACGAGAAAGAAAAAACTCCACATATTCTCTTATTCACCATTTATCTCAATTTAGAAATATTTCATAAAATACATATGGAGACCTTATTTCATAATGAAAAATATGCATAGTCCATCTCAGTTAAGATTGAATATCGAAATTTCTGGAATAGTTGATAATTTTTATACGAAATGGACCTTTTACAATGACTTTATGGTCTCGACGCACATTATCTTCTGTCCCAATAGTTTAATTGTGAGGATTAGCGTGGAGGTATTAAGAGGTTTTCCTCCAAGTATGAAGTTGTATTTTAGTTTAAAATTTCAGTGGCTAGCGTGGCTAGGAAACACCAAAGTGGACTAACTTCAATATATTTTCCGATAATTCGAATACTTATGTCATCGTCTGGGACTGAAATTATGGTCAAATACAATATAAGCAATAAGTATAAATATATAACAATAATAAAATTTCACAAACAATAATTAATTAAGATTTCCGGTGATTTTAATATTATTGAAACTTGTGAAAATTTTGATTCTCATGGAATTCAAAATTCAATTTTCAAATTGACTGAGAGAAATATTGAATAATTGAAATATTTATTCTGGTTACTATAGGAATTTTTAATAATTTTTGATTGGTTTGATTTTGAATGACCTTGAATTTTTATAGGTTTGATAAGGATGAATTTAGGTCGTTATAAGTGAAGTTGAAATTTATAGGTTAGGTGAAGTTATTTGTTTTTTCGACATCTAAAAGATATGCATAAATTACTCTCTAAGGTTATTTAAATCAGTTTTTTTATTAATGCATTGATCATTTTGGGCAATATATGTTGTTTCTAAAAATAATCGTGTTTTGTAGTTTTTTTCCAGTAGTCAAAATTTTGGGATATTCATAATTCATATTGACTGACTGATCAGTGACCTTTTCGACTGTCCAATGTACTTTTTGTCACAATTTAAAGAAGGTATTTCTACTATGTTAGACAATTTATTGATTGGTGTTTTATCTTTTACTTTAGTAGAAATAGATTGAATATTAAGTGTTTGACTGCATGTTATTTTGATATTGTGTTGTTCAAAGATTCCAGAAAGTTTAGGAGTAACTGATTTTATACATGGTAAAAGTGTAAAAATAGATGGAGTAGAAATATTAGAAATAACGTTTGAAAATGATGATTCCATGTTTCTGTCAATATCAAATGAATTAAATAAAATTCGTTTCAAAAGATATTTAGGATATGAGTTTTCATAAAAAAAGTTGTGAAGTATTCTAATGTTTTTTTGACGAAAAATTGGATTAGAAATTTTTAGGACGTTTCATCTGTTTGAGTAGATTAATTTTTGTGTTACGTCGGCGATATAAATGATAATTGATATATCTTCCGGAACTTATTGGTTTCCTATACCAGTCAATTAAAATTTTATTACTTTCGTTCCTTATAAATTTATCAAGAAAAGGTGACGATTTTTCAGTATTCTTTTTTTCTATACTAAATTGTATATAAGGATCGAAACTATTGAAGTAAAATATATTGAAGTTAGTCCACTTTGGTGTTTCCTTGCCACGTCGCCAATAAAAACTACTCATAATATAATATATATGCATCTAAATGTTCTCGATTTTAGGTTTCTCCCGTTTTAAAATTAGTTTTTTTGGATACTTTTTAAAAGAAAGATAAATTTTGACGTTTCGACTTTTCCTCAAGTCTATCAAGATAAGGAAAAAATTAACTTAGGGTTTGGTACTAATAAGAAATTTTTCTTGGACCCTACATCTCAAATGTATAACAGTAATCAATTAAATTATTTGTAGTTTTATTAGAATTTACAAAATATAACAATAAATTTTACTTAAATCATTTTGGTCTTTTTTATCATTTATAGTGTTTTCGTTCTTATGAATATGAACCATTTCTAAAAATTCCCTTTTTCGTCTATTAGATTCTGATTCAAGAATTTTTAAATCTTTATAACTGAATTTACGTTTCGTTTTTTTTTTGATATTTCATGGTTCGTTAATGCAGTTCTATTTTTTTTTATTGATGACCTCTTAGTCTATTTTCTAAATACTGAGATGTTTGTCCTATGTAGACAGCATCACAATTAGTACAAGGCACTTGATATATAATATCACTTCTTTTATTTTTTGGTGTTTTAGATTTCAATTAGGGAAATATTTGGATATTGTATTATGTCTTTTATGACTTGTACTAATATCATATTTATTGAAATAATTCGATAATTGTTGAAGAAGTACTTCTCTTTAAGTCTTCTTTATCAAAATATTTTGATAAAGATAAAGTTGTATGAAGAACAAAAAAAATCGTCAAATTTCTATGAAGTAGTTCTTTTGATTAACCTTGTGAAAAAATATATGAAAGCAATACGACTTGGAAGAAAAAAGAAAAAAATTTGGAGAAGTTGGCAAAGGAATTTAATGATGAAAATAATAATTCGGTCATGTTTTCCACTGAACTCCAACAAATCTAAAAAATAATATTGTGAAAATATAAACAATATGTTAGAGTTAGGTTAGGATCTTCTGATTTATATTAAACTTCATCCAGACCCGGTAACAATTACACCGTAATTTGTTGGTAAACGCCATTTATATAAATGAAAAATACGGTATCTGTATGAACCATAAACAAATTGTAGCTTATCCATGTTTCTATGAAAATTAGTTGTTTCATAAAAGTATGTGATTTTAACCATGAGCTCCCTTTTTTTCTTGAGTAAAATCGGGTGTGAATTTGAGAAGAGTCGTGGTTTTTCCGATATGTCAAATTTGGCACCGATTTTTTAACATTTCTATTTTTCCAAAAACATTTTTTGCGATTGAAGGCATATGTCAATATTTTCGGGAAAAAATAAAATTAGCATTGCAAATATACGGGGTGGGGTGTTTTATTTGAAGTAATAAAATTGCTTTGGCAAAATGTCCTTCAATATTTGATCACCCTATAATAAAATGAAGCAATAACAAATATCACGATTGTAATATGATGATAATCCGGTGGCTCACCTCACCGTCTTCATCGCAACAAATACTGGATTATATTTTCTCGAAGGAGAAGATCTTTTTATTGATACCGACATCCCAAGCAAGTACTATTCCGAGAATTGGTTTCAATATTTCAATGTTCTCACTCTTCTAAATCTATTCGTTCGTCGTCTGCAGTTCAAACAAAAGACAACGCTAGCTAGTGCTGCTATTTGGTTTTCGTAGGTACATACTGTCAAATATCAATGTTATGTATTAAGAAAATAATTGCAAACATTGAAAAAATTACTAATTGAGAAGATGTGGAAAATTATGAGATAATAAATTGATATATTTCAAAAAACATTTTAAAAATGGCTTTTGACACAATTATGGATTCTTATTCAATATTTTTCCAACATTTAAAGATTTGGAAAAGTTGAGGAGTAACTGATATTATTTATGGTAAAGGTGTATAAATAGAAAAGTTAATATTGTTCGATATAGTATCACTATATTCTATAGAAGTATAGTTTTAAAAGATATGATTTTCCAAGAAATATTATATGTCAAAGATCCTTTCTATTACATAAGTAATAATAAAATTAATTTAACCATACAAATGAAAATAGGGTTTTGAAAATTTATGTTATAACAACCCAAACATACTATGTAAATTTACGTTAGCTTCATTATATAATTTTCCTTAATGCCATAATCTGTAAAATAAGAATATCATGTGAACAAGGAGAATGGTACTTTCGTAACATATAGCACAAAGACTTGTATAATGTATGAAGTGAAAATATGTCTCATTAATAATTGAATATATCCAGTTTTACTGGATATATTTACTCTTTTGATTGAACTCACCTTCCTATATTGGAAACTACGCATTTTGAGACGGTTTTGGAGAACGTAAGTAACAGTCATCAATAAGTCAACTTAACCACCCATGAGTGGTAATAATTCAAGCTGTATAAAATGTGTATCTAATTTACTCGGAAAACATCTTATATTCATTAAACGGGGACCAAGCAATATTTTCTTATTTTACTATACATACAAATCAATAATTTCTATTTCTCTTCATTTTTAATATGATGCTATAGAAACTAGTCGAATCTGTCCATAGTTTCAACAAAAAGTATCGAATCAAATTTATAAAAATACAAAAAGAAATTCTGAGTTAAGAGAACTAAATCTCATATCATTCAAGTATATTTACTAGTCTCGAACTTTATTCCCAGCCTTTGCTTTTGTCGGGCACAAAATCGTTCTTGACTAGTAAATATATCCCTTATAGTATGAATAACTATTTGACCACTGCGGTGATTGATTTACGAATGATTTCTTAAGTACAGAGGGTGTCTCAGATGTAATACTACGTCTCAATTTGGTAACTAGTTAAGTCTCTGATTCTATGAAGAGTTTCATTTTCTTTAGATTATTCTCTCTTTGTTCATTGACTACTCAGTACGTTTTTATAATAAATAGTATAGAGTCACAGTTAATGAGCCAACGGCGTAGGATATTGAAGTTGGAAGGAACGTAGTAGAAAACTGATCTTGTAACAGCAGTTGCCAATCATCGAACTCTCTTGGACCTTCTAACTATACCATATATTGTGATTTGAAATCATTAGGTAAGATCTAAGAAAGTTGACGAATAGTACAATAAGAATTAACCCTTATTGAAGTGCAGCTTCGAAAAGAAGTGTACCCTGCCAAAGTATGATAGTTTTCAAAAATTGATCTATTGTAATGAAGTTACTATTTTCCTAAGACGTCAAAGCAACGATATTACCAATTTTAAATGTAATTCTGTTCCGATTATAACCCGAAAAATAGCCAGGTCTTAATGTAAAATATGGTTCTCTTCCGAAATTACTATTGCAAGGGCTTTATTCTCATCCGCGCTCCAAAACTCAAGGAACCGCAGCCAAGGCGACCCAACCTTTCGCAACGCTAGAGTAAGTGTTAAACTCACAGCAATAAAAGAGATGGTACCAAGTCGAAAAGAAAGTCGTTCCGCCGTCCTCATCGATGCAAAAAGACAACTAAATAATACCATTGTCAGTAGAATTGTTTTTCTAAGTCTCAACCAGTATCCGCGCAGGTTCGACGGATAGGTGGAAGTTAAATACCGGTAGCCGCCTCAATATTTGGAAAAGAAGAACCAGTTGCTCGTCCACCACGCAAACTACACCAAAGACAAGACCCGTAATTTTACGTAAAACAGCTACCGTGGCTTAAGGAAATTGCCACTGAGGGCGCTGAGCATTCACATCTCAGTGATGGTCGTGTTAGCGCCTTCACCCAACCGATTATACAGGACGGTAAGAAAACTGCTACTGGAGAAGTATTCACACTCAAGTAGAGGTCGCGGAACTGTCATTGAGGGCGCTGAGTATTCACATCTCCGTGATGGTCGAGTTAGTGCCTTCAGCCAGCCGACTAGAAAAACAGTTTGAAAATATATTGCCGGGAGTAATATGAATAAGATCTAATTTATTGCACGCTGTTTAACCTCTCTTGTTGCACGCACCTTTTTTCGCTTTGTAACACCTCCTAGTAACCGTTTGTGCCTCTTATTAGGTAGTAACCGTAGAGTTCACGCTTTTATTACGCATTGCATTTTTCAGCTTTGTTTATCTTGATGTATTACCATAAACAGTTCTTTTTTTTTTTTCATTTTTATTTTAGTTAGTTCAATGAAGTAAATGGTATTCAACCGTTGTTTCGCATTCTTATACGATTCCGTACCTTAAAAGCTTCGTAATTAACACTAGCAGCAAATACCCTGGTAGCAATCGAGGAGGGCAAGTAAGAACTGTTCAACTGACTTCATCGTATTCGTCATCGCTATTCTGATTCCTGGAGTATTTTATTTTCTTCACTGAGCTGTCCGGAGCAAGTGGATGAAAAATTTAACGCCTGACGCAATCCAATTCCTGAAATTTGGCGTCAAACCGTCACATAGTGACGAAAGAGCGTTACACCAACTAAACAACCCGAAAATAAGAAATAATTTATTAGACATAAGATAATTAGTACAATCCGTTGCACGTAAAGGTCGTTTCAAGCGAAAAGTCTTGTTGTATATCTGGTAGAATTATCAAGGTTCACTGTACTTCGAAATAATTCCAGTCGATATATAAACGTCTATAAGGTGTGCAGGAGAATATATGATGTTTTATCTCAGAAATATCCAGATTTTATTAACCTGTAGCGAGTACTCTTACAACATGGCCAGATACTGCGAAATAAGATCGAAGAACTTACTGGTATTGAAATTCTACCACATTTATTCGGGGCTATATATTATCTATTCAGATCCATGGAAAAATTAGTGGCGTGGTAAAAATTTTGAATCCAGAAAGAGATGTTGGAAATGCAGTACGACAATAATGAAAAAATATAACTCTTTATTAGAACAAACACACAGCATAATATTTATTACAACCTATCAATCATTCTTATCAATATCTACACATCACTTTATGTTTACTTTTTTTCCTTATTTGAATTTTTTCTTCTATTCTTTGATGCTTCTCCGAACCCGCTTTTGGTATCCTTCTTTGGTTTCTCGCTTTAGCATCCAACAGTAGTCCGCTACCATAATGACATCCCATCTTCCTTGGTAACATCTCTGGATATCACATACATCCTTGTGAAATCTTTCGCCTTGTTCTTTACTGTAGACGCCCAAGTTTTCAGGAAAATATTCAATATGGTAGTTTAAGAAGTGAACTTCTAACACTTGAGCTTTATCCGCTGTCAGCATGCGCTGTATAATAGTTTTATGTTCGGGATCATTGGTTATAGCCAAAAAACTTCTGCTCTACATTTTGGAAAGAATTGTTGTTATTCGATCTCTCCCATTAATTCAGGAAAGAGGGGATCGGGCGACTTTGTTTCATTCAATAAACTTGGAACATAAATATCTAAAACAATCTCCATCTTTTGCAATGATTTCTCATACTGCTTAATTAGCCCCAATTCGATATGAAGATGTGGCAATAAAACCTTTTCTAGCTGATTGAAGGTGTTATTGATAACGTTTTTCTCGTCAGTTGATCCGTGTCTTGATGGTCAGTCAGTTGTTGTCCAGTGTAGCTTTCTGAATCTACTATCTCACAAACATAGAAAAAATGGGAATTGATATTCAATTTTCTCAAGTATCGTAGTCATTGTAACATTTCCATTATACAGCTAGATTGCTTTGAGGCTAGTTTTGGATGAATACAAATGATACAAATACCAGTCGGTGGTGTGATTTTTCTGTTTACTCCATATCATAGGAATGCCAAAACGAAATGCAGTTTTGACATGCTTAACCCAAAGTATTAATTTAAAGTAAACAAAATAAATATACGATATTTGTTTGATGACTTTCCATTGTCTTTTCACCACAAATATATAAAAGCTGTTCGGAGAAATTATACAACCTCTATGAGCCATGAAAATATATAAAAATAGAGCACAGTATGCTGGATGACAACTTAGTGTGACAAGACATGTTCAATCGCACACCAGAAATTATTCATCCCCCCTTTCACCAAATTATAATTATTTTATTTATCAGGGAATAAAGAAAAACAAATGGAAATAATTATTCACGTCCATTTTATTTTTTTTTTATTTCCAAATATGTATACTATTATAATCAAAGTAGCAAATCTTCATTTTGATTAAATTTGAAGCTCAAAAATAAATGTACAAAATTTTACGCAAAATAAAAATATAAAATTCAGTATTGGAAAAAAAAATTTAGGAGATGGAATTTTTCAAATATTTTTTTCTGGTTTAAGGACATCTATGAGAAAGTTCAGATTCACTTGTAGACCAGAGTTCTTATTACCAAATAACACAGAAATATGTCAGTCAACGATTTAAGCACTGATGAAGAATCCAGACATATGTTCCCTGGCAGTTGACTTTTTACCAATTAAAAATTCATTTTTTGTGTTTGAATCCAAGAAATTTTAGGAGAAAAACTGATGTATATCATATCTTAATCACGTAGAATATGGAAACATTTCATATTATATACAATGAAATCCAATATCGGCACTACTTGTCAACAAAAAATAGAAAAAGAATGACGAATGCAAGAAATATGTAGATGGAATAATATTTGATATTAAACTCGAAAAAATAAAAGTAGTTAAAAAAAATTGGAGCTCCACAACATACCAGAGACGACTTTGATGCATTTAAAGAAATTCAGAAATGAGTCCATAAGTTTTAGATTGGAAACCCAACGTTAATCGTAATATAACGATATTGAGACTACATAGCAATAAAAAAATGATTATTACAAGAATTGTTAACATGAAACATTTTATATTCGAAGCAGACCAAAATAAAGTAAGTAATGACAAGGATATACTACACATTTGGACAATCCCTTAGAAATAAAATTAGTTGAAGAATGTTGAGTCTAACAACATATAGTGTCCAATCATGAATACATACAAGGATTCGAAAAAACTCGACTGGCGATGAAGAGTGCGGCTTATGATATATGATATAGAGATACAGAGAAAATCAGAAACAAGATATTTCTTAGTCATTCTACCAATTAACCCTGAACAGTCCTGAAATTAAGCGAAAGTGGGCTGTTCATTGATATTTATATTCTCTATTGTTAAAACCAAAAGATGTAAGCCACGCAGCCATTCTAAACTCCTATCGCAAATCCTGATTGCAAATTCGAGGAGAAAGTGCGTATATTAGATTCTAACTTATTTTTGTTAACTACATGGAAACAACCCTAAACAATAATTATCACAATTACGATTGCCGTCTTTTCTCAACCTCCCATAGGCTATTATTAGTTCATTTAAAACAATATTTTTATTACAAAAAAGTTGGTAAACTTACGGTTACTTTTCGACATAATCACCGAAGAGATTGAGACATTTGTCATATCTGTGGACAAGCTTCTCAATACTCTTTTCAAAGAAAGTTTGCGCCAATATAGCCTAACCATTCAGTAACAAGTACAAAACAGACCTTAAAATTTCTGGAAATTCCGTGGATAAAGTAGTAATGGCGAATCTGCCGTTTTCTTTAAACATTCTGTCAACTCGTTAAAACAAGGTCATCTGAAACAACGACAGATTTGTGTCCTTAGCCCCCTTTATCATGCATATCATTACGGCTATCTTCAAACTTTCGACACCATTCACGCGCAAGACGATCACTCTTTAAACTTTCTCCATAAACACAAATGATTCTTCGATGGATTTCTGCAGCACCATGGCCTTCAGCCTATAAACAACGAATCACATTTCGCAATTCACAGTTAGCAGGAGCACCAATAACGGCGGACATGTTTACGTGGCTATAGCACAACGCCGACTGACGCCTGACGCCTTGTACGGCTTCCGGTAAAAAATTTGTCTAACCATTCAAGTAAAAATTTGTATAATATATTGTTTGCTTGATTCTTTTGAACTGATTAAATATCCTTTCGTAGGAATTTTGTGGTACAAAACTCCAACCAATAAATTTGCAATTCACCCCTCACAACTATCTGTAGTTTTATCAACAGTAAACCATATAAAATTGCTTTCAATTATTGCTTTAATTTGTTGAAAATTCTATCGCGATATACAGGAGGATATAGTTTTTGCGTAGGGTATTTTCGTCTGCTATATGTGGATTGCAATGTTTTTCCAGAGATTTTTAGAAGTTATTAATTTTTAACTTTTCTAAGGCAATATTTGCTTTTAACATAGCATTGGAGAGATCAAGATTGAAATCTTGTTGTTCGTTACCATTACGACCGGACATAAATAGCATAGAAGAACCAATTGTTTGTTGTTTATATTTATTAACTTTGTACTTTTTCATCTGTTCCGAGTGTACTTTTGTATTCAGATGTTGAACTATGCAGGGCCGGATTAAGCTAGGGGCTTGGGGAGGCTATAGCCCCGGGCCCCAGGTCCAAGAGGGCCCCATCATTTGGAAATCATTCTGTATTTTTTGATGTGTTGATACAACAAATCTAACGTATTGATATTATTTTGTGAATTTTTCCGGGTTTTCGAATTCCTAAAGGGGGCCCCGTCATTATTTTAGCCCCGGGCCTTATAAATCTTAATCCAGCCCTGGAACTATGTCGTAGTTTTTAACACACTGAATATACAATAAAGCAGTTGTTTTTGCTGCCTATATGAAAAAAATATTTTCCGGGTAATGTATTTCCCTAGGACATACACTCTGGTCCAAATTAAAGTAGCCCCTTTTTAATGTTAAATATCATCTTAATTCCTGGCTGATTTCATTATTTGGACAGGATATGCATTACAATGAAGTAACATATTTTCAAATAACGTATTTTCAGCTCGTTGTGAAGGTAAAATTTATAACTTAAAAATTTTCAAAATAGATAAAACTAGCGAAATCTTTGGAAAGGATACATTCCATTAAATACTATTACTAGGTATCTAAGTAATTATTTATAGCAAATAAGTGCTTACAATCTATTTCAAAACACAGTAAGTATCTAAGAAAAATTGCTATAAATATATGGCTTCATAGTAACCTGGTACTAGTATTGAATCACATGGGAGTTTTCCGAAAATTTCATTACAGTTTTAATAATTTTGTACATTTTCAAGTTGTAAGATTAGCTATTATTAAAATGAATGACAGGCTAGCTTTGAAATTGATCAAATTCACTAAATAGTTTTTACAAAAGCAGATTAACAGAAAGCGTTTAAATTTGGCAGGTATTAAGATGGGGTTTTTGATATATCCTACGACGTTTTATCACCTGGTAAATTTAAAACGTTTTTATGCAAGCTTATCAGAATATTCTTTCATTTTGAATATCCCGCGGTTAATATTATTTACTCCGAACATTTTTGATTATTTCCACACAGTGGGTTACTACTACAAATGATTATTTATTGTACTTGAAAGATCGTTGGTCCGACCTGATTCAATTAAAATTTCTCGACCACGAGCACCCTACTAGCAGCCAAGAAATGATTACACATCTCACACCTATTTTTAAAATTGTATATAATACAAACATCGATCGGGACTTTCCCGAAACGCTCGTGTCACTTCACGCCCATCTCAGCTTGATGTTGCGCCATTAAAATTATTCATTTATCCTAATACGGAAAATACGATGGTCGAGCCTTTGGAATGGTTAAAAAAAGCGTTGATGTTTATAAAAACAAGTGCAAAATAAGCAGGAATTTAAATTAAAGTTGTGACCCTAGATAATAGGCATCAAATTAAGAAAATAACAAAAAAGCACTTTATCGTAGTTCTTCTTCCGCTGAATTAAAAACGGCGTAACTAGCGACATCTATCCACTGTTTCCATAGTAACTGAATCACAAATATTTTTTAGTATTTTACAATAACAAAATACTAAGAATTTCTGTTAATTTTGTTTTGTTATTGGAGAATAAAAAACAAAGATCGTAAAAATTGTAAAAATCCATTCTCACACAATTTTCTTTACAGTAATACTCAAATTGAATTATTATTTGGATTCGTAAATACTGAGTAATAATTTCAGCCATCATCTGTTTTAGCGAAACAATGGTAATTTTATAAAACATTTTGTACGGAGTATCTTCGATGTGTACTGCAGAATCTCTCTCAAACTTTTATATTTTAATTGTTGTTCACTTCCTTCTTCATTGGAATCATTGTCTTCGTTTGGTTTCAAAACTATATCATCTTCATCTTCAATCCCACATATTTCTTCAATATGTGCTTGAGCAAAAAGCAGAAAAAACTTTTCCTATTCTACAACTAATAGTTTTGCTTCCAAATAAACTACTGTATGTTTGTCTAAGCACTAGTGTATATTAAAGGTATTGTATTATACTGTTGCTTAATTGATAGAATATGCAAATATAAATTTTTGAATATTTATCAATATTGGCTAAGTATATCATTAATAAATCGTGTGAAAGCGGGAGATGGGCGTATTGGATCTGATTAGTTAATCCCCAACCTCCCTCACCACCGCAGACTACAACAACATTTACACTGGTCCGAGTGCACATGAAATCAGTGCACTTGTAGTGCGCGACCATAATAATTGCTTTCAAAAATTACATTGCCATGGAATATTTAACGACAGTTGACTATTTTAACCTTATTTTAGAAAAAGAAATAAAAATTAGAAGTGTTGAGCATTCGAAATCAAGACTATTAATTACAAATATAAGTAAATCCATGAATATAAACGTACTTTAAAAACAGTACAATGGATTGACTAAATGATTCAAGATATCCCAAATTTCAATGAATTAGTTTTTAATGAATTTATGTGAAGTTAAGTATCTATGAAGACCCCAAAATATTGAACCGTACGCCACCACTGATCACGCTAATGCTACAAGATTCAAAATTTGGCGAGATTTTCAACGAGGGCAGTATCGACAGTGGCAATTATGTACCTCACGGAAATATTGAAATTACTTCACAGATTTTATTTATATTCGATTGTACTATTTCAGTTGAATTCAGCTATACAATAAAGTTGGTAGATGCTCGAATAAAAAAAATTATTGGTTCAGACAGTACTCGAAATCTTGTATTGTCAGTCACGAACATTTTTACACATGATGAATTTATTTGAGTGGGCATACAATCAAATTTTTTTTCTGTTCAAACCATTATTTCACCACACTCTAAGAAGGCTTCGCAATCATAGTCGAATATCAATGTTTCGATAATTATTTTTCTGTATTCTCAGAGCTTAGTAATCAAAGTACGTTCCAAAAGGTACGAGTATGAGCTACGAAATTCCCAAGGGGGTATTGGAATAATGTGCGTAGACAGAAACTTTGGTCAATGGTTTTCTACTTCATCAATACAAGGCACCGTAGCGAAAATCAATGAAAAGTGTGGTCGAATTAGCAGACAGTTCAAAAATTTAACAATGATTCGTTGAACTTTTCCATGCTTCACATAAGTCGCTCACAAGCTTAATCTGTACGTGAAAATTAAACTGGAATTGATGAACAATCGCAGGTAGCAAAATGTCGGTTGTTAAAGATAGATCGAAAAAACTCAATGTTTAGACCCTTTCATTCACCATTATTTGAAAACTCACTGAAAATATTTATAAGATCATCGAAAGCAGGATTTGAATTACGATAGACCAAAATCAGGGTCATCTACCAAGATTTGTAGAATACAAGGCTCCCGTATCAAAATTAATGGTTTCCTCGTTCCCATTCAACTTTAGAATAATACAACAAGCTTGTGGATTATGTTTAATCGTCAAATGGATCTAAAAAACTGTCACGAAGCTTCCAAAATAAACTAGTATATGACTGACCCTTAAGTAAGTTAAGTCCTTTTGTAAAGTTGATATGTTGAAGAAGCCTTTATGAAATTTCTATAGATGATAATATCTTGTGTGAGAAAAAGAAAAAAAAAATTGAACAAACAGTTGTTGCAAAATTATCTACGTAATGCAATGAATTCAAAAAAAAAGGTAATCTAGGATAGATAGCTCCGACAAAACGTATCTTAATAATCCAAGTTCCTTACATTGAAAATTATGTACTGGTCAATGCTTGGTAATTATTATTACATACCAACAATCCATTATACAACTGGGGTCTACAAGCACAAAAAAACTTAAAATATTAATTATCTACCGAAACCAAAGTAATATATACAGTGGCGGTACTAGAAGCGGCGAACGCCGACGACCCCGCTCTTGAGGGGCCTCGCATAAGTTTTTGATTATTTAAAATTAAGTTTTAAGTTATTCTTTTTTATTTATTTTCTTACACTTTCGCGAGTTAAGTGTG
The DNA here is from genome assembly GCA_026230145.1 of Diorhabda elongata. Classification (NCBI taxonomy): domain Eukaryota; kingdom Metazoa; phylum Arthropoda; class Insecta; order Coleoptera; family Chrysomelidae; genus Diorhabda; species Diorhabda elongata. Next base: position 41,145,738 of record CM047926.1, read on the forward strand.
TGAGTAGTACTTTACGGGCATTATTCAGAGCTGTCTGGCAACACTATGAAAGTTAAACTCACGCGCGAGACGGGGAATCCCCGTATCGTTAAAATATTTGTATTTCTTCTGTGAAGGTAACTTTTATAAAGACTTTAACGTAAAGATTTGGTCGACATAAGTCGTAAGTATAATGTATTTCTCTAAAGAAACCAAAATTGTAACAATTGTTTCAAATTAAAACTGTGCTAGGGTTTTTTTCGACAACAGAAGATTTCACTTTTTCTAGTATGTTTTTATATGCGTTAAAATTTGTAACAATTATATTATTTCCAATGAGTTCTTCTTTTCATACATCTAGCCACTAGATATTGGAATGCTTTTTATGAAAAATTATTAAAAATGCGGCGCCCAGATTACTTTGTATTGAAAGAACACCGCACTAGAATCTAGTTTTCTAGAGTTAAACAAGCAAAATAATATGCCTTGAATATACGTTGAACAAATGTCAATAGTATTAAGATTTTGCAATTCCTCAAGTGGAGCAATAGAGGAACGTTGTGTTGGGTTTATTGCCATCGCAGAAACAACGGGAGAGTATTTAACAAACTCGATATTACAAGAACTGGAAAGAAATGGTCTGGACATTTAAAACTGTCGAGGAAATGATAACGGCGCCCATATGTTTGGTATTGATAAAGGTATTAGAACAAGAATATACTTAATATAAACCCAACTCTTCTACAACTGGCAAAACGTTTTTTGGATTCATTAATAAAATCTATGTGCTGTTTTCAAAGTCAAGTAAGCGTTGGGATATTGTGAAAACTAAATTAAAATTGACATGAAAACCTCTGTCTGAAACAAGATGGAAGAGTAGAAACGGAAAAGCAATATTTTTGCAATTTGATGATGTTATCGATGCGTGAATTACCTGAAAAATAAAAGTGATAATTGCGAAACTCTATGTGACTGAGACACAGTATTTAATTAATTTTTGAGTTTATTGTTGCGATACATGTATGAAACGAGGCTTTACTACGTGTGAACAATATAAGCAAACTTTGGCAATCAGTTCAAGTCAATTTGAAAGTCGCTATTGATACGGTTGTTTGGCAGCTGGATTCAGGAATTCCGTATTACAGGATTTGACAATAGTGTCGCACAAGCTCGATTATTTGTGGAAAGAAGTTTCTTCGAAATTGAGTCTCAATTTAACAAAAAAAGTACAGCCAGGAAAAAACTTTGGTTCGGTTATGAACGTATTGATGAACGCACTCAATCTTTTAAAATGCAGTTAACTTTTCCAATACAATGACTGATGCTATTATAGTCGACACCTACTGTCGATTTAGAGTGCTCAATGAATATTTTTAACAATTTGGCTTTATTTATGATATCAGTTAATTAAATTCCATATCGAAAGAAGACATTTTTAAGTAGTGTTATGATTTAAGTACAACACTGCAGTAAGAAGAAAACAACGACTTATAGCCTTTCGAACTATATAAAAAGCTCCAACTTTAAAAGCAAATTCACTAGACTCTATCAAGGACGCAAAACAATTCATTCAGTACATTTTTGAAAATAATTTGGTAAAATATATCCAAATGTTTATATAACAATCATGCTCACAGTTCCCGTCAGTATAAATTCCGCTGAAATAAACTTCTCAAAGTTAAAATTGATTAAGACCTACTTAAGAAGCACGATGAGTCAAGAGAGACTATCTGCGTTATCGGTTCTATCAATTGAAGCTGAAATAGCGGCTATGACATAATCCTGAAAAAGATCAACGATGTCAAAAGGCGTCTATTTTAATTTCTACTTGTGTAACTTTCTATTTCATTTGAATAGCAATAAAACTTGTTTACTCATACATTAGTTTAACTATAATTCGGCTTATGTAGTTGAACATTTTCTTGACTGGATAAAAGGAGGCCCCACGAACCTAAATTCGCCCACACCGCCACTGAATATACAGATTTTCTTTAGATTTGAAATTTTCAGCGATAACTGAACGCGACGTTCTGAATCTCTAAAAATGGTTTCCATCAGAGCTAGAATGCGTATTAACTGATAAGTGCTCAGATTCAGGATGATAGTTTTCGAAATAGCCTTGTACTCTTAGTGATGTATGATATAAATAGTAATTAATTTGGTTATATGAACAAGTTTGTTTAGCGCAGTTAGTTTATAATAAATGTTCATAGTGAACAAAACGACTGCATACAAATTTTGTTAATTCTGATTACTTGTTTGGTACATTTTCCTAATTACCAAAAAATTGTTTCATATCTGTTGGTTTAAGCAAAATATATTTTTGGTGAACTCGTAAAAAATACCAGGAATTACAAAATATAATATCTATTAATTCAAATCGAAACTCATTTTCTAAGTCTCTAACATGATTTATCTTTGCATTTTCCCATTCTTGACGTCGACATCCTCCAGAAATTTCAAAAATCAACACTTGACAAAATTTTATGAATAAACCTATTTATCTTATAATTCTTATTAATAATAAGAAAGAACGCCTGCAGCGGGGATTGAACCAACCATATTTACCTCCATATACACGTTCGTTAATCACAAATCAATTAAAACATTAATAAGATAATAATATATATACTCGTGGACACCTACTACTTTCAAATGATTAATGATAGTTTTTTTTTAATTTGTAAAGATTATTTTATTTGAACTTACTTTTGTGAATAAATATTCTGAATCCTTTTAAGGAAAACTATTCAATTTGCTCCAAAGTTAAAATTTTTGATTTTTTAGTCTTACATCCGGTAGATTGTAATTTAAGAAAGCAATGCAATCAAGGTTAACTTGAAATGTCAATGTTTCTTTCAATATTTATCATTGTTCTTAACATTATGAATATGTTGTTCAAAAAGTCGAGGGCTTGTTTTTACTCGATATTTCTTCCATATTAGGAGTGATGTTATTTTATGGTATATTTTTCACTTTGTTTGCCAGAGTCCAATCAACGAACTTTTTATAACAAAATTCATATTTACTTTTCGATTTTTGAGGTAATATTGTGTTATAAGTCTCCTTTGCGGCTAAGAGACTATCTATTTTTTTTAAAAAACTAATATTTTGAAGAGTTGAAAGGTATTAAACTAAAATGTTGATTGGTGGATTTCATATACATTCTAGGATGTATATAAAACCATATCCGTTCAGCTAACGAAATGGACTACATTTAAATTGTGCAGAAATGGTTAATATACATGTGGGTGTAGCAAAAAGAATTATTAGATAATACTGCAGATATCATATTGGATTTGGAAAAAGGATAGTGATCACGAAATTAGCTGAACACATTGTGAGAAAAAGTTGGTATTCGAAATATAGGCAGTGGAAAATGTACCACACAATAAATTGTTGGATCCATTTGAAAGTGTTTTATTGTTTATAATCCACTCCAAATTTCAATAGTTTAGGAATTAATGTGAATTTTACCGTCGAAGTGGTTTTCTCGCCAAAAACCCACCCGATCATGATCTGAAAGTTGTTCAAAATCTAACGGAGTTGATCGGGTCGTAGTTTATAGTTTTTTTAACTTTAAAAATTATTTATTCCCCTTTATGTTTATTTAATTACTTCACATGAGCACTGTAATTTATATGTTACTGAGGTTTGTCATTTTTATAGTTTTCGACATTTCAGCATAAAATCAGCTTATTTATTTTGCACTTTGGAACATGTTTTAAATTTGAAATTTCCACCAAATATTGAACGCAAGGTTCAGAAACTGTTATCTAAATCTCGTTCTGGGCTATCCGCTGATAGATAATCTACCTGATTACGGGTTATAATTTTCGTTGTATGCTTCTGTTTCGTCTCTCCATATATGGCACAACCACTTAACTTGCTGAACTTTGATTGTTCACAATTTTAATTCGGCCCATTATTACTCTGTTGATTTATGTTTCCATTTTTCTCAATTTCCCTTCACATTTCTTGTTAAAGACACTGCTTCAGCTGACTAATTCATTATTGATATAATCCTCTGTTTTATATATTGATCTTAAATCGTTCTGTGAGTGGTTTTGTCTTTACTTTGTATGTATATGTTGTTTTTCTTTATTAGCTATCATTTTCTTCTCCATGCCGTGTTGTTAATCACAGTTTTACATTTCTTATTATATTATCTCTATCATCAACTCGTCAAGAAAGTTCATGGTGCAAAGTCTTTGAAAAGTTTACCTAAAAACTGTGCGAAACGGAATTACCAATAGAAAACTAAATACTAGTAGCTGTCCTATAATCTATGACTGTACGATGGGTGAACATTAGCCCATAGGCAAAATAATACAAAAAGAATCATTTAAATTAACAAGGCAATCTATTCTCCAAGAGATATTGCGTCGTTCGTCGTTAGTATTTGTATCTTCTGTTCTTTTATGTCATTATTTGTGTTGTTTGATAATTGTAAAATAATGTTTGAAATTAGAATTGAACATTTTTCATATATTTTGTATTTGATTTCACCTGCAAACCATCAATTGAGTTCTCAAAGTTCACATACCTTCATTTTTCAATCACTTTGATTCTTTAATACTACGATATTTAATTATGTAAATAGTTTCGTATATTGTTAATTTCCCTTAAATTGTATTCATGTGAGAAATTCGTTCAAATTACGTGAAATAATAATAACATCCAGCACTGATCTTTGGTTTTAGTTTTTTGGAATTTCTACATATTTTCTGTTGCGGTTGCTGGAAAATTTCCAACACTCAGTTTCTCTCTGTCAAGACTGTCTTCAATTTGAATGGATGACATTGCTGTATTTGGAAGAGTGGGATATAGAGAGACGATGAAAATGAACATTGTATTTCACCCGTTCAATTTTAAGCACGGAAAACCGAAAACAGAGATTTACGTTTGTGTCTATCGTTTTTCATTAAGTTCCTAGTGATATTCAAATCTTTCGTTTCGTTCTTTCCTACGTTATTATTAGATATTATTATTAAGCTTCGTATATACTTTATATAAAACGCAGTATCTTACTATATATGAAGAAAGGAAATATAATTATGACATAATCACAGAATATATTACACAATTTTTTTTCATACACCTAATGTTTGGTATCGGTTTGTATAGAAAATTTCATGGTAGCCTGTTATAAGACACTTTCCAAGTGAAATACCCATTATGATTCTTGTTATACGTGATCGTAACTTTCATGGAATAAAATCTGCCAAACTACTAATCGAAAGAGAAAGAGCACAGTATATCACTCTCTACTCTATTTTGATTGCATTGCCATCGCGAAGGAAGTTCGATGTTCGAAGTGGCAATGTTCTCACATTGTAAAACCTTATTCAACTAACCTACTCAGAGCCTATTATTAAGAATTGTATAAATACAATGAGAAATATCTTATAATATAAAGAACATTGGGGAATAACTTTCAAACTTAATAATTAGGAACTATCGGCGATTTGTTTACATTGTTTTTTTATGTAATTTCTAGGAAGCCCTTTTTATCCATTTTTCTGTCTGTTTATTTTCTGGAATTTTTGATAAATTCGTTTAGGGTAAATAAATTAGTTTGTTTAGCAGCTATAGTTAGTTCATAATATAAAGTCGTAGTGAACAGAACGAAATGGAATGCCAGTTAAGTATTAGTAAATAATTATAATATAATATAATTTATGGGATATGAGTGCTCTTCAAAATGTAGATCTTCTTCAAGTAGAAACTATATTGTGTGCTTTTGAATGTTTTTGAACATGTAGACTAGACTATTAAGACACCAGTGAAAATGATAATAAGGTGTTCAAGTGGTTGATAACATTGTTTCCATATATGCCAAACGTAAGTCGTACGGTGATTGATTTATTTTGGGAGATATTTTTATTTCATTATTAACGAAAAAGTTGGTTTTTTGATATCTTTAAAAATTATCACCACAAGAGAATTTGAGTTCGGATTTTTTGTTTGTTTTATATTTCTGACTTTTTGAAATACATAATGTTACCATATGGTAACACTAAGCGCTTTGATTAACTACTTATAGATGTTTCTCAAAGAATACATATTAATAATTCTTAAATCTTGGTTTTTGATTTTAGGCTTGAAAATTAAAATAAATCCTGGAAAGTAAATGAAAAAACATAGAGGCCGACTTGACGCATTTGACACATTGTTATGCTTGACAACGTGTCTGTTAAATCTGGTTGTAAATGATTAGCCAAATAAATAAAACGTTAAGGTTCAACGACTCCTATGCATAGAGTTGGTGAGTAAGTAAGTTAGGTAAGTTAGTTAGTTAGTAGGTAAGCTCATTTTTCATATCTCGTTCACGGTCCCAATAATACATCTTTTGGATTGAGGCAAGTATTAAACTACAAGTATTTCGATATCTTTTTGATTAGCAGACATAGAACATCATCATTTATAAAAAAGTTCAACATTTCTTCAGGACCCAGTAAGTTTTTTTCAAGTCAGCTGCAGGAATAATTCTCTGACTTGGTTGGTTTCTTGGTCTTCTTGGTACAATAGAAAATTATTTAATTCTATCGCATCGGTTTTGTTTGTTAGTGGTTCTTTTTATGATGATGGGATGATTAATTATTCACACTCATTCCTCCTATTCTGCTGTTCACCGGAAACTTAATTTCCGCTGGTGCACGAAGTTGAGCACCTAAAATGTTTCCCACTAAACCACCTCTATGTCCCCTCAATCTTCGTCGATTAGGATGCCTGTAGCCGATGACTCAAAATATATATGGCCAACATCCTCGCTGTAAGCAAGCTAAAATAATCCTTAATCTAAGGATTATTTTAGACTTGAACCTCTTCTGAAACAAAAATTCTCATTCTCATTCTTCTTTTCTTGTTTAATACATTGGGTAAAAGGAGTTGCTACGCAAGAGACGGATTCTCAGTAACATGCTTCTGGAAATGAAGATATACCAAATAAGAGCGGATGTCAAGAAAGCAAGGAAGAAGCATCTAGAAAAAAAGGAAGACAAAATATTAGGTTATGGATCTCGGACAACTACCAAAGGTACCAAGCCATTACTGCCGGGCATCCTCAAAAAAATTATGTTGAATCAACTTTTAGTTCAAAACTTCACATATAGAGCGATTGCAAGAAGTGGAGTTCTGCTAAGTAAATGAAACTCTCCTGTAGATTTTTGTTTGTCAAAGTGATGGATGATGAAAATATCGTAATCCATTTGCCTCGGAAAGATCAGTGTGATCTGTGTTGTGGTTTTAAAGCTAGAACCGTTTGTCAGGACAAAGATGAGAAATATATTAAGAATAATAATGATGCGAGGGAGGCAAAAAATGTTACCCAAGTCTCTAAAGAAAAAATAGTTCTAACTATGGACCTTCAGAGTGTATTATTTACGGTATGTGAATTCAATGGTGCAAACGGAACTGCATTGTCGATTTTATTTATAATCTTCCACAGGTAGTAAAAGAAGTAACTTTAATATTTGACGAGTGTAATTACCAGAATCGAAACAATATACTTTAAGTGATTAGGCGAAGTCTTACAAAATATTAATCTATAGCTATAGACAGCTATATCTGGAGCGATAACACACTATAATGGAAGCTGATAGCGTTAATACCACACTGGAGAAATATTTCAAGCCTCCCATTAATTCACCAGCAGATTATGTTGCCGCTATGAGAGTTGCTAGGCCTACACAATCTTAAATTGTAGAAGTTCTAGAACTTAATCCAAAAATTAAGTTTATCTTCATTACGACCAGGTAAAAAACCGGGAGACCCTCAAGAACTCTTCTTCATAAAGATGATGGTTCTATTATGTATAAGATAGAACAAACAGGTTGCTTCCTCAAAGGATGAATTATAACGAGGGCAATTATGAGAAGATAGAGGGGTTATAGAAACATCCTTAGGCGATAAATGAATCCAAACATCCAAAGTCCATTATCGCGCTTTTTACGACGCTCTTATATTTAAGTCAGACAAAAAATGATTTAAAATAAAATTGATTATGTGTGTTTTAATTTTATCTATAATCACTTTTTTCTCTCTTTTTTTGATAAAGCATTTGATAAAAAATTTAACAAATAAATTCTAGTTGGATAATTTTAGTGGAAATCGACAAAAAATTATGTAGACATTAGAGCAAAATGTATTTTGGATGTAATGAAAATATTTCTTTCCACTTACTATTTCTGGTTTTTTTATGAATAGGTTCCCAATTTGTTTTTAGCGATTTACTTGAAACTGTAAGATGTACACATGGGAGATATGACAACGACGATATATTTAGTTTTGTTTCATGTACGATTAAACACAGAACATTCCCGAATTACGATTAAATCGCAAACTAAATTTTAAAAAATAGTTACAGATTACTGGAAATTTCTTTATGAAATACTTACAATTGTGGATTATTGGTCAGAGGTACGTATACGATATAGAAATATTGGCAGAAGAAAGAAGTATTTCTAGCTCTTCTTCAATTTCAATAAACTTAAATAATATCAACTGTATTATTTTCAAATAATGAATATGAAGGAAACAATCATTAAAATAGAAATTGATATACAGAATGATTTTGTTTGGAATACTAACATTAAACAAGAACCATTTCCCACGACAACTTCGCAAAATGAAATCAAGTGTTTGAAGAATGTACGATTGCAAGCAGTAAAGAGAACGACATCTTTCATAACTTTAATAGAAGCAAAGTTACAGTCCAAGTTACGAGAAAAAAAGGTTGAATGATAATTTCCATACTCACCGAGGTGAGAAGCCTTTCATTGTAACATTTGACCAGAAACTTTTCTACAGGAGGATAATTTGAATACACAATTGCATAGTAACCCAGAAGGCAATCTTTCCAAATATGACATTCGTTTGAGTTACGTATATGCAGTGGTTGAGTTATTTCTTAGGAATCTTCAACAATATGTGAAAAATAGTTTTGAAAGTGGAAGTAATTTGATTTTTTTCAACAGAAATATGATTTGAATTCACATTTATGTAGTCAAATTGGAGAAAATCCAATGAAATTTGTTTAAAAAATGTTATTTGAATTCTCATTTGCGTAGTTACACTGGAAAACATTTATACAAATGTGACATTTTTTTAAAACGTTTTCTATATTATATGCATTAGTACAGATAGACATTTTTCTGTTCTAGATTCACACATGATTCGCACTTTTTGGAATGGACTGCTTTATAAATTATAATATAAAGTGAAAATTGATATTAAAATGAATTGCAGAATATAATGAATTATTCAAGCAAAATATATATGATTCAAATAAGTTTATAAGTTAATATAAAATGTTTCATATACTATAGTAATTCTCATCCAAAGGCTTCTCTCTGGATTAGTTTGTAGGCGTTTTCAAGGTTATTCTATACTGAACATTTATAGACAGTAATCTTTTTTGGATAAATTGAAAACCATTATTTCAATTATTTTTCAAAACAGTACTTAATAAGTAGTGTCACGTCTAAAATCCAAAATCTATAATTGTAGATTATAAATGTCATTGAATTAAAATATACATTCATTATTGCTGACACATCGGAGAGTTAAAATTATTACCAACTCTTGACTTTATACGTACCATCCATATCCACCACTATCCCTATCCTTTCCTTATTTTTTCATTTTTGAGGTTTTCAATTGTATTTAAAAATGTAATCAATATTTTTTGAATACTTTCCATATATTCGTTGTAAAATCGAATTTCAAAAAGAGACTCTATTGCCTATCAATGGACCTTAGCACTATATCAATATGGTCGTGACTTGTCATTAATTTGTATGAAAAAGCTACATAATTGATACTTGACAATGTGTAAAGATCTTTCAACTTTACACTAGGATTCTAAGTCTTTTCACCTCAGCTAACGCTTTGTTGTTGCATGGTCTCTTTCCTGTTAGCTTTGAGCAATCCAGTCCTTGTTTTTGTAATCCATTTAGTCTGAATTGGAGGACAAAAAAGCAGATCTATCGCACAATTCTACGTCCGGTTGTAATGTACGCTAGCTGGGTGTTGGACAGCCGTCAAAAGTGGCTGCTTAATACTTGGGAGCAAAATATCTTACGCTGAATAAATGGACCAGTGTGCAAGCAGAGCGTGTCGTACCAATACCGAGCTTTACCGGCTCTATGAAGACCCCAGCCTGGCGACCAAAGCCAATAGGGCCATATTCAGATGACTAGGTCACTTGGAGCGTATTCCTGAGGAGTGGGGGATGCGCAAAGCGTACCAGCAGAAGCTCGAAGGCTGGAGACCGTCTGGGCGACCGCGCAAAAGATGGCTGGATGACGATGAAGAGGATCTTTGGGAGCTAGGTGTGAAGGGGTGGAGACGCCGGGCGTTGGACCGTGATGACCGGAGGAATGTGGTGGACGAAGCCATGTTCTTTAAGAGCTGTGCTGCCAGTGGTAGTAGAATGGCGTCATCTATTGCAATCTATAAATAAAGTATAATTGTCAATAGCGCCCTCTATTGTTATAATCATGAACCAATTTCTCCATATTCATCGAGAGTAATTAAGAATGCTACATTTTAAGTTGATTGGTTAAGAGGAAGTAGAATGAAATAAATATAAAGTACAGAATTTATAATAAATTTTCAATTAATCCTAGTACTACTAATATTACCTACTCCACAAATGAATATTCAATTGAGGCAAGTGAAATCATAATATAAAATAAAGGTGGAGTATATTTGTATTGACAAGCGAAACATAATAAAATAAACCGCCTAGCAAAAAATATTATACGAGGTATTTTTTTTATTTTCGGTATTTGCCTTTTCGTTAATTATATTATTTTCAACCATCGATATTTATTGTTTTTAAATTGATATTTAACTCAATCCTTTGATGCTTTTATGGTAGGCTGAAATAATCGTTCAATAACTTGATTTGGATTTATTACGTTCAAGTCTCTCTCATTAAGTCTAAATATTGTTCTTGATTCATTATAGTAGTTTAGCGCCATGACTTCAACGTCTTCATTATCAAAGATATCTTAAACCAAGCATACAAATTTACGAGCCTTCTTTTTACATATTCACATATTTGATAATCTCTGAAGGGAATTGCTTCATTGTCAATTTTTCCAAAATCATAATATATAAATCCACCTCTGTCTGGATGGTTCAAAAAAAATGGACACTTCTGGAAAACGAAAACGCAGAATATTAAGAAATTATAGAAAACTAAATGAAAGATGTCAAATATTCTAGACACTCTAGACTTGGCTTCTGGATTCTACTAAATTGAAATACATCCAAATTTTATCCCAAAAAATCTCTTCCAATGCCAAGAATGGGCATTATGAATTTGTGCGAATGCCATTTGGTTTAAAAAAACGCCTCCACAATTTTCCGACTTGTTATGGATAATGTACTGAAAGATATAGGTAAACAAGAAAATATGTCTTGTATACATGGACGACAACTTCCTTACAAAAACATGTCAACAATCTTAAGCAAGTGTTTAAAATACTCAAAGAAAATAATTCCAATGTGAATCCGTTGACATTTTAGAACACGTAATAACAAAAGACTGCATAAAACCGAACCCCAAGAAAGTTAAAATTTTGCAATCCCGAAAAATTCTAAAGAAATCAAATAATTCTAGGTCTCATTGGTTATTGCAAAAAATTTATTAAAAACTAACGACTAATTGTTCAAAGAAAAATAAGACTGTAAGACATAATCAAGAGTTTATAAATTATTTTGAAACCTGCAAGAGAATATTCAACGATTCAATTTTGCAACACCCCGACTTTTCTAAACCATTCCTTCTTACTAAAAATGCTTCTAATTTTGCTATAGGTGCCATATTGTCACAAGTTGAAAATATACAAACAGTGAGGCTTTCTCAAGAAACCAAATTAACGCCATAGACGAAAAAGACCACGACAATATTTCTTTTCTACCAAAATTCGATTCTAATGATCTACCTCCTCTAGAAACTGCCGATTTAGACAAAATATCCCTTACCTTAAATGCGAATTTAGAACCAAAAGTCAAAATTTTATCAGATATAATAATTAAACCCGACAATGTTAAAGACTCCAATAAAAATATTAAGAATCAACGAAACGAATTAGATTAGCCCCATATTTAAGAAAACCATTAAACATGTATAAAAATCAAATCGTGTTCAGATATTCAAACGACAAAGTAACAAAAATCAGAAAAGACAAAATTTTTTATTGACAAAAATTATCCATATTTTTACCCAATGATTCCTTTGATAACTATATTTGTAAAATAATTGAAGAAATTTTCATTCCAAAATCGAATTACTGCATTGTATTTTAAGAATAAAAACCTCAAATCTCTGATATTAAGAGTTTTTCAAAAATATTTTAATAAAGGTTCTTTCATTTTATATATTACTGATACATTCTTGGAGGATGTAACAAACAATAACATTCAACAAGAAAAACTTCTCCTAGAGGTATAAGAGAAAATATTGCTACTAAAAAAGTCTTATTGGCCAAATTTGTAGAACGATATGAAAATCTATGTCAACCTTCGCGAGATTTGTCAAAATTATAATTACGAGAACACCCAAACAAATTAGTATTCAAATCTACTCCTATAGGCTATGAGCCCTTCGATCATATTTACAAAGTTGCTTTCAAAATACATAATACGTTTTTTCTAACAATCATTGATAGCCTCTCTAAGTTGGGTCAAGCCTATCCCCTAAATACTCAAAGGGCACTGAAATAAAAGATAAATTAATGATATACCTCAATCATTATGGCATACCAAGAAAAATAATATCAGACATAAATCTCAACTCTAATAGTCCTATGAAAAGATTCCACTCCATCTTACAGGATATGCGAAAATTATTCAATTAATAAATTACACCATACCTTCCTATAACAATTCAACCCATAACGCTCTAAATTATACACAATTCCAAATCGTTAGAGGAAAACTTGAATTAAGTGAAAAATCAATTTTCTCTAATTACACGCCAGAGCACTCTGAAAACATTCCAGCAATGAATAATCAAATTCATGATTTCCTAACATATCAACAAAGCAGTACATTGAATAAACGGAACATAAGTAGAAGCGAAAATATTACTTTTGATCGACTCCGATAAACCTTTATACAAAAGAAACTCTCTCAAAATATCAAAATGTTGAACAAGTACGAGAAAATCCCTACTCCCATTGAATAAAACGATTTTGTTGTAATCCAAAATACAAGAAAAATTCATAAAAATAATATAAAACCACAACGTTTTTGTTTTCCAGATGACAAAGTTCTTTGTTCAACTCGTGCTTTAATTAGCGGCTGTAATTCAAATAAAGGAAATCCAGAAAACATACAGAAAAGATAGGATAATCAAATTCCAGAAACTAATAAACTATTACAGTCTTTTCAGTAAAAAAGTAAACATAAAAAGTAGTATTGTATTGTTTTCCAATCCCGTCCACATTGTATAAAGTATATTCTATACCCATTCTTAACCAAAACTATTATCTTACCCCATCTCTATGTATTACTTAATAAAAATACACAATGGTCAGTAACGGAAATATGTCCAGAAGTAGAAGACATCTTCAATTGCAAGCAAGATTTGCTATTCAAAGAGAATGCCGGCATTAACACTCTACTAACCACTTCGGAAAACCAGTGCCCTATTACTAAACTACTAAAAATTGGTAGAAAAACTACACGGAGAAAAAATTTTAGTGGTTTCAGCTGGAAAAATAACTATCTGCAAATTAAACAACCTCTTTTTCATCGGAAAACCAAGTATCATGAAATTATCTACCTGTCCTCTAGAAATTGATGGAAAATTAAATGAAAAAGAAAAAAACTTCGACCAACAATAAGTCTTAAATATACCAATTTACCGTATATTCACCTGAAAAAAACTAACGAAACAATAACAAACCTACAAGTGCAAATAATCAGTTTTGAAGAAATAAAAAGTGCTCAAGTGGCTTACAACAATATCCAGTTAGTCAAGCTTTACGAACAATAAAACATCCATCTTTATTGGCTATATTTGATTTCTGTTTTCATCATACTAGTTATTATAACTATTCCTTGAATGAAGAAAAAAAAGCCCGCCTTTCCTGAAAATACGAAAAGGAACACAGAAAAACTGCGAACCCAGATATTCTGCACTTATGGAGGAACGAGTTAACTGATTCAAAGTTGCCTTTATCACACTGGCGCATCATTATCATTTACTTACATATTACTGTGAACTCATTAAGTTTATCATCACAATAAATTGTTTATAGTTTATACCTACTTATGTCAGTTATATGTATTATCAACTTTAACCTCTTTAACATATTCAATTCTTTATTATTCATCTTATAATTTATGTGACTGTACTCGTATTCAGCCATAAATACCTTTATCTACTTTTGTAATTATTATTGCATAAGATAAAATTTAATATTTAAGGAAGTTTGTGAACTAATACAACATCTAATTCATCTAATTAATAATATAATATTCGTACAGCCGGATTATTGAAACAAAAAGTAACTTCAATTTATTATTAAACTGTCAATTTACTAAATTCATTAATTTAAAAACAGAGTTTGTGAATTGAGTTATTGTAGTGTCTTTAGACAGCTTTTATAAAAAGTATATTATAAAATATTTCCCTTAATAGCGAGGTGCTTTTAAACAGCAATATCCTGAATCCACTCCCCAACGGCAAATTACAGTATTTTATGTTTATAGCCACATTTTAGTAAAACTTCATACACTGTCTTGATGCTGGTATTAGTATAATTTGGAAAACTGCCTATTGCAGCTGTCTAATTTCTACGTATAAACTCTTAAAAAGTACTGTATCAACCATTTTCAGTATTTCGTATTTTCAATTATACAATTTTTATTACGATTACGTTAGCAAATTGCTGAAATTCATGAAAATTAATATGTAAAATAACTTTTTTGGTTAAATTCTCACTCATCTATGGTAGAAAATCCATTATTTTTCAACAAAACAATATAATATTACTGTGGCCCTAGAAATTTGCGACGAAAAAAAAGAATTTATTGCCTTGAAAATTGCTAGTTCACATAGGCTATCACATCCCTTTGAATTGATTTGGGTAATAGAAATTAGTTTATATTCTGTCATTTTGTATAATCGCAAATATTAACGAGGTAAAATTTTGATAGTTTCTTAGGAAAATATATTCTGTAAATGGAAATATTTGGATTGGATTTTCACTACAGTTAGTCCAAAATAATCCGAGAAACATATTATAGGTATTGTACTCTCTTTAATTATTTTTATTAATCATAAACAAAAAAAAAAGTGAGAAAAAGATACATAGGGCGCTAGGACACAAAATGATGGCCGATTACTATTCAACATTCAATTGAGATGAATTGTGGTTTTTTATATTTTGGAATTTTAGTGGTTGAAATAATAACCTGAAGTTATAAAAAACAACTAAAAACAAATTTTAAATAAGCGCTTACTAATCGGTGGAAAGCAGTTAATTTAATATTTTTTACCAACCTTCAATAAAGATTCAAAAAGAGGAAACGACCAAAGTTGCCTGCTATGACAAATATTTGATGCTTCTTATTTACAAAATGTGTAATTCTAATCTCAGATACTGAAAATAGCTGTCAAATTTAGTTCTACGTGTTATTCATAATTCAAAATTAAAAATACCAGATAGTAAAAAAATTAAAGGCGAATTTCACTGACTATTTCCTTCGAAAAATTTAAGCCAACCAAAAAGCTGTAATATTTTATGTTTACCTAGCAACGATCAAATTTCAGCGATGATACTGCACTAGTGCAAATTATCGATAATTTGCACTAGTGCCAAATTTTCGTCTAGGATTAATAAACATCATTTGGTTTTAATTTTATATTTTAAGAAAAGGAACAATTATTGTTTATTTTAAATTAAATTTTTCTCGGGAAATAGTCTGCCAAAATGCCCTCTCGTGCATGTCAGATTGTCTCATAATTAAATTATCGACAATTTGACATGCACTCGGGACATTAATATTGATAATAGTGATGATAACATGGTGCAATCATTACAATATTTTGAAAGTAGATTGAAATGTCATCAATACAATAAAAATTGAAAAACATCATAAAGCCAGCAATAGCAAAAAACATAAAAATACAACAAAAATCTATTAATGTTCGAACTATCGGGAGAAATTTTCTCGAAATTCACAATTTAATGATTATTATTTATGAAACTGCTCTGTAAATTAAGACTCAAATTTTGGAAATTTTGTAACAAAAAGCACTAAACATAATTAAATCAGAGTGTATGTTGGTATTCTTGTGGTAATTGTTATATTTTTTATTAGGTTCGTCGATGTTACATAATATTTTGATAAAGGCCAAAATTAAGCCAAAACGTCAATAAGGCTTTTTTAAAAATATTATTTCAGAAAATATACTAAAATTCGTGAACATCATCGACTACTGACAATATTAATCTTAAATTACAAAACCATAGTGTGAAGTAAAACCAGATCCTCAATCACTAATGTTTAATTCATCATGCTTGAAAATCCAAAACAACCAAAACTATACAAGAAAAGCAACTAAACTCAGGAAACCTTCAAGGTGAGAAAGCTCTTCCTCTGAGTATTCCGATGATATCAACCAATATATCCTTTCATTTCAAATTAAATTAAGTTGATTGTCCGTGGTATGTTCACATGTCAACAAACTGCCTGACTCCTTTATCCTTACAACAAAATCTAAAATCTCGTATTTGACATTGTGTATATCAACCAGAGTATTAAAAATGTACTGAAATACAAAAATATAACATATTATCAAAATAAATTATCGTAAGTTATAATTTTTAATAACTTAATTATCTCCTACACTTAGTTGATCTAAAATTTAGCTCAACATTCACTGACGGGTCGGCTAATATATATTTTCTTACCAATTGGCAACAATGTTTTGTAATAGCATTTGTCTAATATGTCACTCAAAATTCCTAGTTTTATTTCAATGTGATGAATAGAGCCAAAACAAGTCTCATCACTACTCATAAAACCAGGTTATACAAATATCTCCCTATCAATTAATTGAGGTCAGAAAAACAATTTAATTATGAAGATTTATGACCCAACAAATTAGTCTCGAAACAAAAGAAGCAATAAAACTGTTTTATTTGGTGCATTGCCATCGGGGGTTATTTGATTGTAATATCGGTTTATTCACTCAAACAACAGGGAGATATTTTTGGAATTGGCTTTTTCCATACAACGACTTACACATTGATACTATAGACTTTTCTAATTAAATTTTATGATATTTTTAGAGAGTTTATGTGATTATTTTTGTTTATATTGAAAATTCAGTGAATTCTAGAATTTATAATTATATGGAATTTAGAAGATCAACTACTGTACGATACGAATACTACCGATAATTGTGTTAATACTGCTGAAAATTATGAAGCCCTCAAATCACAAACATATAGCGAACCTCAGTTAAATGAACCACACTCTGGTATCAGACTCCCATTCTCACACCTTAAACAGCAATAAACATAGTTAAAAAGAAATAATCAAACACTACTTGAAACCTATAACAACAAACTAGCAAATTCAAAATCATTCCCATTTTGCAAACAGGTCAGAGCAAAATGTGAAAATATGATCTATTAGAACTAATTAGTATTATATAGAATCACACAAGTAATAAGTTCATAAATTTTTTGATAATAGCTCAGCTGAAAGTGGAGGAAGCAACTATTGATATTCTCCCATGAACAGTAGAATATAACCAGAACAGGAAGTTAATTCCTGCAAAAATTAACCAACTAACCTATTTTCTCTGAAATTTCTCTTGAAACGTTTCTGCTATGTTACAAGCTGTCCTATCGAAACATATCTCTGAAATAGTAGAAAAAAGCACAATTTTTAGTTATCAAAATCAATAGCACTCAAAAAATGAGACCTTTTGATATATTGATGCTTCTAAATGTTCTCGATTTTAGATCTCTCTCTGTTTTAAAATCAGTTTTTTCCAATAATTTTTGAGAGATTAATGAAAAATTGACGTTCCGATTTAACTTTACTCTTTATCAAAATATGATATTGACACTGACAACTTGCGTATTTATTTTAATCAATAAATCACCTACATCATGAACATCAAAATAAGAATAAAATCAAAATAGAAATTTGTTCTAAAAACAAAAATTAATTTTTCCTCAATCCTTACATCTCAAATATGTAGCAGAACAGGGTCCTTCACAACGAGCTGGTTTCACCTAAAATAATTTCAGTTTTCTGAAACTTCACTAAGAGGAGAAGAACAAAACTGAAAATTAAACTAAAGTAAATGTTTGAAATGGTTGCCCCCAACTTCCAAACATTTATGAATTCTTCTCAAAAACCCGTGCTGAGTGGCGTTTCGAATGTCTTGTTCGAAATGCATTCCGAACTGTTTCCTGACAGTTTTTTTTGTAGTCAGCGGCGAAGCATACACGATTTCTTTTATACGACCCCAAAGAAAAAAATCTAATGGGGTGATATCCGATGAACGGAGAGGCCATTGATGCGCTCCATCCTGTGCTATCCATCGGTCCTCAAAATGAGTCTGTAAAAAGTGTGGTGGGGCTCCGTCGTGCTGACACCACAGCTGATTCAAATTCAGATTTAGTGGGAGTACATAATTTTCTAATATTTCATAGATATCTGTTACCTGAAATAAACAGAAATTTGAAGTAAAATTTTACACTCATCTGTCCAAATTAAGTTTTGTGGAAAATTTTCGTGTTCCTTAGTTTAAATTAATATAAAATCACAAAAAGCAATTCTTCTTTGATCGTCACCTGGCTTTAAATTTTGTACAAACGAGATTGAATACGGATGGAACTTGTGTTTTTTAAAAGTCGTGTGAATACTTATCTCTGATAATCCCAAATCTCTTTCCGCATCGGTGAATGAATTTTTAGGATACGTTGTGAAGTATCCCAAGACAATAATTTCATTGGATTCATTGTCTACGACAGGTTTCAGTTTGCTGTACAGTGCAACAAAATGACCTTCGATTTTACAATTATGAATGAGCCGAGTAAGTGTATCAGGGGTGGGTCGTGATCTATTCGCATATCGCAAACGGAAAGTCTCGCAGGCTCGTTTAATAACCCTATCACATTACCCGTATATTACCAGCAAATTGAAATAATCGTCATTAATAAATCCTAAACGGGACACTTTTGCAATGCTTAAACGTCAAGCTGTTTTCATTGGTTTTTTGTTTGTTGATATGTTGGCTTTTGTTTTTTTTGAACAATTACAAACCATGAAAATTTTTTCAAGTTTCTAAAAAATCGTTTGATTTGATGTATTTACTAACGAAGTCCCCTTAATTTAGAGCGTAAAATCCAATGGTAAAGAGAAGAAAATGGGGGTTGAAAAAATCAAGTTTTTAGATAGCGAAATTCGGCACCATTTTCTGATCACTCTATATAAATTTTTTTCAAGATTTTCACAGATTGTGAAAGCCGTAAGTGTTATTTATCCAAATCCCAAAAATAATAGACCAGACTCACTTAAACTTAGAAATATAATTTTTTTAATGGAGGGCTGCATGTGCTCAAAATTTCGAAAATGTGAAATAATTAAAAAATGGTGGACTTTAGGCATACGATGCCTTATATAAAGGTATATTGAAATTTTGCGTAGTTTCCAAAAATTTAATAAAAATAATAGCATTCTGCTTAAAATACCGAAGTTTGGGTCCACCCATAGAGGAATGTTCCAGGGTTCCAAACTTGGCCCAGGCTTGGCCTAACTATGTAGAACTCTGCGCCAAGCTTGTAAGCCAGGCTTGGCCCAGTCTTGGTAAAACTCTGGAGTGATAACGATGGGCCAAACCTGTTCGCCAAGACTGGGCCAAGTTTGGTCGCCAAGACTGGGCCATGCTTAAATGCCAGGGCTTGGCCAAGCTTAAATGCCAGGACAGAAATACCAAGACTTATTAATTACATAACTTTTGCTTCTTTATCGTTTTTAATTTTTTATTCAATATGATTTTAAAACAAGCAAACATAAATTCTCATATTTAATGTTACTCTCACTGTACCACTATCGTTAACCTTACTTCCAGAACTGAAGTCCACACTTCACAATTGAGTTTGTTTTTTCCCTATTCAAAGCACGCCATCTTTGAACTCGCATCGCATCAGACATGGTTACTTTTAGTAGTAATAAATAATAAAAAATGTGATAAGAAACACACAGACTGAATAAACTAGAGATCGAATTGATCAGATCCATAATAAAAAAAGTATGTGACCGAACATCCGAACCTTGGGCCCCCAATGAATAGCCAAGGCTGGGTTAACCAGGAAGCCTGGATTGTCAATGGATGACCAAGGCTGGGATATCCAGGCTTGGCACAAGCTTGGGTAATCATTGGTATGGCCGAAGCTATGGGCCAATACAGGTACGCCGAAGCTAGGCTTCCCATGACTGGCCCAGGTTTGGCCCCTTTGTCAACTGTGGGGTTTCTTGTATGGGCACTTCCGGTATAACTGAGAGTTGCAAAAAACTGAAATTATTTTAAATGACACGAGCATTTCGGATAACCCATAAAAGCAAATTTTCAGAACACTAGTCGCAGTGCTTTCCCATATACTCGTACATATCGATTCAGCTCGTCGTGAAGGACCCTGTACTTATTCAATTAAATTATGTGTAGTTTTATTAGAATTTACAAAATGTAACAATAAATTTTACTTAAATTATTTAGCTCTTTTTTATCATTTATAGTTTTTTCGTTCTTATGAATATGAACCATTTCTAAAAATTCCCTTCCAAACATTCTAGAATCTTTAAAATTGAATTTATGTTTTTTTGATATTTCATGGTTCGTTAATACAGTTTCAATTTTTTTTATCGTATTGATGACCTTTTAGTCTATTTTCTAAACATTGAGAGGTCTGCCCTATGTAGGCAGCGTCACAATTGGTACAAATCTCTTGATATATAATATAACTTCTTTTACTTTTCGGTGTTTTAGATTTTCAATTCAGTGAAATATTTGGAATACATATTATGTCTTTTATGACATACTAATATTATATATATATTAAAGTAATTAGATAGTTGTTGGGAAAGCCCTTGTACATATGGTGAGGAAAAATGTTTTTTTTATGTTTTGTTTTTTAATTGATTGTAGTATCTGTTAATCCTTTTTTTGAATATGATGTTTATCATAATTATTTTCTTTCAACGCATTTTCTACTTTTTGAATAGCTAAGCATCTAAACGAATATTTTCGATGTAGCTATATTCCTCATACAACTCGGATATGTATATGCTGAAAAACTAGAATAAATTTCACATTGGTTAATACTCAGTGATTAGAACGCCCAACTTATAAGGCTATCAACATCAATAAATCAAAGATATTGCTTTATAAGAGGTTCCTATCTGTGTCGAAGGCTGATATATCGTTCTAATTATTTATGATCCTATTCTGACTACAACAATTTCTTGGTATAGATTCAGTTATACTTATTGCAGTAACAACAATCCAATCGTCATTGAGAGCTAGAGGAAAACAAAAAACAATAACGCATTTCATCCAATCGAACAATATTCAATATTACAACTGCAAATTATATAATTATAGGTTAGACAACAACAGACAGAATATTATTTAGATTTTGTATTATCTAAAAATCAGCAGTAGTATCTTTCGGAAGAACTTTGTATTTATTTGTAATTAAATCAGCAACATAGTTTTTCATAGATCTAAAAAATCAACTCAAGTCTTGGAGAGAATGCATATCTGCAGCCAAATCTAAGACAACCATAATGAAAGTGTGGGATCTGAAATACCTGGATTGTAAAAACAACGTGATGAGTTAACGTTGAGGTAACATTGACACATTTGACGTGATCCTAAAAAACTACAATTACCTTTGAGGTCTCAATCATAAGCCGATGCTTTAGTTGTTTTAGACAAAATGAAAAATATTAAAGATCTTGTTTCAAAAACTAAGGAATTTGTTGATGAGCTGTGAACTCAAAAGACAAGATACACTTTCTTGATAAAGTAGCACTTTACATTAATATTATCGAATAGGAAGATATAGCCAATTACGTAAGCATAAGTTTTCTCCTCGACCTTATTTACATGGCTCGGAACTCCTCCAATTCCCTATGCTGCTTTGTTAACCTTCTCTTCCTTCATACAAATCCAATTACTTTTCACTTATTAATACTCTTAGTTTGGTTCAAACTATTTAACTAAATTTTGACCTTGAGTCTTAATGTAAAACTGTAATTAAAAATTAATAAAATTGTGACTTGTGACTAAACCAAAATTTTTGTTCCAAACTCAGTATTATCTAGAATTTAAAACTCAATGAATTTAGATTTTAATTATAATTCTACCTGAATGTATCAATACAAGTGAATAATATATTTATCAATAATAAACTAACTGGGTGAATATAATACCCAAATATTTGAATTGGGGTAAATTGGAATTAATCCATGTTCGAATTAGGTGTAATATGCTACTCCTACTACCTTATGAAGGAAAAAAATGTCAGTCCATTAGAAGGTATAATTAGCTTTCCATGGCTTGACAGAGAAATTCAATCAACCCTTCTAAGTGGTATTAATTTGAACAATTTGGCTTCCTAGGTAAGCGACGGAGAGACTTGGTTCCAACAGAATTTTATCTAGCGATATAACTTTCTGTTGCGAAATGCGAAATTAAAAAAATTAGAATTATAGTTCTCTAGAGAACTCAATTATAAAGGAATACTACTTTAGAAGAAATTGGATATAATGCGATTAATTGAAAAAAATCTACTAAATTTTTTCCTTCTAAAATAATCTTGAAACTGCTTCAACACACTAGCTTCCCACATGCTAATACAAAAAAATTGATTTCTTCATAAAAAAAAAACCATTGAATTTTTCGTTTCCTTTCTTCTGTCATTAGATTTAAAAATAGAACTTCCATATATATTAATCCACTTCCATTTGTGGTCAAAAACACTTTTTTGGCTCTTTTATAAACAATAGCCAACCATAACAGAAGCTTAAATTCCACGAAAGTTGAGCAAATTGGAATTGTCTACAATAAATATTGGTGAAATAGATAAATATCATTTCCAATCAGAAGTTGATGAAATTATACTAGAGCAATCATAAGTAACTAAAATATCTACAGCTACGAAAATATAAACTTCAAAAGAATCTATGTTAAAAAATAAAATAAATAATAGAAAATTATGTTATATTTCTAAGTTACTTTTCATACAATCCTCGTCTATGGATCACATAAATAAAGAAAAATCCAGACCACTTATGAACCATAAAATTGGCCAAGCACGTGGTAAGATTCACTCAACAAATAATTAAGTTACCGCCATATATTCAGAAATAAAATCAATAGGGCAGCAGGAAACTAAAAGCGGAACGGTTGAAAGACAAAACAAAATCTAAATCATAATCGTAATAATGATAATAGAGGACATGTAACTGAATATACAGGGTGTTCCAAAATTATCTTTACAACTTCAAAAATTCATAACTTCGAACATAAACAATTCTGTTTTTGCATTTATTAGTGCAACTAATAAAGTACTTTTTAGTACACTTCAGCATATGCACTATTGGTGGCCGTAAGTACTTCCAGTCTGTAATCAATTTCAAGCCAGGTACGCTGTAACATGTCGCCTGTTATTGTACTAAAAGCTTGTGTAATGCGGCGTTTCAAGTCATCAATGTCTTTAACCGGTGTCCGGTAAACAATCTTTTTCAGATAACCCCACAAGAAGAAGTCGAGGGGAGTTATGTCCGGAGACCTTGATGGCCATGGAATTGGGCCATCCCGTCCAATCCATCGGTTGGAAAAAGTTTCGTTGAGGTGTTTCCGAACTGCTGTCAACCAGTGTGGTGGTGCACCATCCTGTGGGAAGTATACAATCAGCTGTAATTCTTCCAATCGAGGAAGAGCAAAGTTTTCAAGCCAGAAACTTCTATGAAGAAGAAAGGACCAATAATTTTGTTGTACATAAGCCCACACCACACGTTAACCTTTGGGCTGTCTCGTTGAAGCTCGACTACTGCATGTGGGGTTTCAGAACCCCAAATTCGTACGATGTGGCGGCTTATGACACATGGAACCTGGCCTCATTACTGAGACACACATTTTGCATGCTCAATACGTTGTAACATGTCTACGACAAATTCCATACATTTTGGTCAATCTGTTGGTAACAGTGCCTGCAGCAACTGTACCTTTTAGGCATACAGACGCAACTGTTTATGAAAAACCCTGTGAATTGTGGTTGTAGGCAATTAGAGTTGATATGAAGCCTGACGAATTGAAGTTTTCGGATTGTGCTGAAATGTTTGCCGTATTCGCTCCACATTTTTTGGACTTGTGCTGGGTCGTCCGGCTCCATTTTTATGCAATACTGATCCGGTGCTCATGAAGCATGTGTTCCCTGCACGGATGGAGGATCTGGATGGTGGTTCTCTTTGGAAGTTTTTCCTGAAGTTCCGTTGAACCTGTGTATCTGATGTCGTCTCTATGAACCATAACACGTATTGAGCTTTCTGTTGTGGTGTTCACATCTTCGCTTATAACTGGTCAGCCTATTGAAAAAAAAACTTTATCAGTTCCAGTAATACATGCAAAAGACAGAATATAAATATCTTGTTTATGTTCGAAGTTATGAATTTTGGAAGTTGTAAAGATAATTTTGGAACACTCTGTATGTTTGCTATTTACCTTATCTGTTTAGTGATATTGTCGACTTATACAGTGCAGAAATAAAAATATTTATGTTATTAAGAACAAACCAGAAATTTAGTTTTAAACTAAACTGTACTTGGAAGCCAACCAATTACTACAAAATTTTGATAACCACAAATTTTCAAGTATACTTATACGAAATCTTGAGATTTCAAGAATTTTTGAAACAAAATATACACTCAACAAAATAAAAAAACTAAAGTAGTAAAGTAGTGGAAACTTTTATATTAACACATAAAATATATTTGAATTAAATTGTCTGAGCCGAGATACTACAAAACGCAAGCTATACGAACTCATACTCCAACTAGTTTTGCAATTGATTTATATGTATCATTCATTGGTTCTTCTTCATTATTTCTATCATTATGATTAAATGCTTACGTAAATCTGGGGCAAATCATAGCCTTCACTTGTCTAACTCATACTTTTGTCCTTAAAAACTCGTTCAGATTTCTGTGCATCGTCCTCTACAATTTCATAAATTTTTCTTCCACTTTATAATCGACGACAAATGTTATAATCGTATAACGTAGTACCAATTCATAATGCTGCACCTTTACGAATTCAAGGTGACATCCGATTGGCCAACTCGATTTAAGAAAAAATGGTTTCTTTTCCGTTTTTTGTGAAAATGTGGTTCATTAATGGTAATATGCTTCGTAAATCAATAATTTGAACAAAGATTAACGATGTATTGCATTGATATTGAACCTTGATGACCTTGTTTAAAAAAATGGTTTATTGAAATTTATCATTATTTCTAAAAAATGCTTAACAAAAAGCTGTATAACCAAATATTCTACTTTTGAAAGAAGAAAGAATATGAAAGGTGGGTATTTCCAACCGCCCTGCATACAATTTAATTTAATACGGAGGTAATCATCACATTGAGAAAAGTTTTCAGGTATAATTAATTTGCTCTCATCAAACAATAAGCTACAGGACCGTTGATTAACCTACGATTTTCATTGCATACATTATACAAAGTTTGAAGTGTGTAGGTAGAGGTTTGTTTTCAAAATATACTTAAAAAACTGACTTTAAAGCGTCATCTTCAATAGGCGGTAAATTCTTAACCTACAACTTTTGGATAGGAATGAATTAGGTTAGATTGACGTAAAATAATATCTTATTTGCAGTTGGTCGAATAGTTTTGCACACCTCTTATAATAATAAATAATAACTGTGATTTGATACATGAGATAGATGGTACAATATTTATAATCAATTAGAATGAAAATTCAATAAATAATATACATCAAAAATCATTCAATAACAGACTCATTTCATTTTTGATGTCTACTACACGAATTGAGTGGAAAATCTCACATATTTGTATAACCGTCGCCATCTCTTGGAAAGTAGAATTAATTCTTCTATTTAAAAATACGAATACACTTAGAATTCTATACTTACGATCAAAATGTATTTTGTGTTGCCTACAAAAAGGATTCACTTGATTATTAATAATTTTAGGATTGTTTATCAAACATCAACATTTTCGATTTTAATAACAAAAATCAATTTGGACAAACATATATTTTGAGTAGTTATTTCAGGAAATAGTTGTTAGTAAATGGTTTTTATCCAAAATATTGACACGTGTATTAAAATAATGTGAGAAAAATATAATATATCTTCATGAATTAATAACCAAAGAATCAAAGATCAAAATCAATCCCCATATTGTATTCGGTAATAATAATTTCTTGATGTGTTAATTTTGTATAGCTTTAAATTAAAGTTCCCATCAAATTAAGTCACGCGTTTCATAATTGCCATTTAGCCTAAATGTTCTTTTAATTTACATTTAAGAAAAGTCAGAAATTTTTCATTTTAGGACATTAAAGTCTCTTTTATTGGCAAACTTCAAATGTGAACATAGGATATGTTTTAATTCTAAGCTGACACTTCAATAAGTTTAAAAAATATATCCACTATTTGAGAATATATAACAACTTGTAGGATGTGCACCGGATGCAGTCCACTCAGATGATGATCTTTTTGATTCCGGAGTGAAGTGATGGATCCATATTTCAGCCATTTTCACATATCAATGCAAAGAATCTGATTTATTACGTGTAAACATGACCAAACAATGCTCTTAATCAACACGTTGTTGTTTTTAATTGGCTGTGCGAAAACACGGCATTCACTTTGAAAAAAGCTTTCTATTGGTTAGGTTAGGTCAAATATTCATGCATAATTGTGAACACACTGCCTTTGGAAATCTTTACAACCTCAGCTATTCAAACAATTTCAATTTATGCTTAGATATAACCAATTTGTGAACTTTTTTGATGTTTACTGGAGTAACCGCCTCAATTCGACGACCAAAACGTTCACCATCATCGTTGTCTGTACGAGCACGTTTAAATTCAGTAAACCAATAACAAATGGTTCTTTTTTATGGAGCAGAGTCCGGATAACACTTTTGAAGCCGTTACTGAGCTTGTAAAGTATTTTTCTTATCAAGAAGCAATGATAATTTAACGAACGAAATTGTTTTGAATCCATTGTTTCGAAAATAACCAAATTAGCTTCTCTTAAATGGCTGTCACTTTTATCAGTCTAATCGAAATGTCATGAAATTTTACACATTGTCTTTGGAAAGTTGGTACTTCATAAACGTCATAGAGATTTGACAATGGCGGCTATCTGTGGGTCAATCACACGAAAGTTGGTACTTCATAAACGTTTCATAAACGTCATATGGATTTGACAATGACAGCGCTATCTGTGGGTCAATCACACGAAAGTTGGTACTTCATAAACGTTTCATAAACGTCATATGGATTTGACAATGATAGCGCTATCTGTGGGTCAATCACACGACTTATTAAGAGATGTAATATATTGGGTTTTAATTTTGCGTACCTAACGATTTGATCTCAACTACTATTAATCCAACTGAAATGTACACTGTTTTTTGTTTGGTTTTTAGATTATAGATAAGGTTAATTGGTAACATTTCATTTGTTTTTTTTTGTTATATAATAATTTTCACATTATTATTATTATTTCATTTGTAGAGGAGTTGTTATACTTCTATTTCTTCTGCTACAAATATAGTAAAAAGATTTGCTGCTGGTGGATAATTGATTGTAGAATAGTCTGGAAGCTGATTCATTTAATTTATAATTTATGAGAGAATTCTGTTTATCCGATGTTTCCACATCTGCATATTTTGTTTTGTATTTAAAGTTGTGGTGTGAGACTTCCTTGGTATTATAAGTACCATTTTTGCCAACATTCTCTTAATTTACTTTTATTGGCTCGTTCATATCGAAAATAAGTATGTAGTTTTATGTTTATGTTACTCTTAGCAGTGGATTTCTATTAAAATTATAAGTTTTTTAATTTTTTCTCCTGTGAGGTAGACAACTCCAGCTACCTAGCTACAGTATTCGTAGCTTCAGTTCGACCATTGAACAAGTACCAACAATTTTGAATTAAACACTTGTATAAAAAGAAGACTGCTGGTTGGTTGGCGAAATTTGGTGAAAGGAAGGATCTAAGGTGAGTATATCTCCCTGAAAATTCATTCATAGTCATTCTATTTTTCTGTGACGTGTAATTGATTATTTATTTATCAAGTCTGTGAAAGTACCTCGTGCGTAAACAAACATAAATAACTATTTTATCAATCTTAGCAAATCGCCAAATATATGATCAGCACTCTTTAGGTGACTAATTATGTTTGACCTTCGATATTTATGTGTGGCCTAGCAAATGTCAACATAAATATGCTGTTTTTATTTATAACTACTAGTTAATAACACACAGTAACATCACAATTTAAAAATCACAACAGTCAACGCGGCCATTTGAACTAAGCGTACCAGCAAAAGCTGGTGAACAAAATCTCTAATTGCTACCTACCTACAGTGAATTATAGAATGAAATTTTAGTCATATGATAGATCACTTTTGTTTGTGTTGAAAGTAATATCAGAACAGAACAAAGTCTAATTTTTTATTGAATCAAAATCTGCTATGCCGTGACGAATAGTAAATTACATACATCTCATCTAAAAAACGTGATGTTCGCGAGTGGAAGTGGATATGGCGTCATTTAGCGTCTGGTACGTGTCTCATTATACGAACCAAATAGAAACCTTGACTGTTTTCGTTTTCAGTGTGGATTACAGACCCCAAATGATTGGACATGTCGATTTGTTCCCTGTATGTGCGAACTATCAAAGATTTCGTATAGGAAAAAAATCGAATAACGCAAAAGGAAATTGTAGGAGGGAAAGTAAAAAATTATGAAATCATAAATAAACGAAAAATATTCTTGCTATCGAAAATACTATGTACAGTCGTACATCGGGAATATCTTGATGCCACCTCACCTTCTGCCAATATGACCGGTCTCACTATTAGTCATTTTCATTGTAAAACAGTTCGCAAAATCTAACTCGACCCCTATCCTATCAATGGCGCAATTCTCAAGAGCACCAAAATAGTGATACCAGCTAAAAAATTCTCTATATATAAAAGGTCTAGTTACCTATGCCATCAGTTGGTTTAAAGCCACTAGTGAGAGTGCTCATAGTGTTTAGGTGTTTAGAAAAGACTCATAAACATTCCCATCTCCTCAGAATCAATATCTCAATAATGGATATCAAAATACGGTGAAGAAATTGAACATAGTTTATTTGTAAAAAATTCGATTGATGATAATATTGTCATATATATAATTTTATATAATTTGTTTTATTATGTTTTGGTAAAAATAGCTGAAAATCTATTACACAACTGAATTAGGGTCTCTATCATCTGATAATTAATTTCTGTGAAGCTATAAATATTACTTATCAATTTGGATCTACTAAATGAAATCAAAATTAAAGATGCAATTTGTGAAAATTATTAAATAATCTGAAATAATGATATGTCATTTATAAGAAAAATGAAAAGTCGAAACCAAAGAAGGAAATGCAAGTTTCAACTAATTCTGGAAAAATATATGGATATTGTAATTGTAAAAGAAAACAGATGATATTAAAAATAAAAATAATTTCTATTATAAAGAAGAGAATTAAATTTAATAGGAGATAAGGTCAAGTTTTACTTAATGATGAATGGTATGTATAAATAAAATTACAAACGTGAATAAAGAAAGGATGTAGATTAGAATCCAAAACAAATTAAAAAATTAAAACCATTCAATATAAATGATGTAAATTTGTTCCTGGCCCAACTATTGGGTATCTATAACTTACTTGTTTATTTTATAAATTAAAGATAAAAATAAGGAATGTTTTATTGCAAACACAATGATATAATGTTGCCCGCAAAATGCCAGTCCTGAATGACGGTTGTCGAATTTTAAAAAATAAAATTTTAATGCGACTTAAACGTGCGACAAAGAAGTTGGAGACAAATATCTCGTGCGATGGACGAAGAAAGAGTTGGAGTCAGTAGCTCGTGCAATACTTTGGAGCAGTTAATGAACTTAAATATTATATTGATATTGACAACAAGTGCTACTTATTTTTGTAATTAAAAATAGTTAAAAAGTGATCCTTATGTGGCTCAGATAATCTCATAATTGATTTTAATGATGAAACCTCCAAGAATTGTATATTAAAGTTAGCTTTCCGTTAAAAAAGCGTCATGCTGGATACCCCTATAAAAAAAAATTTTGTTCATTTTATATGGCTTAATCCATGTATCAAATGTATTAAACCCCAGCCTGAAAACTACGATTGGCATTTAGATGATTATTTGAAACATTTGATAATCCAATCTACCGAAATTCTCAATGAAAATTTTACTTCAGATGAATTACATTACAACTACAAGTTCTTTTTTATTAATTTAATATTTATATTTATAATGTACTATAATAAAATTTTTGTGGTGAATAAAATATCCTTGGTTTTGCTTTTTTCTTATTTTTGGAGTTTCCTCCTTAATTGGAGTTTACTCCTTAAGAATCGATTTGCATATATAAGTGGCCCGGTGTGAAAAAAATGTGAGGAGTAAAATCTATCGATGAATGACATCGTTACGTTTTTGGTGCGCATCCTATGATGCGCAGCTTTCTAATTTGTCAGTGTCGACATACTTTTATTGCTGTTTTTATTATAAATATCAATAATTAATATTGTTATTGTCTGTCAAGTTTCAATTTTTATCATTGTGTTCCGCTAAAGTGAACTGAAAGTATTTTCAAATAACTATGGCAGAAAGAGGTGTAGCTGATATTGCCGGGACATCTAAAAAGCACGTGGTTGCAAAGTACGTTATAATTCATGTATTATATGTATGAGCATGTGCAATTTGTATTTAATAAATATTTTAATAATTATCGATGTAGTTCATATAAATATATATATTTGAAAACAGCACATAAAATTAGATAATCAACCCATTATGAATTATCGAGATTATTGACTATTGTAAAAAGTTTAATATAAAATATTTCGTCGATTAGTTATAGTAAATGTATATGAAATGAATAAATTGAATAAATATATATTTATATATGTATATTATTTTCATTAATTAACAAATTTACCCTTTTATACAGTATCAATCTTTTTTAAGTTAAATAAACTCTTTTTGCGTCTGGTTAGACTATCGAACTCCAGTCGTGCGTCGGAGCTGACACACACATTTTTTTTTTTAATTTTCGACACTTCATTTTCCAAGCAAGTAAATATCGCCTTCTGTTTTTTGATCATGACAGCACTTATAATAAAATATATATTTATGATATTTTCAAATTATTCTATCAATCAACTTTCAAATTAATGACATTGAAGTTAGCAGCCGCTTCACAATTTTTTAATTTTTCTAATAAATAAATTTGCTCCGAAAAATTATTTGAAAATATTGCATTTTTCATTTTCTAAATGTCAATTTGTTTTTGTCATTTTCTTTGACAAAATTTATTTGCTAAATAATTTTTAAAATTATAAAATATTTGCTAAATTGATTTTCGTTCCAAATTATCATATATTTCATATTAATTTCGTACGTGTACTAACAGCTGCTCCAAAATATTGCTGTGCGCACTCTATTACATCCAGCGGTCGCACGGTGCGCTATTTCAACTTTATCTTCGTCCATCGCACGAGATATTTGTCTTTTCACAGTTACATAAAAATATTACTTTTCAAAATTCGACATACGCCATTCAAGAGAGGCGTTTTGGGGGCAAACCTATATCATTGTGCTCGCAATACAACAGCGCTTATTTTTATCTTCAATTTATAGAATAAATAAATAAGAGCAAAATACCTGTTCATATCTTTCGGCCTAATAGTTAGGCAAGGTAAAATATAGGCAACCTTACGTTTGCATATTCTATAGGCTTTGTACTTACGGTTGCTGTACAATTTTCTCATAACGTCCTCCTTCTTTTAACGCCGATCAAAGGCAACAGTTTGAAATTTAATTAATATGAATTTGTTTAGATTTTATCATAACTGCTAGAGAGCTTTTCCAATATCTCTCTAACTTTGCTTGCCAAATGTAGAGCTTATAAAATTACTTTTTCATAATCATATCATCTCTCCTTTTATATTTTTTATTATTTAAAACAACTTCTATGAAATCCGTTATTTGGGGAACATAATTCCTATCCATGTTCCAATTTTTTTCTTACGTCATTTCTTTCCGCAGCTTTGAAGCAGCCAGCTTGGAGTAACTAAAAATCCAACTAAACCACCAACACCATCAATAGCAACTTTATTTTCTAACTACCGAAATGCAGACATAGTCCATAACACATTCATATCCGTGACTAACAAAATAAAATGTGTGCCTGCACAATACTGTACCAAGGAAGTCATTCTTTGCCGTTACTCTTGTCCTCATCAAGTATTACTATTTCAAGTTGTTCTGTTTTCAGCCCTGCTCCGGAGGTTCATGCCCTGCCCTTTTTTATCATGTTATTTCTTACATTTCTATGTCGAAATAACTTTTAAACTAGTCGTTTGCTATACTTTCATGGTTTGAAAGGTCCTACATAATTCTGATTCATTGACGAATTTGAAAATACTGGTAAACATCCAATTTATAGTGATTTATCCAATTATAAGATTATTGCTATTGCCACTCACAGAATCAACATGTTAAAAATATTCCCTGACAATAAATTAGGTGCTTATTTTCACTTATCTAATAGTTATTTACAGTAAAGTTTTTTGTGTAGATGCCCTATTTTGATAATAAAATAGGCGAATTTAGAATGACATTTAATTTCATTTTGATATTCAAATAATCCCAATAGTGTGTAAAAAATACACGCTTGAAATATTTTCGTAAAAAATCACTTTAACATTGTTAGCTGTCATTACAAGTGTCACGGCAGTTGTACAAAAAAACTATTTATCTTATCTCTGAACTTTATTTAATAGTTCTGCATCGTAGCTTGTAGTTCTTATAAAACCCAACACCTACTCAATACTGGTGTAATGGGAAGTTAATTCTCGCCGATTTGGTAGATCTTAATCAAAATCAGAATCTGATAACAGATTTAATATTTTAGCAATTACTGATTGGTTCACTCAATTTGGTCTTGTTTCTCCAATGTCTCAGACAACTCCTATGAGTATTGTGAAGTTGATAAGTTTTCCTGCTCTTTGGTCCACAGATTTTTCGGTTGACACTGGTATTGTTTCAACTTTTTCTGTATGTATATTCTGTGGCAGTATAAATTATTACAACCCTAAGTTGTTACCTTTATTCGTCTCATATTCCTCTAGTCGCACAAGCAATTAGAGCCACGAAACATAATGTTACCGGTTAGTACTCGGCTTTTCAAATTTTTGCTCAAAGTGCTCCATGTTGATTTTTGAACATGCGAGTAAGACAATTAACATTGGTGCTAAATTACAACAAATCAATGTCAACACATATTAAACATTTTGTAGAAATCCAAATCTTATTAAAAATCTGATACGAAAAAAATTTTCATGCAGGCGACCAAAAAAATTACGATATTTTATCCATGTCCAACAATTTTGCAAAATAATTTCCTTCAACATGCATCCATTGTATAAAAAAATGTATTCCCAAATTAGTTTATAATTTCAGGAAATGACCTGAACAACTGACATCTTTCAGATTTAAAGTATCATTCTATTGACATAGATGGAAATTTTTCTGATCAAGTTCCTTCAGATCAACATTTTACCTATACAGATTTATATAGTAATAAGTATAATGTGCGAATCAGATCATAATTACTAATTAATTCAGTGTTTTTTTTTATTTAGATCTCTTAATAATGATACTAAGCATATTTCTTTCCATTTGATAGCAAATTATATCATGAGCATAGTGAATATCAGATTATTTTATAGCCAACAACAAGATAAAGTAATAAATACATACAGACATCTTCAATTAGAAGATCTTACTATTTTGTTTTTTTTTTGTCGTTTATTTTTCCGATATCTTCGCAATGTATCTTCACGTTTTTAGTATAATGTTATTCTATATACCTTCCAATCATACTAGTTTCCTATGAATAACCAACTTTTCTCTTATCTTTGTTACTGCTCATCACAAGTATTTACTCGCTCCTCTTCTCCTCTTCTACACGTTATCCCGTGGTAAAAGAGGAGCCTAGATGACGACGCCATTTTTAGCAGCAAAAATTATTAGAACATTAGCTTTGCGAAATGTAGTTCATTATTTTTTATAATAGTGCTGACATTTCAACAATATCTGAAATTATTTTTACTTGAGGGAAATGTGGAAGTCACAGTGTAGCACATCAAGTAGTATGTAAAATCCTCGAAGGACACCTAATACTAATATCGGATGAACCCCACCAGAATATCCTAAACATGGATTCAATTAATTTCATATGTATGCGTTCTTCCTTTACAAATAAGTTACAACTGTTGGATGTAGCTTTTATGCACCCATTCAATACATATCATGCATTAGAGATTGGATCAGGGCTGAAAAATAATATCGCGGAAATGGTAACTCGCTATTAGGTAGCCGAGTTATTGAGACAATCAGATTTGCTTGCTATGAGTATTAAGATGGCATGTGTTCAAAGAGAATAATTCCGCCGTTCAAAATCGCCATAAAAGAATGCCAACATTACTAAGAATTCATCAAGAAATTAGTCCAATTGCACAACCAAAAGTAGTCTAGTATGACGTCTAGCAAAAATGAAAAATATTAAAAATATTAGTCTTGTACCCCCCGGTTTTGTCTAGCGTGTTTTTGTAAGAGAGCACAACCATCCACTACTGCTTTGATGACGGTAGCTTCGTATAATTCAGAGCTTTTTATGCGGGCCCTCGAGCTCTTTCAATGATTTTCACACTATAGTGTAATAAATAGAAAGGTACCATTTGGTTAGAACCGAGAGAGCTCTTATTCATACGATACAAGAGCAGAGTCATGTATATGATATATTAATGTTTTCTATGAGATTATGGAGGATGAGCGGGAGCTGAAAAAACATGACTGTAATATTTATTTTGACTTATTAATCATTGCTACTTTCATACATCATTTCACTTGTTTTTTGTTTATTAATTTTTGTTTCTTTTTGTGTGCTCAAATCAATATTTTATGATAATTAGATGTTTCTAATATCCCACATATTCGATATTAGGAGATATTTTAAACCCAATTTTGAGTTATCGAAGCTTTTGTCCTTTTAGTTGATTTCTGGTTTATTACTAATTGTCATCAAAACAAAATTTCTTCCCTGACTATATGTGTTGACAAATAAAAATCATGATCCTTCCTTTACTGATTAACTAATACATGCAATGATACGTCGTGTTCTTGATATGTTGCATTTGTCTTCTTTTTAATGAGAAGAGTAGTTTCTAATTATCGCTTAGATAGAAGACACGAAGTTAAATAACTCAAACATTTCATGCACATAACACAAACATTATCTGAAGAATCTTTGTCGAAGCTCATAGCACAGAAGTAATTATTTTCTTTTTTGAATACATTATTTATATTTCCCATGTTATTAGGGGTTTTATGAGACAAGCCGTCAACAATTCATTCATTTCTATTTTCGATTAATACGTAAATGACTCTAAAGTATTACTTATCTATTTTTACAGTTTACTATTGTAGTGCAAATATATGACCCACTTCTAAAAGAATATCATGTACAGAGGTTGTCCAGGAACTTAATTGTGATTGATTAGAAAAGGTCCACATAATGTTATGATCTGTCTGGCGTAGATCGTAATTACATATTAGTATCTGGGTTTTAAGCAATCAAAACAATTAAAAGTATACCAAATTGACAATGACATTCCACTAAATTCGTAAAATTTAAGATAAATAATCAAATACTTGTTATGTTGTGCTATAGAATATTATTATTTTATACGTATATACTGGGTGTTCCTGAACTTGATGCAAAAAATGTTCTTGATTTTAGGTCTCTTCTGTTTTAAAATTAGTTTTTTTGATAGTTTCTAAAAGAAAGATGAATTTTGACGTTTCGAACTTTTCTTTAAGACTTTATCAAAATATGATATTGACACTGACAATTTGCTTATTTATATTGATCTATAGATCATCTTCATCATGAATATCAAAATAAGGATAAAATCAACTTAGAACTTTGTTCCAATAAGAAAAATTAATTTTTCCTTGGTTAACACATCTCAAATATATAACAGTAATCAAGTAAATTTATTAGAATTTACAAAATGTAACAATAAATTTTACTTAAATTATTTAGATCTTTTATTATCATTTATAGTTTTTTCGTTCTTACGAATATGAACCATTTTTAAAAATTAGATTCTGATTCAAGAATTTTTGAATCTTTATAATTGAATTTATGTTTTTTTTGATATTTCATGATTCATCAAGGCAGTTCTATAACATTCTGTTCTTATGGTATACGAAACCAACTTGGTCCTTAAGATATTTCAACTTCAATTCGTATCATCCTGTGTCACAAAAAGGATCAGTGATAATAAGTTTGGCTGATAGATCTATCCAACTATCAGATCCTGAATTTAGATGCTTAGCTATTTAAAAAGCAAAAACTGCATTGAAAGAAAATAATTATTCGGAAAAAATGATAAATAAAATATGCAAGAAAAGGATAAAAAGATACTACAATCAATTTAAAAGCAGATAGGAAGGAAACATCAAAACATTTTTCCTTACGGTACCTTACGTACAAGAACTTTTCCAACAATCAAATCGTATTATCGAGTTATTTCAATAATATGATATTAGTATAAGTCATAAAGAACATGATACGTTATTCAAATAGGTATTTCACTAAATTAAAATCTATAACACCAAAAAACGAAAGAAGTAATATTATATATCAATTACCTTGTACTAATTGTGATGCTATCTACATAGGACAAACATCTCAGTATTTAGAAAATAGACTAAGAGGTCATCAATACGATAAAAAAAATAGAATTGCATCAACGAACCATGAAATATGAAAAAACATAAACTCAATTATAAAGATTCAAAAATTCTTGAAACGAAAACTAATACACGAAAAAGGGAATTTTTAGAAATGGTTCATATTCATAAGAAACAAAAGCTATAAATTATAATAAAAGATCTAAATAATTTGTGTAAAATTTATAGCTCTATTTTGTAAATTCTAACAAAACTATAAATAATTTAATTCATTACTGCTATATATTAATTTTTCTTATTAGAACAAAGTTCCAAGTTGATTTTATCCTTTTATCTTGATATTCATCATAAAGGTGATCTATAGATCAATATATATAAGGTTATTGTCAGTGTCAATATCATATTTTGATAGACTTAAAGAAAAGTCGAAAGGTCAAAATTCATCTCTCTTTTAAAAATTATCAAAAAAACTAATTTTAAAACAGAAGAGACTTAAAATCAAGAACATTCAGATGCATTATACACCACCACTACACGATAACTTGGTAATGGCGCGCAGACAGTGAATTTTGAGTCTTTGTAGTGTTAACAAAGTGTTCAGTATAGTTAATTTGTGGAAGCACTTGAAAATAATGCCCTACTATACCGAACAGTAACACAGTGGAAAGGAAAGTTTCAGCAAGGTGTGGCAACCATTTAAAAACAAGGTCCAGAAAGATCGCTCAGGGTGCGGACCGACATGGCACCTCACGTAATGGAATAAATAATTGATGAAGACAGACCATGGAAGATACTGGAGTCAGAGAGCGCAAGTGATATTATTTCCGAGGGCATCGCAATTCTCATTTAGAGAACGGCAATTTTCATATAAGCGCGCTGCTCACGAATAACTTACCTCAGAGCCTTCGCAGCTCTCCTACCATCTGTTGTTCTTCGTGAACAGTAAACTTGCAGAATTTCCACAAGACACGTATGTTTGTTATTTATTCACATACATATATACAAGAAAAAAATGACTTATGAAATAAAATAAATATATTGTATAAATTTCTTCTAATCTTTAATTATTAGATCGTTTTTATACGCTTTTGCTAATAAATTGTATTGAATTTGTATCTCTTCAAACTATTATTGCCTTTTTGAATAGATAACTCTCTTGACGTTTCGACCTAATATCGGTCCTTATCAAAATATAATTTGGCATTAATAACTTGAATTTATCAACCAATAGATCTCATATAACAAGAATATCAAAGTCTAAGCCGTTTCTAAAGTTTTTTAGAACCAGTGTTAAAAATAGAGGATCTACCACGAGTTTGCAGAATTGAACCACGAGCCTATGGCGAATTTTCCACATGTGCTATTACGATATTTTCCGACAACAGAATAAACGTAATTAGTATGTATTTTTCAAATTTTATTTTATGGTGAAGTTACTACAGTTATGATAATAAATTGTTTAGGTTAGGTTATGTGCTGGTATTCTAACTGCAGCTAAAATAATTATGCCATTGTGTGGAAATGTAAATGTCGGTAATCATCGCAAAATAAAACCACAGTCGTCGGACAATCGGATTTATCAAATTTTCCATTTCACTTGGGTATGCCGCTGGTCGTTTCAGTGTTCATGAATTTCACTCTGTTTCAAACATCCTAAACTTTTATTCACATCAAAATAACTGAAGAATATTAAAATAAACTTATATTGGTTTTCTTTGAAACAAACTATTTTTGTCGTATCTATGATGAAATGTCAAAATATCGATATCCCCTGTTGTAACCGGCGCCACTGACTTCACCTACCTTGCCTTATCTCTTGATGGTGGATTCTCTCTACAGGTCTATGGCAACCGAATGCATATCGCTAATCCTATGACTCAGTTCTACTCACGCTGTCTAGATAAATTGACGTCTGCGTACCGACTCCGGCTATGAATAACATTTCACGTAAAAGTTAAATAGAAGTAGAAGTTAGAAAATTAAGCTAAAAATGACACCTCAATCTACCCCAGTGTTTCACTATACAAAACAACCCCTTTTAACGCAAAATACCACCCACGTGACAATAACTAATTCTAAAAAGTTGAAGAAAAACAAGTGTCAAGGTAAACATAAAAAAATCAAGTGTGTTATTGTTGGAGACCAAGCAGTCGGAAAAACTTCTTTAGCTGTTTCTTACAGTAACGACAGTTTTCCTAGTGAATATGTTCCTACAGCTTACGACAATTATAACGGTAAGTTTGATCTGTTTTTTTTTTGAAAAATTAACCCATAAACATTTATAATTATGGAATATTTTCAATTATTACATATTACTTGTGGTAATATTATTATAAAAATTATTTTCTGAATGACTAAATATACCTGTTTTTTCTTCAAATAAATGAAATGTGTGTATTTAGAGTAATTTTTCAAAAAAAAAACATTTTTGAGCTCTTATTTAAAGGTTACTGTCACGGAAACTAATTATTATATCTCGCTGATTAAGATTAGGTTATATTTTTGAGGACGTAGCTTGTTGTGTAATAATCAATATACTTATTTCATACCTAATGTTGTTTCTACTATGTACCATGTACTACTAATTTGTAAAGGGACTTCTCCCATACTTTTTAATGACAAAAACAGTCATCTAAAACAATTGTAATGTATGATCATTGAATATAGAAGTTGCAGACAAGTATATTTGGTTCATATGGAAAGTTAGTCCACAATATCTTTTAATATGTTATCTAGGTGCTTAACGTAAACGTAAACATCTAACAATATATTATACCATATAGAATTTGAAATTTTGATACACACATGAGTTTGTATGATTACCAAAAATTATTATCATTATTTCATAATTATTTCATTATGGTCAAAAACCTAAGCTTTTACCGCAATATTTGAATTTAGGTAGAAATCTTCAATTTTAATCACATGATTGATTTTGTCTAGCTTTGAGTTGAAATATTCACTGATGAATATGATATAGTCATATGAATGACTATATTATTAGTCATAGTATATATCATATTTTAAAATTACCAAACTTCCATTCAACATGGTATAAAATGTCGATTTGGTCGACATCCACTCATCGAGTTATATAATGAAATTTGTATTCTAATAATAAAATGTAAAAATTAACAAAATTTGTTTTCGTTGGTAACCAATTTGCCCCACTCAAAACTACTAAATGTCAATATACTGACAAAAGTTTATCAGCCATATTGACTTGAATCTTTTAACGTCACTAGAAAAACTATCAAGCTTTCTCGTGTATTGGAAATTGACACGTGTAAGTGCAGGCAACTCACCATAGATCAGTTGATTTCTTCTTTATGCACCAGCGATATTCCAGACTATTTCCTTCGAAAAATTTTTTAGCCAACCAAAAAGCTGTAATATTTTATGTTTACCTAGCAACGAACAAATTTCAGCGATAATACTGCACTAGTGCAAATTATCGATAATTTGCACTAGTGCCAAATTTTCGTCTAGGATTAATAAACATCATTTGGTTTTAATTTTATATTTTTAGAAAAGGAACAATTATTGAAAATGCAATTAGAATATACAACTTTACTGGAGGCCGACGATGGTGTTTCTATGCTGCTTCCACCACTTCTTATTGTTACTTCGCTACTGTCATTTCGCATTTTTTGTACAATTTCCTCGTGGTGTTCACTATTTACTTGGAGGTAACTCTTTATCGAGGCCTGATTTGAGTGTCCGGTAACCTTCATAATTTGATTTTCTGAAACCCCAACCTTGGCAAGCTGAGTAACTGCCGCAGCACGGTTCGAGTGATTTGTCACTTTTATTCTTTTCGTGTCAATTCCTATAGCTTCCGCTGCATCTCTTGTCCACTTTGAAATTTCATTTCGTCCTACTGGACAATTTTTAAAAAAACCTTTTGATGTTTCTTTCATCCATGATGGGTTTACAGTTAAGAAAAGACGATCGACCGTAATATGTTTTCCTCTTTTTTCTTTAAACATTTTAAAAAGCCTGCAAAATTATAATGATAGATTGTTTGATATCATGCTTTACATTAAATACCTTATTGGGCATTTATCAGGCTCGGTGGTGTTTTGGACTAACCATCTTTTTTCTGTTAACCTATGACTCCCTCCTTGCGCTGTCTTAGAATAAATAGGATT
This sequence comes from Diorhabda elongata, assembly GCA_026230145.1. Classification (NCBI taxonomy): domain Eukaryota; kingdom Metazoa; phylum Arthropoda; class Insecta; order Coleoptera; family Chrysomelidae; genus Diorhabda; species Diorhabda elongata. The sequence goes on from CM047926.1 coordinate 41,187,026, forward strand.
ATAAGCTATGCGTCCTGTAGGGTTGCCGTAGTTGTCAAATTCTTCTTCAAAGTAACTCAAAAGGCAATTACATGCTTCTCCTCCTCTCCACGCCAGTTTATATGAAGCAATATGAAAGAACTTGCGTTGAAGTCCGTCCGGAGTCGACTCGTCCCAAATGGCACACATTTTATCAATATCTTGTCCTGATAAGCTAGATGCACTTGTTTTTCTTTTTTCAGGACACTTTTGCAACTGCTTCCTTTTTGCGTCTCTCGCAGTTCTGGCGCATTCAAACGTTACATCTTTAAAAGGATCGAAAATAATGTTAAACTCTTCATAACATTTTTGTTGCAAAATTTTCGCTACTGTATTCCAAAGTGTTTTGACAACACCTTCTTTATATTCTTCCCCATCACTACGTCTCATGTTGAAAGCGAAATCTCTTAGAATTACGGCCAGCTGTGCGACAGAAGTTTCCTTGTTCAAAGTGTATTTTCGTTCATTACAAAATTGTTGAAACTGTCGCCACGCAGAATCTCTCGACTTTTTCGTATTCAGTGGAGTTAGTTTATCCACTGCGGCGTCTATTACTTGCGTGGTATTCTGCCCAAAACGTAAACTCATTTTGAAATATTTTTTCACGAACAAAACTGTTGTCAATAAGTTACCGTAGATACCAATTCAATGCCAATATGATGATCGTCAACTACGGTATAATTTAAAGAATAACAAATTTTAAACGCAGAATTAAGTTTATTTTAAATTAAATTTTTCTCAGGAAATAGTCTGCCAAAATGCCCTCTCGTGTATGTCAAATTGTCTCATAATTTCCTCGAGTGCGCATTCGCGCACTCGAGAAAATTAAATTATCAACAATTTGACATGCACTCGGGACATTAATATTGATCATCATATAGCATTGAGATAGAAAAGACCGGGTCTGATTTAAAGACCAGTCACTTATCTTATGTCACACCTATTTAAGAGGAGCAGTAGATTGGTAAACATGCTAAAGTCCAATATGCGTGTGCCTCAGCTTGTCACATGCCAGGTGTCTCCATAGTGTAATAGCTGAACTTTTGACTATACCAGGATAAAGTTATACTAGGGAATAGAGTGCTACAGAGACACCACCTATGAACTAGTCATTATATACTTGAACATATATTTAAACAAACTAAGTGCTCATAGATGTTTTATTATTAATGAAAATATTTGACTCTCTACTTGAATCATAACATAATGGAGGAAACAACGGTATGAGAAAAATGTGAGGAGTAAAATCTATCGATGAATGACCTCGTTACGTTTTTGATGCGCACCCTATGATGCGCAACTTTCTAATTTGTCAGTGTCAACATACTTACATTGCTGTTTTATTAAAAATGTCAATAATTAATATTGTTATTGTGGAGTTTTAATTTTTATCATTGTGTTCCGCTAAAGTGAACTGAAAGTATTTTCAAATAACTATGGCAGAAAGAGGTGTAGATGATATTGCCGGAACATCTAACAAACACGTGGTTGCACATCTGAAATTTACTATTGTAAAAAGTTTAATGTAAAATATTTCGTCGATTAGTAGTAATAAATGTATATGAAATGAATAAATATATATTTATATATGTAAATTAAGGAGTAAACTCCAGTCGTGCGTCGGAGCTGACACACACAATTTTTTTTAGGTAATTGGAATATGTATTGACAATGCCCTAAGATAATGCTTTGGTGAAATAATACTGAGACTTTTTTGGGAATTAATATCATAAAAAGAATTGCTCTTATGTTCATAGTATTTCTCACAACAGTAATTAATTTAATATATGAATAAATTCAACACTTAATTTTGGAAGACTTATGTAGCTTAAGCGATTAAGAACGTTAACTAATATTTAAATTGAATATATTTACTGGAATTTATGTTGGAATTTCTTTTAAAAGTGTAGCAATCTTTAGAAATTTCTCTTGAATAGCTTATTATATAGATAAATTAGTATTTTTAGTAATTTTTGGAAGATAAAATTTGACGTTTCGATTTTTCTTTAAGTGTTTATCAAAAATTATTAAAAAAACTATTATTAAAACAGAAGAGACCTAAAATCAAGAACATTTAGATGCAATTATATATATATATATATATATATATATATATATATATATATATATAAATTTAATTTTCATTAATTATTAATTTAATTTAATTGCATTCTTTCTTTAATTTCTTGGGTTCATAGGTTGTTTGGATAAAATAATCAAACTTCGATGAAATGTCACTTTTTTATGATAGATGTGTATAATGTATAATTTTTAGAATGGATAAAAAGAGATCTTATTTTATTTTGAATTTCGTAATTTAGATGATTCATGTTGCATTCAATATAACATAAAGATATTTGTCACAGGTAATACTTTGCAACTAGAAATTTTTTGTGTAAAATTAGGACCTAAAGATAAAACTTCTTTCACTTCATTTGATATGATAGTATCAGTTAAATTTCAGATCCATTTTGATTCTATTTCATTTGTATTTTCAGCAATAGGTTGTTGTTTTAATATTAGGTTATCAATTTTCTTGATATTTTTTTCTTTGTAATTATTAAAAAGTGTTTCAGTTCTATCTCGATATTTTTCTTAAATTTTTGGAAAATATTGATAGGACTTACTTCACATATTTTAACTGTTATGTTTTTTAAATCGTTTCCTAATTTTCTTATTAGAGTAGTTGCCTCGGTAATAGATAGTTGTATGACTTGGAAAATAAATAAAACGATAACGATAGAAAATAGATAAAAAAAGATTGTGATATTCATGCTGCAGGCGACTATTTGTAAATTTTATACAGGATAACTTTAAATTTAGAAATTGTTGGTATGAAATTATCTTTTTTGCGAAATAATGGTATACGAAACCAACTTAATCCTCAAGATATTTAAACTTCAAGAATGATAAAAAGCATATTCAAGAAGAGGATAAACAGATACCATAATCAATTAAAAAACAAAACATAAACGAAGCATCAAAACTTAAAACATTTTTCCTTAACCATATGTACAAGGATTTTCCCAACAATTAAAGAATTATTTCAAAAAATATGATATTAGTATAAGTTATAAAGGACATAATACATTATCCAAATATTTCACTAAATTTAAATCTAAAACACCAAAAGATGAAAGAAGTAATATTATATATCAAGTGCCTCGTACTAATTGTTTCGCTGTCTACATAGGGCAAACATCTCAGTATTTAGAAAATAGACTAAGAGGTCATCAATACGATAAACAAAAATAGAACTGCATCAACGAACCACTAAAAATCAAAAAAACATAAATTCAATTATAAAGATTCAAAAATTCTTGAAACGGAATCTAATACACGAAAAAGGGAATTTTTAGAACTGGTTCACACAAAAAGACCTAAATAATTTAAGTAAAATTTATAGCTCTTTTTTGTTAATTTTAATAAAACTATATAAAATATAATATATATATATATATATATATATATATAATAATTTAATAAAGTAAAAACAAATTAGTATCATTAGACCAAGTTCTAGTTTGATTTTATTCTTATTTTGATATTCATGATGAAGGTGATCTGTTAATAAATATAAATACGCAAATTGTCAGTGTAAATCTTATATTTTGACAAAGACTTAAGCAAAACTCGAAACATTATTATTTTTTAGTTTAAAAATTGCTTTATCAAGCATGTGGTGCTAAGATTTCAGAACAAATTAGTGAATATTCGTTATTTTTTTCAATCTTTCTCGATAACCTCGATCAAAAAATTGATTAAATCTTTTTTGGATGTGTCTCAAGGCTAACACAACACAAAATAGTATCCGGATTTAACACAACTCTCATATTATTCAAAAATGAAATTTCAATGTTAAGATTCGAATATTTAGGATTTTTAACGGGAAAAAACTGTTTTTTCTCATTTGAAACTGCAATTTTTCATACAAAAATAAAGGTTGTTCTGAGTTATACTACAATCATAGTACAACGTTACCCTGATTATGAAAAGTGTTTTCATAAATTTGAATTAAACCATCGAATAACAATCAAACTGTGATATCAGTTGAATATTTAATTTTCTAAAATTTTTCAAAAAGTCAATTTTTCTCGAATGCAATCGTTTGTTTTTAGTCCTTTCAAAAAAGCCGGTTAGGATTTGGAAATTTTACTTTTCAAATATTTCCATAAAAGTTGTCTATGTGGAGGTTGGAGATTGATAAGTTTTCCGTTTCAAGTGCTAAGGCCCATAACTTCCCACCCACACGTTTAATTCAAGAGGATGTTGGGTCTGTACTTCTTGGAATGATTTAGGATGTTCGTCAATCCAGTAACGGCTATTGTGTTTATTTAAGGTACTATTACAAAAAGAAATATTTATCATAAAAACAAATATTGAATTGAAAGTTCACACTAGCATTTATTTTGTCAGTCATAATATCACAATACCGAGAATGTTTGTTTGGAAAATCTTAATTCATTTGTGACCCAATTATGGATGACATTTATTATGCTGCAAAGTGCTACGAAATAGTAATAGTACCTGAAAACAAGATTTTTCTACAAATTGTCTTAAACTTGTAGAATCTTAATTAATATGTTCATGTGACGGAGAAATGACACATCATCAAATTACTTTTTCTGCAGGATGCTCCAACAAAAGGTTACATTGTCCATAGGATGAGAGAAAAACCGGAAAATATTATGAGGTATGCATAGAAAACGTTCATAACGCCAACCGTTTCCAAGTAACGGGTGTTGAAGATAAAAGAACTCTACACATTTTTTACAATTTACAACAACATTGAAATGAAATTATACCAGAATATGGTTTATAAGCTAATCTTATAAATTTTTTTTGTATTGAACATAACTTTTTAAACTAAATTAAACTTTCTGGAACCGTTGGTGACATTCACTACGATACACGAACAATCACAATTACAATGACTGACGTGCGTTTCGATAACCAAGTCATCGTCTTCAGAGACTGAAGATAACCTGAAGTATACTGTCAAATACTAAAGTTCAAATGACAGGAGTCTTGATGACATCTAAGTAAATATTTGCGACAGAAATTTGTTAATATTGAGGTCATCTTTGATATTTATAGTAATAAATATTCATCATACTATGATTTTTCATACATCGAAATATTCATCTAAAATTTATTACGTTACCCGATCAAAAATGTCTCAATTTTCTATGATAACATATTTTTTATACTTCTACTATGTCACCCTATAACTTTCTTATCATCAAACCAATTGCATCAGATATAATATACGAAGGCCTAGAATCTTACATTTCAGTTTGGACTATTAGTCATGGACCACCCTGAACAGTGCTAACGGTTTAATCTATCATTTTTCGATAAAACTGATAAATTACTCTTTTGTTAATCGTTACACATGAAAATGATTTGCTTTAAATGTTTGCGTTTTCAAATAACAATTTTAATCATCGTTCTCATCAAATGATTAATTGTGAAACCTGGGTTAGTCAAACAAACTAAATTGGAAAGACATTTCACGCAAGTAATGCACTGATAAAATTGGTTTTCATGAACCTTATGATCAGTTGAAGAATACCTGCATTAATACAATTGTATTTCACGTTTAGCTGGAAACTGCATGATTTAAAGACGTCTGTGCAAAAATGAATTAATCCTTGTTAAATAGATTCAGGATCGTGAATAATGATGGAGTTGAAATTATTCAAATACGAGTACTGCTACTTGAGTTTTGATTTAGACATTCCAACATTCCAATGGAGGTATCTCCAAAACATGTGATTTGAACGCTTGGACCGCTTCTTCACGTATAGAAAAATGTTGATCTCACAATTTATTTTTGATATGCGGGAATAAGAAGAAATGCTAAGCTAGGATTGTTCTTCGCATAACCCACCTGATGTGAGAGAGCTCGCATTGTCATGATGGAGAATATTTTCTACGATTGATTTTTTGAACACTTCTGACAAACAAATGCTGGTGTACCATTCATAATTGACCGTTCCACGTTGGTCTTATGGAACGATGACGACAACAAAATTAAACCATTTGCTTAGAAACCTTTTGATGGATTTGGCTTATTTTGAAAGACCCATACAGTCAATTGCTGTTTAGTTGTCACGATCTTATAGATGATTTTTTCAACATTTCTTTGGACCAATCGGCACGAGCTTTATTTGTGCGATTGTCAAATTATGCGGTCTCCAACGCGAACAAAACTTTTTGACAGACTAATGTCCAAGTTTGTCTCAATCTTACGGTATGTCATATGGCGATATTACAATATCAGTTTACGCACAGCATCGATGTTTTCTGGCACAACAGCCGAATTTGGACGACACGTCGAAAATCATTGAATATCATCGCACGAAAATGTTGGCGATTTAATTCCATTTTTTGACCAAGAATGTTTCAAGTTTCCGTAAAGAACTGAAACGGCATTCTCATGACAACACGTTCTGAGTACGTTCACCATTAAAAATGACAAACTTTATGAAGGTAATGTCAGATTTCATATATTCATACCAGTGTTGCACTATTTCTAAGTAGCAATTCTCGTAGACAAGATGTCTGATTAAAGGAAGAAATAAGCTTTTAAAATAATTTCACCAACTTCCTTTTTATCATGTCTAAATAGTATACAGTTTGAAATTTAGTAATGAATTATTTTCAAATTAAATAAGACCTAGAGTGAAGCTCGATCAGCAATCCACTGATATGAAAATCCTTCCTACAAGAGCTTTTGATGAATATATGATATTGAAGGTTATGTTAATGATTATTGTTTCAAATGCTCTATGTAATTTCACATTTAAAATTCGATGTTGAGTTTTAAGATAGTCATTATTTCGGAAAAAATATTTTTCATGTAAATACTTGAGAAAGAGAAGTTACCAAGCATTATAAAGCAATCCCTATGATTTTCTTGTTAAAAATACATACATGAAAATGATCTTCATCAAGTACGAAGGTTTGAAAAAAGTGGTTAATTACAACTTAAGGTATTGGCATCTCCATAACACCCCTAATTTGAGTATATAAAGTCACTTCTAATATAAATATTTGTTAAGAACACGATAATTTTTTGAGCTTCACAAATTATTTAATTTGATATGATTTCATTTCATTTTTAAGTTCTTTTTGAGGCAACTTTTGATATCATTTTCATTTCGCAGCTATACAAATGGTTTGAGATATTTGGCAGAGATCCATTCTCACTTTGTCACTCGGTACATATTACCCACATAATATCAAACATATCTGAAGATTTTCTGATCATTGATCTATTTTTTTTTCAATTTTTTATTTAATACTTTAAAGCTTCAACCTCTGAGATGGCAACATCTAAAAGATTTTCATTCAAAGTATTCACTATTTCTCATTATCAGAAAAATATTATTTCGCAAAATAAATCGTTAAATTCCAATGTTTTCGAGATAACAAATATAAATTTTAATATAATCAATGCAACAATCAGGTGATTTATCCAGTGTTATTATCTATGACGCATTTTCTATAATCATTAAAATAGATTTTTTCGTACAATAAGGGGGCAAACAGACATACACATACGCTATTTCGAAAACCTAGGAATAGTGTTATGTCAAATTGTACAAGAAAAAGTGGAGAGACATAAAGGAAATAAAAAACCAAATTTATAATTTTCACACATTGAAAATATTTATCTTGAATGAAGAAATATTTTTAACTAAAAAAAAAACTTTTAATGATTAATTATATTGATATGAGATATTATCTTTAAAATCTCACTCCCAACAAGAGTGACGCTACGAAACACCAGCTCTTTTATTGACGAGCATGAGAGCAGCTGAGTTTGCGTCAAAATCACTTTGATGAGCTTGATTGAAAGAGACAAGGAATTCAACCGTTCACAATGACATATATACTGTCAAAACTCATATTTTAGACGAATACACGTATAATAATAATATTTTCAATCTTCTGGATACTATCATACTTCTTATTCTTCTTCTCAAGAACTCTTCATCCCTTTTATCCATTTTTTCCACTTTTTCCAATCCTTTGCTACTTCATTCATCTGCTGTATTGTTCTCCTCCTTTCTGCGTTATTTGTTGTAATCAAGTTTTCCTGGGTCTTCCTTTCCTTCGTTTCTTATACCTTTTCAATTGTGTCACTTATATTTTCAGATTTATTGTGTTCTTGTCTTTACCCGTTTCCGTTTGCAATAAAACGAACACCGGCTGCAATACAGGATACTACTAATTGCGTTGGAAGAGCCTTTTATAGAAATTAGAATAACTATTCCCGATTGTTGAATTAATTAATGTATCTCTAAAAACATCGATCACTCGTTGAAAATTATTATTGAAGAAAGTAAGAAAATTACTGAAAATACTATAGAATTTTGAGAAAATCTAGATTGAATGTATTTATTGATAAGATGATTGTTATGTATTTCTTCCTTAGAAAATAATTGATGTTTATTGTATTGTTCGTTTATTTGTAATAATCATTTTTAAATAAATTCAATTGCAATTTAAATTTTATATTTTGTCTTCTACACAAACTAAAATCGAGCAGTGAAAGGCTGTGACACGTTACAACCTCATTTGTAGTAAGAATGGCCTGATAAATGAACATAAATACCATACCTAATTGTTTCACCCAGTAGCAATATTGTAATTTTTATTATTCCCATCTTCTTTTGATGTAGGTATATGTCAGAACTGTTTATGCCAACACAAAAGTGAGATGATAAAGTTCGGGTGGGTTGGGAGTGTCTCAAGATAAACGCTGCAGCTTGTTCTGCAAAAAATTGGAATAATAAATGTTTTCCAACAATGTTTCTTACTAGAGAACTTATTTTTTCTACGACCGTGCGTTTTAACCCACTTTCCCGCACGGATTTTAGTTTTGAAAGTGTTACTTTCCCGCACTAGTGCGGGAAAGTAAAATTATGCAAATTTTGACCTTATTAGATAGTTTTTTAATTCTGAGATCATAACTATTGTTACTTCAGGTAAATAAATATTTGCGAAATAGTCCATCAAATAAAATTTAAACCTTTTCTAGCTTTTTGTAGCATACAGATATTCTTTATATAACCATGTAATTGTTACTAAAACGTCAAAGTTGTTCAAAAGTTCTTGGAAGTGACCGAATAAGTGCAATCTTCTTCTAAATTAAACCACATTAAACCGAATCCGATACAATAATATTAATGGATTCATCCGACGAAGAACTTCCCGAAGCAATTTTGAAGGCTGCAAATTCCGAGCTGTTACCTGCCAAATGACTTAAAACCGTCACCGTCCTCGTCATCTTTATGCGACCTGCAACCGATGCCATCCTCTTCGACGTCATTTACCTTCCAGTTGAAACCAAATAAATCCACTAGACCGGCAATTCTTACTAGTCTACAGAATACATCAAATTGTGTTTTCAATATTAATATTTATAATAATTAGTAGTTTTTATTTAAAGTTTTGTATATTATTATGTTTGTTGGAATAAAACAACTTGTTAGGAAAATAACTATTTTAGTAATATACTGGTATAGAATCCAGAAATTAAGATACATAAAAAAATCACCATAAAAACGAGTCGCTCCTGAGTGCCAATAACCATCAATAATATACTTTTCATAATTCTAAAAAGGGCCTCCCTACCTTAGATTATTGAAGTGCATTTACCCATCCTTCGTGGGTGAAAGATGTTCAATTAATATGCAAGCCTATACAATGTGCCTGTCTGTGTATACGCTATGACTAGTAAATCATGAGATGTGCATTCTTGGAAATGTAGGGGATCCGTTGTTATATAATGGAAGAATACTGATTATTCAGTACCCATATAGTAACTAAAAATGTAAATGATTACCTACTGCTTACTTTCTGAATAGAAATATGAAAACGATTCAACTATTGAATGTAAAGTTACAATTAAAAAAAAATGCGAACGTGATTCTGAAAATTAATGTTGAAATTGCAAATCAAATACTCGTACAACTCATTTCATTCACTCATGAAGTTCATTAAAAAATTATGTTTGATGTTTATTTTATCTGGTTTATTTCTATAAAATAATTATACATGTGTGTAGACTATTCTATTCTATTCTAGGAAGACTTCACATTGAATATTTCTCACTATTTACTCTATTTCTTTCTCCTACTGTAAGCTCTATTGATATATTCAGGTTTACGTCTCTATTCACCTTTTAGGAAGTCTACATAAATAGTCAAATCCACGGTCTACAATCCTTAGTCTTTTTCTAGCTAACTTTTAGTCTGTTTAAGTTTCTATAGGATAATAGATACTCGTATGTGCGTTCCTTTTTCCCTCTTTAACTGTATCCTTATAGGTTTCTCAGCGTCGTTTTTTAAGAAAGTCATGGAATTTTGTTTTCGTCGACTATCTCAAAAAGATAGAACAATTACGCATAATTTCTTGATATGGTAAAGAGAAAAAGCTACCATACAAAAGAAAGTGCTTTTTCATTTCTGTGATCGCCATGGGAAATTCACGTTCTACATTCGAATTAGTTGACGACTGCCCACTTTTTCCCAACCTCAGAGTTCCAATTTTGAAGAAAAATACCACAACTACTATTTTAAAAGTTTACAAAGGATAGAGTATCGCTGAACTAAGTATATAGTCTTGAAATGAGGAGACTATGTTGAATAATAAAAATGATTATAGAAAAAATGTCTTTTTTCTAGGAAGGAAACTTTCCATATATCCCATTAGCGCCTACCGTTACCATAAGGCAACACTTTCAGGTAGATGTTAAAATGAATACTAATGACAGAGTTTCTAAGCTAGAAAGGTGAGAGATGTTCCATATGATGTGCAAATGTGAATTGTTGCAGGAGTAATAAAAGCAGTTAACTTGTCTGATCTTCTGAAACTGCGAAACTAAGGGTTTTTTGAAAATATGATTCCTAATTTCAAACAAGTGGAATTATTCTTATATAATTTGATTCTTTATACTTCTATTCATAAATCTGACCATATTAAAATGCAAACAATATTTTAAGAAAATAAGAAAAAAATTGTGCGTGTGTTACTGTGATAATTCTGTTTTCCGTTTCTTAGGAAACGTTTTCTCTCGCTAAAGTGTTGAACATTATATATAATGATCATAATATAAAGCATAATGATGGAAGTATGCCCAAATATTATGGACGTTCTAACGAGGACAAGAGACCAAACGTAAATACAAAGTACGAAATTTGGAGAAGCTTCTAGTCCATTGCTAGTACTAGATGAAGTGTTTCATATAAAATGTATTCACTGTATAATCTATACATTGAGAATTTGTTTTCTTTTGTAGCGTTATTTTCATTTTTGGGATTTCGGGTGAATCAGCTATCATCATCACCATCATTTAATTGTCTTGCGGTACCAGGGAAACCACAAACTTGATAATATGGTCCCACTGGCAGACAAGATCATTATGATCCAGTGGCCAAAGTTGCAATAACACAATGTGTATAAAGGCGGAATCGATCAAATGGATCAGAATATAAGCTGTTACCATATAGGTAAGAAATGGTACAGGCCTTAAATTTCATGTTTACTAGACCTTGCTATGCAAAATAGCTGGTTACTGTTAAACAAAACGGAAGGAATAAAGGTCTCGCAACTTAAATTCGAAAGAGAAGTGTTCAATTACCATATTACCATATTAAAAATTGTGTTTTTGCTAGAGTGGAGATATTCCCAAATAGGTATTACAATGCCTAGCGTTGCCATATGGCAACAGTAGATTTTGAAAAAACCGTAAGTTCAGTAATATATTCATTTTTTAACAATTAGACAAATTAATGGAGTAGTAAAGGACCGGAAAGAGTGGAAAATGGATAATAAAAACAAAACCCTATTATTCTAGAGCAGAATACCTTTTTCTCATTTTGGTGTTATTCCTAATAATGCATTGATAGTTCCAACTTTTAATGTATTTATGTATTAATTAATAATTTTGGTAGTAATCAGATGAGGTAGGCACTATATTGCTAAAATATTATATATGAAACCTTATTTACAGAATTTAATTTATGGTCTTCGGTTACCAATTTCCCCACTGGCTTATATTTCACCCTGAATTTGTTCTACACATATTTTATATCTTAACATATGAGTATTTATCACAATAATTCCTATCAAAGTTATTATAAACTAATCTTGACCATAACATAGCTATTGAAACCTCGAGTCATTCACATTATCCTTCAACAATAAAACAAGATAAAATTTCATAAAGTTTACATGTTAATTTATACGAGAGCTGTTTCTAGGTATTGAGAATATAAAGAAAAAGTAAATGATTTTCATTAGTACGAGGGATCATCAGTAAAAATAGTAAAATTGGTGGAGGGGGATAATCTATGACCATGCAGATGTAGACATATTTCTGATGTGTATTCTAGCTGAATTTAACATGAACTATTACCATTCTGATGACCGTCACTTCATCGATCCTATTGTTAAGGAAACATGGATTGACATTGCGTTAAAAGAACACGTAGATTGGAAACTCTCCGAATCACCAAAGACAAACAAATTGGAAGTTACATCATCTGCTGGCAAAGTAACGGCAACACTATTCTAGGATTCATGTGGTATTATTCTGACCTAGTGCTTGGAGCATGATCATAAAATAGCCGCATATCACTTTGGTATCATTTGGTATATTCAATGCTTAAAGTGTCCAATTTCTGACTTCATTTGAATCGTCGTGAAGTAAAATAATTCGTCGTTGCGGACGATGGTGGATTTTTTGTAACCAAATATATCACGCTGAATTAATTTCCTATTGTTGTTGTTTGAGATTTAATATCTGAAAGAGAGTGGGCTGACCAAAACATATCGTGGTTGATCAGGAGAATTTCCGTTACATTTTGGTAACTACCAAGTGGACTAACCTCAAATAGAAAATACTCCATGAAATGTAAATTCATTTTCATAAAAATTCTATGCTAGAAATAATATTCTCTTAAATAAATAATTGATTTGAAATCAACTCATTAAGCAAACTTAAATAGCCACGTCTTATTTATTATTCGAATGAATTCTCATGAACAAATATCACCTGCCTAAATCGACACGAAGTAAAAATATGTTATTTAGATAAAAAGTATTGTAAAATTGGATAATTATACTAAAATGAAAATTCTGCCATTAGAATATAGGAAGGGAAAATCCCTGCTTGTCCTTTTCGTACACTATGTAGGAATAGTAAGTCTTAACTCCTAAGAATAGGTTGAATTTTAATAGTTTTTAATCATTTCGTGAGCTTCTCGAACCACTTCCATTTTTGGTTTATTATATTAGTTAAACCTTATGACTGTTTAGGTATCTGTAACATCTAACGAGTAGTGAATATTTTTCTTTGGAATATTGTTTATCTTTTTTTAATATCAATGGTAATACCTAATTTTACAAGAACATGAGAATTTGTTTAAAAAACGGTATTCTTAAAAAAATAATAAGCAATTATAAGTTTGACTTCTTCTTTTTTTACTTTCTTCGTTCTCTGAGCAAATGGCTGTTTTACATGAGGTAGGTAGCTAGCCTTGCCTCACAACCCTCCTCTTTTATCCGGGCTTGGGACCGTCAACATGGTCGCTGAGCTACTCAATCCGCCCAACGGCCATACTTGCAGAGCGGAGACTGCAACTACTAAGCGGATTCTTAGAACGACCGAGATGAAGGAGCAATGAAATTAGAAGAATGTGTGACGTTCCGGATATAGTGAGATGGACTAGAACTAGAAGAAGAGCATGGAGAGATCATGTCAATAGAATGGACCACGATCGACTGACGAAAATCGCAAAGGAAGAGAGACCCAATACAAGTAGACCGCCTGGAAGACCACCAAAGCGCCGGTATGAGAACTGGTCCTCGGAGTCACAACTTAGGCTGCCTCTTTGAAAACACAAGACTTAAAATAAGAAGAAAAAAAGAAGAATAATAAGTTGTGAGGTGGCAATTGTATGATATATTTAATTTATTATTAAGCTAGTTGTTCCCAATAATAATATAGGAAACATTTGAATGTAAGATTACCACAAAACTTGACAATTAAAGGACTCGACAAGTTTTTAATCAAACATCATTTTACCAAGAGTCACTTATTATTTAGAGAACCTAGACGTCGACTGACGAGGCTTAGCCGAAGCATTTTAATCACATTAACGAAGTCTTATACCGTGAGTAATATATTTTTTTCTTCGGACGTACACATAACAAATGTAATAAAATAAATCGCTTGTCCAGTTCAAGACTGGTCTAACTCAAAATAAAGCGATTTTCAGTTTTTTGCATGAATTATCTTCAAATTGCCTCTACTAACTCTATGCAAGACCGTTTCTTAAAAAACTTAGTGGATCACCCCTAGATGGAGTGCATGTCAGTGGGCCATCTTTGATTTGTGGAGGGGGGGCTGTGCAAGAGTGAATCATTTCAGTTTTGATCCTTGCCACACATAGAGAGAGTGGAGTTCTATTGTGCAATAGTGGGTTATTATGTGATAAACCGACAGTAAGTAACTTTTTCATATCAATCTGAACTATTATGATAATGGCTCTATTTTGAATGGTAAATTAACAACGTTCACTCTGTTATAGAACGGGCTATAAAGAAATATAGAAAAGCCTCACCTATCTACTTCCCAGAAAATTATATTTCTATCATCTCACAAGCAAAGAAGACACCTCCAGCATACGCTGTCAAGCAAATAGATTTCTCCGAAATCATCGATTTGAAAAAGCTGACAGCTGACTTGACAGGACGCTTTGTTCAATGAAGACGATGTTAAGGTACCAATCGCTGATATCTGTGTGATTGAGACCCACAAAGATGAGCCTGGATTTTTTCGATATAAAACATCATTCTCTCAGCAAGATTTCAAATCTATCAATATAGCAAACCAGAACAAGAAACGTCGAAGCAGTTCATCTGCTTCTTGCAGTTTCAGTTTCACTCCAACTGTAACACTCTCCAAGGCCTATACAAGAAAGTCGAGCATCACTAATAAAAAAAAGAAGCATTACTTTCTCTTTTCCAGAAAAAAACCAATGGTGTAGCTGTCATGCCTCTGTGTTACAAAGAGTTTTACAAAAATTTATAAAAGGTGCAAACTAATCGCTTCCTTGGTTTTCCTACAATTTTTGTTATTTTATACTGTTATTATTATTTTCATTTTTTTCCAAAGCAATTGTATTGTTGATTTCCTACAATAGGAAACGAATTAGCCAAGTATTTTTTTCTCTCTTTTTTTAAGTATCTAGTTGTAAAAGTATTTACACGCATTTTTTTCCAAGTAATTGTATTGTTGAGTTCCTTCAATAGGAAACGAATTGGCACAGTATTTTTTTCTCTGTTTGTAGTATCTAGATATAAAGTTTTACATGCATTTATTGTACAAAGTCATATTTTGTAATAAGCTGTAATTATCTTAAAATAATGAAAATGTTTTTTTTATCTACAATTTGTGATAAGAGTGCCTACCTAGTCTGAAGAAAGACGTAGCTACCACTGAGAATAAAGACTCATGACTTTTTGTCACTAAAAATGTCTCACTAGTCTCAAGGATTTTTGAACTCATGAAGATATTTATTATGTTTCACACTTTTGTTCTTATTTTTGTACTTATTTCATAAAAAATAAACAGCTTTTGTATGATTAATAACTGGAGTTATCTATAAAAACCTGAAATATTTCGGTGCAAGATAGGATCTTCTTGGAGTTTTGCTCATAATTTCTCATAAAAAAAAAAATAGTATAGAGAGAGGGGAAAAGCTCTGTAAATCTATAGAGGAGTACCTTTATTGTGATGATTCGTGCAAAATTTAAAAAATTCGGATAATGCAATCATCGGATATCAATTGAAGAGAATAGCATAAACTTTAATCAGCTCTCCTGAGAAATCGCTTTTTTTGAAATAAACCAGTCTTGAACTGGACAAGCGAAATTATGAAGCTTGTTTATTAATAAATTTGTATAAGATCATATAATTAGTGCGACTTCATAGAAATAAAATTTAAATACTGAAATTAGCTATTAGGATTGATTCCGGAGGTGTACATAGGTATAAGTATTAAAATAATAGTTTTTAGCCACTTGATTATGATGTCCGTAATAATGCGTTGCTGCAGGTTTCCATTATTATAATACTTGTTCAATAATAGAATACAATGATAGAATACTTCTATGGTTTGTGTAGTATAGAAAATGTTTTTTATATTTTAGAAACTTCGAATTTCCAGATTTAATTGAATGCTTGGTATAGATATCCGTGGATATTTTATAATATGGTAGAGTGTAACCGCCTTGGACAGATGTTCCAATTACAATTTGAACATGATGTTCAACAAAACTTCGGCCTAACACGTTCTTTTACAATACATTGAAGTAATTAATATCTCCTAAAAAATTGGTTTGGCCAAAATGGTCTGTTATTTGGAGAAATATGCCAATTATGAATTGAGAAATGTAATTTGTTGATTTTGTTTTTTTTTTTTAAATTGGCCTTGGAACTGATAAAAAAAACATAGTTTCCTCATTTCAATCCTTATATTCTTTTACCGTTTATACAGCAGTGTGTTTGAGTATAATAAGTATTCGCAGTATCATCTCAAGCATAAAATTACCTTTTTTTTGTTAGTCCCGACATAAATTTGTTCACAAATTGTACCAGAATTCCATATAAAGACGTTAGTGGTTATAATTAACAATATTTGAATTTCTCGGCACATGGTCATGCTCATATGCTTAGATTTTATGTGCTTCGTATAAACAATTTATTATACTTATATTGTAGCTCATCACCAACTAATATAAATTCATAATACTGTTACTTGGGAGGAAAAAGTGCGTAAATAGCCTCGCAGATTAACAAATCTCTATTTTGCATTATTTATATTGAAATTAATTAATTCCTATCCATTCTAATACTGTTATTAGGTTTCTATAGGCACACTCGAAGGAACTATCTATACATTGGAATGTAAAGTCTTCTAATTTCATTTCAGCTAATATTTCAATTTATTTTTTGTCTAATATATAGTCCGCCTCTGCCGGCGCTACGACTTTTGTATGGAATTATAAGACGTGGGAACTTATTTACTCACACTGTGGGGTAACTGAATTAATTGTTGTTTTTTGTTGCCCACGCATTAGTATAATATTGTGAGAAGCCTACCAGGACATTCAATTATGGACTAATAGTCCAGTTATTTCATCATAAAAAAATTCTCAACATCGGAAAAATAGCCGATTTATAGTAAGTATACATATTTTTTTGGCGATCTAGAAGCTCATGCTCAAGTTATGCTTCTATTATATTATCATTTAAGAGCATGATATTTGCAAAACTATTTACTGAGAAGTTTCTTTAATCCACTCAATTTCGAATTAGAGGACGGTGACCGCGTAGATACCTTCTGAACTTAAAATAATTTTTTTGATAAATCTATTCAATTTCAACACACATTACCTTTGTGTGTTTCTAGATATTAGATTATATATTATACTCAAATTATTATTTATCTTAAATTATAATGATTTAGTAGATTTCAAGTAGAAGAAAAACATATTCGGCGGCTCTACTTTATTTATGATTCAAATTCTCTCCTTCCTCATTACGATTTTCCGGATGTTTGGGAATGAATATTTTATTCTGATCTAATACTAATATATGTCGTTAAAGTTTTTTAATTTGATAGTAGATACTATTTGTATGCTTATTGGCTGCCGAAATAATCAATAAATTTTTTGATTAATTCATAAAATGATTAGATCGAAGATGATAGATATCTTGTTCAAATTTTTCAGCAATGTATAACACAAATACAATGAAAATTTTAATTGTTAGAAAGATTGTAGGAAAACTAAAGCTAGTTCGGCGAAATTGGCAAGATAAAATAAAATATGTTTAATATAAAATCTGTAATGAAATTATTACTGGTCAGTAAATAACTTTTAAATTTTTTTCTTTAACCCTTTACTGCAACTCTACTGAAATTTTTGTCCGATCCAAAGGTACGTATGTGTGGGTCAGTGGAAAACTGGTCGGAAAAAATATAAAATGAAGTAATACATTTAATAATTCAAATTATTTTAAAGTATTTCTTGCCAACGTACGTTTTTCACTTTTATTTGTATTCTGTTCCATATATTTCTTCTAGTTTCAGCATTTTCTAATTTATTACCGGCAGCTTATTTGTCGTTTTTTTTATGATGATCCTATTTTATAATTAATTCCTGCGTCTCGTTATCCACTTTGATGAAGCATTATTTATAAATATTTATATGCTTTTCATTGTTCTATTTCAATTTCTGTATCGATATTCGTTTTCCATATTTCCAGTCTTTTGGCGTTAATTTTCATGCTGTCTTATTCCCTATCTTTATATTTTCCTGTAATGGCTTCCTGCTATTAATAATAAATAGTCTGTGAAAATCCCTTTAGCTATCTTGACTCTAGATAACATAATCCAACGAATTTCAATCTATTTTCTGTTCCCTATTCTGAATGACGTTGTCCATTTGTTGAACAGTGCTAGACATAGTCCTCTGTCTTACTATAATTATATAGTCGACTGCTTTGGTTTTACCATATATTGTTTTAATTTTAATGATATTTCTTCTTCTTCCAGCCATTAAAAAAGTTTATTATTATATTTACATGACTATTTTTGGTACTAGTAATATTTAACTCACATAAGTCTCTAATAAATTTCGAAAATTTTCGATCACTGTTATAAAAATAATAGAAAACTCATTTTAGACTACTTCTTTCATGTAAAAGACATTCAAAATCACATGATACACACAATTCATGAAATGCTTATTTAACTTTGTTTTGTTTGGAATCGCAATTACACTATGAAAAAATTCAACCCTCCAAATACTATAATTTATCCTTCAAGTTTCTAGTATACGAAGAATTGAATAGCAAACTCATTTTTCTTTCTCTTATTTTTCGCCAGAACGACTTGTGCTTCATTTATTTGTTAGATAAGGTGAAAGTATTTCATTCAGGCCGTAAAACAATTGAAAGCTTGTTCTAATTTAGTGAGCGCTGTGACAATAATTGTATTAATGTATTTTAATAGAGAGTAACGAGGATAAGGCGTTGACATTAAGCAATTGAGAATTAGCACTTTTCGTGCTCCTATGTCGAATGTTAAAGGGTTAATTGGTCATTTTACTATTAAACTACATTAATGTTGATATCTAAAAGGTGAACTTTCCGGTCATTATTAATCATGTAATTAATACATACGACAGTAGGAATTGTTATATAGGGAAATTATTCAGCTCTGAGATAAAATATGCTGTTTTTATAATTGTTTCATGTTGATAAATAATATTAAATGGTTCCACAGATTGTATTATTCGTCAGAATTTCAAGATTCAAAAAAAAAAAGATCTAAATGAAATTACTTTTGTAAGTCTTCCTTACATGCATCTAGCCATTTTCTACGTGGACGCCTTCTTCATCTTTTTGCACCTTCTCCACCCACCTGTTTTCTTCCATATTCGTTATATACCCCCCATACAACGCAGACTTTTTTCCCTTACTCTATAATCGATCTCTGCCTACCCATATAACCTTCTAATCACTGCATTCATTCTTCTTCTCCATCCATCTTGTCCCACTCGTATCCCTTCGTTCCCTTCACTTGTTTCCGTCACTCGCAGGTATTCGAACTTTTGTACTCTATCGAACCGGAACTCCTAAATAGTTGTTAATTATTTTGTCCACTCTCAAAATCCTTTCAAACATTTTAAAAATTTCGCGCCGGACCTCCCAAATCTTCGAAAGTTCGCTGCTATGTTGTACAAATAATTGATATTAGCTGTTCCAATAAGAAGAAATCTAGAGTCATTGGGTCGGATGATAGTTATGGCCATTTTATCGTCCATCTTCTACCAACCCATCTGCCCATAACCACTGTCTAATTGGAAAAAATAATTTGTCGAGCTTCATCTTGTTGAAAACTAGATCTTCTTGCAAAATCGTGTTACCGCCAGTTTCAACTCGATTTTTCGAACTAGTTATTGAGTACTAAGTAACTCTTTCAGTCACGCTTCTACGTTACGAAAGTTTTGAGGATCATTTAGCTCTAAAATTTCACATAAACTTGGGGAAAAAATCTAGGTTTAAAGGTTTCATGGAATGAGGTGGTTAGTAATGCTGAGCACCATGACTATTGGTACAAATAAAACTGTTATGATTATGTGTGCTAACTATTCCAAAAATTCATTTTTATGAAAATATGAAAAACATGTCTTACGTCTGCGTAACCAAAGTGGCACTTTCCATGTATTCCAATGCCTCATAGTTCAGACTGGATACACCTTAGTGCTTGTAGCATCTTCTTGAAGTGGTCTTCTCAGATTGATGGCTACTGCATTCGAGACGAATTTCTTGGGGGACTATCGGTTTTTGATAATTTTGATAATTGGAGGATCTAGAGAAGAAGCTGCGGAACTCCCGATGCTGCTAGTTGCTGATTTAGGCCACTATTTAACATATGCAGGCACCAATAGTATACACCTAGTATACACATCTTTGAGTGAGCATGCTTAGATCCGGCCGTAAAGAAGATTGTAGTTCCATAAAAATCAAAAAGGCATTGACAACACAACAATCAAGATAGTGGAAAAAATCCTTTGTTACCATTTGTGAGATTTTCTGTCAACATTATGACTTTCTTTTAGTTGATCAAATTTATCGACAAAATTAATGAAAATATTGTAGTATGAGACTGGCTCTGAACAGTACTCTGAAATACTGATCTTATCTTTCCATTTTAGCAAACTTATTTTTGTATTATTAACTCGGTAATCATGTTAACCTCTTCGTAAATGCTTTTCTTCTTTACTGTCGGCAAAAACTGTTGGAATTCACTATTCCACGGGCTAAGATATTCTTTACAACTTCACTAACCAAGTCAGTTTCTACGTTAGTACCCTATTTACAGTGTGTCATAATCCGGGATATTTCTGTTGAGAATTACACTACCATCATTTACGTACAAGTTATTCAATCGCCAATTGAATCGGTTTCGTGAACTTCGAAACATGTAAATCAGTTCGGCAATTTTTACATACCCATCACCAATTTCAAGGCAATAAAAACTCTTGAGCTCTTCAGTTGTGGTAGGTGTAAAAGACTTAGTTTGATGTTCGATGTTGGGCTCTGTGGAATCGAGATACTAAACCAGATAAAGGGAGGTCATCATGAATCACGTAACACCATCGAATTGGACTGATCTTCTCTATTTTCTTCGCCATCCTCATCGCCACAAATACTTTCTGAAGGAATATCCTATAACAAGTATTCTGCAGTAGTCAGAACGTTCATGATTCAACCATTTGTCGCTAGATGTCGTTGATTTCATTATGAAATACATAAAAAGGTGGTTAATGACACTAACCAAAGAGTTAACTGTAGTGCTTTTCTTATTGGTTCATGACGAATTTCTACTTGATATCACGCTGTCAAGTATTGTGGGAAATTCTGCAGGAAGGAAGCTAAGATTTCAACGAAACCACGATGATTATTTCTTCTTTTGATAGTAACTGATCCGTTTCAATAAACTAATACTAGGATATATTGATGGTTTACATTATTATACGCATAAATTTCATTGAATATTGTTGACGTAAGAATAAATTCAGTTCTTTGTTGAACCGTAAACACCATTATAAAAAAACTAAACGCACAACGTTCAGCAAGCAAAACTAATTTGACGATGAATTAATTTTGGCTACAAAAATGGTTTTAGGAATAACAAACGGAAAATGTTTTAAGAAACGTCTTGAAAATGCTAATCTGTTTTTTCTACTACACTATAAAGTGTACGACTACAATTATTTTAATTCGGGTAATATCACAAGCCATTTGTGATACCCAAAAAAATTTACAGTTATAAGGAATTTCTCCCTATCTGCAAAATTATGAAAAAATCTGGTATTTCTGAATAGATAGTAAGATTTTTAAAAAGAAGAATTAGGCAATACTACTTTTCATATACTTTTCCAGAAGTTGCGTCGACTACCGCTAGAATCTTAAAGGAAAAAACAACTAGTTTCTTAAAACGAACATTAAAGTATATCTCCTTCGAAGAACGAAATGTCCTTAGCCTTTTTTGATAATTACTTTCCTAATGGGTCGCATTTGCAACGAAACGCACTTTCGCTGGTTTCAATTTTATTGCATCTCATCGGAGCGACGCATTCACCTCTTGTTTGGAGTCTCTCTGGCTTCATTCTTATTTTCAATTGCGAACCATCCGTCAGGTAAAACCGTACCGTAATTACCGTTAATATGGAATTAATTTTTGATGATACATCAGATATATTTAATATGATAAGTACTATTCATCTCGGAAATTATTTCGAATTTTGATAAATCGTTCTCCAAAGGAGGAAACAATTACTTTCCTGACTACTACGAATATGAATATCAGAATATGATCTGTCTCTTTCATATAAATATTCCCCTGAAAAACATCATGATTTTAAATCTAAAGCTTATCAGAATTCTGATATGTATTCGCGCAATTGTCCACATAATCAATATTTTTAAACCTATCTATAGCCATTATGAACAAAAATGGTTGTGAAGAAAATTGGAAACACTTTTTTAAGAAATGCTGAAGAATGACGTATTGAATCAATTGAAACATAGCTATGATTCAATTTAAAGAGTAGGTACACACACAGCATTGATTATATTATAAAGATACAATAAAATTCTTACTCTAGTTATATGCAAGATATTTTTTATCGCGTATAATTAATGAAATTATTAATTAGACTATTCAAATCAAAAAATATTGATGAATAATTCTCGTTTATTATAAGAAAATATTTGGAAATGCGCAGTCGTGTTTCTAGGTTACTTCAGTTCATCGATCCAGCAAATTCCGATTACCAATGTCTAATGTAAAAAAAAATTAAGAACTTCTACCGATACCTCATATTCTTATTACATTCATCCTTATCCGAGAAATTAAATACCCGCCACTGTAACGTAGTCAGAGCAGACCAAAAGAGCCCACCGACACTACAACTTGTTCACCCAAGTCGAAGAGGTCAGACTTAAGGCTGTTATTCTGACCTTGTATGCAAGTTCATTTCCTTAGATAGAGCTACAAACTTAGTAACATTATTGATCTCGATATCGATAATTTGAGTATATATTTTATACACTGATATAAAACATGTAGTTGAAATATTAGTAAAAAATTGGATATATATTATTTGTGACTTTAATGATTTTGAAAAATCAGTAAAATTGAAAAGTATGTCTTCCATTGCTCGAATGAAATGAAAAAGAAACAAAGATACCAATTGCAGCACTGAATCTAATGGTATTATATCATTAGTATAATATTATAATTTAATTGATGTGATTTACGTTTCGGCTCCCCCTTTGTAGCCATTAGCAAGAAAGAGATGGGTAAAGAGAGGTATTTCGTTCATTGGTCAGAAGTGATCCGATTCCGTGGTCTCAATCTGTCTACTCCAAGCAGCCCTTTTACCAGGTTGATTCCAAGGCCTCAATCTGTCTACTCCTTGGAATTTTACCGAGGAAATGAAAAGCTGAAACAAAAAAAAATATAAAATGATTAAAATAGAAAAGAAGAATAATATTCTTACCATCAACAACACTGTTGACACTAACACACTCACAAGGATAAACAGATACAACAATCAAGTAAAAAACAAAATAGAAACGAAACATAAAACATTTTCTCTTGCCATATGTACAAGACTTTCCCAACAATTATTAAATTATTTTAATAAATATGATATTAGTGTAAGTCATAAAGGGTATAATACGTTATACAAATATGTCACTAAAATAAAATCTAAAACACCAAAAAACAAAAGAAATAATATTATATATCAAGCGCCTTGTACTTATTGTGGCGCTGTCTACATAGGGCAGATATCTCAAGATTTAGTAAATAGACTAAAAGGTCATCAATACGATAAAAAAATAAAACGGCATTAACGAACCATGACATATCAAAAAACATAAATTCAATTATAAAGATTCGAAAATTCTTTGACGGAATCTTTAGGGAATTTTTAGAATGGTTCACTTTCAATAGAATGAAAAAGCTATAAATGAAAAATTCTACTAATTTGATTGATTAAGAAATGCTACATATTTGAGATGTAAGGACTGAGGATAAGGATTCTTATTTTGATGTTCATGATGTAGGATTTTTATTTATCTTTTTTTATCACCTCTGAGTAACATCTTTTCCTTGGTATATACATATTCCTCTGCTTTGTTTAGAATCTACGTTTCGCTTCCGTAGCTTTCTGTTGTTCCTTTCATTATTTTGTATACTGTATTTATACCCGTCTTTATGGAATTTTGCTTGGAAATCATTATGATATTTTTTTGGTCTTTTCCTTCTGGTGTTTCTATGAAGACTCTGTAAATTTTCTTAAGCTCGTTTTCCGATACAGAGAGGATTACTACATGTCTGCATGTACCAGTAGTTGCGTTGCTCTTGTTTTTAGTATCCCTGCTCTGTTCAAACCGATTTTAGGTACTATCCATTCTAATCATTCATCGAACAGCGTGGTGGATTGGGGATCTCCTTGTTTTAGTCCTGTGTTGATCTGAAAACATTCTGATATTCCTTGGTTTGCCTTAGTTTTCATTTTTTACTGTTTGTGTGACTTTTTGTTAAGACTTATCTGCCTTTATGGAATATTGAGTTCATATTATCGTAAGCTTTTTGGAAATCTATGGAAACCGAGTATATTCGCGGATCATATTCATACCCCATTCTTTCCGTTTGGCTCGCAATAAATATATAGTCTCTGATTGATCTTCCATATCTGAACCCGCATTGGTAGTCTCCGAACAAGTTTTCTCCATATCTTGTTGACTGTATCAAGTAGCGTTATATCTGTGTAGTTTCTGCATTTCCTTTTTTTCCTTTCTTGCGTATTGGTACCGTAATTGTCATTTTTCACTCTTCTGGTATCGTCTACTCTTACCATATATGTATTACTTATTAAATGATAGATTCTCATCTTAAGTGCAGTTCAACCATACTTGATTAATTCTGGTCCTATTTTGTCTTCTCCCGGGGATTTACCGTTTTTAAGCCTCTGTATTATTTATTGTGTTTCTTCCCTCAATAATAGCGATGTATTTTCGTTGTTATTCATATCTTGAGTTGTGTGCTTCTTCCATTTTCCACTATCGATTTATGCATTTGATATTTCTTTGAAGTGCTTTTCCCATCTTTGGATCATTTCGGTCTCATCAATTATTATTTCCTTATTCTAATTTTTTATATACATGGTCCTCTGCTCATAATGCCTTTCGATGTATTTCATTTATCTATAGATAAATTCCTTACTTATTTATTTAGAAAGTTTTTTTCTATGCTCCTAATTCTGCTCTTCATTCCTTTGCGTTTCTTCGCTCTACACGTCTTCTTCGTTAATCTCCTTTGCTCTTCATATGTTTTTATTCTAACACTTTCTTTTTTGCTTGTTTTCACTTTCCAATTTCTTCCTTATATTTAGCTTCGAAGCATTCATCCCTTTTTCTTCGCTTTATTTTCTATAGTATTATTTTACTCGTCGCCTTCGTTATAATATTCGGTTATTTACAGATATGAATTAATAAAAACCGTTTTGTAATCTTAAGCCCAATAAGAATTATCATTAAAGTGGAAAAGACAAGTCCAACAACTAAAGACAAAACTTTGGACTTATCAGATTGTATGCTACTTGTGAATTACCAGTAAAATCTACTTCTTCTTTTTTAAGATCTCATGATCTATTAGTTTTGCTGTCCATCCATCGCTTAAGTGATCGTCTTTTCCCTATTGGTTTCCCTTCAAGTACGATGCGTAGCAGTCTACTCTCTTCCATTCTTCTCACGTGGGCGTACCAGTATTTTTTTCTTTGTCTTTTGTCCCCCCCGTATTACGTTGTGTTTCGCATGTATTCGTTCGACCATATTATCTGCTTCAAGCAGCCCGATAGTCGCTTTGTTGATCTGGCTTCTTAGGTCCTTCACTGGGTCCATACCTAGGAAAAGGAATAAATGACCTGGGAGAAGTAAACGCACCATTACAAGACTTGCCTGCTGGAATATAACATCGTGGAATGGCAGAGACCAGGAGATTGTTAACGAAATAAAACAACATAAAATTGACATATCTATCATAAACGACGAGGAAAGGACAAGGCACATCAAGATATGATGATTACATCTTAGCCTACAGCGGAAGAGCTAAGCAAGAACGAGCACAATCGGGAGTGGGAATTCTACTTCACGAGAAATACGATCAATGTGTAGAAAACATAGACTACCTTAACAACAGAATCCTGAAAATATCTCTAAATATCAACCACATGCAGACACACCTAATAAACACATACGCAACGGATATAAATAAACCCATAGAGGAGAGCGAAACATTTTATCAACACCTACAAAATACTATAGACAAACTAAACAGCACGGATAAAATCATTTTATTCGGAGATCTGATCACCAGAATAGACAGGGAAGTAATTCCGGGCATAAAACAAATATATAATGAAGATATAACCAACGAAAATGGAGAACTCCTGATAGATTTCTGTGCGAGAAACGAGCTACGGATAAACAACACGTACTTTCCTCACAAAGAGTAACACAAATATACTTTAACTAACACCAGAGGTCAAAAGTCGATGATTGAATATGTAATAAGCAACAGGACAATCACCAGTGAAATAAGTGTTCAAAATAATGCACACAAATGATTAATGTGAAATTATGTAATGAAATAAATACGAGTACAAATTAAGAAATTGAGAAGATTTTGTTGTGCTCATATTAGTAGTTGCTAAGACTGTTTAGAGATTAGTCTTTAATTTTACCGAAAATTACTCCGAATGACGTCACAATATTCCACCCACACTATTAGTTCCTTATACAAGTATTACGTTTTGTTAGTGTAAGTAGATGATCAATTTTAACTTATATGGCTGATGAGATAACCTGAATTGATGATTTTAAGTGAATTAGTATTAATAGGTGATAAATATGACTCAAACTATCACTGTTCTTGAATTAGTTTTGCTTATGCTCTGTCTTCTATTTACGTAAGTGAAGGTCGATAATGTTCGATGATTAAAGAGGTTAATCATATTCAATCAGCGTATAATTGAGTATTACGAAAGTTGTTAACAGCATTATTGATGGAAATGAAGCATACATATACAATGTGTCCCTGGATATAAGAACCATTCTTGAAAGAGATGAAAAACTCTGATTTCAATTTTTATATCTTGAGATTTAGTTTGACAAAAACCTAAATATAATTTATATAACAAATGAGAAAATTTGTTTAGAATCCCCTAATATAATTGTTTCACCCTTCCCCATATAAAAACATCCATTACTGTAGGGTTTGGGAACCAAGCCCGCCAACATGTTATACTTATTCTCTCAAAAATTTCTCACCAAACTGTTTATTTAGCCAATCAGTAGTCCTTTGTGTAGAATGAGCGAAGCAGCCGTCATGTTGATGGAAATGAGATTGTCGCATATTTGGAGGAAGTTTGTCAATAAACGTTGGGAAAATTTGTAAGTAAATATGCTAATTTAATGTTCCTTCAATAAAGAAAGATCCGATGATTCCTAGTTCGTACTTTATAATACTGTTTTATTTACGTAATGAAGATTCCATTCATTACGCTTCAATAGTGACAGTTTTGGAAAGGTTTGACACTATTTCTGGTAAAAATACTTCGATCAGAAAAAATTTATAATTCATTATGTCAGGATAAATTCTGTTTGCTTGATAAATGTTCCGAAAATATGTTTTACTAATTTTTTCAATAACGCTTCTATTTCTGTGTGACATTTTGGATCTGCATCTATTGAATTGAAAGTACCTGCATCATTTTCATCATAAGCTGTATGAATGCTTCCTGTTGTTATAAATATCTTGATCAAATACCAAGTAGTACTTTTCTCATTGCAGTATCTAATTTAATAGATTAATATTGTTATGGATAGGTATTTGATTTTCTATGAAACTATTCGTTTCAAATATTAGTCTTTGATTTGTGAAATAAACATAAAAAATTGAAAATTGTGGTTGACTGATGGTCTCAACAACTTTTTATCGCATTCGCACACTTTAGGGCAAAATAGGTTCTTAAAAATTTCCAAATAGTTAATTTTTAGTCCTCAAATAGAGTATTTGAAACCTCAGACTATATATATTGGGAAGAATACATTTTAGGCTTTCTGTACTACACTTTTCAAGGTTCATCTTCTGTTCGAAAACCTTGATAAAAAATCAATTTATTCTTATGAAGACAACTTGTTATGTTTGCAATCCGTTAACTTCTCAAAAAAATCGTTGTCATTCTGATCCTATCTATTAATTAGTTAATTATTCTGAAACAATACTTTGAAGTATTATTTTAATTAGCTCCGTACCTGATAAAACCGAATTGTTTTTATGAATTATCTTATCCGAATTTGATGCCGTTCATCGATGTTTGATTATATTGTTCAAAGAAAACCGGTTTCATTTTTAGTATCAGGGTTTAATTGTACCTTGTGGAGGAACATCTCCAGAGAAATAAACGAATAAAATATGATCCCGACATATTCATGATTACAAAAGAGGATAACTTTCTAAATGCCTTTTAGTGACAAGTAATATTGTAGAATTTACATCCAAGGACATATTTTTTTATTGAAAATAAATATTTATGGCTTAAAAATATTTTGTAATGATCCAAAATCATCCTATACTTGTTTGATGCTTTTTATATGCAGAAAATTGAACTGTAGTATGATGTAAGCATGTTGTTTTTTAGCATGATCATGTTTAAGCTTGTTATTTGACGTTAGCTCGACTTAACAAAATATGAGTTTTATTATTTTCATCTTCATTTATTGAATATTGACATTTTGGTATAAGTGCTAATGTTTTGATAATTACAAACATAAATGAAAAAAAGAGATACGTTACCTGAAGTAGAATCATGAGTAAAATAATTTTGTGGAAGAATTGTGAAAGTTTCCATAATAATTTTCATACATTCAGCAAACCAATCTATCTCTCCGGAATGACGCTGAAAACGTTGGCTATGTTATTAATGGTTCCCAAGCTATTCTTAGAGATATTCAGGTACGGTTTAAGGATTACCAAGGTTTTCAATTTTGATAGACAACAAAATCTCAAATTGTGTAGTTTATTGAGTTTCAGCTTTGTTGCCTAGTTGCATATCTTCTGGCCATCCCTTTCGATATTGTAGTTTGAGTATAGATGAAGTTTCTAATAACTCTTTTAGAAGAGCAGCTCGGTTTTATTTTCATTGATATATTTGCTAAAATTTCAAGTCAATCTATAATTGTGAGAAATTCAATATTGTCTATCATACTTTGTATTAATTTTCATCATGACTCTTTTGTTTGCCGGTGGCTATCAGTAAAGTAGAAGATTAACTATTTTATTTTTACTCTTTTGCACGGCAGATTAGATCACGTACACGCTGCGAGTTCATCTCAGTTGACGGTCCTCTTTCATCTTTTTATCCCATACAAGACAAGTATGTGGCTCATAGAATCATCTTCAAATACATTACAAGTTTCACTAAATTACCAAATTTGGTACAAAACTTATTGTGATACGTTTTTCGTGATTTCCCTTCTCTATTTTGTGATGAGTACGCGAACCCTCATATATAAAACACCGTGTTTCTTACGTGCTATAAATGGCGAACAAAATTCGGTTTGAACGATACCGGAGAGCATAGGGTAGTTTAAACATCAGCTCAACATGAAACGGAAACTTTTTCAAATCGTTCACATTTTCACCATATTATAAAGCGTTTTGGTAAAATGATTTTTTACGGCGCGCCTATAAAACTAATAGTTATTCGTCCTAGAGTAAATTGTCTACTTTTCATTCAACTAAAATTTAATATATAGAACGAAAACAATTTTTTCATTCTCTAAATACAGTAATAAAGTAAATCAAAAGTAAATTATATTGATGTAAATCAGCGAACGTAATACATATATGCATCTGACCAGATACTAGCGAAGATTTTATTATTTGTTCATGTATGTACGCAATGTAGGCGTCTGCCGTCATGAAAATCAGTTTTTGAGACTATGGATTCATAGTTGGTTACAAATTGATACCTTCCGATCAGTATTATATATCAATTTATTACTCTTTGCCAGAACTGTCCATAAATATCGTCTATAAAATATAATTGTTATTAAAAGGTTATAAGAACAATTCACTTTTAGATATAAACATGATTTACAACTAATTGGTTGTATTATTTTAATAGCGCGGCGTTTTCTCTTGTCCCTACAATTCTATATACCATGAAAGTAGTTTCACCCTTGTATTACTGGAAAGACGGCTTTTTAATTGATCAATTTGGCAATCTCTATCTTGCGGCTAGACATATATCATCCATATAAGGCTCTCAAGATAAAAGCAGCAAGTTATAACCAAAAAATCATTTGATATAGCCGATGGCTACTTTGGGTACCTTTCAGTGGCGTCGAAATTTTTGAACGATTTATTAAAGTAATGTGGCGAATTTCAAATTGAATTTACGAAATTTGATATAATTAAGAAAATGAATGCCTATGTAAAAACATGAAATACTTATTTTGAGAAAGTCTACCAGAAAATTAATTTCTTGTAATAGCGGACACAACTGATATTGTAGTAAAAAACATGCTGTAAAAGGATACCCCGAACAACATCTTCATAGAGACAATTAAGTTGAGGAAGTCATTTCTTAACTTCAGAGTCAAAACATTCTAGAATGAGAATGCTCTTGCGTACAAATTCTGTCTTTTTATTATAATAGATAATCATTGAAAAAGCTACAGAGTATAAAAAAGCCGTGAGCAGCAGAGTTCCATCACGAAAGTTGAATTTTTCGTCGAATGAAGAATTTAACTAATACACAAAAAAATATTTCCATAAAATGAATTTCTTGAAAATGATATCAATTCTCAATCTCATTTCTTTATATGGAAAATTTGCTATTCCTCAATAACTTTTCATTTCACAAGTTAACTCTCTCTCTCTCGAATGAAAATTCATAATTTCAATAGACCCGGGGTGGTCTCGAACCCTCTTGTTCAATTCCAATTGATAACAAAGAAAAAATTGTCATAATGACAAGAAATTTCGAAAATGTGAAGTAAAAAAATCACCCTAGCAACAATCATACTCGTATTATTCATTAAATAGGAGGCGGTCCAGTTCAACTTTTTGTGCTAGAACTGAAGAAGAAAACTTTGAACTTGAGAAAGACAATTCTTCAACATCACCCCTACTTGCATGCGAAGTTCGAACTCTCTAGTTAAAATTTTCTGGCCAAAAAATAAGAAAATATAACAAAAATGACCATAAAATGGAGAGGAGTGGAGATGGAAAATTTCGACCTTAGACAGGAAATCATCTCGCAAATAATTGAACCTACTTGTGAAATTTCATTTTTCAGTCGCTTTTCGTTTGACCTGCAGAGGTAAGCAAAGGTCAAAAACCACTTTTTTCGCACTGCGACCCCTCGAAATATTCATTTGTTTTCAACCAAACTCTAATAACATTAATCCGCCGCCAAAAAAGCCATGTATGCTAATTTTGATCCAAATCGGACCCATAGCAATTGGTCGAGAGACGAAAATAAGAATTGTAGCTTAAACAGATATATAGATATAAACTACAGACACTCGAAAAACCATCATAATCGTGTTCAGGAGGTCTCAAAACATGGGAAAAATGCCCCCCATTTTTCTTCTAGTCATGCCTACCGTAATAGTCTAATTTTTCCTTGAAACATTCGACTAATAAATAAGCCGGTCCTCCTATACTTTGTTGACCTTACCAAGAGTGAAGCTCAAAGACGTTATACGCACTTTACAGGAAGAACAAGTTAACAAGAAAGTGTTACGAGTAATCAAGAAACTTAACTCACTAAATCGTACATAATTATAGCACAACACACTTGCAGTTGGTATTATAATAACAACAGAATTTAGTCTGCAGGAAGAGGATACACGATGGAAAGCAGTGAGTTCCGAATTGTATGCTTCGCAGATATAATTGGCCTCATAGCAAAAGGCGAAGACAATAAGTGAATATCCAGCAAGCTGCAAAATATTGATAGACGATAAAATAATAGAACAACTTATGAACTTCAACTATTTAGGACCTATAATATCAAGTAATAGGAACATCTACGAGGAAGCACGAATAAAAGCCAACAAGGCCGCCAGAATCTCCGGAAGTTTGCGCTATGTTATATGGCGCAAGAAATTCATGTCCACCTCAAGCAAGGTGCGTAAATACAAAGCAGCTGCGTCTGATTTGAACCTAAGCTGAAACGAAAGCTAATACAAATAAGCTGGACAAAACAACTTCCACGAACAACAGAGATGGAAACCCCTATATAATATAAAAAATTTATTACAATCATTTTGCATGTCGATACTGTTATTTAAACCACTTTTTCAAAATTTAACAAATATCTTATTAGACTGTCTGACGCGTGTCTAATGTTTACCATACGTTCTCCTCAATTTCATAATATTTATTTAATCCAAATTCATAGATATATGTAACCCTAAGCATGATGTATTTATTTAAAAAATTTGATAAAAACGAATTTATCCAATTATATCTTTAAAAAAACCTTATTTTTATCTAAGAAGTCATATAAATCAAGAATATGATATTCAAATTTTTGGAGTTTACTCCTTAAGAATCGATTTGCAAATATAAGGGGCCCGGTATGAGAAAAATGTGAGGAGTAAAATCTCTCGACGAATGACCTCGTTACGTTTTTGGTGCGCACCCTATGATGCGCAACTTTCTAATTTGTCAGTGTCAACATACTTATATTGCTGTTATTGTGAAGTTTTAATTTTTATCATTGTGTTCCGCTAAAGTGAACTGAAAGTATTTTCAAATAACTATGGCAGAAAGAGGTGTAGCTGATATTGCCGGAACATCTAACAAACACGTGGTTGCAAGGTACCTTATAATTCATGTATTATATGTATGAGCATGTGCAATTTGTATTTATTAAATATTTTAATAATTATAGATGTAGTTCATATAAATATATATTTGAAAACAACACATAAAATTAGATAATCAACCCAATATGAATTAGCGAGCGCATCCACATAAAATAGAAAATTCCTAACCTAACCAAAAATTAATTTTTTTGTCGATGTCTATAAATTCTACCACGTTATTATGATTTATTTTATAAATAATTTTCAAATATTAACAACTGTAGTCAATAATTCGATAATATTATCAGAAAAATCGACAATATTTTTTCATTATAATAATGTTTTTATATAATTTTCTTTCGAAAAGCTATTTTTTAGCAAATTTAAATAATTTTCATGTACTATTTATTATTGTATGTAAAAGATTCAGTGACATAATTATCTTTTTATAACCAATTTTGATAATTATTAAGATAATATTATATTTTAAATGAAAAATTAATTATAATAATTTAAAAAAAAATGTTTATAAAAACCTTTTTTTATCAATTTTCTTAAAGTCGGTTAAATTTTTTATAATTATGCATTTATAAATTTTCTAATTTTTTTTTTATATTTTTTGACTAGAAAAAAATCTAAACCTCCAAAAACTCCAGCCGAGAGACAGCGAGCTTACAGTTTAAAAAAAATAATGAAGGAAGTCCAAAATATTCTGGCAATCAACCAATCTTTTTTAAGTTAAATAAACTCTTTTTGCGTCTGGTTAGACTATCGAACTTAAGGAGTAAACTCCAGTCGTGCGTCGGAGCTGACACACACACACAATTTTTTTTGTCTTTTGTCTTAATATAATTTTCAATTGACGTTCGACTCTTCCAATCTTTTCAATGGTTAATGGAATAAAATATAAAAAAAATCTGTTTGAACTATTATAAAATGTCTCAATCACTAACTATTTTATCACATTTGAAATGGCATTAAATAAATAAATATCATTCATTGTCTTTTTATCTTATAATTCTTTCGTTTACCGTCACCATAATTGAAAACCTTGATTAGCATGTATAAATTTATAGTAATTTGAATTAAAATCCATCTTCCATGAATATTCAGTGAAAGTAAATTGTGAGGTAGTATATAATATTTATTTATTAAATATTTACACCGGTTTGTACTAAATACTTCACTGAATTTTAGAAAGTTACTCATTCACTAAATCTTTGTACATATAAAAAATTTTACTTTACTTTTGTCGCATCGCTCATTGTGATACCATCAAATTTCTTTAGTTAAATACAGGGCCGGATCAAGATTTATAAGGCCCGGAGCTAAAATAATGACGGGGCCCCCTTAAGGAATTCGAAAACCCGGAAATATTCACAAAATAATATCAATACGTTAGATTTGTGGTATCAACACACAGAATGATTTCCAAATGATAGGGCCCTTTTGGACCTGGGGCCCGGTGCTATAGCCCCCCCAAGCCCCTAACTTAATCCGGCCCTGGTTAAATAAAATGAAATGATACAAATAATACCTTTGAAATAACTTGATATAATAAGACTTTTCAAAATTGAAATTATATCATACATCAATATTGATAAGTATTTCCTAACAGACAATTGTTTATAAAAAAATTTTGTATTACAGTTCCCCTAAATGACAACAACACACCTATTGTATCAATTTATTCAAATTGAGCGTTATTGTGTGTTGAGATTCTTATTTTCGATAAGGTTTATCGAAATTAGAGAACTGAATTTTCTTTCTGTTTCAGGTATGTATATATTGACAATCTGAAATTCTGGTGAGTGAGGAATTCTAGTCATTTTAGTGACAGTAAATATAGTGTTAAATAATAATCTAAAATCTACTTCACTCATCATTTGTATAGTCACAATCAATCCTCTGTTGCTTAATTTTTATCAGTGGTTAATCTAAATATGATATTAATGAGTTCCACAAATATAACCACACACAATATTGATACTTTATAGTTGGATCTAAACGCTATCTGTAGATCTATCGCCGCTAGCTAAATAACTAGTAATAATTTCATTACTGATACTCCAAACACAGGTGTACAAAGTTAGTTTCATATATGGAACGCTATAAATATCTCGAAAAATATCCGTGATATTCATCATAATTCATGAGTTGTAACAAATTATGTCAAATTGATGAACTTTGCGATTCAGCTAACAATGTTTTTGCTTTTCGAAAGTTACGATGACGTCTACATACAAATTGAGATATTGAGAGGGTTACTACTTAAGTTTTGAGTTATTTATAATTATTGTATATAGTTTAATTGTTTTTCAAAATATTCTCCTTCAAGATCAATACTTTTGTATGCATTTCAACCAATTGTAAAAGCTTTTTTTTTCTGTTCCGAATGACGCGCATCCAAAATATATGATTTGGACGCATCAACTGCTTCTTCAGGTGTAAAAAAACGTTCTCCTCGTAATTTATTTTTGATCTGCGGGAATAAGAGGAAATTATTTGGTGTTAAACAAGGACTGTACGATGGATGAATCATCAATTCGCTGTTTTGACTGTTCAAAAACGATTTTGTTTGAACTGTCGTATAAAAAAATGCTGGTGTACCGTTGAAAATTAACCGTTTCACGTTGCTATAATGGAACGGTGACGACATGTCCAGTTATGCCGAAAAAACAGGCGCCAATTTTAGTTGAAGTGCGAACAATTTTTGTTGGATTTGGCTCATCTTCAAATACCCTTACAGTGTAGTTTCGAGTTCATTTGCAAAGATTCATAATTCGTTGCCTATTGGGGTTTTGAAACACAGCGACTGTTTTTTTGGGCATTTCGTCACACCAATCGACATGAGCTTTTCTGGGGGATTGTCTAATTTTGGTGTAACCAACGCTAATAAATCTTTTTGACAGCCAAATTTCATAACGAACTTGCAATATCAGTTTACACACAGCATCAATGTTTTTTCGCACTACAGCCGATTTTGGACGACATTCACGAAATTTATCTTGTAGCAAAGTGCGACCATGATTGAATTCGGAAAACCAGCGTAATATATATACTTCATCACCAAAAGTCGAAGCGAATTAATCAGCACACTGCTGTAGGTTTAATCCACATCAAAATCATATAAAATGTTCGCTATTAAATTCGATTATTTGACCAAGATGAAAGTTTCAAATAGCACTTGTATAACAACACGTTCTATCTGTCGAATTTGACATATCCGTGTTGCAATATCTCAAAACTTAAGTAGCAACTCTCTTGATGAAATTACGGTATTTGGATGTGCGTAGGAGTCAACAAAAAATAATAAGTTCTGTTATAAGCTGAGTACTAAACAAATGTCCCTGGAACTGAAATAAAAATGTCCCTTATCGTATCGTATCGTATCTCTACCAACTAACTTCTGATCCATTTTTCTGATCTCATCTGATCTTTATTTTCTATCTGCATTTGTTTTAGTCCTATGTCCTATGTGTTATCATTCCCTAAGCAATCCCAAAAACTAGGAACTGTTTATAGACGAAATTTAGCGTATCAACGGTTGCTTGACTATCTGACAGATTATTATCCTCTAACTTTTATATTTCTTTTTGATAGAGCATTTAATGCATCTGCCAATTGTGTGCCTTCCCTCTTAAAACATGCACTAGATTTCTCTGAAGAGCTTTAGTTCATATACAGCTATGCCTATGCAATCTCAGTTCCTAGATGATAATGTGTGTTTGTTGTTGGCAGTTGCTTCGATGTATTCAAACTATAATTTAATTAAATTTACAATTAGACCTGTGGTAATATTGTGCAATTCATACACTAGACTGGTTACTCAGTTAATTTAATGAACTTCCATTTGGTGGAGTAGAGAGTAATTAAGAACAACTACCCCAAAAATCACTTTTTTGATAATATCTCAAAAAATTGTAGGGAATACAATTCCATATGGAATAACCTCAAATAATTTTTGACGCAAGTAAAAATCTAAAGAATGTGTGAAAAATGCTGGATATGGAACCTGAATAAACACTACATATTGATATTAATAAGTATACGTTGTACTCGGTAGATATGTTTAAAAAAATTCACACTTTTCTCATAATTTTTTCAATATGGTACACGGCAGAGCTGATTTTAATACCTTATTGCTAATATATGATTCAAAAGGTATTGAGAATTTTATACAAAAATTGAATTCATACATTTTTTGTATAAAACTTTTTGAGGTAGATTTTATTTATGCTCTCCCAAATGCATCTCACTACAAATTTTATTAGAATGAGGTAAAAAAAGCCGTGAGCAGCAGAGCTCTATCACGAAAGTCGAATTTTTCGTCGAATGAAGAATTTAACTAATACACAAACAAATCTTTCCATAAAATGAATTTCTTGAAAATGATATCAATTCTCAATCTTATTTCTTTATATGGAAAATTTGATATTCCTCAATAACTTTTCATATCACAAGTTAACTCTCTCTCTCTCGAATGAAAATTCATAATTTCAATAGACCCGGGGTGGTCTCGAACCCTCTTGTTCAATTCCAATACTCGTATTATTCATTAAATAGGAGGCGGTCCAGTTCAACAATTACAGCGATCAAAATGATTTCGGGCTTATGTGCTAGAAGAACTGAAGAAGAAAACTTTGAACTTGAGAAAGACAATTCTTCAATATCACCCCTACTTGCATGCGAAGCTCGAACCCTCTAGTTAAACTTTTTCTGGCCAAAAAATAAGAAAATATAACAAAAATGACCATAAAATGGAGAGGGGTGGAGATGGAAAGTTTCGACCTTAGACAGGAAATCATCTCGCAACTAATTGAACCTACATGTGAAATTTCATTTTTCAGTCGCTTTTCGTTTGACCTGCAGAGGTGAGCAAAGGTCAAAAACCACTTTTTTCGCACTGCGACCCCTCGAAATATTCATTTGTTTTCAACCAAACTCTAATAACATCAATCCGCCGCCAAAAATGCCATGTATGCTAATTTTGAACCAAATCGGACCCATAGCAATTGCTCGAGAGACGAAAATAAGAATTGTAGCTTAAACAGATATATAGATATATATAAACTACAGAT
The DNA here is from genome assembly GCA_026230145.1 of Diorhabda elongata. Classification (NCBI taxonomy): domain Eukaryota; kingdom Metazoa; phylum Arthropoda; class Insecta; order Coleoptera; family Chrysomelidae; genus Diorhabda; species Diorhabda elongata. The sequence continues at coordinate 41,225,180 of CM047926.1, forward strand.
ATTCGAAAAACCATCATAATCGTGTTCAGGAGGTCTCAAAACATGGGACAAATACCCCTAAATTTTCGTTGAAAAATTCGACTGAAAATATTTTTGTATATTTACAAAACTATTGTTAATTTTTGTGTGTTTCTATCTTGTACTAGAATCTGATTTTTATACATTATAGAAATTTGCACTTTGACCATATTATTCGCAAATGTAGCGTATTATCATTCTTTTTCTCTATTTAAATAGAATAAACCGGAATCTTCTGATACCACCCCTTAAGTGTTTACCCACACACCCCTGTGTTCACCCACATATTTTGCTTACCGTTTATTTTCTCGTACACATTGTTACGAACAGAAGAATATTTTAAAGAATGAAATGGTAGCTGGAGTCAAAACCCATCATTAAAGAATGGAATTTATAATAAAAAAACGATTGCACGGGCATTTGTTTTTTATTAACATTGCATAGCCATGCTTCTCACGATGATTAATTAAATTTCACTGCTACATATTTTGCGGCTACTTGAAACAAAATCAAATCGAATTGTGATATGGGAGATTGGTCATTAAAATTGTTTGATAATGATTGTCTTTATTTCTACATTCATTCACTGAATACCCGACTGAAAATATACAGGTATCAGTATCGCGAAATAAGAGAGTGAGAATGGAAAATCTATCATTATTATAAGATCGGCCCAATATGCATTCTATATATAATGAATGAGTAGCTCAGTCACAATACTTCGGTGTACACTTCCATCAGCTGCATTATTTTCTTGGAATATAATCTTTCCTTTCAACCGCTTACATTCAGTCACAGAAGACTTATTTTTGTTTCAATTCTTGAAATAACTTTTAGAAATATTTTGTTTCGGTTTAATATCAATAATAACATGAAAATGAATATTTGAAATGATCTCTACAATACAATGATATAATCTAACTATTTTTTCATATTTATCACATACCAATAAATTGAAAATAATATATTGAATCCAAAGTAGTTTCTTAACCACCAAATATCATTTTACTTCTGGCTTTTTAACGACTTATTATTATTGTCAATACTTATGAGAAGAATATGAAGAAATTGTTGAGCTATACTGGTCAAATAATCAATATGTTAGACTACGGAAAGAATATTTAATACCAACCACCAGGGAAAAAAGAGACCAATACGTTAAGTATTAAATAATTACTAACATAAGTTTGAAACAAAAAGACGAAGTACAACGTCTATTGCAAGTAAATCAGAAAATTGAATAGTAAATTACGTATATTTCACACTTAGAAAGTAATATTAGTTCATGAATTGAATGAATATGATCCTGATAGTCGGCTTCACTTTTGTTATTTATTGAATAACAACCCATATCGTGGTCCTTATTAATGTATACGGCGTGGCCCATTAGTGTGTGGAAGTGTAATAACTTACTCAAGATAGAATATACAAAAAAAAAAAATATTGTGTGTGTGTGTGTCAGCTCCGACGCACGACTGGAGTTTACTCCTTAAGTTCGATAGTCTAACCAGACGCAAAGAGTTTATTTTACTTAAAAAAGATTGGTTGATTACCAGAATATTTTGGGCTTCCTTCATTAATTTTTTTTTAATCTGTAAGCTCGCTGTCTCTCGGCTGAAGTTTTTGGAGGTTTAGATTTTTTCCTAGTCAAAAAATATAAAAAAAAATTAGAAAATTTATAAATGCATAATTATAAAAATTTTAACCGACTTTGAGAGAACTGATAAAAAAAGGTTTTTATAAACATTTTTTTTAAATTATTATAATTAATTTTTTATTTAAAATATAATATTATCTTAATAATTATATATAATATATAATAATAAAATGGTTATAAAAGATAATTATGTCACTAAATCTTTTACATACAATAATAAATAGTACATGAAAATTATTTAAATAAGCTAAAAAATAACTTTTCGAAAGAAAATTATATAAAAACATTATTATAATGAAAAAATATTGTCGATTTTTCTGATAATATTATCGAATTATTGACTACAGTTGTTAATATTTAAAAATTATTTATAAAATAAATCAGAATAACGTGGAAGAATTTATGGACATCGACAAAAAAATTATTTTTTGGTTAGGTTAGAAATTTTCTATTTTATGTGGATGCGCTCGCTAATTCATATTGGGTTGATTATCTAATTTTATGTGCTGTTTTCAAATATATATTTATATGAACTACATCGATAATTATTAAAATATTTAATAAATACAAATTGCACATGCTCATACATATAATACATGAATTATAACGTACCTTGCAACCACGTGTTTGTTAGATGTTCCGGCAATATCAACTACACCTCTTTATGCCATAGTTATTTGAAAATACTTTCAGTTCACTTTAGCGGAACACAATGATAATAAAACTTCACAATGACAGCAATATAAATATGTTGACACTGACAAATTAGAAAGCTGCGCATCATAGGATGCGCACCAAAAACGTAACGAGGTCATTCGTCGATAGATTTTACTCCTCACATTTTTCTCATACCGGGCCCCTTATATATGCAAATCGATTCTTAAGGAGTAAACTCCAAAAATTTAAATAAAAGTTGTTATATTTGCACAGATACACATTTCTAAAATATTTTGAGGTATACAGGGTGTTCAGCCTAAGCGTGACAACATGAAGTGAAGTTTTATTAAATAGGTCAGCCTGTATCTTTGTTTACTATCGAATTTAGCGTAAAATTCTGCATCTAGTTCTGTTTTTTCTTTTCTCATAAATTGTGACGATGCCAATTGGAGCGAAAAATATGAATATTTGACGGTGCACTATAAAAGCTGCCTAGTAAACGTTATTAGTTAGAAGTAACTAAATTTGTTTGGTAAGTACGATGGCTGAAATGTCTGAACCGAGTAGAAGTTTTGTTTAGAGTTCGAGCTGTTTTTTAGATAAGCATTAATTCAGGAGATTTCAATTAGCAGAAACTTCATTTTGTCAAATGGAATATCCAGTACATTATTTTACCATCTTATAAAACTTTTTTATCCCTTCAAATTATATGAAAAAAATGTACACTATAAAATTGACTGTATTTAAGAAAAGAGAATTTTCCGTTTATGATTTAAAAATATCCACCTTTCTAACAAGTAAACACTTAATGTGACGTTTAAAATACTTCTATGTTTTGTGACAAAATCAAACCAGTAATTTGATTCTTCTAAAAACTATTATAAAATAAATGGGTTATCTAGAAAACTCAAACAAATTAAACAAAAATAACTAACAACAAATAAGAACTAAAAACTTTGGATAACTATTTTATTCAATGTAATTTCTATTCTTCATGTCTTCCTGAGTAGTCTCGGGTGTTTGGTACACTTCATCTTAGAAATTGAATATATCAGCATTTTATGGAATTATTGGGCCATTATTTATTAACGGATATCTCAACTTATTAAGTTGTTAGAAGAACAAGAGAAGACGATAATAACCTTTTAGAGGACTATCATTCCAACAGGCCAAGCAATCCCTATATAACTATAACAATTTTAGTATCGACGTGTTTTAGGGCTCTGAATTGACAGAAGGTGTCCAATAGAGAGAGACCAGCTGGCGAGATCACCAGACCTTTTCTATTTGGATTTCTTTTTGTGAAAACGCCTAAAATAAGAAATAAACTCCCCTCTACTTGCAGATCTTGTACAGTCGCGATATAGAATTTGTAGAGGATAGAAAATATGATTGTCAATCTAGACGTAATCTGCGTATTGTGTATTTATTTTCTTTTTCTCCTCAAATATTCCCGTATTTATTGTCAATACACAATTTTTTCCACGAAAAAACAATCGCAAAATTGTAATTAACGATACTTAGGCAAGCAAATCCAAGTAGGATTTACGTTTGTCGGCACGTTTTCTATTTACTCATATTATGTGATTTTATCATGTGTGTCTATTCAACTTGGATAAATAGTTAAACAACATAATTGCGTATTTAGTTTCAATAGCAACAAAAATTGGGAAATATGATTCAACACTGTAATGTCGTTATCTATCCAGAAACTGTTTTATTGGCTATTTGTGTATATGATTTTATGTCATATTATTTGTTGACTAATTCGAAATTACTATGAAAAATTGTGCAAGGGCTCTGCTAATTTTATTTTAGTCTATTCTCTGAATTTGGAATTTATCAGCATGAAACCATATACCATAATTGGGAAAAAGTATGGGTCAAAGTAAAGAACTCTTAAACGGAAAAGACCGATATTAATTGAACGTTACAAGTAAGTACCATGTACCTCCATAAGATGGGTTCTGGGTCGTAAATTAGGATCACTAGAGTGCGCAATTGAATATTAGAAATTCATAAACCAATTTTTACCACATTAAGCAACATAAAAAGCAATCATCAGAGTTTTTCAACAAATTCAGTGTATGTTTGATAAAAGTTTATATCTACTTTCTCAAATAAGGGACATAGAAGATTGGAACTTCATGAAAAATGCCTGTAACTCTGAATATAATTAAATAACTCATTTTCACCAAAATAAGAGTGATACTTTCGTTTCAATAAGACCTGATAAGAAATGCACACACGTGTTGTAACTTTTGATAAGTCTAGTTATTTTTGAAAAATATTCCTTCCTAGACTTTCAATTTTCACCTGTTATTTTAAACCATTGGTTCCCAAACTTGTTGTTTCATCGACCACTTTCACAGTTTTTCTGGATCTGGTGGATCCCCTATATCTACAATACTACCAATTTTCAAATTAGAAAAAAGTGAAGACTAGAACTATCTGTAGACAAAACAAAAAATGATAGTATTTGAGAATAAAATCAACTAAATTTTAATTGATTGCCCTGTGAGTAGATATCAAAAAATTTAGTATATTTTCTTGTATTGTAGGTATTTATGCAAATATATAAATTATTACACTATTAATTATTTTTGTTATAGCAGTCGTAATATGATCAAAGTTAAACACTTGTAACTTCTACAATGGTAATTACAAAAAATAAGTTTGTAACGACACTAAAACATTTTTCGACAAGATATGGGAATCGCAATCAGAAGCTTTTTGTTACCCTCTTTTGAATGTCACTTTCAGTTCCTTATTAGTGCTAAGTTCGAATAGTTCCTCTTGTAATATAGAGTTCACCATTTCCGTTAAGTCAAATAGATTCATTATATATTATAATCCAATTTGAATAGAACGTTAAGCATAGCTTTCCTTGAGAAAATCCAGAAATTACTTCGTGACAATTATAGAAATGCATGGCAAGCTTTTGTAGATCTGCCGTCTACATTACGAATTTTCATCCATCCATTATTCTACTCCAGAACATTTTTTTGTATTAGTTTCCGTTAGGTGTCTTTTTGTTTCTTCCATTTTATAATATAATATAATAAATAAATAGATAACGGAAATATGCATAAAATTACTTCGAAAAACAAGAAACATATTCTTACCAGCATGGCGAATCGCTTCCCAGAGTAGTAACCAAATTAGAAACATTAGAAATCATAAATGGAGGAGAATTGAAATGATTAACGGGCAAAATTCTGAATATAACAAATATTAGGTACATTTAGTGAATGATTATTCAATCGTTAGTATGTTAGCAATTCACTTGATATTAATCCTCAGTAGACTAATTTCACGTACTTATATCTTGATGAAATTGGGCTACATCCGACAGTTTATTAATAGATTAGTTTTTTTGTTTCACAATAAAATTTTTGTCCATACCATTCCGTGCATAAATTATTGTTCTATATCATCTATAGCTGATCTTTACAGTTTTATTTTATTCAGTAATTCAAATAATTTCATTAGATCAACATTTTGCGGCATGGTATATATTAAAACTGACAAATCAGCTTAGTATAGAGATTAACACACCCTGAATGTTAAACAAGTTTGGGGTGAATTTCATTTAGTCGTGCAAATATTTGAGAAAGGAATTTTCATTTTGAGGTTTGAGTGCTGGTTAAAGATTAGAATGACTCACGTCATGTGGGATACCATGCAATCGATTAAGGCTTAAAAAACAGTAGAATTTCGGTAAGTTGAATATCAAATTAAACTTTAATCATTTGAGATATCTAGTTTTTGGTTTAAGCATCGTATAAAAACTCTATTCTGTATAATAAATAGTAAATCAACATATTATCTCCTGATTCTATTTTCACCGAAATCTCATTTTATTTTTCGCTCAACGATGTTTTTTGGAGAAATACTTAAGATATAAAATCATCTTCCCCAAGTAAAGATTCAAAAAGTATTTACAATAGATCTAAATATCGTCGTTAGTCATTTGGTCAAAAAATATTTTATATAGGTGCTTCAATTTATTGAATTACTCAAAATAACAATTGAAGTTAATGAGGTCCAATATTGAAATAAATTTTAAGTTAGAGAGATTTTGTTTTTTCAGTGGAAGAAGTTGTAGGATTTATATTTTGAATGAAATGTTGAACTGAAAATAGTTGTAATAAAAAAGTGCAAAACAAGGACATGAAATAACTTTAAAAATGAATTATTATTTTTCGTTAAAACTAATAATACTATATAAGTATTGAAGATCATATAGTGCATTAATTGGTCATCTGCTTGGTGTTGCAAAATTGACAGACAAATTGAGATTATTGAGAAAAACAACTGGAAAATTGCACTAATATGTGAAGTTCATGCTTTCTATTTAGAATAAAAATCCCACTCTTCACAAAACTCAAGAAGTGAAGAATTATCTACCACTTCTCCAAATGAAATTGTAAAATGATTGAAAGAGCTGATATTTAGATAAGCAAGACATAATATAATACTAGAAAAAAGGACAATGATTGTGAAAAATTTGCCAAGCCAGAAGAGGAAATAGATCAATACGAAACACGGTTTCACAATTAAATAACAATTAAATGCGATAGACAAGAGTATCTAAATGATTAGTAAGGTCTATATGTCTAAATAATATAGATAAAAAAGTAAAAATAACTAGATATTTTGTTTGATTAGAGATATTAAAAAATATGTTACTAATGAGATCACATACACTTCCTCTAGAGTAGGTATCATCGTCTTAAAACTGTGGACACTAGAACACAGAATAAAAATAAATAAAATTAAAATTTTAATACACGAAATAATTGTTCAATTTTTCAAAGAAGAAATTTGGGATGTAATAATTTATAATCTTCCCACTAGTATGCAAAAGTCTATATATTTTAATCTAGATCTATAACTCAAGAAATTTTCGTCGTTGGCTGAACGAAAACTACCTCTTCGAGCCATGGCTTTCAGGATACTTAAGATACTTAATTGGCTTATTTTTGGAAGATTTTGGAAATTTATGTTTACGAAACAAAGTCCAGCATTCATGAAGAGTAGTTGAAAAGAATAAAAATTTAGTGTGTAGATCAAATCAATAACAAAAACATTAACGCAAATTTTCTCATGAAAATCGAAATCTAGGAATAGAATAATATTATACTACATGTCTATTATATTTCTCCAATTTCTTATTTCTTAAACCTTTTGATATATTAATGCATCTAAATGTTCTTCATTTTAGATCTCTTTTGTTTTAAAACTTTTTTTTTTCAATAATTTCAGAAAGAAAGATAAAAATTGACGTTTCGACTTTTCTTTAAGTCTTTATCAAAATATTATATATAAATTTCTTCAGTTTATCAGTGCTTAGACCTTTTAATATATTAATGCTTCTAAATGTTCTTGATTTTAGGTCTCATATGTTTTGAAATTATTTTTTTTTCAATAATTTTTGCGAAATTGATAAAACATTCACGTTTCGACTAATTTTAAATATAATATTATATAATTACAATTGAATGACACTTTGGTGACTCATACGCTCCAAATCTAATAAAAATGCATGCAAACACCACCTACTTTTATAATTTCGGATATAAAAAATAATTCAACCAATTTCTTTTGAAAAAATTCAGTAAATAGTTTTGCTGATGTTGCTGACATATGAATAAGGACATAGCGCTTTTTTTCGAGGTGTTGGGTTTATTCATGGTGGCTTTCTATGTCTCTAGAAATTACATAAACTATTAATATATTAACTTTACCAGCCATTTCAAATTACACAAGACCGCAAGGTCAGCGCTAGGTAAACTGTTTAAACCCACTATGTATTCTAGGAAATAACTTTTCAATAATACGACAGTACCAGTTTCCTGAATTCTTACCTGTGGGTTGTATTGAAATTATTGAATGGAGCAGCATCCGGTAGTTGTGCGTATTCGTAGATACGAGTACAGTTTTATATACCATGTGGAAACCACTTTTGGAATGAAATTGCTTATGTCCTTATCTTAGAGAATTATAAAAATTCACTTGCCCGCTGCTTAAACTACATTCAAATATACAAGTTGATTCTAGCAAGTTTACCACAGACACCACCCATTTTTTAACGCAATACTCTGTCAACAGTATGTTATTGAAATGTTATTTCAATCGTATACATCAGTGTTTTCCAATCTTTTTATGTTATGCCTTTCTATGCCTCCCCCTATGTAACATACATAAAATTTTTTATTGTCCACATTAAATTATACGCTTTAGGAAGAAATCACTAGGTAATTGTTAACAAAGCACAGTAAGTAGTAAGTAAATTTTCACCACAAAATGAAAAACTGGAATACAAATTACAAAAAATTTTGATAGAAATTTCTCTATATGTCAATTAACTGAGACCTTATGTTTGATGCTTGCTGCACATAATTTTATATTAGGATCCATTTTTTTTTTTTTTAGCTGGAAATCGTTTACAACACTAAAGCCATACTATCCCCCTTTTTATATTAAATAAAGTTTTAACTGACTCATTATTTTGCAATTTGCAAGAGTCTTTGATAGTGCATATTTGATATATCAGACAAATCTACTAACATTGCATGGTCTTCATTTATTACTGCAAAAATAAGAGAAGCTAGAAGTTTGGGGCTACCAAGTTTTCTTTATGGATAACACAATGGACAAGAATAATGTTTTTCAACATTTTCTCTCATTTTGCTTACAGTCATTTTACATAGTAGCATATCATTTATATCTTTGTCATATTTTCAAGAGAAATGCCGATATTGGCGATTTTACAAAATACTTCTCTATAGTATAATTTGTTCTAGTTTTAGCAATGAATGAAACAATTCGATAACTAGCCTCAAGAACTCGACCATTAGTTGAAGTATGAACAGTAAATAGAGACGTTAATGTTGCTCTCATTTCAAAATTTTTCTCTAAAGGGCGCTATAGGATTAATGTCCTTTTTACAACATGTAAACTAGGCGCCAAGACCGAAGGGTCATTTTAATCCTATGTGTATTTTGGGCGCTAAGCGACTGAAGTACATGATTTATTAAATACAGTTATTTATTAAATCACCGACATTTATAATAAGATATATTTTTGTATTTTTAGATTTTCCTATAAGAGAAATGACCTATTATCACTTAAGGTCTGAAAAAATTTACCGTTAGAGGGGGCTACTTTGCACTTTTTTTAAATGAAAAATCTGCCCTTAATAAAGTTTCCTCACAACATTTTTGTAACACTCTACAGAATAAAGTAAATTTTATATTTTTTATCTAGTACTTAAGTACATATTACATATAAAATAAGAGATTTACATAACCTAACCTAACCTACTTAAAAATCTATCAACTTTCCCTCTATTGGGTTATTTTATGACTCGACCTACCAGCACTTCTTAGCGCCGAAAATACATGTCGGATTATCTACCCTTCTTGGTCAGACAGGTAAAGAAGGATGCTTAGCGCCCAAATTACACCCGCCGGGGCACTACTGGCATAGATGTTAAAGAGAATTCGCTCCTCGTGGACAGCAAGTATGAACCTTAATTTTAAATATCAACAACCTCGACAATAAGGCTATGTAATAATCATTGTTGTCAATGGATATTGTACCATTAAGTAGTGTTATTATCCCGTGTTCAATTGAGAATTTACTGTTGAAATATCAGAATAATTAAGTCAATTAAAATACACATACATATTTTTTTATTTAGCATATTCAATTGTTGCTAAAAAGCATCCAAAAATATATAGATGTTTAGGTTGTTTGTATAAAAATTCAGAATATGGACTTTTTTAAACTTTTCATGCTTTACGGTGGAAAATCAAATTTATGTTGAAAAGCGCATTTTGAATTTAAATATTGACCCTGTTTCAGTTATTCTAAAGCAGGGACACAAACAATTTCATTTCATGTGCAGTTTCATACTATATAAAAGGATAATGACCTCAGTAAACATTTCACCGATTTGTACCTACGTACATATGTATAAATGAAACTAGGTTATGTGTAACATAAAGTTTCCTGATTAATGATATTTTTTAATTTGTGGAACTCCATATACCTTGAAATTATTTCTGTTTGAAACTAATAACATATTAGTCATTCATTTCACAACACATAATATAAATTTAAAAAAATATTCTTCGGTTAATTTTGACTAGAACATTGGAATCTTCATTTTGAAATTATTAAAAAAAACTATGACATTGTTTACGTGATATAAAATAAAGCTTTCTAAATGGCGATATTCCAAATGTAAGGTATCTTTCTTCTGCATTAGGATTAGAGAAAATTTGCTGTAATATACTGGGTGTCCCAATAAGAAAGGATCTCAGTAACGTATTATAAACAGCTGCAGGAAAAACATTCCTAACAAAAGTTACATCGAGAGAAACCTGATAATTATTTTATATATATAAATTGTCTCAAATTCGACTTACAAGAAAAAAATAACAGTCATTCAGTAATGAAAACTGTTCCTTTTTGATAATTTATTCAGAGCATTATCCACTTTTTGTTTTGATAGCAACAGTTTGTAGGTTTAAATAAATAGATTTTCTTTTATGTTTCATATATTTGCAAGATACACCTAAACCAAATTGCTTAGCAAGTACGCGATTAATAATTTTCGTAGGTGATTCTGCAATATCGTCCATTTCGTCCTTTCAGTACCACGAGGCACACAACAACAATATCTACAACATAATGTGCAAAATGGAGAAACTTTTGAATAAGGTAGGCCGGTAGATGTACTTTTTTTCTCCGTAAATCTTGAAGAAGCGCCCAACTGTTCTGTAACTTTAAAGGGTACCTGATTAGGAAATGTAACTGTCGAACTAGAATGTCCAATATCAAAAACTATATGTCTAAACCTTTTTCTATGTTGAGATATTTGTAGATGAATGTTGTAGAATAAATAAGTTGAGAGTGAATCTGAGAATGATAAATTAGAGATAAATAGAGATAGAGATGATATAAATTTAGTGGAATATTTTTACTCCACCTTCATTTCTTCTTGCAACGCGTCAATCTTAATGGGCAGCTATATCAGCTACCTTGACGCCTTCGATTTCTATAGAAAAATGAACATGAGATGATTTTATAGCAATCAAAGAATCAGGACAAATTGCAGATTTAATTTTGTTATAGATCCTGCTCCAGGTTTAATTGATCACGTCCTGGAACGTTGTGTGACAAATATAACCGACAAAGATCTTTTCTCGGTCTAACAAATTCGAATGATGTTCCAAGAATATTTTCCTTTAAATAATCGCACTTGCAATTTCATTTCATTTCAGTTATATTGACTTCAGGAAACAAGTATTTTATTGATGTTAATAATAAGGAACGAAAATTTTCAAGTGACTACTTTTTTATTCTCTGACTATATACAAGTATTATTATTACGGATTGACATATTTCTCTTTACGACTACATCAAAGATAAACACTATACACTTTTTTATACCTATCAATACCTTATCTTGAATGATCAAAAAAGAGTTTAGTCGTATTAACAAAGTTAATATTACAACAGGAAGATACGTCAAATCGACTATTCTTTTAAATATTTCACAAACTTGAAATAGCTCAATTATAAATTTAATCAAATCAAAATATTTCAAAAATAGCAGAAAATTCCTTATCCACTGAAAAGAGAATATAAAGCTTAGTGAGAATACGTGGATATATGAAAATAGATGAAACTCGAGATTATCCATGATTATATGAATATTTGCAGATTTATAGTCTAAATAAATAAAGTACCCAAACTTTTTTTCCTCGTAAACCACTTTCAAAATAGTTGTTACTAGTTTTAGTTGATACATTTACATCATATTAACAACTCGACAAAAAATCAGATCTAACTATGGATGGACCACTTGGGACTCATTGCTCTAAATAAATTTGAAACATTCTTTTTTCGATAGTAACTTTACCATATAATTCAATCACAAAACAATAAAACCTGAATCTAGTATGATTTAGAACACTATTGTGTTTTTAAATCTGATTCATAAGTGTACGAACAGTTATTATTAAAAGCAGTTTTTTATACTCATTTACAAAAAGTCACTGCGCTTTACTAGATGATGGTAGTAGGGATTAGTACGGTCCATCAAGCGTATGTTGAATAATGAAGAGCACTGCATGAGTACCTACATTGTTTTTACTAGATACCGAGAAAAATATTTATTGGTTCAAAATAAAAATATTATTATTCTTACAGTGACATAAAATGGAGTTGAAATCGAAAGTGAAAAAAAAAGTTTTGATTGGACAGAGTTGAGAAATTTTGTGAAAACTTAACCCAACCTAACCTAACCAAATAATTTGAAAGACATTAAACTCAACAATACATCTGATAAGCTGATTTTTTTTATATAATACTAATATGTAATCGTTGTTGAGATATTTTTTCGATTTATAATTTTAGTCGAAATATATATTGTTTAAATTAATTGTTGTTTTAATGCTTTCGAATGGCTTGAATCCCTGTTCTGACGTACATCCTGATTAAGTTTAAAATATTGGAAATCCCACTACCTGTTTCTTTAAGTAAATAGACTTGTATTGTTCTAAAAGATATTAATCAATATATTATTAAACAGTTATAAATACGGCGGTTTTATACTTTTTTTATCTTCGTTTTCAAGGCGAATTTATGAAAAAATATGGGAAATATCTCACCGGAAGATTTCATATAGTTTTATGATTTTAAATGTCATCATAAACGCACTTTTTCGCATATAATCGTTCATATCTTTTTTACAAAGCATCAAACGCAGTTCATATATTTTTTTGTTAATCTACACAAAAAACGAACATTTTGGAAAAATATTTGCTGATCATTTTTTATCGCTAACAGTTAACCTTAACATCATTTTTTAAAGGTGAAAATTTTTCAAAGTCAACTTTTAATATTGTACACTTGAATACAATAAGTGTTTTTACAAATGTTTCAGTTCATATAACTTTAATGATTAATTAATAAAAAAGGTACAAACGATTAAATTTGAGAAAAGGTCAGTTTTAAGAGAAATTGTTGTTATTATTTTTAATTATAAAATTATGACAAAGCAACATTTTTGTATATTTATTTTTCAATTTGTTCGTTTTATGTGTAGATTATGAAAAAAAATATAACAACTTCATTTGATTATTTGGAAAAAAGTTATCAACAATTATACGTGAATGAGTGCGTTTTCGTGAACATTTAAAACCCTGCAACCGATATAAGTTTTCATTTTTTTAATGTAAAACCGCCGTAAAAACGACGATTTAAAAAAAATTCATGAAAATCGGATGATTTTCTGAAGTATAAAATTACCATAAATACTATTAATACTTTCATTTACGTCTTCTGAATAATTAGAATGTAACTTAATATATATTTTATTCTGGCTTACAGAATTTAGTACTTTGATTATTTACCGTACTAATTCACCAAGCACATGTTACTTTCTCATTTTAACTTCGTGCCTCTCTTATGTTTCTCGACATTCACTCCTGAAAGAATCAAGATTTACATTCTAACTTAATACTCTGTTCTGTTTGAAAATATATTTGTTATCTTTGAAAGGATTGCTGCAAGGTATTATTTTTAAGAACTTTCATACCTTGTGTATGTAAATTCCGTTTGTCTGATGATGAGTATTGTTATTTAACATTAGTCGAAAATAGATCATTACCTTGGAAAAAAACCTAGTTCACTATGTATCTTAGGTGTTATTTTTTATCAAAAACTTAACTTCATTCAACTCTATTTGGAGTATACTTTCTGGCACTGTGAATTTGTTATTAGGTGAATGATTTTTATATTTCTATGAAAGTTTCTGGAAAACTGTAAAGTCTAACACCAATTTCTGGGTATCTAGTAGTTTCTGGACCTATGGAATCATAAAACTTTTTGTTCACCGCAGTTATAACATGTATTTATTTGTGTATTATGTGGATAATCACTGTGTACGATAACTTCAATACTTTGGTAACGAAAAAACGAATTCAAAAATTGCTGATAGCTTTCGTAAAAAACTGTCAATACTTGATGGTCAGATGCTCCCACTACTTCTAGAGGTAAGTATTGATAGCTCAAGCTGTATTATTTCTGTTGATAATTGTAATAGTTGTAAAAAATCTAGGAAACAAATTTAACGGAACAGTACGTGAAGTGATTGTTTTCTTTCGAATATACAAGTTATATTGCATATTTATGTTGAAGAACTATTAGAAACCGTAAGTTCGACCCTGAAGGATACAGGTAAATTGTTAACATCTGTATCTTCGGTCGGAGACAGGTATAATGTAACATTTCTATAAAATTGTTGGATAAACATATAATTGTCTTGAATTCAGCACGTTTTCGTTTTAGACATATAGTTTACAATCGTGAGAATCACAATGATTCGTTTTACAATGTTGTAATTTTGCACATTTGTATATTACAAGTTTTACCCAGAAATTATAAATTAATAACCGATAATATTTCAATTTTTTCTCCTTTAAACACATTCAGAAAATTACAAATAGCGCCATACAGTTAAGTTCGGTCCTCTCCTTGGATATTCCAAAAAAACGAAAAATGATTTCGTCAATCTTCATTTTAACTAGTGATTATAGTGATTACATACGTAACTACATTTGTAGTTGTATTTCACTACCAAGTAGAATCGCAGGTATCCATATTAAAGCCCTATGAATCAGTGATCGGTTCCAGCCAAACACCAAGTCACAAAGCAGTCTCCTTTCTCTTCGGAACAAGAGTCTGATTCGAGGATTCTTGCAGCTAATTACTAGGTGATATGGCAGTCACATTCCACTACCGAACTGGACCTTTTGTAAGAAAAGAGCTTCACGTTATTGACTTTTCCTGGAAACATTATCATCGCTTATCTACTATACCCTTTCTAATACTGTCGTCACTGTTGAACATTACGTCAATTTTACACTTCCTTGAACGGTTTCTTCAATTACAACTCAAATGCAAATCAAATAAATTATTAACAATTCACTTGATTGCTCATCAGGCAAAATTTATTCTTCTTCGAAAGTCCATAGCGACACCAATTTATAACACAATTGGATATTTTTTATCAGTTAGCAGATTAGCAAAAGTCGTCTCTAATAATAATAATAATAATAATCTTCAAAACTATAGTTTATTTCATAAATGTATAGAGTAATAAAATATCATTAGGTATGCAAAGAGACCACAGAGTGACCCAACGAATATTTAAACCACTTTCATAGTTTGGCATTGATTTCATTGTAAAAAAAAATTTTTTATCAAGTGCAGGTAGTACCAGCCGGGTTGGGGTCAATATATGGATTTAGCCTATTATTATCCATTCACAAACACTGAAAATAGTGTGCCAAAGGCGTGCCGGTAGGATAAGTAAAAAGAAAAAAATTTATTTTAACAGAATAGAAATTATGTACTGCTACATCTTCCACGGCGTATTTCATAAAACGATGTTTGTGTAAATTTGCTACAGCTAATAGTTCTTTTTTTATTAAATTATCTTCAAATTCAATAGTTTTGGTGATTAACCAGCCAAATTTTTGGTACTGTATAAACTTTATTAATCCACGTCTCATCAGGATAGAATATTTTCTTCTGCTCCGTTCTGCACTGCTTCATACTACCTAACTATTTTCGTCGCCAGCAAACAATTTCATCGCTTTCCAGTAAAAGTGCTTTACGGTTATGCTTTTCCCAGGCAAAATCCATATTTCTCAAAGTGGTCCATAAAAACTTTTTAGTTATCAACAGAATACTGGCATCCTGGCCAAGCTCCATTAAAATCTTATCTAGGGTGGGTATTTCTTTATTAAAATAAACAGAGTGAACTTTTCTTCGAATTACACTTTTGGTGTCTTCATAAGGACTTTTACTGGTCTGCCTTGACTTTTCTTGGGAGGTTCCACTTGGCTTGCTATCTTTCTCTCCAACTCCAGTCAATCGGGAACATCGGTCGACAGTTTCTTGTACAGGTAATCGTATTTTATGCAATCGTGTACATTTAAAATAATAAGTTTTTCATTCACTGATAGTGAAGAATTATTTTCGTTGGTGTAAATGACGCCATTTTATTACTTATCTTATAATACTGCGAATACTATTTACGTCTTAACAGCAAATACTGATACGTTAAACTGAACAAATATACTTATAAAGGTCTGAAAATTTTGGGTAAGGCACCGTTTCCTTACGGCGCATGGTTAAACCGAATCTGAAATAGAGTTGGAATTAGGCAGAGGCACTAATAGAAAGTTAAACAATGTCTGTTAAACGGAAAACGTAACTGTATAATCTACTCCCTACACAATAATTCAACACCTACACCTATGGCCGACACCGAAATTGAGCCGAACTGGACGGAATTCCCCATTTTATTGCTCTATACATTTCAGAAATAGACTGTATTTATCAACGAAAAATTCATTCGTAAGAAATGATTATTTTCCATCAAGAGCTTATGTAGTAAATTTTAGTTCAAAGATAATGTATTCTGTTGTAGTTTATTAATCTTAGAATTTTTTCATTATTATTTCAATGTCATATCGCGTACTCTTAGTCCGAGAAAATATATGTAATGAAAATAATTTGCTGGAAACTTTTTCCGTTCTAAATTTCCATTTACTCAGAACAGATAGTGTTAGCCAATTTTGCTTAAAGTTTAACTCAATTAGAATAATAATTCATACGATAAAAAAGAAAGTCCCTTTTTACAAAGTACGTTTTATCTAAAATCTCGATTTTAGGTCTTATCAATCTCTCAAAAATTAAAGTTATTGAAAAAAACTAATTTTAAAACAGAAGAAACCTAAAATCAACAACATTTAGAAACATTGATATACATATCAAGATTAGTGAAGTGGTAGTGTAAACAGTGTGTTCAGTATGAATATCTGTTAAATGTTTGGTTTCATATGATATTTCTCTAAATACAAATGATTGTTCATTTCGATACAATTTCTTGAATATGGTTAGTTCAAATGTTAGTTGCCATAACTATACCGATATTTCTTTTTTGTTCATTTAAAAAAATTTAAAAAAAAATAGGTTGATCAAGTTATAAATGAAATATCCTTAGTAATTATGGCATCAATACTAAAGTTAGGACCTAGTGATAAAATATCATTAGGTATCTCTGTTTTGGAAACATTTCAATTCGAAAGCCTATTTTCAAGTATGAATATTGTTTTTTCTACGACCGTGCGTTTTAACCCACTTTCCCGCACGCATTTTAGTTTTGAAAGTGTCACTTTCCCGCACTAGTGACTAGTGACCGAATATGTGGAATCTTCTTCTAAATTAAACCACATTAAACCGAATCCGATACAATAATATTAATGGATTCATCCGACGAAGAACTTCCCGAAGCCATTTTGAAGGCTGCAAATGAAACTAATTCCGAGCTGTTACCTGCCAAATGACTTAAAACCGTTGCCGTCATCGTCATCTTTATGCGACCTGCAACTGATGCCATCCTCATCGACGTCATCTACCTTCCAGTTGAAACCAAATAACTCCACTGGACTGGCAATTCTTACTAGTCTACAGAATACATCAAATTGTGTTTTCAATATTAATATTTATAATAATTGGTAGTTTTTAGTTACGGTTTTGTATATTATTATGTTATGTTGGAATAAAATAATTTTTGAAAAACGGGTTGGTATAAATAGAAAAAATAATGTTCCTAACTCCGCTCCGCTTCGTTCGGGACAACTGCAGTTGCGTGCGGGAAAGTATCGCTTTCCGCACTTGTTAGGAAAATAACTATTTTGATTATAAACCATTTCAACATTTAAAAGCTTACGTACCATAATAGATCAAATATTTGTATTTTGTGTTTTGTTCCGGCTTTTGTGAGTATTTTTTCTTTATGCTTTAAATTACTGCGTAGAAAAGTGGTAAGAATGTTTTTTCGACATCGCAAAAGAGATCATTTTCGTTATATTCTTTCGCTATTTTCTGTTTGATTTTAGACAGAACTTACGAATACTTATATATTCATCATGTAGGACTGAAATTATGGTACAATGTAAAAATATGTATAAAAGTATAACGATATAAAATATTGTCTAATCCTTACATTGAGCCAAATTGTTTTAACCTGATTTTAAGCCTAACAAATATGGTTTCAATACGTTATTTCTTAAACTCATCTGTGAAATTAAAACCATCTGTTAATAAACATACCGTTATTTTTTATTCACCTTTACAGAATTAAGGATAAATTTTACAGCTATTTTTTGCCGCGTTCACTGTACATTATATATTCAATATTTAACCAGATACATAAATCACATCATTACTGTTACCTGATGAATGTTTGTAAATTGTTTCTAATGAAAACAAGGAATTTTCATAAGATGCCCCATTCAATTATTCGGAATCAAATCCCAGATTTATTCATTCATGTCCGCAATTACAAACTCATGAATGTTTCGTTTTCCTATAATAAAATATCTACTATGCTACTATATGCCGCGACCAATAGTGCATGAAATGTCTTCAGAGATTTTGACTTTGGTAGAATTTTCAGTGAAACGACCTAGTCCATTACAGGTAAAGGTAAATAATATTTATTACGAATTGAATCACATTCCCACTATTTTTCAAATAGTGGGAATTTATTTCCAACAAGCATTCATCAATTATGAGCAACTGAACGTAACCTTAACAGCAGAAGTGAGAGTTGGAAGAATCAACAGAAAAAGATGATTTGAAAATGAATTATTAATAGTGGGATCAAGATGCATCCCGGTTTTACCAACAACATTTAAAATTCTTTTTATTTTTACTACTTAATTGTGACATAATTATGTATATATTCATATAAATTTTAGAAACCTTGTATTACAATTCCAGACACTCTATTCCTCTTATATTTTCTTACATTCTAGTTACCTATTTAAACGTTCTTGTAAGTCTATAGAGCAGCAGCGTTTGGTCTTAGTTTGTGTCTTTTTTCCTTATTGTCTCCCAACTTACATAGCCTCTGATTATTCTCAACACCTTCGAGTGTGTGGAAGGAATAGCAAATTGGAGAGTTTCCTTTCCATCAAATTTTGTGACAAGGGTAAAATTTCAAATTATCTAGGACACTTCATAGATAGACGTGCAATGAATGAACGATTCAAATGAGTTAGTAAAGTATATTTGTAGGACATCATAAACATAACACTCATATTCCATCCTCCCTCAGATAAATCGACTATCAAAAGGAATGGCTTCTAGCTACTCCAACAACTCTGTGTATACACCTTTCAACAGCATCAATAGTATCACTTCTTTTTTACTGCAGCTTCTTGTGACTATATACACAATCGGTTAGCAAAGGAGTTTGTCGCATAGTAACATTATCATAAGGTGCGCTAAATATGGTCAAGTTGTTGCCAAAAATCACTGTAAAGAAATTATTTTTTCTTGGTGTACCTCTGTCACTGAGTATATCTTTCATTAACGGTTAGTTCTTCGAATAAGATTGCAATGGTTGTTAGTAATTATTAAGCAATAAATAATAACTAGTAAGGACAAAATTAAGGAATATGTCTCAGAAAATACATATTTCAATTATGAAAATTGATTTGTGAGAGCTTTCAATCAACTTTATATATTATGTTAAATAAAATTTTAAGTTTCACCAGCTTTCTCATATTAAAATCAGGAAACAAATATTTCACAGTCTTGATCATTTTCTCACATAATGATCGCAATTA
Organism: Diorhabda elongata; assembly: GCA_026230145.1. NCBI lineage: Eukaryota > Metazoa > Arthropoda > Insecta > Coleoptera > Chrysomelidae > Diorhabda > Diorhabda elongata. Next base: position 41,245,241 of record CM047926.1, read on the forward strand.
TCACGCAATTTCCATAATCTCTTATGATTCTTGTTCCCATAATTATTTTGATTCACATATCCAATCTTTTGGTATTCACTTTACATTTAGTTGAAAAAGTAATAAATTAAAACCATTCAGAAGATAATGAATGAATTAATTATATTATAAAGAATTTGCTGGGAAATTTTTGACACCGGATTATTAATAGTGCCATATAATATAAAACTTGACCAATGAAGAAACAAAAAATTAAGTTTTTTGGAGCTAGGAATCTTCATGTAACATCAAATTTAAATTCAATAAAAAGTACAAAAATAACAGATTATTAGGAAGGTACTTGTTTGCTTGGATGCCTGCCCCATATTTTTTCACTAATCAGATATCTTTCAGAGTTCATAAAATATTTGCTGTTTAATTTACGATTTAAATAACATAAATAAATTAAACTTGATACATACTACAAACAATTCAAGTTTTTGTCACAGCCTGTGAAGTAGCTAAATAAAAAACATGACAAATTGTTTATTTTTTACCAGAGGCACTGAAAAAACGAAGAAACATTCTGAATCAGGCCGTGATTCACGTGTCGCCAAGTTTCATAGATCCAAAAATAAAAAATAACAAAGAAACTAAAAAGAAAGGAAGTAGATCGGATCAATCACCCATGTTCGTTTTAAATTTCTTTGTCCTTAGCGTGTGTTATGAAGAGTACAAGCGAGTTGGTAAGATGAAGCCACCATAAACCGACTGGTTGGTTGGCTACCCAACTGTCTACCTTTGTCTCTACCTGGAGGAGCCGCTTTTAAACGACTACCTGCAACGATATCAGGATCGGCATGGTCAATATGGTTACCAAATCAAAGATACAAGAATTAATTGCTTCGCACTTAAATAAAATCAAACATAAGACTGTTTTAGTAATCAGGAATGTTAATCTAAAAATTAAAATAATAGTCAATCTTTATACATAATATTAAAGTCATATTTCAAGTGAATATCTTGGTCATTGGTCATTTTGAACAAATCAAACTTTTTTGTATAGGATTGTTTGGATATATCTCAATAAACCACTAAATTCGTAGACTAAGAAATTGAATTATTATTGTAAATAGTAAAAGCTATTAATTGAATCTTTGTAGATGCATTGGAGTTTATAAAATTGCTTACATATTTTTTGTCATTGACAACTTTCTCCTTCCTATGTATGTGAATCATTTCTAAAAATTCTTTTTTCCTTCTGTTTGCTTCCACCTCAAGAATTATTGGATTTTTATAATTGGATGTATGTTTTTATGATATCTCATGGTTGCTCTAGATTTTCCATTACAAATTGTGCTATAACATTTGATATGGAAGCTCTCATTTATACTGTCTACTGTTTGATACATATTTGTCAAATTTTTATATTTTTAGCTTGAAATCCCTTGTATTGTTGATGTTATATTTGTTCTGTTTGAACCGCGATGGAATTTTGAAAATTCTCGACGTTTCAGCTCCCATCTTAAAGCCATTATCAAGAGAGGGATAGGGATTCTCTAAAGATGGAGGAAGGTACGATCCTGATATTGCACTTCTCCCAGCCCACAAGGTCAATGCCACGGTTGTCGTCCTGATAACATGAATAATCTTCTGAATACTTATGCTTACATAATTATCTCCAATGACCCCACCACACATCTGGAAAAGGCATCAGAGCCAAACTCATTCCTCAAGAATAATTATCCCGTATTCCTCGTATATACGGTCTTGATCTATGATCCAAAAACTTTTTCTAACGCAATCATTTTCTCAACGTTCAATCCCATCATCATCAGGCTCAACTTTACTTTGTCATTGATACACTCATATCACGATCCATCTCACACATCAACAAACATTGATTCGGAATAGTTACAACAAATCCCAACTCCGAAGAAGAATCCACAAATTTTTGTTTCCAGCTCCTCCACCCTTCTCCACTGGCTTAAAGAATCAAATGAAAGTATCCCTTCCTCATATTAAAGGTAGAACACACAAGATTTACAGAATCTTCAAAGCCAATCAGCAACTCTCCCACCTGATCAGATTCGTCAAAGATAAAATATCCAATGAGCACCATGGAGTGTATATCCCTACGTATATTGGCCAGAAAAATCGACGTATTTTCGTAAAGGCTCAACATCGCGTCCACACCGGACACAATATCGACTTCAATAGAATCAAAACTAACGCTCCACTTCGCTCCTTCAATCGTCCAAACTATCTGAACACAAGGGACGATAGCCAGAGATTGCGATCAACCTGCTTCATCCACTTCTTTCTAAAACCATTTCGGCCAACAAAAATTTCTTCAAAAACCCCCGAGGAGCCAAAATCCACACATTTATCACCTCTCCCGCCAATGATATACTTCCCACGCGCGCAAAAAGCCAAAACCTGCCTATAGGTCTCCTATAATTACAAGGTTCAAGCGGGTAGCTCGAAACCAGCAGTGATTGTGTTGTTAGTGTTCACGATGTTTTCGATGGTAAGCATATTACTTTTTATTTATATTTTAATCGGACTCTCCAGCGTGGGAGTGTGATTCTATTATTATCTCTTACGAATAACCTGATTATGAAATTTTACAAATACAGTTTGGTCCTCCTCATTACGACCCTGCATATACCACCAGGAGCAGCTATTCGTTCTTTCTCCGTTTCGCTTTGAACTTGAATGTAGATATTATTAAAAATGTTGAAAGTACGGCATCTACCTTCATGTTCTAGAACGGAATTGTGTTGCTACACTATAAGAAATATGCAAATGCTCTGGAATTAAATTTCTATTCACTCATATTTTAATTCTACGATAATGTTAGACCCATATTAATAATTAAAATTAAAAAAATGTGTAGAAAGTATACACATGGAAGAACTGTTTGTAAAGTAAAAAAAAAATCGAAAATATTGAAATTAAACGTATTTCATTTTCAGCCATATTTGAATTTACCTTTATTTATTTTTAAATATATATTTAAAAAAACCTTAACACCTATGTAAGAATATTTCAGACATATTTAGAACTAGACTGACATTAGTTGATTTTGAAATGTGAATTTTGCAAAAAAAATTATTTCGTGTATGTTCGAGGGAAAAATATAAAACGTGTGTAGTGTTAAAAGGATAATTTAACGGGCATCATTTGAAAAAAATCATTTTCATTTTTATTTATGGATATTTGATATTCCCAAAATGAAATTCAATGTAATGTGAAGTTTTCTACCTTCGACATCAGACAAAAAATGTAAAAACCTTGTCAACAGTCATGTCAGCTATGGATTGATGGCTTGAAGCTTAGCTCTTTGACAGTTGGCTGAATATTAGAATGCATCTTTCTATCGCAAGTATTTCTACCTTAAGATGCTCCGATAGGAGCATAATAATGATAGAGCTATTTGGTACGAAACTCCTGTGGTGATTTCTTCAATCATTTCCTATTATCGATTTTGAATGTGAGGGTGGTGTATTTTCCATCGCAGTTTCCTTCTTAGTTTAAGCATCGTATTTTGAATATGACTGAAATACTGAGACTAAAACGTCAATTTTTATCTTTCTTCAACAAATTTATAGAAACAAAAAATATATAAAAGGTCTAAGAAGATAATAATTAACGTTTTGACTTATTTAAAATACGATGCTTAAACTAAGGAGGCAGAGTGTTTTTGATACGCGACGCTTATGGTTTTTTTATAGAGAGAAACCTGTTCAAATTATTATCTTATCAGTGAAGATATAAGAATTGATTGCTATTTTGAATGGAATTCAATAAAATCTACTTTCCAAGGACAGATGTATAGCTGCCAAAATTCCCAGAAAGAATGATTCAAATACACTGTTAAAATCTACTTTCTAAAATACTAAGTACAAACTGAGGTACTTACATTCATAAAAGGAGGAAAAGAATGCAAAACATAATAACCATAGTTGTGTGACGTAAATAATAAATAGTAAAATAATATTTTGATATACGGTAAATGATCATAATCAATGATTAATGATTTTTCTTCATAATTATTTTTAATTTACGTACTGTAACTAGTACCATTCAATTAAACAATAATTTCATTCACAGACCTATCATTTGAAAAATTTCAGTGCAATCTAATCGTCAATAAATACGAAAACACAAAGCACTGAATTCTAATAGTACAAAAATGGTTATGGTCTAAAAATGTTGACTTCGCTCACTCAACCCAATCGAAATAGATGAACTGCAGCTATCTGCCGTAAAAAAGTGTTATTCCAATATTAAGATAACTATAGCTTATTTCATAAATGTATAGAGTAATAAAATCTCATTAGGTATGCAAAGAGACCACAGAGTGACCCAACGAATATTCAAGCCACTTTCACAGTTTGGCATCGATTTCATTGTAAAAAAATTTTTTTTATCAAGTGCAGGTAGTACCACCCGGGTTGGGGTCAATATATGGGTTCAGCCTATTATTATCCATTCACAAACACTGAAAATAGTGTGCCAAAGGCGTACCGGTAGGATACTAGTAAAAAGGAAAGAATTTTATTTTAACAAAATAAAAATTAGGCATTATGTATATAGTATCAGGTACACTTATACAAAAAATACATTATTCAGAAATTAAATTATAAGAAATTATAATATTCTTTGTCATCTGAGGAACTGTCTTCTCTTCTCTTGACGTTATAATTAACGGGTCGACGGTCCGATCTTCCACAGCGTATTTCATAAAACGATGTTTGGGTAAATTTGCTATAGCTAATAGTTCTTTATCATGAAATTATTTTCAAATTCAATACTTTTGGTGGTTAACAAGTAAAAAATTTTTTCCAAGATGAAGTTGGAGTCTTCTCTATGCGTCAAGAATGATAACTAGCGTTATCCATAACTTCTATTGAATCAGCCGGAAGATATTTCATCATTTCACCAAAATAGTCTTCAAAAACATCTGAATCCATGTCCTCGTGGTAATCTCCCGTATGGCACGAGTGAAAGGTTAGCAAACCTCCTTTTAAATCCCTCTTCGCTTCCAACTTGGACAATTATTAGTCTTTTCCCTTTACCTGAAGGCACCTTAATACCCGTTGACAGGCCTTCCATGAAAGCTTGACACTGGTTATATTTTTGTGTTGCCACATTTTTGGTACCGTATAACCTTCATTAATCCACGTCTCATCAAGATAAGAGATTTTCTTCTGCTCTGTTCTGTACTGCTTCATACTTCCTAAGTATTTTCGTCGCCAGCAAACAATTTCATCGCTTTCCAGTAAAAGTGCTTTACGGTTATGCTTTTCTCAGACAAAGTCCATATTTCTCAAAGTGGTCCATAAAAGCTTTTTAGTTATCAACAGAATACTGGCATTCTGGCAAAGCTCCATTAAAATCTTAGCTAGGGTGAGTTTTTCTTTTTTAAAATAAAAAGAGTGAACTTTTCTTCGAATTACACTTTTGGTGTCTTCATAAGGACTTTTACTGGTCTGCCTGGACTTTCCAACTCCAGGAATTTGGGAACATGGGTCGACATTTTCTTGTAATCGTATTCTATGCAATCGTGTACATTTAAAATAATAATTTTTTCATTCACTGATAGTGGATAATTAATTGAATATCTTTTCGTTGGTGTAAATGTCGCCATTTTATTACTAATATTATAATACTGTGAATACTATTTACGGCTTAACAGCAAATACTGATGTGTTAAACTAAACAAATAGGACTGAAATAGGACTTAGGCAGACCTAAAGAATTAGGCAGAGGCACTAATAGAAGGTTAATCGCAAAACGTAACTGTATAATCAACTAAGTAATCCCTACACAATATTTGAAGACCTACACCTATGGCCGATACTGAAATTGAGTCAAACTGGACGGAATTCCCGATTTTATTGCTCTATACCTTTCTGAAATATATTATAGTGATTAATTTTTGGAAGCAGATCGTTTTCTTGTCGTAATAACAGATACTTTTTTATATGTTCAGGTAACGATTCTAAATCGTATAGTGAAGAAGAAGTCGATAATTGAATTATGTACAGATTTCGAAATAAAATATCAAATATAAAAGTTCCAGTAAATCTTACATTATAGTTTATACTTTAAGAACCGAAACATGTTTACTCAATTTAATTTTTCGTTCTTATGAACACAGACTCAGGAATTATGCAAGCATTAGATTTTCACCGGCTAAATCTCGTTATGTTAGCTGTAAAAACCAAAATTGTGTCATATTGTTAACTTCATCAAATGCGAACATATAAAAAATCTCCGCATATTATGAATGACTTATTATAATATTATACAGGGTGTTCAAAAAAGGGACCTACTTCGTCTCCAGGTAAAGTAGAAAATATAATTGGGGTTTGCTTGGTACACAAATTTCGTAAAACCATCCAGATTCATGAAAAAGGACGTAGAAAAAAAAATTATACTCAGTTTTCCGATTTTCCGATATCTAATTTTCATATAGATCGCTAGTTACATTGTTCGTACCACGGTCTTGAAACGAAAGTAGCAATTAGGGTTCATTTCAAGGGCGTTTAATTATCTCACTCTATGGCCGCCAGGTAGGCGTTGTGATCGAGATGCGCAATGCAAGTTAACGGTGTCAAATTGAGTTAATCTCTAATGATAATAGTTATTATTATTCAATTGTTATGAATAGAAGTAGTTAATATGTAACGTATCTAATTTGTGAAAGTAGTTTATGATTTATTATGTTAGCCTTTGGGTTTTAGTTTTCATATTTTGTTGTGGCTTAGACTTTTGTTTTGGATATACAATGTCCCGAACATTTTCATTTGATGCTCTCGCCCTGGCTTTTTTGATTCATGTTATTTGTAAATATTATTAATCAAAAACTACTCAAATTTTTAATACCTGGCATGTTATAAACCTCAGGCGAGTGTTTAGGAAACCCTTTAGTAGCTGTTACGCTCTATGCATAAAAGAACAAAGAGACTTACCAAGTATAAATATTTTTGAGCCATTGAGAGATGTTGTCGAGAAAGTGGAAATGTGAGATCAAAATATGAATTCTGCTACTCCAAAAACAAGAAGAACGATCAGTGATGACAATACTATGTTTAATTCAGCCGATCAAGTCCTTCTCTAAATAATTGGTGGATACAAATACATTCTTATCACGACAGGTATGTTTAATTCTCATAATTCACACTGCTGGTGTGAATCAGGTAACATAACACATTAGTTGGGTGTCACATTCTAGCTGGAAATGTAATTAGCGATATGTACCTAGATTTTTAAACAATTTATTATTGGAAAATATTTTGATAAAAACTTAAAAGTCAAATTTTATCTTTCTTTCAAAAACTATTAGAAAAAAACTAATTTTAAAACAGAAGAGACCTAAAATCAAGAACATTTAGATACATTAGATAAAGTGCTTGTACTAATTTACTAATTGTGACGCTGTCTACATAGGGCAAACATCTCAGTGTTTAGAAAATAGACTAAGAGGTCATCAATACGATAAAAAATGGATCTGCATTAATAAAAAAACATAAATTCAAAAATTCTTGAAAATATATATATTCACCGCAGGTTTCGTCGTCTCCAATTAATAAAAAAAGGAGAAAAAAGCTAAAAGTCCTAGGACCAAACCATCTCACCCACCGACTTCGGAAATGGTAAACAGTGGAAGTCAAAACAGACGCTTTGGAACGGGATTTATCATGAGGTCCCGAATTAAAGAGCGGATTATAGATTTTGAACCGGTATCGAACAGGCTATGCAAAATAAGATTGCAAGGAAAATACAGAAAAGTTTTGAAATTAGTTTTTTTGATAATTTTTGAAAGACGGATAAAAATTTGACTGTCTTCATCAACTATTTCAATGTATTTTCTATATCCCCTATCACTTCAATTTTCAATTAAACTTATTTATCAGCTTGTTCTTCAATTTTTGATGTTTGTCACGCTCCGTTTCTTTTTAGTTATAACGAGAACATGATCCGAGTCTGCATCTGCTACCCTGAAACTTCGGACATCCTTTATTGTTTTTCCGTGAATTTTCTCGGCATGCACATGATCTATTTGATTTTTAGTTCTCCTGTCCGGTGATATCCACGTTATTTTGTGTATTTCCTTGTGGTAAAAAATATCGTTACATTCCTGTATATTCCTTGCAATCTTGTTTGCATAGCCTGTCCGATACCGGTCTTTATTTCGGGAGCTTATAATAAATCCCGTTTCAAAGTATCTGTTTTGACTTCTACTGTTAAAAAACTGTTTTTTAAGTTTTTTAAGATCCAATTAAGATATAATAGCACATAAGTTTGATAGATGATAGACGTGCATTTTGTGGGAGGTTTAAGTGAAGTTAAAAAATGTTTGATTTATTATATTATTATTCATCATGTACCTATAGTAGAATTACTTGAATAATCAAACAAATTACCCACATAATCAGAGATTGTAATTACTCTACTCGAAACGGTGGTTTATAAAATTAATATTCCCAGACATCCTCAGACAAATATTAAGTACATGTATCTCTCGAACGGTCAGTTAACATTTATTATTTTATTATACAGTGCGTCCATTAAGTGAAGCATAATATCATAATTAGCTGAAGATACAGTAAGGTGAAAACGAGTGATTCCTTGAATAATCTACAAGTGATTATGTCAATAACAGTTCTACAATGGAGCCATCTTGTTCGGTGAATAATAATCTAGCGATGATGTCAATAATGGTTTTTTTGCATGACCATTTGTTTGGTGTCAAATTTATGTTTCAATGGCAAAGTTTACCGCTAGTAATTCTGTGAGAAAGTTGACTCAACTGGAGCCAGAGCATACTACCTTCTTGTGATGGCGGTATTTAGAAATGCAGTATTGCTATATATATATCAACAATTGATTGATAATCCATAATTTCCAGTGAACATAATTTTAATTTATGTAGTTATGAACGTCATAATTTCATAGAAATATTATATTTGTACTGAGTGATCATCTTTACAACGTATACTACGAAACACCTCAAGAAATTAAGCCATATAACTAACTAATATATTTCTTTCACCTTCAGAGCGATATATGCTCAGATCTAACATAGAAATTAACATTATTTTCAATAATATTTCTTATTTTTCAACATACTATCATTTTGCTAGTTGCTAGTTGCTAGGGGCCATATCTAGTGAATACGGTGCATGTTCAACCAATTCGAAGTGCAATTCGTGAATGGTGGACTAGAACGTTCATTTTTCTTCAAAGGCATTTTGCAGTTTTTCCCTTTACTTTATCAAGCAATGATGAGTAGAACTTTACGTTACTCTTATACTTTTTTGCAAATAGCAGATGAATACAATTCACACAAGTAAAAACGGCACCCAAAGCACGGATAGCTTACGCAGTCAGTTTATGGCAAATGCGTTTTGATATGCTGCTAGTCTCTTATTTCGTCGTCTATTTCAGCGGTTCTTAACCTATGGGTCGCGATCCAAAATTGGATCGCGAAGCACATTTCTTGGGTCACGCTGAGTAATACCAACACCTCCTAGAAGTGTTATTCCCTAATAGGATGTTTCGGTTTTACCGCTCTTCGCGAATGGTCTTCCGGAAGTGACGTCCTGAGGCTTTCTCTTCTCAGTAAGCTCTCTGTCAAAAACTCGTTTCTGCGAATTGTGTTGTGAATAACACTGAAACGTGTAATAACAGTGAAACGTGAATACAAGCATTTTAGAAACAAATTTTGTCTTATTATGAATAGTTGAGTGATCAAGCTGCGTATTGTAAAATTGTAATCACCCTAATAATGGCAAAACGTGACTACAAGGAAGCATTTCTAGAATCAGGTTTTACTTGCATTTATGATCGAGGAGTGAACAAGCCGCAATGCGTGTTGTGCAGTCAAATATCGATGAAACCGAACAAACTTAAAAGACATTTTAATGCAAAACATAAAAATTTTTCCTTTGAGGGAAAAGATCGTACTTTTTTCGAAAGAAAAGAAGCCCATTTTAAAAGAAAGCGTTTGGATGCACCAAGTAGTAATGGTTTTATAAATTCTGCCAAACAAGCTACACTTGCTTCTTTTCATGTGGCTTGGCAAATTGCAAGACAAAAGAAACCCCATAATATTGCTGAAAAACTTATAAAACCTGCTGCCATTGACGTGGCACGTATCATGTGCGGAAATGAAAGTTCTAAGAAATTACAAAAGATACCATTATCAAATGATACAATTCGTTTACGAATTAATGATATGTCATTTGATATTCCTGCTATAAAAATTGGTAGTTTATTTAGTATTCAACTGGATAAAACGACAGATGTAAGTGAAGATGCTCAACTCATGATTTATGTGCGGTATCCAGGTTTAACAGATATACAGGAGGACATTTTATTTTGCAAACCAATGTCAACAACAACTAGAGGTGAAGATATTTTTCTTATGGTCGATTCGTTTTTTATAGAAGAAGGATTGAATTGGAATCAGTGTTTCAGTATTTGCACCGACGGTGCAGCTGCCATGACAGCATCTCAAAAGGGATTTACGACAAGAGCAAAACAAATGAATCCACAAATTATATCGATTCATTGTTTGTTACATAGACAAAATGTTGCTTCAAAAAAATTATCACCTGAATTATGTATCGTTTTGGATGAAATTGTTGCGGTAGTGAATCTTATCAAATCAAGAGCTCTTAACTGTAGAAGTTTCCGCAAACTGTATATAGAATTTGGTGCAGAATAAGAACTTTTATTATATTATTCTGTCCCGGGGCAAAGCTGTTCAAAGAGTATTATCCTTGCGGACAGAAGTCGAATTTTTTTTGAGAGAAAAGAAACACCCATTAGCAACTAAATTCTCCGAGTTGAAGTGGATTACTCAAGTTGCTTATTTGTCAGATATTTTATTTGAAATAAATAATCTAAATACGACTATGCAAGGACGATTTTGGAATACAGAAAATTATTATTATTAATCATTTAAAAAAACTAATAGCAGACTTTGATCGATATTTCCCTGCCGACGATGTTTTCAAATATAATTGGATTTGAATGCCATTTAATTTTGATGTAAGTGATTTGCATGAGGAATTTGTTAATATTAATCAATTTCAAGAACAATTAATAGAAATACAAAGTGACCAAGCACTTCGATACAATTTCTACAAAAACACTAAATCTTTATGTGCTTTCTGGTTAAAATTAAAAACCGAAAAGCCAATAATTGTTAAAGAAACCCTAAAAGTATAATTGCCCTTTTCATCAACATATATGTGTGAGGCTGGTTTATCGGCTCTGTGTGTAATCAAAAACAATTACCGGAACAAGTTAATTCCTGAAATAGATATAAGGTGCTCCTTGACAAGCCTTCAATCGAGGTTTGAAGATATTTCAAAATGTATTCAAGCACAAGGTTCTCATTAAAACTGTATGACTTGCATTTAAAATTTAGAAGACTTAATATCTGTATTGATATTTATTTTTTTTTTTTTAGGAATAAGTTAAAATGTCAATTATTTTCAAAAACTTATAAATATATTTTAATATGGTCAATAAAAATTATTAAAAACACTTGATTATTAATTAAATTTTCCTTGGATCGAAAAGTATTTTTGTTTATCTTTATTATTAAAAAAATAAATAAAAAATTCGTAAGTTGAAAAAAATCATCATCATAGGATTGAATATTTTTTAGAAATACGATCTAAAATAAAGCAATGAAAAAATTTTGGGTCGCGGCTTAAAAAGGTTAAGAACCACTAGTCTATTTAATGAACTTTTAACGACAGCCAAAAATAATAGTGTTTCGGTACACAGTGTCTAATTCATCTTCCATTTGCGTGAACGTATTGCCTTTAATAACAGTCCGATATTCAATCTTCACAACCTCGTATTTATACAACTTTTCAATAGAAGCTAAGCATCAAAAATGGTTGTAGTTGCATGCGCAAATATATTTCCTGACTTATATTGATAAGTGCTGAGTTCTTTAGGCCGTTGAGGCCGGAAACTTTTCAGACAACTCTCGTATATACACAATAGAAGAATATCAAAAAATAATCTGTTGTATTTGAGTATCGAAGCTGTAGAATATCTGTTTTTTTTTAACTTTTTAGTTTTTTTAATTTTTAAACCTGTTGATTCCATGCACCTGCAACTTTTTGGGTACATTATCAATGAAACCCTCCAATATAGATGTTCATGAAATATACATCGAATAGAAAATTTGCATAATATACTTGTTCCTCTTCAATTACAACAATTACAACTCAATAATAAATTAAATTACTCGTTTTATCTAACCAAATATTATTCATACTGATTTCCAGGAACTAGGTATTATACGTAATATATGTCATACTTTTAATGGGTTAGAAAATTGAAATAACTAAATTATTTTAAATTATTAAATCGGACGGTTATTCTTTATAAAGATTACTTCGAAGGCTCTCACTTGGTAAAAATTAAACGAATGAATTATAAAATGGAAAAACTTTGATTTTGAACATTTTGATCACTCACTAAAAATTTAAATCAAATTTTCTCACTATATTTCAATTACCTCAGCGAGAGAAATCTGCCAATTGGAGAAACGATATATTCCATAAAAAAATAACTATTGGCAATGTCCTCAATCAAATTAGTGGTAGGTGTATGAAGGGATTCATTATATTCTTTATTTAAAAATACTCAATTTTTCATTGTGTTTTATTTGTATGTATTGTTTTAATTAACTTCCGCATGTAAAAATACTGCAAGAAACACCTTTGTTTAGATTAATTTTATAGATATTAACTTATCACGGCCAAGGACTTCGTTGAATGTTTTGGTTTGATGTTATAATATATTCATACTTAATCAGCTGATACTTGTATATAGTCGTCACTCACAACCAGCCTACATTTCTCAGAATTCATTATTGTAGTATTGAAATTATGATATCAACAATAAATGTATGTCAATAAAAGATAGAAACAAACGTGAACTGATACAAAAATTTTGTTGTTTGTGTTGTAATATATTTATTAATCACGCTTTATAATTTGTTATTTCAAACAAAAAACAACACGTGACTTAGTGACTTTCGAATCGGGTCCATGTGTAATATGCATATGGAGAGTTTCAACATCTACATCAAATTTCGAATCCAAACCGCAAATTTTCTTAATAGCTGATCGGCGAAATCGTATCTAATCCAAATGTTTTACAGAAAACATCTTCTACTTCGTGTTAAAAACTGACTGGCAATATAAAATATTTTATATTAATTTTCACTTTTAATGCTGTAGATTATGTTTAATGCATTTTATAATACATTCTAGTTTCTTTTGATTTTGATAACTTATCGGTAGTATGAGCTTCCTCATGTTCGTTAAGTTGTTTTTATTGGTTGGTTCTATTCATTATCTCCACACCCTTTAATCAGCACAATTGACGTCCTAGGCAGCCCAAGGTCCCAATGTCAAAGATGACAGTACCAACTATGAAGTTGATGAAAGGATCATTCTTTAGCTTGAATTGTTTGTTTATTTGTTTGGATAAAATGTAGAGTGTGAAACAAGTTTGTTTAATTGTCGAAGCATTTTTTCCATTCCGATTAAGGTACCTCCAAAACATGTGATTTGAACGCATTAATCACTTATTCAGGTGTAGAAAAACGTTGAGCTCGAATATTTTTTCTGATCTGATCTGATAACCGATCAATCCTATGTTGGTGCACTGTTGAAAATTGACCGTTCTACGAACATCATCGATGCTTTCTGGCACAACAGTCGATTTTGGACGACCTTCACGAAATTTATCCTGTAGCGAAATGCGACCACAATTAAAACCGAAAAATCAGCGAAACACGGTAGGTCGAAATGGTGTTTCATCAGCAAAAGTCCAAGCTAGTTGATCGACTCATTTCTGTTGGTTTATACACGTTGATAGATATGAACAATTATCGCACGAAAATGTTAGATTTGACATATTCACATCAGTGTTGCCATATCTCGAAACTTGAGTAGCAACCCTAGTACTAAATCTGAAAATGGAAAGAAGAGAGAGTGCACTGATCCCTGAATTCAAATGATGTTTAACTACCATATCAGTATAACCCTTTTTTGTAGTTAAACCAAAATGGAAATTTTAAATGAGACGTCGTATACACCTTATTTTATTACATTGATTCACCAAAATACAGAACGTATTACATGATAGTATTTTTACATCTATTATCCAACGAAATAATAAAAATCATAGCATCAAGTTGAAAATTATTATTGAAAAGTAAGTAATTCATTTAAATTCATCCTTTTTGTAGTCGTGCAGGTTAAAACATAGAAGAAACAAAGAGTCTAAGTTTTTTGATAAGAAACTGAAATTACTCTTACTTTTGGGAATTTGTAATTCAAATCATGAAAAAGTCATGAAGTTAGTTTGTTTTGGATAAGGGAACTAGTTCCGCTGCACATAGATCGTTTTTCAGGATTTAGGAGATATTTATGTGATATTTATATTACAAAATAGTTACATAAAAAGAATTCTGTGTTTGGAATAACTTATCGAAATTATTTGTTGGTGCACGGTGGTTAGAAGCACCAACTTGTGATTTTTTATCAAAAAAATCTTTTATTCGAGATCGTAGTTGATTTCAAAGTGTTTTTTAATATTATCTTGAAAATACATATGACATACTCACGGCTTTCCCCAAGGAGGGGCAGCTGTCTACGTTTTAGTAATACTTTCAGGTATGTATTATTAAATAAAACAAAGTTTATTTTGTTCTAATAAGTAAGTGAATATATTATATTATTAAAAGGATCTTTACATTCGTTATACAATATTAAAGTTACATAAGCTAAATAGATAATCACTAAAAATAATCAATCATACATTGGAGACTTATTCATCTACATTTAAATTTTCGCCGCTTTCATCAATTTCCATTGATCGGTTTGGCTCAGCAGGAATTAATAGCTGCATTGATTCAGGCAAAAATAATTTTGAAGCGGTTTTTTTGGTCTTTCTCATGGAACTAATAAATGGGTCGGATGTTAATAGTAACCTGAGAGTCTTTGTTTAAACTGGGCTCATGAGTAAGACTTCTTCTAAGAAGAGGGATAATCTGTTTACAGTGTGATCCAACAAAGATTTTAGGTTTCCTTCTGCGCAGGTAGACGTCACTCGTAATGACTCCTTGGGTGGGTAGCAATCTTCTTTGGCCTTCAATAATAATTCATCAATCTTTTGTTCGTTGCTCGAATAATTTCGTACTGTCTTCTGGTCAAATCGGCTTCAACAACCATTGTCAGTGCTTGCAGACGAGTAAGGGGCTCTATTTCTTTAGACTTTGAATGTCGTTTCTTTTTCCTTCTGTTTGTAAAATTACTTGTGCCGCGTGAACAATTAATTCTTCGTCGTGAGATGCGCGCACTCCTTCAGTTTTTCTTCTCTTTGTTCTTTCGCTAGATTCGGTAAAAGATTTGGTAGGTCGTCCTGGCCTTTGATGCGTATCTAAGGGTGGGGATCTCAAATGTTCCTTCCAACCAAGAAGTTCCTTCCAACCAAGAATTATTGGCCGCCAAAAAGTTTTCAAGTATTCTATGCGCCCGCCCGAGACCACCTCTTTATCAAATCACATTTAAAATACGAAAACTTCTTTTTCATCACATTTTTATGTTATTCTGTGTTCCCGTAACACACGAGTAAATAATTTTCTAAATATTTAATTTTTTCATTTATCGATAATGAATGTTGCTCGTTCATTTTATCGAAGAGGTATTTACGAGTCAACATTTTCACCCTCGAGCAGCCAAGTGAACCTATAACAATAAAAAAATAATATTAACACAAAAACAAAAAATCCGATTTTTTCCTATTTTTGTCAAAAAAATCTCAAACTCGTTTATTTTTAAAACTAGCAAAACCTAGCAGCTGATTTTAAGCAGTTTTCTTTATACTAATAATGAAATCAAACATGTAACTCGGAAAGGTGCAGAAGTAAAGTTTTTTTTCGATTGAAATTGAAAAATAAAGAAAAAACATTTCTAAAAAAGGGTATTATTGACGGCTCATTAAGTAATTTATTGACAATATATTTAATACAATTTCATATTAATTTAATAAAGGCTTACCTGTATTATTGGTATCCATCACTTAAACAAGCAAATATGACACGACACATAAAATATTCACCGAAGAAAATGATATACGAAAAGGGCGTCAAGAACTTTCACGTGCAGTAAGTGCGACAATCAAGTTTCGACTAGTAATGCAGCGCGCTCGCGCAGTTTAGGGATGTGGGTAGGGTTGGGTCAGGTAGTCTACTATTCCAGGAAAAAAATTGTTTGTCATTAGTTTGTTGATTATTGGAATTTCGACTTATGGCCGCCTAATACCTAGAAATCTACGTATGTGCGCTGCTATGAAATAAATCGCTCTAATTTGTAAAATTAGCGCAAAAAGCTTTTGTAACTTCACTGCGGAACCCTCTACATCGCAGTGAAGCACGCCAAGTATAAATAAAACGGCAAAAGGAGCACTACATTTAAATAAATTTCATTCATATATGTTTGAATACCTTCTCGACATCGATCTCGATAGAGCAATAGAATTTTGTGAAATAATTAATTACAGCTTCTATAAATAAAAATCAGAATATTTGCTTATAATATATTTTTTTCTCAATGGACTTGTTAACAATCAAATCCGCCATTACCAGGATAATGTAAATCATTCAATATTTAGGGAAAGTATTACACAGTATGTTGGATATTATAGGGGAGCCAGGACTGCCACAGAATGATATGTTTAAAGTTATTCCCCATAAATGATAATTAAGAGAGGCAGTCTAGAGCTGGGTAAGTATTTAAAGTATGGAGAAGCGTCGTACTAAAAATGGGTTAAATCGGAGGGACGGATCTTCGAAATTTTAAATCTATCTATTTAAATCGTTTTTACTCAAACCGATCGGAAGAGTTTATTTTTTCAGCAGAAAAACGGTAGAAATAATTCTTTATCATCAATTGAATATTTCAATACATTCAAATAATGAATTCAAGCTAAAATAAACGGTATATTTTAATTGCAGGGTTTTTCTTCACATGCTATAAAGTCTGCACTCACGGCTATAATGACTTCCTGTACACTGTATACAACTAACCATGATGTTGATTATGGAAGAGGAAACATTTTAACTTTATTCCATCTCGACTTGTTTTTTCGTTACTTTGTATCGGTAGTTAAAAGATATCAATAACGTTGGGAAGAAAGCATTATTTCCTCCCATGTTCAGAATTGTTTTTATACTCACAATTGCATACAGGGTATTGTAAGGCATGCTGTATACAATAATATTTCGTGCCTTATTGGAGGTGTGGCTATTATTCAATCGAAATTAATCACCATTCAGTTGATTCCCATTATAGATCTCTGAATCGCTCTATCTAGTCTTTGTATCAAGTTAGAAATCTTCTCTTTGTTGATTGAGAGCTTCTTTCACTTTTGCTTTAAGGGTGTCAACAGTCACAACAATTCTTATTCCTTTGAAAAATAGAAAAAAGTTTTGATGGACGATAAATCATATCTTCCTACGTAAACCTGAGAATGCTTAGATGACGATCAGCATTGAACAATATTCACAATATTTTCGTTTGTTTTTGATATAGAGGACTGTCTTAGTTGCCGATTATATTTGGTTTAGTCGATATCTGCTTCAATTAGAATTAGTATTAAAAATGAACAAAAATATTAACGAATTAAAATATCTCAATTTGCGAAGTACGCCAGGTTGAATTTTTCATTGATTTGTATTAAAATTTAATTCCATCGCATAGACACGAATATGTTACTCGGTTATGCATGAAATGTTCAGAATGAAATTTGTTAGAAGCGCGATAATTTGGTTCCAATATGTTTCGAGACACTCCTGGATATCTTCTACAATTAGCAAGAGAATAATTATCTTGTGAATCTACTCGGACCACATTTCGATTTTCTGTATTATGACTAGCACATTACATTTGAAACAACGTTAGATTCTTCATTTTCCAATTAATGGTAGGAACAATTATAATAAGAATGTTAGTTGTTATTCAACATAATTTATGTTGGATTCCTTCAATTTTGAAGTTAAAATTAGTGTCTTCAATGTACTGATTGATTAAATCTTAAACAACAAAGTAAAAGATTTTATTATTATATTATTATGGGATATGTACCTTTAGCTTTATAACAAGAAATATTACAGCCCCCAGGTATAACTGTAGATTATGCACATCCAAAGTATTTGAAATTCGAACATTTTCACTGAAATGACAATTTCCTTTATAATATATTCATGAATTACCCGGTATAATTCGACACACCTTATTTTCAATTTACTATGAAAAAATATGGGTTTAACCAATTACCTGACATTTACTAATGATGTCACGAAAGTTTGGTTACCACAGTGCGGTTAATATTATTTCTCAAGACGAAAAGTAGAAAAGTATTTCTTATAAACTTTTGTTGAATCATTGTTAATGGTTTATTGAAACGAAAGGCAAATCGAGCATAATAATAAATTATAATATTGTCTGTCAACATTATAAATCACAAAAAAATGAGAATAATCAGTATATTTCAAGATTACGTATTTGAGCATCTCTTTTCCCTACAGTTTATATTTCTTCATCTTTGGAAGGGGAATTGACAACGATTCAATTATATTCATTCAGCACTTAAGAACAATTCCATTGGATATTCAACTTCATATTAATATTAACTTGAATTTAAAATCTCTCAAACAAAAGTTCTCTACAGCTTAAAATTCTACATAAAAACCCAATAACTATTAAAGAACAATGTATCGAAGTTTCGACGTCCTCTTAGAAAAAAAGCGCAAAAATAGGGTAAAATCAACCAGCACAACATTGTGTCTTATTCATCAACGGCGGCGTGATCCGAAGACAGTCAATAAGCACACTTTTAGTAAACGAAACCAAATTTATCTATCGTTGTATTGAAAATGCACACGACAAGAAAAATAAAAAGATCATAAAACAGGCGATCTTTACATCATATTATCACTTGACCTGTACTTTCGATTTCGTTGTGAATTTAGAAGAATTATTTTATTAACTTTGATGTCTCTGACCGATCAGAAAAACCAACAAAATTTGTAACAGATTGAAAAAATAAATAGAATAGGTGTTTGGCTCCTCCATAATTTTTTCGAAGCCAACTGATCCATCATATTGCTCCAACAGCACCATACAGAAGTATTTTAGATTGCTCAATTACTGGAGACGTGAAATGGGTCCCTTATGGTAATCTGAACCGTAGACGGCATTTGCTATATCTGAATGAATCACCACTAAGTGCTGCAAAATACCAAAAGGGCGCTTCATCCTATATGATAAAGTACACGCGGAATTCTATCTCTTATTGAAAATTATAAGGCGATTGTCAGCAGAAAAAGCATAATTCTGCAATACGATACTGGAAGACGAATGTAGGAAATCATTTAATTAGGGTGGAGGTACTGGCTCACTCAGCAAACTGACCGCATCTTCGTATTTCCATTTATTACGATAGGCATAATATTTTGATATTGGTAAAACATTTTAATATTTGGATTATGTCCAAAATGTAATATTTCACTGGAAAGTCAATTGATTTGTAAAGGCAGCATGACATGGTGCAAACAAAGTGCAAGAAATTGCACGTCGTTTGACAAGTATCTTACCACCGCATGATGGCTGCCCCTAACAAAACTTCCATGAGAAAATTAAACAAATTCGTAACGTGAAATTTTGTTAAAAATTTCGTAACCGATTTGCACCAATTTAAAAATAACAAAGCTAAGTGAAATGAACAAGAAAGAAGTTGAGACTGTTGACTGTAGACTGTTGAACTTTTGATCAAGAAATATTGCGTCTTGCATTGCACTGCACGTTCTATTGCATCATGTCAAGCGGCCTTAATCATAAATTTCTACTATTCTCAAACGTCAATCGAGAAAGGGAGGACCTACCCATCCAAACAATTTTTTTTTTTTTTTTGAATTTAATATTAAATAGTTGAATTGCCTTGCTATAGACCACTTCGATTCGGCGTTAAAAATAACCGCCTAGATTGTGTGACAATAAAATATAGATGGATTTTATATACTTATTTCAAGAATCATATCTACAATCCACAAGCTGGAAATTAAACGCAACATTAAGGAAGTTTAACCATACTTATGCAGATTGACTGGTTTTATAATGATTTGGAATATTCTTGTTCAGGGTTTATATAGGGTAAGTTGGACAACATATTCTGAGTTCTCACAGCGTATGTTATTCTAAATTTTCATAAATTATATATACAGTCTCCCTTTAGGAATAATATGTATATCATTAATCTTTCAAAATTAAACACCACATGGGTAAAACACTGGTAATAAGGATACGTTTATTTTATCTTGCAACAGGTTACATGGAATCGGGAACAAGATAAATAAATATTTGTGATTTATTTACTTCATAACGAATGCACAAGTTTTTAGTTGTAATGGGATCAATGAATTGATTTTTGGAAGTGAAGAACGTACAATAACTAATCAAAAGAAGTTTCTACTTTTTTTTAATATAAAATAAATTCTACTACAACTACAAATAATTTAATTGATAACTGCTACGTATGAGATGAAAAAAGAATTAAGAAAAAAATGAATTTCTATTTTGATTTTATTTTTATTTTGATATTAATGATGTAGGTGTATTCATTAATATATATAAGCATATTGTCAATGCCAATATCATATTTTGATAAAGATTTGAAGAAAAGTCGAAACGTCAAACATTTTATCTATCTTTCAAAAATGATTAAAAAATAAAAAAGCCGTGAGCAGCAGAGCTCCATCACGAAAGTCGAATTTTTCTAATACACAAACAAATCTTTCCATAAAATGAATTTCTTGGAAATGATATCAATTCTCAATCTTATTTCTTTATATGGAAAATTTGCTATTCCTCAATAACTTTTCATTTCACAAGTTAACTCTCTCTCTGGAATGAAAATTCATAATTTCAATAGACCCGGGGTGGTCTCGAACCCACTTGTTCAATTCCAATTGACAACAAAGAAAAAATTGTCATAACTAATAACATCAATCCGCCGCCAAAAAAGCCATGTATGCTAATTTTGAACCAAATCGGACCCATTGCAATTGCTCGAGTGACGAAAATAAGAATTGTAGTTTAAACAGACATTCGAAAAACCATCATAATCGTGTTCGGGAGGTCTCAAAACATGGGAAAAATGATGTGCCCCCCATTTTTCTTCTAGTCATTCCTACCGTAATAAAAACTAATTTTATAATATAAGAGACCTAAAATCAAGACAATTTAAAAACATAAATATATAAATTTCTTCAATTTCTCATTTCTTAGACCTTTTATGTATGTTTATGTTTCTAAATCGTTCTTAATTTTAGGTCTCTTCTGTGATAAATTATGAAAAAAATATTAATTAACTAATAAACAGAAGTAGTCGTATATAAATTCCATTTGAATTGTCTGACAACAAAAAACCTATTATTTGGTGATCAAAATTTGTTTTCTTTCATTCTCTGTTTTATAAATTTTATCACAGAACGACATTCTACGAGTTTGTGTTTCCTATAAGGACTAATAAATTTTATTAAAAATAAAATTGTACCGATTTCTATAAACTCTACAGAAATTCAACCAAACCCTCGTTATTTGGACAATATTTCAAAATTGCTTGAATAAATATTAATTGACAATAAAAATAAAATATGTTTCGTGGTATGAAGATCATCTAGAAATTTGTTTCAAATGTTGATTATCATTATACAAAGTTCATATTGGTTTTTTAATTTTAAACAATTTATAACAGCGGCAATATTATTATGATGAAGCTCATAAATTGATGCTTTATCAATGGTTACATTATTATATTGGATACAGGCTCTACATCGCGCGATATGTATGGTTTTGTTAATGTATGTATTAGTTTTAATTTACCAACCCTTTCGACTATTTAGTACAAACCACAACGGCTCTCTATTTACGCTAGTATCGAATTTGACGTTTCGTTTAAATCTTTCTCGAGAAACTAATTACATGTTCCCACGTTTATCATAAGAAATACATTAACGACTTACTTAGTGCAACTAGTCGGTAACATTAAGATAAATTAGAATAACATTATGAGAATAATTTTTCATATAAATCATGCAAGCACCTAAGATCTCAAATATCATGATTTTAAATTGAATAAAATAGACCTACAATGAATTTTTCTATGACATCAGAATTATTTTTAGATTGTAAGATACTTTCATTATTCTTTTGACTTTTGTAGTAAGGTCGGTTAATACTTCTTTAACAGCTGTTCTGGCTTACACTGTTTGTAGTGTTCCTCCATTATCTGCCTCTGAGGTTTATAACATATCGGGTGAAGACATTTCAGAACATAGTGTGAAATTTGAGTTGGGTGTATACAGCAAACAAAATATAATCCCAAAAAATAGAATATAGAGGTATACTGTACACAGTACGTGTATCAATTTTTAGATGAGAAAATGAGAAAAGTTGAAAATTAGTTGCCTTTAAACCAAACCAATTTGTAGTCTCAAGTCAAATAATTCAAACTCAGCTCGAAATATCGTAGTTTTTGGAGGCATATTTCACTTCTGTTAGAGTAAAGTCTAAGTTTGGTAGCTAAAAAATACAATTATGTAGTATAGCTCAGCTCCAAAAATAATGACAGTTTAAGCATCAGAATTAGGTAATCTTAGGTATTTTACCATTAATCTAGAAATCTATTCAATACAATTTTTAAGTTATTAACACAGAAAAAACTAATTTATGATATCAGTACCTGTTATTGTCCAATAATTGAATAGAGTCTGTAAGGTCCTACATATATGAGAAGCATAAACAGTACTTCCAACTATTTTTCTGATTATCTAATTGCAAAATCTCATTTGTGCGAATTGGTTCGAAATAGTCTCTTGACTACATATATTGTTTACGCTTTATGTTTGACGTTATTTTTCATCAAAATTCTACGTTTTTTGGCTTATTATGAGTAGATAAAATAATTATAATTATAACAAATTATTCGACTGCCCATCTTAAACTTCTTAATTTTATGAATCAAATAAAATATCAATCTCAATTATACAGACTTCTTAACCAAATTATTTTGCTTGGAAATTAAACTGACCCCCCATCATCACCATAAAATGATTTCAAAATGAAGATATAGGAATTAACAAATCAACTAATTTGCTATTGAATTCCACAGAGAAAAGAAATTCACTAAATATTATCACACGACAAAAGAGTTTTAGTAACAAAAATAATTTTGTATTCAATGGAATACATATAAATATGTCTCAAAATACTCGAAACTCTCGATAATTTTGGAAAAATAAATATTGGGTTCTATATTTGATTTTACCCTATGCTTTTGAGGCTTTTTATCTTTTTCGTGTATCACTAGAAATTATAAAAAATATTGTTTAGATAGTAGAGTAGAGAAAAAATAACCTTTTAATTTTGTTAGTTATTAGTTTGATTATATTGAACTTGAACGTCCTTGTAATGTACTAGATCTGATATTTTTAATTTGTCCAATATTCACTGGAGTCAAAGGTGGTTTTGACATATCTCTCCTTCCAGAGGCTTTTAAATTATTGGCACCTGCAAAAACTATCTTTATCCCAATCGTTTTTAATTTTTACTATGTACTATTCTCTTCCATCTAATGGTTTCATTCATAGTACATAGTTGAAATAATTGTCAGAAGATACCAATCTATTTTTTACTGTTAAGTAGTGTTGAAAAAAAACTTACGCAGTAAAATGTATATGTCTTTTCCACTGAGAGATATAAACCTTGGCACACCTGAGTCATATACTAGTTCTAGTTCTGACTAACGAAATTTTTTCTTTTTCAGTTCAAGTACAGGTGAACGGAAAACCTGTAAGGGTAGAGCTCTGTGATACAGCTGGAGAGGTAAGAATTTTATATCAATTAATACAGTAGGTAGCTGAAATATATATATACTTATATTATATATTTGCCATTCAGAAAATTATCGAAAATCCTATCTAAACGAATCAATCGTGTGTGAAATATCTTATTAAGAAATCTCACCGAAGATAATCAGTCGTTCTAGATCTTATTAAAGGAGAGTATTAATATATTCTTAACAAGTTAACAAAATATTGAATTTGAATTTGAATATAATGTTCAAATTTACTAGAAAATTTATTCTGAAAACTCAATTTATATCCAATAAAAAATTGTTACATTTGTCATTTGGGTTTGGCCCAGGCTGAATTGATTTGTAAAAAAAATTGCATTAAAAAATTTAAACTTTTCATTATCATAACTGTCGATGGAATAAAAGGTTGTTGAGGTCAAACTGCATTAGAATTGTTAACGTACAGGGAAGACCAGCATGCTATTTCACGTTCAATTGTACTACATTTCATTAAAAAATGCATCAGACCAATATATCAATTAATTGACCAAATTCCATTAACATATTGAATAAAGGAATTAGAAAAATTTTACCCATGTAAAATGTATCTTTAGAGAACTAGTCATTTTCAAATGGGTCGTAATGAAATTCCGAATTGCGTGCCTTGCTCCAAGAAAAATTAGATTCTATGATCTAAAATAATGAATAATTGAAAAGTCTTCATATTGTATTCGTGGGATAAATTAATAAACATTATCTCTTACATTCTTAATTTATTTGAATACTTTATTCAACACTTGACTCATTTATATAATACACTTATCACTAACACTCAATCAACTTATATAATTTATTCGAATTTTCCTATTACTTTCTATTTCTATTATAAAATAAACTAAACTGCGCTACCAAAACAGAAAAAATAAATAAATAGACCTTCTTAGACGTTATTCAAAAGAAGCAATGTAAATAAACCTCCTATTACAATAAAAACTTATATAAAACAAATATCAAACGGATTCCGTGGTTTATGAAAAGTATATCAATGGTGTGCCGCGCGTACTCCCCGAATTTTAGAATTCCAATACATCTAGACAGATCTGGCTCCAGGGCGGAGACGCGTTCGTAACAATATTTCTACGTGAAGAAAAAATTGAAATATGTTTATTGAACTTAATTCTCAGTTGAAGGGCTTGAGCAAATTTTAGATAGTTGCCCAAAAGAATATATCGATGAAACTAAACGACAAAACTATTATTTGAACAGAAATAATTTAGCTGGCATGTCATTAAAAAAGAATTTTCTATTACAGTATTTTTGGTGTACTAGTTGAACCAATTGTTATTGACGTCAATAATTATTCACCATCACTTCCAGCTCCATATAAAGATAATGTTACTAATATTACTTGAGTGACTAGGTCCATTGTTAATTGTTCGATTATTGATTGTCATAACAGTTGCCTTATAATATGATCATTTTTAAAACTTTGATTACTATCAACAACTCTTTCTACTATTATAATATATCAATGCGTCATTTAAACAATTTATTTTTTTATAGTATAATTATAATTTGAAAATATGTACTTTGTTTACATTTCAATTTTTCAGTGGCACAATATATGTTTACCTTTCTTATCTTTCCAAAACTTTTGAATCATTTTCTATTTACTCGATTCCAAGCACACGATATTGACTACCATATTACTTAATTGTTAATCTATTGCCAATAGAAGAGGGGCGGATGTAATTTGGGCGCTAAAGGATTAATGTACTTTTTACAACATGTAAACTAGGCGTCAAGACCGAAGGGTCATTTTAATCCTATGTGTATTTTGGACAGTTATTTATTAAATCACCGACATTTATAATAAGATATATTTTTGTATTTTTAGATTTTCCTATAAGAGAAATGACCTATTATCACTTAAGGTTTGAAAAAATTTACCGTTAGAGGGGGCTACTTTGCACTTTTTTTAAATGAAAAAAACTGCCCTTAATAAAGTTTCCTCACAACATTTTTGTAACACTCTACAGAATAAAGTAAATTTTATATTTTTATTTAGTACTTAAGTACATATTACATATAAAATAAGAGATTTACATAACCTAACCTAACCTAACCTACTTAAAAATCTATCAACTTTCCCTCTATTGGGTTATTTTATGACTTGACCTACCTGCACTTCTTAGCGCCGAAAATGCATGTCGGATTATCTACCCTTCTTGGTCAGACAGATAAAGAAGGATGATTAGCGCCCAAATTACACCCGCCGTAGAAGAGACCCTAAACCCGTTCTGATATGGGCTACCTATGATATGAAGCTACCTGCATGACACATGAATAGGAAAAAAATTATGATTTCACAACCGCTACGAAAATGTATCGTATTTATGAATATGTATGATTCAACCAATTTATTAATTAGTATCTGGTTTGTTGAACCTATCTACCATTCTCTCGTCATAACTGTATACAGCCACATCTTCAATAAAAGTTGTAGTCACAGGTTTAACAAATCTATCTGTGAAACCACCTTTTTTTAACATCAGAGGGAAAAGTTGCTCTGGTACTTTCCAATCCTGTTTTTACAAAGGGATTATAAGTGGTTTTAAAGTTGGTTTATGAATTAGGCAATACATCTAAATAATTGTTGGGTAATATCAATGTTAAATTCCGGATTTGGAAAATATGGAATTTACGAATATAGCTGCAATGATTGTAACAGAAGGTATGTTGGGTAGACTAAGAGATCCGTTTATTTCTGATTCAAAGAGCACATCACTCATTCAACTTATAGCCATTCAAAAGTATGGAATAAATATCAACAATCTAAAATTGTATCCAATAATAAATTGTTGGATGCATTTCCCGTGGAAGATGTTTTACCGCTGAAATTATTATTTTTTTTTCATTTTTTCAGTCTCTGCAGACGGAAACGTTGTTATCGAAACGCACGTTGGACAGTGTTATTGTGAGTGTTGGTGTTTTGATGATATAAGCAATGTGTTCATTATTTGTTGAAGAACTATGTTCAATAAAACTTATTTCCCGATGTGTAAAATAACTAACAAAAAATCTACTAACGGAATAAGCTGGAAATTTATCAACGGTCGTAAAAAATTATAGATAAAAATATACAACTAGGATTTATGGTTATCTCTAACAGTATTTATTCGCTTAAAATCTGACCAATGATGTAATAATTTGATGTTATGGTTTCAAACTTTAACCGTCAGGATCTGTCAAGAAGCTCCTAAAAACAAAGGGTGGATTTGATTGTTTCCCAGATCAATTTTCTTAAAAAACTTAATCATCCCTCATTAACTCAAAGATTTATCTGAGTAAATCGCGCGGAAATGGAAAATGCTTGAAACACCGCGAAATTAATCGAATCTCTTTTTACGGGACTGATTAAATTCCTGATATAAATTAGCAAAAAATCGGTACTTGATCAAGTTTAACAGAAAATACGTACCTGAAATAATATACCTTATTACCATTGATGTTTTATCTGAGATGAATAACTTGTAGTTGCCTTCCAAGAATTAACAGTAAAAAAAGACCCGAAACCATACAAATACATTAAAAACTATCGTATAATTTTAAACGCCACAGTAAAGTGAGACATATTTTAGGATATTTATTACTAATTTCGTTTTATGTATATCGTTCTGTTCTGTTCTAGTTTTGTGTAAAATATTTACATCTTTATGTTTGGCAAGGTTCAGCATTCGAATTTACAGTTTGTTTACATGAGATTTCCATTGGTAAACCGAACCAAACTTAA
This sequence comes from Diorhabda elongata, assembly GCA_026230145.1. NCBI lineage: Eukaryota > Metazoa > Arthropoda > Insecta > Coleoptera > Chrysomelidae > Diorhabda > Diorhabda elongata. The sequence goes on from CM047926.1 coordinate 41,272,965, forward strand.
TTTCTAATTACTTCTATCCACTTAAGTATTAAAACGAATTCGCTAATACAATGTATTCATTATCAGGTAACGTCGCAACTGACAATAAAAATTTTTCATTGCCATAAGGCAATAATGTTTTTATTTAAGATTAAGAGCCGAATGTTTTTTTGAACTCCTCTCAATTAAAAAAGCAATTATATTTTGTTCAAGAACAATGGTTATCAACCATAGCATTTGGTAAAACCAATTAAAATACTATGTTTATATTATTTTCTACCTCAGTATGAATTATGCGGAAGAGAGTATTGGTAACTTAAAATGCCCTTTACCTTAACTTTATTGCAGTTAGCATCTACAAAGATAAAAGCAGGTGTATTGAAATCGAATATATTCAATTTAACACTCAAGGCATCTACTGTCAATCGCGCAACTGGTAGCGAAACATTGCACCGGATTTCCAACGTTGTGATTGAAAGGTATCAACGGTCAAATAACTAACTGGTATTCGGTACAAGTATAACAAGAATCAGTTCTTATTCAAGGTTCTTCGTCATTATCACAGGTGTACATGTCAATTACTTAAAAATATCCCGTATTTATATAATTTCTTCAGATCACTTTAATTTATATGATAAGCCTTATTAAGTACAATTACAGGATAACGAGGTGAGATGCGTTTCACATTGAAAATTCCTTGATGTTTGGGTTTCTACTTTGAAACCGTTAGGAGGTGGTTATTCGTTTGGATGATTCCGAAGCCTAAATCTGTCTGCTCGTTGGAATTCCAACGAGAAAATATAATATACAGTTTGGCAAATACAGGAGTGAAATGAGAGTAAATAATCAAAGTACTAAATTCTGTACCCCAGAATAAAATATACATCAAGTAACATTCTTTAATTATTCAGAAGACGTAAATACAAGTATTAATAGTATTTATAACTGTTTAATAATATATTGATTAATATCTTCTAGAACAATACAAGTCTATACGAAATAAGAATGCAGATATTTTCTTGAAGAAACAGGTAGTGAGAATTCCAATATTTCTAAATAAATTCGGATATATGTCAGAACAGGGATTCTAACCCTTCGAAAGCATTAAAACAATAATTGAAAATACATCATTAAAGTACAGATAAAATATTTATTCACTATATTAATCTAAACAATAGATCTTTGTACGTTTCGACTAAAATAATAAATCGAGAAAATATTTCAACAACGATTATCAGATCTATTGTTGAGTTTAATGTCTTCCAAATTATTTGGTTAGGTTTTGCCAAAATTTCTCGACTCTATCCAGTCAAAGCTTATCTTTTCACTTTTGATTTGAATTCCTTTTGCACCAATAAATATTTTTTTCGGTATCCAGTAAATATAATGAAAGTAGGTACCCTGGAAGTGCTCTCCACTCCTGTATTTGCAAAAAGTACAACAAATTTAACGATATTACCACGACATGAAAGGGATCCTTCACATGTCGCCTCCTGCAACGACACGGCACCGATATGTTGGTGGATGCATTCCCATTTAATTACAAGTAAAAACGCATCCAATGTCTCTGGAAATATAATTCATTAGTGAACTTGAAGTTTGAGTCGATCACTTGGTATCATAATGTCAACTAAAGCCACTAACTGAAACTCACACTTGCTGTAGCCTTACGCATATAGAAAAATATCAAATCCGTTTCTTTAGGACAAACAACTAATTCAAATATTCAGTCCATTTGTATTAAAACTTTATGTTGTTTCAATCTTAGCGCCAAGCTAAAGATAAAATAACCATGGGTCAGCTATTCTATATTTCACAGAAATTTCAAATTACGAAATGTTTACTTGTTGCCGTATAATATAAACTGTTGTGGATGAAATATACAAATGAATTTCAATATTAAAAATTGATATCAGCAAACAAGTCATTGCCGACGCCATGGAAATTGTATCTAGACTGAATTTAATATTTACAGGGAATGAATTGGCGTTTATTTTTAAGAACTGGACTATGAACATGAGAAGAAAAGATTGTAGGTAAAGAGATTAAAGAAACCACGATCAAGACCATGTGGAGCCTAACAAATAAGTTGTTACAAGAAAAATATTATAAAGAAATTGACGTTATTGGCCCTTTCAAAAGTGTTGCCCGCGATTCTATATGGCGTAAACTGTAATAAAATCCCTGCAAAAGGAAACAAAGTTTTACAGCATTTGTAGAAATAACGAAAATGATAAACTTATGGGACTAAAATACCCCTGAAGGGTTGCTAAGGAAATTCTATCATATAGCCGCGGTAGGATTAGCTTGGCGAGGTGGGGAAACTGCTGCTTGAATCACTGACGTTTTTGTAACGAATCAAACAAAGATGGTTCTGTAATAAATCAATTGAATATAACCCTGTATTCATCAAGACTTGTCAAGAATGTGTACAGAAAGCAAATTTCTAATAGAAAACAATAGCAACGTTTATCCTGTCAGTTAATTAAAAAATTGAATTGGTTGAATACTGAGGAAAAAAATACTAATCACTCCATTGGATCGACCGCTGTCAATTGGCCAAAAGTGGGGTATAAGAGCTTGCAAAAATTACCAGACACAACAATGCCAACTCAATAAAACTCTTCTGAATATTGACGAAAACCATAATAATCAAATAATTAACAGCATACCGTTTGGAAATACATCTTCATCAGTTATATAAATTAACACATCTAGACCTTCACTTAGCGGATCGCACATGTTAATTGAAGTTTTCAGAAACAGATCTAGAACATTTTTGACTATGTGTGAAAAATTAATATGCTCTATAAGCATGCGATTGCAATTATTTTGCCATTTGGAACGACCTATTTATGTTAATTAGAATTTTCGACTCTTACCACAATAAAAACAAAAAGAGAACGCCTCAAAGCCGTCTATGCTCGATTAAACAGGCTCATGTTTTGCATTAAATACTTTTTTACAATTTAATCTTTACGTTTGTTGATTAATAATAAATATCTTCTAATGATTAATAAATAAATGTTGATTAATATTGAATAAAATTTTGTTTGTGATGTACCTTTAAAAATTTACCTTTTCCTAGGTGTACATTGAACACAAAAAGTTCCGGAACACTGATTTGGAGCCCATCTAGCCTATTTCCGACAGTACTATTTCTATGATTTTTGAGTACTGATTTTTCTTAAAGTTTTTCATAATATAGTTTTTGAACTAGGAAAATAATCCTACACAACTCAATTTTTTGTCGTTGCAAAATTGTTATTGTTTCTTTTTGAGTAGAACAAGAGTAAACAGGCTTCTTTTTCCAAACTCAAGCTTAGAGTAAAAAATATATAACTAAACAAACACCATACAAATTTTCAAATGAAGTATGATTTATCCTATTAACAAGGAGAAAAAAATTATTTTGGATAACAAGAACCAATATATCTACGAAATTTCATAATTGTTTATGTAATTCATAGAAACTTGATACAAATATTAGCACAAAATTTGAAAAATTTTTCATGAATTGTCATTAGTCACCACCTGTTTTCAGATAAAAAAATTTTCATGTTTTTGTAGTAATGACAGAGAGGTTTTTGATAGCATTAACAATTTGATACTAATTTAATTTTGAAAAAGGAAGCGATAACAATCTTAAATGAGAAAAAACTGTCGTGAAAAGGCCAAATGTGCTTCTTTTTGTTCTTTATAAACGGAAAAATTGTAACCAAGTAATCGCAGACATATAACTGAAGGATAGTTAAAATGGATCATGGAAAACTATTCTAACCACTGTATCTTGATTTTTCCAATTTAACATTTCAAAGTAAAACGAAGATTACATTTTTTCTATTACCTATGAGTTGGAGAGACAATTATGAAATTTCATAGATATTTCTCCATGTAAATTCTGAAAAAATTACTGACAAAACTTTCATTTCCTTACAAGAAATTTATTTACAGTAATTATAAATATATAAATAATATGGCTTGGACCGTAGTACACTTGAAATGTTTTTCAATACAAATATATCTTGTGACTCCTGAAAATAACTACGTAACCAATAATATAAACTTATGTTGGATGCCAAGCTTGTATTTTGCTAATGATAACAATAGTTTCTAGTTATTTATTTGGCAAAGCCAATTACCGTAACGAAAGCAATAAGAATAAGGTGCCGCAGGTGGACTCGCATTTATCCTAACGGCTATATGTTTGCTATATGTTTACTAAATCATACGAAGATAGTATTTGATTATTGAAACTGCAAAAATATCTTCTATTAAAAACTTTGTCATTCATACGGAACGTAAATTCCAAATATCATTTGTAATAAGTTGGAATTTTTGAAACCGTTTGTGCTTTTCATGATAATCACACTGTCCACACACACAAGTCTTCAGAGATTGAAGTTAAAATGAAATATTACGAATGATCACAATACATAATAATTATATTGTGTGGCAGATACTAGTAGATTTTAGGAACATTATAACTTTCTTAATCTCTTTGTAGCAGTTAAGTGTTTCCTTACGGTTAAGCTTCAGACCAATTTGTGTTGTGTGTGGCTTCTTATGCATTACGAGTATGACCAGCATTTTCATTTTCAGTTTTATCAGGGGCAAAAAGAGTTTTGTAGATATCGTGAAAATGGTTTCAATTGACCGAATCAGTACATAAAGCGATGTGTTTATCTAGGAGAAAAATTTATTTGATAACCTGAAGTAAGCTGTAAAGCTCAGCATTGTAAACATTATATAATGTATGGAAGATCAGCGAATATAACCTATAAATTTTTTATTTAAGTAAAAGAGTCTTTTTACCGTAAATTTGTTAGTTAGTGGAGGGAAAAATTATTGGGGTACAGGGTTCTGGCGGCAGGATTATATTTTTGAAATTGAATAAATAAATATTTTGTTTCAAGTCCATAACAGTTCGTAAATCTACAGGTCGCACAATGAAAAAAATTAATATTGTGGTCATTTAAATGGAAATTAGCGTCGTTACTCCAAAAAATGGAATCAATAATACCAAAAAGCTCCAGTGTCGTTTTTTGTAAAAAGTGATTTTGTTTCATTTGAATTTTGAAAGGATGAAATTTTTTTTTAAATTTCATGGATAATAACACTTGTATTTCCAATGAGACTTCTTTTTTCCGCTTTGAAAGTCGTATATTTTCATGTTGTATCGATTCAATGTTTTTGGGGCTCCTTGCTGATCGATTGAATCCTGGCCGAGGAGTCTTCATAGCCGAAGCAATTTCGCTAAACCTCTGCAATCAAACTTACACTTGGTGTATCACTTTTTGATACCGAAAGAATCCTTACTCTTGACACACTCATGGATGGCGAACACGCTATATTCACTGGACCACTGCAACATCATGACTGAGTTTTCTGCAGGAATGATCATTCCAATGACACCTTTTATCCGTTTACTATTTTTAAGAATAATTATATTTATGCACATAAATCGCATACCAGGCACGAATATGATGATGAGAACTGGACGGATTAGACAGTGGCGTTCCATTAGTTTCAACATCGACGACGGCTGCAGGGCTAGAGCGGAAAGTATCTAGGCAGAGGCGAAGAGAGGAATTATAAATAACAACCATAGCCAATCTAAGAACGGACGAAAGCACTGTAAACTCTAAGTTATCTATTTGTTTCTTAAGCCTAGAGGCAAATGCCTTCGAATTCATCGATATTGAGGTATTAATTGAGTTGAAATTCGAAGGTCCTAAAATCAAGATGATTCAGTCAAGAAAATATGTATGTATGAGAGGCAGAAAAGGAAAAGAATTGGTAAATTGAACAGACTTCTATAAATTACTCGTTGGAACAGTTTTTTATATGAGAAAAAAATGTTACCAAATACTCTATTCTGAATTTGAACGTAAAATTACTAACCTAATCTCTTCATTCAAATGTACTTCTCCCGCTTTATTGTAATTTATATAATTGTTTATATTATTGTTTCAAATTATAGTTTGTGTAGGCTATGAAAATAGTTCTTTTATGTGAAAGCACTGCACCTGTTTAGGAAGAAATTTTTTCAGGAGTGCATTATACAGGTAGAAGAGAGGTTGTATACACTTTATCAGGGACATGCTACAATGAGAAGATTCAACAATCATGAACGCTGATAACAAGGAAAACAATACAATAATGAAGTTTATATTGGGTTGCATCCATTCACATCACTTCACCTGTAAATTTGTTGGGAATGAGGTTTTATTTTCGTAAAATCAATAAACGTTTTAAAATCAACTAGTACTCGGATTGTCTAGTAGCAAGTGTTTTAATTCAATGTCCATACTTTTTTTCGGCTATAGTTTTCCAGTTACACATCTATTTCTTCAATTTTCCGTTACTCATTTCTAATCTGTTGACAAATATAGTTCTTCTTTTATCAATATTGGATATTCACCGCGTAAAGGATAATTCAATCTATAAATTAATTATTCTACTGCATAATTATCCTTCATAAAGACAGTTGGTCTACGTTTACATTATAGCTTTAATTCAAATGTAGTGCTTCGAAACTGGTTGCAATTTTCAGAAAGATACTCAATGAAAATTTAATTGAAAAGACAGGTGCGGTATCTAAATGATGAAGAATTTACATTACCAGTTTCCTCATCACATGATAAACAGTACATTTAGTATTTTTTCTAATAATAGTCAGGGACGTACAAAGTACATGTAATTGTTAACATTTTTTGAATATTTGTAAGAATTTATATTATTTTATACCTTCAATATAATAATAATTGTATTATAATTTAAAACCTGAACAGAAAATGGACTACAACCAATTTAATTATGTTTTCGATTATTTTTTCAACTTTAATTTTGCCTGTAAGCGACACTAATGTCAAATAGCAAGCGAACAATATTTTCTTCCAAATATAACCTGTATGAAATTATAATAACTATTATAATAAGCACTTGTGGCGAAACAACGAACAAAAGAAAAGATTGTTTCTCCTGCAATTTGAAAGTTAATGTACAAATAATTTGATGAGATGATACAGGTGTTCGTATATACGTTCATATAAGTTTAGTACGACTGTAAGTAAGACTGTACAACTTTTGAAATTTGACAATCTACAATATCCACTTTTAAAAATGTTCTTACCGTATCTGATTTCTATTAATTTTTCACGATTTCTGGTCACATATTTTAATCTCAAATAGAGATTTCCAAAGTGTTATGAACTATAAGGTAAAAAGTTATTATAAAATATTAGAATCTCATGAATTTTTTCTTTAATAAAACTTTTTTTCAAGAAGCGTGTGGAATCAAACATCATATTTACATAGGATTCTAACATTAGAAACACAAGTAAATATTCCAAGGTATATAATTGTTGGAACGAAAAGTAGGTACAGAAAGAAATCTAACTATCCTTAAAAACAATATTATATAAATAATAACTAGTATTTGTTATAAAAGGCGTCAATTATATCATCATTTTTCTGAGACAGATAACTTTTTCATAACCAATAATAATCAAATACAAAAGAGCACAAACAAGTATGCCGCTCTTGTTGTGTGCTGTGCATTCAGATGAGTAGATAATTTAGGGCATTCTCATTATTTGTTTCAAAAAATGTACTTTTAAGTGATCCTCCAAAAACTACGCATAAATTGCAGCTGTCCAATCAGTCACAGTTTCATCAAACCAATATATTTTGATTGTGAACTAGCTTATATCGCATTTATGAAATTTACATATTGTCTGCTACTTGGTTATAGGTCTGATGGACATACGTTTTTGGATATTCTCTCGATAGGACTGTTTATAAACCACGTAAAAACCAAACCAAACCAAATTGGAATGTTTAGTCTTTCTGAACCCTATTCGCAATAATGTGGCGAAAGTTTATTCAGGCTTTCAAGACATCCAGTAAGGAATACATGCAGTCTTTGAAAATATTTGTGAACTGGTATACATTCGTCGTCGATTAAAAGATTTTGAGTGCGTCCGGAATTCTCTATATTGTTCTGAAACTTTCATTTTTCTAAAACCTTGGCAGTATTTCCTACAAAAATCTTCGTTTGTACCTAATTCATATCTGTCTAAAACCTTTTCAACACAATTTCTCTATGTATCTATGATTGGGAAACATTCTATTGTGAACTGTTCTGCTATTCAGGTACATCGATCCTATATTTTTTCATATCGTGAAATGTATTCTTCTCGATTTTCAGTTTACCGATTCTAAACACTAAATAGTGTATCCCATACATTCTCTTATATTCAAAACCTAATGTTTTCTTCTTTTTTGGATTCTTCAGTATCTAATTCGTCATTACTCCTATGACCATTTAGCATAGATTCTATTTGTCGTTATCTAGGATGTTCTCAGTCAATTCTCTATCGAGTTAAACCACCGAGCATCAAAATTAGACGCTTCAGGTACATGGGTCTGCGAGACCGCTCTGCTACTATGCGTCTAATTGCTGACCAATGGCTGACATGATGGCCATAGAAGGTTAACTTGGAAAATGATTGGCGTCTGTACAAGATAGTTTGATTAATGGCCTGAGTTTTTACTACTATGGTAGCCAATAACTACTTATTATTCGAAGCAGTGATACAGCTGGGTATTAGGTTGATGTCCTCGTAAACCATTTGACTTCCTCATCTAACAGTTTATACACAAATCCTTTTTCAGCGTGAACATACTTTACTTAAAATTATGAAGTTTCTTTATGCATCAGGTGTTAATATTTTAAAAATTACTAGAGATTGATAATAAAGAACTCAAGGAACTAATAATGCAATACCTAATATTGGTTGTTTCATTCTATTTTTCTGTACGACTTTTTTCTAGTATTTGACTATACGAATTCGTCAGTGTTATCAAATGCTTCATAGAAAGAGACTATTAAGTTGTTGCTTCCATTATTTCTTTAACAATATCCGGACACTAAGATGAAATTTATTTCAATTTTACGCTGGAGATATTTCGGCAGATCAAATCAAATAATTTTTATTAGTAATAAGTAACGAAAGCAATAGCGCCCAATACACACTACACATAAATGCAGGCCGTGCCCCTTTTTGCCTGTCAGATTGGTTTAAACTAATTTTGTCGACACAACGATCTAACAAAAAAACGTTGATCGCGCCAAGCCGAGCTAGCTATGATTCACAAGAAAACTGCCTATTGCTCATCCAGTTTAATTATGGTATGAACCAGTACAGAAATAGATATCTGTAGCACTTGTTGTGATGGCGGTCAGACGTCCACTATAGTTGTGTGTTTGTTAAATGTCGAGGACGTTACTTATTCCTAGAAATGTTGTCACTTAATGGATCTCCAACTCTGAGACGTAGATATCAATTATATTACCTTAAAAAAAAAGAAATGGTAAGATATACCTGATGTCCGTTAAGTTTTTGGTTCTTAAAACCATTTGTGATTTGAGAAATAAAAAAAGTAGAAAGTTAGTGTCGCTCTTATTTAGCTTCACGCTTTTGGTAAAATAGGTGTGATAAAAAAATGGTTTCAAGTTTACTAAAAAATACTCATTCAAAATAGATAGCAAATGAGCTTTTCCATATAATCACAAAGTCTAGATATTTATCATAACGCAGAACTAACGTGTTTAATACATATCGGTGAAATTGATTCAGGTCTCGGATGATGTTTTCATCTGAAGATGATCGTATTCTGTGTAAGTACTTATCAAACAATAAAAGCTGGACACACATATCATTCACACTACAAACAAGATTTAAACTCATGTCGCTCAACGCTCAAAACGACTTTTGTTACGGCGCGTTATCATGATGAAAAAATGTTTGTCTCAACGCTTTTTTCCGCATATCGTTTGGCAAACATTTCAGCATCCTCATCAATTGCATAAACGAACAAACTTGTCCAGTTTTTGCATATAATAAGTGGTATAAAATCTTAATCCCATAAACTAATTTAAAACGACAGCCATGTATGGTAAATATTAAACTCTCCAAACTTGAATTTGTTTTTAATATTAATAATTCGTTCGATACAAAAATTACTGTCGTCGAAGAAAAGAAGATCCGGAAATGATATCAATCAACCAGTTGACCAGAATTGCATAATAATAATGTAAGAATTGGCGAAATTTCACCAATAATAATTACGATAATTTCACAGTTGATGATGGTCTGAAAAATTATAGGAGCATAATGGTAAAAGTTCCACTTTCAAAAGGATATGAAATTTACGGGAAAATGAGCTTTTCTCACAACAATAAAATAGTTTTCTATGTACCAAAAGTCCGAAAACAATAATGTTTCTCCTTTATCGTAACACATTTTTCGTACAATCACTTAATAACATAAATATTTCATTCATTAACGCTATTGATACTATTTGAATAAAATACTTAGAAGGAAATCATTTTGTGGTATAAAAACATTCAAATTGAAATCTGTTGGTTTCTTCTTCTTCTTACGTTAGGACTAGGTCCTGTATTTTCATCAAAGGTTTGCCAGGAGTAGTTGGGATGCTGAGGACCAGCTTTCATACCACCTTATAGGTGGTCGTCCAGGAGGTCGAGTTGTCTCTGGTTTCTTTTCCTTTGCAATTTTTGCTAACCGTTCATTTGGCATTCTGTCAACATGGTCTCTCCATTCTCTTTTGCGGCTCCTTGCCCATCTCACTACATCCTGAATATCGCACATGTTCCTTATTTCTTCATTTTTCTTCCTATCAAGTAACGTATGTCCTGTTATTGATCTCAGAGTCCGCATTTCTGTTGTTCTTATGAGCCGTTTAGTGGTTTTACATTTTGTGCTCATGTATTTATTTCGCCAAATTAAATCTCTAAGGTGTCCTGATATTAATGCTGCCTTCGTTGTTTGTGCTTTTACTTCTTTCTTTAGATTTCTATCGCTTGTTATGTTTGTCCCTAGATATTTGAAGGACATCACTTGTTCTACACTCTGATCGTTTAAATCTTCTCGGTTCTTTAGATATTGTCAGAGATTTTGTTCTTTTTGTGGATATTTGCATGTTGTACGTGTTCGTTATTTGTTGGAATTTATATAGGAACTTCTGTAGGTTATCTTCGTCTTCCGAGATGATTACTGCGTCATCTCTTTGTCTCCCATTCGGTATCCTCTCCCGGCTTGCTTTACTGCGTTGATGATTTCGTCCATTATAATATTGAACAGGATTGGGCTTAGGCTATACCCTTGTCTGATACCAGTTGCCACAGATATTTTATTGCCTAATTTGTTTGCCTGAATTTGTCTAAAAAATTTCGCACATCAACCTCAAAAAGTCAGTTCTTTCAATATAAATTTGGAAATATATTTGTGCATTCATTGAGAGAATCTCACTAAAATATTAGTCACCTAATCGCTGAATTTTCGTTTGATAATCGTATTAGTAAAGATTTTTCTGACAATGGAAAAATTTCAGTTCGAAATCAAATGAGAGTTAGTCACAAGTGCATTCGATTAAACTTCTCCCAGGCCTTATTGACTTAGTTTAAATGAATTAAGTGAATGAAACCTGCATCCACCATTACACTCCGAAAATTAAAAAACAGTCAAGACAGTCGATAGTCATGGGTTTGCGCGCATCGCCTACCTTCAAAAAGTTAAAGTGAGAAATTGCAAAAAGCGACAACATTTCATGACAAAGAAAGTAAGGTTCATCATCCACTACATCCACCAAATCTGACCCTCAGCTACTTCATCCTGTTCTCTAACTTAAAAGTTTTCATTGTAGGGGTAGATTTTAATTGGACGTAAACATCAATTTTTGATGAGAAAAAAAAACTATGACTTGAAAAGATTAAGATAGCTGAAAAATAAAAATGATTATGACAAAAAAAAATTGTTTCTCTGTTAGGTAGGAAACTTTTGATACAATCCTTTTATGTACCTACTTACTAGTTGCTATGGACAGCGCGACTTTTTATGAAGTAAACCCATTTCAAACATCAACTTCATTAAAACTATAAATTTAAGCACAAACATCTGCATACTTCGCTTTGTGGAATATCTTTTTGACATTATGGACTTATATCCAATCCACTATTTTCAAAAAATGCTTTCAACTTTGTGTTCTGACTTAAGTCAATAGTTATACTAGTTTCATCATCGTGTGAATGAACTGGAATGATAATTTCATTGTTTGGATATGTAATGTTATCTTCTTCATTCGAATTCGCAGAAGACGAATCATTCACCACCACGACAATTCGATCTCTCACACATCAGTTCAATCAAAAACGTTGTTGAATAGTTAACACATCGAATTAATGGGTCATCTGCCATACAGCTCTTGTTTGGTACCCAATGGCTCCTTATTATTGCCGCGGGTCAAAAATAAATAACGATGTCAACGTTTACACCTGAAGAAGCGATTGGTGCGTTCAAATCACATGTTTTGGAGCCATCTAAATCGGAATAGAAAAAAGGCTTCCATAATTGGTTCAAACACGTGCAAAAATCGATCTTAATGGAGAATATTTTGAAAACCAATAAAGCCATTTCCGATTATAAATAACCTTTTTTATTTGTCTGTCAAAACTTATTTAGCAACCCTCGTATTTGCTCACAATGGGGATTTCAACAGCTGAAACCTCTGTGATTTTTAGAGCGGGCCAATTCCGGAAAGCTGCATAATTATTATAAAAAAAAAAATCGAATAATTCCGTTGCCGACTTATTCACATACACATCACTGGTGATGGATATTTCTGACGCAAGTCAGGCTCTTCTTTAAAAGCTTAAATTTGAGCTCATTGAAGACAGATGTCTTTGCAGAAGGTATAGGACTTTTTTATGACAAATGTTTCAACAAATCGTACCAATGACTTAAGCAGGAAGATAACTAAAATTGAGTTTCTAATGTAATCATGGAGTTAATAAAGTAAACGATGAACTTAGGGAGAAGAATTCAACATACAATTTGCTTTTTGACATCTATCAAGCAAGAAAGAGTCGTTAATGGATCGAAAAACCAAACTGTAGAACACGAGAATCATCTGCCTAACAAAGTCGAGATGATATCATTGATAAAATATGATTATTTATGACCAAATGAACATGTATTATGTATTTGTTTATGTTGTATTGTATTATGGTATAGATCAGAGGTGGGGAACCTTTTTACCATTAGAGGCCACATTTAAATTAGGCAGCAATAAGAGAGGCCGCATAAGCTGATTGACCTAAGAAAGTGACTTTTGTGAAATTATTATAGTTTTTCTATAGCTTTAACAATTTATTGCATCATATGGAAAAAATAAAATATAATACTACAAAATTTTTAATATAATATATATATATATATAAAATAATATAGAAATATTATAAAAAAATACAATAAAAAATATTTTTTTATTCAGTGATTTATTTGGTTTTGTTTTTTGTATGACAGTAATTGTATATATGGATCAAGCTTCGTAACACACAGCTTTAATTGATCCTCTAAATGTGCATCTGTAATTTGCGTTCTTAAATTTGAGAGAAAATGTTTTCCGCAACAGTAGGTACTTCTCGAAGGCATGAATATTCAACAGCATTTTTCCAGATTTCTAAGGGATCCTTTTTAGCGTTAAAAAGGGATTTGGTGATACTATCTTCTCCTAAATCAATTAACTCCATTTGTAGTTCTGCAGGAGCCTCGGATATATCTATTAAATGTGGTTCAAATGCCAGTTTCATAGCAGGAGTGTGCTCATCAAAATCAGAAAATCTAAGCAACTTGGGGGCGCTGAAAACTGTTTAAAAAATTAACATTGAGTGTCCAAGTCTGAAACGGATGGTCTGTGGACCAGAGCCTCGCTCATGCGTGTTAGGGTCCGTTTCAGACTAATATTCTGACTGTCTTTGGTGGGATTTTTGGCGCAACTTTCATGGCGTTGATGTACAATAGTTGTTTGAAACGAACTCTACCATTTTGTACTATGTGGCAAAGGGCCGCACAAGATCCTCGCGGAGGCCGCAGGTTCCCTACCTATGGTATAGATAAATTAATACAAAATATTGCTTAGGTTTTTAATATAAATAGAAGTCAGTTGGTTAGATGTGTTAATCCCCATAATAGTTGAAAATTATTAATTTCAATGGTTATCATATCGGATTTTTTTTGTATCAAGAAAGTAAAATCACTAGTTTCATCTCATACCGAATAAATGATTATTTTATTCTAGTCTCTCTTTGCCAAAGTTTTTTTTTTCGTTGTAGCTCTCGGTTACAGGATTCTAATAATTCCAGTTTTCAAGAAATAAGATCTTCACTCCGACACGTTTCTAGTCCGAAGCATTTATTACGTAAGACAGTACATAATATATTTAGGATATAACTTATTATATCTGTTGTTACCCTTGATAATCCTCATAATAATAAAAAATAATGAATACCAAACATTTTGGTTATTAAAAACCATACATAATATCGATTTTTTGTGTGTAGTGAATAATATGTTATCTGATAACAAATATAACTCAATTTTTCAATCAAATGAGTCAACTATATACAGAATTATTTTTAAAGACTCTTCCCATTTTCCTTATAGTTCTTTTAACTAAATTGTGAATTTCTTCCAATAAATCATTTTTGTTACTTTATAAAAAGAAACCTTATAACAATTATATCTATCACAATATAAGTGATTTTGCTATTTATTTGTCAATTTCTCTAAAAATTACATTTGAGACTATCACAGCTCAATTATATCATTGAAATGGCAATTAGAATATTATAAATCTGAATAAATTATGTAGATTCAATAATTTATAACAATAAGAATTGAAAAAGCTATTTTACTCTCAAAAATTTTTCAAAAATAGGTTGTTATTTGATAAAATTGACATATAGGTAGTGTCTTAACTTGGAGTACGCCATTTATCTTTTTCTCTCTATCTTTCCTAAATCTTAATTACATAGGCATCAAGATCTTTAATTATGTTATCCTTCAATCATTTAATAAGGCATTCGGATTTCATTTCATTAGCTATTCTTAGATTATTATGCATTTTATATTGTTCTTTATGTATTAAAAATCGCTGGCCTATTTGTTTTTCTACTATAAGCAAATTTTTCTCGATATTTTCACTTCAAAACATTTTTGAAGTAGTTAGTTCTCCCTTATAATTGTTCATACTTCTGAACTGCGTGTTATGTAAATTCTGATTTCCAATTATCTACATAAACAGTTCCTTTGAACTCAGTAATTATGGAGATGCATTCAAAATACAACTAATTGTTCTAGTTGTTAATTCAAATTGTAATTGGAAAAATATTTGAAAGACAGTAGGTAAGCAATTGAAGGATCTAATTAAAACAAGGAGAACAAAAATATTATTAATTTTCCACTTCAGAGATCCGGATTCTCTAGGTGTTGTAGGAGCTTTCTCAATAATTCCCCGCAATAGTTTATAGTTTCCTGCATTTTCTTTAAAACTCTTGCCTCAAGTTAACCATGAAAAATATTCGTGTTGTTTTCACTGCTATACTCTTCTACGTTTAAGGTTCCATGGACATGACTTTGTTATGAGTATTTATAACAAAAATAAGAAATAATAATTAAGGATTGGGAAATCAAAACATCTTTGATGATGCTTTCCCTACAATGCGAAAAACTGTCATATAAATAAATAATAAGATCTTTGCATACCACGAATATCATTAAACAAGTATCACAGTTTCAAAATTATGGTTGTTAAATAGAAACATTGAAAAATGATGTTTATTGAGAAAAAGGGTGTTCAAATTCAGGTACAGATTAAAATGTTTATTAAAAGATGTAGTAAAAAATAGAATAAGAAATAGAAATGACTATTAAAATATGTTCTTAAAGAAATTTTAACATAGAATATATATTTTTTAGATATGTTTTTTCCATTTTTTTTTATTTCTCATACTTATATTTTTTTATTTTTATATATAAAATGCAAAATAGAAAACTCGAATCCGTTCCTACTAGGTATAGTTCTCCCTATATCAATTGCAGAAGACAGTTATGCGGAGAACAATCAATATTTCATAAATACGTACGGTACTCATACCAAATTAAGAAATGAAAAATAATGTTTACTCCTCGTATAAAATTCGTTAAACATCTAACAAACCATCAGTCCACGTGGACTCATCATATACACTGTTTACCAATGAACACATCGAATCGTTAAGTGCATCTGATTATTAGATATACATATTTTTGAAACTAATTATGAAAATAATAAATTTATAAAATGGTAGATGAAACAAAATTGTCGGCAAGGGTTTTTATAATCTGCAATTGATATTGAAAGAACTATACTATGTCATCAGCGCTTATTTTGGAGGAGAGCGTCCGGCCTGTGTGTGAATTGTCGATAAAGTTGATTTTTTGGTAGAAATGAAACAAGGGTTTTTTACTGGTTTTCTAATAAATCAGAATGGAGTTCTTCTCAGTAGCCTACCTCAGAGGCCTATTGTAAAAGCAGTTTTTTTTCTGAAATTAGTAAGAGCTCAACTTTGACAGTTTAGGAGAAATGGGGTCAGCTTTTCGCTAGTGCCAAGGAAGCATATTTGGACACGCTAAAAACAGTTGTAACCTGGGTACTGAGTATCCGTCCTTCTAACGCCTTTGTCGAGAGGGTATTTTCGCACATGTAATCCACATGAACGAAGTCCAGCAGCAGCAATCACTGCAGCGAGGATTTGATAAGAGCCGAACCACTCATAATTTTAAATTATTAAAAGCTGCTTTTCCCGGATTTCTGTCCCCAAAGTTGGCAACCCCGATTCATGGGGAAAAAGGTTTTATGTGTACGGAACCTCTAAATTTTGTGTTCAAGCTTAAACAAAAATATTACATTTAATTTCGAGCAAATTCGATTTTGTCGGATTTATGGTGTTCGAGTAAAAAACCGTCTGATTTTATTAATTTAATTTAGTTAATGCCTGATAACTAGCAAAAAGTGTGAACCAGCTTACACAAAAAAGTAGCTTTATAAAAGTTTTTATAGCATATGCAAGAAAACAAAAAAAAATCAAATCACAAGTAACACCTTTAAACTACTACATGATTGTTACAATAGTACGTCAACCTACTCTGTATCTTAAGTTTTGAATATGCTATTTAAAAAATGATAGTACTTATTCACGTCGAAATGATCTTCGCATCAAAATCGATTATTTGTACTTGATAAAACAGTATTCCTTTTACTGTTCTTTTCCTTTGCATAAAACCAATTTTTCCGTAAAATTTCTTAGGCATACTTAAAAATACTTTATTTGGTAGAGTAATAGTGGTATTCATACATATTGATACATTATTTGTAACGAACCTTTGTCGATCCACACTTCGATTTCCTGACCAAAAATACAAGTAATACGACAGGACACGATAGAATGGAAAAAGTTTGTGTAGATGCCGCTGTATGTAGCTTGTCGGGCGAAATTCGATCGGCGCTGGTGACATAAGCAAGTGAATGGCGCGTTGCAAGAAAGAATGAGAGCGGATTAAAAATATTACGCTTATAAAAATTTATATCAGCGCTATTATGAGGCGGTTAATTGCAACATTTTTGTTCCGACTTGCCCAATCTTTTAAAACTATAAACCCAACAAACATTTTACTTTCGCTGTATGCAGGCCGGATTAAGATTTATAAGGCCCGGGGCTAAAATAATGACGGGGCCCCCTTAAGGAATTCTAAAACCCGGAAAAATCCACAAAATAATATCAATACGTTAGATTTGTGGTATCAACACATCAAAAAATACAGAATGATTTCCAAATGATGGGGCCCTCTTGGACCTGGAGCCCGGGGCTATAGCCCCCCCAAGCCCCTAGTTTAATCCGGCATTGGCTATATATCCTTTTACTCCGTTTAGAATAATTAGATAGAGTTTAATTTACAATAAACATACATAAAACTATATATATTTTTTTTCAATTTCTAATTTATTTATATCACTCAACGCCTGACAAATGTAATGTACCAATAACTTTAAATAGTTTCAAATTTAAGTACTGTATTGAATGAATTTAAAAGACTTATATACTTGTTCGAAACTAATTTGATTGCACGCTTCACTTATCATACATATTTTTTTATTTAACTATTACTATCCATGAAATAATATATATTTCTGTTTCTTTCTACGATTTAAAATTTCAATATTAAACTAATGCCACTCTACATCCGTTTAAACTGTTTAGATCGTAAGGGATGCATACAATCTTTTAAGCATCTATCAAATGGCTCCATATTCGCCTATTTGTAGAAATCGCTACTCATTTGAAACTTTTGGATCCACTGATATGCTGAGCATATTACACTAGCATACACAATTAAAATAACTGACAGAAAGAGCAGGTTTACTGTATTTATGTAAACACTAATTCTCTGCAGTTGTATTAATTTCAAATTTGTTAGTCTGCGCAATAGGAACATCGCCGGCGATTAATATTCCACAGTCTAACGACCTTAATGAAGTGCTTGGTTAAGTTCATCTCTTTTTACGAGTATTTTTATCTGTGTTGATTTCGATGCTCTTACTTCCTCATAATCTTGCTTTTCTATAGTACTTTCTGTAAGTATTTGGTCTTGAATTACTGCCCGAATCTGAAACTAGTATATTCTTCAAAACAACATGCACTTGGATATCAATCAACGAATCCCAGTTGAAGTACAAAAAATTTGATTTTTCATACTAAATTCACTTACATTCATCAAGGAAACTTGATGACTGAAAACAGCTAGTTGGGGGCAGATCTATAGAATGTTGTGGGTGCAGAAGCAATTTGAAATTCAATTAATTGAATATGATACTTATGATAACATACGTTACTCGATCGAAAGAGAAATGCCAAATGAACGGTTAGCAAAAATTGCAAAGGAAAAGAAACCAAACACAACTCGACCTCCTGGACGACCACCTATAAGGTGGTATGAAAGCTGGTCCTCAGCATCCCAAAACTACTCCTGGCAAACCCTTGATGAAAATACAGGACCTAGTCCTAACGTAAGAAGAAGAAGAAGAAGAATATGATCATTGTTTTCATTGAGTTGTAACACTGGATAATCAGAATGAAAGAGAATGTTCCGTATGTGATGTGATTTTTTTAATTTTCTCTTCTCCAATCAGTTTATTGATGTACGTGTGAATCCCCAAGTAAAGGAAACATAAACTTGCCATCATATCATAGCATTTTACTTTGCTTCAGGTGTCTTGCGCCGGGTTGTTTCGACTCATACGACTATCGTTTTAATTCATGTGTGTATTTTGCACAAATAGGTACCGTTGTGAATCATCAATTCGTTTCTGTTCCATTATGCGAAAACTAAAGAAAAAGAAGTTAATTTATGTGATGGTATGGTATTTTCACGATGTCCACTAAATCTGTCAATCTCCCTTTGAGCTTTTTCATTACGCTCTACATCTTTTTTTAAAATTTTTTTCATATAATCATCTCTTTGAGAAGTGATCGTTGCATCGTTGTTGCTTGTATAGTTAAATTTAAACTGTTAAAGAAAATGATATCTAGAATTAATAGCCCATAAAAATTTTCAAAAGTAAGTAATAAATAAGATTAAACACCTTCAAAAAATAGTGTTTGGTTTTTCTCTTATGTGTAACTCGTAGGGTATAAATATAAATTAACTCAAAATAGTGATTTTAAGTTTACGCGTACCGCCTCTAAAGCAAGTACATCAATTGAAAAAAAAATAAGGTTCTTAAAGCGAATTGAAAATCTAAAAACATGTGGCAATCCAAGCACTTTATAGAATAAATAACCGTTTGATTTTTTTATTAAGTAAAATGTTAATTAACAATATTTTGTCAAACTTATTATTCCAAGCTGAAATTGTTTATTATTAACTGCATTTAATATATATTTTTCAAGAATATTGGGACAATATACAATGGGGGAAATTGCTCATGGACGTATATTTTACACAAAAGATACAAATGCTTTTAAAAAATATAGTATAACCGTTAGTGGAGAAAGTAGTAAATAAAATATTAATAATAATAAATACATTGTGAAAGTAAAAAAAATATTTTAGAAACGAATAACAGATAAAGTTGTAATTTAATGTGTTGTAATGAGTACATTACTTCATCTTGCACCTGCGTCGCATAAAATATTAAGTAATTTTGTTACATTCTCTGATATACACCCATTTAGTTCATATATCTTCGAATACTGTGAAGGTAAAATTAAGTACAATATAAATACAGTCGAAAAAAGAATTGGGAATAAATTCAGCTTCTATTCTGACACACATGACAAATGAGAATTTTCAAAATTTGATGTAGTATGCAACTAATTGAAGGAGAAATATACGACTTTTCTGAAATTCTGAACAAGCTACATCATTTAGTATGTGTTTTATAGCCATTATTATCAGACTATCACGGGATTCGAAGAGAAAATCGATGAAGTTGAAATTTCGGTGCTAATCGAGTATGATATTTTGTGGTAGAAAATCATCAACTAAAGCTAAGCTTGATAAATAGTGTAGGAACTCCGCGAGACTCATTTGAATCTCCCATGGCTCAGTGGGTTTAATTTTGAAAGATCACTTGGGTATGAGATAGTTTTCTGAGATTACACACAATCGACCACAGACACAATCGTTTTACAATTATGTTTTATGAGTGCATTTCGCAACACTTAATTGAAATAATCTAATATTCAACGTAACCAGAAAGACTCCTGGTACATATTTCAATCTTAGATAGTTTCTTTTAGTATTTGAGCATAAAAGGACAAGTTATTGTTTAGTGTTAGGGTTAGTTTTTGTAGTAGGAATAATGAGAAGCTCCTCAATATTTTCCAATTCAAGCAGTGACGGAAGGGTAGCAGATATTGATAATTTTAATAATCAAACCTGTGTCGGATAACAATGATAACAAAAAATTCGGTATTTATATAGCAACAAACTGTCAAAAATGTTTTTAAATCGATAATTTCACTCGGGGAATCACAATTCTAGTATGCGAGAGAGTAGGAAAAAAAGGGAAGGTAAAAAGAAAAGTAGGGTATATACATCACTCCACATCCACACATAAACTTTACCAACGATTATTACAACTCTGATGAACTGTGATGGACGCCATATCCTTTATAAATGACTTATAATACATTGTGGAAGTGCTCAATAAAATGCAAAGTATCCCACTCATATTAATCTACCGCGCTTGAATTTATCGTGTTCAAATATTCTACTCTAGTTTCCTAGTGGGGCTATTGGCCACATAATTTTCATAAATTTCACGAAATTCTTTAAAAAAATTGTTACCTCTAAGCTAGGGTACCAAAAACTGTGCGCTCCTTGGGCAATAGCAATATTGAGTGTCTGTATGTTTCTTATTTATGGCCTATAAAAAGTGAGGCACCAAAAATCCAAATATTTTTAATATCAGATAATTGAAAGGTCACATTTATTTTTACCAAACGCTGAAATTCACTAATCCCTATAGTGAAAAATATCTTATCTCCTTTACCCACTAAGAGGCCATCCATAAAGTACGTCACAAGAATTTTAGGACTTTTGAACCCCTCCCCCAGTTCTTGTCACAGGTTGTCACATTTTTATAGCATTTAAATTTATGTATGTATTTAAAAATAATCGAGAGAAAACAGCTATTTCCATTTTTTACTTATTTTTATTAAATAATAATCTAATAAAATCAACATAAAGTGCAAGATTTCATAAAATTTTTCAAATTTTCAATTTACATCCAAACTTTGCGTTTTAGTATTTTAAATTTTAACATGTGACGTCACATTGACACCCCCCCCAGGCCTCTTGTCACACGATGTCACACTTCGGTGATACCCACCCACCCCATTAACGTGTGACGTAACTTTATGGATGGCATACTTTTTTCAAACGTTTTGTTTGTGTTTTTATATGTCACCATCATAATTAATATCAACCAAAAATCATTAGAATTTCCTCTCATATTTCTCCTATAATTCTAAAAAATGCATGTAACTTGATTATGAGGGGATTAGATTTGTTTTTTATAATTGTCTTCTAATAAACATTATTTGGTTAACGTTAATGTTGATGTTAACGATCGTACTCGTATATATGTTTAGTGATTTGTGATTTTTTCGTATTTTCTTAGAATAGAATACCTTCTGGCATAAAATACATTACCATCTTATACAACAGTGAACTAATTAGACAATTTTAAATAACGAATACACACCACCTTTGTAAGGAAAGTAAACTACAACACAACACGCCCGTCATGCTCCGGTTGTCTTGATTGATTACAATCACAAAATACATGAGGAGATAAATGAAACCTGGTATAAAACATGATTGAAAATAGAAATGGATTTTATCCACGACTGTTGTATAATGTATCCATTATAGTGTTTGCTCGATCTTAATAATTCCCATTAATCACGGCAATGATACATGAATCACTGCTGCAAAGTGCTTCCTTCCTTCCGTGCTATATTATATTGCTTTGCTAAAAAAATTGCCCTTCAAAATTTTACCATGTAAACCAATATTTATATATATATATATATATATATATATATATATATATATATATATATATATAGTCTAGATTCGAACCCTTAACCTGCAGTCGGAAGGCACGGTTCTTATACACTGAGCTATCAGTGACTGACGGAATGTACTTGTTGGAATTACTAATAAATATAAATAAATGACATATTTATAAGATTAAAATAATAGTTCCTAATAATGTAACAACATTTTCCATCAAACAAACTTCAACAAATATATTCAGTAGTCGTGGATAAGTATAATATTCTACTCGCATATAATGAGTAGATAATTATTCACGAGATAAAGTTTATTGCCACGAGTGCTGGAGAGTGGAATAAATTACCTTCATTATTCACTCGTGAATAATATACTATAATCCAACATAAATTATATTAATTGCGGAAACGAGATAACCTAAAAAATTTCATTGTTTTTCTATCAGTCATTTATTTTTATGAAAAACAATTAATTTATATTTCACACAGTTTGTATCGTTATCATTTGATGATCATTATTTTTTATTTGTTTCAGGATGGACTCAATCCTCTTAGGCACCTTTGCTACCCGGGCAGTGACGTCTTTATGTTATGTTTTTCAATTGTAAAGCCTAATTCTTTCATATCTGCATGTACTAGATGGGCTGACGAACTTTCTCGATTAGGCGCAGCTGTAGTTCTTGTAGGAACCCAAGCGGATCTTGCGACTAATGTTGATGTGATTAACCGGCTGAGACAATTCGGCCAACGACCAGTGATGCAGTCAGAAGCTAGAGGCCTCGCCGAAAGACTAAATGCTCCTTACATAGAGACCTCTGCTTTGGCATGCACTCATTTAAAAGAAGCCTTTGATACAGCCATTGTGATAGCTTTAAAAAGACAAAAAAGAAAAACGCGACCTTGGATGAAACTACTTTGTTGTATTCGTTAGTTGTTTTTACGGAATAATTTTTTCGTTCTCTGTACAGAATTTGTATATTTTGTGCTCGGTTAACGTCAGTATTTTTTATTAAAAATATGGTATTGGCAGAAACCAATGTTGAAAGGAATGAATATTAGAGTTTCATTTAATTATGTATCTTAATGAAATTCGCCAATTCATATTCCTATATGATGAAAAATTTGCATTGGTTTCTTGTTTCGTATATAAACACCGTCTATTGAAAATATTTTAGTAAAAAATGAGGTGAGATATTTTTTAAATATCCATATACTCAGTTTATTCTTATTTTTTTCGGAATTATTCACTACAATCTCGGATAAATCTTCGTATTTTTCAGAATAGAGATATAGATTCCAGGTAATAATACTTACTATTTAAAAAAATTGAAACCTCATTTTTTATATTTAATATCTTCTTTTTTATAAAATACTTGTAGTTTATACATTTTTAAAAGTCTCTCTCTACTTGTAATATGAATTTTTGACTGATCCCTCTCTATCAATATGTTGCATGGAAGAACTCAATTAAAATTTCATACCAATTCGCGAAAATTACGAAATGGGCGACATCTGTTAATTTTCTTTCAAACTTCAATAGAGGTGAACAACATGGCTAGAATACGAACTAATTGTGTTGTTTTATGAACAAAAGTAAGTGTTATTTGAAATGTTAGTCGAAATAGTCAAATAATATATCTGTTTGAAGTGCTGAGACAAAAACAAACACACATTCATAAGGTGCACTAATATAAATATGGTGAAAATTGTATTGTTACAAATGTACTTATTGTTAAAATCCTATTTTAGTTGCCAATAAAACTCTTATGCACCTAGTTTCGTCTAGAATGTCTAGATATTCAAGTCCACGAACAAATGCACTTCCAATCTTTAACTACATCATTCAGATTAATTGTTATCTCACCAGGCTGGGAAGCTAGACTCGACATCTTTAGACACAAACTTTTAATTTGAATTTGTTCCATCTAGACCACATAATAATATATGTCCCGTTTCAACCTATTTTAACGGCCTGCTTCTGTCTCAAACATATTCCATGATGTTAAAAAAGGTTATTTCCATTTTTTTGTTCTAAAATTAAGAAAATCCTACTAAAATTATTAAAAACACATAATAAAACTTAACAGCATCAAACACCCCTTTACAGATTGTATTGATGTTCACCGCTATAGAAGCCAAATTCAGCCCTATCTAGTGAAACATGATTTTCACCAATACATGCAATTTTGGTTGCTTCAATATGTCATGTAATTATAACTACGTTTTCAATTTTGTCAATGGTTCCAAATATAAACTGAAATTACGACAGATTTCTTACTGCACATATTTTTTTGCTTTTAATTCATAATTGATATAATTTAGATCGTACTTTATAGAAACTTCTCAATAATATTTGTTGTTTATTGATAACTGTTATGTGTCAATTTTATTACTTTATTTAATTTGTCACATTATTTAATTTATTTATAATTTTATTGTTTTGATAAAATTGCAGTTCTATGGTTTGACATTTTAAATTATCTGTAGAGTATCCATAACAAATTTTTTGCGTTTTTTGTAGTAAATGAATTATCTCCAAAAAACCAAAAAAATAACCCAGAAATATACAAATTAATCGGAGTGAATATTTCTAACTAAATTAGGAAATATTACTAATATATCCAATAATAACGTGATATACAGTGTGTCACCTTTTAGATGAAGACATTTTAATATTTTTGTCATCTCAACATATTTATTAATTTTTTGGTAGGGGTGGTTAACCAGTACATTGAAAAATAACCAGAACTAACTTTAAAGCATCGGGTTAACGATCCGTTGGACAAATCAAAAACTTATCACCAAACCACAAAAATGTGTTGAAAGGTATCTTATAAATTATGGTACTAAATTAATTGCACCGACTACAAAATTGTGTTTTTCACTTTTTTGGTGTTTCTATTACATACTTTGTCCGTGATATGGAATGTTGTTCTGCGTATCGTGAGTCAATACTTCTAAAATTAGTACGAGGGCCGGTAGATGAAGGAGGTTTTACTTATTGTTGTAAAACATAGACTACATGTTGTCCTCCGTTTAAAATATTTATTTTATTCCCAATCTGACTTAATCAAAACCACGCGTTGTACGTGCAAAACTCAAAAAATTCAAATCAGTTTTCATTTAAAATCTATCCTATAATATATAATAGTTCATTTCTCCCATAGACTGTTTGTAGGTACCTAACTATATTGAGTTGAGGAAATCAAATTTTCGATTATTAATGATAATATGACTAAGTTATTATCCTTCCATAACACGCAGGCTTGTTTAACGAATCATACGCTCCTCCATTCATTTTTTATTCGGCATACAAGAGTTTTCAGTTGGATATCTGGTTATTCAATTTCCTTGTACAGTACCGGTGAAACTGAAATTCACTTTCAATAATTTTGGTGAGGTAACTTATAACAAAATTTCCAAACTAGAATGAAAAGAGTAAATCTGAGTTATATATATTCAAATTAAAAAATTCAATTCCGACTTATTCTTCTAATATTTTTTCTCATTGCATCTATAAAACATATCGTGAAACAACAGTATTTTTAGTAAAATATTTTATTGGGAACAATTAATGACGAATTTGATGGAATATTACAATTTTATATAATATATGATATACGTAATTACTGTACTGTCGTAAATGTAAACGATTTTTATTATTAAAGAGGTACATAATCAATTTAGTAACACTGAAAATATTATAACACAATTTTTTCTTGGTTTGAGGCGCATTCAGTGCAGTAATTTCCGTGATTTCATTTTTACACTACACTCAATAGATGGTACCCTTCCTTGGCTTCCAATTATTATTTGTTTACCATTTAATTTTGAAATTTCCACTCCTCAATGCAATCTGGAAATAAATAATACACATTCATTTTTTTTTGATAAAGTTATATTTTGTTCAAAACAGAATATTGAAGATTTAGTATTCCTGCCTTTCGTTTCTAATAACTCTGGATGTAACTCTTTCTTATTTTTTCTTATCGTTCCTAAAAAGTTTATATGGCTCTTTTAAAAGTTTATCGACAATGGACAGCCGTCAACCAGGCATTTTCATAAAAAATCTCATAGCAATACACTTTTATGCTATACTTAGATCGGTTTTAGGCATATATAGTTTGAATGCATACCTGCCATGAAATCATAGAAGCTGCTCGTCTATGGTAAGATAAGACGTTGGCGGATACAACATTCCGCAGGTGTCAATGATTATTTCATGCGCTTGGCATCGGGATGATTATCTTTTTTAGCGCAGAAGGAATCAGATCTGTAAAAATAATAATAATGCATACTTCACACATTGTATCGTAATTTCTTCATTGGTGTGTTCGAGTATTATCAGACCATGTCATCAGAAATGATATACAAGTAATGATCATGAACAGTTATACACTCTTTAGCTTGTTCTTTACTGCCTGTCTGAAAATATTTCTACTAGTTGTTCTTTTAGACGACCACTTATAGCCTTCTTTTCCCTTGAGTTTTCCCTTGGACAAAGGAAGATCATCTTCTACCGAATTACTGTCAGTTTCTTGTGTAACGCTTTGTATTGAAATTTTCTGTGTAAATAGACCTGGTAGACTACTAAATTATCTTCTTCCTATTCACTTCCGCTATCACCACCTGGTTGTCAAATACTTTCTCATTCAATATTCGTTCAACTTCTCTTTGCAAGTGAGTACGAAAAAAGGTATTCTGGCTAATATTTTACTAAAAGATTGATTATCATTACAAAAATAATAAAATTCTCGAGAATAATTATACACTTTCACCTACGGTCACGTATAGGTCACGACTAATCAGAAAGGAATTGAGAACCTCGGAAGGGCCAGTTTGTTGATGGAATTAGTGAAAATGATCGACAAAAGTAAATTTTTTGAACGAATAGGTTTAATAAAGATTATTACTACATGATTTCAGAGCTTGGTGCTTATCTAAAAAAAAGTTTGTTTACTTCGTTTATTATAGGACTTGTTCGTCATTTTGCGTGAATGGTTCTTGTCTGATGTAGGTATGTGTCTGAATGAATTTTCATATCGATTAATTCGCACTATCACTGATATTTAAATATTTTCAACTTCTGATCAACTTTTTTAAAACATATATATATATATATATATATATATACATCGTGAGTAACCATTTGTAAATAATATACAAATAATTCGTAATTTTTCAATCCAAACTGGTAGATTTTCGAGGCAACGTGCATGACAACGTTTTAGACTAGAATACGAGCAAATAAAAAGAAAACTGAAAATTCTAGCAGGTCGCTATAGTCTGACAAAGTAAGAGCACTACCACTCGGTGCTCCACATCTCTCCAGCTTTTTACTTTCTCCCGTGTACCTATTACTTTTGCTATAATCTCTTCGGTCATATCAATTCCAGACTCGCAATTGTCTAAAATTTAGTCCCTTTGGGTGGTTGCAGTCTTCGTCTCTAGAATTTTCTCTCACTCACTTCGATTAGCGCGGTACATCATTTTTGTCGATATCTCATAATAATTTTTTGGAGTTGAATTGAGGGACTTTCCTTGAAAAAATATCATTATCACTTGTCGTTGACAACTCAGCTGAATTTACATGTATTTTTATCTATAAATATCGATTATAATAATAATAATATTTTACTGTTAATGAATAAAATATTTATAAACAGTCTGAATCAAATGGTGGCATCAGCCACTCTTTATACAGGGTGATGCAAATATTGCTAGTTTCCGTTCAAAGTTTAAATTTAAATTTTGATTTTCGCAATAATTTAAAATATTTCCACAATTTCTCTTTGAAAATTGGCAATTTTACGTTTTTTTTTTGGTATGAGGAATGATAAATTTGCCCTCTAATTTAACATTGCTAATAGAGGGCGCTAGTTACACTTGTTTGTGTTAATTAAATCAATGTAAACTTTTTTTGGGTTAAATTCACAACTAAAATAATAAAAAAATATTAAAAAGCGTTAAATTCTACAAAAAAAAGTTATTCTTCTTTGATTCGTGTAACTCAATCGGTTATCGACTTGTTTCGAGTGCTATTGTTGTTATTATGCTTATTTGTTTTTGTTGTTGTTTATAATTAAAATTGGTACGACGTTCATGAAGTGAACTGTGTACTTGTTTTTTTTTGAGACAGAATAACGCCGCAAATATCACAACTCCTTCCCGCAACAGTATGAATTACATTTGATAGAAAGAAACTCAAGAAAAAAGTAAGAAATATGAAATCATTTTTATTTAACAAAATTTCATAGGAAAAAAACTACGTAGCTCTGCTCTCACCTCTTCCCCCCGTCACAATGCTCAGTAGTATTTGAATTTATTCCCAGCGTCTTGAACGTTCCCATAACATAGTAAAACACTTGCTTTAACAATAAATTGCAGTACAATTCATGACAATTCGGCTTTACCTCTCAATAAAAGTTTAGACTGCTTGATAATCATTAGTAGATGAAGAATAAAATTTATAAAAAAAATTCAGGAATCGAGAAATTTGTGGCAAAACAAAACAAGTATGTGAAGGAAAACTTCTCTCAAACAGGCGGGAACTTTGTTGAGAGAGATTGAACTTAATACTTATTATAACTATTTATTGTATGTTTTCCCTCAATAATAAAATTGCAATAAAATATTTGAATATAAAACATTGAACTGCTAATGTGTCAAATTAGTACTTTTCCATGCACACTGACTGGTAAATTGAAAGAAAAACTTGTGTTATCACATGCACCAGTCAAAATAAAGAAGACTATAAACGTGTTGTAAGGTAAATCATTACGATATATAAAGTAATATTCTAATACTCTTTTTCCAATAAAGGGCTTAGATATCTCGAAACCCTAATGTTGTTCAAAATATCGACCATAGTCCATATTTTTATTTCTCGTTGGAGTCCTGGTATCAATTTTTAAAACTATTCCTACCGTGCCCGGTCAAATACCCATTTTTGTAATTTAAAATGTTTCTTTAAAATTAGTCGATCCGTATATACCGTAGAAATAGAATAATATACCATACAATAGTATACAATAGTACAGGTAGTAAGTCAGGAATTTTTTTTCAATTGGTAAAAAAACTTGCCTCTAACAACAGCTAGAAAAAGATGAGCGATCAGCATGTAAATACAGCTTCATTTGTACGGAAAAATCAAATCAAATTATTATTAAGACAATAAACCAAACAAAATATGTACAATTCAAACTATTACATACATGTAGAGAACTTCAATTAATAATAATGGAAGATTCATGTTATAATTTTGATTTTTTCTTACGTTAGGACTAGGTCCTGTATTTTCATCAATGGTTTGCCAGGAGTAGCTGGAATGCTGAGGACCAGCTTTCATACCACCTTATAGGTGGTCGTCCAGGAGGTCGAGTTGTGTCTGGTTTCTTTTCCTTTGCAATTTTTGCTAACCGTTCATTTTTTGATTTCAAAAAATATAATTTTTTCGTGATTTTTTTTCATTCTGTGTTAAGTTTTTCCAAATACTGGTCATAGTAATGATAGGTGTACGAAAATATCGTGACGATAGGAATAGTATAAATTTCTGTTAATATTTTTAAAAATGAGGGGCCACTACCCACCCTGTTTAAGTCAGTATAAATAGGTCTTCATCTTAAATGCAACCCACTATATGATCAGATTTACGCATTCTTCAATTCTTGGAACCGTTAATATTTGAAATAATCTATTCATTATTGTAGCATACATAAGTAAGTTTCTGTAATATCTATTCAATTTTTTCATGTAAACGATTACTTCCATTGTGTGTGATAAATATTACTTTAATTGATTAGCGGGAGAAATTTTTCTTAAAGAAATAAAAATGTTTTTGGTTAAATTATTCCAATCTATATTCTGTATCACGACAAATATATCATGTGAATCATCTTCATTGAAACAATGATTGAAATAACTTTTTATTTACATTTATCACGTCTATATTGATAGTTTATTGTAGTTGCTTCAGATAAATAAGTTAAATAAAGAAATGAATGTTGACAACTCATTGTTCTGTATTTCTTATTTAAGTAAAGATATCAAGTTACTTTGATTTTAATAATATTTATTTTAAACATACATACGGGATGTGAATTATAAAATTACTGATTCATTGACGTTACATTTGTTTAAAAGAACTTGAATTTGATATTGGAGTCCTTCACATCTTTTGCTCGTGGTTGAGTTTGTAAAATCATGAAATAAACTTTTACGTTCAGTATGTAGGTATAAGTTGTTTTTATTGTGTCATACTTTTGTGACAAGTCCATAGGTGCGCCATTTGAACCATAAAAAATTCTGTAGAAAAATTATTTCAAATGATACACTAAATTGTCCGATTGTTAATAGAGAAAATTGGCTCGTGTATGTAATGCTGCATTTACCAAATCAAAAAATGGCGAGAAAAGCCAAAAGAATAACAAATAAACAAAAACAAAATATCTACCCAATTAGCATTATTTTTTTATTTCGTGTACTCGTATATTGTGAATCAGTCTCACTAAATAGACGCTCTCAGTACTACCACAAGTACTTACAAACGCTGCCAGTAGAAATAAAATTTTTTAGATTAACAATTGGGTTAAAACTATTTTAGTAAAATTTGAAGAAAAAAGGTTTATGATCAAAGGGGTCTAGCTCAAATTACACAGAAGAGTTGTTTCTTCTAATTTGCAGTAATTATATTAGAATGTGGAAAACACACTGACGCGTGAAATAAAAAAAAACTAAATCAATAAATAGAGCTGGGATTCTCAAGAAAAGATATATACGTAGAAAGTAACACAGCTAAGTGAAGTCCCAGCTCTTACCACCATAAGACATTTTTCCACTTCCCACCTTCATTAGTTTTTCTTACTTATTCACTAAAAGTTGTGTCTATTCTTCTATCTTTGATATACTATACTACTGGTGTTGAAGAAGACAAACTCAAATTTATATTTATACCCAAATGTAGGATTATATTAAAATGTTTAGATTTTCCAAGAATACAAAAAATATTTTACAACTAATTGTCAAATATTTATTATAACGTTTCTTGGCATCTACGATGTACAGAATGGTTATGACACAGATAAATGTAAAGTAACAATAGAAAACATCGTATGTTATAGCAAACAGGGTTGAAGAAACAATATAGTGTTTCATTCGTCAACATTTGCTTTCAAAATTGTGTGCTCCGACGCACGACTGGAGTTTACTCCTTAAGATCGATAGTCTAACCAGACGCAAAAAGAGTTTATTTAACTTAAAAAAGATTGGTTGATTGCCAGAGTATTTTGGGCTTCCTTCATTAATTTTTTTTTAATCTGTAAGCTCGCTGTCTCTCGGTGGAGTTTTTGGAGGTTTAGATTTTTTCCTAGTCAAAAAATATAAAAAAAAATTAGAAAATTTATAAAAGCTTAATTATAAAAATTTTAACAGACTTTAAAAAAATTGATAAAAAAAGGTTTTTATGAACATTTTTTTTAAATTATTATAATTAATTTTTTATTTAAAATATAATATTATTTTAATAATTGACAGAAATGGTTATAAAAAGATAATTATGTCACTAAATCTTTCACATACAATAATAAATAGTACATGAAAATTATTTAAATAAGCTAAAAAATAACTTTTCGAAAGAAAATTATATAAAAACATTATTATAATGAAAAAATATTGTCGATTTT
Organism: Diorhabda elongata; assembly: GCA_026230145.1. Classification (NCBI taxonomy): domain Eukaryota; kingdom Metazoa; phylum Arthropoda; class Insecta; order Coleoptera; family Chrysomelidae; genus Diorhabda; species Diorhabda elongata. Next base: position 41,305,113 of record CM047926.1, read on the forward strand.
TCTGATAATATTATCGAATTATTGACTACAGTTGTTAATATTTAAAAATTATTTATAAAATAAATCATAATAACGTGGAAGAATTTATAGACATCGACAAAAAAATTAGGTTGGTTAGGTTAGAAATTTTCTATTTTATGTGGATGCGCTCGATAATTCATATTGGGTTGATTATCTACTTTTATGTGTTGTTTTCAAATATATATTTATATGAACTACATCGATAATTATTAAAATATTTAATAAATACAAATTGCACATGCTCATACATATAATACATGAATTATAACGTACCTTGCAACCACGTGTTTGTTAGATGTTCCGGCAATATCAACTACACCTCTTTCTGCCATAGTTATTTGAAAATACTTTGAGTTCACATTAGCGGAACACAATGATAAAACTTCACAATGACAGCAATATATGTATGTTGACACTGACAAATTAGAAAGTTGCGCATCCTAGGGTGCGCACCAAAAACGTAACGAGGTCATTCATCAATAGATTTTACTCCTCACATTTTTCTCATACCGGGTCCCTTATATATGCAAATCGATTCTTAAGGAGTAAACTCCAAAAGCATCGTATTTTTATAACAAAAAACTCAAATAATAAAGAGATGACAGTTTCTAAATAATTTTATAGTGGTTACTCAAAATCCATTTCCAAGAGTTTGAGTTTAGATAAATATTTTATAAGAGTTTTGGTGACGCTCATTTATAACAATGAATTTTTTGCATACAATTTATGAGATTATTTAAACAAAATATGATGATTTGAAAATACATATTTGACTGTAAGTTGGCGATTTAATCAAAAACATTCTTATATAGTTCTCCTATAGGTAATCAGATGATATCGATATAAATTATTTATTTAAGATTCTTTCTCGTAGTGTTTCTAAGTGAATTTGTAACGAACCATTAACGTTTTAATTAACGCTATTTAATTATGTATGGAATCCTATGAAATTGATTAAAATTTAATGAAATCGAAGTCTTATCATGGTGATTTTTATGAATATTTTTCACCGATATAAAATTGATTTTTTTTGTGATTTCACAGACAATTTATATCATATAATCTTATCGTAAAAATTACTAGTTTGCATGCCACTTCTCCTAAAATTTGGGTTTTGTATAATTTTTATAAAGAAGGTCAAATAGATAACAAACGTTTCTGGTTTCGTGTTTTGATACTCCGTTTTGATAAAAGTGATGAATAGAAGTAAGGCTTTGTTTAAGATTCAATAATAATATAATTGCAAAGAAAAGAATTACCTCTAAATACTACTCTAAATATGAGTGTAGATTTAGTAGAACAACTTTGCAAGTATAACTTCTTTAATGTAATTTCGTGTTTCCAAATTGTTTGTTTATATATTTTTTTAAATATTGTACTGTATATAATGCAATTTTTTATGTTATCACATTGTTCGTAAAGTGCTTTTAAACCAATAAAAGTATTTATTTATTGATAAAGTATGTTATTTATAAGTACATTACAATCAAGGACATTGACTTGAGATGTTTGTTTTTTGCTAATATATTATTCCAAAATTTTAACACCGATGTTTGAACTGATCAAAACTGTATCAAATGAATCATATAATAAGGAAACCCAATTTCAATTGTTTAACTGAGGATTAAATTGATTTTCATATGCTTCCGATAAATAAATAATATATACAATAAATAAAAAATCATATTTAACAGCATATTTTATAAATATACAGTGCAGAAGATTTTAATTGTATACTGACAAATAGATAATATTGAAAATTAATTCATTAGAAAAATATCAAGAAGAAATAAGACACTTCAATGGAAATTCAAAATTGGTAATCATTAGTAACCAATACAGATATACATCATAAACCCCGTATAGGTATTTCATTACAACTACAGAAAGAGGATGTGCAATTAAAACTTCGATAATATAAGCGTTCGAAGGTTGCTACTAAAGTTTTAAGATATGGCAACACTGATGTTAAATCTGACATTACCATAATAAAGTTTCACATTAATCTTGGTTAAAAAATCGCTCGCAAAATATTTTCCAAGTGGATAAAAGGAACAGATGTGTACCTATCAACTTGCTTCGACTTTTGGCGATGAAGCACCATCTCGAGCCACCGTGTTTGGATGATTTTTCATTCGTGGTCGCTACAGGATAAATTTCGTGAAGGTCGTCTGAAATCGGCTAGAAAACATCCATCGTCATGTGACATACCGTGAGATTTAGGAATACTTGAGCATTAGTTCCAATCACATAAATTCAATATTCCATGAACATTTGACTGCCAAAAAAATTTGCCCGCATAATTTGATAATCGTCCAAAAAAGATTGGTCCTAAGGAATGCTTAAAAAATTCAATTACCGACGCGTATAAGATCGTGATAGGCGACGAATCATAGATCTAAGCTTATAAATCCGAAACTAAACAATAATAGACTTTATGGGTCTTTCAAGACTAGCCAAATCCAACAACTAACCCGGTGGGAGTATCTTCAATGAATGATTGATTGTATTTATGAAGCTTGTTCTTGATTTTAGGTATCTTCTGTTTCAAAATTATTTTTTTTTTGATAGTTTTCAAAAGAAAAATATATTTTGACGTTTCGATTTTTCTTTAAGTCTAAGAAATAAGAAATTGAAGAAAGAAATACTACAACCATATAAGAACAAAACAGATACGAAACCTAACCTAACATATGTATAAAGACTCTCCCAACAATTATCAAATTATTGCAATAAATATGATATTAGTACAAGTCATAAAAGACATAATACAATATCCAAATATTTCCCTAATTGAAATCTAAAACACCAAAAACCAAAAGAAGTAATATTATATATCAAGTACCTTATACATACTAATAAAATTGTGACGCTGTCTACATATTGCAAACATCTTAGTATTTAGAAAATAGACTAAGATTTCATCAGTACGATAAAAAAATAGAACTGCATTAACCAAACATAAAATATCAAAAAAAAAACACAAATTTAATTATAAAGATTCAAAAAATTCTTGAAACGGAATCTAATAGACGAAAATTATTAGAAATGGTTCATATTCATAAAAACAATAAAAAAATAATTAAAAAAAAAACAAAAACCCGCCTGCATGGATAACTACAATTAAAAATCAACTGAAAAGAATGAAACAAGATTAAGATATTTAAGACCAAAACCAAAAACATAAATTGAATCAGGACCAAACCAATGTACCTGCATATTGTACACTTAGAAATATCAGCACGGTAGTTTTTTCACTTTTTTGCAATATTATAAACAGAATTACATTCGGAGGCATACACAAAGAGATAATAATTTATCATAGCATTCAATTTCATGCCTCCAACTGCAATTCTGTTTATAATATTACAAAAAAGTGAAAAAACTACCTTGCTGATATTTCTAAGTGTACAATATGCAGGTACATTGGTTTAGTACTGTTTCAATTTATGTTTCTGGTTTTAAGTACCTAATCATTATTTTTTTAAAATACCTAATCATTGAATTTTCATCTTGTTTCAGTCTTTTCAGTTGATTTTTAATTGTAGTTATCCATGCAGGCGGGTTTTTTGTTTTTTTTTTTAAATTATTATTTTATTTATGTCTCTGAATAAGTTTATGTCATATGGTTGATTAAGCAATTTGTTAAGGTCAAGATAACTAATAGCAAGTCCGGAGAGAGTCTTCACTCTGCTCAAAGCAACGTAAGCTTTACCTTTTGCAAATAAGTTTCTACTTAAATCTACAACTGCTCGGTCTAAAGTTGTGCCCTGTAATTTATGCACCGTCACTGCACAGCATAAAATTAAGGGAAGCATTCGTCGCTCGATCTTGTCTTTGCCACGTAAAGCATCAAATTCTGTAGCACAAGGCTCTATCCGGACTCCAATACCAGGTCGGTTCCCTGTTATATTTGGGTCATCGAACTCCACAAATACTGCTTGTGGCAGTTCTCCCGGCTCCAGCATAGCACCGTTAACCAGCCCATGGTTAACATTTATGTTCCGTCTTAGCATAGCTCGAGAGCCTAATTTGAGTTATTTGGTGTACCTCCTATTTTATTGGGATCTTCAGGTAAGTATTCCTCTCGTGGTTTTTGACCATATGTTTTAGGATCCAATGAGATGTCTACAGCACTAACGGTGCATACTTTTGTGAGCTTTTCTAACTTTTCTGTCATAGTCGCGTCATATGCATCAACCAGTCTAGTTGTTGTGAAAATTCTGACTGCTTCAACTAACAAATAGCCCTATCAACGGTACTCTGAGGTTTACTATGATAAATAACTGCTGCATTGTAAGTTCTTCAACGCGAAGACCGTTTAATATGTCCACAAAAGTTGTATCTCCAGCTTACCTCATATTTTGGGGCAACTCACAAAAACTGAATAAATTCCAAAGATTAATTTCAGCAGATAACCTTTCTGGCTGACGGCAGCAATAAGAATCCCCAGAAACCTTAGACACTGGAGGCAACTGCATAAGGTCTCCAAAAAGTAAAACATTAATTCCGCCGAATATAGCTCCGCAAATATACATTTCGGAGACTTAAATATGGCACCATAGATATTTCGTCTATTATTTATCGTTCCATTTAATATTAAAACTGCAAGTTTATACATATTTACAATCAGTGTTTAAAATCCTTCATTTTGATACCCAACTCGATATGGTTGGTGGTAAAAAAATTTTTTTTACCTCACAACATGGCGTCCAAAATCCGCCATTTTGGTTTTTTTAATGTCTCCTGTCTAAAAACACTTGGGCTAATGAAACGAATCTAACGATACCTCAAATGTGAGATACAAGGTAATAAAGAATATTACATACATACATACATACAAGATACGCGTTAAAAACATAACCCTTCCTGGCAGTCGGGTAAAAATGCTATAAATGATAAGAAAAACCTAAATAAGTAATATTTATATCTCCATTTTGTAAATTCTAATAAAATTAAAAATAATTTAATTAATTACTTCTACATATTTGAAATTAATTTTGATAAAGACTTAAAGAGAGGAAAGATTTCCTCAACCATTTGAGTGTAAATTTATTTTTTCCCCTCTCTATTTTCTTGGGTTCGTAGGTTGTTTTGGATAAAATAATAAATTAACTTCTCCAGAATATCACCGAGAAGTAATAAAAAAACTTCTTTGAAGAATAATCAATATCCAAAAAATCAAATTAATAGAATCATCCGACAACGTACAAATAAATTACACAATGAGAACAATATAAATCCAACTACACAAATAAATTCAAGTTAAAAAAAAAGATACATATATAGCACTCTACTATACATACCAACTATCAGAGAAATTGAAATACCACTATTCACTTCACTAAAAAACAAAACTAAAGACACTAAGAAATCAAATATATATTTTATACCATGTCTGAATTGCCCTAAAAATTATATAGGAATGACTATACAATATTTAGAAAATAGAATAAATGGTCACAAATATACCAAAAATACATCGACTGCTTTACATAAACACGAAAAAAATGAACATCATGAATTTGATTTAAAAAAAAACAAAAATCTCAGCTCAACACACGAATTATCAAAATTAGAAATCAAAGAAATTATACACATAAAACAAGATAAATGTTCTGTGAATGATAGACAAGATATAAAAAACCTCAGCCAAATTTACCATAATTTAATCAATTAGTTTATTTCAATCTACATGGTGTAATATCATTTTATTGAAATTTCGAGGTGAATATACAAATACTATATTTTTATAATAATATTTTTAAGATATTGCATTGCCCTTTAAGTCAATTATTTTATTCTTTTATATATCTATCTATGTATACACCCTGTACACTAACTGTTAATTATTTATAACCAGGTCCCCTATGTTTTGGTGATATTGCAATTTACTGTCTACGTAGGTAAACTATATCGTAATTATGAACCAATATTATGTGTCATCATTCATTGTAAAAGGTAATTCCAAATTATTAAGACAATAGAGAAATGGTGAAGTCCAGTCACTGTTTAATTTCTACCCCTAGTTATAGCCCAACATTACATATTTTTTATCTATTCTACAAATATTTTAATCATCATATATTAATTATTGGAAAGTGTCTTAACACAGAACCACTCAATAGTACATTCTACTGACCATTGTCTGCACACTTATTTTACTTTATTAATAGTTTTAAAACTCTTATGTTCCTGTAGGAGTGTCATCATTTTTTTAAATTAACTCACATATTTCATAACTTTACCCTCTTTTGCCAAACTTCATGGACACGCGAACATGAAGCAATATCTCAATAACTCCACTTTTACATAAGCTGATTCGATTTTACATACACGACTTGTATTTATATTGGTATCCTGAATGATTGAGCTGTGAAGAAGAAAATAGAAATCCTCATCAAGAATATATATTGAAAAAGTTAATCAATAGTTCAGTTGGGAGACAGTCAATTATATGCTTTTAGAAGATCCAACAAAAGTTTAGATTATTATTGCTATCGAATATTGTTGTGCAGATGCAGAAAAAAAATGTGCAAAACTAAACTAATTAAATTATTACTAATTTATCATGTAAAAAGGAGACAAGAATAACAGATAATATTGAAGTATGGTAATTTCATCCTTATATACCTGCATACTGTGCTGTTGTTGGTATTGCTCCAAAACTAAGAAACTACGGTAAATATAAATCAAATGTATTTCAAGTCTCGATATTTAATTTAACATATTTAAAGTTCCATTGTGTATTACTGGTATAACTGGAATATTTATAAAGAGAGTCGTTTTATGTTATGATTCTGAATATGATAAATTATTTTCGGATGTCTTGATATATTGTATAATTTGGCTTGCATCATTAAAAGTACATATTCTTTCTGTGATTAGCTAATAAGATTATGAGGACACCAGTTTTTTATATAACTGGCTCATGCTTACAATAGGCAACCAATTATACACTATAGTGTACTTTGGCTCGCTAACAAATAAAACATGGCACCTCTGAAATACTATTTCAGAAGGGGGTAAGAATTCCCATGTCATAGAAAAACTATAATGCTCATCAAGATTTCATTTCATATGTAGCACAAAACTCTATCAGAGTCGAAATTACTTTAAAAAAACATGTCAGTCCGGAGTTAATTTGAAATTACGTTATCGGAAACAAATAAAATTATCGAGTATTTTCATAAATGGTCAACCCTCTTACCACCCCAATTCGTTTTGTGACAGATATGTTGTTTGAATGACAAGAAGGAGTTTAGGGTCATTGGGAACTTGAAAAGGGTATTCTGTATATCCTATGAAATATCCATCTATAAAAACAGCTTAATTTCACATTCAATAATAAATAGTTTCAACAAAACTGATGGTTAAAATTTAAATTTTGAAGAAATATCACGAATTATTTCACATTGACATTAGCGAAAAGTATTAATTGTGATAACGGACTTCTTGAACTTGAATATGTTTGCTGAACGGGAAAATAACGATTATATGATACTAGGCAACACAAATCGTAACAAACCTATGATAATGTAGCTCACTCATAAAATAAATCGTATTCAAATCGCAACATATTTTTTGTTTCATTCTTCCAGTCCCTCACTCCCACTACTCTCAAATATTCCTAATCTTCTGCAACCCTTTTCTACTTGGTCTTCCTCTTCTTTTTTCCCAGCTTCACCACCTTTATAGGTTCAGATAGTTGTTTGTTTATTTTTCTGTCCACGTCATCCCTTGAGTTTATTTATTTGTTTGTTCATTGCCAGTGCTTGGGTAATTGATTCTTATTTCAGCTGTTCTGGACATATCTTGACAAATTTAACAATTTTTATACCATTTCCGCTATTTAACTGCCTTTTTTCTGTCTTTTTTATAGTTCCCTTTCTTCATATCTTTTATTTATCGCATTATGGTATCACAAGCTATAATACTGTCGGTTTTCTAAGTGTTTTTCAGTATATATTTTGTGTTTACTCGTTGATCACTAAGTTATATTCTTTCACCAGTCATCCAATAGCTTAGATTTATGATTTGAAGCTCTTGCCACGTCCGCATATACATTTATTTATTTATTATTTCCATAAATGGCACCTCTTGTTTTCTACCACTTTCTCTTAGTATGATTTCTTGAACTGAATGGAGGGAGGATGTGTGAATTCGTTCGAAGTACTTCCTCCAAACCTTACTTTGCTCTTGATTTTCCGGAAGGTCATTTTCACTAGTCTCCTCAATTTATCTGTTATATTTAACTTTACCATTTTCTCATATATTTTTTTCTTGATAGGTCTGTTTGTAATCGATGGATGGATGATCATTTTATCTATTGTTCATCTCCCTGTATAAAAGCCTCCGTAGGATCCATCTGTACCATTATTTAGGAAATGAGTCAAGTCAAAAAAGAAACGAAGCTTCTTGTGTTACGCTAATGTTACTAACTCTATGTTACTTGGTATCTAGTCAAAGTACACTATGGTGAGAAATTGGTTGCCTATTGTGAGCATGAACCAGCTGGTTCATAATATAAGAACTGGTTTGCTTATAATCTCATTAGTAGGTAATTAGAGACAAAATATTATCTCCTTTTACTGATCAAAGGTAAATTTATAATATATGGGGACATTCAAGAATAAATTAGACTATAAATAATCTAATTTAATATGATAACGACTCTTTAGAAACGTTTTATTTTGTCTTTTGCGAAGTGAAAATAACAGAAGTTATAAGTAGTAAGAGTTCCCTAATATTGGTATTTATGTAAGTTTGTGACAAATTTTTGGAATTATCACTCAAATTCAAAGAGACAAATTCCGTCTATCATACCTAGAGGAATGAAACAAATTTTCATCATGAACTATTAAAAAGTTTTGTTCAAGTGATTAATGAAATATGTGGCAGAATCTAAGATCTTTAGAGTAATATAATAGTAATTTAAACTTAAAAACTATGAGAATCAGCTACTTATTGAAAAAAAAACGGCATCTAAAGGTATATAAGGATAGTGTCCATCATCATAATTTATATCTCAATTATTAACTAAAAAATTGGTTGCGATTTGGATACGATTTATTAAATTAGTGAGCTACGTTATCATAGGTTTTTTACGATTTGTGTTGCCAAGTTCAGTAAACATATTCAAGTTCAAGAAGTACTTCATAACAATTAATACTTTTCGCTAATGACAATGTGAAAAAAAATTTCAATTTTAATCAACAGTTTTGTTGAAATTATTTATTATTGAATGTAAAATTAAGCTGTTTTTATAGCTGTATATTTCATTAGATCTATAAAATATCATTTTCAAGTCCCAATGACCCTTAAACCCCTTCATGTAATTCAAACAACACACATGTCGCAAGACGATTTGGGACGGTAAGAGGGTTGACTATTTATGAAAATACACGATAATTTTATTTGTTTCCGATAACGTAATTTCAAATTAACTCCGGACTGACATGTTTTGACTGTTTTTTTTTAAGTAATTTCGACTCTGATAGAGTTTTGTGCTACATATGAAATGAAATCTTGATGAGCATTATAGTTTTTCTATGACATGGGAATTCTTACCCCCTTCTGAAATAGTATTTCGGAGGTGCCATGTTTTATTTGTTACCGAGCCAAAGTACACTATAGTGTATAATTGGTTGCCTATTGTAAGCATGAACCAGTTATAACATATAAAAAACTGGTGTCCTCATAATCTTATTAGCTAATCACAGAAAAAATATCTCCTTTTACTGATGAAAGCCAAATTATACAATATATCAAAACATCCGAGAATAATTTATCATATTCAGAATCATAACATAAAACGACTCTCTTTATAAATGTTCCAGTTAAACCAATAATACACAATGGAACTTTAAATATGTTAAATTAAATATCGAGACTTGAAATACATTTGATTTATATTTACCGTAGTTTCTTAGTTTTGGAGCAATACCAACAACAGCACTGTCTGCAGGTATATAAGGATGAAATTACCATACTTCAATATTATCTGTTATTCTTGTCTCCTTCTTACATGATAAATTAGTAATAATTTCATTAGTTTAGTTTTGCACATTTTTTTTGCATCTGCACAACAATATTCGATAGCAATAATAATCTCAACTTTTGTTGGATCTTCTAAAAGCATATAATTGACAGTCTCCCAACTGAACTATTGATTAACCTTTTCAATACATATTCTTGATGAGGATTTCTCAATCATTCAGGATACCAATATAAATACAAATCGTGTATTAAGTTGGAATATCTGGCGATATTCATACTCAATATACTGTTTACACCAACACACACAATTACACTTTCTGATGCGCGTTTCGATATCCAAGTTATCGTCTTCAGAGACTGAAAGTAAACAGTTTACCTTCAGTGTAATGGTGGTGTAAACAGTATATTCACTACAAATCGTGTATGTAAAATCGAATGAGCTAATGTAAAATTTGAGCTTTTGAGATATTGTTTCATGTTCGCGTGTCCATAAAGTTTTGGAAAAAGAGGGTAAAGTTATGACACATGTAGGTTCAGTTAAAAAAAGTGATGACAGTCCTACAAGAACATAAGAGATTTGAAACTATTAATAATGCAAAATAGTATGCAGACTTTGGTCAGTTGAATGTACTATTAAGTTGTTCTGTGGAAACACGTCTTCCAATATTCACACGCCACTCACTGAGAAGCTCGAATTTGGATGGAAGATGAATTTTTACAAATATATATATAAAATACTTAGGGATGACTGCTGTTATACAAATACATACAATATAATGAAAAGAACAATATAATATGTTGAAGATTAATATGAAATAAAGAAATTAAAACAAATTTGAAACCAGATTGATTTTCAAATAGTCTGAAGAAGGTATAAATTCTACTCAAGAAATTGGAAAAATATAAATATTTGTAGGTACAATCCATTTATTCCGAAAAATATGAAAGTTGTGATATTCGGTTATTTATAAATAAATCATATTATTGTAATGAGTAAATAGTTGAAATATATGTTGTTATAATTAAGAATTTTAGTTTAATTGCCAAAAAATCCGGTGCTTATAAAAGACTCAATAGGTAGATTTCCAACGAGATATATTTGACAAATACTTTTTTATTTTTATTTTTTTTTTCTTTTTTTTTTATTTCAGTTTAACGTGCCTCGACAGCGCTGGTCATTGGCACACAAAAACAATCATAAGTTAAATACATTATTAAATAAAAATAAAATGAAAGTTAAATACAGTTACATACAAAAAATAAAATCTGTTACAATGTATAAATTAAATTATATTTTCTTGTACAGCTTGGTGACTTTAAGGAACTGCACGATTATCCTTATTTCCGTCGGGCAGTTAAGTGTCTCCTGTAGGTTGGTTTTCATGTCAAGCTGTTGATATGCGGTAGAGTATTCTCTGCAGTCGGTGAGGATGTGCTTAACAGTCACAGGAACTAGACAAGTTCGGCAGACAGGACGACTTTCTGACGACATCAAATAGCCGTGAGTAAGTTTCGTGTGGTTGATGCGAAGTCTTCTTATTGTCACAGCTTCTCTCCTATTCAGAAAGTTTAGGGAAATGTGAGAAGTAGTTGGGTGGATTTGATGTAGTGCTGTAGTGCTAATGCTCCATGTATCGTGCCAAGATTTTTTAGTGAGGTGTTTGAAAGTAATCTTCAGATCATTGTCCAGCTGTACTGGGATTTCAAGATGATTTTTTGTGGCTTCTTTGGCATGACGATCGGCACATTCGTTTCCAGCAATTCCAGTGTGCGATGGAAGCCATATGAGAGAGACTGTTATATCAAGAGCAAAGAGAGTTTGGTAGATGTCATGAATGTTTTGGACTATTGGGTGGTCGGTGAATATGGTTGAGATGGACTGTATGGATGAAAGAGAGTCAGTACATATGGCGATATGTTTATGGGGAGAAGAAATATATTTGAAGGCTTGAAGGATACTGTATAGTTCACCAGTGTAAACACTACACGTCAAGGGTAAACGGAAAGAACTTATGAGTTCGTGGTTTGTAGTGACTGCGCAACCCACACCGGATTCAGCTTTGGAGGCATCCGTATAGAGAATTAGGTCGTAGGAATTTTTATGCATAATTTCCAAGAATGCTTTCTCAACAAGAGCGCTAGGGGACTCGTGTTTATTGTAGATGGTTAGTGATGTGTCTACTATGGGAATATTTTTTATCCACGGGGGAGAAGAAGGGAAAGAAAGTGGAAAAGTCATTGAGAGGTTGGTATTTTGGAGTAGAGGTGTGAGCAATTGAGGGATTGAATTTACAGTTATTCGTGAGTTATTGGGTACGGAAGTGGTGGTAAATAGCGAATGGACAGGATTAGAAGGATTGGAAGATACTTTAGCAGCATATGATAGGAGAAGAGATTGTCGTCTGAGGAATAGTGGTGGCTCATTAGCTTCAACATTGACACTAGCGGCGGGGCTTGAGCGAAAGGCACCAAGACAAAGGCGAAGAGCGGTGTTGTGTACAGAGTTCAACAAGTCAGTTTTAGACTTGGAGGCGGACATATAGATAAAACAACCATAGTCAAGCTTTGAGCGTATGAGAGCTCTGTAAACTCTTAGCAGTATAGTTTCATTGGAGCCCCAGTGAAGGTGGCTAAGGGTTTTAATTATGTTCAGCCTCTTTAGGCAAATACCTTTTACATCATGAATATGATGGTTCCAGTTGAGTCGAGAATCAAAAGTCATACCAAGGATTTTGCATTGATTCACAATAGGTAGAGGGGAGTTATCAAGGAAAATTTGGGGTGAGTGAATAGATGTTCTTCGAGAGAATTTTATCAGCATGGATTTGTTTCGGGAAAATGATAATCCTAGGTAGGGGGATATCTCTTGTAGTAGATTTATTGCGTTTTGGAGCAGTTGGCATGTAGAGGGGACGTATTTACCGTGGCAATAAATGATTAGGTCATCAGCGTATTGGACATATTTTACGGGAGATGGGAAGTTGTCACATAGCTCATTTATTGTGAGGATAAATAAAGTAGAGCTTAATACTGAACCTTGAGGGATGCCAGTATTTTGTGGATGAGGAAGGGAGAGCTTACCGTTTGCGGAAACCCTGAAAATTCTATCAGTTAGGAAATTATGGATGAATGATAATATATTACCATGTAGATTGTATTGAGTGAGTTTATTCATTATTGCACCTCTGGATATAGAGTCAAAAGCGCCTTCAATGTCGAGAATAGTTGCAATGACGTCCTGATGGTTATTTAATGCAGAGGAGATATCTGTTTGCAAGAGAACAAGGTTGTCGTATGTCGATCGATTACGTCGAAAACCCGATTGTGCGTCGGGAATAAGTTTGTATTTTTCAAGGAACCATAGGAGTCTTCTATTGATTATTTTTTCAAGGAGTTTACAAGTAGTGCAAGTAAGTGAGATTGGACGGAAAGACTTAGGGGATAATGTGGATTTACCTGCTTTTTTAATTGGAATGATTATAGAGTTGCGCCATGCATCAGGGAATTGGTGAGTATTCCAAATAATGTTATAGATGTCAAGGAGCTTGGAGAGGGACGAGTCGGATAGTTTTTTGAGAAATATATACAGGACATCATCAGGACCGGCAGCAGAATTTTTGCAGGACGATAGCGCGAATTTTAGTTCATTTAAACTAATAGGAGCATTGACAGACGCAATATCGAGAGGATTTAGCTGTAGTGCGGAGGAGGGCTGAATATATGAGTTATGAAAATCGGATGCCGGATTATGGATGCTGAAATTTTCTTTAAAATGTTGCGCGAGTGTGTCAGAGATTTTTTGGCTGTCGGTGATAAGCAGATCGTTAGATATTAAAGAAGGAATTTTGATATTAGTTTTTTTGCCTTGAATTTGTGCAATTTTTTTCCAAACTTGACTGGGGTCTGTATTGTGGGTAAGGGATGAAGTATAACTTTGCCAAGCAGATTTTTTACTTTGCTTGACAATAAATTTAGCTTTAGCTTTAAGCCTTTTATGTGCAATAAGGTTTTCTTGTGTTTTGTGACGTCTGAACCTATTAAGAGCATGTTTTGATTCACGTATGGCATTTGCACAATCCGGACTCCACCATGGAACAGCCCTACATGCCGAGGAAAAGACCGTTTTACCAATGTGCACCTCGGCAGCCGCAAGTATGCTCTTAGTGAACATATCTAGCGTATCGTTTATATTCGTAGAAATGATCAAAGATGATAAGTATGCTTCGGAGAGAGAGGTAAACTCAGGCCAGTTTGCATTTTTTATTTGCCAGAAGCTTTTGGCAACATTTTCTTTATTATAGGGATTGGATATAATAATAGGAAAGTGGTTGCTATCATGTAGGTCATCGAAAACTTGCCAAGAGAGAGATAGTGCCGTTTTAGGGTCACAGAAGCTGAGGTCAATAGCAGAAAAGGAACCTGAGGAGATGTTAAAGTGAGTTTTGGTTCCAGTATTTAACAGACAGGTACCAGTTGAATTTATGACTTTTTCTATTGTGTTGCCTCTCGTGCGAGTTTGGTCGGAGCCCCACATAGTGTGATGTGCATTAAAGTCTCCAACAAGAATGTATGGTTGAGGAAGCTGACGAATTAAGTCTGTTAACTCTTTTTCATCAAGGGGGTGGTCCGGTGGAATGTATATACTGCAAATGGTAAGTTTATTGGGGCACCAAGTAGTTATAGCTACTACTTCAAAGTTTGTTGATAATGGGAGGTGGGATGAGTATATGTCGCTGGATACAAATATTGAAGTACCGCCACTGGCTCTTATGCAGTTGGTACGGATGTAATGATATCCGTCAAAATTTCTCAAGTTGCGTTTATGATCAATTTTAAAGTTGGTTTCTTGGAGACAAAGGAAGTCAGGTTTATGGGAGGAAATGATTTTCTGAATTCTTTCTAGTCGAGGATAAAATCCATCGCAGTTCCACTGTATCAGAGAGAATGTACTTGATTAGGAAGAAGGGAGAGAGTATTTACTGAGATAATGTCGAGGAGTCAGTGGTATTCCCATCATCAGTAATAGACACTTCGGGAGGAGTTTTTTGTTCGGGGTGAAGTTTAAAGTTAATTCTATTGATTAGACGCGTAATACGGTTTTTTAAAGATCTTTCTTTTATATTAGGATAAATTCGGGACAAATCCTTCAGAAGTAGGGTTGTGTCGGAAATAAATTTGTTGGCTTCGGGGAGGGGGTCATTGATGCCATACGTGTTTTCCAGAAACGCAATAAATTGGGTGCCTGTGAGGGAAAATGCTTCAGGAGAATCGTTAAATTGTTTATGTATAACGGAGCGTGATTCGGGGCTTATGAAGTGACAATCGTTTTTAGTCAGTTTAGATTTTTTGGTCTTCTTTTTCGCAGGGTTTCCGGAGCTGGATGTAGAAAATTCGGGGGGAGGCATTGGATCTGGATGAAGATCAGTAGGAGATATAGACTGCGGCGAGTCAAGGCTGCTGTCATTTGAACGGGGACGTTTTTCGCTAGTTTTTGGTAAGGAAATTAGGGGGGGGGGAATGTGAAAGGGTGTCCTCCGAGGATACTATGGGAATAACCGAAGTATTAGTAGTGGCAGTAGGGTCAGCACAGGAGGTGGGGATCAGATTGACCGAATCATTTGATTTGGGAGAGGGATCTTGAGGGATGGGAGTGTTGGGGCATGAATCAGCAGTGTGCCCAGCCTGTTTGCAGAGAAAGCATTCAAGTTTGTCGGTAGAAATGAATATTCTGTGCGTTGTATTTTCATGACTGATGACAGTCGAAGTTTGCAGAGAAAAATCATTATTGGTTGGTAATACGTAAGTTACTCGGCGGAAGCTGAGCACATGTGCGTATTCGTCATTAGGTGAGCCACATTTGACGTATGATATGGGAGAGGTGAGTGATAACCCTAGGCCTTGTAGTGCTTTCTCAATGACGGAATGGGGAATGGATGGACAGACATTGGAAATGAGTATTCTTTTGGTTGGAGATATAAGTCGACGTATAGGGATCAAATTGGAATTAACTAGGATACTTTGGTTGGTTTTTAGAAGTTCGTCGACTAGAGTCATCGATGATAAATAAATGCATATGCGTCCGTGTGATATTCTGGATGCGAAAATAACATTTTTAGGAGAGACGATGCTACCTATTGATTTGATGTAGTCAAATAGTACAGTGTTGGGGATAGAAGGCATAATGATGGCCTGATTTCGTGAGGGCACAGAAGGGGGTGGGGATTTTGCTGAGGTAGCTGCAGCATATGATAAAGGTGGAGAGTTAGTATTTGGATTGATTTTTGATAGTGAGGGAAGGTTAGACATATTGCTGTGATCTTGGTTGCCAAAATCACAGTCAATAGTTGAAAAGAAAAAAAAAAAAGAAAGAAAAACGGATGAAATATATAAATAGATCTCAGCTCGAGAAAAACCAAACAGTCTTTGTCTCAGTGATTGGCCTATTGATATCCGGATACGTAAATAATTTTAAAGTATATTTACCAATTTCTATGATAAAAACGCTGCTTCGACAATTTGAGGTATCACATTTTAATTACAACAAAAAGCGAATAATTTATTATTGTTAGGAGTTAACTTAACGATCTGAACCTAACGAGGTATATAGAAAGAATGATTTTTTTTTTTTTATTTTTAAAACCGTTGTTTACAGTATAATAAGATAAGGGAACTGGTTGAAACGACGAAAAAAGGATCCCAAATATTTTCTGACAGGGCCGGTTAACTTATATTTCTGATGCACAGCCACTAAAATTGTTCATACATAGTTATGAAAACTGTTTTGTAACAATTTGTCAGTAAAATAGCCCTTAGCCTCTGATAAATGATTACCGAGATTTATTAATGCATTTAAGTGAAAAATATCATCTACTCTGAAAATACTTTATATGTTTAATTTGGATCTTTTTCTTACTAACTTTCTTATACGATGAAATCACCCTCATAAAGCATTCAGATACATCTGTTATTGTTTCGATTTGTTCCAGCAACTCTCAGTAGTTTACTCTTTATCCATATGACAAAGTGAACATTATGCGATTTGAAGGTTTTTTTACAGAAATACATGATCAAGTAATTTCTTTTCATATTTGATTTAATCAGAAATAAAACAAATACTTCTTTAGACGACTCTACTTCCATTTCGAAGTCATTATTATGAGAGTGATGGTGGAGTGATTCTTTATTCATCTAAGAACGATTTTGTATTTTGAATCTGACCAATCCAGGCGATCTTTCACCTTTTTGGCTGATTCCCAGGTCTCAATATACCAACTGCTATAATTGTGTGATAATGAAAATGAAATCCAGAACCTTCGTATAAACCACTTAAGAATTCTCAATATGTATCGAAATATAATGAATATGGATGAAACAATCACTCAACACATACCACACGCAAAAGTTGAAGTGATGCTTCGAATGAAAGTAGTACAACCCAAATCAAAAGGAAACAGTTTGATTATTGTATGGTAATGAGTGTGGTTTTGTTTTTATCAAGAAATCAATAAACTAAAGTATGCAAAAGCCAAAATGTACAATTTAGTAAAATGCATGTGCCAGCTTAGAATCGTATGTAGCATCAAAAATATCACACTCTATCTAAAGAATGTAAAAGAGTTTTGCCACTTCCCCTTCCGCTGAGTGGCAGTAAAAAACAAAAATAGAAAATTATATGGAAAAATTCGTCATCACTTCAAGAGTTAGTTGGTGTTACAATCATTCTATAACAAAGAATAAGTGTTTTTTCAATGGAAGCCATAATCATATCTCAAATTGTTATTTATTTTTACATGGTGTGCTTTGGTGGCAAAGTATCATTTTCTTACCTAATCCTAATCCAGCTTAACCTCATCTAACCTAACCTAACCTCATTGATAATACATTATAATAAGAAGACCTTTTACTTTCACGTTGTAAAATCTCTGTCAAAAACTTTTCCCTCTATTGTTTTTGATCTGCTTGTCGACTTAACGAAGGTATATCCATTTGAACAAGAAGAAATATTTGCTAAATTTGTTTAGACTAGGCCGTATTACGTGTTCCCAATGTACTTAGATTACCTTCTTTTGTCTATATTTAATCATATTTACCTAATGTATCGTAACGTGAAGTGAAATAGAAAACAGTTCCATTCACACATACCTAAATCAAACATTTGAGTATAAAGACAGTTGTGTCAATTGTTAACCCTCCAGTACCCGCATCCGGTCTATGGGACCGTCGTGGCATTATGTGCATTTGCTTTAAGCAATCAAATGCCGGTTTCGGCCTTCCACCTTCCTAGCTCGACCCGTTCGACGTTAGTTCAGTGGGATAGCTAGATCTGTATAGTCGTTTGGCATATAGAGGCGATTTCGGTCTGCGAGACCGAAACGGGTATTTTATTTGGTAAATTCTGGCACTATTTGATACTTTATGATAGCTTTTGTGTTATTTTTTGATATATTGTTCAAATAATCCTTCAGTCACAATTCGACGTAGAAAATTTCTAAGAAGTCTATCTATGGAGATGTTTCGTCCACATTTACTTATCCGATCGACGGCTACTAAAGCTTCGCCTCAGAGAAATTTGTGGTATTGAAGATAGCCAAGAAGAAACGAGTGCAGAACCACTACCTGAAAGAGGAAGGTGCCACTTTTGCGATAGTAAAAGAAATAGAAAAAGCCGCTTTCATTTTGTAAAATGTAAAAAATTCATGTGCCTCGAACATGTTACCATCGTATGTGAAACATGTTTCGAGAAGTTTCCGGAATGAAAATGTAAAATTAGTTGCTTTGTTTTTACGATCATATATTTTGCACATTGTGATTCAGTTTACATTTATTTAGAATAAGTTTTCAGTTTATTCTTTACCTCTTCTATCTGTATCTGTGTTTTATTTAATAAAGAACAAACATATTTTAGTATAATATTATTTTGTTTTAATACCTCTATATAAAATAAATAGAAAAAGCTATTACTATATTATTCGTTGAGACCGAAACGGGTAACCGTTCCCAGATTTTCAAGCGGGTACCGGAGGGTTAACTTAATTTTACTGACTGTTGTCAACAAACTGTGTAAAGAAATAGAAAGTTTGATATATATTAACGCCCTCTGAAGTTTAGTTAAAGTTTATAATTTACCGCATTTTAAATTATTAATAGAGAGAGAGAAATAATTTATTTTAAAAAAATTGTTACAATTTGTAGACAACAGCTTGTAAAAACTAAAAAAGGAACATGAAAATAATTAAAAAAAGATACAAATTTTGATATAAAGAAGAAAACCACAATGAGTAACAAAATTATAGGTAATAATGAGAGGTAATAATTAGTATGTAGGTCCATGGCAAAATTGGAGGTGGATAAGGTCAGTTTTTTGGAAAGTTGATCTCAGCACAAAACAGGAGGAACTTCATTTTTTAGATAAGGTGGCAGTATGTAAATCCCATTTCAAGGAATTATCCCCAGCAAGCCATAAGAATTTTACAGATTCAATAAAAAAAGCTACAATATATTTTTATGCGATTAAACTTTAGTTTAGAAACGTTTAGACACAGAAGATTAGAATCGCACCATAATTTAAGGATGATCAGGGCTGCTCCAAATAGGGCCTAGTACTTAATATTGGGGCACATTCTATTGACTTGCAAGAAGACATCGTTGTATCTACCCTTACACTTACAAGCTGACTTCTGTATGGTATGACTTCCCCTAAAACCATAGCACTGCAACTTGTTAATTAAAATATTATGACCAACACAATCGAAAGCCTCAGAAAAGTTCACAAAAAGTTGTTGCAGTGGAGTGATGGCTGTTAAAACTAGAGCAGACATTATTTAGAATGGAGAATATGCATTATGCATTTGTTACTTAAAAACCTAAATTTATGGATAGTAAGTATGTTATATTTAAACAGCAATAATGAAAGCCACTTTTTAACCAATCTCTCTATGATCTTAGATAACGTGGGAAGAAGTGCAATTGCCGATAATTCGATGCTTAATTTTTATCTTCTTTATGCAGAGGTATAATTATAGTCGGCAATTCGGGAAAGTGCCATTTTGAAATGAAACGTTAATTAGTGGTAAGGTAATTTATTGTGCAATAGTCAGATTCGGAAACATTTTTAATGTCCATCAGTTACAGTACAATTGTACTTCGAAGCTCTGCTACAACTACGGGCACAAAGAAACTGTGTAAGTTAGTATTAGCATCAGAGAGATATGAAAGCGGATCATGAAAAAGAAGTTGATAGAATTTCATAAATTTTTGGCTACATTCACAGTTAAGGTTATCAGGTGGAGTAGAGATTTTGCTCGAAGAAGAAGTCTTATTTCTTAGATCGTTCACAATGGACCATATTTCTTTAGAAAAATTACGAGAATTGGTGAGCCTCTTACTATAATAAATATCTTTGGTTAGGTTAGGTTTTATTGTGATATAATAAATGTTTCTCTACAAAGTTAGTGTTTTTAAGAATCTAGAAAATTCAAAGTCCACATCACCAGACAGCTTGTTCCAGTCAGTTGTTTGACAACCGAGCTTGAAGTTTTGAAAATTTTTTTCCGAAAAGCTATGGCATATTTTGCGAGGAGTATTTTAGTACTGGATATCACGGACAAAATTTTAATACTGCTTCATAATCGGAGAGACCTGAATTAAATACAGTACAGTCGGTGGATTCTGAATCATACGATGACTAGACTGGATTTAATTATACTGGTTGGTGCCCTTATATGCCTAACCATAACCAAGGAATTGGAAATTGACTGAAGACATTCTAGACCAGCACAAATACTGGAATATTGAGTTCAATATTGAGATAGCCACACATAATTAGTTTGCTTTTTAGAGGCTAGAACTCCAGTAAGATTAGTAGTTTGTGAAAGAAGGTATAATAAAGGAATAGGAATAATATAGAGGTCATAAGTCTTGTGGTTGACGATAGAAAATTCGAATACTTTCTCAGATATTAAATCATTGAACTGTGTCGGAAAAGTCATTGTTTGTGAACATGATAATAGTACCTCCATGAGATAAATTAGTTCCATTGAATCTGACTACTGTAGTATAGTTTTTAACAAAACCAGGTTCATAATAATTTAACCAATGTTCAGTGACGGGGACAGTTTCTGGAAATTAAGCTCCTCTAGTAGAAGATACAGTTCGTCTGTTTCGTGTCTTAGAGATTGGATATTAATAAGAAACAGGCCAAGCATGCCATCGTTCAGCATTTCAGAGGGTGCTTGCTTCTCTGATCGCGTCATAATATGAGTTAAAAGTGATTTCATTTTTCATGTGCCAACTTAATTTAGATGTTTACTTTACGCCAACACTTTATCCAAAGAAATAATTTTATAACTTTCAAACAATCCAAAAGCCGACTCTGTTACTGGTTTGCAATGTTTGTTGCTATTAAATTTGATTCACATTATCTATTTCTAGATGGATTTGATCTGCCTCACTTTAATTGAATCTTTTCTTTGTTTAAACTTGTTTAGGATAAAATACAAAAAAAAATTGGTAACGAAATTAACATAAACAGAAATAATTAGGCAGATATACAAACGAATATATCGATAAAAATTGATTTTAAAATTCACTTTCTCAACTTTTGAGTATACGAACTAATAAAACTTTTATTCGAAAAATTTTCATCTTCACTCAACAACTAGAATTTTGCACTAACGCAGAAAATTGGGATCAAAAATTATTTAAAACAATTTATCGTGATGAAAATAAGTTGTACTGCTTCAAAAGTAGCTGCTTTCTGCAATGCTTGAATAGACTAAATTATTTTCTAGCATTAGACGGTTCTTGATAAGAAATTGGTTTATAATGAGGACTTTGATAGATCGAGCCTTATCAAGAACCAATATACCATGTGAACAAATACAAGTATGTCAACACTCGATACAATTTTCCATACACTTAAGTTTCGGTAGGGATGGAGTTTAGTATGTAATCGAACTACTTTTTATGACTTGAATAGACATAGGACGCATTCCCTGAAGTGTATTTTAGAATGTCCAAAAGAGGAAAAAGTTACATGGAGCTAAATATGGAGAATACACTGGATGAGCGATGTACTGTGACATAATATATAAACCTTGATAAATATTATATGGATGTCTTCATAAATATACAGATCAAATGTAAAGAGAAACGAAAAGTCCATTAATTGTCCGGTCATATATGTCAAATGGCTTCTTTATTTTTCGTAATTATATAATAGTGGCATATTCTATAATCTGTTTCTACTTAATTTTCTCATACTTTTCTTCTATAGTTTTCTCCACAGCTTGCGTTATTTCCTTGGATATTTCCTAACTTGCCCTCCTGTTTCCTTTGGACATCTTCTATAACTTCTTGCTATTTCCTCATATTTTCTGCTCAATTCACTATTTTTTCTTTTAATTTTCCTGTTGTTTTTCCTCTTCTCTAGCCTTTGGACATGCAACTTCCTTTCTTCTTCTTCTCTTTTACTTTCTCCTTCTCGTTCTTATCTTTTCACTCTATCATTTGTCTCATTCGCAATTTAAGCGAATAATTGAGGTCCAGTGTAGGCTTCATCTACTCCTTGTTCCTCTATATTGAAATAATGTTCGTCTACTTCTGATCCTTCGGTCTTGACCATTTCTATTAATCAATCTTTTAATGTTGCTTTATTTTCATTCATTTTCAAATCTAATATAACAAAAAAAGATGCTATCCCGAATTCAGGATATTGTAATATTCGAAATTTGTTTTTTCTTGCTAAATCGCAATAAATCAGCCCCTTTCTTTATTTAGAGTCCACATTATGTGCAAAATATTGCAGATATATGGTCATGGTTGTTAATCTAGGGTTAAATAGTGGATGCTTGACCTTTTCTAACATTTTTTATAGCGTGGACACTATCTTGCATTCATTGGAAATATATTTGGAGCAAAACTTTTCTTTGAATCAGGATTTCATATATTTTTATGTCCCCTCCTTGACCGAACTCTTTTCTTTTGTTTGTAAAACGGCAACTGGATTCTTGTACTTCTCAGTTATTTAATCACCTCACTAACTGTATTGTAACTTTTTAGTATTACTTGCAAACTATGTGTTATTTATATCGGCATTGGTAACTATTGATAGTAAATTACAATTTGTATATTGAGGTTTGTCGTGTGGTACTCACCCCATTATTTTGGAAGAGAGAGATAATATTAGAGGAGGGGATCAACCCTAAAAAGTCGCTTAGAGATTGAAAAACCGACCAACCTCGTCCTAGTCGCTAAAAATAATTTCTCCTTATATTTTTGGGATCGCTTGATACGAATAAGATATTGGCGCTACATGGTCAAATTCGAGATTTTAACAAAAAATGCGAAAAAAAAAAATGTTTTGCGATTTCGCGTGTTCAACTCGCTGTATCTTTGCAAATAAACGTTATATTTTGATGAAAATTCAATTCCATAAACTAGATTTAATTCCATAAACTAGATCAGTCCAAATTTCTCCGAACGAACAGGAAATTTTTCATGCGGTACTATGACCTTTTACATACTAATGCAAAAGTTTAGTGATGAGGTTTTTAATTTCCTTTTTCTGAATTCATAGTATTAAAAATCACAATGCAAAGAAGTTTCGTGGAAATTTTCAGATCTTAATATGCAGTAGGAAACAATACACAGCGATTTCAACCTGAGCTCGATAAAAATATGCATACATGAATTTTTCGTGGCCTACCTTCATACTTTATTAGTTAATTACTAAATTTATTTGTGTTTTCTGGTATGCTCGTTGCGGTAGTAGAAGATTTATTAATGAGAATGAAGTATCGGCTTGTAGAAAATTCTAATTATAATAAAGTAAAACTTTTATTATTAATCATCATCGAGTATAACATTATTTCCATTTGTAGAAGATTTATTTCGGAGCATATATCAGTCACAATATTCTAATGCCAGCTATATTGTGCCACGTACCCAATATAGTACGTGCTTTGCAGATAAAAGTATCCACCTTTAATAATTTTTGTAATACTGGTATTTAGAAAAAATCCAAAAACACGTCAATTTATGTTGGAAGGGGCAAGCATTATGGCTTATTTAAACTTACTGGAAAAGCCACCCCCTCACCCCTAGCAGCATCCCCTTTATTTTTTTCAATTACTTTTCATATTTTTTATGTGAAATTTGGATACTCCTCTTTGAGCTGATTTCATAAATGTATAATACTTGTAGGTTAAAGTGGTTAGTTTATGAGATAAACAATTTTCCTTTTAAGAGCATAAATTTTACTTATTATTTACTTTCACCTTATTTGCCTGTACTAAAATGGGTTGTGCAACAGTTCAAACTCTTTAATCTTTTTAACTGTGCTATTTATTCTACTTAAAAAATCCAAACAACAAAAAACTCTACTTTTTATTAAAGTTTGACATTGTCAACTAGAATTTGTAGTCACTATTGATAGTGTAATTTGATACATTATTTATTTTGTTTCTCTGAAATGGTTTACTCTTTGCAAGAAAGAATTGATACTGTAGGTTTATACTACCAAAATAATAATTGTGCAAGAGCTGCTGCTAGAATATTTAACGAATTACATGACGGAAGACATGCAACTCATAAGTATGTAATTCAACTGATGGAGAAATTTACCACAAAAGGATCTGTTTGCAATAAAGTGCATAAGCGAGAGGGACTCGTAAATAACTAAGCAATCCAAGTGGCAATTTTAGGGCAAGTCAGCTTAGAGGCTCAACAACCCCAATCGTTGTCAACAATAAGTAGAGCGATCGGTGTTTCATCTTCTACAGTTTTCCGAGTTCTACATAAATTTAAGTACCACCCATACAAAGTTA
Source organism: Diorhabda elongata (assembly GCA_026230145.1). Taxonomy (NCBI): domain Eukaryota; kingdom Metazoa; phylum Arthropoda; class Insecta; order Coleoptera; family Chrysomelidae; genus Diorhabda; species Diorhabda elongata. The sequence continues at coordinate 41,329,958 of CM047926.1, forward strand.
AGTTGGTGCACGAGTTGAATGAAGATGATTTTGATCGTCGTCTAGAGTTTTGCGAATCAATGACGCAAATTATCAATAACAATCCACAATTGTTAAACAATATTTGCTTTTCTGATGAATGCTCATGGTCATTAAATGGCTTAGTAAGTAGGCATAATTGTAGATATTGGGCTGAAAGTGATCCACATATTATGCGTGAATTCCATACACAACATCCCCAAAAGTTAAACGTTTGGTGTGGTATCCTAGGTGACCACATTGTCGGACCTTTCTTCATCAACGGAAATTTAAATGGTGAATCATATCTTGAGTTACTCAGGGAAGGGGTTGACCCACGTATTACAACAATAATAGAAAATGATGATAACCTTTCCAAAGATTTACTGGTATTTCAACAAGACGGAGCTCCCCCACACTATGCTATGCCTGTCCGACAATTTTTAAACGAAACATTCCCCGCTCGTTGGATAGGTAGAAGGGGGCAGATGATGAAGTGGCCACCTAGGTCACCGGATTTAACACCCCTAGACTTCTTTTTATGGGGGTATTTAAAAACAAAAGTTTATGCTACCCAACCAGAATCTCTGGATGATTTACGAGAGAGGATAGAATATGAATGTCGACAATTAAATCCCGCCGTATTAAGCAATGTCAGAGAGGCATTTCAAAATAGATTATACCATTGTATGGAAGTGAATGGTACTCATTTTGAACACTTATTGTAACTTCATAATAAATAGCACAGTTAAAAAGATTAAAGAGTTTGAACTGTTGTACAACCCATTTTAGTACAGGCAAATAAGGTGAAAGTAAATAATAAGTAAAATTTGTGCTCTTAAAAGAAAAATTGTTTATCTCATAAACTAACCACTTTAACCTAAAAGTATTATACATTTTTGAAATCAGCTCAAAGAGGAGTATCCAAATTTTACATAAAAAATATGAAAAGTAATTTAAGAAAATAAAGGGGATGCTGCAAGGGGTGAGGGGGTGGCTTTTCCAGTAAGTTTAAATAAGCCATAATGCTTGCCCCTTCCAACATAAATTGACGTGTTTTTGGATTTTTTCTAAATACCAGTATTACAAAAGTTATTAAAGGTGGATACTTTTATCTGAAAAGCACTGTATATATTTAGGGTGTTTCATTTTTAATGGTAAAAAATAAAATATAAAACTCTTGCTGACTTTGCTTTTGCTCTGAGTCTAGGTGATGTATAAGTTATCAGTGTGAAATTTGGAGATGATTTTCAACTTAAATTGATTTTATTGCTGAAATTATAAATCACAAGCTTAAGATAATGATTGATATAAACAATAAGATAGTCCTTTAGTAAAACAATCACATATTGTATCAATTATTCAACTATGTACGATGCAATAGCCTTTTTAGTTCGTTTAGTGACGGCTTTTCTGTGATGTTCTACGATCCTCAATAAGAATTGTTTTTGTTGTTCGTCTCTTGCTGATTCATTGAACTGTTTTATTAATGCAATACCTCTCTCTGCAGTATCATTAACAACCTTAAGGGCATCAACAAGATTTCTTAGAGGTTCCATACAGGTTTTGTTTTGTTTTTTTTAATAACAAAGTCACTGATGTACTTCCCTTCAAAATCAAAGGTTTTGCTTTCTAATCTTTTTGTTTCTTTTTTCTTTGCAGGTTTTTGGACTAAATTCAAGAACATTTTTTCCTTTACAGTCTTTAATTTAGGAATCGCTCGTTGTTTTTTTGTTACTGGAGCCAAAAACTCACTGTCCTTTTTCATCTTAGGATGATGACGCAGATGAGAATTCAACTGCTACTGTCTTATTAATCTCAACTATAGAATGGAAATGTTTGCTTTTGTATAACTCTTGTTTTTCTTTTTTTAAAGTTTTCGTTTTAGCTTTAGCGGCAAAAACCTTATCAACACCACTTATTGATGAACTCATGCGATCTTCTCTTTGAGACATGAGAAAGTTTTTATCTTCTTGTGATACTTCAGTCAAATCAATCAGATCAACTTTCCACAGCTCGCGTTATAACTTAGTCTTATCCGTGTTTTTGGATTTTTCTTTGCCGAGATTTTGATATTCTTTGTACAGTTTCTGTATGCTAATACGAATGTTTCCTTCAGTTTTAACAGGTATATCTGCTCTCTTCCAAACTTCTTGAAGTTTAGTACTGGTGGATTGAGCTGCTTCAGAAAGTGTTTGGTTCAGTTCCTTATGATGGTGAACGAATACTAAGAGTACTTGTTCCTTTGAAGGAAGCCGAGCTCCTAAAAACTCACTACTAGGCATTTTTTCTAACAGCCAAATTCCTCTTTTAGTTGCCATTTTATATATTAATTACTTGAAACACAACAAAACCAAGTCCATTAGAACTTAGTATTTCCGATATAACTCAAAATTAGAAATACGCAAACCAGGTTAAAAACTGTTCATGTTCAAAGTGTGCAACCTTTAAATGTTGTCCGATCATCCTGAAACTCGAGACAGTTAACGTTTGCATCACTTGGACGCAGGGCAAGAGCAAAGTCATTTGAAATTCAAACTTTTGGAAATTTGAAACTGAGAAAGAATTATATTAGGAGCAACTCATTTATTTTTTTTTTATATTTGAATACAGCTTTTCCAACACTCAGCAGACTAATTTTAAGAAACCCTTTGAGATAATCTTTCACAATATAATTTTTAAATTCGTCGCTAATTGATTCATCGAAACTCTTACAAGTTCTTTTAAAGCATAAAAACAACAAAAATGATTGCATTAGCATATTTATCTATTTTTTCTACTTATATACAGGTTTTCGGTGCGAATCTTATTCAATATCAGTAATTGGAATGAATATTGCAGATTTATTTTTCATAGGGGTATTCACTTTCAATTTCACACACAATTCAGCAAAATTTAGTTGTTATGATAATTCACAAGTTCCTAAAAATGCATGATTGTGCGAAATAAAGACAACAATATACATCACGCTACATAAAACTACTAAGTTGGAGTGAACAGAATTATAAATTATTGCAGTTAATATGTATGAATGTATTGGGGTTCCTTGACGAATATTGGAGTGGGTACACGTACTTTTACTGGAGTCCGTACTTCAACGCCTTAAGGAACTGGTATAGGCTCTGGAACATGATGTCTTTCCTGAAAAATGATAAGAGTAACTAAACATTTTCAGAACATATCCCCCATCGTTTTTTATTGCAATTTATTTGTGATGCTCTTCATATAGAATATTTGGATGCAAAAGTTATCTTATTGATTTTTGATTGGCGAACAAGGCGATATGAGAAAATAAAAGTCTTTGTCCCAAAATGTGGACTGATATAAGCACAGATCCATGGAGATATTCTTATAGAATTCATTTTCTTTTGTACAAATGCTATAATTTCTTAAATTATGATTTCATTAGGGTGAGATCTAAAAACGAAAAACAGCCAAAAGCCAAAAATCTGAAAAACAACAAAGATTTCTTATATAAATTTTCCGAGCTATCGAATATTCATTTATTTACCATCAACGAATTACTGGACAGAAAATTGAATTATGTATTAAAATTATATTTTGAACTCGTATGAATATTTAAGTTCATTGTCATTGTGAAAGTTTTTTTTTCGAATCATATGATTCAATTGTTCTAAGAATTCTGTGTCTCAATCTGGTTGCTCCACGCAAAGAATCAACGAGATTTAATGGCCTCCCTCTGCTTTGTCCTTGATAATATTTAGAAAAATATAAAAAAGTGAAGAATGGGATATCAATTTACACATCATATTTGACTGTTTGCAATTTAGTTCTTTTAGTAGTAAAATTGATTTAATTTTTCGAATGAGTTCATGTAGCCAACAAGTGGATATGTTATTGCTGTTAAGTTTTCGTGAAGGAAACTCTTGAAGAAGTTTACAAAAATACCTCATGAGGTATTCTAATCGCGTGGTTGTCAATAGAGAAACAATATCTAATGTTGAAAAATGGGCTGAAGAAAGAGGAAATTTTTATAATGTTAATCAAGAACTCCCTGTTCAAATGAGTGTGCGAGAAAAAGAGCTTAATTGGAATACCATTAATGATCAACGGTATATTAGCACTAGATCTTTATTTATAAAGAGTGGCATTTCAAGAATCTATACATCGAACTATTAGACCTAATTTGTTCCATCCATATCATGTCCAAAAAATTCAAGAGGTGTTTCCTCAAGACTTGGTTCTCCTTCAAAACATAATTCTTTTTAGTGATGAGGCTAGAGTTACTCGTGTGCATATATTATCGTGGGTTTAAGATTAATATTAGGGTCAATTACAATTATTTGATTGGACCATGAGTTTACACATGATCTTGATATAGGTCTGTTGCTAATATGCCGTCCATCGTAAGTGGTATCCAAAATCAGTTCTTTCCTACTCATCTTAACAGGGCGTTCTGGATTAATATTCGTCCAGTTTCTCAAGCCCGTTTTTCAACATTACATATTGTTTCTCTGTAGGCATCCACGCCATCAAGAAACCTAATGAGATTTTTTGTGAGCTTCTTCTGGAATTTTATCCATGTTGCTCACCAAAGTATGGAGAGGTGTATTCTCCTGATTTGACACAATCCCATGACTATGCAAAAAAATCGCCATCAAGGTCTTAACTGTTTTTTCGTTTCCGTGCTGTGGTGGTAAAATCAGGTCACGTCAATAAGACCTGACAAATTTTCATTCGAATGCGCTATTGATCCAAAGTAGTCAGCAAACGCCGCCTTCAACCCAAGGATAGTCCAGTTCTTTCATCACTACATATAAGAATCTCTCAACGTTTTCGCAAATATATTTCCCTACTTACTCGTATATTCATAAGTGTTAACATCTTCAGGTTAAGTGATGATTAAATTGGAGTTTTTTCCCACAAATCCAAATGAAGATGGGAGCTTGAAATTTTTTCAATCAACGATATTTGTTTAGCACTCCTGTTACATAATTATCTTGTGAAACTAGCAACCCTTAATTATAAAATGAAAATATTACTTATAAACATTGTTTTTCCAAAAAACAAAGGGATTGGATAAATTATTGATATAAAGTAAAACAAGATTTGTATTCTTGGATAAATATTAATATACGTTTTTAAAGTGGAGAGAAGTAAAGGTAAAGCAGCAAAAATTGTAATAAACGTAAGGGTCAAAATATAACATCACTCGACATCGTACGACTGACACACAGATAGGGCTGCATTGTCAAATCCATATAACGTTCATGAAGTATCAACTTTCAAAAGACTATGTGTTAAAATTCATGACATTTCGATTAGTCAGAAAAAAGTGACAGCTTAAGCTACTTTTGTTATTTTCAAAACAATTGGATTCAAAAAAATTTCGTGTGTTAATTTATCATTGATTCTTGATGATAAAAAGTACTGTACAAGCTCAGCAACGGCTTCAAAAGTGTTGTCCGGTCTCTGCTCTATCGAAAAGAGCCATTTGTTAATCCATCGAAGACGGTGAACGTTCTGGTCATCTAATTGAAGAGTTTATTCCAGAAAACATTAATAGTCAATCAAAAACAACAATATGTTGATGATTTAGAGCAGTGTTTGACCATGTTTACATAAAATATATCAGATTTTTTGCCGGTGAACCCCGTCCGAAGCGATCAAAGGTCGGGTTATGGCTTCGGTATTTGGGATGCGTTTGGAATATTCTTCATCGACTATCTCCAAAAGGGAGAGACAATCAATATCGAATGCTACATAGAGTTGTTGAATCGATTGAATGCAAAAATCAAGGATAAACGGCATATGTGTCGTAGAAAAAACTACTGTTTCACAACGATGGTTAAATTGAACGAATTACACTTCGAATTACTTCCACATCCATAGTATGGTCCAGATTTGTACCCAGTGACTACTGGGTTTTCGCTTTCCTCAAAAAAAAATGATGGTCAGTAGAACTCAAATGAAGAAGCAATTGCTGAAACTGAAGCCTATTTTCAGGCAAAAGACAAATACTTCTACAAGCATGAAATCGAGAAGTTGAAATGATTGTATTGCTCTTGATGGAGATTACATTGATTAATAAAATCTATTTTTGACATTAAAATGTGTTCTTCTCAGTTTATTTAAACGGCTTATTAAGTGATGTGTTACATGAACATAATCCATGTCTTGATAATTATAGAACACGTTTTTTATATATCTAACGATTCTTTGAATCGTTGATATTCAATTTCGTCCACACATTACTTCCATTTATTTTGTGCTGCTCTACAAAATTGTGAAATTTTCGTGGACCCACCATAGAGTTAATATCAAAAATAAAGAGAGCGTCATATAAGTGGGACTATGTTTTTGGAAGTGAGAGAAAGAGCATCGGTTCTCCACTCTCCATCACTTTCTAATCTAATTAAAATCAAAACGTATCAAACGTAACAAAAGTGTTATACGTTTTTTATGTCTTATATCATGCATCAAATCGTTTTCGTCTGCCCATCATAGAGTTAATATTAATCTTATTTACATCTTATACCAGAGGTGGGGAACCTTTTTACCATTAGAGGCCACATTTAAATTAGGCAGCAATAAGAGAGACCGCATAAGCTGATTGACCTAAGAAAGTGACTTTTGTGAAATTATTACAGTTTTTCTATAGATTTAACAATTTATTGCATTATATAGAAAAAATAAAATATAATACTACAAAATTTTAAATACAATATAAATATAAAATAATATGAAAATATTGAAAAGAAATACAATAAAAAATATTTTTTTATTCACTAAGTTAGTGACTTATTTGGCTTTATTTTTTGTTTGACAGAAATTGTATATTTGGATCAAGCTTCGTAACACACAGCTTTAATTGATCCTCTAAATGTGTATCTGTAATTTGCTATCTTAAATTTGTTTTTATTTTTGACATGAGAGAAAATGTTGTCTCGCAACAATAGGTACTTCCGAAGCAGGAAAGTAAACGGCGAGCATGTTCTCGAAGGCATGGATATTCAACAGCATTTTTCCAGATTTCTATGGGATCCTTTTTAGCGTTAAAAAGGAATTTGATGATACTATCTTCCCCTAAATCAATTAACTCCATTTGTAGTTCTGCAGGAGCCTCGGATATATCTATTAAATGTGGTTCAAATGCCAGTTTCATAGCAGGAGGGTGCTCGTCAAAATCAGAAAATCCAAGACACCTACATATTCATAGAATATTTTATTTTCGCAGTTCTGCTCATTTAACATTTTAGCTAGCTCCGGGAAGTGTTGTGCAGATATTTCCGATCGACAAGGCAATGTTTTGAAAAATGATAATTTTTTTCTAAACGCTTGGATCTTTTGCACATTTCATAAATATACCTCGTTTCAACTTGCAGGCAAATATTTAAATTGTTTTGTTTTGTCATCATATCAGACAAAAATGCAAGGTTTCTGAGAAATACTTCATCTGATAGATCACGTTGTTTTCCTTGTTCTTGATAAAAGTTTAAAATTTGTCGTCGTAAAGACAAAACTTTTATCAAAACTTGACCTATTGATAGCCAGCGAACCTTGCAGTAGTATGGTAGGTCAACATTATACGTTTAATCATCTAAAGAGAGCATCTGACGAAATTCACGATGACGCATTGCATTTACGCGAATATAGTTGACAATGGCAATGGTTCTATCCAGAGTGTCTTGCAAAATGGTAGATTTTGCGCAAAGATCTTGCAGATGCAATTTTTTCAAGTTTAAGTTTTCCTTTTTCAACAAAGCAACGAATCCTTCATTTTTGCCTCTCAAAACTTCTTTGAAGTTTTCGAAAATATCGGCTCCGCGAGTTCTTCTAGCTAGTGTACCCAACGCAAGTAGTTCTTCGTAACATTGAAAATCTTTAGTTATAGCACGAATAAAATATAAAACTTGTGTCGAATCTGTTTTATCAGTGCTTTCATCTGAAGCAATTGAAAAATAAAAATCTTCATTTTGTATAATTGTATGAAGTTGCTCTGTTACATTTTGCGCTAATTCGTGCTGTCGATCTGTTACAGTTCTTCTTGAAAGAGGTAATTGTTTGTATTTGTCGATATTTGTTGGATCTAGCATACTCACTGCTTCAACAATACATTCTTTAATTATTTCAATGTCACTAAATGGTTTGCCCCTTTTTCCATGTATATGTGCTATTTTATACGTAACAGCAACTGCAGCGGAATTTTGATTTACAAAGGCAATAAAAGATGTCTGCTGATGATGCTTCTCATTTTTCAACTTTTGAAGTGCAACTTTTCGTGATTCACCTTCTAAAGCGAAATATTTATGTTCTTTCTGAGTCAAGAAGTGTTTATTTGCATTCGCTTTTCTTAAAGTATTTAAAACAGTATTGTACAACAAACACATCATTTTATCTTTCTCAGCAGTAAAGAAAAAATCCAACTCCCATTCTACATTAAATGTTCTGTTTTCATCACCTAATTTTCTTCTCTTACTATTTGACATGATGGATAAAAAAACGAATAGCAAATAATATCTTTAAAAAAGTGTATACTTTCTAGAATTACAATGAAACCGTGTAACTGTTACAAGCACGCACTGTTACAATTTACTGATGATCGCAACAGGGAAGCGTTAAGAGATGCGAGTCAGAGAAGCCAAAGCAAGGTGTGACACTCAAATGGGAGATCTGAAACCGAGTTTTGTTTACTTCTTAGACAAGGTAGTTGGCGCTGCTAGCGCTAATTTAAATTTTTTTTGCAAAGACAATCAGCTGACTAATGAATTGCTCTGTGTAATCGATGATGCAACCAATCAATATCGATGTAAACATATCGTCGGCTAGCATGTGGCTGCTCTGTATGAGAAATTTTATAAATAGTATTTTGTAATTCTAATTTATTTTCAAACAAATATATTTTTTTATATATATTTATATATATATGTAAATTACATAAATATTTTGGAATTTTCAGTGAAGTGAAAAATTATTTATTTGGATATAAAACCAACATTTCGGCAATACTCTGAGAAAACCATAATTGATTTCTGGAATTCTGAAATCTAATATATAATATATAATAAATAAATAATTTTTCACTTACCTGAAAATTCTAATTAATTAACATTGAGTGTCCAAGTCTGCAACGGATGGTCTGTGGGCCAGAGCCTCGCTCATGCGTGCTAGGATCCGTTTCAGACTAATATTCTGACTGTCTTTGGCGGGATTTTTCGCGCAACTGGCGTTGATGTACAATAGTTGTTTGAAACTAACTCTACCATTTTGTACTAGGTGGCAAAGGGCCGCACAAGAACCTCGCGGAGGCCGCAGGTTCCCCACCTATGGAGTATACTATGATACGATCTTTCAACAAAATAATTCTTCAAATCACTGATATCAAACTTCATGTTCTTTCTTCAACGGTCACATTACCTGACACTTTGACATCATGACGATCCAATCAGAATAGAGTAGAAAGATATATCTATCTCTAATCTCTAAAAAATATGACTCACCGTTAGTTGTTAAAAGCTATAAATTTATAAATTAGAGTTATGAATTTCGTTAAAATTATTCCTTTTATCATAATAGATTTTTCGTTTTTATGTAAGTATTGGAACTTTCAAAATGTCTGCTCTACTGCAACGTATTTGTGATACTTGTAACCAAACTGTGACTTTATTATACTTGTGGTTTGTTGTCAAATCGGGGTCTTAATATTCATTTTTATTTTTATTGGGAGAAACTGAACTTTTTTCTATTAATTATGGATCTTTCAATTATAATTATTAATCTAATTAATAAGTTCAGAGACAGTGTCGTTAATCGAACGACGCCAGAAAAAACTAGTTTAGTGATGAATGTCAGATCGTTTATGACAATTTAACATTCATCTGAGAGAAATTAAAAGTATCGGTAAGACACAAGTTTACGTCAATTATATATTTAACCATATTATATAATAAAAAATTTGATAATATTTGTCCAACATTCCGTAGACGGAGTCATTTGATTAGGTATTATAAAAAACCTATTGTGAATATTTTTCACGACACATTACTAGAGTTTTGTCCATTCGTCTGTATGTCGCAAGAATATTTTCTCACAGGAAGCATGCAGCAAGCTTAGGTTTTCTGCATTTAATTCCTGTATAGTTGTAGATGTGTAGATTAAATTAACCAACATGTGATATTTTGAAGACAGATAAAAATTTGACGTTTCAACTTACAACATGAATATCAAAATAGAAATATGTTTTAACCAAAATAATTTACTAATTGCTAACGATAAAAATACGCTAGTCTCTCGCGACAAGTTTTTTATTTGTTTTGATTCACCATTTTATTGTTAATTGATTCATTAGAAGGCTTATGAGCTCATTTAAAGGGAAGAAACAACAGAAATAATTGAATTAGTATCTTTATTTCATTTTTATATATTCATACAAATGTTCAGTCCTGAAGCTTATTAATATTTATTTATCGCAATGTATAGTGCTGGTTTATTTCTCACAAAGGCATTTAAATATGCATGTTGTTATGATAAGTTTAAGAGTATTAAAAAATCGCAATATACATTTTACATCACACAACAAAATACTACTGAGTTAAAACTTAGTTATTTGTTATTGCATACGATATGTATGAACGTATTGAGGTTCCTTGACGAATATTGGAGTGGGTACACGTACTTTTACTGGAGTCTGAACTTCAACACCATATGGAACTGGTATAGGTTCGGGAACATGATGTCTTTCCTAAAAAATAGTAACTGTAACTGTAAATTCTAGGAAATATTACATAGATCAGCTTTCTATTTACATTTGAAAGAGAGGTATACCAATTTTGAATCAACCAGCACCTCAGTGATAATTTATAACAATTTCTTGGACCAACTTTTAGTTGGTTTGTAGTTTATTTCTACTGTGCGCCTAGTGAAATACTATGAAGGATCAAAATATGTTAAATATGAATAATAAATGAAAAATAAAATGATTCTTGCTACTACTATCACTCACTTTAACTAAAATTGTTCTGGGTACTTCAACAGGAACAGGTTTTGTTACTTCAACTGCATAAGGCTTTGGCACTTCGACTGGCACATGCTGTTCAACAGGAACTGGAGCCGCGTACGGAACTGGAACAGGCACTGCTCTAGGGATTTCAACAGGTACATTAACATGTACGGGTACTGCATATGGTTTTGGTACTTCAACTGGATAAGGTATTGGATCTGCCACCCTCCTCTCAAGGGTTACTGGATAAGGTTGGAAAACCGGATATGGTACTTGTTGATTGATTGTACGAACTTCATGCGTAGATGGAACTGAAATTAGAAATCAGGAACTAAGTTTAGAAAACAATTAAGGGACGACACTCTCACTCTTTATTACTTATATCTTTAGACTTTGTTTACTTTCACTTGATACAATAAAAATAAGATATTGGATTCAACAGTTTGCCAACCAAGCAATGTTTACTTTTAAGTATAGAAACATTTTCCTTTTTCGATTTCGGCTTTAATAGCAATAGATTTAAACCAAAACATCTCCGTAAATACCATATCAAAACACGATGTATAAATAGAAGACTGTTTAATTGGATTTGACATATAAAATGGAATGGCAAGGTTCATCAAAATTTAGTTTTAATCCCTTATCGATAAAATATTTTATTTTACATCGATATTCAGGGATTTGTTTTAATTTGTTTTAATTTCTTCTTCTTCTTCTTCTTCTTTGGTTAGGACTAGGTCCTGTATTTTCATCAAGGGTTTGCCAGGAGTAGTTGGGATGCTGAGGACCAGCTTTCATACCACCTTATAGGTGGTCGTCCAGGAGGTCCAGAGGCTTTTTAATTTAATTATTCTAAATAAAAATAGTTCTAGTAAAATATAAATTTACCTGGACTTAAAGAAGGTGAGTCAAAAATACTACGTTTTGGCTTCGATTCTTCCGCTACAGCGAGGACCAAGTAAATGGTTAGCTGAAACAAAGTTATTGTTAAGAGGTCAATTAGTAAAAATGGATACTATTTCGTTTCGCAGATTGAATCCTATCATTTTTCTGGAATAGCCACAATAGAATGGTTGCTTAAACCAAAAAATCACTACTCAAGCAGAAATGTAATCCTAAAAATATTAAGTGTGATATTGTTGGTTATCTATACTTGTCAAGCAGCAAATGTGAATTAAGTTCAGGCTCTTTCATGAGATGTCCTTTCTCCTACTACAAGTGAAACCCATCACTCTTACCAGTCATGGTAAATCAATCGTAAATGAATCGTATTATCGACATCACTGTTCCTCTCAATCACAACGTCAAGAAAACCAAGAATTAAAACTGTACAAATTATGAAAAACTCGTCTACCATATAAAACCCTAGAAGGAATCGCCAATGACGAGCTTTTGGTAAAATTGGAAAAAATGGATAATGGAAAACGAGCAGTTTAACCAAAACATATCATATATTTTGAAACTAACAGTTACAAACTTAATAATTTGTAACATATTATGAAGTGAAAAAATCAAAGCATAATAATAATGAAAAATAATGAAGATAGCGAAAAAAATAATTATGAAACAAACTTAAAAAAACAATTTGCTTTCCGAACTTTCAAAATATAAATTCTCACTGATTATTCATATCAAAAAGTTTTATCAAATTTTATAATAATAATCATTATTGTCTAAAAATACATTTTTCTACATCATTGAATTAAAAATTTAAAATATGAATATTGGAATGATCTTTCAAATCGTTAACAATTTTTTTTATTGTGATTAAGACTTTATTAGAAGCGTAAAAATGACCAGATATCTAGTAATTTGGTTCTGAATTGTACCGATAGACTTTCAAATACTAATAAAAAAAATATGTAGTTAAAATTTTTATTTGTTCAGGAATGTTGAGATCCTCTAATTTTTTCAAACTAATTATATAGAATATAAAAAATGAAACGAAATAAATTCTTACCACGATGAACTTCATGGTTGTTAGTAAATTTCACTACTGACAAAATTGCCAAAAAGTTGGTGGTTTATATAAGGACCAATAGGCGTATTCTAATCAAGACCGGTTACATTCTTCGGAAACTTTTTTTTTTATTTTCAAAACCGTTGCTTCGAGTAGAATATAGATAAACGATTATGTTGAATTAAAAAAAAAGATTTTTTTTCAAAATGTCGAATTGATCAGGGCTGGTATGAGACACATATGCACAAAGGTGTTTCTATGAATTTCATTTTCTAATATGAAAATGGTATAATTTATTAACTAAGTACTATGATATCATTACATACTATTACTATGAAAAAATCATCCAGTTTGTAGATTAGCCAAACATATGGGAAATATCTTCCAACACTAAATTCAACCAATTTTTCCTTAACATCCCTTCTCTTGTTACAATGATATATTCAGAAATCCCTAGACTACTATAGAACTAAACAAAATTTCAATGTCAAAATATATTATTATTCAACATATTCTTTCCCTAATTTATTACAGCGAACCTGCAACATCTCTAGACGTTTCAAAAAAATGTTTCTTCTTGCTCTGCAAACCAGACCTCCACAGCATTTAGTACCTCCTCGTTGGTAGAAAATTTACGACCTTTTAAACTTTTTTCAGTTGAGGAAAGAGATAATAGTCGCACGGAGCCAAATCTGGTGAATAAGGGGGGTGTTATAGTAATTCAAACCCTAAATCACGAATTTTTTGCATGGCAACATGAAATTTGTGTCCAGGGGCGTTGTCCTGCAAAAATAAAACACCTTTGGATAGATTTCCGTGTCTTTTCTTTTTATTTTTTTCCCGTAGAGGGGTCAGTAATATCGAATAGTAATCTCCAGTTATTGTTCTACCCTTATCCGATCCCAAAAAAATGAAGCAAGAACTTTTCTAGTAGATTTTTGGACACGAAAATTCTTAGGAGTTGGAGAACCAGAGTGTCGCGATTCCATCGATTTTTGCTTTGTTTCTGGATCGTATAAATGTACCCAGGTCTCATTCTTAGTAACAATTCGGTTTAAGAAAAGTCTACATCGTTTTCAAATTGAGCACAGATCGAACGCGATGCTTCTACCCTTGCACGCTTTTGGTTAACATTCAAACATTTGAGGATCCATTTTGCAGCAATTGACGTGAACTATATGATGAACGCGTTCGTATGAAATATTCAGTGCTCCACATATCCGTTTTAGTCCAATTCTACAGTCTGATAAAATCATGTCATGAACTGCATCGATATTTTCGGGGACTGAAACAGAAACTGGCCTTCCCGATCGGTCATCATCTTCAATGGAAAATTTACCTCTTTTGAAGCTTGCAGTCCAATTTTTCACGGTCGCATACGAAGGATATTGATCACTAAGGGTATTAAGCATATCTTAGTGAATCTGCTTACCTCTTAACCCTTCAAATACAGGTACTTGATGATGCCTCGATACTCCAATTTTTCGATTTTCACAATTTCGGTGGACATCTTTTTTCTTTCAATTTATTGCGTAGCTCTCGTTTTCTTTTTTGACGTCACACTTTACACTAACACTTCTAATAATTTATTGTTCGCTGCTATAGTAACGCAATATTTTGTTTATGTATGGAACTGGTCTAGGCTAACTAGATATTGATAAACTCTCCGTATTTTATTGACCCGTTTGCATTTTATTTCCTGGTATCTTCCAGTTCCAGGATAAATTGAACCAGATCATGAACATATGTTAATATCCAAATGGGTAAATGCAATTGGAGTAAAGTGAGGAACTGAATATTCAAATGGAAAAGAACATTAAAATTCTATTAAAAACTGGATTGGAATTACAGAAAAAATACTTGAAATAGAACTGAAAGAGAAAGAAGAATTCTGTAAAGATTGAGTGAGAAAATAGAAAATGCCGAAGATATACTAATAGGAAATTTTAAATATAGAATTGAGAAGAAAAAATATCAAAACAGTGACGTAATTGGTATACACGAAGAGAATGGATTAAACAAAAATGAAGTGGGTTTAAATGAATTTTTGTATAACAAACCTACTGATAGTGATATTTAATCAACAGAAAGATTCACATAAATACACTAGAGATGTTGACAGCAGAAATGTATCTTTGATTATGTTCTTTCTTATAAAAAAGAATAATTGAAAATGACTATTACTTTGTAAATGGCTATTGGGAGAAAGACAAAAACCACATTAGATGACAAAAGTTGAGAATCAAATTGAATCATATAAGTCAAGGGAAAAGGAAATAGCCTAAAAAATTCGAAGAATGTAACGAAAAACGTTTATGATACTAGAGAAAGTAACGAAAGTATATAACACTACCAGAATTGGTGGCAAAAAAGGAACAAAATGATGCCACAAAGATAAACAGGAACAAACCAGACTAAAGAAATAAAAATGGAGGGAATATCTATGAGATCAGATGTCTGACGACTACGGAAATTTCGAAAAAAAGGTAGAAGACATGGTAATCGCAACGAAAAAAGGAGCATGGACAACATTTGACAGAAAGATAGAAGTAGAGAGTGGAGTAAATCGAAAACTTTTCTATTAACACAAAGAAAGGGGAACGATAAAAACAAACAAAAAATTAATAAATTATAGTGCGTTGGAAGGAATACTTCCAGAAACTAAGTACAAAAACAGTAACAACTAGGCATCTAGAAAACAGAAACTAGTAAGAGCATCAATAGGTGGCCTATGACAACATGCTATCAAGAAATAGAAAGAAGAAAATATTTCGACTGATTGGGAAATAGGTATCATTTCATCATTTTTTAAAGAAAGTGACAAAATAGACTGTTATAATTATAGAGGCACAACACGTGGTGCTAAAAGTGCCCGATTATTAGAGATAAGACTAAAATAGTATACAGCCTATTAGAGAAATCTTGAAGGGGCTTTAGGCAATGAAGAAGTACGTAAGAGTATGTACTTATATTTAGAGAGATAAAAGAAGAAACAAGGAGAACAACTCAAAAAGCATTTGACTGTGACCAAAAACACTAGAACAATATTAAATGTATAGATGAAACAAGTAATTGAGTGAGAAAAAATCGTTTTCAATCATTTTAATTATGTTGATTGATAATGCTTTCCCTGATTTCAGTATGGTGAAAACAAAAATTATTTAGGAGGAGAAAGCTTAAACGAGCGGACTTTATACGCAAAATTTTGATAACAAGCAACTTAATTTGGTTTTGTTGAGTCAAAAATTTTGCTTCACCGAATTAATTTTGGAGATAAAAGGGCTGCTCTGATTTGATTTGGGCAGATGGTAACAATACTTTGCACCAATAACTACTACTATCAAATAGAAATAAAACAAATTAAAATATTCCACTTTTGTTATAGACCCAGATCATTAAATTTATTCGTATTATACAAAGTTCAATGCCTTCTTTCTTGTTAAGAACCTAATTTGATAAACATTTCAGAACAACATTAACATAAACGATCAATTAGTGGAAGCAATTATATGAGAAATAAAAATAATTCCCCGATTTGAAGTGAAATACCAATAAAAATTGTTTTTATTGGAAAAAATTATTTATTCTTGAAAACCAGTTAAAGTCGACGTCCAAGTAATGGGCTTCAAAATCATTTTCTGTTGCTTATAATAGAATGCTATAAATATGAATTGATCCATTATTTCCAAAAATACACACAAATTGGCACCATTGAAAGTATACACATTATATTCTAATGATACTTCACAATCAGTCAGTTATAGTGAATAAAAAAACCATTTTATTATTACTTTCGACTTGTAAGCATGAGTACCTTTAATATATATGCAGATTTATAGCGTTATCTAGCTTTTTAAAATTTCAAGTATTCGAACTCATCTAAAAAAGAATCAGTCATAAGTATGATACTTAAAAATTTTTGAGTTGTTGGGATGCAGTGAAAGGTATACCTTTTCTTCTTCTTCTTCTTCTTCTGCTATCCATCAATGGATGTTTGCGTTCACTTCTGATCATTCTATATTATCTCTTGTGGTATGAATTCATTCTCCTATGGTTCTTATCCTTGTCCAATTTTTGAAATTGTGGAGCTACGACATCCTCTTTCTGTCCAATCCCCTTTTATCGAGAGTTGAAAAAATAGTACCGCTCGCTTAGTATTACATATCCCAGGTATGCTGTTTTCTACGTTTTATCGTGACCAGTAATTCACGTCCTCTTTCTATTTACCTCAGATTTCATCGTTGGTTTTGTTGCCATTCATGGAACTCTCAAATGCCTCCAGTCTATGGTGTTAACTTTCAGTTTCGACCCTTGGAGCATTTTGTGAATCTTATTCAACCTCTTCGTATGATAGTTTTACATTCTTGATTCTAATTTGCGGGTGAATACTAGAAATTTTGACTTTTTTATGTTGTTTTTGCTTCCCATAAGGCGACTGTGTATTCCAACTATGACCAGAAGCCTCTGGAGGTCATACATCTTGTCTGCTATCAGGTCTTTATCATCGGCACATCGTATATTATTGATTCATGTACTATTTACTTTGATGCCTAATTGTTGACCCTCAAAATGTTCTCCAATTGAAGGTTAAACAAGAGTTGCAAGAGGACCCACCCCTTTCTAGCACCTCTAAGGATTTTCAGTGCCTTTGAGAGTTCGTTGTCAACTCTAGCTGCAGCTGATTGGTAGAGAAATTTTTCATAGAAATATATATTCACTTTTCAGCAGAGTTGCCTTTTAGGTCGAAAGTTTCGATACTTTTCATCATTCTATTGATCACCGTTGGAAAATCTTATCTATTTTCAGATTATGAAACAAAAAACAATCCTAGAGGAGGACACAATCTGGCGAATGGGTTGTGCAATTTAAAATTCAATTGCTCAAGTTTGCTTACTACAATAACGGCTGTGAGGTGTTGGATTGTCTTGATGAATCAACACGCTCTGCTTAGTTTAATGTGACCATCAACCAGCATAATCTTTACTTCACCTGATGCTAATGCTAACTTTCTTTATGTTGATACAACGATGTCTTCTTGCAAGTCAATAGAATGTGTAGTTCCCCAAGGCTCAGTACTAGGCCCTATCTCACGGCACTTCATAGGAGCATAGATAATTTAATCACCCTTAAATCATGGTGCGATTCTAGCTTCTGTATCTAAACGTTTCTAAACTAAAGTTTTATCGTATAAAAATACATTGCAGCCTTTTTTATTAAATAACACTACCATTGACGTCGTTGAATCTGTAAATTTTTTTAGTGCTTGTTGTAGACAATTCCTTGAAATGGGAGTTACATATTGCCGCCTCCTGATTTGCGCTGAGATCAGTTTCCAAAGAACTGAACTTATCCGTCTCCTTCACAATCTATTATGCCCTGGTTTGATTTGACCAAATCTTCAAACTACAAAAGAGAACTAAACAGCATGAATCAATGCAGGGACTTCTTTAAAAAATTGAAAATTCTGACTCCTCCTTCTTTATTTATCTTTGAATCCGTTTGCCTAATTCATAAACACGTTCTTCCAATTTCAGAAATATCGTTGCACGGCTATCCACTTAGGAACGTGAAGTACGATCTTCACTTACCTACTCCACCTCCAGAATTAGTTAAGGGCTTAATATTTTACAATGCAAAAAAATGTACAATCATTAGCCAATTGAAATCAAATCGATATAATCTTTCCCGCATTCCGCAATAATTTGATGGCATACTTACTGGAAAGTGCCTTCTTCTCTCTAAACTATTTCTATTCTAATAATACTTAATTCCGGACATGCTGCATACTGGTTTGATTTTTGATATGGACTTATACTTTTAAGATTTTAGAAAAATGAATTTTTTATTATTTACTAAATGTTAAGCTGTCCGTTTCTTCTTGAATCTAAAAAAACTGTTGTCTGACGATTCCCTATGACAAAAATTTTGCATCTGCATTGAAAATCTCACAGCTTACTGGCCCATATCTCACTTACCGGCCACGTATACTTCTGGTGCAGAGAAGTGAATGAACCATCATCAACTTTTCCCCATAAGGAATATTTTATCTCTAATCGGAAACATATCGATAAAGCACCATTTTCCTAAATTTTCTTGTAAATTCCGCTGGCGCTAGCTATCGCATGCGAAAATTAAGTTCCATATGTAGAATTTCAAACTTTAGTTTCAAGAAAATTATCAAACAAGTTCAATTTGTTTTTATTTATGCGGCAAGTTGAATCAAAATAAGAAAATGTTCCAGTATGTTGTCGATACGAAAGTTTGGGCAAACGCGTCGGTTATTTGTATCCACATTATGATTTTTGTGACCTATTTACTATACTAACTATTTTTATATACCATTTATAAGAACGCCTTTTGTTCATTTATGGCTAACTGGAGGTTTCCAGGAGTATAATATCTCAAAACGTGATGACAGTATATATAACGAGACTTGATCGTATCGCAAATACATCGGGACAGTTACAAGTGAATGAAAAATGGAACTAAACAGTGTACTTAAATAAATTAGATGTTAAATGTTAGTGAATAATGTTTCACATCCGTATGTATATTATCCATTTTCTACACAAATTACAGAATGGAAACCTGGGCCATTTCGGTTAACTGAACGAATATGATTTCATATACATCCTAGAATGTATATGAAATCCACGAATCAGCACTTGCTTTTAATATTCGTCAACTATTCTTCTTTGAATTTCAAAGTAATGTCAAAAAAAATAATCCCAATATTTCTACACGTTTCAAGAAAAATATTAAGTAATACTCCAACAGATATTCGCTTAGACGCATTGTTACATCAAAATAAAGTAAATATGAATTTTGTTATAAAAAGTTCATTGAATGGACTCTTGTAAACTGAGTTGAAATTATATCAGAAAATATATGAAAAGACTCTTTGGAAAACCTTTGCAATATTAAGAACAATGATAAATATTGAAAGTAACATTAAATTGCTTTCTTGAATTACAATCTACCGGAATCTACAGCTCTGGTGCGAATAAGAAAGTTTCTCTAGAAAACACCAATACAAGAAGATTTCTTGAATGAAATAATCTATACAAATTAAAAAAATCCGTGAACAGCAGAGCTCCAACACGAAAGTCGAATTTTTCGTCGAATGAAGAATTCAACTAATACACAAACAAATCTTTCCATAAAATGACTTTATATGGAAAATTTGCTATTCCTCAATAAATTTTCATTTCACAAGTTAACTCTCTCTCTCTCTCTCTCTCGAATGAAAATTCATAATTTCAATAGAACCGGGGTGGTCTCGAACCCTCTTGTTCAATTCCAATTGACAACAAAGAAAAAATTGTCATAATGACAAGAAATTTCGAAAATGGGAAGTAAAAAAAATCACCCTAGCAACGATCATACTCGTATTATTCATTAAATAGGAGGCCGTCCAGTTCAACGTTTTGCGCTAGAAGAACTGAAGAAGAAAACTTTGAACTTGAGAAAGACAATTCTTCAACATCACCCCTACTTGCATGCGAAGTTCGAACCCTCTAGTTAAACTTTTTCTGGCCAAAAAATAAGAAAATATAACAAAAATGACCATAAAATGGAAAGGGGTGGAGATGGAAAGTTTCGACCTTAGACAGGAAATCATCTCGCAACTAATTGAACCTACATGTGAAATTTCATTTTTCAGTCGCTTTTCGTTTGACCTACAGAGGTGAGCAAAGGTCAAAAACTACGTTTTTTGCACTGCGACCCCTCGAAATATCCATTTGTTTTCAACCAAACTCTAATAACATCAATCCGCCGCCAAAAAAGCCATGTATGCTAATTTTGAACCAAATCGGATCCATAGCAATTGCTCGAGAGACGAAAATAAGAATTGTAGCTTAAACAGATATATAAATATATATATATATATATATATATATATATATATATATATATATATATATATATAAACTACAGACATTCGAAAAACTATCATAATCGTGTTCGGGAGGTCTCAAAACATGGGAAAAATGATGTTATGCCTACCTACCTCCTTGAAAAATTCGACTAAAAACATCATTAATCATTTAAAAGTAGTGGGTGCCTATATGTTACGCTGAAATTGTGAATAACCTTAGGTTACAATCTATCTCGCAACATTGTGAACTATAAAAAAATTGCTTAAAATTTAACGCATTTAACCTCACGCGCTGATTGAATGGCATATGCCCCCCGCCGCCATATTTGTTTGTTAATCCGTTTATTATCGAATGTAAACAAACAGTGTTCACAATCTTTCGATAGTTCACAACCTCGCGACATAAATTATCACCTAACGTTATTTAGAATTCAGAAATCAGTTTGTGAACGAACGTGTATAGCGATTGAAATGTGGATCAATTCCTACTGCAGGTGATTTTTATATGGCTTATAATAATTGTATTATAAATAGCAGTTTTCATAAAATTTTATGTGGTGTTGATTTTTGGAATATCTAGAGGTTGTCGTAGTCAAGAATTGAAAAATTTTATGATAAATCATGTTAGAGATTTAGAAAATGATTTCCAAGTTCTCAAATTTCAAATTAATTGATACAAAAACAAGACCCATCTTTTGTAATTTATAGTATGTTGTACGAGGTCTCAAAAAATATATTCTGGTTAGATATAAAAAAATTTTTGTTAATTGCCAAAACGAAAAATGTACCATTCAAGTAGTCGGACTTAACAAAATTGATAAGCAGCTAAAAATAGAATTTTAAAAAATTATCAGATGCAATAGTATCCTTGCAGATGCAGGAGGTGATTCCTTAACAGTGAAAAATTTCGGTGGTTGGAAATTAACCGCGGTAATGGAAACATTCATTAAGTAAAAAAAAACAGTGACAAAAAATACGAAGCTATGCTATCAACATCGATGCAAATTATGAACCAAAATTTAGTCAACTTATACTTATAATAGTATCGAAGAAAATAACTACGCAGATTATCACAACATATCAGTGAAAATATAAAATTGAAATGGTAAAATTATAAATAAAATTGTTAAAAATTTTCAATTCAAAATTTATATTATAGTTCAATAAAATGTTTATTTTCTAGATTTCTTATTAAGTGGGCCTTCGTGTGTCCATCTATTTCGTAATCATGTTTAAATACATGAGATGAATATCATATCATTTTATCAAAATTGCCGCTTAAATTAACAATATTTTTGAACATTCCAAACATCATTTATTAAATGATTTGCAATTATATCGCAGTATTTGGTGAATGTACCAGGTAATATCATATTTATTTTGACAAGTAATAATACCCAGGTTTACCCGAAGTAAATTACATTGCATACTCAATATATTTATGTCTCCTATATACATAAATATTTCCAACATTAAAGTAACGTTGTATATATTGTATCCGAAATTCAGTGATTAATTAACTCATTTAAAATTATGAATCAAATTAGAAAAAGTTTCGTTTGGATATCATATGAATATTTTATTGAGTATAAACAATTATACTTTACCGATTTTGTGTATATTTAATAATCAATTTATATTTAATCTCTTTCAAGAAATAGTTGCCAAGCAATGAATTTTTGTGTTAGGATTAGTATTTGATAATCCAAACACAAGCACCGGTAAAATTTCCAGATACACAAGTATTAGTTTTTAGAAAATATAAATATCTACTGTCACATTCAGCTGCGTAAGTATTTGTACAACAATTTATTTCCCAACAGATTGAACTGTTTCTGGTGGCTTGATCGAGTTGCGGAGGAAGAAGACTTTTTCCAATTTGTATTATTCATAGACGAATCTACTTCCCACAATGCTGGTCCAGTGAATAGTTATAATCGGAGCCTGAATGTGTTTGGTGAGATTGTAGAGAATTACTTGAGTGGACAAGATTTTATAAGATACTTAAAAACGCCGTTTTGAAATCTTTTGAAGCATAATTCTCTAAATATCACAGCAAAGATACGGCTGCAGTTAAATTATGCACTTACGCATTTTTAATAAGCTGTAAATAGCAATTGAAACATATTATTGTAATGTTTTTCTTATTTATTTACACTCTTTCTATTCGTAAGGTGAATTAATAAACACTGTCTCTTACCTTCTTAATTTGTTTACTTTCTATACAATACACTTAATTTATAATAATGTACATATAAATATCACTTGAATATTTTCTGCGACTACTTTTACTAAATCGTTATTTACAATACGAGTATTTATTTAAAATTAATTAACAGCGTTTATACAACTCCTTTATATACCTAAATAAAATTCTACAAAGTACTAGAACAAAAATAAACAAAAAATATATGGAAATTATTGAAAAGGAATACTAAAAATAAACCACCTGATATAATAGAAAGTACTGAAGGGAAACATCACAGACGTATATTCCGCTATTTATAAAAAACAGATGAAAGGCGCCGCGTGAATGTGCCGAAGTTTAAAATTCGGTTGTTACTGGACAGGGCTGGTCTAAGGACCCATTTCGCGAGCTTGTTCGTAACATTATATATACTCCACTTAACACTCCCAATAATACGGAATACATGTTTGCTAGAATCACTTCCGACCTTTCAATTTAAGATGGTCAATTCGAGCAACATCAATAAAATGGAATATGTCAAGAACAGCAACACCTACGGACCAGAAACTTATATGCATTTACTTTTTTATTATTTGTACTGTAAATGAACAATCTTTGAAGTTTGCCAAACACAATTAACTATGTGAAAAGCATGAATCACTCGAATTAAAACCATAATAATGAAATATTGGAACCTGTGCTTTATCAATATTCATATCTTTATATAAATACCGCCAATCCTTTTTCTCTTTCTGGACTCTGAGATTGTATTTTATTGACAATCTTTGTACTGTCACAGAGTTTCAAATTTGTTCGAATCAATGTAAATCTCAAATTTCTTTATTTCTTTAATAAGCTCTTCATACTTTTTTAAGAGAATAATATTTTTTAATGGAGGTATGAAAAAGCTGCGTTTCGATGGTTAAATACCATTTCATCTATTGTCACATTTTCTCAATTTTGAGAAAATTGACAATCAAAAATACACTTCACAATTCATTTTCATAGAGCAGAACTACTTCAAATCACAAAGACTCAAAAATACCGAGTGAGACAATTACTATCAAAATCACGTATCTATTAGATGTGTGCACGACTAAAAGAAAGTTAAGGCTTTCAAATTTTTTATTTATTTATATCATACAAATAAATATGTTTTGTTAAGTATTATATCAGATACTAAATTGTATATTGCTATGTGTGTAATCATAACTGAAAAATTTCACAATTTATCTGAGTATATATGTTTCCAATTAACAGATAGTTGTAATAATTATTTTTATAAAACCATTAGCATAATCAATTATTGAACGTACGCTTCAAATGCAGACAAATGAAAAGTTGTGAGTTAAAAAGTTGATATCGAATTAGCATGAATATAATCTTTTACAAAGATTGGTGTAGGTACACGTTCTTTTACTGGAGTTGGTATCTCAACACTATATGGAACCGGTACAGAATCTGGAACATGGTGCCTCTCCTATAAAATATATGTATCAATAGATTATCATCTCATATTTATTTAATCAATTTTATTAAATTTAGCTAGAAAGCGAAGACAGTTACTTTAAGCAATTTGTAAAAATTGATTTCTTCACCATCATTTTCTCCATTTGATTTATTGAGTTGGTAAAAATTGTGAATTATTTATTTTATAAGATACTCAATAGATCGAATTATTCGATCGCTTTGACATAATTCAGTAATTGGAAATTATTAATTATT
Source organism: Diorhabda elongata (assembly GCA_026230145.1). Classification (NCBI taxonomy): domain Eukaryota; kingdom Metazoa; phylum Arthropoda; class Insecta; order Coleoptera; family Chrysomelidae; genus Diorhabda; species Diorhabda elongata. The sequence continues at coordinate 41,354,667 of CM047926.1, forward strand.
AAACTTGATTGAGGAAGTAAAATCACTTGCCTTATTATACTTCTCTTGATACTCAAATATTCGTACATGCTTTCCTTTCTTAGATTTAGTTTTATTCTAGAATAATTTTCACCCCATATTCATGATAAAAACATGAGAAATGAAAACATCTTATTCATACTTACTTTGACTATAACCGTTCTAGGCACATCAAAAGGGATAGCGTTTGTAACTTCTACAGGATAGGGCTTAAGTACTTCGACAGGTACATGTTCTTTGATATGAACTGGAACGGGGTGAGCAACATTAACGGGTACTGCTCTAGGAATCTCAACTGGAATATTAACATGTACTGGCACTACATAAGGTTTGGTTACTTCAACTGGATATGGTATTGGATCTACTATTTTTCTTTCGACCGTCACCGGATAGGGTTGAGGCACAAGATATGGAACGTATTGGCTACTTGTGCGTACTTCGTTTGTATAATGTACTAAAATAATGGAGTAAATTATTCCATATTCACAAAAAAAGTGGAAAAGGGGGAAGACATCTTTTCGAATAATGTTTCATATGTATTTTTAGCAGATACATCTTTACTCATCGTTGTTAGAAGACCTGTTCTAAACACATTTATTGCTCTAATACATATAAATTCATGTACATCTTGGCTCGATCCCCAAATCACGTCGTATGCGTTACTGTTTCCAGAGCCTCACAATACTTACGACAGTGTTTCCTCTGGTTTAGAACAATATTCTAGTCATTGCTACTCAATCATAAGAATTCTTCCCGACAAATTATGCTTGAACTAATATTATCGTGCTTCGCCAGCTCACAGTGTGGCACGCACAAGTTGTACTACCAAATAGAATCAGAAATGTTACGGTATTTGTAAATCCAGAGTCAAATTGAGTTAGTTTATGGTGAAGAACCAATCATCTGAAAACAATTTCTTCAAGGATTGAAACGCGGCTTGAATGGGAGGAATTATTCAAAATGTTCGAGAGTTTTATATGGTAGCATCTTTTTGGATACTCTAAGGTTGTACTCGTTTTTTCTGCGAGTATTATTCGATGAGTACGAAGCCACTCGAGTGATGTGCAATATAATTATTTTTTCACTATTTCATATTTTTGAGATTAAATGACTATTGATCCAGTACATCGCCCTGTTAACGATATATTTCATATATGGATTAACAAACTGCAGTCCTTTCTCATAACATTAAATAATGTGAACTGCAGAGTTCAAACATCTGTATAAAATGATAGCAGTCTTCTTGAACGTCGTCGCTCTACAACAACTCACTTGTTTATAACAAACGAAAACTAAACATACCCCACAAAAAATAATACGACAGTAAAATAATATTAATGGCCAATTCTAATACGCCCTGTCAAAACCGTTTGAACAAGTTTGAATTCCTAATGTGAAATGGTAATTATTTCGAACAGTCGAATTTCCTTTCCTGTTGAAATTATATTTCTTCCCGCCATCACAACTCCCGTGGATGTACTTGGTCGCAAATCCTGTGTTATCTATGCACTACCACTCGTTCTAAATACTTCATTAACTATTTCTGTTCGGTGTTACCGGTTCATCGACATACCTTTTAGCGACCGTTGATGAAGGTAATTATACACTTTCACGGTCACCTGGTTTTTTGGCTCTAGAAAATCGAACAATGGATGGATTTTAATGATCTTGGTCCCAAAATGTTCCATTTTACGGCGGATTTAAAAAAAAATTAGTAGAAATAGCTGGAATGAAAATTTAAATCGTAAAAAAAACGGTTTTGCAAAATAATCCTTTACAAAAAATTATCTGATTATCAGATAAACTTCTTATATATTTTTTGTATTCTACATAAATTAATAAACAATTAAAAAAGAATGATTTTTTCAGTTTTTATAGCTTAAAATGAAATCGATGAAAAAAAATCAATTTTCGTGAATAGTTTCGTACTATATTCTTCAATGTTACTAGTTTTTGGACCATTAAAAATCGAAAAATAGATAAATTTTATAATTTTGGTCTCAAAATGTTCCATTTTACGACGAATTTATGAAAAACACGGGGGTAGTGGCTGAATTTGCGATTTTTAATAGTTTTAAACCTTAAATAGTAGAAAAACGGGTTTTTCTAAATAATCCGTTACGAAATTTTTTTCTCGTTATCAAGTTCAGTTTCAACTTCAAAATCTTCAATTCCTTTGATGTTCCAATTGGCGCCTATTATTTAATTCCATCCAAACTGATCTAAAAATCTTATTTTGGTCATCAATGTCATCATAAATTATTATAACATTGTTTGTATGGCATTGATACACTTTTGAGGTTCAAAATAAATTTTATAAGATACATTTTTAATCTCAACTTTGTTAAAGCGAACGAAACAACAGAATTGAAGTCAAATAGGGCTTAGATTATATGTATAATGATATATTTGTAATCCGAATTTCAACTTCAAAGTTGTAATTGAAGACTTTGAATTTAATTTATAAATCCGCCGTAAAATGGAACATTTTGAGACCAAAATCATTAAAATTCATCCATTTTTCGATTTTCTAGAGCCAAAAAACCAGGTGACCGCGAAAGTGTATAATTACCGTTGATGAATTCCAACCGCTATGTTTCTTTAACGTCAAGTCTCCACCAGATTCAACTAAAATTATGGCAGATGATCTTCGAAATAAATGACCTATATATGAGTTAGCATTTTCAAGTTGAGGAAAATTAGCTACCGTTTCGGGAACCACATTAAACTGGTTTTAACCCACAATCCGATTGATACATTTTTCATTATGATGTTCATAAAACAGGTCCTTTGCTACTGCTGGACAAAGAATTATATACATTCGGTAAAACTAAGCATATTTTTCAGTAACTACAAATATCCGGTTTACATCATACTTTGTTTCTTTAAGTTTCAAATAAACTTCACCGGAAGCATTATTTCAAAAATCACTAATTTGTCTACTCGTAAAAATCGCAGTTTTCTTGATCTAGTTAAGAATAATTCGACCATACTGTTGATGGCTTTTGGTGTTGTGGCAATTTCGAAAAATGAGCAAAATGACACCGTCTCCAAGAAAGAGCTGCATTTTATTTTTATCTGTCATTACATGAATATCAAATATGCGGTTTCATAAGTGAGAAAATTCGGAAATTGAAACATAAATCCTCAGTACCTTTGCATTTTATTAGTAAATATGAAAGAGAGGATTCTAATTTTTGCGAGTTAGTGTTTTATATATATATATATATATATATATATATATATATATATATATATATATATATATATATAGTTATTGAAACCTCTAAAATTCTCACCGGAAAACATAAGAAAAATATTCAACGCCTAATCTGGGAGCTGAAACCAACCGACTATTTCCCCTACTTACTGTATTATAGACTATATATTTTAGTTTCTGAACATTGCACACAGAATGAAAGCCACATAACTGATATAATTTCTCATATTGATCAAAATCCGTTACCACACATATTTCCTCAAAAATATCTTCTTTATCTACTAGTCCGATAACTTGTTATTATGTGTCCTCCCAAATTAATAGGATGATTTTGGTTTTGCAATGAACTCACATTCACATAAGAATAACCCATTTTGAGACAAAATTAGATAAGGAACCTCAATCAAAATGGGAACTCATGCAATAACAACATCTACAAACCTGGCATTCGGAGGCCAAACAGATCGGGGCTACGTTTTGGCTTGCTATCTTCTGCCACAACAAAGGCCAAGAAAATAACAATCTAAAATCAAGAAGAACGTAGGGATATTATTCAAAATTGTTATATTATAAACAATTTTTGATATTAAATTTCAGCTGATAGGTAAATGGAAAATATTATAATAGAATTATTGCTTTCAAATCTTAAAGCATCTATCCACAATTTTAAAAACAGAAGAGCCGAAAAAAACATCTTACCACGGTTATCTTCATTTCTCTAATCATATGTCGCAACTGACGGAGTCACCAGTAAATTCGTTTCTTATAAAAGACCCAATGGCCGTATCCTAAACATGACCGGTTACGTTATCTAAGACCTTTTTTATGATCTTTAATCAAATTAGCTTCAATAAAAATCAATCTCATTTTTCTTCTCTAATTAAATAGATAGTCAGGACCGGATGTCGGATATCACACTTTTGTAATATTTGAGATTACGGAGAAATATACTTTATAATGAAACTCACTGTTCGGTTTTCTCTAATAAATTTAAATCATCAATTTCTGTATAGATTCAATGGAATCCTCAAACACCCAAGCTGAGAACTTTTTATGTGAATGTGGCATTGAGCCTCATTTAAAGTATATAAAACTGATACCCCGATTGGATGGGCAATTAATATGAATATGGATGTCAGCAGCTTTTTGATCGAAATAAAAAATAAAAGAAGTTGCTGGAAACCTAGACTAATAAAAAATAATACGTAACAATAAAAATGCTGACAACAATGTAGAACAAAATTCGCGTAAACTACAAAATTATAAGAAAACGAATACAGTACACAAAAAATACTCTCTCTAGACTAATTTAAGGTACATATGATTCGGAATAATATTTATTTATTTGAAATTTTTTATTTAAATGGAAGCCCCAGAATAATTAATGAACGAAATAGGAAAAACGAAATAGACCAAATACGTTTATGTCATTCAATGCACTCTCCGGTGCATTCTTGATTTTTCTGCTTACGTAACTGAATCGATTGGTCCTTTTCAATAAATATGGTATTGTTTGTGATATTTGTTATATCAAATAATTCAATAAAATGATGTTTTATCATCATCTATTTTTATTATTAGACACTTAATAACACACGTTAATGAACAATCTTCCTGCAAAATATAAATTGTAATCAATAAATAATATTTTCAAATCTGGAAAATATTATTTTATATAATATTAAAATGTTTTTGCTACCTTCGATTTTTGTTTCTCTTAATTATAAAAAAAGTCTTAAATTTTGGCGTTATTTATTATATCCAAACGCCAATCGAATTCAGTAATTGAATTGATAATCAAATATATACATCAGTTGTAGTTGACGTTTGTTTTTCAACATCTGCATGACCTAGCATCTCTGGATGATGCTTTGGCCCATCGTTTAAAGATTTAAAATAGTGTTTGCAGGAGGATTTGAAATATTTTTATGTACAATACATTTAGAATCGAAGAATTTGAGAATTTTCTTCTTTTTATTTTCTTTGTTCCCATACTCCTTCATTCACTTTTTGACATTCACAAACATACTTCTTAAACAATAATCTTCTTTCTTTTTTCGAAACTAAACGTTCTGCATTTTTACTTTTTATTAAGTAATAGGATATCAGATAGATACTTATTCGTACCGGAACTGTTTGAAATCTTTGCGATATCTATTTTTTTCTTTTTTCGTTTTTTACGTATATAGTAAATTTTCGTTTCCCTTCGAGAGTTGCGGAACATTTTATTTAATTTTAATAATTGATAAGATATATTATGTAACGTATGATATTTTTGAGTTGGTACAGAAAAATACAAAAGTGAAAAAAAATTGCAATGGAGAAGTATATATCTAAGGAACTGAAAATCAACTCAGCTAAGGAATTTGTAACTAAGGTTGGAGAAGTAGAGAAAAAGGAACAAATTGAAAACAATTTGCATAAGTCAAATAGAGAAGAGTTCCTGGAATGAATAAGTTTTATAAAATTATGATATTATAATTTGATGTAGGCTTGTTATGAACAATCCCTTCAGCGGATTACATCTTTCTTTCAAACTCTTGTGAATATCGTTATCAACAATGTGAATCAATATTATTAATGATATTAGCCAGGAAAGTAGTTGTTTCTTTGGAGAAACGGCTGAATATACTTTTTCAGAGTACTAAAATTGGAAATACCTGAAATATAAATCCAATCAATTTTTGTTCGATTTAAAAACCGCCTCTGCCAATATTATGGAAAAATTACTACGATTAAATTGAATTCACTTAATTTGAAATTGATTTTACTAGATTACGAGCAGCTCATTTTTTTCTGAATTTTAAAAAACATCTTGAATTAGATTTAACGATAATATCCAAAGAATTTATTATTAACATATTAAAAGCTTGTTTATTGTAAAAAATACCGGATCTTTAGGTGTCTTCATTTGCATAAAAAACATCCTGGAACCCGAACAATGGACTATAGAATTTGAGGATTTTTCTAACCCTTTGGATGGAAGGTTTCTAGCTTATTTCTAAATATGATTTTTGTAGTTTATGAGGATAAGATGATTCAATATGATGACCAATTCGGATTTGTTTAGATCGCTTTATACATGGCTAACGCCAACTAATTATTGACATTTCGGCTTAACTTGATTTTAGGTCTTTTTACTTTCAAGTAATCGCGTAAGAGAATTAGGAAAAGTATATTTTCTGGTCTGAAGTGTCAATATCGAAATGTGTAGATAGTAGATTATACAGTTACGTTTTGCGTCTAACTTTTATTAGTGCCTCCGTCTAATTCCAACCCTATTTCAGATTCGGTTTAACCATGCGCCATAAGGGTAATGGTGCCTTACCCAAAATTTTTGGATCTTTATAAGTATATTTGTTTAGTTTAACGTAATCAATATTTGCTGTTAAGCCGTAAATAGTATTCACAGTATTATAAGATATAAAATAAATGGCGACAGTTACGCCAACGATAAGATGAATAATTATCCACTATCAGTGAATGAAAAAATTATTATTTTAAATGTAAACGATTGCATAAAATACGATTACCCGAAATTTGCTGTACAAGAAACTGTCGACCGATGTTCCCGAATGAGTTAAAAAGTCCACCGTTTTTAAACTATTGCGGGGGATGGGAGGCCAAGTGGAACCTGTCCAGGCAGACCAGTAAAAGTCCTTGATGAAGACACTAAAAGTGTGAAAAGTTCACTCTTTTTATTTAAAAAAAAAAAATCACCCTAGATAAGTTTTCAATGGAGCTTGGCTACGGTATTCCGTTGATAATTAAAAAGCTTTTATGGACCACTTTGAGAAATACGGATTTTGCCTGGGAAAAGCATAACCGTAAAGGGCAAGACAAAAATATAACCAGTGCTCGCCAAGTTTTCATGGAAGGCCTGTCAACGGGTATTATTACCCTTAAGGTAAAGGGAAAAGACTAATAATCGTCCATATTTGAAGCGAAGAGGGATGTTTAATAGAAGGTTTGCTAACCTTTCATTCGTGTCAAACGGGGAGTTTCCGCGAGGACATAGATTCGGATGTTTTAGAAGACTATTTTGGTCAAATGATAAAATATCTTGCGGCTGATTCAGTAGTAGTTATGGATAACGGAAGTCAACATTCTCGACGCATAGAGAAGACTCCAACTTAATCTTGAAGATAACAAGAAATTATTGACTGGTTAACCACCAAAAGTATTGAATTTGAAGATAATTTGATAAAAAAAGAACTATTAGCTATAGCAAATTTACATCTTTCTATGAAATACGCCGTGGAAGATATGACAGAAAAACAAAGTGTAACTGTGCTGCGTACACCGTCATATCATTGAGAACTAAATCCTATAGAACTTCTATGGGCGCAAGTGAAAGAATTTGTAGCAAGACACAACACGACATTCAAAATGAAAGATGTTAAGCTACTGTTTGATCCAGCCTTTTAGGAGGTGACACCAGAGAACTGGCGAAAAGCAGTCCAGCATGTCATTAAAGAAGAGGAGAAAATGTGGGATCTAGACAACTTGATCGATCGGACCGTCGAACCGTTAATTATAACGTCAAGAGATGACAGTTCCTCAGATGACGCAGAACATTATGATTTCTTATACTTTAATTTCTGTATAATGTATTTTTTGTATAATGTTCAATAAAAAATAAGTGTACCTAATACTATGTACATAACGTCTAATTTTTATTCTGTTAAAATAAAATTCTTTCCTTTTTACGAGTATTCTACCGGTACACTATTTTCAGTGTTTGTGAATTGATAAAAATAGTCTAAGCCCATATATTGACCTCAATCCGGGTTATACTACCTGCACTTGACAAAAAGAAAGAATCTTACAATTAAATCAATGCCAAACTATGAAAGTGGCTTAAATATTCGTTGGGTCACTCTGTGAGCAATTTGCATACCTAATGAGGTTTTATTACTCTATACCTTTCTGAAATAGTAATAATTCTGTATAAGTATTTATTTGCGACTATAGGAATCCAGTACGGACCGGAATGTTTTAGTTTATACTATTGGCAATCTATCAAAAAAATATATTCTACAACACTCTGGTACTACCTGTATAATGTTTAATCATGAAAATACACCATATTCTAATTCTGAACGTAACAATTAGAAATACTCTTTGTTTTAGTGAATTTAGTAGTTACGAAAGTGTCGGAGAAAAACTTGAAGATATTAACTTCGATTGAGAATCAATCACATCAATTATTCTTTATTCAGGTGAATTGGCGTCTACTTTTGTCAGAGATTGTCACTAAGATCCATTGAAGCCAATTGAGGGAATTGTCGATGAGACTGCGTATTTATTTTACACTTAAAGTTGCAAACCGAAATTATTATTTTTCAGAAAAATTGATAAAACTATCATCAGACTAAATATTTCACAACATCCTTAAAAACATATTTAAACATTATTTAATTTATTTGTTTACGTAACCTGTAGACCAGCTTGTATAAATTTCATAAAGGTATGTATTATATATTTAATAATTTGAAAATTATAATCCTCCTTTATTCGGTATTCGTAACAGACTTATTGTTAATTAACTTATTGTTATTAACTACAAATCTCAGATTATTGAACTTTCTGTTAAAATCCACTAAAATAACAACTTAAAATTTTCCCCGTTGGTATTTTAATGCATACAAAGTATTCATTCATGGTAAGTGAAAATTTTGTTCCAATCTGCAACAACTAAATCATTTTCAAAGTTTAAAAAATCATAGACAAACAAACCAAACTCTAAAATAACTTATCCATTTTACTTCAATACTTTTAAAAATAAATTTCACAATTTACGTTTTCACCATCTTCGTAACGATACTTGTCAGACTTGTAACTTACTGGATATGTAATCCAGGTAAAGACAAAACTTGAGCTACATCATCTTTTTTTAACTCACAGCGAAATGTTCTATTCACGCCAGCTGTTGGGGACACCAATAAAAGCTGTAGCTGAAGGCTGTTTCCAGGAAGTGAGTCAAAAGTTTTTGGTAAGCGGCCAGTCCTTTTTAAATTGCGATCGGTATTTCGCCAAAATTGAAAAACGAAAAAGAGTTGAAAAATACTCTGATGCAACCTTAGGATTTTCATGATTTCAAAAGTGAAGTTACTTCCACACTAAGTATAACAAAACCTAAGATTTATGCAGTCGAATGTATTCAGATATCAGCTGTAAATTCGGGCCAAGTTAAGACTAGAAAACTCTATATGAAATGGTAGCTTGGAAAACAGTGAATGTTTTCAAAAAACACTCCAAAATATGATCGTGCTGGAATGTCGAAGCAGCATTTTGGATGAAAAACATAAAAACCTGAAGAAAATATAGGTTTTCATCAAAACCTATTAGCTACGCAGTTCATAAGTTTTGTTTAAACGTAAATTTGTTAGAAGTATATTTTTAAGTTGCAGACGCTAATATTATTTTTGCAGGGCCGGATCGAGATTTATAAGGCCCGGGGCTAAAATAATGACGGGGCCCCCTTAAGGAATTCGGAAACCCGAAAAAATTCACAAAATAATATCAATACGTTAGATTTTTGGTATCAACACATCAAAAAATACAGAATGATTTCCAAATCATGGGGTCCTCTTGGACCTGGGGCCCGGGGCTATAGCCCCCCTAAGCTCCTAGCTTAATCCGGCCCAGTATTTTTGCGGTTGATGGCGTGTCTCCATTTTTTGTAGTATTAGCTTACATATTTAGTTCTGTTAAAGTTGCTTAATAAATAAACACTTTTAATAAAATTAATTAAAAAACGCTTTTCAACTTTTTAATATTCTTGAGCTTTTGTGAAGAGTCTAGCAAAATTTTCTTAACTACTAGAAAACAAAGTAACAAAAATATCAGGTCAAACAATTTTAGAATATGGATAAACTATGTTTTTACTCAAAATTACATTTTTGGAGCACGGTTTTCATTACAAGTCTTCATGCCTCTGATAGACGGATTGAATTTTGTGAAATTATAATGGAACAATATAACAGAGAATCAATTTTTTAAAAAAAGGTTCTTTCCTCTGATAAATCTACATTTCAAATATGATTTTGACAGTAAATTTACGAAAGTCTTTCATTATCTGATATAGTGATGAACGCTCAACCGTCGGAATTAAATTTAAAATTAAGTCATGAAATGATTTTTACCATTTCTTTTATCTTGAGGTCAATTAATAAAATTGTCCAATTTTATTCGGTCTCTATTTACCAAAATACATTATTAGAACAAATAAATCTAATTTACATTCAATGTTAGCAGGTCTAAAGGTCCCCACCAAATAATTATACTAAATAAGCTTTGTGCTATCCAGTGCTGAATAAGTGAACGGCGTAAATGACTTTAGTCTCTTTTGTGATTGTATCAATCCAATTTTTCTATCAGCGCTGAAAAAATATGAAGAAAAATCCCATTTATAACTAATTTATTTATAATGTCAGCATAGTGGAATTGATTTTTCCTATAAATGCATATGAGAAGAGTGTAATCTACACTCGTTGTTTCAAAAATGGAAAATGCTCACTCTCCAGTAACCTGAAAAAAAATTCAATTATCTAAATGTATCGATCTCGAAAAAAATATTTTCACGAAACCCTAAGTTATATCCAACAGCAAATATAGTTCAATATTCAAGGTTTGAAACGCACTGGAAATTATTAGATGTATTTGAGAATATTGAGATTAGACACTTATTGTTGACAGTCCACTTTATAGTTTATTAGATACAAATTAAATATGAAAATTTACTGTTAAAGAAAATATACTGACGATAGGTTCGTTATCGAATCGCGCGTCAGATTATGTAATTGTTAGTTTTGGTGTAGTAGTAGCAGTAAATATTACCAAAGTAGATAAACTTAATTTATTAGTTGTAGTTGCATATTGCTGATTTTGTGAATCATTTGCGGAACATTTTTTTTTAATTCTCAATTTGTTACAAATACATATGATCGACGAAAGAGTCTAATAGAGTTTAATAAGGCAGCCTTTATGTGCTTCATTAATCTCATCCAAGCGTTTGATAGGATACGCTTAACTGACGTTATAACTCTACTAAAAAAAAGGAACGTTCACCCCAATATAATAAGAGTTATCGAAAAACTTAACAACGATAATTATACCTTTGTGAGAACGGCAAACAAATTAGGCAATAAAATACCTGAGGCAACTGGTATCAGACAAGGGGATAGCCTAAGCCCAATCCTGTTCAATATTATAATGGACGAAATCATCAATGAAGTAAAGCAAGCCGGGAAAAGATACCGAATGGGAGACAAAGAGATGACGCAGTAATCATCTCGGAAGATGAAGATAACCTACATAAGCTCCTATATAAATTCCAACAAATAGCGAACACGTACAAATGCAAATATCCACAAAAAAAAAACAAAATCTCTGACAATATCTAATGAACCGAGAAGATGTAAACTAGCGATCGACGATCAGAGTGTAGAACAAGTGATGTCCTTCAAATATCTAGGGACAAACATAACAAGCGATAGAAATCTAAAGAAAGAACAAACACAACCACTAAACGGCTCCTAAGAACAACAGAAATGCGGACTCTGAGATCAATAACAGGACATACGTTACTCGATCGGAAGAAATAAGTGACATGTGCGAGATATTCAGGATGTAGTAAGATGGGCAAGGAGCCGCAGAAGAGAATTGAAAGACCATGTTGACAGAATGCCCAATGAACGGTTAGCAAAAATTGCAAAGGAAAGAAACCAGACACAACTCGACCTCCTGGACGACCACCTATAAGGTGATATGAAAGCTGGTCCTCAGCATCCCAACTACTCCTGGCAAACCTTTGATGAAAATACAGGACCTAGTCCTATCTAAAGAAGAAGAAGAAGAAGAAGAAGAAGAATCTCTCTAAGTTTTACCGAATGTTTCTCTTTAGTCTCTGAAGACGATAGCTTGGTTATTGAAACACACGTCAGACAGTGTAATTGTACTGATAGTATAAACAGTGTGTTCAGTATTTTTTTTTCTCCGTGTTTCAACTAACTCAGATGTATAAAACTGCATAGTACACTGTTTTTGATAGCTAAACTGCTATATGCAGAAAATAGTTTCAAATCAAGTTGTAGGAAGATTTTTGTAAAACAGTTCCACAAAGTGAATTCATTTTTCGTAAACGGAATTTCAAATGAATACCTATGTATTTGAGAACACATTATAGATTATACAATCATAAAAAATCATTTTTGTACATTAATGAGGAAAATATATTTGCTAGCTAATCTAGAGATTCAAATTCAACCTCAACACAAGTTAAAAATTTGATCATAAAAATAATTTCTTTCAACTTACGGAGGAAAAAATGAGAAATCACAAATACGACTTTCTTCCCCTCTATCAACATTTTCCAATTTATGAATATCTTCTTTGTCTAAGGTAAAATCGAATACGTCGATATTTTCACGAATTCTCTTTGGAGAAACGCTTTTAGGTATTGGTATTATATCCTTCTCTATTAAGAACCTCAATAAAACCTGTCCAGGAGACTTTTTGTATTTATCTGCCACACTTTTGACTATCGGGTTATCTAGTGCAGAAGGTAGCTGCTTTTCTCTGAAATAAAAAGGATATATTCATATGTATCCATTACAAGATTATATCAATTGCTTAAAAACTAGACATCTTTATTGATATTAAAAAGGAACAAGATGTGAACTGAATTTGTATCATATTTCCTATATCGCATTATATCATCTAATTTTTGAATGAAACTGTTATCTACAAGGTAACAGATAAAAAGAAGCATTTCAGTTATCAAAATTTCTAGAAATTTATCATACTCACAAGGCAGAAGCATGAAAACTCGAAATTATATTGAAATTAGTGATGATGTAGCAAATTCTCTAATTTCCAATGCTCTAGCACTGGCTCGCTTACAAAAATAATCATTAGTGGTTTTCGTTTATGAAATTGGTGTGCACCAATTATGATTTCTTTTCACTTGATCAAAGTGTACACGAGAAATGTTACTACAATGCTGAAGCTTTTAAATAAACGGAAAGGAAAAAATACATTGAGTAAGCTTATCATAGTTTATCTATCTATATCGGACTATCATACTTTTGAAAACCAAATATCAACGTTAAAATATTTCACCTGATAATCAAAGATCAATTTTATTCTATCCTTAATTACTATAAAAGTCTAAAAACTAAGGTTCTATAAGTTCCTTGAAATAACACTAAAACTAATATATAAGATTTCGCACTTTACTTTTACACTAAGCACTTAAGTATCTAACTTTGGAAGCTTCGTCTTCTTTAGTTTTGGTTTGTCCAGAAGCTGGATTCCCTCGGTGTTTTATTATCCAATGCTCGTGCCTACTTACAGTGTCTATTTCCAGGTCCCGACGAAAGTCGCTATTTAGAAAGGACCAGAGTTCATCAACGATGTTCCTTAGTACTTTATATTAGATTCTCTGGATTATTTAGGCGTTCAATTTCGAAGGTCAAAAACCAATTCCAAACCAATCAGGATATCTGTGTCGTCAGCAAATGTCGCAACAGTATCGTTTTCTAATTGTGGAGTATCACTAGTGAGAGTAACGGTCCGGACCAAGAACACTACCTTGTACATTGTGCTAGACCCACGTTGATTTCCGTCTGAGAAAGCATCTTCTTGCTTTATTTCTTGTTATATACGACTCCAATACTTGCTCAGGCAAAAGTTTATTGAGCCATATTTGGGAAGACATATGAGTAGACATTCTCTTTCACAAATGAATTTTCTATGACATCGGTTGTCATGTGTACTTGGTTTATAGTCAAGTTGTTTTTTCTTCAAGTATAGGACTTGAACATTTCAGTATTGGCCTACATGAAGATAATGTAATTGGTGGTTTCCCTGGTTATAAAATCGATATGACTTTAGCTACTTTCCACAAGGTAAAAACATACTCAATAATACATACTCTAATAATTGTGGATATAAATATTTTTTATGAAGTATAGGTTATTTCCAAGTTATCTTGATTTTTTTTGTTCAAGTCATTCTTCTGCAAAAGTAATTGCTACATATGCTGCAAATCTAATTGCTTGTTGTTGATTTTTTCTGGCCCAGCTATCAAGTTAATTTGTGATTGGAGAATTCAGGGTTTTTCTTTTGTATATTGAAGTCACTGAGTGTGAGTACAATGGGGTAGTGGTTTGATTTCATATCCTAAGTCGTTCCCACTTGCAGATAATATACTGATTTGGCCAAAATAAATAACAATGCTTGTATATATGTATGAGAACTAATTAGACAAAAGTTTTATCGGGAGAGTAAAATGAACTCCCATCTAAATGGAATCATATTGGAATATTTCATGTGATTTAGTTCATTTTTACACAAGCAAATATCACTTTCACTTGGTTCGGATGATCAATAACTTGAATAAAATATTCCATGTTTTAACAACTCTTTCAATGCAAAAAGTGCAAGAGGAATTTCGATAAAAATAGTTCTAGAAAAACTCTCAATATTTTTTTGTGTTCTACGATAATCTAGAATTGAACCAGAGCAATATTTGGATTACTACACACTGAAAATCATTTATGCAGAATATTTTCTATTCACACTAAGTGAGACAGAAGAAAAAATCAAAAAATGGAAAAGTATATTTACGAGTATGTAGTCCATCTAGACATTTTTTTCAATATAAAAAAGAGAAGAGATATGTGAAATATTCAGGAAATCATTAAACAGTTGATAAATATGACTAATAGACTATACGATCTACTAATCATCACAAAATTCTTAAGGACCCAAAAAGTAAAGAGGAAGGAGTACTTAGTACAATTTACAGCAATAATTGATAAATGGCAGAACAAGTGAGTAAATACGATGTAAAAACACTTATGAGATAAAATTAACTAAGACCAAAAAAGTAAATATGGATAAACGGACTAAAATGATGACAATGTCGAACGTGGCACCATACACACAAGAAATGGATAATGAATAAAATTATATCCACCCATGCAATTTGTTTTGAGGTACTCCTAAAAAAAGCCTTGAGCAGCAGAGCTCTATCACGAAAGTCGAATTTTTCGTCGAATGAAGAATTTAACTAATACACAAACAAATCTTTCCACATAAAGAATTTCTTGGAAATGATATCAATTCTCAATCTTATTTCTTTATATGGAAAATTTGCTATTCCTCAATAACTTTTCATTTCACAAGTTAACTCTCTCTCTCTCTCGAATGAAAATTCATAATTTCAATAGACCCGGGGTGGTCTCGAACCCTCTTGTTCAATTCCAATTGACAACAAAGAAAAAAATTGTCATAATGACAAGAAATTTCGAAAATGGGAAGTAAAAAAAATCACCCTAGCAACGATTATACTCGTATTATTCATCAAATAGGAGGCGGTCCAGTTCAACAATTACAACGATCAAAATGTGCTAGAAGAACTGAAGAAGAAAACTTTGAACTTGAGAAAGACAATTCTTCAACATCACCCCTACTTGCTTGCGAAGTTCGAACCCTCTAGTTAAACTTTTTCTGGCCAAAAAATAAGAAAATATAACAAAAATGACCATAAAATGGAGAGGGGTGGAGATGGAAAGTTTCGACATTAGACAGGAAATCATCTCGCAACTAATTGAACCTACATGTGAAATTTCATTTTTCAGTCGCTTTTCGTTTGACCTGCAGAGGTGAGCAAAGGTCAAAAACCACTTTTTTCGCACTACGACCCCTCGAAATATTCATTTGTTTTCAACCAAACTCTAATAACATCAATCCGCCGCCAAAAAAGCCATGTATGCTAATTTTGAACCAAATCGGACCCATAGCAATTGCTCGAGAGACGAAAATAAGAATTGTAGCTTAAACAGATATATAGATAAAATGAAGAGATTGTATAAATGAAAATATTGCGTGGGATACATCTGAGAGTTAATGTGATATAGAAAAACCAATACAGATATAGACCAAAAAAGAAACGGAATGCAGAAATAATGGAAATCCTAACAATAACTGAAATGAAGTGAGGTTAGTTAGCAAATAGTAAAAAATAAACGTGAACACCCATCCTAGAAATATCGAAGATAAATGGATAAGTAAGAAAATATCACACTGATATATCACAATCCATTTCAACATTCATTTTCTAAATTCGTTTGCAAGATCTAGACTAGATCGAGAGGTTTTCTTTTTCCCTTGCCTGGTGATTAGAAAATATCGAGTGTAAATATATTGTGTAAGATTGAAAACATTATCTTAACAATTTTATTTATACTATGTACGAGAAAACTCACTTACTTTTGACCTATGACATTCAAAAATTTATTATATCCAGGATTACCAAGAGGTGAATATGCGATAACAAGAATATGGTTCTTGTGACAAAAATTAATCAATTCTTTTTGCTGCATGAACAAATGAACTTCTATTTGTAGACAAGCGGGTTGAATTCTACACGATTTTAAAAGTTTTTGGATTTGATTTTCATTGAAATTTGATAAACCAATAGCTCTTGTCCGACCTGCATCAACTTGCTCCTCCATTTTCTAAAATAAATAATTATCTATTAGTTATACATTTCAACATAATAATTGTCCAACAATTGTCTCGAGCGATTGGTTGTAATATCAGATAAATCAAAATAATACACTCACAAAACATTAAAAATTTGCATTACTAGTAATTTAATTTATACCGCATATTAATCATTCAACGAATTCCAAGTAATCAAAATTTTTTATTTGATAGTACTGTTAAAATAAATGAATATAAATACAAATATAACGCTAACGTTTTGTAATTGAGTCAGAAAAAATTTAGTTACGAACTTAAATAGTATCCCGAATTAAAATATTCCTAGTTTCCAACATAATGACTATTAACATTTAAAAGTTTGTCAATTCGTGGTACCAGATTGTGTATTCCATCGGTAAAGAGCTCTGTCGTCTGACCGTTAAACCAGTTTCTTTCAACTTGTGAAAATTTTTTAAGCGTGGCAATATGATAAACTACTGATGTTGAAACTAAGAATCATATACCAGTTATCATCATTTATTACATCTTCACCATAAACTTTAACAAGCTGCTGATATAATTCAGCAGTTTTTGTATTTTTAAACCCCGAATACATTAACAAACTTCACAGTGGGTGCGATGGCGACAAATGAAGCAGTTTAACCATAAAACCAACATCAGTAGAGACGTGAAAGTGACAGCGCAGTGAGATTTTAAAAAGAGTGTCCAATATTGGTGTGACGTTACTTGACACTTTAACAATGACCCTGTATTGAAAAGAGGAAGATCGTGGGAGACGCCATAAGGAAACAGAGTTGGAATTTCCGAAACCAACGTTTCGTACAAAAGGCAAATTATCCTCTTTAGAAACTGAAAGTAAACAATATGAATGTTAGTGTAATAGTAGTATAAATTTTTTTCAATAACATAACCATTGCAATCTGAATATTTAGTGTTTCCATATCGGTCTAATTATTATAAACCATTCTACTCGATGTATTCACAGGAATTTCCAGAAAATTGCTTTGTTAAAGCTGATTCCTACAAAAGATAATACAATTGTCTAGCTAGTACAGTTTAAATATTTCAAAAAAGCATACGAATTCGATGAAAAACTGATTAAGGTGTGCAAGGACGTCACAAGACATGATATACTATTAATTATTGGAGATATGAATGCAAAAATAGGAAAAGAAGACTACTCAAGTAGTGTAGCAGGGAAATACACCTTACACGAAACAACTAACGATAACTGAGAACGAATCATTTAGTCGAGAAACTCAACATGTATATTAGAAGCACTAGTTTTAAACATAATAAACATGAAGTTGCATGAATGATACCAGGAACTACCAAGAGAAACTAAATAGATCACATTTTAAAATAAAAAAATTGTGTGTGTCAGCTCCGACGCACGACTGGAGTTTACTCCTTAAGTTCGATAGTCTAACCAGACGTAAAAAGAGTTTATTTAACTTAAAAAACATTGATACTGTATAAAAGGGTAAATTTGTTAATTAATGAAAATAATATACATATATAAATATAAATTTATTCAATTTATTCATTTCATATACATTTATTATAACTAATCGACGAAATATTTTACATTAAACTTTTTACAATAGTCAATTTCAGATGTGCTACCACGTGTTTGTTAGATGTTCCGGCAATATCATCTACACCTCTTTCTGCCATAGTTATTTGAAAATACTTTCAGTTCACTTTAGCGGAACACAATGATAAAAATTAAAACGTCACAATAACAATATTAATTATTGATATTTATAATAAAAACAGCAATATAAGTAAGTCGACACTGACAAATTAGAAAGTTGCGCATCATAGGGTGCGCAACAAAAACGTAACGAGGTCATTCATCGATAGATTTTACTCCTCACATTTTTCTCATACCGGGTCCCTTATATATATGCAAATCGATTCTTAAGAAGTAAACTCCAAAAAGAAGATCGAAGATGATACAAGATGTAAGATTCGTACAGAGGAAAAGGTGTTGAGACTGGTCATCATTTAGTAGTAATCAAAATGAAATTGAGAATGGTTAATAGGCAAGATAAAAAGCAGAAAATGGAATGAGCAGGAATGTACAATAAAAATTAAAGAGAAAGAAGAAATGTTTACGAACTGTGAAGCATGATATATATAGTTTTTGTACAGAGAGGCCCTTAAACCTATATTTGTTGTGTAAGGACTCACTAAGCCCAATGTGGTAGAGGCGACAGGCGTTTAGGTAAGACAGGTTTCAATTTTTGGAGAACTTCAAATCCATTTAACCACGTCTACTGCTTTGAAATTAGAAAACTTATTATTATAGCATATTGAAATTTTGGAAATAATTTTATTCGTCATACTCTAAAAAACATATATTTTCACGGCAGTCGTCTTCATGGCGAAAACAGAACAATATATAATAAAATATTATCGGATCCGGTGAATATACAGGATGTTTGGAGGGTGAGTAGCCATAGGAAAATGGTCGATAGGTGATGGTGTTGGCTACGTGTTGCGCCTACTTAAACAATATTTTGCCTTAAGTTTAATGAGTAATAATTTTTTTTCTATTTTTTTAGAAAATCTCCATTTTTTTGTATAAAAACTTTAATTATTTTTTTAATAACCGCTGAAATGTTAAAAAAATGATGTCATTTGTTAGTGTAGTCTTACCTTATTCAGATTTATTTCTGTATTTTTTTTTATTATTACCATCTGAAATTGACATAAGGATGATTTTTTTTCGATTTATGAAAGTTTGATACTTCACTGTTATTTCTTTTTGAATAGTTTGTATGAAATTATGATTAAATCTGAATAAGGTAAGACTACAAATGACATCATTCTTTTAACATTTCAGCGGTTATTAAAAAAATAATTAAAGTTTTTATACAAAAAAAATGGAGATTTTCTAGAAAAATAGAAAAAAAAATTATTACTCATTAAACTTAAGGCAAAATATTGTTTAAGTAGGCGCAACACGTAGCCAACACCATCACCTATCGACCATTTTCCTATGGCTACTCACCCTCCAAACACCCTGTATATATTAAGCTCGCTGTTTTACATCAATATAATTTACTTTATATACTGAACTTCATAAGGTAGATGCTAAAAATGTAGATTCATTACGGAAAATCATAAATAATAATGTAAAGTGCTGGTAACAAAAAATAATTTATGTGATTATATTATGTTTTTCTTTTTATCTAATCAGGTTAAAATTTAAAAGCGCTGAATGAATTAGGCAAAATAATGCATGCATCACAATACATATATTATACATACATGGATATACATTATACTTCTAAGTAGTCTTGTTTTTTTTTTTAATGATTTGCATCAGTAATCAGTTTCAAATCAGTAGCTTAATGTGTAGAAAACTCAGGATGAGTACAATAGTTATTAGTGTGGTCGTTGGAAATTAATTTTCTTGCGACGCTCTCTGAAAAGATTTTTTCGATGAAATTTTTTTTAATCGAAAACAACAGGAACCTCCACACGATCTAAATTATCAAACGTTACAACGAGTACAACGATTTGTTTACCAAAGATGGACAGAGAAAAATCCTCATTCATATCTAAGATTATTATAGGACAAAAGGCATTAAAAATACGAAAGAAGGTTGAGGTTTTGAGTGAATAAATCCAAATATTAAGATTACGTTTGTACTTGAAATATAAATATTAATTTAAATATCTTTCATTTTTTTATTTGACAGATTAACTGGGTAAATTTTTTGATTTCGATTATTTTGTTTATTTTTATTTTGATCAAATATTGTTATTTTTATTGATTTTATTTCTATTTCTATATTTCGAATAAAATTGTATTTTTCACAGAAAGAAATTCCGAAGAAAGATTATACTGAAAAACTAACTTAGATCGTGTAAAAGCATGTTTTGTTTTGAATTAAAAAAAACTCCAGTGTTTATTCATCAAAAAGAAGCTTTTTAGGGGGCGCCACAAAAAACTTAATTTTTCACGACCACCCTAATAGTTATATCAAGAGAAATGATAGAGATAATAGATTTTATTATCTGTTGATCTGTGTCCGCCATGTAGACGTGTGCCATGAAAGATATTCCTAAAAGTATGGGAATAAAATATATAAATATATAAGTTGTTTGTCACAATGTTAACTGCGCGATAAAAGGATTTGAAATTTATAATGGATTTAAAATCTATATTTCTCACCTTTGACTATTTACGGCATAAGATGTTTAATTATAAATAGTAACTAGATACATATCTAAATGCATCTATAAGATTATCGGTAGTAATTAACTTGTTCAATAAATAATTACCCTTTTGAGATACTTTTAATGCAAAATAATAGATGCGTTTATCTGAGATTGAAAGGCAAAATGTATGACTAATTACATGTCAAAGTGCTGTGATGGGTAGACATGAATTATACATGTAAATATCCTTATTATCAGTTCTTCGATAATATCATTTTATGTATCCAATTCTTTCACGAAACCAGTAGCCAATATCTGGCTGGAATGGTAAGAATATTTCTTTGACTCAATTTCGATCAAATAATTACAAACATTTTCCAAGGTCGAAACATTGAAATAAAAAATTTAATAAACAAACTATAAAGTAGAAAAATTGCAATTAAAACTGAAGAAATAACAACAATAATTGATATTTATGTACTTTTTCAAGGGGGACGGAGAAAATTTCAAATTAAAAACATTCCTGGTGACTTCTACGTTGTTAAGTGGTTATTCGTAAGATTGTTTTTGTCAACACTATTATTCTCAGAATACAAATGCCCAGTAGGATTTTTCAGAGTTTAAGATAGAATTCTATTATAATATGTTTGGTAGATAAATGCAAAGTTTGAGTATTCTAAAAAAAAACAAAAGTACCATTCGTATTCAATCTCGTTAATTTATAATATAAAACTAATTGACGATCATCGTAGAAATACAAACAGTATTGGAAGGAATAGGCTGTTCAACTTGCATAAATGAGAGTAAGTGACTCTAAATTCTGACTTGATCTTTTATATCATTTAAAACTACACAGAGTACAAAATTAAAAAAGGAAAATTTGACAATAAATGAGGGTTCTACAAAGAGCTATCCATTACGATAATAGAAATTCAATTCAAAATTACCTTCCAAACAAGATGATGATCAACTGGTTCCAGTTTAAACTGATCTGGTGGTGTAACATCAAGTCCAACATAATTACTAGCTACAGGAAAATGAATCAAATACAAGTCCAAATAGTCCAGCTGGAGATTTTCCAATGATTTTTTAATGAACATTTCAACTCTGTCCTCATGTAATCCAGCAATCGGTAATTTTGTAGTTATAAAAAAATCTTCTCTGCTTAGTTTTCCAGAAGAAAACCAGCCTTTCAAAATTCGACCAATCAAAGATTCATTATGATAAACAATAGCAGTATCTATATGACGGTAACCTGCTTCTATTGCTGCGTTAAGCGCTGTCTCCAATTCTGTTTCATCTGTGGACTGCAAAACAAATATTGTTTAAAAATTAAAATCAATACCACAATCAAATTATTTCAATAAAATTCTATTATACGTGTCTGCGACAATGTGTGTGAAACTAATAATATTGAAAAAACATTACTAGACATGAGAAGTCTGTACTATATTCTGAACACCGTTTAGAATACCAGGGTGAATAATGAAATAACATCTGGCAATTTATTCAAAATACAGATATTTGCGTAAAGTAATGATTTTCTGCGCATACGAGGGTTGCTTCTCACGCTTTGAGATTTACAAATAAATGCAAAAAATTATAATTGGATATAGCCTTATTATTTTTCAGTTCATACTGAAAAAAACAGGCGACCATTTGCCTCGAAGTTGTTTGTGCTCTAACAATTTTTGTTGGACTTAAAAAACCCATGAAAGGCGATTGTTGTTTAGTTTCGGGTTCATACGTCGCCTATCACTATCCTATAGACTCCTTTTGAACCACTGTTTCAAGAATCTATAAACAACTAAACCAGCACTCGTATGACAACAGGTGCTGAGTACATTCACCATTAAAAAAGTCAAACTTTATGATAGTCCATGCGTTGGATGGAGTTGACTATGCAAAACGTGAGGACCGGCAACTATGCTAAAGTTCTTTTACCAGAGACCCTAAATAATATAAAATCACATGTTGTAGGCAGCAGTACAGTCATGGAATAGTCAGTAGAAAAGAATGAAGGATGTTTTTTAGCGGTCGAGTGTTTTATTTAAATAAGCGCGGACAATGTCATTACAAGTGATAAATGTAAAGAAGCCAAAACTAAACGAATTGTCGTGTTTGCTTTATGATAAAACGGGTGAATTAGTGAAAGATCCAAAACCACAAACGGTTATTTATATCAAAAAAGCAGCAGATCACAGAAAGATGTGATACTGGCATCGAGCTTGTATTGCAACTTATATTAATAAAAAGAAAATAAGGCGTCAAGAATTAGCATAACTAAAGCAGGAAAATTCCTCTACTTCCACCTCATCTACAGATCTACAGGTCATCAATAATTTACTTCTGGAAGCTTGTACGTCTAGGCTGTTTAGTTTTATGGTTCGACGGTTTCTATGAGAAGATGTCAGGATGTCATCTGACTGCTCAATCCCTTGGAGAAAATATTTGTTTAATTTTGACATCATTACACGCTCTAAGTGGGCGAGTCAACTAATATATTTGGCTCGAAAAGAAAGTGCTTTAAAAGCTGAATCGTTGGATTTTGTACAAGAAGCTCTGAAGCATTTGGGAGATCCATTTGAACAACTAAAAGAATTTG
Source organism: Diorhabda elongata (assembly GCA_026230145.1). NCBI lineage: Eukaryota > Metazoa > Arthropoda > Insecta > Coleoptera > Chrysomelidae > Diorhabda > Diorhabda elongata. Next base: position 41,378,204 of record CM047926.1, read on the forward strand.
AATACAAAAAATTCAATGGCTGATGAATTTCGGTGTAAGTTAATTTCCCAAAACATCGGTTCCGGCTTAAATTTATTAGAAGTTATTTACAGATCAGATCCTCTACATTTACATCTATTAAGAGCTTTAGCACAAATATATTTAATGAGTGAATGCCGACCAAACTCAACTACAGCGTATTGATTAAACCTTCTTAGGCTATGAAGAGGAAGAGGGAGAGACAGATTCGTTAGCTAAGTTTTAGGTTGCATGAGGAAAATTTTTCTTTAGGAGGAAGTTGGTCCTGATATAGGAACTGCTCCTCGGCAAAGCTGTACCTATGAAAGAAAGGATGGTAATTTGTAATCATGATAAAGGGAAGACAATGGCTTGCTCTTGTCAGAAATTACATATTGATTGTATTTCTTTATGCAAATGCGTAAATAACGATGAACAGAATAAAAAATTATTTCTTTTATGATATGTTCAATTTCTTTTCAATTAAATAATTTTTTTATTAATAATTATTGTTGTTTTTCCTGTTCTTTTTCACTTGACTAGCAGTAAGTAAGTAAAAGATCATTATAATGATACCAAAGCATATGTTTTATTTATTAGATGTCTAAGGGGGTCGGGCAACATTCAGAATCTTAATTTGCATGCACCCATTGCGTGCGTTCCTCCCATTTTCCATACTCAACACAAAATTCAGCGCATAGTTTAGGATGACAATATGAGATTTAGCATATTCTTATCACTGTTGCCATATCTCAGAACTTAAGTAGCAGCTCCCGAATAATGGCTTGTTACCAATACAAATTGCTTGAATCCTTTTGAAATAATACAGTGATACTTGATATTTGAAAAACAGTTTACTATAGTGCTGTGATCGGTTTAAAACAATCTGAACTTTTTAAAACTAATCACGTAGCTGAACTAAGTGATCAAATTATAGACATATGTCAGGATCATTTCTACTCGTTAATGCTATCAGCTAACAAGTTGTTTCGTTTGCTTGCAACTTTGTAAGTTATGAATTCTCCTTCTATGAATATAGGTATAAAATTAATTATTTTGAGAAGCGTAATTGACAAGTAACTGACGAAGGAAATGGCAGTATATTGGTAACAAAATATGGTGTAAAATTATCACAATTAGTTGAAATTGAAGTTGATTATTTGAAACTTCTAAATATTTTACCTGTACTACGTAAATTTATGTTTCTGAATCATGGTGATCTTAGGTCTCATCTGTTTTAAATATAGTTTTTTTATAATTTTTGAAAGATGATTTGACACTGACAATTTACGTATTTATATTAATCAATAGATCACATACATCATGTACATCAAAATAAAAATAAAATCAAAATATAAAACTGTTTTTAGAGGAAAATTAATTTCTCCTTAGTTTTTACATCTCAATTGTATTAAATTTTACAAGATAATCCCATACATTTTACTAAAATTGTTTAGGTCTTTTTCATTCATTAATAGATCCTGAATGTAGATGCTTAGCTATTCAAAAGCAAAAACTGCATTGAAAGAAAATAATTCTCCAAAAAAATTATAAACAACATATTCAAGAAAAGGATAAACATATACTATAATCAATTAAGAAACAAAACATCAAAACATGAAACATTTTTCCTCACTATATGTACAAGAACTTTCCCAAAAACTATCGAATTATTTCAATAAATATGATATTAGTCATAAAGAACATAATACATCATCCAAATATTTCGCTAAACTAAAATCTAAAACACCAAAAAACAAAAGAAGTAAAATATTATACATCAAGAGCCTTGTACTAATTGTGACGCTGTCTACATAGGGCAAACATCTCAGTATTTAGAAAATAGACTGAATGGTCATCCCACGATAAAAAAAATAAAACTGCATTAACGAACCACGAAATATCAAAAAAACATAAATTCAATTATGAATATTCAAAACTTCTTAAAACGGAATCTAATACACGAGAAAGAGAATTTTTAGAAATAGTTTACATTCATAACAACGAAAAAGCTATAAATAATAAAAAAGACCTTAGAATTTAAGTAAAATTTATTGTTATATTTTGTGAATTTTAATACAACTACAAATAATTTGATTGATTGATGTTACATATTTTTGAAATCTAAAAACTGAGAAAAAATTACTTTTTCTTGTTGAAACAGATTTCTATTTTGATTTTATTTTTATTTTGATAAACATGTTGTAGTTGATCCTTTGATTAATATAAATACGCAAATTTTAATTGTTAATTCATATTTTGATAAAGATTGAAAGTAAAAATATACAAATTTACAAAGAGAACAGACCAAAAACCGAGACGAGTTAGAATCATAAACATATATGAAAGGTCTAAGAAATGAAAAATTGAAGAAATTTACTCCGTAAATTTGACACCACATATTTTATCGGTATAGAATCGCAACTGATAACTACAACAATATCTATACAGTAAAGATTGCGAATCCTTCCAAAGCAAAATCTCCAAAAATGATGAAAGGTTTCAATTGAATCCGATAAACAACTGAAAAGATTATAAATTTAAAATTATTAGTATGCTAACATCATATATTAACGCTTCTGCAAGATTCAGAAATGAATCATAGCATAATATCATAGAAAAAATTGTGTGTAACATAAATAAGAAACTGAGATATGGTTATTAAGTGAGAAAATGTTTGTCAATTTACATACCATCCATGTACCCAAACCTATCGAGGGTATCTTCTGTCCTCCTATCATTTCTTTGTAAAAGTTCATTGCCATATTAAGGAGCTTCTCCGATCATCAAAGCATACACATAAATTAAATATAATCGTCAAAGACTAAGGCAGTTACCACAAGAAAATATACACACAAACTAAAAATATAATATATTCGTTGAAGGCCAAGGCAGTTATTACGATTAGTGAAAGCAGAGTGAAACTTCATAACCCACATATATTTTCCATTAGTCCAGTCAATATAATTAGTTAAGAGAGCTGACCGACATGAAATTGTTATTTATTATATATTTATTTTATATATAAGATGTACACACAGTTTGTCCCAAAATTTTTGTTTCGACTCCAATAAACCTAATTAGGTATGTTATCGTTTTTCAGGATTTAGGCGGCCGAAATTATTTTATGTGATATTTATATTACAAAATAGTTACATAAAAAGAATTCTGTGTTTGGAATAACTTATTGAAATTATTTGTTGGTGCACGGTGGTTAGGCGCACCTACTTGTGATTTTTTATCAAAAAATGTTTTATTCGAGATCGTAGTTGATTTCAAAGTGTTTTTTAATATTATATTGAAAATTCATATGACATACTCACGGCTTTCCCCAAGGAGGGACAGCTGTCTACGTTTTAGTAATACTTTCAGGTATGTATTATTAAATAAAACAAAGTTCATTTTGTTCTAATAAGTAAGTAAATATATTATATTATTAAAAGGATCTTTACATTCGTTATACAATATTAAAGTTACATAAGCTAAATAGATAATCACTAAAAATAATCAATCATACATTGGAGACTTATTCATCTACATTTAAATTTTCGCCGCTTTCATCAATTTCCATTGTCTCAGGCAAAAATGATTTTGAAGCGGTTTTTTTGGTCTTTCTCATGGAACTGATAAATGGGTCGGATGTTAATAGCAACCTATGATAAATATCTAAGTTACATTCTTTCCTCGAAAGCTTGCGAGCAAAGTTCAGGCGATAAGACCTAAAATGTTTATTGCGGGCCTCAGCAGCTTCTTCCGAAAGTTGCCCTATCGGCAACAACGAATTTTCTATTATTGAAGCTCCATGAATTAAGACCTTATGCATCGTTGGAGTCATAGGATGCCAGCCATATAACTCAACATATAGTTTCGCAGTTTCCATGGTGTATTTATCATATTTTGCTACGTCAATCTTATGGCCGCTTGATATAATATACGGATGCTAAAACTCAACAGCAAAATATAAAATAAGGTAAGATCCAGGTACCTGACGTCTCTTGTGTTTAATAAGCTCATTGATATCAGGTATCATATCGATTGTAATTATTTTCAGAATCGATTGAAGACGTTCATACATAAGTTTTGTGCGATGTTTCTTCTTATCCATTTTCATGACCAAAAACATCTGCTCACATGAATAGGTGCTACCAAACATGCACAAAATGCTTTCTTAATTCCAGGTTTTATCCAAACTTTTGCCTGTGAAGCTTCAAAATTAAATGGATTGTTAACAATTAGAAATATAATTTTATTCATTTTTTCGAACTTTCAAAACAATTAAGAAAAATGATCCAAACAGACATATTTCACCTGATTTCCCCACAATTTTGTTTCAAAGGCTTGAATACATTTGAGTAACAATCAGATTTTTACCCTGACATCAGAAAATGTTAGACCAAATCTTGTAAAACCTGCCTGAATTTTCAGTGATTTAGTTCTCTGGTCCTTATAAAATTTACTATTTTAATTATACGTACAAACTTTGGAAAAATTCAAGCAGTCAAAGTTAGTTGTCACTTTTATCCCCCTATTTTTCACGCCACTGGAACAATTTTTTTTTAAATTGCCTGATTATTTTAGTTAAAAAATTGATAACCTTATATGGAGCTTAAATGAACGATGTTGTAGAAATTTGCTTGTAAAAAAAGTCTGTAAGCACGTAAGTAATTTACAAATTAGATAATTATTCATTAAACGTAAGTAGTTTAAAACAAATAAAAATTATTCATAATTACAAATTACAGTAGTTGTTCAAACTGTTGGCCGCTTACTTCAATACACTTATTACAGCGTTTTGTCATTGAAAAACGTGTCTTTGAAAATAAATCTTGATAGGATCAAATGATTTCTGCCGCAGCTTGAATTCTAGCTATTAGATCTTGTTCAGATTCGATGGTTGTTTCGTACACTAAGGACTTCATATAGCCTCATATAATAAAATCGATGGGAACTAAGTCAAGTGATCTTGGAGACCAATAATTGGGTCCACTCCAACTAATCCATTTTTCTTTAAAACGTCTGTTTAAGTAATTTCTTGTCACTACAGCAAAATGAACAGATGCCCCATCGTGTTGAAATCACATGTGTTGTCTAATATTTAACGGCACATTCTCCAACAATTCATCCAACATTTCTGCCAGAAAGCGCGTATAAATTGCTCCATTTTTATTTATTTGGTAAAATGTTTAAGCAATTTCCAACCGTACCCAACCACACATTAACCGAATATTTATGCTGAATTCCGCTTTCACGAACAAAGTTCGGATTTTCTTCATCCCAAACGTGACTCTTTCTAGAGTTGAAAATTCCTTCCCTAGTAAATCTAGCCTCGTCGGTATACAACACATATTTTGGAAAATCGTGTCAAATACACAAAGTGTCACGAACTATCTTAAATATGACACGTGCCTACCATATTATAATTTAGAAATATTTAGTAGTATTTAATTACCTGCAGACTTTTGTTCTAATAGACACATAATTTATCTAGAAGAAACATGGTTTGACAGTCACAATGTAGTAAATTTCGGTTGGATTGACAATAGTAAAAATTGCTGTTTGAATGGACCACGTTCTAAAGGGAAACGCATCATAGTACACGCCGGAAGCAAAAACTATTTCGTGCCTAATGCTTTGTTAATATCTGCTAAAAAAAAATAAAAACTGTGCAGCTGATTTCATGAAAATATGACACCAGAATTATTTAAAAAGTGGTTTAAGAACGTAACGCTTTTACGTAACATTCCACAATCAGTAATAACGCGTCCTACAACTCGCGGCAACTCCTTAAGATACCAAATACTAGTAATAGCAAAGCTCAAATTTTAGCATTTGTTGAACATGTTGATCATCTTTCTTTTCTTTACATCCCTTCATAATTCAATCAAAATGATGACTAGTTCAGACGATTCTGACTACCATTATTATGAAGATACTTTGGAATTGAAATGGGGTACAATAAGGGCTCAGTTCACGTCTGGTACCCTATTTAAACCAAACTCCCTTACAGTCAGGTACATTTTACTCGTCTATTTACGTTATATAATTTAATACTCAGTTGTAACAAGTTAACGAGGTATAATAATGATTTTTGTCAAGTTACAAGTAGCACTACAATTAAGTGCATCTTTAACGAATACTTTCTCGCATAAAATATACATATTTTTTAAAATATTTATGAAAATAATAACTTTTTAAAATGAGGTATATATGGTAGATCAAACAAAATTGTCGGCAAGGGTTTTTATAATCTGCAATTGATATTGGAAGAACTATAACTGTTAATGGAGTGCACTTAAATAGTTCTTCAGTGCTGTTATTAACAACCCGTGGAAAGTTTGTGAATTCCTTAATTCTCTCCTTCACTTTGCGACAAATCATTTATTATGGAACTCGACAAACAATTATGGATATGTCCCAGATATGACACTACTCCGCCGTATAACTAATATTTTCCTCCGACCGTATCGATTCTATTAATCTACTCAATTGATTGCTGCTGCAATCCTTTTAGAGGCTCTAACATGGGACGTGGACCTAATTTTCTAAGCCCGAAAGGACAATTTGGGTACACATATGGGTCAAAGACACAACTGAGAGCAGAAGCAGCTCTTTTGGCCACATCACGGGCCTAAAATGGATGAGAGGCTAGCGCTAAGACACTCAAAAGTATTCGAGAGGATATTCTCAACCCATGAATTCTCATTTTAAGGGCCCGATATCAAAGGCTCGATCAAAATCGAATCACAATATTAATTTTGCTATTTTATGTTCAACTCAGAACAGATATTTTTATGATTTTCATTTGAACTTGCATACTTCGGATAAGAAATTATTCAAATTTTTTAATGAATCGCTCTGCACAAAAATATATGTGTTTGATATCTTGTTTCTTTCATATTTTTCTACTTATTTCCTGGAATACATTTGCTTTATTTCGAGTTATATGAAAATGTCCAAATACTTTCTACAATAAAAACTTTGTCAACCAAAATTTTTCAGTTTTGAACAAAAATACATTTATTCTTAAGTATATATCGCTTCATAAAGTTCAATTTTTTGTTAAAGGCTGACAAAACTGGTAGTTAATTATTAATATAATCAATATTCCATACATGCCATTCGTTTTCGTTTCAACCAATTGTCAAACGAGGAAATGAATATAAAAACTATCAACTGCTAATTTATTTATACATCTTCAAACAAACAGAATAATATATCTAACATTTTGAAATGAACGTCTATTTTCTATAAGTGCATAAGTAATGAATAAATGTTATCCATGAGAATATATAATTAATATACTGGATTGTTGAGATAAATTGAAGCCTAAATTCTAGTGATGAAGGCTACGAATTTTATATTGAACACACTCTCTACCTTTAATCTCGAATTCGACAATCTTAGCGATAGGATGTGTTCGAGTATTTGTGATTTTGCAGCAAGCGGATTTCATTTGGATAAGTATTTTCTATTTATTAATATTTTTGACATTATTATATTTAAACTTAAAATAGTTCAACCGAAAAACGTTTAAAAGAATCTGGTATTATTACGGAACCGGCCAAAAAAGAGGAAACATTTAATATTATAGATTTATAGAATCGTTAGAGACCAGGCGATAAAGGCCCTTATTTTTTTGTGGAACATAAATAAAAAAACATAGGTAAGTTATTCTCTATTAAAATAGGCCATTACCTTCTTATGGACAACGCTTTGAAGAAAGAGGAGGATGAGAAATGTACAAGGATTGTAGAAAAACGTGAAACAGCTTTGAAAAACTATAGAACCTATTCCAACTACAATTACTGTTTAATATATCAAAATATAGCTGCACAAGCGAAACGTTTATTCAAAAATAAACAGCGTGATAGTTGGATTAACTTTCTAAATAAAATGAATAAAAATACTCCCCCTTTAACAGAAATTGGGAAGTTTGTCAAAAGGCTTAATAATAAAAGCTTCCAATTCCAAGAACTTCTAGATCAGCGTTGTCCAACTGGCGGCTGTGAATAAAGCAGTTGATATAATTGGAGGTTTCTATAAATGTTCAGCCATAGCAACAGACGAGGCCCCATCAATGACAGGTAAAAAAACTGGATTAGAAGGTCTGCTTCGAGAGAATGGTGTTACTTGTCCTGCAATCCATTGTATTATACATCAGGGAGGTTTATGTGGAAACTCAGTCAAGCAGAATCAAGTTTTTCAAACCGCGAGTAAGATTATAAATAAGATTAGAGGTGGAAATCGATCCCTTCTACACAGGCAACTTTGGCAGTTTTTAGTGGAAACAGAGGCTGAGTATGAAGACTTGCTAATGTACAACCATGTAAGGTGACTGAGTGCAGGAAAGTGCATGGAACGGTTTTTTGTCATAAGGAAGGAAATCCCTGCATTCCTCAATGAATACGTTTCATCGGACACAACTGAACTGGAAAGAAAGCTTAAGGATCCAGAATTCTTAAGACAGTTAGCTTTTTTAACAGATCTGACTAATCATCTTAACAGTTTAAACTTGAGTCTTCAAGGAAGAAACCAGACGGTTTCAGATTTAATCGGAAAAATAAACGGATTTCGGAATAAGCTGAGCGTGTTTAAACATGCTATGGAAAAGAACATCCTGACAAACTTCCCTAGCAGAAGCAGAAGAATTTAATAGTGAAGAAAATATTGAGTTTTCATGCTGCAGTTCACAAATTCAACAAGTTATTGATGAATTCAATACAAGATTTGAAGAAATCGAAAGTCTCAAAAGCAGCTAACTGCTTTATAATAATCCTTTTGGAGCAATCAGTGAAGATCAACCACCCGTCTTTCAAATTGAGTTATGTGACCTTCAAGCTGACATGTTCCTAATCACCAGACAAGAAAGGGGATCTGAATTTTTCAAATTACTGTCTAAAAAGAAATTTCCAAATCTGCGTGATTACATCAATGCTCGGAAACACATATACACGTGAAAGTGCCTCTTCCTCCATGAAGTACATTAAAAACCACAACAGAAGCAACCTCATCGATTCTTATTTACGTCATCTCATGAGACTGTCTACAACTGAACTGGAGGTGGACATTTTCTCATTGGTGGATGGAGCCGATCGACCACAGTCTTCACATTAGATATAAAATATTAGCTCTAAAAAAATATGTATAAATTTTCCATTCATTTACAAAAACATATTCATGAGCAATAAAAGATATAATACTCTTTTTTTGTTTTAATTATTTTAATACCTCACATTATTTTGTTATTACTTTAACAAAATTATTATATGGCCCGCAACCACATCAAAGGTTTTAGTTTTGGCCCTTGGTGCCTTGCAAGTTGGACACCCCTGTTCTAGATGATATTCTAAATAAAATAGCTCCTCCATCTGCTCCAATTTCAAGGTGAAAACATTAGACAAACATGAAGACGAATTGCTTTTACTATTCAAGAGCTGGATTTAGTAATTAAAAAAATCTTAACACTGCTCCCGGTCTAGATGGTTTCTCATACAAAATACTTCATAATTTATCTAAGTCCGCAAAATTTTTCTTATTGCTATTATTCAATGACTGGTGGAGGAATCAAAAGTACTTTGATTGCTTTACAAACATCGTAGTTTGTCTTATACTGAAACCTAATAAAAATCCTGGATTGTATCAAAAAAACCTTTGAAATGTTAATAAACATCCAATTGGAACATTTTTTAGAGTAGGTCTCTTTTACCAAGCATTCAATATGGTTTGCGTAAAGGACACTGCACAATAGACGCCGTAACTCATTTAGTTTCAGATATACAGGTAAGTTTTTCCAAAAATTAAAGCACACTTTGTAGATTTAACAGAGGTGGTGGATCTAAATATTTTAACAAATAAAATGGAGAAAATTGGATTTAATAAAACGGTTTGTGCGAATATTATAAATATTTTTCATATCAGAAAAACATTTTTACGTGATCATAAAAATGTATTACATGGTCCACATGTGATACAGCATATCTCGGTTTACCTCAGGGATCTCATCTGAGCCCTACCTTATTCAACATTTACACTGCAGATCTGTACAGGTTAGTATATGGCAAATTCAATATGATTCAATACGCGGACGATCTATTTTTCTACTTCACCCATGATTCTTATGAGCAATGTCTAGAAGATCTGAGAAAATGTATACGGCTACTAATAACTTGATTCAATGATCTGGGATTCATTGTTTCCCAGGATAAGACTTCACTCAACATCGAGTTAGGACTCCTAAAGCTCCTTTCCTGGCTGATTTCACGATGGCTAGCTCGATATATTGCGTATAATTCAGCAGTGAAAGTGGATAGGAGCTTTTATCATATATTTGGAGGTTGGTGTAATGATTGCGATCCCCGTACCGTCTTGAGATGTTGATGCGTCTGTGTAAATATGTATAAAGTCTTTGTACTCATTGAGTATGTTTATTTAAGTGTCTTTCGATTAGCTTATGGTTGGTGTGGCGTTTGTTGAAAGAGGTGAGATGGGTAATGAATTTGGTGCTTTCTATTGTCCATGGTGGATTTTGAGAAGATTCGATAGGAAGGCATTCGGGAAGGAAGAAATTTAATTCGCTTAGATATGATCGAATTCTAGCATAGAAAGGTTTGGGAGTTCTGGGTTTATTTTAAAAAAGATTTGGGAGAAGCTGTTTTGGAGGGTCGGATTGGATTTTAGTTTGGCTGCATATGTAAGGCTCAAATATATTCTTCTGTTCAACTGAGGATGGTCCCTCTGATTCGCAGACTTTCCCCTGGTGTTGTTTTGAATGCACCTGTTATCAAACGTAAGGCTGAGTTGTGAAAACTGTCGAGTTTTTTCAGAAGCGATTTGTTTGCTGTTGAATATACAATTGATCCATAATCTAGTTTTGATCGAATAAGTGTTCGGTACAATGTTAGTAATGTTTGTCGATCGTTGTTCGTTAGCGTTTTCAGTAAGTTCAGTCGTTTGTTGCAAGCTAGGAGAAGATTTTTAATATGATAGTTCCAGCTTAGTGTGTGGTCGAACAGTATTCTGAGAAATTTTATTGATGTTACCATTTTTATGTCTTCATTATAAAGTTTCAATACCGGTACGTTTGGTATGTTCTTTTGTGATGAGAAAAGAATATAGCGAGTCTTTGTAGTTGAAAAAGTAAAACCAGTTTGTTGTGACCACAGCTCTAAGTTATGGATAAAAGCCTGACTTTGTGAGAAAAGGTTTTTAATATTTTTTCCTTCACACTAAACAACCAAGTCATCTGCCTATAGTCGAGCTTTTACTGGTAACTTTATTATTATTTACTGGTAAGTTTTTCAGGATGCCGTTGATTGCGATGATAAAGAGTGTGGGACTTATGATTGATCCTTGGGGTATACCATTATTAAAATATATTTTTTCGGAGGTGGTGACGTTGGTTTTAACTGTAAATGTTAGATTTCTCAGGAACTTTTTGATAAAATCCAGGCAGTGACCATTTATTTTGAATCCGTATAATTTTTTTATGATATAATCAGGCCTTGCAGTGTCAAAAGCTCGGTTAATGTCAAAGAAAATAGCTAGACAGCTGTTTTTTAGGCCAAATGCTTCGTTGATTTCACTTTCCAAGTCTATTATGTTATCCAGAGCTGATCTATGTTGTCTAAATCCGCTTAGTTCCGGTATAATAAGGTTTCTTTTTTCTAGAGTCCAGAGCAGTCTGTTGTTTATAATTTCTTCCATTAGTTTGCACATGTGAGTGATATAGGTCTATAGGATTAAGGATGGGTTCTAATGGTTTGTGGTTTCAGTTTAGGAATTATTATGGATTCACGCCACTTTTCAGGAAAGTTATGCTGCAGCCAGATGGTATTGAACAGGTTAAGGATGTATTCGTGAACAATTAAGAGGAGATGTTTCAAGAAGACAACTGTTATTTTATCTGGTCCTGGTGACGTTACTTCCAGGCTTGAAAGAGCTTCATCATATTCTTGGGTTTTAATGGGTAAATTGATTGGTGGTTTTTGTAGGTGGTAGCTAGTATTGAGACTATTTTGGAGTTATCTGTGGTTGTGCGTCCGTCTTTCTCTAGCATTTGTATATTATGGTGCTTATAAAGTCCTGATATTTTTCTCACTCTTTCCCATATCTCCGTCATGGGAGTTTCAGAATTTATTGTAGAGACGTATTCTGTCCAGGATTTGCGTTTAGCAGTTTTTATTGTATGTCTAGCTTCGGCTCGGGTTTTCGAGAATTCGATTGTGTTTGTATTGTGTCTTTTATATCTATTGAAAGCTTTGTTGTTGTTTTTTTCTAAGGCTTCGTCTATATCTGTTGAAATTGTGTAAGTTGTCAAACTTTTTGAGATAATTGTTTCGAAAAGAGTCCAGCCTGCTTTTTCTAAGTTCCATTTTGGATATAAGTCGTGATTGTAATTTGGTTTTCTATTGTTATGAATGACGATTGGATAGTGGTCAATGTTGTAGGTATGGTCCAGCCGATCCCAGGAAAGAGCTGGAGTCGAAGTTGGGTCACAGATAGTGAGGTCAATACATGAACCCTGTCCTGATTGTATGTTAAATCTAGTTGGCTTCCCATCATTTAAGATGGAGAGATTTGCGTCATCAAGAATATCTCCTAGTAAGCGACCTCTATGGTTAATTGATGTGGATCCCCACATGGTGTTAGGGGCATTGAAGTCTCCGACTTTTATTCTAGGTTGAGGAATTTGTTCCAATAATTCATTTAATTCTTTAGCATCTACTTGATATGCTGGAGGGATGTATACATTGCAGATATTTACTTTTGATTAGTGTGTAGTTCGATAGCTACGGCTTCAAGGTTTGTAAGGATCGTGATTTCTGCAGCGAATATTGCTACTCCTCCGCTAGCTATTTCAGTATTTATTCGGTTCTTGTAGAAGCTGTCAAATTACCTGAGCGGTTCGCTGTTATTGTATTTGAAATTGGTTTCTTGAAGACAAATAACTTCGCATTTCTGTTTGGATAGGATGGTTTGCAGCATTGATAAGTTGTTATAAAAGCCATTGATGTTCCATTGTAGTATAGATGTAAAGTCCATGAGAATGCGGGGAGAAAAATAGAAGAAAATTATTGGTTCAGTTAGTTAATATTTGTTTGAGATGATTCACTTTCTGTTTCTGAGAGGTCTGTTTCTGATATGTTCATTTGTAGGTGAGGAAACAGTTTCTTCTTCAGTTTCGTGCATCTGCTTTTGATAGATCTGTTCTCAAAGAAAGGGTAAATTTTTGTTTGTTAGCATGTCTATTAATCCAGTAAAATCATTTGTGTAGTTCTTTATAATACTAATTGGATCAGATGAACCGTAGACATTTTCAAAAAGGTCAGACATCTGGTTGTAGTCCAATATGAAAGGACGATTGTTCTGAAATGACTTTTCTAATTGTTTCCATGAGAATTTCTGTAGAGATGTCTGGTTTATTTTTAGGCTTTTCACTTGGCCTATTTGGTTTGGGGAAAGAAGGTTTCTTAGGGTTCTCTGGTTTAATTCCTTCTGTTTGAGGGGGCGGCGTAATTATTTGCTCGTAGTTGCGTTTGGTGATGTTTTGCGGAATTTCTTTTATGTTTATGGGGGGTACATTCTGGGAGTGAGGTGTTATAGGGGTTTCTGATGGGATCTTGGTGTATTTGGGGCTCTTCATAAGTTTGTAATTGGGGGTTTTTACAGTTTGCTGCAGTATGACCTGGTTTTTTGCATGTAAAACATAGTAGACGGTCTTGGGATAGGTGAATTCTGTAGCTGGTGTTCTCGTGTGTAATCATTACACAGTCGAGTATTTGGATTGTGGATGGTGAGTTCTGCCACATTAAAATCGTGTCGCTATTGTAATAAAAATGTGTCGTTACTGACAATGTCAATTGTCAAGATAAATAGTCATTTTATAAAATTTCCCAAACGCTTTTCTGATATGTGTTCTAAATAGAAAGAATTTAGTAGAATACAAGGCTCAACATCGCTGTGTAAAAATCATTTTCTGGAATGTGATGTAATAAATTTCAATAGAAAACATTTAAAGTATTAAATTTACCCATCTATTCCTACCTTTAATTTGCTTTCATTGTCTACTTCCATTTATAAAGATCACAGTTAGGCCAAAGTTAAGGAGTGTATAGTAAACCAAGAACATTCATATGCTGTAAATACAGGTAAAGTAGACACTGGATATGATCGTCGAAGAGCATCAAGTTGATAGTCCAAGTGTTCATGCCTTAACATCTGGTAATTTACCAATAGAAGAGCGATTCTAGTTTTCAAGAGTTACATTGTTACAGAGAAAACTGGCAGTTTTGACAAACAAAAATCCGGTTTTTTGACTGTAAGACAGGAATTAGTAGGAACAATTTAACTGTTGAATACATTGAAGAAGATGTGTGAAATTGGAAAATTTGAGTGTATAGAAGAAAGTTAAAATAATGCGACAAAAGAATTCATTAATTATAGTTAAGAAATATTCATATACAAGATACAGCAAAATGCAAAACACCTCTTTTATTATTTCAGCTATGATAAATTGATATAGTTTATTCATTTCACTACGAAAGTGAAATATTTCATATTCATTAATACATTTTTTCCTTAATGGGCTCAATTGTATTCACAGTTATATTTTTATTTTGTAAAATTCCTAAAATGATAGTACTATATCATGGTAATGATATGTAATCTGCTTAACTGAATTACTGATTTATTTCTGTTTAGTATTTAGTTACATATTACACTTTTCACTTCATTATAAAAATTCGTGTTCGAAAGTTTGTTATTTAGAAGACCTCTACAGAACAATATACTAATGCTAGATATCTGCTTTCATAATTTTTAAGTTGATACCAACTCTTATGCACATAATTGTACAACTCTTACTTATCCACATAATGTTAAAAGAAAAACGGATTCCATCCTATCAATAAGATTATTTTGCAGCGGCTGAGGTGTTTGGGTGTGGACCGTGGTTTGAAGATGGCGAAACAATGACCTCCTCATGCGCGGAACGTAGATATTAAGAATTGACCAGAATATGGCCGCGGTTTGTTGGACACATAAAATATTCATACCAGTTTTTCCAATTATATTTAAGATAATACTTCGTGTTTTGATATAATAACCTCACATAAGTTTCTGAAAAACTGTTCTCATCATTAGGCATGAGGAATGCTACGAAAGCATTGTAAAATTAAATATCATTAGATGAGCAATAAATCCTTCTCTTTTGGTGAATATAGAGTGAATTAAATCAACATAGTTCATTCTAAAATCATATATTAAATACAATAATGAACAATTCCATTACTTGTATGTTTATATGAGCAAGTGAAAGAGCCATTACAATATCATAGTATTTTCCAATATCTGATAAGTTTGGTAAAAACGACTTAGCCTAACATGTCTAATCATTGTCTTAATACTTAATCAGCCTCAACATATAAACTCTAATACATATCACGTACGTCACATCTTATTTTTTTCCTATCAAACCCCTCACAAATATTATTGGATATTTTTTTCAAGATACCATATTTGAACAATCAAATGACAAATTTTTTAGTGTGTAAAAAATGCTGATGGAATTTTGTATTATAACGATGGTTGATACCTAATTTCTCAGATCTATATCTCAATGAGAAAAATATGAATATTAAATATGGAAATAGATTTTTTGTCGTATGAAATCAATTTTGGCAGAGGTGCCTCTGATAAAGCAGTTTATTGAATCAGAAAAATTCGATGGCTCTAGTGTTATTTTGAAAAAGTAGATGCAATAAGATTTGTTTGGAGTCTAAATTTGTCTAATGCTATAAAAATGCAGTGATGTTATATACAATATTAATTATTGATATGTTTAACATAATAAAAAATATAATCAACCAAAATAAAATTAGGTCAAATTTACATAGAATATAAAGCGAGGAATAAAAAATAAAATATTTCAACAAATCAATAAAATACATAGAATTAGACCATCATGTTCCAGTGCTAGTCAAAAATGACTTAATTCAATTTCCGGAAAAAACCTTGTCATACTTAGACGGATATCCATTTTCTCTCGAATAAAAAAATTAAATGTAAAAAATTTACCTTCATAACCCCCTGTTAAGCATTAATGGATTAAATACGGCCCTAATTGCTATTCGAAATAACACAGCCGACTGTCTAATCACTAACTAAAGGAAATATCTAGCCATTTATAGATTAACATCAAGCGAACAAGAGTAATGTGATGTTTTACCACATGGAATAAATGTGAATACCTTGGTTTTGGCTAAACCAAATGCCGCCCGAAAATCGTCTAAACATGTATGTTTGCCGTCTTTATTGGGGCGATTTACCCCGCGCCGTTTTAGTATGGTTTCGGTTCGGTGTGCACATGTGAATTTCGGGTCCTAAAAAGTTTAACATGTAAGTGAACAAGCAAGCCTAACATTTTTAATTGCATGATTTTATTTCAATATTTGTTATGATGCCACTGTATATAAACGATGTTGCATTTGTTTAGTTTTTTGTTATCATAGCTTAGATCTAACCTGAAATATTGATGACATGGGTTATTGGTAATATGGAATACTAATATCAGCAGAGAGAGGAGCTTTGATTATAGCTTTTTGTATGAGTGCGACTTAAGAAAAATATGAAGAATCAGCTCATGAAGAGGGTTCATCCTGGGTCGGTAGGAGTTGGACATCCATCTGGTTGGCACTTCCAGATTTTTACCCAGTGGTGTCACGTTATCTAGTACACTAAATCGACTGAAGAAACGCCTTTACCTGATAATCATTGACGTCCAATACAGCAACACTTGCCACATCGACGTTATCGACTTTGCAAAGAAAAACCATGTTAATATTTCATATCTTCCTCCTAATTCGACGCACAAACTCCAAACTTTGAATAAGTCATTAATGGGGCCATTAAAAGTCTATTATAGTGAATAAATTCGTACTTGGATCGGTCAAAACCAACGGGTTCTGAGTCCTAATGATATAATGGAGTTATTTGGTAGTGCTTACGAAGAAGTTTACACATACACAATAACGGCTAATGATTTTCACACCATTGGTATTTACCCTTTTAACACAGATGTTTTTTCTGAAGCCGACTTCATTTTCTGCGGAACAAGAAGCAGCGAAAAAAAAAATCAAATAAAAATAATGCTAAAAGGCCAATAAACTTACAATTTCATTATTTCTGGACCATTACAGCTACATATAACTATTCAATTTGTTTGAATACAATTTTGTAAAACCAAATGTAATCGCTTAGCGAAAATATTAATAAAAAATGCCGAAATATATGGGCTTGTGATATTGTTTTCAAGATCTTTTCACTATCTGCGCTAAATACAAGCAAGTGACTCCTTACATATTTATATAGTCATCCCGCATTTGAGGAAATTATTGTCTATTATTGGCTGTTCGAACTCATATTTTTTTCAGCTAATTTTCTAATATCAAAGTCACACTTGGATTTAGGTTTTCTTATGTTTCTTGGGCGCCATTGCTTTATTTGTGCAGTCCATTTATTTCTAGTTAGTAGTTATCCAATAGAAAGATAAAACTGATCCCTTTAATATACGTGACATTTCCAACGAAACATTATGTACAGTGACAATAAGAATATGATACGATACACAAATACACTGTACCAATATGCGCAGGCATGCTCCAATTTAGAAGGTAATATTTTATGTATAAATTTCTTTAATTTCTAATCGAATTCCTTAGACCTTTTAATTTGTTTATGTTCTTGATTGTTCTTTTGTTTCAAAATTAGTTTATTTAATAATTTTTAAAAGATAGATAAAATTTTACGTTTCGACTTTTCTTCAAGTCTTTATTTTTTTATAAAGACATAAAGTCTTGAAATGGAAGCCCCCATAGCACATACATTCCTATTTCCATTGTGAAAAATATATTGATAAAAAAATAGGACAAAATTAAAATATATACAAAAAATACAGAAATACCTCATGACGAATTTATAAAAGCTATAGAACTCACACTTACAACAACATATTTCAAATATGAAAATGAAATATACAAACAAATTGATGGTTGTGCTATGAGGGTTTCCATTTGAAGTGTTATCGCACAATCGGTAATGGAAGATCTTCAGGAAACTGTCCTAAGCAAATTTGATATAAATATTCCATTCTTTTTCCGATATGTAGGTAGATGATTGCATTACTGCTTACCAAAGAATCAAGTAGAAAACATAAATAAAAAAAATCAATTCTTATCAACAAAAAACTTCAATTCACAATCGAAGTCGAGCAAAATAATAGAATGAATTTTCTTGGTGTCACATTATATGAACAATAACATAAGAACAGAATGGTATACGAAACCAACTTGGTCCTCAAGATATTCAAACTTCAATTCGTGTCATCCTATGTCACAAACAAGATCAGTGATAATAAGTTTGGCTTAGCTACTCAAAGAGCAAAAACTGCTTTGAAAGAAAATAATTATCCGGAAAAGATGATGAACAACATATTCAAGAAAAGGATAAAAAGATACTAGAATCAATTAAAAAACAAAACATTTCTCCTCACTTTATGTACAAGGACTTTCCCAAAAACTATCGAATTATTTCAATAAATATGATATTAGTATAAGTCATGCGCTATCCAAATATTTCACTAAATTAAAATCTAAAACACCAAAAAACAAAAGAAGCAGGGCCGGATTAAGATTTATAAGGCCCGGGGCTAAAATAATGACGGGGCCCCCTTAAGGAATTCGAAAACCCGGAAAAATTCACAAAATAATATCAATACGTTAGATTTGTGGTATCAACACATCAAAAAATACAGAATGATTTCCAAATGATGGGGCCCTCTTGGACCTATAGCCCTCCCAAGCCCCTAGCTTAATTCGGCCCTGAAAAGAAGTAATATTATGTATCAAGTGCCTTGTACTAATTGTAACGCAGTCTACATAGAGCAGACCTCTCAATATTTAGAAAGTAAACTAAGAGGTAATCAATACGATAAAAAAAATAGAACTGCGTTAACGAACCATGGAATATCAAAAAAAACAAAAATTCAATTATAAAGATTCAAAATAAATAATTTAAGTAAAATTCATAGGTCTATTTTGTAAATTCCAATAAAACTACAAATAATTTGGTTAGTACTGCTACATATTAAAGATGTAAGGACTAAGGAAAATTAATTTTTCTTATTAGAATATTTTCTATTTTGATTCCATTCTTATTTTAATGTTCCTGATGTAGGTGATCTATTGATTAATATAAATACGCAAATTGTCAGTGTCCATATCATATTTTGATAAAGACTCAAAGAAAAGTCGAAACGTCAAATTTTATTTCTTACAAAAATTATTAAAAAAGCTAATTTTGCAACAGAAGAAACCTAAAATCAAGAACATTTAGATGCATTAATATATCAAAAGGTATAAGAAATTAAAGAAATTTATATATACATATATATGAATTGTAAAGAAGTCTTTACCAGCTCTATATATCTCTTCTGTTTTAAACTTAGTTTTATCTATATATATATATAATAAAACTAAGTCGATAAAATGTGCGTGCCGATAAAACTTAAAAAGGAGTCCCGACACGATAAAGGGACTTATGTGGTGTGATAGCCCTTTATCCCTCCTCGAACAAGAAAGTTCCCGTTTTAATCTAAAGGGCATGTTTTAAGGGACTTTCCGACCCTTCAACTTGGAAATTAAGTCCAGTGGCGCCATCTGTTATCAAATATTTGAACTTCGTTCAAGACAACTATGGAGACTATACACTCCAATAGTCATAGTGTATAGTCTCCATAGTTGTGAGCCATTGCAGCATGTGTAGTAGTGGCGCGAAATTTAAAATTCCAATTTCAATAAAATCTTAAATTTCATTTGTTACTATAATAAAGTTGTTAAATTTTGTGTATTTATACGTCATTATTTAACGTATATTTTGGAGTTAAAGCGACATAATTTTAGTTATCCAAATTAGTTCTCAAAATATTTAAAAGTTTAGGTTTTTAAATTTCGCGCCTTTACTACATACGCTACCGCTACAGAAGCTAGAAAGTTCCCGTTTTAATCTAAAGGGCGTGTTTCTAAAGATATAAGGAACTTTCCAACCGTACAACTTGGAAATTAAGTATAGTGGCGCCATCTGTTATCGAATATTTGAACTTCATTCAGAAACAACGATTGTTTGGGTTGCATTTCCAAAAGCGTTGCGAGCAAATGTAGCATGTGTAGTAGTGGCGCGAAATTTAAAATTCCAATTTCAATAAAGTCTTAAATTTAAAAACATGAGAGTTGAATTATCAAGAGATGAAACAACAGCACAATTTGCTAAAATACTTTTACAAATCGGCGAAGGTACATATCCTACTGACCAAACGACCGGCCTCATTGAACTTAATAGTGATTTCTGTAATGTAGCCACTACTGAAGACGAACTAATCGACAAAATTTATCCAAATATTATTCAGAACTATACTAATGCAGAGTGGTTATTTCAAAGAGCAATTTTGGCCACTAAAAATAATATTGTTGACGATATCAATTTTAATATTCTAAAGAAAATACCTGGTGAAGAGAAAATATATAAATCGATCGACACGATGGTATCCATTGAAGAAAGTGTCAACTTCCCCACTGAATTTCTAAACTCTTTACAAGTACCAGGAATGCCATTACACTGCCTTCGTCTGAAAATTGGAACTCCAATCATACTACTCAGAAATCTCAACTCCCCAAAATTATGTAATGGAACTAGAATGATCGTAAAACAGCTATCGAATAATATCATTGAAGCTGAACTTATTTCTGGAAAGACCAAAGAACAGACAGTATTTATACCTAGAATACCTCTGATCTCTTCGGAATTGCCATTTCAATTTAAAAGACTGCAGTTTCCAATAAAATTAGCCTTTAGTTTTACAATTAACAAAGCGCAAGGACAAACTTTAAAATATTGTGGCATTAACCTCAAAGAATCCTGCTTCTCTCACGGTCAGCTATATGTAGCTTGCTCAAGAGTAGGAAATCCAAAAAATTTATGTATATATACTCCGGACAATAAAATGAAAAATGTTGTTTATAAACAAGTATTGTAAATAATGAGAAAACGTTTTCAATAAACTTTTTTTTTACTTTTTACGTCATAGTTTATTTTTTTATTTCGACTCTACCACATCATCTCATATCAACTCCCGGGCGAAGCCGGGTTTTTTAGCTAGTATATAAATATATAAGAGCGGTTTCTTATTGGGAACGTGGCAAAGAATCAACGTAACTAATGAAATAACTAATTATTCTACGAAATCCATTCCCTGCTCAAAGTTCAAATATAAAGCAAGTCATACCTATGAGATTTCCAGAGAATTTAAAGCATACATTGAGATGACTAATATTATTTTCCAAAGTAGATAATGTTATTATGTCTATTGCCGTACATTTCAAATATTGCATTTAAAATTTGGATTTACATGTATTGGTTCTAACAACATACTTTCTATGTACTTTGATATAAAAATATTCATGTAAAGCTTAGGATATTAGCTTGGTCCACAAAATAACAAAAAAATTATCTACTAATCTTTCTATAAACTATTCAGTATAACAAACAGGATGCCTATTGATGAACAAATTAATGTCTACCATCTTTCATGTGCCCCAATATGCCACTTAGCTTCCATAGCTGTTCGGTTATTTTTCGAATTATTTTATTTCATCAAAATTTACCCAGTTTTATACACAACAAAAAGAAAATATGAGCACGACCTTTGAAATTCATTGAAATTTATTTGATGCAGAAGTGTTTACCCATAAGCTGTATTTGGCCGGCGAGGCTGATACCGATAATAAGGGAAAAATAGTACTGGGGTTGTAATAATTCAGGATTCCAATATGAACAAAAGCGGTTATTTTATAAGAAATGAAAAAAAAAACGTTAATATAATGAGAAAATAAAAGGAGCAAGTTGAAATGTAGTCAAATTATGTATATATATATATATATATATATATACAGGATTATTATAAAATAATGAAGAAAAAAAAATATTTTTGGTGAAAACGTTTTCAAAATATTCGTAAAAATTGATAAAATAAAATACAGAGTTCATATTATTCATATGCATATTATTTATTGAGAATTAATCGATGTTATTGTTTTACTTTAGTTAAGCATTTTGTTGCAAGTCAGTTGGAAATCCTTCCTCGTCTCTTCTTGTCATATAACATACAATATTCTAACTACTAATACGAATACTTTGTTCAATAACTCAGCTTATTGTAAAATAGAGTGAACATCTGGCATCAATATTTTATAATAACAAATTATATGATAATGTCACTTAATAAAACAGATTAAATTATATCAAATTAAACTATAGATTATTTCTGTGTTGGAATATAAAGATCTTGTTTTATTGCTTAATAAAAGCTGTAATTTTGGCACAGAAGGACGGAGAAACAAAAAGATACAGCATATTGCAAAACTTACAGTATTATGATTATATTGGTCTAAATATTATTATAATAAGTACCTACGAATCTGAAATGAGGAAATGCCTTCTTTGTCAATGGTTGTTTAATTGATATGTTTAGCTTAATGAGCTGTAAAATCAAATCAGTCTTAACGCTTCTACGAATTGAAGAAATATCGAATTATACGTAATCCAGTTCTAGAAACAATCATTTTCAGTGAGTGATTCACTGCATATCTTTGTAATATACTTAAACAGTATTGTTATCAGTTAACAATATTCCCATTAATAGGTAGGAACATTTATCATATAGCTCAAAATATAACAAATGTAAGGGGAATAAGGCTTTGGAAAGAAAAAGAGCTCGATGAATTCAGATCGTGTCAAATTGAACACTGTGAGTGCGGCCAGTCACAATCATGATATAAATATTAATAATATAAAATTGTTAAAAAATGTACCCAATAATAAATTGTTGGATGCATTTGAGAGCATTGAAATTGCTAGATGTAAGAGTAGCTTAAATAGGGACAAAGGGCCAATTCCTTACAACCCACTCTATTATTTACTAGTATAAATGTGAAGATTCCCGCCAAGGAGTTTTTCCCGCTGAATTTAATTTTCGCGGGAAAGGATTTATTGGTGGGAAAATTTAGTATAAAACAGGTAAGTCAAGTTATTAGATTTTAGTTTACCTTCAGTCCCCGAAGACGATAATTTGGTTATCGAAACGCGCATCAGACAGTTTAATTGTGAGTGTTGATGTAGTGATTGTGTGTAAACCGTGTATTCAGACTGCAGATGTAGTTTACCCCATCATGTACTCTTACCATGAAGTCACAAATCAAGGTGCAATTGTTTCATATATTCAAAGGACTAATCATTTAAAGAAATAATACATTTAACTCACTTTATCCAGTAACAAACTGAACAGGTACTCAACTCATTTTCGAAGCCAATAAAGAAGGCATTTTCCCAAAATTTTCCATCTGTCGTAAAACTATGGACTTTGTACAATATTGAAAAATAAATATAATCGATATCACTGAATATATTTTTAACATAACATTCTTAATAACCTACATCTTTATCATTATTATAATGACATTTTTCATGAAAACGTTGTGATACATGTAGTTTACTAATAATAAATAACCGCTTTATTCTCTTAAACACATTTTGATATATTGTATGTGCATAATATTTGGAAACAAAATAATTACTTTAATTTATAAAGGGGAACATATTTATTTTCTAATTCTGATTTATTGTAACAGTTAAACAAGAGTGATAATGGTCCTAAATTAATTGAACTTATAATTAAATTTTGAATAGATTATTCGAATTTCAAATAACAATTTCAAAGCTATACTTAATAATTGTTGCATATTTTACTGAATATTGGAAAAGTAACAAGAAGTATTAAATTGTTATTATACCGTATATGCATATATTAGGGAAAAATAATAATCGTCCTGCTATTTAGGGTGTTTCCTAAGTAATCTAAAATAATGTAGTGGGGGCTTGGTCACTCCATTTTAAGATTAAAGTTCCTATAAACATGTGTGATAATTCTTGTCGTTAATGAGATACAGGGTGTCGAATTGTTTGTAATAAATGAGCTCTAACGGTAAGTGAAATTTATTTTTCCTAGCGACGCTACTAGAAGTTATACGACAGAACTAAGTAGCCTTGAAATAATGTTGTCGAATACTATTCAAACCTAAAAACTAACAAGAAATTTTTATCATATGGATTTTTTATGTTGATAACTATACCTGGCGATGCTTAAAGAGGCTAGACGTATGTATGTGCAGCTTTATCCAATAATCGTTTACCATCCAGAAACGAGTATCAGAAAAATTGCTGATAAATTAAATGTTAGTGACGGAACTGTTTGGTATATTCTAAAACAGTGTAGTCCAACTGGCGGCCCGAGATGCCATTCGTTGTGGCCCGCGAAATGTTTTACGGAGAGGATTATATTTTCTTTATCCTTACATACCTTACAACATGAAAATGCCGTGTCGCTTGAGCTAGCAAAGGCAAAAAAAACTTTTACAGATGGCAATTTAATTAAAAAGTGATCCGTTGAAATGGCCAAAGCTTTTGAAGATTCTAAAATGGCGGAGAAATTTCAATCAGTGCCACTTTCACATCAAACCCTACACATAGAAGGATAGTTGCTATGGGTGAGCAACTAGAAAAGTCTATGCTTAGCCTAGTTAAAAAAAGTTCATATTTCTCAGTTTGTCTGGATGAAAGCACTGATCAATCAGATGTTAGTCAGCTCCTAATATTTGTGCGTACTACTTTTGACGATTTTACCAGTAAAGAGGAGTTATTTGACATCTGCCCTCTTTATGGAACGACTAAAGGAAAAGACATCTATGAGGCTGTGAAGAAAGCAGTTGATAGAATTGGAGGTTTCGATAAATGTTCAGCCAAAGCAACAGACGGGGCCCCATCAATGATAGGTAAAAAAAAACTGGATTAGTGGGTCTGCTTCGAGAGAATGGTGTTACTTGTCCTGCAATCCATTGTATTATACATCAGTTTCAAACCGCGAGTAAGATTATAAATAAGATTAGAGGTGGAAATCAATCCCTTCTACACAGGCAACTTAGGCAGTTTTTAGTGGAAACAGAGGCTGAGTATGGAGACACTTGCTAATGTACAACCATGTAAGGTGGCTGAGTGCAGGAAAGTGCATGGAACGGTTTTTTGACATAAGGAATGAAATCCCTGCATTCCTCAATGAATACGTTTCATCGGCCACAACTGAACTGGAAAGAAAGCTTAAGGATCCAGAATTCTTAAGACAGTTAGCTTTTTTAACAGATCTGACTAATCATCTTAACAGTTTATACTTGAGTCTTTAAGGAAGAAACCAGACGGTTTCAGATTTAATCGGAAAAATAAACGGATTTCCGAATAAGCAGAGCGTGTTTAAACATGCTTTGGAAAAGAACAACCTGACATTTCCCTAGCTGCTGCAACTAGCAGAAGAAATCAATAGTGAAGAAAATATTGAGTTTTCATTCACAAATTCAACAAGATTTGAAGAAATCGAAAGTCTTAAAAGCAGCTAACTGCTTTATAATAATCCTTTTGGAGCAATCATTGAAGATCAACCACCCGTCTTTCAAATTGAGTTATGTGACCTTCAAGCTGATATGTTCCTAATCACCAGACAAGAAAAGGGACCTGAATTTTTTAAATTACTGTCCAAAGACAAATTTCCAAATCTGCGAGATTTTGGACTGAAGATTACATCAATGTTCGGAAAATGCCTCTTCCTCCATGAAGTACATTAAAAACCACAACAGAAGCAACCTCATCGATTCTTATTTACGTCATCTCATGAGACTGTCTACAACTGAACTGGAGGTGGACATTTCCTCATTGGTGGATGAAGCTAATCGACCACAGTCTTCACATTAGATATAAAATATTAGCTCTAAAAAAATATGTATAAATTTTCCATTCATTTACAAAAACGTACTCGATGAGCAATAAAAGAAATAATACTTTTTTTTTGTTTTAATTATTTTAATACCTCACATTATTTTCTTATTACTTTAACAAAATTATTATATGGCCCGCGACCACATCAAAGGTTTTGGCCCTTGGTGCCTTGCAAGTTGGACACCCCTGTTTAAAAAAGATAATTTCTTGAATTGCCAATAGATTACAAATATAATCTGTTTACAGATGAAGCCAACTTTTCAAGACATGTAATTATAAATTTTTATAATGACCTTATATGGGCAGATGGAAATCCACATGCAATAGTTGTAACATGATTTCATCACTCCTTTTCGGTCAATGTTTGACCATTCAGACATATCTTCATTTTCTAGAAAATTTCCGATTCTTTTAAAAGATGTAACTCATTTTGCAGTGATTGTAAGCGAGTTTTTTCAGACCATTGGATCGGACGAGCATCTCCCCCTAAGTTCATCTAGACACAATCCTCCGGATTTTTGTGTGTGGGGATATCTAGCTCTACACTATTCCGATATTAAATTCAGGAGATCTACAGTATTGCATCGTCGAGCGGATGCTTTCATTTTTGCCGGAGGTTCACTGATATGTACTATTTTTCTTTCATTTTTGACACATGTTGTTGCTTCTAATAAAATAATAAAACAATTCGATGCCCTCTATCCCATTAACTACAAAACTTATCACGCATGTTTATAAGAACTTTTCTTTTAAAAATGGAGTGACGAAGTTCCCACTACAATATTTTAGATTACTTAGGAACCACTCGGTACATACATACCGCGCACTTTATTTGAAAACTGTTTATTTTTGATGAGTTTGGTAAAAGCATCTTGTTAATTTGAATGTTATGTAATAAATTGTTTTAATGAAGTTAGTCAATATTAATAATAGGGTGAAATATTCGTGTAATCAGGTGATTATGTATTTAAAGATATATTTCACAGGTTATATCAATTTTTGCTAATTTTATCATTACATCTTGTTTATTTTAATTGTATTCAATCAAGTTTTGATTTATACTTTGTTTGCATAATTCGAGCACATACATAATAAATTAAAATATAAAATCAAGGTTAAATGTCAAAAAGGTTTCATTGATGTTAAAAATATAGTAATTAAAAATGACATTTTCTTTCTCAAGTTAAATCAAATCATAGCTTATGATTTTCTCAATTAAACTAAATAAGAAAAAAAATCATTCACCAAGAAAAATCGTCATTCAATTGACAGTTTTAACATTTAACCCTTCAGAAGAATCAGAAAAACACACAGTTATGTTTCAGTAACCATTTCTACGAATTGCTATATCTACGTAATGAATATACATAGCATTATAATTAAATATAAAAAATGAATCTAACACGTACAACTACCATAGGTCTTTTATCGCAAGTATTTTGAGTGTTTTCTTATTAAATAAAATAATTGAGTCTGTTGTTAAACAATGCAGAATGAAATATACGCAAAAATCATCAAGATAAATAGATAGCAACAAAACTGTAAATTTTATTATCTCAATTCTAAACCACGTATATATCCAAAATTTTAAAAACCTTAAAGAGATATCAATCTAATGTACCCTGTATGTTCTGATTATTAAGTAAATTAAATATACTGTGACTTTCTGCAAGTATTACCATGTATACATTCAATTTATTATATTTAGTGTCAAGCCAACTTTGTAATATTTTTGGTAACATAGATTTTTTTTTCTTTGTAACTGACAGAAGTGCAGATGGACAATCAGAAGATCGTGTCAGATGGATGATGTCAACGTATGAATACTGAATAAAATGATGGAAGTGTATAGGAAAATCAAGAAGGGATTTAGCAACAACCCGAGATCTCATGATATAAGATTAGAGATAAAGAAGGAACAGCAATTTTATCTAAAGAAATTGAGAGAATGAAGAATTTGTTTTAGAATGCACAAACGAGATTTATATTATTTCAAATTTTAACAGATTAACTATCAGATAAAGTGTTGGGTATAAATGACGAGAAAATAAAAAATACTCAACAGTTACTCATTTGAATAATTATTATGAAAATATTTTTAAATAGTTCTGTTCATTACACAGTTAGATGAAAAAACTGTCATACGTTAGTCCCGAAAACAGTTCTGAGACAATCTTCTAATGACGAATAAGTAAAGTCGGACTAGGACATGCCTGTCTAACACAAAGATTCATTACATACAAGGGCGGATGTAAAAAAAACAATTATTGCTTGTTTCTCTATGAGAATACTAAAAATTGAATCAAGAAGAAGCTGGGAGTTATATAGCGAATTATAGTACTGAGATAAATGATAAGTCAACAATAGCAGTGGAGTTTATGAAATAAAAATGTTCTAAATACGCCTGAATATTCAAAGTCAATCTCTTGAATAACAAGACCTTTTGAAACCGTCAATTATCCTGTGAATCAAGAGAATTTAATCACAGGATGCTAAAAAAAGTCGACCAAAGCTGTTAATAGAATACTTCTATAAATATTTTAAGGCAACTATTTCCGATGAAATGGATAAAACTGTTGGCTTTCTTCTCGCTGAATCGTGACTGAACTATTCATGCTATTACCCCTGATAACTCTCATGTAAAGAAAAAACTCTAAATATTTAAAAATTGTAACACTTCTGAGGAATCACATTCTTTTAATGAATATGAAATATTTTTTCTTTATATAATTTTGAAGCCGCAGTGAAGGATTATTTAATGGACAATGATGTTCTTACATTGGTTAAACGTTGTTTCTACAAATTCAACATCTATAATGATATGAGATTTGAGATATTTTAAAAAAGCGTATATTCGAGACTACATTGTACAACTCACAGTCTGTTTGTTCGGAAAAAAAGAATTACTTTTCATTGTAGCATATTTGCTAAAGATCCGTGGGTCATCCTTTCTCTTCTGTTGGTAATACTATTGATACAGATTTCCTGGGATCATTTCTATGTATTGGTACTTGTTCAAAATGCGATTCCACTAGGTTCTGTTCATCTGGGACATGGACTAGATTTGGACTACTGCTAAAAAGTAAATAATATTATTTTTATATCATTGTAAAATCACTTTTACGAAGTTGTTGATATTAATAGCGACTCATGCTAGAAATATGTTTGGATATTTTAGATACGAGCTTTCACTCAACAGGGTCATTACCAGTGAGTATATATCCAAATCAAATCCATCATCGATAGTCCAAATCTAATAAATATCTAATATCAATGTGTATTTATTGTTACCGAACATGAGAAAGTGCTCTAACAATTAATGTTATATTATTGCGACAAACAAAAAAAGTCAATGACAAGTTAAAGGTCACAACGTGGAACAATTTTTCTCTCTTTCCTTTCATTTCAGTGACTTGAGTCTCTTTTACTTTTGTAAACAACGCCATTGAACTTTTCCCTTGGAGCAATTTTACTACCAATATGTTTCGTTTTGTCGAAGAATCTATCCTTAAAATAGAGCAGCACATAACATAAGCGATTTAAAAGAATAATACATCAAAGGACGACTACGTTTGGCGGCGGCAATTCATGCATTGTTGCCAGTATTAACAGTTATATTGAGAGGCTGGGCGTTCGTACGACAAAGAAAAATGCCGAAGATTATTATAGTACCGTCAAAGCTATACAGATTGAATAAGTGTCACATAAATTACAATATTATTTTCAACCCATTAAGTGACATTTATTTCAATTTTTCTGTGATGCCAAAAAAATGATTTTTTATATACGATAGAAAATATGTTTTTTGTTTCTTCTTTTCAAAAGTAGATAAGCATAGTCGAAATGATAAGGAATAAATTAAACATCTGCTCTATCCACCTACATAAGAAATTAATGCAAAAAATGCAAAACAAAATGTGAAATCCAAAAAAACAGATTTTGACCAATCCGCCGTAAAAACTACTATGACAAATTTGAATTAAATTATTTGTTCATTTCATTGTCTATCCCGCTTTATTAATTAATTAATAATTACAAAGTTAATTTTTATTTTATTTATGCTATTAATTACTTAAAAATTTTAATTACCTGTCAAAATTGGCACTCGGAGGTGGTGTAGGCGTTCTTGATAATGGAAAACTTGCAACTTCTCTGCCACCTGTTAGCGATCTATTCGAACCAAACGGTTGATCAGGAGACATTTGTGCTATTGGTGCAACTAAGACTCTGAAAAAAACATGCTTATGCTACAACATTCAGAAATTGATATAAATTTCTAGGAGGTGAAAATATCAATATAATACATCAAAATAAGATTTGGAGAAGCAAAAAAAGTAAAAGTTATATAATGCATGATTTATTTCCGATCAAGTGAACAAAAAACAAGTTTTTCAATCAAATTACGTTTCATTTTCCAAGACTGTTTCATTCAAAACTTTTTTAATGTGACTATCGTTTTTATCTTCTGGTGACACGGCGCCTTGTGTTAGAGAATGAGAATCTTCATTGTGTTTTCCTTCTGTGCAATAATGTAGAATAATAATTGATATAAATTGTTTTTCTCTTATTCAAATAATCGCTTAACAGTCTCAACTCAATCACTGTCGTTTCATTCAGGTATATAGTACGGAATTTTAGTTTCAATCTTATTCACATGTAGATGTGAATATCCTTCTAACCTAAACACCTTCAAACTGCTCTTAGAATCATAAATTCGTTGTTGTTTGTTCCATCATCGCATAAGTACAGCGATAATTTGGAATTAATCGTTTTCATTCACAAATGCACATGTACAGTGGTATTAATTTATGATATTTTCAAGACTTTTTCTATGTTTTCTAGTGTAAACACATCTTCAGTCGTTCTGATTATCGACCATCAGCCATATTTAAACTACCAGCCAATGATGGTTGAGTGTTTTTGAAAATGACAATTAAAAAAAAACTAAAGTTACTTGCGACCTCTATCCGTCAGGTCGGGGACTCATTGATGAATGAAATTTAATCATATGGTTAGACATATTTACGTAACCCAGGTGAAAAATTGATTCTAATGATGATTACTTAAGAAATTATAGACCAATTTTTTACCAATCGTAGCAATTGATAAAATAAATTAACCTTGCAGTATGATTCAAAGAAGACAAAAATCAAATACAACCTTCGAAAAAATAATTAAAAATAGATTGTAGGTGATAATTAATAAACGCAGATAATATATTTTCTATTAACACACTCAACACAATATGGTGTATGTATTTGTGCCAAGCTAAGAACTTAATTTATGGAAAATTAAGAAATTTCAGCGAGTCATCTGTTTCTACGTCATATTTAACTCTTCTGGAAATTGATTTGAAAATTCCCGTACATAATTAAACAGACTGCAACTTGTCTACTTAATTCCAGTGATCGCAGAACGAGATAGTTTGAAATATGTTCCTGGTAATTGAAGAAAATCACCTTCACGGAATGTATGCATATTG
The DNA here is from genome assembly GCA_026230145.1 of Diorhabda elongata. Classification (NCBI taxonomy): domain Eukaryota; kingdom Metazoa; phylum Arthropoda; class Insecta; order Coleoptera; family Chrysomelidae; genus Diorhabda; species Diorhabda elongata. The sequence continues at coordinate 41,409,609 of CM047926.1, forward strand.
CGAATTATCTAACTGCTCTAATTATTTTATTATATGTTCTTAGCAATGAAATTTGAAACAAGTTTCTCAATACTTGTATTTTTCTTGAAAATTTCGTCTTTTTTCACTTACGACATTCATTACTGATACTTGCATTTACTTTCCATTTGACACAAATGTTATCAGTACTATAATCACAAGTAAATAGGACACACGATTAACTAAAATTGACAACGACGCAATTGTCGAGTTGAAGCAATCACGTAGCGCAAAGAATTTCGCCTATTAAAGCAGCTTGCATGATGCAAAACAACGTGCAAACAATGCAAGACGCAATATTTCTTGATCAAAAACATATGCAGATGAAATCCAGCTCATTGTTTCATGCAAGATCTCGCACTTGGAACATTATCGGTTTGGTTCCATTTTTATTGCGTGCAGAATGCAATTCAAGAGACAAATTACTTTCTAATCGGCTGATATTACGTTTTATTTTTCTTAGGAATTTTTCAAATGTTTCTTCATCCATTCCCAATTGATTTTTGTATGTTTTCTTGTCTAGTTCCATAGCTAAACTCATGTTTCCCATTATTCTATCTAACCAGGGACTGGCCCACCATCGTCTGGATGCTCTTCCCTGTCCATCAGACTCCAAAAGCAACGCAGCAGTAGATATAATTATGATCAATTATGCAACGACTTATTTTTCTTGTTTACTTCACCTAGGTATTTTGATTGATTTGATTTGATATTGATCTTGCAAAAAGTTACATGCAATTTCTTGTGTCTAGTTGTCTTGCTGCAACACAGCGAAAATGAGCACAGTGCAAAAAAATCGAATTTTAGACTGAAGCGGGCTGGCATCACATGCTTTGGATAAACAAACCCAGTTATGTTCGAATGTTACCAGTATCACAAACACTCCAGCTGAATTAAAACTTTTGGAGGTGTTTTGGAAGAAACAAGTAAAATATCCCATGCAATGAATATATTCTGGTTGGGTAGTGGAATAGATGGATACAGCATTAGTTCAAATTTCAAAGTATGGAATCATCTGGATATACCGATATAGATAGAAATATTTACGCTTTCTAACATTGACACTATTTATTTCAGTATCGCTTTCAATGTTTGTGTTAGTTGCAGTCTTTAAAGAGTTTTTGTGGATAGTAGTTGCTGAAAAGAGTCATGACTTACATTAGCGCTTAGGTAACACAAAATACAATTTTTTGTTTTCCCACAAAAATGTCTTTTTTAAAAGTCTCTTTTCATTCAAGTTTCGCCTTGGCAATGAAAATATTAATTACAATGATGTATATGTGAAATGACTTCTAGATAAGGGTCGTAGTAAAGTTCTATCACATAGGTATTGATACTTATTGTGAACTCAAATTCTATGGATACGGAGAACTAATAAACGGAAAACATAATAGGAATAATTCTACATCTATTTATGAATTACATAACTATACATGTCATCCTAGTACCTAAAAACAATATGCATCTTCGGAAGAAATGAGAAAGAAAGGGCTAAATAAATATACAGTATTTATTTTCTGTATGTTCTTGATTGTGGTGAATTCCATAGGTTTCCATTTCTTTTAATTATTATAGAAATTTTCGATTGACATTGACAACAACTTCAACGTCAAAAAATGAAACAATGGTGAAGAAATGAAGAATTTTCTTGTATTGATTTTGTCTATGAAGTGGATTTATGTTTTGAAAATGGAAGTTGTCCAAATATCAGAAGTCTAAATAGTCGAGCTTTAATAAAATTGTGACTGAGAAATGCCCAGAAGTTGATAGACTTTACAAAATTGATGGATTCCTATGGATAACCAGGGAATATGAAAATTTATACTGGTACAGAAAGAGAAGTATCCACTAATGTTGTATTGAGTTTGGCAAAAAATATTTTTGTGTATTTTTTGCATTGTCACTGATAATTATTTCACCAGTTTTGAACTGATAAAAGTGAAAAACTACTGAAATAAAAAAATAAACTTAACATGTTGAAGATTTCTTCAAAGCATCCTGATGAAACGACAAGCTTTGAAAGGCGATCAAGAGTGACCGCAAAGGCTCAAGCCGCGATCTACTACAATTGAAGAAAATTGTGAAATTAAATGACAAGTTACAGAACGTTGGAATGGTATAGATAAATTTCCATTGAAATATTTTCAATCAAAGCTGGGAAAGAGATACTAAAAAGTCATCTCTGGCTGATCAAGCAGTTTCCAAACCAAGCTAAACTCGTTGCCTGTGGAGGAAGAGAAGTAAAAATATCAAGGTTAGATGATATTTTGCAGGGAGCAGCGAAATATATTGGAAAAAATTAGAAACTTTTAGGATAAAAGTTCCATTTTTAAAAGAATTTTTTGACTCTAAAATAAATTTATGATAATATCTATGGAAAACGTGAAGATAGTGAAATTTTTTAAGCATGTCAAAAAAAAATAGAAACGGGAACTTTTTGGATTTACATTTGAATAGACAGTCATGATAAAAAGCAAATGGTCCAAATGTAAGCTAATGTAACGTCATAATTTCTTTTTTTGTCATCAAGATCTTAGTATTTGTAGGCGTTACACAATTCTAAGATAAGCTTTTCTATGAAATTATAAGGAATCAATAATAATGACCGTACACTAATATTTATTTAGAAACCATAACCAGCTTTGGTAATATTTTGAGGAAGTTGAGTTATACTACTAGAAAAATAAAACTTGAAGGAAAACTTTGTTTTTAAGTGAAATTCTTGTTCTTTATACGTTCACACATTCAGATTTTTTCAAACTTCAAACTAATCTTCGGTACAGTTTGTTAGCACAACTTTTATATACAGATTTACTCTCCATAGTTTACAAATTAATAAATGCCATTAATTGAGTCCTTGGATACTTTATGAAATATCTTATATCTTATTTCCATATTATATAAAAACTATGTCCTTCCAAACCGCGATTTCCATTTGGCAAAACTTTGAACTTTGATCCCAAGGTTTAATTTACAGACCAACATACAATTTCTTGGCAAAAAAATTGTTTTAACGTTAACAAAAATCATTTGGTTAACACGCTTGCGTCATAACAAATATTATCGGTTATCTGATATTATATAACACGTTCACGTTGTTTCTGAGCAATTAACCGGTCATTTTTTTAATCACAAGGTTCTCAATTACAAGGCATATATCAAATTTTTATTTGTTAATCATGTAATGACATTCTTTATATTGCAATATGTAAGAAATATGCAAACAATTAGGTATGAAAATTTAATGGTAAATGATAGGAAATTTAAAAATGATTTCTTGATCGATGTTAGATTTTCTTCTCCATGTAATGGATAGTCCTTCAAAGGTAATTGGTTAACTATTCAAATTCAAAGTGAACAGACCAATGAAGTAATCAATACTTAACCACTGGATTTAATGCGAAGGTCAACAATGACATGAAATTTTGTCGGTGTTTATGAAAGGAAGAGTAGAAGGAACATTTTCACAAGTTACTGAGGCCATATACATAAAGAAGTAGGAAAATGTATATATAACGTGAAAATAGTGGAATGCAATGCATCTTTCGGTTAATCACTGGTTTCCAAATCGAGTCCCAGTCGAGACCCAAAGAGTCAAGCAACTCAGTAGGTAATCTTAGGTTAATGCTTCTATTACCAATAATTGAAAAGCGATTTTGTCTTGTCTTTCTGTCGAAGTGTTACTGCTTAAGCACGGCATCGTGTACGACATTCTACTGGCCCTTATGTTTATGCTTTCAATCCCACATGTCTGCTAACACAATGTAAAATCATCTAGTGTATAGTTGGCTTCTTCGGTAGAAACAATTGCATAATGTTTTGCATTTAATAGGCTATCGCCACCACAACCACAAAATATCCGTCTTTCATATTACAATTGAGACACGAAAAAATCGAGTACGGAGCTCTTCTTTCGAGATTACTTTTTAGAGACTATTGACAGAGTTCTGATAAGAATTTTCATCGATGAAATCAATTTACTGCCTCAATCCCGCAACAATAACGTTAATAAACTAGTGGGTAAAGACTTTGTTCTAATAATTTTTTCCAGTGGTTTTTTCATTTGATCTTCAGACATTCACCTTGACAGCGCTATATGCGGACGACACTGCAATAGCAACGAGATGCGTTAAGGTGAAAAACATCACGAAAAGACTCCAAAACGCTGCAAAAGAGATTGACGAATGGTGCAAAACATGGAAAATACAAGTCAACTGCGAGAAAAGCCAAGCAGTTCTATTCAAGAAAAAAAGAAGCCACCAACCCGACCGGAAAATAAAAATTAACAACGAAGAAATCCAGTGGACAAAAAAGGCCAAATACCTAGGCGTAACGCTAGACCAAAGTCTCACTTTCAACGAACACGTGAAAAACACTGTCGACAAAGTGAGACAAGCGAGAGCAAGACTATGCGGATTAATCGGTAGAAAAAGCAAGTTAAAGACGGAAACAAAGCTCAGATTTATCAGGAGTATAATAATACCGATTATTAAGTACGCCTCTGTTGCCTGGGGACATACTTGCAAAACAAACAGAAAGAAACTACAGGCTCAACAAAACATAACGCTGAGACAAGCACTAAATGTTCACTGGACAACAAGTAGCGAGGAAATATACGGAGAAACGGGACCCGAAAAAGTATTAGACATCATGGACCAAAGGGCAATAAAGCTATTCGAGGAGTTGGCAACACACCCCAAAGAAGAATTAAGGGAACTCATAAAATACAACAAAGAAGACTACAAGAAACACAAGAGGCCCAGAAAACAATTGGATGGATAGGTAAAGTAGGTTAAGGTAGGCTAGTTTAGGTTAGTATAAAAAAAACAAAAAACCAAAAAAAAACATAAAAATCATAAAAAAAAAAATTTCTATCCAAAATCCTAGGTTTTCAGAGACAACCCACAAGAGGACACCCCCCGACACGGTAACTCTGCATTTCATAAGCAAGTGTAGAGTTATACATCGGGGACAGCTATAGAGAAGGCGAAGGACCACTCGGATTAGATCTTTCCGACCGGTTGTAGGTCGGAAAAGGTTTACCCGAGGCCGCGAAACACACACACATTATGACGTCCAGACTATGAAGCCAAGAGAGTATAGCCAACAGGCTAATCTCTTAACAAAAAGATAAGACATCCCAGAATCTCCCATAGAACTAAGGGGAGAGGAAGGATTCTACGCGCGAAACTGCGACGCGAAAGAGGATGAGGACCTGTCGGAATTGACAGGGGGTGGTTGGAATGTTCTTCTTCGCACCTACTCGCGGATTTATCCGGGGGTGGATGCTTAGAGGGACGGGATTTCTCACGCGCAAGTGTGTGTGTGTGTGTCTTCAGACATTATCAGATAATAATAAAATAGTTATTAGATATTTTGGGTCTCAGCCCGCACATTCAATAGCTACGGACTAAACTTCGATAAACTTTCTCATCGTTTTACAAACCATATAAATATAACATTGTGCATGTTACTATCAACTGTACATTCAACGGTCATTTTCTGCAATAATGAGTTTCGCCTTGATAAGAACTGGTTTTTATGTTTTAATGTTTCCATTTAAGTAGATTCATCCTTTTATATGAAATATATTGGGACTTTATTTTCACATGAGTAGTGTGAATAATTTTTGCAAGTAAATTATCCTCATTTTCTCGGACTTGAGAAAAAATTCCACCAAAAATACAACGAATAGTGTGTCTCAACTGAAAAGATTTTTTTCGTGTTCATATAAACAAAAGTTGAAGCAATTCATACATGTTGGTTGTATGGATATGTGGTTCTACTGGAAGTGGGAAAGTTGGTTAACTGAATTATTCCAAACTCTTTTGATTATTCCATAATTTTAACACTTATAAATCCAATGTATTATTTATAATCGTGTAAGTAGACTTCTAGTTCAATGTCAATGTTAATGAATCACAAAAACGTATTTAATTACTGTAGCTTCTTGTTGACTTAATGTATTAATAGACATAGTTGATTACAAGGTTTCATGTGAAGGATATGCAACTACAGAATTATGTTTCATCAACTTGTGTGGGTATGAAAGTATAACGGACAGTCTAAATTAAAAACTATACGTTGAAATAGTCATGGAATCGATTTTATCTGAATCTGAATAAAGTAGTTCTTTGAGGGTTTTGGCTTATATTGTGTGGGTTATCAGATTGTTAACTATTTATATCCAACGTAATACGATTTCTATAATAAATTTATGACGTGAGAGTAATCGATTTAGAAACAATATCTCAATGAATAAAAATATCCGTTTTATATTGTGGAATAATAGTAGTAGTACTTTCGAAAATAGTGAGTTATGATTTGACTGAAATCAAGTATAAAGCTTTCCTGGTCGATTCAACCCCTTCCAACTCATTTCAAATAAGTTTGCAGTTACGAGTATTCGTTTTTTCGGAGGCACAATCAGTAAATATATCTATTAAACCGGTGAAAACATCGCATCTACATTAATGTAAGTTGTACAAGGTCCATGATGTTCATCAAAAATAATTGGATTTAATTATTTATCTATATTGTCCAGTCTTTTTTAATTATTGGTAAAAGCAACGTCAATATACAAATTTATGGTTCAAAAAGTTTCCTTTTTTGAAAAATATATTTTATTTTTAATTGCATTAAGCACTGTTTATAGAAAGAAAAAACGTTTGTCAAATCAGTAGAAAAACTTGCCAATTTCAATAATTAGCTCAAAATGCTCAACAAGAAACTAGACGTTAATGACGTTCAAGTTCATAAATAGTAAAGGTATAACCAAAAACCCAGAAATTGGATTAGGTGCTTAACCAGTGACTCTGTGGACAACATAGCAATTGACCCCGAATTTTTTTAAGATCTGGGCACAGTAACTCAAAATAAAGATTGTAATTAATGAATGTTAATTTCCGTCCAAAATATGATGATGAATAATTTTAATATATTAATTTGAATTCTACATAATGCACAGCTGTTAAATAAAGATGAAGTTAGGTTGAATTGAGTTATTTTACTTTTATTTACTCTTGTTTATTTATTTTTATTTACTGTTATTTGAAATAATTGAATAAAGTAAATTAAAATAAAAAAAATATTATTTAATACGTGAAAATACCCAATGCAGGCAAATTGAATAAATTTTTTGCGGGTATAAAAACTGTTATTAAATGTAGTCTTACAACTGATACTACTAATTATTTAAAATTTATGAAGTATTCACAATTACAGTTGATCAAACCTATGGCTGCGCATTGCACGTCCTCTATCTCAGGAACAGTTGAACGCTTGAAAAAATTGTCACAAATTTTATGCTCCATATTTTTATTATATCCCAAATCCTTTTTTGTAGCCTCAGACCTTTGATAAACTAAAAGGGGAAATGGAAAGTAATTTCCCTTCCTTAAATTAAAATCCACCGAATTTGTCACTATTCGTTATTTTGATATCTAATGTGCAAATTTTCATTATCCTACAGAAAACAATCGATCGGTTTTTGACAACTGGTAATAGCTTTTGGAAATTATTCAAAATTTCAAAATTTTTGTTACTCAAAAAATGTTATAACGATCGGAATAAATGGAGATCCGATATTGGGTACATTCGTTTTTTCCAAAGATCGTCTTTCACAGTCAGGTATTGCATTGTCGGGTTGCCGTTTCTGTTGACAATGACCGAACACTTTTCGATTTAAGATTGGTTCACGACAAAGATCTACAGTATTAGTTTATTCAGGTTTCAGCCACTCCAATATGAACAATTCCACAAAGTCCAGTACTTCGTGGCCGACCAAGGTTGGTAGAAGTTTGAGTTTGAGAGTACCTCGATTGGCTGACAGGGATTAGATTCCACTTAAGCACTCAGCATTTCTTTGACTTATGATCGATATTTAGGAGTCAGAGAGATCTGATTTGAGCTTACATAACCATTTTAAGCCATCACGAGCTTCTATTGCACTTGTAGAAACATCGCTTTTTTCAACGCTCCCAAAATTTCTTCTAGAACTATCGGAAAAATTAATAATGTGGATTCGGATAGCTTTTGTAGATTCCTATTATCCTATTTTAATTGGTAACCACCTTGTTTTATGGCGTAGATTTGAGAAAGGTTTCTTTCATAAGAAGTATCAAAGCTTAAGAGACCATCCTGATAATTTTTTTAATTACTATAGGATGTCAGTAGCCAGCTTCGGTAAGATTTTACAAATTGTGCGTCCGTACATCACCTTTATGGAAGTATTTCACCAGAGGGGCGCCTGTCTGTTACGGTCTACCGAATACTGACCAACAAACCGGCCGCGTTTACGCCAGTGCGTGCGCGTCAACCAAGTTCCATAGATTACAAATTTTGCCGCGGTTTTTACCCGCGAGTATTTTGTAGCAAATCACGGTTAAAAAATCAGTCGCGGGAAAAAACCGCAGGTGCGGCAGCTTGTATTAGTTTTCTAGGGGCACAAATTCACGCGATTAAAAACCACAGCGGTTTAACCGTGGTGCGGTCTAGGCCTTAGAGGCAAAAAATCATTTACGATCATTTTTTAGAAAGAATAATAATAACAAATCGTAATTTTTGAAACAATCATAGAACTAAAAATATAATATGTAATTATGTAATGTAATTTTTTAAGTGAGAAAAGTCAATTTAACATACAAGAACCATTACATACATTATATAGCTCGTCGGATTCGACAGATTCGGAGAATTATACAACCGAGGATTTAATATGAAATTTCAGAATCATTATTTCCATTATTTTTTCAAATATCAATCTTTATTAAATATATTCAATATATAAATCATCGATTATATAAAATCACTACTGAATTTGGTAAATATGATAAATTATTTCATATTTATTAAATTTTACCGCTTAGTTTATAAAATCCCCAACTCATAATGGGGAATGTTATAAATATCATGACTTATTGGCAATGTTAAAAAAAATAAGAAACGTGGCCCATAGAAATTATTTTTGAGTTTGGATGCCTACCGATAGAGGGCACAATTTACAAAATAACTTTAAAATTGGATGGACGATTTTCAAGTCAAATATTTAACACGAAGCCTCATGACATGAGATGAAGTCTTAGCATTTAACAACGTTGCACGCTTCACGGCAATCATAGCTTATGTTGGAAAGTTATTTAAAAATGTTCTGTTTATGAGCTTTAAATAGTTTAAGGTTGATTTGAAAGTTGGTTTCGACAAAATAACTCATTTGTCCGTGAATCTTTGGATGTACATGACGGAAGATACTTTTTAACATCCTCTTCAAAGACTGATTTGCATATCATTTCCGTTATAATTTGAAAACATCCTGTTAAACAATAATACATCAGTAATCATAATTGAATAATAAAATATAACTCAACCGGTACCGAATCTCATAATTTTTCAAAATTTAGTGTTATCACTGCCATGATTTCAATGAATACTTTAAAATATACTGACTCCAATAAGACAAAGTATTGCAACCGGATCTCTTCAAAGAAAGGACGAAATATTATTCGTAAATCTGAAAAGCTGCTATGAAATACATAAATAACAAATAATTTTTGGAGTAAATGTGAATGTCCTAAGTCACTTCGATATCGTGTGTGTTATATTCAGCTTGGTGATACTAAGATAAACTTGTTTAAGATCCACCACTTCAAATAAAAATTGTAAAAGGTATCGTCAGCTAGTTACTGTGTTTTCAATTTCAGAATGACAGTACAGAGGCTATTCTCGACGCCGATACAACCTTACGGCGGCGGAGTAATATTTAGATTTTAATTATTTACCCTTAATATCATCTATATGTTAGCGCCCAGAAATTAATGGTGGTGTACTACAAACTTTTCCCATTTAGTTTGATATCTGACACTATTTCATAGTTCTTGTTTCTATGAGGGTTGATCATTGGTTTAAAAATAAATAAATTAATCCCACTGTTATAGCTCAGTGGTTTATTTTATCTATACCATATAACGAAACGTCAACTGCACCAACAGCATATTGATTAGAAACAAATATTGCATGTGTATTTATAATCTGTTTTTTTTTATCTTTAGAAAGATCAGTTGGGGTGTTTGCAATATCTTTGCTAGTAGTGAATGGTCATTGATTCTATTTGGTATACTGCTTTAAGTAATTACTGCCTTGCTTCTTTACAAACTTCCCCAAGAATACGTGCCGGTGTTAAAGTGACCGGCCACACTCGTCTGAAGTTTACAAGATCTAAGTAGATCTTGTAAACGAAACGTCAACTGCACCAACAGCATATTGATTAGAAACAAATATTGCATGTGTATTTATAATCTGTTTTTTTTTTATCTTTAGAAAGATCAGTTGGGGTGTTTGCAATATCTTTGCTAGTAGTGAATGGTCATTGATTCTATTTGGTATACTGCTTTAAGTAATTACTGCCTTGCTTCTTTACAAACTTCCCCAAGAATACGTGCCGGTGTTAAAGTGACCGGCCACACTCGTCTGAAGTTTACAAGATCTACTTAAAAACGGAGTTTCTTCTATATGTTCAAATCCTTTATACTTATAAGTATAAAGTTATTGGGAATAACAATTTTGGAAAGACAATTCTGCACTCATATAGAATCCTTAAAAATATCACATTTCCTGTAATATAATCTAATTAAACCAGGATTGAAAGTTTAGTTTATATTTTGTTTATTGATGTATATTTCTAAGGATCACACTAAGACTGGTTACATATTCTCATCTTCACAACTACCCTGATTTAGACGAGACATCCTCTCCTATATCTAATGGTGGGAGGTGCAATCCTCACATGTTATACATTTTGTACGCGTTTTAAGAATTAATTTCCTATCACTTTTGACGTATTTTAAAATTTATACCTCAGTCCTGGTACATTATAAAATATTCAGGAAAAATCAATAGAAGGTCATTTCACTATTTTTTCCAATAGTATCTACATAATGTAACGTATAATCTCGGAGATTCGAATTTTTTATTAGTTTATAGATAAATTTATAGAAAATTTTGATGCCCACATTTTTTATTTCATTCTTTTCTCGTATCTTTCTGTTTATCAATTTGCTAATAAAATAGTAGAATTCAATATTTTTTAAGAATAAGTTTTTCAAATATATACACACTAGCTTCTCCAGCTCGTAATTTTAACCAGAAGCAAATATATAAAGTATTTCCTACTGTACACCAAATCATATACACATGTACACCAAATCATATTGTGAGACAACCTGTATATTCCAATAATAAAATATGAGCTTACCCAACAGACCCAGAATTGACAAGGAATGGTAGGGGTGTTGGACATTGACTATGTGGGGAACTCGCTATTGAACTTCGCGTGCTAGACATCTGACTATGTGGACATTGTGGAGGCCCTACAGCTATTGCTCCGGGACCCCTTCTTCTAGGCCAACATAAGATACAATTTCCTCCCTTCTCTGCACTACCTGCAACAAGTAATATTAAATGTTTAATACTTTCAATATCTGCAATCTATCTACTACTATACCATTCGAATAATATTTGATTCAACAATAACAATAACAAAAACTACAAAATTTTATTCAATAATTTTCCTTTGCTAATTTTATGTGTTTATCAAATAAAACCAACACACCAACTTGAATTTTGAACTCTACCTCCATTAAAATTTGTAATTTTCACTAACTAGGAACACAAACTATTATGAGATCATTTTGGATAAAATATTGAAAGTCTTCTGTCGGAATGATATTTTGTTCCTCGCCATTATCATTGTATCAATTCAGCAACATCAAAATTACAAATTTGTACGGAAAATTGAGAAATTAAATTGCCAAATCAAACATTATTCCTATTTTTTTTTGTATACTGTAAACTTATATAGATACGCTAGAAATAAGTCAAAGTAGATAAAGTATCTGTTTTTTTATTATAAGTATACTATAATCTGGCTGGTCGGTAGTGAGAGCAATAAAAACGCGTGATCGGCTCATGGGATGCTAGTGGTAGAGAAAGTCAAGTTCACACAGCTGCACGTTACATTAATTTATTATTATTATATTTTAAAAATTTTATTTTAATAATTATTTTAAGCTTTTGTTTAATTATGTTTATTTACTTTGATAAAAATTAAACTACATTTCTAACATGCGCTATTATACAGTCACATATGTGACTGTATAAACATGTACTTTAATTTTTATTATTCTTTAATATGTGGTATTATAGTTATGTTATACATTGACTATCCTCTATTATAAAATAAATTTTATTGTTAAAAGTGGCTGTGATATTCACTACGGTCTTAAGTGCACGAGATGCATTTATCCGTGGCCTTTCAACGGGTTTAAAAAAACCCGACGGGCAAAGGACAAAGATTAATAATCTCACATATTGGCTCCGAAAATGGTTTTCAAGAGAATGGTCTAGATATGTTTCAATCCAAGAAAATGGGTGACTATCTTGAGGACGGATCAGTCATTGTAATGGACAATGCATCCTACCATTCCAGAAAATTAGACCAGTGTCCCACAAGTTCCACAAGAAAAGCGGACGTACAAAAGTGGTTAAGGGAATGAAATATTTATTTTGAAAACAATATGGTGCGGGCAGAACTATTGGCATTGGCCAAAGAGAAAAATAAAATTGTTTAACGATTGCCACCTTACCATTGTGAATTCAACCCAATTGAACTCATATGCGCACAAATCAAGGGTGAGGTGGCAAGTAAAAACACAACATTTAAAATTAGTGATGTCCAAACTTTATTTACTAAAGCTTTGAATAATGTTACCCAAACCAATTGGAGTAAGGCAATCCAACATGTCCGCTTTTTTCGAAATAAAATGTGGGACCTTGATAATTTAATGGAAAAACAAGTGGAACCTCTAATAATAAATTTAAGAGCTGATTCGTCCTTGTTGGAATCAGATTCCGATTTAGATTAAAATAAAAATTCATCCGCCCTTATATCCCTCTCAACCACCTTTTTTGAAAACAAAGAAATTATTCAGGAAAGGACCTTGTGTTGTTTATAAAGATTATTATTATTATTTATATCGTTTTGTATGAATTTACTTTATAACCTTTGATACGTATTTGAATAAAACATATAGCACGACATTTCTTTCTTAGATATTACTTTACAAAATTACGATTAAAATAATAATTATATATATTTATAGATACTTTCAAAAAAATCGAGGCAACGTGTGAAATATGTAGGTATAACATTTAGTAGTTAACTAAGTGAACGAAGATTTTAATGTATGATTGTATATCATATGATATTAATAAAATAAAGTATGTAAAATTCAAATAAAAATGTTAGTTTGAAAAAAGCATTTAAAATTCAATTCAAATTTGCCACTAAATACCTTTTAGTGTTGTGTATGGTGTGATTCAGGCTTACAATTTCTCTCACACGCACTATGCATGTGATTTCTCTCTGTAATGAGCGGCCATACTATATAAAGGAAGATTTATAGAGAACAACGGAGCCAATCTTCCAAAATTATGGAATGTCAGGAATTGTAAGTTTAAAAAATATGTTCGAAATCAATTTTAGATAACAAAAACATTATTGACTAATTTAATAATTTGCTCGAAATAAAGAGTGATCAAGAAATGAGTTTTTAAGTTTTTGAAGTAACCTTGCATCACAGTTATTTAGAAAATACTTAATAATAGGATGATGAATATTCATAAGCATATTTGGTCAAACATCTATATAATCCATAAATGAATCTTTAAATTATTCAAGTAAACATAGAGATGGGAAATTATACAAAATGACATATTTTGGTAGAGTTTGACAAATTATTGAAATTTGTTCAACAATTAATGTAATTACGGGACTTTTCTTGTGTTATCCACCTTATTTCATGTTCACGGGAAATGAACAATTATTTGTCTTGGAAACAGATGTATATATAATTCAACAACTACTTTATTCAGTCCACTGAGTAAATGTGTCGATATTTTATTGTAATTTATTTCTCGGGTCAGTAAATATTAGAAAAAAATTCTTCATAACCAAATACAATGGTTAGTGAAAATGATTCTGATCGACAACAATTACAATATATTTATATAAGTTCAAAGTAGAATGAACATATATAACAGGAACATTTAGCATGAAAATAAATATTGATTTTATCTCATTTTTTCCGCTATAAAAAAATCTAATTTCCATGGTTATGTAGAGTGTTATTTTGAAAAAGTTAACTAAGACAGATTTCTGAATTCGTGTTTTCAATACTATGTTATTAGTAAATAGTATATCTGTAAACATTTGGAAATATTGTGGACCCACGGGATTTTTTTAAACAATTCTCTTTTTTAGGTTAAATAAATATTAAAAATTTTGTCCCGAAGAAGATAGTAGGTAGAGATATAAATCACTCGGCTGTATCTAGTGATGTTAGGCAAATGCTAATGTATGCCAGCTAAAGCAATAAATTGGTAATTTATTTTTTTTTTTCAGTTATTTTGAAACTTTAGCCGGCTACACATACGTTTAGACCTAATCCATATTTCAAACCACACACTAACCGCGCAAAAATCGAATCACACTGTTTTTTTTTTTGTATGGTACAAATGTTGTAATCAATATGTAACTATCTTCCCATTAACCAATCAACTTGAAATATACTTACTTACTTCCAATGACAATACATGTATCAATTGAAAAATCTACAAATTAATAGACCAGTTAGTGGTAATTAATAAAGTTGATATTGCATATGGAAAAATTTGTTCATGATTTCATCCATTTAAAATAAATACTTTTCATAAAAGTAAATACAATTGAGTCTTGGTGCTGACTTTTCAAAAAAAACACTTTGAATTAGCTACTGAACACTTGGAACTAATCATTATAATTCAAATAACATTTCTGCCAATTAAAAATTTAGTAAAAAAGTTCTTAATGAAGAGAAATTAGCGTTATAGATATTCATACTTTCTTTGGTTCAAATCCTAATTTGTACGTTATAAATTTTCATACGCTCAAACTTCAACTTTCGTGATTTAAATATAACTTCTGCTAAATATAAATTTAGGTAGAAATTTTATCGAGAAGTTAGACAAATTTTGATAAGAAATTTCATTCCTCGTAACTTGGTAGTGTCTAAGATAATTTAAAAAAAATGTATTATAACTATACCAAAAGTGTAGGCCCTTAAATAACTCCATTATTACCAACTTCTAACGTCATACGTACCAACCTTGTCTACTTTATAGAGCACTTTTGAACATTTATAAAGTGTGTTTTTGAAAAAGTTATATATTATTAGAGGCACAGATGCGAGAACGACGGGAATCCTCGTCCTCGTTTTATTTACTCCCCAGATACCAACAGACAAAACATTACACTCATCCGGTACATAATGCCAAAAATAACTGAGAAAATTCTTCTTTGATCTATTTTTCTAGTAAAGCTGGCATTTACTATAAACCAGGGGTGCTCAAACGGTCGATCGCGAGTGCTTTTTGAGTAGATCTCGAGAAGAAAAAAATTTTTAATAAGTGGGTAGGTAACTAAACTACCAAAAATGTATTACGTAATAAAATAACACTGCTTGCGGCAAAAAGCGGCTTTATCAAAGGAACGCGCGGCACTTGTCAAAGAAAAGCCGCATTGTTTCCAGACTAGACTGTACTGTCTAGTTTCGGGCGGCGCGTTTGACGGGAACATTCGAGACTTTCTTTCACGCCGATATAAATGTGGCGCCTGCATGAATTGGAGTCATTCTGAATTGTAACTTGATAGCGATACTACGTCGATACAAAGTTTATTATTAAATAGTGGAAAATCATTTTAATAAGGTTTGGGAGGAAGAATTTTTCTTTTGTATGGTGAAGGATAAGTGCATTTGTGTTATTTGTCGTGCGTCAGTTGCAATACCTAAGCGTGGTAACTTAGAGACATCATAAAACGGTTCATAAAAACTATCAAAAGGATTTTCCGCCACAGAGTGAATTAAGAAAACGAAAAGTAAGTGATTTTATATCTTGTTTGAAAAAAGAACAAACCATGTTCACAAGACCAGCCAAACAATTAAAAGCTGCTACGATCGCGTCATTTAAAATATCTCATATATTGGCGAAACACAAGAAACCATTCGAAGATGGATCGGTGGTGAAGGAAGCATTTATTGAAGCGGGTGAGACTTTATTTGGAGATTTTAAAAATAAAACAGAAATCATGTCTGCTATTAGAGAACTTCAGTTATCCCGTCCGACTGTTACAAGGCGTATTGAAGTCATGAGTCGTCAGGACATCGCAGATAAACTAAAACATGATATCATGGAATGTACATACTTTTCTTTACAGTTCGACGAATCCACCGATACGACAGACACTGCCCAGCTGTGTATTTTTACAACCGATGGAGCACCAGCAATGAGTGGAAACAAAAACGGTTTTGTGGCATTGTGTCGAGCTAATGAAGAATTCCCTTCATTTTTTTCATTCCATTGCATTATACATCAACAAGTTTTGTGTTCCAAAGTTTTAAACACGGAGGAAATTATGGGCATTGCAACAAAAATTGTGAATTCCATCCGTGCACGTCGTAGCTTGCAACGGCGGCTCTTTCAGTTGCAGTTGGAAGATAGGGAGTCAGCTGAACACCACACTGATTTAGTTCTTCACACAGACGTCAGGTGGTTGAGTCGCGGAAAGTTCCTACAAAGGTTTCAAGAATTATTGCCCGAAATAACAGCTTTTCTAGACAGAGAAAGAGGTGATGACACTCAGATTTTGAAAAACGAAAAATGGCTGACTGATTTGGCATTTTTGACTGACATCACAATGCAGTTAAACATCGTTAACTTGGAGCTTCAAGGTAAAGGAAAAACTATTATTGAGATTGAGATTAGCGCAGTAAACGCATTCAAAAGTAAATTGCAACTTATGATAGATCAACTGAAAAAAAAGGATCTGAAACATTTTCCGTCTTTGAAAGCAAGGATTCCTCAGTTTAATTATGATACGTATGAGGCTGAATTATCAAATATTTTGGGACAATTCGAAATGCGTTTTTATGATTGCAGTAAATTGGAAAATATAGCATCATTTATGAGTTATCCTTTTTCATGTAAAAACATTGAGGAATTAGCTACTGAAATAGCAAGTCAGTTTAATATGAACTCATGTTCTGTTGAAAATGAGTTGGTGCAGATTATATCAGATATACATCTCAAATCTACTGCATCTGATACAAATTTCTGGTGTTTTATATCTGAAGATAAATATCCGAATCTAAGGCAAATCGCCCTTCAACTGACTGACGGCATTGTTTGGGTCAACTTACTTGTGCGAGTCTGCATTTTCTGAAGATAATCAAGTCAAAATATCGCAATCGACTAACTGACGATCATATGTCATCATGCTTGCGATTAGCACTCAGTGGTTAGGTACCATCTTATGAAAAGTATGCTGAGGACATGCAGTGCCACGCTTCAACATCCAAAGCCACTCTTTAGTTAGGTTTAACACCATATGTATCTCTTTTGTTTTGTAACAACCAATAAACTCGCAATTTTGAATAACTGAGTTGAGTTTTTTCATTGATATTGTAGAGAAGAACCTAACTAAACCTAACCCAAACCTTGACTAAAATAATGTACCTACATTGTGCAGAAAGCTAATATCTATATATGCTACGGTACACCCTACCTACCTAGGTAGGGTGTATCGTGTATGTACGACAACCCTGCATCACACATACTTACAGCCTCTTAGAGTCGATCGTAAGTAGTCTAAAAATACATACTCTGTGCTACAATCCACATCAGCGATTAAAAAAAATGTCTAAACATGTCTAAACTTATTGGATTATAAAAAAAAATGATTGGATACGAAGAAAAAAATCTAAAAGTATTGATTCTAAAGAAAGTAAACAGATTTCTTCGTGATATCTCAGATGAAATTCATTTCTTATGCAAGAAATATTGTTATTTTAGCACTGCTCTATTCGATTATTGGACTTCGTGGTGATTGTTGAAGACATTAATTACGTAAAATATAGACCGAACTCGAATTAACAACAAATTAGTTCAATGATCCTTTCGAAATATTCGACATATATACAGAAATTCTTCAACAATATAATAAATATAAATTAATTTATTTTTAGATTTCTGGAGCTTATCGAAATGTCAATAAAGTTCAACCCATAAGTAATATATCAGGACAAAACCAAAATATTGGACGAAAAGACTTTAGTAGTGCACGAAAATATATCAACTTCTAAATTTTTGTGGCCAATAAATAATATAATTCTAAAAAAAAATTAGAATACATTTAGTTCAAACTATTACAGCAAATTACAAAATCTGTTAGTGAATAATCTAGTTAAACAATTACTGATGGTGAATATTACACAGCTAGACAAAAAATTGTTCAAAATTTAAAAAATAATAATATAATCAATAGTAGGGTCAGTTGAAACGACAAATTTCATCAATGGTATAAAGAGCTTACTTAAAACAAATTAAATGAAAAAATTTAATTTGGACTAAGATAAAATTGGAACTACACCAGACAAGTAATAAACGAAACTTGGCTTAACAAAATTCAATTGAATATCTTTAAAAAATATGCAAAAACCAAATTGAGACGTATTATTTTCTTCAAAACCCTATTTTCCAATTATTTTGGGGCTGGATTATGGTCATCGTATAATGATTTTTTATCTAATCCAAATGTTGTATTGGTCATAGTTACGTGGCATTTAAATTTGAATACTTGTTATATATCGTTGATTTTTTTGAATATATTTATTATATCATATTTAACAAAATATTAAATGTTCAAAATTATTATTAAAAATTCAATTTAAATTGCTACTCCCTGATGTCTTGAAGGTAACGTAGGTAAAAAGAGACCAGAGAAGAGAAAATGTTTTTAAATAAAACAAAAATGTTAAGTTAATTTTATTTAATGAAATTTCATCTTGAAAATAAGTTTTGATATTAAATAAAGTAAGGGTTGCTAATATCATGACCGTATGTAATAGGAATATCGGAAGAATACCCGTAATTAGTCTGAAAATTATAGAATTTCAAGCATTACTGAAATTTTATAAAAAAAAAATAAAAGCTCAATTTTAGTCACCACTTTTCAGGGGTAATATCTCAGAAAGGAGTGGGCTGGGGAAATTTTGTTATGGGAAAGACCCATCTTATTTTCACAAGAAAAACCACCTCCTGAATTATGTCGCACGAATTTAGAAACACCCTGTATGTGCTTAATCATATTGTATAATTAATTCATAATGTTTATTCATGAAGTTAGTAATAATGTTTGTACCAAAAACACCGGGAAACAAAGAAATAACATATACAAATTCCCTTGTAATAATTGTGATACTGTTTACAAATGACAAACATTACAATATTTGGAAAATAAACGAATGCATTAGAAAAATTAGATAGCTTTAAGAAACAGCAATCAAATATACAATTTATAATAAAAATACGGAAATTCTTGTACAAAATGTTGAAAACAAACTCTTGGAAATGATACAAATAATACATAAAAAAAATAGAAATTTGAGCAAAATTTATCTTCTTATTCCACAGACCCATCCAATTAACTTTTTCATGTGTCAAAACTCATATGTCAACAATTAAAAATGGAAAGTATTCTTCATACTTGAAGCAGGTATTCTGATATTAAAGTAATAATTAGATCAAAAGTCGAGAACATTTATTCAATGAAATTAACGGTAATTAATTCAGTTCCATTCGACATCGATTGATGTGTCCATTATTAGTAATGTAACAGCATGTACAATAATATCAATCACGTTGACTGCTGGTTTGAACTTATTTTATATGATGAAACTGCGGTCCATAAATTACCATTTATTGCCGATGCCTCGCCTTCAATTTTTGTATTTATCCACTCGGGTGGAAGTTGAAAGTTCAGAACAAAAATAACTCAAATTAAAATCGATTTTGTTCCGCATTATGGTGGTAACATATTTAGAAGATTAAGTTATACTATAACAACAAATACAAAAATGTGCCAGTACAGAGCTAAATATGAGATAATTTGATTAAAGTTTGTTACGAAGTCAAAAAAACATCTTCATTCCATTTCCGTCCTAAAGTCTCACGTACATTTCATTAAAAAATAGTACTTCTATCTTTGTAAGTATCAGGCTTCCGCCGCTGGATAAATCCACCAACCCCTATCATTACGACATTTCTTTTTGTCAAGAGTTAGCTATACACCCTTGTCTTCCTTATTGTCTGGATCTAATCTGAGTTGTCCTTTGCCTTCTTCACAGCTGATTCGGAAAACCTAGGATCTTTTTTTACGTGTTTTGTTAAAAAAAATTTCACTAACCTACTTTAACCTATCCATCGTGTTTTACTTTGCTCAAGCATTTCTTTTCCTACTGGAGCTGTTGTTTTCTTAGCAGCTAGTGCGTAGCTACCTTCTGGTTGTGTGGTTTTCATGGCTGGTTTGTTTGTTTCGCTTCCCCGGTTTTTTTGGGCATCGCCTGTAGTTCGTCGGGTGCTGTCCTCCTCAGTTTTTGAATTTCGGATTATCGGTTCTGCTGAAGGTGCAATCCGTCGCCTTGTGGGATCCCGCGCATCTTACGCATGCACGTCTATGTTTCACGTGCTCTGTAGCATTGTACAGGTCCGTCATAATTTTTTGTCCAACCACACTTATTTTTGTGTGATATAAGCACCTCAGTTTTTTGTCGGACTGTTCTTCTAGGGGCTCTATTACTACCATGAATATTGTTAGTAATAGAGCCTTTCTTTCTTTTCATTGAGTAAGTACGTATACCACTCAATCTCTTTATGCTCCCTTATGAGCATCTTCATTTCATTGAAATTTTCTCTTGTGACTATTTCTGTGTGGTTTCCCATTTTACACTGGGCGTCGATATTTCTTTGTACTAGCTGTTTCCTTATCACTATCCACATGAGTGGGGAGTTCAATATGATTGGAGATGGCCTTCTCTTTGCATTTTTTTTAACTTCGTCTCCCTTTTTCCAGATCTTCTTGTATTATTGGTCTATTCGCGGTGTCTATTTCTTCAATGGTTTTTCTCTCCGCTTTCTTCCTTTTTCTTCTTGTTCATTTTCTTATATGCTCCTTTCTTAGGACAATCATCCATTTGATTCTCTCCAGAGTGCCTGACTTCATTATTTAATTTTTGAGCTCTCGCGTCTTTTTCCCTTCTCTAATCTTCTATGACCGTAGGCCTGGCGCTTTTTCGTTTTGCATAGCTTCAAAACCTTTGAACAACATATTTGTCTTCCTCCTTTGTATGGTTTCCAACAGAGGCTGTATTCTTTCATTTTTTAGTTTCCTGTTTTCTTATCTTATCGCTTCATAATTTTCCAAATTCCTTTCTGCTGACGTGCCTCTATGACAGAGTTTATGTTTTTCGAGTTGTCAGGTTCCACGGATTTTTATTTTTCTATCTTTTCCTGGAATACCTAAGTACCTAAAAATATAATAACAAGCCGTACTGAGAAGCACGGGTTGTTTAGAAAAACGTTAATCTTGTCACAATACAAGTGCGTTGATAAACACAAATTCTCTTAAGAGAAGATGATTTACTCCATAGTAAATGAAATGGCTGATGCTAAATACCTGATAAAAGAAACTTAACCAGTATCTCGACTGATTTTCCTTCACTTTCACCGCTCTAGCACTTGTTCACTCAGTCAACTGTGTTTTGATTAATTCGGTTGAAAAGCTTAATGAAGTTGTAGTAAATTATGTTGGTATATATAACGGTAAAACTGGAAAACGAAAGTAAAATTTGAGGAAGTTATTTATAGGCATTAGAGCTAACAATACGTACGATATGTATTTAAATTGACTCTAAAATCTCGACTAATGAAATCAATGAATGTATTGACAGAAAGACACGAAAGAATGCTTACCTGTATGTGTTCAGTTTTGGAAAAAACTGGTTAAAAAATTCATGTCAAAATCAATAAACTTGTGGTTGAGTTATCAATAATTTATTGTTTCTGTTTTAGAGTTTTCAATGTTTCGAAACGTTGACGTCATTATTACAACAGTTTCTGTTTTTATCACATACAATTAGAGATACTTTTTACTTGAATTTTTATTCTACGGATATAAGAACTGAAATATTAATGCATCTTAATGCTCTTGATTTTAGGTCTCTTATGTTTTAAAAATAATTTTTGGAAGATAAAATCAAAATGTTTTGATGGAAACGTCAAATTTTGTCTTCCAAAAATTATTTTTAAAACATAAGAGACCTAAAATCAAGAGCATTAAGATGCATTAATATATCAAAAGGTCTAAGAAATAAAAAATCAAAGAACTGAAATATAAAGTGGTATGCAAAAATGAATGATGGTTGTTTCGCATTTATATTTTGTTATCTATAAGCTTATACTTTTAATAGGAGTGTTTCTCATAATTTAGCAGGGAACGTATAAATATGTCGACATGTCTTAAAGATTCCATGTACACTGGAAGGCTGTTTATATCGGATACAAAAAGGAGATGGCGGTAGCGAATTTTCTAGTACATATTGCTCAGACACTCTTATTTGAGAGCTTACTGCTTGATCAGAAACATGTTGGTTCTAATTACTTTCTGTGGTATTACTAAATCAAGTAACCTGTATCAACTTGAAAGGCAAGCAGCTGTCGTCTGTTTAGGAGATCTTACTGTTTTTTAAGCCACAAAGACACTGTAAATTAGAACATAATAATTAACGGTGAAGTAGAGATTAACATACCCAGAAATTTAAAAAATGTGATCTGTAATAATCGCATTATATTAAAAAAAAATTATCATAATCATGATACTACATCCATGTCCAATTCCCAATTGCATTATAAACATTGAAGCACATTAGTCAAATAAATATTCAAATAGATATCGGACTGACCACACTCAATGAAAATCAAATTCAATGATAGTCAAAATATTCTCCCTTAATAATTAATATACATACACGTTTAACCTAATTTTCGAAGCGTTTTTTCCATTCCGACTAAGGTAGTTCCAAAATATAATCGAAAATAAGCTAAAAATCGTATTTTGTCTTAAAAATAAACAGTTTTATATCATTCGGAGTTGACCGTTTACTCTTGCTAGGACGCCACTATTGATACATGACTGATAATACACATTTGCATTGATATGATTCTTACGCAACCAACTTTTGTTCCATCCCGTTCTTCTTGTTTCCATGATTCTTCACCTGCATTTGATGCACTTCCCTTCCATTCCATGATCGCGGGTGCAACATTTAGACGCATGAATTAAACTTTAAAAGGAGGATTTTAAAATAATATTTCAAAAGCCAAGAGGAAGGTCGAAATTGCTACTGCCGGGGCAAAAACATTATAAATCCGTTAATTGTGATAAATTTAATATATTTTTCCTTTATATTTCATAAGATATATGAGTAATATTGAAGATACAATAAAAACTCTACAGAAAACAAATAATTATTCATTTTTGACCAAATCGCGAGTACAACATCAAATTATCGAGGGTGCAATCTAATTGATGTGAACACAAACGTCAATTTAAATTATTTAGGAATAAAATGATAGATCAAATAATATATAATACTAATTAATTCACTTTTTTTAAAGCTTATACTAATTATTTCTTTTCAAATACGTCCATATTTGTCACTATAATTTGAGTTTAATGTGATCAGATCCCGTTATAAAAAATTGTGTGTGTCAGCTCCGACGCACGCACGACGATAGTCTAACCAGACGCAAAAAGAGTTTATTTAACTTAAAAAACATTGATACTGTATAAAAGTTAATTAATGAAAATAATATACATATATAACTTGTATATATTTATTCAATTTATTCATTTACATTTTACATTAAACTTTTTACAATAGTCAATAATCTCGATAATTCATATTGGTTTGATTATCTATTTTTATGTGTTGTTTTCAAATATATCTTTATATGAACCACATTGATAATTATTAAAATATTTAATAAATACAAATTGCACATGCTCATACATATAATACATGAATTATAACGTACCTTGCAACCACGTGTTTGTTAGATGTTCCGGCAATATCAACTACTCCTCTTTCTGCCATAGTTATTTGAAAATACTTTCAGTTCACTTTAGCGGAACACAATGATAAAAATTGAAACTTCACTATAACAATATTAATTATTGACATTTCTAATAAAAGCAGCAATATAAGTATGTCGACACTGACAAATTAGAAAGTTACGCATCATAAGATGCGCACCAAAAACGTAAAGAGGGCATTCGTCGATAGATTTTACTCCTCACATTTTTCTCATACCGGGTCCCTTATATATGCAAATCGATTCTTAAGGAGTAAACTCCAAAAAAACTACTACAGACAATGTGGGATAAGTTTTTTAAAAAATTTCAAAAGCTTCTAAAATGCTCAAATGCAGCAATCTGGAATTCAGACGCGAGATATATTGGGTCGTAACAGGAAAAGAATGAATTTAGATAAGAAGGGGATGGAATTTTATCTTTAGTGCTTTTTATGAGCTTTATTTTATGTTTAAAACGTTTTTCTAAAGAATCAATATTTTTGAAGATATTTAGTGAAATTGTTACAACTTGAAAGGGGCTGGTAGAAATCCTTCTAGAGATTATTTTCTATAATCAATTACAAGCTCTGGTAGTAAAATCGGGTGATCATTTCGAAATTACACCCTACATTACAGCTGGTTCTAAATGAAAAATTGGATCGTCTTGATATTTGCTATCCATCAGCTGTAAATTAACTCATAATTGTGAAACGAAAGGCTGAAATGTATTCCGAAGTCAAATCATCGAAGAATTGAAGGACAAGTAACTGAAGTAGACATAGGATAAAACAAACTAATTAGGGGATTAATAGAATGTACCTTCACTAAAGATGTTCTACTAAATCCACCAATAATCTTTAACTGATGTAAGTATCAAAAAATTAGGGATAACAAAAATCTCAATAAAAAATCAACACAACAGAAGGTTGAACATGTAAATGCAGTCGAGTACCTATGTATCATCTATCGTGTGCTACTTGACACACTCATTGAAAGCCGATGTGGACATATGCCAAATATTTATTCCATAGATAACCATGACATTAGTTCAAAACCCGCCAATATATTTGGCGATTGGTTGAAGCTAATATTATTTAAATGTACCACACAGTGTTTTCAAAGATGTGTTAATTTTCAATGCGTGTAAAAAAATTGTGACGTCATAAAGTGAATTATTCTTAGTAAAATGGAAATAAAATGAAATCCGGAATCTTGAAGGACTAGTTACTTGATAGAACATGAAATAAATTAAATGAATTGGATATTGATCTGTAGACTATTAGAGAATTCTCAGATAACTTGGCGCTGGGTGAAAAGAAGAGACAATATGTCTTTCATTACTTATTTTCCTTTGTACTTCCATCCCTAGAGAAATAAAATGATATTTTACGTAATTAAGAATTACACTCTAATTAGATTACCATAAAATATTGCAAAGCGAATGCAATTACAATGAATAAAAAATGAGGAAGTTTCAATTTAGTCAACTCAAATAACACAACGCATAAAGAATCCTTGATGGTCCTTAGAATGGACTGTTTTAGTGTTTTATTCCATTAATTCAACATAATGAATTATTATATTTATTGACTTTGGTATTTGAGTTAATAGAAGTTCTCTACAGCGAGTAATGGAAAAGTTTATAGCGTTGTAAGTTTAAGAGCTAACCACGTAAAATGTTAGTAGTTACCGTGGTAATTATATGAACAATTTACAAACAAAATTTTGCTTACATGATACTTGTGAATTACAAATGAGTGAAAATGGTATTTTCATTCCGGTAAAAACATATTCTTTGTATCAGCATGTTTTCTCCTAGAAGATCGTACAATAGAAATAGCGTAAAATTCATACATTACATTTATTTATAATATAGATTAATAAGAAGAAAAAAATAATTGGATTTTGGAGTGACAATTAATGTATCTTAAATAACGAAAAATTGTGTGTGTATAAAAGGGTAAATTTGTTAATTAATGAAAATAATATACATATATAAATATATATTTATTCATTTCATATACATTTATTATAACTAATCTACGAAATATTTTACATTAAACTTTTTCCAATAGTCAATAATCTCGGTAATTCATATTGGGTTGATTATCTAATTTTATGTGTTGTTTTCAAATATATATTTATATGAACTACATCGATAATTATTAAAATATACGAGGTCATTCATCGATAGATTTTACTCCTCACATTTTTCTCATACCGGGCCCCTTATATATGCAAATCGATTCTTAAGGAGTAAACTCCAAAAAGGATTTCTTATTATTAATTCCAATTTTTAGTTGGCCAATTTAAGGGCAATGTTTTCTTTCACAATTCTTCATACAATTGTTTTTATAATTTCAGTAGATGTAATCAGGAATCCAACCTCCGATTTCGTGGTCGAAATTAAAGAGTTCGACTAACTGTGCTATTTGAGATTTCATATCGAATTTGTCGCGATATAAGTATATTTGGCCAAATGGGGCGAATAAAAAAAGTCGCTTTTATTGGAGTTTACTCCTTAAGAATCGATTTGCATATATAAGGGACCCGGTATGAGAAAAATGTGAGGAGTAAAATCTATCGATCAATGACCTCGTTACGTTTTTGGTGAGCATCCTATGATGCGCAACTTTCTAATTTGTCAGTGTCGACATACTTATATTGCTGCTTTTATTATAAATATCAATAATTAATATTGTTATTGTGAAGTTTCAATTTTTATCATTGTGTTCCGCTAAAGTGAACTGAAAGTATTTTCGAATAACAATGGCAGAAAGAGGTGTAGATGATATTGCCGGAACATCTAACAAACACGTGGTTGCAAGGTACGTTATAATTCATGTATTATATGTATGAGCATGTGCAATTTGTATTTATTAAATATTTTAATAATATAATAATATATATTTGAAAACAACACATAAAATTAGATAATCAACCCATTATGAATTATCGAGAAAGTTTAATGTAAAATATTTCGTCGATTAGTTATAATAAATGTATATGAAATGAATAAATTGAATAAATATATATTTATATATGTATATTATTTTCATTAATTAACAAATTTATCCTTTTATACAGTATCAATGTTTTTTAAGTTAAATAAACTCTTTTTGCGTCTGGTTAGACTATCGAACTTAAGGAGTAAACTCCAGTCGTGTGTCGGAGCTGACACACACACACATACAATTTTTTATTATTATTATTATTATCGTTCTACTAGAAATTATTATAATAGCATTTCTTTCAAAAAATATTTTGAAAGCTTCAACAAGATAGAAATTATTTCATCGAAATCGAGAGGAAAAGTATTATTACATTCAAATTAAATTGATTTATCTTGGTGATATTGTAAGAAATTGTAACTTAGTTAATAAAATCGAAAATAAATTCTTATCGGACAGGGAACCAATATTTTCTGCAATTGCAGTATTATCTCAAACGATTTTAGCTAACACGTGGTGATTAACCTTAACTTCATATTTATCTATCATTTGATTACGCTTTATAAAATAAGTCAATCTTAAGCCCAATGAGAAGCATTTCATTTGAATGCAATTACTAACAACAAAATCTACTAATTTTTTAACATAACAATTTTTTAACCACTTTGGAACCACAAATTATACGATCTTGACTATTGCATGTTATTTTGGAATAACGGTGCACCCTTTCTATTATTGAGCGATTTATACAGATTTCCTGAATTGTTTAGACAAACTTTGATTCACCATCATAATTTCCGAAGAGAAGTATTAACAAGTTACGTTCATAAACCCCATAAAACTCCAAAATCGTAAATCTAATTACGAACTAATCTTCAGTAACATTTATAAAATCTGCAGTTATACGTTACAATTCAAAAACCCAAGTAACAAGTATTGGGTAAATATTTAGCACAATTATAATATTCTAATGAAGTATGAGGAAATGTAATTTTAACACATAGCTGTCTCTAATTGCCCAATCATATAGTTGTAAATTCAAACGTCTATGACTTACCTATTGTCCTAGAACTAGAAAGTGGACTCAGTGGATAGAAATCTCCATGCAAGGGACAATGGAACCCTATAGTCTGTTCTCTCCTTCTCGCCCTCTTCGTTAAGACACACAACACAAAACCAGCTACGAGCATGAAAAAACCCACAACAATACATGCTGGTCCGAGAATACGGGAATTTCCCGTGAATGTTATCCGAGCTTCATAACGATCCGCATCTTCATCTTCTCCCGGACCTCTATACGATGCAGCTGGAAAAGAAATACATACGATAAAATTTATAGGATACATTTCTATCTGAAGTAACGACATTTATTCTCTCCCTATGGCCAAAAATCAAGAATCTCAAATCAAATTGATTACCGTTTAAAAATAATTTATAATACAGACAAATAGATTGCCAAAAATGTCTTTAGTTTTCACTCAATCGAATTTGAAAGAAAAAATAAGCAATTGAAAACCAGTGTGATTCATATATTTCCTCCAATTTATAATGAAACATTGAAGTGAGAAACATAGTTTAACCGATCTGAAAATATTTTTACCAAAAATTTTGAAAACCGAAATCAGGAAGGCCTAATTAAATTAGAGATAATTTATCTGAAAGAATGAGTGGTAATATTGTAATTATCAATTGTAGTGAAATTAATAAAGTGTTACTACCAAAGATCTTATTGGATTAAGTGCAATTATAATTATTTCGCAGTAATTGAAAGAGTTTGTCCCTCAGAAAGCTAGACATTCAAATGTTGTTGATGTACTGAAACAAGCTTACCTTTCGATGTATTCAAAATTATTTCGAAATGAAGACCAGAACACAAAGCAAACAGAACCTGATTTCAAAAATATACAAAAGGTGGAGTGTGAATACCTATATTCTAATAAAAAAGTTGCAAAGGAAATTAATTTGTTGAGTTTAGGTGACAATATCGAGTAACAACTCCTGATCTTTGAAGTGTAATCTTTAGACTTAAGGCATATTGCGAGTAATGAAAAATAAAATAGGAATAAACCGAATAAAACATTCTCTAACACCAAATTCATTATCTAATAGAAGCACATCGAAAAAATTACAGCAATATCATTGATAACTAATAAAAAATATTTCAATATTGTTTTGTGCAGATCTTGACCTACAAAATAAATTCATAAAATAACAGAAAAATATAAAAATTTGGGAAGCATTCATCATACCATCAAAATTATACAATTAAAATTCTTGGAAACTTGGCTTAAGAAACATTATATAACTTTGAGTCATTAAAAACGAACACTTTCTTTTAATAGATATTTATGCATTTTTATAGGTAGATAATTATACAAATAAAATAAACAAATTTTCATTCAACTGCATGGGAAGCATCTTAGAACCATACATTCTCAGAAGACAGCGACCCTCTCAAATTTAGCCTTCCCCCGGAAAATCCTATTAAATGCCTTTGATAAAGAAGTCAAATCTAATATCACAGCAACCATTTTCCCAACAAAAATTTCATTTCAATTTTAAAAAATATATTAACATCGTTATAAAGAACTTTCGAAGATGTTATTTTTTATGCTGATCAGAGCTACATCGTCTAAATAACCCTAGTATGTTTAAAACTGAAATTAAACTTTGCAGAAAACGAATGCGATATCTACCGCCTCTGTAGGGAAACTAGTGTAGCCGTTTCCTGCTAGTTACGCTGCTCCTTGAGATTTCGGCATGCACGACTTAGTTTAGTTTTAAGCTTTGTATATATATTAATGTATATTGTTTTGTTGATTTATATAGAGTAAGTTTAAATAATTATCAAACTTTGTTTATTGTGCTACATCTTCACAATCCTCAACCCAAAGACTGGCACGTATAGTAGGAAATGCAACATCCCAGTGTTAGATCACCCAGTCAAATCTGCATTAAAATGAACAAGATTTGAGCCTGTTGAAGTTGTGAAAGTAAAAGCGACGCGCATTTTGAAAGAACTGAGAGAAAAAGGCTTTCTACGCTGTATTTTGGATTCTACTGTTGGATCATGGCTAAAAATAAAAATGATTATTCTTTTTAATTAACTGAGAATTTAAGATTCCATGTCTCAAGATTCAGAGTAACTTTGGTATCTACATTCTTTTTGAAAAATCTTGACCTAAAAGAGTGCGATACAATATTATTCTATAAACCACACTTGCCTGACACAATGGTCATATTCAATATGTCAAATCTGACATTGCCGTCATAAAGTTTGGCTTTTTTAATGGTCAACGTAGTCAGAACGTGTTGTTATACGAATGCTATTTGAGATGTTTACAGAAATATTAATTTTGGTCAAACAAGGAATTAAAACTTATCTACAGGATGAATTTCGTGAAGGTCGTCCAAAATGGCATGTTGTGCATCGATGCTGTGTTTAAACTGGTATTGCAAGATCGTCATGTGGCAAAAGGACATGTCAAAAAAATTTGTTCGTGTATAATTTGACAATCGCTCAACAAACCTCGTGTCGACTAGTCCAAGGAAATGCTGACAAAATTCGATCACGGTGCTTCAGAATACGTTTAAAAAATCGTGACAGGCGGCGAATAATGGATCTTTTGCATATGAACTCGAAACTAAACAATTATTGACATTATGGGTCTTTCAAGACAAGCCAAATCAAACAAAAGTTGTTCGCGCACGATGCACTTCGAAGCAAAAGGTCGCATGATTTTTTGGAATAACTAGACATGTCTCCACGCGTTCCATTGTAGCAACGAAGAACTGTCAATTATAAATAGTACGCCAGCGAAAAAATAAGAAGACGAATCATTCGCCACCTCGACAATCTAAGGTCTGACACAGTTCAAACACAAACGTTTTTGAACAGTCAAAGCATTGAATTGATGGGGCATCCGCCAAACAGTTCTTGTTTGGCACCCAATGATTTCTTCTTTTCCCGCAAATCAAAAATAAATTGCGACGTCAACATTTTTCTACGCGTGAAGAACCGATTGATGCGTTCAAATTACATGTTTTGGAGTTATCTCAATCATAATAGAAAAATATTTTGACATTTGGTTCAAACGCAGTGTATTGTTCTTAAATGAGAATATTTTCAAAAACAATAAAGCCATAATTATAATTATAAATATTCGTAAAATACCGTCAACTTGGTACAGTTATTTTGTCCGAAAATTGTAATTTCTCCTTGGTCTATTTGAATTTTGAAACTATAATCACAATATTAGCTGTTAGTTGACGTATATTTAAGTATATTTATATAAATTTTTTCATATTAACGAGTTTCTATATTTAATATGTAACAAATTTTTGTTTATGTGCCAATCGGAAGTGTATGCTATTTTTATCCACAAGCACAACAATCCTACGTATTACTATAGACATTTTTTCTCTTCTAAGTATAAAAAGGCCCAAAAAGCCGTCATGATCACTAACCTAATTTTTAGTAGACAAAGTGAGAGTAATGAAACATTCTTTGAATAAATACATTTTGGTTCATTAGTATTATAAAGATTTCTAGATATAATATGCATAGTAACAAATGAATTACTCAACGCAAATCGATAATGGTTTCTCTGATAAAATGAGAGAACTTCAGTCGGATTTCCAAACTTTATAACTTCGGGGAGGTAATAGGATTTATAGTCTGTTATCTAATATTTCAGCTACAAATGAATTCACTTCTGTCAAAAACCACATAATGCAGCGTTTTTCACATGGGCCAGCTAAGAAATTTTTGTACGAAGCCCGCCCACTTAGCTCGTGATTTCAAGTTATTTTATTTAAATTATCATCAACGGTTTCAAAGTGTTCAATACTTTTTAGGTAGATTTTATTAAAATTTAGCATTAATTGGTACATTACACAGGTCTAAGAAGTTACGCTACAGCACGAAATAATTAGTTTGGTGCTAAAATAACTTCTTCAGGGTGAATCATAAAATATTTACACATACCATTTATCTCCGTTAATATGGAAAATAGGAAGTTGTTTTTAATGAAATTTCAATAATTCTCATCAAATTTTTTGCCAAATATCATTCCACGTGTAAAATTTTGACTTAAACTTTCTCAACTTGATTGAAACACCCTGTATATTTCTATTTTGTCAAGTAGGATTATTCACTTTTTTTCAAAAATATATCAATACAGGGTTCAAAGTGGTCTTGGAAAACTTAAAAAATTTACGAAGGCGAAAAATATGACATGAAAAATGTGAAATTTCACATATCTGTGACAAATCGCATTGTCTCCAAACACGTATGGAACCGAAAAGCCTTCAAATCGTCATGTAAAAACAGGATGTTACATTTAACAAGTATATAAGAATTTTTGCATCCAGACACGTCTCCCTTTACCTGGAAAAAGGGTCCTGATAATCTAGGTATGGGCCGTTTAAAGTTGGCATGTATTTATCCTATCTATCGAAAATATGAATAATTAAAACATGAATAAAAGTGTCAATTTTGTTAGCACTTAATTTTGCAAAGACTTCATCGATTGTTGTGTTTGCGTTTGTTGTAGTTACTCTTGAAGATACTAAATCGATGTTACATGTTGCGTTTAAAAAATTTTCAGATTGAGTGGTTGTTTGAGACATTTTATATGAGAAAAGACACATTTTAATAATTTAATGAATTTTCTTCTAATAATGCTCATAATTTCTTTCATATCAGTACATCTACAGCTATACACGAATAAAATGCAAAAAAACTGTCGAGTTCATATTCTGCTATCAAATGCTAAATTGCAGAATAAATATCATTTGCTATTGTAGTGCCCTTTAACGCACTTTAAGAGTTCTTCGGTTATTTCAAAGTTACTGTTAATGGCTCGTATAAAAACAGCAAGTTGAGCTGTATCAACAGTATCAGTGCTCTCGTCAACAGCCATTGAAAAATTTGTAAATTACTACTACCAAATTTTGAGATAAATCATTTATTCTTGAAGCAACAGTGTTTCTTGAGAGCGAAAAATTTTGAATTATTGACTTTTGAGATGGAAATAAAACATCGGCAACTTTCAACTTTCTTTAATAAAATCACCATCAGTAAAAGGTTTTGATGTTTTCGCGATTTCTAATGAAATAATAAAACTTGATTTCAGGGCATCTTCGCTCTCTGAATTAGCTTTAGTAAACATCGATTGTTGACCTCGAAGTTTAGATTTTAAACATGACAATGTGTCGATTCTTATTGGAGTTTACTCCTTAAGAATCGATTTGCATATATAAGGGGCCCGGTATGAAAAAAATGTGAGGAGTAAAATCTATCGATGAATGACCTCGTTACGTTTTTGGTGCGCACCCTATGATGCGCAACTTTCTAATTTGTCAGTGTCGACATACTTATATTGCTGTTTTTATTATAAATATCAATAATTAATATTGTTATTGTGAAGTTTTAATTTTTATCATTGTGTTCCGCTAAAGTGAACTGAAAGTATTTTCAAATAACTATGACAGAAAGAGGTGTAGATGATATTGCCGGAACATCTAACAAACACGTGGTTGCAAGGTACGTTATAATTCATGTATTATATGTATGAGCATGTGCAATTTGTATTTATTAAATATTTTAATAATTATCGATGTAGTTCATATAAATATATATTTGAAAACAACACATAAAAGTAGATAATCAACCCAATATGAATTATCGAGCGCATCCACATAAAATAGAAAATTTCTAACATAACCAAAAATTAATTTTTTTGTCGATGTCTATAAATTCTTCCACGTTATTATGATTTATTTTATAAATAATTTTTCAATATTAACAACTGTAGTCAATAATTCGATAATATTATCAGAAAAATCGACAATATTTTTTCATTATAATAATGTTTCTATATAATTTTCTTTCGAAAAGTTATTTTTTAGCTTATTTAAATAATTTTCATGTACTATTTATTATTGTATGTGAAAGATTTAGTGACATAATTATCTTTTTATAACCATTTTTGTTAATTATTAAGATAATATTATATTTTAAATAAAAAATTAATTATAATAATTTAAAAAAAAATGTTTATAAAAACCTTTTTTATCAATTTTCTTAAAGTCGGTTAAAATTTTTATAATCATGCATTTATAAATTTTCTAATTTTTTTTTATATTTTTTGACTAGGAAAAAATCTAAACCTCCAAAAACTCCAGCCGAGAGACAGCGAGCTTACAGATTAAAAAAAAATTAATGAAGGAAGCCCAAAATATTCTGGCAATCAACCAATCTTTTTTAAGTTAAATAAACTCTTTTTGCGTCTGGTTAGACTATCGAACTTAAGGAGTAAACTCCAGTCGTGTGTCGGAGCTGACACACACACACACAATTTTTTTTTTTTTCAGTATAACAATCGAATTTTGACTTATGATTCGTACCATAGTGTCTCTTCAAATTAAACTTACAGACAGCAACTGTTTGATTACAAATCAAACACAGTGGTTTACCGTCCATGCTTTATGAAAAAAGAAATAGAAGAAGGAATGAGTATTCATAATATTATTATTTTATTTGAGATCTCAATAAAACATGAACTAACCCAGTTCAGTATTGCAATATATAATTTCCGAATAAATTATTTCAGATCACAGAACACATCAACTAAGCAAATTCAAAATAACAGCTTGGAAATAATATTTTCTATAATTTTATAATTTTTCAACTTATTTATTTATTTTAAAGTGTAGTGACAAAACTACCGCCCCTGCCACAGTGTTCGGCCTTGACGCTAACGGCGCGCATCGTCCGTGCTTATCGTGGCCAATTTACTGAATAATTGGCATAATGGAAAAAAATCTCAAAGATCCTCAAAAAAGTTTCTCATCTGCTTTCTAACATAACAACGGATATCGAGTAGTTTCCATCGTGGCTTGGATTTGTTTAAATTATTATGGCAAATCTGTCGACAGTGAAACCAACATGTATCAATGCTTATTTTAGTGGTGGTGTCGTGGGGTCAAATTTTAACTGTACCGTGTAAGAGAAAGTAAATCTTAATGCAGTACATTCTGATAGAATTTTGAATGTAAGCGAGTACTACAAAATAATTTAAGACAGGTGCGTAAAATAGACGGCCATGGTTTCAAAGATAAAATCGATATTCTCTAGATTATTCAAAATTTGAATGTCCATTACTATGATAAATGAAGAGGAAAGACACTGAATTTGTTTCAAAATTTGGCAGCATACAAAGAAAATTAGAAACAATTAATAGTAAGCACCTCAACAAGGCATTAGAATTGTTTACAAAACTTTGTGAATGCAAAGTATTTTACTTTCCTATAAAATAACCAAAAGTAAAAAGGTTTGTTAAATATTTCATTATATAGCGAATATGTAGATCAATTTCTTGAAATGTTGACTAAAAAACACGAGGCAATAAAGACGTACATTTATTTACCCACGTCTGATTTCAAGATGGTACACTGACTGTGGAAGTACAATATTTATTCTAACCAATAGAACTCATAAAGAGTTGTCAACTCACCTGTTAAAACACAGCCAACTAGTAAAAAAAGAAATCCAAAAATTGGCAAAATAATTTGACAATTGGCAGCTACTACGACACCCGCCACCATGAGACCTCCTTCGATTTTTTCGACGCGAAGACGAGATATGGGGGCGGGGCAGCGTAGTTTACTGCTACCGATGGCTGATCCAGCACTGCCTGAGATCTCGTTAGGCCTGAAACAATGAATTGAATTAGCCAAATGTTCAAAATTTCACCAAATAATTATCGAAATGCCAGTTTTTTAAAACACATATAATTTAAAGCATGTTGTTGAAAAAACAATTTTTTGATAATATTAAACAGCTTTTAACAATAAGTTAGTTTTCATAGAAATTGATATTTGAATAAACTCTATAATTTGATTATTTCATTCGTGTTCTTCTTATAAAAATCATTGATTCTGTTAATTTATTTAAATTCCATACATTCTATGGCATACATACTTTGATAAGGTTTTTTCTTAATCGATATAGTCAATCTAACATTTGTAATATTTCTATATGGACTGTTCCTATAAGTGGAAGGTATTCCGACTAAATGAGGCAAATAGTGTATCGTTCTCTCTCTCCTCCGAGCACTTCAGTTAGTTCTGCGCATCTTTTGCGCGCATTAAGCATGTGCAGTATATATAAAGTGTCTAGAATGACAGAGAAAATGATTATTGTCGGCACCGTAACGTAGCGATGTTTTCCCATACCAACTGTCCATATAGGAGTATTACATATATGCTATCTAATATGAGCCAGTCCAATTTATTAAAATATCAACAGATTTATGTATTACAATAAATTCTATGTTTCTGATCAACAATATTACCGGATAATATTGTTGCTAAAGTAAATATTAATATTAGAAATTGCCAATATTTTTTCATTTTGATTTATACTAATTCATTAAAATTAGTTGTTTGTGGAAGATTTCGAAAAAATCATTATTATATTACCTAATAACAACACCAACAGGGTCCAAAGTTGAACTGGTATAAATGATTGTATTATTGAAGTTTGCGTTTATTAATGTATTTTTATAGTGGATTATAAAACCAGTTTTTGTTCGTAAACTGTAAATATTAATGAAAATTCGCAATCGCTCCACTTAATTCACACAAACTTAATTAAAAATGAGAGTTTATTCTGATTCAAAAGCTTCACTTTCTCAATCAGAAAACCAACAATTCCAAAAATTGTATTAGCTCTACTCAATGTATATTTTCAAAAATATGAGATCCCATCCACCTTGAAAATCCATAAGGTAACCAACTATTGTCGAGTAAAATATTCAAGATGGGATTTGGGAATTTTGCAGGCTGATACTTCCCTAAATCATATTTATAAGGACCTTAAAGGTTTAAATTTCAAATGTGGGGAGTGCAGTGCCAAAAATCCAACAACAACAATTGTTATGGTTTGGACAAATAGTGAGAATGAAAGATGACAAAATAGTAAAAATGAATAAGAAAGAAATAAGAAAAAATCTGGAAAAAAGAGAACTAAACTGAAGACGAGCTAAACAGGAAGTAAAAGATAGGATTAAATGGAGAAGAAATATCAACTTTATACATAAGGCAGAAGAGGTTGCGGATAGGTAAGTAAAGTTTAAATAATAAAGTTTTCCACCTGTTATTCACAGGTGCTCAATGTAGCCTCTTTGAACCTTTTTAGATACACTGCATTTGTCTATCCGATATTCAAATTCATTCCACACCTTAGCTAGCATATCGTGAGTGATGAAATCGATAGTTGCTCTTATACGGTTTTTCAGTTCAACCAATTTTGTTGAAACAGTGCTTCTCGTCTTCATTTGACACACGAATTCGACCTGATGATTAGTCTTAACAGAGATACGTGAATTAATAAATTGCTTATACCATCTTCTTACGTTCTGGGTTGTAGGAGGGGCCGAAATTCACATTATATAGAAATTTCAGATTAGCATCAAGCAAACATAATACTTTTTCTATTGTACAGATGCTATCAATCTGGGCGTTGGCAGAAGCGCGGCATAGCTTCATATTTCTAATAGTATGTTCTAATGATTCTAATAGAAATAATCCGTTGATAGAGATTTTGTAAAAATATTGTCGGTTTTTGGTTAGGTTAGGTTATTTTAATACCATTTTCATTAACTATGACATTCCATTATTCATGGCCTATTAAATTTATATACAACTCTTCGGAGCTATGGTGTCAATCGACATAAAGGTGGCAAAAATATGAAGTACTAACATAAGAATGTATAGTTCTGATTCGTCGGAAATATGACTCAATTCTGTTTTGGAACAAAGCCAATGCTTACGTTTCATAATACATAGGTATTTCAAGAATTCTTGGTTGGTTAACACAATTTTTACGATGAGTCAAATAATGTTTCAGACCTCTAAAAAAGAAGTTGTTAATCAATCCATGAAAATTTTAATATAAATTTCATTTAGAAAATCCGAAAAAATAAACTACAGTTTTTTATAAATATTCCGAGCATTTCAATAATGATATATTTTGTCATATCGCCCTAAAACAAAAGGAGTAATATTATATATATATATATATATATATATATATATATATATATATATATATATATATATATATATATATATATATATATCAAGGACATTGTAATGATCATGACGCTGTTTATATAGAGTAGACATCTCGATATTTAGAAAATAGATTAAAAGGTCACCGAAACGATAAAAAGGAATAAAACTGCATAAACATTCAAAAATTCTTAAAACTGATTTGAATACACGGAAAATAGAATTTTTAAATATGGTTCACATACATAGGAACAAGAAAGCTACCAAAGGGGAAAAATCAACAGATTTCTATATTGATTTTATTTTTATTTTGATATTCACGATGTAGGTGGTCTATGTATTCATGACCGAAGTAGGTCCAAACGTCAAATTTTTATAAAGGTCTAAGGAATAAAAAATTGAATACAATAATAATAGTTCACCTTTTTTAACCATATAACAGTTACTCCTAGAGTTACGGGAATCTTTAAACGATGCATATTTAACACACTATTTAGTGCTAAGACCACACCAACATACAAAATTACATTACACAATCTGACATGTGTTTTGATAAGCAAATTATCGTCGTCAGAACCGAAGGTACACAATTTACTTCAAGTACTTTTGTGTTGCTGATCGAAATTATTATAAGTTTGTCCAGATAGGTAGATTTTTCATCTTTTAGACCTCTTCAGATAATTTTCTCAAATAAATGATCTCGATTTTATGTCTACTTTAATACATAACGTACAGCAACATATATATATATATATATATATATATATATATATATATATATATATATATATTAATCGGGTTAAAACATTCTTCGCCGTCTTCCGATTCCCAGTTTCCATTTTTCTCGATCTTCCCAAAGATCTTCTTTCAATCCTCTCTCTCGAATATCTTTCTCGATACCTTCTCTCCAACTTAATCTTGGTTTTCCTCTCTTTCTTCTTCCTTTTGGTGCCCAATTTAAGATTTGTTTGGGTATGCGGTCTTCAGGCATTCTTTGGACATGTCCGTACCATCTTAACTGGTTCACCCTAATGTCTTCCGTAATCGTGTGTTGCACCTTCATGATCTCCCTGATTCTGTCGTTTCTTATTTTTTCCAATCTTGATATTCCTGCCGCGCGTCTCCAATAATCCATTTCTGTGGCTTCAAGCATTTTGACTGTTTTTTCTTTTAGAGGCCAGACTTCGCTACTATATGTTGTTATACTTTTTATTATGCTATTGTATATTCGATGTTTGTTTTCCTTGGATATTTGTTTGTCCCACAATACACTATTTAGTTGTATTATTGCTTGTCTTCCTTGGTTATTTCTTTGTGCTATTGCTTCATCTAATCTTCCATCATTAGTGATGATCATGCCTAGGTATTTGTATTTTGTACAATGACTTATTTTTTGTTGTGTTTCTTCAAGTATTAAATTTTGTTGTTCTCCTCCAATACACATATATTCCGTTTTACTAAAATTTACTTCTAGACCCCATTTCCTGTATTCCTCTACTAGCTTTCTTGTCATATATTCTAAGTCTTCGTAGTCCTGTGCCAAGATTATTTGATCATCTGCAAAACACAGGGTATATAGTGTGGAATCGATTAGTGGAATGCCCATGTTCTTACATTTCCTTTTCCAGTGTGCTAGTGCGTGTTCCAGGTATATCTTGAAGAGTGTGGGCGATAGACAGCATCCTTGTTTTAACCCCTTATTGATGGAGAATCCTTTTGAGACCTTGTTTCCTATTTTTACTTGTGATTTACTGTTTTCATAAAGCTTTTAAACTGCTTTTATTAGGGCCGCATTTATATTTGTTCTTTCCAAGGCATCCCATAGTTTTGTTTGAGGTACGCTGTCATATGCTTTTTTAAGGTCAACATACAAAAGGTGGAGTTCTTGATTTTTGGCGGTTTTCTTATCAATTATTTGCGAAATCGTAAATAAATGATCAATAGTCGACCTCCCCGCTCTAAAGCCTGCCTGTTCTTCTGCCTCCATGTTGCAATATTCCTGTTCGATTTTATTTTTTATGATTTTTACATAAATTCTAGATATTGTACACAGCACTGTAAGTCCCCGGTAGTTGTCGCAATTTTCTCTGTCCCCTTTTTTATATACGGTAGTCATATAAGATGTTTTCCACTCTTGGGGTAGCGCGTCACCATTTATACACTTTTGGAAAAGCATTTGCAGATGAGAAAAAAGTTTTTCAGTGCCATTTTTAATTAACTCTGGTGCTATTTGACCCGGGCCTGGAGATTTTCGATTCTTTAGTGACTGACAAACGTCTTTTACTTCTTTAATTGTTATTCTAAGCGGAGATGTGATGATGTTTATATTGTCCTGTTTTTGATTTTTGAACTCTGGTCTTGTTTCTGTAAACAATTTAGAGAAGTACTCATCCCATTTTTCTAATGTTATTGGCGATATAAGATTATTTGATCTATCTTCTCGAAGAGATTTTAAGGTTTTCCATCTTTCTGTGTTTTTGCTGCCTCCTAGGTAGGTGTTTATTTAAGTGCAGGTCTTTTCCCATGTCTCGTTTTTCTTTTTTGTTAAAGCTTTTCTTACTTTTGTCTGTGCTTCTTTGAAATTTCTTTTATCATTATCATTTTTCGTACAGCAACAATGAATTCAAATTATTTATATTTGCAATTGTATATAAATATTTTTGGATGCACCTGGTGAAAAAAGTGTTGTGAATATCCAGAATTCGTTTCACAATTATATTGTATGAGTGGGTTATGTCAATATCATTCAAGAAATTAACCAGGTTCATACTTACTGTGAATAAAATGAAAATTGTACGTCTTTTTATGTCATAATAATTTAGTATAAACAGATGTGCAATAGATGATTTTTTTGCATTTTACCAGCATTTCTTCAAAAGTAGTATTTATTTACAGATGTAATGGAAGTTCTAGTTAAAAGTTGAATATGAGCACATCCAGAACCAACAAGGTTGGAGTATCAAGGCTGTA
Source organism: Diorhabda elongata (assembly GCA_026230145.1). Lineage (NCBI taxonomy): Eukaryota > Metazoa > Arthropoda > Insecta > Coleoptera > Chrysomelidae > Diorhabda > Diorhabda elongata. The sequence goes on from CM047926.1 coordinate 41,450,684, forward strand.
CTTTGCAAAATATCTATTTTGTTGTCTGATTAGTTATTCATACATATATAGTTCATAATGTAATCAAGCAGTTTCAAGATGAGCAGATTTTATCAACAATTAAATATCTAAATATTGAAATTCATTGAATTTAAGTATAGGGAATGATTCTCAAACTTGAAAGTACAAAGCAAATGCAATTTAAAAGAATATATGCGAAACCATTCGAACGAATTTTTTAAATCATATTTTCACTGTTAACCAAAGATTTAATTTGAAACCAATAATTGTCAGTTATAATAATTCATATGCTAGTGATTCATATATTCTTATTAATTTCGTAGCAATTTCGATATAAAATTGGTCACAATGTTTTAATATGCGATAAATAATTTGGTAAATCTGAATCTGAAGAAACATACAGGTGTATAACTTAAAAAGCATATATTTGCTTTGTCATGCAGCTATGACTAATCCTGTAGATATATCAACATATTTTCCATGTTTTTGAATAATTTTCATAATACCGGAGTAATCGACCATTGTCACACTATATAAAATGCAAAACCAAGACTATGACCATCTTTAGATCTGTAAGACCAAGACCAAGCAGTGTTAGACTTACCGAAAACCAAACCTAGTATTGTAGGATTTACGCAAGACCAATTTCGAGCACGCAGGACTACTGGAATTTTTTGACATTTTTTATTTGTTCAAATATTTTTGAGTATAGACAAAAAATTTCCTTTAAATGTTTTTAAAAAATTGATAAATGAAAGCAAAATCCTGACCTGCGTTCTTCCCACAGTAGATATTGGAGAAGAATGTAAGTATTTGGGATCCTGAAAACTATAGAAGAAAAAAATGGTTAAACGGAAAACGTTCTCTCCATTTGCTAGTTCAATTATATTTCAATATCGAATTAATAACAAATTTGCAATTCATAACGAACTTATCTCTTTAGATTTTTGATAAAAATAAAACCAAAAAAAAATCATTTGTAAAAACTGTTCGTTATTTTTGTTATTTGTACCTATAAAATATAGTAAAGAGTTCAACAGTCTTCACTGTACGGTTCTACGCATCTAGCTGTGTAATTTCGTTGTTTTTAAATCAACAAAAATTTAAATTCGTTTATACAAAACGTTACACGATAAAATTAGGTGAATGTTCTTTGTATAAAATTCAACAAACTAATTTTATAACCAATAAACGTTGGCTTATAAAAGCAAGTGAATAATTCATTGACAAATTATATTATATACTAAAGATTCGTGACAAACTACAATAGACAGACTTTTCAAATAGCAATCTACCTTTGCTGTACAATTTCTAATTTAATTTGTTATCTATATCATTAGTAGTATATTAGAATTCCTCATCATGAAAAAATAACTTAGAAAGTGATATGAACAATCATTTGACTTTGTCAAGATGGGTACGTCCTATATATTTTGGAATAGTTCCTGGTATCAATTTACAATTCAGACATAACTTTGATGTGTGTCAACACTCATTTTGGAAATATTCAAAATCTCCGATAAAATCACCAAGAATAAAACTAAAAGAACACGACGTGTTCAGCATATAATTATCTTTTAGCCGAATTGGTGAAGCATGAATCGTCAGTTAAACAGAGAGAAAAATGAATCATAGTTAAAAAAAAAACTAAAAAAAAAAAGCAAAATAAGCATAGTCTCTTGTGTCCATCATGAAATTATATTATAATTTTGTTAAATTGAAATAATATCGTTTATTAACCACCCTACCTTTATATTAAGTTTTAAAAAATTACTTTCTCGTTTTTAGTTTGGTTTGCTGATGGGACATTTTTTTAGTTTCCAAAGCTGTTAGGTATTTTTTTATATAAAAACTGGGTAAATTGCGTGCTATCTTCCTTTGATGAGGAGGCTGATACAAATTCATGAAACTATTATATTGTAATCTATCCTTGATAAGTGTGTTAAATATCAAATAAATCCGACGTATTGAAGTGCTCAAAAATCGCCTCCAAACATTCCACTACACATACATACATTTCAAGCTAATCATGATAACAGTACGAATTTATGTCATCGCTCCTTAATGAGTGTGCGAAATTTCAAATAAATTCAACGCATTAAAGTACTTAAAAATGAACCTCAAAAATTCCGTTATAAACTTACACACCAAGTTATCAGGAATTCTTGGAATAATCGTATTAAAATGGGTCTTTAGAAATTGTCCGAAATTTCATAAATCCGACATCTAGCAGTGCTCAAAAATCGACTTCAAGGCAATCGATTTTCATTCAGCGAAACAAATCCTTCATAAAATAGGCATTTTAAATTCTAGAAAAACAGGTGAATCAAGAACCATCAGTCAATTCGTTCGCGAAACTCGTAAAACAATGGCAAATACTGCAAAATTTTTTATCATGCATATTTAGCTTTAAAGCGAACAAATGAAGCATGAATTAGCCGGGGAGGATCGTAGACAGTTCAGAGCTCAAATGTAACCTGAAGATTATACAGAAAAACGTAAGTTATTAATATTCGATGTAAAAAATATGTATATAAAATCGACGCAGATATACTTTCCAATATTTCTCAGAAAAATTACCTATTGTACTAAAAAATGGGCGGACGTAATTTGGGCGCTAAAGCATTAATATACTTTTTACAACATGTAAACTAGGCGCCAAGACCGAAGGGTCATTTTAATCCTATGTGTATTTTGGGCCCTAACCGACTGAAGTACATGATTTATGAAATACAGTTATTTATTAAATCACTGAGATTTATAATAAGATATATTTTCGTATTTTTAGATTTTCCTATAAGAGAAATGAGCTGTTATCACTTAGGGTCTAAAAAAATTTACCGTTAGAGGGGGCTACTTTGCACTTTTTTTAAATGAAAAAACTGCCCTTAATAAAGTTTCCTCACAACATTTTTGTAACACTCTACAGAATAAATCAAATTTTATATTTCTTTATATTTTTATTTAGTACTTAAGTACATATTACATATACTATAAGAGATTTACATAACCTAACCTACTTAAAAATCTATCAACTTTCCCTCTATTGGGAAAATACATGTCGGATTATCTACCCTTCTTGGTCAGACAGGTAAAGAAGGATGGTTAGCGCCCAAATTACACCCGCCGCCAAAAAATAATTAGTAGTCCTACAGCACATGCCTATAGAACCAGCCCCTGCTTATAAATACAATCAAGAGGTATAAGGATCCAACCCTAAATCTCGACAAGGCAGTTGCACAAATGAAACATTCTCCGCAATCAAATTTCATATTAAATCCTCGGTTGAATTATCTTCGTTGTACGTTCCTTATAATGTAATGTTTATTTGTGTATTAATTTCTGATTTCTCTCGCAAAAAATGGAAATAAATTGTTGTTACATAATAACTATTATGAAATTGTATAATAGATGTAAATAATTATCTTTAATATGTTCAATTCTACAAACAAAGTTTATAATTTGTTATTCAACATTTTTTCTTAAGAATAATTGCCTAGAATTCCGGGACATCCTCTGGGTTTGAAACTATTAGGTTTTCGCTTGAACACAACCTGGTCATAATAATTTATAGTGTCCACATTTCAAAGGAATCTAACCTTTAGAGAAGTTTTATTGAAAGTCAGTTTCCAAGAAATGGAACAAAAGTAAAAACAAGAGTATAAGAAAAACTTTTCACCTATGGGTTAGAATTACCGATTCAGTGAATTTGACGCATCCTTTGAACATATTGTTATAATATAATGGCAGATATGGAATTTTAGATATGCTTTAGAAAAAACATAAAAATATTATTGCGCCATAATAATATGTAAATCAACGCGTGCAGTGAATATTTACGAGCATTAACCAAAAACCGCGATCCACATAATACGGAAAGCTAAAAGCGCGTGTCGTAATTTTTATAGCCCAAAGTAAAAAAGATACTAAATGAAAGTAAGCGATAATAAACTGTGTGACGTCTTTGATGACGGTAAATTTGGGCAAGGCTCCAATGTATATTTCATGAAAACTATTCGATTCAAGAAATTTAGCCTATAATAACGCGACATAGTGTAGGAGGAGTATTAATTTTTCATATACCGGCGGAGTGAACAGAAATACTATTCTGATTATACGGAATGTACAAGAGGAGTTTCCATCAAATATTATTAACTTATTTTAAACTAAATTTACTACTTGATAACGCAGCACAAGCACTATGTAGGTTGTACATTGCTTTGTGGAGTCGTTTCGGCTTTACAGCCACTCTGCACCTATACCTAAAACTTATTTTGTACAATACTCTACATTTTTTTTGTTCCGTTTCCAAAATACAGAGACTCCTTCCATATGAAGCTACTTTTGCGGTTCTTGTGTCCCACTTTCCTAGACATTAATACTAGTCTTTCAAGGTACTTAAGCCTTTTAGCGAAATGGACAGGACATTTGCAGTTTCCGTGGCTTATTTGCAGAATCTGCAGTTTTATTCCTCTGCCATATCCATCCTCTTAAAGTGGTATTTGAAAGGGTAGCGACCTGTCAGAAGACCGACCACTATGGAGGTAGAATTATTAAGGTAGAAGTTAAAATATTACTTGAATACCTCTCTCATACACAATGTTTGCTCTATTACTATTCTTTGAGTCACTGCATGCTAAATATAAAATTCAGAAAATTTGTATTAATTTCCGTATTTTATTTTGGCGGATAAATCAAAATATCTAATTGTTAAGATAAACATTTGTTATGAGGAGAGTTTTTGACCTAAATATTTGAAAATCATTATCAACATAGTTTATATTCAAGTAGGTTTATTTGTCTATTGCTAATTGTTTGCAGCAAATTATTTTCATATGTATAAAATATCACAGTGGATCTTTTAAAAGCTACTCTGAATCGGCGGGTGTAATTTGGGCGCTAACCATCCTTCTTTACCTGTCTGACCAAGAAGGGGTAGATAATCCGACATGTATTTTCGGCGCTAAGAAGTGCGGATAGGTCGAGTCATGAAATAACCCAATAGAGGGAAAGTTGATAGATTTTTAAGTAGGTTAGGTTAGGTTAGGTTATGTAAATCTCTTATTTTACATGTAATATGTACTTAAGTACTAAATAAAAATATAAACCAATATAAAATTTACTTTATTCTGTAGAGTGTTACAAAAATGTTGTGAGGAAACTTTATTAAGAGCAGATTTTTCATTTAAAAAAAGTGCAAAGTAGCCCCCTTTAACGGTAAATTTTTTCAGACCTTAAGTGATAATAGGTCATTTCTCTTATAGGAAAATCTAAAAATACAAAAATATATCTTATTATAAATGTCGGTGATTTAATAAATAACTGTATTTCATAAATCATGTCCTTCAGTCGGTGAGCGCCCAAAATACACATAGGATTAAAATGACCCTTCAGTCTTGGCGTCTAGTTTACATGTTGTAAAAAGTACATTAATCCTTTAGCGCCCAAATTACATGCGCCCCATAAATGCGTCGGTATCAGCATCATTATTTTTATTACTGAGACTGAGACCCTATCAAAACGAGTTTAGGTCTTCTCTATTGAGAAAAGAAAAGATTATTACGATATTCAGTGACGTAGGCTGAATGTTTTGAACATTTTGAATGAATCTGAATCGTACAATTTAGTGTTACTTTGTTGCCTTATTCATCAATAGAATATGACAAGTTTCAATTGTGAAAAGTTAAATTTATATTGAGCTACAGATAAATTGAAATGTAAATAAAGCAAATATTTTCAAATTATATTTATATTACAAATGATTTGTATGAACGAAGCATCGATTTTGTATAATAGTACAAAGAAGTTTAATAATGCTGTTATAGATGACAGATAGTATTGACAATGAGTGGAGAAATAACAATATAAATAAAAATGTTGCTTAAATAATAATTATATGGTGCTGAAAGGGTTAATCTGCATCAGACAACAAACATATTTTCGCCAAACAATCTATTATTCTTTCGCGTAGATGTCCTTTCATTTGCGCCAATATTAACTTAAATTTATTTACCTGTATGGTACAGAGTCCTTCGAAGTGCCATGTAAAGGAAGGTCAATTCGTCTACAATATTCTTTAAAATGCAATAATCTTTAAATCTGAGATTTCTCTGATCAAATCACGCTATTTGAAATTCCGAGAATACGAGGATGTATTGGTCTAGACCAGTTCCATGCATAGACAAAATATTGCGTTACCATAGCAACGAACAATAAATTATTAGAAGTGTTAGTGTAAAGTTTGACGTCAAAAAAGAAAACCAGAGCTAAGCAATAAATTGAAAGAAAGAAGATGTCCACCGAAATTGTGAAAATCGAAAAATTGAAGTATCGAGCCATCATAAAGTACTTGTTTTAAAAAGGTTAATAGGTAAGCAGATTTACGAAGATATGTTTAATACCGTTGGTGATCAACGTCATTCGTATGCGACCGTGAAAAATTGGACTACAAGCTTCAAAAGAGGTAAATTTTCCATTGAAGATGATGACCGATCGGGAAGGCCAGTTTCTGTTTCAGTCCCCGAAAATATCGATGCAGTTCATGACACGATTTTATTAGACCGTCGAATTGGGCTAAAACGGATATTTGAGGCACTAAATATTTCATACGAACGCGTTCATCATATAGTTGTCAATTTGGACATGAGAAAAATTGCTGCAAAATGGATCCCCAAATTTTCGAATGCTGACCAAAACCGTGCAAGGGTAGAAGTATTGCGTTCAATCTGTGCTCGATTTGAAAAGGTCCTAAATTTTCTTCCAACTAGGAAGTAATAAAAGTTGTGGAGGTTTGGTTTGCAGAGCAAGAAGAAACATTTTTTTTGAAAGGTCTAGAGACGTTGCAGGTTCGCTGTAATAAATGTATACAATTAAGAGGAGAATATGTTGAGTAATAAAATATTTTGACATTAAAATTTTGTTTGGTTCTATAGTAGCCTAAGAATTTTTCAATATATCCTGGTATATAGATATGAAAACTTGAGAAAGGACACATTTTAAATCTGAATGATTCATTCTTAATCTCATACTGGGTAGGTTTATGAAGTTTCAATTGCAAAGTTGTATTAAGAGCATTGTAAACCAGAAAAAAGGAAATATTGCTACTTTCCTATCGGAAATTTTACAATTTAATGTGACTACTCGGAAAAACCTCCGTCCTGTATATTATGAAATGTAAAATAAGCAACCGTGAGATATTAACCAATGATCTTGTACCTTGGTGAAGGGGAAAATGGAAATAGCTTGGTATGGTAGGCTATTTTCTTAAAATTTAATCATAGGTATACACCCAATCAAATATATTAGTCAAAAATTCTATGCAAAAATCTTTATAATAAACCTCCGTGGGCTGTAAAGAAGAGAATATACAAAAAATATTTTATTACCAAAAGTAAAGTACAATACAATAGTATTTCTCTACATAATTACCATGACAATTAAGGCATTTGTCATATCTGTGAACAATACCCTCTTCATAAAATGTAGCCACCAATGATTGGAAGTGAGTTGTTACGGTTCCTTTGAGCTCCACGTCAGTTTAGAAGTGCCTCCCACCAAGCCACTGCTTTAGTTCAGGGAAAATATGAAAATCACACACGGCTAGGTCGGGACAGTATGGTGGATGTTCGAAAATGTCTCGTTGAAATTGCTGAATGAATCGTTGGGTTTACACGACGGGCATTATCGTGGATCAAAACAATTCCAGTATTCAGCACGTATCTTCATTTGTTTTGAATAGCTATCCGTAAGCGTCATAAAGTTTCACAATATAAATATCTGCATTAGATGTTGTTCCAGGCTGCACAAACTCCATAAACAACACAAATTTTTCGTTCCAAGTAACAATTGCCATAATCTTAAGGCCGTTGAAGGCTCGTTTGAATTTTGTGGGTCTTGTTGGAAAATTTGTGTGTATCCATTATTGTGATTGTCGTTTCGTTTCGAAAATTACATAGATGAACCTTAGAGTTTCCCTAACCACTTGGCCATGTCGCTGAACAATATCGTTTATAGTGACAGACTTGCGTCCTTGACCTTCTTCATCATAAGCATCAGTTTGGACATTTTTAAATTTTCGACTGGATTCACGAATAATGAATTTCCGCTGCACTGTTCCCTTCTGCTCGCAATTCAACTTTTGCAGGAGAATCAATAGTGGCAGCCACGCTTATGTGACTGTAATACAACGGAAAATAGACTTGTTGGAATCGTCAGTGACAAATCGTCACACCTGCTGCATTTCTGGCCATCATACTGTGCCATCGGAGGTTGAAAACAAACAAACCTCGTATTTGTATTACCAAGAATTGCGATGTATCAGATGATAATATGGATCATATAAATTTAAGTTAATTAGACACAAGATGCGTATACAAAGGATACTGAACTTTAGACCTAAATTATATTCCATTGTTTCGAATAAACGTCTTTTCAAGATTCATTGTAGGTATAAATTTTCTTGAAAAAACATTTTGTTACAGGAAATTCAATTTATATTTTACTTGATGAAAAATCTTACTTCTGATATGCTCTGTGTTTTCAAATAGAAATGATTTTGATATTTCGGCAAAATTCTGTCTTTATCAAAATATTCTTGAATCAATTTGAAACACTCATCATGTAGTAATTAAGAGACAGAAATCTTAAAACCAATTCAGGTACTCAAAAGTAACTGTTACCTAATATGATTGAATTATTTTTTGTTCCGGTCGTACTGAATTACTCATAACCTACTTATATTAAAATTTCTCATTAGATTAAATCATTTGGTATGGTACATTAGAGCCATAGAATTCAGTATCTCGAAACAATAAGCTTCTATTCTAACGACATATCTGAACAGACTTCTTTGTTCGTTCAAGGTTCACTTTCTCCTTTATTTCATTGTTTTATATGGACACATTCCAAAATGATTTACTCATAAAATATAAATAATACATTGGCGTTACATAAAAATTTATTTTAATTAAATTAGTACCAGTTAATAATAGAAGTTCTTCCGTTTATTTCGATCTAGATAATTATGACTCATCGGCTGATAAAATACAATGCATGTCATCATCAGCATTGCTAACAAAGAGCATAACTATTGAATAATCAACAATCAGATATAACCAAAAAATTAGATACCAGTGACCTCGAATGATGAATAGCAAGTAAAATCGTTTTGATTTTTTAAAAGTTATATATTGAAAAAAAATATATATTACAAACTCTTTCCATTTTTTGATATATATTGTGAAAAAGTATTTCAAAATATGTATTTGAAAATATTTTACACTTTTCCTATGAAATAGCTTAATTTTAATTAATTCTTGTGTATTGAATCTGAAGAATCTAGGATTTGAACGGAAAATTTGTCTTAAAACTACAAGGAATTCGTTCTCTTTATTAGTTTAGTTCAAAAACAATACCAATAAAACGAAATGTAGAAAATAAGTAACTACTTACTTACGCTCCATTAAATTAACTTTAACCATGACGAAAGTCAAAGTGAAGTGGGTCCTAGTACTATGTTGTATTTCATAAATCTGTACCTTGAAACAAAAAGGGCCAATGCCTATTTTCGTCAAATGACAGAAAACCCAATTTAAATTTGAGGAATTGGCCATTTTTGCATTTCCAGTAAATAACTTTAGTCGTGACAAAATATTTGAGTTTCAATGATCTAATAATAAGAGGACTTTGGTCCTTTTAACAATTACTATATGTCGCATCCTGAATTCAATTGTGCATTTAACTCAAATTTTGAAATTTTGGACATTGGGTCGGATTAAGATTTATAAGGCGCGGGGCTAAAATAATGACGGGGCCCCCTTTAGGAATTCGAAAACCCGGAAAAATTCACAAAATAATATCAATACGTTAGATTTGTAGGGCCCGGGGCTATAGCCCCTCCAAGCCGCTAGCTTAATCAGGCCCTGTTGCAAACAAATAAATCTTTAATAAAGTGGAAATTTAGATAATTCTATTATTTTGCATCTCCTGCTAAACGTCTATACATAATTATATTTTAGTAATATTTGATCTGCCGGAGTGAGTCCTAGAGGTGGGCAAACTTTTGAATAATTATTATCAATAAGACAAAACGAAAAACTATCTAAGGTTTTCCAAAATGCGCAAATGTTCAAAATTATATAAAATATTGAATAAAAAATTGTTTTTTCTAAGAATGGGTTGGTATTAGGTTCATAATAATTAAAAAATTTCATATTTTGAGCAGGGCGCATGTAATTTGGGCGCTAAAGGATTAATGTACTTTTTACAACATGTAAACTAGGCGCCAAGACAGAAGAGTCATTTTAATCCTATGTGTATTTTGGGCGCTAACCGACTGAAGTACATGATTTATGAAATACAGTTATTTATTAAATCACCGACATTTATAATGAGATATATTTTTGTATTTTTAGATTTTCCTATAAGAGAAATGACCTATTATCACTTAAGGTCTGAAAAAATTTACCGTTAGAGGGTGCTACTTTGCACTTTTTTTTAAATTAAATATCTGCCCTTAATAAAGTTTCCTCACAACATTTTTGTAACACTCTACAGAATAAATCAAATTTTATATTTCTTTATATTTTTATTTAGTACTTAAGTACATATTACATGTAAAATAAGAGATTTACATAACCTAACCTAACCTAACCTACTTAAAAATCTATCAACTTTCCCTCTATTGGGAAAATACATGTCCGATTATCTACCCTTCTTGGTCAGACAGGTAAAGAAGGATGGTTAGCGCCCAAATTACACCCGCCGTTTGAAATTTCCATAAACATTTCAAGCTTAATTCAAGATACCGTCTTTATACCAACAAATGTGCGTTCGAAACACTTACCGTAGTTTATGTGATAGTTGTAAATAAAAGATTTTTGAATGATGTCAAAAAAGAAGTTTTTCTTCCATTAATTGATGTAAAATGAATAATTTCTAATTGTCATTAGTGACAGGTGTTTATTGTAATTAGATACCTTTTAACTTAACTTTTGTCATCAAACACGATATTATAACGATTCTTATAATGAGAGGTAATCACGGTAATCAATGACAGCATCCAAATCGGAATAACATTACCAAAACTGTTGCTTGGAGGACTGTAATAAAGCCAAAAGTCGCTCAAAAATTGGTAATCCAAGACAGACAACTTATAATAGTATCCTAAGCACAGTTCAGTCAATTCTTCTTTTTTCAATTACGTTATTCTATTCAGAATTAATTCATTCATTGATATTCATTGAAACAGTCATTCTTTTTCTACTACAATCACCTTTAGTCATGTACACCTAAATGCATTTTAAACAGAAATCCAGTTTATCTTGAATCGTGTCTATACAGAAATAATAAAAAATTTATAGAACTTTACTATGCTATTTAAGTTTAAGTATTCATGCTGAAAAGTCTGACAGACAATGCTTTATCGGCACTAACTGTACACCTGCCCCACTGTAGGACCAACTGTACTTTGTCTCGATTTGTGAGTCATTCGCATCTGCTTCTACCGCTATCGGTGTTGCCAAGTCTACCATTATTGATGCCGGTTTTAGCGATATACTTTCCTACAACTTATAGTTCTCGAATTAAATATTCAAGGGATTTTTAAAAACAGTGGACTCGTACCTGAGATAGGTAGAAACCTGAAAAAATATTGGGGTTTGCTTTGTAAAAAATTATAGTAACGCTAACCGTTTTCAAGATAAAGGGCGTTGAAGAAAATAAATTATACACATTTTTTTTTTTCGATTTTGCCAAAACTACTGGCTACATTGTGATATCTGATTCTTAAGTAGGGCCTACTTACACGGTCGTTCCATGGAGTATTGAACATAACTTTTTTACAGTTAGATTTATTAATCAAACTTTCAATTGAATTCAAACAACATTTAATTTGACGCCAGTAATTTGTTCTTGATAAAACGAACTATGAAGTTGTAATCGATACTGGTTCCTTGATTGCTTCCTGAAGGTATTGACTATTATTATTATTATTATTAATTAGTATGCATTATGTGATTTCCAAATATTTGTCTCGTAAATTAGACCTAATTTATAAAACTGATACATGTTGGAAGGCTTTTATTTAGTTATGACAAAACAAAAAATTACATCTCCTTCAAGTACTTGAAGGATACTTGATAAGCAAGAAGCCAAAAAATCTTGTTAAACGGCTAAGGCGGATTTATATCAAAGATTACAAAAAAGAACAGACATTGGTCAAAATTTTTTGGAATGAACCCACTTTTACACGCCAAAGTACGTTTAATAATGCACATTATTAGAGTGATAGATATCTATTAACTTGTACCTGGAAATTTGATTGGTGAATATTTTAAACAATCACTTATTCGAGATAATAAAATAATTAAAGCTAAAAAAATGTAGATTTTTATGTTTTATGCTCAATGGAGCTCCACCGCACTCCGATAGAAGGTGTTGTAATAAGTTGAGGGGGCATTTTCCGAATTCCGATTCATTGGTCTACTAGATCGTGCGATTTTAACCCTTTGGACCCCACAGTGTTTCAAAGAAAAAGAGGTAGATCCATATCAAGAATTTGACGAGAAAATTTAACGTCAGTCAATGCCCCCATGGCTGATCCGCAATTGATTAAATTAGATTAATGTATTCTTTAGCAAAACAAAAAGACTTTAGTATTCGTGAAAAGGTAGGATTTACTCGATTTGAATTTTACTTTATGTTTTTAATCTTTATTTTTATCATCATTACTTTATAGCAGCATATGTTATTACTTCATAATTTATAAATCAAAATAATCCTAAAACCCTTCTGGTGTGACTTCAACCTGACCTTGAAATAGTTAAGTTCAATACTACTTGGTACGAACCGTGTAACTAGCACCCTCTATGACAGCCAGATATAAAAACAAATTCATGGGATGTATCAGCTTCCGAAGCAAATTCGTATAAAATTTCATTCCAGTGGTTTAGGCAAAATAATGAAAAATGTGTCCATTTTTTCCTTTATCGCCGTTTATCTTGAACACAGCTGTTGTTGCAAAAATTTTTTACAAAGCGAACCCCATATACTTGAGACGGGATCACCTTTTTTTAAACACCATTTAGAAGTGGAGAAATGAAGTTAAGTTATCCATAGCGAAGTACCTCGGCTCAGTCATCAATTTTTAGAACATTCTATATAGTAATGTAAGTCAAATTTATTATTATTTTCAGGTTATTGTACTAGAATTTCAACCCAAGAATATTGGATGCATTTTTTTGGTTTCTGAAATTTCGTTCCGGTTAATCTTTTTTCGGTGTCTCTCTTACGCTTGGGTCATTTAGATTGAAGTAAAAATTATTCTAATTTTTGCTGAATTTGCCATCCTAGATGGTCCCAAACATGCTCTATTGGGTTTAGATCTGGGACACGTGCAGGCCAATTCGGGGTGGGTATCTCGACCTCTTCTAAGTACTGCCGAACCAATCTAGCAGCGTATGGACGAGCAATATCGTGCATTAGCAGAGTTGTCACCGATATGATAGAACCATGATAGAACGACCACCAAAGCTTTCAGTTTGACAAAAATTAACCTGATCGTGCCGTTCACTACGTCGCATATATGGTACTGGTACACGCCTATCTGATGAATAGAGTCAAAATATTGATTCATCCGTAAATAAAATATTGGACCAATCTTGAATATTCCAATCTTGCTACTCGATGTTCTCTGGTAAGACGTGGACCTCTGGCTGGTCCTCTGGCTCATATACCTGCTTCTCTCAGCCTATTTCGAACTGTTTGTAGGCTTATTCGGACAACAGATCTGTTTGCAGTCTTCGAGCGGTGGTATGCCCAATTCTTAACGCCGTTAATCTCAAATAAGGATCATCTACCACCGAAGTTACCCTTCCGTGCCCTTGTCCGGGTCTTCTGGTTAGCTGCCCTGTTTCTTGGTGGCGAATAATAACTCTGGATATGGTGCTTTGTTGAACTCCAATTACCCCGGCGACGTATCTTTGACTGCGGCCATCTTGTATGAGCGCGATGATTCTAGCGGCTTCTTCATTCGTCACATGTCTTGTTAAACGTTGAAACACATCCAGTATAACAAAATAAATTTAAATTTTCACTATACAATAACACAATTTGCTTAGAAAGTTCTCGATCTCAATGCATTCTCCAAGATAGGAATGATTTACTCGAGCATTTTTGCTTCCAAAAAAGTTTGTAAGAAATTGTGATATTTGTTTTACCATGATAAGAAACCAGAAATATCTATTAAGTTGATACATATACAGATTGTCCCAAAAAACTAAAATTAAGTATTAAAAATATTCTATGCGATGCGATTATTTTTGTGGGTGGTTTATATAAATTAATTAATATATTGTATGTCAAATTTGTCCAGTTTGTTCTAACACGCCTACCCATGAGAAAATGGGGAAATCTATAAATTTATTCAAGAAGAAGGCCTTCATTTATTTTCTGTCAAACTTCTATTTATGAAACCTATATTTAGGTTGACGGTTGTGCCTTATTTCCTAAGCAAATCTGGAAATAGATTGTTTTACATCTAATTCTAAAGTAGATATTTATTTCATTCATTTCCAACACATATATAAAAATAGATTCTGTTCTAATATATAATTTTCGCTCCAATTCCAAAGTATTTGTTTTAGTTTTTCCTGAATATTTCAAATAAATCACTATTACAGGTAGCTTTTGCAAATGTAAATAAATAAATCTGCTCTACATGTGCAGCCTTGTGGAGCTGCTTATCTATTTTATCAATTGCCTCTTAGGATATGGCCAGAAAATTCAGAAATTTCTCATAAAATCGGCGAACTCATCCCGTTGTATTCCGTTTCTATCTTCGTACTTTAAAGTTAAATTATAGTTTGAGCTTGACACTTTTTTGAGAAGTGTACCGAAACCCAAATGATTTCGTATACAATCTTATTTTGGACCACCGTTTCAAGATCTTTTCTAGCGTTTTCTTACAAATATATTTCCTACCATTTAAAAAAAGATGTTTAATTTCGAGTGGGTTGATGAGATGTCGTTAGTCATCTGCCTAGAAAGTCAATGATAAATTAGTCGCGTTTAATGTAACATCACTCCAATCATCTAATTTAATTAATTAGGACCGTTGATCTAACCGCTTTTGAAAAAGTTTAAATAACAAAGAGCATTAATATTTCAGTTGTGCAAACAGGAAAGATGGGATAAATTATATGAGACAAAAATTATATCCTTGTATACCACACATGCTTGATTGCTTGAAGCGATTTATTAACTCGAACAATTTCTAGTACATATGCAAATAAGTAAGCATATTTGAGAAGGATAGAAGACAAATTCTTCCATTATTAACAATGCAAAGGTGATTTTTGTCCAGGAACAATAAATATTCAAATTGTATTGAGTATACTCAAAAATAGATGCTAGATCCAACGAATTGATTTAATTATCACATTTACCATTTATACTGAACAAGTTATCTTCTTCAGAGATGAAAGATAATTTTCTTCAGATGAAACTTTCTTGTAAAATGTACTGTGCGGCAAATTATTTTACCTTGATGAGAATGTCGGTTTCAAACAGGTGAGTTTCTTGTTGTTCGAAAGTTTTATATACAGGGTGGATAATCCATCATTTATTCAAGACACTTCTTCCCAAATTGGCATGCAATGGTCATTGTATACCATTGAAATTAAAATGATACATATCAAACGTCAAATAGTTCGATTATTTGGGCTTCGTGCATACGAAGTCGACTATATAGTGTCGGAGGAAGAATAATCAACATTTTTACAGTAAGAGAAATTTACAACCAAATGAATTGGGACTTGTCAGACAATATACGAAAAGAAATTAGAGTAGGCAAAGACCTATTGAAATTATCTTTGAAATACCAATTTCTTTGACTCAAGGATCAATTATTCTTATTGATAATTCTAAATACAGATTCACACCGATGCTGTTACATAAGATAGCATTAGATGACTAGTGTAGGGTCTCCTATATCAACTACACATGACCACTAGATGGCAGCAGAACGGACGTGAACAAAAACTTCAGTGGCACTCCTGCGCTTATCTTCCTAACAAACTTTATGGGCAAACAGTCACAATTCGCACCCGTATCTATCTTAAAAGTGATGAACTCGTTATCTATTAATACATTCTCAGTCCAAATATCTTTATTCTTATTCTTAAACTTCACCTGATCAAGTGTCACTGAATCTAAATATGGTGTGTCTGATTCTCCCTCGTTACTGCTATTCTCTGACCCACTCTTGTCAACCTCATGCGTTTTCTTCTTATTTCTAATCTTTTCCTTACCTTTAAATTGCTGTCTACTTTTGCAGCCCACTGCGAAATCATTTGGCTTTTTACATACTGAACAGGTCTTCCCGAAGGCAGGACAGTTTCTGGGACCATGTTTTGTCTTGCATTTGAAGCAATCGTATGCACTGCTACTGCTATAAGATTGATGATGCTTCTTGACTGCATCCACTTGTGTTGCATTCCCTCTTATATTCTGAACTTACTTTTTACTTCTGAGGATCTACATATGTTTTTTGCCTGACTAAGAGTCAAATTTTTCACTCTGAAGAGACTTTCTTGTACCTCTGCATCTAATACACCAGCTACTATCCTATCTCTTAAGAGGATCATGCAATGTTGCATCTTCACCAGCAATATTCAAAAATATAGCGCTCATCTTCCATCTTGAAAATGATAGGTGTTTCTTTAATGAAACAGTATTCAAAAAGTCCTGACTAGCAACTTAACATGGTGTCAGGTGAAATCACGCAAAGAAGATAAAAGGTGGAAATAAGACACAAATGAATAACAGTAGCTAGAGGCCAATGAACTCTGCCACACCCTGATAGAAGCTTGCCGAGATCGAGTAAAAACGCGAAGATTTCACGTAGAGCAGTAATTTAATAATTATAAAAAGAAAATGTCAACATTTAAGTCACCAAAAGCATTAGTGTTTGATCAAAATACAAGTCAAAATTTTACAAAATTCATGAATAGTTTCAAAATATACATGAAAGCATCTGGCTATGACAGTAAAGATGAAATGAAGATAAGCGCAGGAGTGCCACTGAAGTTTTTGTTCACGTCCGTTCTGCTGCCATCTAGTGGTCATGTGTAGTTGATATAGGAGACCATACACTAGCCATCTAATGCTATCTTATGTAACAGATGCATCCACACGTCAATGCACATGCTTTGTCTAATATCTCAATGTTAAAATATTATAAGAATTTCATAAAGGGCGTTGATATTTTTCATTTGAATTATTGCATTTACTACAAAAGACATATGAAATGAAAAATAGGATACCAGCGATTCTCAAAATCACTCAATAAAATCGTTTTGAACACTGACTCCCTGCTTGTGTTTGATCTAATTCCTGAAAGTGACTACTTACGGAAATTGTATAAAAAATGAGTTTAATGCGATAGGTTTATTTTGTAGTCTCTTCTTCAGAAAGATATTATATCACTAAGATGATTTAAGATTTGATTTCTAATGAAAAAATTATATTTATCTTAACATTTCCCTGATTATAACGGTACAAATATTGATGCATAATTCTAATCGATTTAATACAAATATAATTTCCGTTTGTTAGTAGGCAGGGAGCGATGCACACAAGTAAGTCTTCTTTGTATGAATATCACACAATTAATAACAACGCCTTCAACTTCAATCGATTCATCCATTTGCAAGATAAATTGGTTTTTCGGAACCGTCTTGGTTTATCTATCATGAGAGATAACTAATTCAGCGCGAAACTATCGTTCGAAAGCGGCACTGTAGAAAAATGCGTTCGTCGAGCATACATAATGTTAAATCTACCATAAATGGTGCAATGAACTTTCCAGCGTTATTACGCCTTTATAGACTCCACTTCAATACATATATTTTATATTACAAGTCAGCTGGAGGATTCGCGAAACTCCACAGCAGTTACTTTGACTCATAATTTGAAAAATCGCTTTTCAGTTCATATGAATGTAACAATTCAAAATTATCGCTATAAACTAGCTTCGATCGACGCGAATTTGTTAAAAAAATGTAACTAATCATATAATCACTTATTACCAGTTTTTTGAAAGCTTCACCATTCTTTATTTTGTTTCCGAACCCAAACATCATAATTACAGATCTACTGTAAATATTATGATTTCGTATTTATGGTTAGAAATAACACTTCACTATATTAAAAATGAACCGCTAAATAAATGTCGTTGTAGCCTTATTCTGCCAGACAAAAAACTTGGCAACATTCTACCCACCTGTCCAGACCTATACTTATACATCAAAATCTTATTTTAGACACAGTAGAATATTTTGAAAAACGATTATTGTGATTTTTATTTAGCTATTTAATTCAAATGAATGACGAAAAACAACATAATACTCCTGGTTATTGAAATTGTTTAATATCTCATTATTACGATTATTTTGAATTTTTCTATTCACTTAGTCTGGCACTTATCACACCTCAAATCGAAGAAGATGCGTTAAAAACTGAACCATGTTCATGCATGTGATACAAGAGATTCAATTCAATACATTATTCGTGAACAATTAGTTTCTTTATATAACAGATTGATAAACAGAACTATAACTACTGAGACCTATCTGGCTGAGGCCGCACTACGATTTTTTTGAGACGCACACACCACGACAAAAAAATCGCGAAACGACCCGCAGTTTGAAGATGGATTTCAAGGTAGCAGTATGAGTTGTTGATCTGATAATAAGAAATAGAAAAAGAAGACGTCAACGCAAATTTCGAAAATATTGGATCCATCCACTTACTGGGCGTAGATTTGAGAAAGGATTTCTTTCATAATAAGTATCAAAGCTTAAGAGACCATCCTGATAAATTTTTTAATTACTATAGGATGTCAGTAGCCAGCTTCGATAAGATTTTACAAATTGTGCGTCCGTACATCACCTTCATGGATACAAAATTTCGCAAATGTATTTCACCAGAGGAGCGCCTGTCTGTTACGGTCTACCGAATACTGACCAACAAACCGCCCGCGTTTACGCCAGTGCGTGCGCATCAACCAAGTTCTATAGATTACAAATTTTGCCGCGGTTTTTACCCGCGAGCATTTTGTAGCAAATCACGATTTTAAAAACCGCAGGTGCGGCCGCTTGTATTAGTTTTCTAGGGGCACAAATTCACGCGATTAAAAACCAGAGCGGTTTAACCGTGGTGCGGTCTAGGCCTAACCTCCGAATACCTTCCAAATGGTGGCGAAAGATGATACAGATTAGTTATTAGAAAGAATAAACGCAGTTCGCACAAAATATCATAAGCGATAAATTAACACATAGGTAAACAAAATATCATATCTAATAATTATGTCACTTCAATGTCTGCTATATAAGTTATAATGATTGGGTAATTTAAAAACTGATACTGAAAAATATAGTCGTTTTAAGTCAACAAATGAAAAATGTATCTCCAGAAAACCCTTTTTGTTTTTTTTTCTTCTAAAAATCGTTTTATAATATTGCTTAAAAAATTTGTATTTTGAAAAATCAGTTGGCCGAATATTTAGTCACAAGAAATTTATTCCATAAATAAACTGGCGCATTTCTACGATTGATATTTGAATATTTTTATGAAATTGATCGCTAACTAGATATTCGAGAAAAATCATTTCCTTTGATACGAAATAATATTTTAACGGGACAATTTTAGATAGAGACACGCCTTATATAAAACCAAAACAAAAAAATTCAACAAGCTAGCTTTTTCCTAATTACATCGAAGTTTCGAGCTACATATTATTGGAGTTTACTCCTTAAGAATCGATTTGCATATATAAGGGGCCCGGTATGAGAAAAATGTGAGGAGTAAAATCTATCGACGAATGACCTCGTTACGTTTTTGGTGCGCACCCTATGATGCGCAACTTTCTAATTTGTCAGTGTCGACATACTTATATTGCTGTTTTTATTATAAATATCAATAATTAATATTGTTATTGTGAAGTTTTAATTTTCATCATTGTGTTCCGCTAAAGTGAACTGAAAGTATTTTCAAATAACTATGGCAGAAAGAGGTGTAGATGATATTGCCGGAACTTCTAACAAACACGTGGTTGCAAGGTACGTTATAATTCATGTGTTATATGTATAAACATGTGCAATTTGTATTTATTAAATATTTTAATAATTATCTGGTTAGACTATCGAACTTAAGGAGTAAACTCCAGTCGTGCGTCGGAGCTGACACACAAAATTTTTTTTTCCTGTATTTAGTTCGAACCTGAAGCAGCATCAAATAGATAAATAGTCGTTTGTTTTATTTGTCCTTATTCCGAGCTTCTGTGTTCTGTTTGTATGAAAGAATTTTCGTTCACCACAACGTATTAATGTAATTTCTAAATCTATTGAGACAATTAGAAAAAAGAAAATTGCTCAGATATCGCCTACTCATGGGGTATATTAAATTATTGATCTGATCTATATCGCCTGAATTAGTATTTAATCTGATGTAGGAGGAATATAATTACTCAAAACAGGGTGCTAATTACTAAATTGAGACAAAATCGGATACACATAATCAACTGTAAATACTATTCAAAAACATTAGCCCTACGTATGTGGATTCACTACCGATAAGTCCAATTTTCTGAGCAATATGAATGATTATTAATTTTTCATGGTTTTAGGAGACCATCCTTCGGGTTCTATAATTTCATCAACAGTGAGTGGAGCAGTGGGACAAGTCCAGGGGAGCAGACTGGGCTAAAAAATATGAACGGCTTTCAGAATTTTGGCATCGTTACATACTTAAATATTGGTTATTATCTTTTCCACCAAGTAAGTCACATCCAAAACGACTGAGGGAAAGTCGTGATGGCAGACATTATTCTTCCGACTAATTTAATCCTTTTGCTACCACGGTTATTTGTTTCTAGTATGGGTAGAGGAGAGTGGGGTAACTAGAACAGACAGTACCAGTGCTATTCACTACGTGCTATTCTCACAATATCTATTTTTGTCGTTTTTTATATAAAACTGTTTAATTCTCCTCAAATATCATTGTCGGCAAATTTATGGTCTAACAACGATCATTCATTCCCTCTAATAATTTTTATACTTCGTTCTTATCGAAATGTGAATCTGGTCTTGAGACATGATTTGAATGATGATTCTCTCTAGCCAATCCTTCCAACGCATTTTTTTTTTTGAGTTGTGTTTACCTTGGCACTTAAAACGGTATATAGTTGACCGTCTTCTCCCAACATATCATCAATTTTGTAGCTATGAATGCTGAATTTTGATAACGGACAACATTGAAGAAATAATGATTGTCGATTTCTCAGATTCACTAATTTTCTTGTATTATTCAGCAGATGCTTCAATAACTAAACAATTCAAATAATTTGCTAATAGATTAGTGAACGACTAATCTGATATTATATTATGGCCGTGAGAGAACCATCATTATTTGTGAAACAAATCAGACAATTTTAATCTGGAATGGCTCCTAAATTCTAAAAAATTTGTATGTTTGCGACATGTACTCACGATGAAATCAATCTTTTTACATTCAGTGACCACAACCCGTTTGTTTCGTTAACTATCATTGTGATATAATGCCATTATAGCACATTTTATGTCTTCGCGTTATGTCCAAAGAAGGCACAAAATTGGATTTGTACAAATAATTCCTAGTGCACCTAGTAGAGGTTCATTTCAACCTATATTTTAGTGTCGTAATATTTTAAGAGCGATTAATAAATTTTCACGACGATTCACTCGATTTTTTGATTATTGAAAATAAAATTTATGAAAATTGTTAACTTTTTCAAATTTGGTTTTGCAAACCAGATCTCTACCCTAGGGGCCGATGTTGTTTACATGTAGCTTGTGATCATAATTGAAAAATATCATATTTGTTGCTAATCAAGTATTCGAAAATTTTTATGACATCGAGAATCAGAAAACTCGCATTCAATTGAAAAAAGCACGTCGACTTCTCAACTTCTTCAATAACGGAAGTCATTGTAAGTATATTAATTTATTATAATTTGATATTGATCATACATCCAAAGGAAACGGCACAAATTTGGTATTTTGTACGAGTATGTTCTCGTCAAACTTAACAGATTTCCTCTAAAACATCAAAATCGGTTGCTCAGTTATCAGAACTCCTATATATTGAAATAATAGTGATAACTCTTCTACAAGAAACGCTAGGTGTTGGTAACTTTATATAAATAAACAATTTTGAAAACTATCGAATTAACAAAGGATTTGAACAATCATAACAGGACATTTAAGAGCAAATATCTAAAATGGAGACATTCTGAAAGTTATAATCAAAAAGGAGATCTGAGTATAGAGCTCAATAACGGAGGTTTTTGTAAAATGAAGAATAATAAGAATAAACTATACAACCTGGTCAGTTACTCACAAAACCAAAACATAACAATTAATTGAATAAATGTACTGTTTAAGTAGATCAGGTATATAAAAGTCACATCATTTACTAAGTTGACTCTTCAGCACTGACCAAAAGGGTAAAATAAAAAGTCTGAAAGAAGAAAGTGAAATATTTGTGGCAGTGACAACAAAATACAAAAGTTTTCAATAAACAATTTCTTTTTCTGTCCTGTTGTTTCTGTAATTTAACTTTTATTATATTTCATAAGAAGAATAATAATTTTTATGATCAAATTATGTTCTGACAGAAACGTATATTTGTTTAGGTGTTGATTACAGTTTTAGGTCTCATGCAATATTTAAATAAATGTAATTGTATAAACTATTATACCAAAGAAATTTCAACACAATCTTCAATTATAATCACTTCTACTGGTAAAAAATGTATATATACAATACGACAACCAACGTATATTCATTCATTATATCACAATGTGAAAATATTTTTGTAATATTTATAACTGACAAGTATGCTGTCATTTATTTTCAAACACTAATTACCTATGACTTATCCTTGTACGTAACTGTATTGATTGATGTACAATGTTAAATAGTTACTTTTACATAAAGGTTTTAAAATAGTGTGAATAAAAATTCAAAAAAACGTTATTATCAGATGAGAGTAGCCTAAATAGATTAGAAGAAATGTAATAGTCGTTCCCACTTTCCAAAATAATAAAACAATTATTTTTTGAACAATCATTGTAAATATCCCTGTGACCACGATTAAAGGGAAAATAGTAAGTTATCTATGTTTTGAAAAAAGAAAATTGTTACACAGATATGAAATGGAGAAGTGCAATTAGTCGGGAAAAGAGTTGGAAATATTATCTTTCTTAACAATCTTTAGTAAAAGAGTAAATAACAGTCAATTGTCAGGTATATTAAATCAGCGGTGTCCAACTTGCGAGGCACCAAGGGCCTAAAACCTTTGATGTGGTTGAGGGCCATATAATAATTTTGTTAAAGTAATAACAAAATAATGTGAGGTATAAGAATAATTAAAACAAAAAAAAAGAGTATTATTTCTTTTGTTGCTCATCGAGTATGTTTTTGTAAATGAATGGAAAATTTATACATATATTTTTTTGAGAGAAACATTGCAATAGTAATAAAAAGTTATACTCAATTTGTAAGTCGGGTGGTTGATCTTCAATGATAGCTTTTGAGACTATCGATTTCTTCAAATCTTGTATTGAATTCATCAATAACTTGTTGAATTTGTGAACTGCAGCATGAAAACTAAATATTTTCTTCACTATTGAATTCTTCTGCTTCTGCTAGGGAAGTTTGTCAGGATGTTCTTTTCCAAAGCATGTTTAAACACGCTCAGCTTATTCCGAAATCCGTTTATTTTTCTGATTAAATCTGAAACCGTCTGGTTTCTTCCTTGAAGACTCAAGTATAAACTGTTAAGATGATTATTCAGATCTGTTAAAAAAGCCAACTGTCTTAAGAATTCTAGATCCTTAAGCTTTCTTTCCAGTTCAGTTGTGTCCGATAGAACGTATTCATTGAGGAATGCAGGGATTTTCTTCCTTATGGCAAAAAACCGTTCCATGCACTTTCCTGCACCTTACATGGTTGTACATTAGCAAGTCTCCATACTCAGCCTCTGTTTCCACTAAAAACTGCCTAAGTGGCCTGTGTAGAAGGGATCGATTTCCACCTCTAATCTTATTTATAATCTTACTCGCGGTTTGAAAAACTTGATTTTGCTTGATTGAGTTTCCACATAAATCTCCCTGATGTATTATACAATGGATTGCAGGACAAGTAACACCATTCTCTCGAAGCGATTCTATCAACTGCTTTCTTCACAGCCTCATAGATGTCTTTTCCTTTAGTCGTTCCATAAAGAGGGCAGATATCAAATAACTCCTCTTTACTGGTAAAATCGTCAAAAGTAGTACGCACAAATTATTAGGAGCTGACTAACATCTGATTGATCAGTGCTTTCATCCAAACAAACTGAGAAATATGAACTTTTTTTAACTAGGCTAAGCATAGACTTTTCTACTTGCTCACCCATAGCAACTATCTTTCTTTGTATGGTTTGATATGAAAGTGGCACTGATTGAAATTTCTCCGCCATTTTAGAATCTTCAAAAGCTTTGGCCTTTTCAACGGCTCACTTTTTAATCCATCAGTAAAAGGTTTTTTTGCCTTTGCTAGCTCAAGCGACACGGCATTTTCATGTTGTAAGGTATGTAAGGATAAAGAAAATGTAATCCTCTCCGTAATACATTTCGCTGGCCACAACGAATGACATCGCGGGTCGGATGCGGCCCGTGGGCCGCCAGTTGGACAACGCTGTATTAGATGATGCTCTGCTTATCATACCGACAGAATTGCCAGTTGGATTGCTTTTACTATTAGATCTTCTAGCTATTTCATATGAAGAAACAGTACTAAAAACTACGAATAACCATACTATTGCGACTTCAAAGCAGAAAAAATAAAAGTAGAATTGAAATTTTTGTTCCATTGCAAATTCATCCAATTAATTCGAGGTTGGAAGGTTACGAAATCGCCTGTAAGTCTCCAAGTTAAAATTCATAATTATTTCCAACAAAGCTTTTATCTACTCAACCTGGTTTAAAATAATCAATTAATAAAAATAATAAACCAAAATTTTTAAGTCTTCACATTTCTCCAGCGAGTTGGTACTTCCAACAACTAGCTAGTTTCTTTTATACTACCATGTGTGGAATGTAAAAATGATAAGAATGATGAAATAGTGATCGCACACTGGAAATAGGAAGATTGAGGTCAAGATTGCATTAGGTGGAGAAGAATATAGAAATAAGGAGGGTAAGAAACTGTGAAAGAGCTATAAAATAGCAAATTTATATAATATGAACAATTAAATAATCAATTATTGTTCTGTAGACTTCTTACTTCATACATGTATCGTCATCGGAATTAAGCTGAATAGAGATTGGTAAAATCATCTGGAAGAGTGTTAAGAGGAGCGTATATTTGGACGTACCAACGTATAAACAATTTGTTTATATGACCAACCCTTTGAATATTAATCTCTTTGAAGTGCGCTTTTGTTAAGCGGATGATTCCAAGAAATGTTTGAAGGAATAAAGACTCAAATAAGCTTTGAATCTGTGGGAACTGAAAACATGATTGTACTTCAATTTGAAGAAATAGTGTATAACAGTTTCGCTATTGTAATTGATCCTTACGTTTGCTACCAGAAATATTATTTTGCATAAAGAAATGTTTTCAAGGAGATTACAGATTGCTACAGTAAAATAATAATTCCTCACAAAGCTGAATTGATTTTAATGAAATTTTCTGTTTTAATTCCAGAGGATTCGAGAATGGTTTTATTTCACAATTTGTTGTTGATCCTGGAATGTCTTAGGTTGGATCTGGCAGACCGAATTAAGATTGAAATATTCAAAAATATATTATTATAATTCCAGTTTGTTCCGACAATTGGTGCTGTTATCAAATTCAGGAAAATATTTGGTTATTGCGTGTTATTATTTTTTTAAAATGAATAGTATGTTGCAATTCTAATAAATTTAAGATATTTGTACAGGAACACGTCTATCGTGTCCACTAGTTATCTTTAATTCAAGTTTAATTCAACATTTAACGTTTCATGGTTAATGGTCATTAACTAGAATTAATTACTTAGTTTTTATTTTATATATATATATATATATATATATATATATATATACCTACTTATTCCATTATTATTGTATAAAATTATTGATTATAATGAGACAAAAAAAATAATTGAAGAGTAATGGTGAATATTTGTAACTGTCTACTTGGTTTATATTGCCGATAAGAAAAAACAACTGACGCATATTCGTAATTGACTAAAATCAATTATTGTGATTTTTCAGTACTTATTATATTATTAAGAGTAGAATATTCTAGTCAAATTAGCATAGTTTTGAAACCTCGTGGACTCAACTCTTTTACTATAAATCAGTCTTTCTAACTCAAACTTCATTTCGTATAAAAAATAAATTTTTATGCACAAGAAGAATACAAGACTGTATTAAAACTGGTTGTGGTCGCAAATGAATATATTTCGTCAAAAGATTCATAGATTTAAATGGGAAAAATCAAGTTTTATTGATATTTTTCGACAATATATCAGATATTTATGTATTAACCATGGGATCAATGTTAAAGTTGCTTCTGATGAATACAATAATGATGGAACTATAGCGTCTTAGAGAAATCGATTATTTATTTGAAAAAGTTATACTTCTGGATAGAATGGTATGCACAATAACTCTTCATGATGTAGATGTTATAGCGGACGACATTGATGTTTTAGTGATATTGATGGCTTTAGCACCTGATCATAAAAAATATTTTTATCAAAACCTAAAAAATTATATCCAACAAACAACCATGTTAAGAAAAGAATCAAATATAACAATCAAAAATAATTTTACCAAGTTTTTAAATAATGATAATAAATTACGTGCACCAGCTTAAATTTTCATGTTTCAAGAGCAAAGTGAAAAAACACTATTTGATGGAAGTATTTGTGTATCCACACCACGTATGGTGCTAAAACTGCTTAAAGCGTTAACATCAAAATACGTATAATTCAACTCATTACCTTCAACAGGGAATGTAACAAAATAACATATTGAAAGTGTTTACTTGAAAATGGAAAAATAATACATCATCAATCCTGCAGATTGGGGTTGGCAAATAGAGAATTACTTTAAACCAATTAAAATGACACAACCCTCAGAACCAATGAACATATTTAAAATTAAATTTTATTTCATAGAAAAGCGTGTGTCACTGGAAGTGACTGCGAAAATATTAGTTCTATTCGCATACATTCAATATTTCATGAACATTTGGCTGTCAAAAAGATTTTTTTCGCACACGAAGCACTTTAAATCAATTAGTCACCTGCTTTAAAAATCAGGGAAACTAATCGCAGAAGACGAATCATTCACCGCCACGACATATCAGTTCAAACAGAAAAAATTGAACCGTCAAAACATCGAATTGATGGGTCCACCACCATACATACCCTATTCATTCAGATTAAACATAAATTGCAAAGTCAACGTTTTTTTCTACACACCAAGAAACGGTTGATGGGTTTAATTCACATGTTTGGGAATGGAAAAAATGCTTGGACATTTGGTTCAAACACATGCAAAAATGTATTGATCTTAATGGAGAATATTTTGAAAAGTAATATTATAAATATTTGTTTTTATTTGTCTATCTCAAAACTTAAGTAGCAATTCTCGTACTATTAACTGAAAATGAATAAATAGTCAGTTTTGAAATATTGAAAGTATGTTCATTGATCCATTTGACAATTATTGTATTTTTGTATGGTTTACTATAACAAATACTAAATTTAAAGTTCCAAGCCTATGTTCTATTCTTTAGAATAATCTTTCGACTATATATTTTTTCATACCCTCATTCAAAAACATGAATATAAAAGTCAATTATTCTTCAAAAAACTTGTAAGTTTCACTATAAAACTATTTTGTCTTATTTATAAAAATTATTGGGACGAGAAATTTGGTAAAATAACCAGAATTTATTTAAAATGCATTGGAAACTTATTCTTTCATTCAATTTTGATACAATGGGTCTTTAAGTATGATTTAAATAATAGATATTGAAAATGACAAAATTGAAATAGTGTATTCTGAACATATAGAAATGTAGGGAAGTTGGTCATATAGGATTCTCTATTAATTATTTTAAAAATCCGTAATTGAGTAAAGTTAAAATTCATTGTCTTAGATCAAGGCTTCTTAAACTGTGGGTCGCGACCCCCCAGGGGGGTCGCGAGACTACTGAAAAAGGGTCGCAAAGATCTGATGCTTTCCAATCATTATAAATAAAATTTTAAAATTAGTATACACACTACGTACAAATATAAATACAAATAAAAATCATACAAAATACTATTGTAGTTTTATTATAACTATTTTTTGAAAAAACTGACAATGCAAAACTGTTATGTAGGGCCTATAAATGAAAATATGGAAGTAGCATTTAAAATAATAAATACAACCCGCTCCTCGATTTTCAACTGAACGTTTATATGGAGGAGGGGGTCGTTTAAAATTTCCTATGCTTGAAGGGGGTCGCTATATAAAAAAGTTTAAGAAGCCCTGTCTTAGATGGTAACGTATAATGTGATAAATTTTTAAAAAAATGGTTGTCATGAGTGACAAAACAGTTAAAGAGTGAATAAACATATTGATACTATGTGTGGATGTTTGACGTATACAGTAAGGAGCTTAAAGAAACAGAGTTTTCTTTAAAAAACCGAGTGACCGCAGTTATTAGCTGTAAAAATCAACAAATTTTCAACAAAATGGAAACACTTGGCATATATGATTACATAAAATTGTTAATTCTTCAAATTGTGTTTCACAAAAATTAAAAATTATTGTTATCTGTTGTGAGAGAAGAATAGTACTCCATAAAATAAATAGTTCGTTAAACTTATCCCAACTCCTGTAAACTGTAGTTGAGACTTACAAACAATTGGTCGGCATTATATTAGAATCTAGTACGATGAACTTCTATTGTTAACATGAATTTTTTGTTGAAATCAAAACCTTTTGAATCATCATCGGTTATTATTAGAATTCTCAGATACGTATATTCATATTTCTCGTATTCTAAAATCCGAATGTATTAGAATAGGTCAGTGATATATCTCCAACAACATTATATTTATGTATCTGTGAATATTATTCATTCATGTCGTGACCTTACTACCGTTAGGACAATGGCCTTTGGTTTTCAGTTACAGTTCTGTTTCATTAAACTTAATAATCTTATAAAGGTCAACAATTCTTTTCGAGAAATCTTGCGTAGTTGAATGATTTCGACATACCTACTTACAAATTCATCATCTCAACCGACGATAAAAATAATGTGGATCGTTAAACATGGTAGGGAATTATCGGAATAATGGTGATTTTATTGAAGACGGCTTTTAATAAATTCGACTTTAATAATACAGTTATTCCAACATTGTCGCATTTGACATATAGCTGGTATTTATAAACTTATACCTGATATTTTATAAATCCATTAACAGATTACCCACCAAAAGATCATTTTCCTAATAGGCAAGTCTAATGTAAACTTTACTATTTTCTCGGCGGGTGTAATTTGGGCGCTAACCATCCTTCTTCACCTGTCTGACCAAGAAGGGTAGATAATCCGACATGTATTTTCCCAATAGAGGGAAAGTTGATAGATTTTTAAGTAGGTTAGGTTAGGTTAGGTTATGTAAATCTCTTATTTCATATGTAGTAATATGTACTTAAGTACTAAATAAAAATATAAAGAAATATAAAATTTACTTTATTCTGTAGAGTGTTACAAAAATGTTGTGAGGAAACTTTATTAAGGGCAGATTTTTCAGACCTTTAGTGATAATAGGTCATTTCTCTTATAGGAAAATTTAAAAATACAAAAATATATCTTATTATAAATGTCGGTGATTTAATAAATAACTGTATTTCATAAATCGGTCTTGGCGCCTAGTTTACAAGTTGTAAAAAGTATATTAATTCTTTAGCGCCCAAATTACATCCGCCCCGGTTAACTATAGGGTTATTAGACACAATTTCCTTATAAAACAGAATACCGTCCGCATAGCGAAACCGAAATCTTTTGGTTTTGGATATGAAATAAAAACTAAACTATACAGCAAACATTGGGGATTTGATTATGTATTAAAACCGATATGATTTTGTATATCTGAAAACACATGAATCATATAGGCCACTAGCCATTGATTAAAAAAAAGAACCATAAAGCTGATTTTAATAAAGTTAATGCCTTC
Source organism: Diorhabda elongata (assembly GCA_026230145.1). Taxonomy (NCBI): domain Eukaryota; kingdom Metazoa; phylum Arthropoda; class Insecta; order Coleoptera; family Chrysomelidae; genus Diorhabda; species Diorhabda elongata. The sequence goes on from CM047926.1 coordinate 41,480,990, forward strand.
CTTCATTAAAAGGCGGCAGTAACTTTAGTTAAAGGCACTTTATTAATGGTGCCATGTGCGCGAGCGTACCTGTCAGATATGTTACAAATAAAGTTGATTTCATCAAAATCACCGTTCCGGTTATTCCTTAGTATTCATATTTGAAAATTTTATTATCTAGAAATATTAGAGAAATCTTAGGACAGAGATTTACACTTTATTCACACTTTATTTCATATTTATAATTAGTCATCCATCATAATATGAAATCTTTATATGACACGATTTTTTATGTTACATAAGAATTAGTTTCTCCAGTAACAGGCCACTAAATGAAGCCGACTCTAACAACTACTGATTTTTTCACTAATAGTTAATTGGAAGGAAAATTGATGATTGTTGATTAAAACTTATACTTATATTAAAAATAGATAAAAAAAAAAGCCGTGAGCAGCAGAGCTCCATCACAAAAGTCGAATTTTTCGTCGAATGTAGAATTTAACTAATATAAAATCATTCCATAAAATGAATTTCTTGGAAATGATATCAATTCTCAATCTTATTTCTTTATATGGAAAATTTGCTATTCCTCAATAACTTTTCATTTCTCGAATGAAAATTCATAATTTCAATAGACCCGGGGTGGTCTCGAACCCTCTTGTTCAATTCCAATTGACAACAAAGAAAAAATTGTCATAATGACAAGAAATTTCGAAAATGGGAAGTAAAAAAAATCACCCTGGCAACGATCATACTCGTATTATTCATTAAATAGGAGGCGGTCCAGTTCAACAATTACAACGATCAAAATGATTTCGGGCGTTTTGTGATAGAAGAACTGAAGAAGAAAACTTTGAACTTGAGAAAGACAATTCTTCAACATCACCCCCTACTTGCATGCGAAGTTCGAACCCTGTACCAAAAACCAAACCCTGGCCAAAAAATAAGAAAATATAACAAAAATTGACCATAAAATGGAGAGGGGTGGAGATGGAAAGTTTCGACCTTAAACAGGAAATCATGTCGCAACTAATTGAACCTACATGTGAAATTTCATTTTTCAGTCGCTTTTCGTTTGACCTGCAGAAGTGAGCAAAGGACAAAAACCACTTTTTTGCACTGCGACCCCTCGAAATATTCATTTGTTTTCAACCAAACTCTAATAACATCAATCCGCCGCCAAAAAAGCCATTTATGCTAATTTTGAACCAAATCGGACCCATAGCAATTGCTCGAGAGACGAAAATAAGAATTGTAGCTTAAATAGATATATAGATATATATAAACTACAGATATTCGAAAAACCATCATAATCGTGTTCAGGAGGTCTCAAAACATGGGAAAAATGATGTGCCCCCCATTTTTCTTCTAGTCATGCCTACCGTAATAGTCGATTTTTTCCTTGAAAAATTCGACTAAAAATCGTGTTCAACCCCAGCTAGCGAGGGATAATATATAATAATAAAATGAAAAGATTGTTTTTGTTTTTTATTTTTTCTTTATATTGTTTGTTTTGAGTACTGATCACTGCTATGTATATCTATTTATTTAATACAAAACGTATGTTAAAGTATATTTATACGAGTTCTCTTCTGTTCATATGAAATTACTAACATGAAACACGATTGATCCAATAACGGTATCCACTAAAAAATAGAATTGACACAAAACTTCTTCTTGCTTCTAGGGTAACGTGACCAGACGTCCCGTTTTGAACGAGATTGTCCCTTTTTATAGTTACGTGTCACGGTGTCCCCGAAATGAACTCTGGGACGCCAAATTGTCCCGTTTTCTGAAACCACGTGAAAATTTGAGTAGTCGAGCCGGCTGGGCGCGAGCGATGTGCGAGAAGAGCGAGACCGCGTCTTCGGTCGACGCGACGATGGCCAAGAGTAGCGCTTTGTTTACTAATCGTTTGACAGATTTTTCGTTAGCCCACTTCTCGATACTTGCTTTGTTGTTGTTTGATGCTCGTGTACCCTGTAAATAACTTGAAATTTTTTTGTTTTGGAACCATGAGTTAGAATGCCGAAACGCAAGTGTACGTTCAATGTTAACCTACAAGCAAACAAATACTTCTTCAGATGTCAGATGTAAAAAGTGTCGTACAGAATTTAGCGTTTCCCACAGTGGTGCCAGTGCTATTAAACAGCATTCGAAGTCTGAAAAACATAAATATGCCGATTGCGCCGCTGCTTCGAGTTCTTCGATGTTAACGGAAATCGGACACAGCAAGTTTAAAGGATCTAGATGTCGCCGCGGCAGAAGGTGTCTGGGCTTATCACACGATACAAGAAAACCACAGTTTTAGCTCTAATGATTGTGCGTCGAAATTAATTCAATCATGTTTTGAATCAAAATTTATATGCGCGCGTACGAAATCAGAAGCTATAAAAGAATTAAAAGACGATCTTGATAAGTCCAATTGTATTACAATACTAAACGATGCTTCAAACCTCGGTAACAAAAAAATATACCCAATTCTAGTGCGCTTTTTTCAACCTTACGTAGGTGTGCAAATAAAAATTTTAGATCTCCAAGACCAACCAGGTGAGACTTCTGATATCATAGTCAATTATTTAGTAGCATTTTGTGGAGACAATGCCAATTTTGTTAATTTCGGAGGCGCGGCTAGGCGAAGAACTAACAATTACAATCATTACAATTACAATTATCTCTAAAAAAACAATTTTGAGCCGAAGCTGAATCGGAATATCAACAAATGCTCGGCTATAGCAAAACCAGATGGCTTGCTCTTATGCCTGCCTTGGAAAAGGTTTTAAAAATTACTTTTTGATCCTTGAAAAATGTCCCCTGTTACTAAAAAATTTTTTTGAAGATCCCACAACCGAATTAGCTTTATTTTTTACACAGTAAGTCAGCAATTTTTCATCAAGCTGTATTGAAACTGGAATGTCAGACGGTATCAGGAATTGAAGCTGCAAAAGAAATCAATTAAAAGCCAATTTGGTTCAGAAACGGACCAATCAGTTTCTTCCATTTATGGTCCGTCAATTAATAGTGAAATCGAAAGATAATGTTACTTACATAGATGGAGATTTTATGAAAAGAGCGGCTACAGAATTTTATGAAACAAACCGTGAATATCTGGAGCAGTGAACTTGCTTTCTTACCAAAGAAATAGAGATATTTTATTTGGTAGATTTAAAAAATAAAATTTTATAGTAATAAACTCACAATACTTTGATAGCAGTCGTAAAACTGTAATAACGAATTATTCTATCCACAAAGTATCAATATAATTATCCCAATCTAGTATCTCGTCGACTTTTTGAGGTATAAAGATAATGTTAACTATCTTCCACTTTGTTTTACAAGAGTTATTATGAGCTTTCTCACCGTTTGTAATGTTTAAGTCATAATTTTTAAAACGTATATTCAATATCTACCCATGTCTTGTATAAAGAGCAAATTCTCCAACTTCCAAAAATTATTTCGATAAAGTAATGTTATAAAATAATGTTACGAATTCGTCTACGACATGGGCCGTGAAGCCAGTCCTGTCCAGTTATACTGGAACTCTAAAATTTGGCGAGTACGCCGAATCGTTTAATGTTTGTTAGCGTCTTTGATATTGCCTTTGACGCTTTTTATAGACAGCGGCGAGTTGTTTTTGTTATTTTTTTAAAACTAATTTCTAGGACGGTCTTTATATTTATTTGTTTTGTTTGTTTATTTTCTAGAATTTTTGAGAAATTAAAAGTCATACTGAACGGAACGACATAGAGAAGTAGCCGGTGAGTTTAAATAAATTATATAAGTAAGTTAACTCTAGTGTGAGTGTTTAAATAAATTAAGTAAGTAAAAGACAGTCGTTATAAATTTACCCCGCCGATAGAAATGGTATGAATAAATATTAAACACATTACAGTACTATACGTACTATTGTTTTTGCTTTTTGGTATATCATTTGATAAATAATGAACGATGACTCATACATATAAAATTCTTTCAAATAATTATAATCTGAATGTTTGCAATCACATTTCAATGTATTTTTATCGTCACTGCAAGGCACTGAGGGTAGTTTGACGGTCAAGTGATTTTTCAATTACAACGTTACTTAAGTGTTCAACATTATTTATCTTTGAATATATTACATTATCAACTTATAAAATTTTGTGCTGGGGAGCCAATTTTGTTAAATCATAAAAAAATAACTTTAGTAAATCCCGCAAATCACTTGATTGTTTCTGCCATGACTTTTCATTTATCTGAAGTCACTTTTCGTCAAGTTTGGAAACAGAAAGGAATCAGGTGCAGCTATATCGGCGATATATGTGGCGTATGAGGTAATTAATATAAACGGAATTTGGCGCTTTTATACAACGTATGTGTCTACTTTTACCAATAATCAATAAATTTCACACCTATGACCGTAAACGACGGTTTTTGCTTTCTTGGGAGACCATTATATGAATGTATGTATGGATTTGGGGTACGCGACCCAAAGGATCTATTGTGTCCCCCTTTTTGGTGCGATACTGGAGAAACCAGTGTTTACAGCTGATCCTTTCGAAAAATCTAGAATGTAGGATAACTTTAATTGCCAGAGATCTTCGTCTTCTATTACATACTCACCCAGGTGTATTGTTCTGGAATTCCCAATGTTTCCACTTCAAGAGAATGTGGATAGAGATTTCGTCCTCTGTGCAACAAAATCTCCACGCCGTATTATCCAAGGTCTAGCGTCTTCAGGCTTTTGTTAAGGCGATAGTGCCCCGATAGAACTCCTCTTAGTATTCGTAGATTCTTCTTACTTACGTTGATATATTCAGCAGATCTACTCTGGTTATAGTTTCTCGTCTCAACCCCTGTAGGTTGTTACAATAAGTAATTTTGCTCCTCTCCACCTTCTTTACCAGTGCTTTCTACATTGTTCTGTGGCTGATACCACAGAAGAGTTCGGATCCCATAAAGGGCTTGTCTGCCTCCGCTTTAGCCAGCTTATGAGCTAATTGATTTCCCTTCGCTCCAGTGTGTCCTGGAATCCATTGTAGGGTAATTTTATTTTTCTCGCCCAGCTCGTTTAATTTTTTTAGGCAATCCCAAACGAGTTTGGATTTTATGATATTGGAGCTTAGATCTCTAATGGCTGCTTGACTATCAGACAGGATAGTTCCTCTCTGGATTGAACACATTTTTAAATTGCACAGATTTCTCCTTGAAAAAAGCTTGGTGCGCTGCCGAGGCTTTCAGAGTATTTGGTTCTGGGCCCATACACTCCTATTCCAGTTTCGTCTGCTGTTTTTGGTAGACCATCCTTAGTATGTATCGATGAATCAACAATATTTTTGTTTCTGGGACAAAATACCGTAACCCTGTTTCATTTACTGCACACAACAAAGGGAAAATTCACTAGGAGTACCATTGAAGGTATCCAAGGATTTTGGCCAATATAAGTGTTTACCATTTTCTTTTATTCAAGGACAAAATAAAGATATAACTGCACCAAACTATTTCAATAAAAATAAAAACTAATATGATAATATAAATAAATCGTAAATATACACTAAAACTTGCGGTTTCTTCATCACCGATTGTTTTTTATGTACCATAATGTAGCTAAATACTTTTATTTTTAGTTAATTAGTCTTCGCAATACAATACAATAATTAGTCCGGTCAATCTAGACATTGGGTGGTGATGCATAAACTTGCAACAAGCTGAAAATGAGTAAAATTGTTCAAAATATAATTATAGATGAAATTTAAATTCCCCACCATTCCCATGGTTAGGTAAGTTTTATCATAAAACTGTCCTAGACAAAAAATTGTAGATCATGAGGTAGTGCGCTTGTTTTTCATTTTTAGTATTTTTAACGAACCATTCATATCTGTACATATACAGGTAGTTTTTTTAAGGAGCTCCATACATAGAAAGAAGAAAGCTAAATACCGTTGGTAATGACTTCTTGTTGAGTTGAGTTACTGGTTTGAAAAACTTGAGCGCATTAAACTAAATTTTTATTTCGTATTAGGGCCAGTTATTATAGTACATGATTACGACTCTTCGCAAAAGATGATAAACGTTTCGAAGATTATTGATTTTAAGAAAATATTTTCTTCGGTTGGAGTTCGAGCAGCGAGTAATACGAGTAAGTCTACATCTTCACCAGCATCAGGTATATTTGTCACATTGAATTGCTCCGTTGCTGTTTCAATAATCAGTACATATTCAAGCAGTTAACTTTCCTTTCAATATTGATATCAGAAGTTGAAGATGTTGCTTAAGTGCGACGTCATAGTTGTCGATGTTCTGCATTTTTGATGTTTCTCTCATTATAGCCATCAAATACAACAGTAACTTCGGAACCAAACAACTAATTTTCATTTTAATTGTAAGTTATAGCAACCGATCGAACAATATTTTTAAAAAATATTTTAAAATGAAGATTACACTTTTTGAATCGTAGTTGAATCATAACTTCTTGATCTACAATTTTTGATGGGATTGTTTTTATGATAAATCTTACAGTTTTGTTGAAATTACGAAAAACTCATATTTTTGACCGTTGACCTTGAGTAATTTTTTTTCCATTTTTTTATTTATAATAATATTTTGAGCAATTTCAACTAATTGACTGAGCAACTAATTTGACTGGACCATAATATATAATCTGCACCCTCCTTAAATTATACGATCATTGTGATTGGTAATTGGGTTTTTGAGTATAAGTATAAATATGATTACCCACTTCAACGTGAAAACTATACCCAATAACATTCGAACAGACCATATATAATTAACTAGCATTGATAAACAAAAATAATGGAAAGAAGTATCAGCAAAAATTATGCGCAATAAAGAATATAAACTAATCGTTGATAAAACGTAGTCACCATTTATCATTTCCCACAGTGGTTATATAACAAAAAAAACATCATAGAGATCCGTAAATTTGATATAAACACCAGGTACACATCCAAAATAAATTATAATAATAACAATTTTGATTTTAAAAAGTATATAAAAACTAGCAGCAAATAAATTAAGTATAAAACAAGTGAATTGCACGTAATATCACAATTTCTTAGTATTTATCCATTATTCAGAAGTGTAATCAAAAACAACTTTTCAATTATTTATTATATACGCTACTAACACGAAGCTAATAAGAAAGTAGTTCCCTGTGACACAAGTTTAATACAAGTGTATACCAAACGGCGGGTGTAATTTGGGCGCTAATCATCCTTCTTTACCTGTCTGACCAAGAAGGGGTAGATAATCCGACATGTATTTTCGGCGCTAAGAAGTGCAGGTAGGTCGAGTCATAAAATAACCCAATAGAGGGAAAGTTCATAGATTTTTAAGTAGGTTAGGTTAGGTTAGGTTAGGTTATGTAAATCTCTTATTTTATATGTAATATGTACTTAAGTACTAAATAAAAAAATAAAATTTACTTTATTCTGTAGAGTGTTACAAAAATGTTGTAAGGAAACTTTATTAAGGGCAGTTTTTTCATTTAAAAAAAGTGCAAAGTAGCCCTCTAAACGGTAAATAAATTTTTTTAGACCTTAAGTGATAATAGGTCATTTCTCTTATAGGAAAATCTAAAAATACAAAAATATATCTTATTATAAATGTCGGTGATTTAATAAATAACTGTATTTCATAAATCATGTACTTCAGTCGTTTAGCGCCCAAAATACACATAGGATTAAAATGACCCTTCGGTCTTGGCGCCTAGTTTACATGTTGTAAAAAGTATATTAATCCTTTAGCGCCCAATTTACATCCGCCCATACCAAATGTATTCGCCAAGTTATTAGTAAAAGTCATGTAATCACATGTTATTGAACTTGAATTATTTTATTTATGATCTGAAATTTTTATGTTTCTTAAATTACCATTATATAATGTTTTGTTAACAAACAATTTACAGAAAGACATAAAAGTATGTCTTCGAAAAATAGACCCCCGCTGTCATTCAAAACATAACTAATAACTCGTTATCTACAGTATTTTATTGTTAATATATAGTTATCATCAATTAATTATTTATTATTATGACTATAATGTGACTATAATGAACCATAAATATATGTACCTAATTTTATAATTATTATTGTCTAATATACATATACCTAAAGAAGTCTGTAAAACTAATACTTCGTTCATTCATTTTGATATTCGTCTAGTACGACAGTCAGATTAGTGTAACTAATTGTAACTTCAACTTATTAAATCCTCAGTTTGCCAAATAAATTGTTTTTTAAAAAAAAAGTTGGTGAATTGAGTTATCTAATTATATCACATACATTTTATAATGATTAATTGGTGAGAATTTTATAGGACCGAACACGTCCCTCCTCATTTTCATTATAGTACAGTTTATAAAAAAAGTTCGACATAAGCTGAGTGAATTTACACAATAAGTCCACATTGATATTCCAGGTGGATCTCATCCTTTCTAATCTCATATAGTAGTAAGGTTTTGCGCTTTGTAAAATTTTATATTACATAGCTAATTTCTATACAACTTCGTCTTCGTGTTTCGTCAAACATAATATCAAGTACATACTTTGATATATATACTTGATACACTTGATATTTCATGAAGTAATATAGAATTTATGATGAGCTTATTGCAGAATGTCTGCCGGAAGATTACGAAAATAAATTTACGTGTAAAAAATTCACCTTTTCGGAACCCAAATTTATTTTGACATACCCCACACTTTTCTATCAACACCCTTATTTCAGGTTTCTCTTAATTTATTTTTCGTTACTTTGCGATGTTAATCAAATCATTGCTTATTAAAAAATGGGTTCCTGTTAGTGATCTGTCAATATTGAATTCAATTATAATAATAGGCTAGTTTGAGTCAGCATTTCGTGGCCTAACCTAAGACAGGGGTGCTCAAACGGTCGATCGCGAGTGCTTTTTGAGTAGATCTCGAGAAGAAAAAAATTTTTAATAAGTAGGTAGGTAATTAAACTACAAAAATGTATTACGTAATAAAATAACACTGCTTGCGGCAAAAGGCGGCTTTATCAAATGAACGCGCGGCACTTGTCAAAGAAAAGCCGCGTTGTTTCTAGACTAGACTGTACTGTCTAGTTTCGGGCGGCGAGTTTGACGGGAACATTCGAGACTTTCTTTCACGCCGATATAAATGTTGTGCCTGCATGAATTGGAGTCATTCTGAATTGTAACTTGATAGCGATACTACGTCGATACAAAGATTATTATTAAATAGTGGAAAATGAGTGCAGTGAAGAAATCTAAAACGTATCATTTTAATAAGGATTGGGAGGAAGAATTTTTCTTTTGTATGGTAAAGGATAAGTGCATTTGTGTTATTTGTCGTGCGTCAGTTGCAATACCTAAGCGTGGTAACTTAGAGAGGCATCATAAAACGGTTCATAAAAACTATCAAAAGGATTTTCCGTCACAGAGTGAATTAAGAAAACGAAAAATAAGTGATTTTATATCTTGTTTGAAAAAAGAACAAACCATGTTCACAAGACCAGCCAAACAATCAAAAGCTGCTACGATCACGTCATTTAAAATATCTCATATATTGGCGAAACACAAGAAACCATTCGAAGATGGATCGGTGGTGAAGGAAGCATTTATTGACGCGGGTGAGACTTTATTTGGAGATTTTAAAAATAAAACAGAAAGCATGTCTGCTATTAGAGAACTTCAGTTATCTCGTCCAACTGTCACAAGGTGTATTGAAGTCATGAGTCGTCAGGACATCGCAGATAAACTAAAACATGATATCATGGAATGTACATACTTTTCTTTACAGTTCGACGAATCCACTGATACGACAGACACTGCCCAGCTGTGTATTTTTATTCGGATGGTAGGTATTCAATGACATGTCGGCTAAGGAAGAATTTTTGACAATCATTTCTCTGAAGGGGAAGACCCGTGGGGATATATATGAAGTTTTCTTTAATTTTGTAAAAAACTACGAGCTACCAATATATAAATTAGTGTGCATTACAACCGATGGAGTACCAGCAATGATTGGAAACAAAAACGGTTTTGTGGCATTGTGTCGAGCTAATGAAGAATTCCCTTCATTTTTTTCATTCCATTGCATTATACATCAACAAGTTTTGTGTTCCAAAGTTTTAAACACGGAGGAAATTATGGGCATTGCAACAAAAATTGTGAATTCCATCCGTACACGTAGCTTGCAACGGCGGCTCTTTCAGTTGCAGTTGGATGATAGGGAGTCAGCTGAACACCACACTGATTTAGTTCTTCACACAGACGTCAGGTGGTTGAGTCGCGGAAAGTTCCTACAAAGGTTTCAAGAATTATTGCCCGAAATAACAGCTTTTCTAGACAGAGAAAGAGGTGATGACACTCAGATTTTGAAAAACGAAAAATGGCTGACTGATTTGACATTTTTGACTGACATCACAATGCAGTTAAACATCGTTAACTTGGAGCTTCAAGGTAAAGGAAAAACTATTATTGAGATTGAGATTAGCGCAGTAAACGCATTCAAAAGTAAATTGCAACTTATGATAGATCAACTGAAAAGAAAGGATCTGAAACATTTTCCGTCTTTGAAAGCAAGAATTCCTCAGTTTAATTATGATACGTATGAGGCTGAATTATCAAATATTTTGGGACAATTCGAAATGCGTTTTTATGATTGCAGTAAATTGGAAAATTTAGCATCATTTATGAGTTACCCTTTTTCATGTAAAAACATTGAGGAATTAGCTACTGAAATAGCAAGTCAGTTTAATATAAACTCATGTTCTGTTGAAAATGAGTTGGTGCAGATTATATCAGATATACATCTCAAAGCTACAGCATCTGATACAAATTTCTGGTGTTTTATATCTGAAGATAAATATCCGAATCTAAGGCAAATCGGCCTTCAACTGACGGCATTGTTTGGGTCAACTCACTTGTGCGAGTCTGCATTTTCTGAAATGAAGATAATTAAGTCAAAGTGGTTACGTACTATCTTATGAAAAGTATGCTGATGACATGCAGTGCCACGATTCAATATCCAAAGCCACTCTTTAGTTAGGTTTAACACCATATGTATCTCTTTTGTTTTGTAACAACCAATAAACTCGCAATTTTGAATAACTATGAGTTTTTTCATTGATATTGTAGAGAAGAACCTAACTAAACCTAACCCAAACCTTGACTAAAATAATGCTTTCTACATGTTTAATTAATCCATATATGACTAGTGTTCAGATGACAACCTAACCAAAAAAATCTACTATTTTTGTTCTTAAATATATGGAAATTATTATTAGGAATGAAAGCCCCTGCCCTTAATATCGATATTAAGATATCCCGCATGATAAATTTCAATTTCGACATGATTAACATGAGAATGCTTGTTTTTTTAGTTCAGAATTTTATAACTCTTTAATGGTTCATCAAATGAAATAAAATATAAAATTAAATGTGTGAAGTTATTTGATAAATTGAAGGCGGGGTAGCGTCGGTCCAACATTACAATAAATGTTTTACAAAAAACGAAGAACAATTGCAATACTTATTACCTGTTATCACGGAATATAGAAAAAATTCAGAACTGTGATAGAACTATTCTAATGTTATAAGGTTGACGAAAAAATATGAATGAAAATAATTTTTAGTTGCAAAAACATAATTTTAATCTATTGAAAAATTAAGTTACGACTGTATTATAAATTTGACAGTTGAATAAAATACACAAACCAACACAAAATTAGAATACAAAAAATTTAACAAAATTTCTTGATAAACTTCATAGTTTCGTCAAAAAATTGGAAAAAAATGAGAAAATATTATAAATTATATTTTAAAGTTCAATAACGCATCAGTTTATGAAAAAAATTATAAGAGAGCTTTTTTGTAAAGCGTTCAACCATTAAAAAGTTAATCATAGGGGAAATTTATCATAACTGACCTACGGAAAAGGGGTTAAGGGGTTACCTAGCCATAACAGGAATTTTTAGTACCCCTCGCGATAGAAATGAAAAAATAAATAAAAAAACTTTCACTTAAGAGTACAGGGTCGGACAAGGTAGTAGTAGTAAGTATATCCTCAACAATTTGTGTTGCAAAAACGAAAATATAGTCGTTCAAATATATTGACAAATATATATACTACACGAACAATTTTGCAGTAAGTAAGAACAACTATTATTTAATAAAACAATAATTAGCAATGTATGAAGAGTAAATCAACAATATTTTAACATAATGTTTTCTACTGAATATTTTATCATAGTTCAAGCAACTGACAGTATATTGTTGACACATGGGTTGTTAAGAAGCAATGATAAATATTAAAACCATAGCTGAAAACATAACAAGCTTGAATTAAATATACTAATAATAAATTTAGAAGCGTGCAGAAGTATTATTATAATCAAATGACATAGCTAGAACAAACAAATATGTCGTCACCTTTGTGAATTACTCTGTTTTTAATATAAAAGCAGTAAACACTGTTTATTCTAGTACGGCAAGAAGTGTCACGCAATACATAATTTCTTAATATTACAAGCACGTCCACTTAATGAAAAAACGAACATTTCTCTATTTATAGATCTTTTAATACAAATGATAATTCAATAAAAATAATGGATAATTTCTAATCTGTTGATAATTTAATATAAAAGCCATGCAACATAAGGGAGCATGAGAAAATAAAATTCCATGAGCAAACGGCAGACGAAGTCAAACATATGTTATTTTGACTAAACAAAAGCTATATATATGAGACTATGAGACCAGAAATAAAGCAACAACCGATGGAACGGCGACAAGATCTAAGAAGTTTCCTGTCCAAAAATCTGCTCGAAAAGTTTTTGCTTCAGTTTTTTGGGATTGGATAAGGGTAGAACAATAATTGGACATCACTGACCACTTTACAGGAAAAAATTAAAGAGAAAAGACGCGGCAATCTATCCAAAGGTGTTTTGTTTTTTCAACGCCCCTGCATACAAATCTGCATACAAAAAATTCGTGATTCGTTAGGGTGTGAATTACTAAAACACCAGATTTGGCTCTGTCCGACTATCATCTCTTTCCTTAACTGAAAAAAGTTTCAAAAGGTGGCAAATTTTCTTCCAACGAGGAGCTAATAAAAGCTGTAGAGGTCTGGTTTGCAGAGCAACAATAAACATTTTTTTGAAAGGTCTAGACACATTGCAGGTTCGCTGTAATAAATGTGTACAATTAAGAGGAGAATATGTTGAGAAATAAAACATTTTGACATTGAAATTTTTCAATATATCCTCGTATATATTCCCCACAGCTACTGGCTTTATAAATCGTTAGGTTTTTGTAGTAGTTTTTACGCTTTACAACAAAATCTAACTATATTACATTCTAAACCTGCCCAACTGAGCTTTATTTGAGGTCAATAAAGTCCTAATTCCAATAGAATCTATCCACATTACAGAATGGTGTTAAAATTCAAGGTTCTTTCCTGTTTGAAATCAGATAAAGGTTTGGAGGTGTATATTCTTCTCTAGATCAACATTGTATACTGCAATGCTACTATTCTTGACAAAATAAAATGTCATATTTTATGTGGTATGAAAACTATATCCTTTTGAAATTCTATATTCGTTTGTTTAGAGTAACATGGTTGGACTTTTAGATTGGAAAAAATTCAGTAGTAATTAGAGTATTGTATAACGTATATTCTGAAAAAGATTCCATTCACTTGATAAACAATAAAATATACGCGTATCCCAATAAAGACACTTTTACTACGCTACAGGATTTTCAACATATCTCACACTAAATTTGAAATTTTTCATTATACAACTCCGAAAAATAAAATAAAAAATGGTCGTGGATGTAACATACTATAGGACTTTTCTGAAATTATAACACGAATTCAAGTAGATTATCTGTCAGCTGATTGCGGATTCCAACCAAAAACGAGATTCAGATCACAGTTTTTGAACGTCACGTTCAATTTTCGGTGGAAATTTCAAATTTAAAATATGATATCCAAGTACTTTTGATTTTTATTCTTTTTTGTGCGTTAGTTCTTCAATGATATTTATTTAGTTGAATAATAGATTTTATATATTTATCATTATTATATCAAGGTTTACCTTTTCAACGATTTTGCACTAATAAAATATTTTTGTGCTGAAACGCCAAAAAATATAAAAACCGCAAACCTCAGTAACCAATCAATGACGGTGTTAATGAGAATTAATAGTAGACGGACATTTAAGGGGAATAAATAACTTTTAAAGTTCAAAAAAACATAGACAGATGAAACAACTCTTCAGCTGATTGCATTTACCAACCGGTCTACCACCAGGGTAGAAAGGATATAACCTATGACTACGACCAGATTAACACTGGTATTCGAACAACAATGAACGTGATCTGGGTTGGTTTCCAAACATTTAGATCATGACTGGGTTAACCCGATCACAGTTTCCGAAAATTACTTATAATAATGATACTCATCAAAATTTATGCAGTGATTACATTCACAAAACAAATGGATATATAAGTAGAGTTATTTCAAAAATTATGTTACTAATTGACTTACTTCCAGGCCATTTTCTTTCAGACACATACTTTCACTTAAGTAAATAACATGAATGAACTAAACTATTTCATCGACACATTAGCTTAATGGAAAAATACATATTGTGAAACGCTTAAGTGAAACAAAGTGAGTAATTTTATTATTATTTATTTTTTTTTTTTTTTAAATACGAAGATATTTTCATTCTCTATTCGAAACTGTAGCTCCTTCATGAAAAAAAATTGATAAACCATGCCATTGCCCAACAATAATGTGATTAAATGAAAAAAATATAATCAATGCATTGTGGCACCATCATAAATGTTTAAATTCGTTTCATACTGTAGATATACGTGATTTCATTGTAATTGCTAATAGTATGATCTCGATTACATTAAGTGGTGCTAAAGCCTAATACGTTTACGTAAATTGTCCTGTGTAGATATGGTACCTTATTATAAATTCGAATCGATGGTTAGATTTCTAATAAGGATTAATATTAATATACATAACGTGCTGATTATTTAACAAATAAATTTTGAAATCAGAAACAACAACAAAAGCTTTATGACTGGACCGATATTTATTCAACATAACATGTCAGTAACTGCTATTGTCATTAGTGTGAGTTATAGTATTAATACAATAATAATTGATAATATACACACACCTTCAAAAGTCTTGGCCCCCCTTGTTTATTTGTCACATGTTTATTTTAATTTCAGCATTTTTTGTTTACAATACACTTGCGAGCAACTGCCTATTCCATTCCATCATTTTATTCAGTATTCATACGTTGACATCATCCATCTGACACGATCTTCTGATTGTCCATCTGCACTTCCTATGTATGAATATCATCCCAGTGATTCTCCTTAGCACTTACATACCTTCTTATCTTATCATACAAATAAAAGCAATTAGGAAGCAAAAACTTGTTTTCATATGAAAATATCCAGAATTTTGTAAAAGAGGTCAGTTTTGATTTGTATAGAAAGTATTCGTTGAAGGTTGTCTAAGATGCCAGGAAATCCGATTTCTCAATTTGATCGAGAAAGAATTGTGGCCCTGCACCAAGTCGGTTTCTCAAATCATGAGATTGCTAGGCGTTTTTAAATATGCCGCGAACTTCGATAAGGCGGGTAGTGGCCCTTTTTCGAGAAACTGGTGGCGTTGCACGAAGGCCGGTGTCTGGTCGACCTAGAGTGACTTCAGGGAGGGAAGATCAGTATATGGCTAATTTCACTCGAAGATACCGCAGAATAACGGTAACAGCCCTTCGACGTCATTTTTTGCATATCTACCGAAGTGTAATTTCGAGAAGAAGCAGGTTACATTCTTCAAATCTCAAGGCAACAAGACCTTTAAGGATACCTAGACTTCTACCTCGACATAGAGCTGAACGTCGCCAATGGGCCGAAGAGCATCGGAATTGGCTTTTACCCCAATGGAGCAACGTCTTATTTTCTGACGAGTCACGATTTGACCTACACATTGATATTTGGCGGGAAAGAATTTGAAGAGGTCCAGGTAGACGAGAGCGACTAATTTTCGCAAGAGGCGTTGTCCCTTATCAAGATGGATCAATTATGTTTTGGAGATATAATGTATTGTCGCCGCACTCCACTTATTCTTATTGAGTGAACAATGACCGGTGCCATATACGCTCAAAACATTATCCAAGCAATCGTGCAACCTTTGCGCAACTAATATGGAGCAAATTTTATTTTTCAAGATGATAATGCCAGACCACATCGCGTACCAAGGGTACAGAATATACTACAAGAGGGAGATATCCAAAGATTAAACTGGCCAGCAAACTCGCCAGACATGAATGCCATCGAACATGTATGGGATTATATGGCAAAGCAATATCCAATAGAGAAAACCCCCCTCTAACTCTTCGGGACCTAACTGCAGCTGTTCAAGAAGAGTGGAATAATATGCCCAATAATGGGCATATTGTTGAGCTAATTCGTGGCATGCCAAGATGCTTTGGAGAATTAATTGCAAGAAGAGATGGAAACACAAGTTATTAAGTTATGTTATTTTCAGTATTCACATTTTTTTTCTTAAAAAAAAAGATTTTATTTTGTTTTTTTTTTCGGATTTATTTTACAAAATTCTGCTTATTTTTACACGAATACAAGTTTTTACTTTATAATTGTTTTTATTTGTATGATAAGATAAACAAGTATTTGCAAACAAAAAATCCTTAAATTGCGAAAAATTACCAAGGGGAGCCAAGACTTTTGGAGATGTGTATATATTGAATGAATTGATAGGTAATGAAGTAATCATTCTACGAGTATTGGTCAATATTCAATTTTCATATTATGAGAAAAATTTATCTGGAAAATCCAAATTAGTTGGGTTAGATAGTGGGAAATAATCAATTGTTTTTGTTCTAATGTTCTTGCCATGTCTTATGTGAGATTTGTGATACCAACATACATATTTTGAAGTTATTTACGTTGCCAGCGATTCCTATGTGAAAAGGTTTAAGATAGTAATCACAGAGTTTCGAAGAATGAGTTTTTAATGAGCATCATATTTCTAAAACTATATAAATAGTTATAAACCATCAAATAAGTAATCTTCGTCCAATAGAACTCATAATATATAAATTACATACGTGCGACCATAACAAATTTACTCACCAATTTTAGCCAAACAATTATCTTATGGTCTGCGCTTTATTCCTTTAATTTTTCGGATTTTAATTTTATTATCCACACAATCTTTCATCACAAGCAGATTGAGAATTATTTTTAATGCTCAATTATACAATTGAAACTAAGATTGGGTCAAGAAAATATGAAAAATAAAATGAAGAATTGAACAAAGCTTTTTAGGTATTGTGTTGATTTTAGATTCATCAGTCAAACTGCTGTAGTTGTAGCTAGCTGTGTTGCAGTAAGAGTTAAAATCTAATTTCAATTAGTAGAAAAGCTATAACAGAGCAAGCAAATACTACAGTATCCACAAATGCTTGAAAGAGAAAACCGCCGTTTTCTACATGTACCGCAGGTTTCTAACAGAGTCAGGCAAACTATATAAAATCATCGATGTTATTTAAATTTTCAAATATAACAACACTGATGTGAATATATCATATCTGACATTGCCATCATAAATTTTTACTACAATTTGCGTGCGATTATTTTCTAGGACATTCGACGTAAATTAAACCAAAAGCAGTGTGCCAATGAATATGCTTCGACTTTTGGTGATGAAGCAACATCTCGAGCCACCGTGTTTCCTTGATTTACCGAATACAATTGTGGTCTCATATCGCTACAGTATAAATTTCGTAAATGTCGTCAAAATCGGTAGTTGCGCCAGAAAACATCGATGCTGTGCGTAAAATGATATCGCGAGATTATTATGTGACAAAGAAAGCTTTTGTTAATTGGTGTATTTCTTTCGGAAAATTCAGTCGCGGTGGGTCAAAATACGTGTTTAAGATCGTTATAGGCGTTGAATCATGGCTCTTTGTTTATGCACCCGAAACAACAATCGACTGTATGGGTCATTTAAGATAAACAAAATTCAACAGAAGTTGTCAGCGCACGAAGTACTTCCAAGCAAATGGACGTAGAACGAACAATTCAGAATGGTACACCAGCTCCAGCAAAAATCAAGGGAAATGTAGATGATAACAAAAATGTTTTTAAACGGTCAAAACATCGAATTGATGGGTCATCCGCCGTACAATCCTTTTTTGGCACCCAATAATTCCTTCTTATTCTAGCAGATTAAGAATAAATTGCGAGGTCAATCTTTTTCTGTACCAGAAGAAGCGGTTGATGCGTTTAAATCACATGTTTTGGAGGTATCCCAATCGAATTGGAAAAAATGCTACGACAATTGGTTTAAGCTCATGCTTGCAAGTGTATTCATTTTAATGGGGAATATTTTGAGAAACAATAAAACCATATGTAATTATAAATATTTGTTTTTATTTTTCGATCTCAAAACTTAAGTAATAACCATCGTATTCATCTCAACGAAACTAAATCATTCCACGTGACTTTTAGTACCCATCGTAAAATTGCTAACTGATAATCCTAAACGGAAGTCAGTTAATATAAAGAGGGTAGACTAACTGCTTAGATATGCATATAAATCGAAAACGTCTTTGAAAAATTGGCATTTCTATGCACCGAAAATTTGAAATGACATTAGAAAATAAGGTCATACTCTACAAAACAATTTAAACCGATATGCAGTCATTCAATATAGCACTCGAGGTCTAAATTAATTACAATTATAACTGATGCCCCATACAAAGTAGTATATAGAGATCTCTATATACAATGTGTCACAGGAAGGATTATAAACGTTTCAAAAAATATTGTGGATTGAATGGTTCATATATGATGAACTTACAATTAATATCGGACAGCTCAAAGACTTTTTTTCAATAACAATGAAGAGAATATACATTACTTTTAATAAGAACATGTTTATGAGCTTTGCGAATTTGAAATTATTAATATAGCTTATGCGCATCCCTTACAGTTTTCCATATGTATAGCCTACGCTATAACTATACCAAAATGTTAGAGCCTAAGACTAAATAACGGATGGATGTCGGTTCCGCAGTGTTTACATCCAGTCAATTTTACGTGGCACTTTCGAGAATCATAAATCTAAATGGCCAACATCTAATTACCGTCGACTTGGAAATATTATCTTCAATTTGTGAATACAATAGAATAATAACCGAATACCGTCGAGTCTTCTCAAGAACTGTAACATCAAAAACTACGAGTAAACCCATAGAAACAAAGGAGTAGGTTTTAAGAAATATTGTATCTGAACCTCAAGAAGTATTACGGAAAAGAAAACGAGTAAGACTACATATAAAAAGAAGAGAAGGACTTTCTACAAAAAGAAAGGAGATATAAACAAATTTTCCTAACTTTTGTCCGCGCAAAAAGTCGACAGTAATGCAAGAGCATTAAGCCCATGCTTGCGGTAAATATGGTTTCAGTCTTTCCAGTGTGGAAAAAAATCTTTCTCCTGAACAATTTGTAGCCGGAATACTAAAAAAATTCGAATGTCAACCAACGGAAAAATATATTTATTGGCCGAATTTTCCTGTTTTTTGCGATGATTATAATAACGATACTAATCATGAACTCCAGATAGTGCAATGGAGATTTATGAAGCTTCTTACTAGCAGCATTAAAATGATAGATAAAATTCCATTCCAAACAAAGACTAACATCGCTGTCAGCTTTCCGTCTTTGAGTTCGACAAGTGCATTCCAGTGCATTATTTATTGCAGACCAATTTTTTAACTAGCATACATCATGTCGGTCAGATCAACGAGTTGGGGAGAGACCCTTAACTCTTCTAAATTTGTACGTTGCACCAAGATCTCCCAACAATGTGAAGCACCCTCAATTTGAGAAGTTATCCAAGAACATTACTAGATAAAAACTATAATTGATCTATCTCACGGGCATAGGCGTAAATCCATCCCTATCTTTTATGGTAAAACGTGGTGAGATCCATATAATACCGAGTCGATATCTTTATTCAATACCTAACGAAGGGTCCTTCTTTCTTGAGTTATTACGTACGTACTGCTTAAGATTTCACCTCGTTCTCTTTTCCTTGAATTTAAGAGATTTGAAGTACAGTGGAAAATGTTAATTCCAAGCTAATACTCGGAAAATGTTCCGTCATATCTTATCAAAGTATGAAATTTCCATTGGAAATGCGAAATATTACGTGACTAAGACATTGTCTTATACTTGTAACCATACTTAGACGAACCGTCCGAGTGAAATAAGAATTTCTCCAACTTACCGAATTGGGCATTTCAAATGATTGAAATGGTAGCAACCTGATTATTATGGTGTATTTATAAGGTGGGGATAAAAAAATACAATATCTTGAAGCAGGGCCGGATTGAGCTAGGGGCTTGGGGGGGCTATAGCCCCGGGCCACAGGTCCAAGAGAGCCCCATCATTTGGAAATCATTCTGTATTTTTTGATGTGTTGATACCACAAATCTAAGGTATTGATATTATTTCGTGAATTTTTCCGGGTTTTCGAATTCCTTAAGGGGCCCCCGTCATTATTTTAGCCCCGGGCCTTATAAATCTTAATCCGGCCCTGTCTTGAAGAAAGAAATATAATCACCAATCACCAATAATAGGCAACATATTCTACATGCTAATGTTGACGAATAAGTCGATTTTGAACTGAAGTCCAAAGAGAAAAATGAGGATAAACCTTGAGCAGAATTGCTGAGATAAGTCTATAATATAGTAATATAGATGAATACACGATTTTTTTATTTTGTTAAAAGTGAGGAGTATTTGCAAATGTATTCTACCAGCGAATCAATTTTAAACTGCTCAAAATATCACACACATCGAATAAAATAAATAATTGAATTTATTGCTTGGACTGCAAAGATTGATAATAATAATAATCAATATTTGTAAACAATTCATTAACTGTCGATATGAAGTATTACAGTAAATAAACATTAGCAAGCGATTATAGATAAATGATATGAATATCATTTCGAGTGAATTTCTCTATATTATTTTTTATGTCAACTTTCATTTATTCATGAATAAATAAAAGTTGACATAAAAAATAAAATTAAGAAACATTATGAGTATATCTCAATAGGAATGTCGACAAATTTACGAGAAAAACTTACATTGAAACAAACCAAGTTTTATGTTTTCCGGTTTCTTTATTTTCCGGAGTTGAAGGAGGTATATTTGATGATGTTGATTTTTTAGCACACTTTGAGAGAAACACCATATTTCAAATATACTTTTTTTACTTTTCACTTCACAACAGCTGATGTGATAAAACCGCACATTCCCAAACACGCGACATAGCGATTTCACTTTACTACAGCAATTACTAGTTTCGACTGTGTTCGCCCGGCTAGTAGGAAATTGACTAGCGACTAGAGGGCAACGCGGCTGTGCCTGATAGATGCAGCAACAAGCGCGAATAAAAACACACTAGCGATAGATCGTCGTCGCGTACGGGGTTTGGATTCATCACTGAAAAAATAGCATGTATTATTCATATTTCAGAAAACAATTTCATGAAGTAGCTAAATTATTCATAAAAATTCGCGAAAGACCAGAAAGGTATGTATGATGAATAACTGTGGAATCGGAACGATGAACAGCAAATAGAAGAGAAATGATATTGCAATGAATGCAAACAGAAGAGAAAGTTTTTTTTTTCAAACATTATCCGCCTTGTTTAGAAACGAAAACTTTCACAACTATGATAAAATTTATAATTCTAGAAATCTACTCCTGTCAATTGAGATAATTCATCGAAACAATTATGATGATGCTTTTCTGTAGTAGTCCCTGAAATGATTCATTCATTCATTATTCGTTTTAAAAAAAGTATTACTTCATTGAATTATTTCAAAGTTTGGACATCATCCTACCACCACATTCTATAGTTTGCACCGTTTTCTCACTCACGACTTAAAAAACGGATTTGCTAGAGCTGGACTGGGCATGTCAAAACACTCAACGAACTCAACGGTAGATTCGATCAAATAGCTCATGTGAGTACATTTTTGTTTAAGAACGAACAAAAAGAAACTAAGAAAGGTTTGAATCGAGTACGAGGCGAGAGAAATAACTAAAATAAATAAAATACAGTTTGTAAATTTACTAACTACTATCAAAGTTTACACAAAAACGTTTAGAATATGGTTTTGTAAATTTACTAACTACTATCAAAGTTTACACAAAAACGTTTAGAATATGGTAAATCGATTGGTTAGGTTAAGTTAGGTTAGGTTAGGTTAGGTTAGGTAGTTAATACTTAATCTTTCTTCATACATTGTATGGATGTTTTCGTTGAATTCTTATTTGAAACTGGTAGCTTTCGAGACACTCTTTCTATTATTCTGTAAGGATTGGATTGGTTAATATAGTCCTCAATAATTTGTTTTAAAAACGCTGTAGGATCTCTAGATTTCAATTACTTGCTAAACCCCATAGCTGGATGCCATAGGTCCATATAGGTTTTAATATGGTTTTGTATATAAGAAGCTTGATTTCGAATGATAATTTGTTGCAATTTGAGTTTTCTCTTGGTGAATATATTACATCATTCGATAATTTATGTGACTAACGCACAGATGGCGTGAGAAAGCTTTTTTTATACAGTGAGTACCGCGTTTATTCACAGTCGATCAAAAATAACAACGTTGATGATTAGAAACAGTGTTTGGTCATATTTACACGTGATAAATCAAATTTTTGCATCGATATGTGACAATGGATGAAACATGGATCCATTACTTCACTCCGGAATCATAACGATCATCATCTGAGTGGACTGCGGTCGATGAACCACGTCCAAAGACACAACAGTCAGCTGGGAAGGTTATGGTTAGGTATTTTGGCTATCGACTATCTCTAAAAGGGAAAGTCAATCAATAGAGAATACTGCATAGAGTTGTTGGATAGTTTGAATGCAAAAATCGAGAAAAAAAGACACTAAATGTCGAAAAAAAAATCACTGTTTCACCAAGACAATGCACCGATTCACAAGTCGATAGTTAAATTGAAGAATTGCTTCCTCATCCACCGTATAGTCCAGATCTGTTCCCCAGTGACTACTGGCTATTCGCTGATCTCAAAAAAATTCAGCTCAAATGAAGAAGCATGTAGAAGAAGCATGTAGAAGAAGCTTTGTGTAGTACCAGGGCATTTATGAATAAGATTATTTAAGAGGGCTTCAGGAAAGTTAAGTCTCTGCTTCTAATATGATTTCTTATTATGTTAAGTGTGTTATGTTTTCAATTTTTTTTTGTCAGTCAGCAATTCTGTACAGTTCTTCTCGAAATTACCTGTTGTTGTGAGGAGTTTTGTAATTCTTCCTTTTCTTAATCTCTCTTTTCTAATTCACCTTTCACCTTCTACAACGATATGCAATAAAAGGATTGTTGCTGTTAGACAAGTCTTTATGGTATTGCAGCACATATACACGCTATTATCTTGCCTCACAATATTGAATATCCACTTCACCAATTGCCTACTGTTTTTTCCACGCCATGATAGTTGTTAGGACCTTGGAGACATTCTTGATATGCTTATTCCACCAAAGTCTGCTATGCTTGTCCATAAATATTATTGTCATAATCTTGAGTTCCATTTTCCATGCAAATACACTTAAACAATTATCCTTTATACGTAATATATGTAATTATATGTAATCCTAACGATTTTGTCTATGTTGTCAAAATAGTTTACGCACTATGTACCAGCTCTGGATAGTTTGTACAGTCTACTACTAAGCTCCAAGAGTGGTATTACTTTTCTGGCGATTACTACTATGATCTGACATTCTGCTATTTTCATGATAAGATCAACCAGAAGCAACGAATTATAGTCTACTAAAGACCTTTCGGTTCCAATGTTATCAAACACCTCCAAAATCTCCAACAAGAAGTAGATGAGTACTCTATATAAAACGTGGCCATGTGATGGTGTCTTCTATCTTTTCCATCGTTTTTACAACAAACGATGTGTGTCGTACCTGAATCTAACTCTATATGCCATTTTATAAGCTGCTTTCAGTGATATTTTCTAATGGGTATTTCAAATTGTATAGCTACTACTCCTTTATAATATTTTAGGGAAGATTCCTTTTGTTTTCGTCGATTTGTGTTGCTGAAATGTATGAATAGTTTGTTTGTCATTTCTACTTCTTTGATTACCTCATAATTCTGATTGGAGTCTGATATCATTTTGTTTGTATCATCAGTAAGTTACTTGGAAATTGATATTCCTATTTATTATTCCATAAATATTCTATTTGATGATGCAAAACAACTTTTGGTGGTTAGAAAGAGACACTTGCCTGAAATAAAATGAAATTTCCAATACACTATTGTTTTTTTTTGCATTTTCCAACCAAAGTTTCCATCGCAAGATTTATGAAATATTATGAGGCCTTTTTTCATTGATTTATCATATTGAATTCATTCACCATACTATAAAACACCTTCAATTAATGTATATGAACTAATGAAAAACACGATTCTTGGGAAATAGATATAATTGAAAGTAACTTTCTGAATATATTTTAAAACTATGTACTTGCAAGGTTAGTACACAAAGATAAAAGTAGATATTGAAGTAAATTTCTTTTCCAGTAGTAATAAAATTGAAATTAGGGTTAATGATAAGATAATACATGGAGGAAAACTTACAAGTTCTTTATATATTCGGAATAAAATATCTAAAATAATGTATAATATTTATTTTGCAAATGGACTTCTACAAACTCAATCGACTTCTTAATTGTATTATTATTCGTATCTGAATTAACTTTATCATCCATCTTTCGTGTTTACAATAGTCTTTAAATTGTGCCACTTCTATGGTACGTTTTTTTTTAAATAATAATGTAACGTTAGAGCATCAAATTGAAGCTAAAAAGCCGATAATTTTATGAATTTTAGAAAACTAGTTAAATAAAGCGTAATTCCAATTTTTTGGTTAGATATACAAACAATTGTTTGTCAGACATCGTCGGAAAATACCCAAGAAGAGGAAAAGAATCATGATAATGCCAACACTAGTACCAGAACTTCAAATATACATATTTAACCAGCGAAAATATAGAGTTGATGTGCCATGTAGCCTCAATATCATCTTCTATGATTTTCAACAAAAGAGAAAGTCATTTATGCGATCGCACATTTTGGAGCCATCTCTGTTGGAATGTTAAAATTCCTCCAATTGATTCCGACGCATAAAAAAATCTATTAATATCAAGAGAGAATATTTTGAAGACAACAAATTAGTTAAAATCAGAAATACTTACCGAATGTACAATTTAACATACAATGGATAGTTCATGTCACTTTGATTAATTCACATAAAATAATAATATTATCAGTTCTAAATAAACCCTTAACACGTCTGTCTATGGTGATACTTGTGTGAATATGTCAAATCTGACATTTCCATTATAGAATTTGAATACTTGGACACCAGTTCCACAGACATACATTCATGAAAATTTAGCATAAACTGACAATCGCTGAAAAGCTCATGTCGATTGGTGCGAATAAATGCTGAAAAATGCAGCTTCAAAGACAACTTTCAGGCGACGAATCATGGATCGACTATATGTGTCTTTGGCCTCCAAAAATTGCCGCCAAAAACTATAACCTCACTTATAAAATCTTTAAAAATACTAATAATTAACCTTTTTTATCGTCCCTAAACAGAAATAAATTAAATCCTACTACAAAATTGACAACAACTTACCTGCAGTGGCGTTCAAGTTTCTTAGCAATCTCTTTGTATTCACTGTAGACTTGGCAGGATTTGGGCGACGGTTTCTAAACACATGCGTTTGCAATTGTTCTTTATTAACTAAAAAAATTACCGATGCAGATTCGATTAAGCAACGTTGCCAAAGTTTATTGCTAATCAAGGTGTTTGCCGTATTGTTTTAGAAGATCTTAATATTTAAATTTAATTGGTAAGTAGATGGTATCATTATATATCAGGATAGGTAATTTCGAACTTCATTCGAGTTCATACAAAAAAAATTGCTTCAAGCTATAAAGCTAGATATATCGAGCGAAGCTATAATAATTTTTATGTTGTTAATGTGGACAAGAAGAGTGCTGGTAAAATAAGAGGACACTATTTATTGACACTATTGTTAATAGTGAAATGCAACAGGAAGGAGCTATTTGGACGAAAAATTTATGTGAATGAAGACCATAACGTCACCAAAGTAGAAGCAGGACATAAGGGGGACAAGAGTTTTCAACAAAAAACATGAATAAACACGATACATTTTTAATTCTAATCAAGGAATATAATGATGTCCACTATAGTTTTATTTTTTAAATATAACCAACAACAGCCTGGAACTTGTCTGGGTGAACAAAGCAAGATAAGTAGCAAGGCTAAACAGAACCTTTAAAACTTGCAGATGTTCAGAATATTTCTTAACAAGTTATTGACACTCTCAATGCACAGGAGACATAACATAACTGGAAACATCCAAGTTATGGTTAATTTGAATGAATCTAGTGAAAGTTATTGCAAATAAAAGACAGTATCAGACATGAAACATGCTAGCATAAGAATTTGAAATAGGACGAAATCAATTATACTGATTGATGTTTAATATAACTTAATTTTTAGAATGATTCTGAAATATATATAATTAAATACAAATCAAATTAATATTAGTAGGAGAATTATTTCAACTAATAAACAAAATCATGATGACTATATTGTACCATATTAGTCTCTGATTTGTCAAAAAAATTAAATTATTTTGTTTGCAATACATACGCGCATTTAATTAGTAGGACGGAATAATTAGAATCGTTGTGCGATGCGACCATCATTTCTAATCAGACAATTTCCAATTATGTGCGTGGTTACAATAGAAAATTCTCTTTAAATTATCAACAATCATGAAGATTCTTGTTTAGAAAAGTATGTTCATCTATAATAGTTGTCAAGTGTATAGGATTTTTTGGACCTACTCAATAGTGCGTAAAGTTGTACAATACTGTATTATATCAAATAATGATACTTGCACAAGTTATATTTGATATTATTTTATAAATAAACAATCAGCAAACTATATATATATACGAATTGTAAACAAGTCTTTGCCAGTTATATTTCAATTAATCAATATTACTATCAAAGTCAATTTGATTATTGAATTCCATGAGTTTTAACAAGCTTTAATAATATCAAAATCACCAGAAATCTTAATTAATTATTTCCCAGACGATGAATACATAAGTATTCGAAAGCTCCGAAAATATATTGAAGTTAGTCCACTTTGGTGTTTCCTTGCCACGTTCCCAATAAAAAAAACTACTTATATATGTATATATATATATATATATATATATATATATATATATACATATAAAATATATTGCTTCGGTTTATAATAAATTAACAGAATTTATGAATAACAGATTTTCAGCAGAAACTGTTTTTGAAAACAATTTAATAAGGATCAATTAACTTATATGCACAAGATTGAAATTTTGCAGATGATTGTAAGATGGTAACACATCTATTCAGAGAAAAATGTCACGAGGTTCCACCCATATCGCAAAGTAAGGTAAAGAAATTATCGAGAAAAATGGTTTACAAGAATTGTAAGTGCCATTAATAATTAATTAATAATACAGATATAACATGCTATCTAAATTATCCAGGACAATTCTTTTAACACATAGATTACATTCTTATAAACTTATAATCATCCAAACATAACTGCAGTATGATTTTGAAAAAATTATAGATCAACTGGACACAACATAGTGGACAACAAACTATTTTGTGACAAAAATAAGAGAATAAACGATGGCGAAGATTTTTAAAATAATTAGAGAATAGGAAAATAATAAAGTCATCAAACAGTTACAATAAGAAACTAAAAACTTGAAACAGAACTAAACCAATTGAAGGGAAACATTGGCAGAAAAAACAATGATAACGTATATATGAATAGATACAACAAAGAAATCTTTACATAGCCAACAGGCTAATCTCTTAACAAAAAGATAAGACATCCCAGAATCTCCCATAGACCTCAGGGGAGAGGAAGGAGTCTACGCGCGAAACTGCGACGCGAAAGAAGATGAGGACCTGTCGAAGTGTGTGTGTGTGTGTGTAATCTTTACATGAGACTATTTTCGTCTCATCTCGATATAACCTCGGTTAATTGAGATAAAACAAGACACACTATTCTTGAAAACAGCGATACCGTTTAATAGAAAATGAAGTATACTAACCATATCGATTAGACTTTTCAATTTTTTTAATGAATGAAAGGAGGAAGATTAAAACGGAATGAGAAATAGAGAATAACTTTTATTTGAAACATATTCACACTCCTTTATAGTAAATGTTTATATTGTGCTACGTTTACATTTCTATGTTCCATCCATCCTCACGGTATTTATTTCTTTATTAAATATAATGGAACTAAGAGATAAAATCTAGTATTCTTGCTAAATAATCTAATTGTATTACTCAATCTATTTTCTTTCAATATTTTTAACTATTCTACATTGAACATAATTCATTATAATTACTTTCCAACCGTAAAATATTCTACATATTAACAACACTATTTTTGGAGTTACAAATATCAGTATTTCCACACGTAACGCTTTTTACTTCGTTAATATCTACCTATCGCTTATTTTAGCTGCGGAGTTATTCTGGAGTCAATCAAAAACGGTTAAGAAATGTCATGCAATCAGGATACTCCTGGTACGATCAGTTTCGCAGTAATAAATCTGATTTATTATTACAGGGTCACAATTTGTTATGATTAACGATGAAGATAGGAAAAAGTTCATGGTCATCCGGTGAAAATGAGTTTTTTATATTTATAACAAAGGTTTTTCTCATCGATTTTATTAAGAATTAATCATAAAGCGAAGTTCTAGCATCCGTAATTGATTAGCAAAACAAACGAAATATAATTTAATAACAACTAGAAAATAAATTCCCTTGATATTTATACACTTCAGTTACTTAATAACATTAATAATTTACTTGAGAGGATTGATCTATATGAATTGTTCGATTTATTAATTTTCTAGAAGGTCAACGTCCAGTACCTTTGACAAACATGTAGGTGCATACGACAGGTTTTATCTTGAACTATATAATTAATATTTTGTAGAATAAGTTTTTGTGAAAATATCTTATGTTTTCGCGACTTATCAAAAAATTCATAATCATAATCAATTTTTAACCAGTTCAGTCGCTATAGTAGCTTGACTTTTTGAAGTTACAAATGAAAGTTAGCATTCGTAGATTCTGAAGACGAAGTATACATTAATATGTTCCAACATCGCTGAGATTTTACTCGAACGCAGCTTCCAGTTGAGAAAATGGAGTTCGAATAACCCACAAGTTATTCGAGTCGAAAGATACAGTAGCAGAGCTCAATTTTAAGTTTGTCACGGAACAGCGTTTTGAAATAAAAAATAAATAAACCTCATCAAAGGTAATTTCGCAAAAATTATGGTGCGAAAAATTAGGCTTGGATCAAGCAGATCCTGACCATGGTATTCGTATTTTGAAGTCCTAAACAGATTAAACATAAAACGAAACGTTGTTAGAGAAAATCCAGTTTTCATACATGCTACACGGTTTTTCTGACGCCTTTTTCTAGTTTGCTTTGTGAAAAGTGTATCTCGAGTTCTTGTTCGAAACTGGAAACTTAAAAGAAGGAAAAGTTATTTAGTTTCTTATATATTAGACCCTTTTATATATTTTTGTTGCTAAATTGTCTTCATTTAGGAAACGTTGATTTTTTACCCATTTTAAAATCTAATTTTCTGTCAGATTAGACTTAAAATTGAGACAATTTAGCAACAAAGGAGGAAAATGCGGTTATCATATAATTTTTAAAAGGCGCCAAAGTTAATTTCTTAATATTTAATAGTTATATTAAATAATTTTTGAATAACAACATTTTGCATTTTGATATGACCATCCAGTAGGCATATTATATATTATTATTATATTTACAATATTTATATTATATTTATAATATAACTAAGAGCCGAATCGCGTTTCCACTGCATATTAAAATTAGCATACTTACTTATAAATCTGGTTAATTAATACATACCTGTAAAAGAAATATTTATTAATAATTATGTCGAAATATTCCCAATTTAATAGTCTAATGAATCATACTATTTGGAGAAAATAGTAATTTATTTCGAGTGAATTATGACTTAGATATACTAAGCACGCGGTTTACACTGACTGACACGGTTTCGATAAGCAAGTTATCTTCTTCAGAGACTTAAAGTAAACAGTTTACATTCAGTCTCTAAAGACGCATCACACTGTCTGACGCGCGTTTCGATAACCAAGTTATCGTTTTCAGAGACTGCAGGTAAACTGTTTACCTTCAGTCTCTGAAGAAGATAACTTACTTATCGAAACCGTGTCAGACAGTGTAATTGTAAGTGTTGGTATAGTGATAATGTAAACAGTGTGTTCAGTAAATCCAACTCAGTTATGACTAAGCCAAATATCTTTGATGCTTTATTAGTATCGAACGTTGTATGAGGATTGGAAAAATAATACAATTGTACCAGACGATATCGGTTTCATGAAGCTTACACGAAGCTTACACGAACAGTAGGACAACATAGCGTAGTTGCCTGTAAAGTACTAGCTAGAACGTATATTGGTAGCAGGAAGTGCTTGATTTAGATTACCTAAAATATGTAATATTATATTTTTATTATAAATATGAAAAAAAAAATTAAACGCCGATACAATGAAAGGTAACGTAGATTATTCCACGTTGCGTTGCCCTACGTTGCACTGCGTCATCTCAATTTGCGCCTGGAGTTATGAAAAACTTCATTCCTATGCAGTGGTAGAAGAAATTTAGAACATTTTCAAAATGAAAATAAAAGCATTTCTACTCATAATCATTTGATATCTCAGTCACTGGATGTATCATTTACATCAATAATAACTCACGAGAAATTTCAAATGATCGGTCTCTTACTCTCATATGTAGAGACATTGAGAAATTCCAAAAATGAATGGCTTGCTAATCAAGAGCGATACTTTGTATGTAAATGGTTTAAAAAGAAATATAAACTTTGTTGAATCTCCACTAAATATATAAAATTAGGTTACACAGCCAAAATAACAAATTCACAATCGGTTTTTTTTTATATTCGCGCTTAATAGAAGCTTTATTTCTACTAGTCGATTTCGTACCTTAATTAAAAAGGACAAATGTTAATTTTCACCGGTTTTCTATGGTTTGAAGTTATAAAAAGAAAAAACCCGATTTCAAACATATTTTGGGATAATTTGTACAGTTCTCCTTAGAGATTCTTAACACTGGTTCTTACAAGTTTTTCAATAGCGTTTTGTGAATGTACAGTGGTCAATTTCATATAAATTATTATGGAAGATCTCTTTCCCCATATTTCTAAAATACGCCAATTGATCCCAAAAATAGAGCTACACATAATTTCTCATATTATGCAAGAAAGATAACGAACCGCCTTCTTCATCAATTGATTGATCAAACTGGAGTTATAGCTTAATCCTTCAGTTTGCAATAATTTTTGATAATATGAAACTTCAAACTATTACGAAAACTATGAAATAGCTAAATCCACTACTTTTTAGATGTTCGAAATATAGAAATATGTTTCTGCCGACCATGTTTTTGATTTTTAAATTTCAAAAACACTAGAATAGACATCACATTTTCCGTAGAATTGGGCTGGAATGTTTTAAATGGAGGTTTTTCACGGGTCTATGTATTTCTCTATAGATATGTAGATGAAACGTATTCCACTACAATATTTCCAGATATATAATGTTTCTCTCAATCTAGACATTGTCCAGCCTTAGTCTTTTTATGGAATCTGTTCACTAAGAGAATGAATGTATAATGTAGTTCCTAACAAATGGCTCTCATATGTCGAGTACTGGTTATTAAACGCAGTTTTATATAAATGGCCTCCGCAGATCTGCAGCTGAATCTCCTACTGAAGTTCTTTGTCAGCATCATTATCATACAATAAATACCCTATTAATAGAGTCACAACACTCCTTCATCAATTTCATCAATTCGCTAAATAGCTTTGGCTTACTTTCGGTGTTTCAAGACAACTAGATTATAGAAACACGCGTCAGAAAGGTAATTGTGTAATTCAGGGAAGTGGTAGTTGATGGTGTGTATAGTATGACAAAAATTGAATCTATTCATCTATCAATTTATTAACAGAATATCCACTCTTTTATTTTAAAGCAAACAGATCTGTTTCATACAATAAATATTGTATAAATAGTATGTTTATACTGTTATCATGGTGTATGGAGGTCATTTGAGTAAACAAATATGTTTTGATTATTCGTAAAATAATACGCAATTTTAAGTATTTCAGAATCATATATAATTTAAATTAATATTAATATATAAAAAAATATCTTTTAACTAAGAGAATTAACTAGCGTGAGTTATATTTTTCAAATCTATGTGGTTTGTATTAAAAGTTTCCGATATTAGCACTTATCAATATAAATTGGGAAAAACATTTGCGATGTGTTGAAGATTTTCTCTCAAATTTCAGTCATTTTGGACGATTTGTTCTAAAATCGCATCAGGAGAAAGACGGCAGCTATGATTTAAAAAGGTTGGATTATAAACTTAAAAGGAGACTATTTCAAAATTATTATCGAAAAAAATTGTGTTTTTGTTAGGTCGTAAACTTTTCAGACAACCCTCGTAAACGAACCTAATCAAGACAGGAAGTGAAGGAATCCATTCGGGTACTTCACAAGTACGAGAATAGAAATAGTTAATTGTGATAATTTCTATGATTATATGATTTTGAAATATGTGAAGCTCTGACAGACGTTTCAAGGCAAAAACAATTTTATAAATCTGCTCTTCTGGGACAAATAATTTCATTGCAGCTATAAAGGAACCAATCTTGAAGCAGGTTGTGAAAAGGTTTGAAGAAAATGTATCTATATTTCCAGTCCGAAATTCAAACTAAGTCGTTTTAAACCCTCAACCCTGAGGTCTGTTGGGCAGTCTGCATAGGATGTAGACCAATTTGGGTCGGTTCTCATTTATTCTGTGCTTTTAAAGAAGTAACATCAATTTCTGCTTTGCAATCTTATATAATCTTATCAATTTTTATTATTAAACACCCTAAAATCAGTTCTGCGTCAATATGGATTAAAGCCATACAAAGAACTACGTAGGGACATTCGAAAAGTGTACTGTTCTGCGTGCGTTAAAATATTAATTTTTTTACCAACATACGCAATGAGGAATATTTGTTAGGAATATATAATCTAAGTAAATTGATATGTTGCTTTTCGATTTGATATTTCAATTTGTGTTTTCTAATATTGCAGATAAAATTTCAAATATAGCAAAGCGTGAAAACTTCTGCTATTGCAAATATAATGAATCTGGTGGATCAACACTATGAAGAAACGACGGTAGTTTCTTATATTCGGAGGTAATTGAGGAAATTAAAGTTGAAATTTTGAATAAATACTTTTACAAATGTATTGATGAAACTACGAATTTTAGAACACGTTATATTGCTGATTTATTGATAGGTGCTCTTAGCGACGACATTTTAGAGTTAGAATAAACAAATGCTTTGGCAGTGAGACTCTTTCAACATTTTTTCTTCCTACGCCTTTTCCTGGATATAATGTTTTACTTTTTTTGTCAGACGCAGCACCGTACATGAAAAAGGCTGAGCAAAATTTGAAAATTTTCTATCCCAACTAAGTACATGTAACATGTTTTAAATAGGGTTGCTAAATATATTAGGAAACGTTTTCGTCTCTTGAATAATTTAATTTCAGGCATGGAAGAAATTTTCCTTAAAGCGCCTATAAGGGTCCAATTCTATAAAGAAAATATGTAAGGATCCAGTAAAAACAATGGAATCAAATATGTAGCAAGAGGATTGATCCATTAATATTTTCTAGCTTTCGATTTAGGTTATGACGAAAAAAGTTTATCAATGAACTCAATACAGGGCGATTGATTAGTGTGATAAAGTTTGGTGCCCCCTTTGTCCTTTGAGACATCAATTTAAAAATTTGAGGGGTTATAGCCATTATAAGTATTCACATTTACAATCATACAGGATATTCCAGAATGCTGCGCCATATCAAAGTTACATTTTTCTATATTTTTATATGTGTATTGTATATTTGAGATATGTGTTTAGAAAGTTATAACCAATGTTCCATAAAAATTGTATCAAGTTCAATACTCAATACTCAATAATATTCATGCATCATCTCATACAGGGTGAACAAAATAATACATTATTTTCTCGGTTTTTTCATATTTCATATTAACGAAATAAATAATTTTCCAGAATTTTTACTACTATTCGAATGCTTTGGCCGCAATAGATTTTCATTCTTAAATTTGTCTTACATTGAAGTTGTTACGATTTTTATGAAAAATTGGTTATAACTTACCGAATACGCCGAAGAAAATATCGCAACACTATATTATGGTAATGGGATATCAAGCCGATTCCAACTATACAATTAAATAGGGTATTCCCTTTAAAAAATTATAACTTTGATATGGCATAGCATTCTGGAACATTTTATAAGATTGTAAATAACTTGTGAAGACTAATAATAATGGATATATTCCAAATTGATATCTCAAAAGACAGAGTAGACACTGAACTTTATCACACTAATAAATCACCCCTGTATAGCGATGAAGTCCATCCTAAAACACTGTGAAAATTGATGTAGTCCATTTTAACGTTGCCACTCGTAAATACTGTCTAAAATCGGTCAGTAAGCATAAATCATGAGATTTAGATATGTTTAGCATTAATACAACTAGCAGCACATACTATTGATCAATTATTCGTAAAAAGTTTCTCACGTTGGATCCGCTAGACTCTCGTCCACTGCTGCATATATTGATAGATTATGCTAAAGGTGATACTGCACAAGTGATGAGTTTTAGATCTACGCATACCAACCCAAAACCAATCAGCAATCAATCAACGTATTTCGCACTTTGGTGCACTACCTTAGTATAATATATTACGAGCACATCCCCAACAATTGCTGCTGGGACACCACCCTCCACACAGGTGGAAAAAGGAAATGATCATTTTTCTCTTTACAAAGAGTTACTCGACTATTTACTTTACGCTACTTGCGACTAAATACTCTATCTCCATCTTAAAAATAATTTAGATAGAGAGCAAGATCCATGAAGTAAAATATGTGTTGGACATGCGCCGATCTATATGTTCCAAAATTTAATCAAAACATTTTTGCTCAACTCGGAACTAAAACTCAACTGGGAACGTAAAACTTTTTGTTTATTTCTTGAGCTTAGGATACTGTAGGAACGCAATTTTCTTACTGCGCATGATCAAATAGTCAGTCTACTCGAACAAACCTAATATGTATATGGTCCCTGATTTGAACAACGAAAGAGCATAACAAATTTGGAATAGTACAACAATGATTGAAGATATTCGTTAATATATCATTGATTTAACTGATTAGATCGGCGATGTGAATGTTTGCATCTAATATTAGCGTACTACTTAACACGTCAAGATTAGATTGAAAAGAATAAAATATGTAAACTAAAGATCATTTGGTGTATATTTTTCATTAATGTCACATATTAACTACGTACTAAGATATACAGTATACAAAACGTAAAACTATGATTTAGTATTATTTGATCTCAGAAATTCAATATTTACATAGACATATTAATCGTTTAATATTTTTTATAGCGCGCAATTTGTTTTTTTCATATTCAATATAAATTATTTGTATTTGTAACATGCCAATCGGCTTGTTACGTTTTTCTTCAAACATTGTGAATATTCCTTTGTTCACGTATTGTGGCACAGTAGTCACTTCTCGTTTATTTATTCTAACATTCGAGTTTTTGTTAACGACGTCCCTCTCCATTAGAAGATTTCGATAAATTTCCAATTTCGTTGCTAAATCGTCCTCTATCTATCTACACTCTAAAATTGTGTAAATTGAAGAAAATTTGGTAATTTTTTTTTTTTTTAATATCTTGTGTGACCTTTGATATATTAATGCATCTAAATGTTCTTCATTTTAGGTCTCTTCGGTTTTAAAATTAGTTTTTTTCAAAAAAACTTGTATTTGTATAATAATTTCCCTCTAAATTCGTGTTTTCCATTTATTTGGGGAACAGAACTAATAGAAATGAATAGATTCATTTTTCGTTATATTATAGAAAAAATATGAATGAAAGCATAAGCTCGTTTTTCATTCAAATCAAATCTGTTTTACTATTTGTTCCTTTTTCAGTAATTTCCATCGTGTTTCCTTTTCCTCACTCATTTTAATCATTTCCTACCTGCCAGGTTGGGAGTTCAATAAATTATTTGACAGGTGCACCAAAACAAACAGAAATTTAACTCCAACATCTGGAAATCCAGTTGAAGTCTACAACCATCCCCCGGATTTCCATAGATAAGTCCTAGTCTTAACATTAATATATACAATTATGAGTTATTTTTAATTTTTAAATGCTTTTTTTTCGTTGTGCCTTTATGGATGCGAATTTTTTATTGTTTCAATAAATTTATTTGTTGCCAAAATTTGGATAATCGTGATATGATAAAATACTATAAAAAAAGTTGAAAATATTCTCTTGTGCCATAAGACACGGCATCACATTGGTTTTTGCATTTTGAAAATTGTTTATTTGGTGTGAATTTTTCAACAATCTGCGTAACTTTTATCGAAATATTTTTTTCTATTTTTCAAAAAGTTCTGAAGTGCCATCTATCAAATAGAAGATACACTCACGTATTAAATCTTTCCTAAATCGTTGAATTCAGAATAAATTTGAAATTGCAACCTTGCATATTTTCCATACATTGCTGAATACACAACTAGTTTAAATGATCATGCAATCTAAAAGTTATTTGGTGATGAATACGTTCATATGATCGACAAGAACTAAATTAACAAAACAAGTTTATTTATTCTATCTAGTAGCTAATAAAGTTGGTGTTAATTTCTAACACACACGTAGAAATACAGAAAGGACGACATTGTAGAAGTATCTGGCAACTCACATGCGATTGACTATAGGACTGGCAAACATGCAAAGTCATATTTGATGTTCAATTTTCTCCGTTTGTATTGTTTTGCAATTTCAAAACTGAGGTAAGTAATTGAATACCTAGTATTCAATAGCATTCTATAAAAATGTATATGAATGTGCAGCCTCGTGAGTTAAATGCCACTTTTCGCACTCGTTATGTAATATTTTAACTTTTCAATAAAGTAATTTGTTTTGACTGCGGAAATCTAAGGCGATCCGCGAAAAATATTTAATTATCTGCTTGATGTATCAATGATCAAAGTTATGTTAAGAATTATAAGTATTATTAATTTTGTCGCCAGTCCCATGGGCTTCGGCTTACTTCTCCACCTCTAGATTCGAACCTGAAACCTGTGGGTCGTCAATATTTCGAATCTTTTCAATCTCTCTCATCACCAGAAACATTTCCCCAGCGAAAGGTGCATAACACATTTTTCATCCCATGGTTGTTCATTTATTTACTCCCATCAGTAGTTATCTCGGCAACGCTCAAACAGGAAACGCAAGCACTGTTGACATCTATAAATATTCCTATATGTTTATAAAGTAAATATAAAGTTTATGATATATCAAATTTCGTCACTTTTATATACATTATATACATATATCTTGTGATATCACATTGACTTCAGTTTGATGTTAATTTATACAACTCGATAGAATTAATTACAAGATAAAAATTTCACGACATTCATTTGTTGATTATGCGACAGCTTAACACCAAGAATGAAATAATTTTTTAGAATGTACTAGACAAATTGTGTGTTTGGCGACCAGTAGCTGAATATACTGCTTTACACGTCTAGGACTCGATAAAATGAGGAAGTGGATATTTCCTTCCACGCAACTTTAACCTCGTGAATTGAATGAAACAAGTACATGGAGGATGGTGCAACTATAGTTCGACTTGCAATATGTGGACGTGCGTTCTCTTACTGGAAAAATATTTATCGATGCACAGCTGTCTCAGGCCCAAATCATTGCCTCGAAGGCCGTCATACGCACATTAATGATAATGATAATGATCTGCAGTCAAAGGAATCATTAATCGTATACCTTATGAAAAGAGACAAGGCTCGAATGTGGCGATATAGTGGACGCATAGTAACAGGTTATCATCTCCAAACTATTGGTAAGTAGTTTAATGCTTCTTGCCTGAAGCGCATACCTTGACCCTCGGTATTACTCCTTAGTTGAACATTTAGTTTTCTTCATTTCCATTTACTTTCTTCTGTCCACACTTGTTACACTCGTATGACTATTATTGTAATACAGTTAATTCGATGCCCAATATTTCGATAGGTTACAATTCTACCCATATCAAAATCGTTAACTTGGTTATAATATAATCCATATACCAACTTGATGCTTTTTTCTCATTTTATTTACAGCTCCCCAGATCATATTCAAGAGAATAAATTAATTTCAAATATCTAATTGAAAAAAAATAACATGATCTCATGATTTGTTCAAACTGTATATCATGAAGGTGATTCAACAATGTTTCAAATTCTGAGAATTTTGCAAAACTACAATTACAATTTATAAATATCATGGTTTGAAGAAACTATATTGAAATTTATTGTGAACTTGAATTTCAATTTTACTTGAATACGGATTGATTTTTTGATAACAAACAGAGAGAAAAAGATATTTACTTATACCAAATGACACATCAATGTTTTTAAAGTATTTACTGTCATTAAATGGTTTAAATATATAAGCTGTCTAAATTTTTTATCATCACTCACTTCTTCTAAAAAGAAGCATAGAAAAGAGAATGCTGAAGACGAACAAAAGTGTTTTCTAATGTGAAATTAATTTCCATTCGGTTTATTCATTTTAAGCTGACTAAAATCTTGAAGACTGGATCATCATCATTCAGCCTTATCTCGCCATTGCTGGACATAGGCCTCCTCCAAATGCTTCCAGTTTTCTCTTGTCTGAGCAGTTGCTACCCAAATTGTCCGTATTCTTTTAATATCGTCAGTCCATCTCGTAGGGGGTCTTCCTGGATTTCGTCTGTCTGTTCTCGGTTTCCAATCTAGAATTCTTTTTGTCCATCGGTTATCTTACGTCCTTGCAACATGAAAACCGTATATAAATTAGAAATCAAATTGGTGTTCGATCTTGAGAAACTAATTCTCGACAAATTCTAAAACACCAAAAAAAAAGATATTATCTTGTTTAAGTTCTGTATTACCTAGAGATATAGTTAACCTTGGAAGTTTAATGATGAAAACGCTTCACACTTTGGTGTTAATGAACTATTATTGTATGTTTTGACATATTTCAAATGACTAGCTGATATTATGTCATTGGTATCAGTATTAAAGAATTTCGAAATTGTAACCATTTCGCTGAATTACATTATATATAGATTCTTCTAAGATATACATTAGATTAGAAATGATTTCGTATTGGTAAATATTATAAATTTTTTACATAATCATTCCATTAATATATTAATTAATAAATATATCAAAGTCTCGATTACTGTCTACAGCAAAAAAATGTCCACCTAAATATTTCTCAATCGTATCCCACATAACTTCTTTGATTTGAATAGAAATCGCATTTTTCTCATAATGTGTCTTGCGATCGCCACACTTTTATCCTCAAATTTAGAATATAATACACCATCCTCATCCACTATTATCAAAATCAGATTCTTATGACTGTTACCATATCTACCTCCTCGACGTCCACAAATCTCTCCATAACTTATTATCCGCATGGTTTAACATCACTCCTTTCACGTCTTTTCTAAAGCGATGCTATATTTTGCCACATTTCCTCCATTTTGGTGGATTCCAATATCGGTCTATAGATCAATCTGGAGATTTGATAGCTTTGCTCCAATAATTCTTCCATTAATTTGTGTGTAGATGGTTCCAACTATTCAACTATTGGTTAGACTTGTTCTTAAGAATTAAGATACGTTTCCATTGTTCTTCTAGTTTGTGTTATCTTATTAATAATGGGAAATTCACTTTTTGGATTCGATGTTAACTATTGTCAACTAACTACCATGTGCTAAGTTCTTTGTATACTTCTAAGTCCCCCATCATCTTCTATTTCTAAAGCCATTCCGACAAATATTTTTTTTTCAGTTTAATTTAAAGAGTGTTTTTGTTTTTATTTTAGATAGTAACGATGCCAAGGAAAAGAATTTTGAAGATTTACCAAAGCACTACGTAATTTTTAGACGTTGCAATTTTTGAATACTTTAGACTTCACACAACGTTTCGTGTGTGATGCGGCCTTTTTCTCTAATTTTGTAGCAACTACTCATTGTCATTGCAATACATTAACAATGATTACTTTGTAGAAGCAATTTGCAATAGTTAGATAGAACCACAAGAATAAAACTTAATGTAATATTTTTCAGGTATATGACTCACGACAATGGCCTTAACTCATTTCTAATTTCATGTCATTGTAACACCGAAAATAGGTAGTATAATTAATTACCTTATTCTATCATTTCTTGGAATATGGAACCTATAAGTAACCAGCGATTATCCGAAAACTAACTCAAAATTATAAATTTATATTTAATATATTCGATTCTCCCTCCACTTTATCCAAGATTCCGGAAAAAATGGATCATTTTTATACAGTAGGTACACTACTAAGTATAAATAAACGAGTGATGAACACGCTTTCTTGGTTAATCAAACTCTAAAGTAAGAAATAATCCTTGATATAAGAAAACAATAACTGATCATAAAATTGAAGTCATTGCTTGAAATTTCTATTCTACTACTAGTTTTAATCCGAAATGTACAATTGGCTTTGAAAGCTTTTGAAGTACTGCAAATAATTTTCTATTCAGAGACTTTATTCTCTTATTACGAATTGTTTTTACTACAATTAACTTTTGAACCGTGTTTTTAATGTTTTCTTCAGACTATAAAACAAGGAGTTTCTAATTTCATGCGACTAAATTAAGGAGGTGATTGCTCGTAATAAATGAAGATGGGTCTTTCCCGAAATAAAATTTTTTTGAGACCACCCTTTCCGAGATATAACCCTTACAAAGGTGGTGACTTATGGATGTTAAAAACTATATATAAACTTAATAAAAGTTAAATATCTAAATTATTTATGTACGTCATCAAATTTGTCTTTGTTCATTGTAACTGTTGCGAACTATAAATCTTGTTTT
The DNA here is from genome assembly GCA_026230145.1 of Diorhabda elongata. Classification (NCBI taxonomy): domain Eukaryota; kingdom Metazoa; phylum Arthropoda; class Insecta; order Coleoptera; family Chrysomelidae; genus Diorhabda; species Diorhabda elongata. Next base: position 41,522,375 of record CM047926.1, read on the forward strand.
GTTTCACAAATTATAGACTTTTATTTATAATTGAAATTGAAAATGTTTTGATCTTTTGATAGTATAATTTAATTCAAATGTGTGTTTTCATAGTGCCAATTAAAATAATATATTCATTGATTTAATCTTACTGCTGATATTCCAACCTCAATTGTTGTCGCGACTGTATCAAAATTTGTATTTAATTTATCTATTTTATCATACTCAATATAAAATCTTCTGTCTTATATTTATGTTTTGAAAACGTGTTAAAAATTCTACACCATATGGTTAAACTTTACTTTACTTAGGTTTGCAGTGGGGCATAGTTTATGAAACATACAGTATACGTTGATCTATCACTGACGTCTCTTCGCTATGACAACTCTTTGAGAACTATTTATAATTGTTCGTATTCAAAAACTATGATATCAACACCCAGATGAGTGTACGTTGGATAAAAGCAGTATTAATATACTCAAACTTTTTTGTTATTCAAACGTATCATTCCATAAAATTTAATTGAAATGTTAATACGTGTTCGGGATTATTTTTAACGATGTTTTCAAATGTGTCCAAGTTTTACTTCATTCATTTTGATAAGATGTCATTCACAATTCAACAGACATTTCGCTACATAACTTTTCACAAATAACTCTATCATTGTATTCAGCAGTATATTTCCTAAACGCAACATATTTTATGTAAAGGTCACTTACCACAATAAATATGAATTGCTCGTAATTGTTTCTAAATTATAACAAAAATATTTTTTTTTAATGTGTGTAGACACTTCACATAACTTTAAACGATTTTCACATTACATACATCCAACCGCACATCATTAAATGAAACGTTAAGAGCTAACATGTGGGTACGAGAACTCACTGTTGTAAACAGATAAAAGGAATAAAGGCTCTTAACTTAATTTATGATTAACTATTTTATTATCTAATTTTCTAATAAATGTTGTTTAAATATCTCGATAACAGTTACAGTACAAACAAAATGAAATGTATATATTCAAATGAAATCGGAGAAATGTTTTAATTGGGAGGATCTAATCACTCACTAATCACTTGTTTAGCTGAACGACGATTGCGCAAAGTATTTTAAATTGTCGACGAAACATAAATTTTCACGCTGTTGAAAATGAATTTCCGATTATAAGGGAGACTCACCGTCAATTTACTAAATAATATCGATACAAACCAAGTCGAGAATCGCTAATAAAAGAACTTCATATCTGAGAATTTCGTTGGAGAAAAATAGTAAGCGATAGACAAATTTCAATTAAAAAGCACGAAATACATAATAGATTCTTCGGATCTATTGGTAGATCTATTGCTTATAGCCCCCTACTTACATTCTCAATGAATTATAATTGTTGTAATAATATAACCACGGCTCACGATTACCAAATTCAAAAGGACAACTACTGGTAATAGGAATGGAGTTGTAAAAGTCTTCTTATAACAACAACTCAAACGCAGCGGTCTCTGGAACGTGCGTTGATTGCTTTTGATTTATTTATTTATTATCATATGATCATATTGACACAAAAGACAAAATCCTTGACAATAGCGAGAGAATCAAGAAGATGCAAACTGGCAATTTATAGGTGTTAACATCACGAGCAATAGGAACTTGAAACAAGAAGTCAAAACGCAAACAACAGCAGCATCTAGGATATCAGGATTCCTTCGAACCGTGATATGGAGGAATAAATTTTTAAGTATCGAAAGCAAAACACGGATATATAAAACTTGTGTCAGACCAGTAATGACATACGCCATAGAAACGAGAGCGGAGACTGCAACTACTAAGCGGATTCTCAGAACGACCGAGATGAAGACATTACGTTCAATCACAGGGAAAACACTAAGAGACAGAATAAGGAGCAATGAAATTAGAAGAATGTGTGACGTTCCGGATATAGTGAGATGGGCCAGAACTAGAAGAAGAGCATGGAGAAATTATGTCAGTAGAATGGACGACGATCGACTGACTAAAATCGCAAAGGAAGAGAGACCCAATACAAGTAGACCGCCTGGAAGACCACCAAAGCGCTGGTATGAGAGCTGGTCCTCAGATTCACAACTTAGGCTGCCTCTTTGAAAACACAAGACATAGTCTTGAGTCATAAGAAGAAGAAGATTTATTATTAGAGTTATGATTTATGCAATTAAACTGCAAAAACCTAGTTTATACACGACATATTAACTCCTACCAACTTCTATTGAACTGATTTGGGCAGCACTGAAATGTGTTGAGGCTATAAAAGTAAATTTAGTATTTTTTGCAATCTAAATACTTTGTTGTCAATGTTTAAAAATTCTCTATGAGATAAAATGATTCGAATAGAGAAAAGTTTTATGTCAAAACAGTTGAGTGTCGATTACCGAAAAAATCCAGACCAACTTTCCGCGTATGTCAGAAAATGCTGTCGAAAACATTGATGAAACTGTTCTGTAGGGGTACTATTGATCTATCTGAAATATGTGCTAAATATTCCAAGATAAAGACTTCGATATGGTAAAGAAGGATATTGATATTTGTAATTTTCACAAATAGAGTATTTAAAGCAAATTTCAGAAGGATATGTATCAAAAAATCATCCAGAACTCGCATTTTCTTAGAGACCCGCACAATGGAGTCAATTTATATTTTATTGTACTCGTACACCATCTAAGGTATGAAAACAACGTAATATAATGGTATAGAAAGGATAATTATGATTCAGATACTGATGATTATTTAATTGCAACAAAATTTTTAACACGCTTGTATTAGCTTCGCTTATAATATGTAGGAATCTTTGAAATCGATTTTCTCCCATTTCAAAACCTCGATTTAATTAAGACACTTTATAAGGACAGATGGCAATACATTGATTTCGAAATGCACCAAGTAACGGAATGCTCGAGTTCGATATTTTCACCCACTTGAAACTATAAGATAGATTCAAAATGTCAAGTGCCAATGACATTACAATAATTACAATAAATTAGGATTATCCTTGCCAGGGTCACTACAGGAACACTGTATGGTTCTCAGGTGTTTTACGAATAGAATCAGTGAAGCATTAGATAAAATGGTTATATCACGAAATAATAGGTAATAGAAGGATGATATTCTAGTTATGTATAATTGAATAAAGAAATTATAGTAAAAAACACCGAAAATACGCTTTTATAGGTAATAGGGAATTATCGGAAAGGCGATTTTAATAAAATCTTTATTTGTTGTTTATTAGTACCGTCTTTGAATAAACAGGCATTTGCTTTATTATCATCGGCTTCCTCCTTTATTTTAAATCGATGGCTAGCTGCTTATATAACTCATGTTTTTTCCAAAAAAGAATAAAAGGCTATCGTTTTTAATACATCCTGGATACATCACAGGACGAGAAGAGTCTCTATCTGCTGCCCTCTATAGTAACCTATTCAGGCGTACCACATGGTACACTCTTCAAATAGACTAGTAACTATCAAAATACAGATCCTGGCTGAATGTAGTTGGATAAAAAGCCAATAGAGAAGAGAAGAAATAACTACATTCCCGGTGTTTGCCATAAGACTTCGTTTTCGTTATAAGAACGATATTGTGTGGTTTGAAGAAACGCAATTTTAATTTTGCATCCTCATCAGAAAATTGGTTTCATTGGATATCATCCATCATTACTCTTCCAATGGCATCATGATCAGCTCCATGAAGCACTAACTTCTTTTATTTTGAGAATTGCTATATTGAAATAGCTAACTATTGCCTTTTGCCAAAAATAGATTGGTTTACGTTAAACTCGCCTATTATAAAAAATGATTTTGGTAGCTTATCTGCTAATAAATTAGTAAAATAGGTACAGGTATATAAATTATTAGAATTTTCCACTGTCATTTCTTGTACTCTTGCCTTTGATTTTCAAGTGAATAAAAAATAAAAATTAACTGTGACCACTTTAAGAAAAAAAAAAGCCGTGAGCAGCAGAGCTCCATCACGAAAGTCGAATTTTTCGTCGAATGTAGAATTTAACTAATACACAAACAAATCTTTACATAAAATGAATTTCTTTATATGGAAAATTTGCTATTCCTCAATAAATTTTCATTTCACAAGTTAACTCTCTCTCTCGAATGAAAATTCATAAATTCAATAGACCCGGGGTGGTCTCGAACCCTATTGTTCAATTCCAATTGACAACAAAGAAAAAATTGTCATAATGACAAGAAATTTCGAAAATGGGAAGTAAAAAAAATCACCCTAGCAACTATCATACGCGTATTATTCATTAAATAGGAGGCGGTCCAGTTCAACAATTACAACGATCAAAATGATTTCGGGCGTTTTGTGCTAGAAGAACTGAATAAGAAAACTTTGAACTTGAGAAAGACAATTCTTCAACATCACCCCTACTTGCATGCGAAGTTCAAACCCTCTAGTTAAACTTTTTCTGGCCAAAAAATAAGAAAATATAACAAAAATGACCATAAAATGGAGAGGGGTGGAGATGGAAAGTTTCGACCTTAGACAAGAAATCATCTCGCAACTAATTGAGCCTACATGTTAAATTTCATTTTTCAGTTGCTTTTCGTTTGACCTACAGAGGTGAGCAAAGGTCAAAAACCACTTTTTTCGCACTGCGACCCCTCGAAATATTCATTTGTTTTCAACCAAACTCTAATAACATCAATCCGCCGTCAAAAAAGCCATGTATGCTAATTTTGAACCAAATCGGACCCATAGCAATTGCTCGAGAAACGAATTTAAGAATTGTAGCTTAAACAGATATATAAGCTACAGACGTTCGAAAAACCATCATAATCGTGTTCAGGAGGTTTCAAAACATGGGAAAAATGATGTGCCCCCCATTTTTCCTCGAAAAATTCGACTAAAAAACAAAATTTCAGGTGAGAAACACCACCTATCCTTATGATAACTCTGTTTTTAATGTCGACTTTATTAAAAGTAGAAGGAAATAAAGTCGAGTTTAATAAAAAGAAGTCATTATTCAGGTAATTCCATAATGAAACTGGAAAATAGATTTGACTGAAGCAATACACTTTTATGGTAACTGACGAGAAAATAATGTCACAATTCAGAAAACAAATAAAACTTGAGTATTATTTTTTACTCCTACTTCATTTATTATACTTTATTTAGTTATTTTCCCTAATGATATCGAATGATAATCTTAGAAAATAGTGATTGAAAAACAAGGTAATCAATACTTTCTATAATATGAACTACACATAGTTTATTTCGAAAGTCACTATCATCTCAAATCAAATTGATATTGTTTACTTACTAATCATTATATTCATTCTAATACTAATAATACTATTTGTTCATTTACTTACTGAATAGCAAACAAAATTAGAAAATCGTTAATATATAATTCGTGCATTTACAATTTTTCAAAATATATTTTTTATTATCTCCATTATGAGACTTCACAAAGTGAGTTTAAACCTATTTTATCCAAATAATATTAATATACATTAAGTAAATATGCAAAAGCCGAGTACAATAGTAGATAATTAACTGAAATAAACTTTGATATTCATGCCAAATTTATATAGATTTGACAACGTTCTGAATGGAAGCACTCTTTTTCTTCACAGTGTTCCCAGCTCTAAAAAATTTATCTACCTGAAGTGCTAATCAAACACCCCTAATGATTCCTCCTAAAAAAATTTAGTATTTATAAAATAAATAATTGAATATTTTTAAATTACAAAACAAAAATAATAAAATATCATCAAACAAATATTAAATTTCAGATCAATAACTAAGTTTACTTAGCAACATCATTTTGTTAAATTCTTTATTCATAAATTATCTAAAACTCCAAGTAACAAATCATTTTATGCAGATTCTGGTTTTTTACAATCCTACATTTTGACATTTAATTATTTAACCCGAGAACTCAACACTCTCGGGGTTGGTGGACTTCAGTTTGATAGCTTGAACTTTCCCAACTACAAAGGCAACTTCAGGTTATCATTGATCCTTTCAACTATTGTCTTCAGTATTAGAACAAATATCAGAACAAATTTATTATTTCTTGTTACGTCACGCTTTTTTCACAATAATACTAGTATTTTCCATTCATTATTGTTTTAAGCTTATTTAAAAAAAAAATGTCAACTTTTTAGTTTGATGTGCTTTAAAAGCGTGTTTTTCAGTTTTTTTTAAACTATATTTATTTTTCACTTCTTAGTTTCATATTTTTCCGTCGAAAGTTGTATCGAGCAATAACGGTGTGGTTGGTGAGGTTGTCCAAGTGCTTGATTTCCAACATAAGCCCTTTTACAGATGTAGCTAATATAAAGTGTTAAAATGCAGCAATTCTGTGAGAAATATGAAAATTTGTCATTCTATTTTCTGCCGTTTAAAAATGTGGCAATCGTCGTACCCTAGCAGTTGTAATTGCGATGTAAAAAATGATAAGTATTATTTATTTGCTATAATTTCGGTTCCTAAATTTTCGAAATTATAGAAATAATCAAGAAGTTTGAAATTTAGCACTAACGAATCAATAAATGAAATTTTATCATCGAAAATTTAACCGTTTTCTAATTTGACTTCAGCGAAATAAATATTTTAAACAGCACTCACTATCTATTATGTACTTGACTATATTGAGACGTGAATTATGTGACTTTTCATTATCAAGACAACTGCGCGGTTATTACGAATCCCATTATTTTGTTTTGTTAAAATCTCTGATTCATGCGCCATATGAGACGCAACATAGATTACATAATATAAAACAGTACCTAGTCCTGCTTGTGAAAATGCTGTTAAACTTCTAAGTATAAGCACGATATGGATTGAATCCCAAGTGTAGTTCTTCCAATATCAATTACAGAAATAGTTATGCAAGGAACAATCAATATTTCATAAATACGCACGAAACTGCTACCAAATTAAGAAATGAAAAATAATGTTTGCTCCCCGTATAAAATTCCGTAAACATCTAACAAACTGTTAGTCCACGTGGACTCATTATCTCCACTGTTTGCCAATGAAAACATCGAATCTTAACCATAAATGCATTTCTATTGGCCGAAGCTGTATGTACAAATTTTCCTGCCAGACAGATTGCGATAATCGTTGGAGTTCATAAATTTTTTTAAATAAATAGAAATATTGCGTTCTTTAGATCATGGGTGAATGAAGACAATGAAATTGCACAGTGTAGTGGGATATGAATTTGATAATAAAGATTTAGTTAACAAATACAGCAAGTTATTTTAAATATATTCGAATGTTTAAAATAGGAAAATATTCAGCAATCTGATAATGCAGGGGTGCTCAAACTTGAACTGCTGGCGATCTACCTCAATATTTTTAGACTACATACACGATACACCCTACCTACCTAGGTAGGGTGTACCGTAGCATATTTAGATATTAGCTTTCTGCACAATATAGGTACATTATTTTAGTCAAGGTTTGGGTTAGGTTTAGTTAGGTTCTTCTCTACAATATCAATGAAAAAACTCATAATTATTCAAAATTGCGAGTTTATTTGTTGTTACAAAACAAAAGAGTTACATATGGTGTTAAACCTAACTAAAGAGTGGCTTTGGATGTTGAAGCGTGGCACTGCATGTCCTCAGCATACTTTTCATAAGATGGTACGTAATCACTGAGTGCTAATCGCAAGCATGATGACATATGATCGTCAGTTAGTCGATTGCGATATTTTGACTTAATTATCTTCATTTCAGAAAATGCAGACTCGCACAAGTAAGTTGACCCAAACAATGCCGTCAGTTGAAGGCCGATTTGCCTTAGATTCGGATATTTATCTTCAGATACAAAACACTAGAAATTTGTATCAGATGCTGTAGCTTTGAGATGTATATCTGATATAATCTGCACTAACTCATTTTCAATAGAACATGAGTTTATATTAAACTGGCTTGCTATTTCAGTAGCTAATTCCTCAATATTTTTACATGAAAAAGGATAACTCATAAATGATGCTATATTTTCCAATTTACTGCAATCATAAAAACGCATTTTGAATGGTCCCAAAATATTTGATAATTCAGCCTCATACGTATCATAATTAAACTGAGGAATCCTTGCTTTCAAAGACGGAAAATGTTTCAGATCCTTTCTTTTCAGTTGATCTATCATAAGTTACAATTTACTTTTGAATGCGTTTACTGCGCTAATCATCTCAATAATAGTTTTTCCTTTACCTTGAAGCTCCAAGTTAACGATGCTTAAGTGCATTGTGATGTTAGTCAAAAATGCCAAATCAGTCAGCCATTTTTCGTTTTTCAAAATCTGAGTGTCATCACCTCTTTCTCTGTCTAGAAAAGCTGTTATTTCGGGCAATAATTCTTGAAACCTTTGTAGGAACTTTCCGCGACTCAACCACCTGACGTCTGTGTGAAGAACTAAATCAGTGTGGTGTTCAGCTGACTCCCTATCTTCCAACTGCAACTGAAAGAGCCGCCGTTGCAAGCTACGCCTTGCACGGATGGAATTCACAATTTTTGTTGCAATGCCCATAATTTCCTCCGTGTTTAAAACTTTGGAACACAAAACTTGTTGATGTATAATGCAATGGAATGAAAAAAATGAAGGGAATTCTTCATTAGCTCGACACAATGCCACAAAACCGTTTTTGTTTCCAGTCATTGCTGGTGCTCCATCGGTTGTAATGTACACTAATTTATATATTGGTCTCGTAGTTTTTTACAAAATTAAAGAAAACTTCATATATATCTTCGCCACGGGTCTTCCCCTTCAGAGGAAGGAAAATTCTTCCTTAACCGTCGTGTCATTGAATACCATCCGAATAAAAATACACAGCTGGGCAGTGTCTGTCGTATCGGTGGATTCGTCGAACTGTAAAGAAAAGTATGTACATTCCATGATATCATGTTTCAGTTTATCTGCGATGTCCTGACTCATGACTTCAATACGCCTTGTGACAGTCGGACGAGATAACTGAAGTTCTCTAATAGCAGACATGATTTCTGTTTTATTTTTAAAATCTCCAAATAAAGTCTCACCCGCTTCAATAAATGCTTCCTTCACCACCGATCCATCTTCGAATGGTTTCTTGTGTTTCGCCAATATATGAGATATTTTAAATGACGCGATCGTAGCAGCTTTTGATTGTTTGGCTGGTCTTGTGAACATGGTTTGTTCTTTTTTCAAACAAGATATAAAATCACTTATTTTTCGTTTTCTTAATTCATTCTGTGGCGGAAAATCCTTTTGATAGTTTTTATGAACCGTTTTATGATGCCTCTCTAAGTTACCACGCTTAGGTATTGCAACTGACGCACGACAAATAACACAAATGCACTTATCCTTCACCATACAAAAGAAAAATTCTTCCTCCCAATCCTTATTAAAATGATACGTTTTAGATTTCTTCACTGCACTCATTTTCCACTATTTAATAATAAACTTTGTATCGACGTAGTATCGCTATCAAGTTACAATTCAGAATGACTCCAATTCATGCAGGCGCAACATTTATATCGGCGTGAAAGAAAGTCTCGAATGTTCCCGTCAAACGCGCCGCCCGAAACTAGACAGTACAGTCTAGTCTAGAAACAACGCGGCTTTTCTTTGACAAGTGCCGCGCGTTCCTTTGATAAAGCCGCTTTTTGCCGCAAGCAGTGTTATTTTATTACGTAATATATTTTTGTAGTTTAGTTACCTACCTACTTATTAAAAATTTTTTTCTTCTCGAGATTTACTCAAATCGACCGTTTGAGCACCTCTGTGATAATGTAATCATAATAAGCATTGCTGAATTAACTGAAGTAAATAAATTTAAATAAATAATGCTTTATTAATATCTGCTGAATAAATGAGAAACTGTGCAGCTGATTATTATTTTTATTTATTTTATTTTATTATTATTTGAAGAGTGGGTTTAATGAACAGCTTTTACCTAACATTCCACCGCAGTCAGTAATCGTTATGGACAACGCATCATATCACTCCTTAAGATACCAAATAGTAGTAGTAACAAAACTCAAATTTTAGCATTTATGTCTTATTAAAGGTCTAAAGTTAGAGAAAATTTATTATATTGACAAGCTGTGCAAAGAACAGGGTCACACTCATCTCAGACTATCTCCTTACTATTGCATATTTAACCTATAGGGACAAACGTAAAATCAGAATTTCGAAAATGTCTCCGGAACTGAGTAAAGAGGTTGTAGAACTCGTAAAGAAAGTTCTAGCAGGAAACCATCAAGAGCTTGGGAAAAACTGTGTTGAATATGTTATCCTGTTTAAACCAAACTCCATTACATTTTACTCGTCTATATACGTTTTGTAATTTAATATTCAGTTGTAGCTGGATCTGCGGATTATCTTGACTGTATCTACCACCCGCAAAATTCTAAACTGCGATCGAAATCATCCTCGTGAAGTGCATGGAGAAGACGCGCACGGGAAACTTTATAGTGCATTCCTTTTAGCATTCGTCGTAAAGAACGATTGGAAGTTTCCCGATTGTCGAACTGCAGATTGGATCGGCTGCTGAACTAACTGTTTTCACTATTTTCGTTGTTACAGATGTCGGTCATCCGCAACTCGGTGCGTCGCCAACACAGCCTGTTTTTAATGATTTCTGGTACTGTTGAACGATAATATGATAGCGGCTAGTTCAGAAATAGTTATTGAAATTCGGTAAACATAGATATCTTTCAGACCAAACTTGAACAAAACTCTTTTTTTAATTTTGATACATGACATATGATCAATGACATAACTAGCAGCAAATTTGATCACAAAAAAATCAGCAATCCTCAACAGGTTACATCAAAAATATAAATATATAACAATATATATATATATAACAATTACAATTACTGTTTTTATTTGATATGTATCATGCAAACAATAGAGTAGACAAAAACATGACCGGTAGTGTAATGTCCACACTAGAGCGTTCTTCCAAACAACGTTTATTAAACTGACTATTCGTATTAGACTTACTATTCCACTAAAATACCATAAACTAGATAACTATACGTTGTCTGTACTAGATTCTGTTGTCTTCGACAGGGGTTGTTTGTTGGGCTAATTCCGGTAGTTAAGTTTAGAAGAATTAACGTTTTTCTTCACAGCATTTTTGCTTGTATGTAGGAGCTTCTCGTTGTATTTCGACAACCATGTTTCGTGCTCGTAACTTTCCACAAAGATGGCAGGCAGCTCTTTGTATAATTAGAAACATTCGTTATCTTTGGAGCCTTCTCTCTACCATTTTTGCACGCGCGCCCTTATATCTCATTAAGCCGATACACATATTAAAAAATATTGCGCAATAGGGACCGTACATCCTATAATAAAAATATAACTCCCTCAAACTTTCGTTTAATCATTGCGTAATCTCAAATATTAATCCTATTTGGCCAATAATATCGCACATTTCGTGATATTACGCAATAGAATTGATCGTCTAGGCCCTAGGGCAGGCTGAAAACAGAACAATCATTATTCTAAATATACGTAATTCATGAATTCGAATATTTTTACGTAGCTGTCGAATTCCATTTTTATTTTGTTGGACTTCAACAATATTTTTAATATCTACAACAATAGAAAATATTGATCAACTGGAAGCTTCAATAATATTAAATTTAAATCTCTACGACATATATCAAAACTCTTTCCGAGGGATATCAGATTTATGAGTTTCTATACCCTTAAGTAAAAAATATATAATAGCATTGCAGATAACATCTAATAACGAATGTATCAATTACAAGATAACAAAGGAAAAAAATGAGTAATGTGTAGCTCGGGTAGTATATAACAGAGAGTATATATATATAGTCTGTGTTTATAATTATTATAATTAGACATGAGCTTCCGGTCGAAATATGAGGCGATTCTTTTTTATAAAAAATGGTTGTACTTACTTGTTACACTGCCGTCACACACAACCAATCGACTTTGTCAAAAATGTAGTTTTTCTTCTTCTTCTTCTTTAGTTAGGACTAAGTCCTGTATTTTCATCAAGGGTTTGCCAGGAGTAGTTGGGATGTTGAGGACCAGCTTTCATACCACCTTATAGGTGGTCGTCCAGGAGGTCGAGTTGTGTCTGGTTTCTTTTCCTTTGCAATTTTTTCTAACCGTTCATTTGGCATTCTGTCAACATGGCCTCTCAATTCTCTTCTGCGGCTCCTTGCCCATCTTACTACATCCTGAATATCGCACATGTCCCTTATTTCTTCATTTTTCTTCCGATCGAGTAACGTATGTCCTGTTATAGATCTCAGAGTCCGCATTGCTGTTCGCTATTTGTTGGAATTTATATAGGAGCTTCTGTAGGTTATCATCGTCTTCCGCGATGATTACTGCGTCATCAGCATGTCATATTATTTTTATCTCTTTGTCTCCCACTCGGTATCTTTTCCCGGCTTGCTTTACTTCGTTGATGATTTCGTCCATTATAATATTGAACAGGATTGGGCTTGTCCGATACCAGTTGCCACAGGTATTTTATTGCCTAATTTGTTTGCCGTTCTCACAAAGGTATAATTATCGGTGTTAAGTTTTTCGATAACTCTTTGTCAAAAATGTAGTTTTTGATCTTGGCAATTGACGGACATTTGGCAGAAATCATTACAAGGACAATTTGATATTGGGCTTTTATAGGCAATATTTGGGTAGATAGAGAGAGAGGAAGAGAGTGAGAAATTCTTTATTCTCAAAAAATTGTTACAATCTGTAGACAAAAACTTTAAAAAACCGAAAAACGAACATAAAAATAATCAAATAAAGATAAAAATAAACTAAAATTTCAATATACAGAAGAAAACCACAAAATGCTTGGTAATAGGTAGAATAAAAACAAAAATCGTGAAAACACTAATGTTTTTTGTAAAGTCTCATCACTGGATTATTCATTGACACGTTTTATGCAATACGTTTCCTACCAAAGAAAACACCTTTTACTTTTTAAAACGTTAACAGTTTCCAAGTCTCTGCATTTGACCATTACATATTGTGGGTAAATTTTTGGTGTTTACTCCTTAAGAATCGATTTGCATATATAAGGGGCCCGGTATGAAAAAAATGTGAGGAGTAAAATCTATCGATGAATGACCTCGTTACGTTTTTGGTGCGCACCCTATGATGCGCAACTTTCTAATTTGTCAGTGTCGACATACTTATATTGCTGTTTTTATTATAAATATCAATAATTAATATTGTTATTGTCAAGTTTTAATTTTTATCATTGTGTTCCGCTAAAGTGAACTGAAAGTATTTTCAAATAACTATGGCAGAAAGAGGTGTAGATGATATTGCCGGAATATCTAACAAACACGTGGTTGTAAGGTACGTTATAATTCATGTATTATATGTATGAGCATGTGCAATTTGTATTTATTAAATATTTTAATAATTATCGATGTAGTTCATATAAATATATATTTGAAAACAACACATAAAATTAGATAATCAACCCAATATGTATTATCGAGCGCATCCACATAAAATAGAAAATTTCTAACCTAACGAAAAATTAATTTTTTTGTCGATGTCTATAAATTCTTCCACTTTATTATGATTTATTTTATAAATAATTTTTAAATATTAACAACTGTAGTCAATAATTCGATAATATTATCAGAAAAATCGACAATATTTTTTCATTATAATAATGTTTTTATATAATTTTCTTTCGAAAAGTTATTTTTCAGCTTATTTAAATAATTTTCATGTACTATTTATTATTGTATGTGAAAGATTTAGTGACATAATTATCTTTTTATAACCATTTTTGTTAATTATTAAGATAATATTATATTTTAAATAAAAAATTAATCATAATAATTTGAAAAAAATGTTTATAAGAACCTTTTTTTATCAATATTCTTAAAGTCTGTTAAAATTTTCTAATTTTTTTTTATATTTTTTGACTAGGAAAAAATCTAAACCTCCAAAAACTCCAGCCGAGAGACAGCGAGCTTACAGATTAAAAAAAAAATAATGAAGGAAGCCCAAAATATTCTGGCAATCAACCATTCTTTTTTAAGTTAAATAAACACTTTTTGCGTCTGATTAGACTATCGAACTTAAGGAGTAAACTCCAGTCGTGCTGGAGCTGACACACACACACACACACACACACACACACACACACACACACACACACACACACACACACACACACACACACACACACACACAATTTTTTGTCCAAAGTGGAGCCGGTTGGTGCTACTGGTGGATGAGTAATGAGCAGAGTTAGAGAAAAAAGAAGCAGTTCTTCTTGTTTTGATTAACATATCATTTTAAATTCCGTTAACAGTTTTCTATGAGTAAATACAAAACGCGTCTAATATGGAATAAGTTTGAGGAAAGTATATGGTAGTTCAACTGTTTACTACTAAGGTTAGTAATTTATGTAGAAAATTTGGCATAGAATATTGGTCTGAACATTTAAAACAAAAATCTTTATTTTGTAAACTCAATGGAATATCCAAAATTGGAAAACGCATTAAATGTTATAAAAATTTTTTAGTATAATTCCTAAGAACGTACATGAATGCTATTGCTGCTATCAAAAATGAAAATGATAAAGGCATCAAAAATATTCTCCATGCCATAATCAACCCTTCAATAGGAATGTCAACGTGAAAACTCTTGTAAGATCAATATATGCTTCAAATCGATCGAAAACCAGTTTGATTGTCCTAATTAGAAGATGATTTGGTACAATATTGTTCTCTAATGGATACATATATTGTAGTTTAGGCTGAGCAGATTCGTAGACTTGTATATAAGTTTGATATAAAAAGAACGTCCCTTATCCATTTTCAATTGAAGACGCAAGTGATTAAATAATAATAAATAGCTTAAAAATTTCATCAACCACTATTTCAATATAACTTTAAGACAAACTAAAAAAATTTAAATGAAACGAATAAATATTTCACGCCAAAAAATATCAACTAATACAACAGGGTGTACAATATCAAGGTAACGGGCATTTCTACAGTGCAATCTAATATAATTTAAGTGATCACTTTGAAAGGAGATACAGGGGAGAGCCACAAATTCAGCAGCAAAAGGAAGCTTAGTAAATGCTAATGAAGGCCTCGTTGGCTGTTCATATTTCCACAAAAAAAATTAACGTTAGATATGCAGTTAAATTTGGGTTTTATGTTTACAGCAAAGACATATTAAAATAATCCTTTTTTGAAAAATAATATATTTAGATCCTTTTCAGGTCTGTAGGAGGAACTAGTTCAGTATATAATTTCGATACGAATCAAAACAAAAAAGGAATACACCGTCTGGAATACACGATATAACAGTGTAACGTTTCTCCAGATGGAAGTGTGGACAGGATATTAAACTAAGTACTTAGCTAAAACAATAAACTTTGGGAAAATTTTAAACATATTATCAATCGTATTTGTAACTGTTAGATTTGTTTCATATTGCTCGTAAACAAAACTATAACTATTTGATCATTATTTAAATACTTTTAAAGTTCGGCGTCTAATTACACTTTGTGATTATGTTATATAGTATACCTTTCGCTTCCCTACTTTATTTGACTGTTTTTATCACCCCTAGTATTATTTGGGCATAGCAACATAGTGAAAAAACTGAGAGATATCAATATGCGTATTTTTATGTTTGTTTTTTTAGTTTTTACAAGCTTGTCTAGAAATTGTAACAATTTTTTGACAATCAAACATCTAAATATCAAAAATAATTGTTCTACAAGTTAATTGACGCATTGGTTTAAAAATGATGTAGCAGTAATATATCAAATAGTTTGAAAAAACAAAGAGCTTACGATGAAAAATTATTATTATATGTAATTAATTTTACAGGTATTGTTTTTTACGAATACATCACAATCTTTCACGTAATAACGTTATTGTTATAAAACTCACGTAGTTCACGAAAAAATAATAATTAGTACGTGACCATGATTAATACCATTTTAACGATAGCAAATTTTATAATTTTGTAATGAATTTACGTACGTACTTATCAAACTAAAATTCAAACAAATTAGTTATGTTGTATGTTTATAATGTTTATTTGTGCATTATGGAGATATATGGGACTTTGGAATAACCTCTGAGAATCTGAACACGAAATTGATTATATGAAAACTGTATTAAAATTCAAATCAATTTTGAAAACATAGAGTGAAATATAACTCGAAATGTATGACATATTTGTGTATATATGTATAATATTTTATCACGAATATTAAATGTTTGATAAAGTAGTAGTATACCTACCAAATAATAAGTCATTAAGTAGATTTCATATAAGTAGTACTAAGCAGTCAGAAGATTATTCGGTAGCATTCACAGCTGGAAATTGTTTCCGTAGCTTTTTTACCTTGTTGCACTCTATTTGTCACATCTTTTTTTGTTATCCCATCTTCCGAAATTATGTTTTCTAGATGTCTGATTTGTCTACATCGTCTAACGCTATTTATCTGCAGTTCAGGTTCTCCTTGTGTGCTTCCTACCGACAGATATTCTGTTTTTGACATATTCATAATTAAACTCCATTTTGCATATTCATCGTCCATTTTTCTTACCATATAATCTGCTTTGTCGTCGTCGCAAGCTATAACAACTAGGTCATCTGCGAAGAATACAGTTGTTAGGCACTTATCCTCTATCTCAATTCCCATTACCGCAATTTTCGTTTTTCAACTACTCAGTGATTCCGGAATATATATTTTGAATGATGTTGGTTATAAACTGCACCCTTGTCTATACCTTTTGAATGCGAGAATGGTTTTGATACGGTACTTCTTATCTTGACTACATCGTTTCACTACCTAAATATGTTCTCGAAAGCTCGAACATCAAATTTCGTCAATATATCAAACAGCATTTCCATGGTACCGCGTCGTAGGCTTTTTCGAGATCGGAAAATACGAGGTGAGTGGCTAAATTCTTTATATTACTCTTATAATTAGCTTTTTGTCTGGAAATGAACGTTGAGTTTGCAGATTAAAGTTTCTTACCGTTGTATACAATACAAAAGTTTTTTTAGTTTATTTTGTTAGATTAATCAAATCATCAATATTTTTTTTTTCAATTCCAGGATAAAATAAGTACACTTAATGGGGCCACAATACTTTGGTTCTTCTATAATATTGACTCTTGTCATTATTTATAAAACAATGATAGTTAAATATCATATTGGAGTAAAATTTCTTGAGCTTCTTTACTATAAATAAGAACGTATCGGTCAAGCAAGTTGGAAATAAGAATAAAAAGTTCAATATCTGTTTAAAGATTAATTGCAAAAGGCACTATTTTGCGAAACATACGAATATCAATATAAAATCATTCACCAATTCAATTTCATTCTATCGGTCTAAATTTCCATACACAACGCGATAAATTATAATGAACAGATGTATTTCATTGGATTCCAACATTACTTTTTGAGTACCCAAATTTTCTGTGTTAAATTTTATTGTCATCGAAATCAATTCGGATTAAAACATGATGGGCTTTGATAGTTTATTGTATCAAAAATATTATTTTAAACAAAACATGCTACAAATAATTTGTAATAACGAAAAGCAAGAAGAAATGATTGATTCTAAAAAAATAATTACAAAAATTAATTTGACGCCAATTCATAAAATAAAAAACAATATTAAAGAAAATCTTATCGTAATCAAGGCTCAAATAATCCTCCTTTTTTAATTAAACCGGATCCAAATCTATTATACAGAAACAACCTCATTTCAATATCATTTTTTTATTTGTAATTCTGCTTCAAAGTTTCTTTTCTTCTCAATTCGTTAAAAGCAATCATTTGGAAATAAATCTAGTGATCTAGCAGTCCACTTGTTCGCACTTATTCTATTTTCTTGATATACTTCCCATATTAAATTATCATTAATTCGGAAGTCCACTAAAATTCCCATTCAAACCTTTTTTCTCATATTATTAGGAGCGCTGTGGAAACCCGGTTACAATGATTGAATTGTTATCAAGTATCAAGCCTATAATAAAATGTTGGAAATAAAAACTGGATTGATAAAGTAAATTGAAAGTGTAGATAAGTCTTTTGGCAATAAGTGTAAATATGGACTACCAGCCAAACACGTATGTACAAAATTTTTATCCTACTACTACTCCATTGGCTTATTTTATTCCAACACCACAAAATACACAACAAAGCATACCAACAAACCAAAATTGTTGCAATGAATACGACAGTCAGCAATTAGTACGAATGTCCTCAAGATGAAGATGAACGTAATGAAGAGTAGAACACAAGTAAAATACCATGGCAGACAGTTGGAAGCCCTAAAACGAAGAACTAGCGACAGAATGGAAAACAATACCACTAAAACAAAGAATAGGTACAGTTCTCTAATAATAGAAGAAGATTTAGCTCCAAATGAAGATAAATTCGAAATACACACAACTAAACCCCCTCCTATTTACGTATATGGAGTAATCATAGAACAGGAATGCAACTATTTAGAACAAGAAGAGTACACGACAAAATGCCTGGCTAACGATGTTGTCAGAGAGACAACGACAAGGTGTAATCAAATATTTGCATTACTCCTTTAACAGGAAAGAAATTGAATTTGTTTGTTTGTAAAAATTTAGAAATTTAGATAGATAAATTTCCTCAAAGTAAAGCTATTAATATAATTCATTATTCTAACAAATAACACATCAATTATCCATTAAGATACGTTTGTTAAGACCAGTTCCTTTTAGGAATGTGTACTTTCTATAAATTAGTTTTATTGACATAATTTTGACATTTATATGTATGAAACATAATTAATGCTGCTCGTAATGGCATTCTTCTATAATTATGACATTTGGGTTAGTTCAATATAAGAGGTTTTTTGGTCCCAATTAATATAAATAAAAAATATGATGAATCAGTCAAACGCTGTGGAAAATATTAGCATATATATATAAGAATAGTAAAAATGAAATAACAATATACAAGTGAGTAGGTAAATTTATAACATGCAAAAGGTATCAAATACAACGAGTCTCAATATATGGGTGTAATAAGTCTTGTAAAAAAAATTGAATCTGTTCAAAAATCGAGAATTTCATGAAAATTGGAGCAACTGGCAAAACTAAATATTTTAAATATGTAAATAGTATTTTAGTGTGGCAAAACATGCTAAACTTAGCCGGGTAACGTGATGACACAAAAAGTGACAAATTTAAACCCGATTTTATGTTTTTTATATCTCAAAAGAAAGCTCGGTATCGGTAGCTTGGCTCTAGGATATTGAGTCGCTATAGAGCGTCTTTTGGGAGCACACCGTACGTTGTGCGTGCGTGAGTTTTACAAAAACGATAATTCGGCAACTGCAGCATGTAGAAAGTTCTACAATGTTTGTCACTTAAATTATGCGCAAGGCGCTCGATTGATTTGAAAATGTGTCGAGAAGTTCGAAGAGATTCTACTAGTCGGTGGAAAACACACACAGTGTTAATCGGTCCATTCGTGACGAGCCTGTTCGCAAGCGTGCAGTTGCTTTAAACCTGCATAAATAATAATTGTTTCGCATTTCACACAAATATCTAGTGCTGCTACTTTACAAATTTTAATTGGTTCAAGAGTTAGAGTCTTGGGATGCTGGTCAGAGGTATGACTTTGTAAACCGGATGATAGAGCGCTTTCTATTGTTTATCAACATCAACAGTTACTACTGAACTGTAACCAATCTCAAATGCAAACATCAGAAATCTCCACATTCACCAGAACGGATAATTATAGACCCTTTCTTGTTTGGAGATAAAAGGAGGACGTAGAGTTTCAATGACCTCAGAGCGTTATATGCAGATGTTAGATGACTTCTTCGTGCCTGACAAGCAAAACTTTAATGATTATTACCAAAGAACATGGTACCAGCACGACGGAGCAACTTCACACAGGTTCAGTAGATCTCTGCAAATGGTTCCTGAAATATTTTCTGGCAAATCGATCTCCAGAAGAAATGACACCTATGGACTTTTTTCATGTGGCCATGTTTGTGGTAACAAACATACTTCTTTGACGGAAAGGGTATATAAGTCACGGAATAGCAGCCATCGATTAAATGAATGCCATGGGTGCAACGGTTTACATTTAGACAACGTTATTTTTAGGAAAACAATTTTCAAGCAATGTATTCTAATTTTTTTCTATAAATTCCTGACTATTCTTAAATTTTTTTTGAAATACCTAGTACTATAGCCGATGATTGCAATAGTTTAAAGTATTGTTCAAGTTGTGCCAAAGGACAACGAACAGTCAAGATGTCTCAAAAAAAAAGATAAAAATGTGAGAATAGTAGACAAATTTGTTCAAATAAGCAATTGAAAGGCTGGAGAGTTTGTGAAATAATCTGCAATAAAAGAGATCTGAGAAATGTAAATGTGATTAGATGAAATTAAGTTGAAGGAGTTTATATCTACACAAAAATACAGATACCGCACCTATCAATATAATTTGAATTACACAAGGTTGTTTCGTACCTATTTCGGTCCGTATGTATATTAACTGAATTTAATTACTTGTCAATATTTCTTTTAATCAGAACAATAGTAACGAAACGTAATAAAAAATCTTTTTAGAAAGTTAGATATTTTGTTGAAAGGCATCACTCTTACGAATAAGAGTTTTTTCTGGACGTTCTGGACTAGTATTTAATATAAATTTATTGAGCATCGATGACATATGCAATTTCTTGTCTATTTTCATGTATGGTTGACGTTCTATACACTTGAGAAAGTAGTATGTGTTAATATAAGTTGAAGGACCGACCGTGAACTCTTAACGTTTGATTCTAAATTTAGTCGCAAGCCTGAGGCGTTATAAACGCGAAATCCTCGAAGACTTGCAATTTGGAAACCCAATTTATGTGCTAATATATACGATTTGATGTATATACGAGGTTCATATAGTATCTTTTGATATACGTAGTATCGTTTCGAGCTTCTCTGTCGATATTTTGTATGGCTTACAAATGAAAACAAAGATGTATAATCTATTGGGCAGTTTCAATATTTTCGGATCTTTTCAGATGGAATTACCTGTCCTATGGAAACTCGAATCTAAACTGGAGACAACACTTACTAGCGCTGCTATTTGTATTAGGACGAATATACATCTACCAACAGACTTGTATTCTTAAACCAAGATCCACAAAGCGGGCGCGAGCTAGCAGACATAGCAGTCATTTCAAAAAGTGTGGTACATATTAACTAAAGCTTTGCTTTGCGAAAGATGGGTGCCGCGTTTGCTCATAATGAAACGAAAGCAGCGTCGTGAAGATGTTTCCATCGAGTATTTGACAATGTTTCACAGAAAGCCGAATTTTTGCGCTCTTTCATAACCATGGATGAAACGTGGGTCAATGACTTCACACCCGAAACAACAGAACAATGAAAATAATTTTCATTCACTATCTTGAAAAAAGAAAGACTATCAACAGCGAGTATTAAACGGACTTATTGCAACGTTTGAGCACACAAATCAAGCAAAAACGACACCAACTCACACATCTGTTATTTCAATGACCAAAATTAATGATTTAAAGTTTGATTTGCAACCTCATGCACCCTATTCGCCAGATTTTGCCCCCTCGTATTATTTTCTGTTCCCCACTTTGAAAAAACGGCTCGGAGGTCAGAGATTTTCCAACAATGAAGATGATGTCGGTATTTAATGGTTATTTTGAAGAGATTCACGATCCTTATTATAAAAAGAGTATCGAACTTATGAAACATTGATGGAAAAAATGTATGGAACTAAAAGGAGATTACGTTGAAATTTTTTTTCTTTGATGGGCCAGTTCTGGGACTATCCCCGTACATGTGTTTGTTGATTAGTTTGACAACAACTTGACCTTGACTTTTAGTCCGAACTTGACTTAAAGTTGCTAAGTCGATTTTTTAGATCATCAAGAAGTTCCGGTTGTTATGTTGCGGGAAATACGACTTGTCGCTCCTATATTCTATTTCAAAAAGGTGTAGAGTAATAGAATGGGTTCAATTTCGGTGTCGGCCATAGGTGTAGGTCTTGAAATAGTATTGTTTGTAATAATAAAATTTCAAGTAATTGCGTAAGGGAATTAGGAAAAGTATGTTTACTGGCCTGAAGTGTCAATATCGAAATATTATGTAGGGATTACTAAGGTAAACGATTGCATAGAATACGATTACCCGAAATTTACTGTACAAGAAACTGTCGACCGATATTCCCGAATGACTGGAGTTGGAAAGTCCACCGTTTTTAAACTATTGCGGGGGATGGGAGGCCAAGTGGAACCTGTCCAGGCAGACCAGTAAAAGTCCTTGATGAAGACACCAAAAGTATAATTTGAAGAAAAGTTCACTCTTTTTATTTTAAAAACGAAATTCCCAGATAAGACTATAATGGAGCTTGGCCAGGATGACAGTATTGATGAATTTTGCCTGGGAAAAGTATAACCGTAAAGCACTTTTACTGGAAAGCGATGAAATTGTTTGTTGGGGACGAAAATACTTAAGAAGTATAGAGCAGTACAAATCAGAGCAAAAGAGAATCTTTTATCTTGATGAGACGTGGATTAATGAAGGTTATACAGTACCAAAAATGTGGCAAGACAAAAATATAACCAGTGCTCGCCAAGTTTTCATGGAAGGCCTGTCAACGGGTATTAAGGTGCCTTCAGCACTCGGGCGAACATGTATTCAGTGTGTTTTCTTTTTTCGCAGGTCATCCAAAATGAGTAAACCGAGATTCAGGTTATTAGAATCAAATGTCTTTGTTGAAGAACAGCTGTGTAGAAAGTGGAAGAGTGGTATCAACTTATGCCAGGAGAATACAGATGAAGAAGTTTGAAACCCTGCCAATTTAAGCTATTTTCGAAAACTGCAACTGGAAGGTAGACAGCCTCCAGCATATCAACCCAATCGCAGACTTCTTAAAAGATGCTTTCGGTTATAGCCTAACTTTTTATAAAGTTTCATCCCAGCAAGTTGAAATGCAAGGTTCAACCAATAACATCCGGATTATGGAGGTTCACAGTGTTGTATTCAATGCATCAACCATTTTGTTTACCGCTTATTAGCTTATTTTGAGATTTCTTATTCAATTTAATTATCAAATCAAGCTAAAATTTAAAGATCCAGTTTATGCAAGGATAATGGTAAGAATGTATAAAATATTCAAAATTTCCAAAAAATTGATCGTTTATAAGTAATCGAAACCCAATTACATAGATACATACAAGCTAATAAAAGTGTGTTAAACGTGTTAAGTCTATTAGTGATAAAAATGACCTAATAATTTGAGTACAAATTTATAATTCTAGTTTAATAATTTTTGGGTTTTATAGCTAATTTTTGGGTTTTTCTAGCTAATTTTTTGGGTTTTATAGCTGATTGTACGGTTTTTATAGCTATTTTTTGGGATTTTATAGCTAATTGTTGGGTTTTTCTAGCTAATTCCCAACAATTAGCTATAAAATCCCAAAAATTAGCTATAAAAACCGTAAAATCAGCTATAAAACCCAAAAAATTAGCTAGAAAAACCCAAAAATTAGCTATAAAACCCAAAAATTAGCTATAAAAACCCAAGAATTAGCTATAGAAACCCAAAAATTAGTTATAAAAACTGAAAAATTATCAATAACAAACCCAGAAATTAGCTAGAAAAACCCAGAAATTAGCTATAAAACCCAAAAATTAGCTATAAAAACCCAAAAATTAGCTATAGAAACTCAAAAATTAGCTATAAAAACCGAAAAATTAGCTATAAAACCCAAAAATTAGCTAGAAAAACCTAAAAATTAGCTATAAAAACCGAAAAATTAGCTATAAAACCCAAAAATTAGCTATAAAAACCTAAAAATTAGCTATAAAAACCGAAAAATTAGCTAGAAAACCCCAAAAATTAGCTATAAAAACCCAAAAATTTGCTAGAAAAACCCAAAAAGTCTCTGAGAAAAATCTGAAAATAGTTATTCATCATATAAATTAGACCTAAAATCAAGATAATTTATTCAAGATTATCAATTTCATAACTGAGTAGAAATTGCGAACAAATATTTTTAGTATTTTGTTAAAAACAGTATGACACTTTCACGTACCTGAATCTGAATTTTGAGAAATTAATTTTAAAACGTACTCACCGTCAATGAAAATTTTAAATTGCCGTTTCGTTAATAACTAACAGGAGAATACAATAATAAAACACTTGTTTCAATTTCATAAGTACTTATGCATTGTATTTCCTCCAATATCGATAAAATTAGGTCTAAACTGGTAACATTTTGATAAGATTTCATTATTACAAACGCGGATATTGTTAGTTAGCTTTCAGATATATTTTTTCTTGATCAATCCTTGACTTCAAATCATAATCGAGTAAGTTGGAATTTTTGGAACCTTCGGTGATATTATATTGAACATACTGCTTATACTGCCACTACACCTTCACTCACAATTACACAGTCTGATGCGTGTTTCGATAACAAAGTTATCGTCTTGATATACTGAGGGTGATCTATTATCTGACTTATCTGTTTTATATTAGATTTTATCACCAATAAACTTTCCCTATGGGAATATTTAAACTATTCTTACATTTATCAATTCTAATGCTTTCAAATGCATCCATTATTTTTCATCAAACTGGTGTGAGTTAAAATTCAGAGTCATTGAATCAAAATTTAATATGTCTGTTGTAAATAAGAAATTGAAAAAATTAAAACCACGGCCCAAGACAATTTCTTTGAAGCCTATTGTTGAAAACCTTTCTTCAGGCGTTCAGCACAAAAGAGATGGACTTGTTGGATAAGGGTTTGATTTTTGCTGTTACTGCCGATGGCGATCTTGACGAATTGATTGGATATATGGAAAGTTCAATAACACACATTATTTGACCACATCCAGGATGTAGTGAGATGTCACACAGGACGTAAAGAATAAGAAAGTTCCATTCATTATTCTCCTCATAAGGCTAGGAATTTCATCGGGTAGGCGTACAGAAAATCATGTAGGTATACAAGGCCGAAATATTGAAGGTGGTATATTCTCAACCGGTCATCCTGAAAGTGAGCTTTCGCGTATTCATAAATCAATTCTAAATTCTTTATTAAATGGAAAAAAGTGGAGACAACATCATTTGCAATAATGATTAGAAATGTGAATCTATCTCCCATGCTATATGCTTCAAAATAAAAATCTTACCTCCTACAACGTGTTTACAATTAAAAAGAGTGTAACTGTAAATCCAGTTACTGTTGTAAAATTATAGTTATAGTTAAACATTTATTTACATTTTTGGTTTTTAGAGCCGATGGTTTCACTGCAGACATCAATCATCAAAATTTAGTCGAGGGAATGCAAAAGATTTATTCAAATGGAATATATTTCAGCGTAAGATTAAACCAGAAAATAATTGATTTGGGTTATGTGAATACTTCACAACAAAAACGCGGTAAAAAAACATAATTGGACACGATATTTCGCAGAAGAAATTGGATAGCTTATAGTATAATTGATAGGAATGTCTGCTAAACATACCTTCAGATAAAAATGGAAAATCATATATCCATCTGAATATAATATAATAGTTTTATTATCCTACTTCAATTCTCAGCAAAAAGGGAAAGAGCTAAATAAAAATTTAGGTTTTTTCCAAATATAGTTTATTATTTCATCAAATGTATCAATGGATTTCAAAAAAGAAGTAACGAATAACAAGGAAAAGGGTCTCCTTTTTCTATCAAGCAGACAGGATGTCGAGAATTGCGATATGATCGACGATAAACTGAATGAAATTTCGTATGTCTAGTATGACGTATGGTAGAGCGCATCATATCGTTTCTTATGTGTGTGTTCACCTTTGTTATCTGATACGAAAAAAAATATACGAATAATGAAAGTCCGATATTTTCTGAGTACTAGCATTTCTTGGATCACATAGTTGTGGTAGACAAAATTTTGCTTCATCATTTATATGGTGTGCGATAAAAAAGTTAAGGTAGATAACGGTGGACATACTGGAAGCAAGAAATGACTTAAGGATGATGATAGACTGAAATAATAAGGACAGGAGTGACAGCAGAAGATTGGTAAACTGGCATACAGTATAATCTCACTAATTCGGCACTTCGATAGATCGGCACGTCCAATAATCCGGCACCCTTTGCCCACGCCTCCCTCTCCTCTTTATACCTGTGCGCTTTGGTCACTTCGTCGTCGACTAGCAGTCTAACCTAAAAACTTATCACGTGCACGTGCTAACGTATTTTTTTTATAGTTAAAAATGTCAAATAAACGCAAACACAAAACACTAGATTTGAATGATAAAATGGAGGTTTTAAAAAAGTTAGATAGTGGAAAAAATATGTGTAAATTGGCAAAAGAATATGGTGTTGGGCGTGCTACTATACACGATCTTAAGAAGAAAAGGCAAAAGATAGTAGACCACGTTAAGACAATGGAATCAGGGCCAGGAAAGCGTAAAACGCTAAAAGTTGGCGATTGTCCAAAGATGGAAAACGCTTTTTACTTATGGTTCGTACAGCGGCGTTCTAAACACACTCCTACATCTGGAGAAATTCTGAAAGCCAAAGCAATCGAATTCTATAAAAAAATTACCCAAAAAGATAATTTTCGTGCGAGCGATGGATGACTGGATAAATTTAAAAAACGATTTGGTATCCGTCTATTAACCATATCGGGTGAAAAATTATCAAGCAACGAATCTGCAGTACAGCCTTTTATCGAGCATTTTAAAAACAAAGAAGAAGACCTGACCAAATCTATAACGCAGACGAGAGTCGTCTGTTCTGGAGACTGTTGCCCAATAAAACGTTCGTATCTGCTGAAGAAGCAAGTGCACCAGGTCGTAAAGATAGAATTACATTATTGCTGTGTTCAAATGCTATTGGAACACACAAATTGGATTTGTTAGTGATTGGCAAATCAAAAAATCCCAGAGCTTTCAAGAACATTTGTCTGTTAGTCTGCTACAAGAATCAAATTAAAAGTTGGGTCACGAGAGAGGTATTTAGCGAATGGTTTCATAAAGACTTTGTTCCAGAAGTGA
The DNA here is from genome assembly GCA_026230145.1 of Diorhabda elongata. NCBI lineage: Eukaryota > Metazoa > Arthropoda > Insecta > Coleoptera > Chrysomelidae > Diorhabda > Diorhabda elongata. The sequence continues at coordinate 41,549,432 of CM047926.1, forward strand.
AGAAGTTTATGAAAAGATCGAACTCGCCCATAAAAGCTTTACTCGTACTTGACAATACTCCAGGCCACCCATATGAACAATAACTTGAATCAAGTGATGGGAATATCCAAGCCATCTTCCTACCACCAAACTGCACACCTTTACTGCAGCCGATGGATCAAAATGTTATCCAAAAAATAAAGTCTTTGTATAAAAATAAATTGCTGATCCATATTATATCTCACGATGGTGATGTAACGCAGAGCCTTAAAGGATTGAATTTGAAGGATGTTATATTCTCTCTCGCTCATGCTTGGAAGTCTGTTTCTCTTAACTTAATCCAATCTTCATCGAAAAAGTTGTGGCCTGCTATGAATGATGTATCATAAACAGAAGAAACAAATGAATGGGATACTGAGGATAATGAGCCTATTGACGATTGGGTTCAAAATCTATCAGAAAAAGGATTGGAGACAAGTGAAGAAAATTTGAATTCTTGGTTTGAAGGAATCGAAGAAACAGAGGAAATTATGACTGATGAAGAAATTGTATGTGAAGCAGTACAAGAAGAAAGCTCTGTAGAAATATTGGAGCCACCAACTACTACAACTGCTGTAAGAGTTAAACCAGATGATGCATGATTTGTTTCAATACTTGCATAACATAGGCAGAAGAAAACGGCATATCTGCCAAAGATATTATAATTCTTCGCAGCATGCGAGAAAAGGTTTTTAAGCAAGGACTACAAGTTGTTGCTTAAAAACCTTTTCTCGCATGCTGCGAAGAATTATAATATCTACAAGTTGTTAATTTAAAACATTACATACATTTATTCTCTCTATGAAATGCTTTATTTTATTTATTACCTATGACTTTTTCTGTACAACCCAGTAATCCGAACATTGCAATAATCCGGCACCCTCCGGTTTGCAATAGTGCCGGATTAGTGAGATTTCACTGTAGTTCCAATATAATAAGAGAAATACAAGCGAATGCGAAATTAGGCAGTACACTACTAAAGACATTGGTGAACTGTATACAAGGGTAGAAAAAAAAGGCTGGGTATAGTAATTGAACAAACGTTAAAAGACATACAATACGCTTTCAGACCAAATAGACCTTTGTTTGGTACACCTTGAGATAAAATAGACAGAAACGACATATGGAGAACCTGGAGGGAAGAAAAGTAGAGGAAGCAACGATATACGGAATCAAAGGTGTACATAAAAATACACTGAATGATATAAGAACAAGACATGTAACATCATAAACATCCCGATAACGTGAGCTAGTCTCCACAGACGCTTTACACCCAGTAGAAATGGCCAGGATTAAGTATTTATATGAAGAGAAAGGATCCTGAATCACCAACAACAAATAAATTTAAGGTAACACTCTCACCATTCGACGCAATCGACCGGACATTTTGTGATGTGAAAACATACGCCAAGACTTGGCGCAATGGACAGTTGATTTATTCGACTTGCAACCTTTCCTATCACCCATCGCAATTCTATAGTAGAAGCTAAAATTATCATAAGCAAACGCCATATTGTCTATGAATATGTTCATGATTCCAAACTGAGATAGGTTGAGGTAGAATCCTAAAGAAACGGTAAGCTACAAACAAAAAATATCATTAATAAAAAAAAATATTTCGATTAAAAATAACAACAAATGATAATGATTTTGATAATTCGTAATTGACATCAAAATAGACACGGTATGGCTATCAGATGATCGAAACATATACGTTGATAAATAATATTGGCAACTATTCAAATTTTTACATAATAGATCACATTAAATTACTACACGAGAGATTCCAATTCTCAGTTTTGGTCCATACTTGATTGCAAAAACAACTCACCACGATAAAACATGTTTTTTAAATGCATTTATACATCGAAAACGTTTGCACCGAGAAGTACTGTTACGATGAACACAATGAACGATATTTTTGACATGAATCGATTATTATATTTACTTGTAATTGCTAAATCATTACATAGAGCTTTGAAAGATTTTTGAAATGTTACCGGGAATGAAAAAAGGTACGAAAGATTTTCATTATTTTTTAACATTTTTTCTCTATACAATCAGATGTGATATTGCTTTTTTCATTGCCCAAATTCATTTTAACATTTGAAATTCCCATTTTAAAGTAATTCATATATTTGGTATATTTTTGTCGCTTAAAGAAAACTAACAAAACTTTTTCAGCACAATCTTCCCTATTATTCGCAGTATTTTCCAATACTTTCAAAAAAATGTCTTGATACTAGGACAACTTGTATACATTATTATTTTCATGGAAAACAAGCGCTCTAGATAGGAAACAAAAATATGTGTTTTTTTTTTGTTTTCTATCTAGATACTCCGAGCTTCAGCTCCCATTATCTGGAACCCAATCGATATGATCTCTTCAATCTCGTTTATGTTCTCTAAGCCATCTCACGATATCCTAGTTCTTCTATCTCTAATAACCTGACTCTTCATTCTATCTCTGAGGCTCACTCCAAAAATTGCTCTTAGCGTGTCCAGTTCTCTCTATTATTCTTTTCGTTGTTGATGTTTTGGCTCTTGCTTCCGTTACATATGTGAAAATAAGTATATATGTGTATATATATCTTGTGTCCTCAACATATCTAATCGGCAATAACCATATATTGAGTTTACCTTATTAAATGCTCAACTTCTGTTGTATTCATTCTTTGATACTATCACGCCATCATGCGTAAGCTGCATTGACCTTGGTGAAGGTTTCTATTATTACGTCCATGTTAATATTGAATTTTGTAGGGCAAAGAATGTCTCCCTGTTGTATCTCGGTCATAATCTGTACTTCTGTGAACTGTCTCGTTCTGATTTTGATCCTTGTTATAGTTCCGTTGTTTAGATCAATTGATAATATTTTCATACTTATCATCTATATATTTATCAAAGGCTTTTGTCAGATCAATAAAACATATGAACATGAGCTTGTCGAACTCTATTGATTTTTCTTTTTGATACTTAGACTGATGATTAGATTAGAGCGCGAAAATTTATAATGCTTACAATAATTGTTGAAGGTGGAAATAATTTTCATACCGCTGAAATGCTTTTTTATTGAGAGATACCTCGATCGCCCCGTATCGAGGACTTTCTAAAATTCTCCAACAGCCAGACCATGTAAGATCAATTTGTTTAGTGACGACAGTTCACTCTTTCTTGGTTGATGTAAATGTTAATTCTCAAAGTATGCTATAGAATTAAACGGGAATAAAGTTTTTTGGAACCTTTTCTAACACACACGTTTATTATAATTTAGGCGACAATTCTGTATTGTTAAATGAATAGGAAATCATTGATAGTGGCATTAAATATGTTTTTTTTGATACTCAATTATTAGAACTCAATAATTGGAATAATTGCTAAAGACAGAAATTAGAAATATACAAATTATAGAGGTATTTCGAATGCCCCTTTATACCCAAAGTTATAAAATACGCGTTTTTATAACAAAATGTTATAAACCAACAATTAGGACCGAAGATGTGAGTCCAAAATACATACATACCCATAAATATACTACCTAACTTATAATATTAGAGGGTTAACAACGTCGAATGAATTTTGAACCTATTTAAATTTATAGATAGTAATTTCTGTTCTTAATCTATGAAAATATTTAATTATAGATAATTCTTCCATGTGACTTATATATATAACATTTTATCTACTTATTTTAGACGTAGATTTCCCTGATGATGGACCAAATACTCAAATTACAGATCGATGAATGTATATCTTAGAAATAGAGTATGTTGACTTTCGAAATAAAAACAACATGCGAATATTGATATTTAACAAGTGCCATAAGGCTAGAACGAATCAATTTTTATCGTTGCTGGATTAGATTCTATAAAACTTGATATATTATTTTGTTAGAATCTCTTTTACTTGAATAAACAAGTTTCATATTTATAGATAAAATTCATTCTCCCCTCCTCGTTTTCTAGTAGTTTCATAATTTATAAATATCCAAACTTTTGCTTACGGTTAGTTTCTTTACTGCCATATTTGACTTTCTTTAATTTCAAAAAGTGGACAATTTAAACATAGTCAAGCATATAAAAACTACGATGCGCAGATCGGACAAGAACATATCAAGGCCACAGATTAATAAAAAGGAAAAATTTTTGGGAGCATAAGATCAATAAACCAACACAAAAAAACTCCACGAATGTCTACTCAGCAGATTATTCTGTAAGTAGGGTTAAGCAGTGAGAAAAGGCCGGTCAGGTTCGTAGGAGGTGGAAGACGATGGTAGCTGCTGCTAGGATTCACCCAGCGTTGCAGACGTGGGAAAGAAAGAAGTATAGTAATGGTGAAATTCCCGAAACACGTTAATTATTTGTTTTCTCTGGGCATAATAGAAAGAATTATCCAATTATCTGAAAGGTTGCGGCCACTTTTCCTGTAAATACAATCGCTACATGGGTCCCATGTTTTCATAGGAATTATCCAAAAAAAGGTATGAAGGAAAATTGTAGGCAACGATAACTGGAAGAAAAATTTATCAATATCTACACAACGTTCCCAATTATAATGGGATTTTAGAAAAAGGTCATTTTAATATCGAAATAAATCTGTAGATAACTAGTAAATGTACGTATGCCTAGGGATGGCAACAATATATCGACATGAATTGCGATATATCGCGATATATATCAGTAATTTTAAAAATATATCGAAAATTATTATAAGATAACCAACATCGCCGCACACTCACTGCCATCTAGTACTACCGTGAAGAAGTGTAGGTTACAACCCGAAGTTGTTGCAGTACGGAACTAAACACCAAAATTGTCACTTGAAGACGCCTGATATTTAGCTAATTAGGTTTTTCCCCGTACAAAGTTGATAAATATTTGTGATAAATACGCCAGCAATTGTTTTTTCGATAATACCAGTATTATAGTTTAAACGAAGCGTTAAAGCTATAGACCAACTCGGAAAAATTCAAATCGAAAAAGGAACTTTAGAAGGAAACATTAAAAAAATGATTCTTGATGTTAAAACGCGCTGGAATTCTACTTATTATATGATAGAAAGGTTTATACTTCTGTGTCCCATAATTAACAACATTTTAGTATCTGATATAAACGCTCCAGACCTTATCACAGCAGCTAAAGTGGAATATTTGAAAGAAATATGCAAATTTTCACGCCCACTAGAAAAAATGACAGTGGAGATTAGTGGTGAAAATTATCCAACAATAAGTAAAATAATAACGATGATCGACTGTCTAACAGAGCAGTACAAAAATTATTCGCCGTTGTATGAAGTAGTTGAACAATTCGGTGCCATCAAGAGATCTTACCTACCAGCTATTTCCACAATACTGGATCCTCGATTTAAACAAATAAATTTCAGAGATCCTCAAGCTCTAGGAAATGTAATTAAACACATCAAAAACGAAATTGCAACTTTTGAAAATATCCTTTTATCATCGGAATCTTCCGAAGAAGGAAACTGTGACGAGGATGATTTTGATTTATGGGAACACCATAAAAAAAGGCTCACGCCAAAAAAGCAGGAAAAGTCAGGTCAGAAAACGACACCGAATTGGCTAAATATTTGAGCTTGCCAGTAAGGAATTTAAAGGATGAAATGAAAAAGGAATATCCCTGCTTATCCAAGTTGGCCGAAAAATATTTTTGTGTGGTGGCGACATCCGTACCGAGTGAGCGGCTATTTTCCAAAGCTGGAGGCACCGCTACTAAAAATAGGAACCGTCTCACGGGAAAAAGACTTATTATTTTTGAGTTCGTACATCATATAATCGATATATCGATAGATTTACATTTTTTGCCATCCCTATGTATGCCTAACATCAACAAACACAGGGTGAGCTGAAAGGTCAATTTATGATATTCTTGATTTTGTTAAATGGTTTCGTCCATACTTTTTAAATTATATTTGGTATGTATTTCATATGAAGCATTCATTTTACCTAAATCCAATAATCTTCGACATATATTATATTATCTGAAAATTTGATAAATATATTTTTTTTTCGGTAAATGACCAAAGTTTATAGAGAAAACTCTGTTTTCAAACATCCCAAATTTACGAGTGCTTGAAAGAATAATAGATGGCTTTATTCGTAATGGATCAGTAGTAGATGAAAAATACCAAAGAACCAGAACTGTTACGGCGTTACCCACAATTCCTACATTAGTACTAATGAAACCTCACACCAAGTTAGTCAGAAATCGGACAAAAATATGTACCATGAATAAAAAATATCAGTACGATATTCACTTACAGCAAGAATTGACATACCATGACTGTCCTTGTAGTTTTGCTTACGGGCTTTAAAACAAATCCGTTCATGATTTTTGATGATAAGGTTACCTTTAAAGAAATGGAATGGTGGCCTGGCATTATTTTCATTATTACTTGAAACAATCGTATATTGTATAGGTACCTTATAAATGTTTGGAAGGGTATCATTCGAAACTACAGGATTGAACCGCATTTTTTTGAAGATGGCATCAAATTGAATAATTAGTGGGTGGATAGGCAGGGGGATTAGTGGGATTATCGAAAATTGATTTTTTTATGTAGTGCTTTGTAACTGCATATATTAAGAATCTTCAACAGCAAGTCCAATGAGACATAAGATGATGAAAGTATTCAATTGTATTGCATACATGTGGTAGATGGCAATGAAGTTAGTTGAAAATTTTCGTTGAAGGTTGTGTTTATCAAATAATATGTAATAAGTTTTGATATAGACAAATAAAAACAAATATTTATAACTGGATATGACTTTATTGTTTTACCAAATAGTCTCCATTGAGATCAATACGCTTTTGCATGCGATTGGACTAATTTCCGAAGCATTTTTTCCATTTCGATTGAGGTATCTCCAAAGCATGTGATTTTCATGCACCAACCGCTTCTTCAGGTGTTAACAACGCAATTGTTGTACAGTAGATGACCCATTAATTCAACTGAAACAACAAGTCCTGAGTAGGTTCATCATTAAAAATGTCAAACTTTATGATTCACATCAGTGCTTAAGTAGCAACCCTGGTGCTAAAAATATAAAATACATGGGCAGCCATTTAAATAAAACTAAGATAATCATCAACTTAGTTTTTAGCTCATCCTATTAACATTCTGTTATAATATTTGAAGACTGGAAAACATTCGTCAACTTACTGCGAAATATAAACAATCATTTATTCACCTTTTTGAATTCATCCAGTAAATAGAGTGTGACTTAAAATGATACAGTGACAAATCTATTGTTGGTAACTGTAGTTCTCACTGCATTTTTAGTTTAGATGCATTCCCATTCTAAATATAACAGAATTATAAATAAATTAGCCATTCCTAGTGGGGCCTTCCATAAATCTAATAATAAACATTAATGTCATTCAACCTGTGCTGATATTATTTTACCTTGTTCTACTTAATAGTTTTACAAATTTACATTTTACTCGAAATGAATGTTCCAAATGGCTACTTCCATTGAATAAGCTACTAGCGGTGAAAAAAAACATTCGTTGAACTCTTATATTAGAGATATTAGAACTTCCATTGTGCCGAAATGAAGAGCAGGGCCGCATTTGCTGGATTAAAATTATTCATTATATAATAAGTTATTTAAGTTCTTAAAAACCCAAAATAATTTTTATATATGGGAACTACTTATTTGTACAAATTCCTTCCAAAATACTTGAGTCGAGAAAAAATATAATCCAATGTATAAGTTTGTGAATTTGAATATCAATTTTCACCTCGTGAAAATTCTTTTACTTTTCAAATTGATTACGAAATAATATTAAGCAAATATTCGTCCATATAGCTTTGATAATCTAACGATACTTGTTTGCTATGTCGACCGATTTTGATATGAGCTGCATTTCGTGTATTCAGTTTTATGTCACATTTTGATGAAATCTACTTCCAAGGATTATTCATTATCATTATGAAGCCATCCAGTACTATTGTAATATGATTATATTCTAACAAAACCACATACTTTTGAAGGATGTCTATAAAGTAATAGATCACAATAGATCACTTTGATGTAAAGTTTTAACCTGTAGTGTGTGCTCTGTACTTTAGGTTTCAAGATGGGAAATGGAAACTCACGTTTTTTATGAGGTTGTGAGAATGATAGTTCTGAAGACTGTGCCTGGTTGTGATATACCGAATGCCGCCAGTCCCACTCCAAATACTGCTGCGGAATACTACAGAGTGCCGTCGAATGCCACTTAGTTTCACTGCACAAACCCATCGCCTAAACTAAACTAACCTTGTTAGTCCTTGAATATACTTGAGTGTTGATTTCGAGAGTTCTGAAGGTCAAGAAATTACTGTTAATTCGACGACACTCTGGCAGCACTCTAAATCACATTAGAATAATTGATCACTCTGCATGTCTTCGAACCTCGTCCTTCTCCTATTTTAGGTCGAATCCTACCCGGCACTATTATTCTCGCTTTTTCAACCTAAAGCGTGATTTTCTACTTCCCATTCTAAAGTCTCGAAAACAGGCCCTTATAGAGCATCACTCTACTTGAAGAGTACAGAACATTTCTTTTTAAGGACCAAATATTACAGCATAGTGAAGAGAACAACATTTCAGTGATCTGGGAACTCTTAGTTTACAGCCACTATCTATAGCCGTATCTATATAATATAATGTTCAAATTTGCTACGAATTTTGAGGAATAAAGTAAATTATCCAGATTTACATTTACAAACATATGAAGATGCAGTTTCACTGCTCTGTTGCTAATAAGGTCTACTTGTGTTTTCTTTAAAATTCTTTAAGGAAAAATAGATTTAAAAAACAAGCGCCCAAACGCGTTAGTGTAGATTTAGATAGCACAGTTCAAGTTGAGTATAATCAGAGATTTTGATGTTTTCTTATAATCCTTAGGCCTTATTCTCACTAATATTCAGGCCCGCCCGGAGGATTTCTGGGGCCCGGGGCAAAAGCTATCTCGGACCGAGACAGCTTTTGCCCCGGGCTCTCCGAGACTCTCGGTGGGCCCTGTTTACATTTGGGTCTGATGGTGCTGGGGAGGGGGTGGGGATCATTCTGCGAAAAAGAAATTTTTTTGCCAATTGATTTTTTATTTTTTTAGTCGCATAATTATCGAAATTTCATTACTCCAATGAATCATAATCAAAATCGAACATATTTCAAATAATGTTTTAACTTAAAGGTTGCTATTAATAAGCACCTATTTTTTTGTACCTTATTAGTTACTAGGTTTTTATTGAAATTTACATTTTTGTCTCTATATATCTCGAGCGCTGACTAGGATTATTTCATTTCATTGAGAAAGCAACTCTCAATAACTCGAACTTCGATAATTTGAAATTTTTGATAAATCAATGTCTTCATCTGGTAGCTTTGGTAAATCGAAAAAATGCCGTGTTTGATACTTTCAATAACTTCATATGCTTATCGTAATTAGAGGGGGAGAGAACCTTCAATAAATCGAACTAGGCCGCTTCCCTATAATTCGCATTTTTCCTAGAATGTTTTCATTCATTTTCCGAGTTATGATTACCTCCTAAGCCTTTTTACTTTATCTTCGAAATTTTCTCTAGTTTGTCACGATGAGTGAAAGCAACAAATACGTTATAACAGAACATAATATAATGTTAATCAACAGAATATTAGTTTTCTATCACTCCACATATAAAGTATTGTAATATTTTAAATATTAACTTCAAATTTGCATCATCAGCTTTTAAACAATAGAGAATTTAAAGTTATATTATAAACATCCAATAAATTGATTAAAAAAAAAATAATAATAATTTTTCCTTTGATTCGGGGGCCCCTCAGCATGAAATGAAACTATTTCAATTGCTAAAAATCGAATAAAGCCAATACTTTACAAGATTACTAATTCATGAGGTGGTATTGAAATTTTAAGCCATTTCTATCTTTTGCATGCTGCCACTTAAATTTATTTACTTTAATACTCTTTTTGCTTGTACATATTTACTTTGGGTACTCATTCATTAATAAACCAAAATGAGTTGGCACTCCTCTTTCTTAATCTTTGTAGCTAGATCCCGCAAATACGATAAATTCTTTTCAGACAACACAACTTTTTCTTTGTCAGCCAAACACATTTTAGTATTCATAATTCAATGCAAGTATGTATATGTTTCTTTTCTACAACGGTTGGGGGAAATAAGGACATTCCACCTACCTACTTATACCTGTTCGCAGGTAGGTGTAACAACCACAGAGTTGCTGCTTGTTACAATTAGTTTCTGGGTGTAATACGAGGAGTGTCTGTTGAAAAACGAGATTGGCGCTGCAATTTTATGTGTTGCATTCTTACGTTGTCACTTATAATTATCTTTATTATATAACTATTCTCTACCCATACAATGCTTCATATTCACTGAAACAGTGCTGGGACTCTTGTTCTCTTAGATCCTTCAGGGAATATGCCGCTTTCTCCTTCGCGAATCCAACGGATTCTTTTCAGGATCATAAGGACAAATCCACGCTTCATATGTTATTATTCTTTTTTTATAAGCTTCTTGTAGATCAAACGTGAAAATTGAAGCACCAATTTAATACACACTTTCAGCAAATTACAAAAGAAATTTCACAACACTCCGTTGCTTTACTGTTACTGTTGAAATTTTTCCGATGATATAAACAGACAACCCCTATGTGAGGTTACGTCTATACTGATTTGTTTACAGTAGCGAGAGACACTGTATTCGTTGTAATGCACCGTCAATCTCTTTATTTAATAGTCACAACTAGTATTATTCATGAGAGGTACTTATGATTTTCCAGGTGAAAATTATAACAAAATAAATATAAAATAATTTATTAATGATAAATAATACAAGCAGCAATATCCTCGTAAATTATTTACATTGTAAATAATGTGATAAGCTTTATAACATTTACTTATTTTATTAGAGAGTGAATACCTACAGGCTTTTTAAAAACAAGAATGGCAAAATATATACAGAGTGATTAGGACTATAATTGAGAATAAAGAAAGAGAAGAAAGGGCTAGATAGAGTCATTTGCAGCGATGAAATGCGAGAGTGGATTCCACTGGAACTGTACAAGAGTCCATTTTGAGTTTGACACTACCTGACAAAGGCGGTAGGAAAGCCGTTAGCTGTCCATGAAGATTTCTTCACCAATACAAAGTGTTCGTATCGATTACACAAGTTTACACGGTTTTTATACCCCAGCTGGTTTTAGAAATTACTATGAAACTTGGTTAAGTTAGTATGAGCATTAAAAAACTGGTCACTCTGTCTAATTAAAGACCAAAAGTAATCCCTAAAATATTTTCATTACAAAATCCCTGATACCTTTGTCAAAAATCTCTAGATATTGATGAAATTTCCTCCTTTTTTTGTCACTAATACTTTCTAAGTTATTAAGGAAAAAATGAAATGTGGGTGCAGAAAATGATTCTACAATGACATATTTACTCCTAAATTTCAAAATTTTCAAATAATTTGGCCACAATATCTTTATAAATTTCATTTTTTCATCTTCCAAAAATTCTTGAACAAGTTTAATGTACAAAGGAGGTAGAATAATGTGTTTTGGATATACAAGCGATTTATATTTCATGTTCATTTTGCACGGAAGATACTCGCTCCAATAGAGTATTGTTTCCTTACTCAATGATGCTCTCTGGCAATGTTGTCCCGCAGACCTTATAAATCCAATAATAAACCGATGACTCTGAGGTCGCTGCACGCTTTCCATTGATGTTTTTGATACTCTATTAATTTCATAAAATCGTGAAAATTGATTCATAGCTGCTTGTCCTATTGGTACAGACATTGTTTCTAATTGCTCGTTGTACAAAAAAAACCGCTTTTAGACTGTAGATTAATGGATCAACGAACAACGAAAGAACGAACAAACTCATTATTTTCTATCATAGTTTCGATTCATTAATTAAAAAAAAATCCCAGGGTATCAGTACAATAACGATATTCTACTTATCTTCCACGATATAACCTTACTTCTGTTTGTGAATAAAAGAAGTTTCCTATCTAGTATTATCAAATTCCAAGAGGTTCTGCTTTGGATCCTAATAATTGTAAAACTCTTAATAGTTTAGCTTTCATCTGAATATATTTTGACTTGAATCACCACTGCAAGTTGGATATGAAAGATCTTTCGCGAATAAAATTTGCTGAGATATGCACTTTTAAATGAATCTACGATGGGTCTCTTAAAGTTGAAATTAGATATTAGACGTTGAGTAAGAACTGACGAATAAATTATACTTATACTATCACCATGCAAGGTAGCTGAACAAAATATTTAATTCAAGAAAAAAATTACGTGATAGAGTTTTTATGTTAACATGTTTAGGTTTAAGGAAGGTGAACTTTGGCAAATACGAAATAACCCCGCTCGTCAATGCGCGGTACTACATGATTGTAGTAGGGATTAGTACGGTCCCTCAAGCAGGTATACTTGACTACTATTGTCAGTTCTATTACATAGTGAAGAGCACTTCCAGGGTACCTACTTTCATTGTTTTTACTGGATACCGAAATAGAATATATATTTTATTCTGGGGGGGCATATTTGCCAAATTGTAAATTGATGCATTTAGAAACATTTGTTTCGGGGTATATGTAAAAAGTCAAATTGTGTTGTGGAAATGTCATATTATCAATGCAATAAATAAAGTAAATAAATTCATTTTGAAATATTATACTGTACATAATTTCCTCAATAAAACGATTTATAGAACGTGGGCTGAGTACAGTATTCTATTTAATTTTTATATTACATTGTTCTGGTTCCTTAAATGTTTCATTCTACTTCCTCGGTGGCACACCTTCATGAATGGTAACCATGATGAATTATTCGGAGAATATACTTTTAGTTGGGTATCTATATGAATATTATCAAATGGTTTTTGCGGAAGTGCAAATTTTTATTGATCCATTTGCATTCGCTCAGTTGGGGCTTCTTTTCAAGTTTTATACAAAACAGGGTATAAATGAATCTAGAATCATTTATTGAAGAGGTAACGAATTTCTTATACAATTTTGATAACTATAGTTTATTTGAGAATACATGATAACACATTGATTGAATTGCGTTTACTTATAAGCTTATCATAATTAATATATCTATAGAGTTATATATCTAAATAGAAGGAAGGGTGGTTTTCCCTCATAAGGAATCATCATCATGATCATCAGTTTCCTCACCTCCCACAGAAATAATAATTAATTCTATCGTTTCCTTTATTAACAGTTTTCAGAATTTATCTGCCCCTGTTATGCTATACTCGGTGAAATAATATTTGATATGGAATCACTTAATAGTTGACAAACATTTCTAAATTATCTGTTTAAATGAATTTACCTGTTAAGGTGGTAAGCCAACATTTAATTTCCATGTTATTTCGTTATATCATCTGCACTATATTTGAATTTTGGTGAATGTTGCTCACATAATTGAAATCGCTCTTTTTTTAGTCACTATCACTATTTCTTATTAGCCAAGCGAAGCTTTCTTGCTTTTTCCATTTAACGTTAGGTAATAGTTTTTTTAATCTTGAATGGTAACTAAACAAATAATGCTCAACGTTTCACATATTTATCATGTTAAATTGGGGTCTTAAAAATTGTGCTATCTCACATTTTCAAATAAACTATGATAATGCTTTCAGTCCCGTCTACTAGTTCAAATTGATGTTAATGTGACAAACTATAACTAAAATTATGTAGATTTGCTCCTTCAATCTGGAATGATGTATTGTGCGTAAAAAGTTATTAAGTTCAAAAAAAATTTTAAAAAGTTATAAACACCTAACCAAATAAATTGAAAAAGATAAAAAAAATATCGTTTAATCTAAACAGTTCATGAGTTACTTTACTCTCAAGTTTCATACAAAAATTTTTCTACATCCATAGACTTAAAAAAATGAGGCAAAACTTTTATCAATTTTTATTTTATAATAGTAATATTAAAAATACAACTGTGATCATTATTGATGACTATTGGTCCTGGAAATGTGCAACATTTAACGAGTTTAAAGGAATAACATCGTCTATAGTTGCATTAGTACTTATGGGATTGTTGCTTGAAGTCGAACTAGTTGTTCCTGTTAAAATTTTCACTGTGGAATCCATTTTGTTTTTTATCGAGTCGTCTACGTAACCCTCCGCAACTGTGTTGGATTTCCACCTACCGTGCTTCTTTAGTTAAATTACATCACCACCGGAATCCACTAATAGTGACGCCGAAGAGCGTCGAAATGTATTCCCAGTGTAGTTTTTTGGATTAGGTAAATTCAAATATGTGCGATAAGCGAGGGAATTTTTGAAAAGGTATTGATACCTACAACTTGGGTTTTGCATTTTCCATTTCTATACTGTAAAAAGAAATGATCTATTTTGATATTTGTGGGTCGTTGGTAGTTTAATCTATTGTCAGATATTTCACCAATAACAGTAAACCGACGTTGAACATGTTTCTGTATCAGTTTCTGTGATAATTAAAACATTTCCGGTTTTATTAATACCGTTATACTTTATTTTATATAATTCTTCCCACCACAGAGCTCCTGCGATTCCAAATATTGAAGCAACCTGAAAGATGTTACAACTAACATCTGAACTTACCTTAAAATTTTTTGCTGTCATACCTTATGCAGGATACAAGTACAATGATCGTCTGGAGCTTGCAACAGAAACTTATTAATTTCTTTACGGGTAAATGTTTTGGATTTTTTGGGTCAATAGTCAACTGATTTATTTTTCAAATATGCACTGATGTCTAAGTCATTATTTATCATTAGGGTTCCTTTTTCACGCTTTTTGACCGATTCTGAAATTACATTCTTTATGAATGCAAATGAATGAAAAAAAACGCGAATATTATATCGGACGTGGAAAAAATAACTTCAATGGCGCAATATTGTATAGTGTATTTTATAGGAAACTTAAAATTCCAATTGATAAGTTGAATTAACGAATTATTGCAGTCACCAGTGTTTCTAATGGAAACATTCTAAGAATAGTCAAGGTAAAATGGGAAAAAGCTGCCACTTCATGTCATAGATTATCAAAAGTAAGACCATTACAATAAAAACCTATATAAAAGGAAAAAGACTAATTATTATTGATCTTAACGACAATGAGACCGAATGCTAAAATTTATTTCCGCAATTGAATATCATCGTAATTATTATGAATAAGATAGTCAATTTCGAATTTGGAATTTGCTTTCAAAATTTGTGCTAGTGATTGTTAATGCCCGTTACGTAATTACAAAGTTACAAACAATTTCCATTTATCTCGAAATACTTTCTCTGACACAGATCTAGGCATAACATTGCCAGTTTTTTTTATACTGAACCTCAGAGTTCTTCAACAATTCCAAAATCCTCGTATTGCTACAGCATTGTTTTAATTCGAAAGAAATTATGCATGCGGCCTCCACGAGGTTCTTGTGCGGCCTTTTGCCACTTAGTACAAAATGGTAGAGTTTATTTTATTCGTGCTATAACTAAAGATTTTTTCAATGTTACGAAGAACTATTTGCGTTGGATACACTAACTGGAAGAACTCGCGGAGCCGATATTTTCGAAAACTTCGAAGAAGTATGTAATAAATTACAGTTGAATGTCAGAAATTTAGTCAGTGTCTGCACCGATGGCGCACCTTCCATGAGAGGCAAAAAAGAAGGATTCGTTGCTTTGTTAAAAAAGGAAAATTTAAACTTGAAAAAATTGATATCATTTCACTGCATTTTGCATCAGCAAAATCTTTGCGCAAAATCTACCATTTTGCAAGATATTGCTGCCTAATTTAAATGTGGCCTCTAATGGTAAAAAGGTTCCCCACCTCTGTCCTAGCCATTAAAAGTGTCAAGTAAATTCTAGTGTGACTATGGAACATTTGAAAGGGATGCATAAACACTTAAAAATCGGTCCTGTTAATGAGAAAACAATAATATTTAATAATTGTTTTTGAATTATCTACAGACAAACATTCATGAAAAAGTGTTACATGGAGTGGAATTAGTTAGTAGTAAGCTTGGTATTGGGAAATCTACGATTTACAGGGTTGTGAAGAAGAGAAATGTGCAGAGTTTCAAACAGCACAAAAAGCTCCATTAAAACCAAAATTTCAAATAGAAACTTTGAAAAGAAATATCTTTCTTTTCAATAGAAAGAAACGATTTGATAGTATGGAGATGAAATTACCTAAGAACCATAATAGAAATGAGAAATCAATGAAGAAATACATTTTATTCAGATGAAACATGAACCAATGAGGAACATACACCAAATGAATTTTGGGAAGATGAAACTGTTACAAGTCGTTACTGGTTTGAATTGATCTAACAGGGAAAAGGCGTAGACTGATAATAGTACATGTCGGCAGTTCAAATTGTTTTATTAAAGATACTGGTTTATTGACTTTTGAATCTACTCGTTCCGATGTTTTTGAAGAATGGTTGAAAAAATGCTAGATCCTTTCGCTAAAAAATATATAACATTAATGGTTAATGTAAGTTATTACTCAGGACTTTTAGAAGAATTTATTTCAATCAAGTGGTTGAAAAAAGATCTGCAGAATTGGTTAAATTCAAAGAATATTATTTTACATTCCGGTTCTGTGAACTAATAAATTCAATATACCAGAATAAAAAAGTGTTTTTAACATCGTAGGTACTCAATATGTAATACGATGCAAATATCATTTTATCACATGACTCAGATTATTAAATTTCATGCACAACCATGAATCAGTTGCATCTATTCATAGTAAAATCCCAGTATCGGAGTTCTTGAAATATAAATTTCAGAGCAAATTAAAACATAATTATTCCATATATAAAGAGTGCACTGAAATGTTTTTTAATAATTATATGATATATTAAACAAAAATGATCTACTTAGTTGAGAACACATTTGGCACTAACAAAGGAATTATTCAGAACGTTGTCTACCCACATCCATTCATTTTCCCATTAACACCTGTCCAGAGCCATAGATTCAATAGGTACACCTTATATTTCAGAGTTCGGCATATCAAAGTTATGTTTCTTCAATGTGCAATTTTATATAAACAATTGTGAATAAGTTTATAACTCACTGCTTAAGTAGAGTAATATAGATTTGTAGAATCCATTTTGTGCAAATTGTGACGAAGAGTTGTCATGTTACAGCCATAAACAATTTATTAACAGTAGCAATGTTCTAAGAAAGCAGCTAAGAAAATGCAAATTGATTGATAGTAATTCTCATAGAAATTGCATTCAAATATTATAACACATGTAACCCAAGGTATACGTCAAACAATTGATTAAGGCCCTTGAACTCTATATTTGATTCAATAATGCCTTAAATGTGGACTTAGTAATTCGAAATCGTTCGAAAGAATTCAAGCTGTCGTATGTTTCCAAAGTTTTTTGTATGTCGATATATTTTTCGTCTTCGGACAATAATATTCTTGTCTTCGGATGGCCTTGAGGTCAAACTTAATGTAAGACGATATCTAGCCATTATGTTATAAATATTTTTTTCCAAAACTTATTAAAAAGACGTCTAGTTCAACTTAGAATTCAAACATTTGCATTTGACGTTTGCCACTAAAAGTGAAACATTTCCGACTTTACCTTAACCAATAATTACAATGATCAATCTTGTTGATACTTTTTCCTTCCTAAATTCTCCGAAGTGATGCTTTTTACAAAAAAAGTGATATCCATTTACTTGGGAATTAAACCACACAACGTATTTTTCATCTATTGTTCTCGTTGTCAAATTCGTATTTTTAGCATTTCCCACAGTTGTACGCTACAAAAATATTTAAATAAAGACATCTAGAAACAACCGATTGTTGATTGTGGTTAGTTTTGAATTTTAGAAGTTTCCGACCGCAACCGGAAGATGTCAGATTGATTTCGGGGAATATATTTTTCAGAAGAAAACTATTATTTGGAAAGATTAAAAAGGTTAGAGCATCGCTGGACTAAGTGTGAAAACATAAAAGGAGACTATGCTGAAAAATCATTTGATTATGAAAAAAAATATCTTGTTTCTTTGATAGGTCGAAAACTTTTCAGACAACCCACGTACGTACTTTATGGTTACTAAAGTTGTGGTAGAAAGTAACTCGCATTTAATATTTGAAAAAACAATTAAGCTTTTCAACGCGTATAAGGACGTGTACGTTCTCGTTAACATATAGTTTCTTGTAAAATGTATCAGAGACGATAGTTTCCAGGGTAGGACATTCTCCATTAAGATCAATACACTTTTGCATGCGTTTGAACCATCCATCTCGGTTGAGGACGTTCATCAAATATCACAAAGTTCATCTAATGAGAAAACAATTTACCAAAAATTGTGATATAAGTATTTTTTATAAGTACAAAAAAAATTCATAAGTTTACGTTCTAGCGCAAAGGACACTCGATAAGGAGACTATTAATAAAACATGTAAGTATTTTTAATAACGTCAAAAAAATTCATAACATTTATGTTTAGGCACTAGTTCGTTTGAAATCGAAGCCCCAATATTTTTTTCAAATTTTATTTAAATATTGCAAAGGACACTAAATAAGCAACGTATTTACAAAAAATTGTGATGTAAGTATTTTCAATAAAGAAAAAAAATTCACTTTTGAGCGCTGACACGGATCGTTTATTTTTATATCGAAACCCGAAAATTTTTCCAAATTTTTTTTGGCGTTATAAAACATACTTACATCACAATTTTTGATTAACTGTTTTCTAATTAGATGAACTATTCTCCTCTATTGACATTTTTTCGAAAAAGTTCAGATTATTTCGTGGTAGAAATCCGTGAATAACTTCACATGGGTTTAATTATAAACATATCGTAGCTTATTAAGACTAGTTTCTAATTCTATTAAGAGTACAATTGCTTTACTTCAATTTATAATTCCATCTTTGTATACTGACTACGTAGTAGTAGTGTATGATTAAGACATTATTGAAATAAAAATTTAAAGCAGCCGTAGCAGCAAGATAAATATACAAAGTTGAAGTGTTGTTTTAATCGTTTTGATAGTAGATATTTGAGTAGAGGTGTATAAACAGCTCCTTTCCTACCGAAACAACCTGAACATAGATAATGGGTGGTTAGACAAAGGACAATTACCAGAACCCGTCGCAAAAGAGGTCGAGACGACTGGAAAGTTTTGTTGTGTATCTGCAATTACGAAGGTTTAGTGTACTTCGAAATCATTCCAGATAATCGAGCTATAAATACCGAGGTATATAGTGGACAGCTGATGAGGTTTTGTCGAAGAGATGTCCAAGTTTAGCTAACCGAAAGCGGGTTCTATGATAACAAAATAATGCTAAACCAAATACTGCGTAAGTTACGCGGAATAAGAGCTTCGTGGTATTGAACTTCTACCACATCATTTATTCTGGACCTTACACTGTCAGATCACTATATATTGAATCCAAAGGGCATCTCAAAAATTCACAGTGAAAATTTCTTGCATCTAAGTCCAAATAATTGTGTTACTTAAATCTTAAAGAGCTTGTTGAACGTTGGGTTAAAACCATGGAATACGATGGGGTATACTTTGTATACTAAGTGAACCAAGTGAACATTGGGAACTGACATTATATAAGACATACCTTCTGTTATAAGATTTTTTGGATATAGAAGATCAAATATTGCTTGTCTGTCGGTGTTGCCATGAAACTCGAGAACTAGGAAAATAAAATTTTATTCAAAATAACGAAGCCGGAAGTCTCCTGCAGTAACAGATAATGAACAGAAAACTTGATTAGAGATTTTTTAATAATTGTACTATTAATATTCATATAACTGAATATCAGTCAATTTTTATAAATAATTGTTGGTTTGACGTGGTTGATAAAATAAAAAATTATCGTCTATGTAGTTGAAAATAGTTGAATAAGATATGTTTTATATGGATTAAATTATTACCACCCAAGGTTGTTAAGTCGAGTTTCCCGACGTCAAGGGCAATCGATACATTTTTGGCAATTACATGTATCCTTCAGAAACAAATGCGTCATTTACGACGTAGGAAGGATTACAAAATACACTTTTATTGGAAAAAGACCCGATTAATTCATTAAAAACAAGATGTAAGTATACTTTCATTCCCTAAAGTGCATGAAGATAATTAATTATCGCACTAGTCATCAATATTATCATAAAAATTGTTATCCCATAACATGACTGTATTATAATTGTTTATAATCCAAATCCAATATCGTTAAAAATATTGATTTGGTTAAATGAAACTCCGATTGTTACAAATCCAAAACATTTACACTGAACAAAATATTTTTTTTTTTCAAAAGAGACGGAGAAATAATAATATTTGCTACTGAAAATGTCAATGATAATAGGTTTAAGTAAAGCACAACAAACTGAAAATTCCAAAATAAACAACAAGAATAGTTGGACACAATTTCAACTCCTATATTAAACATTTATTTATTAAACTACAATAACAGTTTTTAATTTTAATCAGGAAATTTCATTGTTTTCAATGAGCTTTTCATATTTTCATCTAATATATGTAGATATTTTTTAATTATGTACTAATTACTAATAAAATCATTATAGTCCTCAGTCTAACAAATTTTAACACACGTCGAAATATTAATTAGATCCATCTGTGAATAAGTTTTGTGATGTGAAAAATATTGTCTTCAAGTGATATAGAAAAAGGACAAAAAAGAAACCAACTGACAAGTACTGACAAGTTGTAATACTAGAAAACCGGTTTGCATGTGGTGTTTATTTAACTTGCATTTAGAAAGAAAACATTTTCTTGTCTTACAGTCGCGCTTCCAGAACAAATATAATTGAAACAAGTCACGTTCACTAATATATATTATAATAATCACAAACACACGAATGTTAAGTCACGTTGGTACAAATTCGACAGAATAATAGTTCATAGTATCCAAAAGAATATAAAAAAAAAACATATTTATCATCTATTCATTATATATTGTCAACTGAAATATTTGGGGATTCTTCCTTGTACCATTTGTGTCGAAGATATTTTTATTATGTATTTAGTTCACTTTCAATCATTATTTAAGAGTGTTATTTGTTTTTTTTTTTTCAAATTTAGGTGGATGTCCTAAATAAGCGAATGTTCTACATACAAAAACAAAGTTCGTGAGAAGTTTCTCGATGAACTAGAACTAGGTAACAGCTGATGAAAAAAGGTCATACTTACATGTCACTGTGTCGATGTGGCCGTTGTTTTAACAACCCCCTTCTCTCGCCCTGGGCTCGTTTAGTACCTATCTTCAGTTTTTTATTTCAAATTGTTCCGAAATAAAGCATATAATCACTATCATATCGTGAAATGGTTCTCGCAGAAGGTCAACGATCTTTTGCCTGACATCGATACACACATGCAATTGACAATTACTCCTCTAAATCAATTCAACACATGGAAAAAACTAACGATATCCTTACATGAACGTACTTCGATTAGAAATTCGGATAATTTATTCCAAAAGTCCATGAAAAATAACCACTGACAACTGCTTTATATTCAACTATCTATACAAAATCTCACTTCTTGGGTCACAATGAAAGGGGGTCTCGGAACTGCGACCACCACTCGATCGATTTTGTAGTTAGCCGTTCACAAAATTTACACTTTTGGATATTGTTGACGATTAGGCCGCGAAGCTTTGTGTTACAAATACTAATAATCACAAAATTGCATCTTAAAAGTGCAGTTAAATTAATTTCTGGCCCGCCGAACGTTCAACCGAGTTGACTTGTCGGTCGGTGCCAGAAGAACGAACTAACGCGTGACGTCACACGACGGTAACTGGAAGAGTTACTCTCTAAAGAAATGCAGGGGATGGAGACAGAGTCGGACTCACCTCTCTAAACGTTAGATACTTCCGTAATTTCATACTTTGTAACTATCAGTAAACGATGGAGATGTTATGGAAATGAAAAAATGAAAAAAAGTAAGAGATAATGATTCAATAAGAATTTCGTTATTACATCCCGTGGTCGTATTATAGGTAAACAATGAAGTAAAAAGTAATAATGATTTGGTGAAGTGCTACTCGTAAGTGTACTGGTAATGCTTGGTTTTCTGCTCAATATATGAGAAAAATCCTCTAAAACGCTTTTGTTAAGTTATTGCATACTAAGTTTATTTGATGTGATTGCTGTTAAAAGTGGATCATTTAGATGATGATCGCTCTAGGAGAATATATAAAGCAGGTTTAAATTGTATTGAAAGAGAAGATGTGTACGTTATTGATTTTATCTGAAACTATCACATAAACTATGGATTCTGTTCATTTTTATCAACACTAATTGTGTTATTTTTTACATTTTGTGAATTTTAGCAGAGTTCTCCTAACATATTGGAGTTTGCCCCAAACAAGAAAATATCCTACCTACAGAATCAAAGAGGACATATACAAGACTGTTATGAAGTTTACGTTCAGTCTCTGAAGACGATAACTTGGTTATCGAAACGCGCGTGAGAAAGTGTAATTGTTAATGTTGGTGTAGTGGTGATGTAAACAGTATATTCAGTAAGAATGGTGAATGGTGAAAAAACTACTCTATGACAACATAAAGAACAAGTGAGAACGAGGAAAAAAAAGTTGAAGTACATAACAAGAATAACTTTACCACACAAAATTACAAGTACAACTGCCTAACTGACACACACTCACACACACACACACACACACACACACACACACACATACACACACACACACACACACACACACACACACACACACACACACACACACACACACACACACACACACATACCTGCAGCAGAGGAGAAACTGCTAGCAGGCGCGTCTCCCCGAGCGGATGGTATGATGCCAAATAAAGCCAAATAAAATACGCTCCCGTGGACAAAACTCCCCTTTTAAAGGGTCGGTCATCACCATCGGACCGAGGAGGGCCAGAAATACATCTGGCCAGCGGGTCACATACACAAGCGGATACGGGTGACGCTGCTCGAAAGAGATGTGCGATATGATCCCTATAGCGATGTGTATGTGGTAACTCCCGGCATCTACGTGCCGCACCCATGGAGGCAAGAGGAAGCCGATGAAGGGGTAGAAGCGGTTGAATTATCCCGCTTCAGGGCCCGAAACTCTCACAGCAATGGGGGTAGATGTAGGAGGGATACCCCCCCCCCCACTTCCGGAGGCATCGCGTTCGGAGACGACCTTTTACTTTGGAGTCATATAATAGTTTATGGAGATCCTTAATCAACAATCACAAAAGAATGGAGGAAATGGGCCTCATGCTCAGCAAGACGCACTACTACTCAGTGTGAAGAAGAAGAGAACAGATGCGCTAGAACATTTGGAAAAGCTAGTCGATGGACTGCAAGATTTCCTTCAAAATAAGCTAAATGTCCACAAGGAAATCAAAACGACGTCAGTGAACCTCTGCAGTGCCCTGAGAAGGTTCAAAAATCAGGATCAACAATGGCAGGAAATGCAACAGCGGCATGGCCACGTCACCCTAAAACCAAGCGAGTCACTGCAGACGGCGACGCCAAAACAAGCGGAACTACCACCTGTTGAAGCGATGGACACCGGAGCAGAAGCTGACACTGAGTCAGTTGCTGTTGACCTCAATAAAAATGTCCCCAAGAAGAATAACAAAAGGGCACGGAGTTCACCTGATCCTGTGGACACGCAAGTGACGAAGAAGCTGGACGCGAAACAAAGCCCGCCGGCGAAACTAGCGTCGCACGACGCTGACAAGAATCAGACCAAAACGGCTTGGAAGCTTGTTGAATCCAAGAAAGACTTGAAGAAGCAGAAGAAAGAACAGCTACGGAAGGAGAAGCCAACGAAGAAGCCCCGGCCGGAGCCTAAGCGCAGAAAACCGCGTCAGCGTATCAAGCCAGATGCACTAATCATCCGCCCATCTGAGCCGGCGAAGTACGCAGAGATTTTGCGTCGAATAAAGAAGGACGTCCCCGAAGAGCAGGTCCGTACCACCGTGGATAAGATCCACAAAACCAGGGCCGGAAATATGCTGATAACGCTGACTAGGAAAAGTACCGACAAAGGCCAGGCCTTGCAGAAAACTATCGTGGACATCCTACAGGAAGACGCCAAAGTAATCTGTAAAGGCCCACAGGAAGATGTCGAATTTCGAGATCTTGATGATACCACAACCAGGGAGGATATCCAAGCCGCCCTGCAGATGGAAATTGGAGACTCCTGCAAGATACCACTGGAGGCAATTAGGATCCGAAAAGCCTACAGAGGTACTCAGATTGTTGTTGTGACTCTACCAGCAGCTGAAGCAAAGAAGATTCTGGAAGGAAGCGGTAAAATCCGGATCGGCTGGGTAAACTGCCGAATTAGAGCAACGAAGAGACCGATCCAATGCTTCAAGTACTGGCAAAAGCAAAGTAGATCGTTCAAAGCTTTGCATCAGGTGCGGACAAGACACTTATGGAATATCCATTTGGGCAGATGCGCTGCAGCTGCAAGAGTCATGGAGAAAGGCTGGACCAGTATATCGTCTAAATGCTGTAAGAGTAGCCAGCGCCTTCCGCACAATATCGGAGGATCCTAAAGAAGAGAATCCAGCCAGAAACAATAGTAGAAGAAATGCTGTCATCAGAAGCTGCCTGGAACGCTATCAATTCGTTTGTCACGGAAGTCCATACGGAACTGCGTTCCATTGAAAGAAGAAGAGCAAATGACTTCCACTAGAAGAAAGAAGATAAAAAATCTTAGCTACCAGAAGGAAGAGCAGCAGTTAATTCCTCCCTCTGCGATGTAATGCCTAAAAGTCGGGTCCGCGGGGGATGAGAGGATAGAAGATAAGAGGTTTAGGGTTTAGTGAGTAGAGGCACTAGCACCGCAGAGTCGAGTCTCACATATCCAGGCGTAGCACCTATGCCTGGAATCCCCCTCTTATAAATAAAAAAAAAACACACACACATACGTCGGTGGCCAGCATACAAAACGGTCATGCATAGGATCAAAAGCCTACCCACATCAACACCAACATGTCCCGGCTTTCTGCTCAGAATAATCGTACACTTATTCCCAGAGAAACCAGAACTCCCCGACCACCCAGAGGATGGAGAAATGGATATCCCAGGAGTGACCATGGAAGAACTCATGAAGGCCTGCAGCAGATTGCAGAACGGCAAGGCACCAGGTCCAAGCGGCACGCCCAACATCACACTCTAGAGTGCAATTGCTGCGAGACCGGACATGTTCATAGACATGTACAACTCCACAAATATCACGTATCTAATCTTACAAGATTATGTTATATATTTATACTTTCGTCTGCCAGTTCAAAACAGATTAGACATACCTCATATTATCCTCCTTGACTTTTCCAACAATAAATTTATTGAGACAAATATTAAAACACTGAGAAATCTATGCACAAAAACAATAGTATTGACAGGTTTAAGTAAAATTTATTTTGTTTCGATTTATAAATTGTTTCGACAAAATTGTATATTAAGAAACATATATACGATATGCATATTTCAAGTGGCTCATATCTCAATTTATATTTTCCGTGTCTTCCAACTGCGGATCCCGGTTTCGAATCTGGTCTACGAAAATTCACTTTTTTATTTTTTTTGTGTACTGAACTGAATTGAAAATATTTACTTGAGATAATTTTTACATATATAAATATTTTGTGGTTGAGTTTTTCTGAATTTGGATGTGTTAGACTTATTACGAGTGTCAATGGTCTAAAACTTGAAGATTGTATTAAAAACACTAAATTTGATTATCGATGTGCATTGGGTACGCGTGACGCACTGTTCAAACTCAAATACTCGTTCAAAGACTTAGGAATATGAACCACGCATTTATATATGTTCTATCGATCGGATATGACCCGTTCGATAAAGTAAGACACAGTAAGATGCTAGAAATTCTGAAACAGTCACCTATTGAGGATAAAGATATACACATTATTGATAATCTCTAGTGGCATCAGATCGCTAGCATTTACTTAGATCATCAAAGTTCAGAGAATGAAATAAGAGTAAGGAGTAAGAAGGGTGCATTCTAAATTGCTCTTTAATTTGTACTCTTAAGAAATATTTAATGAAGTTATGGAGAACGCTGATAAAGGTGATAAAAAACTTGTCAACAATATGGGCGACGCTGATGATACGCATGTAATAGCTGATTTGAAGAGCTACAAAGACTCATAGACCGTCTTATTATGGTGTGCAAGAATTTCGGACTAATGGTTAATTCAAAGAAGAACAAATAGTTATAACGATACAACAAAATGTATTAGAAGGAGAAAAAATGGTTAATAACGTACAAATATACAGACCACAAAAATTATCGCATCACTGGTATTTTAGGATATTTTTAATACTTACTTTTAGTTTTTTGGAACAATCTGTATATGTATCAACTTGATAGATATTCCTGGTTTCTCATCATGGTCAAACAAATATCACAATTTCTTACACATTTTTTTGGAAGCAAAAATGCTCGAGTAAATCATTTCTGTCATGGAGAATGCATTGAGATCGAGAACTTTCTAAGCAAATTGTGTTATTGTATAGTGAAAATTTAAATTTATTTTGTTATACTAGATGTGCCTCAACGTTTAACAAGACATGTGACGAATGAAGAAGCCGCTAGAATCATCGCGCTCATATGAGATGGCCGCAGTCAAAGATACGTCGCCGGGATAATTGGAGTTCAACAAAGCACCATATCCAGAGTTGTTATTCGCCACCAAGAAACAGGGCAGCTAACCAGAAAACCCGGACAAGGCCGCGGAAGGGTTACTTGGGTAGTAGAAGATCGTTATTTGAGGTTAACGGCGTTAAGAATTAGCCATACCACCGCTCGAAGGCTGCAAACCGATCTGATGGCTGCTCGTAATATCCGAATAAGCCTACCAACAGTTCGTAATAGGCTGAGAGAACCAGGTATACGAGCCGGAGTGGCAGCTAGAGGTCCACGTCTTACCAGAGAACATCGAGTAGCAAGATTGGAATTTGTTCGAGAACACGCAAATTGGTATATTTTTGTCAAACTGAAAGCTTTGGTGTTGTCTCTATCATGGTTTGGGGAGGAATTTCTTTCTAGGGTGGCACAGAGTTAGTACCAGTGAATTGCTGACAGGTACATAACCAATATCCTAGAGCCCTATATGCTTCAAATCGGTGACAACTCTGTGCTAATGCACACGCTGCTAGAGTAGTTCGGCAGTACTTAGAAGAGGTCGAGATACCCACCCTGAATTGGCCTGCACGTAGCCTGGACCTTAACCCAATAGAGCATGTCTGTGACCATCTAGGATGGCAAATTCAGCAACATCCGGCACCAATAAGAACACTAGATGATCTTCAAAATGTTCTTCTTAACTTCTGGGAAAACATGCTGCAAGGATACGTCCAGAACCTGTTTAGAAGCCTTCCAAGACGAATGGAAGCTGTAATTAGAGCGAGGTGCGACAACACACGCTATTTAAGCACCGTTCATTTTTTTTGTATAGAAGTTTTATACAATTTTTTTGATATTTTCTATGTTTTGGTAAATTAAACTTTTTGTCCTCTGTAGATTAAACTGATATAAAATAAATGTTGCAAAAGGCGTTGGTGTTTTGATTCGTAATAATAATAAAATTCGAAAAACAGGCAACACATTTAAAATATTTAAAAAATAAAGAGTGACGCGATAATTTTTGTAGGGTATATAGAAAAAGTAGAAAAATTAACATAACTTGGAACCGTAATAAAAAATAAATGGAATCCTAACGTAGAAATACAAGCGAAAATGCTAAAGTGAGAGCAAATTTTGTAGAATTCTAAAAATCCTCCGCAGCTCTCATCTTCACCTAGATCTGAATATCAGGACGCCATGATGTTATGTCTTTCCTGTGCTCTTATACGGCGCAGAGGCACGGAAGCTCTTGGAATATCTACAGAAATGTTTTAAAATGCAGGTTTATCGCCGTAGTTAGGTCGATAAAATTATAAATACCAAGGTTTTGGAGCACATGTACTGAACTTTATAGAGCTACGTAAATTAGAATAGGAATAAAAAACATTTTCCTTCTTTTACCTATCTTCTTTTCCCTACCTATATTAAAGGTGGTGTTCTAGCAGCAATTGTTGGGTACGTGATCGTAATAGATTATAGTCAAGTCATGCGTAACGCACCAATGTTCGAAACATGGTCAGAGCATATTGCTGGAACAACTTACACAATAGTTAACATGGGAGCCAACGATCAATAACGGTCACGGCAGGCGAAGAAGAAAATGAGTGTCTATGAAATAATTTTGGTATAATTATTCATTTATTCACATCAAAAATGTTGAATAAAATACTATTATTATTCATGTATATTTCTTATTAAAATTATTTTGTTTGAAATCCAGACCCACAGTAACTTTCTCAAGTCACACGTATATATGTAGCAGTTAACAATCCAATTGTTTTACGGTTGCATTCAGTAATGTTGTCATTTGA
This sequence comes from Diorhabda elongata, assembly GCA_026230145.1. Lineage (NCBI taxonomy): Eukaryota > Metazoa > Arthropoda > Insecta > Coleoptera > Chrysomelidae > Diorhabda > Diorhabda elongata. Next base: position 41,577,966 of record CM047926.1, read on the forward strand.
AATACATGATTGATTGATTTAGCTTGATCGTATATTTGATCGTACATCTCGTAATAATTCTACAACATTTGTTTTTCTCAGTTTAAGCAGAAATTAAAAACACTTCCATTACGAAATAACTCTTTATTAATAACTTACAATTAATCATACTTACAAATTAACGAATGATTCTAATTCACATTTTGATAATTACATTGTTTCTTTATAAAATAAAATGTATTGTTCGTATAAATATTCATATAGTTTTTTTATCTTCAACTTTTTCTTCGTTTCCCAATATTTTCTCATCCTTGTTCATAATTGGAACAGCTTCAACGTTGTCTTCTTTCTGTAAATAATTCGGTAACCAAAAACAAGCGTGAACGAGTTTTAATAATATATAGGCAACAAAGGCAAGTGCCAAATATTCGCAAGACGAGAAAACCATTTTCCACACATCTACAACTACTTTTTGAGTTCGCATATCAAACAGATATAGAAGAATATACTTAATACAAATTTTTGTTTCATTCATTTACTTGAAAAGGTTATGGTGTTCGATATGAAAAAGCATGTCATATCATAACTATAGAAACACCGTTAATGCCAACAAAAAAAAAGGAAAGTTACCCAATCAATACACATTTTACAAGAGTGTATTATTTATATCGAATCTAATCATAAATTTATAAGAAATTCGATCCAATAAGTATTTACTTCTTCAAGTATGGATGAAAAACTTTTTAAACTCGAAAGTGCCAAGATATAGAGTCTAGTATACGAGGTGTATCGATCAATTTTTCGGGAATTTATCTATAAAAAACAAAATACGCATTTACAGAAAATTATATTTTAGACCTTTGCAATAGATGTTATTCAAGTCTACAGGACGATTTCAATGTTGCTCCTATTTCATTCATAGCATCCTTGGTAATCGTCTAAATTTAACTCGTTTAGAACTACGCTTACAGCTTCCTTGAATATCCTGCCATAAAAGTTCCTTTGAGATGTACCTTCATCTGGAATATTGGAAAAGTTGGAGAGGGTAACATCAGAACCATTTGTTACAACAAATTTTTTTCACATTTAACGGGGAACAGGCCGGTCTGCTTTAATGGTGCAATACCCAACCTATATGGGTAAGTTCGGGTCACATAAGGATAATACGTCCTCAGCCGCTTCATTATGCTAGTATAGAACTGTTTGACCAGAAAGAACATAATTCACGATAAACAATGTCGTTCATATAAAAAACGAATGCGGCACAACAAAGGAAAAGAAATAATTCACGCCTCTCTTTGAACCGCTTTGCCTGTTTAAACACGCATATTTTTGGATATATTCTTGTCTTTCTAGATCAAATGGAATCTAGGAAGAAATTACGAGATTTTTGTGTCAGATTTCACTCAAAATTGAGTCACGATATGTTGCTTGTACAGATTTTCATGACACCATGAAAACAGTTTCTTCAGAAAAATAAGCACAAAACACAAACGAAAGGTATTTTCATTGTTTTCGTTTCCATGCTTGAAGTAAATACTTTGTTAAGCAGGTGTAAATAAATCGACGCAGTGTTGTCAGTAAGTTATGACTAAATATCCGATCCGTTGTGTTAACTCGACAATGAACAGTTTTTTATCGGACTCGTGCAATGCAGTTTGGCACCTAATTTACGTCGAATCAGCAGTCACGGTAGTAAATGTGTAACTGGAGACACAACCGGATATATCACAGGTTTTTGGGTAATAAGTTGCTATGGGACCTGTGTTTTTGTGATGATGGATATTGATATGGTATTATAAATAGTCCGTCAAAAAAACGTGTTCTGTGAGAACAGGCGGTCTTTGCCGCTCGTATTCAGTTAAATAATAATTTGGAAAACTTTCCAGACAATAGAAAAAAATATTTTGATAATTTTTTTTTCTATTTTTATTATTTTGTCCTACATTTATTCTGCAAATATACACACCCTGCTGATGTGTTAAAATACCCCGTATTTTATATTTCCTCATGATAGTGAACGTGACAGTTACATTAATTGATGTTTGTTGCTCATTGAATGGATGTTTGGAAGTGCCCTTGAATGGAAATTCAGAAATATTTGATTTACACAGAGTACGGTATTTGTATTAACAATCATCGACTAATAAATAAATAATTAAATTTGACCTCTTATTCTAATTTACAGCCATCTGTCATCTATCTGCCATCTCGCCGAATTGAGTACCACCACACAGCTGATGTTAGATATGGTATCAGAAGTACCTAGAGATGGCGGTAGTTGAAAAATACCACAGTACTGGAGGATCGTCCACTGAAAGTGCGTGAGCTAGCAGACATAGTAGGCATTTCAAAAAGTGCGTTAGATAGCTTATTAACAGAAAATTTGAACATAAGAAAGCTGTGCGCAAGTTGGGTGCCGCGATGGTTCACAATGGAATAAAAACAGCGTCGTGAAGATGTTTCTATTGGGTGTTTGGCAATGTCTCCCAAAAATAGAGCCAAATTTTGCGGCGCTCGTAACCATGGATGAAACGTGGGTCCATCACGTCACACTCGAAACAAAAAAAACTGGAATGAAAAGGGAGAACCGACTCCAAAGAACACAAAGTCCGTTCCATCTACAGACAAAGTTATGGCGTCGGTTTTTTGGGATGCGCTTGGGTTAATTTTCATGGACTATTTTGAAAAAGGAGAAACTATCAACGGCGAGTATTATGCGACGTTCGAGCAAAGAAATCAAGCAAAAACGACCCATTTTTAGCTAAGAAGAAAGTATTGTTTTACCAATACAATGCACCAGCTTACACATCCATTATTGCAATGAACAAAATTAATGAATTTAAGTTTGAATTGCTATCTCATTCACTCTATTCGCTCTATTCGCCAGAATAATATTATTTTCTGCTCCCAGGCTTGAAAAAGGGGCTCGGTGGTCAAGGATTTTCGAACAATGAAGAGGGGAAAAGTGCATGGAGCTAAAAAGAAATTACGTTGAAAAATATATGTTTTAAATTAAATTTTTTTATTTTTTTATGTTTTTTGTTTGTTACGCCAGGTACAAGAAAATTGATGCAAAATAATATTGCTAGTATCTAAACAAGTCAAGGTTGAAAGTTTTTTGTCAAAGTTGTTAATCTAATGTTACCACAGGTATTTTTATTTTGTTATAAATAGTGCTTTTAGTTGTATTATGATGTAAATATTAAAAGCAAAATGTTCTTCTTTCACCTAGAACTATAATTAATTCCGGGTAAAAAATGGATTATAAAAAATGTTAATAAAACGTTGCAATTGAAAAAAGTATAAGTTAACACCAATATTCACGGTCAAAGATACGGTTTTGAAATTTATTATATTAATATAATTAAAGGTGTATACGAATTTGAAAGTAATATGTTTTGAAAAAGTGTTATACCGAGAACATCAAATACGTACCAGTAAATGTATCAGTAAAATATTAATTACAGAAAAAACTACGGAGAAATCCAAATGAATTGTGTAAGGCTTTCAAGGCCATCGTCCAATATAAATACGTTTTTGTTCTTAAGCTAACCTAACCTAACCTAAATACGGAGTTTGTACTATTCGTCTCATGTTGACGAAACGTCAGGAGCAATACACAAGCGACTACGGCCAAACAGGAGTCATATCGCTTAAGACTGTGGCAACTTTATAGAAGGGAGAGGAATAATTGATCTAGAGTGTATCTTAATGATATGGTATGATATGATTAGTATTTAAGACTCTAGCAGCGTTTAATATTGAAAAAGTATGACTGTGACATTATGGCTAAAGCTGCGGGAAATGCTGTACATGTCCCATCAGTTAAAATCCACAGTAAAATCTGAGATTATTTTACATATGCAAATGTCGTAGAATTAGTAACATTATTAAATGTAGACTATTTTGGTGAACACAACACAATACAAACTTATTCAAATATTTTATAGATTTTTGAATTTTTATTTTACAATAATTAATTAGAATATTGTTTTCATTTGTGATACCTGCTTTTTCAGTATGTATTGTTGTTTAATAAGAAGGATATTTTATTAATTAATATATTCTCCTTTTCCAACGATGCCTTAATTTAAGAAGTATGTGCCCAGGGCCAGATTAAGCTGGGGGCTTGGGGGGCTATAGCCCCGGTCCCCAGGTCCAAGAGGGCCCCATCATTTGGAAATCATTCTGTATGTGTTGATGCCACAAATCTAACGTATTGATATTATTTTGTGAATTTTTCCGGGTTTTCAAATTCCTTAAGGGGGCTCCGTCATTATTTTAGCCTTATAAATCTTAATCCGGCTCTGTCTGTGCCTGAAATACGCTCCATTCGATGAAAATATTTATCTTCATTAAAAATTTATTTTTCTTGTCTAAATTAGGCTTTTATCACAAATGTTTTATGTTTACATTCATCGGATTCAATAAATTACAATGATACTCTGCGTCTATTCTTTTGTCCGTGTGGAGGGAAGTAATACACTAGCATGCATAAAAAAAACTGATACTATTGCCCTGGAATTCAACTCGCTTTGGAGCAAAAATAAAGGGATTGCATTACTCCTTTGCAAATTGAGTTTTAAAATACTGTATACTACAAATACTTATAACAAAATGTTGATAAAGTTCCAAACGAGTGTGTTCATTCCAGTGAAAGTGACTGCGATACCCATTTGGCACTTATATTTCTATAACTCAAGACTTTAGACAAAATATTACTCACAATGTCTAAGGCTTTCACTAAATCTCTTTCGGTTAATCGAATAATCACCCTGTATTTTTGCTATTTTCTAACGTTGATGCGTTTTGAACGTCTTTTACTAAGATTGTGTAGTCACATTGTTCGGATTAAAGGTAAATAATCCTCATTCACTTGCTTCAAAACTAAAATGTCTATTGTTTCACAATTCTTTTACATTATAAAAAAATACTAAAATGAAAATTTTAACGACCGAAAATATGAAAATAAATTGACAGATCCAAATGAAGCTTCAAAAACACATACTACCAGTTATACGTCAGAAAGTATTAAATATGAGAGAAAAACGAAGTAAATTTATTGACCCTGGTACTGTGTAAATCACAACTTTTAGAAATTACTGTCGGTTTGCAGATAATAATTGGAAACGAAATATAGGGTTTTCCAATAAGAGGTGTTATTTTGAACAGCCCGCTATTTCGGTAAATGTCACTTTAGAAGCTGTCATTTTTTGACATTTGACAAGTAGAAACTACGCCATTAATGAAAATGGAACGATACACGCTTCAACAACGCATTGAAACTAAAACATTTTTGGGTCGACGTGAAGCACCTTCTCGGACCACAATACAGAAATTGGTGGAAAAATTTGAGCTGTTGGGATAAGTTAGTGATGTGAAGAATAAAACTCGTGCACGTCGCTCAATAACAACTGAGAATATTGCTGCTGTAGCCCAAAGTGTTGAAGAAAACACAGGTTTGTCTATTCCTCGTCGTTCTTAGGAAGTAGCCATTCCACAAACGTCATTATACCGTATTTTGCATAAAGTCTTGGGTCTTGAGGTCTATAAAGTTCAGTTAACACAAGAACTCAAGCCGGCCGATCATCAACAACGTCGTGTCTTTGCTGATTGTTTAGGTCATGAAAATGATCCGGAATTTCATCGAAAAATCATCTTAATTGATGAGGCCCATTTCCACCTTGGTGGTTACGTCAATAAACAAAATTGTTGAATCTGGGGCTCGGAAAACCCAAGAGTTATTGTTGAAAATCCTCTCCATCCTCAACGCGTGACTGTTTGGTGTGGTTTATGGTCTGGCGGTGTTATTGGACCTTACTTTTTCGAAAATGAGGCTGGAGCAACAGTTACGGTGAATGGATTGCGCTATCGAGAGATGATTAATGATTTTTTATGGCCGGAATTGGATGGTATTGATTTGGACAACGTTTACTTTCAACAAGACGGCTCTATGTGCCACACAAGCAACGAAACCATCGATCTTTTACGGAAAAATTTCCGGACCGTGTTATCTCTCGAAGAGGTGATCAAAATTGGCCACCGAGATCTTGTGATTTAACACCTTGCGACTTTTTCCTTTCGGGTCACGTGAAAGATAAGGTCTACGCCAACAGTCCAGCATCGATTCAAGACCTCAAAGATGGAATTAGTGAGGCTATCGAGGACATAGGGCAGCCGCTTTGCAATTTGGTTACGGAAAATTTCATGAAAAGGATATGGTCCTGTAAGCGCAGTCGTGGCGGCCATTTGGCTGATGTTGTGCTCCATTATTAACGGCATACCTTCCTCTTTATAATGAAATAAACATCCGATCATTTATCTCAAAAAAGGCATTTTTCTTTGAATCTTGGAACAAACAGAGAGAAATGCTTTATTGTCAAAAAATTGTTACAATTTATAGAGAATTTATAGAGAAAAGCTTATAAAAACAAGAAAACAAACATAAAAATAACTAAATAAAGATAAAACAAATGAAATAAAATTTCTTTATGCAGAATAAAACCATAATGAGTTACTAATTTAAGGGTACTAGTAATAGGTAATAATTAGTAAATGAGTCCATAGCAAAGAATTTCAGTGGATACTTGCATAAATGTTTTTTGCATATTTTTTCTTTTTTTGTTGTTATCTTTTTGATGAATGTAGTTTAAAAATGATTCCGTTTCAATCTCATAGCGGTACTTTTACTGACTTTACAATAACGCAATTTATTTGTAAATATTATGCCTTTACGCGTATTAAACAATTTCTACTTTGGAGATATAAAGGTTTGTAAATCGGGTTTGGAATCGGTATGTAGAGACACATACGTGGGAGTAAGAAGAGGAACCACAACTCATGCTCAAAATCGTTCAATTGCAAGAAGAAACAGAACATACATCATGTCAAGACTAATAGCTTCTTCAGGCAAGCTACTGGAAGGGTGATTTTTAGCTAAACTGTCAGAAGACGGATGCATGCACATAATTTGAGAGCAAGAAGACACACCATGTTTGACAACAGAGCAGTGTGCATACATATATCGCTGAGCAATTGAATTTCGATGGTATTTTCAAGACTGGAGGCGTTGCTTCTTTTCCGACGAACCAGGATACGTTGAACGGGTTAATATCACTATGGAGGGAGAGAGTACATTGATATAATGAACATTTAATGGCCTCAACCACTCTTTTTGGAGGCGGCACAATTTGGACATTGTAATTTTTCATTGATGAAACCTTGACATATCGCAACAGGGTTATAGAGCAGCTAATTGTGGTATTTACTAGTGCGGTCGACGACAGATTTGTTTTTATTGATGAAAATACCCGCCCTACCGAATGAATTGTAAACGATTTTCACGGGATTACAAAAATGGAATGGCTACCTTGTTCACCAGACATTAATTACATTGAGCACGTTTGAACTGAAATTTCGAGACATGTTATCATAAAATCCAAGCAATTTGGGAAGCATTGTCTCAATAATTTATTAATGACTCTGAACGATAGTATAAAGACGAGCCTAGGGCGGTTCTACAAAGTATTCAATTCAATTACTTCACAATTTCAATCAATAAAGTATGTGTTTAACATATCTGCCTTTTACTTAAAATATTTACCAAGATAATTTCAATATTTTTCTAAAATCCACTTCAATTGTTGAGACGACATAATCTTGGCATTTCGACTTATTACGGTATTAGGTTTTTATTGCCACATTCCCACCCGTTTAAATTGTGCGATGCGGCAACAAAAGACCAAAGTGTACTGTTTTCAATATTTATTCGGAGCTTTCGAATACTTACTATTCATCCGCAGACACTGAATTTATTTTCAAAGTATAATGGAAGGATATATAAAAAAGCATAACAATATTGAAAATTATATTCATTAATTAATTAAGAATTGTGGTGTCTAGAAATGTTCTTGTTTTAAAAATTATCAAATGTATTTTAAAAAAGAATACACTTTGGCTTTTATTGCCCCAATCCCCCAAATTAACATAAATTAGTTGGCAAAGACTTGTAACTGACTAGCCTAAAATTAGATACCTGTATGTTTTCTTCTTCATAAAACTTTTTCAAGAATTCAGATATATCTTCGACATCTTCAACACAACCAATACTTTTTTCTCTTTGCCGCAGTTCTATGTCGGCTTGCATCCTTCTCAATCCTTCTTCAATCGCATGTAAATTATTTTGAAATTGTCCTCGTCCTTTAGTAAAATTGCTCCAAAACCAAAAACACACAACAACACAAATAGAAATCCAAATGCTAATACCCACATTAAAAATTCCATCTTTATTATCATTCATGTTTGGATTGAATATTTTCTAAACTGTAAACGTTGGCCAGCACAAAAGTAAATGTAAATGATGAGAGGTAGTGTAATGGATATGATATCGGGTTAAATACACGTCAGATCCGTTCAATATTGGATAAATAATTTATGGCAAGACTAGGAATAAAGAAGGTCATTCTAAATAGTTTACTATAATGTTTCCATCAAATTGCCATCAGAAGTTCTTGATACGATGCTTTAACGTTAAAATATCTATATCCGTTATCACTTTACTTATTAAAGCAGAACCTTCAACTGACGAAAAATGAATAAGCGTTTAATATTTTTAAGAAAGATTTCTACCATGATATCTGGAACCCAAAATAACAAAACAAAAGGGTCAGGAGCAGCTAATGCATAAGACGCTGCAGTACTGCAGACTTCCCGAAAAATTAAAAGCTAAAAACTGATGATTACATTCTTTAAATAATAAGTCAGAGCCCAAAGAGTCAAGTGGTTGGGACATTTGTGCAAAATGAATGCAAACAGAATTGCCAGAAGAGCAAAAATGGGGGGAGAGGGAATTAGAAGAAGAAAAGGCAGGTAGAAAAAATATAACTGAATGCACAGAAAGAACAGAGGACAGAAATGGATGGAGAGGTATAGTAAAAAGAGTAGAAGAGAAACAGGTCTTAAAGACTTTGAAATACATAACTTTTTAGAAAGTATGGTCAAGTCTAAATAAAAGTATTATATTGTACTTGACCATAATTTCGCTCCCAGACGATGCATACATAAGTATTCGAAAGCTCGAAATATATATTAGAGTAAGTATACATTGGTGTTTAATTTTGCAACAAACCTACTGCGAAAAAGCTCATAATCTTGTGAGCAAAGAAGTTAAACAACTTTGTCGACTAAAAAACGTTTACATTTACATTGAATTGATGTTATCAGCTCACTTGTTTTCACTTTGATATAACAACTACGACATTTATTCAACTCATTGTATTCTAACCTAAAATTCGCTACAAATATGAGAAAAAAATAAAATCGCAAATATTACTCATGATTCTAACAACCAGACACTAACCAAGAAACAAGTAAATCTAATCTCAAACCTTTTGGTCTTTTGTCAAATGAGCTGAACGGTAAGGGGAGAGGAAAATATCCCAATTCATACAATTTGAGAAAATCAAATCAGACATAGTATTAAATGAATGAGGCCACTACTTACTTGTATAATTTTTTCCTATGAAATAGATATTACTGAAAATCATCCCTACTTTTCAAATACTGACTAGTGACCTAATGTTGTTGGTAATCCGATTTTTCGTGATTTTCTCATACATGGGTTTGGAAAATGTATCTCTAGTGTACGTTTAAATTCGTTATAAATCATGAAATAGCCCAAAAAGACTCTGCGACAACTTTTAAGCTGTATGAATCGCAATCTGCAATTCGTTCCTTCCTCGTCAAACACTTATTGGTTGCATTTAGCGAACCTACCGGTAGGGGTAGTTATCGGGAACGAATTGAATGTTCGTTGGGAAGCTAATTTTGGAGTTTACTCCTTAAGAATCGATTTGCATATATAAGGGATCCGGTATGAGAAAAATGTGAGGAGTAAAATCTATCGATGAAAGACCTCGTTACGTTTTTGGTGCGCACCCTATGATGCACAACTTTCTAATTTGTCAGTGTCAACATACTTATATTGCTGTTATTGTGAAGTTTTATTATCATTGTGTTCCGCTAAAGTGAACTGAAAGTATTTTCGAATAACTATGGCAGAAAGAGGTGTAGATGATATTGCCGGAACTTCTAACAAACACGTGGCTGCAAGGTACGTTATAATTCATGTATTATATGTATGAGCATGTGCAATTTGTATTTATTAAATATTTTAATAATTATCGATGTAGTTCATATAAATATATATTTGAAAACAACACATAAAATTAGATAATCAACCCAATATGAATTATCGAGATTATTGACTATTGTAAAAAGTTTAATGTAAAATATTTCGTCGATTAGTTATAATAAATGTATATGAAATGAATAAATTGAATAAATATATATTTATATATGTATATTATTTTCATTAATTAACAAATTTACCCTTTTATACAGTATCAATTTTTTTTAAGTTAAATAAACTCTTTTTGCGTCTGGTTAGACTATCGAACTTAAGGAGTAAACTCCAGTCGTGCGTCGGAGCTGACACACACAATTTTTGATTTATGTATATTGTTAGTTTTTGACAATTGTATTTTTCACATAGAGGCTATATTTTGGGTTTTTGTTTAATGTACTCAAATGAAATTATTCTTATTAAACTTAACGTCTAGTTTTTTTTAATTACGTTTTGTAACCAGCATTCACTCACTTTTGTGTGTATATAAAAACGGACATTATAATTCAAAACTATATTATGCAATTAATTCATGGAGCTTCATTTCATTTTCCTCATCCTCTTGATCGATTTCAATCATTTTCTTCTAAGAAGGCTACAGCTTAACATTTGATCACAAAACACAGTTGAATCTACAAATTTCTGGTCTTGTTCTGTTTTCCTTTTTTGTTCACTTTTCAGACGTTTTAGTTCTGCTACTATTACTTAGCACAAAATATAGCGTCTGCTCCATAACGTGTTGAGTTTGTCCCGTATGTGCCAGCGAACAATTCCACTAGGGTTTCACAACAGTTGTACAACGGTTTCGTTCGCTGAATGCGATCATTATTTCTAGACCAAACTGTTACCAGAAATGAGTAATGCCTTTTTTGTTAACTAAACGACCACAATGGTTGGATAAAAGTGCAAAGCCGCAGCAAACGGTAAATTCTCACTTGCACACGAAAATGTTAATGTTTGATCGAATTTTAAAGAAATTGTTTATTATGAACTTTTACCAACCGACCAAACCAGTATACAATAGGCATATAGAACAAAACTTCTCTGTTTAGTTTTTTAAAACTCTCTAGAAAGTCCAGTTTTATGTAAAGAACTGCATTTGGAATCGCTGTAGGAAACACATCTCTTCCTTCCAATATTGTAGGTGATCTATGGATATTCGATTTAGTATTGAAGTATTTTTTAACGTATATTAACCGTTGCTACATAATTAAAACAAAAAGGTTTTTTTGTTCGAATCGATAATATTTGCGAAATTTTTGTTAATGTTCGATACAGACTCACGCAAACCACCTCCTAGAGGCTCTAGACAAGAGTCTTGACGAGCAGAGGTGGCAAAAATTCTAACCATTCAGTCTCTCGATTTATTCTGCATTTAATTCTCTAAGTAAACGATCCCAAAGTCATTATTTTTATTCTCACGCCCATGACTCGCTCCCGAAAAACCAACATGGAGCAGAGCGACAGAAAGAGGCGATGCGAGAGAAGGCGAAAAAACACGAGCATCGTTTACACTCTCGCACTCACGTTCCCTCGTGGAGGTTCTGGATCAGGCTTAACAATGAATGTTTCAGATTAAGAATTCAAATAAATTCAGAAAAAACAACTTGAAATGCTAAAACAAAATAAATAATTAATTAAAGGTTCAAATAGTCCGCCTCGTTGAGCCAATCAAAGACTTAATCTATTGAACAAAAATAATCTTGTATCTCTACATTGTAATATTTGCTTCATTGTCGACTATTTGTTCTTATTTCTATTAGATATTAAACACGTTCAAAATTGTGCGTTAAACTTAGAGTTTTACAAAGAAATCATTCGGGAACAAAAGGCTGATTTTTGAAGCCACTTGATTTTACTATCCGAGCATTGTGATTAGGACATTCATCTTGCTGGTACTAAATAAATAAAATTAAGGGAACGTTACTGAATTGCTGGAACTATCTGGGTTTGTAACAGTGAGAGCGCTAATGAGATTTCCCTCACTTTAAAACGGATTATCACCAGGAAAAGTACAGTTAGTATAGGATCCCGATATAAAACGACCTTCACCGAGCTGGTTATAGGATCAAACATATTTTTTATGTAATTTAATATATCAAAAAATATTTTGATTTGAATAGATGAATGTAAAAATCCTCATTTAATTATGTTACAAAAAAACGAAAATCAGATCATTCTCCTGTTCACTTTATAAACAACAGTTTTTTGAGTTATTTAAAAAAACTATGTGTGTCAAAAATTTACAAAGTCGTAGGTAAATTTAACTAACAATTATCTAAAGACGAATAAAAAATAGAAGTGGTATTAGCTAAGATAATTTTTAAGAATCAATTGTTATGTACTGTATTTTCAGCACAAAAATTATAAAATTCTTCGTTGAATTTATTTTTAAAAACGGTCACTTTTTGTAACATGTAGTATGATAACCATAAAATTCAAGTGACGGACTGGTTAGCTCAACAGTACTGTTTTTTCTTTTACGAAAAGCTAACTTTAAAAGTTTCATCATTAAAATCTATCACACCATTACCGGAATCACACAAAAAACACTTTTTGGCCATTTTTTTCAATAATAAACAGCAGTCAAATCAAGAGTCTACAAGACTGCGATAAAACCAGGATTACTACTTACTATTACTATATGAGAGGCGAATAATTAGGAAAATTCATGGACACGTGAAAGTTTGAAGTCATGAATTATGAAATTAATAATATATAAGAAAATGAGGATATAGTAAATACAATTAAAGCAATGGTAGGGACACATTACACCATGAAAAAACGGCAAGGTACAAGGAAAATTACAGATTGGAGACAGAACGAGAAAAGATTGCCAGGATGACCAAATATAGATGGAAAGATCAGTTTGTACAAGATATGCAAAGTCTAGGTGTAGGTGACTGGATAAAGTCGATGCTTCAAAAACGTGTAATTAAGTAGTGATAAAATGTGGAAATTTCCTCCTATAGTTCCATTTATCTACGTATATAATATACAAGGTGTTTGCAAATCTACCACATAATACAGAGGGTCACTCATAAGTAATGTCGGTTTTCACATTATGTGAAAATTCCTTAGTCTACATGTCACAACTTGTTAAGCTTAGTGTCTAATTCTACAGTACAGGGAACAGCTGCTTTACTTCCTTTTAATAGGTTCACAGTATGAAGCAATAAGAATAAAATTCTTATATTGTTAATGACATTCTTTGAAACAAAAGTGACAACAAGGAAAATATGTGAAATTGAAGAGGAAGACACAATTTATGAGTGAACGGTGCAGCATTGGTTGAATCGTTCAAATAGTAGTAGAGATTTGAGCGCTTGAGGATTGTTCGCGCTCAGGTCGTCCACCTGTGTAGAATATTACACATTACAGACATAGAAACTGTGGTCCATTCTAGTTTCGTCAGCAATACATTCAAGCAGCACTGTAGTAATACATTTTTTTAATGGTATTCAACTAGTTTGTGTATAAAAATCGTTTCGTATTCTCCAGAATTGTCAAACGCAAACAAAGTTGCGCTAGATACACTATTTTGAATATTTTAGATTATTGTAAACGTTATTATGGGAAAAATAAAAAGTTTTAAATTGTGTATAATTTATTGATTTATTGAGTAGAATAGGATAAAATTTAATGCAGCTGATTACAGCAGAAAATAAAAATTGACACGTAGATATGCTTGTTGGGATAATGTACAGTTTACAAAAAATAACAACGTGGAATATAGCATAATTAAAATGGATCAATATCACAGTTCCTGAGAACCCAATAAAATTTTTTTGTAAAATGAACAAAAAATATATGCCTATCCTAACTCCTATGTACAATAAAATCTTTTCATAAGTAATGAAATTCGCTTGTTTCTTGTAAGAATTTAAAAGAAAATATGATTAATATTTTAACTGCATTGCAATAATAGTTAAGGTATTTGACCAGTAATGGTACTATTGTTATGATCTTTATACAAAGTACAATAAAGAATAGAATATGTAATAAATAACAGATTTATCTCTAATTTCATGATTACTAGTCTCAAAATTTAAATAATGATAAACCAGGAAGGAACATTTCAAATAAAAAAATAGTCATAAACAGTTTTTACATAATTGCTATTTTAGACTAGAAATTAACATATATTGCAATCTATGAAAAAAAATATATTGGAAAGGTAATTGGTATATAAATGTGTATAAATCCCTACAATAGTAGAGTACAATCACTGGGAAAAATTGAAATCTCCAAAATGCTTGGTAACAATACATTTCGTAGAGTATGTTCTGCATACTCACATACAGCATTTTATATGCATACTGAAAATAAAAAATACTACTACATGCCAGTTAATTATATACATTAAAGCGTATTATTTTCTATGCATTGCTACACTACATCAGTTTTAATAATAGAAATATTCAAATGGTGTGAAATTGTAGCCTGGTTATCTACATTTATTTCTCAGAAATTTCATATTGTCTTTTTGATGTTTTCTATGTGCCGGACTAGATGTAAACGTAGGTGGGTTATTCTAATAAATTATTGTCAAAAATTAGTGTTTTTTGCTTTGATAGTAACTTAAAAAAATAAAAACCAACTAACTACAAAGTTGTAATTTTATACCACCACTATACCAATACTCACAATTACACTATCTAACAAAGTTATCATCTTCATAGACGTAAACTGTTAGAAAGCAATTTAAAATCAAAATCATCAGTTTACCATCAGTCTCTGAAGACGATAACTTGGTTATCGAAACGCGCGTCAGACAGTGTAATTGTGAGTGCTGTAGTGGTGGTGTAAGTAGTGTGTACAGAACTAACCGTACTGACTGATTGAATAATGTTCTCATGATGAGGCTAATTCACTTTATAAAATTTTAGTCAAGATATTTGATATTTGGAAAAAATGCGCCCACATAACAAAAGCTCTGGGGATACATCAAGAATAATGACGAGACATATGATGATCCTTATAAGTTAAAGTGAATAATTTCTACAAGCAATTTGACCTCACTAAAAAAACAGATATTGGGATTAAAAAAATTTCATATCAAACCTCAATTGTTATAAATCATGAAATTGACTACCTCGATAGCCTGGTACTCATCTATCTACTCCGATAGAATTTTTCCACAAATATATGCCAAACCATATTTATAAATAAAACATATATATGACATAACTCTATGCAACTCAAAAAATTTTCAGATTCTCCTTAACCAATATGGTTGGGGTTCACAAAAGAATGAAAAATTTGCAATTTTAATATGCTGATTTTACTTGTCTTCAACATGTAGAATACCCATAGCTCAGACAAATTCTTGCACTTAATTGACGTTACTAGAAAAGAACTATAAATTATGGAATTTTTGTGTGTTGATAAACAGTCAATTCAAAAGGTGAAAATTGTATGTCAAAAAATATGTGAAAAATAAATTTAAAATTGTGGGTGAAGATATTTGTTTCCCTGGAGAAATCGTTACAATTTTCGACTTTATTATTTATCACAAAAGTACGACTGATATGAATCACACACAACTCCCATAGTGATGCAGCTTGCTGAGGGGTTTTAAGATCACAACTATGCATTATTTAAGTTTGCACCCCTTTATTCAGAATTTCCGAGCAAAGTTTATATATGATGTTGGCACAATTCGGCTAATTGCTTTTATAACCATAATAATGACAAGAACATAGAGTACGTAAATATTACCAGAAAAATATATAAGTTGGTCATTTAGTATTTTGGAGAAAAGAAAAATAATTAAAATAAGTTCAAGTATATAACTTTACCTTGTACCTGATATAATTTCACTAGAAAACTGATAAAAAATTCAAGTTTCAAAATATTAATTATCAACACCAACGTGGTACCCTAGAATTTAAAATCGAAATAATTTCAATTTAAAAGTATAAGTTCTATTTTGGAACAAGAGACATTTTGAGTTTGTATATGAATGGCATTTGTTATAATGCGTTTCGAGAATATGTTTTTACGTCTTTTGAATTGGATTTTGGAAGAACTATAACAAATTTTTTCATTTATATCATAATACAAGACATTTTGTACAATGAAAATAGTTTTCTTGATTCCTAGCCAAAAATGTGGTTTTATCAACTGATTACTTTCTGGAAACAAAGAATTTTGCGACTGTATATTAAAGGAAGTCTTTACCACGCAAGCCAGGCTATCCAAATTTCTGTCCTTGGGTCGTTAATAGGTAGTAACAATCACTGTATCTGGAGCGAATTGCAGATAGGAAGACCATAATTTCAGCTAGGAGATAAGGAAAAATAGTATACGGCACAAGGCTCAAATGATGGATGACATAACGTGAGAAATATAAATCTTTGGCTTCACCTCGGCCCTTCATTCAACTTTCTCTCATTGGATCGCAACTTTATGTTGAAATTATATGGTATATAGTATTTACTAGTAAATATTTTCAATCGTGTATAAATATATAGAATAAATGCAATTCTATTGATATAATATAAAACAAATTGTATTATCAGAGTGGTATCTCAATGGCGTAATTTAGAACTGTTCAATAATATTAAATAAATGTTATTCTGGGATTAAAAGCAAGAAATACTGTGAGTAAAATAAAGTTTTAGAGCAATTCAAGATATTTTTATATACTAACAATAGGGTCGATGCTTAATATTATATAATGTGTATACTATTGACATACTTTCTATAGATATATTATCAATTACTCATATCAATGTGGGTATCTTATAAAAATTCCTGGTTATTTTACAGTTAACCCTACATTAATAAATAATTAAGAAATACTAGTAGATGTTTGCAATATTTTGCTCCTGATTCTCTCCTTTATGTAATATATTAATAATGTAAATTAAAAAAATAGTAAGTAGTCAAATTTAAATACACCAAAGTAAAGAAATTGAGAAGATAAACCTATTATTAAAAACATGTTGTGTTGATAGTCATGCTAAATATAAATCTGATCTCATATTGTTCAAATAAATAAATTTTGGTAAATGATTAACCCTAAAATATACTTATAATGGATAATGAATACTGTTCCCTAATTTACTTGGTTTATTTGAATGCGTTCAATGAAATTAAATATAGAGATCTAGTGAATCAATTGCAGCTTATGCACTCTATATTGAACTTTTTAATAGACTCGCTAGATAAAAATTTCCTCGTGAAACAAGCGAATTCAAAGAGCTGAAGCACAGTTAACAACAAAAATTGTTTTAAAAACCTATTTTGAGGACTAATTCAAAATAATAATTTACGATTGAGGTACACCAAATTTGGGTAAACACAGTCCGAATTTGGTTTCTATTCCTGAGAATATTGGAAGTGATACGGAATAACCACCAATGTGATCTGGATTGGCAGGTTTCTTTGTTTCACCTATTGTTGATATTTGTTTTAGTTCGGAGCCAGTCGGACGCCTGAAAAACAGAAATCAATATCAATAAACATTGCTTACATCAAAATAATGTTAATTAACATTTACATATTGGAACATTCAAAAGTTAATTCAATTTAGGTACACAGAATACTTCCGAAGTAACTTAAAATTTTATATGTGTGTGAAATAAAGGAAACAAGTCCATTAGCCACTGAATTTTTCGAATGACTACCTAAATATAAATTCTTACATCTCTAAAGGAATCCATCAATAGATCTAAAATATGACGGTTATCTGTACTAGGAATAAGAAATAGTTTTGTTCAAGATTTGTCTATACTGTATCCAAAAAGAAATTTGATAGGATGATAATAAAATTTGCAGTTACAGCATGATAATTCTATGATACTAATATTGGCAAGATGCTATGATATCTTTCTGACCAGTCTCTCTTCTAAATATACTTCTTGAGTTCCTTTTGGAGTTGTATAATGAAAAATATAGTTCAAAGATAAGAGTGAAGTACGATAAATTTGAAAATAGGGCTTATTTGAAGGTGGTGCAACATTTTTTTACAGAGTCGGATTAAGTAGTATTGAAATCTGGAGCTAAAATCGACCCGGGGCCTTTTAAATGTAAGATATTAGTTTCAAATTAAATATAAATTAGAAGTAGAATAAAATTCATATTTTATTTCATGAACTATGTAATTTTTTTTAGAAATTTCTTCCTCGATTTAGCTGTGGCAAAATTTTCAATTATCTCATCAAAATTCATATTCTGTAACAACTCATTTTCAATACACAGTCTTTTTAATAACGACAATCGCTCATCTAACATTATAGAGCTGTGTACTTTTTTTTTATTTTCAAAACTGAGAACGACCTTTCTGCTTCACAATTCGCTATAGGTATCGTCACGAGCAATCGATAGGCTATATATACATTCAGAAAAGTTTCAATCATATCTGATTCAACGATGCAAATAAGCATTTTCAATGGTATAATTTGTATTTGTATTCTTAATCAAGTCGGGTTTAAGTTTGATAAGAGGAATGAATTGCTGTAATTCACAAAATAATTAAAGTTGTAGATCATTAGAATATAGAATTTATTATTATTTAGAGTATAAAATTATTATATAGAATAAAAAATTAGTGTTTGGATTGAATTACATTAATTCATTCACTTCATTTAAATTTCCAAAAAATTTCCAATATTGCTTCTAAAATAAATGATCAAATTAGTAATTTTTCGGGGCCTCTACGTGCTCGGGGTCTGGTGCTTCAGACCTCGCTAGACCCTTCCTAAATCCCATGCTGTTTACTTAGCATCTTCGGCAGGATATATACATTTACTTTCTTAATCTTTTCCACTATACTCATTCCAAAATACTGTATATAATATTGATTTTGTTAATTCATCAGCATTTTAGTTTTCATATATTGCAATACGTCCCTTAACTTAAATGAATTTCACAGTTCAAATTCAACAATAAAGTTTTGTTGTCACATAAAATAGGAAATTTTATTATTTCAATATAGTCAATAAGTTTGATACCCATTTTTATAATAATAATCGTCAAGCTCCTCAAAAGAACCATTAACTGCCGACATCACATCTTCATTGTTCGAAAATCTTTGACCACCGAGCCATTTTATCAAGTCTGGGAACAGACAATAATCTGAGGGGGCTATAATCTAGCGAATAGGGTGCATGAGGTAGCAATTCAAACTTTAATTCATAAGTTCGCATAATACCCGCCGATGATAGTTTTCTTTTTTCAAGATAGTCAATGGAAATAATCCCACGCGCATCCCAAAAAACCGTTGCTTTGATCAATATTTATAGAGAAAAAAATTATTGAAAATTTTGTAGGTAGTTTAAACATTTTAGTAAAGCCGCCATATTGCGTGACGGCATAGGTATAAAATAAAGACTGAACATATGATACAAAACAAATACTATCGTTATTTTAAAATAAGCACACGCTACGTCGCCGGCAAAGAAAACCTCATGATATTAAGCAGACAACTGTTCAATGTTTTAATTAAACCTATGACGCCACAACTGAATACCAATGAGAATCGTTTTCTTATGTAGTTAAAAATTTGAAATTTTTGCGATTATCAATTAAATATTTAGATATTATTTTTTTCACTTTTAATTAAATATTCTACTTTCTGGCATTATTTCATATTAAGAACTTATAAAATGAACAAAAAAATAAATATATTTTTTTAAAGTACCCTATTATAGACATTTCTTTTTACTTGTTATGATAATTGTGTTAACTCTAGTTCTTTGCAATTAATCGGTTGAATAATTACTAAATTTGTGTTTAATTTTCAAGTAAACGCATAATAAGCTACAAATAATATTCTCAGCCATTGTAACTATTTGTTTGATACTTACGTTCCTCCAAAGTCGACATATAGATATCTTTGAAGAAGTTCATAGGTCACTAAAGTTACACCAAATTGTGGAGAGGACCTCATAACACGGGCTGAAAAAAAGACAAATCATAGGAGAAAGATCCAGACATCTAAACGATAACAAATAAGTTGGAATTTCTGGAGCCGTTGGCGACATTCATACTGAATACACTATTTACACCAACACTACACCAATACTAACAGTTACACTGTCTGACGCAGGTCTCTGAAGACGATAACTTGGTTTTCGAAACACGCGTCAGACAATATAATTGTGAGTGATGGTGTAGTGGTGATGTAAACAGTGTATTCACTACAAACAAAAACAGTAAACACAAATATTCTTATTTATCACGAGTGACTCGCCAGAGTCAAAAAATTGTTTACAATTTGTAGAGAAAAGCTTGTAAAAACTAATAAACAAACATACAAATAACTAAATTAGGATATTAATAAAACAGATATAAAGTGAACAGAAGAACACTACAATGAATAACGAACATTTTAACATCAATAATCAATAATATCAATTTCAAATAATTATTTTGTATTAAAAATCAATAATGACATTAAACCAGTGCATAGTATATTAGTATTAGAATAAAAGTTGTTTATACAGTAGAAGGCACTTTTTAGTAAATATGCCTTCAATATATTGCTAAATAGTAGGTAGATAAAGGTCATACCCCACGTTCCTAAGCGGATAGCTATGAAATGATCTTCCTAAAATTGGAGATTAGGCAAACGGAATAAAAGAAAAATGAGGATGGAAAAGTCAATGTTTTGAATCTTTTAGCTGCTGTTTAGTCTGAGTAAATATCTAAGAGCTCTTATTTGTTGTTTGAAGTTTAGCTCAAATTGAGTCGCACCACACGTACCCCAGAAGGGAATGGCATATAGGAGATGAAACTCAATAAGGGCATAATAAACTGTTATAAAGGTTGGTTCTTTGGAAACTTATCTTTGCGCAAAACAGACAGAATTTAATTTTTTAGGTAAAGCGGCAATTTGTAATACCCAATTTAAAGAATTGTCTACAAACCCAAAAAATTTACAAATTCAACGTCAACGTTATTTAGTACAAAACGCTGCAATGTATTTTTATATGATAAAACTTTAGTTTTGGAAACGTTGATACACAAAAGAATAATCAGACCATGATTAAAGGTTATTAGGTCACTAGATATAGTCTTTTGAAGTGCCGTGAGATAAGGATTACTCCAAGAAAATACTGAGCCTTGAGGCGCTCCACATTCTCTTATATATTATTATATTATATTATATACTATTCAAATTTTTTACCATATGTCTCAATACATAAGAGTATAAGACATACTGTTAAAAAAATTATTTTTCTATATTTTTAATCACACATCGTATGTCAATTAAAACTATCACTCAAATTATAATAACATACCCACGCTTCCCTTCCAAAATGCGCTAAATCCTTCTTCTTTGTATATTTTCTTTGCAGCATCGAGTAATCCATTATAAGTTGTTTGTCCACTTCTGGCAACAACTTGCAGTCGAGTTTTAATAACATCAGCAGGAGTTACTAACGCCGCTGCTGGCATACCTGCCACCATACCAGCCGATAATAGAGTTAAAGGACTATTGTATCCGTTTTCATCTGCGAATTTAGCTTTAGTGTGAGCATAAACAGGGAAATAAATACCACTAAAAGGTATGTCACGAAGGAAGCATGCCCTAAAAATTTAAAGAAATCCATAAATTTCAAGCTATGCAGACAAAACCTTTGAGGATATTTCATAAGAAAATTCAAGTAACCCATAAAAACATTTATTCACTATTCTTACCTAGCACCTTTGTACAATCCTAGGAAACCTAAATCTTTGACTACCGTCCATGCTCGTACCTTGGCTCCTCCTGCAAGTTCACCAGCGACTTGTAGTCTAATTTTTACTATTTCCAATGGATTTGTGAAAACTACTTGAGACCCACCAGCCTAAAAGGAATGATGATAAAAATATTAGAAATCTGTTGACTAAATAGATGGATGGCAACTACAACCAAAATGGGTCAAATTGGAGAAGTATACAGTACAAGAAAAAAGGTTTTCTGTTGAACTGTAATTGAAAATAGGGATCTTTTTTTCTTTATTTAATCGATGGCATTCGGTTTTTAATGCAAAAATTTTGTTTATAAGATATATAGATTGTCATTAAGGTTGAATTACCCAATAATATAAAATTTATAAGTTGAGAGTTCATCATTTGATATTAAAACCTTTTGTACATAAACATTTTAAAGATGAATAAATTCGTGTACTAAGATAAATTCCAATTTGTTTATTATTTGTTTAGTTAAATACAGCAATGTATGGATAAGCCGAACAGAACTGTTAGATATACCCAAACGTTTGGATTAAAGAATTCAGAATAAATGATAGGTACAATCTGAACGTATGTGGTTCATCGATACATTTCTTCCACAAAAATATAAGTTTGTACTATAAGCTGTATAAAATTTATTTACGTTGTAAAGAAAACATAATATATATGTATACACACTATTATACTTTTGTATTACCAAATAAACTTTACAATACATTATATGTATGTACACGAGGGTTGTTACTTAAGTTTTGATAAAGACAAATAAAAACAAATATTTATAATTGAATATGGCTTTATTGCTTTTCAAAATATGTTCCATTAAAATCAATAAATTTTGTATGCGTTTGAACCAATTTTCAAAGCATTGTTTCTATTCCAATTGAGGTACCTCCAAAACATGTGATTTTAACGCATCAACCACTTCTTCAGGTACAGGAAAACGTTGACCTCGCGATTTATTTTTGTTCTGCGGGAATAAAAAGAAATCATTGGGTGCCAAATAAGGACTGTGTGACTGATGACCCATAAGTTCGATGTTTTGATTGTTCAAAAACGTTTTTGTCCAGTTATTCCGAAGAAACAGGCGAACTTTCAACGAGCAGATTCCAAATCTGTGTTGAAATCTTAAAACCATCCTCGACTAGCTTCAAACTTGACTTTTTCGCCATAATTCATTTCCGTGAAAAACTAGCGAGCCTTTTGAAGAACGACTGCTTCGGAAATTAGTGCGTATCGTGCTCTCTGCTGTAAACATCTTCATCATCAGAAAATTCCACACTGTTCCCGGACCTTGGTTAGTTCGCTACACATAACCAAGAGTTTCAATCTTTTTTTTCTTGTTGTCGGATATGGTTCATTTTTCAACATAAAAGCGTACTGCCAAGGACTTTTATTTCAAGGATTAAACTGACATGTTTACTTTCACAAGCCATAGTTTAAATTAAATAATTAGTCTGCAACAATGTTGTACACATACATACATTGTACAACTCACAAAACCCGCAGAAATTTTTTCGGTAGAAGAAGCACGCGCATTTATTGTTCCTATTGCAGAATCCATGGTATTCAAATTATGGATATCATTTAATGCAATTGGAGAGTTCAGATTAAAGAGTATTTCAGAATGAAGGGGATTCGGGCTATCAATACATTACTGTATAAGCATGGGAATTGAACAAGTCTACTCATAAAATAAATAAGTTTTAGTCAAATTCCATATAAAGTAAATTTCTATTCCTGTCTAGTCTACTGAAGTTTAAAGTTTTTCAAACAATCACAAGAAAGTAAAATATTTTTTCTGCGAAAAATTATCAGAACCTTTACAGCAAAATATAAAACTGTTTAGTACTTACACAACATCCTGCTAATATTTCACCCCAAATTGGGATATTACCATTTTTATCCATAAGTTTGTCCCTAACTAAATCGTTCATCTAAAAAATATATTTATATTATATTTCGCACGTAATAGAATGTTTGGAGTCTTTCAAAATTGATTAAAAGCTAGTTGATCCAATATGTTTTATGATTCACAAATAACTAATATTATTTATCTACGAATATAGAACGGAATAGAATTTATACCACTCTCGCCATACCTTATTTGAGAAATTTGAGAAAACATAGAAGGAGCAAATAACTAAGTGAGAATGATTTAGAGAGAATGAGTGGTTAGTGGAGGGAAATTATATTGATTAATATATTGATAAACTTAAAAAAGGTTTTTATCAATTTCCAAACAACCTACAAAAACTTTTTTGGAATGTACTAACTCTAATATATTTCCGAGCTTTCGAATACTAATGTATTCATCGTCTGGGAATTTAGTTAAGAATTGCGACGTTATAAATTTCATGGATTCTTTGAAAAAATATTCAATTTATCGATTTCAAAAAGCAATATACAAATTGAACATTGGTAGAAATATCAAGGTTATTCATATTGAAAAAGAATCAACGAAATTTAAAACGCCGACATTCTTAACTAATCAATTCCCAGACAATTAATACCTGAGTATTGGAAAAGCTCAGAAATATATTAGAGTTAGTACACTTTGGTATAAAATTTTGCCACAATCCCAAATGGCAAACACTTTGTTTCTATTCATTCATTCTTCAATTTCTCATTTCTTAGACCTTTTGATATATTAATGCATCTAAATGTTTTGAAAATATTTTGATAAAGACTTAAATAAAGTCGAAACGTCAAAATTTATCTTTCTTTTTTAAAAACTATCAAGAAAAAACTAATTTTGAAACAGAACAGATCTAAAATCAAGAACATATACATATAAATTTATTTTTTTCCTCTTTCTAATTTCTTGGGTTCGTAGGTTGTTTGGATAAAATAATGAAACTTCGATAAAATATCACATTTTTATGTATAAGTTAACGTTCCGCTCCATCCTTGGGAGCATTTTCAAAAGATTTCTCTCAAATGGTTGAAGAATATAAATATATATCGTAAGAACGTCCAATGTCCATTTGCCATAGTTTTCTATTCTTGCAGTATTTCTCTCTTAGTCCTCGTCGTTTATTGATAGTTTTATTCCTTTTATCCGTGTTTTCCTTGGTTTTCCTCTTCTCTGATTTTCTGGTGTATTCATCTCATTACTTTCTTTGGTAATATTGCTTCTGTCATTCTGTGAACATTCCCGTACTATACCAGTTGTTTCCTTTCTATACATGTTTTAACTGTCTTTTCTATACCCATTTGTTCCTTAATTATCTCATTAGTCACTCTTTTCAATCTTGGTGTCCTAGATGTCCTTCTCATTGCGTCAATTTTCATTTGTCACGTCTCCGAACCACATATTAACTGCTTTTTATCATGGTATCATATATCCTCATTTTTCTTTGTCTCTACACCAAAGCATAGATATTGTGTTTATGTAATATTGATTTGAAGATCCCATTTTTCGTACTCTTCTTAAAGTTTTCTTGGAATGTATTTCTCGTTTGTAGATATCATCTGAGCAGTATGAAAAAGGTATCGTCGTCAATCTCTATGTTTATTCCTCTGCAGCATCCTTGTCACATACTCTTGTCAATTTTAAATGGCTCTGGTATTTTATTACCTATTTTCACAAAATATATAGATTATGCATGGCTTTTACAAGGTTATGTTTTATATCTGTTTCTTGGAGAACTTCATCTAATTTCCTTCCTAATGGGTACATTATTGTAAGCTTTCTGTAAGTCTAATAATTTTTATATTAAAAAACCTGTTCATTTCATTCATATTTAGAAGTTGATCTAAAGAGAGAGAAAATTTGATCCAAATTACTTTAGTTTACCAGATCATTGTTACAGAAAAACTCTCAAGTAGTTTATTGACAGAGTATAACAAAATTAACAAAGAACAAACAATAAGAATACATTAAACACAAATTATAACGTATCTATAAAAGGAGAGAAATAATTGTATAGGTTACTTTTTAATTCAATGTAGCTGAAAAAATATATGCTAATACAAAAGACTTACTGTTAACTTAATGGCTTTTTCGGGTGCTACTCCCAACAATTGTGGTACTAATCCTCTGTACAGTCCAAATATGCCTTCATGTCTAATAACTTTTTTAAAACAATCAAAACTGTTTCTATACATTAACTCCCCAATAAAGGAGCCTGTTCTTTGGTTCTGCATACGCGTTTTTACTAAATCTATGGGGTAAACTGCAGTGGCACCAACAGCTAAAAACATATTGCTTAGTATCAATAAATGACTTTTTCATTAACATGTGATTTCAATATTCAAGTTTTTACCTTACAATTTCAACATCACATAACATTACAAATACTTCTACCAATAATGCACTCTCAATAAAAATTAACACATGCTATTAATTTATTGATTAAGTCCGTGTTTTATTACAGAATGCAGTATTTTTATACATTTCCTAATACGATATTGGAATTATATAAAATTCATAGGAATATTTTGTTTGCTTCTCTTTATACTAACGCAGGTCAATTATTGGCAAATAAGTAAAAACTCAACTCATCTGAGACCAATTTGATAGACCACAGATGGTCTTCGCAGTACAAAGGATCTATAATAAACTATAGTCTTGCTTTTCAATATTCTGGGATGTAATGGCATCAAATTGAACTCTTTAATTTGTCTCCTTATCATATCATTGTTTATTTGTTGTTTATATAGCGACACAAAATCTTGATAAAGCCCATTAGATAAAGCAAACATTTGCATCAGTTACAAGCTTTGACCTGGTCTTATTACATTTATTCATTTATCTTAAAACCTTAATGTTCTAAAAATCGACTATTATACCCCTACGAATCTTTGAGCCACTTCTACCTGAGGGAAAACTTCAATCAAAGTGGTAGCTGCAGCTCACTTTTGGAGGGTAAGATTACTGCCTTTAAAATTCATTTATATTTTTGAATTGAGAACATTAATATAACGGTTCCGGAATATCTGAGTATAAAGATGAAATACAAAACTTTATCATAATAAAATTTAATAATTTTGTAAATACATAAACAGTGTATGTAAATTAAACTTACCCCCTGCTATTGAACCTAAGGCAAATCTGTAGGTACTTTCTAGAATCTGAATAAGAACTCCTCTATCTTCTGGACTCTAGAAAATGAAGCCATGATAAACCATAATGGAATAATATAACAAAAGTTTGACTATAAATCATTCAACTTGTTTCATTAGCTAATCAATAGATGTTGACACTCGTTTATTGGCTTCACCTGTAGGTAGGTTTGTGAGTTTATTTGTAAATTTCCTTTGGACTTATTAATTTAATAATAAAAATTTCATTCGACAGAAGAATCGAACCTCAGATCTTTGTGTTGGAAATAAAGTACTCCTACAACCTTACCTACTATATCCTTATGGCTTGATACCAGTTTCGATGAGGTGTAGGTATATAAGCAGTGAAGCCATTATAAGAAAGTGGTATCAATTAAATCTGTACCTTGAAACAAAAAGGGCCAATGTCTATTTTCGTCAAATGACAGGAAACCCAATTTAAATTTGAGGAATTGGCCATTTTTGCATTTCCAATAAATAACTTTGGCCGTGACAAAATATTTGAGTTTCAATGATCTAATAATAAGAGGACTTTGGTCCTTTTAACAATTACTATATGTCGCATCCTGAATTCAATTGTGCATTTAACTCAAATTTTGAAATTTTGGACATTGGCCCTTTTTGTTCCAAGGTACAGAAATAAATATTGATTAAAAAAAAAACAAAAAACAAGCTTTCAAAGCACTTAAAACTAAAAAGTTGAAAATATTTTTTTTTAATAGGCTTAAAACAGTAAAGAATGAAAAATACTAGTATTATTGTTATTATTTTGAAAATAATTTCCAGCTTTCTAGTTTAATGTGCTTCAAATCGTGTTTTTTAGTTTTTTTAAACTATAATAAATTCTCAGGATCGAGTTTCTTATAAATCATTATAGATCAGATTTTGACCTAGCATAACAAATATGAAAATTGATCCCGATAAAATTTATTTGTACAAGGTAGAACAGAATTATGTATATTAATCCTTAATTAATTCTAATCTAATTAATTATATAGTTACTCCAATTTTCAATTATTTGCATATATTATTTTGACAACTGTTTTCCTAGACATCATGCAAAAAGGGTGTTCTTGTAATGATATAATTAATATCACCCTCAAAATAAACAATAGGGCAGACGTCTGGAGCCACTTGATGTACATTCCTATAATACAGGGTGTTTCGGAATAGCGCAAGTTGGTATATCAAAACTTCCAAAAACGCTTCGTAAGCGAATTATAGTGAGCGATATATTTTCCTGGCCATATTGAATGTCTCGGGTCTGAAATTGTCATGCAAATTTATTTGGTCTATACGTATTTTGACCTGAAAAATTGAATAAAATAGGTCACAGAACTGTAACTGCAATAAATGCATTAAACTTTCAAGTAAAACTTACAGAAAATTTAATTATGAAAAAGTAAGTGCAAGTTGAAAATATCTTTATTTTACTGAATAAAAATGATGTAGTCAACTGTTACGTTCTTGATAATATTAAGAAAATTATTTGTTTCTGTAAGTTTTATTTAAAAGTTTGATGCATTTATTAGGCATTTAACTGAGTTATTTTACTCCAAAAGTAAAAAAACTTTATTTTGGAGTTGCATTACCTATTATTGGTGGATCAGAAATCCGGACGAAATCTATCGCTCACTATAACTCGCTTACAAAGCGTTTTTGGAAGTTTTGTTATACCAACTTTTTTCCTTATATTTAACTATAGAATAATTTCCCGTGAGATTGGAGTGCTATTCCGAAACACCCTGTATATGAAAATATATTAAATTCCTATATGTAAAAATATATTATAGGAGCATACAATACGATACAAGTAACATATATAAATTGCAAATATTTTATGGGAATTTTACTTTACAATAGTTTTGCAGCAAGAATACGCAAATTTGCGGGAAAATATACAACTGAATTAAATGAAACTATAGCTAACTGGCCGCCATAAACTAGTGTTTGCACTATCTGCATGGTTAGTCCTTTTATTTTCATACAATAAGTAATTTAATTCTAGATAAGTCCAAATGTAGGGCACTCAAATGGTTTTATAAGAAAACGAATTAACTCCTCTCAGCTCAATTACGACGTTTCTAATTCAGTTTTTCTTTTGTGATTACTTTTTGAATTTGTTTTGAGATGTTTGTTTGAAAAGGAAAATTAATAAATATAAGCCACTATATAAACAATTGTAAAATGATTGAAGAATTATAATAATAAAAGTTAACAACTTTATTGTTTGAAAACATGAACACTAGAATTATTACTCTCAATTCCTTTTTTATTGAAATATGGTTAAGTTGTTAACAAATTCCGGATAAGAAATGGTTAGATTCTATTAAGCACGTTGTCAAAATGATATGTTTATACTTAGGATATGATAATTGACAAAAGGAAGGGTGAATGATACTTATCTACATGAATTTTAATGAAAATTTCTTATATTACTTTTTATGTCATATTTTATAGTAAATACATGATCTTGGGTGCTTTTTCCCTTTCAAAATCCACTCTGAGTTTCTTTAAGTGTTTCTTCTACTATTAATCTAATTCTTTTATCTAATATTTCTGAAGTTACTTTGTCATATCCTTGTGCTTCTCCATTCTTTAGTTCTTTGCGTGTTTTATATATTCTTTACTAATTATTATTTCTGGTTTTTAGGTTATGTCAATTTGTATAATTTCTTCTGTATGTTCTGACAAATTATTGAGTAAGTTGGAATTTCTGGAACAGTTGATTATATTCATACAGTACACACTATTCACACTATCACTACATTTACTCTCACAATTACATTGGTAGTGTAAATGGTGTGTTCAGTATCATTATTGAGTAGTTGTTGGTAATATTCTTTGCACCTTCCTCTGATTTCCTCTTCCTTTTTTAATATTTCCACATACTTATTTTTAATAAAATATATGCGTCCTGCTGTTTTTCTGTTCTCATATTCTTTAATGCTTTATAGAGGAGTTATTGATTTGCTTTAGAGCCTTCTTCTCCAAATTTTTGCCATTCTTCAGTCTTTGATATTTTAATTAGTTGTTTGTTTTTGTTTCTTTCTCCTTCCTATTCATTATATTGTTCCTCTGTTCTATTTGATATATAATTTTTCCATAATATTTTCTTTTTATTTACTTGTTTTTTAGTTGCAGCATTTAATATATCTTAAAAGTAATTCCAGTAAATCAATTTCTTAGTTGTATGTTTTTATAGAGTCATATTGTATTTTTTCTCGTTTTGTTGATTTACAAGGGTACCATTTCATTGGTATTTGTTTAAATTTACAACATCCAGTGGATCTCTATTGTCTAAAAACATTGGGACAGTTCAGTCTTCCAAATTGTATTTCCAAGAAAAAATTCTGTATACCATAACAAAAATAAAAATTCATTACTCTCCCCACTGTAGGTAGAATGTTATATTATCAGTGTGCTAAATATAACTTGTATGTGAATCAATCCTCCTAACTCTTTCCTAGAAAATGTAGCTAATAATACTATTTGATTAATCACTTTCTAATATATTTTTGACAGGATATTTGTTAATGTTGAATCATGATAACAATAGACATATATACTTACATTCACAGCATGTATTTCAGCTAGCCTATTTGTTATTTGTTTGAAGTACTGTTCAGGTGCAATGGCATATAAATCATTGTACACAATTCTCCTACAATAATAAAAAAAATAAAATTACACCTAACTGAAGTTCAATATTTTTAAAAACACAAACCAATCCCAAAACTCCTTATCTTCATTGGACAATAATCTAATTCCAATTGCGCAGCAATATTAAAAAACAATTCAAAATTAAAACTTCCACTTGTTTATGCAGAGAATATTTACTTACAAGATTTCTCTTTCTAAATTAAAATGTATAGGTGAGAAATGATTACAAGCAAAGCCAAAATGGGAGCGAAGTCATATTGAGCAAATTGTATAAAAATCGAATATGTACAAGCACCAATATTTAGAAAAAATTACTAAAAGCACTGTGAAGAATTAATTTTTACTAGTGATGAAATTTTACTTCTACAAATTATACACCCAAAGCCAATGTTTTTAGCTATGTTCTCTTCAACAATATTCAAAGTTTATTGTCAGAATTGTTGATAGTATTCTTCTATCATCAGCTCACATTCAGAGACTTTTCGATTTATTTTTTGTTGGATAATAGCCCTGTTTGATTGATGACATATACCCAAAATGGCTTGATTAGATTATTATATCAGAATATTTATTCTCCATGTTTTACATTGTTCTTTAGAGTAATTTTTGGTTTACCAAAGGCACAAAGATTCCATCTGAGATTCATTTTTTTTTAATTTATGGAAATATATTTGTGTACTATACATAAATCTAATCAAAAACAATAACTCAAGCTGTTACATATCTCTAAAAATTTCAATCCCAAATCAACTTCCATTATACTCTAGATTTATATGATTGTATGCAGTATTGAAAAATATTTTACAAAACACAGAAATACTAATGTAAAATCACTAACTAAGTTTAATTCCCATTAATCAATATAAGTTACATTATAACACCACAATTAATGATTTTCAACTTAGTTGTTTCAGCAGATTCGCAGTTCAGTTTAAGTATTGAATATGTGAATGAGAAAAGGCTTTTATTTGAATACTTAATTATAAAGTTAAAGCGCTACAAAATGAGATTTTTAAATCTATAAAACATACAAACGAAGTAAAAGATGGTTGACTCTTATTTAATGTGTAAACAATCTACGAACTATTACCTAAGGACAATAGAGTTTGTGAAAATATGATTCAGAATCACAATTATTAAGAAAAGTGTGTGTGTTCCTTGAAAAGTGTGATCAACTGGTCTTCCAGATCTCCAAATGAATGATTTCTGGAGTTATTTAAGCAAAATTATTTACAAAACGGTTGATTCTACAAGAACTACAAATATTGAAAAATTAAGAGAAAAGTGATGAAACTATGTAAGAGAAATACAGCTCAACAGCTGAGAGATTAAATTGCTTAGAAGTACGATCTCAACAGATCAACGTATAAATTTAGAAAATAATGAAAAAATGAAGGGCATTAGTAAAATGGAAAGGTAAAAAACGTGAAAACTTTTCCTAATCATGACATCATTAACTTTTCAACTAAAGCAATCGATGATAAATACTTAGCAACAAAGGTAAGATATTGAGAAGATGTTTCACACAGTTATTTCATTATATTCTATAATTTAAGGTTGCTATAATAATGGGGTGAAGAATGCATGTAGAAGTTATAAGTTTAAAAGAAAATATTTACTAGTCATGAATAAATTATAGTATTCTACTCAAGTATAATGAGTTATTATTCACTCGGTGATATATTCCACTTGCTCGTGGCAATAAACTTTCCATCGTAAATTATAACCTTATATACTCTCTTTAATTTTCACAAATTATTCTCTAATTTATTTTTTAATAAGTTTTTAGAGCAGCCAACTTGGTTCAGAATTTTATTTTATTGCTAATATATGTTACTACAAATATTTTGAATACTGTATATTCAATAGAGATTTGTCAGGTAAGATCTTCACATATAGAGGTTGCATTTTAGTTCAATCTTCTAGAGATCTTTAAATTGAGCTTTTAGTTTTTGAATGAAAAATTCAATTTGGTTACTTGTACATATTGATCAATTTTCTTCAAATCCAGAAAAATGGTCCACTTGCCATTGTAGAAGGAAGAGTTTTTAAAAATATATAATCGAGTTAGGAAATGAGTGGGTGATATATACAAAAGTTGAATTTGTTGAATAGCTTTTGTTGTAAAAAATATTTATTTCAATCCCATTTTTAGCATTAAACAAATGCGAAAACAGAATACGTACCCCGTTTGATGAAGAACATCGCATAATTGAAATAATATATCAACTTCTAGTGGTGTCATCTGAGACATAGCCTGTGCTGAATGCATAAATTCTTCTTTACTGACTTCTTGTGTTCTATGGCCATTGGTGACATTCAAATAAATACGTTTTACGAGTTCCATATTATTTAGTAAAGAGTTAAAAGCGATAAAGTAAGGAAAACTTACTCGGCTGCCACCTTGAGATTGTTTTGCTGCCTAAAAATATAAAATAGAAATATACTTGTTAAAAAAACACAATACAGCAAAATCAGTTTTTTTTTTATTTAAAGACGTAGTAAAGAAATTTTAGTAAATAGTTTGGGCTATAAATAAAACTTTTGTACAATCAAGTTTAAGTACAGTGGAAACTCAATTAAATCAAATAATTGGTGTCATTGAGCATTGGGATCATCAAAAATCCAAAAAATCGAATTTATAAAGAAAAGCGATTTTTATAGATATTATTGCATATAATAATAAAATATTTGTACCTAAACAGATCCTATTTTAACCTATCCAAATACAGCTAGTATTGAAACAGAAATAGTAATATTAAAATAGATGTCGCAAATTTACATAGTACTAGACAAGTTTAAGATAAGACAAAGAACTTCAAGAGCTAAATGAAAATGATGTAAAGGATTTTATATGCCACTTTATTGGCGTCCACATTTTATCTACATAATTGAATCAATTATATAGCCAGGTATCTACCAATACAATAAGTAAATTTGTGTCAAAAGTGAAGGAGTAAAGGGGTGTTTCAACATGTAAATAACTTATAATATTTTTTAGTAAAAAAAAGGTTATGGAAAGCATTTAAAGCTAGTGTGTGCAAAATATATGTATGCTCCAGAGTGCATAAGACGTTCAAAGATAAAATAGTAATATCTGTTTCTTTCTATAAATGCGTATACAAAAAAAATAAAATTTATCAACAAACAATACAAAAAATTATAAACATTGGTATATAAAACACCTATCCACTATAAATACAGGGACTATCAAATTATTTTAATTAAAATTCTGATACTAACGATGAAAAATATTTGAAAAATTAAGATTCTCATTTCTCCGCTTTAAAGGTATATACGTTGAAGATATATATTGAATTTTAGAGTTAAATGTAAATAAAAAAACCCTTTTCTTTAAATGTTGGTATATGCGTTCCAGCAGGCAGTGACATTAAGGCAGAAAAAGTGTCAGGGTAATGGAATTCAAGCAAGCACAGTTATACACAGACGATTATATGTATGGTAACATAACTAATAACATAAAAAGAAGAAATCAGGTTTTAAACTAGCTCAAATACAACGAAAAATCTTGTACTAGCTCTTATATGTTAGTTCAAGTCCCTTTATTCTCACTCAGAGCCAAAAATTTTACCTATCATGAATTTTAACAATTATAAAGTAACTGAAATTTTTTTAATTGTATATTAATAACATTAGTATTAATGAAAATATTGTTCGTTTGAAACATCTTTCACATTTTTTGAATACTTATCTATTGTTTTGGATAGACTATACCAGAGGTGAGGAACCTTTTTACCATTAGAGGCCACATTTAAATTAGGCAGCTATAAGAGAGGCCGCATAAGCTGATTGACCTAAGTGACTTTTGTGAAATTATTATAGTTTTTCTATAGATTTAACAATTTATTGCATTATATAGAAAAAATAAAATATAATACTACAACATTTTAAATATAATATACATATAAAATAGTATAAAATTATTATAAAAAATTACAATAAAAAATATTTTTTTATTCACTAAGTTAGTGACTTATTTGGCTACATGTGCATCTGTAATTTGCGTTCTTAAATTTGTTTTTATTTTTGACATGAGAGAAAATGTTGTCAACGCAACAGTAGGTACTTCCGAAGCAGGAAAGTAAACGGCGAGCATGTTCTCGAAGGCATGGATATTCAACAGCATTTTTCCAGATTTCAATGGGATCCTTTTTAGCGTTAAAAAGGGATTTGATGATACTATCTTCCCCTAAATCAATTAACTCCATTTGTAGTTCTGCAGGAGCCTCGGATATATCTATTAAATGTGGTTCAAATGCCAGTTTCATAGCAGGAGTGTGCTCGTCAAAATCAGAAAATCTATTAGCAACTTGGGGGCGCTGAAAACTGTTTAAAAAATTAACATTGAGTGTTCAAGTTTGAAACGGATGGTCTGTGTGCCAGATCCTCGCTCATGTGTGCTAGGATCCGTTTCAGACTAGTATTCTGACAATGTACAATAGTTGTCTGAAACGAACTCTACCATTTTGTACTAGGTGGCAAAGGGCCGTACAAGAACCTCGCGGAGGCCGCAGGTTCCCCACCTATGGAGTATACTATTCAGCACGTGCATAATATAATATTGTCCACTTAGATGTAACAACAATTGCATCCAGCTTAAGTTGTAAATTTATCTTTGTGGTCATTAACCATAATTAGAGTCTCGTTGAATAATATACTAGTATACATTAATACTATCTATGTGAAATATTTTGAAAAGGCTAATATTGTGCCGTAAAGTTAAATGCATTCAAATTACTTCCAAAATCAGAAAATCCTCATAAAAATTCCTCGAATTCTGATATATAAATAATAAAGTAATTTAGATACTAAATTATTTCAATTAAGATAAAAAGTTTGTCAAGTTATAGAGGAATTTTAAATTAAATTCATTGGATTTCAGGCAAATTAAAACTATGGATATAAATTAAATTATGCTCAATAATCTACGAATATCAAACTGGTAGAAATAAAACAAAATGGATCATTAATTAGAATAAAATAATACAAAGAAGAAAAATGAAAAACAAAATGACAAAAGACTGTGGAATATGTAGATGGATCGTAGAAACAGAAGAAAAAATAGTCCACATATTAAATCAGAAGACATGTCAATGATAAGAAAAGAAGAGGTCTAAAGGTCGAAGACAGTATTGTTGTTGAATTATAGCGAGACCAATATCTCTGCCAGGTAGAATGCGTGTACAAATAACTGGTTTTATATCGTGGGATGAGTACTACAACTAGGTAACTACAAATTTGGCGAAATCTGGGTAAGTGCACAGATAAATCCCATTAGGTGAGGTCCACACCATACTACAACTAGGTATCTGTTATAGACATTTTACAGGAGTTAATTAGAGTTTTCAAAACTATATAAGTTGATGATCAGAAAAAATGTTCTATCTACAACTAGATAAGTTCACTTATCTAGTTGTTCAACTTAGCAGAACTGCAAGATTGAAGCAACAAGTAGGCAACTCAACATGTCTAGTTGTAGCACTACAAGACTGGGGCTTGATTTTTGTCAACAGGTGGCTCTAGTTGTCTTGGTAAGGTTAAGGTAAGGCTTTCTACAATTTCGAGCTAGTTGGATGTTAACAGTGTGTGATATTATTCTTCTTTAACTCTTTATTAGTGCTTTATTCTTCTAAAACTCGAAGATGTCTTCAAGAACAAGACGTATTATGCAAATATGCAACATCAACATAAGTAAGTATAATTTTATTACTCAATTCATGAAAATACCGTTACCGACTCAATAATTTACTTAGGAAATTGTGGATACCAACTCATTTTGTCAATATCAAAGAGTGTTTAAAAGGATTTTTAGACTAGAACTTACAGAGCAATGAAATACAATGCCGAAATTAAAATTATCGGAATAGTCGTTTGGTTAGCGTGCCTTAATCGGTTTGTCACTTATTTCATAAACACGAATTTATTCCGGTCATTATTATTGAATCATCACATTATTATTGAATCATCATTTCGGAACATTTGGATTTAGATGCGTCGTGGCCGGAAGATTTGAAGCAGATCGCAAGAAGCGCAAGAAGAAAAGGGGACAAACCCTACCAAGTGTTTGATCTTCAGATCGAAAATATCAATGATTACAAGCTTTTTATGAAGGAAAATCTCACGAACCGGAAGAAGGGTGAAGACTCAGAGGAAGTGCGGTGGCAAAAAATGAGCTGGATGCCTTTCGAAAAATCCGAACCGTATAAGATGAGATTCAGGGAGAATTTTGATGAACCATTTAAAGTCTTAGATTTTAATAAAAGAAGCCGTCGGCACACATCGTCACAGCTGAAGCAGAGGTATGACCAACCAATCCCAATCACCTCCTTGAAACACAGGGATCTGGTTTCCTTGTTCTCGCTAAAGCCACCAGCACTGGGAGATAGGTACAAACAATTTTACCTAGATCTGCCTCATGATGGAGATATCGGCGAGCCCGAATGCGATTTTGATGATTCTGACAACGAAAATCTATAATTTGTTATTACTATTTTGTTTTTGTTCAATTTTTATATTTAACTTTGTAAATTTAATTAAAAAACATTGTTTGATTTTATGGATTTTGATTTCTTGCTTGTAAAGAAATATTATTAACATTACTGTAAATAAAAACTTATAAATACTAAATAAACTATTCATTTACTACCATGCTTGCTTAATGTTTTTGAATTATTTAGTTGGACTCTAACATTGTGCTGTGAAGGCTTCCTGAATTGGATATGAAAAATCATTTATTAAAAACAATATTGATCATTTGGTATGTAAGTACTTCTAACTCAACATCAAAAATATCCTTATTGCTAAAACTAGGTAACTGATTTTTATAAGGATACATTGAATTTCAAGGACTGTTTTTCGTCAATTCTTACTAAATTGTGGTCAAAACGAGACATAAATACTTCTAATTAAATATAATCCAGAAATGGTAGTAAAATAACTTTTAGTTTAGTCTCCACAATCTTCCGAAATCTTAGCAAAACTTTAATTTGCGTTTTTCTCGAAACAGCTGAATTGTAGTTACCTAGTTGTTGTATTGACCCCACGATATGTTCTTTTGAAGTTTGACTGCGAATAACTTTTAACTGAGTTAACTTTTTGAAAATTATTTCAGACCTTTTTTGTAGGCCGTTTAATTTCCAACAAAAATATCTATTTATTTTTACTACACAATAATCCGTTGAAATACATTAAAATTCCAAAAATAAAAAATTTCCGGCACCTCTAAATGTTCATATTAAGAGCTCAAACTTTAACAAAATTTTTTTTTCGTCATATTGAACACGCCACCATCTTCCAAGTCGAGGTATTGGCTGTGATGGAATGCGGACGCACAATACTTAATCGACGCCACAAGAGCACAGTCAACCTGCTCAGTTAACAGAGTTGGCATACAAGTCATAACAACCGAAAAGGTGTGCAAGCAAACCTATAAAATCTGGTAAGTGATAGCTGCAAGACCCAACTTGTTTGGGTGCCCGGTCACTTGGACAACAACAGAATTCATCCTTGGTGTTGCTATCGCGTCTCTCGGCGGTCTACTTGCGATGCGGGCTTGGCAGAGGTGGATAGAAACACCTGGCATGAGACAAGCAAAGGCACACATAGATGAACCTTGTGCGTCTTTCATCCAGCACCTGCTCCAACTAAATAGGCGCGAAATCCGACTACTAACCGGAAGCTGTCATCTAAGACGACATCTCCACACGGGCATTACGGGCGATTCGGAATGCCGCACGTGCATGGAGAAGGATGAAACCGTGAGTGCCCAGCACTCACACGAGCGCGGTTTGAACACTGGCGAAAGTCTCACAGCTTGCCTAGTGACATCAAAGGGTTCGAGCCAAAGCAACTGATCGGCTCCTCAAAGAACGTTAGTCTTTGGTAACGTCAAGTGGGGCACGACGGGCCTATACGCTCCATAGGCCTTCCACAATGTAAATATGAACTATTATCCAATCAATCATTCTTGTCATAATGCAAACTACATCATACATTCAATTAAAATTGTAATTATACCAATTTTACAATCTGGAAATACTTTTGGTTGAAAACCCCAACCTCAGAAGAATTAACATTAAAAAAATTTATTATGTGGTTCAAAAGAATTTTTTGTTTATTCACTGAGTACGTTATTCTTTGCAATAAACTACATTACGCAGTCCACATGGGTGGTGTAAGTCGATAAATAATCTAATAATTATTTGCACTAAAAATAAGAGTATCCACCTTATAAAAACTGCAGCTAAAAAATTACAAACAAATGTAATGATTACTGGGAAGACAATAAATTTGGTCCAAAAATAGAAGTAAGTCAAGATAAATTATAATAAAAAAAGCTTGGATATTAAAAACACTTATGATGATATTGAATGGATAGCAAACTGATAGTAATTTCAATCAGGTACTGACCATTTTGGATCCAATCTTGCAGCACAATATTAACAAATCACAAAAACAAAGTCGATATTATCAAATGTAAATATAAACGTTATTTAAAAAATTACTTACCTCTATTAGATGGGATTGTACTTGTTGCGTTAATAAATGGCTCTTGATACTGGTCATAATTTCCTGAAAATCCAAAACAGAAATAAAACCTGTCCCTTTAACATCGGCCCGTCTAAAACCTTCAATAGCATATTCTTCGTGAAAATCATGCAGGAATTGAGAAAACTCATTATAGCTGACTAGACGGCTCTTATCTTTACCGAAATACAACTGCACGAACGGTGAATCCATGTTGAAAGGAATTTTCTTGTGAAGTTCAGTTTTCGTCATTACCTCAACGAATTCAGCTATAAATGAAAATTTCAATTACCGTGATGAGTAATATGAGGAATGCGCAATTGAAGTAATGAAATATTTTTCATCGAAGTAATTTTAGGAACTGAGTAACTAGACGGAGAAATAACAAAACTAAATACCAAACAAATTAATGTACATTTTGCAGGTGTAAGGTGAAAATGCATCGAATTGATATAGGCACACGTAGGCAAGTGATATAATTCTATCTATTTATTCTTGATGCGTCTAAAGTAAATTTGGAGTTGTACTTGAAAATGACAAAAATTTAATTAGGCGCACTAAGAATAAATAAGCTATAAACATAAAATTTCGAAAACTCGAGGGCAATAAGTGGCATTTGGAGATCCTTATAATATTTATTATGATATACACAATTATATCTTCGATTCACAAAATAGCCCGTGGCCCAATTGGTCCAAAGATTAAGATTCCGTATTCCAAGTCATTATAGTATAGATTAATTTTGTAAATGAAGCTCCGTTTTATATTCTGAGAATTACAAAAACAAGTAGCTAATAAAGTGAGAAAATGTAAAATATATTACATAATAATTGTGAAAATGTCATTGAAAGCGGAGTATTTATCCTCCCATATAAATGGTTTGGTGTTACCCTTCTAATTACAAAAAGTTTTCAACAGGTTTTGGGGGAGGTAACCTGAAAGAATTTTTCAAATTATTCCATTCAAAGAATGATACTGTCGTTGGGAAAATAAGCTAGACACAAAGTTTCAACTTGCTGCTACGACCCATTTTATTACAGTAGATTTCGAACGACCACTCAGTCAGCTGATTTCAAAAATGATTCAAATTGAGTTTCGCGCTGTTATACAATTTTTGACTAAAGGATTAACACTAACACAAACCAAAAACAGCATGGAGGCTATTTATAGTGTCTGTTTTTCTTCACGTCATTGTCTCTGCTCAGTCACCTGGGAGGTTGTCACTCCATCTTTTCCTAGGTCTTCCAATACTTCTTTGTCCTGCTGGTGATTTGTCCCTTGATATTTTCACAATTCGTTCTTCCGTCATGCGGTCAATGTGCTAATTCCATTTTATCTTTCTATCCAGTACCCAGTCATTGATGTTATCTATCTCGCATGTTCGTCGTATGCTTTCACTCCTTTCTCTATCCATTAGTGTTCTTCCCGCTATTCTTCGAATTATTTTCATTTCTGTAGTTTCCAATATCCGTTTCGTTTTAGAGGTCTCAGGTCGGGTCTCTGCTACATAGGATAATATAGGTCTGATTGCGGTCTTGTATATGCGGGCTTTTGCTTCAGTTCGAACGTATTTATTTCGCCAGATTGTGTCATTTAGGTATGCTGCTGCTCTCGAGGCTCTTGTAGCTTGGTCCAGATATTTCGATTCCCAGATATTTAAATTTCATTTCCTGGTGTATTATTTTGTTATCCACCACAAGCTTACATCTGATCGGTGTCTTGGAAGTAACCATTGATTTTGTCTTTGCCGCTGATATTATCATATTGAATTTTTTTGCAGTTTTGTTAAATTGGTACAGTAGCCTTTGCCGATCGTCCTCGTTCTCCGCCAACAGTACTGCGTCGTCTGCATAGCACAGGATTTTGACTTCTTTATTTCCCATTTTGTATCCTCTTAGTTTGCGTACTTGTCTTATGATTTTATCCATCACTATGTTAAATAGGAGCGGACTGAGAGAGTCCCCTTGCCTAATGCCCCTATTTGCAGGTATCTGTTCAGTTAGGTCATCATTTATTTTAGCTTGGATTGTATTTTGTGTGTTGATCATTTTCAATAAATAAAAATCGATTCAAGTTGGCTCGCGTGGGATGGAAATCATTAGAAGATGACCCACGTGCGGGAGGTCATGTGACCGCAGACTTGCATTTCCAAAAAAAGTGTTTTAAGGATCTTACATGAGCATTTAAATATGACAAAAAAATATTTTCAGATTTTTGCCGTGAGGACCGAGAAATCCGATCAACTGCAACGGATGATGAAACTATGGTCTTTTACTGGTGTGGTTTATGGAAGAAGAACCCGTATCAGAAAAGCAAAGGTACGAAAAACACAAAAAAGGGATGGCTACAATGTTTTGGGCTTCATGAAATAAAATACAACCATGAATGCGGCTTATTATTTGAACTTTTCAAATCAGGCAGTAGCGTCAAAAAATTTGCGACAAAGGCGCGGAAAAATCAGCCGAGTTGTGCGCTTCTTTCATCCACAATGCTTTGCTTTCCAAGGTGTCTGTACACGAATGTGGCTCAAAGATTATTGAACACCCACCATACAGCTCTGATCTGGTTCCGTCCTACTATTTTTTGTAGGCGAAGCTGATGCTTTAAAATAGTTAAGGGGTAAAAGATTTAACTGCGACGGTGAAATTGAATGGGCGGTGTACGAACTTTTGCACTCTGATGCATCATATTTTTATAGCTTTAGTCAGACGTTTTGAAAAGTGTGTGGAAATAATGAAGAATATTCTGAAAACTAGTAACATCTTTTTATTTATGTTATGTATGTTAAGAACTCATGTACCGCCATCTTTCGATCTCAAAACTGGAAAGATTGCTAAATGGATTGTATATTGTCGTAGCATCAATGCAAAAACTCGAAGCATATGAGACAATTTCGAAAATTAATCGAAGCGCTAACACAATTGTATCTATAATAGAAAAAAAAAATAGAAATTTGACTATTTTTTGAAAATAAATCTTTTTAAATAAATATTAATTTGCATACGTGGATCTTAAAACTTGAAAAATTTCCAGTGAAACAGGCAGAAATTTATACACTCTTACATATTTCTATTCAATAATTATCAGACATTTTATATTATTTAAGGTTATCTGTGTCAGACATATGATGTAATTTACATACTTGAAAATTATTTTTTTAATTATATATATCATTAATAGTGTTTTTGAACATGGCGTGTCAATTATAATATTATTTTGAGGCAGCATTGCACGTAGTATTAAATATATTATTTTGAATTTTATGCTTAATTTTGAATTCAGTGTGGAGAAGCCAGATGAATACTATTATTTTTTTTAAATGAGAATGACTTTTATTTTCGACTTTTTTGAATGTTGGACACAAGCTCAATTTTTTTACATTGGAAATATGGGCTTGTAATGGAAGATCTTTTCCATCGAAGTTTATTTCTTACATGATGGTAATCAAATGATTATTATCTAATTTCACTATCAAATGTGACACTTTAATTCACTCCTTGGCATTAGGAAACGTCACATTTTTCATAACTTTTATATATTAGTTACGAAAAGTAGTTATGTAAAAACTCCACGTAACTGTTCGAGTTTCAAAGAATAATTTATTGATTACTGTAAAAACTGACAATTATTTTATTATTTAAATTTACAATTGACTCGTTATTTGAATTCAGTAGTATTTTAAGATTTATAAACATTGAAACAACATTATTGAGGACACAATTATTTGAAGTAAGTCCATTTTCTCGGTGAATATTCTCTTGCATTTTATGTCTAATGTTAATTTCATTTGACGCTGTGATATCACATTGGCTTCGCTCTAGACTGTTATCCTGAAATTCTTCTCTATTTTCTAATGAACTCTCAAAGTACACTGCTGGATTTCCATCCATTTTCAGAATGTCCGCTCCTGAGTCTGCCAGGAGAGACGCTGACGAGCGTGTAAAACAATGTCCTGTGTATCCTTTAACATTATGTAAACCCAAGTACTGAGCAATCTTTGATGGTAATTTCCGATGGTATTTATGCCCACGGGTTGTATGCCACATTTTCCACTATAATATCGCAATAAAAATCTGCCGTGCTTTATAGCAAGAAGCCTGATATTTCCATACTTTTTGAGATCAACAAGATTGACACTTTCCGGAATTGTGATTTAAAAAAAGGTGCCTTAATCAAATACGTCTCCTTCTCGTAAGGAACGTTAGTTCTGATCTCAACATTGAATATGTAACACACAAAGTCGACGCTTTTAAAGTTTTTAAATTTTCCAAATAAGCAAGTAGTAGATATCTTTCCGTTGACGTCGCACATTTTACAAATTTTTTGTAGGCCAGGACGTATCTACCCCGTGATTTTTCAGGTATTAAACTAACCGCTGCAGTATTTCCACTACTTCAAATCGAAAGTCTGATTTGCTATCTGAATACAATTCAAGTGATTACTTCTGACTTGTTTTGACTTATTTTAAAAAATCGTTGTTTGCTTTTATAGTAACAATACTTCTAACACCATTTGGTTCCACATTAATATTTTAATTGTAATTGAAGATTCTATTAAATATTATGAAAGCGCGGGATTAGATAAAACGCTGTACGGAAACACGTTATGAAAAGAGCGCAATATTTCGCTGGCGCTCGTTTTGGCAAATATTACGCTCAATATCGCTCTTATCATAACTAGTTAAGTAAATAGCTGTTTTCTACGTTCGTTATAATATTCACGTTTTTTTTTTTTTCATTCATTTCATAAAGAATGTAATTTCTGAATAAGTCAAAAAGCGTGGAAAAAAGTACCGTAGCTGTTCATTTCTTTTACGATTTTCCGTTGAAAAAAGTGTCGTAATGTGTCATTTTTTAATGCAATTATAAAATTGTTTTATCAGAATAGTGGACTATGAACACTTTTTTTCTCATGTCAATTCGTTTCTCCGATAAACTGTCACACTTTTATTTCTTGATATTCGTTCAAGATTCAAGAAAATCAGTTTTGGGTCTGCATCTGCAGCGACTATGAACTCAGGGAACAGTATTTAAAGGACTATAATTTTTTTATGGAGAGGCGTACTAAAAAAGGCATAGACAGTTTCACAGAAAGAGTATTACTACCTTACTTTGAAACTAAATCCAAAATATGGAAGTCTTCAACACTTTGGTCGACTTATTCAAAACTGAAAGTCACCCTAATGGTAAATAACAACGAATTGATAAGTTTCTGTTGCAAGCTCCAGACGATCATTATCTA
This sequence comes from Diorhabda elongata, assembly GCA_026230145.1. Taxonomy (NCBI): domain Eukaryota; kingdom Metazoa; phylum Arthropoda; class Insecta; order Coleoptera; family Chrysomelidae; genus Diorhabda; species Diorhabda elongata. The sequence goes on from CM047926.1 coordinate 41,622,337, forward strand.
ATACATAAGGTATGACAGAAAAACTCTACTTTGTAAGTACTTGATACAAAAACTCATGTTCAACATCGATTTACTGTATTGGTAAACTTGGTAAACAAAAATATAAAAACCAACGACCCACAAATGTCAAAACAGATCAATTCTTTTTGCAGTATAGAAATAGAAAATGCAAAATTCAAATTGTAGGTATCAATACCTTTTCAAAAATTCCCTCGCTTATCGCGACATATTTGAATTTATCTAATCCAAAAAACTACGCTGGGCATGTACATCGACGCTCTTCGGCGTTTCTATTAGTGGATTCCGGTGGTGATATAATTCAACTAAACAAGCAAGGTGGGTGGAAATCCAACACAGTTGCGGAGGGTTACGTAGACGACTCGATAAAAAACAAAATGGATTCCGCAGTGAAAATTTTAACGGGAACAACTAATTCGACTTCTAGCAACATTGTAAATCCTACCAACAATCCAATAAGTACTAATGCAACTGTAGACGATGTTATTTCTTTGAACTCGTTAAATTCAAGTACCAATAGTAATTAATAATGCTCACAGTTGTACTTTTAATATTACAATTACAAAATTGAAATGTATAAAACATTTGACGGACGTAGAGAAAATTTTCGTGAGTAAAGTAACTTTTTTTTCACACGTAGAACTAATTTTGTACAATTGTCAAACAAACTTGACATTTTTGCATCTCTATTGATAGAGAATAATTCACAAAATAAACAAGACATTATTTTTAATAGTCAATTATTATTCTACATAAAAATATTTCATTTACTGGAATAATAATCGATAGTAAAGTTTGAACAATTACATCCAACATAAATTGCCGAAGATATACCATGTTGCTGCTGATTTTATCAGATATTTCAATTTGTTAGAAATCAATATTTTGTTAGAAACTTCAATTTTGTTATTCAAACTAACTAGCTTATATATACGGTGGCGGATTTCCAGCCACCGTGAAGTCTTATAGGCTTATTTTTTTCAAGACAACAGTTGTCTAAAAGCGATAACATATCGGGACTAGAAACCACGTCAAAATGTACTGGAAGTATATATTTTTAATATATTTCAGATTATGTATATTCACATTCACAGTTATACAAAAAATTTTGTTCGAATTTCGTGAATCAAATTCGTGATTTTCATGGAATACTGGAGGCATTAAAAATACCCATTTTATGCACTTAATACAAAAATAACTATTTTATGTTAATTATTGCAATATTTTTTATTGGAGCGCAAAGAGAACTATCAAAAGATATTTCACTTACCCAGACACACTTTCCATATAAAAATTAAGGGTGTTGGATTTCCAGACTTTTTATAATTACGTACAATAACGAAAATTATTCCAATTACATTGGAAAGTTAAAAACTGGATTTTTCAAATTATAAAACAAATGAGTTTTGCCAACATTTTTGAAACTAATTAATATCAAAATTTAAAAGGCCGCAATTATGACGGTTGATTTTGATCTTACGAATAAAATATTTGTAGAAATTCTTATTAAAATCATAAATCGTGTTCCAAAAGTACAAAGTTCATATAATAAATTCCTGCTACTAACGAGAAATATGACAATTTTTGGTATCAACTGGATATTTGAAATTATCATTAGTGACGATTGTTAAAAAAATCAAGTTTGCGAAAAACAGGTTTAAAAAAAGTTCTGCAACATATTTTAACCCTTTTCGCAGCTTTATTCGGAAGAATTTCCCTAGTTTGATTCATAATTCACATGATATTTTCGCTTGAAGTGTGGCGATAGTTTCTGTTATTATTATATATATGATATGATATAGAACTTAGTAGATGTTTATGTTTTAAAATTTAGCTTTTGAAATAAAAAAACGGATTTATTTAGAAAAAAATCCAAAAATCGCAAAATTAGAAAGGGAAAAAAACTTTTCAGCATCTAAAGATTAAAAAAAAAGCCGTGAGCAGCAGAGGTCCATCACGAAAGTCGAATTTTTCGTCGTATGAAGAATTTAACTAATAAACAAACAAATCTTTCCATAAAATGATTATCTTGGAAATATTAACAATCTTAATTCTTTATATGGAAAATTTGGTATTCCTCAATAACTTTTCATTTCCCAAGTTAACTCTCTCTCTCTCGAATGAAAATTCATAATTTCAATAGACCCGAGGTGGTCTCGAACCCTCTTGTTCAATTCCAATTGACAACAAAGAAAAAATTGTCATAATGACAAGAAATTTCGAAAATGGGAAGTAAAAAAAATCACCTTAGCAACGATCATACTCGTATTATTCATTAAATACGAGGCGGTCCAGTTCAACGTTTTGTGCTAGAAGAACTGAAGAAGAAAACTTTGAACTAGAGAAAGACAATTCTTCAACATCACCCCTACTTGCATGCGAAGTTCGAACCCTCTAGTTAAACTTTTTCTGGCCAAAAAATAAGAAAATATAACAAAAATGACCATAAAATGGAGAGGGGTGGAGATGGAAAGTTTCGACAATAGACAGGAAATCATCTCGCAACTAATTGAACCTACATGTGAAATTTCATTTTTCAGTCGCTTTTCGTTTGACCTGCAGAGGTCAGCAAAGGTCAAAAACCACTTTTTTCGCACTGCGACCCCTCGAAATATTCATTCGTTTTCAACCAAACTCTAATAACATCAATCCGCCGCCAAAAAAGCCATGTACGCTAATTTTGAATCAAATCGGACCCATAGCAATTGCTCGAGAGACGAAAATCTATTTTATTATATGTTCCTCTTAAACAAAATTCGAAAAACCATCATAATCGTGTTCAGGAGGTCTCAAAGCATGGGGAAAATGATGTGCGCCCCATTTTTCTTCTAGTCTAATTTTTCTAAAAAAACAAAAATGGTGAAAATCTGTTGAAGAGCTTGAAGATTGATTAGATTAATAGATTAACTCTGGCGACACACACGGGATTCTATACAGTTCAAAGTATCAGAATCCGATCTGAAAGAGAACATATTATTTTGACACACTAGGTCCCTTTCCTTACCAACCCTTTATTCATATCAAAATATTTCTATTTCATCAGTCATATGTTAGATAAATATGACACATGCTATTATAAAGAGAATTTTTCTCATTGTTGAGTAAACATGGATAAAATGGAATTACAACATTTTTTTATCGTGGGAAATCGATTTAAAAACCGAGAAAAATTTTTGTGCTTATTATCTAAGGAATTATTTAAAAGTGGTTCTTATGAAAATGGATGATGTTGAATACTCGGGTCCGTCATTTATTGTAATTACTCCCGAAGTAGTCGATATAATCCGTATCTTAAGCCACCACTCGTCATCTGAAGTTAAGAAGTAGGCGTTGCGGTACTCCAGCCAGTTGGCGTTAATCGCAAACAACTTCCTGTCGTTTGTTTTTGATATCTTACAGTTGCAAATAAGGTTAATTGCACTTATAAATATTTTATCCCTGTTTTTTTTTTGATACTATATTTAATATGTCTATAAGCTATATCAGGACAACGGTTGCAGTGAATTATAAAATGAAAATTATGGAAACGACAATGAATTGTGATACTGACGACAATTCTTACTCAATTAGTTTTCAAAATTATAGTAGAAGAAACGAAACCGGTGAAATAATTGCGAAACAAGGTGCAAATTAACAAAACCTAAAGTGGTTTCCAGTAACTATGTCTCAAGTAGATAAATCTAAATTGAGTTCATATTGGTCAGAACGAACTATTAGATGTAAATACTCCCAATTTTTACAGCTTCTATGCCCCACCGGATAGGTTTTTTGATATCACAAGATTCGTTCACTTTATAGACAACGAAAAGGTGGATGAAAATGATGGAATTTAGTTGAATACCTGAATAAAACATCTTTATACTTCAGAGAGCGCAATATCACTAGATGAACTTTATGAAGTTCAAAGGACTTTCGAGCTATATTTATCGAAACGCGCGAGATTTACAATAAAAAATTATAAACTTTGCGAAATTGTGTCCGTTTTAAATTCCATGTTGGCTCAGATGAGAGAATTCCTAAAAGTGTCTCTACAATTATATTTAAAATTTGTACAACAGGATACAAAAGTAGTTGGAACAAATAAACAGAAAACACGTGCCAAAAGAGTTCTTTCCTTAAACTAAAAAAAGAAGAGGCCAAAATGCTATTATCCCACGGTTTATTAGCACTAAGATGGAAAGATAAAGAGTATGTATACATGCTTAGTACAAACATTCAAATATTGATTCAGTTGATACAGGGAAGTGAAAACTGAAAGCATACTGAAACATAATAAAGCCAATAGTGGAACCCAAACAATTTCGTTTAAAAATTGCTGAAGAATTATTGGCGCAAGTGATCCTGCCAAATTATAATACCTGTGGATGTCCTTCAAGTGGTGATGCGCCACATCGTTTGCAAGCAAAAAATTGGGCACATTTTCCGGATAATAAAATAGGTATAAATCGAAATGAATCGAGTGGGTTCCAATGTTAAGGGTGTAGCCTTAGATCACGATTCTAATTTTATAAAATTGGTTAACAAACTTCTCAAGTTAACACCATTTGAGTATTCAAATATGGACGACAATCCCTTTTTGTACATTACTGGCAATCGAAAAAATTTATTCTATATCATTCTGTATAATTTCAATGATGAGGATATATTTTTTTTAATTTTAATTAATTTAGTTGTCATGGAAATGTCGGAACAAAACTTCAAGAGTTATATAAAAATGTGCCTTTTATGCATCCACCAAATAATAACTAAAAAATTTTCCCCTTTGATCTTTTAATGCACACAACAACCTCATAAAACACAGAGAACTGCGAGCACCGGGTCTTGTCAGCAAAGTTTTTGTAAGTCCGACGTTTATCATTCCGACGAGAGTGATTTTTCTTGTATTGTTAATATTCAGTGCTTAAACTTAGCGATAACCGTAAAGTGAAGTTAATTGAGATAACCAACCGAGACCATAAAGATAATTTGTTTGAATATGTTGTGAATGAATATTTGGGTATGCGAAATCTTTGTTAAACAACGAATTTATGATTCTGAGCAGTGTTTGAAGCTGTTAAATCATGATAAACCCGAATTCATATGTAACAATGAAATATGGATCTATAATTTTAAATCTGAATCAATCAACTACACGTGATGAACCGATTTCAAAACGTGGAAAGATGCAAAAGTCGGCAATTCAACAAATATTGTAAAAAAAAGGCAACTACAAACAGCCACTATTGAGTAGCGTTATTAGAGGGTTTGAAAGACGAAAACGCGAAAAACAGCCGCATCTGAAGAAGAAGAAAGAGCCGTTTTATCAAAACAATGCGGCAACGTATCACAAATCAACAAAAAGATGGCAAATTACATAAAACGTGCTTCTAATTGCTTCCGGATCCATCGTATTCTCTAGATCTAGCCCCCAAGGACTTTTTCATGTTCTCGGACCTCAAGAGAATAGTCGCTGGACAAAAATATTGCGACGTTGAAGAAGTTATCGTCGAACATAAAGCCTATTTTGAGGGTAAAGATGTATCATACTATAAAAAATTTAATCGGGAAATTGTATGACGGCTATACCCGTTGTATCGTCCTCAAAGGCAACTACAACCTACAAACTTATGCATGAAAGGTTAGAATTGAAGAAGCTATCTGGAAGGTCGGTGCCGTGTTTGCTTAATACTGAGCAAAAGCTGGCTCGTATTAAAAATTCATACGAATGTACAGTGTACAGAAACTTGGGTACATTATTGTACCCGGACACAAATAAACATTTGAAAGAATCGACTTTATCCGGGGAACGTGGTCTCAAGAAAGCATAATCCGTTTTTTCAGCGAAAAGTTCAGGGTCACAGGTTTTTTGGATTGCAAATGTGCAATCTTTATGGATTATTAACAACACCGGAAAATACTCGTAACAGGCGAATATTATGCTGATTTCATGACAGGTTTTGATGCCGAGCTTGAAAAAATCTACCGTATTTGTTGAAAGGAAGTGTTCTGCACCATCACCACTAAGCGATTGTTCATCGTTTGTCGTACTATCAGTAATTTGGATAACCAAAAGACTATTTTATTGATGGTTTGCCCGTGTTCTAGAGGTCTAGTTGCTCCAGCAGAGCCTTCTGGAAGGTGTTGCTTTGGTTTGGTATTTATAATACGGTAAAAAACTGACATCAAAAGTGAGAAGTTTTTTGTAAAGAAAATAAACAAATAAGTACAAATTGAACATATTGGTACCTAGGAAAAAATTTCATAATTCTCAATACTCACTAAGTTTATGATCAGACGACAAAGATAACATGAATTTGTCTACTTACCAAAACTAACCATGCCATTTCCGTTAGTATCGAATAATTGAAAAGCTGTTTTGTACAAAGCGTCAGGGAAACATAACAGGCCCTCAAATGCTTGGAATTCCGAATAAGATATAAGCCCATCTTTACTGGTGTCAACAATTGCTGCTAGCAACCGCACAGTGTCTTTATTATAGTTTTTATCATCTAAAAGAGTCAAATATTTTATTACAAAATCTTCTGCAGTCATAAATTTTTCGCCATTTTTTTCGATGGATGCGTATCTGTCGAAAACTTCGTGCAAGGCAAATTCATTTGCTCGACGCAGAAATCCACCTCCCTGTAAATAGAAAGTATAAATAAGACAACTATGAAAAAATTGAAAATTTAAAATAGAAATACCTGTTAAAAGTTAAGGGTAAATGTATATAGCTAAGACACATATTTAAGTGAATATAAAAATCTTGTATATGTTGAGTTTTTATATAACTTTTCCCCGGAGAGGTGAAGAAACCCCTCTTCGTTTCGCTTTTCAGTTTCTAGAGCGCAGTTAAAGGCTAATTTCTAATAGTATTTTAGTTTTTATAAATTACAAAGTATTTCAAAAAGTACCTTTCATGCGGCAAATACTAGAATCAACATTCAGATTTCTTTACAAAATCTTCAATCAATTATAATTTTTAAGTCTTCAATATTTATTTTATAAATCAAAGACTAATAAAAGACAAAAGCTAACAAAGACTGCAATGGAAAAACAATATCCATAACAATATTAATCTGTTACAATAAACTGTCAAACACTACTTGGTTAGACTAAACGATTTTTGAATAAATTAGATTATTTACTATTTCAGTTTTATGGAATCGGCCAAAGGTCGATAATGATATCTATATTATTCACGAGTGTATAATGAAGTTTACTTTCACTCAACGAGTGAATAATAACTCATTAAACGCCAGTAGAATGCCATACTTTATCCACAACTACCAAATATGTTTGTTGATATTTTTTTTGTTGGAAAATTTTCTTACACTATCAGAAACACTAATATTTTATTCTAAGAAATATTCAAACAATATATTATTGTTCATTTAAACATAATACGAAAATTATAATAATCTCATAATACCAACATGATAATTAAAACAAAAATCTATGTATTAGTTTTTTGATGAGCCAGCTTCAGCAGCTTCTCTTGTTTCTGGTGGTGTTAAAGAAATTTCAATGTGCGACGACTTTTTTACTTGTTTTTCTCTATAAACTATCACCCCATTGGAACACCCCATAACATTTTCCAATGGCGCTAGACCGCGAAAATTCTATATTGACTGGATTTCGTTGAAGATTTCCTAGACTTCCCCGACACAATCCTGGAAATGCAAGGCGTAGACCATTTGCCTTAAAGAGTCTGAGAGACTTTCCAAGATTTGCAACCGTTCCGAAAATATCACTAATGATGCCCAACATGTCGAAGAAGAATTCTAAACATTGGCCAGATGACATGCCACGTAATTGGGCAACAGCTGATGGTTCTTTTAGTGGAAGATTTGAAGATATTCCATTACAAAGAAGACACAGTCCATCATCTGTTAGCTGTTGACGCTAAAAATAAATCTCAACGCTTCTGATTAGCCAGTGAGCTCCTCGCCCTCTGGTTTCGCTGCTTCGATATTGACGTTTATGAAGTAAACAAACGCAGAAAATAAATTGAGAGGCCATGAGTTTTGGTTTACACAGAATGTTTGTTCAATTCGTCGGTTGTGAGGGCGCATCATGGATTTCGTTGAAGATTTCCTAGACTTCCCCGACACAATCCTGGAAATGCAAGGCGTAGACCATTTGCCTTAAAGAGTCTGAGAGACTTTCCAAGGTTTGCAACCGTTCCGAAAATATCACTAATGATGCCCAACATGTCGAAGAAGAATTCTAAACATTGGCCAGATGACATGCCACGTAAATGGGCAACAGCTGATGGTTCTTTTAGTGGAAGATTTGAAGATATTCCATTACAAAGAAGACACAGTCCATCATCTGTTAGCTGTTGACGCTAAAAATAAATCTCAACGCTTCTGATTAGCCAGTGAGCTCCTCGCCCTCTGGTTTCGCTGCTTCGATATTGACGTTTATGAAGTAAACAAACGCAGAAAATAAATTGAGAGGCCATGAGTTTTGGTTTACACAGAATGTTTGTTCAATTCGTCGGTTGTGAGGGCGCATCATGGATTTCGTTGAAGATTTCCCCGACACAATCCTGGAAATGCAATAAGGCGTAGACCATTTGCCTTAAAGAGTCTAAGAGACTTTCCAAGGTTTGCAACCGTTCCGAAAATATCACTAATGATGCCCAACATGTCGAAGAAGAATTCTAAACATTGGCCAGATGACATGCCACGTAATTGGGCAACATCTGATGGTTCTTTTAGTGAAAGATTTGAAGATATTCCATTACAAAGAAGACACAGTCCAACAGCTGTTAGCTGTTGACGCTAAAAATAAATCTCAACGCTTCTGATTAGCCAGTGAGCTCCTCGCCCTCTGGTTTCGCTGCTCCATCTGTTCTGCTTCAATTTATAAATTGAGAAGAAACACATATACGGCAAACATTTAAAAGTCTCTGATAACTCAGAGTTAATATGTCGTGCATTATAGCTGCAGGTCACGGGTTCGAGTCTGGTCCAGGAAAATTTATTTTAATGTAACAAAATAATATAATACAGCTAAATCAAGAAATAATCTGGCAGCAGTGATTAATGATGCTTTAATCACTGCCGTGATTAATGATTATTAAGGTTTAACAAACAGGAAGTATTCATTGTGAGAAGAAAAATTCAAAAAATTATGATGAGACTAGTGCAGATACCAAAATGTCTCTCAGAAATCGAATCGTAATTACAAACATAAGTAAAACGCAGTTACACAGAATTTATAAAGTGAACAGAAGTAAGTACACTTTATGAAAGTCATGAAGCAAGTTGATTACAGTTTACCTTTAAGGGAGAAAATTTTAGAAAACTTAAATTCTCATGAGTTAATATTTTTTTCTAGTGAAAGTACTTTTACCACTAAAGGTATTCCGTCTTTTCAAAACTGTAAAGATTTGAACGGCAACCCCATCACGTAATTGGAGCAAGAAGATGGTGTTCCAAAAAAGTGAATGTTTGGTATGCTGTCGTCGAACTTTCTTTACAGTTAGCTAACGTAGGTAAAAAATGAATTTTCTTACGTTACATAACATACATACACAAACAGTACATATTTATAGTTTACCTAACTTTTAATAGAACAGAAAAATTAAGTTTTGATAGATCAAAATATCAAATTAATACATTCTTTGCCTTTTTCGCACATTTTATACTCTTGACTGTATTTCTAAACATACAAACTAGAAGCGGTATACCCGTTAATTTGCTTTCATTATCAATATAATAATGTGAAATCAACATAAACGAAAGAAATGATTTTATAAAAAATAAACTTACAGATACGATTTCACAAATTCATGCCTTCAAAACGATCATTGTCAAATTGTTAATTATAAACAGTTAAAAGTACAAAATGTATACGTACCTCGGTGTAAAATTCCATTAAAACAAAACTACTAATAAAATATACAATGATTCAATAAAGTAAAAGCTAAAACCTACAGTAAACTGCTGTGTAAAGTGTGAACTGATTTAAAATTAATTACTGATTATCAACGCGATAGATCAAAATCCTAACCACATTTTAATGTGGTCATTTATCACGCATGGACTTTTCTGTTATTTTTTTTTGTAACCTTAATTGAAGTACAGAATAATACCTGAATTTCCAGTAACATCATTCTTTCTATGATAGGATAGAATAACAGGTATTCATTATTAATGAAAAATTTATAGATTAATCAAAATAATTTAATTGGATGTAATCACTCAAAAAACAGTTCTATTCAACTATATATTATATTCCACAAAATACTGTACGAGGTGTGATAAAAAATGTGATTAATTATTTTATGGAAAACAAAGTATGTACGTTTTACGTGTCTCTAATAAATTTTAAAGGAAACGTCGCGATTTCAGCTTAGGTTTGTTTTTGTTCTATTCATTATGCTACAAAAAACAGCATCGATTTGGTTACACGGCGTTTGAGTTCGTGAACTGTAAGAAAATACTTATTACATCCCCGAATGGCATTTCTGGCTGTTCGTTCAGGCCGCAAAAGATAATTACAGCCAGTTTTCCACGACGAAAAATGTACCGGAAAAACTGATGAGATACACGCGTGAAAATTGATGCTAATGTGAGAACCTCAACTAAGAGCTGTACTCTAATGCCAGAAATGAAAATGGTTGGGAAACCCTCGCCAGACGCGACTCAAAGATTCGGAAAATCCCTACGAAAAAACCGACAGGCTACACGCATGAAAATTTTTTTTTGCGCTTCTAGGGACCCCAACTAAGAACGACAAAACAGTGCCAGAAATGTATCTGGTCGGAAAACCTTTTAAAAACATTGATTAAGGTCGACGTAAATTTAAAATCGATAGCATTCAAAGTTGTTATAGTCCAGAGCTTTTTCATTGACACCATTAGAAATATCGTTTTTTTCTACCCCAAATCAAAAAAAAAAAAAATCATCGCGATACGCTGCAAATTCGCTGAGTTATTTCATTTTTCGTAGCGCGTCCAATTTCAAGCCGCTTTCCCAGTTTCTGGCGTACCGCGCGGCCGGCCGCAACTTGTCTTTACAGCGCGATAACGCGAGTACATAACGCGCGTGTTTTTAATTTCAACTGCGGCTGGGGCAAGTATGTAAGCTAATAATTAAAATGAAGCCATATGAAAAAGCGAGATTATTAGCAGCCATTATAGGAACATTTTTTGATTTCAACAAAAGACGTTACTTTGAAGTAAAATTCACACGGATTTCACGCGTGTACCTCATCAGTTTTTCCAGCACATTTTTCGTCGTGGAAAACTGGCTGTAATCATCTTTTGCGGCCTGAACGAACTGTCAGAAATGCCATTCGGGGATGTACCAAGTATTTTCTTACAGTTCACGAACTCAAACGCCGTGTACCAAATCGATGCTGTTTTTTATAGCTAGCTCCCCGTCTATAATATGTAGTATCCAGCATTCGGCAGGTATATGGACAGATGTTTTATCTCGCTATCCCTATTTTTACGACATAAGAAACTTTTTAAGTGCGCCATAATGAATATTACACTTGCAAAGTGGCAAAAAACATGTAGAGCAAAATGTAGAATGTGGAAATTAGATAATACTATGGAGATACCAAGTGATAATAGCAGATATTAGCGTATCATTGTAGTTTTTATTTTTATATTAATTTTTGTTTTAGATGTGTGTTATGTGTGAGTGTTTTTCAAAAGATTTCTTTGCATTGTGATGTTTCGCGGGAAACAGATTTATTGATTAAATTTTGCAAGTTAATTTCCCATTCCAAACTTCATTCAATAAAAAAAAATACTGCTACCAACCTCTGCAATAATACATTTTGATCATCGCTTTACAGTTGATCTTTTAATTTTTCACTAATATTTATACAGTTTTTACGGCCAGTTTCATAAACCCACCAGGCACCCATAGCCGATTTGTAAGGGTTTTTAATTAAAGGCTCCAATATGTTTAGTTGGAAAATGAAATGTAGAAGTTAAGATTTTTTTATGATTGATAAAAATTTTTTATTTCTACAAAGTTTCTTGTTCTTATAATAGATTCCTTGTATAAATTTTCAACGTTTGCATTCACTATTTCCAATTCTGTCACTACGCATATGAATGCCAGCCACTAGAAGATGACTTCCAAAGTGTCCTTTCTCAAACTGCCTTCTCAAAAATTCGCTGTTCGATTCATCCCGAATTTACTTTAATCATATCGTAAATGTGGGCTTAGTAATTTGATATCGTTCGAAAAAATCCAAATTGTTTTTTCTATCAAGAAATATTATTTGTCTTTGGATGAATTTGAACTCGAATATAAAACAAAACATTTTTTTTAGATATGAAAAAGTCCTAATGTTAGATGGGAATATTTTATGTACTGCGTAAACTTATAAGTTAGCGAGTTAAGTAGATCTTCAATATTTCTATTGAAAATCGTATTGTTCTGTTATTGGATTTTTCTCATTCAATCCTTTTTTACTTAGGCCTTTTCTGGCGCATTTTAATTCCCAGTCTGGATCTCGTTCTGCTACTGTTTAGATAATATCCAGGTTGGACGTGTAAATCTAAGTAAGTTCGTTTAATGGTATTGGAATAGAATCATAATAGAAGACACAAATAAACTATCTTTCCTGATCTCCAACGTAATCCCTCGCAGAACGGATCTCATACGCCTTTACATGAAACTTCCCCAAAACGTGCCCTTTTTAAGATGTCTATGATGCGGAGGAACAGAAGGAAATCTGCAGGTGCCAAGTCGTTACATTGAACCAAGAATTGGGTGCGTTATCGTGTGGCACGACCGATGTCCCAGTTCTCGTCTTCTTCGTAGAATACGCAGTTCAAGGTTTAATCCACAGGAAACAAATACTGATGAATGAATTCATCGTTATCGATCAAAGTGATCAGCAGTGTCTTGAGCTTGGATTTTTCATTGCCATACATTTTAGGTCGCTGGGGAAACGATGAATACCATTCCACCGATTGCCGGTTGCAATTCGGATCGAACTGCTATCACCAGGTCTCATCCGCAGTGCCGATGGTTCGCAGAAAGGATGATTTTCGATCACACATGGTAAAAATCTCCAGCAGCTTTCATCAGTTTTTCTTTCAGATCGTCTGTCAGCACGTGCGACACAAATCAGAAACGTATCTTCCTCTTATCCAAATCTTCATAGACGATGGTGCTAACAATCGCCGATACGATTCGTACTGGGTCAATCATGTCTGTAGTTCCGCTGGTCAAAGGCCAACCAGACTGTGACTCATCCTCAATCGTAAAAGTCGTAAATACATTGACTAATGATGGCTTTCATCCCATTCCGTGTTAGTAAACGCACGACGTGTCAAGACAATAAATCTACTGCTAAAGCTAAAGACATGTAACATGTCTTCAGTAGCATCTGAACAGAAAATGTCATCAAATTCAAAAACTGAGTAAATAGATTGTAGAAAATGATAAGTTGAGATAGGAGGCCATCAAAAGATTTGGTAATATTGTGTCGAACATGGTACTACGAGGACTGATCCGCTTACAATAAAAAAATTGGCAAATATATCATTTAAAATATCAACCTCTACAAACCAATGACTCACTGCAAATATGTATTTGTGAATTTGTGTTGGAGTCGACTCTCTTTAATCACCACGCGTTGCTCGATACGATCCATTTTAATAGTTAGATGCGATTCTCTAAAATGCGGATTTCTACTTTTGGAAATTTCAACACGTTCAAGCTCCTCCGTTTTTAGGGCTAATATATACACGATACGTTTTATTTATACATGAAATAGGGGTCGAGGAAAAGGATCAGTCCTCATAATATAAACATGGGTTTGCACAATTTAGCCATTTTATGAAACTAAAGCTTTATACTTACACGCATGTCTGAATATATTTTGTTTCGATTTATGCCAAGAAATAATTTTCTTTTGTATTTTTTTATTGTCATGTTTAGTTTTATTCAGACATAAAATCGAACGGGATACAAAAAGATCTCAGTTGACGTTAAAACAGAGCGCCCTTGTAGTATGCTATTAGATGGATAAAGCAGATTTTTGAACATGAATTTCACAGAAATGCGCTTGTTCTACTTATGCATAATTTCGTCCAATTGTATGACTACCCAAGAATAAATAGTTTTTCGCTTATGGAATATTCAAATAAAATTGGTACATTTCTTCAACTGAAAATGGACAAACTATACTAGACAATCCCGTATATTAACCAGATCCGAATATCATTTTAGACTTACTTTGTTTTACTTTCATTGAGTGATTAAAATATTTTTTCTACGTTCGTTATAATATTCACGTTTTTTTTTTCATTCATTTGCATTAATAAAGAATGTAATTTCTGAATAAGTTAAAAAGCGTGAAAAAAAGTGCCGTAATGTGTCATTTTTTAATGCAATCATAAAATTGTTTTATCAGAATAGTGGACTATGAACGCTTTCTTTCTCATGTCAATTCGTTTCTCCGATAAACTGTCACACTTTTATTTCTTGATATTCGTTCAAGATTCAAGAAAATCAGTTTTGGGTCTGCATCTGCAGCGACTATGAACTCAGGGAACAGAATTTAAAGGACTATAATTCTTTTATGGAGAGGCGTACTAAAAAAGGCATAGACAGTTTCACAGAAAGAGTATTACTAGCTTACTTTGAAACTAAATCCAAAATGTGGAAGTCTTCAATAGTTTGGTCGACTTATTCAAAACTGAAAGTCACCCTAATGGTAAATAACAACGAATTGATAAGTTTCTGTTGCAAGCTCCAGACGATCATTATCTAATACATAAGGTATGACAGCAAAAACTCTACTTTGTAAGTACTTGATACAAAAACTCATGTTCAACATCGATTTACTGTATTGGTAAACTTGGTAAACAAAAATATAAAAATCAACTACCCACAAATGTCAAAACAGATCAATTCTTTTTGCAGTATAGAAATAGAAAATGCAAAATTCAAATTGTAGGTATCAATACCTTTTCAAAAATTCCCTCGCTTATCGCGACATATTTGAATTTATCTAATCCAAAAAACTACGCTGGGCATGTACTTCTCGCTCTTCGGCGTTTCTATAGTGGATTCCGGTGGTGATATAATTCAACTAAACAAGCAAGGTGGGTGGAAATCCAACACAGTTGCGGAGGGTTACGTAGACTACTCGATAAAAAACAAAATGGATTCCGCAGTGAAAATTTTAACGGGAACAACTAATTCGACTTCTAGCAACATTGTAAATCCTACCAACAATCCAATAAGTACTAATGCAACTGTAGACGATGTTATTTCTTTGAACTCGTTAAATTCAAGTACCAATAGTAATTAATAATGCTCACAGTTGTACTTTTAATATTACTATTACAAAATTGAAATGTATAAAACATTTGACGCATTTTTTCAAGTCTACGGACGTAGAGAAAATTTTCGTGAGTAAAGTAACTTTTTTTTCACACGTAGAACTAATTTTGTACAATTGTCAAACAAACTTGACATTTTTGCATCTCTATTGATAGAGAATAATTCACAAAATAAACAAGACATATTATTTTTAATAGTCAATTATTATTCTACATAAAAATATTTCATTTATTGGAATAATAATCGATAGTAAAGTTTGAACAATTACTTCCAACATAAATTGCCGAAGATATACCATGTTGCTGCTGATTTTATCAGATATTTCAATTTGTTAGAAATCAATATTTTGTTAGAAACTTCAATTTTGTTATTCAAACTAACTAGCTTATATATACGGTGGCGGATTTCCAGCCACCGTGAAGTCTTATAGGCTTATTTTTTTCAAGACAACAGTTGTCTAAAAGCGATAACATATCGGGACTAGAAACCACGTCAAAATGTACTGGAAGTATATATTTTTAATATATTTCAGATCATGAATATTCACATTCACAGTTATACAAAAAATTTAATAATTCAACTAAAGAAGCAAGGTGGGTGGAAATCCAACACAGTTGCGGAGGGTTACGTAGACGACTCAATAAAAAACAAAATGGATTCCACAGTGCAAATTTTAACAGGAACAACTAGTTCGACTTCAAGCAACAATCCCATAAGTACTAATGCAACTATAGACGATGTTATTTCTTTGAACTCGTTAAATTCAAGTACCAATAGTAATATACTTTCAATATTACAATTACAAAATAAAAATTGATAAAAGTTTCGTCGAATTTTTCAAGTCTACGGACGTAGAGAAAAATTTTTTTATGAAATTCGTGAGTAAAGTAACTTTTTTTCACTTGTTGCATTAATAACTATCTTTTAGAAAATATAGAAAGCTTTCGATAGTAATTTAACAAAGATTGAAGGCTAGTTTAACACGATTGTAATTTTCAGATATGATAATTTTCTTGGAACTACTTCACTATCAATGAGAATTGAATACAGTTAAATAGAATAAATAATATTTTTACTAATTGTATTCTCACAACATTAATTCTAACGAATTGTTATTCATTACACCAAAAAAAATTTAGTTGAAAACCTGGACAAAATCCAATTGAAATTTTATAGTTTACTTTGTTATTTATAAAAAAAGCAAATAGTAGTCGTAAATATGATTATGTCATCAATAATAATTGACTTTTATTTACTGCTTTAACATACATTTTTCTTAACTTGGGTATTAATATCCCATCAATTTTCAATTTAACGATATAATGATAGAATAAACATACTACTACCTGTCAACCCTTTATCTGAGTTACTTCATAAGGTCATTTATCACAAGAACACACAAACTCCACAATAACTATTATATTGAATCAAATATAATATTAAAATAAATATAAAAAAGACTCCCCGTTAATTTGTAACTAACCTCTACAGTATAAATAATATTTCTGGACACAGTCATGGTGTTTTTTAGCAAAAAAATATTAACTACACATTGCCGAACAATTTCTACAAGTATCCCACATTGAAGTTCAACGTTGCGTCACAATAATAGGTATATGGTGTAAAAATAGTCACAGCACGGGTTTTAGCATAACACACATAAAATTGTGGAGTACATTTGTGAATAGATTTCTTAGTTCGACGAATGTTTTGGCGCAAACACAAGTTAAAAGAAAATATTCGTAAAAATACATGAGTGTAAAATGACTTTTATGTCAAAATTGACTGATAATATAATCAGGTATAAGATACTTTTTTGTAATCAATGTGTTGTGTAATTTGTGTTGTTTTATATTTAAATTCCAAGCGGTTTTAAGTGACTTATGATTGTTCATGAATTTTAGAGAAGCATCAGAGTATTACTTTTCAAGAATAAGAAAAAAAATAGATGGTTCAGTATATATATTCTTAATAGATGAGGAAATTATAAAAATTGTTGTTTTAAATTCGATACCGGGTGAATATCTTAAATTATCCATCATAATAATAACTAGGTCAGCTAATCTAGTTTTTTTTTTCAAAACCTTATAAGTAAAAACACAAGCTGACTATTGTGGTAAAAACAAGTGTCTATTCTGAATATAACTCTTACTTTTATATTTAAAAATATGGGTCTTTATCGAAGTTTTTATTTTTTTGAAGTTATTGCGCGATTCTGCACGTTGATGCATAAATTTATGTATTTTAAAGGAATACCAGTGTAAGAATATTAATCCATAATTATTTTATCCATTACAATGTTGATAAATGCTATTTTCTTTAATGGAACTATTATTTGGACGTAGAGAATGGCGACACAAATTTCTATGTATTACCGAACTAGAAGCTGAATTTAAACGAGATGAATTTTGGTGCAATATGGAAAACATAGATTTGGTAGACGTGATTGTGGTTCCATCAAAACCTGATTCTTTGAATGGCGACGATGATATTCTAGGTCTGGTAGATGGAAATGATATTTCTGGTCCTTTGGACGTGCACGTACATTCGCAAAAAGCGGATGAAACTGGGGAAACTGAAAACCAGAGACTGGAAAATGAAGCTGGTGAGGATGTAGCTAGTACTAGTAGTGGTAGAAAAAAAGGAAAAAAAAGCCGTGAGCAGCGGAGCTCCATCACGAAAGTCGAATTTTTCGTCTAATGAAGAATTTAACTAATACACAAACAAATCTTTCCATAAAATGACTTTCTTGGAAATGATATCAATTCTCAATCTTATTTCTTTATATGGAAAATTTGCTATTCCTCAATAACTTTTTATTTCACTCTCTCTCTCTCGAATGAAAATTCATAATTTCAATAGACCCGGTGGTCTCGAACCCTCTTGTTCAATTCCAAATGACAACAAAGAAAAAAATTGTCATAATGACAAGAAATTTCGAAAATGGGAAGTAAAAAAAATCACCCTAGCAACGATTATACTCGTATTATTCATTAAATAGGAGGCGGTCCAGTTCAACAATTACAACGATCAAAATGTGCTAGAAGAACTGAAGAAGAAAACTTTGAACTTGAGAAAGACAATTCTTCAACATCACCCCTACTGGCATGCGAAGTTCGAACCCTCTAGTTAAACTTTTTCTGGTCAAAAAATAAGAAAATATAACAAAAATGACCATAAAATGGAGAGGGGTGGAGATGGAAAGTTTCGACCTTAGACAGAAAATCATCTCGCAACTAATTGAACCTACATGTGAAATTTCATTTTTCAGTCGCTTTTCGTTTGACCTGCAGAGGTGAGCAAAGGTCAAAAATCACTTTTTTTGCACTGCGACCCCTCGAAATATTCATTCGTTTTCAACCAAACTCTAATAACATCAATCCGCCGCCAAAAAAGCCAAGTATGCTAATTTTGAACCAAATCGGACCCATAGCAATTGCTCGAGAGACGAAAATAAGAATAGTAGCTTAAACAGATATATATTTATAAGCTACAGACTTTCGAAAAACCATCATAATCGTGTTCATGAGGTCTCAAAACGTGGGAAAAATGATGTACCCCCCATTTTTCTTCTAGTCACGCCTACCGTAATAGTCTAATTTTTCGACTGAAAAGAAAACTAACAGAAGTTGCACCAAAATGGATAAAGAAAAATCCAGTTTATAGAAACGTATTACAAACTATTGAAGAACTTGTTGAGCTTCAACTATTCGAAAAATTCTTGGTAGAAAAGATTTAAAAGTCCAAGTATGGGATTTTTTTAGTACAAGTGGTATAATTTCGTGATAAATTCATACAAAATATTCAGCACAATTAAAACAAATACCTATATTGTTTTTCAAATGTAAAGTATTATCCTACTGAACACACTGTTTACAGTACCACCACATCAATACTCACAATTACACTGCCCGAAGCGCGTTTCAATAACCTAGTCAACGTATTCAGGGAACACCTCCTTGGCGGAAATCTTCATATTTATTCCTTGACTACTAAACTACAGATTGGACTATCGGAGATAGGCCCTTTTCCCTATTTAAACTGTTCTTACATTTAACAATGTCAATGCTTTCAAATGCATCCAACAATTATTGGATACATTTTTCAACAATTTTACATTATTCATATTCATTTCATGATTATGGACATCAACGTATAGTCGGAGAGCTGGTCGCCACTTCGACTAAGGTCCTTTCACAAGGCTGAAACTTTTTCTATATGTTATTTAATATAGTTAAAGTAGAAAAATCAACTTCTGACAGGGTTAGCGCGGTTGCAACGATATCCACTGTTTTTTGCATATTGCAAATTTTTTATTTAAAAAAATGTATCTTCACAAATCTGGCTTTCGAGTATTTTTTTAATTAGACAATTTTGAATATAAAAAAAAATTGCCAGATGATTTGCTCAGTTGCAAGTATCTGTAAAATGGACCGAAAGTTGCTAAGACGGGTAGTACAGTATTTTCATCACAAACCTCTACCGACCCTGTCGACCCTTCAGCTAAAGAATTTTTACCTGAATATAACGTTGACATACAGGTAATACATTCTTAGGTAGGGGAGTAGAACATTTTAAGACAAATTTCCGTTAAGTTTGTCAGTTGCAACGCTGCTTATTTCGGAGCAAGTTAACTTACATAGTTTCGTCTAATTTACTAGCGAAATACACAAAGAATTGCATTTTTATACTATTTTTGGATACTTGATTGTTCAATATCCGTTTCTTTCCATATTTGAGTGTTTTTAGAGTCAGTTTTCGACTCAACTGTATATTTTTTTCATATCTCCGCTACATTATTGTGATCAGTTGTGCGTAAGTGAAAAAAGAGAAAAGACTACTGACGTTTTGTTAAAATCCAATGAATTAGACAATACTACTTCAGGTGAGGAATTTTTAACATTAATTGAATTAATTGTATGAACATTTATGTGTAGTATCACGTATTTATAATAATTTTTTTTCCAGAGAGCGAAGAAAATGTTGAGGACGACGATGTAATTTCGAGAGACGAGATTATTCCTGACGAAGAGGGAGATGAATAATTAGTTATTGGAAAAAAATTTTTTCTTAAGTATTGTAATTAAAGTATTAAGCTTTTGTAATTAAAGAAAAATATATATGAAATTACCTGTATCATGATATTTTATTATAAATACCTAACTTCACAAAATAGTTTACAAGATATTTTCTTTAGGAATTAGATTTGGAAGATCGTACCAGCCGTCTTAGCAACTTTCGGTCCATTTTACAGACACTTGCAACCGAGCAAATCATCTGGCAATTTTTTTTTATATTCAAAATTGTCTAATTAAAAAAATACTCGAAAGCCAGATTTGTGAAGATACATTTTTTTAAATAAAAAATTTGCAATATGCAAAAAACAGTGGATATCGTTGCAACCGCGCTAACCCTGTCAGAAGTTGATTTTTCTACTTTAACTATATTAAATAACATATAGAAAAAGTTTCAGCCTTGTGAAAGTACCTTAGTCGAAGTGGCGAAGTATCTCTTAGTCTGCCCGACATACTTCCCATCACAATAATTATAGCTGATTTCAAATATACCATTCTTTTCTAAATTTGGTATTTTATCCCTAGGATAAACAAGAATTGTTTTAATGTATAGTTGGATTCGTAAACCAATTTGAAACCCACTCTGTTGAAAATTCCTTCCAATCCTTTTGTATAAACAGGAATAAAAGGTGCCAGAACAAATATTTCTTATTCTCTGCTAGTTCCGCTAATTTGCTTCCCAAGCACTGACATGTTGATTTTCAATATAGAGACATATCGTTTCAACAAAATCTTATTTCTTCCCATTTCCCAAAGTCTGTTTTTGAGTATTTCGAGGCAGTTGGATATATGCGAAAAGGGAGCTACTGAATGGCCACTAAAATATTCAGGTGTCCGTTTTTCTTTTGGATTGCTTCTCATGAGCATACTTGAAAAACAAAGTTTTCAAGACCAAACCAACAAAAATGTTAAGGACCTAAATGCACCTATTAGGAATGAGTGTTGATTGATTTAATTCAAATCATAACAAATGAAAACGAATTTCTATCGCTTTTAAGATATTGTCAAATAATCAATGAACAACAAAATAAGCATTTCTTTAATTCAAAAATTAAATTAAATTTCTGAATTATAGGTACTTGTTTTTCATATCGTTACATTTTATTATCTCGAAAATGACAAGGAAGAAAAATTTGATATTTAGTTGCCTTATTTCAACCATAAAAACGACATTATTGTCATTTAACAACGTAAATAATGACTTCATACCTCTAAATTGGGAATTTATTCCAAATTACAGGACCTCTTCATAAATCTAATGAATGTGGTAAATAATTATTTTAATATTCATACTAAAAACAGCATTTTCATATTATCTACACCCCAAAATATTTCATAAAATTCGTAAACGCTTGGAATGCTGAAGGCAAACTGAGCTCGCCAACAACGCAAAATCGGGAAATTGCATTTAGAAAATGCCAAAATTAGATGCTTGTTGGTTAATTACGAGGATGTATTGATATCTAGTTAGCCTAGACCAGTTCCATACATAAACAAAATATTCCGTTACCATAGCAGCGAACAATAAATTATTAGAAGTGTTAGTGTAAAGTTTGACGTCAAAAAAATAAACCGGAGAAATTGTGAAAATCGTAAAATTGGAGTATCGAGCCAACATCAAGTACCTGTATTTAAAAGGGTTAAAAGGTAAGCAGATTTACGAATATATGCTTAATACTCTTGGTGATTAATGTACGTCGTATGCGTGAAAAATTGGACTGCAAGCTTCAAAAGAGGTAAATTTTCTATTGAAGATGTTGACCGATCGGGAAGGCCAGTTTCTGTGTCAGTCCCCAAAAATATCGATGCAGTTCATGATTTTATCAGACCGTCGAATTGGACTAAAACGATTATCTGAAGCACTGAATATTTAATACGAACGCGTTCATCATCTAGTTCACGTCAATTTAGAAATGAGAAAAATTGTTGCAAAATGGATCCCCAAATGTTTGAATGTTGACCAAAAGCGTGCAAGGGTAGAAGCATCGCATTCGATCTGTACTCGATTTGAAAACGATGTAGACTTCTTAAACCAAATTAATGCTATGGATGAGACTTGGGTACATTTCTACGATCCAGAAGCAAAGTAACAATCGCTGGAATGGCGACACTCTAGTTCTTCAAGACCTAAGAAGTTTCGTGTCCAAAAATCTGCCGGAAAAGTTTTTGCTTAAGTTTTTTGGGATTGCCATGAGTAATCATGATTGATTTTTTGGACAAGGGTAGAACAATAACTAGAGATTATTATTCGACATTACTGATAACTCTACGGGAAAAAAATTCAAGAAAAAAAAGCGGAAAACTATCCAAAGGTGTTTTGTTTTTGCAGGACAACGCCCCTGAACACAAATCTCATGTAGCCATGCAAAAAATTCGTGATTTAGGGTTTGAATTACTAGAGCACCCCCCTTATTCACCAGATTTGGTTCCTTCCGACTATCATCTCTTTCCTCAACTGAAAAAAGTAGGTAGGAGGTAATAAAAGCTGTGGAGGTCTGGTTTGCAGAGCAACAATAAACATTTTTTTTTAAAGGTCTAGAGACGTTGCAGGTTCGCTGTAGTAAATGTATCCGATTAAGAGGAGAATATGTTGAGTAATGAAATATTTTGACATTGACCTTGAAATTTTGTTTGGTTCTATAGTAGGCTAAGAATTTTTCAATACATTCTCCCAAGTGCCAAGCTCAGAAATTAGGTGCTCTGTCACAGCAACTGAATACATAAAGTTGCGGTGCTAGGAAAATGTGATGCTAGCAACGAAAATTTTAACATTAATTGTTAAGTTATTGAATTGAAAAGAGGTGTTATGAAAGTATGTATGAAAATAGTAATAGTAAGGAAAAAAAGGTGTTACGATAGTTGGAGCCGTCCGAGATATAACGTTAACGAGAAAGATGTATTACGAAAATTGATTTAAAAAGAGGTATAATGAAAGTAGATGCCGTTCGATTTATGAACTTGACGAAAAAATGTATTATGAAAGTAGAAGGTTAGGTTAAGTTTGGTTCGGTTAGGTTAGGTTACGTTAGGTGTTATGAAAGTAGAAGTAGAATATATTACATATATTAAAAATAAATAAATAACTCGTTTATTATTTGGGCACTTTCACAATATTGACTCTTCAGCAACTAATAAACACCTTATTTTATTACCTCAACAATCAATTGTAATTATTGTAATTATTTTCATTGCGTTGCTAGCATCACGTTTTCACAGCACAGCAAGTTTTAGTATTCCGTTACTGTGAAAATTACAGAGTATCTAATTTTTGAACTTGGCACCTAATTTTGGCATTTTCTAAATGCAATTTCCCGACTTTGCGTTACTGGCGAGACGGAGCTGGCAACTGTCAGACAGTATAATCGAGTGTTAATGTAATGATAGCGTAAACAGGTTGTTTTTTTATGAATACCACCAACAGTTTCAGAATTCTAGCTAAAAATTTTCATTGTCTTGTATGACAGACAGATCTCCATTTCTGTCAACGGTAATTGGTTATCGAAAGGCGCGTCAGATAATTTAAATACGTTTTTGGATTTGTTAGTGTCGTAGTAGTAAACAGTGTGTTCAATATGAATATAACCAATGTTTGCAAGAATTCCAACTTACTGGGGCATAGCATGGGGAAAACCTACCCTAGTTAAATGTATCGAGAAAGCAGGCACCCGTCCGGGCATTAGATTTTACAGAGATGGAAAAGACTGATCTCCATGAAACCGTCTCTAGTGAGCTGTAGCATATCTATCCACAATAGATCGATCTTTTTCAATTATTTGTGAAATGACCTCAAGTTCAAGCCTAAAAAATAACTGCAGTCGAGATCCAATCTTTTGAACCTTCACACTTCCTTTGGAAATTTTGGTATCTTTGTTTAATGAATCTTCTATAAAAAAATTGACCTACCTGTTGTTATTGTTGTAACTTGCTTTCAAGTGGTTATAGTGAAAATTTATTTGTAAAAACCGACCACAGCAATTTATCAAGTTTGCTATTTGGAGCATGGAAATTGTTTTACCTCGAATAGTGCAAATATTACATAATTTCCTCTGGTATCTATGAATTTTCTTCCAAATCCAAAAAGTAATTGAACAAGAAATAGGAAGAACAATTATTTTTTAACTAGTTTTCAATACACAAGGTGTTCCAAAGAAAAATGACCCCAAATCAAGAGATGATTGCTCGTATGAAATTGAGATGGGTCTTTCATATAACGAAATTTCCTAAGTTCACCCCCTTCCGAAATATCACCATTAAAAGGTGGTGACTAAAATTGGGTTTTATTTTTTTGTAAGTAACGCTAGAAACTTAAAATTCCGTAATTTTCGTGCCTCGTAAAAGAATAACAACAAATATTTTTTCAATATTCATTTCCAGCTTTTGTATTATTACATTTTACATCTTTAGTGTCTTCCATTCAATTTATTAAAAACATTATAAATTACGGTGTTTATTTTCTTTCTCTGTAACTATTGGTTTTTTGGAAAAAAATTCAAGAATAAAAATATTTTTAGATGAAACAAGGATTTTAAGTTATAATTTCATTTCATAAAACTTCATGTTGAAAAAAGTTTTCGTGATTAAATTTGAATGTTAAATATAACAACTACTTCATACGAACAAGTGTGTAAGTAGCTACCTCTATGAGATTAATAAAAAAATATTTTTTCTACGACCGTGCGTTTTAACTCACTTTCCCGCACGCATTTTAGTTTTGAAAGTGTCACTAGTGCGGGAAAGTAAAATTATGCAAATTTTGACCTTATTAGATATTTTTTTACTTCTGAGATTATAATTATTGTTACTACAGATAAATAAATATTTACGAAATAGTTCATCAAATAAAATTTAAACTAGCTTTTTGTAGCATACAGATATTTTTTATATAACCATGTAATTGTTACTAAAACGTCAAAGTTGTTCAAAAAGTCTTGGAAGTGACCGAATAAGAACAATCTTCTTCTAAATTAAACCACATTAAACCCAATCCGGTAAAATAATATTAATGGATTAATCCGACGAAGAACTTCCCGAAGCCATTTTGAAGGCTGCAAATGAAACTAATTCCGAGCTGTTACCTGCCAAATGACTTAAAACCGTTGCCGTCATCGTCATCTTTATGCGATCTGCATCCGATGCCATCCTCATCGACGTCATCTACATTCCAGTTGAAACCAAATAACTCCACTGGACCGGCAATTCTTACTAGTCAACAGAATGCAACAAATTGTGTTTTCAATATTAATATTTATAATGATTAGTAGTTTTTAGTTAAAATTTTGTATATTATTATGTTTGTTGGAATAAAATAATTTTAGAAAAATGGGTTGGTATACTTTTTTGTATATACGGTCGTAGAAAAAATAATGTTCCTAACTCATGTGTAAAGTGTCTTCTCCGCACTTGACCGCTTACCCGGGACAACTGCAGTCGCGTGCGGGAAAGTATCACTTTCCGCACTTGTTAGGAAAATAACTATTTTTGGATGTAGCAGCTTCCAAAATATATTCGCATGAAATTTCATTATAATGGCATAATCATAAAAAATGCATTTTCTCCTCAACGACCTTTATCTTGAATACGAATAGAGTCTTTTACTCAGCAAACCACAATTTTCGTCCAGTTTTCTACCTATCCTTGAGACGTCAACTATTTTTGAAACACCTTCTACAATAGGATAGTTTTTCTCAAAACAGATATTTTTAATAGTTTCGCAAAAAGTTTTTCCAATTGTCTTATGAACAGTTCCCATATCAACAATCCAAAAAAATAATTTTCTTTTTGGTCCAGGAAATACTAACCAGAATCTATGAATCCATAAAACTTCTTTACCATTTTCGAAGGTTTGATATATGGTATATCTATGAGGGTTCCTACTTAAGTTTCTAGATATGGTAACATTGATGTGAATATGTTAATTCTGTTCAATTTTTTTAATGGTGAACGAACTCAGAACGTGGTGTCATACGAGTACTATTTGAGTTGTTTATAAATACTTGAAACATTCATCTTGGTCAAACACTCGCTTCGACTTTTGGCGATAAAGCTCCATCTCAAGCCACCGTGTTTCGCTGTTCTTCTGAATTCAATCGTGGTCGCACTTCGCTACAGGATGAATTTCGTGAAGATCGTCCAAAATCGGCTATTGTACCAGAAAACATTGATGCTGTAAGTAAAATAATATTGCAAGATCGTCATGTGAGGCACTGTGAGATTGAGGCATACTTGGCCTTTAGTTTCACTCTTATACATTGAATATTGCATGAACATTTGGCTGTCAAAAGATTTGTTCGTGTTAGATACCGCATAATGTGACAATCACTCGAAAAAAAATCGTGTCGATTGATGCAAGGAAATGCTGAAAAAATTCAATCGCGATGTTTCCAAAGATGTTTATAATGTCGCTACCGTTCCATTAGAGCAACGTAGAACAGTCAATTCTGAATGATACACCAGCATTTGTTTCCTAGAAATATTCGAAAAAATCAGGAATACTAATCGCAGAATACGAATCATTCTCCACCACGACAATGCAAGGTCTCATACAGTTCAAACAAAAATCTCGAATTGATGAGTCATCCGCCGTACAGTTTGGCACCCAATAATTTCTTTTTATTGTCACAGACCAAAAATAAATAGCGAGGTCAACATTTTTTTACACCTGAAGAAGTGGTTGATGCGTTAAAACCACATGCTTCGGAGGGACCTCAATTGGAATGAAAAAAATGCTTCGACAATTGGTCCAACGTATGCAAAGGTGTATTGATTTTAATGGAGCATATTTTGAAAAGCAATAAAGCCATATGCAATTATAAATATTTGTTTTTATTTGTCTTTATCAAAACTTAAGTAGCAACCCGACTCTGACATCACTTGTCATCCTGGCTTTATTCCAAACTCCCATTGTAGTTTAATGATTATTTATTACTCTATTCTGGTTACAAAACAAACGAATACTACCAATACATGTTACGATAAAAAACAATTATTTAAAACTAATAAATCATACATACAATTTACAATAGTGAGAATAATATTCCTCATATATATTTTTACCAGTGTCTCAACATGTCAAATACTTTTTAATACTCGTAGTATAAAAAACGATGCTTGATAATAACCTAAACCACTACCACATGTATTAAATCCTAAGGATTTCGGTGGCAATTTATACGAGTACATTTAACTAGATCCAGATTTTTATAATTAGATTTATATGGATCACAAATCACAATCTCTGTGTTGATATTGATTAATGTTCAATGTAATTCTGCATATATATGCAATGCAATAGTAATGATTCATAATAATTATAATTTTAATGTTTTACTTTCTATTGTAATGAGCACAGTGCATAAAGGAGGATGAATAGGATAGCGTAGACCAGAAACAAAAGTCAATCAGCACTAACCTGCAGATAGTGAACACACCAGCACTCACAATTACACTGTATGACGCGCGTTTCGATAACCAACGTATCGTCTTCAGAGACTGAAAGTAAACTGTTGACAGTGTGTTCAGTATGAATATCAGCATAAGTTGCAGAAATTCCAACTTAACTAATCCGAAGATGACAGTAACAAAACCGTTTTGACTTGATAAACCATCTTTGTAATAAAAAATGACGAATACCTAACATTTTCAAGTGGAAATTTAATCATACATTTATTGTTAGTTGTAGTTTTTTAATTTAACAGAGTTGGCACTAATATAAAAGCTGCTCCTCTGCAGGGTTAGGGTTGTGGTGGTTGCATGTGATTGCACTGTCCTGGCTGAAATGGAGGAAAAACGGACGAACAATGGCCAGAAGAAGACGAAGAGAAGTCCGTTTTAAGTGAAAACGTTTTTTTTTCGGTTTAAGGATATATTTTGTAGGTTTTATTTCGTGTTCATGATTCGTTAATGCATCAACGAACCATGAAATATCAAAAAAAAAAAACATAAATTCAATTATAAAGATTCAAAAATTCTTGAGACGGAATCTAATACATGAAAAAGAGAATTTTTAGAAATGGTTTACATTCACAAAAACTAAAAAGCTACGAATTATAAAAAGGATCTAAATGATCTAAGTAAAATTCATAGATCTAATTTGTAAATTCTAATAAAACTACAAATATTTTAATTGATTACTGCTATATATTTGAGATGTAAGGATTAAGGAAAAATTAATATTTCTTATTAGGACAAGGTTTAATTTTCATTTTATTCTTATTTTGATATTTATGATGAAAAAATCTATGGATCAATATAAGATTGTCGGTCGAATATAGAAACACCCTGTACAATATGAGCAAATTTTAATAATATCATAATAACCTGGAAACTTTTATTTACAGAACAATGGAAACAAGCAAATGCTCATCAAGAAATGGTTTATAGACTGAAAAGTGTCTGTAAATAAACAAAAAATACAGCGAGAAGTACAAAAAAACATCAATATAAAAAAGGCCGTAAGAAAACAGTAAGAGCAAACGGTAGGGTGACCAGATTTGCCTCACAGAAAAAGAGGACACCCTAAAAGGAGGTAAAAAAATATCACTTTTAATTATTATGACAGGTACAGAAACGAGCGATTTTTAATAATTTTTAACATTGCACTTATTTATTATTATTATTGATCATTCCACAACAAAAACACCCTCAAAAACATTGGCCGTGAGCAAAACAAAGCAGAAATTGTAGGTTATGATCGTATTCTTCTTAACCTGCTTGAGACTGAACCATACAGCCAAAACCATAGACTGCAAATTTGTAGAAAACATAGAATATAAATTTTGGAGTAGAGTGGTAATGTCGATTCTGTATTTTTACCTTGTGACTTCGTACTTTAACCAAGGCACAAAAAAGAGGAGAGGAAGGCAATATTTGTAAAAAAGAAAGAGGACCCGAAATTGGCCTCGAACCGCTAAAAAAAAAATAAATTGGTAAATAAACACAATTCTGGAATATTTATTTTAAAAATATAAAATATGATGAATTTATGTTTTCAATATTTTGCAGCATTTAATTGGCATTGGCATTTTTTACAAAAAGTTTTTTTTTATCATTGAACTTGGGGCATTCACTGAGCATTTAATTATGGAAGCATTCTACTTCAATTATCTATTAATTTTGCCCACTTAACTTGCATTGGTCTGCTAACTTAACTCAACTAAAGTTAGCAGAACAGCCAATTTTTGGAAAACTTTCAAAATTTCGTAATATAGCACTAAATTAGCATTTAATTTTCCGCTTATTGTCTTTTCGGTCTGCTCATGTTGTTCGGCTAACTTTAATGACATCTTTTTATAATCACTTTGTTATTTAGTGTTTGTACAGATGCTGAATGAAAGTGAAAACAATTTTTATTGCTCACTTTCTGGGTATACTTACAAATAGCATTTAATTTTTTGGCTTTAAATTAACTATGTTTTATTAAGCGATTATATTTTGTTTCTAAATTCATAAACACTGCTACCAAAATCGACTCGGTCCATATAAAATGTTCACTTCGTCCCAGAGGTAATTTGTCCATCCTAAATAATAATATCCCTTTAATATATAAAAACATTATATTTCAAATTCCAGTAAAACTGAGAATATTATTTTCATTTCAAACTAGATGTATATACCTATCTACATATAAAGTCAAGTACCCAAAAGTTATAGTCACTTAATATAAATATAATATTGAATTAAATTGATAATACTTTAAGGAGTTTAAACAATTTCCCACCAAACACTGTGTTTTATAAAGTTGTCAACAGAGATTTTACGCTACCTAGTAGATAGTAAAGGAAATCATACATTCCATTAACTAGGTTTCCATGGAACTGGAAATCCAAATAAATTCTGAAAAGCTGTAGAATGGGACTATATTCCCATGATATGAGTCCTGAAGTATTTGTGATGACTATACAGGATCAAGTAATTAAAATTAATTATTACAAACCCACATGTTATTTCTGGCAAGTTTAAAATGTCAAACATAGGCATAATCAATCAGAATATGTTAAAACATACAAAAACTTTCCTGTCTAGCATAAACTACAGATACTAGATACGTTATGTTATGCCTATCTGCCCTATTTTATCTTTATTCAACAATTTTTCCCAAAGGAGCTATCATCATATGAAGATGATGATGTTTACTTAATTTTTTAAGAATATAAAATGATAATTTGCTTTTCGTCTTCACAAGCTGGGGGTGATAAAGTAGGAATGAAACTTAACTTAATAGGTATCATAAAGATCGTTTAGCTAAATGCCAGAAAATTGAAATTAATTTTACTTGACCATGGTGCATAACAAAGAATTCAAACAACAGCACATTTTTGTACAATACAGTTTTTGAATTTACTGTAAAATTTATGAAAAAAAATTACGCACGAAATTCTACCAAATGTATCAGTTTTTTGAATATTATAAGTAGTAATTTTTTCGAAATATGCTTAAAAATGGAATTAGCAACGAAATTTTTGGAGGACGCTAGCTCCTTAGGAGAACCTTGATAAGTTAGATGGATACAAAAATTACATCTAGAATCTGTAATTTGCATCTGTCAGTCGAATCCATATGATTTCACTATGAAGTACCAACAAACTCTAGGTGTAAAATTTCATAATATTTCGATTAGTCAGAAAAAAGAGGCAGTCTTTCAAGTGAAGTTACATTTGTTATTTTCTAAGCAATGGATTCAAAAAAATTTCGTGTGTTCATTTATCATTGCTTCTTGATGAAAAAATACAGTACCAGCTTAGCAATGGCTTTAAAAGTGTTATACAAACTCTGCTTCATCGAAAAGAACAATTTGTTATTGGTTTGCTGAATTTAGCGTGGTCATACAGACACCGATGAAGGTGAACGTTTTGGTCATCCAATTGAGGTGGTTACTCCAAAAATTATCAATAATGTGTACAAATTGGTTATATCTAATCATAAATAGAAATTGCGTGAGATAGCTGAGGCCATAAATATATCATTCAACCATGAGAAAGCTTTTTTAAAGTGGGTGCTGTGTTTACTCATAGTAGATCAAACACAACAATGTGTTGATGATTCAGAGTACTATTTGGTCATATTTACACGTAAAAAACAGATTTTTTGCGTCGATATGTGACAATGGATGACACATGGATCCATCACTTCACTCTGGAATCTAAAAGATCATCATCTGAGTGGACTGCAGCCAGTGAACCACGTCCGAAGTGTACAAATGCACAACAGTCAGCTGTTTATGGACTATCTTCAAAAGGGAGAGACAATAAATAGCAAATACTCTAGAGAGTTGTTGGATCGTTTGAATGAAAAAATAAAGGAAAAACGGCCTCATATGTCCAAGAAAAAACCTCTGTTTCACCAAGACAATGCACCAATTTAAAAGGTAATGTCAACAATAGTTAAATTGAACAAATTACATTTCAAATTGCTTCCTCATCCACTGTATAGTCCATATCTGGTCACCAATGACTACTGGCTATTCACTGATCTCAAAAAAATGCTTGCCGGTAAGAAATTCAGCTCAAATGAAGAAGCAATTGCTGAAACTGAAGCCTACTTTGAGGCAAAGAACAAATCCTTCTACAAGGAATTATTATATTGTTCTTGAAGGAGATTACATTGATGAATAAAATTTTTGGCAAAAAAATGTGTTTTTCTTAGTTTATCACATGACTTATTGTGTGATGTTTAATTTGGAAATATAACTTATTTTTTATAATTCTTTGACCTATAATAATAATTAATCTTTGCTTTCAGTTCGTCAGTACACTTTACAATGTTGAAGAAGTTTTTATCATAATGGCAATAACATCAGTAGAGTAGATGAGTATTTGATTAACTTTTTGTGTATGATGATGAAGATAATAATTTTCTATGAAAACACAGATTTTATTCAGTAGATATTGATGATTTGCATCCATATCTAATATGCGTAAATAAGATTTTGATAACTATTACATATTACTTATGTGTTATATATTTATATACAGACACTTTTTTGTTATTTCAGGCGTATTTTTCACCAAACATACTTTCGATGTGATGTAAGTTTCTTTTATATTTCTCAATTGAAGTTAAAAACACACATTTACGTTATTAAAATCTTAAAACAACAATAATTCAATATGATTGCACAAGTCATTTAGACAATCATATCACAAATATGATAAACTTGTCACATGAAGACAACAACAAATTACTTATATGAAAAAACGATTAAAACTTTTTTCACATCACAAGAGCACATTTTGAATTGAAGTATCAAAATTTTTAATGTTTAATGGAATAATCTTGTAAAATTGGTAAATATGTATAAACAGTTCAATTACTGACTATGATATGACAGTGGTTAAATATATAACATATTTAATCATTCTATAAAAAACATGAAAAGTATTTTTCTGCCTTATCTTTAATTGTTATAACTAAGAGAAACACTTATTTAAAATTTTTTAAAAATAATTTAATTACATGATAATTGTAAATCAAGACCTAAAGGAATAAATAGACTTTTGGAAATTGATTTATTCAGAACAAGATCTATTTAAAATTCTCCATGTTAAATATAACTAGCTAATTCAACATGTCATGTATGTAATTTATTTGGTAAATAGTTCCTAAATCTAATAAAATTTATTGAGATCACAAGATAAATTTTATTAATTTATACTAATCACTATGCGCACTTCTATCCAATTAACTTACATTGAAAATTTCTCTAGATAACAATATAAGGTATCTATCCTGTCAGAGACTTAATTGCAAAATATAATTGAATGAATAATTGATCCAATAGTACCAATGTTGGATAAATGTAATTAAGTACAATATAGGAGGGATCTACCTTTATGTTGTTTATTTAACATTAGGTTTGTACTTGATTATATTTAAGGTTGATCCTTTATATCTTAGATAATTTTTTTTCATGTAATGCAGTTCCAGTTACATAATAAATTATAAAAACATAGTATTTAAAACCAAACACGATTTCACTGCGGCTCTTTTTGCACCAGGTATCTGGATATTCCACAAAAGTCAATGTAATTTATGAAGTCTCTAACATTACTATTTATTTATATCATAATGTTAACATTTATAAAAACAATTGAATACGAAATTTGTGCTGAACTTGTAAAATTTCAAATAATCATGACTTACCCACCTCTTGACAATAGACGTTTTTAAACAAGTTGAACCTGTCCATTCCAATTACAACTACTGAACACTCGTTTAAAAGTTTATTTTTAAAATCAAGCAAAATGAAATTACAAAACTTTTTATTGTATGTATTCAATTATTTTATTCATCACATACACCATGCGATTACACTCAGGCGGTTGGCGGTGACGTTGACGTTAATAGACGTAAGCGTGACATTTTCCAAGGTTAATCTTTATCTTGCCCTCTTTAGAGGAATTTAGGAACCGATTCCAAAATATTTGAACTATTCTTGGTTTGAGAGGATAGAAAACTAAATAAAAGAGATATTAATATACAAAGGGTATGTAAATACAGGAATATAATAAAAGGACCGTTTTAATTGGGTACGTTCTAATAAAATTAATAATATGGGGATGTATATAAGTTTTGTTTCGTTTTAACATATTTTCATAAGTGAAACTTCAAGTATCAACAATTTGGGTGCTCAGTTTCTAATTGTAGTTCTTATTATTTTACACCTTAGGGTAAAACTGGAGATTAAAGTTTAATCTAGTTAGAATAAGCAAAGTTTCTTTTAATGGCAAGTCGCAGTTGAACTCACGTACAATAAAATTAAATCTATTGTGCAAGCAACTTTCAAGAACGGTTTTTAATAAATTATTCCAATTTAATTTATTACGATTTATTACAATAAAATAATATCTTGTCTTTAAATTGATTAATAAACATTCTTATTTGGTTTTAATCAAAATTTATCTTGAACAATCACAATTACACTGTCTGACGCGCGTTTCGATAACCAAGTTATCGTCTTCAGAGACTGAAGGTAAACTAACATTTTGGAAATCCTCATAATGAAATATTATTACCACTTTAGAGCATTAATTTTAGATGAGTTCTCCCATTCTCCCAGTTCTGAGTAGTAAGGGGGAGTTAACTCGCATGTACATGTTAATAATAAGGACTATGATATTATCTATTAGGATGATATTCGATTCTTCTTGTGCTCTTGAGCTGCGACATCCTGAAGGGTGATAAAAGAATTAATTCTGGTTCTGATTGCTCGTTCCACCAAATCCCACATGTTCTCAACGAGATTCATATGCAACGAATTTGTATTTTATTGGTTTCGAATTTTATTTGCTTAAGAACATTGTATATATGTAATATTAACAAAAACGAATAAAAAGAATCACGCCATCTCTCAGAAGTGCACATTTATAGTCATTTCAGCAAAATCAAAACCCTTTATTCCAGGTAATATCGTAAAAATGTGAATAATTTGAAAAAGCTGGGCAGGAATTCTAAGTTTCTTATTAGACTAAAGTTTAAACTCCACCTAGACCACCGGTAACTTTTAAACCGAAGTTAGTCGGTAAACGCCATCTATAAAAGTCTATATTTGATGTTTGAGGTTTAAACTTCACTTGTAAAATTGAGCCTTAACAGCACTCACCTTCCAGTAATCGTGAGTTACCGACATGCCAAACAAATTTCCAAAATATTCATATATTATGCTTAAAGCCGCGTTTACGCCGGAGTTAATAACACAAGTTTTTAACATTTTTGTTATTAACTGATGTTAATAACAAAAGTCATTAACATATGTTATGTTTAAAACATAACACATTTCCTTTGATCTTTACCGACTCTGGATGGATAACATAAATCTTGTTAATAACATGGAATTTTCTGTTGAAAACACGAGTTATTAACTTTTGTTAAGAGAAATTTTTTGGCGATTCAGCTAAGTTAATAACTTTTTGTTAAAAACTCGTGTTATTAACTCCGGTGTAAACGCGGCTTAAGACATGATCACTGGAATGGTACAACAAATATCGAACGAATTCCATCGTATATCAAAAAGACCAGCTTCACAACCTAAGAAACTTGTTCGTAACAGTACGTTTCCTCACAATTAGCATTTTTTCTCTTTCTTGCACTTAAGCCCTGTTAACATTATTCCACTCTAGTAATCCAGTCCAGTGCTGTCCACATTATTCCAATCATTCAAAAGCTGTAAGATCGGTAAAACTATAATGACAATGTTTTCAAAGAAGAAGTTTAGAAATTTTTTCGAAACTTTTCAATTATCACTGTCACAAGAAGAAATTGTTGTAGTGGAAAAGCTAAAAAGAAAAAATCGGATTTGGATAAGTGAAGGAAATGAAAAAGCATGCTAACAATGCTTTTACAACAGCAAATCAGAAGATGCCTTTAAATACAGATTGGCATGAAGAATGATAGCCAAAAATTTTGACGAGTTGTTATCATCAATTTCAAACAATATTCAACGTAGCGATATATTATTAAGAGATGATATACCTGCAAAAATAATACTAGATATAAAGGGATCTCATAAATAATGTCGTTTTTCAATGTTCATACAGAAAGAAGGCCTTAATATTCCAAGTATAACCCATCGTATTCACTGGTTTCAACTCAACGTCAGCAAGTTTTTTGAGACCTTGGTAGAACCATTCATTGGGCTTAGATGCAAAAAAAATTCGCACTGCATTTGAATTATAATTTTTTCCTACGCGAGAATTTCGCCTTCTGAATTAATAGGAATCTAGCGGTTTAACACCTAACCTAGTTCTGCGATCTCATTTCGCGTAACTTTCACAGCGTGTCGTTTAACATTTTCTTGTTTAAGAGAGCCCGCTTTTGGTTACCTAAGTCTGGATATTATTCCTCATACATTCGCATCAACTATCCAGTATATACCACAGCATTAATAATATAGTAGGCGGACACAGGGCCCGGATTAAGATTTATAAGGCCCGGGGCTAAAATAATGACGGGGGCCCCTTAAGGAATTTGAAAACCCGGAAAAATTCACAAAATAATATCAATACGTTAGATTTGTGGTATCAACATATCAAAAAATACAGAATGATGGGGCCCTCTTGGACCTATAGCCCCTCCAAGCCCCTAGCTTAATCCAGCCCTGGGCGGACATAGCCAAAACATGGGATTAAACATCAACATCAAAAAAACTAAATTCATGATTATCACTAGGGAAGCGAATACGTTTAGAAAATCTAGAGTAACATATAACGGAAAACCTATACAACGGATAGAAAAATTTAAATATCTAGGAACATGGCTCTATGAGGAACCGTGAAATAAAATGCCGAATTGAACAAGCTCGAAGTACATTCATAAAATTTAAAAATGTATTTACATGTACCGACTTTGATCTTGATCTTAGACTGAGACTTGTGCGGTGCTACGTTTGGTCGGTGCTTCTTTACGGGATGGAGGGTTAAAATAATAACAGGTCTCATAGAATTGATCATGAACATTTTAAATATTCTTATGTTCACGTATTGCGAGTTTTGGAAGAAATCAATTTTTTATCGATCTCCCATTCCATTCGAAGAATTCGATAAAACTCCGTTATTAAATCGTCCTCTATCTATTTACACTCTAAAAGTGTTTAAATCGAAGTAAATTCAGTAGAAATTGTGATGATATTATCCTTTATATTCGCTGGTACGGTGCTACGTTTGGTCAGTGCTTCTTTACGGGATTGAGGGTTGGACCCTTAAGGTAAAAAACATCAACAAATTAGAGGCATTCGAAATGTGGGTATATCGTAGAATCCTGAAGATACCATGGACTGCCAAAGTGAGGAATGAGGATATTCTCAGGCGTATCAATAAAGACCGTGAACTCTCTAACATCGTGAAGAAACGAAAGATTGCATATCTTGGCCATATAATGCGAGGCAAATATCAATTCCTTCAGCTGATAGTCGAGGGCAAGATTGAAGGTAAGAGAGAGGATTGGGACGGAAGAGGATGTCATTGATCCATACCGCTAGAGATAGAGAAGCCATGAAAAATGTGGTAGCGAACATCTATTAATGGATAAGCATTAAAAGAAGAAGATTAATAATTCGATCTTACTTAATGATTTTAAATGGCGATGGAAGGTGTTTTTAGAAGGTCCCAGGGAGTCTGATAATCGGCGAGCGCTAGTACGAAGTTGGTTTTCTACTGCTTCTCTTGTAACCCCAATATACCACGCAGGTGGTCGACCTGAGCGCAAACGATCTTCAATCGTCAAATCTCCACTATAATAACGATTATCAGATATGAAGACCGACAAATACTCAAGAGACACCCTTTGGAAGTCGCACTTTCCTTTTTGAATGAATGAAAATTAGACCCCATGATTTTAGTCAATTGGAATGGTATTTTCCAGTGCACCTTCACATTAATCTAGTAGCATTCCAATGTACTAAATTCCAAGTTACTAAATCTACTGTAGAGTGTTTAAATAAATAAAATAATTAAAAGACAGTGTTCATGAATTAACCCCACCGATAGAAACAGTATGAATAAATAAGAAAAACATTACAATATTAAACACCCTATCAGAATAAAATACCTAAGAAAAATTAATATCATATCGTAGAAACGACGACAAATATTTTCAACAATATATGTGCCAGCCCAAGATGAAAGGAAATCGATGAATTTAGACGTGCGGCCATAATAATTATCAAATAAGTTTAATACGAAAAAAATGTTACATATAATGTTGTTCCCTATTCTTAATGTTACCAAAAAGAATAAAGGATATAACAAATTTTAACAATTTTTAATCTTACTTATTATATCCGATATGATTTGATTATAATTAAAAAAAAAAAAACTAAAAAGCACGCTTTTCAAGCACATCAAAAAAGTTGAAAATATATTTTTTCTACGACCGTGCGTTTTAACCCAATTTCCCGCATATACTTTAGTTTTGAAGACATTCTTCAAAAGAGAAACAACTATCAAACCACCCGGGTTTGATATCAGTTGCTATGACAACCCAAGCGTGTAATTGTTAGTAAAACGTCTTGGAAGTGACCGAATAAGAACAATCTTCTTCTAAATTAAACCACATTAAACCGAATCCGATACAATAATATTAATGGATTCATCCGACGAAGAACTTCCCGAAGCCATTTTGAAGGCTGCAAATGAAACTAATTCCGAGCTGTTACCTGCCAAATCCAGACTAAAGTATGAGAAGCAATACGACCATTTTGTTACATGGTGTAAGGAGAAAGGGGCCAAAACTTTAAGGAAGAGGTATTTCTGGCGTATTTTTCAGACCTAAGTAACGTTTTGAAATCTAATACATTATGGTCCCGCTATTCGATGGTAAAAAGTTTCTCTGTTCTATAAATGACTTAAAACTGTTGCCGTCATCGTCATCTTTATGCGACCTGCAACCGATGCCATCCATCCTCATCGACGTCATCTATGCTTCAGTTGAAACCAAATAACTCCACTGGATCGGTAATTCTTACTAGTCTACAGAATAC
Source organism: Diorhabda elongata (assembly GCA_026230145.1). Lineage (NCBI taxonomy): Eukaryota > Metazoa > Arthropoda > Insecta > Coleoptera > Chrysomelidae > Diorhabda > Diorhabda elongata. The sequence goes on from CM047926.1 coordinate 41,661,213, forward strand.
AGTCGTAGAAAAAGTAATGTTCCTAAATCATGCGTAAAGTGTCTTTCCCGCACTTGACCGCTTGCCCGAACTCCGCTCCGCGTCGTTCGGGACAACTGCAGTGGCGTGCGGGAAAGTATCACTTTCCGCACTTGTTAGGAAAATAACTATTTTTAAATAAATAAGCTAAAAACAATAAGAATAAAAAATACTAGTATTATTGTGAAATTGTAATGATTCATGATTGTCTTAAGGTTAAAAAAAATTATATATTTTTTCCTTTTTAGTTTCATACGCTTTGTTTAGTTTTGTTTTAGTTTAGTCTAGACAAAAATGAGATTTTTCGTTATGTTCTAGTCATTAGTATTGTAAATCTCTAACGTGTACGGATGTAAAATTTAACAATGGGCAGACAGTTGTAAAATTTGTTTTGATATAAAGAGAATATTTGCAGTGATAATTTCTAAAAAGAATTGTTTTAGAGCATGAACGGAATCTGAACCCACGATTTGCTATTCCGGAGGTTGTCGCCTTATAGTCGAGGAGCTGGCTACAATAAAATGTACCGATAAAGTACACGACGTTTGAGTTCGTAAACCCCTAGAATATAGTTGTGACGTTACCAAATGGCTGTTCTGCCTGTTCGGACAGGAAGCATATGAAAATGCCAGCCGAGTTTCCGCGTCGAACAAATGTGCCTAAAAAACCGATGGGGTACACGCGTCAAAATTTTTTTGTAGGTTTTTATAGAGTTCAAGTAAGAGCGGTAAAGCACTGGCAGAAATGTAGCCGTTCAGAAAGCAGAAGCGATAAAGTCTGTTGGAAAACTCCTGTGAAAAAACCAAGATCGTTGAAGATGATAATGAGTGAACTCATATAATATATTTTCTCGAATGAATAAATTAAATTTGGTTGAAGTTGAAAGAGAGAAAGCGAGAAAAACTACTCATTCACTTTTTCTTTGTATTTTGACCATTATTACAATAAAGCATTTAATGATTTGCGTTCAAATTTTAATACTTTATTAATAAATCTTATTTAAGTATACGTTTCTGTTGTTGTTCATGTAGCAATACACTTGATTCTTTCCTTTTCAAAGCTCTTACAGTTTAATGTAGTCCGCTCGGCTAGCGAACGCAATTAAAGTGCTTGGATATACTAACAGTAATGAGCCACAAAAGAGTTCCAAACAAACAAATAAGCTCACCAGCCCATACAGGTGAAGGGTGTTAAAAAAATAATTTATTTTACTTAATTGATACTTTGCGTTTATAGTTTTAAGTTAGGTTAATTCAAATGTAGGTAAATATATTTTTTTGAATATTTTAAATGCTAGTAACATAGAAACAGTAATAAATAGTTAACATAATTGAATACTTATTTCTATAAAATCTAGAAAATGTTAGTAGATAACAGTTACCTTTATTCTAATCTGAGTCATCTATGTCGTATCCAGATTCATTACTAGTATCTTCACCTAGAATCACAATTATCTTCTTTCATTAGTAAACGACGAATTATTTGTTAGTTCAATTCCAATTTATTAGTTTTTTATCCTACGATCTCAATCTTCGAAATTTGTTGTTGCATATTTATCATTTGCCACCAAACTTAATTACAAAAGACTAACAAAAAGTGATCTTAAAAACTCTTATTACTTATATTAGCCAGAGATTACCGTCAACCTGGAAACACCTTCTTCATCAACTTTTTTCCAATACCACTTCGGCAACAATAGTATTTTCTCTAAAGACCCCCGAGAAGCTAAAGTGTAAAGCTCGTTGGCAGCAGTGTGTGGATGCGGAATACCTTGCAAATATATCATAAAAATTATAACTATTAGTATCTTAGGTTCGAGCCTTGAACACGTACAAAAACTTGAAGGTTGACAGCAGTCTGTAGGTGCGGAAAGTGCTACTTTGAAAAATTCTAATTGTATGTTTTCAATGTAGAAAATGCAGGAAAATATCTTGGAAATATTAAAATTATTAATTAAGAATTAATTAATGGAAAATTTTTCTAACATTATCATTTCTTCAATTTTCTCAAACACAAAACTAATTTATTTTAAAATAAGTTAACACCACAAGGTTGGAATTCAAGTTTTTTATCCGGCAATTGTGATATTATATTACTCTTGTGCTTCAACCATCAATTACATTTGTTGATCTTCAAATGTTACATATAAAAAGTAGTGCACTCACTAAAATTTATTTTATTAGACTGTGTTGTCTTTGATATCTAAAAAGAATATGTAATTATGTAACTGTAGGCATAAGAAATCATAGGATTAAAACCAATTTTTTTATTAAAAATCATCTAAATTTTTGTTCCCTGTGAATTGCTTGTAATATATTTACTTATCTCAAAAGCACCAAAGTTTGGAAGTTGATATGATTTGGTTGACACATATTTGTTTAAACATAAATTGTTGAATTTTTTTATTTTGAAAAAATTCAGTTTTCAAACTAAGTTTGAAGTAAATGTTCCCATTTGTTACTTTCCTCACATTTTTATACAGGAAAATTATGATACAAATAAATTCTAAATACTAACACTTTATTCAAAAATTATCGACATTGCTGAATTTTATTCTTTTCCTGTTGTCCAGTTGCCAGGCCTATCCCTTGTTAATGAGAAATCATAATTCCAGACATTTTGACTAGCTATGGGAATATCATCTGGTGGTATAACATTCCAATTATTTTCTTGTAATACTTTTCTACATACAGCAAGAATTCCAAACACCATTCCTGTATTAAATCCAACCATTGGATTTTTCTTCCAAGCTCCTACAAAGGCACCTAAAAACGTTCCAATAATTTGTAATTTTGTTTTCTATTGAAAATTACATCCAATCATTTACCCGCTGAAAAACCTCCAATGAACCAATTTAGCCGATCGTCCTTTTTTCGTAAGCTTGTAACACCATTTGTTACTAATACAAAAGTTGCGCTAGCTCCTAAAATTGGCGTTCCTACATAAATATATCGCCCGAAAGTAGGGAGATATCCCTTGGGATGCGACCAAGCTAACACATCAAAAGTTCCAATACCAAAAGCTGTGAGTGTTGCAGGTTTCATAACACACCATAATTTTCTAAATACGTCGCAGCCATCTGGAGTATCAAAATATTTATATGGTTTAACTTCTTGAGACATTTTGTTTGAAATTATATAAGTTGTCAAAATTATCACATAACCTCAGTTTGCAGAATCATATTCTTTTTTATTTCCTAACTCACAGAACGCCTTACCTTCAAAGCTGCCTAAATTGAAAATAAATTAAATATTGTTAATAGATTATTAGTTAAATGCTAGAAATTATAACAAGTTCTTTTTTAAATCCTGTTGAAAAAGCAAGCAAAACTTTATGTGGATAAAAACTATCAAAAGACAGAGACCCATTTTTTAACAACTTGGCTAATGCGCGAACCATTGTAAAAAGAATATTCTTTATAGAATGCGTAGGCTGATCAGACGTCCTCTTTTTTCCGGACATGTCCTCTTTTTTGAGGCCAATTTCACGTACTCTTTCTTTTTTGCCTTCCTGTCCTCTTTTTAATGCCTTGGTTAAAGTACGAAGTCACAAGGTAAAAATACAGAATCGACATTACCATTCTACTCCAAAATTTATATTCTATGTTTTCTACACAGAATATGATATACCTTTCTTTACAAATTTGCATTCTATGGTTTTGGCTGTATAGCTCAGTCCCAAGCAGGTTAAGAAGAATACGATCATAACCTACAATTTCTGCTTTCTTTTGCTCACAGCCAATGTTTTTGATGGTGTTTTTGTTGTGGAATGATCAATAATAAATAAGTGCAATGTTAAAAATTATTAAAAATCGCTCGTTTCTGTACCTGATGTTTTTATTTGGTCATAATAATTAAAAGTCATATTTTTTCACCTCTTTTTCTGTGAGGCAAATCTGGTCATCCTAACAATGCGCGAACATATATGTTTAAAGGTCATACTTTTATAAAGGTTTTGGAAAATTCTGACATAATGGGCATGATAAAAGACAAGTAGCCGAATGCCAAGTACTCGATTTATTTAAAAAATATTCTTCTCACATCTGTTGTATTATTTAAAAAAATTTGTTCATTTCTGATATTTAATTATATATTGACTTGTACCAAAGAAAAGTAACAGAAAATGAGAAATAATAAAAAAAGCAAAATCATCTGTTTTAAACTGTTATGTGCTTTTATAAATGGATTCATTGTATTATTTCAGAACTGATACAACAAATTAGATAGAATAAAACTTTTTCTCGTTTTTACTTTTGATTCTGGGTAATATTTAATATAGCAAAATGTAAATATAATACATATAATATAAATACTAGCTATCAGTTATAAAAGTAAAAGTTATTGTAACACCTACAAAACTAAAAATTTGAAAATATATGGATGAAAAAATTGCAACTCAGGTTACCAGTGAGGGTATTGCAAAATAGGCTTACATAAAAATTATTTGAACTTATGTTTGGGGTATCGTCCAAAATTCAAGAACTTATATTTTCCTTACAAATGTGATGCAATATTTTTCTTGTTGTGATCCCCTAATTAAAAGTTTTATTGAGAATAAAGCTCTATTAGGCCATCCAATGTTAACATCAAATTAAACTCTTTTTTGTAGTTCCTATTCTCAATTATTATCATCTTATTTATAAATTTATTAGGATTGTGATTCGACCACTCTAGTTAAATTATGTCCAAATGGTCCTGAAGAGCAATTATACAACCACAATAAAATCAGATATTATTCTGAGTTTGCTTTAAGAATGAGTTGCAATATATTAGCCTTGATATATTAAAATTATAACATCACTCAATAAATCGTGTGACTAACAAAGAAAACCACATTTTTTGCCAAAAATTGATTTTTTTCATCCTTCTAGACCTCTCTCATGCCGTGCTTGTTGAGGATTTGTCGTTTGCCTCAAAATAGGCTTTAGTTTCAGCAATTGCTGTTTCATTTGAGTTGAATTTCTTACCGGCAAGCATTTTTTGAGATCAGTGAATGGCTAGTAGTCATTGGTGGCGAGATATGGACTATACAGTGGATGAGGAAGCAAATTGAATTGTAATTTGTTCAATTTAACTATTGTTGCCATTGCCTTGTAAATTGGTGCATTGTCTTGATGAAACAGAGGTTTTTTCTTGGACATATGAGGCCGTTTTTCCTATATTTTTACATTCTAACGATCCAACAACTCTATGTAGTATTTGCTATTGATTGTCTCTCCCTTTTGGAGATAGTCCATAAAGAATATTCTATGCGCAACCCAAAATACTGAAGCCATAACCTTCATAGCTGACTGTTGTGCCTTTGGACACTTCGGACGTGGTTAACTGGTTGCAGTCCACTCAGATGATGATGATTTTTATTTCGGGTGGAAGTGAAGGATCCATGTTTCATTCATTGTCACATATTGAAGCAAAAAATCTGCTCTGAATCATCATCACATTGTTGTGTTTGATCGACTGTGAGTAAATGCTGCACCCATTTTGAAAAACCTTTCTCAAAATTGCAAACATATTGCCTTCTGATATCTTTACGGCCTCAACTATCTCACGCAATTTCAATTTATGATTAGATATAACCAATTTGTACACATTATTGATAATATCTGGAGTAACCACCTCAATTGGATGACCGAAACGTTCACCTTCATCGGTGCCTGTATGACCATGTTAAATTCAGCAAACCAATAACAAATGGTTCTTTTCAATGAAGCAGAGTCCGGATAACACTTTTGAAGCCATTGCTAATCAATAATAAATTAAAATTGTTTCGAATCCATTGTTCTGAAAATAGCAAAAGTAATGCCTGTCCCTTTTTCTGACTAATCGAAGTGTCACGAATTTTTAGACAAGTCATTTGAAAGCTGGTATTTTATAAACGTCATATGGATTTGACAGTTGACACTGGCAGCGTATCTGTGTGTCAGTCACACGACTTCCTGAGTGGTTAGAATAGAATAGAACATCCAGTATCAACATAAAATTACACTTTAATAAAAACACGAAGCGACGTTCATACATGACAAAAATCTCTTTCTGGCCTAGGATTCACAAACAATTAATGTGATCCAGGGAGAGTTTCCTAAAAGTCATTTAATAACATTACTTTTTGTTGATCTCTATCATTTCATCTGATTGTTGCTTATTAAGATTATTCAGATTATTCCTATATGTGCTTATTCTTTGAACTTCCGAATAAAAAGGTTATCTATGGTTTGGAGATTGAATATTCGTTTGTCATGTTCTGTCAGTTATATTTGTATAAAACACTGACGACTAAATAAATATTGATATCCGTGTGAAATTAATGTTCAGATACATATAATGACCATATATTATTCTATTTTAAGGACCTTATCTCTTTAAGCTTTTTTAAGGTTTAATGAGGCGGTGTCGAAATTATAAACAGTCACTTTTTAAAATGGGAGTAAACCAGAAGGCAAATTTTTGAAAAATGACTGTTCAGTATTTCTAGTAATTGATTATTCTAGTAATTAAGTTTGAACAATGGGTGACCATGAAGAAAATCAAGAAAACGTAATACCTAAACCTTTAGGAACCCTGCTAAATCATTTGGAAATTTCTGTATCAGAATCTGAAAAACGCATTACTGGATCACTAAATTTGAGAGATTTTTACACGGTTTATTTAATTGAAGTGAAGTAAGTAACCTGTTTGTAGAAAATATCACCATATACATTAGTCAAATGATTATTTGCTTGTTAATGAAAAGATTAAAGTTCAGTAATTCAAAGTCTTTGTTCTATTCAATTTTTTTTTTGTAAAAATGTATCCTATTAAATTATATGAGAGGTAATAAATTTTATATTTCTCTAGATTCATATATTATAAAGTAATTCTGGTTATTTTCTAATAAGATTAAGTATTATATTCCTAAATAGGAGTTACATGAAGTATGCATAATGTCAAAGAAAACAAATATTTGTATTTCAACGAAAAATTCAATTTTATGCTCACATGGTCTTTTTGTTCCTAAGACAATAAGATCAAGATACACTTTTAGTATTTCAAATATTAGCTTTTCTATAATTTTCTAATGCAACCACTTAGACTACTAAATCTAAAAATAAACACATAAAATTAGAGATGAAGTGAATAATAAAATTAACCAAATATTAGTCCCAAAACTTGTTAGTAGGTAATTGTTTACATTTTAGAAAATTTTTACTTTCATGGCTCCTACATATTAAAAATAATTATGAATTTGACTAATTCTAGAATAACAGATCCCGAGTTTCAAAAAAATGTTGGAAAATTAACTACAGTTTGGCGAAGATACACGGAATTTGAACAGCTTCATGATTATTTAGAGGTTACATATCCCTACATTGTCATTCCTCCTCTCCCTGAAAAGAAGGTATTATATGGATGGCAAAAAATATCCAACGATACATTTGATCCAAATTTTGTGGATAGAAGAAGAGCTGGACTAGAAAATTTTTTACTTAGGATTGCAGCTCATCCGATATTAACATGGGATAAGCATTTTATGGAATTTCTGCAACATGAGGAAGATTGGAGAGAATCCTATAAAGCCAATGGTAAGTAAAATATGGTTTTTTACTATGAGTATTATTTTTTAAGGGTGTTTTCTACTCCATTATTGAAGTAAATATGAAGTATCATAAGGTACTCAAATCAACTTCAAGAAAAGATGTATACAAATGAAAAAGGAAAAATACGGAAAGACTTGAAATAACGAATGAGCATTGAGAATTCTTTGAAATATATGAAAGTTATATGCCAATATATAACAGAAAAAAAACAACGGAAAGTGTACCTGGATGTTTGTATCTCAAATTTTTATTTGGGGGTATGACCTTAGATTTTTTAAGTGTTATTTTGTTTCTCATAGGAAGTTGTAAAGTCTTCAAAGGGAATGATTTGATTGGTAGCCATATGGACATTTTAGATTCTCATGTATCCCTCTGCTCACAAATTTGTAACACAAGTGACTAGCTACGGGAACACTGGTTCAATTTTGTTTCTAGTTCTGTACTTGTGTTGTCAATTAAACACAAAGAATTCTATTCTAACCTAAAACCATTTTTTAATAGTAGTTGTTTATGAGCTGTGAAATAGAGCAACATGAGTGCAGTCAATGCATCCAATTATCCCAGGTACATTATATTTTGAAAAGAACTTCAAACATTTTAAATTTATATTCAACTGAGAATAAATCATAATCATTTTTCTTTACTTTCTTCTAATTTCATTTAATTCAGGAATTGTTTGGGGGAATTTGATGAATTATTTCCTGTCTATTGAATACCTCAATAATTTTGTGAATGCATCGCCTCACTGATGATTGGGAGATATCCAATCAATAATTATTACCTACTACCAGTATCAAATAACTTCAATGCTGCCAATAACTAAATGAAATCATTCCATTTTAACATTTGATAGCCTTAACAACTTTTAATGGTATATCAATTATATACCTAACAGCTACATATTTGAAATAAGTTTATATAAATCAAAACCAAATAAAAAGTTAAACAATTATTACTACTGTGGTTTTTACAGATTTGTTCAGATATATTCTCATTGTGTCAAAACATATCTGGAAGTTCCTTTGATTAGTCGAAATATTTTTATAAATTGTCATCACTGAGTTGTGTTAGAGGATCTTTTGAAACAAATCAATGGGGCTGTGCAACAATTTTTTCAATTTTGTCCTTCTAGCAGTCCAATATACAGAAGATCAACATCATCACTACAATCCGTTATATATGACTACAATTATAAATGATATTCAAAATTATAACATTAAAACACTGTTTCCATGATAATGATAGGTAAGAATTGTATATTTACATGTGAATGCGAGTGAAATAAAGCGCTCCTCTTTGGCGGGAGCGTTTCTATTAGGAGGAGGGGGCAGGAGAATTGAGACAACAGTGAATTTCGATCCCCTTGCATTCAATTATATTGATATCGTTCCAAGCAAGCACTTGAGAATACTGGCCCTGGTATGTTGATCCATTGCAACTGTTTTTATTAGTATGGAAAAGAAGTGAAAAATAGTCAGTGGGTGTAGAGCGCTCCAAGATAAATTGAACTTTCAGTATTTTGTGATTGAGTGTAGTAATAAGTCACTATGAATCGCAACATCATCACAGTTACTCTAAATATATAGGAAGTTTGCGAATTGAAAAATTTGAAGCTTTGAATCGCGGACTGATATCGCAACAATCTTTGTTTATCAAAGAAAATACTTGCATGTAGCGGTTTGTTATCTAAATTCATCAAATCCACCAATTACTATTTTTAATTACTAATATATCTAAAATCAAATAATTATTTTTTATAATTCAACGATTACAAGGTATTCAACACTTCTTAAAAGTTACATAATTTCATCATATGCATATATTCGTTTCAGGCTATTTACAAATGGTTGAAAACAAATTCAAGAGCCTTAGCGTTTCGGTCAGACTTAAAAAACCTGATCCAGAATTTGAATCGGTAAAAGATTATGGTGCTTCTCTTGTATATAATCTTAATAATATGCTTAAAGCTCGATCAAGAGTTGCTGAAAAGCAATACAATGTTCATAAGCTTCATGCAAATTATGGACGCGTTTTTAGTGAATGGAGTGCAATAGAAAAAGATATGGGTGATGCTTTACAAAAAACTGGACATTATTTAGATTCGCTGGCATCAAGGTAAGGAAAAATTCTAAATATCTTTTTCTTTAGTTTTTTATTTTTAGACCCTTTGATATGCTTATGTTGCTCGATTTTAGGTCGTAAAAAATTGCGTTTCGATCTATTTCGGCCTTTATCAAAATATGATATTCGACACTGACAATTTACATATTTATATTTATCAATACATTAATTACAATATGACTATCAATAGTTTTTCCTTAGTTGTTACATTTCAAAAATATGTAACAGCCTTTAATTAAAGTATATTTGTAGTTGAATTGAAGTTTATAAAATAGAACTATAAATTTTACTTGAGCTGTTAATGTACTTTTTATCATTGATAGCTTTCTCGTTCCTATGTATGGGAACTATTTCTAAAAATTCCCTTTCCCTATTCGATTCCTTTTCAATAATTGTTGAATTTGAAGGTAATTTGATATATAATATTAATTATTTTATTTTTGGGTGTTTTAGATTTTAGTTTAGAGAAATATTTCGATAATATATTATGTCTATCAGCCAAACTAATCATTATTGATTTTTCTGTTACATAGGATGACACGAATTGAGGTTTGAATATCTTGAAGACCAAGTTTGTTTTGTATACCAACTGTATTGTTTTTTTATAATGTGATATTAACCCATTAGCGTCCAGCGTCCTCATGTGAGGACATTTAAAATAAACATTTCTGGAGCCACTACAAAAAAAAAGCCGTGAGCAGCAGAGCTCCATCACGAAAGTCGAATTTTTCGTCGAATGAAGAATTTAACTAATACACAAAAAAATCTTTCCATCACCCTAGCAACGATCATATTCGTATTTTTCATTAAATAGGAGGCGGTCCCGTTCATCAATTACAACGATCAAAATGATTTCGGGCGTTTTGTGCTAGAAGAACTGAAGAAGAAAACTTTCAACTTGAGAAAGACAATTCTTCAACATCACCCCTACTTGCATGCAAAGTTCGAACCCTCTAGTTAAACTGTTTCTGGCCAAAAAATAAGAAAATATAACAAAAATGACCATAAAATGGAGAGGGGTGGAGATGGATAGTTTCGACCTTAGGCAGGAAATCATCTCGCAACTAATTGAACCTACAAGTGAAATTTCATTTTTCAGTCGCTTTTCGTTTGACCTGCAGAGGTGAGCAAAGGTCAAAAACCACTTTTTTCGCACTGCGACCCCTCGAAATATTCATTTGTTTTCAACCAAACTCTAATAACATCAATCCGCCGCCAAAAAAGCCATGTATGTTAATTTTGAACCAAATCGGACCCATTGCAATTGCTCGAGAGACGAAAATCTATTTTATTTATTATGTTACTCTTAAACAAAATTGAAAATTTATTTATATTAAATATAAAACATGTTAGCGGATCCATCAGTATCATCACTTAGATCCAAATCTACGGGATCGATGGAACTTTCAAAACAAATTTCAATCAAAATTCCACATATTCGGCTCTTCTTTTATTTTTATTTGACCCTAAATATGTTCTATTGGGTTTAATTTAACTTACGGTGATAGGGTGGCAATAGAGGTAAAATTACACCCCGTTTTCCAACCATTTCATCAAATACATATATCATATATTTACCTACATGATATCATGCTTAGTTCAGCAACGCAATTTGCAAAATTAGTTGACTGAAACCAATATTTTTCTTAGCAAGCCAATCTGCTTTTCTCCATTGGGAGGATGATGGGAGAATTCTACAGGACATTTGTGGTAACAAGCATTATCCATAACAAGAACAGATCCTGGTTTAGTTTTAAAGAATATATGTAAAAATCGTTTTTCATAATATTTTGTATCCATTTTCTCCTAATAATAGCAGTTTTTTCATAGACAAATGCATTTAAACTTATACATATACATTGCGATCCAAAGGATCTATTGTTTCGTCTTTTCATGCTGCAATACTGGGAAACCAAGTGTTTACAACTGATGTGTTAATATGTGGGATTGATGTAACTACCAGGGACCTTCGTCTTCTATGTCAAATCATCCAGATGTAGTGCTCTTGTGTTCCATAGTGTTACAGAAAGTATGTGGATAGACGTTTTGTACTCTGTGCAACAGAATCTGCCCGATGCATTATCTGCTAAATCTTGTCTAGCGTCTCCAGGCGTCCATTGAGGTGATAGTGTCCCTATAAGACTCCTGCTAGAATTCGTAGGTTATTGTTACTTACGTTGATATATTAAGTAGATCTTCCTTGATATCTGTTTAAGCTACAATTCTTTAGATATATATATACATATATATATATATATATATAAACTACAAACCATCATAATCGTGTTCAGGAGGTCTCAAAACGTGGGAAAAATGATGTGCCCCCCATTTTTCTTCTAATCATGCCTACCGTAATAGTCTAATTTTTCAAGGAAAACCTCTTTACACACAATGCAACAGTTTTGGACCTGTAAACTGTTGAATTACATTTTTCAATGATTTGTTAGTTTTTGCTTTAAAGAATTTTTTAATGTTTCAGTATAGACGCAAATCTTGAAGACGAGGAACTTTTAGCGGACCAATTAAAAGAGTACTTATTCTTTGCTTATGCCCTACAAAACGTTTGTAGAAATCATGAGTTGTTGCAACTTCAACTGGAAGACGCCGAAGATAACGTTTCCAATAAAAATGTGGAACGAGTTAGAGTTCAACAAGGAAAAACCGGATTGATGTCAAAGTTATTCGGTGCAGTAGATACTGAAGAGGTGCGAGAATACAAATTAAATTCATTAGATCAACAAATACAAGAGGGAGTTGCAGCAGTTGATAATGCCAAAGAAGGTATATGGTGAGTAATACACAGTTTTTTTATCAAATAAATAATTTACATTTGGCAAAAATTTTTTTTTTTCATTATTTGGAATAAATCAGCAAGTAGTATATGTTGACATGACAAATTGGCTATCATTCAATCCACCTGTTTTGCCAAATCGCCAAACGAATATAACATTCAACAATACAGGCGAATAATAAAATTGCTTTGTGCAAATGCGTTTGCACAAAACTTTCTTTCTGCCAAAAAGAAAGTTGGCAGTGTGGTAGAAAAATTTTAGTCCTCTAGCTCAGGCCTGTATCTATACAGGTCCAATTCATTTTAGACCTGCCGTAATTATTCTGCGAAGGAAAAAATGGCAATGAGGTAGAAAAATTTGAGCTCACTGGTTGAGTAAATAATTAACCAACATCTGTACGCTTTTACATCGTGAAACTGAGCTAAAGGTAAACAACAACGACAATGACTTGTATTTGATATATATATATATATATATATATATATATATATATATATATATATATATATATATATATATATAATTTGATATTTTACTAGTCCATAAGGGTGTAAGAGCGTCCAATGCATTTGTGGGTTTTGGGCTGGCAGTGCCATTGGTCCATATTTCTTTGAGAACGATATTGGCCATCATATTCATGAAAATATTTTTTAGGCTTCCCTGAATGATCGCCAACAATATGTAGTTTCAACAGGACGGAGCTACGTGCTACATTGAATATTCGGCACGAGCGATTTGAAGACATGGTCATCTCAAGTATATGACTGGTCACTGATATGACGTGATTTGACTCTTTTAGACTCGTGAAGTTTTCTTATGTCAGAAAATAAGTCTCAAACTTCAACGGCCCTCAAAGCCAAAATAATCCATGTCATGGATAAATTTAACCTGATTCATTCACCAAGTTTATGGAAAATTGGTTTCGTGCTGTGACGGATATTTGAACGTCACAATATTCCGTATCCCATGGCATCAACAGGCATTTCGAATGAATAAAAAATATCGATAATTTCTCACACTTACAACAGAAATAGATGTAATGAAAAATAAGATTAGAGCCAGGGCCGGATTAAGATTTATAAGGCCCGGGGCTAAAATAATGACGGGGCCCCCTTAAGGAATTCGGAAACCCGGAAAAATTCACAAAATAATATCAATACGTTAGATTTGTGGTATCAACACATCAAAAAATACAGAATGATTTCCAAATGATGGGGCCCTCTTGGACCTGGGGCCCGGAGCTATAGCCCCCCCAAGCCACTAGCTTAATCCGGCCCTGATTAGAACAAGTAAAATTTTTTTTAATTATAATATGAATAAATATAACTATTATATATAAATATAACCCTGAGTGGTGAAACAAACTATGTTAGAGCTTGTGAACGTAAATTTTGCACGCATGGAATAACAAAAATATGTAATTCTGAATCAATATTAATACTTGGTATCTAATCATTCATCATCACATTTGTGATGAAAATTGGAAATAGGCAATTTCTAATTTTTTCCTCTGGTTGAAGTTTGTTAGCCAGAAAGCAAAGAAACGAGAAAAAAGAAACAGAAAGCGTAAAAACACCGAAGAAATCGAAAAATCCTTTTTTAGAAGGTTCTTTGTTTACGTGGTTTTTGCAACAAAGGCGATTGCATGTTACTGTAAGTGGTGATATATGATTTATGAGAAATCTAGCACTTTTCATCGCCAGATCACAAACTCCAATACCGGGTTTAATTCAAGCTGGGGATGGTTAGACATATTTAAAAATCGCCACGGAATAAGACGTTTAAAAATGACCGGTGAAAAACTGTGAAATGACGAAGCCGCTATCGGACTAGAGTTACAGAAAGTTATTAGAGAACGAAACAGATTGAAAATGTTGTCGAATCTGAATTATACTGCCGATTATTGTTGAGCAGTCGGCTTCCGGAAGGAAAATGAATTAAGATGAGGATGACATTTAAATCAACCATCTTTCTCTGTTTATTATCGTGCACAAAAAAATGCTCGGGTTTCCGAAGACTTGTTTCTTGAGTGTTTTAAAACGGAATTCGTTCCCGCGGTCCGTCGCCATATTTTGTCCGTCGCCATATTTTGTCCGTTAATTTGCCTTCTCAGGCACTTTTATTGTTGGATAATTGTCCTGGGCATCCATCAGCAGATGAACATGTCTCTGAAGACGGCGAAATTTTCGCAATTTTCCTGCTACTTAATACCACGCCGTCTATTTAACCGAAGGATCAGAATGTTATATAAAACGGATGGATAAAGTTGATAAAATCACTGGATTTCTCACTCATAATGACGAACCAGAAGATGATGTGCCTTTAGCCCAGGTTTTCATAGGTTGATGAGACCCAATAATTCTTAAATAAGTGAGGCAGAAACTCAAAAATGAGCTGCTGCTGGTGTCGAAAGCGAATTACAAAATGAATGAATGAAGTGTTAACTCATGTGCGAGCGGCTATATGTGAGAAGGATGAGCACGATGAGGACAATAGCGTTGACATTCTCGCCTGGTAACTCAGAGGCAGTAGTTGAAAAAAAACCTTAACCGAAAAAAAAAATATATACACAAAAAAATTTTTTAAAAATATTCTTCAAATTGAATTTTTTTAAAATCGAAAGCAGTTGCGATAGAGGGATATATTGAAAAGATTTCCACCAAATTTCGATGGAATCGGTCAAGAAGAACTTGAGATATTATGTGCGTTTAAAGTTTGAGAAACAATTCCAGTAGAATAACTCGTTCCACTCTGACCCTACGTCACAAAACTTGGAAACCCGGAAATAATGGGAATTTTTAAAAATTCGTTTAAGGACATATTCTTAAGGGACTAAGCACTTTGAAAATGTGCAAAAAATCGACTTTTTCAAATTTCTAGACCAGAATACTTTAAACAGAACCTTCTGGCACCACAAACAATAATTATTGACATGCAATTGCAAATCAAGCGCATCCCGATGTTGGTTTCGGAATGTGTTGACCGGCTAATTAGACAGCGGTTTTTGTGTCCGTGCAAATAGTTTTATAAAATTGGTTTTTGGCCGGCTAGATCGATCAAATACCTAAATGTGCGTCGTCTCAACATTATTTTCTGACTTGGAATGGGGCTATATTATTGATATGAGAGAAATAACTTTTGTAAAAAATGAAAAACGCAACAGTGACCACACACAAGGAGGACGATACTTATGAATCACCGTTTATTTAAAATTTTTAATAAGTATTTACAAAAATTCTTTTAATTTTTTTCTTCTTTTTCAGTGATTTTAGCAACAAAGCAAAAAGTGATATTGAACGGTTCCAAACCCAGAAAGTCTTGGATCTCAGAGATACTCTTAATAATTATGCATTCTTGCAGCTAAAGGTTTCCAGAAAGGTAATAATTACTAATATTGCTATTTATGTTGCCAATGAGTTATCAAAGTCTTCGATAGCTTATGCCCCCCTACACCGTAATCTCTAATACACTGTTTAATATAATAAGCTGTTAAAATTCAACCAACGTCTTAAATAATAATGGCTTGCACCGTAATTTATGTGATTCAAATTAAAGTTATGTCGCCGATCTGGGGAAATGAAATGAATCGGCACAAACGCCTACCTTCAAAAGCAGTTTTTTTGTGTTTTTTTTTTCTATTTTAAGAGTATCTTGTGATATACAATGAATGCAAAACGCGTAAGATCTTTGAATTTTTCTTCTGGTATACATATAAATAATATCATCGCAGAATTCAAAACCGTTATCGAAAACAAAGAAACGAACTAACATAGAGCGGTAAATCTAAGAGCAGCTTAAATAAGGACAAAGGGCCAATTCCTTACAGCCCACTCTATAGTTTAGTAGTCAAGGAATAATGGAAAATCGAGAAAATCCCATTATTCACAAGTTATTTTCTTTCCAACGTTAATTTGAACTCTACCAAGGATCATCGGATATTACAGCTAAAGCAGCATATATTAAAATATAATAAAAAGTTGGCTATGGCTATTAGAAGAAGTGAAATCGATATCGACACTTAATTTGCTCAAAAATGTTAATAACCGTTGACTTTTAAGATCTTATAAAAAATTACCTAGATTTGTAAAATGGTACGCTTTGTTATATACTCTTTTGGGAAATCCCATATTTACAATCTCCAGAAAACCAAGATCATCTTCATATATGTCTTCTGCAGCTTTTACTGTTGCCTTTCTTGCATTCTTTTAACACAGCAAACCCAAAGAATGTCTTGTTACTTATAAAAGCACAGATAATAATATTGTGTAATACCAATAGCGATAATTTTTGTTTCTGCTGTGAATTACCTGAATTATAGGTTAGAAACTGTTAAACTAAAGATTAAATCAGTTTAAGGCCCCGTTTCCAGGGGTTTAATTTAATGATAGTTTAAAGACTTGCCTTAATACACAGTGCAATTCAAAAAACAGTATTAAAATTTAAACCATTATTAACCTTACCTTACGGTGCAAGTGGTCATTAGTGGATTAAGACTAGATTTTGGTTCATTCTTAGATTCCCACCTATTGCACAAATATTTACTAATTATTTTATTAAGAATGTGATTTTCAAAGATTTAGATCTGTTGTTACTGTTGGTTCCTAATTAACAGTGCTAAGTAGTATTGGTAATATGGCTATATAACCCTTTGATGTCTATGACACAAACCTTCACCAATCAGTTATCAAGAATATAAAATATCGAGTATTAGATTATGGCTCAACACTTCTCGCGAGCTAATTGTATTTTTTTGGCTGATTTGATAGTTCCAACAGTAAACAAATAAACCATCATAAGTACATTCACTGTCAAAAATGTCAAATTTAAAGATGGCAATAGACTACGGGAGTGCTGTCGCCACACACCGCCATTGTTAGCTCAAGTCCGGGATCACTTTCCAAAAAAAGTTTGAACTGCTTCTTCAATGGTATATATGGTTAGTAATTTGTGATTTCTACGTACTTTTCTTTGATACATTTTGCTAGAAAACCTTCTGGCCCAAAATACATTACCATCCTATACAAAAGTTATGCTGATTAAATACTTTCTAAATAAGTTTAAAGAACACACTCTACTTCACAAATTGAAAATTGAACTACATCTATGACGTCACGCTCTGGTTGTCTAATGAGCAATGTAACGAATTGTCAATATCAGCTGATGCCCATTTAAAAATGGCCGCCGTGGGGTATACAAATTTCTTGTGCCGTAAGTTTCTGTGTCATTTGTTTGATTTTCGACCTTACTATTTCCAGTTTTATTTCGAATAGGCTTCTTAAAGAGTTGTTATTTATTGGTTTGTTTTTCGACTATGCAGGGCTGTGCGGTAATTATGGTCTGCAAAGTAAGAATATGGGAAACTTGTTGAAAATGTGCATTATTTTGACTAAAGCTCTTGTCTACTAATGAAAAGGGGTAAACTCGCTTGAAGTATGTCTGTGTACTTCTAAGCCGCCACTGTGTTATCATTTTACAACCTTAGAAGAAATCACAATGTTTTAAATTGTTTGTAAGTTACCTTCCGGACTACAAAAATTACAATTAGTTTCAGTTTCGGCTGTAATAGTTTCATACTTAAATTATATTGTAATTGCTTTCTCATTTACACTAATAACATTTGAAATACATCTTATTTAAAATCCGTAAACCACTGCATCATGGGAAGAAAAAAAAAACTGTCAGGTTCAGAGATGATTTGAGAGTGGAATGCAAACCTAGTATCGATCATCTCTGTTATGCACTATAATATGTCAAGACAACAAAGTCGAATAAACGTGTGCAGTTATAAAATATTCCATCAACGAATGGAGCAGCACACCAACATTTCAAGACTATTTTATCATCCGCACTAGATGAATTATTCAATATAATATTCTGTAACTGCAAAAGTGGTTGTGGCTCAAGATGTGGATGTAGTAAAGCGTAGCTTACGACCGTTATTAATGATGATAGAATTTTTGACTCAGAAATTATGGATGAATTGGAAACAAATGTCGTTGAAGACGGTAATGAAGAGGAACTTGAAATTCTGCAGCAGAGGGAAGATGACGACGATCATGATAAAGGAGAAGAAGAGAATTAAAATTGAACTTGTTCTCGAAATTTTTATTAATTTTGACAATAATAAATCTATAAAATAGCACATTTAATGAAAACATTGATCAAAAGTTTATTTCTTTTCTTCTTTATTTATATAGAAAGTATGAATTAAATTAGACTTAAAATACAATACGGTACTTTCCTCAACAATTTCTTAATTACATGGGCAGGTAAGTGTTATATAATAAATTGACATAAGTGAAAAAAATTAATTTAATCTAAAAGTTAATAAAAATGTCAATTATACATTTAGCAATAAATTATAACCTTAATATTACGAGTTTTTGATCGAGACTACCAGTTGACCTCAGATAATTCTCTAACCGCGCGCTCTACGCCCTCTATCTCGAAAATAGTTAAAGATATAAAAAATTGGAAATACAAAATATGTAGAGAAATGAATTCTCTACAATATTGATAATAAATCCGAATAGCGTAAAACCCATAGAAAACAAGAGACTATTAAAAAACCGGGAAAAAAATCGATTTTTGTGACCTTTGAACCCTGATTTAAAACTTGCCTCCATCCAATTATATGTTCGGGAATAGTTTTAGGATGTCAAATTGAATCTTTTGACTTCAAACTCTGATGACAACATTCCACTTACTACTGGCAATGAGACACATTATGATTTTTTAAAACATTCGCAATAACTCTACAGAAAACATAAATTAAAAAAACTCATTCAAGTCGATTGAACACAATTTTCTAAATAAAAAAATGTATTTGAAACAACTGGGCTATAGAAGATATTGAGATCTAAGTTATTCAGTCGTATTCTTTAATATCGGTATATAGACTTTTTTTTTTGTTTTAGGGCCTCCAAACTTGGACTCAAATACGTGACTGTCTACAAAGTATTCCATAAGCTTGATATTCTCACGTACTTAGAAAAAACACTCATATTTTTACAACTTATTGGATTCCAAGATTTTAATGTACCTACATATCGTCTATCTAAGGGGCACCATAACATATCTCAATTTCCGAGTCGAGCATTATTCTCAACTCAAATTTTGATATAAGATAATAACTAAAGAAAATAACTGAAGAAACTGCTCTTGAAAAGAAGTCCATAGCACTGGAATCTCTGTATAACTAAAGATAACGTGATATATTTCATTGTATTGTCAGTACTTCTTGATAAACAGATTATACATCAAAAAATTAGATATTTACAAAGAACGTCGGTTTGACTGTTCAATAAATCCAACCAAGAATCGTTTTATAATTATGCTAGTAATTTGAGATGTACAACCGAATTTATTTTGTGGTACATATTGGTATGTGATACCAATTATTATATATTAAGTTATTTTTTGCGCTGAAATCCTAGCTACTGGCTAGAAATACTGAAGATGCTATTAACAGAACCTGCAGTTAAGTTCGAGTTTTTGGAATCTTTGATGATATTTATACTGAACACAATGTTTACACTATCATTACACCAGCACTCACAATTACATTGTCTGAGTCGCTTTTCGATAATCAAGTTTTCGTCTTTTGTTCCAGTTTTGTTCAGTGTTTTGATAGACCATAATTCCAGTTAACTAGAAGGCTTTTTAACCTTATATGCAATAAATTCATTCGGTAGAGAATTCGGGCCAATGGATGTTCCCTTCGAGGATATGGATTATAGTTTAATGAAACGATGAAAACTCGTATCGAAAGTAATTTATTACAATATAAACTTAATAAAATTAACAAACAGCGATGGAAAATGCTTACAAACGCGAACTAATAGCAGAGAGAATATTTGTTTGACATTCAGACACGATTTTAACATCTTAACTTATTTGGGCGCGCTATTCTGCTACATCTCGCTTTCGCTCGTGGGCTGACACGAAATTATTAATGTAGATGCAAGAGTAAAAGATGAACAACAGTTATTTCCTTTACATAATGTTAGGTATGTTTGTATGTAGAAAACTTAAATGAAATTGTTTTCTATTGGTGGAGCTCTATCAAAATGTTACACAAAATACTAAATTTAATGTTCCGATTTGTTAAAAATTACACAAAAACAATAATCAGTTATATCACAAGAGCTTCGAGTAACGAAACGTAATATGCGAAAAATCACGATAACGAGCTCCAGTCAAGTTCTGAGTGAAAAATAATAATTGATTATTTCCGATTGCTCATTGAGATTCTTTACGATTATATAATGAATGGACCAATAATAATGAATCATTTTTTTATTATTATAGAACGTACAATTACTGGAATCATTTATGAAACCTGTTATCTGTCAATGAGCTTGTGCTAGATTTTCCATCGACTCAACTATCGAGTCAAAATTGATAAGCGTCAACGATTTAACCACGACTTAACTATTTAGTTGTGTAGAGTGCGCAAATTGAAAATTAATGATTAATCGAAAAGCTCTGGTCAATGATCTCCTTTATTTGGAGGATGAATAGGGAAAGAAGATAATCTGTTTATCCTGTTTTTAACAACAGATTACCTCATGGAAGATTCCACACGTTACATGGTAAATTGAAGAAATTATTTTACGAATTGGTACGTCCATCCTGAGACGACTTCTCGACACAACTCCTCTATCAATTTTTATTAGAAATATCATCCAGATACGACTTCCATGCAAACTTCCTCCCATATCTTTTTCTACGCTATTAATGAACTTCTCCGTGTCGTTTGCCATGGTGACAAGAGACGTGACTTCGCTTCAAATGATTATACGAGACTCGCAGTCGCGGATCGATTATTTAGTCGGCACACATCAATACAATACAATACAAATTGTGCGCTTGATCGATAGTTGTTCAACTTTTCATCAAAAGCAAATCGATAAAGCTTTTTGACTTTTTTGTCGAGAAACTATCGAGCTGACAGTATGTGTGCTAAAAATCTTGTTTTAAACATATGATACACAACAAAACAGTTGTCCAAGTAAAAGTTGTATGTATGCGCTAGCCCTTATTCCGGAAGGTTTTTGAAATGTTATTTATCGTATCAGCCGGGCACTTTTCCAACTTTTCTCCCATTTTCCTTATTCTCTCTACCTCCCATGAGTAGTTTGTAGAGGAACAGTTATTTTCGTCTTCTATACGGTAGAAAAAAATGATATGTTGCTCCTTAGCCGACAATATATTATAATGTTTTTGTTATTTATTTTAATATTTATTGACGTTACTTTTTTTTTCATGCTTGTTTAATACTAAGGTTCACTAAAATATCCAAATGATGATATTCAATAAAAAGTTTACACAAATTATTTTTGTAATTTTATTTATAATTGGAAATAAAATTTTTCTTTTCATCTCCAGTACAAGGTGAGTAGTAATCACTATATTTATGATACGGTAAGATGTTTTAAGTATTCATCTTAATCAACGAAATAAGTTGATGGTAAAAACATGCATTCTAATTGATATTTCAATATACATCCACCGGCATAATTCACAGAGATAACTAACAAACTTGTCAGTCAACTCTCTTTTGCACAGTGGTTACAGCCCAGCACCATGCATTCATTTTTGCAATTATGTCATTTGCAGTTGCACAACAAAACAAAGTCCATAAGAACTTAGTGCTTCCGATATAACTCAAAATTAGAAATACGCAAACCAGGTTAAAAACTGTTCATGTTCAAAGTGTGAACTTCTAAATGTTGTCCGATCGTCCTGAAACTCGAGACAGTTAACGTTTGCATCACTTGGACGCAGGGCAAGAGCAAAGTCATTTGAAATTCAAACTTTTGGAAATCCTAGTGGATAGGATATTGTTTCATATTTCATTGTCCCAATTTGCTCTTTATTAATTTCACAGTGATCAATTTGTTGGTATCTCAATATATTTTGACAAGTTGTAGCTCTCTAGACACGCTTTCTAATATGAAAAAAACCGCTTTCTATCACTTACTTGAATTCGCCTCATATCCACAATTCTGTTTAGATTTGCATAGAAGTAACTCCTCTGGTACTTGAAACTTTTTTTTTTGACTACAATATCTTCATGTGAATACACCCACTTCATGACACCTATTTACAACTCTTTGAACTTCTTGACACCCTCAACACTACCATCTCGAACTACAGCAATAGCTCTTGCTGAATCGTAAAAAGAAACTTCCATATGTCAAATTACCATTGAACAAGAAAAAAATTAACTAAAAAGTTTTAGACTACACAAATGATAATAATGTAATAATTTTTTATGCAAAAAACTTTATTTTTAAACTTATTTTACTCTCATACTCATTTTCATAAACCCTTGTATCATCTGCAAATATATTGTGCTATTGTAATAAATAAAAAAATGAAGTATAAAAGTGGAAAAATTCTTCCATATGTATTTTTAACAAAAGGATCAAATTTGCTTCACCTTGTACCAGATGGCATATCCACAATTTCTTTCAAATCTAAACTATGCATATAAAGGGTTTTCCAATAAGAGGTGTTATTTTGAACAGCCCGCTATTTCGGTAAATGTCACTTTTGAAGCTGTCATTTTTTGACATTTGACAAGTAGAAACTACGCCATTAATGAAAATGGAACGATACACGCATCAACAACGCATTGGAATTATTAAAATTCACTATAAAAATGATGAAAGTTTGGCAGAGACGGTTCGTAAAACTAAAACATTTTTGGATCGACGTGAAGCACCTTCTCGGACCGCAATACAGAAATTGGTGGGAAAATTTGAGCTCTTGGGACAAGTTAGTGATGTGAAGAATAAAACCCGTGCACGTCGCTCAAGAACAACTGAGAATATTGCTGCTGTAGCCCAAAGTGTTGAAGAAAACTCATGTTTGTCCTTTCCTCGTCGTTCTTTGGAATTAGCCATTCCACAAACGTCATTACATCGTATTTTGCATAAAGACTTGGGTCTTAAGGCCTATAAAGTTCAGTTAACACAAGAACTCAAGCCGGCCGATCATCAACAACGTCGTGTCTTTGCTGATTGTTTAGGTCATGAAAATGATCCGGAATTTCATCGAAAAATCATCTTAATTGATGAGGCCCATTTCCACCTTGGTAGTTACCTCAATAAACAAAATTGTCGAATCTGGGGCTCGGAAAAACCCAAGAGTTATTGTTGAAAATCCTCTCCATCCTCAACGCGTGACTGTTTGGTGCGGTTTATGGTCTGGCGGTGTCATTGGATCTTACTTTTTCGAAAATGAGGCTGGAGCAACAGTTACGGTGAATGGATTGCGCTATCGAGAGATGATTAATGATTTTTTATGGCCGGAATTGGATGGATTTGGACAACGTTTACTTTCAACAAGACGGCGCTACGGGCCACACAAGCAACGAAACCATCGATCTTTTACGGGAAAAATTTCCGGACCGTGTTATCTCTCGAAGAGGTGATCAAAATTGGCCACCGAGATCTTGTGATTTAACACCTTGCGACTTTTTCCTTTGGGGCCACGTGAAAGTTAAGGTCTACGCCAACAGTCCAGCATCGATTCAAGAGCTCAAAGATGGAATTCGTGAGGCTATCGAGGACATAGGGCAGCCGCTTTGCAATTTGGTTACGGAAAATTTAATGAAAAGGATATGGTCCTGTAAGCGCAGTCGTGGCGGCCATTTGGCTGATGTTGTGTTCCATCATTAAGGGCATACCTTCCTCTTTAAAATGAAATAAACATCCGATCATTTATCTCAAAAAATGGCATTTTTTTTTGAATATCAAAATAACACCTCTTATTGGAAAACCCGCTATATTGAAAATAACTAATTTGAGTGTTTACTCCTTCAGTTTTTTAAGTGGATGGATTATTTTGTCGGCGAGTGTATTTCTATTCATGTCCATTCAATTAAAAACCAAAACTATGTGAAACAAAACAGCCTAAAGTGCTCAAATCAGGAATATATTGGAATTGCGGGTCTAATAATTTGTTTGAAAATTGAAATTTTGTTTTGTACGGTAATAACAGAATTAATGAATTTATCTGAACAGTTTTTTGTATACACGTGCCTTAGGGTGAGGTGAATAATCGATCAATATTTGAGAAGAACCCAACTGAAGGTAACAAGGTCAAAATTAGTAATTTTATGGACTTCCCGATGTCTTAAGCATACATAAAATGGTCGAGGCATACTTCCAATGATATGATCGAGTATATCATTCCAAGGAACTCATATCTTAAATCAAAGTGCTGCTAAGATCTTTGAAGAATGAGATAAAGGTAGTTAACTTCTTATACGTGTTTAAATCGACTGATTTTCCTCAAAATGAGGCGAAGTAATTCTAACTACATGTTGTGCAATATAGAATGTAGTTAAACGTCTCTGTCAACATTATGAAGTACTGGAAAAATTTGTTTGGTTGCTGTAACAGGTCTTGGAGTAACGTATCAAAATAACAGATTTCTACTACTCACCTCTGAAATAATTTGGAAAATTTATTCTGCCGTTCTTCAAATTGGAAAATAACTACTTTCCTGGCTAATGTCTCGAAGAATATTGAATTACAACCCCCCTGAAGAGCGTGATGTAAAATATCCCTCGTAGGGATATTCTCGTAGACAATTTTGGGAATCACCGATCTATAAGATTGAACAAAGGATTAAAGCAAATCCTATTTGAATCTAAAGTTTGGAGGGAAATTATTTTAGTCTTCTGATATTTGATTCGATGTTAAATGAATCACACTGTATACATAGCTAATAAGATCCTGTTGATTGTTTTACTGGTATAAATCGATTGTGTGTTTTTCTGACGTTTGAGGCAAGAACCTATTGAGCTCAAAGAAATTATTAAAGATCAGTTTTGAATGACATAAAACTTTTCTCCTCGTTACGTTGAAATGAAAGGAGTTCGACGTAGAATTGATCAAATTTATGTCTACATTTTGTCTGAAAAATCCTCGTACTAAAAAAACTTCTAGTTGAAGGATTCAATCATCATCAGCGATTAAAAAAGGATATTTTGAACTCACTATTCATATTGCTCAGAGACGAAATACATAATTTTGTAAAGAAAAGGGATAAATCACGTCAAGTAAGCACCCCAATTTCCAACCCAAGCAAATGTCATAAAATAATTATTTCAATCGAATCTACCCGCAAACACAAAGATAGAAAAGATAGTATTTTAACGTAATTATTTGTTTAAATATTTTTTTTATATACAACAAAGATTTATGACTTTTTTTAGACAATAATCAATTGTTCTCGAACTACTGAATGTTTTGACATGAAAATTGATGTGCATACCTATGAAATATCGCCCTCTCAGATAAAAAATATTGCGATGTGTTATTAACAATTTTTCAATATTTTTAATAACTTTTTTATAAACAATTGCTATTTTTATTAGCTTCTCAATGCTCTAATCGCCCAGGCTTTCGATGATATGTAGAATAACTATTTAAGAACGAGAATATGAAAAAAAATTTCACTGCCCGCCATAAGTTTGCTCGGAAAATAAATAATTGCAAAGCCGCCCGGCCGTCCGGCTACGCGGCGAGTGTTCGTTACTTTATTTTTTGCGTGCGCTTTCGATTAAAACAACTTCTATTTTGAAGATTGAAGAGTATTCAGCAATCAAACAACGCAGTATTCATTATATTATTTATTCAATTCATAATATGCACACATATCGATCGTACATTGAATAAAGTAAAAAGATCAAGCGCGCCAATTCAAGTGACTTACGCAGATTCGCGTGATTTTTTGTTTTTCTTATCAATTTTCACGACTACATTATTCGTAGTTTTATTGTCATCCGAAAACACTTTGCAAGCTAGCTTTCCTGCATCTATGGGCTTGTAGCAGTGATATTGGCGCGTATTCTTGATTGTTACGGCTTCTTCATATCTTTTCATTATGACTGTCATGCTCTTGTTGAGTACAAAATCGAAACTGATTTTTTTGAAAAAAGTACAAGCCCATTCATACAAAGCTTTTGGAGTTGTTATATGTCTACTGTTATATCGCTGCAAGCTACATGTATACGCATGTTTTTTCACGGATCCTCCTATACCGATCCGTGAAAATACATGCGTATACATGTAGCTTGCAGCGCGATAACAGTAGACATATAACAACT
Source organism: Diorhabda elongata (assembly GCA_026230145.1). Lineage (NCBI taxonomy): Eukaryota > Metazoa > Arthropoda > Insecta > Coleoptera > Chrysomelidae > Diorhabda > Diorhabda elongata. The sequence goes on from CM047926.1 coordinate 41,687,845, forward strand.
CCAAAAGCTCTTCAATCTTCAAAATAGAAGTTGTTTTAATCGAAAGCGCACGCAAAAAATAAAGTAACGAACACTCGCCGCGTAGCCGGGCGGCATTGCAATTATTTATTTTCCGAGCAAACTTATGGCGGGCAGTGAAATTTTTTTTCATATTGTCGTTCTTAAATAGTTATTCTATATATCACCGAAAGCCTGGGCGATTAGAGCATTGAGAAGCTAATAAAAATAGCAATTGTTTATAAAAAAGTTATTAAAAATATTGAAAAATTGTTAATAACACATCGCAATATTTTTTATCTGAGAGGGCGATATTTCATAGGTATGCACATCAATTTTCATGTCAAAACATTCAGTAGTTCATAAAAGTCATAAATCTATGTTGTATATAAAAAAATATTTAAACAAATAATTACGTTAAAATACTATCTTTTCTATCTTTGTGTTTGCGGGTAGATTCGATTGAAATAATTATTTTATGACATTTGTTTGGGTTGGAAATTGGGGTGCTCACTTGACGTGATTTATCCCAAAGATAAGAGCTGTGGTGAAAACATGAATGCATTTTTGCCAGTTTTTAAAGCTTCGTTTAATAATATTTTAACGTCCTTTAATTTAAACGTTGGGTTTTTCTGAGCTATTTCGCTTTTAACTTGGGCCCATATCAATTCGATCGGATTGAGTTCACAGTGATGGGGAGGAAGACGAATAATAGTAAGTTGGGGATTTTTATTTATTTTGAAAATTGACAAATGTTCGTTTTTCACCAAGTCATTGTTGAATGTAATATGGTTTTATATTAACCAGTTAATAATGTCTTTTTTCTTCATGACGTCGTAGGTAGACTTTCAACTTATCTGGCAGTGTCAAGAGCAATTACAGATCCGGCTGGAATAAGATCTAGCATTTGTATTCCTCGAACAAATCTGCATTCATATTCTCGTGATAGTCACCGGTTTTTTTTTGTTCAAATAACAGTAGGCCACCATCCACAAAACCACTGTCACTGCCCATATGTGTTACTATTAATCGTCTGCCTTTCCCTGATGGAGCTTTCAATCCTGTTGATAGTCCCTTGTTAACCCAAGTATCGTCCAAATAAAAAATAGTTTTTCCTTCTTCTTCGAAAACAGAAATTTAGTTCATGTAGAACCTACCAAAGCGTATTTCTGCTGATTGGTGGCCATAGCTGTTGATATTGAGAAAATAAGCAAAGATCCAAAAAAATTTGTTTATTCTCTGCTAAAACAGTTATCATATTCAACAGAAATGCGCAAAATAATGATTCTACAAATGATTGGTCATGTAAACACATGGAAGTTGCTTTCATAGAAATAAACGCCTCAAAGCGTTCTCCCAACGTACTTTCATTTATTCCATTTGACTGTTCTACACCGTACACCAAAATTAATTGTACAAAAAACTAGTGTATCTACAATGGAAATCAAAAGAAGCACATACGCATCATATTGTCAGTTTCAAACGTTTCCAAACAAACCAAACTTCTTTACATTTGGATTACTATACGCGAGGGTATTTTATTTTACATATACGCTTTACGTAACGGGAAGTTTGAATTCGATTTTCTCTTACTTTAAAAACGTTCAATCCTTGTCAAAAGCACCAGATGTTATGTAACGGGATTTCTGAGACCGATTAACCAAGATAAACGGAATTTTTTGAGAAGATATAATTTGAATAACTATTATACTGTTGTAGTCCAAGAGCTACCCACAAAAAATGCAAGTTATAAAGTACATGAAAGGTTAGTGCATAACTTCGCGGTCTAAATGTGACACATTATGGAACTTTCGTCTGCCGGTCCCGTGAACTTCGTGGAAATTCGAGGAGATAAAAAATTCTCTTCTCTAAAAGTTATTTGAGCCGTAAGTATCAGCGTCAAACCATTGGCAATGTTTTTTCCGTCCTCAAGTCTCCGGCAGACGTGAAAAAAGGTTATCGGAAAACTCACCTGATAAATTACATAAGGTACATGTGAGATTTTTTTTCTATCTCTTTCTTAGGTCATCAACAGTAGCGGAAAAGCTATGGGAGACGTTTTCTCTATAGTCGAGTCCTCAGAAGACGTGAAAATAGGTCGTAGGAAAACTCACCTCACAAATGTCATGAGATACACGCGAGATTTTTTTGCATCTCATCAGTAGGTAATAACTAGCAGGTTAAAAGCAATGACAGACGTTTTCCCGGTCCCAAAGTCTGCCATAGCTTTCCCGCTGCTTTTGATAACCTAAAAAAGAAATAGAAAAAAGAATCTCGCGTGTTCCTTATGTAATTTTTCAGGTGAGCTTTCCGATAAACTTTTTTCACGTCTGCTGGAGACTTGAAGACAGAAAAAACATCGCCAATGGTTTGATGCTGATACTTACGACTCAAATAACGTTTAGAGAAAAGAATCTTGTGTGTACTTTATTTTTTATCTCCTCGAATTTCCCCGAAGTTCACGGGACCGACAGACGAAAGTTCCATAATGTGTCACATTTAGGCCGCGAAGTTATGCACTGTAGGTAACTCTCGTACTATTGATAGCATTTGCAAGAATGATGAACATACCTCATTAAGAGTGTTTCGGTATTATTGTTGATATTGTTAAATCTACAGAAATTACGCTAGAAGTAAATGCCCATAATAATCAATATTGACGATTCCAGTTCCGAAGAGTCTTGATTTCCAGATTAATACGTTAGTTAGCTTTTATTAACATTCAATAGAGACTTATACGATAAATGTTCAACGAACGCTTGTGAGGCGGATTTGAAGCTATGAAGTGATAATCTACAGCAGAATATTCTTTTTATTTCATAGTATGGTTTGCTTTTTCAAATGATACAGATAGAACGACTATACCAAGCTATTTACTTATTGTGTTTGTATTTGAATTTTTTTGTTAGTAAGACAGTTCTGAAAATGTTGTGGGATATATTAATTTTGTAATCTTAGTGGATATCTTCCATTTGTGCTGCAGATCAATCCTCGATTATTTCAAGTTTCTAAAGAAGTCTCAACAGTCAAAACACGACTGTTAGAAGGCATGTATTCGATTTATTATAGCCATACTCGTATTGCTTAGCTTCTCTGTTTCATCATTGATCATTTTAACATATTATGGATATTTTTGGAGTTTACTCCTTAAGAATCGATTTGCATATATAAGGGGCCCGGTATGAGAAAAATGTGAGGAGTATAATCTATCGATGAATGACCTCGTTACGTTTTTGGTGCGCACCCTATGATGCGCAACTTTATAATTTGTCAGTGTCAACATACTTACATTGCTGTAATTGTGAAGTTTTATTATCATTGTGTTCCGCTAAAGTGAACTGAAAGTATTTTCAAATAACTATGGCAGAAAGAGGTGTAGATGATATTGCCAGAACATCTAACAAACACGTGGTTGCAAGGTACGTTATAATTCATGTATTATATCTATGAGCATGTGCAATTTGTATTTATTAAATATTTTAATAATTATCGATGTAGTTCATATAAATATATATTTGAAAACAACACATAAAATTAGATAATCAACCCAATATGAATTATCGAGCGCATCTACATAAAATAGAAAATTTCTAACATAACCAAAAATTAATTTTTTTGTCGATGTCTATAAATTCTTCCGATTTATTTTATAAATAATTTTTAAATATTAACAACTGTAGTCAATAATTCGATAATATTATCAGAAAAATCGACAATATTTTTTCATTATAATAATGTTTTTATATAATTTTCTTTCGAAAAGTTATTTTTTAGATTATTTAAATAATTTTCATGTACTATTTATTATTGTATGTAAAAGATTTAGTGACATAATTATCTTTTTATAACCATTTTTGTTAATTATTAAGATAATATTGTATTTTAAATAAAAATTAATTATAATAATTTAAAAAAAATGTTTATAAAAACCTTTTTTTATCAATTTTCTTAAAGTCGGTTAAAATTTTTATAATTATGCATTTATAAATTTTCTAATTTTTTTTTATATTTTTTGACTAGGAAAAAATCTAAACCTCCAAAAACTCCAGCCGAGAGACATCGAGCTTACAGATTAAAAAAAAAATTAATGAAGGAAGCCCAAAATATTCTGGCAATCAACCAATCTTTTTTAAGTTAAATAAACTCTTTTTGCGTCTAGTTAGACTATCGAACTTAAGGAGTAAACTCCAGTCGTGCGTCGGAGCTGACACACACACACACAATTTTTTTTCCCTGAAAACAGAAAATTGGGAGTTTGATATTAGACAAGTGAAGTTTTGTGGTGTATCAGATCAGATCTCTCCATTTATATTGGAATCTCTCGTTATAATGTTCATAATGGTCTACTAATTAATGGCTTCAATTATTAGAAGTTACAGAATGAATCTATTATAATATTTTTTCACTATACCTTATTAAAGAACAAAATAAATTTTAAATACTTTTTCGTTGTTCATAATACTATAGAATTTATTTTGCAGCCGCTGTTTATTTGGATAAAATAAAGTTTCAAGAAAAAAACGTTGAAAAATCGTCTCAGAAATAAAATTTCTCTATTGTTTCAGATTTTCTCTATCTATTAGTTTTCCATTATATTTACAATAATGAGACAAATACTGAAAGTAGTAACAACGCATCTTACTTTTTCTCAAATTAATTTATATAAATACAGGTATGAATTGTCGATCAGAGAATCAGGGGCTTCTGCTGGAGATTGAGTATCTTGTGATTTACTTATTTTTATTAATACAATTAATTAATCGTCGCGATTACAACAAGATCAATTATTAAGAATAAATAAATAAACTCGTACAAGGTTAACTTAATTTAGAATACAAACAATATTAATAATATTTTGCGACAGACCGAGACTTAGGAAATAACGAATTCGCGATCACCAGAACGTCCAATCTCAAAGCAAGACTGTCTTTTTCAAAACTGCCTGCTGCACATTTCTCTTTTCCTTATTAATTTTATGATACCTCCATCGTCTTGGGATCCCGACTACGTTGACAACCATGTGCCTACCTAGGTCTAAGCCTACCGCAATAAAACAATTTCGTTAAACCTTATTTTATAAAATATTAAAGTAACATTTAAAGTAACCGTACATTTCTTGAAATTATTAAAAATAGAAATATCCTAAAGAATATTCTCATCGCTTCGTTAGAAAATACTCCACTGTACTTTATTCTCCGACATTTATATATTTCGCCATAAGATGCAAAAAAATTGAAAATTCCGAATGCTTCACCCCCTAATATATATGGTTTCAAGTATTCAAACATTATCTAATAATTTGAAAAATATTCTGGAATAAATTTTATATCAAAACAAATATCAATAACACATGGGATTCCAAAGGAAAAAAATTAAAAGCATAAAAATTCCCAACGAATATGTATTTATTTCGTTAGATGTGGTTTCTTTATGTACAAATACGGAAATACCTCATAAAGAATTTATAAAAGCTGTAGAACTCACACTTACAACAACATAATTCAAATATGAAAATGAAATTTTGTGATCTTTTGTCATTAAAATATTGTGACTTGAAACAATATTTAGAAGAGCTTGAACTAGTATAAAAATCCATATATCGACAGTAGTCGGTGTCTAATTATGGAATATTCCATAATTAGGTCTTAATATTTCATATGATAGATACTTGCTACTATTTCTTTAAAAAATATATATAATGTTTGTTTTTAGAATGTCCGATTCACAATCAACCAAACGGAAAACCTGGGATGAAGAAAAAATGGCACAAGCTATAAAATTCGTCCGGGAAAAGAAAATGGGGTATTTAAAAGCGGCACAGCATTTTCAAGTGCCTAGGACAACTTTATTTCGTCTCTGCCAAAAAAATGAACAGTCTCCAGAAGTGGCAGCAGCTACTACATTAGGACGAAAAACTGTCTTGGGCTCCAAACTTGAATCAGGTGTGGCTGGAAAAAAGTGGTTAAAGTTATTTTTAAATCGTCATAAAGATAAACTTTCGATAACAAGACCAACTGGTACATCATTTGCTAGAGCATTTGGATTTGATAAAGGAAAAGTGGAAGCCTTTTTCAACTTCCTTGAAGAGCTTTACACTGAAAATAACTATCCACCAAATCGTATTTACAACGTGGATGAATCAAGCCTCACAATAGTACAAAGTAAGATACCACAAATCATCGGTCACAAAGGTAAACGCCAGGTAGCTGCACTGACTTCAGCAGAAAGATGATCTCTGATGACAATAGTTTTTTGCGTGAATGTTACTGGTCATTTTGTGCCACCGTTCATTATTTTTCCCAGAAAAAATATGAGTGCTCAGCTAATGAGAGGCTGTCCTCCAGGATCAGTCGGAGTTGCACATCCATCAGGGTGGATACAAATGAACATCTTTACAGACTGGTTCAAGCACTTTATTCAACACACCAACTCGACTCCTGAATCGAGGGTTTTACTGATACTAGATGGACAATATAGTCATACTCACAATATCGATATAATAGATAGATATTGCTAGGGAAAATAACGTAGACATAGTTTCGTTACCTCCTCATACGACTCATAAATTGCAGCCGTTAGATAAGACTTTCATGGGGCCTTTAAAAACATTCTATAGGGAGGAAATATGGTATTGTGGAGCTGTTTGGAAAATCCTATTTGAAAGTACAAACAGGCAAAATTGCAGCCAACTGGTTCAAAGTCACTGGATTGCGGCCTTTAAATGAAATGTCTTCAGCGATGTGGACTTTATTGCTGCGCAACAAAATTCTGTAATAAACGGTTGTACAACCAATATCCCTCCGCTGGAATCAAGATCTGAAACTGGTCGAGTTCTTGTAGAAATACCTGCACCACAAACAACTGCTAATTTACAACCTGAACCTGCACCTTCGACTTCATGGCTTAATCTCAGCAGTTTGGGTCTGGTGTCTCCGTATGCCATAAGTCCAGTGCCAGAGAAACGAAAAAAAGTATCCAGCAGAGGAAGAAAAACTGCTGTAGCAGCAGTCATAACATCTCCCTACAAAAATGATTTAGAAAATAAAAATATGAAGAGACAAGAAAAAGAAAGTAAATTAGTCAAGACAAAGAATAAGAAGAAAACTGCGAAAAGAAATAAACAAACGAAGAAAAATAAGGATTATAGTGAAGAAGAAAACTCTGAGCAACTAGACGTTATCCAGTTTGATGAAGGTAGTGAACATGATGAGTTGATGGAGCAAGTACCTCCTGACTCTGCTGATGCAGAATGTATGTTCTGTTCAAGACTTTTTTCCATGGATACAGGTAGAGAAAGCTGGATAAAATGCTTGATGTGTGGGCTCTGGTTACATTGTGATTGTGCTGGTCCAGAGTTTGATACTTGGATCTGTGACTTGTGCAAGTAATTATGTAACTTCTTTCATTTATCACAATATGTTATATTCATTTAATTGATCTCAAAGATATTAATGTCCATTTTTGTTATTGTTATGTTGATTTATGGTTATTATTATGGCTATTTCATATTTGGTTACTCATTTGTAATTTTGTTTTTTCTGTTAGATTTTAATTTGATAACTAATATATTTGATTAAAGGCTGTTAATTACTATATATCAATGTATGACTGATTAGTAAAAACATTAAACTGATTTAATTAATAGGAAGTTTTTTTTATATCCCAAAAAAAATGGTATTCCATATTTGGTGACTTTCCTCTACTACTGTACCAAAGAATCAAATTGACAACATAAATAAAAAATTCAATTCTCATCATAAAAAACTAATAAATAATAAAATCAATTTTCTTGATGTCACATTATATATATACGAGTATCTATCCAACTATCAGATCCTGAATTTAGAAGCTTAGCTATTCAAAAACCAAAAAATGCATTGAATGAAATAAACCGGAAAAATATGTAAATATCTAAAACACCAAAAAACAAAAGAAGTAATATTGTATATCAAGTGCCTTGTACTAATTATTTCGCTATCTACATAGGGCAGATATCCCAGTATTTAGAAAATAGACTAAAAAGTCATCAATAAATCAATATTTTTGTGGGATTTTCCTCATTGTTTGAATAACATAAATCTCATGCCTTCTTGTTGGTATGCCGAACAATAATCATTACCAGACACTTCGCAATCCGAGACTTCTAAATGTTCTCTGATAGGTATGCAGACCTATCAATCTCCAACCGAGGCATAATCCTCGGTACTATATTTTTTCTCAATAGCTTATTATATCATAAATAATTGAAAACTCCAGTATCGAGTTGCTTCAAAAATTTGGCGGCTACCATATTTCATATTTTACATACTTTTCTGTACTTTCTTACGTTGTTTGTGAATGAATTTGCAATCTTGCATCACAATTTTTATGTTGAGGTATTTAAACAACTTTGATTCGTCACAAACTTGTATTATTGTTCTTAATAATTTAATATATAAAATAATATAATAAATATTTTTATTGAAAAAGCTCACTTTATCCACAATAATTAATTAAAAAAAATTGTGTTTGTCAGCTTCGACGCACGACTGGAGTTTACTCCTTAAGTTCGATAGTCTAAACAGACGCAAAAAGAGTTTATTTAACTTAAAAAAGATTGATACTGTATAAAAGGGTAAATTGGTTAATTAATGAAAATAATATACATATATAAATATATATTTATTCAATTTATTCATTTCATATACATTTATTGTAAGTAATCGACGAAATATTTTACATTAAACTTTTTCCAATAGTCAATAATCTCGATAATTCATATTGGGTTAATTATCTAATTTTATGTGTTGTTTTCAAATATATATTTATATGAACTACATCTATAATTATTAAAATATTTAATAAATACAAATTGCACATGCTCATACATATAATACATGAATTATAACGTACCTTGCAACCACGTGTTTGTTAGATGTTCCGGCAATATCATCTACACCTCTTTCTGCCATAGTTATTTGAAAATACTTTCAGTTCACTTTAGCGGAACATAATGATAAAAATTAAAATTTCACAATAACAATATTAATTATTGATATTTATAATAAAACAGCAATATAAGTATGTCGACACTGACAAATTATAAAGTTGCGCATCATAGGGTGCGCACCAAAAACGTAACGAGGTCATTCGTCGATAGATTTTACTCCTCACATTTTTCTCATACCGGGCCCCTTATATATGCAAATCGATTCTTAAGGAGTAAACTCCAATAAACCTATAGATTACACTTAAACTGTATCATTAGCGTCTTATGGCCTTGTACTAAGATGTATTATTAATTACTACCATAACTAAAATCGTCAACAAACTCAACTCCAATTTGTCGATGGAAATTTTGATGGGATAGTTCCACTGGAGTTCAACATCACTTTATAAGAGTATAGTGACAAAGCGTGAGAGAGGATTTGTCTCTGATTCACGTTTATTTTTGCTGATTAATTTGAAAGTTGAAGCGGCATAAGCTATGATAATGTTAACGTTGATTTAAACATCCCAAAAAATATTTCTAATGGTCAATATCAGATGCATCAGGTTTTGTAAACTATTATTCAATAAACGTGAAGTTAGATACCATTAGGGGATTACTTTTAGTAGTTAAATTATACCCTTACTTTTTGTGATCGAGTGGCCACCTATCTCACCATATTTATACCCAAATGATTTTTCTATTGTATTATTAGAAAGAACATACTCATCTTTGCTTTGAATGTGCTGGAAATCGAATTAAGAGAGAAAACAATTCAAATTTATTTTAGCCCTTCACATTTTCTAAAGTCAAATTATATTACTGAGATATTTCGTTCCGTAATATCTCATTTTTATGAATTCTTGTTTTGATACTTGTCGATTTCTATATAATGGAAAACTAATAGATAGAGAAAATCTGAAACAATAGAGAAATTTTATTTCTGAGACGATTTTTCAACATTTTTTTCTTGAAACTTTATTTTATCCAAATAAACAGCGGCTGCAAAATAAATTCTATAGTATTATGAACAACGAAAAAGTATTTAAAATTTATTTTGTTCTTTAATAAGGTATAGTGAAAAAATATTATAATAGATTCATTCTGTAACTTCTAATAATTGAAGCCATTAATTAGTAGACCATTATGAACATTATAACGAGAGATTCCAATATAAATGGAGAGATCTGATCTGATACACCACAAAACTTCACTTGTCTAATATCAAACTCCCAATTTTCTGTTTTCAGGGAAAAAAAATTGTGTGTGTGTGTGTGTCAGCTCCGACGCACGACTGGAGTTTACTCCTTAAGTTCGATAGTCTAACTCGACGCAAAAAGAGTTTATTTAACTTAAAAAAGATTGGTTGATTGCCAGAATATTTTGGGCTTCCTTCATTAATTTTTTTTTTAATCTGTAAGCTCGATGTCTCTCGGCTGGAGTTTTTGGAGGTTTAGATTTTTTCCTAGTCAAAAAATATAAAAAAAAATTAGAAAATTTATAAATGCATAATTATAAAAATTTTAACCGACTTTAAGAAAATTGATAAAAAAAGGTTTTTATAAACATTTTTTTTAAATTATTATAATTAATTTTTATTTAAAATACAATATTATCTTAATAATTAACAAACACAATGATAATAAAACTTCACAATTGTTGCAATATAAGTATGGCGACACTGACAAATTAGAAAGTTGCGCATCATAGGGTGTGCACCAAAAACTTAACGAGGTCATTCATCGATAGATTTTACTCCTCACATTTTTCTCATACCGGGCCCCTTATATATGCAAATCGATTCTTAAGGAGTAAACTCCAATAAGCACCATAATTTCCAAGTGAAAATGAATATATTTTACCCAAATTTGATGTTCGATATTAAGCTTATACATTTGCCTCTTAATATACATCATATGTTTGGAATTAATATGATCTAATATAATTTATTGATTTGACTTTAACAAATTCATTTTTTATAGTGTTATTTCTATTTAATATAATCACTTGTTAATTTATAGTATGCATTTTTGTTTTGACACAATATCCTTGACATTTCCATCTTGCCTTACCGTCAATCGTAAGCAATTGCTAATAGTATGTTAAATAATCTAAGTGGAATCATTTCAGCCTCACCTTTTCTATTTATCTTATAGCCAACTATTTTATTAATACAATTGAATTTTAATTAGTGAGTAGTACATGGTTTCGTTTCAAAATTCACAGAAATAAATAGCACGCGATTAATTAGTAATCATTACAGTATCATCAAAATAAAAAACTAGTTCGAGTATATTAACTTCTGTATTAACCAAACATCAAATAGAGCGGCAAATTCAAGTGGAAAATTATAGATTCTTTTGGGCAACTACTCGTGAAAAACCAGTGCCGTATCTACAGCATATTAGAAATATCATCTTTGTACAGATCCCACGATCTTAGCTGTACAGAATTTATATTAAATCTGAAAAATTATTTAAGAATTAAAAAGAATGTTAAAAATCATTTTATAATTGGTGATGTTAACATTAATATATTGAAATTTGATAATATAAGCGAAGAATTTTTAAATAATTTTGTAGATCATGATTTCCTCCCGGGCTTCACAAACGTAACTTGACCTTTTGATGTGAATAGCGAAGGTGGAACGTGCATTGACAATATTTTTATTAAAACAAATGAAAAGATTAATGCCAAAACTTTTAAATTAAATATACCAATGCCAGACCACTTTCCACTTTTTGTTGACGTCAGGAGATCTCTGACAAAAGTAGATAAGGAGAAAAATGAGAAAAAAGTATACAATTACAAAAAACTAGCAAACATAGCAAGTACAATTGATTGGTCACAGTACAAAAAATATGATCCAAATAAAGCGATAAACTTAGTAACACAAGAAATACAAAGCTGTCTTAAAAAATCTGAAATTGTAATGACCAATAAATGTAAAAAAAGTAAAAATTTCCCTCGAAAAACTTGGATTACGAAAGTAATTGTAAAATCATGTGGAAGCATTATACAAACAGCTAAAATTAGATCCTTTCAATGAATATTTAAAAAGCAAATACAAAAATTACATCAAAATATTGAATAGAATTATAAAAGACGCTAAAATCAATGACGAAAGAAAAAATATTGAACAAAATATTGAAAACTCTAGGAAATTATGGACAATAATTAACTCTAAGATAGGGAAGAATAGATCTCATGATAAAAGTAGTATAAGTGAAATTAAAACTTCTAGCAATGAAATAGTCAGGGACAAAAAGAAAATTGCAGACATGATGAATTCTCACTACTGCAGTATGGGAAAAGAAATGAGTAAAAGTATAAAAACTCCAAATAACAAAACAATAACCTTACCGCAAATGAATGCAAATTCAATCTTTATAAAACCAACAAACAAAGGCGGAAGTTTTGAAAATAATTGAGAATTTGAAAAACAAAAATGGTGGTATTGATAAAATAAGTGCCAAATCTATCAAGATAATATCTAGTCTAATAAGTGATACGCTAGCAAGTATATTTAATAATTGCTTAGATAAATCAATTTGGCCAGATGCACTAAAACTTGCTGAAGTGATTCCTATTTTTAAATCTGGTAGTAAACAAACAATCGAAAACTATAGACCGATATCTTTAATATCCAATATTGCCAAAATTTTTGAAAAAATTATTTATAACAGAATATCGGATTTCATAACAAAAAATAAAATACTGAGTTCAAAACAATTCGGTTTCATCAAAAATAAAGGAACGAAAGACACACTAAATTATATTACAAAAAAAATACATGAGAATTTAGACAAAAGTACTCCGATAGCAATAACTTTCATTGATCTAGCAAAAGCTTTTGACACTGTAAATCATGAGATACTGCTGGACAAATTGTACGCATACGGTATAAGAGGAAAAGCCAATAATTTAATAATAATCTTAATGGTAGAAAGCAAAAGGTCAGAATCATCAATGAATATATATCTTGAAGAAGTAACAATATAGCTTGCTTTGAATAAATTAACATTAAACATATGTTGCCTTTGGAAACTATTGTATTAGTGTTCCAAAAGAATTAAATATAACTATAAATAATGAAAAGATACAAAGAGTCGATAAATGTAAATATTTAGGCATCATTTTTGATTTTAATCTCAGATGGAATGAGCATATTGAGCATACTATTAAAAGAACAAGATATCTACTTTTTGTTTTCCATAAATTATCAAAAATTATGACAACAGATACACTATTGATGATTTACTACGCATTTTTTCATAGTATAATAAGTTATGGCATTATTGCATGGGGTGGTGCATATAAAAGTATTTTGCAACTACTGCAAAATCTTCGAAATAGGATACTTAAAATAATAAGTAAAAATTATTTTCCACAAAACAAACCAATAAAACTTACACAAATGTTTGCACTGGAAAGTAACAAGTATCATAATAACGTATTAAAAAATACATACTTAAACTCGAGCAGTACTACAAGACGTAAATTAATACAGCTTCCAAAAACATACAAAACTGTAAGTAATAAAAATAACAAAATTAAAGCAATAAATATATTTAATATGTTGCCAAATGAACTTAAAGAACTAGATATAAGTATGAAAGATTCTCACAAAAAATTAAAAGATTGGATTATTGAAAATATATAAGTACAGTGCTTTTCAGATAAAAGTATCCACCTTTAATAACTTTTGTAATACTGGTATTTAGAAAAAATCCAAAAACACGTCAATTTATGTTGGAAGGGGCAAGCATTATGGCTTATTTAAACTTACTGGAAAAGCCACCCCCTCACCCCTGGCAGCATCCCCTTTATTTTTGTAAATTACTTTTCATATTTTTTATGTAAAATTTGGATACTCCTCTTTGAGCTGATTTCAAAAATGTATAATACTTGTAGGTTAAAGTGGTTAGTTTATGAGATAAACAATTTTTCTTTTAAGAGCACAAATTTTACTTATTATTTACTTTCACCTTATTTGCCTGTACTAAAATGGGTTGTACAACAGTTCAAACTCTTTAATCTTTTTAACTGTGCTATTTATTATGAAGTTACAATAAGTGTTCAAAATAAGTACCATTCACTTCCATACAATCGTATAATCTATTTTGAAATGCCTCTCTGACATTGCTTAATACGGCTGGATTTAATTGTCGACATTCATTTTCTATCCTCTCTTGTAAATCATCCAGAGATTGGTTGGGTAGCATAAACTTTTGTTTTTAAATACCCCCATAAAAAGAAGTCTAGGGGTGTTAAATCCGGTGACCTAGGTGGCCACTCCATCATCTGCCCCCTTCTACCTATCCAACGAGCGGGGAATGTTTCGTTCAAAAATTGTCGGACAGGCATAGCATAGTGTGGGGGAGCTCCGTCTTGTTGAAATACCAGTAAATCTTCGGAAAGGTTATCATCATTTTCTATTATTGTTATTATTGTAATACGTGGGTCAACCCCTTCCCTGAGTAACTCAAGATATGATTCACCATTTAAATTTCCGTTGATGAAGAAAGGTCCGACAATGTGGTCACCTAGGATACCACACCAAACGTTTAACTTTTGGGGATGTTGTGTATGGAATTCACGCATAATATGTGGATCACTTTCAGCCCAATATCTACAATTGTGCCTACTTACTAAGCCATTTAATGACCATGAGCATTCATCAGAAAAGCAAATATTGTTTAACAATTGTGGATTGTCATTGATTCGCAAAACTCTAGACGACGATCAAAATCATCTTCATTCAACTCGTGCACCAACTTAACTTTGTATGGGTGGTACTTGAATTTATGTAGAACTCGGAAAACTGTAGAAGATGAAACACCGATCGCTCTACTTATTGTTGACAACGATTGGGGTTGTGGAGCCTCTAAGCTGACTCACCCTAAAATTGCCACTTGGATTGCTTCGTTATTTACGAGTCTCTCTCGCTTATGCACTTTATTGCAAACAGACCCTGTTGTGGTAAATTTCTCCATCAGTTGAATTACATACTTATGAGTTGCATGTCTTCCGTCATGTAATTCGTTAAATATTCTAGCAGCAGCTCTTGCACAATTATTATTTTGGTAGTATTTCAATTCTTTCTTGCAAAGAGTAAACCATTTCAGAGAAACAAAATAAATAATGTATCAAATTACACTATCAATAGTGACTACAAATTCCAGTTGACAATGTCAAACTTTAATAAAAAGTAGAGTTTTTTGTTGTTTGGATTTTTTAAGTAGAATAAATAGCACAGTTAAAAAGATTAAAGAGTTTGAGCTGTTGTACAACCCATTTTAGTACAGGCAAATAAGGTGAAAGTGAATAATAAGTGAAATTTGTGCTCTAAAAAGAAAAATTGTTTATCTCATAAACTAACCACTTTAACCTACAAGTATTATACATTTTTGAAATCAGCTCAAAGAGGAGTATCCAAATTTTACATAAAAAATATGAAAAGTAATTTAAAAAAATAAAGGGGATGCTGCTAGGGGTGAGGGGGTGGCTTTTCCAGTAAGTTTAAATAAGCCATAATGCTTGCCCCTTCCAACATAAATTGACGTGTTTTTGGATTTTTTCTAAATACCAGTATTACAAAAGTTATTAAAGGTGGATACTTTTATCTGAAAAGCACAGTATATGTAATAGCTAATAAAGCAAGAAGAACGATCTCAAAGATATAGATTATTGATTGTAAAAGATAGATTAAATGGGTAAAGCTAAAGAACTGGGTTTTAGTTTTAACTTATGGGTATTATATTTCGAAAATATATATATTAAGATAAGACTTGATCCTGTTAAAGATATTAACAGATGATCTAAGTCTATAAAACTAAACAGGAATTATACCGACGTTGATTAAAATAAGTATTATTGTATTGAAAATTATTATATACTGTTACATTATACAAAACAGGTTGTATTAGTAATTTAAGTTAGTTGTAAGGGGAACAAACATGGCCAGGAGGGTCTTGCCATGCTTGTCTCGCGTCTCCAGACTGGCGAACAGGAAACTCGTTTTCCTCTGTCGGATTACTTTGTGATTTTGTATTACTTTGTAATGTAATACTACTGTTACTCTGGTAAATAAATAAATAAATAAATATGAGTGACAGTAGCTTCGAAATAAAATAATGAGATTTTGGTCATAAAATTTACAAAAGAATTTTAATTGGATATGATTTCATTTTTTGATAGTCAGAATGTTCTATTCATCATCTATTTGTATTTATTAAAATGAACAAGATTTCAGCAGAAGTGTGCTTTTATTTGAATACGTTTAAATAAATAAGAATGCAAAATGTTAACTTTTCCTTCTTGTGGCTTGATTAAGACTAAGACATAAATTAAGTAAACAAGATGTATGAAAGAATTTAATTGATACGAACACAATAAATTGAGAAGAAAGTATCCCCTAACACTGAAAGATAACTTTATTGTGCTACATGGGGTATTACTGATGTTCATACTAATTATTGAAGTTAAGGAGTGGTAAGACAATGTTTTAAATGATAGCTTATGGAATTTTAAGATGCTACAGTAAACCCCAACCAGTCTATTCGAACTTGTTTCATTCTATTTGGTGCATTATTTCCTAAATATTATGATAAAAAGCATTGCCACTTACTAACTCATACTTTGGAAATAAATTCGGAACTAATTTTTTCATTATGGTGATCATCCGCTGCCATATTAGATTTAAAACTTGATTCAACATACCGAATATAGTTCGAAATGAACCTGTACCTCCTGTATTTCTGATATTCAGAATTATATTAAAATGTTTGGCATTGTAGGTATAACTTTATTAAGGTACACATATTTGTTATATTCGTTTTTATCTGCAACGTCCATTCGTTCGTATAACTTAACAGCTGAAGTTTTAAATCACGATGAAGTTTTTTCTTTATAGGTTCGTTTCAATACATCACGTACGATGAGATTTGGTGAAATATAGAAATATTTCTATCTGTTTCGTGTTCCAACCGACTTAGAAATGTTTCCGAGACGGTCTTTTCGATACTTGGTTGGATTGTGCCGAAAATATCATTTATGCCCAAAATATCATTTAAATGTTTTCAATAACCGTTTCAACAGCGGTCCAGATTAGCAGATTGGAAAAAAATTTTTGTGTGTGTCAGCTCCGACGAACGACTGGAGTTTACTCCTTAAGTTCGATAGTCTAACCAGACGCAAAAAGAGTTTATTTAACTTAAAAAACATTGATACTGTATAAAAGGGTAAATTTGTTAATTAATGAAAATAATATACATATATAAATATATATTTATTCAATTTATTCATTTCATATACATTTATTATAACTTATCGACGAAATATTTTACAATAAACTTTTTACAATAATCAATAATCTCGATAATTCATATTGGGTTGATTATCTAATTTTATGTGTTGTTTTCAAATATATATTTGTATGAACTACATCGATAATTATTAAAATATTTAATAAATACAAATTGCACATGCTCATACATATAATACATGAATTATAACGTACCTTGCAACCACGTGTTTGTTAGATGTTCCAGCAATATCATCTACACCTCTTTCTGCCGTAGTTATTTGAAAATACTTTCACTTCACTTTAGCGAAACACAATGATAAAAATTAAAACCTCACAATAACAATATTAATTATTGATATTTATAATAAAACAGCAATATAAGTATGTCGACACTGACAAATTATAAAGTTGCGCATCATAGGGTGCGCACCAAAAACGTAACGAGGTCATTCGTCGATAGATTTTACTCCTCACATTTTTCTCATACCGGGCCCCTTATATATGCAAATCGATTCTTAAGGAGTAAACTCCAATAAACCTATAGATTACACTTAAACTGTATCATTAGCGTCTTATGGCCTTGTACTAAGATGTATTATTAATTACTACCATAACTAAAATCGTCAACAAACTCAACTCCAATTTGTCGATGGAAATTTTGATGGGATAGTTCCACTGGAGTTCAACATCACTTTATAAGAGTATAGTGACAAAGCGTGAGTGAGGATTTGTCTCTGATTCACGTTTATTTTTGCTGATTAATTTGAAAGTTGAAGCGGCATAAGCTATGATAATGTTAACGTTGATTTAAACATCCCAAAAAATATTTCTAATGGTCAATATCAGATGCATCAGGTTTTGTAAACTATTATTCAATAAACGTGAAGTTAGATACCATTAGGGGATTACTTTTAGTAGTTAAATTATACCCTTACTTTTTGTGATCGAGTGGCCACCTATCTCACCATATTTATACCCAAATGATTTTTCTATTGTATTATTAGAAAGAACATACTCATCTTTGCTTTGAATGTGCTGGAAATCGAATTAAGAGAGAAAACAATTCAAATTTATTTTAGCCCTTCACATTTTCTAAAGTCAAATTATATTACTGAGATGTTTCGTTCCGTAATATCTCATTTTTATGAATTCTTGTTTTGATACTTGTCGATTTCTATGCTAATAAAATCACAGAAAAGTGGAGTGGAGTGAAGCGAGAATCCAGTAGAACACTTGGTTTATTATAAATTTTCACGACGGTTTTTTGAAATTTACATATATGTTAACAATAATTTTCTCTAATATCTTTTATAATTTTCTTTTATGATTGATATTATATGATAAGAAAAATTTTTCTGCATTTAATTGTGGAATAAATTTGAAAATAGCTCAACCAGAATATGTTTTTGATAGTGAATTAAAAGATAGAGTATTTTTTTTACCATCACAAATTTAACGTAAATTTAATCAATAATAATTGATAAATATGGGGTCTTTTATAACATTAACTTATTTCAAAATATTTATTGCTATGAACAACAAAAAAAAATATACTGAACGTCCCTGCATCCATTACCAATCAATTTTTTTGTTTTCATCCACGAGGGGCGTGTAGCTGAGTTTCGTGAATCAACGTAATTTTCCGTTTGGTGGAACAGTATAACAACTGTTTGTTGGTTATAGTATGACGAATATTGTCAACGTATACGAATTGGTATTATTGTAAAGTAAGTCGAATTAAGGTTGCTTAGTAGCCTGAAAAGTATTCCAAATATTCAAGAGAATACCAAAGAAATAATTCAAGCAACAATAATAATTGATGAAAAGTCCGATGTTTAAGTATAGATTTCCCCAATTTTCCAATTCTCATATCTATTTTCAAATATAATATACAATTTTTTTGCATTTTACATAGACTGAGATTCCATTGCTTTTTAATTGAAGTCAACTGAGGACTGTTCATTTTATTGGGGAGGATTATTTATATACGGCACTTTGGATATGCCCAAAAAAGGGGGGATGTAATTTGGGCGCTAAAGGATTAATGTACTTTTTACAACATGTAAACTAGGCGCCAAGACCGAAGGGTCATTTTAATCCTATGTGTATTTTGGGCGCTAACCGACTGAAGTACATGATTTATGAAATACAGTTATTTATTAAATCACCGACATTTATAATAAGATATATTTTTGTATTTTGCCCTTTTTTTAAATGAAAAAACTGCCCTTAATAAAGTTTTCTCACAACATTTTTGTAACACTCTACAGAATAAAGTAAATTTTATATTTTTATTTAGTACTTAAGTACATATTACTACATATAAAATAAGAGATTTACATAACCTAACCTAACCTACTTAAAAATCTATCAACATTCCCTCTATTGGGAAAATACATGTCGTATTATCTACCCTTCTTGGTCAGACAGGTAAAGAAGGATGGTTAGCGCCCAAATTACACCCGCCGCTAAGAAAATAAGTTTAAGATGGTCTAAATAATAGAGTATTTTACGACTGCTGCGTGCATTACCAGTTTCGTATATTTCAGAGGGAATTGGGTAATTGGGAATTTTTAACTGGGACGTTCTTCTTGTTTATCGACAATCTGACCGGCAATTTTTTATATTTGATAAGAAAATAAACTTGTGATTTATTTAGCGAAATGTGATTTAAATTATCGCCTCATTATTGTAGTTTACAAAAACATATAATGCAGCGAAGTATTACATGTAATTTTCGTTTTATTTCAAATTTCGTTGGAATAGTATGAAAAAAATAACACCTTATTATTTTTATGTCTCATTTTAAATCAGAACTTCAGTTTCTTATTACCTATTATCAATAATATAAACATTTACTATTATCTAGCTCCATTGGGCAGAATTTTTTAAATAATTATTTTTTTTTCAATTATCCAATACCACTTCTGTCACATTTTTGCTTCATAAGACATACACAGTATATACTTAAAATGTTAATACAAGTCTTAATGATTGGTGTCGATTCTTTGGTAGATATTAATTTGGTCTTACAATATCTTTTCACTAACTCTACTTTTCAAAAACTTCTATTGGTTGATCGTATTCGTAAAACACGCGTTTCCCTATTTTAATAATCTTAGGAGGTGGAATAATTTGTAACAAATTTTCATACATCACATCTGACACATCAGTCTCTACCAATTTGAACAATTTCCCACAATTATCAACAGATTTATAAAACGTCAGTCGAACATCTCCATCTTCATCCACCCCACTTTTTGCTACTCCTAAGTAAGTGTACTCAATTTTTCTTTCACTTAGTACTTTGACTAAAAGATGTGTTCCATTTTTTTTAATATATAATCTACAGATTTTCTCAAATTAAGAAGAGGCTGGTCATCTTCGTCTACTGAAGTAGAGGTATACACAGTCTTATAAAATCCCTTAGTAGAACCAATTACATTAGTCAATGGTTCTTCTATATCCGAAGTTGGAATGTCAACTTCTGCCTCACGTTTCGGCAATGGGCAGTAAGTCTTTAAATTGTAGCAATCATAAAATTTTCCGCAAAAACAACTTAACATTGTGTAGCTCAACATTCCAGGCTGCTGAGCAAGCAGTTGATGGACTTGGAGTTGACTTGATGGAGTTATACCACTCCGTCGCACATTTTCGTGACGGAGTCTTATCTTACGTGACAGAGTGGTTAGGTTAGGTTAGGTTAGGTTAGGTATATGCATGCTTGACAGCGATAACTGGAAAAATTACTCACGTTACGAAGCATTTCTAAAGAAAATTTCCGAAATTCATTCCGTATTCTCTCCATCCTATCATCCCTTGTTGAAGGTATTGGTGGCTACTCTACTGAACCATTCCTTCCGATCCATCTTCCAGGAAATAGTTCTAAATACATTCCAGCATTTGAATTTTCCTTAAAAATATGGTCCTACTATATGTTAGTCTCTCTGTTCATTAAGTCCACCTACAAAATGCTAACTTTCGTTCAAAATCATCGTCAGTTAGTTCTTCTTGCAAGTAAATGTGGTAAGAATTCATTTTGTTTCTGTCAATGAGTCTTTGCACACTGTAGTAACTCAGCTCTTGTTCAATGGAAATACTCCTTTTACTTGTATGTGGCTTTTCAGCAACTGCCCGCAAAACATTAATTCCATTTTCTTCTGCCACAGAAGTTTTTAGTCCTTCATGCTTTTCATACTTAACTGAGCCCGTGAGAGTCAATGGCTCCTTCATCTCTCCAAGCTTGCTTCTATAGGTTGCCGCCTTTCAGGAAAACGTTCATAGTTTATACTTGCTGATAGTTCTCCCAATATCTAGATCATATCAATCATTTCATCACCAGTCAAATTCTTCAACATCAAAAAATGTACCAAACCTCTCAATCAAAAAACAATAATTTGTCTGTTGTCGTATTAACATATCATTGTTATATATCAATGCCATAAAATTCAAGAGGTGATTGCTCATTTGAAATTAAGTCTTTTCTATAACAAAATTCCCTCGGCCCACACCTTTCCGAGATATTACCCTTAAAATTGAATTTATTTTTTATAAAATTCCAGTAATTCTGTAATTTTTGGGCACTCGCAAAGGATTAACTACTGGTATTTCTCCAATATTCCTGTTACAAATTTTTTTCAAGATGATCTTTTATCAAACAAAATTATAACTTGAAATACTTTTATTTCAAATAGCTGCAGAGAAAAAAGAATAATCACCATAATTCATAATTTTTGCAATAAATTGAGCGGGAAACAGTAAATGTGTACAATAACGTATTAGTATTTTAATTCACCCTGTATCAGATTCAATGAATATTAATCAAATAAACGGATTTTTACCACAATTCTAATGTTTTGGCAGCAACAGATCTTCATTCTTGAGTTCCTCTTACATTGTACAAGGGATTGCACGATTTTTATGGAAAATTGCTTTTAACTTCTTTGATACCTCAATACCACAACCCCTTCATTATTGTGATGGATAAGTAAAGCTTATTCCAAATATGCAATAAAATATAGGGCGTGGAACACTCCTTAAGATTGTAAATATGAAGATCAATGATGACTCTAATCTTCTCAGATTTTGAAATTGATATTTCGAAGGACAAAAGAGAAATTGAACTTTATCGCACTAATTAATCACCCTAGATTAAAGCAAGCAGAGGTTTTGTCCGTAAGAGATATCAACCAACATGGTTCGTTTTTATAAAAGGACTTTGCTATACCAATAGTTGCTGCTGAAGTTACTCATTAACGTGTTGCAGCAATTTATGCAATATGGTTGCGAAGTAGGAGAAAATTTTTGGGTTGCTGGAATCGCGGACGGGTTAGTAGCTACACCCAATTCAGAGTTGTCAGGAAGATGATTTATCTCAGAAGTGAACGATATACTATCTGGAAACTTAATAGGATAGCTCCCTCTTCGTAGCAGTAGTACTCGGACCAGATCGTCAGTGGCTTCGGCTTACTGGAACATGTTAACGGCAGATGCCTTATTTCGATTTTATTGTGATCTACTAGGATCGCAGGTCGTGTGTACGATTTGGCTGCGATTTGAATCCTGAACAAAATAATCCAGGAAATTACTCGCACCGTATCCGGTAGATTGTGATAGATCAAAGTATACAGCAAGGAGGGAATATCTACGATATGTTCATGAAGTATGATCTCTTTCAATTTAAATGGCTAACAAGGGTTAGCCCATCTTATCCGGATCGGTAGCGACCCAATATACTGGGATGAGAGATTGTTTAAATATGGAGCATTGAGAAACTTGTTACATGATGTTGATAATAAATTGAATGCCATTGTTAATATTGCTCCTAAATAAGCCAAAACAAAACATAACTTCGTCGTTTGTTGCTTAAATTAATATAGATATCTGTATCTGTTGGCAGGCGGCTTCTTCGATTATTAAGATTCACTTGTAACTAGGGAATATCATACTTATTTTCCAAATACCCGAATTTTTATTTTGGTCTCGATTTTCCTTCATTTGACAATTGGGTTGATATATAATCAAGGACGAGGCTGCTACTACAATCAAGGACGAGGCTGCTACTACAATCAAGGACGAGGCTGCTACTACAATCAAGGACGAGGCTGCTACTACAATCAAGGACGAGGCTGCTACTACAATCAAGGACGAGGCTGCTACTACAATCAAGGACAAGGCTGCTACTACAATCAAGGACGAGGCTGCTACTACAATCAAGGACGAGGCTGCTACTACAATCAAGGACGAGACTGCTACTACAATCAAGGACGAGGCTGCTACTACAATCAAGGACGAGGCTGCTACTACAATCAAGGACGAGGCTGCTACTACAATCAAGGACGAGGCTGCTACTACAATCAAGGACGAGGCTGCTACTACAATCAAGGACGAGGCTGCTACTACATTTATTGGTCTAGAGCAGCAATTAAACAGAGTGAAATATTTTAACAAAACTTAAATTAACTTTTCGATCAAATAAAGTCAATAATTTTTTTTTTAATATTGAGGCATGAAGCAATTTTAAGTACTGACCTTTCACTGATTTTCAATTTTTTCACGAACCAGTCCATTAATAAAGAATAGTTATTTTATACAAGGTTCTGTCCTAAACGGTGTTTTCAAACGAATCTATAATCTTATAATGTCATTGTAGATCCGTATCTCGTTCCAATGATTCGCACATTTTTTGTATCATTTTATAAAATTCGAATCATTTTAAGATCTACAGCTTATTTAAATTTGTTATCTGAACTATCCTCTATTCTCATAGGTGCGAGATGTAACCAATTTAATCAGGGTGGTCCGGTTTGTAAGATCTTTTAAGATCAGTAATTGTTTAGCAATTTCATTGATCGAACTCTATTCAATTTTTGTTTCCTTTCAGAAATTCGATACAGCTTTTTTTGTTTTGAATAATACATACACTACCGGTCAAAAGTTTTTGCTCGCCATAGTTTTCGTGATACACAACAAATGAAAATTGTATTGTACAATCGATTTTAATATTTATATTTGAAAGAACACATATAAGCCCTGTTTTACTCTTATTATTTCGGTATACAATTTTGGCATATCTGCGAAAATTTCGACAAATAATTGTCATCTATATTGTTACATTTGTTTCCAGGATATTGCAAATATGTGAAATCGGAGTAGGACATTACTTTCTAACTTCCTTGTTCAATTTTTCCCCAAGCGACTCGGTTCGAAGTCGGGACTGTGATGGTCGAATCATTACATTCAGTACATTTTTCAATCCCAATTCTTTCAAATACTCTTTGCACAGCTTCGAGAAATAGAAGAGATCGTTGTATTGCTGGAATATAAATTTTCTATCGATCAGGCGCTGGCCAGAACGTACTACATTTTCCTTAAATATTCATATATAGCTCTTTTTTCAAAACAATTTTTACTAGGTCTTCCGTCACCCTTTCTCCAAAACATCCCCAAACCATAACCGAGTCGAGTTTTACAGGATTTTACATGGATCTATCATGACCTGCGCTTAAACACTATTCTCCTAGGCCCAAAAATCTCACACATTAAATCATCACTTCATGAAACTCTTTCACTAGTCTTCCGTTTAATTTTTATGTTCTTTAGCCCACTGCAACTTCTTGATTTTATTGTGTCTTTAAAGATGTTTCTCAACTGCCTCCTCCTTTTAAAAAGGGCAGCTTATTTGGCTCTGTTCCCTATAGAAGTACTCGAAGGCACAATACGTTTATCTTCAGCGGTTGTGGTTTTTCGAGGTCACCCTGAACGTTTTCTATCGCCAAAGCTCCTTGTGCATGCATATTTGTAGTTTACCGATAGTCCTTTGGCTTTACCCATTTTGAAACTGAATTTGCGTGAACGAATTCGTAAACAAACTTCACAAAAAGATATTTAGGTCCAAAACGTATAACACTTTCTTGCGTCTCACAGGGCTAACAGGGACTTAACTACAATCATATACACCGAAGAAATAATTCATAGTTAAAGAATAATATACAAATTAAGCAGTACTTACAAACTTTAACTAAGGCGCCGTTTGTTTGAGTGTATAATTTAGAAATTCAATGAATGGATTATGGGGTGGGCAAAAACTTTTGACCGGTAGTGTACCTATTTTGTTTTTCGTTGCCAGTATTCTGCTCTTTCTTTGTACATTGAAAACACAGTTTCTCGAAATTGACGTTAAAGATCTACGATAACGGCACATAAAATTTCTAATAATAATTTCATACCCCGTATAAACCAAATTGTATGTTACGAAAAAACAGTAACAATAAAAGTACTTGAAATGTCTTTCGACGCTGTATTCTTTGTATTTCAGCGTAATAATAATGATGTGAAGTGAGGTTTTGCTTAGTGATGTGTACGACGTTGTGAACTACCTGCAAAACCAAATTTGATATATGGGAATAAGTTAATGTGAGTTGTAAGCTGGAACATTTCGATTGTACAAATTTGAATTAGATACACAGTAGATAAAAATAAGTGGTTGAACGTTTCATTCCAATTTCAATGATTGATTGTTTGTTTAACTATACATAGTAACTATATTGAAAGCAATGACTTTCAATCGCTAATCTCAAAATAGAAAAATCTTGAGACAGCATCATATACACAGAAATAAAATTTAATAAATTAATAGGAAGATCTGAAGAATTTGAGAAAATTCTATCATCATTTCAGGTATCTATAAATAATTTGACTTGATAATTAATTTTATTTCGTATACCAATGGAAGATCTATTGATTTATACAGTTGACAATTTCAGGAAATATTTCGATAATGTCAGTCAAAAAGTCATCTTTATAAAAGTGTAAAATAGTCAAGAAAACGTTATAAAAAAGAATAAGATTTCAGAAATAGAAAAACGTATATGGGCAATATTACGGCGATCACCCGACATGAATACTTTACAATAGATCTTGTAGGGTCACTTCAAAACGTTCAAAGCGTCATTGAACATTCACCTTTTTGCCTGATCTTGCCATGTGTGATTTCTGATTCTTCTTTAACCTTTGGCAAGCTTTGGTTACCGAAACTTCTGCTTGTACTCGTCTAGACGTAGCTTTTATTTTTCTTTTCAAATCTTCTAAATCTCAAGAATGTGTTTTATAACAATCAGCTCTAGACGGCCCATAGAAAGAAATATAGAGGAGAAATATTGTATATTATTAATTCTATTTTGTTAAAAAACAGCTTATAAAGGTCCTCCTTAAAAATGGCAAAGTCTTATACCCAGAATCAACTAGGCTTGCATCAAGAACGGAATAATAACATTTCCAAATAATTCTATTAATATGTATTAAGAAAAAATTTTATAATTTGATTGGCGACCCAGGTAAAATAAAATGTTCAATGTCAAGTTTTTATATGCAACATACAGTCCCTGGCCAAATTATTAGACGCACTGCAAGATTAATATTATTATATTAATTACCGAGTGATATTGTACCGTTTTATTGTTTTAAATTGCATTGTTTTTTATTTTTATATTATCTAATAAATGACTAATTAATTCAAGATAAATAAAACAACACTCATTTAGAAAATTAAATTTTACAGAAAAGTGAAAATAATATAAGTCTTCTTCTTCTTCTCCTTCTTATTTTAAGACTATGTCTTGTGTTTTCAAAGAGGCAGCCTAAGTTGTGACTCCGAGGACCAGCTCTCATACCAGCGCTTTGGTGGTCTTCCAGGCGGTCTACTTGTATTGGGTCTCTCTTCCTTTGCGATTTTCGCCAGTCGATCGTCGTCCATTCTATTGACATGATCTTTCCATGCTCTTCTTCTAGTTCTGGCCCATCTCACTATATCCGGAACGTCACACATTCTTCTTATTTCATTGCTTCTTATTCTGTCTCTTAGTGTTTTCCCTGTGATTGAGCGTAATGTCTTCATCTCGGTCGTTCTAAGAATCCGCTTAGTAGTTGCAGTCTCCGCTCTCGTTTCTATGGCGTATGTCATTACTGGTTTGACACAAGTTTTATATATCCGTGTTTTGCTTTCGATACTTAAAAATTTATTCCTCCATATCACGGTTCGAAGGAATCCTGATATCCTAGATGCTGCTGTTGTTTGAGTTTTGACTTCTTTTTACAAGTTCCTATTGCTCGTGATGTTAACTCCTAAATATTTAAAAGACATAACCTGCTCTACACTTTTATTATAAATTACCAGTTTGCATCTTCTTGGTTCTCTCGCTATTGTGAAGGATTGTGTCTTTTGAGTCGATATGATCATATTGAATTTTCCTGCAACTGTTTCAAATATGTTTAGCAGTTTTTGCAGATTATTCTCATCTTCGGATATCACAACCGCGTCATCAGCGTAGCAAACTATCTTAAACTCATGTTTTCCCATTCTGTATCCTCTGCCTGCCGTTTTGACTTCTTTTATGATTTCGTCCATTATAATGTTGAAGAGTATTGGGCTGAGACTATCTCCTTGTCTGATCCCTGTTGATACTGGCATTTTACTGGAGAGTTCGTTGTTTGCTCTTACATATATGTACTATTTCCGTTGTTCATGTCCCGAATGATGTCTATTGTACTTTGGTTTACGCCTCGTTCTTTTAGTAGCTCAATTGTGTCATGTAATCTCACTCTGTCAAAAGCTTTTGTTAATTCTATGAAGCATATAAACGCGGTTTTATTGTACTCTATGGACTTTTCGGCAATCTGTCTTAAGATGAATATAACGTCTATGGTTGATCTATTTTGTCTAAATCCCTGCTGTTCTTCGCTCATGCCGCTACTTGAGATTTCTTCTGCAATAATTTTTGTTAGTAATTTTGAAGTCGTGCTTAGGAGGCTGATCCCTCTATAATTATTTGGATCTTTCTTTTCCCCTTTTTTAAAGACGGGGATCGTTATGCTTACTTTCCATTCCTCTGGTACTTTTCTCTGGTCGTATATCTTGTTGGACATGACATGCATTTGGTCTATTAATTCATTGCCACCATATTTAAGAAGCTCGTTATTAATGTTATCCAGCCCTGGTGATTTCCTGTTTTTCATCTTGCGCATTGTTGCTTCAATTTTGTCTTTTGATATCAATTGTTGTTGGATGTCTTCTCCTTCCCCAGATATATTTTCTTGTTTTTGTTCTGTGGGTTGGCTTGTTATTGTTTCACCGTAGAGTTCATGGAAATACATTTCCCATTCTTTTAACGTTATTGTTTTCGTGTGGATGTATTCATTGATTGGTCTTTTAATGTTCCTTATCATATTCCAGATCTTTTTTTGTCCCCCATATAAGTCGTTTTCCATGTCTGATGAGTATTTCTCCCAGAATTGTCTCTTAATCGTTTGTATTTCCATATTTGTCCTATTCCTCACGACTTTGTAATCAGCATATGTAATTGTTTGACTTCTATATTGAAGATATGCTTTTCTTTTTTCTTCCGCAAGTGATTTGATTTCGTGTGTGAACCATGGTTTCGTGTTGGGCTTTCCGTTTAGGTTCATCTTTCGTTTGCCTAATGCCTCTTCTGCATCTGTCCTTATATTAGTACTTAATCTTTTCCATGCTAGTTCTACGGTATCATCTTTCAAGATCTTGTTTTCATTTATTGCCTTTCTTAGTCTTTGCTGGTAGAGGTATTTTGTGGTGTCATCGCTAAGGCTTTCTATGTTCAGCTTTTCTGTCACTTTCGGTTTGTTCTGGGTTTTCCTTTGTACGCAGTTTCGCATTATGGCTAGCACCATATGGTGGTTAGTCCCTGTGTTTACTGAGGTTAATGTTCTGACATCTAATATTTTTGAGGGATGAATGTTGCTGTTTGTAATAATGTAGTCTATAATCGATTTATGTCCTCTTGTGTTCTCGAACGTATACTTGTGCTGTTGTTTATGGGGATAAAACGTGTTGTTAATGCGTAGTTCATTATGTGCACAGAATTGTATGAGTTGTTCTCCATTGCTGTTGAGTGTTTCTTCGGTAAACCGATTCTTAATTCCACTAATAACCTCGTTACCAATTCTTCCATTAAAATCCCCCAGTATCATAATTTCGTCTTGCTTCGGTATCTTATCCATGGTGATCTGCAGTTCATCATAGAATGAGTCTGTTTCTTCTTGACTTTTACTCGTATACATATATATATATATATATATATATATATATATATATATATATATATATATATATATATATATAATAATGTAAGTAAAAGTCAATATTTAGTTGAGCCACCTTTAGCCGCTATCAAATCTCTAATTCTGCGCGGCATGCTATCAATGCAAGACTGTACTGTCGTCTCCTGTATTTGAGGATGATGATTCCACACATGAATAATCTGTTGTAAAAGATGGGTTTTGTTGGTAGTCACATCCTTGTGAATAATCATCGCTCTTCCAGGTCAACAGGGGCACTAATCATGAACCAGTTTTATATTTCTTTCATACCTATTGGTCAGCAATTTAATACTTGTTAGCAAAACGATGAGTTAGCAAAACGGTGACGCGGAGCTACTAACCTAAACTGCCTACTATTATGCTCGAATTTATAAGTAACTAGTGACTCCCCCTCAATATTTGCCCGTTCAATTTAATATTATTAGATTAGTTTTCCATCCAAATCCGTAAAAAATTTTATTCACGTTCAAATAAAGAACATTATACGGAAAAATATCTAACAGGATCATTTTACCATTATAAAAGGTATGGTGTGTGTTATTTCAGCTCGTATTCTATATTTGTGCAAAATTTACAAAAATCCAAACATCCTCACGTACTATCGCATTTACGACCATCATAGATTTGTTCGCGGTAGATATCCTGAACATGTCCTTTCATCAGATTCATGCGCAGTTTGAAATTGTGCGTTTGCGGTGTTAAGAAAAAAATGTTCAGGATTTAATATTAGTGCAGGGTGTAGTGGCGCATTAGTTTGCAAAATTGTTTTGAGTCGTATTTTTTTCAAAATGTCCGGGAGGTGTTGCTTAAACAATGAAAAACTGAATAAGCCAGAAAAAATGCATTTTTTTGCTATGAATTAATTTTTTTCATACTCTTTACAATATTTCGAATGAAAAAAGTCCTTACACCTATTATCGTATCTCCTACCCATTAATTGTTATGAATTTTTCAAAATTCTAAATCGTCGAAAATCCTAATTTTCCTGAATTAAAATTGAATTAATTTTTCATCAAATATTTTAACTATCTTAAGCAAATTAACGTAAATAGATTTGAAGAATTTTGTTTTTTTATATGTTTTACTTATGTTATAACAAGATGTTTCTGATATTAATCTCTTAAATTTTCCAACTTATTTTTATTTTGTTCTATCTTGAGGATTAGAAAATAACACTTTATCTCCGTACTTGACAATCAGAAGAAGTGTTCATAATCTGACTCGTCGATTTCCTCATTGTCAGTAATAATAGTATTAAGACGCTGAGTTAGATAATCTAATTGAAATGCTTGATTATCAAAGTCCATTTTTAGTCGAATTTTTCAAGGAAAAATTAGATTATTACGGTAGGCACGATTAGAAGAAAAATGGGGGGCACATCATTTTTCCCACGTTTTGAGACCTCCCGAACACGATTATGATGATTTTTCGAATGTCTGTAGTTTATATTTATATTTGTTTAAGCTACACATACTTTCTGTAACACTATGGAACACAAGAGCACTACATCTGGATGATTTGACATAGAAGACGAAGATCCCTGGTAGTTACATCAATCCCACATATTAACACATCAGTTGTAAACACTTGGTTTCCCAGTATTGCAGCATGAAAAGACGAAACAATAGATCCTTTGGATCGCAATGTCTTCTTCTTCTTCTTGTAGTAGGACGAGGTCCTGTCAGGTCTGTCATCTGCCCTCTTGTGACGCCGATGTCCAGCTATCGTACCAGCGTTTTGGGGGCCTACCGATTGGGCGTCTTGTGTCTGGTTTCTGTGTTTTGGCCCATTTGGCAATCCGTTCTGGAGCCATTCGTTCTACATGGTCTCTCCATTGTCGGCGTCTTGCTCTTACCCATCTAACGACATCTTGTACTCCCAAGAAAACAGGTATCTGTGTTGGGTATTCTATCGTGGAGTGTGGAACCCTTTATTGTTCGTAATATCTTCATCTCTGCTGTTCTCATTTTTCTCTTTGTTTGTGTTGTGTCTGCCCTTGTTTCTGCGGCATAGGTTAGTATGGGTCTGATACAGGTCTTGTAGATTCGCGTCTTACTTTCTATGCTCATATATTCATTTCTCCATATAATGTCCCGTAAATATCCCGATATTCTAGTTGCTTTCTTGATCTGCTTATCTACCTCGTCCGTTATGTTTCTGCTGCTCGTTGTTTCTACGCCCAAGTAGTTGAAATTCATTACTTGCTTTATAATGCGCTCATTTACTACCAACTTGCATCTTATTGGGTCTTTGGATATTACCATGCTTTGTGTTTTCTCGCATGAGATTTGCATGTTAAGTCTCTGTGCCGTCAGGTTAAATTTATGAAGGAGGCGTTGTAGATCGTCTTCATTTTCAGCTATAAGTATAGCGTCATCTGCGTAGCAAAGGATTCTCAGGCGACGGTTATTCATTTCGAATCCTGCATTAACTTCGTTTACGCTCTCAATTATTTGGTCCATTATTACGTTGAAGAGGCATGGGCTGAGGCTATCTCCCTGGATCGCAATGTATATAAGTTTAAATGCAATTGTCTATGAAAAAACTGCTATTATTAGGAGAAAATGGATACAAAATATTATGAAAAATGATTTTTACATATATTCTTTAAAACCAAACCAGGATCTGTCCTTGTTATGGATAATGCTTGTTACCACAAATGTCCTGTAGAATCCTCCCATCATCCTCCCAATGGAGAAAAGCAGATTGGCTTGCTAAGAAAAATATTGGTTTCAGTCAACTAATTTTGCAAATTACGTTGCTGAACTAAGCATGATATCATGTAGGTAAATATATGATATATGTATTAGATGAAATGGTTGGAAAACGGGTTGTAATTTTACCTCTATTGCCACCCTATCACCGTAAGTTAAATTAAACCCAATACAACATATTTAGGGTCAAATAAAAATAAAAGAAGAGCCGAATATGTGGAATTTTGATTGAAATTTGTTATGAAAGTTCCATCGATCCCGTAGATTTATATCTAAGTGATGATACTGATGGATCCGCTAACATGTTTTATATTTAATATAAATAAATTTTCTAATAAAATAGATTTTCGTCTCTCGAGCAATTGCAATGGGTCCGATTTGGTTCAAAATTAACATACATGGCTTTTTTGGCGGCGGATTGATGTTATTAGAGTTTGGTTGAAAACAAATGAATATTTCGAGGGGCCGCAGTGCAAAAAAAGTGGTTTTTGACCTTTGTTCACCTCTGCAGGTCAAACGAAAAGCGACTGAAAAATGAAATTTCACATGTAGGTTCAATTAGTTGCGAGACGATTTCCTGTTTAAGGTCGAAACTTTCCATCTTCACCCCTCTCCATTTTATGGTCATTTTTGTTATATTTTCTTATTTTTTGGCCAGAAAAAGTTTCACTAGAGGGTTCGAACTTCGCATGCAAGTGATGTTTAAGAATTGTCTTTCTCAAGTTCAAAGTTTTCTTCTTCAGTTCTTCTAGCACAAAACATTGAACTGGACCGCCTCGTATTTAATGAATAATACGAGTATGATCGTTGCTAAGGTGATTTTTTTTACTTCCCATTTTCGAAATTTCTTGTCATTATGACAATTTTTTCTTTGTTGTCAATTGGAATTGAACAAGAGGGTTCGAGACCACCGGGTCTATCGAACTTATGAATTTTCATTCGAGAGAGAGAGTTAACTTGTGAAATGAAAAGTTATTGAGGAATAGCAAATTTTTCATATAAAGAAATAAGATTGAGAATTGATATCATTTCCAAGAAATTCATTTTATGGAAAGATTTGTTTGTGTATTAGTTAAACTTTTCAGTTTCACGAGAGTAACTATTCGAAGGTCTGCTCACTTTTTGACCTGAATTTTGTGTCCCGTAGTATCGACTGAGACATAATTGGTGATATTTTATGTAAAGTAAAGATTCAGGTGAATCCCACAAATATATTCTTCTAAAAATACCATCATTTCTTTTAGTGGCAACTTTTAAAACCTTCTCCGCAACAGAAATTTTTGAAATTGTATACATAGTTCCATCAAGCCCTTTTCTTAATTTATTACAAATGATACATAAGTTTTGATTGTTATCAGGATTTCCCGTAGATCTTCTTGATTGGCTGAGAATTGATGTTGAACATGATTGAGTATTAAAAATATTTAATTGAGTATTTATTGATTCTGCTTCTTTTTGAACTACCTTTTATGTGTTGTTCACTATGGCAAGAACAATAACATTAACGATGTCACGTAAACGATTGTCGAAGATTATTTCCATCGAACAACTTATAAAATCGCACAATCATGTCATCATTTCGACGGAGAGTCACATTTTTTAATTTCTGAAATGTTTCAGATCTTGGATGCTTCACTAACGCGCTGCTTTAACCACAAAAAAGCCCTTTTTGTCGTAGGACAGTTTAATTTTTTTGAGGAATTAGAGATAACATGTTTTTTTTTTTTGAAAATTACACGACTGCAAAGTAAACGAGTAGATGTAGAATCGAGCAAGAGTGATTAACAACTTTAAAATTATTTCTAAAACGAAAATTTAATAGATTTATATTAGAAGCAGTAGGAATATTTTTTTTGAACGTATTACTGCTGAAAAATAGCAAACAATTTTTTAAGCGCGTCATCGGCCTTTCTCTCACTCATCTTATACATTGAGATGGGACTGAGATAGAAATACTTCACTCTCGAAATTTTCTGCGCCTAGGGAGCATAATGTTATAACATAAACAAAACATATAAAAAAACAAAATTCATCAAATCTATTCAGGTTAATTTGTTCATGATAGTTGAAATATTTGATAAAAAATTAGAAATTACAACATTTCAATTTTTTTAGGTATATTATTTAATTCAGGAAAATGAGGGTTTTCGGCAATTTTGAATTTTAAAAAATTCATAACAATTAATGGATTTGAGATACGATAATAGGTGTACGGACTATTTTCATTCGAAATATTGTTAAGAATATAAAAAAAATCAATTCATTGCAAAAAAATGCCTTTTTTCCGGTTTAATCAGTTTTTCGTTCTTTAAACAATAACATCAAAAGATATCAAGTGTTATCTTACACTTTTATAATCAGGAACATCTCCCGGACAAAAAAAATTACGACAATTTTGCAAAAGAATGCGTCACTATGCTCTGGTCTATATCATGTGTTCGTGGAGCACACATTTCGAAAGCGATTCGTACCGGAAACTACAAATCTTTGAATTCGTCTTCACCTTTGAATTGTCCAGGCAAATTATTACCTCGATAACATTATTCATCTTTTTCATGATTGAGAGTCATGTTCCGTTGAAAACTCGTGGTGGATTTATGTTTCGAAGAAAAATGGTGGGTGCATCAATTTTCGACTGATGTTGAAAAATAAATAATTTTTTTCCAAAAATTTTTGTGTTTCCAGATATTTCCTCGTATATTTTGATCATTAGAATATTGAGTGTATAACCCTAATGGATGTACTCCATATTTATCTTACCATAATTGAAAATAATATGAAGTAAATAAAAATTGATTTATAGATTTGTTTTGTGAAATAGTACACGCCAATTTATAAAAAACGACAACATAACAGACATACAAGAACTATTTGATCTTAAACCTCCTAAACATGTTAAAGTGATTGATTCTCACCTTCTGTGAAATATTTCCAATTGGCCCATCATTCAATTTCCTCTTTAGTACCTAACAAAATCAACTTAGTTTTCTTTGAAGTAAATTTTTCATATACGTGAAACGCTAGGGATATAAAGTTTCTTGCTGTCACTACATAGTATAGAATTTTTATTAAAATTTCATTTCTTTGTAGAAAGTTGATAAGTTTTGGGGCACCTTTTAAATTATCTTAAGTGAATATTAACTTTGAAATGCAAGTCCTTTACAGGACTTTTGGGGCTATCTAAATCAAATGAGTGAGTTGTAATATGATAAGTGTCAAAAAACTCAAAACATCGCTCCATTTAATACATATGGCGCATGGGGCGACATCTACGAATTTATTCGAATTCTTTCACATATTCGTATTTACCCTTTCAATTTATATCCAATTTTAAAGTCATTAGAAATAGTTAATCTATCCATACACATCCATTACAATTTAACATCATCTATAGTCTGTTTTTGTATGAGAGAGTAATAAAATGATGAAGCAATCGTAATCCATTGGCGTATCACTTCTTTCGGTAGACAGTTAAAATATTTTCCCGTTATACGTCGAGTATTTCCGTACGAAATAATAGTTGTATACAACGATGGTTCGGAAATACCTGGCCCAGCAATGAAAACACAAAAATTTTGGAAAAAATATATTTATTTTTCAACGTGATCTCGTTTTCCCAGCGATATTCAATAAGTTCGACACCCTTTTTATAGTAAGAATCGTCAAGTTTCTTAAAATAGCTATTAACTGCCGACATCACTATTATTAGAAAATCTTTGACCACTGAGCCATTTTTTCCAGTCTGGGATCAGATAATATTCCAAAGGGGCTAAATCTGACGAATAGGGTGCACGAGGTAGCAATTCAAGCTTTAATTTATCAGTTTTGGATGTGTGAGCTAGTGCATTGTCTTGATGAAACAACACTTTCTTCTGAGCCAAATTTTGCTTGTTTTGTCCGCTCAAACGTTGCAATAAGTTTGTATAATACCTTTTTGGGGACCGGTTGTCCCTTTTCATTACATTGTTTTGTTTGTTATGTTGTGTCGGGTATGAAGTGATCATAGAATCATCCATTATTATGAAACGGAGCAAAAATTCTGGTTAATTTCTGTGAAACATTGCCAAACACTCCATGGAAACATCTCATGTGTAAATTTTCAGTTAATATGTCTACTAACTCGCGCAATTTCAGTCGACGATCATCCAGTACCGCTTTGTGGATTTGATCATTTCTATAGTCGTCATCTTCTTT
This sequence comes from Diorhabda elongata, assembly GCA_026230145.1. Classification (NCBI taxonomy): domain Eukaryota; kingdom Metazoa; phylum Arthropoda; class Insecta; order Coleoptera; family Chrysomelidae; genus Diorhabda; species Diorhabda elongata. The sequence continues at coordinate 41,724,158 of CM047926.1, forward strand.
GGTTGACCACTGAAAACGTTCACTATTGATGGCTGCCAACGTGTCGTCTTCAAACTTGAAACATATGCTCTATAGATTGTGTACTTTCTAATAGAGTGGTATTTTTCAGGCAACTACCGCCATCTCTAGGTCAGGGCAGGTACTTATGGGACCAACCTCGTGAATATAATGGGGTGTAAATTTATATTTTAACCTAATTTACCTGCTTATAATGTTTAAAGAACTGATGGTAAAAATACAATTTTTTAAAAATATTTTATCCTTATAAAAAAGATATTAAGAACATTGTGTACCATTGATTATATATGTGTAAGGGTTTATACTTTGATTTTTAAGCAACATCACGTTCATAAATAATAATTTTAATATAAAAACTCACCACTATAAATAGAGCTACTTTTTATAAATCCAAATGGGAATTTGAAGATGAACAGTCGCAACCGGTATTTACGATGAGTGGGTCAATCATTTCATTATTAATATTTTCCAAATCACACATTTTCTCTTCTTGAATCCTATGATTCACTGCCTTTTTCTAGTTTTCAGGCTTCACATTATTTAAAGCTTCCAAATGATTTGAAACAATCATATATTAATGTTTCTCCATTAACTGTTAAAGGTCCGCTTTCTCGGCTTTTACGCGGCCCTTCCAAATTTTCCATAATCACACTAGACTGCACCTTGCAGCTGCAACTAAACTGTTAACAATATACAACTTGAACCTCCTCAGTAAATGGAAAATGTACCATCGTATTTTAGGTGGACTTTGTTGGGAGGAGATTCTTGGAATTAAAACAAACTGTATTGGCAAATTAGTACCTATTAACTGGAAAAATCTTATGGCTATATAACATTGGATACAAAGGGTTTTCGTCCTCTAAAAATCTTTTTCTATTGCTCTATACAACTTATGGTTATAAAAGAATGAAAACGACCGTACTAAGTTTTGCATCAGAAATTTCGTTTTTTTTTTATTTTATTTTTATTTTTTATTTTATTTAACTTAAAAAAGATTGGTTGATTGCCAGAATATTTTGGGCTTCCTTCATTGATTTTTTTTTAATCTGTAACTCGCTGTCTCTCGGCTGAAGTTTTTGGAGGTTTAGATTTTTTCCTAGTCAAAAAATATAAAAAAAAATTAGAAAATTTATAAGTGCTTAATTATAAAAATTTTAACCGACTTTAAGAAAATTGATAGAGAAAGGTTTTTATAAACATTTTTTTTTAAATTATTATAATTAATTTTTCATTTAAAATATAATATTTTCTTAATAATTAACAAAAATGGTCATAAAAAGATAATTATGTCACTAAATCTTTTACATACAATAATAAATAGTACATGAAAATTATTTAAATAAGCTAAAAAATACCTTTTCGAAAGAAAATTATATAAAAACATTATTGTAATGATAATATTATCGAATTATTGACTACATATATATTTATACAAATTGCACATGCTCATACATATAATACATGAATTATAACATACCTTGCAACCACGTGTTTGTTAGATGTTCCGGCAATATTACCTACACCTCTTTCTGCCATAGTTATTTGAAAATACTTTCAGTTCACTTTAGCGGAACACAATGATAATAAAACTTCACAATGACAGCAATATAAGTATGTTGACACTGACAAATTAGAAAACGTAACGAGGTCATTCGTCGATAGATTTTACTCCTCACATTTTTCCCATACCGGGTCCCTTATATATGCAAATCGATTCTTAAGGAGTAAACTCCAAAAACAATATCAAACGCTTTCTGAGAACCGGCGCTTACGCCAAACTTTTTCATCATAAGCGGTCAGGACCGCAATTCTTCACTTTGCATCGTTATTTGTAAGTGAATCCGTGATTTACCGAAACAGTTGAAGCACAAACACATAGTTTTGAGCTGGATATCGATCCTTTTTTCCCTAAATTTAATTTTGAGTAGGTACGAAATCGCTGATAAATTAATGTAGAATAACATATAACATTATATGGAATGTACAATTAAATTGTATATTATTGCCTACTTATAGCCTCATATTTTAGTTTGGATAGGATCATCAATAAATATAAAACGCGAATTTATTAGTTTTTTTTTTTATATTGAGAGCGTAAAGTAACAGATTCCCGATTGAGAAAAAAATTGAGTGTTTCAGCTCCGACGCACGACTGGAGTTTACTCCTTAAGTTCGATAGTCTAACCAGACGCAAAAAGAGTTTATTTAACTTAAAAAAGATTGATACTGTATAAAAGGGTAAATTTGTTAATTAATGAAAATAATATACATATATTAATATATATTTATTCAATTTATTCATTTCATATACATTTATTATAAGTAATCGACGAAATATTTTACATTAAACTTTTTACAATAGTCAATAATCTCGATAATTCATATTGGGTTGATCATTTAATTTTATGTGTTGTTTTCAAATATATATATTTATATGAACTACATCGATAATTATTAAAATATTTAATAAATACAAATTGCACATGCTCATACATATAATACATGAATTATAACGTACCTTGCAACCACGTGTTTGTTAGATGTTCCGGCAATATCATTACACCTCTTTCTGCCATAGTTATTTGAAAATACTTTCAGTTCACTTTAACGGAACACAATGATAAAAATAAAAATTTCACAATAACAATATTAATTATTGATATTTATAATAAAAACAGCAATATAAGTATAACGACACTGACAAATTAGAAAGTTGCGCATCATAGGGTGCGCACCAAAAACGTAACGAGGTCATTCATCGATAGATTTTACTCCTCACATTTTTCTCATACCGGGCCCCTTATATATGCAAATCGATTCTTAAGGAGTAAACTCCAATTATTCTTGCCTTATGAACGTCTAGTTACAATTTGGTCCATTACTTATGAAGAACTTGGGATATTATTCAAATATTGACAACTTACTAAGAAGACATTTTCATTCCTAGTTTTATGGTTCTATTTTATTATTTTTCCCCAAGCATTTGAAATATAATAACATATTATTTTTTTTTAATTCTTTTGATAACTCTAAAGGCTATTGTAGATTTATATTAATTCAACTTTAAAAACAAGAAAAGACTAAAGCTAAAACATTCAACTTTCTATTGTTTTAGTTGTATGATAACAATATGGTATAAAACTTATTTCTAAAATATATTTTCTCTACTAGGATGCGTTTGTGCAACATCTTTGTGATCTTCGTTACCGTAACAACGTTCAGCAATATTGCAGTGTCGTCTAATAGCTGGTGGCGTCTCGGTAGAATGACCGGATTATTGCTGAACAGATGTTTCTGGACCAATGATCAAAATTTAATTGAAAATCCTGAACAAATAGCGATTATACTGAAAGAATGTTTTGTGAGACGAGGACTGATAATGCTCGATAACGCCATTGGCAAAGACGTTATTGAACTTTTCGATGGGGTGGAACTGATCAGATATAGAGAGAAAAACTCAACGAATGATAGCAGGTAAGGAAGTTTGGTTTCGAAAATATTTGATTTATGAAGACAATATCGTTTCGAAAACCAATTGGGGGAATTTATTGTTTTCCAATTAGTATTTGTAATTTTTCCATTGAGAATTAAACATTGTTTCCGCATGGGTATCATTGAAGAAGCATAGACGCATATTATTCATTCTATTTGAGTAGTTTGGACTATAGGACGATTTTGTTATTAAGTAAATAATTTGGAGGGTGTATACTAAAGATAATGTATTTTGATATACGTCAATTAAGTCCACATGTACTAATGCCCCCTTTGAAAGTAAACATTTATTTTATTCCGTTAATTTGGATAATATACGCGTTAGCAAAGTGAATTTTTGACTGCTTTTTATAAAAATATGTTTTGTAATTGATAATAGAGTACTATAACAAACATCAGTCTTCATCAAAAAATTGGTGGTATATTCAGAAAATCCGAACATTAAACCTCTTCTTGGTGTCACTAAAAAAGCTAATATAGATTTCAATCCAACTATAATGATACACTTATTTTGTGCTAAAATCAAATTTATAGGTAGGATTAGTTAACTTTGTAAAAATATAACACAACAAAAAATAAGTCATTGTACAAAATACAAATACTTAGGCATGATCATCACTAATGATGGAAGATTAGATGAAGCAATAGCACAAAGAAATAACCAAGGAAGACAAGCAATAAGACAACTAAATAGTGTATTGTGGGACAAATAAATATCCAAGGAAAACAAACATCGAATATACAATAGCATAATAAAAAGTATAACAACATATAGTAGCGAAGTCTGGCCTCTAAAAGAAAAAACAGTCAAAATGCTTGAAGCCACAGAAATGGATTATTGGAGACGCGCGGCAGGAATATCAAGACTGTAAAAAATAAGAAACGACATTAGGGTGAATCAGTTAAGATGGTACGGACCATGTCCAAAGAATGCCTGAAGACCGCATACCCAAACAAATCTTGAATTGGGCACCAAAAGGAAGAAGAAAGAGAGGAAGACCAAGATTAAGTTGGAGAGAAGGTATCGAGAAGGATATTCGAGAGAGAGGATTGAAAGAAGATCTTTGGGAAGATCGAGAAAAATGGAAACTGGGAATCGGAAGACGGCGAAGAACGTTTTAACCCGAGGGAGCGTCCAAGCGTTTTGACGTCGGAAAATGGCAACAGTAAATGAGGTGGCATTTCCTTTTTTATACTATAACTTGCAAAGTTTACCAAAAATTTTAAGTGCTTACAATTTTTCCATTATTTAATTGAAGGATAAAAATTAAGGTAGCGGCAGCGGCAACGTGCAACTAAACGGACGTTTTCTGGATAGTTTAGTTATAAATGAAACGCGTGCTGTAAGTTGTTTATCTAAAAAAGAAAATTGTGTTATTTCACGAAAATTGGCTGTATGTTGGTAACAAGTTTATCAAAGACGATTTTTTGCTGTTGAACTTCCGTTCTCTTTGAGACAAAGAGATAAAAATAATATGCTATGCTGATGACGCAGTAATCATCTCGGAAGACGAAGATAACCTACAGAAGCTCCAATATAAATTCCAACAAATAGCGAACAGCAATGCGGACTCTGAGATCAATAACAGGACATCGGAAGAAAAATGAAGAAATAAGGGACATGTGCGATATTCAGGATGTAGTAAGATGGGCAAGGAGCCGCAGAAGAGAATGGAGAGACCATGTTGACAGAATGCCAAATGAACGGTTAGCAAAAATTGCAAAGGAAAAGAAACCAGATACAACTCGACCTCCTGGACGACCACCTATTTGGTGGTATGAAAGCTGGTCCTCAGCATCCCAACTACTCCTGGCAAACCTTTGATGAAAATACAGGACCTAGTCCTAACGTAAGAAGAAGAAGAAGAAGAAGAAGAAGAAGAAGAAGAAGAAGAAGAAGAAGAAGAAGAAGAAGAACTTCTGCTCAAGATTAATCAAGTGAAATAAAAAATTATACAAATGAATAAAAGCAATAAATTTACTTTTTATTTATAATAGGATTGAAAAAATTGATGTACCAGTACCATGGTAATTGAGTATAATTGCATACTAGGTGACAAATTAGGATTATCAACGAACTCAGATTAAAGTGAAATTATAAAAATAAGCAAACACTTTGTCTTTTGTGGACAAGAAACTGATAAAGCAAAACTAATCGTACTCCTCTTTTAAACGTCACCTTAAACATGATATAATTTTTAAGTATTCAGACAATCAAGAAATTGGATGATACTTACGAAAAAATATTTTACCTTCAATAACCTTTTCCTTAATCACATCTTCCACTCTGCTTAACCATAAAACCATTTGAGGATGTATTTTTCTTCTATGATTATCCTCTCAGACTTTAAACAGACTGAAACTTGTGTAATTTGTCTTTGAAATTATCAATTTAGTTTTAACAAATAATGCAAATCATGTGCTATTTACTCAATAGACAGTTTTGGAATTAAATAAACTGTAAATGAATTTTTTGAGTACGAGAAAACAACAGTCTCGTGGCAATTGTCATAGCCTATATTTCGCACATATTTCCTCTTCCTATGTACTTATAAAAACCGAGTGTTTCCTTCATGAAGTCCTTATGCCGGTTTGAGATTAGCAAAATAATTCCCCAAGTAATTGACACAAAGCTGACACACAATTATCTGTGGCTTATTCATGACTACAGTCTAGTTCTAAATTTTTTTCAAGATATCTTTCCAGTGATACATATTTCCCAACATTATAATTAATTTATCCATTCATGAGCATTTTATTGTAATAGCTGTCGATTCAATATAGAAAAGTAGTAATAATTTTAATTACGAGTAAATGGTTTTTTGTTGCCAGTACGTACATAATTAAAAATTTACCTCATCTTCCTTCAAATCGGCGGGTGTAATTTGGGCGCTAAACATCCTTCTTTACCTGTCTGACCAAGAAGGGTAGCTAATCCGACATGTATTTTCCCAATAGAGAGAAAGTTGATAGATTTTTAAGTAGGTTAGGTTAGGTTATGTAAATCTCTTATTTTATATGTAATATGTACTTAAGTACTAGAAAAAATATATGAAGAAATATAAAATCTACTTTATTCTGTAGAGTGTTACAAAAAAGTTGTGAGGTAACTTTATTAAGGGCAGATTTTTCATTTAAAAAAAGTGCAAAGTAGCCCCCTCTAAATTTTTTCAGACCTTAAGTGATAATAGGTCATTTCTCTTATAAGAAAATCTAAAAATACAAAAATATATCTTATTATAAATGTCGGTGATTTAATAAAGAACTGTATTTCATAAATCATGTACATCAGTCGGTTAGCGCCCAAAATACACATAGGATTAAAATGACCCTTTGGTCTTGGCGCCTAGTTTACATGTTGTAAAAAGTACATTAATCCTTTAGCGTCCAAATCACATCCACCCCTTCAAATAGCTATTTATTAACTCTTCTCCAAATTCAGCTGGTCGTGTTTGTTCTGGGACACAAATCAGGTACAAATGATAAGTAAATGAAGCACCTTGATTAGATCTTTCATGAGTTTTGTTAGAAGGCGACCAATATCAGTTAAATTTAAGGGGGCTCTGTTATTGTTCACCATCCGATGATTTTTATGAAAGTTTTTGGAAAATTTTATGCGTTGTGAAAGAACCATCTATCAAGCAAATGTATGAGTATTTTGACGCTTTTTTTTGAATCCAAAGATTCAAACAAAGCTGATTTTTTGGTTTTATAGACTGATCCAGCCAAATGACATTCCGAAATTGATATAGGAGGATGCATGAGAATTTTATCGATATCTTTATATTTCATGGTAAATGTAAACTTTCCTACATTTAATTTGTTATACTCTATGTATGTATATAAATATTCAATGTATATAATATTCAATGAGCATGGATCTATGTACATGATAATTTTTTTCAACCATTGGCAAATAGTTTGCCAATAATTTTATGCTTTCTCAATAAAACACTTGAGCTATTTTTATTATTAAAACTCATGGGGCCTCGCTGGCAAACAATAAGTTTTTTTATGTAGTCTGAATAGATTTTTTCAATAATTTTACCATATAATATGTTGTCATTGTCAATTAGAATGCTTTTTTATCGAAATATTTTCCACATCAGATAAGAACCATATAGAAAATAAAAAAAGATTATGTTTGACGGTTAGCTAATCTGCGAACTTGAAAATTACTGATCTCCAAGAAAGAAACGTATATCTGCGATATTCGAGACTATATTCGGCATTTATTAAATTATTGAAGCTGTATTCTCCATTAATACTGTGGAGACCCATGGAAAACATTTATCTTAACCACTAAACACTTTATTCAACAATACATTCTTTTTACGATACTAATCATGAACGTACTTCACAATCAGTTACAATAAACATTTTGTTATAAATTCGGCACTTATAGTGGCCACTTTATGGGGCGCAATCGACAACCTTAATGACTAATAACAACAATCAAACGACATGATGGGTAGAGAAGCTCCTTTCTGCCGTAACAGAAAGTTTTGCACTGTATAGGTATCTAATAAGTAAATATAAGTGAAATACGAGGGTGAATCAAATATAAACAAGACTTATTTTTTAAAATATTTATTTTGATTTTAAACGCACAAACAATCATAGTTTATTTTTCTACATAATCTCCTGATTTTGACATTTTTCCCAGCGTATAGGTAATTTTTTAATTCCTTCCAGGTAAAAAGAGTCAGGTCGTGTTTGTAGCCAATTGCGCACATATGCTTCAACCTCATTATCGCCGTGGAATTTTTGCCCTCCCAAAGCTTCCTTGAGAGGACCAAAGACATGGAAGTCGCAGGGAGACAGGTCTGGACTGTATGGAGGGTGTTCCAGTGTCTCCCAACCCAGTTGCTCCAATTTTTGTACTATCAGGGCTGCCGTATGGGGGCGAGCATTGTCATGGAGGAGAATCACTTTTCTCATTGGAAGGTGTCGTCTTTTGCGGCGATATGCAAGTCTTGCATATCGCAATTGCAATATCCGAAGTTGTTAGACGCCTATCACCTTCAACAAGTTGACGAACACTGTCGATGTTGCCCGCTGTAATGCTGGTGCGGGGTCTGCGGTCATGGCTCTCATTTTCAACACGTTCACGGCCCTCCACGAACTGTTTATGCCAAGCAAACACTCTAGCTCGCGACAGCGTCTTTTCCCCGAACTGTGCAGTCAATCTTCTCAAGATTTCGGCCGGTTTTAAACCTTCTGCAGCTAAAAACTTTATAACAATACGTTGCGCAATAGAGGGAGGTACCTCCTGCTCGGACATCGTAACGATGGACACTGAGCGAGTCTATGATGATGAGTCACGTGCTTCCCCCACTCCTGACAAACCAACCTAACAGCCAATAACAGCGGAACGTTCTTCCATCACTATTGCGCGCGCAGGTCCAAAAGTCTCGTTTATATTTGATTCACCCTCGTATAATACAAAAACTGAATGTCTATAAATATAAATGTTAATTTCATTAAATAATAAACAAGTAAAATGCGAAATGAAATAACTATTATCTAGTTCGAATAATGAATGGGATATTAATTAACAAGTAGCCTCCAAGAATAAAACACTCTGTACAACTTTTTTGGACGAAGAAAGAAGAGATTCAAAGTGAATATCGAGAGAATGAAATAACTTTATCATTGAGTTAGAATGGAGAGGGCTTAATGGAATCGGTTAGGTCAAGGATAAAACCAAACTTTTAGCAAATCTAGTAATAACTGAATAAATCCCTTTTAATCAAATTTCGGTGCTTCTTATCGTTACCCTTAAGAGCTTAAATATTGTATTCAGACGTGGGCGCTTAATTATATATATTTTTAAGTCAATTATTATGAATCTAATCCCAACTCATTAATTTTGTTCAGACAATTTTAATCCTCATAGTATTTCCTCTACATATCACGATTGGATTAAAATGAAATATGTAGTAGTCTGGTTGTGTCGTTTAAGTTTTTCCCATAACAAAATTTTTTCAGCCTACTCCTTTCCAAGATATCACCCTTAAAAGGTGGTGACTAAAATTGAGTTTTTTCTAAAATTCTAGAAAAGCTAGAAATTTGAAATTCTGTAATTTTCGTGCTCTCGCAAAGAACTTACAAGAGGTATTTTTTGAATATTCCTGTTACATTATACGGGGTGAAATTATCAACCCTTACTATCAAGCATTTATTATGAATCGTATTACATTTCATATATTTACTGTTTTCCACTCAATTTATTAAGAAAATTATAAATGGTGCTTAATTTTTCTCTCTGCAGTTATTTGTTTTGGAAAAAAAATCAACAATAAAAAATATTTTCAAATAAAACAAGGATTTCAAGTTATAATTTTATTTCATAACCTCTAATTTCACTCCCATGTAATGTGACAGGAATATTGAAAAAAAATTCTAGTATAACTGAAAATTTAGAAGAAATAAAAACTCAAACTTAGTCACCAACTTTTAAGGGTGATATTTCGGAAAAAGGAGGTGCGAGGAAATTTTGTTGTAGGAATCAATTTCATACGGGCAATCATCTCCTGAATTTTTTCGTATGAATTTTGAAACAACTTGTATGCCTATATATTATTCAGAAACCAGGTCTTTGGTTAGTTCCAAATTAATTTTCAATTTCAGTTAATGGTTTTAGATGGGCCTGTCAGTTTAAGTAGAGTTTAATCGGGGTTAAATAAGTTATTGGTAATGAGTCCTTACGATTCGACAAATAGAACCCCAGTTCTTGATGTTTGCTGTGAGCTAGAAATTTGTGAAAATTTATTGGGAAAAGTTGGTCAGTTGGTTGTCTTTTCCTAATATATTGATTTCTACACAATAATATGTTGAGTATGTTCATTTACAATAATCGTACGAGTTCAGGATACATTATCAACAATTTATCAAGAAAATTCTATGAACACAGTTTTCATAATGTAATATTTTCATATTTTCTCTTTATCTATTGCAAGTAATAATTTGTTGCAATTTGTTGTCTGCCTGCATGACACTAGGGATCAATATAAGTACCATTGTCGTTTGAATTTTATTAATTGTACGTAGTAATATCAGAAAAATGATTCATTGAACAGAAATATTCAAGAAACCTCTCAACGAATCATTAGTTATAGAGATAATTGACGGACCCAAATGGAAAAATTTTAAAATTTGCTGCCTACATCTATCCCAAGGAACAATTAGCAAAATAGGAAAGCAGTTTCTCGAGCTTGGATATTATGCTTGAGTCCCATAATTCCAGTCGAAAAGAAGTCCACTATGCAACGTTAGCCACACATCAATTTTTTTATATTAAAGAAAAATAGAAGCTCATGGAAGAGGATTTTTGTGAACAAATGATGGCAATGTTAGATGACAATGTCATCTAATTAGAAGATGTTTGGTTTTCTGATGAGAATACATTTATATTACACGGTCATGTGAATCGTCAAAATTACCGTTATTTCTCTAATGAAAATCCTCAATGGATGAAAGAACTTCAATATCCTGAAAAAGTTTGTGAAGGGATTGCTGAAAACCATATCGTAAGTCCTTTTTTCGTTGATGGTAATTTGAATGGAGATAAATATTACTGCTACAGAACAATGTCGGCACAACTTAGACAAACTTATATTAGGCCAAGCAACGGGGCAGCCTGTATATAGGGTTTCGTGACACAAATCTTAACAGGTAGCGAGTGGTGCCAATCGATAGAGTAAGTTGCCCCCATCAAAACAGTATACTTTTAAACTCGAGAAAATCGCGCGTTTGTTTGTTATTAACAAAAAACTGTAAATTTTCGGACTTTTTTTGGTTTTTTATTTATAAATCCGAAAGATTTCTAGGAATCGTTATGGTTGGTTGTAATACAAAAGTTGTAGAGAATTAGATAACAAAGAAAATGAGCTGTCGCGCGACTTCGTAGCTTGATTAGAAGCTGAGAAAACCCGGAAAAACTGGAAAATTCTCTCTTTTTTTTAAAAATTCATATCTCCCTCAATTTTTGACGTGGAGAGCCGAAACTTCGCAGAATGATAGAAAAACATATGCGCTTTATGCATACAAAACCCTGTAACTGTGCGATTATTAGTTTTGCCGTAACGGTTGTTTAAACAAATTAACGCGAAATTTTCCCGAGTCTCCTAGTGACACACGGATCGTTTAAATTCAATTTTGAAAACGGATTTCGAAAGAATGCGACCTCAGCTACACAATGTATATTCTGATTTTTCGAAAAAAAAAGAAAAACTGTTTCAAATCCGACGTCAAAGATGACCGTTTTTCTTCGCGCGCCGCGAAGAGTGGGGGGAGCAGAGGCGGAGGAGAGCAGCGCATATATAGTAATAGCTGCGCGCTGCTTGTAGCATGCCGCCTCATTCGTTTTTAATCTTAGAATTTCTTTGCTATTATTTCATAAATCTCACTGATTTTTATAGTCAGGCCAAACATAAGAAAAAATTTGCGTTAGAAAGACTACCGCCGACAGTAGGAGCTCAAAGCAACATGCTATGAGGGTTTATTATCAGGTGCAAATTTGGTTGGGTAACAATACATTACTTCCAACCGATTGGGGTTGGAAAATTAGAAACGACCGATTGTTGCCAATTGGTACTGAAGATCCGCCGATCCCTCTTACGATACTCAACCAAATTTCATGTTCATGTAGCAAGAAGGGTTGTGTTGACAAATCATGTAGCTGTAAAAAACACGGATTACATTGCTCGAATTTATGCGCGCATTGTCACGAAAGCACCTGCAGTAATTTAGATGATACAAATAAAATTTCTGGGTCCGAAAGCGATGATGCACTAGGCGATGATTATTTCCGAAATGAAAATGTAGATGATGACGAATTGATGGGGGATTACTATGTGAATATGGTTGTTCGAGAACAGAATCTTGATGATGAGGCGAGTAATTTTATTCCAATGCAAAACGAAAACGAAAGCAGTGACGAGGATATCGAATCCGTAAGCCCAGTAAAAAAAAGCGTCGTAATGTTAGCGTTATTATTTATTAAGTTAGAATATGACGAAATAATATATGTACCTGCATGTAAATAAATGTTATATATCTTTTGTATGATTCCGAATTTATAAATAACTATGTACAATAGTAAAAATACAGTAAAGTTCATTAAAACAACAGTTTGTGCTTATTATTCCCATTCACCTCCATGACCCATCGAATTTGCGCATTTACACGTTAATTATAACTGCATGCATTAAACAAAAAAATAACAACATCTTTATTACGAAAAATCAATGAGCGAACTCAGATAACTACAAATATACGTGTGCCGCGAGCAGCGCGCAGCTATTACTATATATGCGCTGCTCTCCTCCGCCTCTGCTCCCCCCACTCTTCGACTATTTCGCGGCGCGCGAAGAAAAATCAGAATATACATTGTGTAGCTGAGGTCGCATTCTTTCGAAATCCGTTTTCAAAATTGAATTTAAACGATCCGTGTGTCACTAGGAGACTCGGGAAAATTTCGCGTTAATTTGTTTAAACAACCGTTACGGCAAAACTAATAATCGCACAGTTACAGGGTTTTGCATGCATAAAGCGCATATGTTCTTCTATCATTCTGCGAAGTTTCGGCTCTCCACGTCAAAAATTGACGAAGATATGAATTTAAAAAAAAAAAAGAGAGAATTTTCCAGTTTTTCCGGGTTTTCTCAGCTTCTAATCAAGCTACGAAGTCGCGCGACAGCTCATTTTCTTCGTTATCCAATTCTCTACAACTTTCGTATTACAACTATAACGAGTCCTACAAATCTTTCGGATTTATAAATAAAAAACCAAAAAAAGTCCGAAAATTTACAGTTTTTTGTTAATAACAAACAAACGCGCGATTTTCTCGAGTTTAAAAGTATACTGTTTTGATGGGGGCAACTTACTCTATCGATTGGCACCACTCGCTACCTGTTAAGATTTGTGTCACGAAAAAATCCCCGTTGCTTGGCCTAATATCCCGATTCAGCAAACCCACAAACTCCTACGAATATAATACGGTTTTAGCAAGATGGAGCACCGTCTCATTACCAAATCCATGTGCGGTAGTAAATAAACCATAAAATGACCAGCATGAGATTAGATCAGTCACGTCTGAGATGTTGAATAAGATTAGCATTTCGCCATTCTTTTAAAATTAATGGACAATTAATTCTCATCGAATTTATTTTAACAAATACATATATTATATATACATAACTCTCAAAAATCAAATCAAATTCAAATTTCAAAGAATTCCATATCTTGAAAGAACTTGGAGGATGCTTTGAAAAAGTTCCAAAATTTTTCCCATAATATGAACCAAAACGAACACCACCATTTTAACATGTTTTTTCACAGTCTCGTCAGCATATTTATCAAAATATTTAGATAAAGATATTAATAATGGATCATTGTAAAGAGAACGTCCCATTTTTTGGATATTGCCTTCATTGTCTTGTTGTATATCTTGTTCTACAAAACTGTCCAATAATGCTACAAGGACAGTTTCTACGTATTCTAAATCTCTCTTTTTCCTATCGCTTATTGAGAATACACTGTCACTCACAAATCGTTTGCAAGTTTCCAGTTTGTAACAAACCACCATTGGTATGAAAACTGCCGAAGCAAGAGTTATAATTGAACCAGCAGTATATAATATAGATTTGTAGCTAGTAGCAACATTCCTTTCTTGTATTGACTCTAGACTTGTCTCTGTCGTGCTTTCGAAGTCCTCCTTCACTGGAATATTTGTATGTGCTGTAACTGTATATATTGGATTATGCTGCTCTGCTAAGGCAAGACTATTTGCGTTTTTTATTTTCTGAATTGCAGCCGTGAGGGTGTCAATATTTTGAAACACTGCTGCTGGCACGCTTTCACCAACCACGCAAATGATTATGATGATGTTGATGAACCGCTTCATCTTCTGTAACAAAGAAATAAATATTGAATGAATGGTAAAATGGGTGATCTCAGTGAGGCCCCCCGGCTTTAAAAAATGTAGTTTAACACCCATGCGAGTGAATTAATTGACATTGCATATTAATGTATATGCTTCTGATAAGTACCTTTAATGGTATACGAATATATGGAATCTGAGGGTAAAACTAGTGAAAAATAGAAACAGATAACTTTAATGAAAAAAGATGTGATTTTTTATGTGAAATTTTTCATCAATTATGAGTGGTTGGTTTTGCAATAATTAATTGTTGTCTCCTCTCTATTTCTGGTCTTGTCACTAGCGTAAATGCCGCTACATACGGCGACTTTGCCATGGATTTTAAATTCGACTTCACCAAACAAGATGCATCGAAAACAATGGATCGTAATTTTTTATTTTTCAGTTCTATTAACATAGAGATATTGATTTCTCTAGAGTCAAATATTGTATTTCGAAATAAGCAATAATAAAAAGTGAGACTTTTTTCTCGTTCCATATTATGGAAATTTAGCTAGCATCTTGGGTACTTTTCTATTAGTCCTCTGTGGAACACGAACTCAAATAGCGGAAAACAAAAATAACATGCTAACGGCCTCGTATGTTTATAATATAAGTTTTATAATCGGTGCCTCGAACAGGTAACTACATTTATCTATACTGGATTCTTTTATATGCGAGTTGACTGTTTTTTTGATAAATACATATGTATAAGGACTTTTCGGAAACTTTGATTGGGTTAATCGGAATCTTACCAGGATCACTTTCATTGTTGTTCGGAAACTGATCGACTTAATCGGGTCGGATAGGATCCTTTCTACCCTGGTAGACCGGTTGTTTAATTTGTCTATGGTTTTTTAAACATTAAAATTAATTTATTTCCCTTGAATGGCTGTTCACAATTAATTCCCATGAGCTACTGCCATTGAGGCATGAGTCAACGACAGCTTCTTCATAACAAAAACTATCCCAAAGGAATAGAATCCGTTTTCCCATTACTAACAAAAACAAAACTTGCTAGCATACTTATTTTAGAATCTTGTTGACGGGTGATATAAACCACCTGGATCTATCTATGTGAGAAAATCATACCATTACTCGGAGAAAGATTATTGCATAGCTTTTGTTTATTATCAAACAAGAGGTGAAGTTGATTCAGATTAATTGGATAGCTAAATATTAACAAATACGTTCCGCCAAAAAAGTATCGCATTTCAAATCATTGCAATGAGATTTTTTCTACGCCCAATCCACGCTTTTCATAAGCTGATTAAAGCAATTCGTCTAAGCCTTTATTAAAATATCAAGTCTTTCTATTATCATTATTGTTAAGATGGAAAGTGAAGATTCCGAGTATGAAAAATGTAGTCCTGAAGAAAACATAGAAAAAGCTGATGTGGCAGCATTAGATTTGTTGTCGGAAAAATTCGAAGAAAACTATCTAAAAGAATACAAGGATTTGAATTTCGAATTTCTCCGTAACCATTGAGCGGGGGTGACGCGTTGGCATCGACATTCGTGAGGGTTATTTAGTCGCGATATCCCAGTGGACGAGTGAACAACATGAGCCATTGATAGGCTACTGAGATTTGTAGTTTTCATATTTTTCGGCATTTCAGCATAAAAATAGCTTATTAGTATTGAACTTTGGTGTAAAATTCGTGTGAGGGGGTAAATCGTTGTAAATTGCTCAATAACAATTATTAAGCATCTAGAACAGGGGTGCTCAAACTTGAACTGCTGGCGATCTACCTCAATATTTTTAGACTACATACACGATACACCCTACCTACCTAGGTAGGGTGTACCGTAGCATATATAGATATTAGCTTTCTGCACAATATAGGTACATTATTTTAGTCAAGGTTTGGGTTAGGTTTAGTTAGGTTCTTCTCTACAATATCAATGAAAAAACTCATAGTTATTCAAAATTGCGAGTTTATTGGTTGTTACAAAACAAAAGAGTTACATATGGTGTTAAACCGAACTAAAGAGTGGCTTTGGATGTTGAAGCGTGGCACTGCATATCCTCAGCATACTTTTCATAAGATGGTACGTAACCAATGAGTGCTAATCGCAAGCATGATGACATATGATCGTTAGTTAGTCGATTGCGATATTTTGACTTAATTATCTTCACTTCAGAAAATGCAGACTCGCACAAGTAAGTTGACCCAAACAATGCCGTCAGTTGAAGAGCGATTTGCCTTAGATTCGGATATTTATCTTCAGATATAAAACACCAGAAATTTGTATCAGATGCTGTAGCTTTGAGATGTATATCTGATATAATCTGCACCAACTCATTTTCAACAGATCATGAGTTCATATTAAACTGACTTGCTATTTCAGTAGCTAATTCCTCAATGTTTTTACATGAAAAAGGATAACTCATAAATGATGCTATATTTTTCAATTTACTGCAATCATAAAAACGCATTTCGAATTGTCCCAAAATATTTGATAATTCAGCCTCATACGTATCATAATTAAACTGAGGAATCCTTGCTTTCGAAACGGAAAATGTTTTAGATCCTTTCTTTTCAGTTGATCTATCATAAGTTGCAATTTACTTTTGAATGCGTTTACTGCGCTAATCTCAATCTCAATAATAGTTAATTTTCCTTTACCTTGAAGCTCCAAGTTAACGATGTTTAAGTGCATTGTGATGTCAGTCAAAAATGCCAAATCAGTCAGCCATTTTTCGTTTTTCAAAATCTGAGTATCATCACCTCTTTCGTCTAGAAAAGCTGTTATTTCGGGCAATAATTCTTGAATCCTTTGTAGGAACTTTCCGCGACTCAACCACCTGACGTCTGTGTGAAGAACTAAATCAGTGTGTTCAGCTGACTCCCTATCTTCCAACTGCAACTGAAAGAGCCGCCGTTGCAAGCTACGATGTGCACGGATGGAATTCACAATTTTGATTTGATTTGATTTGATGTATAATGCAATGGAATGAAAAAAATGAGTGAGAGAGAATTCTTCATTAGCTCGACACAATGCCACAAAACCGTTTTTGTTTCCAGTCATTGCTGGTGCTCCATCGGTTGTAATGCACACTAATTTATATATTGGTAGCTCGTAGGTTTTTACAAAATTAAAGAAAACTTCATATATATCTTCGCCACGGGTCTTCCCCATTCAGAGGAATGATTGTCAAAAATTCTTCCTTAGCCTACATGTCATTGAATACCATCCGAATAAAAATACACAGCTGGGCAGTGTCTGTCATATCGGTGGATTCGTCGAACTGTAAAGAAAAGTATGTACATTCCATGATATCATGTTTTAGTTTATCTGCGATGTCCTGACGACTCATGACTTCAATACGCCTTGTGACAGTCGGACGAGATAACTGAAGTTCTCTAATAGCAGACATGATTTCTGTTTTATTTTCTCACCCGCTTCAATAAATGCTTCCTTCACCACCGATCCATCTTCGAGTGGTTTCTTGTGTTTCGCCAATATATGAGATATTTTAAATGACGCGATCGTAGCAGCTTTTGATTCTTTGGCTGGTCTTGTGAACATGGTTTGTTCTTTTTTCAAACCAGATATAAAATCACTTACTTTTCGTTTCCTTAATTCACTCTGTGGCGGAAAATCTTTTTGATAGTTTTTATGAACCGTTTTATGATGCCTCTCTAAGTTACCTCGCTTAGGTATTGCAACTGACGCACGACAAATAACACAAATGCACTTATCCTTCACCATACAAAAGAAAAATTCTTCCTCCCAATCTTTATTAAAATGATACGTTTTAGATTTCTTCACTGCACTCATTTTCCACTATTTAATAATAAACTTTGTATCGACGTAGTATCACTATCAAATTACAATTCAGAATGACTCCAATTCATGCAGGCGCAACATTTATATAGGCGTGAAAGAAAGTCTCGAATGTTCTCGTCAAACGCGCCACCCGAAGCTAGACAGTACAGTCTAGTCTAGAAACAACGCGGCTTTTCTTTGGCAAGTGCCGCGCGTTCCTTTGATAAAGCCGCCTTTTGCCGCCAGCAGTGTTATTTTATCACGTAATACATTTTTGTAGTTTAGTTACCCACCTACTTATTAAAAATTTTTTTCTTCTCGACATCTACTTAAAAAGCACTCGACTGGTCGATCGCGATCGACCGTTTGAGCACCCCTGATCTAGAATATACTACACTACTAAATAAATATTATGGACGAATTGATGAACAAAAAAAGTAATAAAAAACAAGGTTTCTTGTAGTTTATGTTTGAAATTTCCACCTAAATTTGAACGCAAAGTTCGAAAATTGAGATGTGTGCTAAGATCTACAATCAGCTGATGAGTGATCTACCTGAATCAGGGTTATAGTTTACGAAAAGTGCTATTGTAACAAGAAGTGTTCTTTTCGTAGTTCTATCTTTGTATCATAACAGTAGAAAAACGTTGAGTGTCTTGTATTCCTAACTACGTTCTCTTGGTATTACTTCTAGTTTCATTATAATTAACAAACCTGGATTCACAAAGCAGTTAAATGAGAAATACATTCGCCATATATTTGATTACACCTTTTTAATATTTTAGTCATCCGTGTTTTATTTTCAACGTTCAATGGAATTTAACATAGCAGGAAAAGTAGTTTTTGTACCACCAGCCATCTCATTATTACAATATTATCTGTCCTTTGGAATATTCTACTATTACTAATTCTGTTTTAAGAAACGAATAGTCGAGCTGATTTTTTTTAGTTTTGCATGTCAGGTGTTTTCCAGGTGCTTGTTAGTACTTCTCGAAGAAGAAACTATGATAGAGTGCATTGTTCATGCTCGAATTTGTTTAAATTATTTCCATACCATTCTGCGCTCGGTTCAATTAATCGATGGAAGATCAATCTTCCTTAAATGCTTGACGAGAACTTCTTATGCTATTTTCATACACAGCAACTTCCTAAATTTCGTCCAAATACTTACTTTTCAACAATGACCGAATTTTTGCACATCCAATTTTTTTATTCTTCTTATTATAATAAAAGTGTATGAATTTTTCTAAACTTTTATTTCGTTCTGACACATCAGGTCCCGTTCGAAATTTACTTGCAATTTTTTCAATGTAACACGTTAATTTTTCAAAAAATCGTCTATCCCAACTTATGCCGGTTTTTCAGAACTCTTCTTACGTACTTTATTTTTTTACGTTTTAAAATTATGGCAATAGTTTTATAAATTGCATAAAAGTTTACGGAATACTATAATTAATATAATTTATTATATACGTAAACTATTTCCTTATTCCCTCACACCAATCTTTTAGTACCTCACTTATTATCTCCAAATTATTGCGGAGAACTGTTGGAAATATTTTGAAACGGTATTGCTCTAAAGTATATCAAACGAGAGTAATTTAGTGGAATTTCTACGAAAAATCAAAAAACTCAGTACTTATGGGTGTAGGGGAAACAGTGAATTAAATTAATTCAAAGATGCACAAAATGCATTGATCTCCGCAAAATGTATTTTTAATATTGTTCTTGAAGATAACGTCAATGAAAACTTGTAAGACATTATAATGAGTTTAGTTTATAAGAAATGAAAACTTAGAATCATCAAATATGATACAATAACTGAGAGAAAGTGATGATAAAAAATAATGTTTTGAAATTAGCAACGTTGCCGAAAAAATGGTGGGGTGCACGTGTATCGAGCGCACAACTACAATTAGAAAACATTTCTAGTCCAGTCATTATAGTAAGTTCACCTCGGAATTCGAGATACCCAGCTGTAAGTCTGTAAATAATTGTATATTGACACCCTAAAAGTTGTCTCAAAACCTACATATGGTAGGGTGTAAGCAACTATTAAATTTCAAGGTCAAAGGCCACAAAAATCGGTTTTTTGCGCTATTTTTGTAAATATCTCATTTCCTATGGGTGTTTTGCTATTTATTATTATCAATATTGTAGAATACGAAATTCTTTACCAATTTTTTCACTGTGAACCCTTTTCGAGATAGAGGGCGGAGAGCGCGCGGTCACAGGATCACTTCAGGTCAACCCGTCGGTGCCTCCGGACGAAAACGTGCCATATATAGATGATGAACTATCGATAAATCAATGATAATAGATATAACCTATCCACTTTTTATTCAGTATTAATTTATTTAACAACACTTACCTGCCCATGAAATTGCAGAATTGTTAATGAAAATTTAGGAGTTATATTTGAATTTTAACCTAATTAATATTAATAACTTCTTACATGATGAAAAAAAAACAAATAAATTATGAATCAATCTTTTTATTAAAAAATATCATTCATTACATTTATTTTTATTGAAAGTAAAAAAAATGGAATAAAGGGTACAAAAACTACAATTTATAATATTAATCATCTTCTTCCTCTTCATCGTCGTCTTCCGGCTGCTGGTGAATTTCAAACTGGTCTTCATTATCGTCTTCAACGACATTTGTCTCAATTTCTTCCATGATTTCGGGTTCAAAGGTTCCATCTTCGTTAACGTCGCTCTCATATGGTAGAGCATTGAGACAAACTTGCCCATTACATTGGCCACAAGCTAAAGAGCATTGCAAGCATGCTTTCCTACTTTTGCAGTTGCAGAAAATTGTATTTAGCAAATCTTCTGAAGCAGGTGGTAAAATTGTCATGATAGGCTCCAGAAAATCGTTTCGCATTGCCCAACCCCATACCTGGGGTCTCAAATCATGCCCTAACCAAGTTTGAACTTGATAATATACATGTTTGAAATGTTAATGAGCAGCTGCCCTTGTTGGTCGAATATTTGAAAGCTGCACA
This sequence comes from Diorhabda elongata, assembly GCA_026230145.1. Classification (NCBI taxonomy): domain Eukaryota; kingdom Metazoa; phylum Arthropoda; class Insecta; order Coleoptera; family Chrysomelidae; genus Diorhabda; species Diorhabda elongata. The sequence continues at coordinate 41,745,375 of CM047926.1, forward strand.
GGTTTATTGAGTTTTGTAGATTTGACGCAATGCATATATCGAAGATGATCGAGACTTTTCACAGATTTCGGAGCATCATAGACTGCCAATAAGGTTTGAGTTCCACTCTCTAATAATCTCTGGGCCAAACAATTTTCTTCCTCAAATGCTGCAGCTAGTTCATCCAAATTTGTAAGTTTCTCAAAAACTTAAAAATATCATTTTTTCCCTTTCTAAAAAGCGCAGAAGTTGTGTCACGGCCACTTAATGCGTGCAGAAATGAGGATAATCATCAAAAAGTCCGTTTTTATATTTCCTTTCCCAACTTTTTCAAAGAAAATTTCTTGTTCGTAATACAGTTATGCCCAATTAAAATGCAAAAAGTAAATCAATATCTTTCTATCTATTATAACTGCACCGGTTGACCTGAAGTGATCCTGTGACCGCGCGCTCTCCGCCCTCTATCTCGAGAACGGTTCACCATATAAAAAATTTTTTCAAACAAAATTTGTGGAGAATTTTGTATTCTACAATATCGATAATAAATACAAATAGCAAAAAACCCATAGGAAATGAGATATTTACAAAAAAAGCGCAAATAGCCGATTTTTGTGAATTTTGAACTTGAAATTTAATAGTTGCGTACACCCTACCATATGTAGATTTTGAGACAACTTTTAGGGTGTCAATATACAATTATTTACAGACTTACTGCTGGGTATCTCGAATTCCGAGATTCTTATCTAATTCAAGCTTAAATGACTGGACTATTCGTGCATCTAGCACAGTACCTGTATCGAATCCGAAAGATCGTTCGACGAGCACATAGGAAAATTTGATCTGCCGAAGTGATTCCTAGAAAGGGGCAAACATACGAACTTTTGAAAAATAATTATCATTAAGACAAAACGAAAAACCATCAGCAACATCTAAGATTTTTCAAAATTAGCAATTAATTTAATATCATAGTTAATATCTGCAAAACAGATTGGATGGACTAATGATTTAAAAATATTTGTAATAAGGTACAAAAACTGAATACGGAGCTGCTATTTAGCTTTCCTAATGAATTCTGTTTGATATGCTAAGCCAGAATTATTAGGATTTTATAAAAATTGTAGTAATGTACTTATTTCCTTTCCCTTTGAGGTCAATTCTATGGAACAATTATTTATCTTAGCTCTGAAGATATTATGTGATATGAGTGCATATTTTATTGTTTCACCCAGTATAATTCAAAGTAAAACATATCATTATATACATGATGTATCGTATGACTTTGTGGTATATCACCTGGGTTTTGATATAAATTGTTTGATAAAATGGCAATAAAATGGAAACAGTCTCTGAAGACGATAACTTGGTTATCGAAACGCACGTAAGTCAGTGCAATTGTGAGTGTTGACGCAGCGGTGGTGTAAACAGTGTATTCAAGTGTGTGCTTTCTAAAATAAGTGTACTGCTTTCTATATTTAGCAACCCCTTGTATTATAAACTGCTTCTGGTCTTCTTTTGTACTCAACCGCTGATAATAGTCTTCACTCATTTTGCGGACTATTTCTTCCCCTTTTTTATATTATTTGTCAGCAGGTTATTCAGCTGAATCTTTATCAATGTTTCAATTCCAAAACGCTCAAAAAAGGAAAAACAAATTGATCGAACTCTCCTTCCGCAACATGTTCAATGTTTGGATTTTTCAAAATAATCCTTTTGGCCAGAGGGACACATTTACCATCATTAGACTAATCAGCTTTTGATTTTGGTTCCCGATTTTTTCAGACATTATTGTTTTCAATTCAACCGAAACATCATCCTCGAAAATAGAAAGCGGCTTTTGGGGGTTTTAAAGATGAAGAATTAGAATGAAACTGCTAAAAAAAAGGCTTGAAAAAGTGGTAGTTTTGTCTCAATAGACATTACTTGCCGTTTGGTTTTGTTTATGAAGTGACACGACTAGATTTAATACTCAAATAAAGACAACTGTTTTCGTTTTGTCGGATAAATGAGGAAAAAAAATTGTCGGGTAATAATTAAACATATTTAAGATTATTTGTAAGTGGCACGACCGGTTGATGCTGATCAAAAGCTTGCTCGCATTAAAAATTCAAGCTGTTTGGATTTATTCAAGAGTAATGTGTCAGATTCGACGAAAGTTGGGCAAACAATTTTACTAAAGGAAAAAAACTATATTCGAAACAATGGACTTTATCCAAGAAACTAGAAATCATTTTTTTTACCAATGAAATCATAGCGTGATTGTGAGTGTTTGTGATTCCAAATCTTTATGGAGTATTTAGAAGAACGATATCTAGTTAATATGCTGCAGATTTGTTGATATGTTTTGTTGGCAAACTTACGAAAAACCACAGCATTTATTGAAGAAAACAGTTTCATTACATGATTGTTGCATTACAATTTATTGTCTCATCGACTATATCTGGACCCCAAATTGCTTTCGGACCACAAGCTTAAAAAATGGCTTAGGCAGTCCAGGCAATTGAAAAGGTGATGTGGTTTATTTTCATAGATGTAATAAACTTTCCATTGAAAAGTCACACTTTCAAAAAATCGTTTTCGTATAATATATTTGAATTTAGTTTTTAAATTTATATTTGAAATGTGGAAATTCTGTTGATCATGAAAAGCTTGTCCCAAAGAGGTTAATTTTTCATATGAGAATAGGACAATAAAGTTTGTGAGAGTTGTGGTTTCTGCAGAAAATATATTTAGCGTAGATACAATTCCGTGAGTAAATTCCCCGAAAAACTATTCAACAAGCTGAATTTAGTTTGTATTTAAAAACATTGAATCGGAAAGATACGTGATATATAGCATATTTTGGAAATAAATAAAGTATAATACATAGGTATATATGTATGTCTGAGAATAAATACATTTTAACTAGATTTTGCTTTCAAAATGGAAGTATTCAGAACCTTTCCTATACGTTTAAATTACAATAAATTTGAGCTTCCCCGTAGCTAAAACTACAAGGGAAGATTCTACGGTTTATACATTTATCGTTATATAAATAAAGTAAAAACTATTCATCATAGTATGGATAGAATAATCTCTAGTATCAACTCAAATTGAGCAAAATAAGTTTGTGATGTATTTTAATAAAAATACTTACTTGGTATCCTAAGTTTGTTAAACACTGTCACTAAAGAACTAAGTTATATTTCCTGAATGTAAATGCTTTTAAGCATTTCGAACAGGTAGCTAGTTATCTTTAAAAATAAAGGGATAATGGAAAATAGGGGGGAAGTAAAGATTAAGCTAAATATAACAATGGCAAAATTGTTTACAGGTACATTGCTTTCATTCCTGGTGTAGTAAATGTTATCATTCTTTTTAATCCCTTAGTCATTGCAACTATTTTAAAATAACATAAATATTACTACCATGCAATCATTGAATAGAAAGTTTCCGTAGAATTGTATACTGGGCGTTTATATTTTTTTTTCATTTAATTTATTGAGAAAATAAATAGTCTTAATAAGTATTAAGATGAAGAATTCAAATATTCACCCAAAACTTTCATGAATTTACTTAGCCAATACAAACGCAGTAGAAAAGTATATGATTGATATGAATTCAATGAGATAACTATTTTTCCTGGGACTAATTAGCCCCGTAGATGATAGGATGAGGTAGATAATAACCAATTTGTCTTAACTTATAGAATTCAATACGTTACCTATCCTTTTCCACAAATTCTCATTATTATTGTTTTATTCAATCAAAAAATTGTAAAATTGGATAAGTCCAGATATAATACATAATTTTTATAATAAACTAGCTACAGAACGAGGTAGTAAAATAAAATTACGGATATCCAAATAAGCTATTTGACAAATATAACATTTTATATTTATCACTGTTTTAACCAAAACTTGTTTAAGAAGTTTCCTATCAATTCCCATCAACCACCGACATTTTTTTTTCAATATCTTTCTTTTTAAACCAGATCTAGGCATAACGTAGCCAGGAGTTGGTAACGAGATTGGTTGCAGTTATGAGATAAGAATTTGAAGAAAAATTATATCAAGAAGTGAACACTACTTCAAAAAATCTAATGTCTCCTGTTCTCATTTACATATCTCAGCCCGGACAATTTTCATCTATAATAATGGATACTATTGATTTAAAAACGGAGCGTACCGGTAGGATACGCGTAAAAAGGAAAAAAATATTTTAACAGAATAAAAATTAGGCAGTATGTATATAGTATCAGGTACACTTATACAAAAAATACATTATACAGAAATTAAATTATAAAAAATCATAATATTCTTCGTCATCTGAGGAACTGTCATCTTCTCTTGACGTTATAATTAACGGATCGACGGTCTGATCGATCAAGTAGTCAAGATCCAACATTTCCTCTTCTTCTTTAATGACATGCTGGACTGCTTTTCGCCAATTCTCTGGTGTCACCTCCTTAATGGCTTGATCAAATAGTCTTTCACTTGAGCCCATATAAGTTTTTTAGGATATGGTGCAGTACAGTTAAACAACTATGTTTTTGGTGGTTAACCAGTCAATAATTTCTTGTTTTCTCCAAGATGAAGTTGGAGTCTTCTCCATGCGTCGAGTATCATAACTTACGTTATCCATAACTACTACTGAATCAGCCGCAAAATATTTCATTTCACCAAAATAGTCTTCAAAAACATCAGAATCCATGTCCTCGTGGTAATCTCCCGTATGGCACGACTGAAAGTTTAGCAAACCTTCTTTTAAATCCCTCTTCGCTTCCAATATGGACGATTATTAGTCTTTTCCCTTTACCTGAAGGCACCTTAATACCCGTTGACAGGCCTTTCATGAAAACTTGGCGAGCACTGGTTATATTTTTGTCTTGCCACATTTTTGGTACCGTATAACCTTCATTAATTCACGTCTCATCAAGATTAAAGATTTTCTTCTGCTCTGTTGTGTACCGCTTTATACTTCTTAAGTATTTTCGCAAAACTTAAGACCGACAGCGAAATTGAGCCGAACTGGAGGGAATTCCTCATTTTATTAATCTACACCTTTCTGAAATAAACTATAACAGATTGCTCTAAAACAAAAATATACTGTTTGCAAGGGAAAATTTTCACTTATTTCAGAATTTTTCATAAATATGTAATAAGTAAGAAATTCATTCGAATTCAGCTTTACTTCGCGGTATGTTAACAGTGAGTACTATTGTCCCTCCTAAGACTGTATTGCTTCATGAAACATATTAAATTACAGGTAAATTAATCAACTTTAGAGGATTGTTAATTACTCTCTAACTGCTAATTTTGTGTATTTATGCCTAATAATTTGATTTGAATATGTTCTTAATAAAACTGCATGATACACATTTCTAAAATCATACAGAAAAAAAAATCGTGGGGCATTCCAGTCAAAAGGTATGAGAATGTCTTTATTCTCGGAATGTCTCAAAATATAACGGAACAACCCGTATTTGGCGCCGCGTTTTTGTCAACAATTACCTGTCCTCATCGAATAAAATTCAATCTTCAAAATCCAATAGTCATATTTCATTATATAAAAGAGTTCCAATGCCAATGTAAGCTTTTACCTAGAATTATAAATTATTTTCAGTTTGAGCCATAAATACCTGGGTTATGACATTGTATAACCGACCCTTGGTAAATAATAAAATGTAAATTTCGGCTGAAATTTAGAAGTGAAAGCAACAGTAATATCGTAATTAGATTCAGTGTTTGAGTCCGTATGTGTGCACTTATGTATAGAATTCGAGAAAAACAAAAAATATTGGATTTTGAAACTAGAACGATTATCGCAATCATTTTTTTTAAATGATTATACAAATTGGAGTATAAAAAACTTATTTGTCGGTTTGTCTGTCTTATTTTAAGAGTTTAAAATTTTCTAAACAAATCCACGAAATACAACAAATATGTAAATTTATCTCAATAATATCTATATTTCCAAAATATTCATCATTTCATGTAACAATAACCAATTTAGATGACAAAAGCCAATAAGTAAACGTGTATAGTGGTTTGAAATGGTATTAACCGAAAAAAAAAAAAAAAAATGTGTGTGTCAGCTCCGACGCACGACTGGAGTTTACTCCTTAAGTTTATTTAACTTAAAAAAGATTGGTTGATTGCCAGAATATTTTGGGCTTCCTTCATTATTTTTTTTAATCTGTAAGCTCGCTGTCTCTCGGCTGGAGTTTTTGGAGGTTTAGATTTTTTCCTAGTCAAAAAATATAAAAAAAAATTAGAAAATTTTAACCGACTTTAAGAAAATTGATAAAAAAAGGTTTTTATGAACATTTTTTTTAAATTATTATAATTAATTTTTTATTTAAAATATAATATTATTTTAATAATTAACAAAAATGGTTATAAAAAGATAATTATGTCACTAAATCTTTTACATACAATAACAAATAGTACATGAAAATTATTTAAATGAGCTAAAAAATAACTTTTCGAAAGAAAATTATATAAAAACATTATTATAATGAAAAAATATTGTCGATTTTTATGATAATATTATCGAATTATTGACTACAGTTGTTAATATTTAAAAATTATTTATAAAATAAATCATAATAACGTGGAAGAATTTATAGACATCGGCAAAAAATTAATTTTTGGTTAGGTTAGAAATTTTCTATATTATGTGGATGCGCTCGATAATTCATATTGAGTTGATTATCTAATTTTATGTGTTGTTTTAAAATATATATTCATATGAACTACATCCATAATTATTAAAATATTTAATAAATACAAATTGCACATGCTCATACATATAATACATGAATTATAACGTACCTTGCAACCACGTGTTTGTTAGATGTTCCGGCAATATTATTCACACCTCTTTCTGCCATAGTTATTTGAAAATACTTTCAGTTCACTTTAGCGGAACACAATGATAAAAATTAAAACTTCACAATAACAATATTAATTATTGATATTTATAATAAAAACAGCAATATAAGTATGTCGACACTGACTTATTAGAAAGTTGCGCATCATAGGGTGCGCACTAAAAACGTAACGAGGTCATTCATGGATAGATTTTACTCCTTACATTTTTCTCATACCGGGCCCCTTATATATGAAAATCGATTCTTAAGGAGTAAACTCCAATAAACTCCAAAAATTTGCTTCATTATTAAATGCGTGGAGTTCATTATTAAAGATAATTGTTTCTTTTAAAAACAGTCACAATAACGTAACTATCGGATTTAAATCAAGATTAACTATGAAATGGGTGCCCCATAAACAATTCACAGATGAAATTGGCCACTTGAATGTTCTTGAAAATGGAAGTGCTAATTCTTCAGTAAACAATAGTTGCACCGAAAGATGAACTAATTCTGGCAGTTCATAATGAATGTGTAGTGAAAATTCAAGAAAAACTAAAAACTGTTTTCTTGTTAATAAGGCAAGCCAAACTTGTACAGAATTTAAATCAAATTTTTCAATTACATGATTATTCTGGGTTTTCCCCTAGCGGAAATGGTGACTCATCCGAATTGGATAAATTAGATCCTCATCTTTGATAAATCATTTCAAATGTTGTTAAAGTTGTGCGGTTGTATACAGTTATAATTAAGTTGATTTCTTAGTATTGATCAACGCAATTTGCGTTAATATTTACGTTTAAATATATTTTGTGTTGATAGGTAAATCATTGAAGTAATTAAAATGCGTAATATTTACATATACGTATCATATTATTCAACTAAAATATCATTTTTTATAACCTCAAAGTAGATTATGGAAAGTGATAATAAAGAAGAACTGAAATCTGAATTATTTATTATGGAAAGTAGGAATGAAGAGGAATTCAAGACTGGATTATTCAATTGTCCTGAGATAAATGTTATAAGTACTTTTCTATGTATTACAGTTTTCTATGTACATACAATTACAAATTCATTATCTAATTAATAAATACACATTTTCCGAATGTGTATTCGAATATTTTTGTATGTAAATTTTCATTCAATGGATATTACTTTAATGATAGTCTGGAAAAATAGTAAAGGAAAGTTATTTGTTGTATTGATTTTGACAATCTGAAATAAAAAAAAATAGTAACATACTCAAATCTCTTTATTTAATACTTTACATTATAATCTGAAAACTAACAAATGAATATAAATCCAATTTATTGTAGGGGAATCTTGTCAATGTGTTAGCAATATCAAAAGAGAAAAATTTGAATTAATTTTAGAAAAAAATAGTGAATAAAACAAAAAATTTTCTGAACAAATATCAATTTTTGGTATCAACATTTTAATGAAACAATTAATGAAACACCAAATCCAATTTTCTGAAGTTTCTTGTAATCGAAGGATGTTATTGTTAATTAATATCAAAATCAAACTAAATAAATAATATGCAAAAAATAGATCATAAAGCTCAATTTGAACTTTTTTCGAGTAAATTTCAATTTGATGAAAATGATTTACAGTTTGAATGAACATTTTATTGACATGAAATTAATCCATCAATAATAATGATATTCTACCAATGAACAAATACTATTCCAAAAGTACCCACCGAGACGCAGCGCAGCGCAAGGTGAACAAAGAGGGAAGGACCCGCTCGACATTTATCCACTCGTCAATTTTATAACATTGTGAAAAACAGATACAACGAACTCAAAGTTCCCCGAAGCTGACTAAAGGACAAACTCTGTAACATATCGTGATTGAGGTATATTTGTGTATTAGCATGATTAGCTTTAGTAAGATACTATATGATGGTTTGTAAACAATTTGTATCCGTTGTATTCCGACCAACGCTTCAAAAAGACTCTTATGGCCTTGCAAGACAAGCTAATTTCAACGGAAGTTCTTCGTAGACGAAGCATATCGAAGTAAATGACGGTTTTTTGCATGAAAGAGGCGTTGTGTAACGTACAAGACGTCTACTTCGAAAGGTAGACTACATTTATTTGTTGGAAGTCATCAGAAAAATCTGCAGGATATCTAGGAAGTGAATAATTTTTTATTGCCTTTATTTGACAGTCAATTACTTTTTTGTTCTCTCATCTCAAAAACAAGCTTTGTGGTCAACCATAAAAAGCAACTTAATTGAAATGCATATTATGGAGCTATCTGTGAGAAGCCGTGTCCCCACTTGACAACAATGGACAAACATTTTTTGCCAAAAATTTGTGGAAAATTTCGACAAACTTTTTTGTTTAACAAACAATGTTCGCCGGTGTTTTTGGTATGGGCGTTATCCCAACAAACATTTTATGTATGAAAGGAAAAAAGGGCCGCTGGTTGTCTAGAATGTTTCCGTCCTAGATCGAACATTGTTTCTCATTGACTTCCCCTACCATTTGTTTGGCTTGTTTTAGTGTATTTTGTTATGGTTTTCCGGCGTAATTTTTGGATATAAACATTATGATTTGTTTTATGACATTGCAAAATATTTAGGTGTAAATTAAAAGAAAGATTGAAACTCTTCTAGTGCTATATAGTCGAGAGAAAAAGTTACTAGCAACTAATTGTAAGTCCGGGATAGGGGCCACAGAAAAAAAGAAGCCTTGATGGGGATTAACTTATTTTAATTTTTTGGCTGACAAATCAACACCCCGGGAAACGTTTTCCAGCGTTGTATCAGACCAATTGGAAAATAGCGAGTCAAGTGGGATCGCCATCCATTAACACCGGTGTGGGATCGTCAGAAAAAAGCTTCACGAGTGGCATGCCGTCGACTAATTCTAATAAAAAGCCTAGCAAGAGGCAAGCTTCAGAAGGAGCTTACATGATTATGAAAGAGTGCTATGAGGGAATGAACAAAGAGAGAGATGAACAATCTGTTTATGGCGGAAACGTAGCCATCAGATTAAGGAAAATGAAAAATCCAAAGAGACAGACGATATTGAACGCTGATTGCTTGACATTCTCTAAAAATTTGTAAACAAATACCAGGCTTTCAAATCATTTCTGAAACCATAACGCCGTAAAAACAATTGTCTCTGCTACCATTAAAATATAAGCTGCTGCAATGCGGTTCAAATCTCTCATTCTTCGACAAAACCTAATTGACTAATATTTCATGCCAAATCGCAATTGTTTGGTGAAAATGTTTGTCAAATAATTGTTTGTTGAAATAAGAAATGTTTGCTTAAACTGCACTTTAATCAACTTGTTTGACAAACTTGTTTCCCCATGTTTGTCCAATGGAGACGCACCTTGAGTCAGATTTGAAAAAAGGTTCTTCAATGATTAATTCAAACGTATGGAAAACTGTACCAATACTATCTAGTTTTGACCATTAATACTTGTTGTTTCCAAAAATATGAGTGGTAACCTTAGTATACATTATTTTTTTTACTTTTTCAACCAATCAGGCGTTCTGATATTTCTAAATTGATAGCCAGTATGAAGTGGGATCTTCAGTAAAACAGAAAACTAGTTTAGTTAGCTTGATCATGCAGCTGGTACTATTGGTGGTGGTACCATAATATTTTATGTTCATTTTTATTTGAATACCGATATAAAGGAATCTGTTGGCAAACTGATGAACATAATAAAGAAATGTATTTATCACTCAATGGCTTTCAAGCGTCGTATGTTCTGTGTCGGGATCATTCTTGTCGTTATTGAGATACCTTTTAAAAATACCTTTCAAAACAAATGACTATTATGAAATGCGCAATTCAAATTAATTGGGGGAAATTAACTGCTTTTTTAAAATAGTATCTTATATTTTGGCGATTAAATTGAACGGCCAAAAGATATTCATCATCAAAGTTTCATGTGTACTGATATTGACATACATTATTGACATTTTTTTCATTATCGTGTCATTAATATAGGAATATGAAAATTTTTTTTTGAAATTTTTTAACTTAGTTTCAAATTGACATAAAAAACGTTTTTATTCGCATTTATTCCTACAAACATTTGTATTGGGCATGATAGTTATGATGATAGTTATCTATTATCGAGTTATAAAATTCATAATCAAAAATGAAATTTGTTTTAAAATAATCAAACTTACATCTTCAATATCATTGAAATAGTGATATTTACGGAAAAAATATAAGATACCTTTTTTGTAGGGTATTCAATGTCTTACGAAATTCTCCCAGAACATTTTTCTGTATAAACAATAAGAATTTTTTCTATGGAAAAATAGAAAAATTCGATTCGGGAGATAGTCCTATTCAAATTAGTAGCTTATATTTGGTGTCTAGCAACCCAAATATTGAATTTCTGACCCACCCTCTATAGTATAGTAGAAGAAAATATTTGTTATTGAGATGGTATAATTAGTAAAAGAAATTAAGTTCAAATAATCAATTTCACGACCAAGTTAGTATTTGGTATATACGATTTTTATGATAGGATAGAGAATACTCTGGATTTTGTTCATGCCAGGAATTTTGTCTGACTTCCAATTCAATTTATGAATATCTTCCTTTTCATTTTTAACGTAGGATTTCTCACAAAAACAATCCCGTTACCACTGAAATATTATTCAAATTTAGGTTGCTTCCACTGCAAATTTTAAATTCACATTCAAAGATGCACTGTAACTTTTTTTTTCTAATAATTTGAAAATAGTTCGATGAGAAATATTTAAAATCAAACTAAGGACACAAAACAACACGCGTACATTTGTTTTGCATTGATAAGTCTAGAACAAATTCATTTATTTACTTATGGACATACATAGCACATCAACTAATAAGTCGTGTAACTAACTGAGAAAAACACATTTTTTTGCCAAAAAACTGATGTAATAATTCAACCAATGTAATTTTCTTCAAGAGAAATACAATCATTCCAACACTTCTCCAACTTCTCGCCGTGCTTGTAGGAGGATTCGTCTTTTGCCTCAAAATAGGCTTCAGTTTCAGCAATTGCTTCTTCAGAGCTGAATTTCTCACCGGCGATCATTTAATATCATTCGATCATTCACTTATACGGTAGATGAGGAAGCAATTCGTAGTGTAATTCGTGTGTCAGTCACATGACTTATTTAGTGATGTTATATAATATCATTCATTCTAAGTTGTATATTTGTGGAATGAAAATCAAAATATTCATGATGAAGGTGATCTATAGATCAATATAAATAAGCAAAGTGTCAGTGTCAATATCATATTTTGATAAAGACTTGAAGAAAAGTCGAAACGTCAAAATTTTGAAACAGAAGTATGCTAAAATCAAAAACACTTAGAAGCATTAATATATGAAAAGGTCTAAGAAATAAGAAATTGACGATAGCATTTGTTTTTTCAAAATCTAAGATATATGCATAAATTACACTAAGATTATTTGAATCAGTTTTCTTATTAATGCATTGATCATTTTGGGCAATATATGTTGTTTCTTAAAAGAAACGTTTTTTGTAGTTTTTTTCCGGTAGTCAAAATTTTGGCATATTCATAATTTATATTGTGTCCTTCGTAATAGACAGGAGTCGAAAATGAACATCTATCAGGACATAATCTGCTATCACTCTTGTGAGAAGTTATCCGACTGATCAGTGACTTTTTCGACTGACCAATGTACTTTTTGTCACAATTTAAATAAGGTATTTCATGTCAGACAATTTATTGATTGGTGTTTTCTCTTTTACTTTAGTAAAAATAGATTGAATTTGAGGCGTTTGACTGTATGCTATTTTAATATTGTGTATAAAGAATCCAGAAAGTTTAGGAGTAACTGATTTTATGTATGGTAAAGATGTATAAATAGTTGAAATAGAAATGTTAGAAATGACGTTTGAAAATGATGATTCAATGTTCGTGTCAATTATACAAAATTCGTTCCAAAAGATATGGAGGATATGAGTTTTCATAAAAACTCAATTTTTGGTTAACATTTCCCAAAATTTGGTGTATCGTCGTTCATCAGAATTATCCTTAGAACTTTTTTTATGTTGATATTTATTATAAATCTATATGAAAAGGATAGTATTCTAAGTTATCAAGTAATAGTGACTTTCTTCCCAAATAATATGTAATAAAGTTTTCACTCACAGTCATATTGTACCCATTATTTGTCGATCGGCACTCGTATGTGGTTTATAGAGAACGTGTACATCAACCACTTTGTTTCTAATCTTACGGATTCAGCAACAAATTTATTGGGCTTAAGAAGTTTGCACCCGGAACCATTTTTATAGAGACTACTCAAAGGTTACAATAAATTGCAACCACTACCCAACGGGGGAAAGTACTGGATAATTGATAAAGTCGCATTAAGCAATACCAGAATTTCTCTCTTATTATCTTGAAATGCTAAGTAATGATCCTATATTGGAACAGATACATACACATTGTTTTCATCTTTTCCATAATATCAATATCGAATTATATTGGTCTTAATTGAGAACCCCCTTTTTGTAATATGCCGTTATTACTCTAGACCTTTCGATATTTTTTTGTGTAGCTTCATAATTCCTTTGTTTGATAGTTTGACTACAATTCATAATGTAGAAACACAGCTTTCCAGTTCTTTGTGTAACTTTACCACGCTCTGATCAAAATCATTGTTTGTTTTATCATTTTTTCATGCCTCTTAACACAGTGTCATAAATTTCGATACGGATAATTGAATTTCATGTAGTTATTTATTATATGCGATATTCAAGCATCGATTTTTTTTGTATACCCAGATTTTTTTAATTATTCCAAACTGTTTTATGATCCATTACCAATAAATCAAGGATGTACTGATCTTGCAAACCAATCTATTCCAATTAGTTGTAAAACTCATCGACTTTTTCAGCATGATTTCTACCACAGAAATGTCCAAATATATTACATACGATATGATCAGTTTCATCATCCCATTTGTAAGCAGTAGAAATTTTTCTTTGTGTTTTTGATACGTTATAGCCTTTTCTATAGTGATAAAGCAAAATATGGCGCATCATTTTCAATCTTCCATAATTTACAACAGAAGCACTAATCGACAAAACTCTCTTCACCAAAATTTTGCATGAAACAATAGCAATGCTTGTGACATTTTTCAAAAAAAATATTGAAAATTGACAACAATCAAAGTAAATGATTATTGAAGTGAAGTATTTTATTATTATTTTCGTAGAAAAACAATTTGGTTCATTACTTATAAGTAGCTTCATAGATTTTTATTGACACCTGAAGTGGAAGAAATATTCCAAAAGCTTATTTTGAATACTGTAAAGTTGATACCTATTATTTAATTTTACTACTATTTTTGAATATATAGCTGAGTGTTTTGGAAGAACGCTATTCAAAATGCCTTTATATTTACCAAACTTTATTTGAATGACCTTGATTGTTAGTTAGTTTGTTATAATTCACTTTTTTGATAAAATTTTCACAAACTTTTTATCGATATATTGATTTGAAATGTCGTTTACTTTCTCCCATTTCATGACAATACTTGATTCGATAAAAAACTTCGTGAAATATTCAATAATATCAACATCAATTTTTATATGAAACAAAATATTTCTCTCATTCCTGTCATTCTATACAAGTATTTTAAATTTAGGAAACTTGATTTTTACAAATTTTATAAGGAGGTATCAAATAAAAATCATTCACATGAACCTGCACGAGTTTCGAATGTAAAATTTCTAGTTTTATATATATAAAAAAAACGATTGAAATTATTTTCAAACCATTGTTGTTATTTCGAGAAAAATTTTTTAATAAACAAAATTCTTTACTTTCGCAAAGCGTTTTAACAAATCAAATCAAATTGGATTCTTGTTACTAATGTCGAGTCAAACATAAATTCACCATTATGGATATTGTTAAAATTCTCATAAATCCTCATATCATCTCCTTTTTGCGTATAAATTGACAAAATATACCAATTCTACTAAAACTTATCCACCTCATTTTATGTTGTCCTTGAGCTAATAGCAATAAATTGACGTGTATTTGCGGGCAACTTAGTCGGGGATTAATTGCTTTACTTTGTTTCTATTTTATAGCGGGAACAGTTACTATGACGTTCGGTAGCTTTTACTTGTATTTCATTAATGTAAAATTGAAATGGGAAACATTTTATGGCAGTATTATGAATCAATGATGGGGATATATTCGAATTTAATCATCATTAGTAGTTTCATGTCATGTCTATTAATAATGTAATGTGTGTTTTTGGTGTGATAAAATAATATATATCGTTTTTTCTTTCTTAATCAAAACGGACACAATATTTCTTATTTATTTCTCAATAAATAATTTTAGGTGGTTTATTGGAAACAAAATTTTAATTTAATTCACGAGCCGATCGTAATAATATTGTAATAATTTCTTAATTCAAATTTAGCCCATACTTTCGGCTTCCAGAATTTAGCTATAAAAAGTGGCAAAATCAGAGCATTCAAAATTTTTTATTGGACAGGAGCAGCTTCGAGGCCTACATGAATAAATAATTTCATATAGATTTATGAACTAAAAATTGAATAATTGAAAAATATTCATAACAGAAACAATTACAATTCATTATACAATGAAGCGTGAGATCAGTGAAGCGACAATTCATAATCTAAAACTGAATACAAACGTCAATACAACTGTGAAATATTCAATTAACAAAAAGTGGATTCACGTCAGTTCAACGGTCAAGAGGAATGAATAAAGACCCTGCCAAATTACGAACATTTTATAGAAGGAAAGTTTTCAAAAAGTGAAAAAACTAAAAACATTGATAAAAAAATCACGAACAGTGTCCGGCAAGAAAAGATTTCAAATTACAATAATTACGTAATGAGGACAAAATTTACTTTGAATCCAATATTTTTTTTGTTATCTATGCATGCTTTTTCTTTCATATCGAATCTGTATTTACATGGTGTTTTATCATAAAAACAATTGTAATTTTCTCTAAGTTAACTGTATCTAACGGAAATGAATCGTGAGATAATGATTATGATTTTAGGTTACTGTCAATGAAAATATTTGAAAAAATACATTATTCGTTGAAAGAGACCTATGGTCGAGAATATAATATATTCACAAGAATATACGGGGGCAGAATGAATTTTCAGAACAACATTTTCTGTGGTAATTCATTGTCATGTTTCTGATGCGAAAATTGTACATCAATTTGACATAGTTTAGTTTTAATGTCCATATAAAAAATCTGTTTTAGTTGTTGGATAAATATGAACAAAAAGAATATTATTTCTTACGTGTAAAACTGGAGGAACCTAAAAACGTAAATATTAATTTTAGTGTTTCTTCCTATACAAAAAGTTATAGACGGTTCTGTTTTTAAAGTATGATAACACGGAAAATGCTGGGACCAACGTGTAATATTTAGCGTAAAGAAGTGTGTAGAGATGAACGAATATTTTTTCATTTAAAAGCTTTTCTTCTATCAAACCGTCCTCGTATACAGTATTATTCTTAAGATGAAATCTTACATTGATCTTAAAAAAGGCAGCTCTTCAATTCATTCAATGATATGTATCCAAATTACCCAAGCTGCAGTTTAAGGGATCTTGAAACTTTTTGTTGGAATGAGTTTGACTAAAAATCGGCTTGGAACTTATGGACCAAAGATCGTAACTAATGAACGTTTCGCAAAGTTTTGGACAAAATCCTTTTACCTCCATTTCGAAAACTCCATTACTGCATCACAACAGTATGTTAATATACAATCTGTCTTTAATATCATCAAGAAGAATGTCGACTGAGGACTTGATAAAGTTTATAACGAAACGTACTAGTGGAAGATGATCATGACCCTAATCCTCATTTTATGAATGATATAGTCTTTTTCTATACAAACACTTGCCACTTTAGCGAGTTTTTTTAGGATAACAGGTTATAAGCTTTGTTGTCTTTGTAATATGGAAAAGCTACCTCGTTACCTTGTCGAGCTGTTTCTTTTGCAGCTATATATGTTCCCAACGTAAGCCCGTATTAATACATTTTCCACTCCATTCTATTTTGTTAGTTTTTTCTGGTAAATGTATTTATTAAATTCGTGTTTCGAGTTCTCAATTAATCCGGAAAATCGTCAAATAAATCACACTCATGCATCGAAATAACCAGAAATTGTTTTCATTCAAGTCTTTTTTTTTCAATAATTGAAAAAGTCCGACCACGCAGGTAATTTTGATGCACTCGTGAAATTGCCCCGAATAATCAGCTAAATTTGGATCATAATTGGTCAGATAGTATGAAAATTTGATGAGTGGGATACGCACTCTTATATATTTAGTAACTAGGAAACTAAAATAAATATTTTATTGATGCGACCAAATTGAAAGAGATGTTTCATGGCCAGTTTTAATCTAGTGAACCCATCAATAAATATTTTCAATTCACTATAACCTCAAGAGGAAAGCTCTTCACTTGTAACACATTGGTTCACTAAATAGTGCCTTTGAGTTAATTTCTAACGCATTATTACAACCAGCTCATCATTTTGGATACTCTATATAATTATAAAAAATCCCGAAACATGGCTAATTTGAATAACGAATGGGATTCTCCAGCATGAGAACTTAAACTTCTTGGAATATTATGTATAATCTCCAATATTTTAAATGGGAGGTATGACCTTATAATATATCGTTTGAGGAGTGTCATAAAGTTTTTTGAAAAAATTAACAAAGTAAAAAAACTTGTGTGAACATTGACATTCGCTACACAACATTCAAAAGCTAACTGTTTTTCATAAAGGGAAAAACAAAAAACTATGAATGTCAATGAAGTAGATATTCAAAACACTTGCTGCGAACGTCTTGGTAACATCCCAATCTAAATGAAAATTTTTCTAATCTATTTTTATATGTTAATTTCTGTAATAAAATTTTCAGTTGTGAAACGATATATCACATGCCTATAACAGAGAAGTGGTTGTGTATTTTGGAATTGTTTATTGGGAATTTATTTCATTTGGATTTTCACACTGCAAATTTATTTTTCTGAATGAATATGCTAATGTGCAGGAAGTATTTTTTTCAGATTTTAAATATAGGCTATAAACACGTTAGTATAATCCACTAAATTCTTGCTCTAATCACGATCCAAACCCTAAAAACATCGAAAAGTAGCTTGCGACCTGCTAATAATATATTGTTACACACATACACATAAATCTGATCCAAATCCACCTCTATCAACATGCATCCCTTGAAGAACTATGCTTTCAAGGTCTTAAATAACTATGCTTACCTGGGAGAGTTTCCATCTCTCTATCTCATCCGATAGGGTTGAGAGTCCACTAACTTCGTGATGGCCATCTTCGTCCTTCTCTTCAGGTTAGTCTCATGCACTAGCTAGAAGTGTGTTTTTCCAAGTTTCTAGAAGAGGGAAATTTTTAGCTGACTTATTACGACAAACAATGACTTTAAATAGTGGATATACTTGGTAAAGCTGACCGTACTCGAGCCCATGTTCTTCGTCTTTTGTTCTGGATTGCACGACGCAGATTGTTCATAGTATCACATTGATTGTCTTATTACGAGGCCGAAACTTCACTAGCAGTACTCCTTTTCTGTCCCAAAAAAATGTGCACATGATTTTCCGGGCAGAAATTGTTTTCTTAAACTTCACGTTTTCGGGTCATGATGAATGTCCCCATTCCATGGATTGTTGTTTCGATTCTGGTGTGACGTAGGCCACCCATGTTTCGTCACCGTAACAATTTGGTCTAAAAAATC
This sequence comes from Diorhabda elongata, assembly GCA_026230145.1. Taxonomy (NCBI): domain Eukaryota; kingdom Metazoa; phylum Arthropoda; class Insecta; order Coleoptera; family Chrysomelidae; genus Diorhabda; species Diorhabda elongata. The sequence continues at coordinate 41,764,001 of CM047926.1, forward strand.
TTCACCTTCATTGTGGTACCGCTCAAGGAAAGTCAATGACTGCATAAACGTTGGGTTTTGTGCAAATATTGAGGAAAGTAGTCGCATAATGATGAAATTGTAAAGCTTCTGTTTTCTCTCACCTTTTCGTCAACTTTCTGCACCAAATCTTCATTAACGACAGGACGCCCAATCCGTTCTTCATCATGCACATTTGTGCGGCATTCTTTAAATACTCTCACCCATTTCCTTACCATTCCATCACTCATAATGTTTTGTCCGTAAACTTTACATATCTCACGATGATTATCGATCGGTTTTACGCCTTTAGCACTAAGAAATCGTATAACAGCCCGTACTTCACATTCGGCGGGACTCACGATTGTCGTAGGCATCTTAAACACTCAGTAAACAACGTACACAATGAAGAATCAGACTGTAATCGCGTTAGTGCGTAGACAAGAGATGTAGGTAACCGCGCTTTTGCGCATTTGCGAAACGCAGACCTTGTGGTTGCGGCGGCGGAATCGCAAAACGGTACTTACTTAAAAAATATGCCTTGTATATACGCGTTTTCTTATTGGGAACGTAGCAATGGAACACCAAAGTGAACTAACATTAATATATATATTCCGAGCTTTCGAATACTTATGTATTTAACGTCTGGGAAACAATTAATTGCGGTGGCTTTAAATTGTATTAATTCTTATAAAAACTTGGAATTCATAGGATTCAAAATTCAATATCCAAAATTACGTATAATAGAAATATTGATGAATTGAAATTTTTATTTCAATACGTTTCCAATAATAAACGCTCTTACTGCAGCTTGCAGTAAGACTATTTCTGAACTTTATGATAATTATAGATTATTATTTTATTTTGTCATTCTTACGATTTAACTGGTTACTATTCACATCAGATGCAGGACCGCACTCCCGTACGGGGAGTATAAACCGCTCAATATCCTATCTGTCCGGATTGAGAGCACAGCTGAAAGAATTCTCCAAAAATGAATCAATTGAAGAGTTTTAGTTTTCAATTAATTTTTCAAAAAAAGAGCTTGTAATTGATTTATTTCCAGACAGTTTTTGTATTGTAGTTAAAATGGTTGACTAAACACTTCTATTGATACATGCTATAATTGGGTGTCTCAAAAATGTTATATACTTTCGATACGTATATTTCGCTGATGACCTAACCTATCTTGAACAACAAACATACTTTGCTTCCTTCTTCAGATTAATTGGAATATACCAGATAATAATAAATCTTGATTTGATTAATTTGGTCAAATTGCACGTTTCATTTATAGAATTCTAAACAATATGTATGAATTTTTGTTTCAGAGAACTATCTATATCTAGGAGTGATGATAGAATCGATTGGAAGCTACGGTATATAGACTCCTTGAAAAAACTATTTGATACTCACTTCTTAAGCATACAGCTTCAAGTCTTCGAAAGTAGTTCTGCTGAAGAGGGTAAGCTGTTCTTGTAGGTTATTCATGATTTGATGTACGTACATCTATAAAAAAACTTTTCTAAATTTGTCGGTTAAGCTGAGGCAAGTGATTATATATCGAACTCTGGCTTCACTATGACGCAAAATTTAAAATTGACATTTACTTAGGAATATTTTAAAGAAAAAGAAGATTGAGTTTGAGTAATGAGAAATAATAGTGATAGTTCTGTGTCTATGTATTGTTGTTTAAAGGAAATCACATTTACAGCAAGTTTTCTAGTACATACATAGGAATGACAGCGTTTTATCTTATATATGGGAGAGAGAGTTTTAGCTGGTTTATGAGTCGAACGTGGGAGAAAAATATATTATTCCTTACTATTTACAAGAAAATGGAAAAAAGATTTTACCATGAAAATTGTGTATTCGATTCTAGCTTATGTGTTCCTTCATCCATATTTATTGTGGTTGTTGATTGTCACTGCGGGTGGAAATTCGGTCATTTGTTTGAAACAGTGAACCAGACACCTGAACTTTGCCAGTCCAAGGATAAAATTAAGTGTTGAATATTTTGAATCTTAGATTCATGAGGAAATGTAGTTTGTAAAATGCTACACGTTTCCTTTGAAAATGTGGTTTCCGAAACGAACGAGATTTTCTGTAGTAAGATAATCTTTGAGTTTGTTAAGTACTTTTCTTCAGGTCTCTATAGTTTTCTCATGAACAACGAGGTTAATTTGCTTTAATTGATTGGGTTTGCTTTCTGGAAGTTAATTATCGATGGTCGTTCGATATTTATTCTTTCTAACTATCATAGACAGGGAAGTATAGAGTGATAATTTTACTTAATTAATATAGTGACACACTAAATTGACTCTAAAAGTTGGAATGAATTATTTGTTATTTGTTAGATCCATTGTGATCCGTAGTCGCCGATTACAAAAATTTAGAATAACAAGAGTTTTTTCAGAATTTTGTCGTGATGTATGTTTTTTCACGTTTTGGTTTCCTAGTTTTGAGTGCATTGTTAGATTTTTTTTTGGAACGTTCATATTTTCTTTCTACGATTAATTTAATGAGCTTGTTTATACTTTAAAGTTAAAGAACCAAATATAATTCTAATATAAGAACATTAATCACATTTTTTTAAAGTTATCGAATTTATTCTTATGCTTTATGTATAGAAAACATGAACTTTGAATATATTCAAATGTAAACTTTTCCTTTTGTGCTTTAGAGGACCTTCACTTTGTAAATACCAGTAGTAATCGTCCAGCACCAAATAATTTTATAATCTTCTTTATTTCCTGCTCATTGTTCACTACACCATGAAGATTATACTTATATAGTATATATAGTATCCCAGTTATAAATCAAATAGTATTTAGTATGCCAACCCAAAATTGTTATAACTTTCAAATCAGCACATATTTTCAAGCTGTATTCTTTATATTTTCAAAAAAAAAACAATTTTTTCCATATTTTAATACACTTTCCTGCTAAAATGGTTGAATAAGCTATTGGTGCTGACTGATTTCCTTCTTACAACTATGATTCACTGTCTTGATTGAATTATGATGACTTGTATTTCCAACATCAGACATAATAGATCAGGGGTGCTCAAACGGTGCTTTTTGAGTGGATCTCGAGAAGAAAAAAATTTTTAATAAGTAGGTAGGTAACTAAACTACCAAAATGTATTACGTAATAAAATAACACTGCTTGCGGCAAAAGGCGGCTTTATCAAAGGAACGCGCGGCACTTGTCAAGAAAAGCCGCGTTGTTTCTAGACTAGACTGTACTGTCTAGTTTCGGGTGGCGCGTTTGACAGGAACATTCGAGACTTTCTTTCACGCCGATATAAATGTTGCGCCTGCATGAATTGGAGTCATTCTGAATTGTAACTTGATAGCGATACTACGTCGATACAAAGTTTATTATTAAATAGTGGTAAATGAGTGCAGTGAAGAAATCTAAAACGTATCATTTTAATAAGGATTGGGAGGAAGAATTTTTCTTTTGTATGGTGAAGTGCATTTGTGTCATTTGTCGTGCGTCAGTTGCAATACCTAAGCGTGGTAACTTAGAGAGGCATCATAAAACGGTTCATAAAAACTATCAAAAGGATTTTCCGCCACAGAGTGAATTAAGAAAACGAAAAATAAGTGATTTTATATCTTGTTTGAAAAAAGAACAAAACCATGTTCACAAGACCAGCCAAACAATCAAAAGCTGCTTCGATCGCGTCATTTAAAATATCTCATATATTGGCGAAACACAAGAAACCATTCGAAGATGGATCGGTGGTGAAGGAAGCATTGATTGAAGCGGGTGAGACTTTATTTGGAGATTTTAAAAATAAAACAGAAATCATGTCTGCTATTAGAGAACTTCAGTTATCTCGTCCGACTGTCACAAGGCGTATTGAAGTCATGAGTCGTCAGGACATCGCAGATAAACTAAAACATGATATCATGGAATGTACATACTTTTCTTTACAGTTCGACGAATCCACCGATACGTCAGACACTGCCCAGCTGTGTATTTTCATTCGGATGGTATTCAATGACATGTCGGCTAAGGAAGAATTTTTGACAATCATTCCTCTGAAGGGGAAGACCCGTGGCGAAGATATATATGAAGTTTTCTTTAATTTTGTAAAAAACTACGAGCTACCAATATATAAATTAGTGTACATTACAACCGATGGAGCACCAGCAATGACTGGAAACAAAAACGGTTTTGTGGCATTGTGTCGAGCTAATGAAGAATTCCCTTCATTTTTTTCATTCCATTGCATTATACATCAAATCAAATCAAATCAAAATTGTGAATTCCATCCGTACACGTCGTAGCTTGCAACGGCGGCTCTTTCAGTTGCAGTTGGAAGATAGGGAGTCAGCTGAACACCACACTGATTTAGTTTTTCACACAGACGTCAGGTGGTTGAGTCGCGGAAAGTTCCTACAAAGGTTTCAAGAATTATTGCCCGAAATAACAGCTTTTCTAGACAGAGAAAGAGGTGGTGACACTCAGATTTTGAAAAATGAATAATGGCTGACTGATTGGGCATTTTTGACTGACATCACAATGCACTTAAACATCGTTAACTTGGAGCTTCAAGGTAAAGGAAAATTAACTATTATTGAGATGATTAGCGCAGTAAACGCATTCAAAAGTAAATTGCAACTTATGATAGATCAACTGAAAAGAAAGGATCTGAAACATTTTCCGTCTTTGAAAGCAAGGACATACGGAATCCTGCATCACACATACTTGCAGCCTCTCAGAGTCGATCGTAAGTAGTCTAAAAATATTGAGGTAGATCGCCAGCAGTTCAAGTTTGAGCACACCTGTAATAGATACATTGAACATAATCGTAGGTTCATCAAAAAATGGATTCATCTCTACTAGAATGTAGTTTTTGTCTAGAAGATTATAATTTGTTCACGAAACTACTGCCTTATCTTTCAGTAATTCCTTGAGGCTTTTATTGAGCTGATATTCCGGATTCAATTCAAGCGTGGTCGCTCTTCGCTACAGGATGAATTTCGTGAAAATCGTCCAAAGTCGGCCGTTGAGCCAGAAAACATCGATACTATGCGTAAACTAATATGATCGTTATGTGACATACCGTGAGATTATTTAGCTATCGAAAAGATTTATTCGTGGCGATTGATGCAAAGAAAAAAATCAATCGCGGATTTATGCATATGAACCCGAAACTAAACAACAATCGACTGTTAGGATCTCTCAATAAAAGAGCTAAATTAAAAAAGTTCATATACTAAGCAAATGGTCGCCTGTTTTCTCGGAGTAAAGTAGAACGGTCAATTTTGAATCGTACACCAGCATTTGACAATGCAGGCTTTCACACATCAGTTCAAACAAAAACGTTTTTGAACAATCAAAACATCGAATTGATAGGCCATCTGTCATACAGTTCTTGTTGGGCATCCAATGATTTCTTCTTATTCCCGCAGATTAAAAATAAATTTCGAGGTCAACGTTTTTGTACATTTAAATGAAGAATGTTTCGAAAAAAATGAAGCCAAATCCAATTATACACTTGTTTTTATTTTTCTATTTTAAAACTTAGGTAGCAACCCTTGTACAGCAATTTGTATAAATCTAAATATACTTAAAAACAGCCATCGCTTTCGGAAATATTATTTGACGGGTCCCAGCTTTGTCCAAAATTAATAAAATATTTCTAAATTATTGAATATATTTCGAATCGCAGACTATTTTATGTAACTCTGTACGGATGAATAAAACGAGTTTGTCGAGTTCGTAATACAAAATACGATATTCAACAAAACTGAAATAGCATCTGAGCAATCTCATTGCTGTAATGTGATAATCCTCATGTCTTTGGTTGTCGTTGGAGACGAGTTTATAGGTGAAGGTTTTCACTTATAGGGTTCCAAGGATGGATACATAATGCTATTATCTTTTATACTTCATCTGATGCTTGTTTTAGAACATATATCACATCTTTATTTCTTTCGTTCTATTTTTTTTTCACTTAATCAATTTATAAAGATACATTTGTACGTTGTAGTAGGTGGGCAAGTTAAGTATAGTTACCGATCATGATGCTTCCTTTTTCTTCACTAAAATGTTTCATATACTTAAAGGAGAAATGATCAGTATCAGTCATGGAAATGTTATGACTACATAATAGACAGTGAGATAGAGAAACAGATGGATTGTTGATTTAACTCTATCATTTTCGGAAAGAATAAACTATATTCTCAGAACTATGTTTCAAAATTGAAAATTTCATCGGGACGTATGTCAGTCAATGCTATTGTGTAAGTTGGTGTAGTAGTAGCAGTTAATATTGTATGTAGTATGAATATCATCATCGGCTCCAGAAATTCTCTTAAAGCCCATTAAGACCGCTCAATTAGACCCACTTTTTTATTCTTCAGATAAAAAACAGCTTGCTCAAAAATTAACCTATTCATTATAAATGATAAAAAAACATAATAAAACAAAGTTTCCAGTAAAACATATCCTAAATACATTTTAGACCTACTTTGCTGAAAGTTTTCGTTTTTCCGGTCCATCTTTGTTGAACAGAAAGCACATCTTTTTTTCTTTGTTGTACCCCGAGCCTGCCGAGAAACACGATGAGTTTCCATAATTACCCCAACTATATCCACGGTCAGTTCTCTTAATTTTCAAGAGAATTCTATCTAGAAATTTTTTTTCTGGCCAACGGCGAGTTGTCGATGTCGAATAAGTTGAACATTTCTGATCCAGTGCGTCAACCCCACCTTGTAAAATAATATCATATTCGGCATTTTTGTTGTTTCATCTACAATATTATCGTTGCGAATTGTCGCCAATACAATCACGGCCTCATTTTTCTTGGGAACGTAAGACACAATGGTGTGAATAGAAGTAAACTCAAAAGTGGAGGTAGTAAATTCACGCTCCTTACAAGACAGGAAAAACTGATAAGTCTACCTCCATTGATATGTACTAGTTATCGACTGTCATGTTCCTATTGGTTCCAATAAATAAAAATAGTACTATTTCTGTTGGTATTGAAAAGTTAGATCGATCATCTCGTTTTCTACTGTATATTACAGAAGGTACTAACATTTCATCAACTGTCAAGACTTCTGCCAGCGAGTAATACATCAAGGAGAAAATTCATCATGAATTTCAGAAACTGCAGCCAATTTGCAAACTTTCATTCTTACCGCCCTAGTAGTGATATCGTTGAATCTTAGGCAAGAGAGTAAGAAGGAGAAAAGTGCTACCAGTCCCATCGGTAGCGTTTAGAAACCGTAAGTCTTCGTGTCCGGATTTAAAAGAACCCAGCCGATATAAAATGCCAAAAATACTTCTATTTAAACTTATCTGTTATATAAATACATGTAAAAATAATGACCTGCTCTTTTTAAGCTTCTTGAACGTTGTGTACAATACTTGCATAGTCCTAATTTTTTCATTTGTATGCAGAACAATATTCTGGAGTACGTGATGAGAAGTCTTCAATATTCTAGCTCCGATAAGGGGCGGTTCTGACGTGCAGGAACTTTTAAACCGAAAGTATTTCAATAATATTCGAGATTTTCATTTTTTCATTATCTGATGATGACTATGATTGACCGAAATGTTAATCCTCAGGTTTATATTCGATTTTAGTATCGATGTCGTGTTTACTATATTCTCCAGAGTCCTTTTCGCTTTCGTTTCCCTTGTTAAAAATTAGCTCAAATGCAACACGTCTATCATCAATATCATTTGTACCGCTGGTTTATGGTTGCTTCAATTTATTTTCTCCAGATTCTTTTTTAGATTCCAGATCTTTCACTATTTTATATATATTAAATAAGATATGGAATAGAATGTTCCATATGGAAATATACTTGAGTTACTGCTATCTCCGGGTCAATCTGATTCACTAGAGCCACAAAAACTATAAACGCAACCACTGAGACACTTCATATTTTATTCTCCTAGATCTCCAGATACAGCACAAGTGAATATGCCTTGGGTCATTTTGACCCGGTGGGTAGTAGTAAAGGGTTAAAAGTTTCTTAAGAGGTACATAAAAATTTTGATTATTGAATTTAGTACTTTTCTAATGTCCATATGATTCTTGAAGTGCTACTAAATCTAATAATTATCCTTTGATTACGTGTAGATCCAAATATATGAAAAGTGCCAAGATCTGTGATTCTTCAAGGGTAAAGCTGAATGGAATTTAATTTTAAATCATATTCAAGAGATGTATTTACAGTTGCAGTTATGCATTGCCCGGTTCTATGCCACAAGGAAATTTTCGAAATAACTTTGTACAATGCTGCTTTATTAATTAAAATGCATCTCGTAAACGGACTTTTGAACGATAAATATGCCAAGCCATAGCAAAACTGGCTTCAGCCAAATTATTAGCTTGATTGCTAAGGGTAATCAAAATTGACCGTCTTTTATTCAAATTGTCGTTACTGATTGTACCGCTTAAGAATATTGATGTGAATTACTATCTATGTAATTTCACCCCAGAATTTCGAAGAGAGCATTAACCTCTCCTACTAAAGTTTTAGTATAATTATAAATAAATCATCCTAGAACATAATTTTTTGTGTTATGATATCAATAATATAACGTGTTATATACTAGGAAATAACCAAAAATTCCAATCCGGAGGCGGTTGATAATAAACGAGAGCCACCGTTTATGTTCTTTCGTGCAGTTTTCGATTGATAAATTCGTTACAACGTTGCACTTTTGTCTTTCGTATTTGTTGTCAGCAATGGATTTACGCCTAGGCCCGTGAGACGGCATAGTTTGAAGGTCTCCAAAATTTTTGAAATTCCAGAATTTTAGAGATGAAAAAAGTGAAGACCATCCATTTAAAAAATTGGTTTTAATAAATTTTTATGAGAAATTATATGGATATACATTGAATAAACAGTAAACTTGACTTGAGAGAAAAAATTGTGCACAAAAATTTTCTTGGTTTGTGCAATTTCTTTCCCTTTTTCAAAATAGTTTTCTTGATTCCAGGTTTTTTCCCATCAATGAAATTAACAGTTATTTCAGTGTATTATATTTCAATTTATTAACTCACTTCTTAATTTTGAAATTAGTAAATTTTAATAACTTCTCAAATTGGGGATGCTTATTAAAATCTCTAGAAAGTAATAGTTTGGATATAATGAACTGTCGTGATCAATCGTAGATAATGTGAGCAATATGTCAGTTATATATTTAAACAAGAATCAAAACAATTCTTTAGCAGATGCTTGTGCCGCCCATTCCTTGAATTAAGTAAGATCATGTGCAGATGATTCGGTAACAGAAGCAGCCGACTTCTTTTCTTCTTTACAAGAATTATACAATTTCTTCACTATATTTACACATCGCTGTTAGATCTCAGTGCGGCGTACAAATTCAAGGGTTAAGAGTCTTTCTCAAACTCCTTGGTCTGCTTGATTTGATGCATGCTAGTCATTATTTGGAATGTCATTCCATATCATTTAAATGCTGCTGCTGATATATCTGAAATAGATACGAACGAGCTGAAAAATCTTAGCAATAAACTAGTCAGTAAGAATCCTGATGATTTGGAAGAGTCTTCCTTAACAATATGTATGTTCTGCACAAAAAATTTTACATGTATTTATTGCTTTGGCGGAGTCTTCGAGATGTTTATTCGAATGTGGACATCCGATTTTTTTTTTAATTATTTCGGCTACAAATTGTTAAAAAAAAAAGAGCAAAAACATATTTAAGCGCAAGCGTGAGTCAAGATAGACTTAATGCTCTTACATCACTGTCTAAGTTCGACTCGTCCAAGGAATTAATTTTAATAATACTACAAGACCCGTGCTGCTTCGCAGCATTAATCAATATTAGAAAAAATGCTTCAGTTATTATAATGTACCTCGTCAAAGGGGAAAAAGTATATGAGGATTTGTCTCATAATAAATTACATACCATCATCAATAAAATATGGTTTTTAGTTGACATGTCGTTCCAATCTCGTTCACAAAACCTAGTTTCATAAATCATAATACTTCCTTCCAAACCACATTGGATGTGCGTCGACCTTTAGGATTAGTTTCTACCTTGACTTTTTTGAAAGATTTCTAGCACGACAGGGCCACATACAACTGACAATGACTGAAGACTGGTTCAGGTAATTATATTCCAACTCGGTCAATGGTTTGTCCTTGCGTCTTGTTAACTGACATGCAAAATGCCACTTTCACAGGAAATTATCTTCGCTAAATGAAAATGGAACAGTAGTGTCAGATGGTTATAAATCAATGCGAGGTAATAATACCCGTTGTCCAACCTCTCTACCAGTAATAATCTCCAAATCTAAACTGTTCTATTTTTCTAACAATTGGTCTTGTGCCATTCAGTAATCATTTCATTGCATTAAGATTTCTTAGCAATATTACAACCGCACTCAAGGTTGTTCAAGAATTCAGTCGGAAAGTTCGCTCTCATCATCGGTTATTAGGGTATTCACACTCATGTAAGTTCTGGATGAGCCTGAAAGTAGATCTAAAATCCTTTTATTGATCTCATCGCAGTGCTCATTCTTGGATGCCAGAATTGCACGGCTTGAAAGGTAAGAAGTGTCAAGAGGGTATGATAAATTTTGACCATATATTTCACTGATAATAGTCTGGAATCAAGGACAAAGGCAGCTCAACTAAACCATCATCATTAGTAGGGTATCAACCATTACCAATTTCAAGCAGAAAGTTAGAAAATTCGCATTCATCATCGCTAGTCCTCATATTTTTGGTGAGTTTGAAAATTTTGAAAAGTGGCCATAAAGTTAAAAATTTAATTGAGTTCTGTACTGTAGCATCTCCTTCCAAGATGAATATTTTTCCACCAAATGGTACATCATTACCCATAATATCTTTCAATAGTTGATTAACACACATCAAGGAATGTTTGCTGGCCATTGGTGCCTCATCCCAGATGATCAACATTGTGGAATGAATTATGGCGGCTCCCTTACTATTAACTTTTAAGCCAGGTATATGATTTTCATGTAAATTCAGTGGAAATTTAAATCGACTGTGAACTGTACGACCATGGGGAAGTAATATAACAGCAATCTCAGTCCATGCTACAGATACAACTAAATCCAGTACCGCCTGATCCATCTGAATTAGTTCATCAACTCTTTCCTCTCTAGTTTCCTCCCTACTTTGAGGTAAATTGTCAATAGTAGTTAAATCAAAGGATGACAGAGACAAACCATGCAATTTCGGCGTTTCTGAAATGTTTTGCAAAGCTAGTTGATAGGCTACCTCATCTGTGTAAGATGTAAGGAAATCTTCAGACTTGGCCTCTTTAAAGAGATTCCATAAATTCAAAGCACTTGATGGACTCTGAAATATACATATGTATGCAAATAACTGTCGAAGTTAGTATGTCATTTGAAAAGAAAAAGCCTCTTCTATAGCTCGTTGCCACTCTAAATCATCCAATATCAATCCTCGGGCTATGGCGGCTGCTTTAAATGTAGGATAAGGCACATTTTTGGAGGTCCTCATATCTTCAAAGCTTGTAGGCCCTACTATATGAAGTAAAAGTAAACGGAGATGGTACCTCTCTGAATCAGAAGGTGAGACACTGTACATTCGGTCTATTTTTTTGGTATAAATCCTAGGTAGGATTGCTGTTCAACTTGAACCATGCCATCAACTGTGTATTACGTAACTCTGTTTGGATTAATGCTTCTTCGGGAGCATCATTTTTGAAATAAATACTTTGAGAATCAGGCAAATGAACTAGCAACTTAACAACAGTATGTGACTGATCAAGCATGCCATATGCAAACATCCTCCAAGCTGCTTCACTTGACCCAACATATCGTGCGCTTAAGAATATATTAATTTCATCATGATTAAGGGTATCATTTCCAGCAGCTACCTCTATATTACAACAATCATGACCTTTATAGACATACTTGTGAGTATATTTGATAGAACGTACACTCAAACAGATTTCCTCATTGATATGAGCGCGGAAATAAAGCAGGAGGAATGGATTATATGGAACAATGAATTGATTAGTAACATCAACAAACTCTCCTTCAATACATTTAACTATGGTCCTGCTATTATGTCTTCGCCTATAAAGTGGATAGCCATTCACATTTCCTTTTGTTTCATCAATGAACGATTTTGGAAAATCCTTCTTACATTTTCCATCGTCCTTGCAAACAGGAAGGATTCAGATGACCATATGGTCCATGTACCATATAAGTCTTTACTAATTCATAGAGTTCTTTGTGTGAAGGGTCGGGAATTTCAGCAGATACAACTTTTCAATATTCTCTGGGCAGATGAATGAGGAGCAGTCTACGTTTTTGGAATCAGACAGTGTACAAAAATGCTTTTACTGCTCTCCCATTTATAAATAAGTCGTATCAATTCTTCCACTTTAGCATGAAACACTCGTACCACAATGTCTGGTCTATTATTTGGTGTCTCCCAAGAATGAATACTATGAGTTATTTCAGACCATATGGGATTGCAAATGAATGTTGTAAAAAGGTCTGGTTTGCCGAACTTTCTCACTAATGCCATAGCATCTTGGTAATTTTGCATCATATTTCTTGGACTCTCAATAAAAGATTTAGGCAAAACTACAATCCGACCCACTTTCAAATTTTCCTGCACACGTAAAGCATCTGTTAAGCCTATATATGTTTTCACACGCAATTTAGTTTGCTCCCTCCGGATGTAATTTAGTCTATCACCTTCAATACGGCAGTAATAGTCCACAAAAAGTTGCTGAGTAAATTTTCCGGTATTTATGACAAGATTGAAGTCATCTGCAGGACCTCTTCCTAGCACTGCAATTCTATATACAAAATAGTCTCGCATCGTAACAGTCTTTCGTATTTTTTGAATTGGCATATTTATGTGCCAACCAGTTTCACCACAAGGCCAAATTAAAGTGTAGCACAGCTCTTTTCAAGCTCAACAAATCAAATTATTTGATATTTCAAATGAAAGAGCTTGATTCACTGAGTGTTAGACCAAAATGATCAACATATCTCGATTAGAACAGGATATGTAAAAGGCCGAACGTTTGAAAACATGGAAAATTTATAGGGAAAAGTCGCAAACTTGTGGAGGGTGAAAGTTGAGTGAATTCCAATGCTTGATGACAAATCTATGTATAAATACCTATCATTTAAAAAAATATGAAGAAAATCGGCCGGATAGAACGGCCAGACGGAATATTATTATTATATATATATTATATAGTATTAAATTTGTATAAATTTTTTTAATATATAGATTATCGACATTTTGCGTGGACAGAAGCCAGAAAAATAACTCAAATTACACTTCAGTAAAATAAAGTAATCTTGAAATAAAAATTTTGGATAAAAATTAGGGCAGCAGCAAGCCTAAATCCGTCTCTGCGAATAATAATCTTCCAAATAATTGCATGTGACTCGAAGCCGTAGGTTACTCCTTTTATAATATGATTAGCCTTCGAGTGATGCCAACAATAGTTTTTTTTTTTAATGGAACACCTGATTTTCTATCATAATAAAGGTCGTTAAACTACCCCTAACAATTTATATAATTGATCTTTTTGTAGCGGTGAATAAGTTTAGAGTATTAGAAACATTTTGATGTAATTGTTATTCAAGTAGAAGGACTGAAATCGTAGTATTTTTACTTCTAGTATCTATCAAATTAATAAGATGTTTGATGTGCTTAAAATTATTATTGGAAAAAATCTAATTTACGAATTAGAAAAATTGGATAAACAATTTTTTATTGTATGGAACTTTTCGATTTTAACTAATTGCGAAGTAACTTCTTCAGGTTTGCAAAAAATCTCAACGAATATGAGATACTTTTTGTTGGAGTAGTTTCCATTTTTACATTTGAGCAGATGAGTACGAATGAAATTTGATTTGAATTTCTAAGACTTAACTACACGCATCAGCGTTCCTCCTTATGAAAATATGATTAAATGGAAAAATTTCACGCGATTCTTTCATCTCAAGCTCTTCTGTGAACTTTTAATGAGAATACAAAAGCAATTTATTTTATGAGGAAGATATAGTGCTTATTATTGCTTATGGTCAAAATACCTTTTCACATAAATTTAATCGAAGAGGGGAAAGTTCTTCGATGACCGAAGTTCAAAGGGCGATCTGAAACATTTGAATTTATTAGTTTCCGGTTTTGCCTCTACATAAATACAAATAGAAGCTTATATATCTATTTGTTTGACAGTTCTGAACTGGTATATTGGATTTAGTAGTTTTATTTATCTCGCACTAATCTGGCAACAAATTTGTTTCTTTTAGAAGATGTTAAAAGGTCGATTTGACTCTTTCTGACCACAAAGTTCTCATATAATACAGAGTGAGCTATTGTATTCTATTGTAACAATTTGCATCAACCAACTGATATAGATTTATCCGATTCAGACGACCACAAAATATAATTTTCATCTTCTTTGTATGCTGTACATCGGCAAAATTAGTAATGTTTACGTTTACAGTATATGAACTATTCAATAATAGGGCTGCTACCTAAATTTTGAGATATGGCCATCATAACGTTTGATTATTTGAGTTGTTGACAGAAACATTTATCTTGGTTAAAAATATAATTAAATCGCGAAAATTTTCTATGACTTTCGACGTCGATTAAACAATTAGCAGTGTACCCATCAACTGGCTTCGACTTTTTTGTGATGAAGCCCTATCCCGAGCTACAGTGTTGAGCTGATTTTCCGAATTCAATCCAGGTCGCTCATCGCCAGAAAACATCGATACTGTGCGTAAACTGATATTGCATGATCGTTATATGACACCGTGAGATTAAGGCATACGTGGATATTGTTTCTACTCACACACAAATGGTCACCTATTTGTTCGGAATAATTGGACATGTCGCCACCTTTCCGTTAGAGTAACGTAGAATTCTTGATTCCGAATGGTACACCAGCATTTGTTTGCCAGAAAGAATCAAGGAAACAAATTGCAGAAGAAGAATAATTCTCGACCACGACAATGCCAGCTCTTACTCACAATTTGGTCATCTGCCGCACAGTCCTTCCAGCCTTCCATCTGCCAGTTTGAAAACCAACGACTCCCTACTATTCCCTCAGACCAAAACTAAATTGTAAGTTCAACGTTTTTCTACACTTGGAGAATCGGTTGATGCGTTGAAAGTACATGTTTTGAATGTACCTTAATCGGAATGGAATTTTTATTTGTCTATCTCACAAATTCACTAGCAACCCTCGTATCAACAGGAACGTCTCTCGCTCACATTACTGCTGCTCTTTGGTAGAGTCAATATTGATAAAGTGTTGAGGTATTGCTTCCTAAATTGCTTGTTGTGAAGTATGGAGAGTCGGTGCAATATATCAGTCCAAACATGTTCAACGAAAATGACGTAGTTATCGGCTCTTTAACCTTACTAAATCAGCGCCACGATGCCTATCCAAACACAAATTAAGGTGTATCTAGAAAGAGTGTTTCGACAGAATAACTAGAAATCGCTCTTTCAGTAACTCGCCTGAATTAGCTATTAATACTTGACGTTGTGTATGCTCAGTTTCTTCTTGCAATAAGACACTATTTAACAATTTGGCTCTTTTTCGTCCTCTCCCTTGTGTACGAGTACAAGCCCGACTTACACTACTTTGCGACATATTCAGTCATATAGAGACTTTCAATTGAGCTACTACTTCATGTTTTCAAAGTTCCAATTGCTCTAGCTTCACTAGTTCTAATCGTCGTGAAGGCATAATACAAATAAACTACATTATTGCTAAAACCAATAGTGATGAAGCCAGTAAAAAAACTGCTATTAGAGTAAGACGTATCATTTTCAAACCAAATTCGTTCATTTGTTTATCAATGAGATAACAACAGAAAGAAAGAAAAACATGCGAAAAAGTTAATTGGGAATTTGTGTCCATGCATGCATCCAATGCAGTTCTTTTAGGAATATTTTTGGATAGAAAATTTAGAATAATAAAGAATATTCACTTCGATTGTTACGCAGTATATTGTGTATATAAAAGTTATTATTGACGGGTTGTGGTAATAAAATACCTGATCGTACTTTTTCATCATATATTCCTGGCTTTCGAATATTAATATATATTCGTAATTAGGAAATTAATTAATTAACTTGTTAGAGATACTCGATATTAATAGAAAGGAATAATTAGCTCAGATTGAGTGAATATTACAGCATTGTGCTACTACTTCAGTCAGTGAAAGGGATCCAAAGGGATCATTTTTACAAACTAACAAAACCCTCAAACTTATTTTATAACAGCTATCAAATTTGTAGACTTGTCTTTTGAAGGTTTTGCTGTTAATGGTGGTTTACAGAAAGGATTGTTAAAATACAGGGTATTCCGTGGCTTGATGCAACAAATTCGGGAATGGGTAGATGACATGAAAAAAATTTTCTCATACGACCCCTCGTTTTTGAGTTATACGCCTTCGAAGTTCATGACCAATGATTAACTTTTACAGGGACAAACTGTATCAATTTTTCAACAAAAACGTATTCTTTGTTTAACTCGATCCAATTTATGGTTTAGAACCGATCGACATAAAGATATATTATGAAAAAAATGAGCATAAATTGTAAATCTTATATATTAAAAAAATTGATGATTTCCATTCCGAGTCCGTTCAGGCGTTCTGCCCAACCGATTTGCTTAATTTTTTTTTCAATGAAAGGTATTGATGCACAGATCAGCCATCAACCATCGGATTTCATCTAATTTTCACCATTCTCAAGTTATACTCAAATGCGATTTCCCCCTGTACATTACTTATGGGAGTTTTTCACATACACCCGTTCTATCCTCAATATCTCAGGTTCTATTCTAGATAGAGACTTCGTTTGTATTTAAAAACACTTGCTGAAACACCTTTTTTTTTTGAGTTTTTGAACACTTGAATCGGTTGAGTTGGAGAGGAGCTAGGCGCGGATAATCAATGTGGAGTTATGGATTTTTGTAGATTTTTGACAATTTTTCTACATTCAAAGATCTATATCTCAGGTTCTAATATAGCTATAGAGTTCGTTTTGATTTAAAAACACTCGCTTAAACACCTTCTTTCTTTTGAGTTTTTGAACACTTGAATCGGTTGAGTTGGAGTGGAGCTAGGCGCGGATAATCAATGTGGAGTTATGGATTTTTGTAGGTTTTTGACAATTTTTCTACATTCAAAGATCTATATCTCAGGTTCTAATAAGGCTACAGAGTTAGTTTTTATTTAAGAACACTCGCTAAAACATCTTCTTTCTTTTGAGTTCTTTAACACCTGAATCGATTGAGTTGGAGAGGAGCTAGGCGCGGATAATCAATGTGGAGTTATGGATTTTTGTAGGTTTTTGGAAATTTTTCTACATTCAAAGATCTATATCTCAGGTTCTAATATAGCTATAGAGTTCGTTTTGATTTAAGAACACTCGCTGAAACACCTTCTTTCTTTTGAGTTTTTGAACACCTGAATCGGTTGAGTTGGAGAGGAGCTAGGCGCGGACATTCAATGTGGAGTTATTGGATCCATTTTAGTGCAAGAATCTCCAAAAGAAAAAAAATTTCTATGAATTAGATCTAGTGATCTACTAGGCTAGAGTATTGATCCACTTCTTCCAGCTCAAGAGGTTTAAAATTTTTCTTATGACATCCAGAAAGTATAATGAAGGGCTTGACTCCATTGTAAAAAGTTCAAGTTTCATACGAGAGAGAAATGGACATACGAATTTTTGTTGATGATTATTATTGGATTGTGTAAACAATTCATATAATAATCAAATTCTTCAGTAGATGCATAGCTAAAAAATGGGACAAGTTCTCACGGAACGCTACCGCATTAAACTATTGATGGAGATAGAAAGTTAACTACTTACATAAAAATATTTTGGACGGTCAAACTAGTGATCATCGCCAAATAGATAAGAAAAATTTAAAATTGACTCAAATTTGTAATTGATAAGTTTTATGAACCAATTATTGCCGCTATTAGTAAGAAACAGGAAGCAGAGGGGACGCATATTCTCTCCAGACTTTCATTGGAGAAGCACAGGAAACTTTGAATGGAAAAACATGGTATCGTTTTCTTAAAAGTGGCTTATTTACATGCTAATGGAACTTACATGAATAAAACAGACCGATTATTTACATAAACATATATTTAGAGTAGTTATGGTGTGGCTACACTTGTTAGAATGACCTTTCGAAGAACTAACAAGTTCCAAATTTAAAATTAACACAACAACGCCCTGTAATTATGCGATTACCGACTAACCAAACAGATATAAGTCCGAATCAGTTGGTATTGGCAACACCACATTGAAGTGAGCACAAAATTTATCTCTTAATATTAGAGACATCATAATGCCAATTCATTGATAACAATTTTGCGGCCGTTAAAATCAAACTTCAAGGATCCAGATCAGTTTCCTAGATAATATAATAGTCGTCATCAAAGTTCAAATCGGTCTAAGTCTCCAAGTCTTCTTGGAGTATATGAATCGTATTTACTATCTCATGAATGTTTGAAGTCTGAGTAGGAATTTGTTAATATAAAACTAAATTTATCTTTCCACAGGTCCCATTATAGCCATTAATCGCTTCTATTTCTATTCCTAGAATCCCTACTCATATCATAAGAATATTTAGGGTGTAGTATGTTTTATAGCCAACTTTCAATTTAATGCTTTATTGAAGAAATTGGTTCAGCTTGGCACAGCTTTCTTGGTTCTTCTTTGTGCATTAGTTGAATCAGATTTATTACTTTCTTAATATAAATAAATTGCGCTATTCAGTCTCTTTTTCAATTATTTTTGTTATTTAAACAGATTCATAATTTTTAAAATAGCTCCTGTAGAAATGGTAAAACTAACACATTAGTGAAAGTTGAATCAATAATTATAAAATAAGTTATAGAATAAGAAGACTTCAATTTTTTATTTATAGTTTGTTTGAACAATATATTAAGTATTAAGTATTGTTCGTATAGTTTCTACCATTTGGAATAAATCAATGTTTTACAGCCTTCGCTTAAAATAAATAGGAAAAATATTTTGTATCTACATTATATTAATTTTTCGAAGATAAGAAATATTAATGTTAAATTATTACATGATTCATTTATGAAAATTCCTTAATTTTTCAGGTCGGCATCGTCGAAGACAAAATATGTTTTCCCAACTCCTCATGTTCGGTCTGATTGCAGCATCTTTCATAGTGATACCAATGGGATTCCAGTTTTTGGCCATTTTAGGTGGCAAAGCTCTACTATTAGCTAAAATGGCGCTATTATTAACCTCCATACAAGGATTAAAAAAAATTGCAACTTCAAATTTCAATTATGGATTGTATTCTTATGGAAACCGTGGAAATCCATGTAAGAAGCTAGATCTTCATGATTTTGATGATACAATTTATTATGATAAAAATAATGCATTTTTGTCAGTTTCATTTGAGGGATTGAATGATGACGGCTTAGGAACGTCGGGAGGAAAAATAGTTTGTGAATTTTGAATCGAGTTCCAAGAATATTTCAATATTAAATTCACAAGCTAGTCCCTAATGGAAAGTATCAATTATATACAAACGCAAAATTGATATCCAAAGTAAAAACTTGGCAGGATCTTTATTTACACTATATTTTCATATACAATGGAGAATACTTAGAGAGTAGTTGTTTTGTATATTTATTATGTGTAAACGTAAATAAATTTGAGAATACTAGGGATGGAAATCACATAATTATAACACTATTTTCTCCAAAGGAGTATTTCTACTTGCTTGGTGGATAAAATCCAACTAAACTTGCTATAGTAAATTTTTTTAGGTTTCAAAATCTTGTAGAAGTATGTAACTGATCTGAAGAAATAGTGTATCATTGAAAAAAAAGTCTATCATTTTAGCGCTCCTCTAACATTCAAAAACCATTCTCAAAAAATGTGTCAAATTGTCAAATATGATTTCAGTAGCATTTCTTATGATCAATTCAATTATTTACTGAACACACTGTTTACACTATTACTACTCCAATATTCACAGAGATTGAATGTAAACTAGAACCTATTAACTGGACCTACCTTTTTCATACTTTATTTCTCACGAATGAACCTCCACTCACGAAAAATAATTACCGTGAGAAAACCTCTTCGTCGGGAAATTTCATTCCAATAAGCTCTGGAATGTACCTGCACGTAGCGGTGTTTTACCTAAATATATCAAATTCTATCCTACTACTATTCCTAATTACCAAAGTATCTAAAAATGGATAACTGTCCATTATTTTCCATTTCATAGGTGAACTTTATAGATGAATAATCTCTATCTATAAACTTGATATATACATAACTTTGTTCTGGTACCTTTCAATCCGGTTTATACAAAAGGATTAGAAGGTATATTCAACAGACTGGGTTTTAAATTGATTTAAAAGTCCAACAATACATTAAAATAATTGTAGGGTGATCCTAAGGATAATATACCAAATTTTTGATTAAGACGGGAAGTATATTGGGCAGACTAAGAGATTTGTCATTGTCCAGTTTCAAGAGCACAGAGCTGATTTAAAATATAGACGGACCGAAAAATCCGAGTATTGCCAATCACGTTACCAGTAATAAATATTAATAATACAAAAATGTTTGAAAAATGTATCCAATAATAAATTGTTGGATGCATTTGAAAACATTGAAATTGGTAAATGTAAGCAAAACTTAAATCGGGACAAAGGGCCAATTCCTTACAGCCCACTCTATTGTTTACTAGTTTAAATGTGTTAGTTTAGAGTTTCCCGCCAAGGAGATTTTCCCTTGAATAAATTTTAGCGGAAAATGTTATTGGTGGAAAAATTCAGTATAAAACAGGTAAGTCAAGTTATTAGGTTCTAATTTACCTTCAGTCTTTGAAGACGATAATTTGATTATCGAAACGTGTGAAACAGTATAATTGTGAGTGTTAGTGTAAATAGTGTGTTCGGTATGAATATCTCCAACGGTTCCAGAAATTCCAGCTTTATAGCTTCAAATTAGTTGGATTGTGACTCCTTAATACTTTTGTGAAATTGATTCTTGTTTTTACAGAATAAAGTAAAACTTAAGAATTTTTCTTTTTATTTTAGTTATATAAGGAATTATCATTTTTTCGACATAGTTTTTCTCAGGAATAATATAGCCTTTACGATTCTATTACAAATATTCAATTAAATTCAATTATGAGGAAAATCCTATCCTAGAATAATTTGGAAAGGTAGTAATATACTCAGTGACATCAGAAGCTTTAATGTAATATATAGATTTTTTAATAATTGATGATTGATCAAGCATGGAATTACAACATTACCAACATTGGCAGAAGAAGGTTGATATTTGCTTCAGCACCTCGATACAAACCACTCCAATTTCACTAGAAGTTTGTGAAATTGGCTGCAAATTGGACAGCTTTCTATCTCACAAATATTCGATGTGATTTAAATCTAGTTTTTAGGGAAGGCACGGCAAATCTTCAACGTCAATTTCTCAAATAAACTGAATGAAATAAGTAAAAATCTTGGTAAATACATTTGTGGATGCCTATTCAGACAAGAAAGAAAAATATTTTGTTGGGCCTCATATTCTCGAATAAACACAAGCAATAACACAAAACTTTTTTGGAATATTTTGAATAAAATTAAGCCCTCCCAGCTGCTTTTCATTTTATAATAAGTTTTTCATACTTCTCAGGCAATAAATATTGTTTTGAGAGAAATTGTTCAACTATTTAACACACATTTCTATGTTCAACAATATGAAACAGAATTTATTTCATTCATTCGATTGACTAGCAGTGAGAACAAATGAAATTTTATCTATGTGGATTCAATTGAAGTTATTTATCCATTTAACAATTTTCAGGGCATTACGACAGGCAGTGGCCTTTCGAAGGCTCCGAAGGTTATCAGAAGCCGAATATTGGAGAAGATTATATAGATTTATTGCACCCTAGAAATGAAAATTTACTAAAATAGGAATTGTACAAAAATATTTCGTGTTATTAATTCATATATATATAGATATATATTTGAAATAAATTATTTATTCATGTGTCGGTGAATTTTGTGGTTTTTGTCTAACTAACCTTCCAAATTGTGCATAACATTCTGGATATTTTTCAATGTTCAAGCATTTGAACAGTTGAATAATTACCATTTTGATTATCAAATGTTTTATTATTTTGAGAATAAGTGAACACGTTCACATAACAATGAAGAGTCTGTCTAAATTTCATTTCATATTTGTCATGAAAGATTGGATAAGAATAAATAAAAGTTGCGTATAGGGATTGAAAATATTAGTTTCAAAGATCCTGTGTCTCACAAGTTATTTACCTCAATAACGAAGAGTCTTCAGAAAACAATTTCTATGTAAGCATCTTTATAATACCTTGGACACACTTACCCTAAGCTTTATTCGATACCAGGGCTTTGAAAAATGGTTTAATATAGTAGCTTGCCATTGTCTGCATTATCTATAAACTTTCGATCAAGTTTTTGATTGCAGATTGTTAAAAGTTCCATGAAGTTTTAAGATGCATAGAGAGCGTAGGTTAAAAATGGAACAATATTGAAAGCTGCCAAATCTAAGCCGAAGTTTTGGAGAAGTAAAATTCAATTATAATTTGTTTTTTAAGAATATAGTTGAATATTTTTTACTTTGCTGTACGTGATAAAAAAGATTTCAATGAGTTGAGAAAGTTTGTTATACGGAGAAAATTTAATATGATATTTCGTAGACACTTTTACCAAAGCATCCTTGATAGGTTGTTTCATTTCAAAAATCTACAGCAACTTTCCTTACTAATCTTTTATAATTAAATTTTACATTTTTTCTTTTGGAACCAGTGAGAGTTGTTGCTTGATATACAAATTTTTCATGGATATATGTATATGGGTAATAATACAAAACCTTTAAAAGCATAATTGTTGATACCAGCTCCCAATTTTATGCTTAGAAGTTGCCCAATGAAGATGATATTGTTATTTTTAGAACCCTTGCTAATAACTACATGGAAATAAATGGAAAAATCCTTCTCTATCTCGTATCTAGGTGCCACAGTTTGCCAAAATGCAAAAGCAGAGGCCAAAATATTTTTTGCTTGTCTATAGCTTGATTTAATAATCGAAGCAATAACATTTTAATAACAGCTAAGCTCGAATTTATAGAACCGTCGGTGTTATACATTTCATGTAGATTCCTATAATCTTCTCGTTATTATTTTCTCAAATTATATTGGAGAATCATTTCTCTGTTTCGTTATTGAAACAACGTTATTCTCGTACACATTTTTGTGTGAGAATGGACTCCATTCCCAAAAGATTTTTGGTAATTTTCTGTAGTGGGTTGGTACCTCTAGATAACAGTTTCATTTTGACAACTAACTGGACGATGTATTATTCGGTCATGTGTGAGTAGATTTCAATTTTAAGATGTTATTTACAACAAATGGTGGTGGTGTATAGTGAAGTGATTCACCCGACTTTCCGCTTTTCTGACTCAAGGAAACTTTTGAGTTCAAGTTAACGGTCAAACATCAATCATTGTTACCAACCGAACACCTACGTTACGGTGCAATTTCTCTAATATATATTTCTAACAATTTTTCTATGAATGAATAATGTGAATATCAGCCAAAACAAAAAAAAAAAATAGTATAAAACACTCGTAACAGATAGCTATTCCAGCAATCGTTCCTTCGGCCCTTTGTAACCATTATTTTCTTCTTTGAAATGTACAAAATGTGTCTGTATTGTGTAATTTTTGAAGTATCAATTCCATATTTTTATTATCTGTTTCCAGGCATCTCTTTTTTCGTCTTCTATTCTTCGTTCTAAGCTTTTTCTCTAATTTGTCATGTGTTCTGAAATACTGTCAAAGTGTTTCCCATGAGCTTATTTCGACTTTTCTTCGATCATTCCTGTGTTCTTAGTGATGAAAATTTTTTGGAGTTTACTCCTCAAGAATCAATGTGCATATATAAGGGGCCCGGTATGAGAAAAATGTGAGAAGTAAAATCTATCGATGAATGACCTCGTTACGTTTTTGGTGCGCACCCTATGATGCGCAACTTTCCAATTTGTCAGTGTCAACATACTTATATTGCTGTTTTTATTATAAATATCAATAATTAATATTGTTATTGTGAAGTTTTAATTTTTATCATTGTGTTCCGCCAAAGTGAACTGAAAGTATTTTCAAATAACTATGGCAGAAAGAGGTGTAGATGATATTGCCGGAACATCTAACAAACACGTGGTTGCAAGGTACGTTATAATTCATGTATTATATGTATGAGCATGTGCAATTTATATTTATTAAATATTTTAATAATTATCGATGTAGTTCATATAAATATATATTTGAAAACAACACATAAAATTAGATAATCAACCCAATATGAATTATCGAGATTATTGACTATTGTAAAAAGTATAATGTAAAATATTTCGTCGATTAGTTATAATAAATGTATATGAAATGAATAAATATATATTAATATATGTATATTATTTTCATTAATTAACAAATTTACCCTTTTATACAGTATCAATCTTTGTTAAGTTAAATAAACTCTTTTTGCGTCTGGTTAGACTATCGAACTTAAGGAGTAAACTCCAGTCGTGCGTCGGAGCTGACACACACAATTTTTCCATATTTACTTTTCAATTTTTTATTTATTTTCAATTCTTTAATCTCGCTAGTCCACTAAGAAGTTTTTTTGGCTGTTCGCTTCATATGATCCACATATTGTATTTGCTGTGTCCTATTATTTCCTTGAAGCACTTTCCTGTATGTTATGCGTTGAGATGTTCTTTGGTTAGTTTAGTTTTTTAGGTTGATTCATTTGTTTGTATTATTTAAATTTTACTTTTGGTAACTAACAGAAAGCAGTTGCTTCCGATTTCTGTCTCTCTGGTTACTCATATATTCATTAAATATCTTTATTATTTCATCACTAACTGTGATAGAGTTTATTTTTTCTATGGTTCTGTCTACTGTTTTCTACTCTAGTGTACTTGTATATTTCTTAATGCTGATAGAGTATTCATTATCTTTAAGTTGTTTATTCGACAGACTACCATTCTTCTATCATTTTTAGGTCTAATTATTTCTCCGTATCTTCTAAATGTAATTTCATTGTATGCTTCATTCATATTCATCATTCATTTATCAGAAAAGTTCAGTTCACTTATTTATTCATATCTTGCTATATTGGACATTTTGGTGAAAGAGAAAATACTTTTCTAATAATTTATTTGCTTCCAGAACTTGTAAGGCTCAACTTTTCGAGAAATTTCCTGCTACGTTAAGTTCATGATGAACTCACTCAGTTAATGAAACGTAATCGTCGCTTAGGTTCTCTTTCCATCTCTTCACCCATTTATTCCCATATATTTACTTTAGGAATCAGAATTTTCGACTTATTTATTTCACAAGTCACGTCACAGTGCATCTCAATGTTCTTAAGACATCGTGAATTTTTTTATTTACTTATCACCATTAGCAAAGTAATTCGTTCCTTGGAGAGTTTTCTTATCATACACGGAGTTTTATCTGGAGTCAACCTAGACAAAGTTCCAGCTTTTTAGCATTGTAAATGTGACTTGGTGCATATTTTTCTGCCATTACTTCGTGCTTCTCTACTTATTTTTTCATAGTTGATATGCCGTTGCTTGAATTTTCCAAGTCATCCTTCTGATGCTTTGAAAAAAGTTGAATAAGTTTTTTAGTGAAATTCTCCACTTGAGCTTTCACGGTCGGCCCCGAGACAGGCATATCATTCTGGCGCAGCCGGTGAAACCATTGTAGTATAGCTTCTATTGCATATGTCAGTCAAACTCTTTTTCATTACACAATTTACAGCTTGAAAATTCATGATCAACTACGAATATGATAGTTATAGATAATGATGACTCTACTTATTAGTCAACAACAGTCCACACGTGTAAGAAAACCTAATTTAAAAAAAAACCTATTTTTTAGTCCCGTACCACAGGCTAGGATAATTGAGCAAAATAACGTATATAGCTGCGCAGCTTTCATTAATTTTAGGAACTCTGGGAATATTTTTTATTACTTACCTATTGTCAATATTGAGAGTTGGTCCACCTCCAGTTTAGTTAGCTTCTGCTGTGGTTTTTAATGTACTTCATGGAGGAAAAGGCGAAGATTGATGAAATCTGCAGTCCAAAATCTCGCAGATTTGGAAATTTGTCTTTAGACAGTAATTTGAAAAATTCAGGTCCCCTTTCTTGTCTGGTGATTAGGAACATGTCAGCTTGAAGGTCACATAACTCAATTTGTAAGTCGGGTGGTTGATCTTCAATGATTGCTCCAAAAGGATTATTATAAAGCAGTTAGCTGCTTTTGAGACTTTCGATTTCTTCAAATCTTGTATTAAATTCATCAATAACTTGTTGAATTTGTGAACTGCAGGATGAAAACTCAATATTTTCTTCACTATTGAATTCTTCTGCTAGTTGCAGACAGCTAGGGAAGTATGTCAGGTTGTTCTTTTCCAAAGCATGTTTAAACACGCTCAGCTTATTCCGAAATACGTTTATTTTTCCGATTAAATCCGAAACCGTCTGGTTTCTTCCTTAGAGACTCAAGTATAAACTGTTAAGATGATTAGTCAGATCTGTTAAAAAAGCTAACTGTCTTAAGAATTCTGGATCCTTAAGCTTTCTTTCCAGTTCAGTTGTGTCCGATGAAACGTATTCATTGAGGAATGCAGGGATTTCCTTCCTTAAGAACAAAAAACCGTTCCATGCACTTTCCTGCACTCATCCACCTTACATGGTTGTACATTATCAAGTTTCCATACTCAGCGTCTGTTTCCACTAAGAACTGCCAAAGTTGCCTGTGTAGAAGGGATCGATTTCCACCTCTAATCTTACTCGCGGTTTGAAAAACTTGATTTTGCTTGATTGATTTTCCACATAAACTTTCCTGATGTATAATACAATGGATTGCAGGACAAGTAACACCATTCTCTCGAAGCAGACCCACTAATCCAATTTTTTTACCTGTCATTGATGGGGCCCTGTCTGTTGCTATGGCTGAACATTTATAGAAACCTCCAATTTTATCATCTGCTTTCTTCACAGCCTCATAGATGTATTTTCCTTTAGTCGTTCCATAAAGAGGGCAGATATCAAATAACTCCTCTTTACTGGTAAAATCGTCAAAAGTAGTACGCACAAATATTAGGAGCTGACTAATATCTGATTGATCAGTGCTTTCATCCAGACAAAGTGAGAAATATGAACTTTTTTTAACTATCAGTAAAAGGTTTTTTTGCTTTTGCTAGCTCAAGCGACACGGCATTTTCATGTTGTAAGGTTTGTAAGGATAAAGAATATTTAATCCTCTCCGTAAGAAATTTCGCGGGCCACAACGAATGGCATCCGGCCCGCGGGCCGCCAGTTGGACAACTCTGATATAGAGTGTATCATTGTATGGAAGGCAGGCTGAACGAACCTAAACCAAGTGATTTGGTTGCTTTAGGGAGTTTGTCATTAAATCGAGCTAGGTAACATGCAGATTTTACTGTATTTTTTCATTCAACTCGATAAACGAATAAGCTCTAGCTAGTCTCTAAATAGAAGTAAAGAAATAATCAGATTCTTTTCTTATTTAATTTTGAAGGCACTCCCACATGGGATAAAAAGTATGAAAGATCTTAATTAAGTACTTGTGTTTTGTTTTGTTATATGAATATTTTTTGTTGCCGTTGGCAATGATTTCTTATCTTATCAATTTTAGGTCAATTTAATTTTAAACCATAACGTAATGTTCAAAACCAGATGGAAAATTCACACAGGTTGATATTATTCTCGATTCTAATGAATGATTTATGTACTAATAAAAATTTGTAACAAGACTTTGCCGTAGGCGAAAAAACTACTAAATTGACTCATATTATATATAATATTTTATTTTATCATTATGTGAAACTATAATTTATGATACCGATGGTAATTAGCTTTAGAGTGAATAGTTTCAAGTGAAAAAACTGATTTCCTGTCTTGGCCTTTTTTTGGTAGTTAGCAAGAAATTTGGTGGAATCTGTAAAAAAGTATCACAATCAAAGATTATCAAGTTTATAAAATGACTAAGCAATTTAGAAATAATTAGACTCAGGAGGGATTACCAGCACCAGTATGAGAAAACTACTATGAGGTCATCTATTTGAAGATGGAACAGAAAATTGTTCCTTTTACTGCTACATATGTTTCACGATCATAACCTCAACCTTAAAATATGTTAATAGCTACCTGAAATACGTTTGCGGAGCCTACTTTCGAAATCGCACCGTTGAAGCAAGAATTCGATGCAGATATTGTTTTGCTGAATTAAATTAATCATATGTAAATAACTGAGAAATACTAAATAGTGGCTGTAGCCAAGATTTTGGATACAGTATTGAAGCACGAGTAGACTTGAGCAGAAATAGCATTAGAAAAATTATTGAGAGTTTTACAAAAGAGATCCATTGCTGAGCTGAGTACCTTCCTTCAATGAATGCACTAAACACATTTCATGGTGATTAATGTTGTCGACAAATAAAATTGTCTTCGATAAGTCTATGAGTTTTGTCAAGGTTTCTCGTTCAAACAATAGATAATTTGGAATTCATTCAATATTTTTGATACAAGTTGTGTAGAAAGTTCCACTACTGTTTCGCATCATCAAGTATAATTATTATTCTTCCGCCGATAACTTTAACCAAGAATTTGTGAACAAATATTGAATTTTTTATTACTGTTTGCCAGTTAATGTATGATACAGTAAAGAAAGTCTTGAACCCTTCAAAATAAACATTGTTAACTTCATCTGCTTGTTTTACTTATTTGTATAAGAAATCCTTACGACAATGCTTGTCATCATTTAACATCAAACAAATGATAAGGAGAATATCATGAGAAAACTAAAGGAACAAATCTCAAGCCAGTTTCAAATACTTCGCGCGTCGTATTTGTTACCCGACAGATTGTGGAAAAATTTGTGATAATGAAAACGTCGTCGTTTGCGTGAGTTGTGCGATTTTTAATACATATTTCTTTAAGGCGAGTAAATATAATTCCTGATAATTTGGAATGTACAGATATAGGTTTTTCTTTGCCATATAATAAGTTCGATGAATAATTCTAAATTATCGATCCACCTTTTCATTGTTGCTCTAGTCTATAAAATGTTATTTCGATTTAAAGCAGTCAAAGTCTAGTTTTTCCTATTTACTGACGTAACATGTCGATGCCGACGTCGGGGCTTCTTTTTACATAAAATGGGATAGTCTTTAGAATAGAGTTTTCCGGCTGAGAATTATGAAATTTTGTGTTGAATAGCAATCCATGCAAGAGCCTATAATCACTATAGTGCACATCTTTTGGGCTATGGGCCAGTTGAGTTGTTCTCCAAGGTGTTCTGATAGACAATGGTGTGTCGAAATTGAGGATATGAAGTCGTTGATGGCAGGCATTTTGGCTTAATAATGGAGCAAAAATGAAACACGTCTGAGACTGGTTCATAAATGATTATTTATCCGAATTAAATAATATTACGATTCCAAGAAATGTATCCGTTTGTTGTGTAATTCAAATTTTGAAATTTGAACGTATGAAACAGATACATCCTTTATTTCTTCTTGAAGTAAATTGAGAATATTTCTTGGATTTTTGAAGCATATCATCGGCATCTGCAAGGTGTGAGGACTGTGTTTTTATTTTTTACCTCTTTCAAAATACGGCAAGTTTTTATGAGGGAAGATTCTTAATTATGAATAATAATTTTTATCTCAAATTGGTCAATTGAGGTGTTTTGCTTATAATTAATCTTCGTAAAGAATTCAGTAGCTACTTATAAAACTTTCTCATTTATTTCCTAGAGCACTATGCAAGTAATACGATGTTCGACAGTATACAGTTCAATTAGAAATGTACAATTGTATTTTAATACCTTCTGTAAGTATTCTTAATAAATAATTACAGTTTATAATAATTTTATTCAGAATGTCTCTTTATGGTGAACGGTTTCCTTGGCATGTACTACGATCTAAGAATCGACATATCTCCATAACTTTTATTGAGTTAAACAAACAATTTTGCTATCTTTAGATTGTACAGGTTGTCCCTGAAAATTTGGGCATGAGCTATTGTAATTATCCACAGTTATTTGAAATTGTCTGGACTTTAGTACACTTTTGAATTCTTTTTTCTCTAGTTTCAATAGTTTTTTACATTAATTTATGATTTTCGTAAGGAGCCAACAACAAAACATAAAAGTTTTATATTTTATCGACGGACATTCCATGATATTGGTAATAATACTTTTCCAACAATATTAAAGGCCTTAGAAAATGTAGTTATCTAGTTTTTGATTTAAAGCTCTCTGAAGTTAGGTGCTCCAGTGTGGGACGAATAAGACGAACGAACATTTTACCTAATTACGATCGATTTCATACTGTCCAGTAGAATTATAATTTGTATCAGACAAGAGTAAGGATTGAGTTGAAAATATTGTTAACACAATAAACTTGTTAAGATGGAGTATTTCTAGAAATAAACAGAAACCAACAGATTCACAGTTTTATGTTCCCTAATTAGTCGAAGTTTTCAAGGAAAAATTAGACTATTACGGTAGGCATGACTAGAAGAAAAATGGGGGGCATTTTTCCCATGTTTTGAGACCTCCTGAACACGATTATGATGGTTTTTCGAATGTCTGTAGTTAATATATCTGTTTAAGCTACAATTCTTATTTTCGTCTCTCGAGCAATTGCTATGGGTCCGATTTGGTTCAATATTAGCGTACATGGCTTTTTTGGCGGCGGATTGATGTTATTAGAGTTTGGTTAAAAACAAATGAATATTTCGAGGGGTCGCAGTGCGAAAAAAGTGGTTTTTGACCTTTGCAGGTCAAACGAAAAGCGACTGCAATTAGTTGCGAGACGATTTCCTGTTTAAGGTCGAAACTTTCCATCTTCACCCCTCTCCATTTTATGGTCATTTTTGTTATATTTTCTAATTTTTTGGCCAGGAAAAGTTTAACTAGAGAGTTCGAACTTCGCATGCAAGTAGGGGTGATGTTGAAGAATTGTCTTTCTCAAGTTCAAAGTTTTCTTCTTCAGTTCTTCTAGCACAAAACATTGAACTGGACCGCCTCGTATTTAATGAATAATACGAGTATGATCGTTGCTAGGGTGATTTTTTTACTTCCCATTTTCGAAATTTCTTGTCATTATGACAATTTTTTCTTTGTTGTCAATTGGAATTGAACAAGAGGGTTCGAGACTACCCCGGGTCTATTGAATTTATGAATTTTCATTCGAGAGAGAGAGAGTTATTTTGTGAAATGAAAAGTTATTGAGGAATAGCAAATTTTCCAAATAAAGAAATAAGATTGAGAATTTCCAAGAAATTCATTTTATGGAAAGATTTGTTTGTGTATTAGTTAAATTCTTCATTCGACGAAAAATTCGACTTTCGTGATGGAGCCCTGCTGCTCACGGCTTTTTTTATTTGTTAGAGAGTATAAGATACGTCTGTACTATGTAAAATCCTTAGTGTGCAATATAAAAAATAATGATCACTCTTTACATCATATACAAATTGTTCATTTTTCAAAAACTATCCCATATTTTTGTCTAATACTCAATAATATATTTCAGCATAAGATAATACATTGAAATTTGTTTGTATATTGAATCCGCCTACTACCAAATCATATATACAGGGTGATTCATTAAGAATGTCCTGAACTGTAGATTCTAGACCTCAAAATATGATGATTCCGCTCAACATGCCTTATGCAAATATTGCTAGTTTCTCAGATACGGAGTGTTCAAAGTTTAAAATTTGATTTTCGCAATTTTACGTTTTTTGGCATGAGGAATCATAATTTGCACTCTAATTTAACATTGCTTATAGAGGGCGCTAGTTACACTTGTTTGTGTTAACTAAATCAAAATGAACTTTTTTTGGGCTGAACTTACAACTGAAATAAAAAAAATTGTGTGTGTCAGCTCCGACGCACGACTGGAGTTTACTCCTTAAGTTCGATAGTCTAACCAGACACAAAAAGAGTTTATTTAACTTAAAAAAGATTGATACTGTATAAAAGGGTGAATTTGTTAATTAATGAGAATAATATACATATATAAATATATATTTATTCATTTCATATACATTTATTATAACTAATCGACGAAATATTTTACATTAAACTTTTTACAATAGTCAATAATCTCGATAATTCATATTGGGTTGATTATCTAATTTTATGTGTTGTTTTCAAATATATATTTATATGAACTACATCGATAATTATTAAAATATTTAATAAATACAAATTGCACATGCTCATAGATATAATACATGAATTATAACGTACCTTGCAACCACGTGTTTGTTAGATGTTCCAGCAATATCATCTACACCTCTTTCTGCCATAGTTATTTGAAAATACTTTCAGTTCACTTTAGCGGAACACAATGATAAAAATTAAAACTTCACAATAACAATATTAATTATTGATATTTATAATAAAAACAGCAATATAAGTATAACGACACTGACAACTTAGAAAGTTGCGCATCATAGGGTGCGCACGAAAAACGTAACGAGGTCATTCATCGATAGATTTTACTCCTCACATTTTTCTCATACCGGGCCCCTTATATATGAAAATCGATTCTTAAGGAGTAAACTACAAAAAATTTTCATCACTAAGAACACAGGAATGATCGAAGAAAAGTCGAAATAAGCTCATGGGAAACACTTTGACAGTATTTCAGAACACATGACAAATTTGTACATACAATAGATGCCTAGATGAAGAACTATTTTTTGAGTTTCATTTATGTAACTTTTTATAGACAGAGTATATCATGGAACAAAACTTATGAGGTATAGAATTATGGCGATTTCCTTATACACAATTTCCTCAGTTTTACTAAAGATAATACTTTTCTTTTCGAAATTTTAATACAATAATAATAGTACTCAAAATTCCCGTTTTCCTAAAAACAATTGATATTAAAGATTTTTCCAGATGTGGTCACCCATTCTCGATCGCGAATTAGTCTTGATTAATTTCTATGTTTTGCAAATGCCGGTTTGCAAAGACACATTTATCATTCAATCGTAAGCTGCACTTTGATAGATTTTAACTAATGACTTTAACGTAGGACGACACTAAGCTAAGTTTGTGACAAGTCATTATGGACCCGTATTTTTCATTTATTTCCAAATTATACTTCTGAACTGAGATTTTTGCTTCGTCGCAGAAAAGCCGCCAACATTATGTTGGCAGCTTTAACAGAGTAGGTAGGTAGGTATACGAAATAATTTATTGAATTTTTTGAAATACGTGATATGACTTTTGTTTGATTAATTGAGTGTAAATGTGGAACCAAAATATACGATCGTGTGGGAGAGTTCGCTAGAATGAAAAAGGTACAATTTACCGAGTTTGTTACGAAAAACGAATAGGGAATTTTGTGTGAGGAATACTGAAAAGGTACATGAATTATTCTCAATAAACACGTCATCTATTGTTCTTGGCAAATGGGAATACATAACACGTATTTTTTAATTTCTATATAAAGGGTATTTCAATAGTAATGGGTCAAATTGTTCACGTTTAAGTGAACATTTAAGAGAGTTAGAGGGAGGTAATTATAATATATGGAAGGTGGAATTAGCCGTCGGTCATTGTTTTAAGTTACGTTAGGCTAGTTTAGGTTCTACTCAAGAATACTATACAAAATCTTTCCGTGCTCTATTTACACTACCCCCGCCATACCCCTTGATCCTTTTTTTACCCTATTTCACCATAAAAAATAGTTATTGAATTTCCAATTTTTCCATATGTATTTTTCTATGATAGAATATTATTTTCACTATTTAGCTGTGTTTATATATTTTCAAATAAAATTTATAATTTGTTAACACACGTAATTCCGAAAATTTCAAATTTCTATTTCTAAGCCTTTTCTATTTTTTAACAAGGGATGACCGACGAATGGAATAATTTTTTTGCGTTCAGTACACTTTTCTTTATTACCCCCCACAACCCCAAGTCTATAGGCGGTGGGGAATGATTTTTAAATAATTACCAAGATTCGAATTAGGTCCCTTTACAAGAACTCTTTCACATAAAACGTAGGAGCTTGGCTACAGTGTTGTCAACTTATTTATTGATAGATTTGAGCCGAAGCATACCACTATTATAACTGCCATTAGCACGTATATACGTATATATCCGTTAAGGTCACGATTTTCTGTTGTACGTTTATATCTTATCTTATCCTTCAAGGTAGACCAATGTGTTCATTCTAGAATTTTGTCAAACTTTTACCAAAACGTTATCTATTTTCTATATATAGAGGCTTCTAAATGTTCTTGGTCGAAGGTCGAAGAAATAAAAAATTTGAATATATTTACATATATAGGTGTTTCACGTAGGCCTTTTAGGCCCATATCATGGAAGTCTACAGCTTCAAAAACTTAGGAAAAACCACAGCAAATATTACTCAAATAGCTCTCTAGGTAATGAGAAAATTTTTCAGTTAAAATTACGCGATCAGAGAAGCAAGCACCCTCTGAAAGACTGAACGATAGAATGTTTCTGTCTGTCTGTTTCTTATTAATATTCAATGTCTAAGACTCCAAACAGATGAACTGTATCTTTTACTGGAGAAGTTTGATTTTCCAGAAATTGTTGCCGTATAATATCTGATAAAGTATTCGAATTTTCTATTGTATATAACAAGACTTATAACCTCCATATTATTTGTATTTAGAAACACCTGACGCTGACGTGCATACTTTCTGTCACAAATTTCTTACCTTACTGGAGTCCTCACCTCTAAAAAGCAAATTAATTGTTTTTGGTGATGTCAATACTGATTATTTCAGTGAGTGTACTGGTGAAGAATGTCTTCAGTCAATTTTTGTTAGTACTAAAAATGCCTCTCGCAAATTATGCTGCATATTTTCGGAAAAAGTTTTCAAAACTTGGATCACCGTTGTCAAACAACTGACTAGAACATTCTCTCTGGTGATGTGGACTTCGATTTTCTAGATTCATTAAAACACTAACTAGTCTGGCCCAATTCTTTTCCACTCAGGAGTATTAAAAAGCATAATATCTACTTCACCTGATAACCTTAATAATTACATTGCGAATGTAGCCAAAAATGTATCAATTTCTAAACTTCTTCTCATGATCCGCTTTCATATTTCCCTGATGCTAACGCTAACTTACACATTTTCTTCTTTATGTCCGTCGTTTCAGCAAAGCTTCGCAGTACAATTAATGACATCAAAAGTAAATACTCTTCTAGATGTGATGGACCTACGTTAAAAATGTTTTCGAGTCTGCCTGATCATAATATTTTAATAAAAAAATTGCATTACTACGGTTTCAGGGGAATACCTCTCGCATGGCTTAAGTCATACCTTACCAACAGAAGTTGTATCTTCAAAGTGGGCACTAAAATGACTTGTAGTGATGCCGTTGGATATGACCGGGCCCAGCCTATTATGGCAAGGCAGACCCAATTTTCATTTTTGTTCTTGGCCATCATATGAAAACTGTAAGCTCAAGATAGACCGCATAATGGATTTGTACATCCAGTTCATCAATTTGGGTTCCAAGCCACACGCTCTTTCGACCATTCTTTAGCAGTCGTCTAAACCTCTTTGTACCTTATAGCTTACTGCTTGTCTCTATATTCGTCCTTGATCAACCCAACATATGGGATATCTGCTTTAGCGCTAGTTCGATCTCGTCCAAAGTGAGTATTTTGGAACGTATTTTCTATGCTCCTAGTGAATGGAATTAAGAAAGTCTTCGAAGGATTTTATGATCAGATCTTCATTGAAACACCATCTTTGAATGATTGTCAGGGCAAATTTCATTTGTTTCCATACGATACTTTCATGCTTACCCTGCACAAGTAATGCCAGTTCATTGGGTTATCCGCAAAATTCATATCTTGCATTAGCAATAGGCAGCCGCCTTGTCCGTCATAATCCAAGCGATCATGCGGTGTTTGCCTACTCGTCTCTCATTATAGAAGACATCTTCAACATAAATGAAGGGACATAGCACTATCTCTTCGTACTCTAACTTTCTCCAGTTTCCTGGTTGGGCAGGGCAGAGACAGTCGACTTACCCTTTTGGTATGCAAACTGAATCCTTTAAAGCAGTTTTTCCCAGCGTATTTCCTACAACTAATAGCTTGAGCACTTTGAATTCTTGTATGGATGCCTAGTACAAATCTCCTGTACTATCTCAAATTTATACAGTGTACATATTCGTTTCATTTTGCTTCGAAGCTTTCTCAATTTAATAATGGCTTGAGATACCAAGCGATTGAGGGGAATTATATAAATATAAAGTATATAAATAAATTGTTGAGTGGCTTGAGTTGGTTTCATTTCATATTGTACAAAATACGATATCACAGAGATAATCGTATTCAAATTTAAATCATTTATTCAAATATTACTTCTGCTATATATACGAGAATGGTCTCAGAAGTACCTGGCCCAACAAAGAAAACACACAAACACAAAAAACATATTCATTTTTCAATGTAATC
Organism: Diorhabda elongata; assembly: GCA_026230145.1. Lineage (NCBI taxonomy): Eukaryota > Metazoa > Arthropoda > Insecta > Coleoptera > Chrysomelidae > Diorhabda > Diorhabda elongata. The sequence continues at coordinate 41,800,637 of CM047926.1, forward strand.
TCCTTTTATCTCCATACACTTTCCAAGCGATGTTCAATAAGTTCTATGCCCTTTTTATAATAAGAATCGTCAAGCTCCTCAAAATAGCCATTAACTACCGACAACACCTCTTCATTGCTGGAAAATCTTTGATCACCGAGCCATTTTTTCAAGTCTGGAAACAGAAAATAGTCCGAGACGGTGAAATCTGGTAAATAGGGTGCATAAAGTATCAATTCAAACTTCAAATCATTAATTTTGGCCATTGCATTAACGGATTCGTGAACGGGTGCAATGTCTTAACGAAACAAAAATTTCATCTTAGCCAAAGGCGGCCGTTTTTGATTGATTTCTTCGTTCAAACGTTACAATAAGTTTCAATAATACTTGCCGTTGATAGTTTTTTTTTTCAAGATAGCCATTGAAAATTATTCCATGCGCCTCCCAAAAAACTGACGCCATGACTTTGCATGCAGATGGAACGGTCTTTGTCTCCCTTGGATCTGGTCCTTTTCACCCCTGTTTTGATTGTTCTTTTATTTCAGGTGTGAAGTGGTGGACCCTTATTTCATCCATGGTTATGAAACGGCGCAAAAATTCGGTTTTATTTCTGTGGAACATTGCAAAACACTCGTTCAATTAACACGCGATGTACCGCACTTACTATATGTGCTAGCTTGAACTTGAAGCAAATACTGTATAGATTGTGTACTTTCTAATACAGTGGCTTTTTTCAAGAAAATAGAACAATGTAGCAATACATACGAACTTCCTAGAGCATTTCAAACTTTTTTAGGAGGGACAAGAGCATTACACCATACGTTACATGATATAGTTACAATCATAATGGTCAGGCAAGAACTAATTGTTTTATACAACACGATTTTTTTAGTTTATTATTTCGATCAAATGAAAAATTCGAAATAATTTGAAATTTTGCACATTTATTAAAGATCAATGGCATGATTTCATGAGTTCTTATCAATAAATTGGCTTTTTTAAACTCATCTTATATGATCAGAGGCACTTAAAATTTTTGCTGCTTGTCAAGGACCAAATTAATAATTTAACGTACTGTTCACTGAGTAACTGCATGAATAAATTTTAAACTTGATAAATAGTCAATGACGGATGTTGGCGTTAATTTTATATAATAATTCACCGATTGATAATTGTCATTATGAGCTGGCTAGCGTCTTTTCAGAAGATTCAAGATTGTACGGTAAATCATGCTGTAGTTCATCTAGGTTGTCATCTGTTCACTACTGGACAACAATCTGTAGTAGCAATCATCTGCCTATGTCCTACGAAAAGCATTGAAAAACTCAGACAAAAATAGATAAACACGCTGCTATAGTTGATCAAACTATAAAATGCCAAATAATTTAATATCACTGTTTTATTACGGGTGTTGCTACTTAAGTTTTGAGATGTGGCAACACTGATGTGAATATGACATTTTTTCCTCTTCGTTTCCTTTTATTTCAATGTGCGAGGGGGTCCAACATTTTTTTGTTGTCTATATATTGCAGTTGCTGCTTGATTTTGATTTCAGGAGTTTGTGTGTGAATTTTTTAGAGAGTTTGGATTGAGCTAATGGAATCTGTGAATATTCGTTTGATGAAACAGCGATGTGTATAGATCTATAGATCGGTGTAATGCATATAATTCAGCAGTGAAAGTACAAAGTCTTTGTACTCATTTCGTATGTTATTAAAGTGACCTTCGATTATGGTTGGTGTGGTGTTTGTTGAATGAGGTGAGCTGGATAATGGATTTGGTGCTTTCTATTGTCGATGGTGGAGTCTTATTGTTCGGTCAAATAGTAAGGGGTTTTCCAATAAGAGGTGTTATTTTGATATTCAAAGAAAAATGACATTTTTTGAGATAAATGATCGGATGTTTATTTCATTATAAAGAGGAAGGTGTGCCGTTAATAATGGAACACAACATCAGCCAAATGGCTGCCACGACTGCGCTTACAAGACCATATCCTTTTCATGAAATTTTCCGTAACCAAATTGCAAAGCGGCTGTCCTATGTCCTCGATAGCCTCACTAATTGCATCTTTGAGGTCTTGAATCGATGCTGGACTGTTGGCGTAGACCTTAACTTTCACGTGGCCCCAAAGGAAAAAGTCGCAAGGTGTTAAATCACAAGATCTCGGTGACCAATTGTGATCACCTCTTCGAGAGATAACACGGTCCGGAAATTTTTCCCGTAAAAGAACGATGGTTTCGTTGCTTGTATGGCATTTTCGAAAAAGTAAGGTCCAATGACACCGCCAGACCATAAACCGCACCAAACAGTCACGCGTTGTGGATGGAGAGGATTTTCAACAATAACTCTTGGGTTTTCCGAGCCCCAGATTCGACAATTTTGTTTATTGACGTAACCACGAAGGTGGAAATGGGCCTCATCAATTAAGATGATTTTTCGATGAAATTCCGGATGATTTTCATTCATTTCAAGGACCCAATCAGCAAAAACACGACTTTGTTGATGATCGGCCGGCTTGAGTTCTTGTGTTAACTGAACTTTATAGGCCTTAAGACCCAAGTCTTTATGCAAAATACGGTGTAATGACGTTTGTGGAATGGCTAATTCCAAAGAACGACGAGGAATGGACAAATCTGTGGTTTCTCAACACTTTGGGCTACAGCAGCAATATTCTCAGTTGTTCTTGAGCGACGTGCACGGGCTCTATTCTTCACATCACTAACTTGTCCCAACAGCTCAAATTTTTCCACCAATTTCTGTATTGCAGTCCGAGAAGGTGCTTCACGTCGACCCAAAAATGTTTTAGTTTAACAAACCGTCTCTGCCAAATTTTCACCATTTTTATAGTGAATTTTAATAATTTCAATGCGTTGTTGAGGCGTGTATCGTTACATTTTTCTCAGAAAAAATTGTCAATGATAGTTTGATTCAAACATCCCATTGTTTTTCTCTAAAGGAGTAAAAATTTCTATCGAAAATACTTTTGTCTCATAAATAATTGAATTTTTTTGTTAAAAATTACGTTTTTTTTGTTTTATACTAAGTTGTTTCAATGCCACTAAAATACTTCATCGAAATGTTTCTGTGGAGGGATGGAGAAATTTAATTAGGATTTGATTGTTTATTGTACAAAAACGTAGGAGAACAATAGCACATTAGAATAAAATTTGTCGAATCTTAATCATTCCTCAACAGAATAATTCGTTCCTATGAATTTTTGAAAGGATTTCCAATTTGTACTATAATTGGAAGTTTCTTTATTATAAAGCTAATTCAAGGTAACAATTGAATGCAAAACATCTCAGTTGTTCCTCCTCTCGTAATTAATAATATAGTCTAAGAAAATATGCTTAGAACTTTGTTCTAAACATAATAAACAATAATTGGATATCACTTCAGGAGTCTATTTTTGCTGAGCTTATAACTAGATATTCCGAAGTTGTCACCAAAGTACTGGATAACTGGCCCAGATAGACAATATCTGGTTTTTCTTTATCTAAAATTCATGAATAGCATATAAGAAGGAGAGATAAATAATATATGACGTGGATATGCCTTGGGATGATAGCATCTTATTAGTATATGTAGATAATTTTTTCATTTGAAGCCTATATCATCTATCAATAATTATTCAGTATGACGCTGACTATGAATTACTTTTCGTATTTCAGTATAATAATTTTGGATTCATTCTCTTCGATAAATTTTAAAAAAATACAAAAACGGAATTTCGTCGATAAGGAATCGGTATTTGAATGGTAAAACCTGTTGTGGGAAAAGCTTGTCTTGAAAGGTATTATGATCAATCAATCATCAATTATTTAATATGTTGAGTTAAACGTTGCTATTTCTGGTACAGTTATTGATATTCTGATTTTGCTCTTTTCTCTAATTTTCTAAAGACTATGAATCAGTAATCGAAAGTTGCGTTACACAGTGATAATTGTGAGTGATGTTGAAGTGCTAGTAGTGAATAGTGTGGTTATCGGGACAACAACCAGGATCAATAATCAGGACATCCAAAAGAAGCAGTTTCAAAAATCAAGAGTGATATCCGAAAAATGCAATTGAGAGTTAACATATAAAAGTGTTTCAATAATTTTACATCTGCATTTGAGCTTGAAAAAGTTTATTCTTCAATCAGTGCGTAGTATTGATGATCCAGAGCGCTATGTGAAGCTAGTTAGCTGAATAAAAATTTTTTGCATCTATATGTCACCATAGATGATGAAAAGTGGATTTACCAATTTACACTTGAATCAAAACGGCAGCCATTGGAATAGAATGAACGCGGTTAACATTGGCTGCTAAATTTGTGTTCTCCATATTTTAGGATTCACATGGCATGAAGTTTATAGACTGTTATGTGGAAAAGGTGAAAATAATCAATTTGGATCAATCAGAGAATAAAATCACGAAGAAAACTGTTTCTGGTAACACCTAGTTACATCATATCACAAGATAAAAATAATGGTTAAACTCAAATAGCCTATACAATCATTCAATTCTCCAGGCATAAGAAGGTTGAACTGATTGTATCCTACTGAAGGACGAGGTTTGGCAAATAATTTTTCCAAGCTTACTAGACCAAGTAATTATAGATTAACTGGAGCAGGTCCTAATATGATTATTACTTGTACTGACCTCCAGTTTCCTTAAAAACCCTATTTACTCAAAATCTCGTTTGCAAATCGACATTCTAGTGGAATTTAATTTCTGTGATATTGGTAATATTCAACATAATGGTGAAATTGCATATTTTGCTGGGGTTATTCCATCTCTTTTAGTTACAATGTCTGAAACATGCACTGAAAAAATATTAGAAATTCTTGATGTCGTGCAATAATAATCAAGAGGAGAACCTCAGATCGGTTGATAGGATCTAATAATTTCCGAGATAATTCAATTTCAAAAAATTTAACTTAGAAAGGTACATTGAGGGAAAAGTTAGTTCATATCTAGTAGTTGGTAAGGAAGAAACAAGAAAATTGCATCGTTAATTGTAGCTAAACGCGGATCTTTGATAACACTTATTCTACGAAAATCGAGAAGACCAGCTTATGAGCGGTGCTTTACCTGGATCCATACATAATTTCTCATAAATTATATAGGCAGCAGCTGAATTCATTGAATGATGCAAATCACAGTAATAAACGTAAATTATTTCACCACCTATGTGTGTCCTTAGATAAAACATTTATTACATCGTAAATTCAAATATTCAAAAACATGATTGAGAAATAACAGAGTTCGACTAAATTAGTGGAAAAAGCACTTCAAACTCACAAATTGGAAGTCGAGGGCTTAACTGGAATATTTAAGCGAATTTCATTTGTGGCAACGGTAGAAAGATACCACAATAAGTCTTGCGGTTTAATTTCTGCATGATCTTTTATCGCATTTTTGGAAGACGTGTCAAGCAGAACTGATCACTACTTTACTATTTTCTTTCTCGTTGATAGCAAACTATTAATGAATTGTGAAGTATAGAGTTTTTCTCTCTTTATTTTTCAAAGAATAAATGGGAAGCAGCTTCAAATACAATGACTAGAAAAGACAAAAGTTAAAAACACTTGAGTTCCAACCGATACGCCATTTTACCTTCATCATAGTTTTAATGACATTATCTATCTTTATAGAGAAATAAATGTGATATTTGTATCACGTATTAATATTTTTTATTTCATGCCAGATACTTTTGGCAGCTGCAAGAGATTAATAGCTTCCTTTTTTTTTCTAGTGAATTCAACTTGTTGGCGAATTTGATCTCACATCATGAAATTTCTCGCAAATATCGTAATGGCTACCGATGCAGGTGTTACAAATATATTCGACAATTTCCTTCCACCTCACATACAGTTGTCTTTAACTACAAACGTGAAAAACGTGTAATAAACTGCAAGTTATATTCTTATTACTCAACTTTACGTGAAAATACATTTTTACAACAGAGACGTTATAGTTCAACAAAAATGAAGATCTGACAAAAGTCAAAATATCGTATTTTACTAACTACTCCAGTTACTATTCCAAAAAGTTCTGACATTTCTGTGCATTCGAGTGATTTTAACTTGTAGTAATGACTATTGACAATTCAACAAACAAATAAAAAAAAATATATCAAAAGCTTTTTATCGTAAGTAGGTGTGAAATGAAGTGATTATCGTTGAGTAGGTGCAAACACGAATCCATAAAACAAAAGAATATTGCAAGTTTGTGTTTGAGCGCAAGAACCGAAAGCGTCGTGAGGACTATATAACGACATCCAAGCGGCGAAGGATTCCACTTTAACGCGTCGCGGTAGTCCTTAAAATAGTCCTGCCACCTGTTAGAATGAGTTATCTAACTAGCGTGCCTGTTGTCATTATTTTGGTGGTATTGGGCCTATCAGAGGTGCGAGTGGTACTTGGATTTCCTGGTGGTTCCGAGACACAGTTAGCAAAGGACGACAGGGTAAGTATTTTTTGAATAATATGTCTTGGCAATTTTTTTTCTCAAATGGAAGCTGCTGTTCTATTTGAACGTTACGGAGCGATTCTATAATCAATTATTTATGTGTGTATAATACAAGGATTTGCCTTAATTGAATGCTGATTGATCAAACAATTAACGACATAATGTGTGTTATAAACACACTATTCTTCAATTTTCAATACATTCTCTTTTGAATTACCAAATCTGGTTTAAAGATGTTCAAACCAACTGCCAAATTATGTCTCCTAATTTTATATATAAAAAATAGGAAAGATACTCTATATGATTATTTTCTGGATAGTTTGTTCATATTGAACTGTGTTAGTATTATACAAGATGTCAATTTGGAAATGGTCCGCCCTTTATAAGCCTGTGAACTAGTTTCGATTATTAAAGTACTGGTTTCTTACTCTATATACCCTAGAAAATAATGAAGTATAACTTTTAGTTGAAAGTGATTTTAGAAACAGGGTACTTTACAAAATAGTACCTTTTGTATTCAGATCATAATGTAGACAACTAGACAACTGTTAAATTAGCTGTGCAAGTTGAAGGTTTGAAGTCTAATTGGTGTACTCAACTGAAATTATTCTCAGTTATGGGGAATGTGAAATATTCGCAAACTAAAGATCAGAAGGAAAGATTCGAATACTAATTTAAATGAAAAATATGTCCTGAAATTGATTTCCAGATCTAGAGAAATTTATTTCTTCACCACAAGAATAATGAAGAGTGTTTTTTGGATTAAGCACTTTTATGCAGAGCCCTCCATCACTTCGCAGTCACTGTGGCAAACCACATACTACAGTTAAACAAATTTCTGTCGTGTATAATAAAAATTCGTTAATAGTTTTTGTCGACGATTTAGAAAGGATTAAATTTTATTAAACATTGACAGCTTTTATAATTGGAAACCAGAATATATCGCATTTATTTTAATGGCGAGTGTCCGTTTTTGCCTCAATGGGCAAGTAAAAACTGTTGTTATCATAGTCATAGAAATTGTGAAATAAAGTGTGATTTTAAACATAAAAATCTTGACAACAAAATGTTTATTATGAACGAACTTCGAGAAGAATATTTACTTAGTATTAAGACATACCGAGACTGAAACAGAAATATAGTGTAGTTGGACAAAACCTAGTTTGATACACCGCAGTGGTTAAATATAACTGGTTTTATGATTCTAACTAATAAAGGGTTTTCCAATAAGAGGTGTTATTTTGAACAGCCCGCTATTTCGGTAAATGTCACTTTTGAAGCTGTCATTTTTTGACATTTGACAAGTAGAAACTACGCCATTAATGTAAATGGAACGATACACGCCTCAACAACGCATTGAAATCATTAAAATTCACTATAAAAATGATGAAAGTTTGGCAGAGACGGTTCGTAAAACTAAAACATTTTTGGATCGACGTGAAGCACCTTCTCGGACCGCAATACAGAAATTGGTGGAAAAATTTGAGCTCTTGGGACAAGTTAGTGATGTGAAGAATAAAACCCACGCACGTCGCTCAAGAACAACTGAGAATATTGCTGCTGTAGCCCAAAGTGTTGAAGAAAACCCAGGTTTGTCCATTCCTCGTCGTTCTTTGGAATTAGCCATTCCATAAACGTCATTACACCGTATTTTGCATAAAGACTTGGGTCTTAAGGCCTATAAAGTTCAGTTAACACAAGAACTCAAGCCGGCCGATCATCAACAACGTCGTGTCTTTGCTGATTGGGTCCTTGAAATGCATGAAAATTTCATCGAAAAATCATCTTAATTGATGAGTCCCATTTCCACCTTGGTGGTTACGTCAATAAACAAAATTGTCGAATCTGGGGCTCGGAAAACCCAAGAGTTATTGTTGAAAATCCTCTCCATCCACAACGCGTGACTGTTTGATGCGGTTTATGGTCTGGCGGTGTCATTGGACCTTACTTTTTCGAAAATGAGTCTGGAGCAACAGTTACGGTGAATGGATTGCGCTATCGAGAGATGATTAATGATTTTTTATGGCCGGAATTGGATGGTATTGATTTGGACAACGTTTACTTTCAACAAGACGACGCTACGTGCCACACAAGCAACGAAACCATCGTTCTTTTACGGGAAAAATTTCCGGACCTTGTTATCTCTCGAAGAGGTGATCACAATCGGCCACCGAGATCTTGAGATTTAACACCTTGCGACTTTTCCCTTTGGGGTCAGGTGAAAGATAAGGTCTACGCCAACAGTCCAGCATCGATTCAAGACCTCAAAGATGGAATTCGTGAAGCTATCGAGGATATAGGGCAGCCGCTTTGCAATTTAGTTGCCATTTTATATATTAATTACCTGAAACACAAGAAAACAAAGTCCATTAGATCTTAGTTTTCCGTTATAACTCAAAATTCAATCGCATGAACAATTCCAACTTCCTTGTGAATTCAATTGATTAGATGATTGGAGAAACCTCACTTTAACGAGAAAATTCTACTTTGTCCAGGTTTGCAGAAACATATCTATCTTTAGCGTTATCACATTCTGTTAAAAAGGAAATTCGATAAAATTCGTTTTCAATGTGAAACCCACTTCTAATACGTAAGCATCAAATGAAATTTATTCAATTCCATGCAACGATTGTTCGATAGATACATTTAAATGGCATTTCAAATATTTAGAATAGATTGTGAGTACATAAGCACACAAAAATTTTTTGAAATTTCAAATGAGTTGATAATCGGAGAAAGCAGCTATAAAAGCAAATATAAAAATAAAAGAAGCAAATTCAAAAAATATAATCACCAATTATAGTCGAGCCAAATACTCTTATTACTTTACCTTTTGATTTTCATATAAATTCATATTATTATAACTCTTAGAATAATTAATTGTTGATTAATTATCCTTTGGTATAGATAATTGCTCATCAATTAACCATTAAAAAAACAAAAATTTGTGGCTTAAGTTCTATTAACAAAGTGTCAGCTTATTATCATTACTTCATGATATGTGACATTTTGTAGGAAATATGAACACGTGTCTCATGATAAGAGCCGTGTTTAAAAACGGCATTTATACATTTATTAAAATTGTAATCCTCTAACAGGCGACAAGTCTTGTCAAAGTCTCATCATAGGAGCTTTCCTCATATTTTCGCTTCAACAAGATATGCGGAGAATATTGACAATCTACTGTTTCATTTCATACTAAAGACATTAAAATAAATTCAGATATAACAACTTATCAATTCACGTAGCTGAATTTTTTTAACTGATATTTTTCGCCTTGAAAACAAAAAGCTGTTTAAAAAATTGGATATGATAAGATTGATGAAATAATGTAAGAAAAATGAATACTTTCTCAGGAGTTTCATCAATTGATTTTAGATGCCTTGTCACAACACAAATGACTATATTTTGGGCATCCAAGTTGAATGATTAGTGTGAAAAAGTTCAGTGTCTCCTTTGCTCTTTTATATATCAATTTTAAAATTTGAGGGGTTATATATTTTAAAATTATCTACAATCTTCCAGAATTATATGCCATATCAAAGTTACTTTTATTTAGAAGAAACATTCCATATTTTATTGCATATTTGTGTTGTACGGGGGATTTTTATGGAAAATTGGTTATAACTATTTAACCACCTCGTAAATAACATCACAACTTCATATTAATGTAGTGGGGAGGTCAAACTAATTCCAAATATGCAATAAAATGTCTGGTGTTTCATTAAAAAAATGTAAATTTGATATGACACAGCATTCTGGAACACCCTGTAAGATTAAAAATAGTTTTAAAATGTGAGTGTAATGGCTATTATGCCTCAAAAATTCAAATTGATATCTGGAAGGACAAAGGAGGTAATGGACTTCATCACACTAATCAATCACCCTGTATATGAATACCAAAAAGTATTGTCATTTGTATTATGGTAAGATGGTAATATTATCTAATCCTTTAAACAACTTTAGCTGCCCTTTTTTTAAGGCGAGAAATTTCAATTGAAAAAATTGAGCTTTGTGAAATATTTGAGGTGTTTTATGTGTATTAGTTGGAAAGACTGAAGTTTGAAATGAAACTGTATTATTCTCCAAATGTCAAAAGAGGCACTAAACTTCATCACTCTAATCAATCACCCTGTAGAGAGACTACATCCAACGATTAACCCCAACCTACGTCAACATTCTTTCATCATTTTCTACAATCAAAAGTATCTGAACACTAATTTATTCTGATATTACTTTATCAAACCAATAGAAGGGGCATATCCTCAGTCGACTTTCCTTGTTACTCATGGTATCTTCACTGTTGCTGTTTTCTAGATTCATGTGAACTCCGTCAGCTCTTTTATTGAGATGTTTTGTTGTGGGCACTGAGATTTTCGAATCCTCTCTAGATGGTTTCGTCAAAGTGTTGGTAGGTCTGCTGGGATCTGAAGATGAAGATTATAAGGTGCAACATAATGTTTAATTTCAGTGGCCCTTTAGATGCTAGCGTCAGTTCTTGATGCCATGCTAGTCCAGTTAACATTTAACAGTCTCCAAGTTATCTCCTAATATCCGACTCTTACTTCTGGAGAACACCACTTGATTCTTCTCTCCATCAATGTTGATTAGAAAATAGTAAAAATACTCACGATTATGAAGATTCGCGTGGTTTCAAGTTCTGTTAAAAACTGTTAGAATCTATAATGAATTTTACTTTATAATAAAGAGTTTTTTTTTAAACGTACATAACAGTTTAGTTTGAGAGAAGAGATGCCTAAATGAATTTATCTTATTATTTATATCAGTTTTTTTCCAATAATTACGTAACTGATTGCTAAGAAAGAAGATTAACAGATTTCCTGTCTTTTACGGACAGAAGTGAGAAATGTGAAAACCAATAAATTATTTAATTTTTTTGTTTTGGCTCGGATTATAACGTGCAGCTGCATATTATTTTACGGAAAAACTTAATATCATTGATGTTTGCTATCATTTGTACGTGACTACGCATATATACCTGCCAGATAATGTACTAGTTTTTCATGTTTTTAATGGGAGCACGCATGTTATATAAAACAGTTTGAGATATCTCTTTAGATCTCTTTAAGTTTTCGTAATTTCTTCTGTTTCACCGAAAATAATCTCTGAGTAAATTGTTTTATTATTGGATAATGGTTCAAGTTGTCCATTTTCATTACTGACAATATAAACGGCTAATAAGTTAGTTAAGTATGATACAAGCAGAAATGTCTATAAAATGGAATTTTCGAATACTTTAAATTAAACAATTTGGCTCCTAATATTTTAGTATTTTACCATTGATATAATTGGATAGACATGTTCGGTTTTCGAGATATTTTATATAAATTAACTTTCACATGATAAAGAATCATGGATTCTGTGATTTAAATATTCGTGGTCTGGGAAATAATTAATTGAGATTTGAGGTGATTTTTGATATTATTAATATTCAAATTGACGTTTATAGAAATATTTATATGAGTTTAAAATTCGCTGTTCAATATTTCGAAAATAAATTCTGATGTTCTTCAAAGGAACTACTTTCTTGTTTCGACGAATATTAAATTACAACTCTTCTGAAGAGTGTGATGTAAATCGACCCTTTTGTCGATATTAACATCCCCAATGGCTCGTAATGGCAAGGAGAGGGTATAACTACTGACTAGTCGGAGATGTTAATATCGACAAAAAGGTCGATTTACATCACACTCTTCAGAAGAGTTGTGATTCAATATTCGTCGAGGCATTAGCCAGGAGAGTAGTGGTTTTCCCCTTTGAATTACGGCGGAATACATTTTCGAAATATTGACTTTTGAAATTATTTTAGAAATGAATAGCAGATTTATACCTGACCAGTTCGCATTTGGAAGTGAGGATGGTGTCATTTAGCGTTCACTGGGAAATGTTACCTACATGTACTGAAGACGTTATCTGATGAGACGTAATAACGTCGAAACTAATCAGTAGTTATATATTCTCCTTGCAATTGCGAGCAATTGGGGATGTTAATATCGACAAAAAGATCTTTGTAATTCAATATTCGACAAGTCATTAGCCAGTAAATTAGTTGTTTTCCTCTTTGAAGAACGGCGGAAAATACAGAGGTGAATAGTAGAAATCCTTTGTTTTGATATATTTTGCACACCTCATTCGCCATAGAATATGTTTACTTTCTAGATGCTCTTGTTTCAAAATCAGTTTTTTTAACATTGACGTTTCAATAATGATCGAATCCATCATATTTAGTTAGGGAAATGAAAGGGTGAAAATAAAAAAAAAATCAAAAAGATCCAATATATTGACCATCCATTTTCCCTCACAATCATTTTATCTTTACATTTTTGTTCTCCTCACAAATCGCAAACATTTTTTCAAGTCAAATATAAGTTTTCATTGAACTTAATCGCAATTTAATGAATTTTCAGTTTACAAAGTAATATTGATATATTTTTATTATATGTATATGATTGGTACTTATATATTGAATTCAAAAAGATATGAATATCTTTCCAGTGTTTTTAGATCACTTTATGTTCGCTCTGTGTTAATGAGTTTTTTGCAATGGAAGTAGTAATGCCGAGAAAACCTAATGAAGCAAAACAGCATTTGCACTTTAATTAAGTTTAGAATGACCAATTTAATGCAAAGTCAAAGAAAATGTTATTTCAAGAAATTGTGAGTTGATATAAGTTTTCCATTCCTTTGAGTTCATGTGTAATTTCCATTTATTTGTTCGTCAAACTAGGATGATTTTACAAAGTGATCATTGCAGAATGAACCGAAAGAGATATAGATGAAATTCAAAGAAACTGGATATTTACATACAGTTTGGACATAATTGTATAGTAAAATTGATTTAATACAGAAAAGACGAGAGCAGTTTGACGAACTAGTGACTTTTGTTGATACAACTTTCGATATGGTGATTAAATTGCTAGTCTAGACACAAATGAAGTAATCTGTTTTTATTGCCGCATTATGGATTTCTTTTGTCCTTTCAACTTCTCTTGTTATTTTGGGAATTCCTGTGTGTGGGAAAATTGTTCATTGTCTGCTCAATAATTTCACAGTTACGATTCTCCACCACCACTCATTACTCTACAAAGAATCTTTCTTTTACTACCGTTTTCCAATCTTCTCTCGGTCCGTATACTTCTACGTTCTAAATTCACCATGAGCATACTTTCGTTTAAGAAATTTCCGTTCTTTATATACCTCATCATTTCGTCTATTCCCAGTTTTATCCTACAAAGAAGTTTGACAAGCTCTTAAACTCAACATTGACTTTATACAATTATCAAATTCGACTAAGTTTATTGGTCTATGGTACTCTTCGGCGGTCTGTATATGTAGAGACCTTGGCGAAACAATCAACCTCTGCTTGTTTTGCCATCAAATCTGTGTCCAAACAGCTCGATTTTCGTATTGCTTTAACAACTTGTTCGAATCACATCTTCGCTATGGTTTGCCTTTCTGGACAACAACCACTTCTGATCTGATGAAAAGTTCCATCATCTTCAGTGTTTTCGAGACTGACAGAGGCATTTCTACTTGAAAGGCCTTATTATCCTGTGGCAGAGTTCTACAATCTACCATAGACTGGCACAATTCAATTTAGTATCAAGTAAAGTATTATATGTATTATTAATCCAAATTGTTATTTTATAAAATTGTGAAAGTTCCTAATGATAATACAGCTTTTCCCTCTCTCTCTCTCTGATTTTATTACTAACTCTCGTTATTTCTGTTTCTGCAAAACGAGCAAGGCAAAATTGAAGGATGTTAGAACACTATAAAATGTGATATGAGGTTCAAATCAATTCTTAAACGAAATACTATGAACGTAGATCAGCTTCACCAATAAACTCACATCGTTGATTCATTTGCTTCTGTATAAATCGAAAGTAGCAAAATTTATGTTCTACAAACACTCAGTGGCTTGGCATGAAACAATTGTGAAATTGTTATCCCTGATTATTAATCTTCAAGATTTTTATTTCTACATTCATGAGAATATTGAACTGAGATAACAAGGTATATATTTTTGCACTTCGTTCTCAATATTTCAAATTGTAGATACACTGATTGTAAATATTGATAATGTGAAATAATACACTTACATTTCTTTTATCGAAATAATATTGTATGCGTTTATGTTGGGGGAATCCATTAAAGTGTCAAATCTCGTCTTTGCAGCTCGGTCCTCTACACTCCACTCTTGGCCTTCTGAGTTTACGAAGCTCACTTGCCTCCGTCAAGGACGTTTCAAAACCAATTAGATCAAAGAGAACGGCGAGAGAACATCATATTACTGGTAAGTACGTTAAGTTTCAACATTAAAATAATTATACTAAATTCATAGTTGAGACATCTTCTGATCTACAAATCTCCAAATAAAATCGTTTTTGAAAAAATATCATATCGTATATAGGTTACATGGCGGCTTAATAGTTTATGACTTTTTCAATTAAATAATAGCTTTTGGATGAGAAAATTGTTTTTTAGCTTTGTTAAATACCACTCAATTGTATTCAGACCACAAAAAATTAAGAATTTTCATCAAACTAGGGACCTTTTTGCGAAAGTATTCTATCGTTCATCATTGTAAACCAGAACTAGTCACCCGTATTTTTCTCTTTTTTGACACCAATTCCTCTCTATAAACCGTTTGCTCAATATATGGTTTTATTCACTTAGCGTATCCAGGGTACGCCAATTTGGTAGAGTAAGATTGTAAAATCATTCCAAAATGTTTCGTGAAAAATAACTAAAGCTACTACATCTTATAGGAGTTCTTCAATTACAAATATTTCCATCAAAATAATAACAGCAGCTAAGAAGACTTTATAGCTATGAATTTACCTTTTTTTGGATTGAGGAGTGAAGCTGATACTCACATTGTATTATCAACAACAAAAATTAGTTAACCATCTATTGTTTGTACATAGAAGGAGGACATCAATGAAAACCATTTAATTCCAAAACTTGTTATTTCATAAAATCTATAATTAGATGGATTTAAGTATAAATCCTCCAGATCAATGAGCAATGAGTGCAGCATTAGATATAAATCCTCTTGGTCAATGAGTGATGAGTTCCCCATTCTTCCAAAATTGATGACGGCACTTTCTAATTGAGGTATATGTATAAATAGGTGTTGAATTCCTTATTCCCCAAATGCGTAACAGGGATTATACTTATTGTCATCCCTTTCAGATCACCACCAAAAACTGTTTCTCATAAATTTCAATACTTCTAGTGAATGAAACCGTTTTTATTTTCCTACTAAAATGTTTTATCCAAGAAAAATTCATTCTTCCTGATATTAAGAGAGTGATGAAAAAGAAGTTGGGTGAAGAAATATCTATAGAAATGGACAGAAAGAGTAATTAAAAAGTATACATGCATTTTTTGATACAACCACAAAGTTTATTTAGGCATTTGACAGAACGCAGAATCAATTTGTTTAATTCGTTTTTTTGGGAAGTAACGGCAGATGTTTTCACATCACTGTTTAAAAAGAACTGTGTTCTGAAAAAATGCTATTCCAACCTTTGGAACGGGGAATAGTCACTGAGTGCGAAGTCTGAACTAAATAGATGATTTTTTACTAGTCATCCTCTTGTTGTTGTTTGAATTAAATATTTGGTATGATTTTTGTTCTAGTAAATAAGCACAATAATGCTGAATTTCTGCATTTTATTGATCTTCAAAGTGTATGCTGTGATTTGTTGATGACAATGACCACTAAGAGGTTCTCAAAGAAGACGGAATACAATATCTAGGTGAATAATCATAAAAACATTCTCAAAGAAAACTTATCAGTCTATCCTGTTTTCATCATCAACAGCTTTTAAATATTGAATGGATGCTGGTGAAAATAACTCAATATTCTAATAACAAGAACTTTAGTTTTAGTTATTATAGTTAAAATACTAATTTACTCGGGTAAATCGCGCTATGTAAGAAAGGTACTCGTTGTTATAGTTTTTCCAATATCAATTATAGAAGACAGTTATGCGAAGAACAATCAATATTTCATAAATACGCAAAAAAGTGTTTACTCCCCGTATAAAATGCGGTAAACAAACCGTCAGTCCACGTGGACTCATCATCTCCACTGTTTACCATTGAAAATATCGAATCGTAAACATAAATACATTTCTATTGGCCGAAACCGTATGTACAAAATTTCTTTGAAACATTCCTGCCAGAAAGTCTGTGACAAGCATTGGCGTGGCTTGGTGAGATTAGTTTCATTCATAAATTTCTTCAAATAAATAGAAATATGGCGTTCTTTAGACCATGGGCGAATGAAGACAATGAAATTGCCCAGTGTAGTGAGAATAAAGACAACTATGCATTTAATAATAAAGATTTAGATAATCAAACACAGCACAAAGATTTTCCATTCATCGAGTAGTCCCGAAAGGGGTTGCTGTGGATCATTCACAGAACTGAAAAGCATTTAAAGAAAAAATTCAAATCAATTGACAAAGCTACTCAAGATTTTATAGGTGGGACAGTTTATAGTTTATATGAGGAGAACAGGGTTACGACATTAGAAATAATACAACAAAAAGTAGCAGATTATCCAGAATACAATTATACCAGTTTAGAAACATTGCGTCAAGTTTTGTCAGCATGTGGTTTTAAATAGAAAAAACTGAATAAATGTATTGCAATAACCGAATCGTCAAGGATAATTCGATGACAAGATAATTTGCGACAGATAGACTACCGAAGTTCTAATAGACACATAGTTTATCTAGATGAAGCATGGTTTGACAGTCATGATGTAGTAAACTTCGGTTGGGTTGACAATAGTAAAAATTGCTGTTTGAATGGGCCATGTTCTAAAAGGAAACACATTATAATAATACAGGCTGGAAGCAAGGACGGTTTCGTGTCTAATGATTTATTAATATCTGCTAAAAAAATTAAAAACTGTGCAGCTGATTATCATGAAGATAGGACAGCAGAATTATTTGAAAAGTGGTTTAATGAACAGCTTTTACCTAACATTCCACCACAATCAGTTATGGACAACGCATCCTACCACTCGCGGCAACTCCTTAAGATACCAAATAGTAGTAATAACAAAGCTCAATTTTCGATCGTAAAAAAGGCCCAACAAACAAAGAATTACTTACTGTTATTAAAGGTCTAAAGAGAAAATTTATTATATTGACAATCTGTGTACAGAACAGGGTCACACTCATCTCAGACTATCTCCTTACTATTGCATATTCAACCCATAGGGACAAACGTAAAATCAGAATTTCGAAAATGTAATCAGTCTCCGGAACTGAGTAAAGAGGTTGTAGAACCTTTAAAGAAAGTTCTAGCAGCAGACCGCCAAGAGCTTTGGGAAAACGGTGTTGAACATGTTATCAAAGAAGAAGATGAGTATGTGGTATCACACTCTTTACAACAAATCATAATTCAATCAAATGATGACTATAGTTAAGACGATTCTGACTACCATGATTATTTTTAAAGATAATTTGGAAGTGAAATTCTTTTTTCTTTTGTTTTATTTGCAAAGAATTTATTTTTTTTATGGTTTTTACTTTTTAATTTCGTTTTTCACAAAAAAAAAACGAATAGGGTACAAAAAACGCTCAGTTCACGTCTGTTACCCTGTTTAAACCAAACGCCCTTACAGGCAGGTACATTTTACTCGTTTATTTACGTTTTATAATTCAATAGTCAGTTGTAACAAGTTCCAAGTAGGATTACATATTTTTAAAAGTATTTATAAAAATAATGAATTTATAAAATGGGGTATCTACGCCTATGGTAGATGAAAAAAAAAATTGTCGGCCAGGGTTTATAAGTTTTTATAATTTACAATTGATATTGGAAGAACTATAACTACTTGAATGGATGATAAACACTGATCACCGAACGGTATTTCGTATCAACGAGTCTCGGTATGCGAGATGGAAACTGCAGATCGGTATGTTTTATTAAAAATTCGAGATATGTGAGGTATCATGTATTAACGATCAATGGCATACGAGATAATGAGCGGTACTTTCTACTAATTTACAATGACTATAGTGAGAGCGAATGAAACATGAATTACCTCTAATAACCTCTAATAAATAGTTACCTGAAAAGTGGTAACATTTTAAAGCTCAGAACAGTATTTTCAACATAAGAGGCGAAAGAAAATATTGGACAGAGAAAAATAACGTTACGCTGGTGCGTCGACGGTAGATGAAAAAATAGAAATTAGTTTGAAATATCGAAATTATACACGGAAACCATTTGTATATAAATATATCAGATAAACCTCCCACAATAACTATTTATTCGTAAAGATTTTGTGTTATTTTGGTGAGGATTTGTGTGAAAATTTCATGATCCTATCTTTGGAACCCGAAATTTTCCTTTTTTTTGTACCCTTTTTAGTCGAATTTTTCAAGGAGGCATGACTAGGAGAAAAATGGGGGGCACATCATTTTTCCCATGTTTTGAGACCTCCTGAACACGATTATGATGGTTTTTCGAATATCTGTAGTTTATATATCTGTTTAAGCTACAATTCTTATTTTCGTCTCTCGAGCAATTCCTATGGGTCCGATTTGGTTTAAAATTAGCATTCATGGCTTTTTTGGCGGCGGATTGATGTTATTAGAGTTTGGTTGAAAACAAATGAATATTTCGAGGGGTCGCAGTGCAAAAAAAGTGATTTTTGACCTTTGCTCACCTCTGCAGGTCAAACGAAAAACGACTGAAAAATGAAATTTCACTGTAGGTTCAATTAGTTGCGAGATGATTTCCTGTCTAAGGTCGAAACCTTCCATCTCCACCCTCTCCATTTTATGGTCATTTTTGTTATATTTTCTTATTTTTTGGCCACAAAAGGTTTAACTAGAGGGTTCGAACCTCGCATGCAAGTAGGGGTGATGTTGAAGAATTGTCTTTCTCAAGTTCAAAGTTTTCGTCTTCAGTTCTTCTAGCACAAAACGCCCGAAATTAATTTGATACTATTTAATGAATAATACGAGTTGCTAGGGTGATTTTTTTTACTTCCCATTTTCGAAATTCCTTGTCATTATTACAATTTTTTCTTTATTGTCAATTGGAATTGAACAAGAGGGTTCGAGACCACCGAGTCTATTGAAATTATGAATTTTCATTCGAGAGAGAGAGAGAGTTAACTTGTGAAATGAAAAGTTATTGAGGAATAGCAAATTTTCCATAAAAAGAAATAAGATTGAGAATTGATATCATTTCCAAGAAATTCATTTTATGGAAAGATTTGTTTGTTTAGTAGTTAAATTCTTCATTCGACGAAAAATTCGACTTTCGTGATGGAGCTCTGCTGTTCACGGCTTTTATTTGTACTTAAATTATTCCGGTATCACATTTCAACTCCAAATAGATGCCTTCAGTACGATAACCTAAGAGACAAGGGAATATTTTTTCATTATTTTTACGTCTCAAAATAATATCACGTACAGCACATTGCCCAAAATGATATGGGTAAGCAGTATAAAACAACATATACCAAATTATTTTTTTTTGTAAAACTCTAGTCAATTTTATCCAATGTCTCCGAACAAACATTTTCTTCGCCGACTATTCAGAAATTTTATCAATGGTGTAATATCTGTAATGGCCTGTGTATTCCTTCGAAATTAGTCTTTTTCTTTTATAGATGCTATATTGGATGGAAAGCATTCTAATTCCACCACTTAAAAGCACTCAGTTTTATGAATAGGCACAAGATTCTGTCATCCCTATTGTGCCTCATTCATATATAAGCAAACATAATCTTGGCTAACGACCTTGTGCAGAGTAGTTAACCAGTACAGATGATATTTCTTTTGTAATTTATATTCGTTTTCTTATATTAGTACAAGCCGAACTATCTGAAATGCTAAAGGTCATTGACTAAATAAAAACTATTATCAATATCAATCAACTTCATGTTTCATTTCTGCTAATTAAGTTCGCCAATAATTGAAACTCTGGAATATAACAGGAAAAACTTGAAAGAGATTAATAATTATTTTTCCTCTAGTAGGCTATTGCCAAAAATAAGCTGAAGGTGATATTCAATTAAAAATTTTAAGCGTCTAAATTTATTAATGTCAGTTTGCTGACAATACTTTCAACACCAATCAATAATTATCAAATCATATTTAAAATTTCAATATGGTGAAATTTACCTTCAGTGAATATGTCGGCTTGCATTTGGTGTATGGTTTGGCTTCTGGTAACTTATAAAAGCCAGATGGTTGTATACTGATTGCTTTCCGGGTAGAATTATACTCGAATGTAGAACTTTTTTTAGGGTTGATCACAGCTAGTTTCCATTATTTTTAATGAAATGATATGTGTTCTTCCAAAAAAGGTGGCGAAGGTCAACAACGAACTATAAGAACACCAGCTTTAGATCAAAATTCTTTAGATATAAATGATGCTGATCCCATAATTAGCGTACACAAAATGTCACTACAATTGACAACTATTGATAGGTTTCTCCTTTAGTAGAGGATTATGCAGCAAACATTTGTTGCAAAATTATTGTTTACTAATAAAGCTGGTTTCATCATTTTGCATAATTTACATGTATGGGCAGATGAAAATCCTCATGGTACAGTTTAAACAAAGAATGAACATCGATTTTGTCTTAACGTGTGGGCAGGAATAGTGAGTAATAATTTCGTAGGTCCATATTTTTGTGATAATAACCTGAGTGGTCAGCGATACTCAGAATTTCTTCAAAATGATTTCCCAAGCATGTTATGTGATATTCCTCTAATAATTCGCAGAGACATGTGGTTCATGCACGATGGAGCCCCTCCCCATTTCCTAAATTTTTCCCAATAGGTGGATCTGATTTGAATATAATGGATTAATTTTTTTGGGTATATACAACACCGGTAAACATAAGAAACGAAAATATAAGACAGAATGTTGGAATGTCCTCCCTAGACTCCGGAAGTGTGTAGAAGTGCAAAGTACCCAATTCCAATATTTATTATATATATTTTTTTGATTTTATTTGATAATTTGCAGGCTAACCTTTAGACTTTTCTACATTTCAATTTTCTCCTTATGTTATCAACATTATGTTTGATTTCAGATCAATAAGGAATGTTTGATTGAAAAATACATTATTGCTATTTTTATATTATACAGGTTATCCCTGTAAAAGTTAAGGATTGTTAACCATTGGGCATGAACCGCTCATGGCTTTCAAATAGTAGTTTAGAATTATTTATTCCGTCAAACACACTCCATGGACATACGTAATCATCCATCGAAACGAGTGGTCGTATGAGAAAATTGTCACATTATTATTTTCACGTCATCTTCTCCCTTCCGAATTTTTTGCATCAAATTCGCGAACACTCTGTATATCTTTATTATCCTGTATGTCAGTCGTTCTTTCAGACTAGAAAAATGATTTGAAAGATCGCCGTCACTTAATTTGAAAACGTCGCTAAAAATCCGAAAATATTATCATACTCTTTTAATAGATCGAATCAGTTTTTTAGAGAGCTTAAAATTTGATCTATAATTTTTAAGAAAAAACTAATTATAGAGGCGGTTTTTGATTCATTAGGGGTCTCATCTTGGTGTTCATAGTCAAACGGTTTTGGTTTAAATGTCCTCTTGACCGTTGGTAACCTCACTTTATACAATAATTCAATGATTTCATTCTGTATTTGCTGTATCATTTTAACACATTTTTTTTGGGAGAGTTACACAATCGTCTAACGTGATGTCTCATCACTAAATCAAGAAAGGCAATCATCTCAAAAGCTTGTAGAAAATTTATTATCATGATCGACGTCTTTGTTTCCAAGACGTCGCGCCAATATTTCGTTGCGTTTCTAAAATCCGCTGGTGGTAAGCATTCACAGTCGTATATGTCTCCAATCTTTTTTTTTCAATTTACCCAAGTGTTGATATAACTGTTGTGTAAAATTGACGTTTCATGTCTATTCGTATTTGCACGAAAACTTTTTTTTATCTTTATTACTAGGAAAGCTAAACCTTATGTCTATCAAGGGTGGACGACCACGCTCAACCAATATGATGATTTTTTCGGGCCACAATCCGGGGCTGGACGAAATTATATTGACACTAGCATTCATCGAGAGTGACACTTGCGGTATCTGACATTACCGAACTTATACAAGCTGAATTACTTGAAGTTTTGTTGACGAGGATGGTGCCATCACTTCATCAGGCTCTGAAGCAGAAGACGCTGTTTTGCTGCTACACCTCCTCCACTTGCTGCAGGACAGGACGTGAAGTTAACATGGTTGCCTTTGTTGAAATTTCAGATGGCCAACTCACTATTACTTATACTACGGATTTAGAATTTTGAGATTCGGTCCAGAAAAAATAAATAAATAATTAGTACTTATGGGAATTGTGAATCAACTTATTTGTATATTTGAGTAAAAAGCAATTTGATGGATTTCTTTCAGCTTAAGTTAAATAAATGCAGAAAAAACTTATAGCCATTAAAAAATCCTACACAATAATTCTTTAAAAATATAATATGAAAGTCTAAAACTGAGCAAGTTACGGATAAAGAACCAATTAATTTTTCAAACTCGTACATGACATTTCAATTAATAAAAAGATATTTGTGTAAAAAAAGTTGATTATAACCAGTATCCTATGTTGATATTCAGTATTAAGCAATTAATTTTTTGAAAAAAGTAGTATGGAAATATTATACAACGTAACACTCGATAAAATAAAAATATATTTAAATTTATAAATTGATAGGATTACTTGTTTTTATGCACTTGCTGCGAACTAAACATGAAGCAATGCATTGGTTTTATAGCGCACCAGCCATTATTCAAGTTTAAACAGGAAAAATCAAGAAATTCTCGCCTGCCATGTTCGCGCAACATAGGAATCGACAGTAACTGATTATTTATTAATAAAATTACGTATATATCTATACCTATTCCTATTTAATTTCTCAAATTTTATTTTAAAAGAAATTTTTGTTAAATTTGCGAATTTCTTGCAATTTTTTGGACCCTGGGTGGTTTTGGCGTTCCTAAAGAATGGCGCCCGTGTGCATTGCATACTTTATACATATACCTCGACACTACAAACAATCTTCATTAACAGATGTATTTCAACAAGTTTATCAATAAACAGACAAGAGTTGTCTGAAAAGTTTATAACCTCAACCTGAAGATGTCCCGTTGGGAAATATGCTTGCGCATATGTTGAAAGATTATCTCTACAATTTTGACCATTTTGTAGCCTTATTTTCTATTTGGTAATAGTACAAGTGAGTAGGTTCGAGGATTTCTTTGGAAATAGAGAAAACTAACGAGTTAGATACTATGTAAGGAGACTCTACACTTTAATTTACGACAGTAAAATTTTCTTTACCTGAATTTGAACGTGGTTGAACGAGCTTTTACGACAGCTAAAAACTGCGTCAACCAGCGATATCATCCAAAAAGTTCACGAAATAGTACTCAACCGAATGTTCGATTAAGGTTATAGATATAGAAGAGACATTCGGCATATTCAAAAGACGAATGTTCCATGTACTAACTGAAGAATTATGCAGGTGCCCACGTGTTTAGTGCCGCGTTTAATTTCCTTGGACCAAAAACGCATTCCAACGAACATTTCCCAAGCCTTATTGTTGCAGTTCAAGTAAAATGAGTCCCACTATACACCCGAAGCGAGAAATGGATTGAAAAGAGCGAATCTGCTATCTGCTAAGAGGGGGCAGTTGCAAAACATCGACGCACCTTCTCACACAAGAAATGCACTTCAAAGCTATCCACTCACTATATTCATAAGATCTGAAAGAAAGACTATTATTTGGAAGGTGGATATAGATTTAAATTTAAATTATCATGGAAAAAATATCTTGTTATTTTGTTAGATTTCGGATGGAAATATTCAATATACCAAAATGAGTTTATTTTTTCGAGTTTATAAAAGTTTTGGAATTCTGTTATTCATTTTTATAGCTTTTATACGTAGGAAGAAGAATTAGAACAAAATATGTTTTTATGAGTATAACATCAATGAAAGCCCAAAGAAAATCCACAAAGAGAGGATTTATTGAAACATATCAAAATCCAACAAATCTAAAATGGAGTTGAGGAATTTAAAAAAGATTTTCCTTATTTTTTCCGTCATATTCGGTAGAAGTTCCTCTTATTAACCCCCAAATATAGTCTTCCACCATACTTTCAGTATACTGGTCTTGATAACGTCTAATTCTTCGTACTTTTCAGCTCTATGGTTTCCAAGAAAACCATGAAACTAAAGCTTTAAAACTGATCCAACCTTTTTTCTCTTTATTGCTAAATAACTCTACAAAAATATCACAATAGGGTCATTGCAGTGGTCGGTAGTTTGAGTATTTAACATATTTAAAAATTTATTTATCACTTTTATCTATGAATTTAGGTTGAATTGAATGCATGGTGCGTGTAGCCTTTCAAACGCCATTCTGTTAATGTGAGTCGAGGTAATTGGTTGTTTAGTGCGATTTGTGTTTTTTTAAGGGTTTCAAAGACTATTCTAATTGAAATGATGACCTAAATAGGATTTATTGAATCAAGATCGAACAGTCTACCTAAGTTATATGCATTCATGGTTGCTACGTTCCTTGCTAATAATCAATTATTTACTGCGGCTGAAATACGTGGCGTAAAAGCAGATATGTAAGTATTACTAATTAGACATTCCTTTTGACTGGATATATGTGGTTATTGACGAAATGATTAACAATGAAGTTTTGTATTCTAAATCTAAAGTGCTTATATACCACTCTTGAACAAATTTTACTACATCGAGCCAACCAGAATTGCCGCAAGATAACAAATTTTTCATACAACCATATATGTATTTAAGATATTGTGTGGGTTTTGAAATTGTAGTTAATGAATAAACTTATTTGCACAAAGCGCCGCCTCTCTTTTATTGCTTCTAATCTAACCTAAAAACTGTTCCATTATTCATTGCAAATATGGAATCATTCAGCGTGCTTTCACAGCTTCAATTAAGGATTCAAGTCTGCAAGTCTAAGTGCAATCAAATACGCTGCACATTTTTGCCGGGTTGAACAACTTCAAAGTGACTAATAACAAGAATCATTATTTTTATGCTCATGGAAAAGCAAGTGCCATAATAATTTATTTGTAAAAAATCGAAACCAGGAAAAAAATGGAAGATCCGTCGGTTGACCTCTAAACATTACACATAATCGAAAAAACATTTTTCTAGACTCGATCATACCCAGTATGATATCAGGAAGGTTTTATGTGACCGTAAATTTGAAATTTTGGAAAACGCATTTTTCCAAGTAGGCAAAAAACTTCAATTATTAACCTTTCAAAGACTCACAGAGCCGAGGCTTGTCATACATCTTTGGAAATTCACTCCTTCCATTCGCACATAACATTTTTCATGTATACCCGGAAAAGGAAATTTGAACAATAAAAGTTGATCCACACTATTGAAATCAGATATTAAGTTCACTGGAATCCCGCAACGTTTGCAGATTACTGACGATTTTTAAGATTGGCAGGCTTGTATACAATAAAAATGTTTTCATTATGAATATGTTTTCCATGAAGTGTATAGACTTATTTCCAATAATAAATGTTTCATTTGGCTCGCAAAAAATAATGTGCACTAAAAAAAGTTATTTTATATAATATAATAGGAAAATAAACAGTCTCAATTTTTGTTACCCAACGCGTACGTTAAGAACGAGACAACATGATATTTCTGTAAATAACACTTTGAATAAAATATCCTATTACAAACATGAAATGAATTTTTAGTTTGTAAAGAGAAATCGAAAAAGTTTTCTGATCGAGAAAGTCAAGTCGAAAATAAAACCCACTCAAAGTTTGTGAGAATGGACATTTTAGAAAAAAAAAAAAATATCACAGGGTCTAGCCCTGA
The DNA here is from genome assembly GCA_026230145.1 of Diorhabda elongata. Taxonomy (NCBI): domain Eukaryota; kingdom Metazoa; phylum Arthropoda; class Insecta; order Coleoptera; family Chrysomelidae; genus Diorhabda; species Diorhabda elongata. Next base: position 41,827,019 of record CM047926.1, read on the forward strand.
TTGAATGGAGGTAACACAAAATAAAAGGTGAAGCAAAACGTACATAGTGTTACTGACAGACTTTTAATAAGATATTTTCTACCGAGAAGAGAAATTTGATGGATAAAAAGACATAATGAATGTTTTTGCTAACGATATGTTCCGTATATCGGAGTCCTTTGAACGTCGTCGCTATAACAACTCACTTTTTTTATAACAAACAAAAACTAAACATATGTTACAAAAGTAGTACAACGGTTAAATAATCTTATTGGCTAATTATAATTCCCTCTCTCAATAAAATTATTTTAACTTATAACATATATAAAACTACCAAAACAAATGCGATGATTTCTAAGCCTTTAACAGTAAACATCTGCATCTGAATTTTTTGAATTTAACTTGGTTGGATAGTTTTGTAAATATATCAGTTTGTTCTCACTGTCAATATTCGCAATACTAATTAAACTATTATCAATTTTTTCTTCTGTAAAACAAAATCGGATGTCAACGTGTTTAAATCTTTCACTATTCATAAATAGTAATTGACGGTTTTATATCAAAAAGATGCCACAAAAATTACCTAAATTGAAGCAATATATTCTGATTCTGTAGACGAGATTGGAACCCTCTACTGTTTGCTACTAGCCCACGATATAGTACATCCTAGTAATATGAAAACATAACTTGTATTTGACTTTCTTTCTTGGGCATCACCTCCTCTTTGAAGGTCTACAAATCTCCATAAAATGAATTCTGAAAATCAACTTCGAGTTTAGAGTTTCCTTAACATATCTCAAAACTCGTTTCATAGCTATGAGCAAACTATTGTTTGCTTTATCTTGATATCTACTCAAGAAACACACAGTTTGATAAATATCAGATCTAGAATCTTGAACTGCATACAGCAATCTCCCAACAATTTGCTTGTCCATTTTCAACAATTTTGTAAAATCATAATCTCTATTTAAATCAATCGGTGTACATACAGGGTAACAATCTTGCATCCCATACTTTTTCAAAACTTTTCAAATAATTTTCTTGACTTGAATCTGAAATCTTGCTTCACATCAATCCCTAAATACTGAGATGTAATACCTAAATCCTTCATGCAAATTTCTCATCAAAAGTTTGTTTGAGATTATCAATTTCTAATGCGTCTGTCCCTAATATGAGCAAATCATCCACAGAAAGCAACACATATTATTTGTTTTGATCTATACATATGGAATACAAACAGTGATCATTTTAAACTTTTCATCAAATTATCAATTTTTTTGTTTCTTTAGTCCATAAATTGATTTTTCTAACAAGTAAACTGTCTCAGAATTATCTTTTGTTTTACCTGGTAAACTCATGAACACTTCTTCTCCTATTTCTCTATACAGAAAAGCACTTCTTACGTCCATATGATACATTTTCTTGCCCAAATTATTAATAACCACTAACAATATTCTGAATGTCGCCAATTTAGATACAGGAGCGTAAAAGTCATATAGACTTTCATCACTTTCTTGTTTGAATCCACGAGCCACTAGCTCAAACCGCTTCAAACTCACTATTGTTTTTCACCTTAAACATCCATTTATTGTCTATTACTTTTTTTTTCTTTGGCCAAGGAACTTCACACTATGTATTAGTTTCTCTCAGAACACTAGGCTCTTTTTCCATCGCTTTCTGCCACTTAGCTCTGTTTTCACTTGTGACAGCTTCTTTATAGATCAACGGTCCACTTCCTCAGAATAAAAGCACATATCAGCATTGCCGAGTTTATAGTCTTCTATCTATGAAGGCTGTTTAAGACAACAAGATTCTGAATATAATCATGTAACTTATTTGCAAATTTTCATTCTATCTATCTGAATCAGTTTCATTGTCTATATCTTCGATTACATTATCAAATCCTATTATTATTCCTGTCATATAATATTTCTTTCTTCTTGAAATAGATATTACTGTTTCTCCTTTGAACCTGATCTCTTTCTTCAAGAAAAATTCTGTTTCTGTTTATTTCTACCTTATCTCTCTGAGACAAATATTTTAAATCCTTTCTTAGTTTCACATTCCTGTTTATTTTGTTGTTTCATAATAGAAAATTAATTTTTAAGATTTTGATAATGTCTAATAATATCACCAAACTTTACGTAGAATGGAGATAATATTGTCGTATAATATTTAGAATGTATTTCTCAATCTACTTTACATTTAAATCAATTGTTTAAAATGACCACAATTCACTTAAATATATCCGAGGCGATTTTGGAATTCTCGTACAACATGTTCTATGACCTCAGGGATTATTTTGTTATTGTACGTGCAGAATACGGTGGAGTTCCGTCTTGTTGGTAGTGAATAGATCGATCTACCTCATTTTGATGTTAACATCAGGAAAAAGTCTTTCAAATGTAGGCACCGAAAAGTTAAAAAATCTAGATAAACCTTATCACTAACTGTGGCCTCAAAAGTGTGTGAGCCTCACACATCCAGTGAGGATTTTCTCTGCTTCAACATGTACAGTTCTGATTGTTGACCGTTTCCTTTAAATGAAGCTGTCAAAATAGATGTTTCACTTACATAACTGTCACTGCGAAAAGTGTTGACCAGGGTATTTATTCATTATTAAATATTTCACAAACTTCCTTTTAAAATAAACTAAATAACCCCTGAGATTTTACAAAATGTTGTACGTGAATTCCAAAATCGCCTCGGTTATTGTCGAGAAGTGAACGGTGGTCATTTTGAACATTTAATTTAATTGTAAAGTAAATTAGAAAAAAATATCGCTATGAAATAGAACAAATCATATGAACGCGGAAGAAAAAACTGAAATCTTAAAACTTTTTTCGAAAATTTCAGACCGTTCTTTCACAGCAAGAACAAATCACGATATTAAAACGACCGACGAAATTTCTATACATTGTAAATCGTAGAGATACGACCCTCATCTTCACCGTGGTCATCACCTATTTGGATAGTCAATAAAAAAGAGGACCAATCAGGGAAACAAAAGTATCGTCTAGTTATTGATTATAGGAAACTCAACGAAAAAACGTTTTCAGTTCGATATTCGATACCAAATATCAATTCGATTCTCGACAAACTGGGAAGATTAAACTATTTTTCAACTATTGAACTTTGGGCTGGTTTTCATCAAATTTAGATGTACAAAGATTCCAAATCAAAAACAGCTTTGACTGTCGATAACGGCCATTATGCGATTCTTAGAATGCTGTTTGGGTTAAGAAACTCGCCATCCACATTTCAACGTGTTATGGATGGAATTTGAAAAGATCCCCCGTGTCGGATTTCAAGAACATCTTCAAAATTTAAAACTTGTTTTTTCAAAATTACGCGAAACGAAACTTCAATTCAATTAGACAAATCGGAACTATCGGAGCTATTAAAAACTTTCCCTTACCAAAAACACAAAAATAAATAAAATCTCTAGGATTATTAGGTTACCACCATAAATTTATAAAAAAAAATTGCCAAAATCACAGAACCTATGCCTTAAAAAAACGATTGTTTTGAAACATGTGAAAATATTTTAACGTCTGAATTAGTTTTAATTTATCCGGATTTCGATGAAGAATTTGAAGTAACAATAGATAGTTCTATGTACGCAATAACGCAGTTCTTTTACAAAATAACCATCCTATCTACAAGGCATCAAGAACCCCCAATCCAGCCGAAATAAACTATTCGACGATCCCAAAAGAACTCATGGCAATAGTATGGAGCTGCAAATACTTTCGCTCATACCTTTTCGGCCGTAAATTCACAATATATTCGGACCACAAGCCACTGCAATTGCTTTTCTCTTCGAAAGACCAGGATTCTATGCTAGTCAGATGGAGATTTAAATTGGAAGTGTACGATTCCGTTATTAAATATAAAAAAGGATCGCCAAACTCAGCCGCAGATGCCCTAAGTAGAAATCCATGCTTAGAATTGAATGCTCTGGATAATGAATCAATTATAATTAACGTAGGAGATGCGGATGAATTAATAGGAAACTTCGTACAAATCCTGACGAAATTCCTCCACTTTATAGTCTTGACCTTGAGGAAATACTGAACAACTAACACTGTAATTCTAAAAACAAACCAACAAAATATGATTACGGAAATAAACTTACAAAGTTCCTAAAAATCCTATAAAAAATTACAATGTATCGTATCTTATCACAAAATCAAGAAAAATTCGCAAATTCTCTCGAAAAGTTTCAAATCATCGTGTGAAAATCAATCACCGAGCCCCACGAATATTTAACCTTTCAAGCTATTATTTCACAAATAAATCTAGACTGTCAAAATGTTATCACATTCTTAGATAATTTCCAAGACTGCTTTTGCAAAACTGAACACACTTTATCCTTCTATTATCCCTAGTCAAGAGTTACAAAAAACGTTAGAATATTTAAGGAAAATTTACCCTGACAATCGAGACAAAATTTAAAAACATACTACCAATGTTTGGGCACTCAAGCTTCGTTTGCTAATAATAAATTAATTTTAGCTATACATATATCATAGCCGAAGTTCTCAAATTATATCAACTCTTTCCCATCATCCAAAACAACCAAATATTCACCCTAAAATATTCCTATCTGGCACGAAACAAGTCGAATCAACAATTTATAGAATAAATCTGTGCACTACTAGAAAATGTATATTTCTGCATTGAAGACCCCTCTTCTTACGAATACTTCTCCTCGAAAACCAATCGACCAAAAGTTGCCAGAAAATAAATTAATAATTAGAAGAATCACTTACTGAAAAAATTACACAAGACGAGATAATTTTTATTCCAGTAAAAACGGAAAAGGTTTTTTCCAAATGCCACACACAGAAAAATATCTAGAAGTAAAAAAACCTACACTAATAAAAATACCATGCCAAATAGAAATCAACGCAAAAAAAATTCTTCAACGACGTCGAAATACAACAAGGAAAACCATTATTTCTTCCCAAAGCAATTACGAGAAAATGCGATACGACTCCAGAATACGAAACACCCAAAATGGAAAAAATCAATTTAGAAAATATTCACAAAATAAACAAAATGACGAATTAACTTATACCACTAAAAATTTCAGCATCCAACCACTATACCAAAACTTCTGGTAGTTTATCTTTACTAGCAATAATTTTATTAATTCTGGGATGGAAGAAAATCAAGAAAACTCTACAAAAATGTTGCAAAAACCAAAACAAGAAACAAAATTAAATAGAAGAATACACAGAAAAACCCAAAATTTTGTTTTTAAAATCCAAATTCGAAGTTTTAATATATAATTAGTGTAATAACCATTGAACATTAGTTAAAACGTCAATTTCAGAAAACCCTCATGTTAACGGAATATAAAAAGTCCAATTCTAATACGTATTTGAAAAAATTGTGGCGATATAGCTGCTAAATGGATTCCTGTACATAACATGAGTAAATAAGAACTAGCATCGCGTTCCGAGCAATTTTAACCACATACGTATTACCAACACTGCATTACTATTAAAAGTTACAATTTGTTTTTGCCAAAATTCGAGTCTAACACTCTAATATCACCAAGTTTATTTTGAGTGTTGATTGGTATCGCAAAAAAATTAATACTCAATGGCGGCTAGTATTGATCACATGCCTGGTCATGTATCATTATTGTTTCCATGATTTTATTACTGTAAAATTTTTTATTTCATGAGAATAAATATTTACAAAGATACGTAATATAGTATAAAAATACTATTGAATAGTATTCCCAGTTGCACTAATCAAAGGAAACGTCATATCTCTTAATTGGGACACCATATATACATAATGATTATACAGTGCGGTAGTAGAGTATGGAATAAATTCAATAATTTCTAATCCAAGAGATATTTTCAAAAACCCTCGGACAAGTCAATTTTATTTTTCGACGAGGATTTTTTTGAAGAAAAAATTAATATACAGGACGTTCTCAAAAAAGCTGGGCAGGTGCAACTTTGTTTTTTTAAATAGACACCCCCAATTTTTTTTACATTTTCGGATTCCTTGTAAAATTCTAAGCAGAAATTAGAGGAATGAACAATTTACTATTAAATTATAAGTAGGCTATGACTTTTTGACACTAAACAGCACTTTATTTCATTTTGCTTTTAATTCGATATTGCTCAAAGTGTTTTTCGATTTCTAAATATCTATCAAAGTATCTTTTTGCATGGTCGCAATAGTTTTTTCTTTTTGAAAAAACATTTTTATAATTAATTTTATTATCAAGATGCGGCTTACTGAGACGCAAAGGATAGAAGTTTTAATCATGATTGGCTATGGGAATAGAACCAGAACGCAACAGGAAGTATGCGAGTTATTTAACCAAAAATATCCCGATCGGACTCCAATTTCGCAATCAACAGTAAGTAAGATTGAAAAAAAATTTCGAAAAATTGGTCATGTAAGAGATGCTCCAAAGTCTGGTAGACCATCTGTCTCAGAAGAAACACAATTGGATGTTTTATTAAGTGTCCAATAACGGCCGAATATTGCAACTAGAGAACCGGCCTCAGAATTAAATGTTAGTAAAACAGCAGTGATCAAAACATTACATAAAAGCAAATACCACCCTTACAAAATGCAAGTCCTTCAAGAACTTTATGAAGACGATTATGACAGACGTCTCGAGTTCTGCGAACGTTTACAAGCTATGTGCCTTGAGAATGAAAACTTTGTGAAAAATATTGTGTTTTCGCACACACACACACAGATTTCCCTTGAGACGAGCCCGTCCCTCTAGGCATCCACCCCCGGATAAATACACGAGTGGGTGCGAAGAAGAACATTCCAAACACCCCCTGTCAATTTCGACAGGTCCTCATCCTCTTTCACGTCGCAGTTTCGCGTGTAGAATCCCTCCTCTCCCCTTATGTCTATGGGAGATTCTGGGATGTCTTATCTTTTTATTAAGAGATTAGCCTGTTGGCTATACACTCTTGGCTTCTTGTTCTGAACGTCTTCGTGTGTGTGTGTGTGTGTGTGTGTGTGTTTCGCGGCCTCGGGTAAACCTCTTCCTACCTCCTAGCGTAGGAAAAGATCTAATCCGAGTGGTCCTTCGCCTTCTCTATAGCTGTCCCCGATGTATAACTCTACATTTCCTTGTGAAATGCAGAATTACCGTGTCGGGGGGTGTCCTCTTGTAGTTTATTTTTGTTGGGCAATGAGTGTTGCTATGAGTATCTGCATATTTTGCAACATACTCAGTAGCTCTGGTGTTTTTTCTTCTGTCTTTGTTGTTTTCTTCGCAACTTGTGCGTAAGTGCGTCCTGTATTCTTTGCTTGGTTGTTTTCCGACTTTTTCGGGTGTTTCGGGCAACCCTTGTAGTTTGCGGGGTGTTCTCCCCCGCAGCTCCTGCAATTCGGTTTTTCCGTGAGCGTGAGCGTGCATTCCGCCGCTCTATGCGCTCCCGCGCATCTCACGCAGTGCACGTCCATGTTGCACGTGCTTTGTCCGTGATGGAATCCCTGACACCTGTAACATTGTACAGGTCCGTCGTGCCTTTTTTGTTCTACCACACTTATTTTGTGTGTTTTCGGACGAGGCTACGTTTAATTTAAATGGAGAAGTAAACACGCAAAACTACCGTTATTGGTCGGACGTAAATCCGCATTGGATGCGCGAAGGCCATACTCAGTATAGGGAAAAAATTAACGTATGGGCGGGTATTGTAGGAAACAGTATTGAAGAAAGTTTAACTGGTGAAAGGTATTTGCAGCTTTTACATAACGATGTTCTACCAGCCCTAGCAACGTTATATCCGGGAGAGGATTTACCTAATGTAAACATTTGTTTCCAACAGGATGGCGCCCCGCCACATTACCATGCACAAGTTCGCGCATATTTAGATCAAATTTTGCCGAATAGGTGGATTGGAAGAAGAGGAAGGATCGAATAGTCTGTAAGGTCCCCGGACTTAACCCCTTTAGACTTTTTTCTGTGGGGTTACATAAAAGGAAAAGACCTGCAGATATGGAAGAATTAAAAAATCGTATTACTCAAGAAATGCGACGTATCACACCACAAGTCATTAATAGAGTCCAGAACGAATTTATTGATCGGTTAGGTTATTGCCAGTTAACATATGGAAGACATTTTCAACATTTGTTAAAATTAAATTATGTAAACTAGGTATTAGAGTTAAAATGTCGTGTAAAAATCATCATTTTTAAAAAATGTTACCTGAAAATCAGTGGATTCTATTAATTTCGTATAAATTTTTCTCTTGTTTGCAGCTGCTCAAGGCCTACTTTGACTTATACGTAATATCGAGGCGAATTTTTTTTTAACACGCTCTAATTTCAAAACGGTTAAAGTTAGGTATAGGGAGTTTTATATGAAAAATGCTTAGAACTTTACAAAAAATCCGAAAATTGGGGGTGTCTATTTAAAAAAACAAAGTTGCTACCTGCCCAGCTTTTTTGAGAACACCCTGTATATTAATTTTTCCTTCAAAAAAATCCTCGTCGAAAAATAAAATTGACGTGTCCGAGGGTTTTTGAAAATATCTCTTGGATTAGAAATTATTGAATTTATTCCATACTTTACGACCGCACTGTATATCGTCAGATTTGAGCATTCTCTTTGTTATTAGGAAGGTCCAGTATATTCAATGGTTTAGTTTAGTTTAGTACCCTAACTCGGGATAAATAGAATCTTCCTATTTTAAGAAATAATCAACTATACATGGATAAATTTTTATTGTAAATATCTCAGTTCTAACCCTTATTATCATAATTATTTATATATTCTATATCTTCTGCTTTTTAGCAAGTTTATACTTAGTACTATATCTAAAAGTCACAATTCCAACATTTTCTCTCATTAGTAATCATTATATTACAGCTTTCACAAACAACATTGATTTACACGACTGTTTCACTTCACATGTTGAAAATTTTATATGTTATATTGACCACATCATATTATATTCTGTTCAAATAATATCCACCATATTCACTTACAGGAGAGAGATTTCCATCAGGCGAGGACGTTATTGGAGAAAGATGGCAGCGATTATTTGGAAGTGCTAAAAACGCTAGAGCATCGTTGGACTAAATGAAAATACTTAAAAGGAAGTTATGTTGGAAAATCGAAATGATTATGGAAAAAATGTTTAATTTTTATGTTAGGTCGGAAACTTTGCAGACAATCCTCGTAGATAAGAGCCATACTGATTCGATACCTGAAGTTAGAAACATCCTTCATAAACAAGGTGTCAATTTAGTATACAACATATTAGAACAATCAAAGTAATAATTTTTATAAAATGTTTATCACCATATTATTATTTCTCATGAGCTCTGTTTTTAACAGGAATAATATTGATCTATGACTCAAATTTCAGGCGTAATAAACATGACCTTTATTTTAACGACTCTCCGAATTCTCATAATCTGGTTTATTCTTCACTCAATAAAAATATTCACGAAGAAGTTTAGTAACCAACATCGATATAAATTTAAATTACAAACTTCGTTTTATTAGAGAGATTTGTCGCTTTAGAATTGGGCGCTTCAACTTTCTACCTAATTATCTTATAATTCATAACATCAAAGAATATTTAGAAATTTTATCATGGATATTTAATAGCGTAGGTATATTGCGTAGAAAGGAAGTGAAGGAAGGTTATGAATTACGAGAGATTTGGATTATTAAAAGACTAACTAAATTAGTAGAAAATACTCAAGATAGGTGAGGAAAATAATAAAACGCATTTTTCACTTATCTTATCTTTGCTCTGACTCACTCTTACTAGCATTACTGGTAGTTTTCCATTAATGTGGCTTTCAACTGGTCGAGCGTTTTCTTTTGAATGTTCTTCATTGTTAAAAAATGGCGTATCTCAATTACAAGCTCCAATTTCCTGAAAAAAAAATGCAAGGACTTGAATCAGTAATCTCCAAACTAGATCAACAAACTAGTTTTTTTATTGTCCTTCTATTCAATTGTGAGGTTTCAAGTTCTATTACGACCCAAATATAATGAAATTGTTCAAATTCAACCGATCGTTCCTAATTCCTTTTGTCATATGATGGGTTGATCTCACAAGAACTGGGTCCCCCTGATTTCTATCCTTTCTTTTTATAAGGTTTTTTTCATATATCCAAAAGAAAGATCAATTTGTTTCCTATTAATTCTCGCAGTTTTTTTTTCGTCTCTTTTTTTTCCTTATTCTCAAAAATGAACATTTTATGATTATTCTGCATCACTTCATAATAACTCTGTGTACAGTTATAATTTTATAGTCGCTAACAACAAAATTGTTCTAATCACGTGTTCTATAAATCAAATATACAGCAATATACTCCTAGTAGGACATATAATTACAGAATATCGTTCACTTAACAATAGAATAACTAACTGATCAGTTGATTAAGAAGCTTCGCACTGAATTATTAAATTGATTCAATAAGAGACATGAACCATAACAACAGACGTATTTTAGGCAGTTTATTAAAATCGGAGCCTTTTAAGGTCTCTAGATCATCATCATCGATTTTTACCATTGGAAACTCTGAGAAACCATTCAATAAAGCTAGGAATTCCACAAAATTCACTAAGACGAAGTTACCAAATTAGAATCGATAATGAAACAGCTGAAAACAGATTGAGTAGATATGAATTAGAGCCCGGCAACACCGGGTCGAAGTCTAGCAAGGGGACACCTGAATTGAAAAGCAACTGATTATGAAAATAAGCGAGTTCGCTTTATCATCAACAAATGATAGTAGTGTCAAGGTACAGAAAAGACCCCCATGTGAACAAGACCATCGTCTTCTTAGTTGGATTCATAGAGTGGAAGAAGTATTATGGTTTCCGAGCAATATGTGCACAATTCAGTTTCAAATATTTGAAGTTTCTGTAGTGCTAATAGAATGGTTAAAGGGAATTGTTATTATTAATATATGTTTGGTTGTGTAGAATGCTTTATGGCTTAACAGTAACATATCAATTTCTCTTTTGGATTTTTTTTATATATTTTCTGATTAAATATATCTATTTTTAGTGAGAACTAATTGATTTATTTTTGTTGCAGACTGTATACATATGACATCGGAAGAGGGTGAATTTTATCACAAAGCATTATCTGTCGATGGTCAAGCGTGTGGTATTTATATTTTCAGTGAACCAGATCAAAATATAGAACTTCGTTTCAACTACTTGGATGTACCTTGTGAGAATGGAGGGCTTGTTTCGGTAAGTTGATTTGAAATCCGTACTTGGATGAAAGACATACTGAGAATAAACCTAGGGGAAAACTATATGGTATGTATGAGCTATCAAAACATAATAGTATAATCACAATGTTGCCAGTTGTTTCAACATAATTGTAAAATATGTCTGCTGTACCTTTTATTTTGAATACGAATGACGTTACGGAATTTTATTAACCACCAAATTCCAATCATTTTTCAGTGTTTTACCTATCATAGGGACAGGGTTACATTTTTATAGAAATCCTGTATATTTATATGAACAGGATGTCCTGCATAAGAACCGACACAGAGTAGCGGCGGATAGGGGAGCCTAAAATATGACTATTGGCTTGAAATTACTTCTATTTTTAGGGTATATTTTACTTCAGTATTCGCATGATATTGTTTCTTGGCATTTTAAAGCGTATGTTGTCCCCATTCTTCTTTTAAAGGTCAGTACTCACGTTGTGTTTTGTGATTTTACAAATTTATCAGTTTTTGTGTGCCATCGAAAGTGTTCGCTTTGTTGAGAGGTCTACTAATCAACCAATTATTTATTGTAAGGCTCCGGTGTGTATCGTGAATAGGGATAGTGGAAGGTTCAACAAAAGAATCCTTGGTAAATATGCCAACATTTAGATTAGCAATAATGGAATATTTTATTAAAACGTCAAATAATAATACCAATTTCAGTGCACTTTTTTCGAAATGTATATCTGGAATAGTCAATGGAATTGAAAAGCTATAAGCTCATTGTCAATTGTAACAAATGATCATTCATTTATAAACTCCAATAAACTCGTCTGAAACTTCAGATATGTCAGCAAACATGATATTATTTATTTATAACTTCTTTTCTTTCCATGTTAGGAAGTATCAAAATATGAAATATGTTGATACATTTATCCTTTTTCGTAGCTGTAAGTCCTTTTTTCAGTACAACCAAATTTGTATCACAATAATTAATATGTGAATATGTCAAATCTGACATTGCCAAAGTTTCACATTTTTAATGGTGAACATACTCGAATGTGTTGTCTTTTCTATTTTCTATGACTTCGACGTGGATCAAACCAATCAACTCGCTTCGACTTTTGGTGATGAAGCAACATCTCGAGCCACCGTGTTTCCCTGGTTTACCGAATTGAATATTGGCCGCAATTTGCTACACGATGAAGTTCGTGATGGTCCAAAATTGGTTTTCGTGCCAGACATTATCGATGCTGTGCGTAAACTGATATTGCAAGATCGTCATGTGACATAGAGTGAGATTGAGGTATAATTGGGCATTAGTTTCACTCGTATACTCTCAAAAAAATTTGTTCGCTTTGAATCCCGCATAATTCAAAATTCATTCGCGGTGCTTCTTAAGACGTTTATAAGATCGTGTTAGGCGACGAATCATGGATCTAGTCCTATGTATATAATATTTTCACCAGGAATTGTCTCCTCAACTTTGAGTTAAGCTTCCGAACTTCACTTATATCCTTCCAAGGTCCCAAAATCAGACAGCAAATTAAGCTTTTGGGTGGGTTTCATTATAAGAATTATTATATATGTTTGTCTCGGTTACTTGTAGATATTAGGGATTCTTAGAGTATCCTCTGACTTTCTTTGGAAAGCTGGATACATTTATAGGTAGGTTCAAAACGTACTATCGCTTTCTGAATCTGAGAAAGCATTCATTCATCGCATGAATTTTGTTAACTCAATCATTGAAATTAATTGAGTTGATTCAACATTTGTGAAATTTTAGCTTGTTTTTTGAGTGAATAAAATTGTTTTTTTTTAAATGAAATTTGAGGAATGGTATTTATAACTCCATGATCTTTTTGTTGTGATATCTAAGTTCTACAAATTTTCCATATTTTCTAAGATGTTTTTCAATTGATGAATAATAGTATTAATAATTTTTGACTGGACCTCTCCTTCAAATTGGCAACAATAATATAATCAATGAGTCATTTATAAGCAAATTACATTTGCTTTATCAAGGATATTGGAACATGTACCTACTTGTCTGTTTACTCTGTACATTGTCATAATAGAATCATCCAGTATTGAGGTAGTTGTAATTGTTTAATCGATCATTTGTGCTGATGCATGTCACTCGCATTTGTCAATATAATATGAAAAAGTATTTAGGCAGCTAAATATATAAAAATTAATTTTTTGGGACAGCTACCAACTTAATAAATATACTAAGATGTTTCAATGATTGAAAGAATGTGAATAAAAAGGATATAATGAAAAAATATACTATAATTCCAATAAAAGTCGATTTTTGTGAGTTCCATTTCTAATAAAATCCTGATTTGCTCAATAAAATTCAATTTTTCGCAAATACATCACTTAACGATGCAGTACAAATTATTTCAGAGCTAGCACTCAAGATACAGTATAATAATAGTGTTACACTTCCATATAATTTTTCTCAGAGAAGACAATAGTATAGCATTCGACTCAATGTTGATTAAAATAGTTTAAAGATTAACTAATCATGTGAAGAATTCTCTTCAGTCTACTTATTTGTATTCGTCGACATTGATCTCTTCAATCCTAACCATATAGTAAAATTTTCTTCGTATATTTCGCGTCGTCACGATAAATACAATTGCAAACTAACTCTTGACAGGCTTGTGAAGTTTTTCTTCTAGCATTTCATTACATTACACGGTACATGGTAAGTCCAACAAATTTCGAATTTGAGAATATGAATTACCTTTATTGGATAGTTTCATAACGAACCTCTTCATCAACAATTCATTTACTCCTTTCCATTTACATTCACTATTAATCATTGCTCCTCATATGAAATAGAATAAATTAATGGAAGTTAAGACACAAGTTTCATAGTAACCTCGATTTTCACCAATTATAATGTATTGAAAATTAATAAATAAGAAAAATTGTGTGTGTGTGTGTGTGTGTGTGTCAGCTCCGACGCACGACTGGAGTTTACTCCTTAAGTTCGATAGTCTAACCAGACGCAAAAAGAGTTTATTTAACTTGAAAAAGATTGGTTGATTGCCAGAATATTTTGGACTTCCTTCATTATTTTTTTTTTTAATCTGTAAGCTCGCTGTCTCCCGGCTGGAGTTTTTGGAGGTTTAGATTTTTTCCTAGTCAAAAAGTATAAAAAAAATTAGAAAATTTATAAATGCATAATTATAAAAATTTTAACCAATTCAAGAAAATTGATAAAAAAAGGTTTTTATAAACATTTTTTTTTATTTTATTATAATTAATTTTGTATTTAAAATATAATATTATCTTAATAATTAACAAAAATGGTTATAAAAAGATAATTATGTCACTACATCTTTTACATACAATAATAAATAGTACATGAAAATAATTTAAATAAGCTAAAAAATATCTTTTCGAGAGAAAATTATATAAAATCTTTATTATAATGAAAAAATATTGTCGATTTTTCTGATAATATTATCGAATTATTGACAACAGTTGTTAATATTTAAAAATTATTTATAAAATAAATCATAATAACGTGAAAGAATTTATAGACATCGACAAAAAAATTAATTTTTGGTTAGGTTAGAAATTTTCTATTTTATGTGGATGCGCTCGATAATTCTTATTGGGTTGATTATCTAATTTTATGTGTTGTTTTCAAATATATATTTATATTAACTACATCGATAATTATTAAAATATTTAATAAATACAAATTGCACATGCTCATACATATAATACATGAATTATAACGTACCTTGCAACCACGTGTTTGTTAGATGTTCCGGCAATATCGACACCTCTTTCTGCCATAGTTATTTGAAAATACTTTCAGTTCACTTTAGCGGAACACAATGATAAAAATTAAAACTTCACAATGACAGCAATATAAGTATGTTGACACTGACAAATTAGAAAGTTGTCCACCATAGGATGCGCACCAAAAACGTAACGAGGTCATTCGTCGATAGATTTTACTCCTCACATTTTTCTCATACCGGGCCCCTTATATATGCAAATCGATTCTTAAGGAGTAAACTCCAATAAAATAGAAATTTTAACGTTAATTTTTCGACACGTGAAGTCATTTTTAGCGAAAGCTAGATAGTAATAGTTTTTTTAACATGTTTTTTAGAATTTGAGTAGGGGTGTTGGAACGGGATGGTGCTCATATTGAATTGATGTTCGGAGTCCACAAAGAATTTTGCATTACATTTTCTGTAAGTTGTAATGAAAGTTGAGGTATAATACAGCAAAGCTATTGGCAACGTAACGAAAGAGCAGCGGTTAACAAAGTTAACATTTAACAAAAATATGCAATTTTGCAACCTACTTCTTAGCCAACTTAGGAAAATGAGAGTAATGCTCAAATTTCTTAGTGATGAATTATGGAACTATTCAACTCTATCTAATTTCTTTTCTTTTGAAATAAAAACTATTATAATTTGAATAAAATGAGAAATACTACTCGAATCTATTAATACCCAAATATCCAATTTATTTCGGTATTTAGCTAAAATGTTAACCATAGATATGAGATACAGAAGAAAATGAGACCAGGCAAGGATAATTACCAGCAACTGAGAGCCAAACTGTTTACTATTTGAACTATTTTTCAGTGACGTATCTTCTAATAAATAGACTCAAGAGTTTTTCACTTATTTTTGTTGACTTGGTTTTAGTTAGTTGTTCCTAATCAATTATGAATGAAACGAAATCGCAAAGACGTTTATCTCAGGACGCTCTTGGTTTTTAATGATAAGAGTTAAGAGTTTAAAAAAATCATACAGGCCAATCTCGATGTAACTTCCTAACAACGTAAGCTATTCCATAAGCACTCTTATTGTGCCTGGCAAAAATTATCCGCCCGTATGCAAATATAGACTAAATTCGTTCAATTGTAAAAAAATATTAGCCGAAGAACCTTAAGAATCAGTTATTTTTCCAGTAGATGTTTGATGTATTCAATATATCCTACAAAGAAGATTTTTTTAACCAATTCACAATTTTTATAGCTGTAACAACCAGTCTTTGTGAATCGCCGATCAATGGCCACAATATGATCAGAAAGTACAGATACTCTTGCAACTACACTGCTATTTTCTCACACATAGTTTACGCATTGTCAGTGCCGTCACCGACACAATTATCACAGAAAGATTACTACTTATCAGCATGCATATAGGCATTGGATGTAATTAAGTGCCAGCACGCTTCTATCTATTTCCTAAACTTTAGGAATTTCCTGGTAGAAAGCGATTGGAAAATTATGACATCTGATATTAACTGATTCCAAGGTCGGCGACCGAGTTCTTTGATAACAAGACCCACAAGCTGGTCCTACTTACAAATACAATTTACAGTCAAAACTGAATTTTCCCTTACCTAATTACAAAACGATAGCAACTTTATAAATGACTATTGTATTATTGGATAGTAATATCCGATTGATTCCTTTAAATACACTTTGTGCAAATAACAGTATATTTCAGCGATGGTAACATCAAATGCCAATGGTACGGAGCTTTCCGAACGTGACCCTATTTAGCTTTTAGCATAATGAGATATAGAGAATATACAAAATTTTTATTGATATTAACAAATGAAACAAATATTTGTTGAACATTCGAAATTTTATGTCGTAGAAAGTCCACCTGTATATTATTACTGCTTTAATGCTATGTTTACAAGATGAATCATAACTTCAGACCTACAGGGTCATATTTTCGCACAACTTTCAGCTCCAATATTCTATATTTTCTTATCCCAAATCTTATTTTCTCAATCGAGTGGTGGCGACGACGTGATACCCCTTTCAAACAGTTTTCCATTACTATCTCTAAAGGTTAATCACTCCATTTTGTCAAAGAAGCACAATACGAAATGGACTTTGCGAAAACAATAGATAACCGTCACCTTCCGTCACGTTTCTGGCTCACGACATGTTTAGTTCGCTGCGCCACTCGTGCCTGCCAGCTGTTCGACTGAAATCATTATAACCAACCCAACCAACACAAACAGTTCGATAGATAATATGGTTTTTATGAATGATTCTTTGTTTTTATTAGTATCATAAGTTGTCTTGTATTGTTTCAAATTATGTTTGTAGCAATATTTTCCTCAACTTGAGTTTATCCAAATTTAACGAAATCATAACGCTTGAATGAGATGTTAAACTCATCACGACAAGGTGTTTTATTCTTATTCTTATGTCTTATACAATATTCATTTACGACCAATATTCAAATAAATATTTTATGATACCATTATAATGTATATTAGAATCAATGAACAATATCCATTCTTAAATGTTTGAACTATGCGTATAAACTATCTAAATCCAAAATTGTATGTAGTTCTTTTTAAAAATTGACACAATTCCATTCAATTTCGTAACAAGTGAAATCATATGGTTACGGAGCTGCTTTGTATCGTATTCCGAAGAGATTTAGAATAATTCTAGTTTACTGAAGTAACTAATAAACCTAAACGGTTGCGACGAAGTTGAACAGCTGTTTCTTGTCATCTAATTAGAACTATGCCAAATTTGATTAGCAAATGAAATATCTCCAACACAGAACTGATTCAAATTGGAACTTAATGGAACGCTATTTCCACGTTTCTGAAGAAATTCGAAAAGTTTGAGCTCATATTTTGCTTTATATTTATCTGTAATTTCCGACCGACTATCAAAAACCGAAATCAGATAGGAGAATGAAATAATAATTATTAGAATTATCCATTAAATTGAAGTCGGTTTAGTTAGTCAAATTTTTTTATATGTATCTTAATCTGTTTGAATTACTACACCTTACAATGAATAACAAGATCGGAAGTATACAATATTCTTCGTTTTAAATGTAATTTGGTGTATACTTTTGATAAAAGTAGTTGAGATGTAATGGTAAAATTAGAACTTATCTGAGAGAAGTCCAGGTTTCACCGTAATCCAATATTACACCTCAACAACCACTAAAGTGCTCTTGTTGGAAAATATCGAAGAAGTATGAATATTTCTGTTTTGACGCAGGTGTCTATTACTCACACTGTTGTACTGAATGTATGGAACGTGCAATAACAGTAGTCGACAAAAAATATTTTCCATTTCCAGTGATCCGGGTTTTAGGGTTTGGGTTCTTGATAACCACATTCACAATATCTTCTCTTTGAATTTGGCTTCTCTTAAAAACCTGAAACCAGGACCATGATTATGAACCCCATAACCTACTAGTAACAAAATATCTTTGTGTTGTAGAGTAAACCATCGCGCAAACTTGTCTCATACAAGTAAATAGTCAGTAATCAGTTGGTTTGCTCATGACCCTTTCTACTCACAACATTTTGAATTCATTACAATAGTCTCAGGGTCTATCTGTTGGATTGAAATATATAAAGGGATTAAGATATATAAGAGCAGTAATATCGATTTCCAATTGAGTTTAATGTCGATGCTTCAATTTCGAGCTCCCTATTTAAGATTTCTCTTTGGATAAATTTAGATCTCTGAGAAGATTGATCCATTAAAAATCTGTTAAGTACTAGATAAATTGTGTATTGGAAGATCATATGCATATAAAAACTGTTTTTGTGAGATTGGATTTTTTGTTTTTGGATTTATTGAAAAATCTTCTAATTTGAAAAGTCAAACTAGCAATAACTTTAATATCTTTCGATTCGCCAAGTACTATACAACAAAATTTCAGAATTAATATTTTTATGCTAATAGAACTACGATGTGAATTGTATTTGCATTGGTGCAGTTACCAGTGTGTTCAGTATGAATCCCACCAACTCTTTCCCTCCATAAATTCTAGCTCTGTAGCTCCGCTCCATCAGTAGAGTTGATGTTGTTGCGGGAGTTGATCTTCCCCATACCCCCAAAATTCCACGTTCTTTTGAATTGTGAAAATTGTGAAAATATATATAATAAAATCAAAATAGAAATTAAGTTCTTCTCTTAGAAAAATTAATTTTTCCCCAGTACTTACATCTCAAATATGTAGCAGCACTTAATCAATCAAATTCTTTGTAGTTTTATTAAAATTCACAAAATATAACAATAAATTTTACTTGAATTATTTAGGTATTTTTTATCATTTATAGCTTTTTCGTTCTTTCAAATGTGGATAATTTCTAAAAATTCTCTTGTTCTTGTATTAGATTCCTTTCCAAGAATTTTTGAATCTTTTTAATTGAATTCATGTTTTTTATATTTCATGGTTCCTTAATGCAGTTTTATCTGTTTTATCGTATTGATGACCTCTTAGTCTATTTTCTTAATACGGAGATGTCTGCCCTATGTAGAAAGCGTCACAAATAGTACAAGGCACTTGATATATAATATTACTTCTTTTGTTTTTTGGTGTTTTAGACTTTAATTTCGAGAAATATTTGGATAGCGCATTATGTCCTTTATGACTTTTACTAATATCGTATTTTTCTCCAATCATCAAAAAATGTTGACATTTTTGTATTATTTTTAGGTGCGATAGCCATACCGTCCAAAAATTTGCTCGTTGCTTAGCTACACTTTTAATTCTAGGACTATAAGTAATTGCATTTGAGCTCTCTAATTGGAATTTGAAGAAAAAAACATTGTCTCTTACAAACTTAGTAAAACAAACTAATTGGGCAACTATATATAGGTATTTGTTTGTTATTTATAGTGATATTGAATGTACAATTGGAACAATTATTGCCACAATTCAAAGCACCACTGAAATTATCACTAACAATTTTCGAACAATTCAAAAGATTTTCATTGATGTTAGAACAACTCAAAATATTCTCCGTAACTGTTGATGAAACATTCGAGGAAATATCTGAACAGATACTTATATCTTCTTTGTCAGGTTGCAATATTTTTCTGGCAGTATTCTCTTTGTTGATCCGTAATTCTTCAATATATCCTTCTGCTACCGTACTCGATTTCTAACCTCCATGTCTTTTAAGATGAGGTGAGGTCACCGCCACCATCAATAAAAAGTGTAGCAGATGTTCTTCTCAGCGAATGTCCAGTATATTCGCAAATATTGCTCATAAAAAAATATGCCTTTTTAATCCTGAAAATATAATAAATTATTATTAAAATAATTTGATAATTGTTGGGAAAGTCCTTGTACATATAGGATTTATCAATAAAATAGAGATTTAAAAATTTTGAAAGCAGATAAATCTAATAAAACTGTTATCATGAAATCAGAAGAATCAAATTGTGAAATTATTCAACGATGAGACAACTTCCTATTATCATTGTGAAAAATATATTGATAAAAAAGTGGGACAAAATTGAAGAATATACAGAAATACCTCAAAACGAATTTATAAAAGATGTAGAACTTACACTTAACAACAACATATTTCAAATATAATGGAATATACAAACAAATTGATGGTTGTGCTATGGGAGCTTCGATTTCAAGGGTTATAGCACGATTAGTAATGGAAGATCTCTAGGAAACCGTCCTAAGCAAACTTGATATGAATAAAGCTGTGACAAGCAGAGCTCCATCACGAAAGTCGAATTTTTCGTCGAAGGAAGAATTTAACTAATACACAAACAAATCTTTCCATAAAATGAATTTTTTTATATGGAAAATTTGCTATTCCTCAATAACTTTTCATTTCACAAGTGAAAATTCATAATTTCAATAGACCCGGTGGTCTCGAACCCTCTTGTTCAATTCCAATTGTCAACAAAGAAAAAATTGTCATAATGACAAGAAATTTCGAAAATGGGAAGTAAAAAAAATCACCCTAGCAACGATCATACTCGTATTATTCATTAAATAGGAGGCGGTCCAGTTCAATAATTACAACGATCAAAATGATTTCGGGCGTTTTGTGCTAGAAGAACTGAAGAAGAAAACTTTGAACTTGAGAAAGACAATTCTTCAACATCACTCCTACTTGCATGCGTAGTTCGAACCCTCTAGTTAAACAAAAAAATAAGAAAATATAACAAAAATGACCATAAAATGGAGAGGGGTGGAGATGGAAAGTTTCGACCTTAGACTGGAAATTATCTCACAACTAATTGAACCTACATGTGAAATTTCATTTTTCAGTCGCTTTTCGTTTGACCTGCAGAGGTGAGCAAAGGTCAAAAACCACTTTTTTTGCACTGCGACCCCTCGAAATATTCATTTGTTTTTAACCAAACTCTAATAACATCAATCGGCCGCCAAAAAAGCCATGTATGCTAATATTGAACCAAATCGGACCCATAGCAATTGCTCGAGAGACGAAAATAAGAATTGTACCCTAAACAGATATATAGATATAAATATAAACTACAGACATTGGAAAAACCACCATAATCGTGTTCGGGAGGTATCAAAACATGGGAAAAATGATGTGCCCCCCATTTTTCTTCTAGTCATGCCTACCGTAATAGTCTAATTTTTCCTTGAAAAATTCGACTAATATTCCATTCTTTCTCCGAAATTCAAATCTTTTATGAAAAACTTCAATTCAAAATCGAAATATGTATATATAAAGACTGAAGTTGAGTAAAAACGTCAATTTTTCAAAAAAATTAAGAAAAAAAATTTAAAACAGAAGAGACCTGAAATCAAAACATTATTTAGCATTTATATATATATATATATATATATATATATATATATATATTTATAAAATAAATTTATATAAATAAATCGTAAACTATGCATTTGATCAGGAGGCAACGGAGGCATCTGATTGGTGCATTTATGTGTATGTATGATGTGCACGCAAATTTTCAATGTAAATTCATTAGGATAAAAAGATCATTTCACGTCTGGTTTAAGAAATATTTATTAACTGGACTGAAAAACATAACGTTTGTATTAAAACTAAATAAAAATCACTAATTTTTCCTTTTTTTTATAGCTATTTGGATTAGTTTTTTTCATAACAGACCAACAGTAATCCCCATGCTTCTCTCCCAAAATCCTTGATGTCGTTCTTCGAAAACCTTCTTGGTGAAAACGCTCCCTTGTAGGTCACAAGTTTTCAGGAAGAAAACTCAGATGCGACTGCAAAAAAATCCCAATAACATGACCTTGAGATCGCCTCACACTTTACATTGGTGTCCTTCATACTTTATTAAATTAATTAATATACGCATCATTTCATATCTATCTCTAAAATTCACTGCGTGTCCTATTGGTATAGACGGTTTTTTATTAGCATTGCGTAATAAAACAGCTTTTAAACCATAAATAAGCGCCTCCCTATGATATTTTTGAATAATTGCTTCAGAAAATCACGGAATATCAAGAAAATAATAATACTTTCCTTCCTTTTTGAAAATTTCTGAGTAAACTTTGCTTCTGTTTCTGAAAAACGTTACTTTTGTTTCTGGCAGAAATCATTTCCATGGTTATAAGCGTGAACGAAGAAGCTGTGCTTTAGATCTTGATCATTGTGAATCTCTTATAAGATCATTCAATTCTTTTTGGTTGATTAAATGTGGAATATTTTTTTGCTGAGAGAACTTGTCAGAATCACTAGATATCGATTTTAATGCAAGATCACTTCCATTTTCATCTAGTATATTTGCACTGACATTACCGGAACACAATGGATGTGGTAAATCTTTCGATTGTAATATGGGCTTAGTAACATACGGAAGTTTAATGAACTTTTTTCCTATTTATAATATCCTAATATTCGTAACACAAAAGTAACAATCACTTTCATGATTACTTCTTCTTCTTCTTCTTATTTTAAGACTGTCTTGTGTTTTCAAAGAGGCAGCCTAAGTTGTGACTCCGTGGACCAGCTCTCATACCAGCGCTTTGGTGGTCTTCCAGGCGGTCTACTTGTATTGGGTCTCTCTTCCTTTGCGATTTTCGCCAGTCGATCGTCGTCCATTCTATTGACATGATCTCTCCATGCTCTTCTTCTAGTTCTGGCCCATCTCACTATATCCGGAACGTCACACATTCTTCTGATTTCATTGCTTCTTATTCTGTCTCTTAGTGTTTTCCCTGTGATTGAGCGTAATGTCTTCATCTCGGTCGTTCTAAGAATCCGCTTAGTAGTTGCAGTCTCCGCTCTCGTTTCTATGGCGTATGTCATTACTGGTCTGACACAAGTTTTATATATCCGTGTTTTGCTTTCGATACTTGAAAATTTATTCCTCCATATCACGGTTCGGAATCCTGATATCCTAGATGCTGCTGTTATTTGCGTTTTGACTTCTTGTTTCAAGTTCCTATTGCTCGTGATTTTAACTTCTAAATATTTAAAAAACATAACCTGCTCTACACTTTTATTATAAATTGTCAGTTTGCATCTTCTTGGCTATCTCGCTATTGTCAAGGATTGTGTCTTTTGTGTCGATATGCTCATATTGAATTTTCCTGCAACTGTTTCAAATCTGTGTAGCAGGTTTTGCAGATTATCCTCATCTTCGGATATCACAACCGCGTCATCAGCGTAGCAAACTATCTTAAACTCATGTTTTCCCATTCTGTATCCTCTGCCTGCCGTTTTGACTTCTTTTGTGATTTCGTTCATTATAATATTGAAGAGTATTGGGCTGAGACTATCTCCTTGTCTGATCCCTGTTGATACTGGAGAGTTCGTTGTTTGCTCTTACATATGTGCTATTTCCGGTGTTCATGTCCCGAATGATGTCTATTGTCCTTTGGCTTACGCCTCGTTCTTTTAGTAGCTCAATGGTATCATGTAATCTCACTCTGTCAAATGCTTTTTTTAAGTTTATGAAGCACATAAACGCGGTTTTATTGTACTCTATGGCCTTTTCGGCAATCTGTCTTAAGATGAATATAGCGTCTATGGTTGATCTATTTTGTCTAAATCCCTGCTGTTCTTCGCTCATGCCGCTACTTGAGATTTCTTCTGCAATAATTTTTGTTAGTAATTTTGAAGTCGTGCTTAGGAGGCTGATCCTTCTATAATTATTTGGATCTTTCTTTTCCCCTTTTTCAAAGACGGGGATCGTTATGCTTACTTTCCATTCCTCTGGTACTTTTCTCAGGTCGTATATCTTGTTGAACATGACATGCATTTGGTCTATTAATTCATTGCCACCATATTTAAGAAGCTCGTTATTAATGTTATCCAGCCCTGGTGATTTCCTGTTTTTCATCTTGCGCATTGTTGCTTCAATTTTGTCTTTTGATATCAATTGTTGTTGGATGTCTTTTCCTTCCCCAGATATATTTTCTTGTTTCTGTTCTGTGGGTTGGCTTGTTATTGTGTCACCGTAGAGTTCATGGAAATACCTTTCCCATTCTTTTAACGTTATTGTTTTCGTGTGGATGTATTCATTGATTGGTCTTTTGATGTTCCTTATCATATTCCAGATCTTTTCATGATTACTAGGTAAGATAAATCTACAGCTTACGCAAACACATGAGGCACCCACTTTTTATCTTGATTTGCAATAGAAAATCCATTTTATAGAATCTAAGAGGTTCTCTTTTATGAAAATACAAACTGTTCATAAACATAACAAAAACGATCAGAATTTTGTTTAAATTTTCTACTCGACATTTCAAATTAATTCGAAACAATATAATTTGTTCGTTTGAAGCGAACAAATAAATAATAAACTGTCGTCACAACGTTAGGTATTTAAAAAAAAATTTAACTGCAGAAATAAATTTTCGGTTTGAGGAAGGTAGATCAAGATATTTATATTCATTTATTTTAGGGTATAAGTAAAAAGTTCAATTTTGTGAACTAGTATAATTAATAACCTTCAATAGAAATTAGTCAGTAAGTTTATTTATATGTCCTTCACAAAATCGTAAAGTATATATTTGATCATGGGATCTTTAGCAAAGTTGTTGTGCAAATCACAAAGATTTTTGAATGGTGCATTTATATTTGGAAGAAGAATTATGTGTAAATCAATTTTCCATAGATGTTATTCGGATACCTCGTTGACATCTAATATATTCAAATGCATTTTCCACGTCGTTCCTATACACTTATGCCTCCTAAGATACCTGTTCTTCATTTTAACTTTTCGTGCGAAGTTTAACGAATTTGCATGAAACACTTTATAAATAATCTAATAATATTAAATTGACCGGAAAAATTTCGCGGGCGAAGCCATGGCGGAAAACGCTAATATCTTTATATAGAACAACCAAACCTAAACAAATTTTTTATACTTATTGTCTATATTGTAACTAATTTTGTTACGGTATGAATATTTTCAGGTAGTTGATGGTTGGGAACTGAGAGGAGAATTTTTTCCGAGCACTCGAGACCATCAAAAACCTCTAAGGGCAAGATTCAATGAATTTTGTGGTGAAAGAAAAATTAAGAAAGTATTCACTAGCTCTCAAAATGTTGCGCTTATACAGTACAGGATGCCTACCCGGGGGACCAGTTTTAGCTTCACAGTTAGATTCGTGAAAAATCCCACTCGTAAGTAAAAATATTTCACAATTAAGCCCCGAATATATATTCAAATGTATTTCAAATATATCATAACGAATTGATGTTTGATATGGAAATTGGAATCATTTATAATTCCATAAATAATAAATGGGTCAATAAAGAAAAAATCATAATTTCATGAAAGCTCAGTGGAAAGCACAAACATTTTATAATATCTGTTTGAAGTATTGAAATATATCACCACTAACGCTAGAAAAGTTACAAATACTAATTTTATTTCATGAAGGGATAATAACCTCGTTTAAAAATATCAAGAAAATATTGCGGTGACTTGTAGTGTGTTAGCTAATACTGACTATCTACATCGGCATAACCAAGTGTGCAACATCATCCACCAGACACTGGACAACAAGTTCGGTCTTCTCAATACGTATACACCGTATTACAGGTACCAGTCGCAGAAGGTGCTCGAAAATAACAATGCATCTACCACCACGAAAGCCGGATTGTCTAGTAAGCGCATGAAGCCGACCTGTGAATTCAATCCATTTATTATGTGCTCCTATTTCATAGTAATCAACATGAAGACCGATATGACCACCTACCGATACCCCTTACATCGTGATTTTGCTTAGAGGTACCCAGAATTGCAGCACTTAACGGAACAACGAATGGCTGATCAGAGAAGGAGTATTGTGAAGAGCAATTTGCTTTCTGCGCTTATCCTGCAGGAAATACGAGGAGAGGTCCTTCTATATATTCAAACAATAGATGCAAACGGTGCACACGGTGATACCCACACTAGCGAACATGAAGATAAAATTAGCAGCAATCAGACTATACCCGATTTAGACAATACCTAACCAAATATCGTCAATAAAGTGTCACTCTAAATACACAAGGCATTAGCGGAATTTGAGGGCACAAACCCTATACGTCGTCTAATATTACCTACATTCACTTATTTATTGCATAGTAGTACTTCGTTTACATAATCAGGAGATATACGTGACAAATATCCGTACCAATAACACCAACAATAAATCCTGGTGGCAACGCCGAATCGAACGATCTATCGATAATATTATGAGCGAAAAAGGACGCCTAACGAAGTACAATAATTGTGCACAACCTTCTAAAAGCTTGAGAAACCACAACAGAAAAATATTAAAGGAAATAGGTACTTACAACATCCAGAACATCAACATTTGCTGCATGGGCTGAATGCAGAATACAAAAATTTATCGGGACACATTAAGTGCACAAGAAAAAGCTATAGAATAACAATTGTCATAGCAACTAAATAGTATTTTACAGGAAACTTGTAGCTACGACCAATAACAACACCAATCAACCTATGGCATTAAATCAGATGTTGGAAAAGTCTGGTCCCCATTGTGGTCAACTCCCAAAATCCACAAGAAAAATGCCGACTGGATAGCAGCCGAAGAGATGCGATTGAATATTGTTTCAATGCAGTTTGCTGATTTTCACGGACGAAATCCAAAATACTAACAACGGGAAAGCACCCGTTGCACGGGAAAGTTGATAATATCTGAAATAAGGAATCCCCGAACGTACTCAGGGAATTAGCAAAGCAATTTTCTCACCTCCTACAGATCCCAGATGATATATCAATGTTCCACTGGGGTCCACTCATTTGCTTCCAATGAGCTCCCAGGCTGAAGACCTCTACCTCAATCAGTACTTAACCATTTATATAAGATACTACTTGCATCACTAACAGAATTTATAGGCGTCGAGGAAAATAACATCTCTAGATATTCAATTAATGAAGGAGTCATGAACTATTTATAATTATAACAATGAAGTGTATGAAATCATTTAATATCAGAATACAGAGTATTGAATGTTTTTGTTTGAACATCCTAAAATTTTTGTTTATGGACCTCACAATTTATGATTCAAAATGAGCTGTGTCCGCATTTTTCAAGGTTCTCAGAACATGTCTGTTTTCTCGAGAGCATAGACAATATTCCATTATATGGGATATCGGAAATTTTAGTAGGTTAATAATGCCGGAACATTTTTTAAATAATCTTTCTATAGTGTTCCAGAACAAAACTTGGAAACGCATTTTGAGATTTGTCTGATGTCTAGCCTGTTAATTCAATATTATTTCCTGCAATTTTTATCCCGATCGTAGTAAAAGTAACCAAGGAGAGATCTAGATATTTTTTGTTTTTTTTTTCAACACTTTCGACTACTGCTCGGGTCCATTTACTCTCACCACCGGAAAAACAAAGAAAAGCTAACACAGATACAAACGAGGAAATTAACATTAACAGCCGTTTTCTTAGATTACCCAATTATAAAGATTGTTAATGTGACAATTTAAGTTATTGTGTCAGATATACTTTGACTATATTCATAGAATTCGAAATCTGTAACGTTATGTGTTTTGAAATATAATTTTTATCTAATACATTATTTCTGAACAGACTAAAGTGAATGTTAACTGACTTATTTTCTGTGCCGGAAGCGTGGCCAATCCTAACTGAAGTGCTGACTTGAACCTGCAGCTTTTTTAAAATTTGATCTCATTCTATTGATCATGTTTTTTGTGTATCTCACTGTGGATTGGATTCAACAGAATTTCTATAACCATGAATTAAGTTAAGAATAGTTCAAACATTTTTCGGTTTTCAAATTTAAATTGCCAATTCAGGTAATATTGAAATTCACAAATAAATTTTCGGATTGGTTGAAAATATTTTGTCGGGGAAACAGCCGTACGATTCCGACGGCTCCGGACACAGCTTAACATGATAGAAAGTATAAAAAAAATGGTGGGTAGTACCATACTTTGGGTAACCATCTATGTTTTACTTGTTACTAGAAGAAAAAGTAGCTATTACTATACCATGTTTCAATAATAAAGAGAGTAGTGGAATATTGCAATAAAAGTCAATCCGGGCGGGAGTTACGAAATTGGTAATATGTACCCAGTGTTTTTATTAGAATAATAATTGTGGCTTCATAAAGTTTTGAGTGTTGATCAATCAACTTGTACCTCACATGAGACACGTTACAATATCAGAAAAAAATAACCACTCAAAGGTATTTTGTTGACTTGTTTTATTTTCACACGCTCCTGATTTAAAAAATAAATTAGAGTAAATGGGAATTTATTTTTCCATATTCAATTTCAAAATTATGTCAAAAGCAAATTTCGAAATAAAAATTCTCTCATTTCATGGATAAAGATAAAAGTAATATGTAAGCAATCTTGAACCACATGTAATTAGGAAAGTTTCATGATTAAAAATTAGATTGGCTTTTCAGTATCACTCAAGTCGAATATTATCAGTTTTATTCTGGAAATTATGATATTTCCTTCAGGAGAACACATGTTTTGAGCTGAAAAAATGATTGGACATAATAAGAAAGTTCTTGTAGCTTGACTGCAAGATAATTATTATTGGATCATAATTATTTTTTGCCTAAGAAATGTCACTTCATGCAACACGCAATTCATTCAAAAATAATGAGAAAAGATATGAGAGGAAACGCTGAAGCAGAGAGAAATTCGTTGGATAAAATTTGGTAGGATGAGGAAAAAAAATTATAGTAGTAGGGTTTGTTGGAGTGGGCCCTGATATAGGATATCGACCTCTGCAGGGCTGGAGTTGTGGTGGTTACGTGGGGTTGTGCTTCCTAACTTTTCTATAAGATTTTTTTCGATTTTTTGATTTCTCAATAAAATTACAACCTCTGAAATCTTACATGGAATGTTTTAATTGCTTTTCACACATTATCAATGAATTGAAATTGTTTTTACTCATGGCGAATGCTGCATTGGGCTGGTATTCTTTGGATTTTGTTCACCTTTAGCAAGATGCAGCTCAATCACATTACTTCTTTCCAATTATATTTAATTGAAAATTACCCAACAAATTGTTGTTTTGAAAGAAGTGTTACATAGATTGTTTATTTTTGAATTTTATATCTGATAGGAAATTTCGAGAATAGCAAGTCTTATAATTTGAATTCTTGGCACCATAATGTTATCCAGAAAATTTTCTGTTGTAGAATTTACGCTCTTACTGATAATATCAATATATCACAAATATTGTTGTTATTATATCCATTAAGATTTAGATGTCATTCCATCACTAAATACTTTTCATAGCTGATTAAAGATAGCGATTCATTGGAATAACGAATCAACTAAATACACAAATTATGCAATGTATCAAATAATACTTAATTTGCAGCATGTAACGTGTTTTTCCAATCGGATGAACTTGAGCCCATTTACACCCTTAGAAATTACGGCAAGAGAGTGAATTGCAGTCTAAGTACACTATTTCCAGCTGCAGTCAATACCGTGGCTCTCGACGTTGGTGTAACTCCAAGCATACAAAGAGGAATTCAACTAGAAACGGGCACAATTCATAAGGTTTGCTATCATATATTATAATGTGTATCTCTTAAGTTAAGATTTTCTATGCTCATGTTGATACTATTTAGTTTATTACAGAAGAGAAAATTGATTTTTACCGACAGATGAAAAACTTTTCGATTTTGCCTTATGTGGTTCTATCGCTCATTAATATTGATTTGAGAGGGAGAATGGCTTGTCAGTTGTATCTATCAGGTTGTTCAGTTTTTGAAAGAACTTACTTCGGATTGAGTTATCAGTTTTCGAATCCACGACGATGTGCATTTTTAAGTTTGCCTTGTAGGTACACAATTCCTAAAAACAATTTTGTAATCCGGAATTTGAAACCTGTAGGACATGAATGTGGCAGAAGGATTCCATTGATTGGAAATATTGAATTGAAGAATAAAATTGGAACTTCACGTGTTTTTGTTGGTAATTTCTGTCAAATATTTCATTAACTTGACGTGAAGGCAAATTCTGAGTGAGAGACTTTTGTAATTAATTCAACAGAAGACGAGTAATCGTCCTCAGAGACTGAAGATAAACTATTTCTGCAGTTTTTGAAGACGATAACTTGTCAGTGTTGGTGTAGTGGTAGTGTAAATAGTATGTCGAGAATGAATATCAACGGCTACAGAAATTACATTTTAGCTAACATAGTTGTTTATTGAAGAAAATCGAAATTTATTTGGCCGCCAAGCTAATCCAATTGTTGTGTACATTTTACTTAAAAGTTTGAGTACCTGTATTCGATCGTTAACCTCGAACTTACCCAAATGGTGAGTGTGTCTAGCTATGAAAACAATATAATTTAAATTCAATAATAGAGGAGGATAAATTGAAGCAAATATTTATGTAATCTCTCCAGTCAACAGTAGAGACGAATAACAATTAGAATTGGATTAAGAAAACTAATTTTAACATGAAGAAAGCTCCTTCAGTTTATAAAGAAAATAAACATGGAGTGCAATTTCATAGGATAGAAAGAGTGGCCATTTTGTTAAGAAATACTAAGCAAACTTCATCTCACATCGAGTTAGGAGCTTGAAAATTATAAATTAGCTCTCGTTTTCCCACTAACTCAATTTTCTTACTAAAAATATGAAACGATAAGGTGACAAAAGGTAACAATGATAATCTAATAGTTGTTTAAGAAGATACAGTTTTTATTAACGTATTGAAGTATAGTTTCGCTACTTTTACAAAAATCATAATCTAATGGAGCAATAACTGCAAAACTAACTTTGTAGGGAAAAAAAAATACTCGGATAAAGCTGAAGTTGAATTGAACGAGACAGTAATGACTGGTTCTTCCAAAATTTTTCCTATGTTTCCACTTTTTAAATGGCTCACACGCAAAGTGATCTGTTCTGATAATAGAATCCACGCTAAATTTGATAGATATATTTAATTTTTGATAGTACCTATTTTTTAGCAAGTATTATAGGTTTTTGAATTAGTTAAGTTATTCTCCACGCGCCATAGATTGGTATTTACATACATGATAATCTGGTAAATTTCATAGACTGTTTTGAGTGTAATTGAAGATATTAGAAGAAAATCGAATTAGCTATAAAAGCAGTACCCAACAGTGGACGGATGTTCACATATAGATAGAAGAATGAAAAATACAAAAAATATTCATTCAATTTTCTACATTTTTTGTCTCTGTTTATAAACGAAGATCAATTACTCCGTTACCTGGAAATATATTATAACGGAAAAGTAAGCCATGGCAAAGAAAACAATTAATGGATTTTTCATACCAATTAGTTAATTTCATTTTGTTTGGTACACAAATACTGACATAAACAGTTATTAGCCATTGGTTACAGATAGAGGGTGAGTACTGCAATCTAAAGAGGCAAGAGATTCCAATTTACCGGCAAAAGGCAAAGACAAAATCTTAAAAATCATCTTAAAATCATTGATCAAGAAAACAACAAATATTCCAGAAATTTGACTGTGTATATATATAATATATTATCTCTTTTTAGATGAATTAATTCTTAAAAGATATAATACAATTCTTCTGGAAACGTAAGATGGTTGAAGCGTACGGAGTTAACTAGTTTAGATTGTATGCTCCGACATTACCAAACTTATCTCAGAATCCACATTTGTCGGCTAAATTTCAAAGAAATCATTTTTCAAAATCAAAATTGGCAAGATTTTTTCTTTCCTATTGAGTAATTTGTTATATTAAATTTATAAATCTTTACTCAATGAGAAAAGAAACGATAAAACGTTCAGAATTGTTCTATATTTTTAAATTATGATAATACTAGGTATGGGGGACATTGTTGGTTCAAGTTGCCTAAAGTAATCAGTTATAGTCACCTTTGTGCATCGTGTTGTCGTTTTCGTAATCCACCTAAAAGGCAATGTGGATCAGCAGTGATCCTGGTTGTATTGATAACTGACTTAGCTGCGGTATTTTCGCCGTCCATTTTAAGAAGGTTTAACTCATCCTCAGGCAATCATTACTGTTTTCAAAACTCATTAGTTGTGATTCACTACTGATCATATATTTTTTAAATGAAATTTTTCAATTCTTTCAAATGGAATTTATACGATCCCCTTCGTTACATGAGAGCTTTTATATGATTGTTTCCGTTTGATTCATGAACATTTCCAATTCTGTACTCTGAGACTAGTAAATTTAGCAATCTGTTATGCTGTTAATAAAAATTAAATCCAATGCCATAAACTGAAAGAATGGGGATAAATAACAATACTAATAACAAATTCTGGAGTTATAACAGAATCTTGAACGATTCTCAGAACTTCATTTAACCCTTATTGGATGGTATTCCATAAAATATATCCCGGATTTTCTGAGCGCCGAGGCAATAAATTGTTTATGACCAGGGTATAATCTAATGAAGGGAATATGAAAAATTCATTAAAAACCCTAATTAGTTAATTTGCTTTCATGGAAAATCCACACGATTTCTTCTCGTAAAGCCATAAACGTACTTATTTTAAATATATTATTTAGATCTTTTTTTGGTCGTAGATAGTGAATTCAAATCGGCCAATATTTATATGCAGGAAGATTTTATATGGTGGGATATTTATTTTATTTATTATTTCATATTGTGGTTCTATGTAGTTAAGAAACTTCCTTAACGACAAAAATTGTTTGTTGTTTTTTATATTTGTGAGGAATTTCATTTAGTTGATGTTGTAATTGGATATCAAGACCAACAGTGGGCTCATCATGTATACTTTGCATATGGTATAACGAGAACGCATAAACCATTTCGATAATTTCAATTTTTGAATGACGAATACTGATGGATATTCTAAAAAATTGATGCATAAGATCTAATATCCCAATTAACAGTCTGCCGAAAAACCAGTTTTTCAAAATGCAGACTTATTAGTACCTTTGGATTTCGGAAATAATGAAGAGGATAACGGTATCTCAGAAAGCTATGAGGAATAGTGTGTCGAGCAAAAATTTACGCCAGATAGCAATTGTGGCGAGCTACATTCGATTGTTCAAAAAGAGTTAAATGATTTAATACGTGATTCGGGAGTGTCAAAGCAATAGTCAGAGCTTCTTGTTTTCCGTCCTAAAAAATGGAATTCACTTGGTGTTAGTTTATAGACTTTATAAAATATAGTTTAGGAGATATGATATCACATAATGGAAATTTGCAGTTGCCCAATCAGTCACAATAAAAGAAACTCACAAAAATATGCCACAAGTGGTGTATATGTAGTGATTTAAAAGCTATCGTAATTTTAGTACATCAAGGAGGGTTTACGAAATATTGCTGTTTTCCTTTGCTTGGAGGATAGTCGTGGATTGAATAAAAACTATGTAAAGTAAATTAGTGTATGTGTCTCTTGTTGCCCCAAAAATAGATGCAAATTACGAGCAACTAGTTAATGAAATTTCTTTCCTATAATACGTTTGGCTTCCGAATGTTGTCCAAAATTCTTTTTCTCTGTTCCCATTTATGATTTTTTTTCCTGAGAACTGCCAAAGAGTAGAACGAAAGGCTTCATCAAGATATCGGAACAATGGAAATTCGGTACCATGGTTAATGAGATCCATCCATGACGGGTAATTTAGGCTGGTGTTTGATGAACTATATAACCCACAAAAAACAAAATTGAATATGGAGAAATAAATATTTTTGATTTTGATTAAATCGATTTTATATCAGTTATATAATATGTCCTTTTTTAAAGGAACAAAAGACCTTACACATTACAGCTGTTTCGATGCATTATCGTATTCAGATAATGGTCAAAATACATTCCTCAAAGGAGATAACATATTAGTGGCATAAAAGAATTCAAGAAAACATCTTTAGACTACATTTTCTGGTACTTTAGATCAATACTATTCCTTATCTCTAACATCTATTCGGTAAACAAGTGCCTTCAAGTTCTGATTTGAATTTCAAAAGAGATATAACTTTGATTTATTCATTAGTTTTTTACAAGTAATTAGTGATTGAAGTTTCATATGTGATGGTTAATCATAGCGTTTGGAATAAGACTTAATGTGCGAGATACAGAATGTACGATTCACCCTAACCTTCCGGTTCTCCTGTATACAGATTCCATTTTATAATTAGAATAAAAAATAGGGCATTACAAATCAATCGATTGAGAGATATTTCGTATAGATGGAAAAACGTCCCTAAACCAGACTTCACAATCCAAAATTCGCTACTCTTTTCTAATTGGAATCGAGCAAATGTTGAATAACCCAAGTTTGCCCAGATATCTTTTGATAAAATTTGATTATTACGTAAACACAACAAACGACGTCGAAGTTTTTGAATGTCATTTCATGCAATTTGCTTATCACCTGATTCCATAAATATTGTCGGAACACATGATAAGCCTATTTCCATAAGACCTCTTCTGATTGTAAGTAAGCTTCTGCATGATATATTTTTCATCTACGATTTCTAGTGATAACGTAATTGAAATTGGTTGATGTAGAGAAAAGTTTATACTACAAACCGCTATAATTGAGAGAATATTATACTTTGAATATTTATGGAAGTTTGTAACATCCCTTAAATTAAAGGAACGCCAAAAATAAACTTGTTAGAAACTATCTGACATTCATAGGTAGAGACCAGAAAGTTGGAACAACCTGGTGCATCTTTTTTTATTGTACGTTCATATATACAAAAAGGAATAACTGACAACTCATAAGAAATAGCCGCCAATTTGGGCGTTAAGCCTCTCGAATTTAACTAATTAAAAAGCTAATTTATATGATTTTACTTCAAAGGAAAGCAAAATTTCTATCTACTCTATATAAATTCTCTTTGCTTTGACATTTTTGGAAATATCTGGTGAATTATTCTATATCCTAAGCTGTATTTGCTCCAATTAATATTCAAATTGAGTCCAAAATCTATAATGTTTTCATACGTGTAGGGAGAATCAATTATTATTTCACGATATGCTCAAAGTTGACATTGGCTCTTACGTTTGGTGAGTTACATACGATAGAAAAAAATTATTCGTTTTTGCGTGAATAATGTAATCAATCTTAGTCAAATCCTCCACGAGCCGTCTAAAATAGAATCAATTAATCATCATGTGCATTAGTACAAAAAATTGAAATAATTGAAGTGTCTGGAAAATGATAGATAAAACTGTTATCGACAGGTTTCGGAGGATATTTTCAATGGCAATGAAAATTAATCAGATTATGCATCTTTACCTTTATTATTTCGCAACACCAATGAATTTAATCGTAATATTTGCTTGTTATTGATATTATTAATAAACAAATACAATTAATTTTGAGATATTCTATCAATTTCTCAAAAAATGACCAAATACAATTTTAGCGTCAGTAGAATGTATACGAAGGAAAATGGAGAATGAAATTTATATTATAAACCAAAGAAAAACTAAACAGTTTAATTCAAACTGCAATTGGCAGATTAAATGCGATTAAACATTGAGGTGCGGGGCAAAATATGAAATTATTCTGCTAGGATAATTTACGACTTTTATTAATACCTACAGTACCTGGCCACTACTCACTACATGATTCCATGTAAAATATTATTACCGAATAATACGAAGGTCGTCATGTTGTCATACGCTTGCTATTTGAGTTATTTACAGATATTGAAACATTTATATTGTTCAAAAAATGGAATGACCAACAGCAGTGTGCCGATCGCTTCGACTTTTTACAATGAAGCACTTGAACCACCGTGTTTCGCTGTTTTTCTGAATTCAAGCGTGGTCGCACTTCGCTACATGATGAATTTCGTGATTGTCTTCCGAAATCGGCTGTTGTTCCAGAAAATTCCGATGCTGTGCGTAAACTGATACTACAAGATCGTCAAGTGACATACCTTGAGATTGAGGCATTCTTGAACGTTACACTCGCATACATTCAATATTATATGAACATTTGGCTGTAAAAAGATTTGTTCGTTCTGGATATCTTGACAATTGCTCAAAAAAAGGTAGTGTCGTGCAAAAAAATTGAATCGCGTTGTTTTAAGAGACGCCTTTAAGATCGTGACAGGCGTCTAATCATGCATAAATCTTGCATGAAAGTGAATGGGTTCCAATTTCGTAGATGTACTGATCTTGTCTCATTATTCCCTTGCCGCTGATGACTGACTAAATTATTACTTTGGTGGGATGTTCAATCGTTGGAAGGACACAGTCAGAATGATACTTTTCTGCATAATATCGAATGTGTTTTCTTTACTGAAGCACACCCGTCAAAAATTTGAAAAATATAACAACTTGTACGTTTCTTTGCTTCATTTATCTGAAAATGTATGAATGTTTTATCAAATTACAATATCTTACCCATCTCCAAAAGTCCACACCATGCTTTTGTTTGGCCTATTTCAGGCGCATTACTTTTATTGCAGCTGTCAACTTGGGCTTTCTGGTTAGACGACAAGCTCTAAAATCTACTTTTCCCAATTTTTTTCGAACAGTGCGCTCAAAAAATTTACGCTCGCATCGTATTTTCCAGACAAATTTTCTTCAAACATCTCTCCGAGAGTGGAGTGAAAACTGGTTTTTTACCGGATTTTTTCTTTCTTTTCGGGCTGTATTTTTACCTCGACTCAATTTTCTTCTGAGTAGTAAAACAATGTCAAACAAAAAACCACAGAAACACCTCACACAATTCCAATACAGGTTTTAACTTGTTACGTTCATGTAGGTAGTTTATGATAAATCTTTTGCATAAAAAGCAATAACTTTATAGTTTAAATATACAATTGCAGCATGAAATATAAGATCATAATGAAGTACAGTGCGTCTAGTAATTTGGAGATACGGAGATCGAGAGATAGGATCTTATTTAGGCATATTTTAGTAAACTAGAATTGAAAACTATTTTCGCACTACTTCAATTTTGTTAACCTTCATGGGAGAGTACTAATAGTTGTGCGGATTTAGGTGGTTGGAACCTCCAAAATTCCAGCAATGAGTCAGATTCACATTGAATTATTTGAAAGAAATGAATTAGGTTGCCGACCGAAGTGCATTCTGAGAAATGCAGTCTATCAAGTTACTAGAAACATCCATTACTTGGTTAATAACACATGCAATGGAACTAAATTTGATTCCTATCAGTTTACGAGGGCGCTAATTTCAAATATGACCCCCATATTCATTGGTCGCCTACCTAAAATGAAGGATTAGCGATTACCGTCATCTGTGAGACTTGAAATTCACTCTCAAATGAATTTTACTCACTTTTTTTTTAGTAGCTAATTCTATTCTAATATTCATCTTAACTTATCGGCGTTGGGTGTTAGGAAACATTAAGTTTTCAGTATATTTCAGAAAAGTTTATTTTATTCAAAATATGTGAAATAACAATAGAATTAAATTTACTTATCACATTCGCGAAATGTACCTATGTAAATATTACGAAATCTGATTGCTAAGGTAATCTTAAATAAAAATCTAAATTGCTACCTTATATGTCGATTTTTATGTCTTTTACGCGTACAAATAAAATAATGGTGTTCTAGGTATCTAGAGGTTAGTCGTTGATGTCAAATTTGAAATCAGAAACTAGTCTAGTTTCGTTTGAGGCTGAATATCATGAGATGACGTTCATCATCAGTAATATCAAGCTGCAGGCTGTCAATTGACAAATTTCATAAATCTCTGGAAACTTTATCAAATTTAATTTATTACATTTAGGAAAGATCTCAATATTTTTGTGTCCAATTTTTTTTTATTTGATGAATAAGGAAGTGGGAACAAAAATCCCTACAAGTGTTTTGTTTGCATTTTATTCTAGGAAACAATAGTTACTACCCTACATTTACACAAATTGTAAATAATCGACTTAGCACCTGGTGAACTCGCTTCCCTAATTTTTGTTTTTAAACCTTGCATTAAATTATGGAATAATGAATCTGGCCCTTGCCGAAGTTTGTTGAAAGCTCTCTTTCCTCGTGTGTAGTTATTTACCAACCTCAGAATATATGTTTTGTTAAAAATTTTGCCAAAAACGTTCTCAATAAACAGAGTATTCAAATCTACGAAAGCTTTCATAACGTCCTTTGCATAAGCAGTTGCTATATTTGGCTAAAAGACAAAATTTTCACTCATTTTTATAAATTTTGGAGGTTATAGAATTTCCAGAAGGTCAAATGTATGCTTAAGAAAGACCACGAGAAGATATCGCCAATAATTTCGAGTTGAATTTTTTGTGTCTTTTGAAACACACTTCTGAATTGACTTCCAAACCTTTAGCGAAGTTTTGATTTTTGTTATATTTGTTTCTCTCAAGAATATTTCAAGACTGTGCCGATTCTCTTAATTTTGAACCTACATTTTGTTCCTTTAGAATGTTGCTTACATATTTCTAATCGATTTCATTTTTCACAAATTGACTTCCAGTTTTCTTTGAGTCGATTTACCCAAAGCTTCTCTCTTCTTTTATGACATTTTTTCTGCTTTTCCGCCTGATTCTGATTTTATTTCAATCGAAAAACCTGTCTCATCACATTGACATCGATATTCCCATTTTTACAAAGTTAATAACCGTAAATGATTTCTTCAGATTTTGATTTTGTCAATAAAACTTGGGAATTGTTTTACCTCGTTTGTTTTCTTCAAGATTATCAATATTTGAAACCAAAGCGGTGCACAAAATGAACGCGAACATAACGTTGTGCATGTATATAAATAAATTTGAATTGTGATTTTGTATTATTTAAAATATATTATATACTTATTTTACTGTATGAAATGTGTAGAGAAATATGTACAAAGCATAGCGTTGTGGGTGACATCTCTCGATCGGAATAGAAATATCTGCAATTATTTTATTACAACAAATTTTAAAACGAACGAAATAGATCCAGACGAATTTTTCAAACATAGTGAACATGAGTGAATCGGGGTTAATATGAACAACTTTTGAATAATATATTACAATTAATGAAACATTTAATAAGAAAACCTGATTTTCGATTGTATCCAGAATTTAATCACCTGTTCTTGTCGTGGAATTTTCTACCAAATTTTAGTTTTTTGTATACAGCGGACTATTTGTTATATAAACATTCATGGGCCCGTACAAATTCTATCAGTCTTTTACTTAGAGAAGTCATTTTTCAGGGTATCTGCAACTACAAACTACACTAGAAAAATGAGGTTATGATTTTTGATATTCAGCGACGATCAGCGCGTAAGATATAGAAAGTTTCTTAACTTCGACGTCAAGAGCAAGTTCAAACGCGATCACTGTGTGCGTTATCACAGTTTCTCAACAAGTTGAACTTTGACATTTATGAGCGTCTAGAGCGCGACATGCTGGCATTCATTGTTTATACCGCTTAAACTTCTAACAGAGACGTAATATTAGAGAAACAATTAATAACATTCTTAGTATATGGTAAATGTCTATTTTACTTTCTAAAAACGTACGGATTTTATTTATCCCCACATCCTTACTTGATAAAACGAGAACGAAAAATAATATTGTGTAATTATTCAATCTCCAATATTGGTTGTTATTTCATTGAATGTTTTGTTTTTAAGAGATTACATTACATCGATATTATGTCAATCAGAAGATGCACTCATGTTCCAATTTTATCAGATCGAATCACCTTTTTAAATCTAACAATTTTCTCATAATTCACAATCTTGAAACTATAACCTTCTGATAAACACTGCGTCTATGTATTACATAGTTTGCTTGTCACATTAATTATATGATAGTTAATTCATCAACCAGAAAAGTGCAGCTACTTCCTTATATCCTTAATAAAAAAAAGCCGTGAGCAGCAGAGGTCCATCACGAAAGACGAATTTTTCGTCGAATGAAGAATTTAATTAATACACAAACAAATCTTTCCATAAAATGAATTTCTTTGAAATGATATCAATTCTCAATCTTATTTCTTTATATGGAAAATTTGCTATTCCTCAATAACTTTTCATTTCACAAGTTAACTCTCTCTCTCTCTCGAATGAAAATTCATAATTTCAATAGACCCGGGGTGGTCTCGAACCCTCTTGTTCAATTCCATTTGACAACAAAGAAAAATTGTCATAATGACAAGAAATTTCGAAAATGGGAAGTAAAAAAATCACCCTAGCAAAGATCATACTAAATAGGAGGCGGTCCAGTTCAACAATTACAACGATCAAAATGATGTCGGGCGTTTTGTGCTAGAAGAACTGAAGAAGAAAACTTTGAACTTGAGAAAGACAATTCTTCCACATCACCCCTACTTGCATGCGAGGTTCGAACCCTCTAGTTAAACCTTTTCTGGCCAAAAAATAAGAAAATATAACAAAAATGACCATAAAATGGAGAGGAGTGGAGATGGAAAGTTTCGACCTTAGATAGGAAATCATCTCGCAACTAATTGAACCTACAGTGAAATTTCATTTTTCAGTCGTTTTTCGTTTGACCTGCAGAGGTGAGCAAAGGTCAAAAACCACTTTTTTGCACTGTGACTCCTCGAAATATTCATGTGTTTTCAACCAAACTCTAATAACATCAATCCGCCGCCATGTATGCTAATTTTGAACCAAATCGGACCCATAGCAATTGCTCGAGAGACGAAAATAAGAATTGTAGCTTAAACAGATATATAAACTACAGACATTCGAAAAACCATCATAATCGTGTTCAGGAGGTCTCAAAACATGGGAAAAATGATGTGCCCCCCATTTTTTTTCTAGCCATCCTTGAAAAATTCGACTAACAAGTTGTTGGTAATGTCATGATCATACGAATTTTGTTATCCTTGAGCACATCAATAATTGAACTGAATAGATACATAAATAAAATAATATACAGTATACACACGAAAACTACAATGAATAACGATATTACCCTTTGAAATGTGCATGTGAAATTTTTATATATAAAAATAATGTACATTACAGTTATACATTGTGAAAATTAAACCATGATGAGAATTGAAAAAATTAAATATACGGCCACGCTGAAGTGTGTAATTACTTGTATTAAAAATCACAATTAAGATCAATCCAGTGTGTAAAATTCTCAGAATTAAATAATAGTATTAGAATACAAGTTCTTTACAGCGACCAGTAGTATGCCTTAAAAATTTTGGCGAAAATCTTGAATACATAAAACCACTTTCACATAATCTATTCACATACTGTTGAAATGAGTTATCTTTATTATTTTAGTGCCAAAAACGAGGACTTGATGATTACGTCGAAGTAGGTGGATCCTTCGGTCTGGACAACAGATATATGCAAGTAGCAGATTCATTTTGTGGACTAAACTCAAAACCAGGTGATTTTTTATTTTTATTCAATATTGAAGAACTAATCAACATGGTTGAATGGTTGCACAGTTATCTGTAAGCAATATGAAGCTTCATCATTTTATTATATAGCTACTACCTACTGTCTTTTAATGGCTCGTTTCAATGTGCTTTTTCAAGAGAACTAGCTTTAACCCGCGGCTTCGCTCGTATCGAATCTATTAAATAAGTATCAGAAATCATTATAATAGAAGAGAACTGTGTAGCTATATTAGAACCTGTGATATAGATCTTTGAATGTAGAAAAATTGTCAAAAACCTACAAAAATCCACAACTCCACATTGAATGTCCGCGCCTAGCTCCTCTCCAACTCAACCGATTTAAGTGTTCAAAAACTCAAAAGAAAGAAGGTGTTTAAGCGAGTGTTCTTGAACCAAAACGAACTCTATAGCTATATTAGAACCTGAGATATGAATATTTGATTGTAGAAAAATTTCCAAAAACCTACAAAAATCCGTAACTCCACATTGAGTGTCCGCGCTTAGCTCCTCTCCAACTCAACCGATTTAAGTGTTCAAAAACTCAAAAGAAAGAAAGTGTTTCAGCGAGTGTTCTTGAACCAAAACGAACTCTATAGCTATATTAGAACCTGAGATATAAATATTTGATTGTAGAAAAATTTCCAAAAACCTACAAAAATCCGTAACTCCACATTGAGTGTCCGCGCTTAGCTCCTCTCCAACTCAACCGATTTAAGTGTTCAAAAACTCAAAAGAAAGAAAGTGTTTCAGTGAGTGTTCTTGAACCAAAACGAACTCTATAGCTATATTAGAACCTGAGATATAGATATGTGAATGTAGAAAAATTGCCAAAAACTTACAAAAATCCACAACTCCACATTGAATGTCCGCGCCTAGCTCCTCTCCAACTCAACCGATTTAAGTGGTCAAAAACTCAAAAAAAGAGGGTATTCAGCGAGTGTTCTTAAACCAAAACGAAGTCTTTATCTTGAATAGAACCTGAAATATTGAGGATAGAACGTGTGTATGTGAAAAACTCCCATTTGAGTATAACTTGAGAATGGTGAAAATTAGATGAAATCCGATGGTGGATGGCTGATCTGTGCATCAATACCATTCATTGAAAAAAAATTAAGCAAATCGGTTGGGTAGAACGCCTGAACTTTAATATATAAGATCTGATATTTGTCTGCACGATATATTCATTTGCAAGTAAATATGCTGTATCAGTTTACAATGAACTGTTTCCAAATAACAAAATTCGATTTA
Organism: Diorhabda elongata; assembly: GCA_026230145.1. Classification (NCBI taxonomy): domain Eukaryota; kingdom Metazoa; phylum Arthropoda; class Insecta; order Coleoptera; family Chrysomelidae; genus Diorhabda; species Diorhabda elongata. The sequence continues at coordinate 41,870,012 of CM047926.1, forward strand.
AAATGTTTACTATTTTACTCACACTCTAAATCAATTTGATACCCACAGTACGAAACAAGAGAATCCATACTTCTCTATTCTAATTCCCATCAAGACAGATACGCATAAGCTGAAAGAGTTTAATATGATCAAATGTAACAGTGAACATCTTCCTCTCTCTACTGAATTCGTTTCTATTTTCAAATTGCCTAGACTTAATTCACATCGCTAGTATCCAACAAAATAAATAATTTTTTTAAATTATAGCCTATAACTGATATAAACAAACACTCTAAAGGATTCAATAATTCAACATTTAAAGTTGCTGAAGAAGCCATCAATAGAACTCTATTAAAAATAAAAAAGTAATGGAATGAAACATAAAATAAGTTTTAGCTTTTATAGCTTATCTTTATAATGTAGTTTTTTATAAACTTAGGGGCAATATTCAAACTCAAAATAAAATGAAATTAAATATACAACATATATATTTAAAAAAGTTTATATGAATCTTGAAGCAATTCGAATCCAAATTCCAATCCAAATCTTTGGTTTAGAATACAATTGAATGGATATACGACCAAAAATCCAATTTCTTGAAAAAATAATGTAAATTCGTGTAATCCTTAAGACATATTTGAAGTTTATGCAAATTATTGTGATATTTCAAATTCAGTGGAATTGTTCTGAAAATCTTCGAATTCATCTGAAACGATAACTGTTTCACGACACAATTCAGTAAATGCATAATAATATAAATTCCAAAACCATGAGAATAAAAACATAGCATTGAAACTTCAGACCTATTTCTTGAACTTGTTCTGTGGGTACATTACTGGAAAACAGTAAGCTGGAAACTCATGTGGATTTTAGAAACTTGAGATTTCCGTACAAAGTAGTTTCCGCAAATATTATTCAACTTCCAATGACTCACTACGTATATTTGGAATAAGAAATATATTAACATTTGCTGGAATATTTAGTAATTTCAAGCGTCTAAAAATATATTTCAAGTAAATATTCATCCACCAGGCTGTTAATAACAAGATTCTTTGACTGCCCCAGAATATTTAAAATAAGAATATGATCCCTACCAGACGATAAACCACAAAAATCGGTCTAGTTTCATTTGAGTGTGGAGGTCAACGTTATTGTAGATAGAGCAGCTGATATAACGACCAAAAGCGTACCTCACACGCTCAATAATATTGACAATACGGTATGGAATTGACAATAATATTAATCGTATAAGATGAAAATTTGAGCGTGTAGGGGGATACCTCAATAACATTGTCAACACTCATTCGGTGCCAAGCTTTCGTCCAAGACGGTGTAAAATAAAGTTTGGACGATGTCTGAAGACTTGGAAGACTTAACTGATTCAGGAAATAGCCCTGATGAAGTATACAAACCTACAGCTTGGACATTCTATGCTTTATCTTTCCTAGAAAAATTTGAATTTCAATTAAAGCTTCGCTAGTAGTTACAGCAATTCCAAAATTTCCACCTATAGCTAAGATCCTTAGGATAAAGGATAATTTCTCTTTCATCTACCAAAATGAACTCGTTGTATATTTCCGAAAGCCATAATAAATGCAACACAAGATTTCTTTCGATTGCCCATGTTCAAAAGCTACATGGGCTTTCAAGGCTAAACGACAGTTTTGACAGAATATTGACAATACTGATGTTAACACTATTATTTAGTGTGTAAGTTTATGAACTTATTATGCAGATTGTAATAATCATGGAATAAAACTACTTCTGTTATTTACATATTTATAGCTAATAACAGTGGTGAAAGAAATAAAGCCAGTTTCTCGAGTATTATTGGAGCTGCTTATTGTGATTTTTTTCTCTCCTCAAATGCTGTTTCAATGGAAACTGGGAGTAAAAATGTTTAAATCCATGAAAGAATCAATTATCAATTTTCCATTTCTATTTGTTTAATATTTTTGTAACTGAATATCATTTGTGACACTATCTTCGTATTAATCTTGTTAAGTTTGGATCAAAATCGTACTTTTTACACAAATATTAAACTACATTTACATTTATTCTAATCATTAATGAATTTGCTATCCACAACAATAATCTTTCAAATTAAAATAAATTTTATGCTCTGTTGAGCAGTCGGTGAATGTGTCCCCGACGTATTGCGAGAATAATAATCTGCTTTCATCTCATTAGTACAAGTGTTTATTCTAACCTCTTCATAACTCACTTTGATATTCAGACCAAAGAGAATAAAATTATTTCTCTTTGGTACAGGACGCTGAGTTAGAGATGATTCATTCTTCTAATATTAACGACTAATCGCCTATAGCAAGTGACAACTAAAATAAATTTGGAGAAGGTATATTACACAAAGAACACGGAATCTGAAAGTGTCCCAAAAGAGCTTAAATCTGAAATTTTATCACGACTTCAGTTAAATCGAAAACACAACAATTATAACCACTACTGATTTGTCTCCTTCCCATGAAATATAAAGGCAATTGTAAAGCTTTTATATCCTCTATTCTCAAAAGATCATTGAAAATTCTATCTACAGATATTTTCCATATTAAAAAAGAAATAGATATTCGTCTTTTTTCCTTGAAGTTGATGAAGAATTTTCTAAATTAAAAATCTAGTGCTTCATGACAAGTTTATTAATTCAAATCAGTAAATATGATCTATCCATTCTGATACTATGAAAAAAGTCAGAAATTTAAAATTTGCAGAAACTCTTCTTTTGTTTTTTCTCAGGTTATACAGAAAAAGTTATTTGTAATCAATTAAATCACTCGTATCAGTTCTTCTGTGGTCTACCTTTTGATATCTCATATATAAGTGCCCATGTAGAATGATATTGATTCAAAGCTTTTTTCTCTGTCTTGTTTCTCTTGCTCAGACTATTCAACAATATTTGGAGCTTTTTATTATTATACTCTCAGTACAAAAAATAATATAGCGGGGGTGGAATTATCGTCATTAATTATTAGAAAAAAAATGAGTATCAGAAATAGCTTACATAATCATTTAATGTATTTTTTACTGGAACTGATGAAAGACATCATTTGGAATATATGTCTATTTTCATCATTACGGAATACACCTGCCCAAAAGTTGACGTAAAATTCTCTTTGAAAAGTCGGGTTTCTGTTTAAATGTGGATGTTTAGCATTATTATCCCAGTAAATACGGTTCTGAATAATAACTATACCTTTCATTGAGATTCTACCTTTATTTGTCCAGAATATGCTTGTTACATATTGGAATAATAAGCAGCGGGACTCAATTATTCTGTTTCTTATAATCCCCATATTTTAGTATAAGATATTTCATTACTTATTATATGTCAATTTGAAAATTTATTGCTGCTTCTAACTAACTGATCGTACTCTACATGTAATACTATTTTTTAATACTATTATAAACTATAAAATATGTATAGCCACAAAACTCTCTCCCTAATAAAATATCTCTGTCGTTTACATACCAAAACGTAACATATTTAGCAAGTTATTCGAGTAATTATAAAATAGTAGTTGGTTGAATAGAAATTCATAGTGAACTGGACAAAATGGATAAAATATATTTCTCATTCATAGGAAAATATCCAGAAACAGTCCTCTGCGAAACCACCACAGTTCGTATGGTATCATCCGGATCATTTGATAATTCTGTAACTGTTCACTTGAGGCAGATAGGAGAGAATGATATTGACAGACATTTGAGTGTAGTCTGTCTTCCAGAGGATATCACAGAGTGAGTGACATATTGTAAATAAAAATAATTCTACATCATATTACAAATTCGATTATGGCGGTTACTTATTTAACACCAATTCCACCATCATCTAGTTCTATGTATTTTCAAATATAAGATATGTAATGTTGCATATTCCATGTAGTGACATGAAAAACATTTGAAATATTTCTATTTATTTCACATTTTTTTTGTTTTAGGGAATGATTGTATTCATCTTAACCAGTTCTTCCAGAATTTCTTCTTTGGTCTGGCGAAAAACATCGACAAAGATTTGTGTTGAAAATACCATTTATGAATTATAAATAAAAGTAGACATCTTGTATGTGTATAAAGAATCAAATAAAAACTATTAAAACCATAGTCAATTATCAATGACCTTGATATGATAAATATTTCTATTTTTTTTCCCATTAAACTCTGATTGATATTACTACACCAACACTCAAAATTACACCATCCGAAGCGTGTTCCAATAATCAACTGACCAAAAATTTTGGTTTCCATTCGGGATTTCAAGACGATAACTTGGTTATCAAAACACGCTTGAGACAGCATGTTAGTGTGGTTTTAGTATGCAGAGTTTTTATTATCCACCAACGCACATAGATCGTTTTTCAGGATTTAGGCGGCCAAAATTATTTTATGTGATATTTATATTACAAAATAGTTACATAAAAAGAATTCTGAGTTTGGAATAACTTATCGAAATTATTTGTTGGTGCACGGTGGTTGGGCGCACCGCACCTACTTGTGATTTTTTATCAAAAAATATTTTATTCGAGATCGTAGTTGATTTCAAAGTGTTTTTTAATATTATATTGAAAATACATATGACATACTCACGGCTTTCCCCAAGGAGGGACAGCTGTCTACGTTTTAGTAATACTTTCAGGTATGTATTATTAAATAAAACAAAGTTTATTTTGTTCTAATAAGTAAGTGAATATATTATATTATTGAAAGGATCTTTACATTAGTTATACAATATTAAAGTTACATAAGCTAGCTAAATAGATAATCACTAAAAATAATCAATCATACATTGGAGACTTATTCATCTACATTTAAATTTTCGCCGCTTTCATCAATTTCCATTGATTGGTCGGTTTGGCTCAGCAGGAATTAATAGCTGCATTGTCTCAGGCAAAAATAATTTTGAAGCGGTTTTTTTGGTCTTTCTCATGGAACTAATAAATGGGTCGGATGTTAATAGCAACCTATGATAAATATCTAAGTTGCATTCTTCCCTCGAAAACTTGCGAGCAAAGTTTAGGCGATAAGACCTAAAATGTTTATTGCGGACCTCAGCAGCTTCTTCCGAAAGTTGCCCTATCGATCGGCAACAACGAATTTTCTATTATTGAAGCTCCATGAATCAAGACCTTATGCATCGTTGGAGTCATAGGATGCCAGCCATATAACTCAACATATAGTTTCGCAGTTTTCATGGCGTATTTATCATATTTTGCTACGTCAATCTTATGGCCGCCGCTTGATATGGCTTCTAATATCACTTTTAATCTAATAATCAATTCATAACTTATCCTAATGATTTCTGCAGCCAATTCAGGGCTGCTGGTATTTCCATCGTTTGTGTTTCCGAAGTTACTTTTTGGCATATCGACTAAGAACAGGGATAATCTGGTTACAGTGTGATCCAACAAAGATTGTAGGTTTCCTTTTGCGTAGGTAGACGTCACTCTTAATGACTCCTTGGATGGATAGCAATCTTCTTTGGCCTTCAATAATAATTCATAATGTGGATAGAATCTTTTGTTCGTTGCTCGAATAATTTCGTACTGTCTTCTGGTCAAATCGGCTCCAACAAATATTGTCAGTGCTTGCAGAGGAGTAAGGGGCTCTATTTCTTTAGACTTTGAATGTTGTTTCTTTTTCCTTCTGTTTGTAAAATTACTTGTGCCGCGTGAACAATTAATTCTTCGTCGTGAGATGCGCGGACTCCTTCAGTTTTTCTTCTCTTTGTTCTTTCTCTAGATTCGGTAAAAGATTTGGTAGGTCGTCCTGGCCTTTGATGCGCGTCTACGGGCGGGGATCTCAAATGTTCCTTCCAACCAAGAATTATTGGCCGCCAAAAAGTTTTCAAGTATTCTATGCGCCCGCCCGAGACCACCTCTTCATCAAATCATATTTAAAATACGAAAACTTCTTTTTTATCACATTTTTATGTTCCTCTGAGTCCCCGTAACCCACGAGTAAATAATTTTCTAAATATTTCATTTTCTCATTTATCAATAATGAATGTTGCTCGTTCATTTTATCGAAGAGGTATTTACGAGTCAACATTTTCACCCCCGAGCAGCTAGGTGAACCTATAACAATAAAAAATAATATTAACACAAAAACATATAATCCGATTTTTTCCTATTTTTGTCAAAAAAATTTCAAACTCGTTTATTTTTAAAACTAGCAAAAACTAGCAGCTGATTTTAAGCAGTTTTTTTTATAAGGTTTTATACTATATAATGAAATCAAAAATGTAACTCGGAAAGGTGCGAAAGTAAAGTTTTTTTTCGATTGAAATTGAAGAATAAAGAAAAAACATTTCTAAAAAAGGGTATTATTGACGGCTCATTAAGTCATTTATTGACAATATTTTTAATACAATTTTATGACACGACACATAAAATATTCACCGAAGAAAATAATATACGAAAAGGGCGTCAAGAACTTTCACGTGCAGTAAGTGCGACAATCAAGTTTCGACTAGTAATGCAGCGCGCTCGCGCAGTCTAGGGATGTGGGTGGGGTTGGCTATTGTTCGTCAGGTAGTCTACTATTCCAGGAAAAAAATTGTTTGTCATTAGTCGATTATTGGAATTATTATGGCCGCCTAATTCCTAGAAATCTACGTATGTGCAACGGTTGCAAAAATTTCAACTTAGATACTGCACGTTTGTTTGTATAGCCCTGAATTTTCTCCCAAATATAGACATATATTCTTGCACCTTAAGAAATTCCTGTCTTCTACTGAACGTTTTAGCAACTAATGAGACATGAAAACTCCCTCACAAGATGGTGCCATTCACAGGTTGCAGAGGAAAAGGAAGCCATTTCTTACATTCACAAAAGAACATTATCAGTATTAGTACTTTGCTACAAAAAATAAAATAAAATTAAGGAAAGCGATGTATTGTTTTGCCTCAGAAAGTCACTTATATTGCACCAACTTCCTTTAAATAAGAACTATGAGTAACCCAACTATGAATTAATACATTGTTTATTGAAAATCAATAATTAGTATTACCTCTAAAATAGACAACAAAAAATGAATTTATTAAAATATCATCTTCGTTAACAGTGCTCTGGTTTATTCTAGTTGTACATGTATATAATTGTTTTATTGAAGTACTACAATAATGGATACTTTTTTAAATAAAATAACACTGAAAGATTTTAATATTGACGTGTGCGGAAACTACAAATCTCTATTAGTTATGGGAAAAGCAAATTTGTACAAATTTGAGACAATGCTTTTGAAAAACTAAGAATAATAGTAGTTGTTGTAAAGTTATCTCAATAAAATTAATTTGAAACTGGATTTGGAGACTGCATGTTATTTATTCCATTTAACTGTTAACAAATAATTTCAAGAGAATGTCGTTTAAAGAAGATTTGTTAAGAAAAGGAGTTTTATAGTAAACTTTCTTTTTCCTATGAGAGAGCTGTCAAATCATTATACTGTAAACTTTGAATTTCATAGAAATTGTACAACAAATGACACTAAGAGTGCGTGACTTTTCTTCAAAGGTACAGTGTAATGAGCGCTCTAAAATATTATATACATATATACAGGTATAAATAGTTGTTTAAATGATTAAAATAATATATGAAATTAGAGGACTACATTGGACCTGTTGTTTCTGCCATTACCTATAATTTAGTAGACAAATAGTCAGTAATTCCTCAATCAACTTCCTATTGCGACTTGATTTTACAGTTATTTGTAATCCGTACCACAGACAATGTTATGATAATGATTAATTGATGAATATATCTTATATATCTGTGAGAAAGCTTAATTTTTATGAAGTAATATTGTTCCTGAGAACATAAATATAAAACTAATTCTGATTAAAAGTACATGAAGCGAGGTGAAACCGTTTGTTTGTCAATAATAATATTCACGAAATTATATATGTATAAATAACTATAGGTAACGACTTTCTGTTCATTCATTATAGTGATATAATATAACTTTTCCAAATCATAATCTTGTTTTTATTAAAAAGTTGGAAGTTATAAAACTGATATCTGTCATAGCAATGATACTATCATAGATATATGTAATTATTCTTTGAAATGCGGGGAGAAAAAAAGGTTGCACTCCAACGTTCATATTACCAAAATTGAATGCACAATATTTTTTTAGATCTCTTCCATATCAACACTCATTAGAATAAAAGAATAATCTGATTGTTACGTATATTTCCGTAGGTAGTGCTAGTAAAAGTATAATTTTCCAAAAAAGTGTAAACAGAACGAATATCATCTTGTTCAAAAACTTTCTAAGACACATTGGCAACATTTTAAACAACATTTTAACTACAGTTAAAAAAAATACGAAATTAATTGACTATATCTAGTCTAATGGTATAAAACTTCACTAATAACTTGAGATCGGTAACAAAATAGTGACAAACTTGCATTTGCTTGATAGATTTTCAAACTTATTATTCTGCTAAAAATAAGGCTCAAAGTTGCACGAGCTTAAAGTAGATTGTCACGAAATTAATAAAATTTTAAAAACTAAAAAAATTAATTTGGGAATTTGTAATGTTGATAGCAAACGCTCAGCATGTTCCCGATCGTACCGTTACCGATAGGTAGCAGTAGGGCTATTCGCTACGTCCGCTGAATAAGACCAATAATTTGCTGTTTAAGGATGGTCACTTCTTCAACTTTTCTCCCATAAGAGATACTCCTTACCTCTATCATTCATAATATAAAATTATAAGATTATAAGATATAATTCATTTGACTTGTGTATAAAGATCTAAAAACTAATGCATTAATCGATTCGTATAGTGAAAAAAAAATCAAAATTTTTCCATACAAATTATTATTTTAATCGAATCGGGATTAATAGAAATTCCAGCACATTGCTGGAAGATATAATTTTACAATTACAATAATAACGAAGGAACGACCAATTTTTACTACTCCATATATGTTAGCAGAGCCATCTAGAGCTCTGAAAATACAAAACTAACGTGACCTATTTGATTCTTCTATAATGTGGTTTGTGAAAACAGCGCTGTGAGTATTACCTCGTTTGATTCAATCAATACTCAACGGTTCCTTCTCAAGGATCACAATCCATACATTTTATTTTATGTTACTTACCGATAGATGTAGATAATTGTTGATAGAAACAAGGCTTCTCAATATTTATTTGAGGGTTTAAGTGGATACATCGCATAGTTATTACAATATATTATTTGATCTGTGAGGTTATGAAAATCAATGCCCAAGTGGATAAATAATTTCGTATTTGATTTAATTTGAATTTTCTTTTTTGTAGTAGGTATTCATCTAATGCTACTGTTAATCTTTTAATAATTTTATCCACAGCATTATAAAGTATTTACATCTTAGGTAGATAGGTATTTCAAGATTTTTTGTTGGATGTGTCCTATTGGTCTTGTAATTCAACTGGATCAATTGAATGAAAAATAAGAAGACACTTGAAGTTGATCACACAAATTAGTAACAAGGGAATGTTCTGGTCTTGACGAATATAAACTTCTGTACATAACATCTTATAGGACAATTCTAAGTAGTATGAAACTCACGGTTTGATGAAAATGATAGTGAGTCGAAACCAAAACCAGACTGCTCAAAGAAGTACAGATTATGACCGAAATAAGACAGGAAAATCGCCTTAGCTAATCAATATGATCATAGACAGAATCATAAAAAGGGTCAACGCAGATTACAGAATGGAATATTGATCATTAAAAGTGTTAAGTGGATGATAGCAGAGAATGGAAATGACCTACAGCTCTTATTATACAGCAGGAAGACAATGGCTGTAAACTAACTGTAGACAACAATATAATACAACAAACAATGGAATTCAATTCCTTGGAGAAGCAATATCAAGTGCGTGGGATATAATAGAGAAAAAACAAACATGTATAAGACCTATTTTCGGGTATATAACGAAAACAATAACAAAAAAGAAATAATGAAGATGACTAAACTGAAAAACATTAAACAAATTATGTGGGTGGATGTCGGATAGAATAAGAAGTTAGAATATTAGCAAAGAGCTAGGAATTAAAGATGTGTGTGATAGTAAAAAAACTAGGACCACACGACAGATTACCAAGAAGATAATAGGACAGCTGGACCTCAGAGTCAAGAGAAGTTAAAATAATTAAGATCGCCTTAATATCACCGGTTATTTCCAAAATAAATAAAGCATTGTACCTCAGAATTACATAAATGGTTTGCATAATTATACTGAGAATTGCATTGATCATAATATACCTTATTAGATTTGGATAAAAACTGAAACTACACAATGCTCCCTGTAATTCGCGGTAATGACTTCGATTGACCTACTCAAGTCATATACGATACCATGTCATCAGTATCTCAAATTCATTCTCATTTAACATAAGGGATTGACGTACATAATCAAATTGTGGAAAGTTATAATTATTGTGCTATATATTCACAAAATGACTCACTTAATAGCTTTTAAATATTTTATTCCACTGTCCAACCTTTATCAAATGAATGGATAAGGTAAGTTTATGCATCTTCCAAAGAAATTTATGAATAAATAAACGCGAACGAAATTAGTTTTAAAGAAGTATTCAAGAATGCTGTCACAGAAAGCTTCGCTCAATTGTGTGAGTATACCGGTGAATACGGAAAGTTTTGGTAATACCTGGTCTCATTTAGATTTGCAGGCAAGAGGTTAATTGCTTGAGCCATAAAAAATTTTGGCCTTCTTAGGTTTCTTCAGTAGTGAGTATGTAGAAGAAGCTCGACCGTTCACAGTTTCTAGACTGAACAGAATATGAGTGGTAAATAGAATGATCTTTGTTAAAATTATATCAAATGAACTTGAAAGCTACCTACCATGTCATCTTTACATTGAATGGCAAGCTCAAAAGTAGAATATTTTTTTATAGAAAGCTGTGAAAATATTATTTGATCCATTATTTCAATACACATATGGGATATTTTGTATTTACCTCTGCCACTTTGAGAATAACAATTTTTTGAATCACAATTTCACCATTTTCCGAGGAAAACTAACTACTTTTCTGCCTTTATTCTGCGACGAATATTGAATTACATATCCCTGTAAATGTTGACAGTTTCGATTCTTTTGTTGATTCACTCTCTTCCATTTGAGCTTGCAAAAGGACTGATAAGCTACGGCTTTCTTTGACATTCTGTACAGGGTGTTTCTTTAATGGTTCATTAATGATATATGCATGCTACACATACATACATACACTACATAAATTCCCGAACCTTGAATACAAAGAATCAAACATTTAAATAAAACGTCGCTCTTATACAGGTTGTTTTAAGTTAGAATTCAAAAATTGATTTGGATCGTTTCTCAATTCTTGGTTATTGATTGGATCATATAATAGTTATTTTTCTACTACTACTTACAAAAACAAAAGGCCTTTACAATTGAATTGCCTACAATACTTTTTCTATCAAAGTATCAAAGTACAAAATAATGGTAATTTTCTATACTCACTAGTGAGTGGAGTAAGTTTAATTTTTCGTTAGAAGAAACCATAATACTTTTATTGCATTATCATAAAATGTATTACGTATTTATTTCTTATTTTGAGCACGAAACAATCCTCACAGTTAACACAAAAGAAGAAAGAAAAAATGGAGAACTTTTAATGGTTATAGCATATGGACCAACAGAAGATGACAAAACACAAGTGAAAGACAAATTTTTTGAAGAGCTACAAGGAATAATAAACGAAAGTAACTGTAGAATAATTATACTGGGTCATCTAAATGGTAGAATGAGAAAACAGAATAGAAGAATCGAATGGTGTATGGGAAAACAAGGAGAAGAGACAAAAAAAAAGGAACGGTGGAAGAATAGAAAACTTATGCAAAGAAAATGAACTTGCAGTTACAAATATATACCTCGAACACAAAGAAATTCATTAAATAACAAGAGAAGTGGAAAGTAGACAAGAGAGATCCATAATAGGTTACTTCCCAGTAAGTAATAGTATTTGTAAAAAGAATGTCAAGAATGTCAAGTTTAGAAGAAGTTTAGAAGTTGGGAGTGACCATCACCTACTGCTGAGAAAAATGAAAAGGAATGAAACTAACATAACAGACATAAGGGAACCAAAGAAACAATGAATAAAATAAAAAATTAAGCACATCAAAAGAAAAGAAACAAGAATAGTCAGCACGCAACACAAGAGAACAAATTGGTGGTAGGATACCATATTAGATGTAATTAAAAAGGAAAAAATAGGAATAAAGAACAGTGAAATACCTAAGGTCGAAAGGACAAAGGATAGAAATTAGTTAAGGAACAAAAATAAAAGATATAGAGAGAATTTGGAGAGTAAATGACTAAAGCCTACCAGGAAAATAAAAATTTATCCTTTGGTGCCATTAGAAATACCAGAACAACATAAGAACTCACTCATCAATATAAAAGATACGAAAGGATATATAATAATAAACTAAGATTTACTAACAAAGAATTACTAACAAAAATTATTGCAGAAGAAATCTCAAGTAGCGGCATGAGCGAAGAACAACAGGGATTTAGACAAAATAGATCAACCATAGACGCTATATTCATCTTAAGACAGATTGCCGAAAAGGCCATAGAGTACAATAAAACCGCGTTTATGTGCTTCATAGAATTAACAAAAGCATTTGACAGAGTGAGATTACATGACGTCATTGAGCTACCAAAAGAACGAGGCGTAAACCAAAGGACAATAGACATCATTCGGGACATGAACAACGGAAATAGCACATATGTAAGAGTAAACAACGAACTCTCCAGTAAAATGCCAGTATCAACAGGGATCAGACAAGGAGATAGTCTCAGCCCAATACTCTTCAATATTATAATGGACGAAATCATAAAAGAAGTCAAAACGGCAGGTAGAGGATACAGAATGGGAAAACATGAGTTTAAGATAGTTTGCTACGCTGATGACGCGGTTGTGATATCCGAAGATGAGGATAATCTGCAAAAACTGCTACACAGATTTGAAACAGTTGCAGGAAAATTCAATATGATCATATCGACACAAAAGACACAATCCTTGACAAGAGCGAGAGAGCCAAGAAGATGCAAACTGACAATTTATAATAAAAGTGTAGAGCAGGTTATGTCTTTTAAATATTTAGTGGTTAACATCACGAGCAATAGGAACTTGAAACAAGAAGTCAAAACGCAAACAACAGCAGCATCTAGGATATCAGGATTCCTTCGAACCGTGATATGGAGGAATAAATTTTTAAGTATCGAAAGCAAAACACGGATATATAAACCTTGTGTCAGACCAGTAATGACATACGCCATAGAAACGAGGGCGGAGACTGCAACTACTAAGCGGATTCTTAGAACGACCGAGATGAAGACATTACGCTCAATCACAGGGAAAACACTAAGAGACAGAATAAGGAGCAATGAAATTAGAAGAATGTGTGACGTTCCGGATATAGTGAGATGGGCCAGAACTAGAAGAAGAGCATGGAGAGATCATATCAATAGAATGGACGACGATCGACTGGCGAAAATCGCAAAGGAAGAGAGACCCAATACAAGTAGACCGTCTGGAAGACCACCAAAGCGCTGGTATGAGAACTGGTCCTCGGAGTCACAACCTAGGCTGCCTCTTTGAAAACACAAGACATAGTCTTAAAATAAGAAGAAGAAGAAGAAGAAGAAACTAAGATGATATCATGAAAATATGATACATTAATTTAGAGACCTTTTAGAAGCGAAGGATATGAGCGAGCCAAAAAACAATGAGACCACAGGACAAGTACGATTAACAGAAATACAAACAACAAAAGATGAAAAAATTTAAGAAGAAATACAATAGGCAATACAGAAACTGAAAGTAGGGAAGGAGAAATAACAGAGACACTAAAACTCATACTGAAAAAAATTTATGATATAGGAGAAGCGCCAAAAGATTGACTTGTGGATATAATTAAAACAATAAACAAGAAAGGAGAGATAAGAAATTGTAACAATTATAGAAAACAGACTAAGAGACGATCTAGAAAGAACCATAGAAGACTAATATCAAAGATTTAGAATAAACGGAGGAACAACAGATACAAGCAACATAATTAGACAAAGAACTGAAAAAGCAATAAGACAAAAAGGTACATTTGTGTTTTAAATGAATTTGAGTTAATAGGAATATGGGAAATTCTAGAGAACGGAGATTTAGCGGAAAAAAACTAATAAATTGAATAAAGGCTTTATGAAAAGTCGAAAAACTATGTCAGACTTCGGCAAGAAGTATCGAATGGGTTCGAAACAATAAAAGAAGTTAAGCTAGGATGTATATTAAGCCTATTAAAATGGAAGACATTAAAATATCGGAGATACTATCCGCAGATGACATGGTAATAATGGCAGATGAGAAACCTTGAATCCAAACTTAGAAATATGCAATAACAGTCTCCAGATAATGAATATGGTCGATGATAATAAGCCGGAAGGAGAAGACACAGAAGATAAAATTGGAAGAACCAAACATAGAGCAGGTCAAAAGCTTTAATTACCTTGGCACAACACTAACACAAGATGGAAAAATGGAACAAGAGATAAACGAGAGAACAGGAACAGCTCGAAGAATCTTCAATGCAAGAAGGACACAGTTTCTAGCCAAAAAGGAAATACCGAAACAAATAAAACCAGAAATATATGAAAAAAGTAACCACACAAATATCAACATTCGGATATAAGACACAGAAACAAAAAAGTCAAGTTGAAAGTACACCAATAAAATTTCTAAGGAAAATACATACAATATCACTAAAAGAAAAAAATTGAATTTGAAACTAATTCAAAACAAAATAGGGGACGGACAATTAAAATTGGCCATGTTATGTATAGAGGAGAAGGATGATTAATTATAAATATATACGAAGCACGAGTTTACAAAAGAGAAGAGAGGAAGATCGATGAGAAGCTGGTTAGAAGAAATTAAGATATTAGGGGAAGATCGAGGAATGAGATCGCATTGAACGAATGACACAAGATAGGAGCCCACGTAATGACTCAACTCCAACATTCCAAGTAATATTTTGAACATTTTAATAAATATTAGAACAAATTAACAGTACAACAGATGAATTTAATTATTAAAAATACTAATATTGAAGGTGAACTCTGTGCAGTTATAAAATTTATCAACTCTTCGGCATGCATAAATACCACCTAAAAATAATTGTTACTACATAAAAAAAAAAGAAAAAAATGGAGTGATCGTGACTTGAACGGGACCTTCATGTGGGCCCGTAATCTAGCAATACCCTATAGAAATATTAATGATAACTTTCTTTAAGCACAAATGCTTGAAGTATGTGCACTCAAAAGTGTGTCTAAAGTATGTAGATACGCTACGCACGATAGTAGGAAAAAGCAGTTTTCCCTTCGTTTTATCCCTTTGTCTGTCCATCCGTGTGTCTGTAGTAGCGATATTTCCTCACAGGTTGCATTAGCGAGCTGAGGTTTTGTATACGTCACAACGATGCAGCGAAAAATGCGTGCAGGAAAACGAATAATGAAACAACGTAAATTATTGCGTCATGCGTTGCTTAATGGTGCTCAGACTGTACGTCGCATTTCCAATTGATGACATTATTGTGACTTTGTTAAAAGCTACGGCGTCTTTGCGCGAGTAATTGAAGATGAAATTGAGTAGGAAGGATGTGATTCTATTTATCAAATTCTATTTTTGTTTACTTCATCCGAATTACAAATAGTAAATTTTCTTCACAATTTTGCGTGACGGTAGTTAGTACGTGCACATATATATCACTATGTCCTGCAAATCCTTTGACGTTTGCTGAAAGACTCACAACTGCCGGATAGTGTGCGTCGTGTGCGACAAAAATTTTTGCGTAGGAAATACATTTGAGACAAATCATATGCGCTTCGAAAAATTTTGCCGAATGCTACGCAACACAAGAATTTATGTGATATGTGGCGCGGCTTTATGAATAAATTAAGTGAATCAACCAAAATATGATCCCATTGGCCAAATGATCTCAAATGACGTGAATCGACATCTATCTACGTCTACAGATATAATAAAGTAAAGTTATAATGAAGACAAAATTATTAAATAAATAAAATTATTGATCTTTTTCGTGTTCTATTTTTCATGTAAACTTCATCTTATTAATTAAGATCTTTGTATATATTTACTGCTTGCTAACGGTAACAAATGCAATAGTCTCTTGAGACTAGAGTGTGACGACTTTTTTATATGTTTTTAATATGCTAGAAAATGTTTATAATTTGTTAGCTAATCGAGTAACAAAGTAACGAAGCAAAATAATAAATTTGAAAGATTTATGCTCAATAAGTTAGTTATGGTCGTTGATACTGTTTACATTTTAAGCGTTTTTGTTCAGAAAATTATTTCAGTTAGCAATGTATAAATACATATATACTATGTTGTTATTTCGGATTTAATTCCAAACGATGTTTTCCCTGCTAAAATATCATTATTAGTAAAATCAACAAACACTTTTGAATGAAAGAGGACGAATCGTTATTTATTATCAAGTAGTTGACCCTGTGGTTATGAAGGAGGTGGAAATGATGGTGCTGGCAATGCGGTCGATAAAGGCCAGGTGAGTCGTAGAAAAGCTCATAGGCTCAGCGCGAAGCACAGGATCGAACAGTCGTAAAGCAAACCTGGAATTTTTTGTGAACGAATAATTATTCAATATTAGCAAACACCTTTTCTGTCTATATTGATATTAGTATCATTATTTGATCAATAATGTATACTTAAACATTTTGTTAGAAACCGTGAATGTGTTATCGATAATATGTTATCACAACACTAGTTCTCGGAGACAATACCATAAAAATTACTCACTCACTTACTTGATCCTAATTCTTTCTACCCTCACGGGTGTAAGAAGTGGCGTTGAGTTTCTTCCTTTTTCGGATCTTTTTCTTAAAAATATTCTCAATTTGTTGTTTTTCACGACTTTTCTCGATAGCTTTCTAAATTTCGGCTATTCACACTTTCCTCTATTTCTACTTGTTACCGTTCTGTTTTCAAATATTCTTCTTATTATTATTTCCTATCTCTTCCTTTTCACATGTCCGAACCATATTAGTTTATTTTTTTCTATGTGCGGTTGTAAAGTTTTCGTCAAAATTTCTTTGTATATTTCTTATCTCATGTGGTCTAATAAGGCCTTCCTCACAATATTACGGAGGAATCTCGTCCTCAATATTTGTTTGTGTTTCCTATGTTTTTGGTTTGTTGACCTCTTTTGGTTCCATATGTAAGGATGTGTACAACTAGTCTTTTATAAATTCCCACTATATTTCCTTAGGCATTTCATTATTGACTATAAATGATATAATGATAAAGATACACCTGCGCTTGTTGTTCCTCCTGCGGCTTTGTTTCTATGCCTATCACCGTTTAGGGTTTCTTCGTAAATAAAATCATATCATCAGTTGTTATAATTTGCTTCGTTCTCAAATGGCTTACTTCATATATACTTTTCATTGTTGCAGTACAAACTTCTAATGCTTTTGATTAAATTAAGATTCATTCCTCTCTTTTCTATTTCAAGTCACTATAGATATTACTATATCTAGTCCATAGTTCACAAACGATTCGTACAATTTGTCAAAAATGCTGTCAGTACTCTTAGGGTCTCGTTTAAAGGAATGGAATCTGCTACATCATGAAAATCAACTCTTCATGACGTACTATTTTTAAATAGTACTATTCTTCCGAAATCTGCGTGATTCCAAAGTTATTGCCCCATTACTCGGACTTCAGCTGGACTATACCAAATTTTGTTAGTGTTTTCTTTACTAATATGAAGGTATGGCCTACGCGAACATCTTTGAACTTTGAACAGAAAAATATTGAATATTTACCTCAAAAAGTCCTCTACAGTTCTTTTCCAATAATTATACAGTAATTTGGTTCGGGCGATGGATCGCAATGGTAGGATCAGGCAAATGATAAAAGACCCGGTATTTAAGGGAGAATTGAACAAATCAAACAATGCGCTTGAATATCTATTTAAAACGTTGTTGCAAAGTTTATATGTAACCATAAGGGAAAGAAGTACAAATAGTTGTGAGTGGTTAGCGATGGTTACAGGGAGATTTTTTATCAGATGGGAAGGCGCCATAGAGAAAAAAGGAACCATAGGATGCTGACCAATTTCTATTGGATGTTCAAAAGGCACCCAGGTGCTATATTCCTCATAAAAGTATAATTGATGTATTCGTAATAATATATTTTCACGTTAATTTGGACGGTCTGAAATATTCAAATAATACTAATAAATCAAACTACTCGCCAATCATACTTTAAGTTACTATTTTCACAAATAATCATCGAACAAAGTGAAAAAATATGAGTGAATCTTCTGTGTTATGAGAAGAGTCAAATTTTGTTGCCTTGTGAATTAAAATCAATGGCATATAAAAAAATTATGAAAAAGGGTATGAAAAACTTCTTAGAAACTTGCTTATATACATATCTGCCCAGTAGTCGTATGTTTGTCTATGATTTTAGAGCATATCATACAATTTTTAATTATAATTTTTTCGGAAAATTTCCATAATAATCAGTGTCACCCTAAACACTGTATACTGAAAAAGTATTTTTTAAGTAGATCTATTTGCCAATGGCAATTACTGCAAGGAATTCAATGAGGGCTGATTTATAGCAGTACTTCCTTGTCGTTAACTACCAAAAATTATTCAAATTGAGATTTTAAAATAGACAGAAACATGGAAAACAGCGTGAAACTCATTAGAATATCATTTATCTCTATATATTTCGTTATAAATGGAATCTCGATCGCTTGTTGCTATCGAAACTAATTTTAAGTTCCTAGTTCGTTCCTGCATTTCTCTATGTATAGAATAACAGGATGGTCTGTCGCCAAAAGACAAAGTGTGAACTCATCTACCGATTTTCGGATACAATTATCTTGATCAAAGGCACATGAGAGTATTTCAAAACCAGAGATACCGTCGCTATTTGCTTCTATGTATACTTCAAAGTACGATAGGGAAACTACGTCCCAGCAATGCATTTGTCTGTTGGTGACGGTAAATGGGACTCGAAGAGATAATATCAAAGATATTGAAAAATGCGTGATTTTTGTGAAGGCGGAATTTTCTCTAGTCTTCTTGTCACTTCTAACATTCCGAAACGAATCGATTATTAAATACATCATGACATTTATGTTTAAAATATTTTTTGCATTAAATTTCAAATGAACTTTGTTGTAATGAACAGCTACAATGGAAAGGATGAGAAATGATATGATCCTCAACCCTGCTTCCAAATAACAATATATTTTGTAACTCCTCGCTATCTTGTAAAGCGTTCAAACGGCATTGCCTGGAAAACTCACCTGAAAAGACGTTCTCTTCACTTCATAGTCCTTTCAATATCTTCACATTCTTATCATTATTGAAATCAGTAGACCACAATTAATTCAATAAACTGTACTGAAGTCGTATACAAAACATTCAATAACGTCTGCCCATTACCTATAAATTAGTAGTTCCTAATCAGTGACTTACCACCGAATTTTTGTTGTTGCAAAGAGATTTACAATATCGTTATATTGTCTTTACTTTGCCTAACCAATACTTTGGCGATTGTTATCATATTGTTTCAATTGTTCGATTCAGTTACTGATTTTGTAGCCCCAAAGAATAGTTTTCAACGAATAGCATTGTTTTCGACCTTTTTGTCCAACTTTTCGGTTCCTTTAACACTAGTGCTAAGGTATCCAAACTACTGTGACGTCCAGGAGATCAGCCATTGTGTTTGGAGTTTACTTAGCTTATGTCGACCTCTACAAAATGTGTGAAAATAGCAATTGAATGATATTTCATCTGAAAATCCTCGAGCACTGGAGTATGGAGTAAAAACAACGTACAATTCGATGGAAATGATATTGATTCAATTTCCTACACCTCAAAGAGTATTTTTACTAGAGGTGACTGAGTCGGAAATGATCTGAACTACTGCGGCTGTGTTCTTCAATACAATTCAAGATTAGTTCTTCGAGAATAGCAATTCAATATAAACTTAACTAGATTTATCCATAATACAAATCCCATTCACTCTCCTTCATATGTAGAAAGTTCTCCTGAAGCTAATACTACCATGGCTAACAATATTCTTATCTAATTAGATGTAAAGTCATCAAGAACATCTTTATTATACTCCGACATCACATCCAAAGATAATAGTAGCTTCCTTAGCCTTTAGTTTGGCTGTCAACAATAACCATTCAAGATATTCTTGGTCTGTCCGATTCTTCTATTTTGATTCGATAACTCTACTGTTGCATGCCTCGAACATACATTCCATAATTTTACTGTAGTATCTGAACTCATGAATTATAAAGTGAAATTGAGATCCCTAAATGACCCAAATGGAAATGTTATTCACACGCCACGAACCATGTCATAACAATGCTTTGAACTATATTAGTGGTGAACTTAGTGGATTTTTCATTCCAAACAAACAGATATACATTGTTCCTAAAATTTCACTTCCCACAAATCCCCCTCTCACTGTCAATGTATTTCATTGTGTCTTGTTTCGATCATGTGATCTTCAAAACATCTTTGCTATGCAGAACACTTAGAATGAGGATCTGGTGATAAAATTACAAGTACCAAGTACTTGAAGAACTAATTATATTTTGTTATTTATCCTATTTTCTCAATAAGAATTGTTTTTTTCGCATATTGAAAAGTTTACAAATAGATTCCACCTCCCAATTCCGTTCGTGTTGACTGTAACTCATAAATTTTATGGATATTATTCAACCATTTTTCAATTTGATTCGATTTGGTATATTGTGAATATATACTTAACGGATGGATAAGAGGATCAAAACTTATAAACTTTGAAAAGCTTGCGCTTACAAACAACCACCAAAATTACTTTCGAACAACGATTAAATGCAGAAAATACAGACCAAACTCCAGTGGCAGACATCTTAAGAAACGAAGGGATATCGAAAGTTTTCGTTTATTTTTATAGTTGGTTCCATTAAAAATTATTTCGAAATCCAAATGGAGAGAGAGATAATGAGGAAGAATCTACCTTCAGTGAAATCGTATTGATTTCTCCATCTTTTGAATGGTTATTTTGTTATACACTTTATGGAAACATAAATGTCGAAGATAAAATTGCATTCACTGTTTACGTTAATTATATGAATTACTCCACATTTCAAGCTTATATATCTGGCGTATATTGCACGTATCCCTAAATTTGTATTCTCTAGGTTCTCATACCATGAAAATATCAAAAAGAAAATGTGCAGCCATTGTGATTATTATTATAAACAGTTTAAAAAACTAAAAGAAGAGAAAATAATAAAAGGTCCGTATGGGTTCGAGAATGGATATTAAGACGCGAAGAACTCAGTGTTGAAAACCCATCATAATTTTCAAATTTAATCCACAAAATAGCGCCTTCTCAGAAAAGCTATAGATGTTCCCATGAATTTCCCACACTGTGTGGGAGCCATGGACGACAAATTGTTATCCACAAAAGGGTGGTAGTTATCACTTCAATTACAAGGGACTGTTTTAATGGCAGTTGTCGAAGAAGACTAAAAATTACTACAGTTGAATGTAATGGGAGAATTTCTGATGGAGGAGTAGCTTTTGCAGCGAATTTATCTCACGACTCCTGATGGAGTCTTGTCTTATATTAATGTGACTGTCAGGAGCCATAAATACCGAATATTTCTAGTTATTATTGTATACAATGAGATTCATTACTTAAGTTATACACTAACCAGCCCTAATGAGAGCCAACCTCATAGTTAAGTGAATCCAAGTGTCCCTTAGAGACTTGGATTACCATTAACATATCGAATAACTTACTTTTATTTTATACTGATGTATGTGACACTAACAACCATAAATATTCATTTCTGTTATTAGTTATAGCTTTTGTATAAAGTAGGATTTAGTATTTAAAACAGCTTGTACATGAATACTTTTACACCATTCTTCTAGTACGCTAGTCGGATTATTTAAACAAAGTTTAATTCTTTTCTTTTTACAAAGTTGTGAATTGAGTTATTTAACTAACCGCCAGGACGTGTACCGCATATTTTCGTAGCAGATGACGCGTTTCCTTTGCAATCTCAGATAATGAAAGCATATTCATTTAACAGTCAAGGTTAAATGAGAATTTATAACTCTAGACTTTCGAGAGCCAGAAGAATTGTTTCTACATGATTTTGTGTTATAATGAGTGTATTCAGAATATTCAGAAAACCCATTTTTCTTGCTCCAGAACGCGTAGATTTAATAGTTTTGGCAACCTGTTGTTTGCACACTACAGATACCAAATTTATTTTCATTAATATTTTCTGCCAACTCCGAGCCCGTCACTGATTTAGGTAGAAATAGAATAGCTGTAGAATCACGGGAGATTGATTAATGACCTAAAAGATTTTTGCCCATGAAACTTTCCCAGTTTTTGGCCTTGTTTACAAGGTAACTTCAGTGAAAAAGTTTTAAGGATTTTCATTCTATACGCTCAAATTTAATGTTGTTGCGTTGCTTGTTTGTATTTATGGCATCTTCTGAAGTTACGTGTATTATATACAGTAAAGAAGAGTAAATTAATAGGTTCTTATTAATGTATGGTATGGAGGAGGAATAAATATGAAGACATGATGTCCGCAAAAACCTGTTTATTCCGTTCTTAAAATATCTTCTTGGTTACATTATATACCTTTTATATGTCGATAAAACTCCTTTCTTGGGAACTCGCATTTCCGGGTAATAATCTAGTTGTCGTGAGACGAAACGAAACGAGTTACATTGATCTCTCATCTCGACTATAGGATGCCTCTTTGAATCGAGAAAACTCTTTTTATTGTATTGTATTGTTTCTATTGTGATTGAAAAATATAAAGTATAAAAAAGGTGATAGCCCAACGTTTTTTATGGTATATTATTTAAGAATGCGTGCATCCAGCGCACATTTGCAGATATAAAGACGGTATCTTCAATCCCTTTATTTAGGTTGAGATAATTATTACCGAAACTAAAAGAAGAAAAATTATAAAAGAATTAACAACAGACTAACATCAATGCGATTATAGTCATAGTCTCCTACCCTAACCTAACCTAAACATTCTTAAATTGAAAGACTGTTTTGTGGAAAATAAAAAATACGAAATTTTTATAATTATTTTGAACTTAATACCAAAAATGCACTCATTCATAGGAAAAATAATGTTTATTCAATATTCTATATAATAATGAACATTTCTCATTTTGGAAAATCTTAGATGGTTTTTCGTTTTGTCTTATTGATAATAATTATTCAAAAGTTTGCCCATCTCTAGGACTCACTCTAGGCAGATCAAATTTTCTTGTGCGCTCGTCGAACGATATTTTGGATTCGCTAGATGCACAAAATGCTTTTTAAAACATTAATTTTTCAACGAACTGTGAACTAAGTCTAAATATTCCCCAATAAAGGAAATGAATCAATCAATAAAGTATCAGTTCCATACAGACGCAATATACATCGAAAATAACAACTGCATGTCGAACCATGGTTCGTTGGAAAATGAATTTGAAATTAAACTGCAATTTGCTTGTAGAAATCCTTATTATTTAGGTTACATAAACATTCCTATTCTACTGTCCGGAGTATAGGTTCTAAGGCATCAAATATGACCTTTGCTGGCATTTGAAAGACACAAATAGGGAAAAAAATCTCATGAATTAAATCTAATTGGAGAAAAGACGGGTAGAAAATGTACAGTGTCTAATGCACATTCCACAGAGAAGACAAAACAGAAATATTTTCCATTTGTCATAAATCTTTAATAATACAATAATAATACAAAGTTCAATACAAACTTTTGTAAGATAAACAAATGTTCGTCAGGCATTTATAGAACGCAAGTGTACTGGCTTAAAATTCCCAAGTGTTTATAAGAAAGAAATAATGGAGGACTGTTGATAAAAGCTACTTAAAATTTATTTCAAATTCTGCACAAGGCCACCATGAAAAAATTATATTACTTATATTCTTTCAGATACACTTCATCAAGTTTGGTGTAAGTGTGTAAGTAGTTCTATATTTATTAATTAAAATGAGTTGTATAAAATAATAATTGAAAAAGAACTGAAGATTTCTTGTAATACCGAGTTACTTCATATAAATTTTATTGTTTGTATGTTTATGATTAAGGAAACCCAAATATGCAAATAAAAACCATAAAATATGTCCATTAATGTGCATAATATTTATGTTACAACCTGTATAATTTTATTTCGATTTGTCATCATAAAGAATTCGTATTTTTCTGAGCAGTATTACGAAAATGAGTAATCGATATATTACTTATAAATTTCGGTATTCGAAATTTATTTTTAAAAATTTTATTTTACAATATTTGAATGAATACAATTAATCTCAAGAGCGAACTAATTATAAACATTAATAAGTTGTTTACAAAAGTCTTATTTATACTAAAATAATTGCTGATGCATGTTTACGATATTTGATACAATTGCGTTTTTATAAAATGTCCTTCAAGAATTTTCTACATGTAACTTATTTGTGTTTCTTAAGAACCTGACTAATCGCTTATCACTGACGAATTTGTAAACGTGGAAACGATGTATGATTTTAGTTTTCAGTCATTATTATTATGTTTCAAGCAAGTGGCTTGTGAGGATGTTGAATAGATGAATTCAGTGGCAATAAAATTGTGGTTTCCAAATAAATTCCTTTCAACTTCGTGTTACACTTAATGAAAATATACACTAAAATGTTGAAAATATAAAAAAAAACTCTCTTACATCAATTTATTTTTTCAATTTGAAATAAACAGATATTTCAATCTTGTTTGAATCATTGAATATTTTTCTCATCTCTATCTCCTGCCTGAGTATGAAAATTTATAAATGGAAAACATGATTTCCATATCAATTGATGTAATAGGGGCGTTTTCATAATTGCTGATTATGGCAGAATCCAAATCAATGCATTCAGTGCATCCTCCCTCCAAAATATAAGCTACTACAAATCCACAATTCTTTTCAATCATATTTTTAAATTTTCAAAAAATTATACCTCCCATTTCACCTGAGACATTTTCAAAAAATGACTAAGATGTTATTGATATAGAAACAAAGTTATAATTGACAGACAATTCTGAAAATTAGATCTTTTAGTTAACAAAAATTCTCGCGATATGATAGCGAATTTCAATCAAGTGCCCCATCTTGTAATAATAGTTTTTGGTGGAAGAGGTGTGTTCGGTAATTTTTTTCATAGAACTGAACCCTTATACTAGCTTTAGAGAAAATATTCTTCTTGTCTAAGATTATATTATTTACGAGAAGTGAATGTCTCCTAATTTTTGCAGCAACCCCATCTAAAACATGGGCAAGACATGTTACATATATTACCCCAAGAAAGAGGCGTCCTTGCAATTTATCTTTGTTTAAGTACTGTCTTATATTGACTTGTAAATATTATATTTGACGGATAACTAATACTTGAGCTTCGATGAAAAGTTTATCAGTGGGATACCTGTTTTCAAAAGTAAAACTTGTAGTGCATTATAGTGTGTTTTTGAAATATCTCCCCAACCTATGATAAATGGGTTTCCACTAAACACTGATAAACCATAATTCTCTCTTTTATATTCAGGAATCTGACATATTTTAAAAAACCATCTAAGAAGCTCCTTAATTTTTGGAGTTTACTCCTTAAGAATCGATTTGCATATATAAGGGGTCCGGTATGAGAAAAATGTGAGGAGTAAAATCTATCGATGAATGACCTCGTTACGTTTTTGGTGCGTTGTCAGTGTCGACATACTTATATTGCTGTTTTTATTATAAATATCAATAATTAATATTGTTATTGTGAAGTTTTAATTTTTATCATTGTGTTCCGCTAAAGTGAACTGAAAGTATTTTCAAATAACTATGGCAGAAAGAGGTGTAGATGATATTGCCGGAACATCTAACAAACACGTGGTTACAAGGTACGTTATAATTCATGTATTATATGTATGAGCATGTGCAATTTGTATTTATTAAATATTTTAATAATCATCGATGTAGTTCATATAAATATATATTTGAAAACAATACATAAAATTAGATAATCAACCCAATATGAATTATCGAGATTATTGACTATTGTAAAAAGTTTAATGTAAAATATTTCGTCGATTAGTTATAATAAATGTATATGAAATGAATAAATTGAATAAATATATATTTTTATATGTATATTATTTTCATTAATTAACAAATTTACCCTTTTATACAGAATCAATGTTTTTTAAGTTAAATAAACTGTTTTTGCGTCTGGTTAGACTATCGAACTTAGGGAGTAAGCTCCAGTCGTGCGTCGGAGCTGATACACACAATTTTTTATTTTGTTAAGTAGTTCACATGAGTTTTCCATATTCAATTGCATTTGCTGGTTTTATTGTGAAAGAATTTTGTATTGTTATATCAAATTTTGTAAGAGCTTGCTTGCTTTTCACTTGTTTCTGCAATTCTCAATAATCTAACATATATCAATCGATTTCGCACCACATGTATTGAATGTATTGAATATATAAAAATTACCATCACTATTTTCAAGTACGCAGAACACAACCCGTTTCCCATATCCTTACATAATTATTTGTATGGCTTAATCCATACTGAGACGCAAAGCTGACTTTACGCATTTTACTAATCAAAATTAATAAATCCAGTACTACAGAATACCAATCGAAAGCTCAAAATAAATAAGAGTCGACACAAATTGGTCTTCACACTGAGCAGACCGCTCAACAGAACATGGCTTACAACGTCTCATTTTGAATTTCGGACTAAGAATACCAATACATTTTCTTTGAACCGTTTGACTACCTGATATTTTTTATTAAAATAATCCCGTGTCCTCCGTCAATGAGGTGAGGAATTATTGGTTGATACCTTAGGTTTTGTCCAATCAGAATTTTTACATATTTATTTTTTTTGGGGGGTGATCATACTAAAACCTAAAGCCAATCAAGTGAGGTATCAATATTCACTTGTTTTTCTGCTGGATAATCCTGTGTATAGTCCTTTGCCATAAAAATTATGTTCTGTCCATCCAGCGTTACACATATTTGAAATGCTTTTTTAAATTATTTAAGGCTTAATTATTCTTGAAATTTCAAAATGGAATATAGACCAAAACGTTTCAAAATCGTTAAAACAACTGAGACCAAGTGGAACAATATAGTAGACAGTGCATTATCAAGTAAACAGAAATTTTAAAATAATCGAATAATTTACTATATTTCATTGTCAAATAATATAGAAGATAGGCACCCGAATATCAAGACTGAAATGGCAAGCAAACATCCACAATAGTGGTTTGATTAAAAAATTATTTCAATCCAAGAGTTTTTAAAGACTAAATTCAAAACTAGTACAATTCAAAGAGTGTAATTTGAAGTTGTTTATGTTACGTGAAAATTGAACATCCTGTATCATCAAAATTAGTAGTTTACTGGTCCATGGTCCGAATTTGAATATATGGAGCCGTTGTTGCTACTCATACTGAACTGTTTATACTACAACTACACCAATTGTCTCCGGGGCAGTACTTCGAAAATGAATAGCCACAATATTTTATTTTAAAGAAAAAGAATATCCAAATCACTTGGGTGTGCAAGATACGGTAAACCTGGGAAATTATTATAATGCGAGAAAAATTAATTGAAAAATGAAAAATATCTATAGTACTCGTACAACTGTAGCGATTCATTTAAAAAGGACTCACTTTAAATCACAAATTTAGGAGGATTTCAGTCACTTACTATCTGGCATTACCCTTAGCTATATTTATCTTTAGACAAAATTACAAGAAATTAAGTGGGAATGAATTAAAAAGTGCATCGATAGAGTTTAACAAAGCGAATGTTGTGAAGAAAAACATTTCAAAAAAGTTCTAATCAACTGAATAGAAACACAGATAAAAACCATTTTTTCTGCGATGTCATTAATGAACAAAAAAGTGATAACGATAACCGCAAAAACAGCAGACAAAATGTTATAAATTGATACAATTTTGTACGATCACAGTCGGTAGCGGCGGTATAAAATATAAGGCAACAGGTCTGTTCTCAGCACATTACTGAGAATGAGATGTTTGGATCATTATGAAATGCAAAAAAAAAACTATAAGAAAATTGAGGAAAGAAGATGAGGATTGAATAATTTTTGCAAAAAAGTGAAAAATCCAGAAAGTGTCAATTAAGAGCAAAAGGATACAACTATTGGAGAAGATGCAACCGATGATAAATATGGGAGATTACATCAGCAGCATGGCAGTCAAGAAAATAAGAGAAGAACAATAAATATAAAAATAGATAATAAATAATTATAATAAATATAATATAAATATAATATAAATATATATATATATATATATATATATATATATATATATATATATATATATATATATATATATATATATATATATGGAAGAGTACTTGGAAAATGAAAAGAAAAATAACGTTATGCTGCAAATCTGGACGCAAAAGACCAAGAAAAACTGTTAAAGGAAATACCAAGTTACGTCTACAAGGAGCTCCAGATAAAAGATTACATAATAACGACTTTGAAGCTAGATGAAAGGACATACCCAAATCGGCTAATAAATCAAGAAGAGAATTAAGAAAATACACGAAATTAGATAACAAAACAAGGCCAGAGTAAATGGGTTGAGATATGGAAGCGCTCCGGGATTAGATTAGATTAGATTAGATAAAATTTGTATAAACAAGGAAGGAGCAATGAGTACTTTGAAAACTGCAAGAAATATAAGATAACAACAGACATAATAGAGAAATATTTGAAATCGTGAAAATTAACATAAAAGGAAATTAGTAAATTCCACATTCGGAGATCTGTAGAGAAGTAAAGATAAAAAAATCGAGAGGAAAACAAGTGTTGAAGAAGACATACCGAGCATAAGTCCAAGAAAATTGTGAGACAATTGAAAACAAGGAAAAGACAAGGACAAGAAGAAATAGAAAACGAGAGCAAGTATTTTGAGAAAGAGAAGACATTTGGTTACTTAGGAACCATTGTAAATGCAAAATATAACAGATCAGAACAAATAAAACAACGAATATAATTAATTTATAAGAGACAAGAACCTAATTACCAGACATTTCATTTGTAGTCAAAAGAGAGAAATTCAATAATCCCGATTAAAAAAAAAAACACTAATTCTCTGAGACGGAAACAGAAAAAGGTAGATGAATTTATAGCTGAGGATGGAATAACCATGAGTAAATATCTGCCACAATATAACTATAAAACGTTATTTTGCAATATTCAACTTAGAAAACATCATATTTCATCTTCCTAAGTCTTCAAAGCTACCTCTTCCTTGTGATCATACCAGGTCTTTATAATATCGGTAGCTTCTCTTCCAGATTCCTTCATGAGAAAGTGTATATTATCTTCCTCAGTTCATTTACATACTCGGTGATGCAAGCTCGCGGTTTCGGAGGCCTACCGATCATTGTGTCCTCCAGTAACCTAAGCTCCCAAAATTAACCGACGCTGGCGTTACGGATGTGGATTCATGGCTAGCAGTCCTATATACTGGCAGGAACAATGAGATGTAGGTATCTCAATCCTGTTGATGGTCACCCAAGAGATTGGCAAGGATTCGCTACCGCTTGTGTACAACCAGCATCTTGCCACATTCTTCAAAGTTATGACTAGAATAGAAGTTTCTTTGCTGGTCAATGAATTTTTCAGGATATACCAAAACGACAATAGACTTTATTGACTAACTTCTCCACCACTTATTGATTCGATATTTCGGAAACTTTCGACCATTTCATGAAGTAGTCCATGACTGTTTCCATAATCGGTCATTAGAAATGGTCAGCAATATAATCCTCTGCCCAAGATCGAGCTCTCTACAGTTTCGATGCCATCTTACTCTGAGTTTACGCTCATTTTACTGCGCTACAAACTGTACACTTCCTCTCTACACTGAATATTCCTCAAATTTAATCTACAATGGATCCTGTGAACACGCTGTCGCAACTTAATGAGCCAGGTATATGAAGCATATATCCTTAGCTAAACCGGTTAACACACGCTTTATCTTTTGTACCTGGCAGGGGCATAATATAATCCTCTACCAGTCAAAATTGCCGTTTTCTCTTTGACCTCTCGGCCCATCTTCAACTGCCTGTAACTACTCTTCAGAGCCAAGGCTGAGAACCACTTCATGCCACCCAATATATTTAAAGTTTCATCTATCTTCGATAGTGGGTAAGTGTCCTTGGTCATTCATTAAACTGAAGATAATCGACACATAGCCTGGTTGAACTATCCTTCTTATTTACTAACATAACCGGAGAACACTACGAACATGGAGAGGGTTCAATCAAGTCAGCGGCCTGGATTAAGTATACACACAACTTTTCTGGGTATAGACCTCACCAATGTACGAGCTATCAAAAAAGGTTGAGCGTCGATTCTGTTGTCGGTTCCTTTGCTGGTTTTTTCAAATGGCTGTTATTGAAGCGATTACTTATCACCGTCTTTAACATACCAGTGTTCAACGCCATATCGCTAGGTCGATCATTGACTTCTTCTGCGACAATCAAACTAGGATTTGAGTACTTTCGGTACTTCCAACTCTCCAGCCAGCATCCGCCTCGTGGTCCTGGCATTTACCCGTTTTTCTGCGACGATGTTTCTACGAGGCGATATTCTGTCTTTTCCCCCATCTTCTTCACCGCCTATTTGCTGGCACCACTGGTGGAAGGCTCAACTAGAAGTCAATCTACCATTTCTGGTATGTATGGGAGTAGTGAGTATGCTTTTTTCACAAGCTTCTCAATTTCAACCTGCCATCATATGGGGGTTGGGGGTATTTTGCTGCGCTTGCCGCTAGTTCTGGCTTAACATTGTTGTAAGGGTGGTCACCTGTTATTTGAAGATATTCGTACCTTCTGGGCAGCATTGCTGAAGTTATTTCTCATGCGTGACAACTTTATCCTTCATATTGTTTCCTACAGCCTAATCTCCTCTCTCGGTATAACTGGCATTATTTCCAAATCATCTATCCCACTTCTGACACCAAATGTTACGTGCTAGGTGTGGGATTCTTCGTCTGATCACTGGATAGAAGCTGAAGTAGCCTTCATTTACACCTTTATATATAACAAATTTCTTAGACTTCTTAAACTCATACACCACTTGCTAGACTGACTGATGACTGACTTACTGACTCCGTGTCGTTACCACACAGTTATATATAGGTATACAATAATTTTGGTTATTGTTCTCGGCTTCAACTGTCGAAATATATATTACTAGGAGGACGGCAAATTCTCTGGCGAAATGTGAGAATTTTCAACATAAAAAATAAAAAACTTGTCGATAAATGTCGCCAAATATTTCAATCGCTACAATATGTTGCTTATTCATTGGCAATGGACACCAAGTAAAAAAATATTTAGGAGGTCCAGGTTCCGATCCAGCATAACTCTCCATTATAACTTTGAAAAAATAAGTCATAAGGATTTTCCAAAAGAAATATGACAATTGTTTTTTTATATTTGAACATCATTACCAATAATGGGTATTCCAGTAATTCCACATCGAATAATGATATCATTTTTTTGTTCTAGTAGTTGTAATATTCATTTAATTTTTCGCTATAATTCTCATGCATCATTGTTGAAAATGAAAGAAAACCTAAAAAAGGAGACCTTCTTTTCCTTTTAGAAAAATCAACATGCAGAATTAAAGAGCTAACGTGGATATAATCGAGATAAAGCATGAACTTCGCGACATTAAAATTGTTTTTTTTGTTTAAGAAACGAATATTCAGGTGGGACAGAAAGAGTCTCTATATTATACAGGACGTGAACAAATTGAGATTATTATAAAATTTTTGTGAAGAACAACATTCATATTTTCATCATGCTATTCCAATAATCACTACCTATATAGGTGAAAAATACGTAGTTCGTATCAAAATGATTACTGCCTTCTATTGTACAACGTCAAAGCTATTTATTCTTAAACTTCTTGTGATTAGATGTAATTGGAAACTTATTGGTCTTTTTTTATGCTTAGACTGGTTAGTGAAGTTAAGATGCAACCGTATTGGTAAAATTGATTCTCCTTTTTGGTAAGTGTAATAGCTTCTTGTATTTCTCTCACATGTACTCAAATTTGGCTTATTATATTTCGTGTTGAATATAGTAGAAGTGGAATTACTACTTTCTTAGAAGGATTAGAATGATAAAACTTTATAGTTCCTCTCAATATTGACTAATATTCTAGTATTTCGTTGTTTTCGTTTGAGACTGAGACATCGGGTATTTTTGATAGCAGTTGATTTCTTTCGATTCTCTAAACACTCATGAGGCTTTTAGTATATTGCGACAATTGCGACCAATAAGCAATTTAATTCTGGCTTAATCTTATAGAATTTGAAACTTAAATTTAGAGGTATACTCAGTTTTCCTTAGGTTCTGTGATGTGGGTTATACTGAAGATCGAAGGGTACTTTTGTACTTAAATATCAAATTAACTTGGATTAATCCCATTAGCCCAGTATTATAAAGGAGCTGGATAGCTTGGACAATGATATGGGGATGGTTTTTCTTCATGACTATTAACCTTATTACAAATACTGTTAGTAATTGTAAAAAAAAAAGTTATATAGAATTATTATAATATAATAACATGTGTGCCAAGATGACTAAGGAAGCGAAAGAATTAATTTTCCCCCTCTCGTCTAGTTGTAAAAAGTTAATACATATATTTTTGACTATAAAAAAATTAATAAGATATTGAATTTTGTTGGATTCGGCTGGTCAATAGGTAGGCTTTCCAGTGGAAAGAGATTCACACTTTTGTACTTTTATTGCTTCTACAATGGGTATTATTTGTATCAAAGTCATCGCAAATAATAAATTCGTTTTTCTGTTTAGAAAAGAAATCTGAATATTAATTGTCACCTATGTTTTAGGACAGGGGTGCTCAAACTTGAACTGCTGGCGATCTACCTCAATATTTTTAGACTACTTACGATCGACTCTGAGAGGCTGCAAGTATGTTTGATGCAGGGTTGTCGTACATACACCATACACCCTACCTACCTAGGTAGGGTGTACCGTAGCATATAATATTGATATTAGCTTTCTGCACAATATAGGTACATTATTTTAGTCAAGGTTTGGATTAGGTTTAGTTAGGTTCTTCTCTACAATATCAATGAAAAATCTCATAGTTATTCAAAATTGCGAGTTTATTTGTTGTTACAAAACAAAAGAGTTACATATGGTGTTAAACCTAACTAAAGAGTGGCTTTGGATATTGAAGCGTGGCACTGCATGTCCTCAGCATACTTTTCATAAGATGGTACGTAACCACTGAGTGCTAATCGCAAGCATGATGACATATGATCGTCAGTTAGTCGATTGCGATATTTTGACTTAATTATCTTCATTTCAGAAAATGCAGACTCGCACAAGTAAGTTGACCCAAACAATGCCGTCAGTTGAAGGCCGATTTGCCTTAGATTCGGATATTTATCTTCAGATATAAAACACCAGAAATTTGTATCAGATGCTGTAGCTTTGAGATGTATATCTGATATAATCTGCACCAACTCATTTTCAACAGAACATGAGTTCATATTAAACTGACTTGCTATTTCAGTAGCTAATTCCTCAATGTTTTTACATGAAAAAGGGTAACTCATAAATGATGCTATATTTTCCAATTTACTGCAATCATAAAAACGCATTTCGAATTGTCCCAAAATATTCGATAATTCAGCCTTATACGTATCATAATTAAACTGAGGAATCCTTGCTTTCAAAGACGGAAAATGTTTTAGATCCTTTCTTTTCAGTTGATCTATCATAAGTTGCAATTTACTTTTGAATGCGTTTACTGCGCTAATCATCTCAATAATAGTTTTACCTTTACCTTGAAGCTCCAAGTTAACGATGTTTAAGTGCATTGTGATGTCAGTCAAAAATGCCAAATCAGTCAGCCATTTTTCGTTTTTCAAAATCTGAGTGTCATCACCTCTTTCGTGTCTAGAAAAGCTGTTATTTCGGGCAATAATTCTTGAAACCTTTGTAGGAACTTTCCGCACTCAACCACCTGACGTCTGTGTGATGAACTAAATCAGCTGACTCCCTATCTTCCAACTGCAACTGAAAGAGCCGCCGTTGCAAGCTACGTGCACGGATGGAATTCACAATTTTTGTTGCAATGCCCATAATTTCCTCCGTGTTTAAAACTTTGGAACACAAAACTTGTTGATAATTTATAATGCAATGGAATGAAAAAAATGGGAATTCTTCATTAGCTCGACACAATGCCACAAAACCGTTTTTGTTTCCAGTCATTGCTGGTGCTCCATCGGTTTTAATGCACACTAATTTATATATTGGTAGCTCGTAGTTTTTTACAAAATTAAAGAAAACTTCATATATATCTTCGCCACGGGTCTTCCCCTTCAGAGGAATGATTGTCAAAAATTCTTCCTTAGCCGACATGTCATTGAATACCATCCGAATAAAAATACACAGCTGGGCAGTGTCTGTCGTATCGGTGGATTCGTCGAACTGTAAAGAAAAGTATGTAAATTCCATGATATCATGTTTTAGTTTATCTGCGATGTCCTGACTCATGACTTCAATACGCCTTGTGACAGTCGGACGAGATAACTGAAGTTCTCTTATAGCAGACATGATTTCTGTTTTATTTTTAAAATCTCCAAATAAAGTCTCACCCGCTTCAATAAATGCTTCCTTCACCACCGATCCATCTTCGAATGGTTTCTTGTGTTTCGCCAATATATGAGATATTTTAAATGACGCGATCGTAGCAGCTTTTGATTGTTTGGCTGGTCTTGTGAACATGGTTTGTTTTTTTTTCAAACAAGATATAAAATCACTTACGATTCGTTTTC
Source organism: Diorhabda elongata (assembly GCA_026230145.1). Lineage (NCBI taxonomy): Eukaryota > Metazoa > Arthropoda > Insecta > Coleoptera > Chrysomelidae > Diorhabda > Diorhabda elongata. Next base: position 41,905,042 of record CM047926.1, read on the forward strand.
TTAATTCACTCTGTGGCGGAAAATCCTTTCGATAGTTTTTATGAACCGTTTTATGATGTCTCTCTACCACGCTTAGGTATTGCAACTGACGCACGACAAATAACACAAATGCACTTATCCTTCACCATACAAAAGAAAAATTCTACCTCCCAAACCTTATTAAAATGATTTTCCACTATTTAATAATAAACTTTGTATCGACGTAGTATCGCTATCAAGTTACAATTCAGAATGACTCCAATTCATGCAGGCACAACATTTATATCGGCGTGAAAGAAAGTCTCGAATGTTCCCGTCAAACTCGCCGCCCGAAACTAGACAGTACAGTCTAGTCTAGAAACAACGCGGCTTTTCTTTGACAAGTGCCGCGCGTTCATTTGATAAAGCCGCCTTTTGCCGCAAGCAGTGTTATTTTATTACGTAATACATTTTTGTAGTTTAGTTACCTACCTACATATTAAAAATTTTTTTCTTCTCGAGATCTATTCAAAAAGCACTCGCGATCGACCGGTCGATCGCGATCGACCGTTTGAGCACCCCTGTTCTTGGAGATATCTATATACTTTACCAAAATCAAAGCAAAACTGATATTTGCCACCATTTTCAGGAAGTACGATGTTCCAAAATCAATTGTGCAAATACATAACTATTCATGAAGCTATCATCCCCATTGGATAAGTTAATGGATGGATCTTGATACATTTTCAATAAGCTAGTTAATTCATTACTCAGATTATTTGTATGTTTTCAGAATATAATTACTTTGTTGTGTAAAATTCTGAAGACCAATGGATAAATAAAAATGAAAGCATTTTCCACGAATATTTAGAACAAGGAGATGGCAAATTTTTTATGTATTTAGCATACCATTTTGCTATTATGTTTGAAACTATAAAATTATTAATAGCAGCTACCAAACATTTAGTGCATATATTTGACGACAATCAATACCGTCGCTGTCTCTTAGCTTAAATATAATTATTTATATATTTCATTAATCTCATTAGTATAAATTGTATACTAGTACTAATAGTTTACTCTATTGAACAAACTAAATAATGTTTTTTTGGTGTCACATGTGATAAGTATCAACTTCAATTATACCTTGTTGATCAGCAATTAAGTTCAAATGAAGTAACTCATTGCAACCATTTAAATTTAAATTAATGATAACTAAATGTAGCTGAAAAGTTTTGTTGGTATTAATTTACGATTGAATACCGTTATTAATCTAAAATTAAATACCAATTTCATCCTCGTTAATTGATACTTTGACTACTGACTAAAATCGATTCTATATTGCCGATTATATGATTTCCTAAAAAACAATTTCTCGATTTCCTTTTTGTAGACACACAAAAAATAGCTATCACTTCAAAATGTCAGAGAAGCAACAAAGGTGTGTTCAGAGTGTCCAGAAAAGTCGTATATATCAGATAAAGGCGGAAACTTTCCTGATATCTTTTATAGTTATAGGAAATAACATTAATTTGGCCGGGAAGGTAAGCATGTAACAGTGGCTTGTATTGCCACATTGGGAGCAATCCCTTCTTCGAACTGCCCTATAGGGATAATGGATTATTTCCTTTCTCGATTTATATCGAGAAGCGCAAGTGAGAGAGAAATTTCTTTCACTTAGGTACTCTTCAAATCATAAGATATTTAATAATATGAATTTTCACAATTTCAAATGAATTAATCAATATAAATACTATACACTGAATATATGTCGGTGAATATATACAGTATTGATTGATTAATGATTATATGAAACTATTGTCATAGTTATCTATTTCTAATGGGCTAAGACCTGCTATTTTCATTTTAAAATGAGACCTATGAATTATTGATCTTTGTATAAATTTCATCTTCAGATTCTTATAATTTTCGTATACTTTCTCCTTTGTCTGGATATGAAATTAAAAAAATGATAGAGAAATCATTTTCACAGATTCATCATTTATCACCCATAAAGAATGGGATAATTGTACTACATTAAGATATTATCACTTGTATCTGATATTTTGAAAATTCTCTTTGAAATTCGATAATTTGTGACTGAAATATCGCTGTTGTGGAACAAGAATCGAATTTTATATGACTGACATGATCAATCAAGAAAAAAAACGCTTGTAAGACATTTGTTGGCCGTAAGAAATTGAGTATGTCAGGACCAAAGCCAGTTTCTAGGCCTAATAGTCGTAGGATACACGCTACGCAAAGACCCATTACCAATAACTCACTACTGGTGTGATTCAGAATCATAGTTTTCAAAATTCCGAGACCCTGGACTATGAGAAAAAGTAACTCATTCAACTACTTAAGGGTTTGGATAAGTTTCTTTAGATCATTAATATGTGTGGAGTGTCAACGAATTCAGATTAAGGAAAAACTACATCGGAGCCAGAAGAAGTATGCAGGGGAATGTGTCCTGAAACGACATAGCTGCTAAAATGACATACTCGCTGTATATAGGGAACTAGAGACTACGTCATCTCCTATTCGATAGTTATATCAAATGACAACATTTTACTAAAGAATTATATGAGCATACAGAGTTACAATAGTTTTTTTTTGTTTTTAATTTGAGAAGTTATGTTTAATGAGCCAAAAAATTTTGTCAATGAGTGCTTTGAACCGATATTCTTAAGGCTGCTTAGCATGGTGCAATTTCTAGCAAGGTCAAAATATTGCATAGATGAATATTGCACGTCGCGTGTCTCTTGTCATTGCATCATGGCTGCCACTAATAAAAATTCGAAAAGTTAGTTGAACAAATACTTTTCCAAAAATATGATTCTTTAATCTTTGACTGGTTTAACAATGACGATAACAATACTAAATGAATAAGCAACGAAGTGAAAAAGTGGTCAGTGGATCAATTATTATATCTACTGCTGCCTTGGTTTTGGAGCCCGATGGATAGATTGTTTGTCAAGCAAAAGTAACTGAATTTCTCCCTAGAATTGCAGCTTGTATGCAATAAAAATTGCACCGAACCGATGATGTTGCAAGTGCGGGATCTTGCCTGAAACAATCATCTGAACTTCATGTGCTCATGCTCTTTATCAAGAAATATTGTGCCTTGCATAGCATTGCACGTTGTATTGCATCATGTTAAACGGCCTTCATTATTTTCTTTTCCATTTAAAATACTGTGTTGTAGCTTGAGTTTGGATTAGTGAACAATTGATTGGTCAGTAACTTTTCCAATATCAACCCTACATATTTAAACTTTGAAAATGCGTTCAACACGACATATATCAAGTTTTGATAAAATGACACAGTTGTACATTATATAAAACACCCACTATGTGAGTTAACTAATATCAAAATATTACAGATAAACATGGTTGGAAGATACGTCAGAGAGAATACGAGGTCTAGCTATTAAATAACGAGAATGGTTACGAAAAATTATTCTACACTCGATTGCTCTCCTCGCCAACACCTTCCGTACGTTTTTTCCATTGATCAAAGCAGTGCTGGAAGTCTTCTTTAGTGAGCGCCTTAAGTAGCTCTGCCGTTTTTTGCTTTACGACTTCCATCGACTCAAATCGGGTCCCTTTCAAAACAGATCTTTTTCTAACCTTTCATAGAAATCTGAGTAGATCCGTTGACGCTAGAGCTTATGGTCAGGAGTCAAATTCTTTGACACCAACTTCACACAGACCTTTGTCATATATAATTACTCGAGTAAAATTTTTCTAACCGTTTCTTTATCGGCGTTTACAGCCTTGGCAATCATCCGGAGTTGAAACAGTCGCAGGGCGACCTGGATGTTGTTCATCTTCAGTGCTCTCTTGGCACTCACTAAAGCGCTTACCCACAATTTAATGAGACATTTGAGATTAATACGTTACTCTTGTTTTTCGTCACACATGGTTTTCGATACGAGAAGGAAACACGTTCGTTTGAAAGCGCTACTATAATAGTGACGGAAACGTGTTTTGGTACGTGCATAGACAAGATATCTAGATACCCAACGCACTTCTTGTTTTCTACCCCACCCGTGTAGGGCGCCCTCTAGGCGCGCAGTCTCTTTATTTAATAGCCAGACCTCGTAAACAGATATCTATCGTCAATCATTCTAATCGTTGATATGTCGGTAGGCCTAGACGATATTTTGAAAACTAGACATCAAATAGCCTTACTTCAAATCGTTATTGACAGAAACAGGAATTAAAACAGGAATACTCAACTGATAGCTCTCAAATTCTAATCAAGTATTAAGGAATTCCGATGAAAATATAGGTAAAATATATTTGAAATAAAATAATATTACCACTTACTCTATATCACTGAGTATAGTACAATTAGCGAATTCCAGGTGTCTTATAAGTATTATCCAAAAAATTTTGTAATTCAAGTTTATTCTTTCAATATTCAACAAAAATTAAACCTAAAGATATTTCTGTATATCTGTAAATTTGCACGAATGTTTAGCAAGATCTGGGTTAACATATATTTTATGATTTCATTTCCTCACTGAATGGTAAAACAAAAGCCTCAGTCATATGTCATAACAGTTGTTAATTGTATTGTTGAAACTTTTGTGTACGTTTTTCGAACAATGTTTCAAACATACAGCGGTAATGGAATAACGTATTTTACCTATCTAAACTACATAAATTGACGTAGATACTGTACTAGAATGATTATCTAATTAGTTTTTAACTCATCTCTAATAAAATCACATTCAACTTGAAAGCGTTTACCACAGAGTTTCGAAATTAATTTCCGAATTAATTTCTGCTTAAAAAATTATTAAAGTTTTCTCAAACCTCATCCAAATGAGTGTGTAAAAGGTGAGCTCATGTTTTTCAATTCCGTAAAAATCTCTGTACGGTGTGAAAAACGAAGTTATTTTCAATTTATCCGCGTCAAAGCAGAGAATAAAATACCTTCGACTATTGTGAGAAGATAAAATATCCAAATTTCCCAGTTTTTCCTAAGCCATGAATACTGATGTATATATTATCATACCCTTCAGAAAAGAAGATGAAAATCTGATATTTTTTGTAGTATAACAATCAATAAAGATTCACATCGTTAAAGACTTATAAAGGAAGTGAGCGGAACGAATAAGATTCTGTCAAATATATGACTATCTAAAAAGAGCAGTCGAAAATATATGGTGACAAATTAGTAGCAATTACATCCATAATAGAAAATCGGAGCGATCTAGATCCTAATTAAAATATGATTAAGAAATTTACTGACTACTTGTTTATCGGAAGTTTATAGGAAACCTGAGATCTGCTACAGCTATGGTTATATAAAAAAGTTTTAGAGCTAAAAAAAATGATGATTTAATCAAAGTACATCATAGAAAAACACAGAAGATGTTATGATTCTGAATAATGCACAGTAGTCTAGCTAAAGTGACGACCTTGCACATAAAGGGACTTCGCAAAATGATGAAACACTACTTAACAAACAATATGAAGCACGTGCATATTCTCAATAGAGGAGCTGTGAAAATCCTCACTAGAGGACTTCAGAGGAGCATAAAGTCGAAAAACATCAATTTTTAAGAGAAATAAATCATCAGGATAGGTACAAAAAACTGCTTTCAAAAGAACCAATGGTTCTATGAAGCTAACTGCCTGTCTAGACCAATATGAATATGTTTGGTAAAAATGTGAACTACAGAGATAATATATTAGTGATATACAGCATAAATAACGCCTATCATGAACTATGGTTCAGTGGTAAAGTGGGAATCTACGAATAAGTAGATAAACAGAAGCATAGTAGCACTGGGAATCACCGGAGCCATAAAACGTGCAACACTCGAAGCAAGCCTATAGTGTAAATAATTGTTCCTGTAGTATCCAAAGGCACTTTTTAGCTGAGAAAGAACATACTTAGAAGGCAAAAAATTTATGGACATACAAAAATTCCGCAGAAAATGGGTAACAAAAAGAATAGGAAAATTATAAAAATAAGCATTTCCGCAAGAGAATTATGAGCTGAAGAATCCAACATCGAAGAAAATAAAGTTATTACAGTTATTACAGATGGCTCCGTAACAAGAAATGGAGCTAGAGTCGGCGTGTTTTCGAAGGAACTGAACATCCAAAAGTTGTACAAACTAAAAACGGGATGTAGTATACTTCAAACAGAAATCTATGCCAGACTATTGAGGGATAATAGTGAATTCAACAGAAATACAACACTCCGCAGAGACAGCTAACTTTGAAAACAATAGCATCAAAAACGACAAAATTAAAAGGGATAATGAGCTATCACCAAGCACTCTCCTTGATTCGTGACACTGGAGTGAGTACCACGTCTCTGATGGGTACCTGGATACTACGAAGTGGAAGGAAAAGGTAAAGTAAAGGTGATCCTGTCCTCAGGATTAATAGAGCATTGGAAATTATATAGATGGCGCTAGTGCACGGTTCGTACCAAGTAGTATTGAATATAACTTTTCCAATACTAGAATTCAAGTAAAATTTCAGGTGAACTCAAACATCATTTCATTTTTCACCAAAAATGTACTCTTAATAAAACTGTCCACCGCTTTCGGAATATTATGATTTGAAAATTATGAAGTAATAACTGTTTAATTAGTAATCATCGTTTGAATTTAAAATTTTTTATCGCCATCGATAAAATAAATATATTAAAAAAAATTGGGACTGAAGCCTTTCGTTTCTGGTAAGGTTTCACAAAAATCTTATCTAGTCAGTAAAGGGTCTTATTTTGTTGAAAAGTATGGGTACTGAGCTATAGGAGGCCTAAGTATTAAAAAAACAACAATTTGGTGATCAAGAATTGCGGTTCTGGGACTCAAACTGTTGTTTATTTCATACTTAGGCTTTTAATAGCTGAATACCCAAAAATATTGAGTTTTATATGGAAAACTGTCATTCATTGATAGTTTTGACGTTGAGTCAATCATAATTATATTTCTGAAACCTTGTTATTTGATAAATTAGATATTGTTAATAAAAATGTACTCAAATTTTGAGCACACTGAGCACCTTAGGCGAGTGTTTAGGAAACTCTAGTGTATCTGTTACGCGTTTTGCAGAAAAGTTTCCTAGAAGAAACTTATTAAGTAAAAATACATTGAGAGCCATTGAACGACGTTGTCAAAAAACTGGTAATGTGAGACTTAACAAAATAAATTCTTTTAGGCCAAGAACAACGCGAACCGTTAATAAAGAGAATATGATTTTAAATTTAGTTGATCAAAATCCAACTGTTAGGTGGCAAAACAAACAAATACGTCTCCTTCAAGTACTTGGAGGATACTCAATGAGCAATAGTTAGTTAGTCTCTAATAGAGTACTCGCAGGTATGTCTACAAAAATTAATGGGAATAGTTATATAGACAATTATTATTATCACACCCACGTTTAATTTTTTCTGGTGTTTGAACGTATTGTTGGAGTTGTGCTTGTAGTGGAAACCGAAACTTATCTATGTCTCCACCAACTGGGTAGACTATAAATTGTGATTGGGTATTTTATAACAACAACAAAAATGGAAAAAACCTTTCTACAAAAATGTAGAGATGTACCCATTACTAATCCCAAACCTTTGCCATCTTGTTTTAAACATAAAGATCTAAGATTTTTTGAACATATTTTCAAATTTCCTGTTATGTTGCCCATCAAACCGACCCGAGTTTACCTGAGAGGGCGAAAACAACATTCCTGGCTACGGAATATAAGAGACTGGTGTGGCATTCAGGGTGTGGCAACAATTTTTCGTCGCGCAGAAGAGGGGTGCCTTCAGATAATAAATTCTAAGTTTTGGACAAGAGAATATAATATATGCTTCTTCAAGTACCATACACTTTGCAGCGTGTAGGTGTGCTCTAGTCCAAAACTTCTAATCTATTATCTGAAGGCAACCCTCTTCTGCGGCGAAAAGTCAAAAGGTCAAAATTTATTATAAAAAAAAAACTAATTTTTAAACAGAAAAGACCTAAGACTAAGAACATTTAGATGCATTGATGTATGAAAAGGTCTAAGAAATAAGAAGTATATAAATGCATCTAAATGTTCTTAGTCTTAGGTCTCTTCTGTTTTAAAATTAATTTTTTTTTTGATAGTTTTCAAAAGGAAGTTAATTTTTGACGTTTCGACTTTTCTTTAAGTCTTCTCAAAATATGATATTAAGAAATAAGAAATTGAAGAAATGGGACCGAAATTATGGTCAAATACAAAATAAGAAATATGTATAAATGTATAACAATAAAAAATTATTACATATTACAATTACATCAATCAATTAAGATATTCGCTGATTTTTGATTGTATTAATGCTATATATTTTCAAATTCATAGAATTCAGAATTCGATTTTTAAAGTGACGTTTATAGGAATATTGATTAATTGAAATATTGATACTGGTTACTAAAATTTTCAGTAATTTTTAATTGGTTAGATTATGAATGACGTTGAATTTTCATAGGTTAGATAAGGATAAGTTTTAGTGGAAGATGTTTAATATTGATTGGTAAATTTTATAGGTTAGGTTGTTAGTTGAAACTTATAGGTTAAGTGAAGTTAGTTGGTTGTTAATGGCGTTGACTTTTTATAGAATTTGTTTCTTCAAAATCTAAAAGATAGGCATAAATTCCACTAAGGCTATTTAAATAAGTTTCCTTTAGAATATAAATGACATTTCACTGAGGCTATTTAAATAAGTTTCCTTTAGAATATAAACGACATTTCACTGAGGCTATTTAAATAAGTTTCCTTTAGAATATAAATGACATTTCACTGGTGCTATTTAAAAAAGTTTCCCTTAGAATATAAACGACATTTCACTTATGCTATTTAAAAAAGTTTCCTTTAGAATATAAATGACATTTCACTGAGGCTATTTAAATAAGTTTCCTTTAGAATATAAATGACATTTCACTGAGGCTATTTAAATAAGTTTCCTTTAGAATATAAACGACATTTCACTTATGCTATTTAAAAAAGTTTCCTTTAGAATATAAATGACATTTCACTGAGGCTATTTAAATAAGTTTCCTTTAGAATATAAATGACATTTCACTTATGCTATTTAAATAAGTTTCCTTTAGAATATAAATGACATTTCACTTATGCTATTTAAATAAGTTTCCTTTAGAATATAAACGACATTTCACTGAGGCTGTTTAAATAAGTTTCCTTCAGAATATAAATGACATTTCACTGAGGCTATTTAAATAAGTTTCCTTTAGAATATAAATGACATTTCACTTATGCTATTTAAATAAGTTTCCTTTAGAATATAAACGACATTTCACTGAGGCTATTTAAATAAGTTTCCTTTAGAATATAAATGACATTTCACTGAGGCTATTTAAATAAGTTTCCTTTAGAATGTAAATGACATTTCACTTATGCTATTTAAATAAGTTTCCTTTAGAATATAAACGACATTTCACTTATGCTATTTAAATAAGTTTCCTTTAGAATATAAACGACATTTCACTAAGGCTATTTAAAAAAGTTTCCTTTAGAATATGAATGACATTTCACTGAGGCTATTTAAATAAGTTTCCTTTAGAATATAAATGACATTTCACTTATGCTATTTAAATAAGTTTCCTTTAGAATATAAACGACATTTCACTAAGGCTATTTAAACAAGTTTCCTTTAGAATATAAACGACATTTCACTAAGGCTATTTAAATAAGTTTCCTTTAGAATATAAACGACATTTCACTAAGGCTATTCAAATAAGTTTCGTTTAGAATATAAATGACATTTCACTGATGCTATTTAAAAAAGTTTCCCTTAGAATATAAATGACATTTCACTGATGCTATTTAAAAAAGTTTCCTTTAGAATATGAATGACATTTCACTGAGGCTATTTAAATAAGTTTCCTTTAGAATATAAATGACATTTCACTGAGGCTATTTGAATAAGTTTCCTTTAGAATATAAACGACATTTCACTTATGCTATTTAAATAAGTTTCCTTTAGAATATAAACGACATTTCACTAAGGCTATTTAAACAAGTTTCCTTTAGAATATAAACGACATTTCACTAAGGCTATTTAAATAAGTTTCCTTTAGAATATAAACGACATTTCACTAAGGCTATTCAAATAAGTTTCGTTTAGAATATAAATGACATTTCACTGATGCTATTTAAAAAAGTTTCCCTTAGAATATAAATGACATTTCACTGATGCTATTTAAAAAAGTTTCCTTTAGAATATGAATGACATTTCACTGAGGCTATTTAAATAAGTTTCCTTTAGAATATAAATGACATTTCACTGAGGCTATTTGAATAAGTTTCCTTTAGAATATAAACGACATTTCACTGAGGCTATTTAAATAAGTTTCCTTTAGAATATAAATGACATTTCACTGATGCTATTTAAAAAAGTTTCCCTTAGAATATAAATGACATTTCACTGATGCTATTTAAAAAAGTTTCCCTTAGAATATAAATGACATTTCACTGATGCTATTTAAAAAAGTTTCCTTTAGAATATGAATGACATTTCACTGAGGCTATTTAAATAAGTTTCCTTTAGAATATAAATGACATTTCACTGAGGCTATTTAAATAAGTTTCCTTTAGAATATAAATGACATTTCACTGAGGCTATTTAAATAAGTTTCCCTTAGAATATAAATGACATTTCACTGATGCTATTTAAAAAAGTTTCCTTTAGAATATAAATGACATTTCACTGAGGCTATTTAAATAAGTTTCCTTTAGAATGTAAATGACATTTCACTTATGCTATTTAAATAAGTTTCCTTTAGAATATAAACGACATTTCACTAAGGCTATTTAAAAAAGTTTCCTTTAGAATATGAATGACATTTCACTGAGGCTATTTAAATAAGTTTCCTTTAGAATATAAATGACATTTCACTTATGCTATTTAAATAAGTTTCCTTTAGAATATAAACGACATTTCACTAAGGCTATTTAAACAAGTTTCCTTTAGAATATAAACGACATTTCACTAAGGCTATTTAAATAAGTTTCCTTTAGAATATAAACGACATTTCACTAAGGCTATTCAAATAAGTTTCGTTTAGAATATAAATGACATTTCACTGATGCTTTTTAAAAAAGTTTCCCTTAGAATATAAATGACAATTCACTGATGCTATTTAAAAAAGTTTCCTTTAGAATATGAATGACATTTCACTGAGGCTATTTAAATAAGTTTCCTTTAGAATATAAATGACATTTCACTGAGGCTATTTGAATAAGTTTCCTTTAGAATATAAACGACATTTCACTGAGGCTATTTAAATAAGTTTCCTTTAGAATATAAATGACATTTCACTGGTGCTATTTAAAAAAGTTTCCCTTAGAATATAAACGACATTTCACTTATGCTATTTAAAAAAGTTTCCTTTAGAATATAAATGACATTTCACTGAGGCTATTTAAATAAGTTTCCTTTAGAATATAAATGACATTTCACTGAGGCTATTTAAATAAGTTTCCTTTAGAATATAAACGACATTTCACTTATGCTATTTAAAAAAGTTTCCTTTAGAATATAAATGACATTTCACTGAGGCTATTTAAATAAGTTTCCTTTAGAATATAAATGACATTTCACTTATGCTATTTAAATAAGTTTCCTTTAGAATATAAACGACATTTCACTAAGGCTATTTAAACAAGTTTCCTTTAGAATATAAACGACATTTCACTAAGGCTATTTAAATAAGTTTCCTTTAGAATATAAACGACATTTCACTAAGGCTATTCAAATAAGTTTCGTTTAGAATATAAATGACATTTCACTGATGCTATTTAAAAAAGTTTCCCTTAGAATATAAATGACATTTCACTGATGCTATTTAAAAAAGTTTCCTTTAGAATATGAATGACATTTCACTGAGGCTATTTAAATAAGTTTCCTTTAGAATATAAATGACATTTCACTGAGGCTATTTGAATAAGTTTCCTTTAGAATATAAACGACATTTCACTTATGCTATTTAAATAAGTTTCCTTTAGAATATAAACGACATTTCACTAAGGCTATTCAAATAAGTTTCGTTTAGAATATAAATGACATTTCACTGATGCTATTTAAAAAAGTTTCCCTTAGAATATAAATGACATTTCACTGATGCTATTTAAAAAAGTTTCCTTTAGAATATGAATGACATTTCACTGAGGCTATTTAAATAAGTTTCCTTTAGAATATAAACGACATTTCACTAAGGCTATTCAAATAAGTTTCGTTTAGAATATAAATGACATTTCACTGATGCTATTTAAAAAAGTTTCCTTTAGAATATGAATGACATTTCACTGAGGCTATTTAAATAAGTTTCCTTTAGAATATAAATGACATTTCACTGAGGCTATTTAAATAAGTTTCCTTTAGAATATAAACGACATTTCACTGAGGCTATTTAAATAAGTTTCCTTTAGAATATAAATGACATTTCACTGAGGCTATTTAAATAAGTTTCCTTTAGAATATAAACGACATTTCACTGAGGCTATTTAAATAAGTTTCCTTTAGAATATAAACGACATTTCACTGAGGCTATTTAAATAAGTTTCCTTTAGAATATAAATGACATTTCACTGAGGCTATTTAAATAAGTTTCCTTTAGAATATAAATGACATTTCACTGAGGCTATTTAAATAAGTTTCCCTTAGAATATAAATGACATTTCACTGATGCTATTTAAAAAAGTTTCCTTTAGAATATAAATGACATTTCACTGAGGCTATTTAAATAAGTTTCCTTTAGAATGTAAATGACATTTCACTTATGCTATTTAAATAAGTTTCCTTTAGAATATAAACGACATTTCACTAAGGCTATTTAAAAAAGTTTCCTTTAGAATATGAATGACATTTCACTGAGGCTATTTAAATAAGTTTCCTTTAGAATATAAATGACATTTCACTTATGCTATTTAAATAAGTTTCCTTTAGAATATAAACGACATTTCACTAAGGCTATTTAAACAAGTTTCCTTTAGAATATAAACGACATTTCACTAAGGCTATTTAAATAAGTTTCCTTTAGAATATAAACGACATTTCACTAAGGCTATTCAAATAAGTTTCGTTTAGAATATAAATGACATTTCACTGATGCTTTTTAAAAAAGTTTCCCTTAGAATATAAATGACAATTCACTGATGCTATTTAAAAAAGTTTCCTTTAGAATATGAATGACATTTCACTGAGGCTATTTAAATAAGTTTCCTTTAGAATATAAATGACATTTCACTGAGGCTATTTGAATAAGTTTCCTTTAGAATATAAACGACATTTCACTGAGGCTATTTAAATAAGTTTCCTTTAGAATATAAATGACATTTCACTGGTGCTATTTAAAAAAGTTTCCCTTAGAATATAAACGACATTTCACTTATGCTATTTAAAAAAGTTTCCTTTAGAATATAAATGACATTTCACTGAGGCTATTTAAATAAGTTTCCTTTAGAATATAAATGACATTTCACTGAGGCTATTTAAATAAGTTTCCTTTAGAATATAAACGACATTTCACTTATGCTATTTAAAAAAGTTTCCTTTAGAATATAAATGACATTTCACTGAGGCTATTTAAATAAGTTTCCTTTAGAATATAAATGACATTTCACTTATGCTATTTAAATAAGTTTCCTTTAGAATATAAATGACATTTCACTTATGCTATTTAAATAAGTTTCCTTTAGAATATAAACGACATTTCACTGAGGCTATTTAAATAAGTTTCCTTCAGAATATAAATGACATTTCACTGAGGCTATTTAAATAAGTTTCCTTTAGAATATAAATGACATTTCACTTATGCTATTTAAATAAGTTTCCTTTAGAATATAAACGACATTTCACTAAGGCTATTTAAATAAGTTTCCTTTAGAATATAAATGACATTTCACTGAGGCTATTTAAATAAGTTTCCTTTAGAATGTAAATGACATTTCACTTATGCTATTTAAATAAGTTTCCTTTAGAATATAAACGACATTTCACTTATGCTATTTAAATAAGTTTCCTTTAGAATATAAACGACATTTCACTAAGGCTATTTAAAAAAGTTTCCTTTAGAATATGAATGACATTTCACTGAGGCTATTTAAATAAGTTTCCTTTAGAATATAAATGACATTTCACTTATGCTATTTAAATAAGTTTCCTTTAGAATATAAACGACATTTCACTAAGGCTATTTAAACAAGTTTCCTTTAGAATATAAACGACATTTCACTAAGGCTATTTAAATAAGTTTCCTTTAGAATATAAACGACATTTCACTAAGGCTATTCAAATAAGTTTCGTTTAGAATATAAATGACATTTCACTGATGCTATTTAAAAAAGTTTCCCTTAGAATATAAATGACATTTCACTGATGCTATTTAAAAAAGTTTCCTTTAGAATATGAATGACATTTCACTGAGGCTATTTAAATAAGTTTCCTTTAGAATATAAATGACATTTCACTGAGGCTATTTGAATAAGTTTCCTTTAGAATATAAACGACATTTCACTGAGGCTATTTAAATAAGTTTCCTTTAGAATATAAATGACATTTCACTGATGCTATTTAAAAAAGTTTCCTTTAGAATATAAATGACATTTCACTGATGCTATTTAAAAAAGTTTCCCTTAGAATATAAATGACATTTCACTGATGCTATTTAAAAAAGTTTCCTTTAGAATATGAATGACATTTCACTGAGGCTATTTAAATAAGTTTCCTTTAGAATATAAATGACATTTCACTGAGGCTATTTAAATAAGTTTCCTTTAGAATATAAACGACATTTCACTGAGGCTATTTAAATAAGTTTCCTTTAGAATATAAATGACATTTCACTGAGGCTATTTAAATAAGTTTCCTTTAGAATATAAACGACATTTCACTGAGGCTATTTAAATAAGTTTCCTTTAGAATATAAATGACATTTCACTGGTGCTATTTAAAAAAGTTTCCCTTAGAATATAAACGACATTTCACTTATGCTATTTAAAAAAGTTTCCTTTAGAATATAAATGACATTTCACTGAGGCTATTTAAATAAGTTTCCTTTAGAATATAAATGACATTTCACTGAGGCTATTTAAATAAGTTTCCTTTAGAATATAAACGACATTTCACTTATGCTATTTAAAAAAGTTTCCTTTAGAATATAAATGACATTTCACTGAGGCTATTTAAATAAGTTTCCTTTAGAATATAAATGACATTTCACTTATGCTATTTAAATAAGTTTCCTTTAGAATATAAATGACATTTCACTTATGCTATTTAAATAAGTTTCCTTTAGAATATAAACAACATTTCACTGAGGCTATTTAAATAAGTTTCCTTCAGAATATAAATGACATTTCACTGAGGCTATTTAAATAAGTTTCCTTTAGAATATAAATGACATTTCACTTATGCTATTTAAATAAGTTTCCTTTAGAATATAAACGACATTTCACTGAGGCTATTTAAATAAGTTTCCTTTAGAATATAAATGACATTTCACTGAGGCTATTTAAATAAGTTTCCTTTAGAATGTAAATGACATTTCACTTATGCTATTTAAATAAGTTTCCTTTAGAATATAAACGACATTTCACTTATGCTATTTAAATAAGTTTCCTTTAGAATATAAACGACATTTCACTAAGGCTATTTAAAAAAGTTTCCTTTAGAATATGAATGACATTTCACTGAGGCTATTTAAATAAGTTTCCTTTAGAATATAAATGACATTTCACTTATGCTATTTAAATAAGTTTCCTTTAGAATATAAACGACATTTCACTAAGGCTATTTAAACAAGTTTCCTTTAGAATATAAACGACATTTCACTAAGGCTATTTAAATAAGTTTCCTTTAGAATATAAACGACATTTCACTAAGGCTATTCAAATAAGTTTCGTTTAGAATATAAATGACATTTCACTGATGCTATTTAAAAAAGTTTCCCTTAGAATATAAATGACATTTCACTGATGCTATTTAAAAAAGTTTCCTTTAGAATATGAATGACATTTCACTGAGGCTATTTAAATAAGTTTCCTTTAGAATATAAATGACATTTCACTGAGGCTATTTGAATAAGTTTCCTTTAGAATATAAACGACATTTCACTTATGCTATTTAAATAAGTTTCCTTTAGAATATAAACGACATTTCACTAAGGCTATTTAAACAAGTTTCCTTTAGAATATAAACGACATTTCACTAAGGCTATTTAAATAAGTTTCCTTTAGAATATAAACGACATTTCACTAAGGCTATTCAAATAATTTTCGTTTAGAATATAAATGACATTTCACTGATGCTATTTAAAAAAGTTTCCCTTAGAATATAAATGACATTTCACTGATGCTATTTAAAAAAGTTTCCTTTAGAATATGAATGACATTTCACTGAGGCTATTTAAATAAGTTTCCTTTAGAATATAAATGACATTTCACTGAGGCTATTTGAATAAGTTTCCTTTAGAATATAAACGACATTTCACTGAGGCTATTTAAATAAGTTTCCTTTAGAATATAAATGACATTTCACTGATGCTATTTAAAAAAGTTTCCCTTAGAATATAAATGACATTTCACTGATGCTATTTAAAAAAGTTTCCCTTAGAATATAAATGACATTTCACTGATGCTATTTAAAAAAGTTTCCTTTAGAATATGAATGACATTTCACTGAGGCTATTTAAATAAGTTTCCTTTAGAATATAAATGACATTTCACTGAGGCTATTTAAATAAGTTTCCTTTAGAATATAAACGACATTTCACTGAGGCTATTTAAATAAGTTTCCTTTAGAATATAAATGACATTTCACTGAGGCTATTTAAATAAGTTTCCTTTAGAATATAAACGACATTTCACTGAGGCTATTTAAATAAGTTTCCTTTAGAATATAAACGACATTTCACTGAGGCTATTTAAATAAGTTTCCTTTAGAATATAAATGACATTTCACTGAGGCTATTTAAATAAGTTTCCTTTAGAATATAAATGACATTTCACTGAGGCTATTTAAATAAGTTTCCCTTAGAATATAAATGACATTTCACTGATGCTATTTAAAAAAGTTTCCTTTAGAATATAAATGACATTTCACTGAGGCTATTTAAATAAGTTTCCTTTAGAATGTAAATGACATTTCACTTATGCTATTTAAATAAGTTTCCTTTAGAATATAAACGACATTTCACTAAGGCTATTTAAAAAAGTTTCCTTTAGAATATGAATGACATTTCACTGAGGCTATTTAAATAAGTTTCCTTTAGAATATAAATGACATTTCACTTATGCTATTTAAATAAGTTTCCTTTAGAATATAAACGACATTTCACTAAGGCTATTTAAACAAGTTTCCTTTAGAATATAAACGACATTTCACTAAGGCTATTTAAATAAGTTTCCTTTAGAATATAAACGACATTTCACTAAGGCTATTCAAATAAGTTTCGTTTAGAATATAAATGACATTTCACTGATGCTATTTAAAAAAGTTTCCCTTAGAATATAAATGACAATTCACTGATGCTATTTAAAAAAGTTTCCTTTAGAATATGAATGACATTTCACTGAGGCTATTTAAATAAGTTTCCTTTAGAATATAAATGACATTTCACTGAGGCTATTTGAATAAGTTTCCTTTAGAATATAAACGACATTTCACTGAGGCTATTTAAATAAGTTTCCTTTAGAATATAAATGACATTTCACTGATGCTATTTAAAAAAATTTCCCTTAGAATATAAATGACATTTCACTGATGCTATTTAAAAAAGTTTCCCTTAGAATATAAATGACATTTCACTGATGCTATTTAAAAAAGTTTCCTTTAGAATATGAATGACATTTCACTGAGGCTATTTAAATAAGTTTCCTTTAGAATATAAATGACATTTCACTGAGGCTATTTAAATAAGTTTCCTTTAGAATATAAACGACATTTCACTGAGGCTATTTAAATAAGTTTCCTTTAGAATATAAATGACATTTCACTGAGGCTATTTAAATAAGTTTCCTTTAGAATATAAACGACATTTCACTGAGGCTATTTAAATAAGTTTCCTTTAGAATATAAACGACATTTCACTGAGGCTATTTAAATAAGTTTCCTTTAGAATATAAATGACATTTCACTGAGGCTATTTAAATAAGTTTCCTTTAGAATATAAATGACATTTCACTTATGCTATTTAAATAAGTTTCCTTTAGAATATAAATGACATTTCACTTATGCTATTTAAATAAGTTTCCTTTAGAATATAAACGACATTTCACTGAGGCTATTTAAATAAGTTTCCTTCAGAATATAAATGACATTTCACTGAGGCTATTTAAATAAGTTTCCTTTAGAATATAAATGACATTTCACTTATGCTATTTAAATAAGTTTCCTTTAGAATATAAACGACATTTCACTGAGGCTATTTAAATAAGTTTCCTTCAGAATATAAATGACATTTCACTGAGGCTATTTAAATAAGTTTCCTTTAGAATATAAATGACATTTCACTGAGGCTATTTAAATAAGTTTCCTTTAGAATATAAACGACATTTCACTGAGGCTATTTAAATAAGTTTCCTTTAGAATATAAACGACATTTCACTGAGGCTATTTAAATAAGTTTCCTTTAGAATATAAATGACATTTCACTGAGGCTATTTAAATAAGTTTCCTTTAGAATATAAATGACATTTCACTTATGCTATTTAAATAAGTTTCCTTTAGAATATAAACGACATTTCACTGAGGCTATTTAAATAAGTTTCCTTCAGAATATAAATGACATTTCACTGAGGCTATTTAAATAAGTTTCCTTTAGAATATAAATGACATTTCACTTATGCTATTTAAATAAGTTTCCTTTAGAGTATAAACGACATTTCACTGAAGCTATTTAAATAAGTTTCCTTTAGAATATAAATGACATTTCACTGAGGCTATTTAAATAAGTTTCCTTTAGAATGTAAATGACATTTCACTTATGCTATTTAAATAAGTTTCCTTTAGAATATAAACGACATTTCACTAAGGCTATGTCAGATGAATTATACAAAATTCGTTTCAAAAGATATGGAGGATATGAGCTTTAATGAAAAAGTTTTCAAAGTATTCTAATGATTTTTTTTATGAAAAATTGGATCAGAAATTGACTCCATTTTTCATCTATTTGTTTAAATTAGTTTTAGTTTCACGTGGTGGATATGAATTATAAATGATATATCTTTCATACTTATTGGTTTTCTATATCAGTCAAGTAAAATTTTATTATCTTAGTTTCTTAATCACATTCACACAATCCACGTGATCTCACGAACCAATCAGATTCTACTTACGGAATGTTGTACCATGGGATCGAGACGCTACGTTAAATTTACCAAATTTAAATTATGAGTATCCGATGACGGATCGAGGACGACTCTTACTTTGTGCTCGTATTGTCTTCAATATCCTTCGGATGCATATTGTCCGTTTCTTAATGATATTTAGCGGATAAGCCACTGACTCACCAAGTGGTTCGAATTTAAAAAATTCCAATTTGAACGATCAAACAAATAAGGACTACAAGAAATGGCGTGGTGAACTATCTGAACTGCTGTTTTTTTTACTCATAATATATACAAGCTGCTCAAATCACTAGATGTAGTATTTTAATAACAGATTTTTCTTAAAATAGGTCAGAAATACATAAATATAATATTTGGCAGAGATAAGCAATTTTACACTCCGTTGAAAAGGGTGATCAAAATGATTTGTCATTCAACAAAATAAACGAAGACTCCCCTTTTCAAATTCTATATTTCACAATATTTCCGAAGATGAATTCTAAAATGCAAGGATAATGATGTACGTGTTTATTTCTCAAATTCAAATAGTAAATACGTCATCAGAATGAGGGGATATTACATATGTATTAGTTTTCTGAGAAAAAATATTTTACGATGGCAGCTTACGTACGGTAGTAAAAAGTTCTAAATAGAACGAAAGTGTGCTTTCAATATATTATGAAGTGAAACATAACCCATGAATATTAGAATGCAGAGCGATTAGTTTTTGCGATACCGGCTTTGAAGGCGACAAGTATTTTTTGATAAATTTTATTTTAACACGGTGAATGGATGATTTCAATACTTCCAATATACTTAACTAATATTTCATTGGTATAGAATTGTCCAATGAGTTTCTTTCAAAAAATAATTAATTATTCTATACTTGTCCAAATGCCCTGGAATATTACTTCAGGGTTCTCACAATAAAATATATCGAAATAACTAGATTTGTACAGACATCTTAAGATAATTCGAGGGTTTTTTGATAAGTTCCCGACCTCAACAAAAAGATGTCGCCACTTATCAATAGTCCGATACCTAGTTTCTGTTTGACCACAGTTGTCGAGAATTTTTTCTAAAAAACAATTAATTATAGAGCTTTGATAGAATATTTGTTTTCAAAATGGGAGATAGAGGATGCTTTCGTTATATCAAGAGAATGCATTTGTCATATAAAAATTGAGCATGCGTAAGCTGTCGGCACGTTGAGGGGCGCATTTGCTAGCTTTCGAACATTTTGTCCGATTAACTGACGCCGTTCAAGCAAAATGAGTCATTTCTTTGTTCTCGATTAATAACCAGAATCCACAATCAAAGAGCAATCCTGCTCCAAAAAAGCAAAGACGATTTTGTTCGCCGGAAAAGTGGCAGCGACAGTTTTTTAGAATAGTTTGTTTGAGATTGTTTTCATTTTCAATAAGGTGATACATTAACAGTTGAGTATAGCGCATCATTGCTTGGTAAAGTGAAAGGAGAATGATGAAGAAGTACCAGAATTAGAAAGAGAAGTTTTTTCCGTCGGGACAACGCTCATTCTCACACTTCGGAGTTCAGCATTGGTATAGATCAAAGATCGAAATCTCACTTTCAGGAAAGACATTTTCAGCACACGAGGTCGCTATAGCATACGAATATTTTCTAAGTCACTGTTTCGTGGCCTTCCGAATTCAATAGGGGTCGCACCTCGCTACAGGATGAATTGCGTCATCCAAAATCGGCTTTTCGGCTGTCAAAAAGATTTGTTCGCGTTGGACACCGCATAATTTGACAATCGCTGAAAAAAGCTCGTATCGATTGGTGCAAATAAATGGTAAAAAAATTTAATCGTGGTGCTTAAAATCTGATGATCGTGACAGGCGATGAATCATTGATCTCTTTACATGAAGCTGTAACTAAACAACAATTGACGGTATGTGTCATCGAAACGAGTCAAATCCAACAAAAATTAATCACGCACAAAGCACTTGGAATCGCCTGTTTTTTCCGAATAACTTGACATGTCGCCACCGTTCCAACGTAGAATGGTCATATCTGAACGGTACTCCAGCATTTGTTTGCTATAAGTGTTCGCCAAAAAATCAGAGAAACCCATAGCAGAAAACTAATCATTTTTCACCTCAACAATGTGAACTCTCACACATAAATTCAATCAAAAACGTTTTTGAAAATAAAATGGTAAGGTTAATTATAAAACTGAATACCACGAGGAACAAACTCTAAAAGGTACAAAGACTGGCTTGCATATGTGCAGCAGGTGCCAAGAAATATTGCCCAACAACTGCACTAGAAGTGATTCTAAAACAGAAACAGAAAACATCACTTGCGAGTGAGATACGGCTCAGGACGTTACATCGAAAAAGTTAAGCTTTGAGAAAACTTCACCTCAGGAAACTATAAAAGTGATTGGGATCAAAATACCATTCAAGAAATGAACAGAAATGCCATTAAAAGGTATACGCATGAATAGAAAACTGAAAACGGATCTAGAAACAGGAGATCATCATTCTGTCCGATAGTCAAGCAGCCATTAGAACTACAGGCTCCCATATCGTAAAATCCAAACTCGTTTGGTATAGCTGATAAGCTCGCCCTTCATGGGGCCCGAAACCTCCTTGGTATCATCTATAGAACAACGTAAAAAGCACTAAAAAAGAAGGTAGATGGAACCAAACCAATAATTGAAATAACCTACAAGGGCTTAGATAGGTAAAAACTCTTCTGGGAAACTATAACCAGATTAGAACTGCTGAATGTATCAACTTAAGGAAGAAGAATCTACGAATACTAACAGAAATTCTATCGAGGCACTGTCGCTTAACAACCACCTAGCGATTGAAGCCATCTCACATTCTAGACTTTTTAAAGGAAGTGGGATTGATGGATCAGCTGTAAGCACAGGGTTCCCCATTATCGCAGCAAGAAAGGGGGACACAATATACTTTATATCAGTATTTTTTAATCTCGCTTAAATGAAAGGACTTTCCAATATTTGTTGAATAATACTATGGAGAAAGTACTGTAATAGAAAAGAATCTACGGAGTTAGATGTAACGATTTTGACGAGTAGTGTGCTGGACATAGTTGGAGGTTATATAGTTATGTACAAATGAATAGAGTATTGCCTATTGTATTATTTATTCATGCATTGAGTACCAGTGAAATGAAATTGTTGAAAAATATGGTCAACAATAACAACATGATGATAATTGGAATAATATCGAATCGAGAATACTTAAAATATAGTGAGTGGCTGAAAACATTGTGTTCAGTAGAATCGGTAATGTAGCAACATTTTAATTTCTTTCTTATTTTGAAAAGTTCAAGTCTCAATATTAAAAGTATGAGTATGTATATACATCCCACATAGCGCTGTATACCTTAACTCTGGAATTTTGAAACGAAATCTATATCGTATACATTCTGCGAGAAACATTTTCATTAATACTAAGTAGCCTCTTGCATAACTTGGTCTCAGTCAGATTATTTATCATTTTAGACTTTTACACCTTGTTTTATCGTATCTGATATTTCTATATGAGGAAACTTTTTAATATAGCTACAATTAGTCACACTGACACCCACCAATAACTATGGAATCAATGTTATAGGAGTGAAATTGGATTTGATTTATACATATCTGTTTTCTCAAAAAATAGACCAAAGCGAAAAAAAGTAGCTATGATTTCAATTCCAGAAAACCCAAATTTTTGTTATAATTTATTGATTTAATTTATTTTTCAGATTGAAATACGTCTAGGTAACCTGATCTTTTTCAACATAAACCGTCAACATGCTGTATTCTAAGTGAGATATAAACTTTCAATGGTGTCTTCAATATAAAACTTTTGGTTTATTATTTTAATATTGCTCACTTTTAATCAACAATGTAAATATGGTAGGGTTTTATTTCTTTCTTATTTTTCTTATCTACTATATAATCTCACAACTTCTTTGTCGTGAGACTTCTGTGACATCCGCGGTAATGAATCTGAGCTGCTTTGAACAGGAATTAACTCATTTATTAAATTCCTTCTACCTTCATCACTTTTTCATAATGAATTGTTGTCATATCTCAATCAAAAGTTCGTTTTTCTATCCCATATACAGGAATAAAAGTTCTACTATATCATTAAATGAATATCTATATCTAATGTTTGCTATAGTGAATTATTCAAATGGATTTAATAAGAAGATCATTACGTTTGTTAATTAAAAGTGAATTTCAATGAAATTTGAGGAGTTAGAGTTAAATTTTGAATAACTCTATGTTGAGGAAATGTGAATAAGTTGCAATTCTAAAATAAATATTGATCCTGGTTATCATGTTTGATAAATTGATCCAATTAGACATTTTTTTTCGTATAAAAATGTATTTCATTTACTACATTAAACTCATTCTCATGCTTTCAACAAACGGTGAACTCAATAGTCCATATTTTGCAACCGTAAAAAGTTTTAATCCCGCCGTCATCCAGACACAAAGCGAACCACAATATGAGGGAATAAAAAGATTTATTGGTTGAATTATAAATAAAGTCACGTACTTGTAAGCAAACTTTTTAATCGTTAACGTGAATTGAAATTAAATTGAATCATCACCAGTTGCTGTCATCAAAACCTTATTAAGCGTTGCTCGCCTGCTTTTTAAATTCTCTAACAAGTAAAAGTCTATTCCAAATAAAACTAATAATAAGTTTCGTATTCCAGAACTATAGAAGAGAAAGATAATTAAATTGTTACGGTTTATATTGTGAAAAAGTTTTTATGTATTTAAGATGAGACAATTATTGAAAATGTACATTTATTATTTTATAATCAAGCAATAAAGACGTTTTCCAATAGTAACTTCATCACTACTATGAAGGTGTACCAAGATATACCATGGCGTCGATACTACAACAAAATTAATTAACTATTTGATTTTAGCAATAAAATGTTTCTCACAATCGGGTGTGAAATGACTATAGTATATTCAAAGTAAAGATCGTATGAGAAACTTTTTGCATATTGAAAGCGGCAGAACGATGGCTACAAAGACAAAAGATGAAAAATTTTCACTCAAGGAAACATAAACAAGTTCTTGTATAAAGCGCCTGATATTATGTGCTAGAAAAAATGTTTTAATTTTCGAAATTGCTGGAGGCTGGAACTTATTAAAATGTCAGTATTGAGAAAGAAGACTCGATACTTATTGTGACAATTTCAGATTCGAAAACGAAAGAAGTTATATATTTACGATGACAGTTTTTGGAGTTTACTCCTTAAGAATCGATTTGCATATATAAGGGGCCCGGTATGAGAAAAATGTGAGGAGTAAAATCTATCGATGAATGACCTCGTTACGTTTTTGGTGCGCACCCTATGATGCGCAACTTTCTAATTTGACAGTGTCGACATACTTTTATTGCTGTTTTTATTATAAATATCAATAATTAATATTGTTATTGTGAAGTTTTAATTTTCATCATTGTGTTCCGCTAAAGTGAACTGAAAGTATTTTCAAATAACTATGGCAGAAAGAGGTGTAGGTGATATTGCCGGAACATCTAACAAACACGTGGTTGCAAGGTACGTTATAATTCATGTATTATATGTATGAGCATGTGCAATTTGTATTTATCAAATATTTTAATAATTATCGATGTAGTTCATATAAATATATATTTGAAAACAACACATAAAATTAGATAATCAACCCAATATGAATTATCGAGATTATTGACTATTGTAAAAAGTTTAATGTAAAATATTTTGTCGATTAGTTATAATAAATGTATATGAAATGAATAAATTGAATAAATATATATTTATATATGTATATTATTTTCATTAATTAACAAATTTACCCTTTTATACAGTATCAATCTTTTGTAAGTTGAATAAACTCTTTTTGCGTCTGGTTAGACTATCGAACTTAAGGAGTAAACTCCAGTCGTGCGTCGGAGCTGACACACACACACACACAATTTTTTTTTTTTTACATGTTTATACCAAAGCAGCGATTTATTCATATTGTTTTTTCGACCCAACTTCTACGAAGACCTTTTTATTTATTTGTTGGGCCGCTCACTTTCTAGAATTATTCGAGTGATTCTTTTTGTTATAAATAAGTGATGCTTAACAACGAGGAGTCGATGTCATAGTGAATGGATCGCAATAGTAAAAAGTAACTATATTACTAATGATCAGTTGATTATTATAAATAGTGAGTAAGTCTAGTGTGAGTGTGTAAATAAATTAAGGAAGTAAGAGACATTGTGTATAAATTCACCACACAGTTTAAATGAATAACAAACACAGTACTGTTATCAGTTATCTATTCTATCAAAAATAACTGTTAAAAAAACTCAATAAAGAGGATGGAAAAGAAAGGTCAAAATTGCTTAACTTACATGTAAGAAATATAGTCGAGCTAAAGACAAAATTATAAGGATTACTAAAAAAGGTTGAGGTCTAAGGTCGTATCAGTCTTTATATAAATCATCCTTATTAATATAGCATTTGAAGCAAATTAGTGTGAGTTAAAGTTAGTTTTCTTGTAAGTGTCTTAAAGCGATGACAAGTTAGACAGTCTCACCCATTATTGATAAGGACTAATAGAAAGAAACCAATTAATCTCTTTTATAATATCGGTGATTGTGGCTCGTTGAAGGTACTGATCTAACACAAAAACAAAAACTAGGGCAATCTTCACTCAGTGGAATTGGGCAGGTTCCTGAAGAAATTTCCAAGAAATCGAAGTAATCCAACAGAACGAAAAGAAAAAAAGGTAGAAATGGAGTTGCAATAACTTTCATCAATCAATATGAGGAAGAAAATTGTAGGAAGAGCAAATAAAGAATTGAATAATATATAAAGTTGCAGAAGCTCGAAGACTAAATCGTAGGGTAGTGGACAAGGTATCCCAGTCAACTACTTATGTACCAACAGGTTCCTATATTTTTAGATTTCATGGAAAAGTTTCCCAAGATTAATTTATGTTAATTTATATTCATATAAGTTAGAAATAAGAACATATATAAGACCAGTTGCACTAAGTTAAAAATGCCTCAGGTTCAATCACATGACAAAACAATACAATGGGAAATCTAGATGCCACAAATGAAAGCCACGATACAGAAAGGTGTGATATTAAAAATAAATCTGGTTTGTATTGTAGGAAAGAACATGATATATGGGATTTCCTTGAAAATGCGAAATAAATCGAGGAGCTAATTAGGCATTTAATGAGTTATCAAAAGATTTCGTTATCGAGCGAATAGATTGTTTCCCATAAACCGAAAGGACAGATCAAATAATGAGCAGGTAGAGCCAAATTATATTAATTTTTCTCCTTTAAAATCCAAACAAAAATCTAATGGAACAGTTAGTATCTCTCTAAGATACCTATTTTTTACTACACCTAATCAGCCAAAAATCAATTACTGCTTGGTGGAACACCAGCTTTTCCCCTCCTCCCTAATAATAAACAGCAAATCTATATACCCAGCCTCAACATAGAAGCTCCAATTCTAGAAGTAATCAAAATAACCTTAAAAACCAATACGACAACCAAACCCATACCCAAAAATTAGAAAATACCACAGTCATACCGGACTATTTTAAAGAAATCTATATTCCCCTAGATGATTTAATTAGTAATTTACACATTATTCAAGAAAATATTGAAAACAAGAGGAAGCACATGCACAGAAGCAGTGGGGGAACTCCCTGGCCTTTGCGAATATGATGAGGAGATGTTCTAAATGATCTCCTTGTAGATCATAGCTAAATATTAAGTTTTTTTTGAAAATTCAAAGTATTACAATTGGATTTTACGTAGCATAAACTCATACAATTGCAACCACGAATATCTATCTCCTAAACATTACAATTTACACATTCAAATAAACCTTACGGTACAACTCACGGTATATCAATAAGGAAAATTCTAATAATTAATATTTATAACCCCGATAAGGTGAGACTGAACAAAATTTTTCTAAAAGATATTTGTAATGAGAGTAATAATTATGAGCGTATTGTATTTTCTGGACTGTATAAATTTTATTTAATGTATATAAATGATCATGAAATGTTTTATCAGCAAATACTTGAAAAATTGAAAATTGTGGCAATGTCGCCTATAACGGTGAGACGTTGGGAGAGTCTAAACCTAAACTCGAAAAATTTAACGTAAAGAAATTATACTAATGATCATAACAATGATCTCATTGTGGACAGTGTACTGGACAGCAAATTTATTTATCTTAATAATGGCTCAGGCACAAGTGTAAGACTTCTAGGACAAAATCAAAGCGTAACCGACCTTACTTTCTGCACAGAAGAGCTGGGACATATAGACAGGGGGAATAGTGATCATTTTCCCACAATAATAGAATTTACAAACAATAATTATTTACCTGACGTGAACAACTACATTACACCTACAAAGTAATCGTTCAACATCTAAATTAGCGGATTGGAGCGAATATAACTCGTTAAGAGGAAATACGATAAACCAGACAATTGATGAAACCTATGGAAATATGATCAAAATCATTAAAGAAACCACGACAACTTGTGTTTGTGTACCAAAGAAAAAGGGAAGGAGTAGCGAAAAGATGCAGCCTACCATATGGTGGGTTGAAGAATGCACCAAGTTGATTGAAGAAAGAAAATCAGCTATACAGAAATTTTTAGATAATAGTACAGAAGACTATATCAAACTCAAACAAAAAAAAGTCCTTAAATCAAAGAAAGAACTATTTTATTTATATTTACAACACTATCAGCAGAGAAAATCACTATCACACATCAAATAATTTTGTTGAAGACAACCTTGACAACTTTGTCAATCACATAACAATCCCTGGCATACCCAATGAACAACAGTTAACTTTAGAAGAATGAAATGTAGTAATCAGTAAATTAAGGGTATTGCTTCAGGTGTTGATGGCAGTATTTATTCTCAAATAAAGAATTTCATGTTGAATCACTCTTTTAAAAATATTCAACTACATCTACGGAAAAAGTATTTGTCCTATAGTACAACCAGGAAGAAACCTAGATTAAATAGGTATATTGCACTACGATCTTGTGTTATGAAAGTATTTGGAAATTCAAACGAAAATAAACTGGAAAATGAATCGGTAAAATAAAATAATTCTAATCAGTCTATAATGTGAGTAACCTATTCTATTAGATGAACTGGCAGAGCTGAAAATTCCATAACAACTATTGATATAATAAACAAGCATTACTCTAATAGAATTATTCAAATTAAAGATAATTGTAGTGGAAGACTATAAAGATCAGGGGAAGGATGTAAAGGATTACCTCAAGGCTCGGCTTCCAGTCCATTACTATACAACATTTACACGAATAAGATGTTTGATTTGAAGACAGAGGGAGTAGAATTATTGGCATTTGCGGATGACTTTTAATAGCGGAATGCACCAACATCCATCAAACAATCAGAAATATGAATGAATCTTCATATAATATAGGAAGAAGGAAGAACAGCATTTCCTACAGCTTTCGGTTCACAAATCAATTGCTGTCCTATTTCAAACGGGAAAATCACCTATTTCAATATCTGACATAGAAATTAATGGAGCAGATATCTAATTTGTTACATCATTCAAATACTTGAGAGTTATAATAGATGTAAAAATGTAATTCACAAATCAAAAATCTAAACAATATTGTAGCAAAAGCACAAAAGGGATAGATGTTATGAGATCAATCTCTACGGCTTGGTGGGGAGCAAACGTTGCTTATGATTTACAAGTCTATTGTGAGATCACATCTAGATTTCGGGCCCATTTTCTTCAATAATGTTTCACAACAAAACTTGAGAAAATTCAGTTCAAAGCTTTGAGAGTGATGGGGGATGCTATATCCTCAACTCCTACAAATTCACTCAATTGGAAACGGGTGTGGCTAGCACAAAAATATATTATCAAACAACTATCCATTAAGGAAAACTTAAGCCTTCCATTACTCATCAACTACTCGAAAAATCGCCCGAATACCAGACAATTTATACCTATGGCTCTAAATATGAAGAGAACAGAACCGGGTTAGGTCTATACATGGAAAACAAACGAAAAGCAACGATATTCAAAGCATCAGCTAAAGTATCGAAATGTACCAGCATATTGGAGTGATTGACTTGCCTCGGTGCATTCGAAAGAGATTTTATTTTAGTTTGCTCAATTGCTTGTTTAGTGGCAGTTCTGTTTTAAACTTGGAATGCATGCTTATCAATCCAACTGCTAAAAGCCCTTCAGTAATATTTGCTTTTTCAAAGAAAACGAGGAAGGAGTGATGACTATGAGTTAGACGCGTTAATAATCGCAACTCTGGACAGTTAAATTGCAGAAATCTTAACTTAGCTGGGTGGATAATCTAAGTGAGCCCATCATCACAAAGTAGAAGAAGACAAAATTATAAAGCATATAAAATCAAACAAACAAATAATCTGTGAATTTCATGATTCTTATGTTACAATTCTTCAATTTGAGAGAAGCAAAAAAAATCATTAATTTTTAAATTGATGCTTCAATTTCAAATATATTATAGAGTAAATAACTCTACATAGAATCATTTTTTGACATTCACTCAAACATTCATTTTATCGCTTCTGTTTTGTTTTTTTTTTTCGCTTTCTTTGTAGTATGGGATTGACAGCCAATTATTTGTCTTTAGCTCCGAAAAAGAAGGCACATGTTTAATCTCCTAAAAGAATTCTTGTAACGCCATTGATAATGAAACAGTTTTATAATTCATTTTAACCGAATAGTGATTATAATCAAAACATTTTGTTGTTTCATTTGAAGTATTCTTTGTGGCTTATCTCCTACGGAAAATTTTATTCTTGTCTGATATATTGGGTCATAATCAGATAATGAGAGAAAATGAAAAATTAATGAAGAAAAAAGAACGAAGAAAGAATACAACGTGACACCATGCCCCAAGCCCTGTTACGATTTTCCAATTTTTAGTAGTTTAGTATACAATTATAACTGATAATAAAGAAATTAGGTGTAGCCCAATGTAGGTTTATGATTGAAAACTAATATTACTTGAGACTGGCCCCAACTGTAGTTAAATTACCGAATTTTATTGTTGAAAAATCTGTTCGCACACTGTACAGGTGATTCCTGATTACGTTATTTTTTAGTTCATTTGTAATGGCAAATAAAACACCAAACTTTCTTCTTATTCACCTTTACTACATCATTAAACTATAAACAAATAAGTAGTGGACTGTATTTACTATTTAACTGAATTGTACTTTGAAACTAAAACATTTATCCACTCTTGCTAATTGACAAAGCAAAATACATAATATATAAATAAATTATAAGATAGTAGCGCGCTAATAATCACACGCACGCTACCAAGGCCAAAAAGCAAGTGTTGCATTTGTTTTTCTATTTATCTTGCGGCCCAGCGTTAGCCGACGGGGACAAGCAAAAAAAGGTCTAAAAATAGAAACCACAATACAGCTTGTTGGAGTCCGGCTCTGGCAACCGTAACGTTAACAGTGAAAGTGTCAGTTCCTATAAAAATAACTCTTTCTCGATAGTTATCATAGTCCTAAAATCTATGAAACTATAGACAGAATCGTTTAGAAGTGTTCAGAGACATTACTGTAAGTAGAATCTCATACATTCATACTAAAACAGTGAATTTGTTACACACTGCGCTATCAATTTTACACCGCACCGGTTTGGAAGAAGAATTCACAAAAAAAAACAAACCAGCTCTTATCAACTTGATATGAAGTGGCCTGTGCCAAAACAGGTCCGCACTCAAGAATCAAAGCGGAAATATTTCTAAAATTAATGATGCAAAATACAAATGTTGGGACTTATGACTACAGAAGCTCTCAGAATATAAACCCTTCAAAAACATACTCATCTATACTTAGTCAACCACAATTTCCTACAAAACATCAAGCACTTGTTTTTTCAGCTGTTGATAACCTGAAAATTCAAGATTACCTGATATCACTTGGCGAACTAATCGGTCCAAAAAATATACTATTCACATCGAGGCTATCAAACAATAGAATATGCATGTACCTCGCAAATGAAGATACTGTAGACCGCTTCATGACCTCTCATAAAGGGCTGATCATTATCAACAACACTTCGATCCAAGCCCGAAAGCTTATAACACCTTCCGAAAGATTGATACTCTCAAATGTATGCCCCACCATACCACACTCAGCTCTAATCGATGAACTTAACAAAATAGGTCTCAATACACTCTCACCAATGTCTTTCCTCAAAATTAGCTCCGCAATTCCGGAATATAACCACATCTACAGCTTCAGAAGACAAATCTTTATTTCACCATCCACAATCCAAATACCCGACTGTCTAATGATTACACACGAGAACACCAGCTACAGAATTTACCTATCCCAAGACCATCTACTATGTTTTACATGTAAAAAACCAGGTCATACTGCAGCAAACTGTAAAAACTCCCAATCACAAACTTATGAACAACTCCAAATAGCTGAACTACCACAAAACCCCACTCAACCTTCCCAGCAGCCCCAAAATACCGAAGCCAATACTCCACAAGCACACACCAAGATCCCATCAGAAACTCCTATAACATCTCACTCCCAGAATGTACCCCCCATAAACATAAAAGAAATTCCGCAAAACAGCACCAAACGCAACTACGAGCAAATAATTACTCCTCCCCCTCAAACAGAAGGAATTAAACCAGAGAACCCTAAGAAACCGTCTTTCCCCAAACCAAATAGGCCAAGTAAAAAGCCTAAAAATAAACCAGACATCTCTACAGAAATTCTCATGGAACCAATTAGAAAAGTCATTTCAGAACAGAATCCTCCTTTCATATTGGACCACAACCAGATATCTGACCTTTTTGAAAATGTCTACGGCTGATCTGATCCAATTAGTATAATGAAGAACTACACAAATGATTTTACTGGATTAATAGACATGCTAACAAAAATTTACCCTTTCTTTGAGCACAGATCTATCAAAAGTAGATGCACTAAACTCAAGAAGAAACTGTTTTCTCACCTACAATTGAACATACCAGAAACGGACCTCTCAGAAACGGAAAGTGAATCATCTCAATTAACTAACTGAACCAATAATTTACTTCAATATTTTTCTCCCCGTATTCCCATGGACTTTACATCTATACTACAATGGAATATCAATGGCTTTTATAACAACTTACCAATGTTGCAAACCATCCTATCCAAACAGAAATGCGAAGTTATTTGTCTTCAAGAAACCAATTTCAAATACAATAACAACGAACCGCTCAGGCAATTCAACAGCTTCTACAAGAACCGAATAAATACTGAAATAGCTAGCGGAGGAGTAGCAATAATAACGATACTTACAAGCCGTAGCTATCGAACTACACACTAATCCAAAAGTAAATATACGCAATGTATACATCCCTCCAGCATATCAAGTAGATCCTAAAGAATTAAATGAATTATTGGAACAAATTCCTCAACCTAGAATAATAGTCGGAGATTTCAATGCCCATAACACCTTGTGGGGATCAACATCAATAAACCACAGAGGTCGCTTACTAGGAGATACTCTTGATGACGCAAATCTCACCATCTTAAATGATGGGAAGCCAACTAGATTTAACATACAATCAGGACAGGGTTCATGTATTGACCTCACTATCTGTGACCCAACTTTGACTCCAGCTCTTTCCTGGGATCGGCTGGACTATACCTACAACAGTGACCACTATCCAATCGTCATTCATAACAATAGAAAACCAAATCACAATCACGACTTATATCCAAAATGGAACTTAAAAAAAGCAGAGTGGGCTCTTTTCAAAACAATTATCTCAGAAAGTTTGACAACTTACACAATTATAACAGATATAGACGAAGCTTTAGAAAACCTTATTAGTATTGTTCATTGAGCAGCAAACATATCAATCGGAAGAACTACACGTCTGAAACGACGAAATCCTGTGCCATGGTGGAATAGTGACTGCGAATCAGTAATAAAGAGCAACAAAAAAGCTTTCAATAGATATAAAAGACACAATACATCAGCGAACAAAATCGAATTTTTGAAAACCCGAGCCGAAGCTAGACGTACAATAAAAACTGCTAAACGCAAATCCTGGACAGAATACGTCTCTACAATAAATTCTGAAACACCCATGACGGAGGTATAGGAAAAAGTGAGAAAAATATCAGGACTTTACAAGCACCATAATATACACATGCTAGAGAAAGACGGACGCACAACCACAGATAACTCCAAAATAGTCTCAATACTAGCTACCACTTACAAAAGCCGCTCCATCACACGCAATTCCGATGATACTGTTATTACCCATGAGAGAGAAGAAAGGGATGAGGTAATGATACAATTCGATGAAAACGAACCCATCAATTTGCCTATTACCACCCAAGAATATGATGAAGCTCTTTCAAGCCTGAAATAAACGTCACCAGGACCAGATGAAATACCAGTTGTCTTCTTGAAACATCTCCCCTTAATTGCCCACGAATACATCCTTAACCTGTTCAATACCATCTGGCTGCAGCATAACTTTCCTGAAAAATGGCGTGAATCCATAATAATTCCTATACTGAAACCACAAACCATTAGAACCCATCCTGAATCATATAGACCTATATCACTCACATGTGCAAACTAATGGAAGAAATTATAAACAACAGACTGCTCTGGACTCTAGAAAAAAGAAACCTCATTATACCGGAACAAAGCGGATTTAGACAACAAAGATCAGCCCTGGATAACATAATAGACTTGGAAAGTGAAATCAACGAAGCATTTGGCCTAAAAAACAGCTGTCTAACTATTTTCTTTGACATTAACCGAGCTTTTGATACTGCAAGGCATGATTATATCATAAAAAAATTATACGAATTCAACATACATGGTCACTGCCTGGTTTTTATCAAAAACTTCCTGAGAAATCGAACATTTAAAGTTAAAACCAACGGCACCACCTCCGAAAAAACATATTTTAATAATGGTGTACCCCAAGGATCAATCATAAGTCCCACACTCTTTATCATCGCAATCAACGACATCCTGAAAAACTTAAAGTTACCAGTAAAAGCTCGACTTTACGCAGATGACTTAGTTGTTTACTGCAAAGGAAAAAATATTAAAAACCTTTTCTCACAAAGTCAGGCTTTTATCCATAACTTAGAACTGTGGTCACAAAAAACTGGTTTTAATTTTTCAACTACAAAGACTCGCTATATTCTTTTCTCAAGACAAAAGAACATACCAAACATACCGGTACTGAAACTTTATAATGAAGACATAAAAATGGAAACAACAATAAAATTTCTCGGAATACTATTCGACCACACACTAAGCTGGAACTACCATATTAGAAACCTTCTCCTAGCTTGCAACAAACGACTGAACTTACTAAAAACGCTAACGAACAAAGAATGGGGTGCAGATCGACAAACATTACTAACATTGTACCGAACACTTATTCGATCAAAACTGGATTATGGATCAATTGTATATTCAACAGTAAACAAATCGCTACTGAAAAACCTCGACAGCTTTCACAACTCAGCCTTACGTTTGATAACAGGTGCATTCAAAACAACACCAGTGGAAAGTCTGCGAATCACAGGGACCATCCTCAGTAGACAGAAGAATATATTTGAGCCTTACATATGCAGCCAAACTAAAATCCAATCCTTCCAATCCGACCCTCCAAAACTGCTTCTCCAAGAAATTCCCAAATCTTTTTTCAAATAAACCCAGAACCCCCAAACCTTTCTATGCTAGAATTCGATCATATCTAAGCGAATTGAATTTCTTTATTCCTGAATGCCTTCCTATCGAATCTTCTCAAACTCCACCATGGACAATAGGAAGCACGAAATTCATTACCCATCTCACCTCTTTCGACAAACACCACACCAACCATAAGCTAATCGAAAGACACTTAAATAACATACTCAATGAGTACAAAGACTTTGTACATATTTACACAGACGCATCAACATCTCAAGACGGTACGGGGATCGCAATCATTACACCAACCTCCAAATATATGATAAAAGCTCCTCAAACCCTATCCACTTTCACTGCTGAATTATACGCAATATATCGAGCTACCCACTTTGCCGCTTCATCAAACGAGCCTAATTATGTCATACTCACTTAGCTCAATCCAAAGTCTTCAAAAAATTCACACCACAAATCCATTAGTAATCAAAATCAAGCAAAAACTGAAATACATACAAGACAACAACAAAAAAATAGTATTCTGTTGGATCCCCTCACACATTGTAATAAAAGGAAACGAAGAGGCAGACCTGAAGGCTAAGGAAGCTGTAATTAGTGATAGTGCGGAGTGCGTGAATTTTTTAACTACTACCGATATTAAAACAATCTTAAAGCGTAAAGTGTTCAATGAATGGGAGATAAAATGGTCAACATCCACACACAAACTTCGTGAAGTGAAAGACTCAATAAAACCATGGTCAATACTACCGAACAATCGCAGAGATGAAGTTCTTCTAACACGTCTGCGTCTAGGCCATACGCGACTGACGCACAGCTACTTATTTGATGCGAAACCCGAACCAAAATGTAGCAACTGCAATTGCTAATTGATTATAAAACACATAATCGCAGAATGTCCATCTCTTAACTCAGAAAGATCATCATCAAATCTACCACTCGGAACAATACGTGAAATTTTAGGACCAAAATACAACATTACTTACCTTAAACAGATCTCTATCATAAAATTAATTTAACAATTATTCATAGATTAAGTACTTAATCTTTACTAAATCGCTAATAACCAGTATATGGTTGATGCGAATTTTGTAATAAAAAAAAAACAGCTTGTTGCCACGGTAACAAAATTCAGTATATGCGGCGAACAGATTAATAACAAGAAAGAAATATACATATATACGAGGTGCGTTCACAACACACACCTACGTGGACCTAGAAACAGAAAACACTCTTCAAATATGTTTTGAAGGTTTTAAAGTTATTTTTATGGAAGAGATATATATATATATATATATATATATATTATGTGATTGAGGTACCTTTATTATAACCGGAATTTGCCTTGAATGAGCCGTTACTTGTCACTTCAATTACTCCAAGTTGAAATTCAGAAGGCACTTTATATATGTCGAAGCTGAAAACTGGAACTTTTTCTTCTTTCTTATGTCAAAATCTATAAGTCAACTGTCAAACTTTTGTCGTAGTTTAAACCTAATTCATAAAACATAAATACAGCAGTGTTTTGGGCAGAGAAGCTTCTAAAGGTTTCAAAGCTCTATGATTCGAGGTAATTGTCGAACAGTTTTTCACTTAGTGAATGTCTTAGGATTGTTTTCCTGATATAACCAGAATATGGCTTTGAAACTAGCTAGAAACTAGATTTTTCGGATTTACTCGGTTATATTTGAAATTTTTATTCAATGTTCTATAAAATAATATTAATAAAATAAGTCCACTGTTGATTGAATATACGGCATTCTTAAAAGTGGTTATAGAAAAAACAAATAAAACTCTGCAATTGTAGTGAACAATTACTGGCAGAAGAAATGCAATTGTTAAAATTAAAGCACATAGAAACAAAAGTGAGCGATGTGATATACCTTACTCGCACTCGTTCTAATTGAGACTTGAGTTCTGAAGCTAAACGCCGAGAACTCTTGAAGCGACGATGACATGCATACATTTTTTGCTATTTTATCGGGAGTTTCATTTACTACTATTCAATGTGAGAGTCTACTTCCAAATAAATAACTACATGTTCACCAAAACTTCATCTGTTATCTGAGCACGATAAAGAATCATAATAATTGGAATGGCTAGGTTTTCCATTGTAATTAAAGCTGACATAATATTTGTTGGTTTCGTTCTCTAAATAATTTCCTCTCTATATTTTGTTGCCGTCTATATAACTTTGAACAACTTTGATTTTCATCCCTCCAACAGCTCTACTAATGTAATGTCATGTCACCGCATGTGCTAACGTGGCAGTCTTTGTAACAAATGTTTTGTGTAAAATTTGGAATTCTGGAATTTTAAGAACGTTGCAATGAAATCAATCAATATTCTCTCTTCTAATAGTACAGTATCAATTAAAAATAATGATAAGCATTTCGAATGAGATAGGAGAAAATGTATACACTTTTTCAAAATATCGAAAAATTCACCTGATAAAGTATGTAGTTTAGAAATCTTTCTTCATGTGAGAGGTATTTCCACTATAAGAGCAACATTGTAATTTTCTATATCTCCAGTTTCCATACCTTGACAAATTGGTTAAAGTGGATAGACTTGTTCGCCCATAATTTGTTTGGCAACAAAAATACATTATAATGGAATCAACACAGAAGGATTATGCTCTTGTGCCAGTTTATAAAACTTTTGGACACCGCATCATATTTGCCTTTTGATTAGTTAGTCCTAATTTCAATATGTCATATGACCAAACTTTCTATTCCATCCACGAACTGCGTATTTGATAGTTCAATTCATATAAGAATCCATCCAGTGTCAATTCCTTTCTCTATCATATCTTCATAACTGATCTAATAATTGAACCTACAGTAATCCACTAAGTTATATTGGTAAATCAATGATGTATAGTAATTAGTTTATATGTACGAACCATATTTCACCAATAATACTCTATCCTTCTTAATTAGGAAATAACAGGGACCAGTGGAGAGGAATTTTCCACTCTATTGGAATCAGAAACTGGCGACATAACATAATTAAATTTTCCTTACGACATATTCAATACATTATTTCAAACAAAACTAATTACTTGTACATTGTTCAATAGATAAGAAGTGAAACTGCTTTCCAATGACCATTTCACCTGTAGTCCTAATGAAAAGTCAACGTTAATTTTCCGTACATATTTGTTATAGAATAGGGTTAATTTGGAAATTGAAAAAGCCATAAATTTTTCAACTTCCAGAATTTATGAGTTTTTACTCAAGCTACTATTTGGTCTTTTATCTAGATTCGAATTCTTTGTATGGTGTGTGTACAGGGTGTCAATTTGTGAGAGTACTACATCTCACATTTCTGCTCTTACAGGATTCAAAAATAGGCAAATCCATCTCATATTAGTTAGTAATTGGTTTTGAATGAAATGAACTCTTAAGAGGAGCGGATACAAGACCTGAAATTTCAATTTTAATTAAAATTAACGAAAAGAAAGTCGTATTAGATAACGATGTATTTTTACTAAATAACTAATACTAAATATAAAATTGAATATGAACCCAGCGGTCCCCTCCCCCCCCCCCTAATTGCCTACTTTATGGAACTACCTACCAGTACCACCACACTAAAAATAGGTATAAGTTAGTTCAAAGATAACATAGATAACCTAACATATGCCAAAATGTGAAAGTAAATATAAAGTACATTTCGTAACTAAAACTTTTGATCCATATAGAATATGTTAAAATCTGCTAGCGATGTTTTACGGGATAAATCTTTTGAGTCTTTGCCTGATAATAGGTTCGGACACTGGCAAGTCAGGTGATTGGAGTTAAACTGAAGTCTTTCATTGTACATTTTCCTAGGCATTTTAATTTCTACTCTAGCCAAGAGGACTTGTAGATTCCTGGTATGGATTGATGGATGGATGGATTCGGATTCGGATTCGTTAACTTAAATATTCTTAACCATTGCTGTAGCCTGTCGAGATTTGCTTGAAGGATTTGTGATGCAGTTTCAGGTTCTCGGTATTAGTGAAGCAATGTCCCCGATATATGTTAAACTTAGTGTGTTATCTGAAGCTTCATATAGAAGACATAGAAGTGGACCCAAAACGTTATCTTGGGGAACACCTGCGTTGGGTATTTGTTTTGGTACTTAACCAAGTAATACCAATCTACCATGTAATACCAAGATAGGATTTAAGAATAAGAAACTAATTTATAGGAAGGAATTTCCTGATTTTGTAAAGTAGCCAGACTTTATTAGATCTTGCATGATCTTATTTGTTGTTCAGAGGTAGCATTTTCCTCTCGGAATCCAAATTGATGCATTGGAATAACTTTTTTCTTAGAATGAGAATTATTCTGGTTTTCAATAGTTCCTCTATCAGTTTAGCCCCTATTGGAAGTAGACTGATTGGTCTATGAGGAAGTAATTTCTTCAGCCGGTTTTGCAGGTTTAGGTATCAGGATTATTTCAGATAATTAGCACCGAATTGGAAAATAACTAGTTGTGATTATTGCATTATGAATGATTGTAATCATTTTAATGGCTCTTTTGGGTAGTTGTTGAAGAAGTTTGGTTGTAATTAGGTAATGACCCGGGGTAATGATGAGTTTCAGAAGATT
The DNA here is from genome assembly GCA_026230145.1 of Diorhabda elongata. Taxonomy (NCBI): domain Eukaryota; kingdom Metazoa; phylum Arthropoda; class Insecta; order Coleoptera; family Chrysomelidae; genus Diorhabda; species Diorhabda elongata. Next base: position 41,944,714 of record CM047926.1, read on the forward strand.
CATGTTCATCTATTTCTGTGAAGTTAGGTTAGGTTGAAAAACATTTTAAGTGCTTTGCTCTTTCGCTTTTCGATCACTGAACTTCAGAGTTTGAGAATGAGGGATTTTGAACTTTAGTTCTAATTTTTTGAAGCCTTCTGTAATATATTGTATAACTTCTGTTGGACTCAAATTTCTTAGGTATTGTTGGATAGTTCTTGAATTGCTCTTTTTAATTTGGTTGTAGTCACCCCATGAAATGAAGCGGTTTTCAATAGTTTTGTAGAATTCAGTGAACTTCTCTTATTTTGTGGCTTGTCTGGGTGAGCAAAAAGTTGCTGCTACTGTAAGGTTTTCAGTGCATTCTTTCTCAGTTATACCGGTAGCCTGTAGGTATTTTCTACTATGGGTAGTTTTTGAGTACCTGATATTTTATTGCACTTTTAATAATAATGGCTGTGCCTCCATGTGCTGTGTTATCTGGTAAATAGTAAAGTGGACAGTATATATTATATCTTTGCATTCTGAAGAAACTTTTATCATTGATTGACTTCATCAGCGGATTAATGAATCTCGTTGACGTTCCAAAAGGCAGTTTCAAAAAACTTGTTTCCACTGCTATTACATTATATATCACGTTTCGTTGAGCATTTTTCACTTAAGCTGAGGTTTGCGTTTTAGGGCGAGTGCTGGGAAATTTATTTTTTATGAGATCTTTATATACTTTCTATCCTTTATAATTTTCAGGATGATTTCCGTCGCATAATACATATGCTATGTTATAGATTTCCTTGTTGTTGTTATCAAGTTTGGGGTCTATAAAAAACTTGAGAAATAGGATTAAGGGCTCTATTGACACATTGGCAATAGTATGTTCAATGTTTTTTATTTCATATTTTATCCTATTTGTGTCTACTGAGTGGTGAATGTTTTTGAGACGTTTCTTTATTCTCTTAATGTGTATGGAATGTATGAAATTTGGTCTTTTTCTTATATCCCTCGTGTGATTTGTGTATACTATCGAGAAGTTTAACTTTAAGCTATTTCGTTTAGTCAGTAGAGAGATATTTTCAACTCATTTTACAAATATTGGTGGTGGTCGAGAAGTACAATTTTTTTTGTTTCGCCATCATTGGATTCGATTCTTCTGTGTCACTCGGCTTGTTCAAGTCGTCCGCCAACTCCTCCAGACTACTGAACCTATTTGTAGATTCTACTTTTGTTTGCTTAACTAGTTTCGCGCCAGGACTAGATCTATTCTCGCTTTTTAGAATTTTATTATTTCATGGTTCGTATTTGTTTTAGTATTAGTTTCGAATTATATGCCATATTTCTGTTCTGTGTACTCTTAATATCGTACTTTTATAGTTACCATTTTCTAGTAATGAATTTTTTTATTGCATCCGATTGAATTCATTTCGAATCAAAGACTCCACCATAATACTTTCCTTTATTTGGAAAGGGGCTAAATGGTCTTTGGGCAGATGGACTTCTCGAGAAGAAGCGATAGAATGATCACCTCGATCGTTCAAAATACCGCTATATGAGATTGAATAGAAAAATAACACCGTTGATGGCTTCAGGCAAAAGTTTGAGAACAGGCTACTGTATAGAAGATGATGGACAACACTTCAAAAATTTGAGAGACATATGTTATTTCACCGTTGTTATATGATATTTTCAAAAGTAAGAAAGATCAAGTAATTCCTATGTTTCAATTAGTAGTTAAACGACATTTAAAATAAGACATGGATCTACCTCTGCTACCATTTGTTTCTACGTACTGTTAATATGAATTCTGAACATCCAATGTTATTTTATGTAGCCCAAAAAAATAAGAGACTTTATATTCAGGGAAGAGTCGTACGAACTTTATACTTGTAATTTCAACAGAAAACCTGGGCCAAGATTCTAACAGTAAATTTTTTCTCATTTCTACGTAATGGTAATATGATTTTGATCATCATATGATTTTATGTAACCCAAAGGAAATTTGAAAATAATTCCCCAAATATAAGTAGAAACATTATGAACATTTTGTCCACTATCATAATCATTTTCAACGGTCTCATACTTAAAATTGGAATCTATTGAATTAAACAAGAAAATAATATGGATATAATAGAAATTGTTTTATTGTATCCAGTAGGAAACTGTTGATAATCGGTTTTGGCTAAGTTTATGTGTTTGGGTTCTACACTAGATATTTTGAATTTCTAATGCAATTCAAGATGGAATATTTGTACCATATATTTTGTGGAAATTCACTTTATTTCAGTATAAATAAGTAGTCAACGCTCAGCTTCCATTAGGTTTTCCAACATAAAAGACCTACTTTTCTTCACCCACGACGATGAAAATGTAATTTTAGAGACTGTAGAGAATATTTTGTATATTTCCATTGTATGTAATTCGTCTTTGTGGTGGTTAAATTGAATTAAAGTGACAATAGAAGTGACTTCTCTCTCCAGTAATTATCATAATTTTTTTTGGCTTTAATTAACTCGGTTGATGAAATGCTCGTTAGAAGGAGATTCCATATCCCATCAACTCATCCGAAGTTATGCATCTCTTTAGACATTTTCAACTATAACAAAGAGTTTCGTACCCGCACAGATTGCAACGTAGAGAACAACTAAAAAAGTGGCGCCCTCTTTACGCGAGAGACTATAGAGCATTTTTTACCGTTAAAGTAAGTTTCCAGCTAAGTGAACCAAAAAATGCGCAGCCTTACCTTAATTATGGATGGAGAACTTAAAACATGAATATAAATGCTACTAAAAAAAATTCGATAGCTTCTATTTATTTTTGAGAAAAAAAGGAAAAAAATATTGAGGTTGAAACAGATTTCTATTATGATATTAATGTTCTAGGGGATCTATTAGTCAATATAATTTTGCAAGTTGTCAATGTCAACCAATATTTTGTTGTTTCCTAATAATGCCCAAAATTTTCACACATATGTAGAGAAATTAAATGCAACAAACCCGGAGATATCGCTGCTTCAGACGGACAGACAAGTTCATTTTGATCTAAAAGTAAAAGTTTTATTTTGAAAGTAACATTCGGTGGAAGCATTATTAAACTGGTAATAGGATTCACTCTATTATTTCCTAAAACTGAATATTGAAGTATTTAGGTTTCGAGTTATAAAACCAAATATTTCAAGCGTAGCATAAACTGTAGTGACTATGTTAAAGGACATCCGTAATTACATTGTTGTGAACAGTAATATCTCTCGCATCGTTAACATTATTAAGTCATACTTTCCAAACTTTATTTCAAATGCAATTTTCCAATTTTCAAACTCTTAAATTAGTTGCTTAACATTTATTTCCAATTATACGTTTGGAATAGTATTCTGAAATCAAAATTTACTACTTACATTTGCTCTAAAATATGAAAGACCCCTGAATTACTACATCTGGAGAAAAAAATTATCTGAATGGTCAGAGTTTCACCTCATTTTTTTAGGAATCCCCAGAAAATTAGCTAGTATTTGCTATTGTTGGAAAGCTAATCGAAATAAGATATCGCTTAACCACCTTTACAATTCGATATTCCAGAGGTTGTGCCTCAACCACTAGAAGGTTGATGTAATTTTGTTTAAAACCAGCTTCCAATCTCTTCCTCTTAAATCGCGCATTCCGTAGCTTTGTATAGATTTAATTCGCTACAGAATCGAACTGCAGTCGGTAGTTCTCCGTTGAAATTGGCATAAATAAATTATTAATAGTTCGGAGTAAATATATCCTAGACAAACGAGACGTTCATGGTTAGAAAAAAACTATTATAGACACAGTCAAAGAATTTTATTACATTCAAGAAAGGTAGTTTTGATGCTTTTCACTATATACAAAAATATTTTTCAATTACTACACGAGATAAATTGTAAGAGAAAATAAAGTTGTGATAAATACTGACATTTAACTAAGCTTCCATGTTAACAAGAATTGATCGATAGATAATTTTTAGTAAATGACAAAGTTCATTTCTGTGCTGGCTGTACTTCCTATTGAACATCACAAATAATGTTCAGCTAGATCCAAAGTTTTTTTCATATACCAATGTTACCTAAAATTGTATTATTGGTTTCACTTGAAATATTGCAATAAACTTAAAAATACTAATACAATTTAAATTCAACGTGCTAATCAAGATAAAAAGTTTTGTTGATACACTAACATTAAACGAGCAATGGCAGTTTAGTTGTCACTTTATGCAATATTTCTATAACACGCCATTTGTGTTTCATTAATAATGGAGAATGTTTACAGTCAAGTGACTAAGATATAAGGAAAATCAAAGATAAACTCCAAAACCAAACGTGTTCTCGATGTATGGAAAATACCAAAGAAGTCAGAAAATCCTTAGTCAAGTCATATGACGTGCGGAAAAGCTGGTTATTTTCATGGTAATATCTTCAACTCCGATATCGGTATTTAAGGAAGCAGGATGTATCTAATTCATTTAAGAGCCACCACGGAATAAGACGAATAAATGGCGGTAAAAAGCTATCAAGTAGCTTGGAATCTAAAGCTTCACATTTTATATTGAATTATCTTCGAAAATCCCCACATTCATAAGTATCAACTGTTTAAAATACCCACTTCATAAATGTTATGACTTCATGAACTAATTTTTCCATTCTATTTTGTGGGGTTTACAAGGGGTTAAAATATTGTGAAAGTACCTATACCAAATTATATGTTTTATACATCCATTTTTGTCTACCTGCTTTATATGGCTCACGTATTTGAGAGAGGTGTTAATTTATTTTTGGAATCATGCGTATATTATTACGATCACAAAAAATACGAAGCGTCCAATTTTCTTGATTGAACTTTATGAGCTCCACCATAATCTTTTGAAAAAAAAAACGGTTTAATCATAATCCATGTTACCTACTTACTTCTATGGTTTTTGAACTTTTATTATTTTCTTCATTATTCTAAAATTATGATTTTGTTACCCATGTAAAATAGTGATTTAAAAAAATAAATATCTCCAAATATTTCTGATGCTGTAAAAAATTTTTTTAACATTTCTAATCACTCTTAAAGCCGTTAGAAGATGACATTCAAAGAGTAACGTCATATATTTTCAATACTTACTTGAAAAATTTTTGAAATATTCACAACTCAAAGTAATACACAATCAATTTTCATCAGAACTTACAAGTTGTCACATCACAAACCTATAAATGACACTGCTCTAGACAATCCTCTATGTTTTTATACCTTCTATATTTGCTCCTGCGTCTATCAGCAAAGGCACTCAAGACTTTTTGGAAAGAGTGACCTGTATATTAGCAATATACCCTATCATCTATCAATAAATTGTAGACTTTCTCAAGTCGGCTCTCAAGAAAGCTGTGATCTTGAGAGATACCATAACATCTTCTTCATTTTTAACCAATATGATGACTCCTATCATGGAAATCATAAACAATTCACTCCACAAAATCTATAGCATTCAATAAGATGCCATGAGATCCTGGTGGTAGAAAAAAATGCGACAGACCATGGACAAAATGGTTAAAAGAGGTGGCACAATGGTAACAATCAAGATTCTAATGAGCACAAATGAAATCAAGCAGCTAGGAAAAAGGAAGAACTGATATTTGTTTGAAATCTTTGTATAGGCAAGAGCCAAGCTGAAGGCAACGCTGCCAGAAGTGTGATTGTCAAGAAGAATTTTGCTTAGAGCGGAAAGAAAAAAACATGAATCAAATAATTAGTGAAGATATAAAATCTACTACAACTTGGAATGAAATGGTGACCAACAGATAAAACTGGGAAAGAAGTGAAAAAACTTGAAGAACAGGTCAAGATAATAATGTTTTTCCAGTTTAAATCCTTGGTAAATATCTTTGCCTAATATTGTTATGTTCAGTTAATCAAATCGTATCAATATCTTATTTCACTATACACCTAATTCATATAAAATTGACCTTCTCATGTTTCCTATTTCTCTAGTCCAGCGGTTCTCAAACTTTTTTAGTGACGGAACCCTTTTGGAAAGCGAAATACTTGACGGAACCCTACAATAAAACAATAGTCTCTAAAAGTATATTCTTTATTAATAAGCATAATAAACGTGGAATGTAACTTATACTTATTACTTACTTACATAACAAGTACAATAATAGAAATAGAAGATATTAAAAAAGAAAAAAAAAATTACTAATGGAAGGTATGAAACTGTTTTTCATTTTTCATTAATTGGTTGATATCAGATTTGATAGAAGACAGTTGAAGTCTCATATCAGGTTCGGCGTCCAGTCTATTCTATATTTATTTTAGTAAAAATTTCTTCTCCGGTAGTCTTTGTGGGCAACGGTGAACACATAAGCATGTCTTCTTCAAAAGAACTTTCATATGGATATCTCATGATAACCAGCAAGATAGCCAGACCAGCGACATCAGTAGACTCATCCATTTGTAAGACGAATCGTGTTTTTTGTAGACGTGCAACTAGCTCTTGTTTGAGGTAACTTGCCAGATCATGAATTCGGCGTTTGATAGTGGCACAGTAGAAAGATGCTTCGCAGATTTTCATCCAGCATATATTTTGTTATGTCTAACACACATGGTTTTATCAAAATCTCAGCGATAGTGTGCGCTTCACCTTCTTGTGCAATGCGATAGCTAACTAAATATGATGCCTTTGTGACCTTTTCATTGATAGTTTGGGTTACTTGCATCATAGTTTTTTGACTCTTCAATAACTGTTCTTTTTTACGTACAAAAAATTTTCTATTCTTGTCTTTAGACTCGGGGTGTACAGTTTCTAAATGTCGCCGCAACTTGGCAGTTGGAAGCCATGGAACTATTAGGAAGCAGTTTACTATATAACATGCAGAAAGGTGAGCCGTTGGAATCAACAAATCCGAAACTGATATATGATTCATCATACTTCCTTTTTTTCCCCTTTGAAACCGTGGAACTTGACGTCGTTGCATCATTATCATCGATAATTGCTGTACATTCCGCGCGTACTGTTTTTGAACATTCGGCTCCGCACGTTTAACGCCTTTAAGCCAACGTTCCATTCTTCTTTATTAATAATTACTTGTCAGGGTGGTGGGGTCAAATTAACGCATGATCGTTACTGAGTAGAAAAGTTTAGACCAAAGAAGATAAGTACAAAACTGATACAATCAGAATACAGCAGTAGAACAAAAAAAACTTTGTTTCTAGCAAATAGGTACTTATCACTCCGAACGTTAATCGTCGACTGACTCGAGTGTCGAAGCGCGCTCGTCGCTTTTATAGTTCTAGCCTCGATCTCGAACATTCTTAAAAATACTCGAGTCGGCGCCTTTGATAAATAAAAAGCCGAACTAGAAATAGAAATACAAAAAATGCGGTGTAAACAATCTCGACTTGTTTTGAAGTTATATAGCCGAAAGTCGCTTGTTTACAACTATAGCGTCTAATCTCTAGTGACTGCGCGCTCACAAGTAGATATCGGCGGTCGGTTTTCATCAAGACAAAGGCTAAAGCGGCGCTGATCTCATCGGTGAGACATAAAGCATAAATAAATCACCTTAAACTTAAGTATTAAGTCTATTCTTTTTATCTAGGCGCGTGCGGTCCTGAATAAATATTTGGGCTACTGTAGAGATATACTTTTTTAATCTTCTGACTCTCGTATTTTGTACAGGGATCGGTGTAAGTAAAGAACTTGCAATAGATTTGCCATAAAGTTTTATTGAAGGGCGGCGTTAAACCCTCCTCATAAAATGCACTGTTTCAAGTTAGAATGAAATTACTCTACTGTGCTGGGTGGCGACTGAGTTCTAAAATCTTGCGGAACCCCTATAGGGGTTCCGCGGAACATACTTTGAGTATGGCGGCTCTAGTCCATTCGCTAATTTTGTTTTCTCTTTCAAATTATAAATTGCTACTACAATACAATTTAACTCGCACATAATGAGTTGCTCATTATTACTTATTACTGTTTCCATGTCAATCATTGTATTCAATTGATAGCTGGATGTTCTTGCATATACCCATCTGGTGCTTCATAGTTTTATTTTGTCTCGTATTTGATCAAATCTGGTATTCATGACATAGTTATGATATATTACATATAACTCTCATTGCATTTTATATTTCCTATAGTTTCTTTTCCCTCTAATTCACAATTGAGTTGAGTCTGATTTATACGGTTTCTCATATGTCGTGTTAATTTATTCCCTCATATATTTGATGCACAATTTCCTAATGCCTGTAGATTATCATTTCTCCATTACAAAGAAAGGAAGGAAAATGAATGTAGATTTCTTGAATTGAAATCTAATGAATAAATTCTTTAAGAGTTTTTATTTTTGGTTTTTGTTTGAAATATCTCTAGATAAAATATTAGATATTATCAAATGCTAGAATATTGAGCAAATATGTGTGTGAGGAAGTTCCAAGATTCGTCTTACCCAGTTATAATTATCCTGTTGCAAAATAATGCTTTTCTGTTAAAAATTGCTGAATAATTTTTGATTTAAAATTACTTCAGTCGATCTAATTATTAAAAATAGAAATCTACATCAACAGGTTGTCCAGGTTTTAACTTTGCAGAATGCTTCGTGTATATTTCAAAGCACAGAAGAACCTTTTGCACTTATGACCCTGTTATAGTCAGACCTTAATACCTGCTCTACTTATTTTCGTAATCTTCCAGTAATATTTTTGGGTTCTCGAAGGCTAAATAGTTATGTTTGAGAGTTTATCGATTGTCTGATATGGATTTGCTTCCAATCCTACACTTAGCATGTCGTTGTCCATTGTTGTTGGTCTTCTTGATCGATAGGGAGCTGGAAATACTGAATGTGAACCATATTTGACGTTACCAACCTCGCAAATCGTTTTGGCCGCAGCTGTTGTGTTTTTGCTTTTGCGAAACCCGAGAAACTGATTTGCTATTTGGCTGGACACTTCACATTGAATAAGTGAAAAAACTATCATTTAGTGAAAAAGTCTAATGGAGACAAAATGATTTCTACGTGCACAACAAACTGACAAATGTTAATCAATATGTTCACTGAAAGATGTCTTTCTTTGGTAGTAATTTCTATCTGAAAAGGGTTATTAATAGTACTACAAGTCCATCTCACCAGCAATTATAATAATTAAGTGCGAAAATGCAATAAAGTATTTTATGGATGCTAGTCTATTACTGATAACAACTAATAGGTAATGAGTAATGTTCTAAAACATAAAAATCAAAGTGTCGTAAATCAATTTGCCACCATTCCGGAGCTACCTCGAATATAGATTGTAATCTCGTTATAATGACTCAATTTTCCTGCAGAAATGGGATATAAGTCCTGCCACCTGAAAAGGAAATACATAATGTTATGTTGGGGTCTACAGAAATAATAATAGTTCTCTCATGCTAAGTAAAACATTATTCTTAAATGTTTTTTTAACGATCGCTTCAATGATTTTGATACAATTTTGAATTTGGCAAGGTAAAATAAAATAAATAGAGAGTATATACATGCTATACTAGGATTATAGCAATTTTCTTTCGCTTTCTCTCTTCATAGTGACTATTAGCAACGTGTTGTTTCGAATCCAAGATTGTATTCTGTTTTTAAAATTGAGAATTATTAAAGATCTTTTAAATCGACGTTTGATTTCTCAGGAAATTTGCTTTTCCAAAAAATTCACTCTTCCGTTTTAGATGAATCAGTTTTTCTATAAATATACTGATCATCTTGATCAATAGTCTCTGTTGTTATTGATAATCCATAGAATGGCCTCTATAAAATTCTTGTTCAGCAAGTAAACATCTAATAGTGCATAATCTGCTGTAATCCGGTTGGTGAATTGACCAATTCAGTTTTTGTTAAAATTTAAATAAAGAATTTCATTTAGGATGTTATCCAATATATTATTGATATTCTCTATTCTAATATAAATATAGTTTTAAAAAACTAAAAAATACGCTTCTAAAGCACATCAAAATAAGCTTAGAAAAATGATGGATAAAAAATACTATTGGGAAAAAAGCGTTGGACGCTCGATGTACGAGAAATATGGAACAAAGAGCTCAACGCTTTTTTTCAAAATAATACTATCATTTTTCATTGATTATTTTCCAAACTTACATTAAAAAATATTTTTAACTTCATAGTCTAATGTGTTTTAAAACCGAGTTTTTTATTTTTGTTTAACTATATTTTTGAATTTTTAGTTTCTTGATTGATACCACCATCGCACATAGATCGTTTTTCAGGATTTAGGCGGCCAAAATTATTTTATGTGATATTTATATCACAAAATAGTTACATAAAAAGAATTCTGTGTTTGAAATAACTTTTCGAAATTATTTGTTGGTGCACGGTGGTTAGGCGCACCGCACCTACTTGTGATTTTTTATCAAAAAATATTTTATTCGAGATCGTAGTTGATTTCAAAGTGTTTTTTAATATTATATTGAAAATTCATATGACATACTCACGGCTTTCCCCAAGGAGGGACAGCTGTCTACGTTTTAGTAATACTTTCAGGTACGTATTATTAAATAAAACAAAGTTTATTTTGTTCTAATAAGTAAGTAAATATATTATATTATTGAGAGGATCTTTACATTCGTTATACAATATTAAAGTTACAAAAGCTAAATAGATAATCACTAAAAATAATCAATCATACATTGGAGACTTATTCATCTACATTTAAATTTTCGCCGCTTTTATCAGTTTCCATTGGTCGGTTTGGCTCAGCAGAAATTAATAGCTGCATTGTCTCAGGCAAAAATAATTTTGAGGCGGTTTTTTTGGTCTTTCTTATGGAACTAATAAATGGGTAGGATGTTAATAGTAACCCCAAAAAATTACGAGCAAAGTTTAGACCTAAAATGTTTATTGCGGGCGTCAGCAGCTTCTTCCGAAAGTTGCCCTATCGGCAACAACGAATTTTCTATTATTGAAGCTCCATGAATTAAGACCTTATGCATCGTTGGAGTCATAGGATGCCAGCCATATAACTCAACATATAGTTTCGCAGTTTCCATGGCGTATTTATCATATTTTGCTACGTCAATCTTATGGCCGCCGCTTGATATGGCTTCTAATATCACTTTTAATCTAATAATCAAGTCATAACTTATCCCAGTGATTTCTGCAGCCAATTCAGGGTTCTCGAAGAATCTTCTGCTGGTATTTCCATCGTTTGTGTTTCCGAAGTTACTTTTTGGCATATCGACTCTCTAAATATTTGCTGAATATCAAGTTTCTTCTGCTTTTCTAGATTTTTTTCTTCTTCGGTTCGTCTCTCGCGATATTTTTTCACGGGCAATTTATATGCTAAATGCCAAATTCAAGAGCTTCAGGGCATACATAATTTTTTTTTTAATAAATCATCAAAATCTTTTGATATAGCTCCGCATATATAACATGTGCTGGTCGATTTGGTGTCTGTAACTGCATTGCATACCTTTCCGTCAACCATAGTCATTTTAAAACTATGTTGAAAAAAAATTCCTTGCATTGAGGTCAATTTCCGTCAAGTTTAATGAGTTTACACTATTCTTTACATAATTAATTTCTTTTTTTGTGATGTCCGTAAATTCTTTTACGAATCTAAATCTTATTGGACGACAATATCTAGGTGAAGATGGAGTTGGATTTTGCCACACGATTTTACTTTTATCCTCACCACAAACAATTCGTAGAGGCACAAATGAGCTTATAAAAATATTAGCATAAGATTCATCTTCGTTTGAGAGTCTTTGTTTAAACTGGGCTTGTTGAGAGCCGTTACGTCACAACCCCATTTGCAGATTAACAGTAACGAGTTCCTTTCAACGGTATCAAGTGTGAGTAAGACTTCATCTAAGAAGAGGTATAATCTGGTTATAGTGTAATCCAACAAAGATTGTAGGTTTCCTTCTGCGCAGGTAGACGTCACTCGTAATGACTCATTGGGTGGGTAGCAATCTTCTTTGGCCTTCAATAATAATTCATAATGTGGATAGAATCTTTTGTTCGTTGCTCGAATAATTTCGTACTGTCTTCTGGTCAAATCGGCTTCAACAAACATTGTCAGTGCTTGCAGAGGAGTAAGGGGCTCTATTTATTTAGACTTTGAATGTCGTTTCTTTTTCCTTCTGTTTGTAAAATTACTTGTGCCGCGTGAACAATTACTTCTTCGTCGTAAGATGCGCGGACTCCCAGTTTTTCTTCTCTTTGTTCTTTCGCTAGATTCGGTAAAAGATTTGGTAGGTCGTCCTGGCCTTTGATGCGTGTCTAAGGGTAGGGATCTCAAATGTTCCTTGTAACCAAGAATTATTGGCCGCCTAAAAGTTTTCAAGTATTCTATGCGCCCGAGATCAACTCTTTATCAAATCACATTTAAAATACGAAAAGTGCTTAATCTTCAACACGGAGATTGGAGGTTAGAATCCTTTGTCGAATGAAATTTTTATTAAATAAGCCACTTGCTCTTAGTCCAAAGTTACAAAAAAAAAACAAACAAGCTTACAAACAAATACTGGTGCTGAAAAAAAATACTGCCCACTAGTGTGTGAAGGATACGTTATTTATTAAATATCATTACTCCAATACAGCCTTTTATCAATAACTAAATCTCACATTTTTCATAAAGATGATTTGATTGTTATCAATTTTTATAGATCTAACTAAATCATCTAGACTTTCTGGTAATATACATAAGTTTATCATTATAGGGAATAAAAATTACTATTTATAATTAATTGAACAATTGAACACCTGACTGGAAAAACGTTGCTTGTAGCGGAAGTTCAATTTTACGGGAGAGTGAATGATGTCCAAAACGTAATTAGAACTGCAGCTGGCAAACTAAAGAGCAACATACAACGTTATTCCACTAAATAAAACTCACTCAGTTGCAAAAACTTACTTATACGGTTTTCAAAATCTACCAATTCATAGAAATGTTCATTCACATTTTGGTGTTCAACAACAGAAAAATGAAAAGCATGAGATATTGGAGGAGGGATAAAAGTAAAATTGAAGCGGTTGAACCAATTTTATCAACAAAAAATAAACAAATACTTACATGAACAATGACAATCACAGAAACATTTACAATGAACATAAGTTAGTGTTAGTGAAGAAAACACAAACGGGTACTACACTCAGCTTGCTTCAAAATACTACCAAACGTATGGAAGAGTTTCATAAAACGTCCTATAGTCAGGATCTGTGAGATACCGAGCCATATCCATAAGTTTTTCTGAAGAAAGCGCTAAATGTCTTTAAAATCACTTTGATCCATTTATTTATAGACTAAGAAAGGTTTGTTTAGGTTTGCACCAACTATTACGTGTTTCCAATAACCTGGAACAAGAGCTTTCACTGTTTTCTTGGTACGTTCGATAATGACGAAATCTCTGTCACACGGAAGAAATGAATGGTCGGTTATCAAGAATATTTGGTGAATCTTAGTGAAATAACTCATTTTCGGTAAATAACTATACAGGATGAGCGTATTCCAATTATTTGGCCTGTACATCGGTCTGAAAAAATGATTAATCTCCTTTCCTGGCCAGGAGGTAGTGGGTGAAATGTAGTAGTTATGTATCTCAAAATGCAAGACCCGATTTCCCTCCAACCCCAATTTGCTAGCTACTTATGCCATACAAACATGTTTGCAACGTTGTCAATCATATTGTGGAATGCCAAGTTGTATGTAGAGTACTGGTATTGGTAGTACATGTCGCCATGAGTTAACATAGGTGTAAATAAGACTTGTAAGGCTGTAGGTCTACACATATTGTTATAGCATTTCTGTTTGCGCAATTTTCTGAGAGAGTCTTATATGCTTGGTCAGCTTTGAATGATGTAGACGACATGGTACCCGTTGGGCGATTAATTTAAGGAGGAAAGACACTGTTCATTTTTCATATATACGAAATAAACTACGGACGCAAGACTAAGAAAAATGCATCCTTCTTTCTAACAAGCCGCTGAACAACCTCGAGTATTTCAAGTTGGAACCTTTTCAGGAACGATATCACTCTTTCCGTGATTGGTTTTGTGACGCTATCTTTCATAATTTTACGTTTCTTGTCACTCCATTACGCGAACTGAACGGCACGTTTACGGTTATTCACTATTTCTAAATCACTAGCCGATATATTCATAATGGGAACTGATTAAACAACAATGCAAACACACCATGAAATCTCACAGCAACTATACAATGTGGGTATCAGCGCTGCCAACATGAAACGTTTTTCCATCAAACCCAAGCATGATTCGCCCCGCTTCTAGCGGTGTGAAAACTAACTACTTACTACTTAGATAAGGTTAGATCTTTTATCCATCAAAAACACACTTTGTGAAAAAAACGACATGCAACACTTTTCCCTCCACTCATTCAATTATCAATTAATATTGAAAAGTTACGTAAATGACGTTAATATTTGAGTGAAAATATATTCAGGCTACACGATGGACTTGTAACTTAGTTCGTCATTGACATGAGCTTCATTATGTAGAAATTCGTTTTCAATCGTATTAATACAAACATTTTTCTAATGTTCTGTAGTCGCTTCACAAAATATTTTTTCTGTTAGTTCCCGTACATCATCTAATTCAAATGTTACGTTGCAAGTAGCTATTCGTTCTTCACCAACATTGAAATTTTATTCATTGGTCCTAACAGTGCATTGTGATAAGAGACATTATCTAATACCAATAAGGAGAATCGGGAATGAATTTTTCTTTCAACCACTTGTATTGTTTATATCGTTTCTGGTTTACATTTCCGATTAATAATTGTATTAATCCTGCTTCACCTCCATTTTGTGAGATAGTAAGCCTTTGATCTTTACACACAGTCGCTTTGAAGCATTTATTTTTACCATCCTCCATTGCTAACGTTTGCTTACTGTGAATGTACATATAATTGACTGTCCTTTTCTCAAAATTCTAAAATATTTTTTTTTTAATTTAATGGTGGATTTCTCAATTAAAACCTTTTTGTTATCTTTAGTGTTTTCATCTGCATCCCATTCTTCTAACTTATCTTCTTAACAAATCTATTTTACCAGTAAAATTTATCTCAGTTTCATTTTGTACTGATTTGAAGATTCTTATTATGGTAGACTTTCTGTTATGTATCGTTGTATATGAATACATAATTCTCCGAATTATTCCTTTCTCAAATACATCAGCGAGTCCTTTGGAAGTTGAGGGTTTGTTGAGGGTTTTTCGAGTTGATTTAAAGCGTTTACATGGAGATATTTTCAAGTACCTTCCTGTTTAGTTTTATCTAATTTTTAGGGCATCCTGTTCTTTTTCTATTTTCATAATCTGACATACACTGCACATGATTTATCGAGCTTGACTATGAATTATTTTATTAGATAATTTTGCATTTGATAAAGATCGAAATAGGTGAAAATCTAATTTTCAATCAGAAGAGTCCTGAAATCAAGACAATTTACTAAACAAAACATACAAAATGGTCTAAGAAAAATGGAACTAATAAAATTTATTTTAATTTTTTAATTATATAGAATGTGAGGTCTGTACTCAACATCAGTTTTTGTGCCCAATTTTCCAATTAATAACATCTTCTATTTAAACTATGCTGATACTGATTGTTTGTTGCCTGCAAAGTTTCGAAGTCCAGTTTATATATGTTCATTTCTTTTCCTTTCCATAGACCTTGAGGTCGTTTTTTACTTTTGTATTTATTGTATTTTTATGCAGCACTCTATTCTTTCTTTGCTCCTCACTACAACTCCTTCTTGATGTCTTTCTGGTGGTTGGCTCATGTTTTATGAAAATACTTTTCATACAACTTTCCTCCTCTTCTCTCTAATTAAATAGACAGCTTATGAGCTGACTTAGCTTCTATTTCAAGCCTTAAAACTGCTCTATAAATGTGTATACGCCTCTCTTCCATCCAATTGGTTTCAATTAAAAGCATAATTATTATCATAATTCCTTCTTTCTCATCCTTTTTTCGATCATCCTGTCCATTTGTGGTATTACTAATTGTTTTTTTCATAATCCTCTTCTTCCTTGGCATCATTTGAATTTTTTTTATTTTCACTCCATTTTTTTGATTTCATCATTCTTTTCTTCTGTATCATCAATATATCTTGTATCCTATCTCTGTTTTATGTCTTCTGATCAACTCGCCGCTAGGATTTTGGCTTGTATTTCTGTTTTTATTTTCAATATATTCCAATATTCGATTTTAATTTCATATAGGGATGGAATAAAATCGACGTAAGTATATTTCCTATCGATTGTTGTCAGATATTCATCTACTCATATCCTTACATTGTTTTTATATACTATCATTGTATATTCTATGACAACACTGTGATCTAAACCTATCTAGGTCGAAACTTATTTTACTAAATTATGTTGAGTGAGCTCAATTCTTGTAACTCATCCGTTCTTTTTAACATCTATTAAGAATAATCCTGATTGCCCTCGCTTTTACTGTTGTTTCTGCTTTGCGTATGAGTGTGGAGCATATTTGGGTATCAATATAACTAGAATTAACAAGTACATGATCATTTGACAGTGGAAAAATTCATTCTGCTGGATCCCACATAGCTTGTGTCGACTGATGCATTGAAATGATAAAAAATGCATTAAAGACAGTATACTACATCTACTTTGATGATATATGCATACAACTCAGAAACTACGAAACACCCAGTAATATCTATTCAAAATCTTTTCCGAGCATAAAGAAAGGGAGTCAGCGCTTTTTACCGTATAATATACCAATAGGAGTTGAGATCAAGTTTATCTTTTACTTTATTTTTGCTTTGCGTTTTTCAGTTTGTCAATTCTCTCCTTTTAGTGGTAGTGTTGATAAATTTTTCACTATCACCACATTCAATTTTATGTACCTCTATCAGAATTCTTTGTTCCCAGTTATTGAAAATAGTAGTACTGGATTGGATGGTACAAATTTCTAAATGGACGGAATAACGGGAAGTTTTCCAGCTCCGATACTCTCAAGCTGGTAGCATAAACATAAACAATACTTTCATAAATTTTCCACGGAATTTTTCCAATATCAAGTTTGTTATAAATACTCGACCAACAGTTTACAAAGTTAACTATCACAGAAATAACAATAATATATGGAAATTAGCTAACCCGAAGGTGACGTTTCATTAGTTTTAATTAAGGGTAATAATCGATTTTGACGGATTGTTACTGCGAAGAATGAGAATATTAGAAGAAAACATCTTTAATTTTTACAGAAGAAGCTCTTGTGGACTCATTTTTCCTGTTACAAATATATACATATGTACGTAGTTGACTTAGACATTAATATGAACTTTGTTTTCTATCACGACAGCGTTAGTCACCGTTCCAAACTTCAGAATGTAAATTGACTGAAAGGTAAGAAATTGTCATGATTGTATAATTATAATTTCTTAGTGATCTATTCAAAACAATGATTGTTATATGTATATGTAATTGTTTCACTAGTTTGTATAAAATTCAAACGTAAAGTTGCATAACTTTGTTTTGAGGATTGAAAATTAAATCATTTATTTTTCCAATTAATATTTACCGGTAGACTGAAATATCAATATGCGCATATAAATTTCCAAACAACTAATTTCCGCTTGAATCACTGATCGTAAGAAAATGAAACAAGCCAACCATTGCGATTTCGTTTTCTTTAGGAAGACCTGCAATTAGTTCTTGTGATCATAACACTTGATATCTATGCATACGCACACTCAGCACGAATTCTCTTGGGAAAGACGTCTTGGATTAATATTAACACGAAAATGCATAACTAAGGTGAATTGTTTGATATTATTAATAGCATTCAACGTGGCTTGTGCGGCGCGATAAGAGAAATTATACGTATGTGAAGAAGCACTAGTAAAAACGTTAAACGCTAAAGAAAATAGATTGAGCAATATTTTGTCATTTTAGTGTAATGTGTAATATTTGCTGTTCCTTGAAAAGTGCAGTTACTACTATGAAATAGGATTGACTCGTGAAGACTGATGTCATGAGTTATCACAAAAATATAGTATCAATGAACGTAATATAATATGGGAAACGCTGGTACCAGAGGTGCTATTCAAGTTTCGAGACAAATAAAAACAAATATTTATGATTAAATATGACTTTATTGTTTTTTAAAATATTCTCCATTGAGATAGAAGCACTTTTGCATGCGTTTGAACCAATACCTCCAAAATATGTGTTTTAAACGCATGCATCGCTTCTCCAGCTAAAGAAAAACCTCACAATTTATTATTGATCCGCAATGATAAGAATATAGCATTGGGTTAAGAACTGTACGGATGATGTGTGAGAGCTCGCGATGTATTTTTTAGTTTCGGCTTCAAATGGATAGACCAATAATAAATCGTCGCCTGTCACAATCATATAGACGTCTTTTGAAGCACCGGGATTGAATTTTTCTAGCATTTCCTTGCAGGTACATTCACCATTAAAAATGTCAAACTATGAGTGTGAAACATATTTGGGTATCAATATAACTAGCATTGCTTGTGTCGACTAATGCATTGAAATTATGAAAAATGTATTAAACACAGTATACTACATCTACTTTGATGATATATGCATACAACCCAGAAACTACGAAACACTCAGTAATATCTATTCAAAATCTTTTCGGAGCATAAAGAAAGGGAGCCAGCGCTTTTTAGTGTATAATATACAAAAAAAGTAGTCCGGGACTACGAAATTTTGTATTAAACACCCTATTTGTACTACCCCTACACTAACACTCGCAATTACACAGTTCTTGCGCGTTTTAGAAACCAAGACTGATGATAAACTGAATCTTTTAACTTGACCAACCTATTTATAGTTAATTTTCCCACAAATGAACTACGTCCCGCGGAAAACAATTTCAGGAAGAGGAGATAAACCACTACGGCGGTAAATTTCACATTCACATCTAAACTAACACACAATTCTATGGTTCCGTGAGAGTGTTCCAGGACTTGATGCAGCTAGTGAGTAGATGAAGGCATTTAACTCAGAAAAGCGGGCTCATGTAACCACATTATTCAATATAATCCAGATCATCGAAACCATATTATTCAGACAATCAAGTTGAGGCTCGCATTAATGGTAAACAAACAAAACCCATACTAGTCAACAGCGGTATCAGACAAGGAGACTTGCTTAGTCCCAAGTTATTCAACATAATAAAGGATGAAGTTATGAAAAAGGTGCGGCTAGGGGAACATTATGGAATGGGTGACAGAGAAATCAAAATCCTGTGCTATGCCGATGACGCCATGATATGTGCCGAAAATGAGTTTATCTTTTTGTTTCTACTATCAAGAAATTCATTGCACTGAGGATCAAATCCAACATATTTTAATAGAAAAGTGTGAAGAAGCTTTCTTGAATCCATCAAAATTTAACTAGAAATCGAAAATTATTAACAAAAAATTTTCATTCCTTCCTCCAACCGCATTCTATGTTTAGAAATGCTTTCATGTCTATCACACAAGTTATTATGGAGAAATAAATTATCTTAATTGATAAGTAAAGCTTGCAATTAGTTCAGTAATACCTGTTCTGTTAAATAATGTTTGTCGTCGATCATATTCGAAGCAAAACGTTACTCTTTAAACCATAAATTAACAAAAGTGTCAATTCCTACTCTTTAATACACGATTAGCGTTTCGTATTTTTCCTACAGTGTGTATCTACAAGTATTAGTGTAGTTTCAAGGTACATAGATAAAGTCTGGAATAGTACAGTGTGGTCACTTTGCTCTCTGTCTATAAAGGTACGCAATATGAAAAATACATCAAGTACTAAGTCACACAACTATTACACTGGAAGAATGAGGAGATAAGAGTTGCTAGAGGTATTTATTTTAGAAGAAGTGGCAGTGAATCTTTTAAAAAAAATTTATTATGTGACGTTTGATTAATTTAGGCCCCAATTATCTAACCAATTGAAATAAAATACTCTACATCTACCCACCAGCACTGATAGTGATAGTGATAGGTAACAGCAAGAAAGGGGCGTCAAATATCTTCTTCGGAAACCTCATGCACTAATCACGATTAGTTAAGCTTTGATGCCGTACTGAACATCATTGATATAGCATACTACACAAAGTAAGAAAAGCTACATACCCATAATTACGGAGGTGATAACTTTTAAAAAAAGCGATCAATCATGTCCACCTAGATTTTACTTTGGACATAATACTTGTCTATGTAACACTCATTCACCGTACACAGTCATCCCCTAAAAGGATGCAAAGGAGTCTGAAAGATACCCGTGAAAAAATCGTATGTAGTATTCAAAATTCATTTCTATTAAATAGTATAATCTATTTCCAAATGCTTAGTGGACAAATCTGAAATGATATGAATTCATTACTTGAATTTTGATGTATCCAAATCCAGACCAAAGGACTGATTATTAAGAAGTCGACAGATTAGTACAAAAAAACAAGATTGAAGAAGGAGAGTTCGTGCTCCAGGTACTTGTAGTCCTAAAAAATTTGGGTGATTATTAAATCGATGTAATTTACTAATAAATGTAAGTAGCCTACTAAGTAACCAGTCGTGTATTTATTTTATCTATTATTTTGTCTAAATAAGCACAAACTTGTTGTGTTTTTCTCTGAACGACTTTTGCTTCAAAAACAGAAAAATTTACAATTCCGACATTGTAATACGGTATATGCGACGTCGAAAAACTCTGTTAAGGGAATACTGTCTTTGGAAATATGATATTGGATACATCAGATGTATTATAGTTCATAAGAATTATTCTAAATTGGAAATTTTATCGAAATTATATATTTTTTCAGCTCTTATTAGTTCAAATCATTAAAATCCATTTCAGGTATTGTTTTCTATAATTATAGAAAAGGTCTTGGAATGGGATAATACTTGTTGAAAACTATCTTGGTACAAGAAGAAGACATTTTGATATTTGATATTCGGTGTACGTTTTCTGTTTCTCCGAAGAATAAAAAATCATACTATGCTGTTCAGCTTATGTTACTCATTAGGTTATTATCACTGTCATGTTGGTGAAAAAGGATACTTAAGACGATACTGAATTTGAAATAATAATTGATTAAGCCATAACAGAAACGTTTTCATTTTGCTAACTCCTTATTAAAGTATATAGTCTGAAGCTATGCCAGGTGTAGTAACCGAATTTATTGTATTCGGCTCTTTCATATAGTATTCAACCCCAATAATTTTGTCTCTCTAATATAAATAACGCATTCAGAGACATAAATTTCTATCCGTTTAACATTGGAATGGTTCGGTAAGACACAATTTATATGAAATGCTTAGCATCCGTAAGTTTTAGTAATAACTTATCCGATTTTGGAGCTCATTGGAAAACACCTTTGAAAATGAAGTACAAAAAATATCAGTAATCCTGCACATTTCACAAAAAAAATTAACAACGAATCTTGAAAGTATCATCAACACATGAATATAGGTTGTAGTATGATTGAGTTTATGGTTTAAATCTACGGCACTGGTAAAAGTTGTCGCGAAGACTATCTTAACTAGATTTGGGATGTGGGGACTGAAATTATGGGTAGGTGATTGTTCACCGGCAGATATAATAATGTGGCCCCAAGATAGCCGCTTTCACGTCACCACAATCTCTTGACAGCCACAAGGGTATCCCAGAGTTACATATCCCTTGAAATATCTTCAGTTATATGGATATTGGCTAAATTTAGACTATCGAAATAATCAAATAACAATGACAATACTGAAATACATAATTTCATTATGTAATAATTCATTGTATTCATAAAATTGAGTTGATTGAAATTAACCAAATTACAGGGTAACCAAGAATTGAAAAAAGTTTTATAGGTACTGAGGTAGTCATTTCACTAAATAAGTCTTTAGCCGATTTGGAGAGTGTGTTGAAAACTTTTTCCCGCGAGATTTTCGTCATTCTAAAAGTTACGGTGAAAAGAGAACACAAAAAAGAGGTTTTCCTTGATTTTTTACAATTTCAAACAAAGAATGCAGATATATTAGAACCTTGGTCATCAGATAGGAATAATTAGTTATATCCTGATACAGTTCACATCTTGTACACTTTTTAAACCGAACGCCACTATATGTAAGTGCTTCCCTCTATGGATTTAAAATGATTTGATAATTCACTTGTTTCAAATTACGTCATGAAAAGAAATAGATGGAGATTTTGTCCAATCATCAAACTTATGGATACTTGATTAAAATAATTAATCTCCTCAATTATAAATAGAATAAATATAGACTTTACTGAGTACATATTTCAAGTTGTATGAAACTAAGTCGATAACGTGAATAATCCGTAACATGCCATTCTGTATGTTACGTTTTTCTTAAAATATTTTGTTTCTTATTGTCGTTAAGTAATCACTTACGTCTTAATTATAAAGTACAAGTTTTTAAAAAAACTAATTTTTTGTCAACCTCGATTCTATTCGAAAAATCAATAAAATCTCTGCTTCGATTCTGAAATGTCTTCTATCTACGTTCTACAACGCCCTATGAAGGTTAAAATCGGAATGAAATTTAGTAAATTTGGGTCACTCTGTTCCTTGTAACCGCTGATAAGATTTCGTTATCTTTTTCAATTCGCTTTTCATATATTATATTACTCACAAAATTTTAATGATTCTTCATATTTATTTTCTATTTGAAGCGAATTTGATATGCTTATTTATGTGTGAATTCGTATTTTTATTTATTTTCGGCAACAGAACGAATAGAATAGATTTCTGTATGGATACGGGGTTAGAGTGTAATTATCCAGATCTATTGTACCTACTCATTCATTCTTCAGTAATTTCCATCTGTGCTGCCGTTCCCATTATTATTTTTTGCCACAGTTCTACAGCTGCCAGGTTGGAGTTAGCTGCAACCAGGGATCCAACCGATGCACCACTTCATCGAAACCATCCGTAACAACTCAGCTGAGGGCTGCAACAATCCCGTCATTCCATAAATAAGTTCCATCTCTTGTTTCTAACATATATAAATCTGAGTCTTTTTTTTTTCTAATTTATAACTGCTTTTATTCGTTATTCTCTCTTGGTTACGCAGATAATGCGTTTGTTAAAAGACTGGTGTTGTGTGTAATTTAATATTAATGAATTATAGGAAGGGCGATTTTATTATAATCGACTTTATACGTGACATATTTGACAGGTACGCACGCGCACAAGGTTCCCAATGCTTTTAATAAAGTTAGTTAATGAGAATGGTTTTTATTTTTTTTACTCGATGGCTAGTTGATTGATTTTTTGCAAATAATTACACTAGAGCTGATTCAGTATACTAGTTTTGATTAGTTATTCCACTTTATTCAACAGTCCACTTTATACAGATATGGGTTATGAACGATGAACTTATTAGTGAAATATTTTATTATTCCTAAGCTGTGGACTATGTAACATATGTCAAGAACATTCAATTTACAAGCTATCCAATACTTAAATCCTTTGAAATAAAAGCTATTTTGACAGCTATTTTAGAATACTTTCATCAAGCACTTATATTTTTGATTAATTCTTATTTTGGAAATTAGCTATCTAAACAATGCATTTTGCAGATAATGGAAATAATGGAAAGAGTAGAATTTTATATTTAACAATGGACATAGATTATGGCAGACCCCGACCTATAAATGTTACGATCTTTTCACTTTGTCTAATAATTACTATACTTTGGTAGCTTAAACTCTAGCTTCTAAGTCAATTCTAAAATTACTCTTCAGACAGTTAGAGTTTAGATTTTGAGTACAGTTGTTATTGTTAGCAAGAAATTGATACTGATACCCACATTAGTGTTAATTTCACGCTAATAAATGTACTAATTATTTAGTTTATTGATATTAATCATGACTATAGATTCCTTTTCAAAATTAGTTCACATTTTGAAGCTGAAAAATGATAAATTGGTGAACTAGTGCAGCAGCTTATTAACAGTGGCGTGGAGAATAAGTAATAAGTCCTTATAGCGTGAGAAATTGAAAAATGACGGGATTGGAATTAATTATGAGATGTTGATAGAGTTAAGTGGCGTGAGCGTGAGCGTGAGGTTTTTATATTTGTAAGTAAGATAATAATATAAATACTATTTAACCGTAGTTTTAAGAAACTAAATTCTGATACTAAATATAATAATACAATTTCTTCTTTTCTTCAAGTAACATACTCCATAACGGCTATAAAATCATTAAAATCGATATAATACTCACCCAACCACCATAAAAAATAAATCTTAGCTAAACTCTCTCCAAACAAAAAACTCAAGTTTCTTTAGGGACCGTCTCATATAGGCATAAAAGGCAAAGAAAAACATGGTCATTATATAATCCGAAAAAGAGAAACACAATAATATAGGAAAAGACAGAAAAAAATAACAATAAATATAGAAAAATTTCAAACAGTTGAAACTATAATCAATTTAATTGGATATTAAAGTGACGTGTCGATAATACACTGCAAAGGTATTATAATACTCCGAGTTGGAACTAACTGGATTTTGAGATTTTTTTTGACAAATAATTTTTCTATCCTTCGTAAAAAATGATATTTTTCTCTAAAAGTATCCTATGTTACTTCTAATACCACCAAGAATAAGAGGAAGTATTGATATCTAATTAACCTAGACCAGTTCCATGCATAAACAAAATATTGCGTTACCATAGCAACGAACAATAAATTATTAGAAGTGTAAGTGTAAAGTTTGACGACGTTAAAAAAGTAAACCAGAGTTACGCAATAGATGGAAAGAAAAAAGATGTCCACGGAAATTGTGAAGATCGAAAAATTGTAGGGAATCAAGCCATCATCAAGTACCTGTTTTAAAAGGGTTAAGAGGTAAGCAAATTTACGAAGATATGCTCAATACCCTTGGTCCTTTGTATACGACCGTGAAAAATTGGACTGCAAGATTCAAAAGAGGTAAATTTTCCATTGAAGATGATGACCGATCGGGAAAGCCAACATCTATGTCAGTCACCGAAAATATCGATGCAATTCATGACATAATTTTATCAGACCGTCGAATTGAGCTAAGGCGGATATCTAAAGCACTGATTATTTCATACGAACGCGTTCATCATGGCGACACTCTGTTTCTCCAAGACCTAAGAAGTTTCGTGTTCAAAAATCTGCTGGAAAAGTTCTTGTTTCAGTTTTTTGGGATTGCCATGGAGTAATCATTTCTTGGATAAGGGTAGAACAATTACTGGAGACTACTATTTGACATAACTGACCACTCTACGGGAAAAAATTGAAGAGAGAAGACGCAAAAAACTATCCAAAGATGTTTTGTTTTTGCAGGACAACGCCCCTGCACACAAGTTTCATGTTGCCATGCAAAAAATTTGTGATTTAGGGTTTGAATCACTAGAACACCCCCTCATGCACCCGATTTGGCTCCGTCCGACTATCATCTCTTTCCTCAACTGAAAAAAGATAAAAGGTAAATTCTTTTCTAACGAGGAGGTAATAAAAACTGTGGAGGTCTGGTTTACAGAGCAAGAAGAAACATTTTTTAAAGGTCTAGAGACGTTGCAGGTTCGCTGTAATAAATGTATCCGATTAAGAGGAGAATATGTTGAGTAATAAAATATTTTGACATCGAAATATTTTGTTTGATTCAATAGTGGATTAACAATGTTCAATATATCTTCGTATATACCAACAATATATCCTCGAATGTATATAAAATTTCATGATGATCGGTTAAGTAGTTTTCGCGTGAAAGAGTAACAAACAAACTTACATTCATATTTATAATGTTACTAAGGAAAGACGTTTATTTTACATGATTCCCAAGCTTTCATAAAACAGATTTCTTTACTAGCTCCAAGAAAAAAGGTTGGAGTCATTCAATAGGTCCACAAGTACCGTTCTTCGCATCATTTATCTACAAAAGATGCTTTCTGCTCAAGAGATCTATAATAAATTTTATAACGCCCATTCTTATAACCTTGAAGAGATTCGATAACGTAGTTATCGATGTTTGTTATTATATCATTTTAGCTTTATTACATCTGTAGTTCAACGCCTCTATCTACTCAAATTATATTTACTTAAGACATTTTCAATTTTCTGTCTTAATCGATCGATCGACAAACTGCAATAAAATGAGCAGAATTTGATTATAATATTGCCACTCTTACTGTATATATGTAGAATGACTGTATCTCAAAAAAAAATAATTATAATATCATTTGAGTCTCCCTACCGAAGTGTAAACGTAGAAAACATAATAATGAGCTCGCATTATTTATAAATTTGACATTGATGCTGATGAGAATCATTAAAAGTATTGAAATTTTAATTCTCTCTTTTGGAGAAATTATTTGAAAAGTTGAATTTCCTCAAATTCAATGGGGGGTCGTCCTTTTTCACATTATTTTTGATAGGTTTCACAGTAAAGTGAATGTTCTCGATAAATTTGGAGAAAGAATGATCTCTAACGTTTCATGATCAATAATATTTATTATTTAGACGCCATAATACACTTGATTCAGAAAAAATGATCTCAAATGATAAGTAAAAAATGTTAAAATCAAATTCTTGACTGATAATTGAATAATTACTAAGTAGTGGTTTATGAGAAAAACAAAATAGCTATACAGTTGTTGTATAATAGCCAGAAAAAATTTTTTTTGTAGTGCCACATTAGCTCTATATAATTATTCTTTTGTGAATATTTTTAGGATCTCAATAAAACGGTATAGTAAAATGGTCCTATTCAGATAAATAAGAGCTGTTTAAATAATGTATAAACATGTTTCTTGGCACTTTAAGCACCATTCAGCTTTCCAAAATTGTTATGAAAACGGTTATTTTACGTTTATTTTATAAAACTAGTTGTGCAACTTAGGTGGTTATCTGTAGAAGTGGATGATCGTATCGAATATCATATAATTGTGAATTTGAGAATGAAAATATGATGAATATGATAATTGATCATTTAACTAGGTTAGAAATGTCGACATATGATTAAGTAAAAGTTACGATATTTTTCTTTAATCTTCCATACCTGATCACGTATGTATATTACACCAAAAACATCGTCTTAGTCACAGTGCTTGCTTCGGCGGTTGAGTAACCATTACCACACTTTTTTTTACGGTTTGTACACCAATATTCATCTTTAGATTCGATTTTTTGAATCCTGAGTCTACTAGGTACTCTTTCTTTATTATAGAATAGGAATGTTTCTAATAGTGACAATTCATTTCTGTGTAATCTTTCTACCTTCAAAATACATAAGACATTTGAATCAGTTTATTTTGTTTTTTTTGTGATCAGAACTTTTCGTAGGTAAATTTTCTTGACTGAAAACCAGCAAATCCATATAAAGAATTAAAACGATTATAAGATACTATATACATGAATCATCTATTAAATAGGCTCTTTGAATCTATGAATCCGTCTATTGATGCTTCAATATCAACAGCAATGTCTCTATGCATACCTATTTAAAAGGAAGAGTCCTAGTTCTTTTTCCATGGATGCTCGAAGCCAATTTTTTAGCAACCGGAAAGTTGAAAAGCTTCGTTTCCTTCTTTCCGAAGTAAAATGTCAAATGATGGGTACATATTTTTTTGGTACATTATCTCGAGAAGACAATCATAAATATCTGTTCTCCGGCATCTCTTTGCCACTTCGCAATCCATAATTTATATCCTGAAACAACTGGTGGAACTGTAACATTGTTAAGAAATCCTCGATATTTTTCTGCAACCTCACTTACAATTAGGCAACTGCTTAGTTGTTTTCCTTTGATCCTACAAAACGCGCTTACAAGAGACATCATTTCTATCCAGGTATTTGTAAAAAAAATATTAATACACACTTACATTACATTTCCTGGACAAAAATAAGCTGTATAAGTGAACACACATAGCTCAAAGTCGCTTGATACAAGCATTTGATTTTAATGACTCCACTGTTTTGGTTTTGGAACAATTAACTAGAAAGGTATTTCTTGGAATGGTTATTCCTTGGAATGGTTTGCATAAATAATAAGTATTATCTAAAATGAAGTCAAGTGTGATCATTAGTTATGTGAATTTCCAATTTATCAATATTAACAGAACATCTATGATTGTATTTTTCTTTGTTTCAATTATTGTATTTTGGTGTCAATAAAATATAACATATGAACATTTTCTCATCCGTTTCCTATTGTCCACAGTGTCCTTCAATCATAACTGTACCATGTAATGTATCAATATGATCTGTCATTTTTGATAGTTCAAGGACAAACGTCCGCCTCATTTTTGTTCTCATTCAGATGCCTTGTAATGAAAATAAATATGTTCGAAAGCTAGACAAACTGGAAGAAAGTTCATTCATGGCCATTAACTAATTTCTAATCTCTAATAGTTCTTCTATTAATATAAGAGCTACTTCTAAAACTGCCCTTTTTCCTATATTTGACTCTTCTTCAACGGTCCATGAAACTTCATGATTAAATGTTTGTTTCATTATATGTCAAGGTTTGTTAATGGAGTTCAATAATTTCTTAATTTATTTTCTGCACATATCGACGACATTCGTATAGAATGAAATTTTACATAAACGTCAAGAAATCGCTTAGAGCCTGAACTTCTGAAGAATTGTTTTCATATTGACAAAAGTTGTACTGTAATCAAATTCAATTAGATATTCAGGATGCTACTTGAGTTTTGATATAGACAAATAGAAACAAATATTTATAATTGGATATGGATCTATTGTTTATCAAAATGAAATCCACTTTTGCAACCTAACCAACTATCGAAATTTTTCCATTCCGATTGAGGAACGCATCAACCGTTCCTTCAGGTGTAGAAAAACGTTGATTTGGCGATTTATTTTTGACTTGCGAGAATAACAGTTAGGACCTAACTCTTTTTACTTGTTGCTGCACACAGTTCATCGGAAATCTTACCTATTTACATTGGTCTTATAGATTGCTAAATTTTGATGCTTCAATACCTGATTAAATATTTTAATGCTGTATGGATTATTAGTATCTGTCCATTTTTCCTTGAATAATTTATCTAGGTCAAATAGTGTTTGAAACACTAATAGTTCACTTGAATCTTTCCTCACATAAAGCGTTGGCAGTTTTGGCAGAATGTTTTGAAACTCATCTGAATAGCAATATCTATCATTTGCCTTAAGTGATCTTGCGTACTTTTCTGTAAGTATTTGAATCCCGTGTGAGGTTGTTCCCTTATTCTAAAATTATTGTTTTTCACTCTCTTTCATTCTCTTCCACAAGAGTATCTTACAGAACAGACTGATGAAAATCATCGACAACCAATTAGAGGAATCGCAAAGCAGATTTAGGGAAGGAAGAAGTACACAAGTTCAAGTATTTACAGCCAGACAGATAACAGGAAAAAATACTAAAAACAAATAAAAAAGTATACGTCGGTTTTATGGGCAACCAAAAAGCATTTGATAGCGTTTGAAGAAGCCAAATATGGAATAGTTTATAGCAAAGAGGACCTGGAGTCAGATTGAGAAACAATATAAAAAGTATATATGAATCAAAAAGGAACTAGATGAAGAAAAATAATGACCAATGCGAGAATTTTACAACTAAGGAATTATTAATACAGGGGAGTACTGATTCCTGCGTTGATGATGAATTGGGAAAAGTGAAACAGATACAAGTAAGATACAGAAACATATGAATAGTTGGAATCTCTGAGCAGGGTACTTGCAAACTCACTCAAAAGCAAAACTCAAGCAGCTGAAATGAAGTACTTAAGGAGAGTCAAACATGTCATCAGAAAAGATATGAAGATATGAAACGTAACGATACGATACTTGAATGTAGAACATGTGATTAGAACAATTGAACAACAAAAGCTTAGATGGTTTGGACACCATTCAGTTGGTTAGACACAAAATGAAGAACAATAGACTGGTATAAAGGATTTGATGAGCTAGAGAAATTGAAATAAGAAAAAGAGGATGCCCAAGAAAATCACAATTGCCGCAATTCTAGGAGAAAGGCTATGAAAAAAGCTTCAAACAGAAAAGAGTAGCAATAAAAGGACACAAACACCCGACACCCACAAAACAAAGGTCGTAGTGAGTAGTTTTTTTTGTCAATTTGGATATTGAATTTTAAATTCCATGAGATTACAAGCTTTAATAATATCAAAATCACCGGAAATCTCAATTAATTATTTCCCAGACGATAAATACATAAGTATGAGGAAGCTCGGAAAAAATATTTAAGTTGGTCCACTTTGGTGTTCCCAATAAAAAACTACTCATAATATTATAGCTGACAAAGACTTCTTTACAATTCATATATATATATATATATATATATATATATATATATAAACGAAATTTCAATTATTATTGATTAATATCATTATTAATTGATATTAATTTCAATTTCATAATATAGCGCCACTTGAAATCAAGATAGATTATCAACAAAAGCATATAAAAAAACTTTTGTCAGAATGTCTCTTTATGGCGAACGGTTTCCTTGGCATATACAACGATCTACACATCTCCTGAACTATAAATTTTATCGAATTAAACAAAGAGTACTTTTTTGTTGACAAATGAATTCATTACTGCTATTTTTATATTGTACAGGTTATCCCTGTAGCAGTTACGGATTGTTAACAATTGGGCATGAGCCGCCCCTGGTCTTCAGATAGTAGTATATTATTATTTATTCCGTCAAACACACCACATGGACATACGTAATAATCCATTCAAAATTCATACTGTTGGAATATACAATTTAGAAAATATAGTTAAATATAAGTTCTGATGTCGTTAAAAGCCTATAACTCAGAAACGAGAGATCGTATGGGAAATTTTTTTCCATATCATTTTCACGTCATTACTCAGTCACTTCCGAATTGTTGTCCCGGAACACTCTGTATATCAAAAGCCTTGTAATTATTGTAACACTGTTTATATAGGGCATACATCTCAGTATTCAGAGAAACCATGAGGTATCAAAAAAACATATGTTCAATTATAAAAATTCCAACAATTTTACAACGAAATCATAAACAAGAAAAATATATTTTTAGAAAGGGTTCCTATACATAGAAAGCTATCAATGAGGAAAAATCCTAAACAATTTGAGTCAAATTCATAGCTCCAATTTATAAATTATAATGGAGTTATAAATGATTGCTATTAATTTGTCGTGTATTGTACTTTTCTGCCAATAGTAATTAGACAGTCAACAAGGGCGAGTTTCTAATAATAAATTATTATAATTGTTGGTTACTGTACTTCATATACGACCGCCTTCTTCGTCATCCTTCCACATTTCTGTCAGCTACTCTGGATTAAACAAACATGTCGAGATGAATTTGGAACTTGTCGACTTTTCTGTTTCTGGTAATATGAAGGAGATAGAACATAAACTTTATAATCGAAAAGTTCAAGTTTGATCCTCATCCAGGTTATTAAAGTTATGTTAATCTTACTAGTAGTTCTCAGCATGTAGAAAAAAAAGATAATGAATATTCGCTTCTTAATCGAAGAGAAAATTATAATTTTCGCCCTATAAAATACAATCAATTTTTGTTGTACCAGAACATGGTTTGTTAGTTATCGTACACGGATAAACAAGAAAAAGAAAAGACTTCTTGAAATGGTAAGGTTGATTACTAAAAGAGTTTATTATATTTGACAGTATTGCATTATTCAAAAATAGAAAGCAAAACACAAGAAAAGCATCTACTTTTCATGACATTTTTCACATCACTAAATTATCCGGATTAAAACTGAAAAAATTGTTACCAAAAACTCCACCAATAGAAGTAGATTTGTTTTTTACTTTTAAAAACCGATGTTGTTTATTTCGTAGAATAGACTATAGTTATTATAATGTAGAATACAACAAATTCACTTTTTTATTATATTTGTGCCTACCTATAAAGCTTCTAAATACTAAGTATTTCCGTACAACTCAAATTACTTCTCGTTCTTCAGAGCTAAATGTTTTACTGCAGTTTTTATTTAGATGTAAAATTTTCAAGGAATTTAGAAATAGAAAGTTACACTTCTTATTAGCAAACTTTCATTTATTGGGATATAAAAGCAATGCCAATAATAATGAATCTGAAAATAAGAAAGTTAAATGGAAGTCGGAAAAGCATATCCAATATCAGTTACTAATTTCCTCATTTAACTGTGATTTATTGTGACAATGACTAGATATTAGTTTTTATTCACGAACAACTCAATTTATAACTCAATCTGTATAAATAGATATCATAGTTTCGATTTTATAAACTTTGAAGTAAATAAAACCACCCTATTTATTTTCAGACTGCTCCAAGTAATTCATGCATCGATGATCAGTGGAAAATATAATTGATACGAAAATAGTGTGATCAAATTTTCAGACAAACAGCTTTTGTAAACAAAAAAACTGGAAATTGCAAATTCTAAAAATTGTTTATTTCATAGGGCCGATGTTTGGACTTCGTGGTAGCCACACCTTACCACTAAATCTTTTAAGTAATTTTCCACTGATTGAGGTGATGCATTGGTAGAAAATTTGACTCAAAAAAATGGGTAATTGTAAGAACCTGTTCTTCCACAATATCTACTACATCCAATTACATGGAACGTGTTTTTTATTTTGCCGCTGATATAAACGAATACGTCTATTATAGTTCTATAGAAATATTGGACTTGTAAGGAAAAGCAAACTCAAACAGATTCTAACCAACAAACGTGGTTTCTTGTAAAATTCGAACGCACTCTACGATTATCTGTGGTCAAGATGAAACAACGGACTTGAATAGACTACGATAAACTAGCCTACAAATGATATTATCAAACTATTTTCCTACAAATTAGAATTTTTTGAACGTCATGAAGTTCAAATTTCAAGCTTCTATGGCACAAATCATCTCAAATTGTGCATAACTAAAAATATCGGTCTTCTATGGGTATTGGATAACTAGCAGTTATTTTTTTGTTTTGGTGATAATTTTTTAAAAGAAAGATAAAAGTTGAAGTCTTTATGAAAATATGATACAAGAAATTTACTCATATAAACGAAACTTGGACCATCGACAAATAAGAAAAAAATAAGGTTTTAGTATTTGAAAAGAATGCTTCTGTATACAAACTGACTCAATGCAGTCATTATTGATGGAACGGGAATAAATGATAGACGTAAGAAATGCACTAATTGAAACAATGTTAATAACGGAACTAGCACAATTGATACATAGAAATAATTATGTTCGAAAGCTGAGTAGAGAGTTTATTATGTGAGAAAGACAGGAGACCGGCTTACATCTCATCCCCACTGCAAGCTCTTTACTAGTTGAGAACTAAGAATTGTTGACACCTAGCAGAAATAACTGATTTTAGAACGTCTTGTGTGCCTCTTCAAGTAATATTGGAAATGATCTTAATGCCTCCATGAGAGATATTGAAAAAGTTCTAAACTTCAATCCTAACTGAATATTCATAGAGGGCTTTCTGTGAGTATGTATGTTTTTCTTCTGAATTTCGAGATGGCAAAGTGTAGTTTTTCAATTGTCTTGGTTTTTCGTTTATTGAGAAATGTTGATACTGCTGCCCAATGATATTAAGTCATCAAATTAACGCGAAGTAACTCATCCCTTTCAAAAATAACTGCTCTAAGTCAATTAGTCTTACAAGTTTCTAGTAAACCAAAAGAACTGTTAGAGTCTCGATTTTTCTATATAATTATTACTTCAAATACGTACATGCTTTTTCAGAAATTTAGTTGACACAATGTTTAGTACCTCTTCCTTCTTAAGACATTCTGAAGGCACATGTCAGTCTGTTAGAATTCTGGATGAAATTTATTTTCTTTTATGTTCATGTTCCTTCTGAACCTTTTATGGTTTCGTGCAACCGATCGCTCTTTCAAAAAGTAAAAAAATATCGTTTTTAAGACGTCCAAAATTCAAATTAGGAAACTTATTGCTGAAGGTTGAATCTGTAGTAGTTAACAAGAGAATTGAGATTTTGTTTCAAATGACTTTCTTGGTATGGGAATAACTTGTTCTATTGTAAGATTTTCAAAATTTGGAGTGAATTTTCTTGGCTTTTTTGGCATTTTTCTGAGCTCCGGTTATCTTGATGAATATTTCCTACCGTTCCTTTTTCTTTATCAAACTGTGTACTATTTTATTGGTTATTACAAATACCTGAATGTAATGAACAGTGCCATTAGCCAATATATTGGGTACAAACTGCGACTTTTTACTGGAATAAGCAATTATTATGTCAATACGAGAATTTCATTATGAAAATGTCATCAAAATTGAAAAAAAAAATCTGATATAGAAACGATTCAGAACAAGTACAGTAAATAAATAAGAAAAACGGAATATTTATAGCACACACATCTGTTTTACTATATTTATTTGCGATTTTGAAATTTTTTTATGTTCTGTACTCATTTCCATTTGAGAGAAGTTTTGTATTTTCACCCTTCATTCCACTCATTACGTATTCTCTTAATGTTCTGATTACTAGAAAACGCAGCGTTCCTGTTGTTCCGTGTTGTACAATCCACTATCCACACAAAACAAAAACTCACATTTTGGATATCTATCTATCTATCTAGGCATTAACCCTAGATAGCATTTTCGTTAAGATATTATCTATTTCCTATTTTTAGTACTTATATCCTACAGAGTAACAATCCTTCAATGGATCATTTATCGATCACTAAAAATAAAAAGAGTGAAAACGGAAATTGGTGCTAGAAGGGTGAAAATTCAGGATTACAAGTATTTTTGTGTCAAAAAATTTGAAAAAAGATATGGTGATCAACTGTTTGAGTCTTTCATCTAGTTCTCTAATACCGTATTTGATATTTAGTGCCTTTTTAGTTCTACTGAATAAATTCTTGGCGAAGGAATAATTCATCAAATTTGTTGTACTAAGTAAAGTCACCCTCACAATATGATTTATAATTTACTGTATATTAGCAAAGTGTACTCGATTTCATTTTTCAGTCGATTTTTTCGAATTACATTAATAAAACTGTCTGAAAAACGTTTATTTGTAAATTTGACGACTTAGAATATTACATTCACATTATTGTTTCCATATTGACCCGTTAGCTATTTTGATGATTCCAATTTGTGTATCTTTTACCTGTTCAATATCTTGAAATATGAAAAAACCTGCTTTTGTTCCATGAAAATCTCTTCTGGTTATGGCATTTTAATTGAATTTGCTAACAAGCAGGTTGCAAGTGAAATATAAAGTTGTTCGATTTAATCATGTTCATCCACTCATGTTCTTCGCACAACAGAATTTTTGACAGAATGCAATATTATTGTGAAGTACTTTAAAGCTGCTACTAAATACCAAGACGGAATCGTACAATCGCTTATTTTTGTAGATTTTTTAAATCCATAGTAATTAGCAGTCAAAAAAGTTAAGAATAGTTATTTTTCTAACAAGTGCGGAAAGTATACCAGCCCATTTTTCTAGAACTATTTTATTCCAACAAACATTATAATATACAAAATTTTAACTAAAAACTACTAATTATTATAAATATTAATATTGAAAACACAATTTGCTGCATTATGTAGACTAGTAGGAATTGCCGGTCCAGTGGAGTTATTTGGTTTCAACTGGAAGCTCGGAATTAGTTTCGTTTGCAGCCTTCAAAATGGCTTCGGGAAGTTCTTCCTCGGATGAATCCATTAATATTATTATATCGGATTCGGTTTAATATGGTTTAATTTAGAAGAAGATTGTTCTTATTCGGTCACTTCCAAGACGTTTTGAAAAACTTTGACGTTTTAGTAACAATTACATGGTTATATAAAAAAGATCTGTATTACTTTATATTTTCAAAAAATTAAAAATGCTACAAAATTCGGGAAAGTGGTTTAAAACGCACGATCGTAGAAAAATATATTTCAGCAAATTTGAACGTTTTTGTTTGGTAATGGTATGAGTGAGTCGTTATAAAGATTTTTGAGAATGGAAGGAATTGAGTATTGAACTGTCATTTAATATTTGTTTTTGACAGATAATACGCCCATATAAATGAAAAAGGAACAAGACACTGTGTACGTAGACTCTGCAACATAATTCACGATCGTTTAGAGCAGCTGAATTCAAACGTGGACTTGTCGGCTTGACCAACGACTAACCTTCAAGACGGTTAAAAACTGAGGAAATGGAAACGTTCACCAAATGATATTAGAGGAACGTCGGTTCTTTATTGGGAACGTGGCAAGGAAACAATGGACTAACAAATATATTTTTCGAGCTTTTGAATACTTATGTATTCATCGTCTGGGATTGGGAAATATGTATAAATGTATAACAACAATAAAATTTTAACTACAATAATTAATTAAGATTTCCGGTGTTATACATATTTCTTACATTGTATTTGATAATAATTTCAGTCCCAAACGATGAATACATAAGTATTCGAAAGCTCGGAAAATATATTGAAGTTAGTCCACTTTGGTGTTTCCTTGCCACGTTCTCACGCTCATAATACAGCTGGTAAAGAATTCTTTACAATTCACATATGAATATATATTTATCCGCTTATCCGCACAGATCAAGGTTTCACTTGAATAAATGTTTATAGCTTTCCATTAATCTATAATCTATGATTTGTTTTCTCTATCAACACCAACCTCAATAACCTTTTCATTGGGGTGGTAAATACCTTCATCATTAACTAGTTTACTCTATTAGATATACCCTATAGACAAAGCATAATTAATGGCAGAATAAGTCTCTTAATATCAATAATAGAAAATGTATCCTCATATATTTTCTATACCAATAAATAAGCGATTTATTTTAACCCAAGCAACGCCGGGCTTCGCTTCTATTAATTTTGATATTTCTCCAAATTCAAATCTGTTAACTTACTTCTTCGATAACTGAGATATCCGATCAGTAAAGCACAAGTTATAGGAAAATAACAAACTTACTACATTATTTATCTATTTGGTTACATAGAATTATTTCTCCTGTGATGAAAGAACATTATTGACCTGATTATGATTACTGGTTTAACTCATGCTATCTCAATCTCCACGTAGCTTCTGCACACTTCAAAACCTTCATCTACGGTATTATCACCCTATCGAATAAAACTTTCATATGTGCCCGATGTACCGCTCAGTTTTTTTATCAAGCTAACATCTTTTCACTACCGAACAGGACCTTAACGGTCTCGTTTATGTATATACCCATATGCCCATTACCTTGGTACAGTCGTTACCCAACTCTTTCCGAGTTATGCTTTCTTGCTGGTTATACTGGCTCGTTATCCAACTTACTGAATCAATGATCTTGCTTTGTTGAAATAGATTTATCCATTTGAATAAAGCATACGAAAATCCCATTTCGGCATCAATTGATTAGAAATAAAACATTCTGATACGGCCCTAGAAACTAAGACCGGTGAAAATAATTGAGGATATAATGTTGTATTGGATCAACCGATTGAAAGTTTTGATTGGATGGACAGCAGATTTACATACATACGTTTATTTATCCCATTAAACCATAGGGAAATACCGTGACTGATCGTGATTTGAAATGTAATCCAATCCTAATATAACATTAGAAGACCCTTTGCGCGATGTAAATTCAGCTTGTGACTATATTTTTGGGTTTTTTGTGAATCTGGATAAATTCACATTGTTTTGAGATATTCAACTGCATTTCCAATTACCAATTGTTTTCAATATTCACAAAAATAGGATGTATTCGTTTTTCATTCTGTTTTATACTTGAAGTAAATATTTATGATGTGAAAAATTGATGAGTTTTCTCATGTCACATTTTTATAATACTTATGTATTGAAACATGATATTTTTTATTAAATAATTTCACAATTGTGCATATTTTAGAGAGTATTTAGCTATAATATTTTCTCATTTTCCATATTCAAGCTTTTAAACTTGGAAAAATGGTTTGGTGGAGAACAATTTCAGGCAAATGAAGACGTGATGCTAGATGGGACCTCCGAAAGATGGATTGAGAATTTTTAAAATAAATGGAATATTTTGTATATATTTTTTCATTTGTTGCAAAGTATTATTTTCCACTATTATTGAATGTTGGCAGTTACATTTTCGTAGGCTACTCTTTCCGCGGCTGTGTGAACTAGATCTTCTATAGTTCTCAGGTCTGTCCACTCTGTTATGATCCTCAAATCAAGACATTTGCTTTATCTCGACTCCCCGTATACCATATGTCCTCTATAAGTTGAAGAAGTCGGTACTTTGGGCTTTTCTTTTTTTTATATTCAGAAGAGAATTCCTCTTTCTTTTTCCATTCTATGTAGGATCTCTTCATTCGTCACCTTATCAGTCCACGGATCTCCTAGCATTCGACAATAAGTCTACATTTCAAGGCCTTTTCCTAACCAATAAACCAGAGAAGGTCTGGACCAGCACAGGATACTGAATAGAGCTTCTCTTGTCCCCATTACTCTTCTTAAATTATGTAAGATTTTTAAAAATATTTCTAATTCGTGACTCATTAGATCAATTAGTCGGTATTCTATGCATTTCTTTCCATTGTTTCTCTTGTTTAGTGGATTGAAAAAGGCTTTCAGTCAGTCAAAGGGAAATTTGCCCTCGCTGTAAATTTGGTTGAATATATTTTCAAGCAAATATTATCGTCTTCAATTAATTTAATGATTTATGTCGATAGTTTATCGAGTCTTACTGCTTTTCTATCCTGATTGTTGTACTCTGCTTTAACAACATAATTCATTAGGTTTATGATCACTTATTTATCAATTTCTTCGGTTTATCCAATAATTCAATAATTTGTTATCGGAAATAAATCAAACTTATAATCAAACTTTGTTGTATTTTAGATCTATATTTTAACATATGTGAATTGAAAAATATTTCAATTTCTGTATGAATATCGCCAATGGCTTCAGAAATTCAAACTATACTTGATTGGACATCTGAACACATTGAGGTATTTTGAAAAATTTCCATAAACAACTACAAATAATCACTGTCACTATTGATATATTTCTATATAAGAGATGGTTGGCACTTATTTTAGGTAGGTTCTGATACTTACCTCTACGAATAAACTGAAATTGTTTTTTGTAATTCTTCTTGAAATTCTCAAGCAACTTTCATCATTTATCAGGCATACTTGGCTTTTTAATCTCCTTAACACACATATACTCGACCAATCCTTTCTTCGCAGAACACATCCTACAGAGAAAGATATTTTACTGGAAAAATTCTATACTCCATCTAAAACATCCTATGGGATTGTCAATATTTTTGTACTTTGCTAATTATCCGAGAAAAGTGAACGATTACTTTCTTTCTTCTGGTTAGTAGCAAGCATAATACTTATCTTGTTTTTTTTTTATAATGTTTGCCTCGTTATGTGGTTATGTGGTAACTCCTTAGCCGATTTATTTTGAATTGACCTTAGTGCTGTTCCTACTTGGAATATCACTCATCTTTCTTAGGATTAATACAATTCTATTTGTTCTTTTTCTTTCTAACGTCTTCCTGGCTAATGATGAACTAGTTGTTTCGTGGGCTGTGGATGTGAAGTGAACTTCTCTGGTGTGATAGGTAAGTTCCGTTATTTAGATAGAATGGTAGGTCATCAAATTTAAATTTAATTGTTTATATCACATTCTGATTCAATTCACGATAGATCTGTTTTCTTATGGAGTAAGTCCTATTCTTTTAACCAATTGCCGACTTTACCCAATGATAAATTAATTGATGCAATTAATACTATTTTATCATATTTTTCGCAATTTTCAGATTTGTTAATTAAATGTGGGCAGCTGCACGGTTGGATTAATGTAGTGGTTGCATCACTTTAATATAGTTTCCAATGAACTATTGCGTGAGTTTTTACTCCATAAACTTTTATAACCTTCATTTAATTCATTTTCTTTGGCATTTGCGTGATTTATAGGAGAGTGGCATAGTTTTTATTTTATATTCAATTGAATTCTTCAGCTTGAGCCTATTTATGATATCATCTTCTATTTCTAAATGCACCATATATGGTGTAATTACATTCGACCATGAATGAATAGAAGACAAGGGATGAATTTTTATTTAATTAAAAAAAATTACGAAGGTATTTTGATGTACGATGAATTAGATGAGAAAGTAACGCAGAAGGGTTTTTCTCAGCTTTCGAATTTTCCTTTTTTCAATTACCTGCACTTCTCTTCGGTTTCTTGACAATCTCTCTTGAGATTCCAGAAGTAGTCAGCAATCATATTTTCTGTCCACTCACCTTGGTACCGTTTTACCATTTCTTTTATGCCTTGGTGGAACCATTCACTTTGTTCTTCCCTATAATCCCCTAGTTTCTCAAGAAAATAGTCAAGGGGGAAATGTAGTCTACTTCCATGTAAATCCAAGATTTTTATAATGGCGTAACATTGTTCCTACTAGGATTTTGTACTCGGAATCTTTATTGCTGCCCCAGAAAACTGCGCACAACTTTTTCAAAGCTCATCCAAGTTAGGTTTTCTTTATGATTTATACTTTTTCCAAAATTTGCTTCTTTTATCAAAATTCGGATTTGTGGAAGCACAAAAACTGCCTTGGTTTTTTCTGTAAGATACTTGAAGCAGGCACCGTCTTTTGATAAAGCTGTCACAAATTACGTTATCAGTCCGAGCTTCATGTGCAGCGATAGTAGCAAAATCTTATTTTGGTCAATCAACGGTTCATGCAGAATGCTTTTCATACCCGGAAAAAAATGTGTCGTTTAGGCCATAATTTTTGTTTCAAGGGTTTATCACGAGCTTCAATGTTCCATTCACATAAGAAGCACGGAATTTTCGTATAACCAGCTGTTATCCTAGCAAAAGGCATATTATTTTGAAATCGCCACACAGAAGTCATTGGTGCTCCGCATGTTTGATATTGCCCATATGTTTTTTTCATGTTAACGAAATGAACAACTGGAGTATATGAAGACATTTTTATTGCCATTATGTGAAAGAACTTCTTTAGGAGGAATCAATAAAAACTCTGCTCGTTTCGTACGGTATTCCAATATATTTCATTAGATCAAGAGTACAGAACACCATTGAACTTTTCTTCTTCAAAGAAAGTATTAAATCTTGTTCTCTATAGCGATATCATAAAAAGAATGTACATGGGACTAAGAGAATTTTTAATTTCAGTTTCAAGCCTAGCACTTCAGATTATTATTTCTATTGGCTTAAATCTCTAACCAAATAATTTAATTTTGCCTGGGTAAACAGCTGTGGT
This sequence comes from Diorhabda elongata, assembly GCA_026230145.1. Lineage (NCBI taxonomy): Eukaryota > Metazoa > Arthropoda > Insecta > Coleoptera > Chrysomelidae > Diorhabda > Diorhabda elongata. Next base: position 41,985,972 of record CM047926.1, read on the forward strand.
TCATTGCGTCTTCATCTAATGAATTGTATTCAATCTCAAATTTATCTGATACATCGATTAATCTGTCAGGTGGAGATAGAATCGGTAGATCTGGCCCATGCGGCACTGGTCGTATTGCTGATTGAATGCTATAGCAAACAACGCTCGTTTTATTTTGAGAACTGACTCCACTGTATTGACCATACAAAATAAGCAGTCGTTTACATGATTCTGCGATTTTCGTCATACCATAGGGATCCCAGAGGTCATTTGCTTCTGTTTTCCTGCCTTTCAAAAACGCAATACTTCTACTTAGGGATCCATTATTTGTCTTTATCTCCAAATATTAAATCAAAATAGGCAAAATTCAAGCTCTTTACTAACCCATTAATGTCACTTATCTGTTTTGCTACTGTAAAATTATTAATTATAAGGTATTCTGCTGATGATATGTAATTGTGAGAACACGCATATATAAAAGTTTAATTTATAAAAGGGAGCTAATAAAACAGTGAATTTTTTTCCGACTAAATTTTATAGCAAAATGTAACAATAATATTTCTGCAACAAGTGCATAAAGTGGCACTTTTTTCCAAGAATCGAATAATTTCGGTGAAAAAAAAAACACTTTATGCAAATGTTGCATACATTATTTTTCTACAGCTCTGTCCAAAAAAAATAAAATTCAAATAGAAATTGAGCTCCTTCGGTAAATTACAATTAATAACGAACGCATATTCATTGAATTTGAAGTTAATTGATGACAATGATATCAAGAAAATCCAACAACTAAAGGATATATTTTTGTTTCACTTCTCAATCTAAAAATTGGAAATGCAACTGTTGGGTTCACTTATGTGAATTTTTGATCTAGTCACGGTTATCTGTTTTATTACAAAATAAAGCTTCATTTATGTGGTGAATATTTATAGTCAAATTAGTCTCTTCATTCTCATATGATGTAGTAGGTTAGTTTAAAATAACTGCTGTTATAAGTCCCTTGTAAAATTCCAATTGAAGAACGTGTCCACCCGAATCAACTAGAAGCGATGTTGAAGTAAGTACGTCGAATCGAATGACCTGGATACGTTAAACTTAAATATTGCGTAAGTAGCGGTGTTTATACCAACAACTTGTTCATTGTACATTTTCCATTCCTATAAGATAAAGAAAAGTGGTGGCTGGTTGCATTTTTCATGTCTCAAATCGCGTTTACATAACAATACTGGTTTGAAACTCTTTCAATAAAATCTGTCTCAGTTAAATTATTTCTCTACGCGTTTTCTCATATGTTTTTCACAAATTTCAGTTCATACAATGGAAAAAAGTAGTATGGCTTTTGATCCCAAGTATCTTATGCCTAATTTCATCCAATTATTGGACTTATTATATACATCCTTGGTTATGGCCAATTTTATAGGTTTCCAAAAACTTCCAAATCCTTCAATCAATAATTACTGTCCATTTAAAACCGTTGACTAAAAGTTGTTGCCAAATTTATTTCTTCGTACACTTATGAAGAACGCTACTGTAATACATTCAGGTGGGGATTTAATAGATAATTGTACATATATTTGTTCTTGTGTGTTTGATAACGCGACAACAGGAAAAGCCAATTGCTCATATTATCAGCCTCATTAGTTACCATCAACTGTTTAAATTGAATACAAGATAAACTCGAATAGAAGCAATGTCAGTTTACTTATTAAACATCGTGTTGTTTTAATCGGCAAACTCTAGCAGGATAAGGAAAATACGTAATTCATTCTGAGATGAAGATGTTTTCCATTAAAATAAGTAATAGCTAGAATTCTCCTTAAACAGAAATGTTTACTACTCAGACGTAATTAGCGCATCTGTTTTTTTTTTCTTTAATCAAACAAACTTTTTATATTTCAATAACAGTGTCGGACACAAAGTGTTAAAATGATAAAAAAATTGTTTTTTATTAAGGAATCAAGCTACTTTTCACTTTTATAAAAATAAAAAGAAATGACCGAGAGAAAGATGGTTAATAAAAAAATAAAATATCATAAACAACAAAACAACACATTATGTAAACAATTTCAAAAAATAGAAAACAAAAATGACCTTGTGAATATACTGAGATATTTTAGAGAAGAAATGCTGTGGAATAACAAACATTGTAAAAGAACTGTAGAAATGATACATTGGTGGACAGAAGACAAAACTGCATCGGAAAAGTAGTTAAAATAAGAAGCATGAAAAAGTTATTTAAATAAGTCAGACAAAATACATTTAAAGACTCCAAACAGAAACTGATAATCAGGTTTTCTTTAGCGGAAACAATCTTACCGTTGAGGGTATAAGAGACAAGGTATTCATCGTTATCACAGAATAAACAAGACGAAAGTGGAGAAAAAAGAAAGGGATAGAACGTATGGCGGGAGTCTGAAAAAATGAATTGCATAAGAAGAAATAGAAAATGCGATAATTGAAGCCAAAATGGGAAAGGCAATCCAGTACGTACAACATCTAATAACCAATATGATGAAAACCAGGACAGCTCCCAAAGACCGACAAATTGGAATGAATCATTGCACTAATATACAAAAAACGAGACAGCTAAGACAGAGCCAACACCTTATTGAATATCGTAGTGAAATATTTTTCAGAACCATAGACCCATATCTGTTATACGTCTAGCATTCAATAAATAGAAGAAATCTATAGTTTCATTGGTCGAGAAAAAGCCTTCCGATAAATAAATAGAGGAGATATGTTGAGGATATTCACTCAAATGAATAAATCAAAATTTATTAAAAACCCATAGTTTATACAGTAACAGCAAAAATTGCACCAGAACGCAACATGAAACATCAAAAACATTTGTAAAAAATAATGGAGTGAAAAAGTAGCGTATTAAGTCCCTTACTGTATACAGAAATATTAAATGAGGTCATAAAAGAAATGAAAAACAGTGGAGCACAGGATCATGGGGAAATTTACAATAACGGAAATATGCTAGACAGATGATAGTCATATTTATATTGGACGAAGAAACCCTAAATCAAAATCTCGAACTGTACAACAGTTCAAAAATACACTATGAACATAAACAAAAGTAAGACAAAGACAATGATCCCAAGTAAGAAAAGGAAGATACCCTCTATAGAAATAGGATGTAGACAGAAAAAATAGAGAACTTTAAATACCTAGTTTCAACGGAAGCGATAGATTAGACTAGACAAAGAAATCCCAGAAAGAACGACAAGCATAAGACAATTATTTAATACCGTAAACATCAATTATAGGAAATAATGAAATAAATTTGTCTCCAAAATGTGGACAAAACCTAGAATCATAGTTAAAAGATGCAAGAATAGAAATGAGATTGTTACAAAAATTGAAACCTAGACCCAACACAAAACATGCAGAGCATCACATAGAACAAAATCAACTAAGATGATTCGTACATATAAAAAGGATGAAAGAGAAAAGAATGACCACAAAAATATTCTTAGAACCAGAAGGAGAGGAATACCAAAGAAGACCTGGGTAGCTGAAATCAACAGAGAAATAGAACACGAGGTACTACCACTAACAAAAATTGGAAGAAATTAGGAGTAATTTGGATAAAAGACCCGAAGAAAAAAGAAGCCCAATCCCATGATTTGCATTCATAATGGTAGAAAGACATGAGGATTAATTGAGTGAAGCTATAAATGAAGAAAATGTGTGGAAAGAAATCAAATTCAATCGTTAACCAACTTCACGAAAAAATATTGTTACAAACTATTTCAATCAAAAATACACATAGCCTACAATCATAGTCAACTATAAAGAAAGAAATGGAGAATGAAACTTTAATCAAGTTTGACTTAATATTTGATAAATAGAAGGTTTTTATGTACGGAAAAAATAGTCCAAAAGTGAAGGAATATGTCATCATTATGCAGTCGGATAGTTCGGACGCCGTTGTCTTAAGTAGAGATCAAGCACATGTCATCCTCTCAATTTCTTCGTTTTGTATCGATTTATAACTTGACTCACGTAAATATTAAATTAGAAAAATCATTATTTTTGTTAATTCTTCAATTTTTATTGTGATTGCATTATCAAAGTGTTGAGTATTCACCCTTTCCATACAATCAAAATAAATTCAAAATAAATTGTTGGGTTTATGGATTTGAATCTCTCTTAGGCACTTCCTCGAAGAGCTTTATTTGACTTCTATACTCAACTTATAGGGGTAAATAAGTGACAAATAATTCGGTGCCATCAGTTGGGAGCAATAAAACCAGTTTTAACAATACATTTATAAAAAATGGAACACAATTCGCATTAACAGGGAAGTCAAAAAACAGAAAGGAAAAAAGCAGTTATGAAGAATAAACAACTCCAGACATCTATATTTCAGAAATAAGAAAAGAAAATTTGAGGAAGTCGAGTTAATTGCAGCTCTCAACTGTGTATATGGTGATGTAGCCGTTGGTGGTGAGGTACTCATTGGTGGTGATCTAGCAGTTGATCCAGCAGAGCTGTTTCTTTGTTTAATTAGTAGTGTTGTTTTTGGCTTCCTCAGCCCAATAGCTGCAGAGCTATGGAAAACGTTGGAAAACATAATTAGGTAGGGAACCACTAAATGGGAAATGACTGGATGGGTAAAAAGAGATTATACTCTAACACAAACAAAAACCGGATATCAGATATGACGAGACAGAAACATCTCCTAATATTTTCGTTCCGTTCTCCAAGTGAACGTATTTCCATGGAAAATAAAAGTATTAAATTATTCACAAAACATACAACCTAAGTAATTCCATTACTATTGTATGAAATTTTGTTTTGTTATGATCGAAGAAAACTCAAAAAGAAGGCCGTCCTATTTTATGTGGTGGACTTTTCTTTGTTCTGGTTACGTAACGTGTTCATATTATCTTGTGACCATTTCTATAGAGATAATTTTTCAAGAAGGCATTGTTGTATGTTCGCGGCTAATTTCCAGTAATCGAAAGTTTTGAAATGTAATATGAATAAATACTATTTAAATGGAGTAAATGAATGGATGTCACAGCTGTCTATGGCCCCATATATGTGAAGAGGTTTGACAATTGAGGTATAAATCCAGTGGAGGGTTTTAGGTGAAACATCTCATGTACAGCCGAAGGCCCTTTCGCATGTGGCCTTTTTTATTTTGTTCTCCACATGTTAATATCTCTGAGAATTTTTATATACTGTCTTTGGGCGTTGTGAAACGCTTTCCAGTCAGCGTGGAGTTTTGAACGCTCGGCAATGCGCAAGAGCTTCCGTGTTGTTTTCCGTAGAGTGGTTCCACCAAGGGTTCCGAGCATTATCAGGTTTCCGTCTGGAAAGGCAGCTATTTTCAAATGCATCTGTGGTCGCTTTTGTTAGTTTAGTAACAGCCATCTCAATGTCGGCAATATTAAGTCTCGCCGGCAAGTCCACAAGGCGGCAAGTGAACTCCTCTCGAAAGAGTTCCCAGTTGGTTAGTTTCGAGTTTTTGAAGACAGGTGTTACCAGCTTGGTGTCCTTGTTCAGCTCGAAGAGAATGTGACGGTGGTCCGACATTGAGACCACCTGCGACACGTGAGGTTAATCACTGATTGGCCTCGATTGCAAAAGAACGTGGGGAGGACTTCTAGGCCCGCGGAGCATAGGAAGTCGGTTAGGGAAAGCTCTTTGGGGTTCTCATCCTTGCTTCCCTACAGATTATTGAAATAATGACCTAACGCGATACCCGAAAATAGTGGGCACATCCAGTATATAGATAGAGAGCGCTAGTATTAGGCTACTACTAGAGGAAGGAACTTTTTCTTTGTGAATAGAGCTTAGAGAAATTGAGAATATGATATATCAATGATAATTAGCATTGAATATGTCTAAGATAACCTAGAACTTTCGTGAGCTACACAACTTCACTAGCTTATACAAAGAATAATACCGCCTTGCGAAGCATTCGATGATTTAAGGTCTAGCAGACATTTATAGGAGTTTTTTCTCTTTTTCCAAGTGACTAATCTACTAATCTACTAATGGACACAAACAAGTCTAGTGTGGGTTTCAAAATTCTAATTCTTCACTCAAAAAAAATTTAGATAATTAAAATGAGGTTAACGTGGAGGAAGCAAAAATATGTGAGGTTAATATTATAACTCTTCTCCATTGTTGTGGTTATATAATTTATATGACGTATCAATGTATGAAGTTAGTGGAGTTTGAATGAGATATTTTTGAGAATACTGATAGAATCCTGTTGAGGTTTATTATAAAATGCGAAACTATATTTGTGAAAAACATGTATTTTCTACTACACCAAAAATTTCTTATATATTTATATTCTATAAACTTCTTCACAACAAAAGCAAGGTAATATAATACCTTTGACGACGTTAAATGAATTTCAGGTCTCAGTATAACTCAATTTTGCTAACCTTGTGACATATTCTGATCAAATAAGTTTTATATTGAGTTTTTTTCTAGAAATTGGATAAACTGCTTCAAAAACTTTTTTCAACGAAATGAACTGTGGTAAGTTTTCTTTTTGAATTAACTATTTTAGTAGAGCCGATTTATTTACACATATAAAAACAATCGCATGCTCACAACTCCATATATTTTATACAGAGTGTTACAAACTGTAGTTTTCAAGCCAACTTGTCAAGTAGTTTTATTGCATATACAATATACAGATATCTAATCAGTTTTGAAATATTTAACAATCTTAGTGGCAAATCATGTCATTGTTTCATTATTAGTAAAGGGTAGGCCATCGCTGTCGAATATTTCATAGTGTGAATGCTAATTGTTTATATTGTTTTGATAGTGGATAATGGCGATTCTAGAATCTACTACTGATGATTTTTCAATTAATATTTTTAAAGATATCTTAATCCACCAACTGGAGCTGGTGGTATTCCAAGAATATTACTTAAAAACTGCCGTCGGTTTAGTCAATTTAGGACAAAAACCAATGAAAATAACCACTATTGGATAATAACAAACAACATTATATTTGGGTTATTTTACGGCCTTTCCATTTGCTTCCATTAGAGATTGGAGAATAAGAACAATTCATATCATTTAATGCAACAGTTATAACTAAGTGATATTGCTCTAAGGATAAAATTCTCTGAATGGTTTTTAATGAAAACCCCAAAGCATTTTTGATCTGGGAATATCCACATATTAGTAGAAAACGTTTCAAGACTTTACGATGCAAATTTAAATGGTCGAAGATATTGTCGCAGTACAGACAAAGTCATACGACCAGCCTTACATACTTAGAAAATAGAGAGGTGGCTTCAACTAGGTATCAACAACATGTAACCCCTTCTCATAACTTCTGGAATATTCCTCAGCTTCTTCGCGACGTATTTGATGATAGATGTATTGCCACTAAAGACGTGTTACGTTGGTTATTTCGCTTTCTTGACTAGGCTTCTTTAGAATTTGGTACTTGGTGTATCATTAATATAATCAGATATTTTCCAAACCTGTTACGACAAAGGAAGATATGATACACAGAGTCTTACTTGCTTTGAATTCTAAACCGACCATATTTCCAGAATTACAGAATAACTTAATGAAAAGAATTTATAAATGTTTAAGAGTAGATATTGTCAATTTTGAACAATCATTATCAAACTTATTTCTATGTTACATGTAGTTAATTTTGTTAATAAGTAATCTAATTATATTGATACAAAATACCTAGTCAACGATTTTAATGATATCCAAAATTACTGATCCTTTCATATAATCGATTACCTTTCAGCATTATCAAATTATCACCTTAACTAATGGAAATCATGGCCTCTGTACTAATGTTGAAATAATTGAGTGTTTTTATGTTTCAACTAAGATAATGAAATATCTGAAAAGTGGTTGAATTTAGGTACTGGAAATACCAATAGTAATCGAATTTGCTTAAAAAATGTAGCGGAAAAGTTCAGGGTGTTCCGTTCTTAGTAACTTATAAATGATTTAATTAATGGCTGTTGGCGGCTAAGTTTAAAATAACTTGGATGAAGTATCAATTAGCTGGACATATGGATTTAACAGGCAAATTCTTGTTTGTTTATTGGATACAATTTTATGTCACTAGCTTCATTATTAATAAAAATATCGCGATACAATGGGAACTAAGATTTTTGAAATAAATCGGATTATCACGAAAATACTTTTTTTTAGATAAAATTCCATGACCTTAAAATAATATTAACTTCCATTTAAAATGAAAAATTTGACTGTATAACCAGAAGGAAGGAAACCATTACATTTGATCTCAATCTTTAAAGTCTACAGCTTTCTAATTTTAGATTTTTAACATAACTGTATCCGTAATCAGAATTTTTCGCGCCACACCCTCTATAATAGTATTATTTGTGATTCTTTAAATTTATCTTGTATCCTCAATAAAAATACCTGCAATTATACGTCTAAGTTCACCAACAAGTCTATTTGTATCGTTTTCGTTAGTTAAAATTATCAGTAATTTCACAAGCAACACATTCAGTCAGAATTCATTATTATCATTATATATATTTTCCACCAAGAACCATAAATAGTTTCAATTCAATGAAAGTTGAAATAATTCAGCTCTTGTATAGGATGTACATAAAACGCAGTTAGGGGTTTAGAACATTTACCTTCTGGCCCATCAAGAGGAATATAGTTTATTATAAAATCCACATTCTACAACCTCATTCACTTATTACATCGATGAAACAGTATGATATGGAAAAATTATTCCGAAAACATTAACGTACTAGATGAATACAATGTAGAAAAAAATATCCTCATAATGTCTTATTGAACAAAGTATAAGAATATGCCAAGAGAACTCCGAACAGACAAATAGTAAATGAATAATTCATGATTAATATGATGATACTATAATTATACTACATTTCTATAATTTTTTTGAGACAGAAACTGATGAGATGAATAGACAATATGAACTTAACCCAAACCTGATAGAAGACCAGTGAATAACGATATTAAAGCCCCAATATATAAATTCACGTATAGGAAAACTGGACACAGTATTTTACTCATATTAATACAATGATGTAATAAGATAAAGATGGGGTTTGAAATTGAATCACATAACAATATCCCAAACTGATCGAATATACTATTGAAGTGGAATTTGACTTAAAATTCCAATTGTTGAGTTAAATGAACTAATTCATGCAGCGACCGATGTTTCTGAAAAAAAAATCAGAGAAAAAATGCGAGAAAAGTTGCAGAGTTATTTTATCTTGATCGCTCAAAAACTGAAAATAGTTAATGTCCAACATACATAAACGTAGCAGAGTATTACTGAATGATAACAGATAAATTAATTTTATGCATACAATGCAAGATATTTTTGAGAAATTCAAAGTAGCGGGATTGTATTTTCGATTGAACATATCATACCTCATCACAGATAGGCACAAACAAACAAATTGGAATTTCTTCCAATAGTTACAACAATTAAAAGTTTACTTTGAGAAAGTTTTTATCACCTTAAAATCGAACAAAATTTTTATGCCTTTTTTAAGAATAGTTTAATGATACAATTGGCTCATTATATAATTTTCATCTACCTCTTATTCATCAACGTCTTCAGTTGTCTATTCAATATTCAATATACTTTCACAATAATATTTTAACTATTACGTACTGTCAATTAAAACTTTTGATCAATGACCATATTGAAAGTAAAAAAAAAATAAAACTTTCTCTTGCAATGCTTTACACGTTTGCAGATTGGCAGATACTAGGTTTCAGATAAATTTCTGCAATTCCGGTAATTACAGGTGAATTTTGGAAAGCGTTATACAAAAAAATATTCATGGGAAGGTAAAATAGAAATACATCTGACGAATAGACAGATTATTTTTTCGTGTACAGGGTACGGGTACTTCGCTATTGCAATTTGCTGATCATTTAGAAGCTAATACACACCGTGAGGAGAATTTAGAATTATTTGGAGTAAGCTCTTGAAGCTGCTCAATAAGATGATAGGCTACGTGATAGTTTGGAGAATATTGAGGAATAGCAGCTCAATAAAGAATCAAAAATTATTATATAAAGATTATCTTGAAAGTAGAAGTACAAAAGAACCTTAACCACCTCTCACCATACTTGCTAACTATAGGAACAGCTTACAATATTCGAAACAACGACTAGGCACATATATTCAGGTAGGAAATCATCGTTCTGTACAACACGTACTTGACGCCAAGGACTTTGAGAGACCGATAGAATACTGCTACGACTTTTCCCCAAAAGCAACCACGACTCTAATACGCCATCGGCAGTTTCTGCGACCGAGACTTACAGAAGCGCTACAAGCCGGGGTTAGACTCAAGCACCTGCAGTTCGGCTTAAGAGGAGGTTGAATCCTTCTTGGAACAGATCAGAAATCATTATGTGGCACGATTAATCGTATTGATGGCAGCACTAAACTTGCGAAACGCCTTCACCTCGGCTAGTTGACTGAAAATATCGGAGGCACTTAAAGGTGGTTTCGTCATCTTAGGCTATTTAGAGTAGGTGGTCGAAAAAAATATGAATAACCCACGATACGACCGAAAAACATACATTCACTTTTTCATATGAATATTGCTATCATGAATTCTCTACCGCCAGAGATATTTTGAGCAAGTAGGGCTTTCATATCCATTCAATCTTCTCATCCATTTTTATCTCATATACCATACATTGAATAATAAAGATTTGCAATGATATTGAAAATTGTTCCATTTGAATGTTGCAAAAAAATTAAATTTGAGCAGTGCTGCGATTGCAATTTCAACTTTCAATTTCATTTCAAAGACATTTTCTTATTCCATTAATGTGCACTGTTTTGTGAACTTTCGCTAGAATGATAAAAATAATGTTACAGTATTCAATGTATCATTTTTAAAGGTACTTATCTAACTGACTGCATCTCATATTTATCCCTTGAGATTTCAATTTCATATCCCCATCCTAAATCCAGCTCTGGGTAGAAAGCTTGCAGAACCGCTGCCTCCGCAATAATACAGACCTTTCTAAATTATTCATGACAATGAAATTACCTCAGAACGGTTTAGACACGGCCGATAAAAATGCATATAATTCATGAAAAACTAATCTTGCATACATGTCATTTTATACTGTTCTAGAGTACTCTAAAATTATAAATAATTTTCCCTCTTTAAGTCTTTCTGTAACTTTAATTCAGTAACATTCAGATATCGAATTTATACAATATCATACAGAAATTGAGTGTAGAAATACATATAACGAGACATGATATTATCAAAAAAGTATCAGATAATTTTCCAAATGAGAAAATAACTACTTTGTAAGTTTTCTTACACAACTAATTTCTCCTTACTGCAACGTAACATTGCTCGTTCGCAAATAATTCGGTTCTATTTACTAAGAGACTCATTCTGGAGATTCACTTATTAATAAAGAACGAATTTGTATTAATCTACAAAATAGCCTCCAAGATGGAATCGTTTGTTTTATAAATAAATTGGTATCCTCATTGTCTAGTTTTCTAAATGGATTTCAGGAAATCCTCATCAGAATCCGTTTTATCAGAAACACGATGATTAAATTCCCTGTTCACGTATTTTTTCATATTGGAAAACATCAAGAAGCCGTTGTGTTAGGAATCAGATGGATGTGACTTTAACGTGGTTTGCTTTCGAAATAATCAATTGCTTTATACGGTGTTTGGAATGACTATCGTATTCCTGATATTATCCAAAATTTATGACTGGATGTAATAAAATGATTTTTGTATATTGCAAGGAGAAAGTCCAGTTTTTTCCAAATATATTAGTTAAATAAGTTAAAGGTTGGTGCTGCTGAATTTATTATATTTCAAATAATTATAATGAATAGTAAACCTTTAGCAAAGCAATGTGTGCAAATATCTTGGATCCCTTCTGACAGCAATGACTATCACGGACAGCTGATGCCTCAGATCCTCAAACCAAGAATAACTTTCGCCTTCCTGGACTGACTGGAGAGTACATATTAAATAGCTCTGGCGATGATGTTGGAGAAAATTAGAAGACTGGTATTGGACATATTCACATGACGGAAAATTCAAGTTTAATCCTCTCAAAAGAAAGAAATGGAATCAAAATAAAGTCAACTTTCCTTTCGATGGTTACAACTACTGCAAATGGAAACTAGCACTAGATACCACAATTACTGAAAATAATTAGCATCCCATAAGACTTCCAATAATTCTTTTCGAGGGAATAGAATATACTGACTGAATAGTTCACTTTTTGTTACAAGAAAATCGAATCTCAGACTTCAAACACGGTTTTATGTTAGTGTTCTATGATTGGTATTACAAGAAGAAGTTTTTGGCCAAATTTTTATTGCATATTACACAATTTCGGCCATATCTTCGCTAGTCATAACACGAAATCTTCATTGATAGTAAGTCCAGCTGTAATCACTTAGAGGACAGTGAGTTTCTGGAGGAGGACATGACCACACATCGCTTTGTCCTGCAACCTATTGAATATCAGTCTATCATTGTAATAGACAACGTTCCCTATTATAACCACCAGAGTGAACGGTTTCATATTTCACAACTGTACTACGCGACATGGGATTGATTGTTAACAACGTTCAAAGTACATCGAACCAATTACAATTAATATACTAACGACACAATTGGTTTGTTGGAATGTTGAAAGAGGTGTTGCAGTTTTACCACTGCCCTCATATCATATTCATTTGGGTACAGAGAAAGAGTGCGTCACAATGTAACTTCCAATATTAAATACAAAGTTTGCTTTGTACTGCAATAACTTTAATGGATAAAGTTACCCATTAGCATGGCAGAACGCTACAAATGATCTTCGAGAGAAAGATTATAGGAAAAATATTTTCCAATACGTTTACTAGACCAATAGTTATTTATGTAAAGACCGATAATAGTATATGGCAATGATTGTGACAGTTTCATATCAAGAGAAGTTTTCGGTGTGTTTTTATAAATTATTAATTTACCAAGAATATTTGTCTAAAAGAATACATATAAACATAACAAATTATTTTTAGTCTACTTATTATTTAACTCATTTTAGTAATTCTTCCGTGGAGAGAAGTGCTAGAGAAATAAAAAGAAAGGAAAAAAAAACAGCTAAATGTTATCTATCATTCGTTTACATAATTGGAAACATACTGTGAATATATTTCAATGTAGTGGTAGCAATAATAAACTCATAAATAAGTAAAAAATTGCTGAATTGCATGTCCCATTTCCTTATTTTATAATCTATATATCGCATCAGTATAGATATTAAGGTATTTTCGATCAGTTGTAGAATGATTATTATTAGAAAACAGTTTGAATATGTACTTTATGTTTCATATTTGAGTCAAATTAAAGATAAAAACGTTACAGTTTTTGAGATTTAATTAATGTTTGTCTGAAATTCAGCGTTTTCGAGTAAATTTCATTCATGACGAAACGATTCATTATATATATCCGCCCCAAATATTCCATATTCCCTATTACAGTTAACTAGATTGAGATGATTTATTTTTGGACTTTTATGCATTGGAGAACTCATATATTCGGATTATCATTAAAATTTCCGTGTGCATTCATGTATACATAATATTGTGCCATTATTAGATAACAGCAGATAAATTGTACATGAAAACTGTTAAGAAAGATTATGAACAAGAATACATCACATGTGAAAGAGTACTTAGATCCAGTACTAAGCTTTAATGTCTAAAAATATTAATGTCACTATTGAGACCTATGAGAACAATTCAAGATCGAGAAATAAGTAAGAAAGTGCTCACAAATTCTATACTATCTGAGAGATTATTTTCTACAAACCTTTTCTCGAAATGAATAATAATTAGAAAATAACTTGGAAATACACAAAAAGATAATGTGATTAATATTTCAGTACTTTTAAAAAAGCGTGGGGTGCTTGATGTAAATATTTTATGCTGATATTTAAGGATCTAAGTGAAATAATTCTACCCTAATCTATTTTCTAACTTTGTTTTGAATGTTATTTATTTCCTAGTTTTTAGTTCAGTAGTGAAGCGTGTTTTTTCAGTTTTTCAAATTATCATTCATTTTTATTCGTTTTCGGCAACTTTCTTTGATAAGTAGTTCTTGAAAGATGTAATTTTTTTGAGATTATGTAATAAAAGGACAAACATACTTACATATACGAGGATGATCCTAGAAGTACCTGTCCCAACAAAGAAAACAAAAATTTGGAAAAAAAATATATTTATTTTCTTTTCCCAGCGCTGTTCAATAAGTTCGATACCCTTTTTATAATAAGAATCGTGAAGCTGCTCAAAATATCCATTAACTGGGTTAACATTCTATGTTGGAAAATCTTTACCATCGAGCAATTCAAACTTTAGTTCATCAATTCTGGCTATTACAATATCCGAAGTGTGAGCTGGTCTTAATGAAACAACACTCTCTTCTTATTCAAATGCGGCCGTTTTTGCTTGATTTCTTCGCTCAAATGTTGCAATAAGTTTGAAAAATACTTGCCGTTGATAGTTTTTCCTTTATTAAGATAGTCGATGGAAATTATCCCAGGCGCATCCAAAAAAATTGACGCCATGAACTTGCAGATGGAATGGTCCTATCCTTCGTTGGATCCGGTTCTCCTTTTATAGTCCATTGTTTTGATTGTTCTTTTGTTTAGGGTGTGAAGTGATGGACCCATGTTCCATCATGGGTTATGAAACGGCTCAAAAATTCGGTATTATTTCTGTAAAACATTGCCAAACACTCGATGGAAACATCTACATGACGCTGTTTTGGTATTATTGTGAGTAAACGCGGCACCCATCTTGGGCACAGCTTTCTCATGTCCAAATACCTACTATGTCTGCTAGCTCGCACAACTTCAATGGACGATCATCCAGTACCGCTTTGTAGATTTTCTCCTACATTTCTGGAGTCGTCACCTCATTTGGTCGACCACTGCTATGCTGGTCATCGCAGGTTTTATGGCCTCATTTAAACTCTGCTACTCAGTATTTCACTCCTGTGTAGAGTAGAATCTGGTTCAGCTTTTATATTGGATGCTCTAACGCCTTTCAAATAAAAGTATTGTATTACTTAACGATAACAAATTTTTTCCATCTTTACAAATTCATTGAAAACGTTCGCTTTTGCTGGCTACCAAACAACGTAACGTCTTCAAACGTAAATCATATCCTGTATAGATTATATACTTGATAATACAGTGGTATTTTTCAAGCAACTACCGCAATCTCCAGGTCAGGCCAGGTACTTCTGGAAACATCCTCGTATATCAAGCTAATATACGCGTGTTAAGTAGAGCTCCATGGGAACCTTAGAATTCATTTAGTAACTCATTGAACTAATTCATCCAAATAATAATATTGATATCAATTATAAGTGCTCTATTCCGTTTCAATTTTTGAGTTCTATCAATCATATTACTAATAGGAAATAAGGAAATTTACCTATTTTTTACAATACATTTGAACAAGTATTCATAACTTCATATATTAATGAATAAAGAGATAAATAAACTAACTTACACAGTGCGCCAAACAAATAAAATAACTGTGGATAAACGATACAAAACCAAAAACGTCTAAGATGTCTAGAAGAACCTAGCACGAAAAAACAAACAAAAATCAGGGAATACTGACTACAAAAACCCATCGATATTAACAATAGATTCAAAGATCTGATGGAGGAAGAAGTCCAGGACATGGTTGAAAAAATACAAGAAGATGAAATTGTAAAGGAAAAACCACCACCTATAACTGTATATAAAGTAGGATATGTGGAACATATACATAAAATACTACAAGCGATTGTCCCAAATGAATATACTCTAAAAACTATTGGTTCGGTAACGTTAAAAACACAGTTAACCACACTCATAATGAAATAAAAAGCCACCATAATGGAATTGCCCCGATGGATTTAGATCTTAATGAAAATATCGAACAAATCTACAATTCCAATAAACTATAGAATAGTATAGTTAAATTTTAGTCTCCCCACAGCAGGATTATTCCGCAAATCTTGAGGTGTCACGAAGAACTACTATCGTAAAACTACTAGATGTGTGAAATGCGCATGTCTACGTACCTCAGGAGAGCCCGAGATGATAAAGTAATATGTGCAAATTGTAATGGCAACCATCCAGCAACCAGCAAATTATAGAAGCTGCACTGTGCATCAACAACTTCAACATAATCTCTATCCAACCCTGAGAGGAAGAAATACAATAAACTAATAAATGCAACCCCATATAACCTATGCACAAGCCTTTAACAATACCAGAAGTCAAATACCAAAGCATACTGAAGCACCATCAAATGCAAACCAACAGACTACAAACATAAGTAAAAATTGGAAGACATGTTAGCCAAGATCATGGAACAAATGGGGAACAATGTTGAACTTGCTTACCACTGTCATCTCAAAATTAGCCTAATCAGTAAGTCCATAAAAACTAAAACTATACTACACCAACCATCCCAGTAATGCGGCGGGTAGCGGAACACCGTTAATAACCAAAGAAAATATCCAACATTACGGAAGAGAAAAGTATAGGGAGAATTACCTACAGGCTACTAGTGTCGTTATCAAAGAGAAATTAGGGCCACTAACTCTATCAGCAACCTACTATCCAAGCAACATGTTCTCAGCTGGAAGCGACTATAATGCAAAGCATACAAATTGGGGAACAAGAGTTACCACAACCAAAGGAAGAGAATTATTCCAGACTTTCTTGACTTCGGAATTACCAAAGGAATTGACATCAAGAGATGCACTGCTGGAAGCTCCCTAGAGTTATCGTCGGACCACACCCCCGTTATAATCACATAACATTCTAGATTTCTGGACGAAAGATAAGCAGCCTCCTTTATACAGTCACTAAATTAACTAGGTACTATTTCGAAACAAGTCAAAAAATCTCATTAGATTTCCGACTAAAGGCAAATTTGGATATAGAACTTGCGGTTGAAGAAAGTAGCTCAAATAACTATGATTCCAAAACAAGGGAAAGATCAACAGCTTAGTTTGCTCCCCATCTTGTTCACCTATTTGAAAAAATCTACAACAAAAGAACAGGTACACCGACTATTGCTCAGCAGCCTTCATGGACATCTCACAAACCTTCGACAAAGTATGGCACGAAGAATTATACTACAAACTGAAAAAATACCAACCTCATCCTCACTACGAATTACTACACACTCACTTTACCAATGGATATTTCCTTGTAAAATACAATAACACATCAGAGATCTCCATCCAATCTCATCTGGAATCCTACAAGGAAGCGTCTTAGGACCGGTTCTGTATTTAATCTACACTGTTGACCTACCAATAACTAGCAAAACAATTGTGGCGACATTCGCCGATGATACTGCCATATTATCGTCTCATAGAGATTTTACAGCTGCCTCAGGGAACAAAAATGGCGTATTAACGCCAATGAAACCAAGTCCGTTCATGTTACGTTTACAGTTCGAAAGGAAACATGTCCTGCTGTAAAAATTAATGAAACAGAACTCCCACAAGCTAGCATGTATTGGCTCATAGGCAGAAAATCCCAACTATGAACTGAAAACAGTGAAGTGTTACACTATAAAAGTATCCTCAAGTATCCTTGGTATGGTCTTATTTAATTCAGATCTGGAGGACAGCCAGCTATTCCAACGAAGGTATCCTGCAGATATTTGAGAAAAAGTTGTTTCGCATCATTTTCAACGCTCCCAGATATGTGCCTAATAATGTTATAGGTCGAGACATCCAAATTAAATCTGTTAAAGAAATGATTGTACACTTCAGTGACAAATACGAATTAACCAAACGGTTATTTAATCGGAGTAGTGAAGGACGACGTCTTAAACGAATTAAACCATCTGATCTAACAAACAGACTCATATAGTTTCAAGTAATTTTTCTTAACTCTACAGAATCATAAAATATATTGTTAAAGTATGTAGGATAGTACACTGGAACTATCCCTATCCATGTCATTACATCAGGGCAGATTGCTGAATAAATGGAGTTGAAAAAAATATACGTATGCGTATGTATAGATACGAACGAGAGGGTTGTTGAGTTTAAATTTTTGCGTTCTATCAAGCATATTACTGATAGGAAATAAGGAAAATCAAAATAATTAATTAATTCCAGTTTTACATTATGTAGCAGTCATCTATCAAATTATTCGTAGTTGTATTAAAATTTATAAAATAGAACTGGTTTTTAAGTATGTGAACCATTTCTTAAAATCCTCCTTTTTATGAATTTGATTCTGTTCAAAGAATTTTCGTGATTCTCCAAAGCAGTTTTATTTTTTTTATCGTATTGATAACATTATACTCTATTTTTTTAATATACATGTCTACTTACTAAGGCACTTTTTTCGCAAAACTTAGCTTTGTCTCTATGTTACACATAAAATTTTTGGAGTTTGCATATATAAGGGGCCCGATATGAAAAAAATGTGAGGAGTAAAATCTATCGACGAATGACCTCTTTACGTTTTGGGTGAGCATCCTATGATGCGCAACTTTCTAATTTGTCAGTGTCAACATAGTTATATTGCTGTCATTGTGAAGTTTTATTATCATTGTGTTCCGCTAAAGTGAACTCAAAGTATTTTCAAATAACTATGGCAGAAAGAGGTGTAGTTGATATTGCCGGAACATCTAACAAACACGTGGTTGCAAGGTACGTTATAATTCATCTATTATATGTATGAGCATTTGCAATTTGTATTTAATAAATATTTTAATAATTATAGATTATAGAATTAGATAATCAACCCAATATGAATTATCGAGCGCATCCACATAAAATAGAAAATTTCTAACCTAACCAAAAATTAATTTTTTTGTCGATGACTATAAATTCTTCCACGTTATTATGATTTATTTTATAAAAAATTTTTAAATATTAACAACTGTAGTCAATAATTCGATAATATTATCTGAAAAATCGACAATATTTTTTCATTATAATAATGTTTTTATATAATTTTCTTTCGAAAAGTTATTTTTTAGCTTATTTAAATAATTTTCATGTACTATTTATTATTGTATGTGAAAGATTTAGTGACATAATTATCTTTTTATAACCATTTTTGTTAATTATTAAGATAATATTATATTTTAAATAAAAAATCAATTATAATAATTTAAAAAAAAAATTATAAAAACCTTTTTTATCAATTTTCTTAAAGTCGGTTAAAATTTTTATGATAATGCATTTATAAATTTTCTAATTTTTTTTTTATATTTTTTGACTAAGAAAAAATCTAAACTTCCAAAATTTCCAGCCGAGAGACAGTGAGCTTACAGATTAAAAAAAAATTAATGAAGGAAGCCCAAAATATTCTGGCACTCAATCAATCTTTCTTAAGTTAAATAAACTCTTTTTGCGTCTGGTTAGACTATCGAACTTAAGGAATAAACTCCAGTCGTGCGTCGGAGCTGACACACACACACACACAATTTTTTTTGGTCAATCTATAATCCTAGAAAACTTTATTCAGATATATGAATGTTTAACTCGGTTTTACCGAGACTTAATAAGTTGGTATTTCTGAAACCTTCATTGATATTCTTATTGATCACACTATCACCACGCCAATTCTCTCAGTTACATTGTCTAACACTCATTTCAAGTACCAAGTTATCGTCTGGCTGAAGATAAACTAAAATTCGATTATAATTCCATGATTATAACTGACTGCGTGCTAGGCAATATCCGATGTATCCATTTCAATACAGATACAGTAAAAAACAGTCTGCCCATACACTTCTTGTCACAACTATTCCGAATTTCATGAATACCATTTTTCTCCAAATAATGTGTTCTATTCTTGGGGTAACCGAACAATTATTTCAATAAATTGGTGGATTTATGAACCCACTCTGTTAAATATGTCATTCCCTTAGTATAAAGAGAGAGACTTTGTTAACTTATGATTGTGCTATTTACAAAAAAAACATATATCTAGCAATAAATATTTTAATGCATTTGAGAGCATTAAGATTGTTAAATGTAAGAATAGTTCGAATAGGGAGATAGAACTAACTCCTTAGAGCCCACGGTATAGATCATTAGTAAGTAAATTAATATGATATTTCCCGCAAAAATTGTATTTTCCCAGCAAGAATTGTTTTTCACGGAAAGAAATTCATTGATGGGAAAATTTAGTGTGAATATATAGTAAAGTTAATAGGTTTATACTTTCAGTATCTGCATATAACTTGGTTATCCGCATCAGATGGTATAATATTGAATTTTTGTATAGTGGTAGTGTAAAAAGTGTGTTAATTATTATCACAAGCGGTTGCAGAGATTCAAAATTATTTATGACGACTTCACAGTCAACGCAACACAACAAGTACGTTAAAATCAGATTGGTATTTGGTTTTTCAAATCATGCCGTAGGTTAAGTGCTTTTCCAGTTGACATTAGCAATAGAATACGGAATTTTGCTGAACGAAATGGTTGGATCTGTCAATCAAATAACTCTATTAAATGGAGTATCCTTCAAAAACAAGCATATGGACTTAACAAAAACCCAACAAATAATTTAAGCACTTTGGAATATGGCAGCTGGTGTGAGCTCCAAGGAAATATGTTCAGGGTTATTCATTCAAAATTTAAGAGGAAAATGTAGGTAAGTTAGAAATTAAATAAATTGAAACCACAGGTTGAAACAATTTCGAGTCTCTCAAGTGTAATGAAAACCTTCTTTCCCCCAAAAAAAGATGGACGATGACGATCTTGGCGAATTGATTGTATATATTGGAAGTTCCATCCAGTATGTCCTTCTTGTTGGTAAGAGTTTCGTCCAAAAGTCTTGCAGGAGTCATATCCCGAAAAATGAAGATGGAGATAAAAATTTATCAGTCAGCAAAAAATATTAGAATTTTATTAACCAATATAGAAGGATTGAAGGAAAAGGAAACAAAGTTGTTTGATTAACAAAAAAGACTATGTCGAGAGAGTTGATAATTCAATAGAAACAAAACTATACATAAAGATATCAAAAAATAATTTGTGTAATTTGTATAATCACAATCGTGAAAGAAACACTGCTTAGAAATTATTACATCACCAGTCCGCTTAAGTACGTTGGGCAGGTTAAGAGGTGCGGTTTAGAGAGTACATAGCTCATTTAAAATATGGACGGACCAAAGGATCAGATATTACCAAGCACGCTGTATAGTAAATATAAATTATGTTAAACTGTGAAACCATGGGGATTGCTGAAAGTGAGAATAATTTGAAAAGGGACAAAGGGCCTATTCCCCACAGTCCACTTTTTAGTCCAGTTTATTACTTAAGGTATTGATGATTTTTTTTTCTGTTTTTCGCGGGAAAATATTTATTGGTGAGAAAATTCTGTACAAATAGGCGGTCAAGTTAATAGGTTTTAGATTATCTTCAGACTCTGTTAACAATAATGCGCGTCGGACACAGTATTATGAGTGTAGATGTAGTGGTGGTGTCTTCAGTATATTTACTAAAACAAAAACCAGATTGTTCATAATTGTATGGAGGAATTTTTTCTACTTTATTTTTTGTCTTAGTAATTGAGATTAGTTCCCTATGTGAATAGCATCACAATTATTACCATGTATTCATATGTAATATTACTTTCTTTCAGTTTCATATTTAAGCAAAATACGTAATTTGATAGCTGTTGATAAATTAGTACGGCAAAAATATATATGTTTAGGATATAGTCCAGTCTTCAGCGATAACTTACAATTTCTTCGGACAATATCAATTTGTACAAAAATTGAGCTTCATTAGAAGTTACTCATGCACCATGTGTGCCCTGCTCTTTGGGGATGAAAACTACCCCTTCTTATAAAAATTAAGAAAGAAACGTTTTATGGGCCAAATATCGTTTGGATGAATGAAATAAGAAATCCTGGTTGATTTTCATGAAAAAACTGAGAGAATGATGTGTATTTTTGAAACTATGATTTCATAACCGATCAAACGTATTGTTGCAACATCAATTGTTAATTAATTGTTAATAGATAATGATCAATTTTGATTATTTCGGAGATTTTGTTGGTTCAACTTCTAGTTTTTCATCCGAAAAAAAAAAAAAATAAACAATTCACTTCTACTATAACTATGTTAATTTCAACGCAAATAACTTTTATCATAACTCTTAGATTTTTCAAGCTCTTCAAGAAAGCTTCTACAAATTTTCTTCAAAAAATTATTCGTTTTCCCGGTATCTAACTTTGAAATGTCTCAAATTTCCAAATACGAATTAAAACTTTTCTTTAACGGAGCATAACTTAGTAAATATTGCATCTATAATGATGAAAAAATCCAAACTCTTCGCTAACTTATATACTTCGACTTTGTTATTGTTATGGAAAGTTTCAAAAATATGCATTTTTTAGTCGAAAAGTTATCAGTTTCTTACTTAAAATTGAGTTAAAAGCAAATATCGGCATAATATGCTCAAAGTGCAGTTTTCACTTTTTCAATAACAGTGCGTCTGATTTCAAGAGCTGATCAGATTTGTTAAAATGAATAACATATTCTAAAGGAGGAAAAACTTTTATCTCATTAACTTAACAAAGAAAGCAGATCGTAAATATCGAAATTGGAGGACGTATAAAATTAGGCAGTAATATGTATTGTGTATCCCACAGAGAATGAAACAATTTC
This sequence comes from Diorhabda elongata, assembly GCA_026230145.1. Lineage (NCBI taxonomy): Eukaryota > Metazoa > Arthropoda > Insecta > Coleoptera > Chrysomelidae > Diorhabda > Diorhabda elongata. The sequence goes on from CM047926.1 coordinate 42,008,662, forward strand.
ATTTAATGTCATTAGCAACTAGAAATCAGCCCAAATAGAGTAAGAAGTCATGAGAAAACCACCAAATAGCACAAAAATATGCATTAGATTATAGAAATCTGAAAAAAAACTTTTGTAATAGAAAAAACGGCTCTTATACATAAAAATTGAAAAGATTTAAATATTATTTAGAATGATTGTTGTTCCTTATTCTTATTTTTAAATTTGAAATATAACGATTGAGGATGAGAAATTTGTATGGTTAACACCGTTTATTTCGAAATTGTTATAATATCAGATTGAATTTCAATGAAGATATTCTATAAGAAACATATTCATCTATTGAAATAGATATTATTTATAACCGCGATTCCGTCCGAATGGACCATCAGGGATCCACGGGAGACTCAACATGGGCATGACAAATCTGGGCGTAGTGATAGTGAAAAACTAAAATGTTGGCTCCACTTCGCCTATCAATATTGGCAGATAATATTTTTAAAAGTTCAGTCACTGTCACTTGTGAAAACGCGTCGGGACTTGCCGTTGCCTCGCCGGCATCTGTACCGTCCGCGACGCTTGTTCAGACATATAAATTAATACGACTTGTGGTGTATATGTTACGTCCCAAGCCCGATCTTGTACGGAGTCGAGCTTCGTACAATGAATTTGTACGAAGTCCGATCTGTACAACGCTGGTTGTACGGAGTCGGAGCATCGATACTCACTCGGTAATGAGTGCAACTACACTTGACAAAACCTTGGCCATCTAGAAGAGACGTTTCATTATCAACTGTTCGCAAAGCAACGTCCAATTGAGGCACATCGTCAATGTTCATAAAAGAAGTATCGGACGGCATAATTTGATTGCGACTGTACAACCGAGAAATAACCCCACTCTTCGTGCCAATTATGTAGAAATTGTCATCGGTAACATCCATAATCACTCCTGTAAAATATAGATTATTAGAATTTAAAATTGATTTAACCTAACCTAACCTAACCTAACGTAACCTAACCTAACCTAACCTAACCTAACCATGGAATAACGCGCTCATTACCGAGTGAGATTCGATTCTCCGACAGCGTACAACCAGCGTTGTACAGAGTCGACTTCGTACAATCATCTCTGTCCGAAGTCCGCCAATCTCGGCTTCGTACAAAATGGCTTGTACAGATCGGACTTCGTACAAATTCATTGTACGAAGCTCGACTCCGTACAAGATCGGGCTTGGGACGTAACATATATATTATTTATTTTAAAATTTATTTCAAACCTAAAATTGAAATTTAACTGAAAGAAATCTCTTCCAACTAACCTGTTATATAAGGTATATTTATAATATGTACAGTGCTTTTCAGATAAAAGTATCCACCTTTAATAACTTTTGTAATACTGGTATTTAGAAAAAATCCAAAAACACGTCAATTTATGTTGGAAGGGGCAAGCATTATGGCTTATTTAAACTCACTGGAAAAGCCACCCCCTCGACCCTAGCAGCATCCCCTTTATTTTTTCAAATTACTTTTCATATTTTTTATGTAAAATTTGGATACTCCTCTTTGAGCTGATTTCAAAAATGTATAATACTTGTAGGTTAAAGTGGTTAGTTTATGAGATAAACAATTTTTCTTTTAAGAGCACAAATTTTACTTATTATTTACTTTCACCTTATTTGCCTGTACTAAAATGGGTTGTACATCAGTTCAAACTCTTTAATCTTTTTAACTGTGCTATTTATTCTATTTAAAAAATCCAAACAACAAAAAACTATACTTTTTATTAAAGTTTGACATTGTCAACTGGAATTTGTAGTCACTATTGATAGTGTAATTTGATACATTATTTATTTTGTTTCTCTGAAATGGTTTACTCTTTGCAAGAAAGAATTGAAATTGTAGGTTTATACTACTACCAAAATAATAATTGTGCAACAGCTGCTGCTAGAATATTTAACGAATTACATGACGGAAGACATGCAACTCATAAGTATGTAATTCAACTGATGGAGAAATTTATCACAACAGGGTTTGTTTGCGATAAAGTGCATAAGCGAGAGGGACTCGTAAATAACGAAGCAATCCAAGTGGCAATTTTAGGGCAAGTCAGCCTAGAGGCTCAACAACCCCAATCGTTGTCAACAATAAGTAGAGCGATCGGTGTTTCATCTTCTACAGTTTTCCGAGTTCTACATAAATTCAAGTACCACCCATACAAAGTTAAGTTGGTGCACGAGTTGAATGAAGATGATTTTGATCGTCGTCTAAAGTTTTGCGAATCAATGACGCAAATTATCAATAACAATCCACAATTGTTAAACAATATTTGCTTTTCTGATGAATGCTCTTGGTCATTAAATGGCTTAGTAAGTAGGCATAATTAAAGATATTGGGCTGAAAGTGATCCACATATTATGCGTGAATTCCATACACAACATCCCCAAAAGTTAAACGTTTGGTGTGGTATCCTAGGTGACCACATTGTCGGACCTTTCTTCATCAACGGAAATTTAAATGGTGAATCATATCTTGAGTTACTCAGGGAAGGGGTTGACCCACGTATTACAACAATAATAGAAAATGATGATAACCTTTCCGAAGATTTACTGGTATTTCAACAAGACGGAGCTCCCCCACACTATGCTATGCCTGTCCGACAATTTTTAAACGAAACATTCCCCGCTCGTTGGATAGGTAGAAGGGGGCAGATGATGGAGTGGCCACCTAGGTCACCGGATTTAACACCCCTAGACTTCTTTTTATGGGGATATTTAAAAACAAAAGTTTATGCTACCCAACCAGAATCTCTGGATGATTTACGAGAGAGGATGGAAAATGGATGTCGACAATTAAATCCAGCCTTATTGAGCAATGTCAGAGAGGCATTTCAAAATAGATTATATCATTGTATGGAAGTGAATGGTACTCATTTTGAACACTTATTGTAACTTCATAATAAATAGCACAGTTAAAAATATTAAAGAGTTTGAACTGTTGTACAACCCATTTTAGTACAGGCAAATAAGGTGAATGTAAATAATAAGTAAAATTTGTGCTCTTAAAAGAAAAATTGTTTATCTCATAAACTAACTACTTTAACCTACAAGTATTATACATTTTTGAAATCAGCTCAAAGAGGAGTATCCAAATTTTACATAAAAAATATGAAAAGTAATTTAAAAAAATAAATGGGATGCTGCCAGGGGTGAGGGGGTTGCTTTTCCAGTAAGTTTAAATAAGCCATAATGCTTGCCCCTTCCAACAAAAATTGACGTGTTTTTGGATTTTTTCTAAATACCAGTATTACAAAAGTTATTAAAGGTGGATACTTTTATATGAAAAGCACTGTATATTATTTCATGGAAGTATGTTGGTACATTAATCAAGTTTTACTATACAAAAACATTAGAAATACATTATTAATTACAATATAAATCTTATAGTTTACACACTTCGATAAAAGAACAGAAATCCGAGAAATATTGAAAGTATTGTCCCTTTTTATTTTAATTACTTAATAAATTGATTTAATTGTTGCGGAATTTTGATATTTAAATATTGTTCAAAAGTTTCAATAGAATTTACAGAAATATATTAAAATATAATAAATGGAATAATAATTTTCATAAAACTTTATAATGGATCTTTATTGCTTTTGATAATTAGAAACAGTTTGCCGCCGGAATCTAGAAAGAAGTGTCGTTAGTAATGTGTTGAATATTCAAAATTTGATTTTCTTCCATTAGTGGCAGACAAACGTTTGCCCACAAGCCTTCCATGCAACAAAGTTTTCATCAATGACTCTATGAAACCATCAAAGCTGGAAGATCATCTAAAAAGGTGTCATCCTGATAAAATACATAAAGATTTGGAATATTTCCAAATATTGAAGGAAAAATATGAGAAAAGACCCAACGTAAACAGTATGATCGCTTCAACGTCTGAATGCAACGATGATGGCTTACAATATCTCATTACTTGTAGCAAAATCTGGAAAACCGCACACCATTAGAGTAAAGCTAATTTTACCTGCTGTTGAAGAGTTTTTCAAAACTCTTCTGCACAAATAATTATTTGACATACACAAAAGAGTTTCTTGTGTGATTATCAGCAATCAATTCATTTTTCTATTCGACTAGACGAGTCAACTATACCTGGCTATGAAGTATTATTATTAGCATACATTCGATTTGTCATGGACGAAGAAATTCATGAAGACATACTATTCATAAAAACACTAGACAAACACTAAGGGTGAATCAATATTTAATTTCCTAAGTGATTTCTTTTAAGGAGAAATCGATTCCATTGACAAACGTTATTCTTAATCTTGAAAAAATCATACCAGAGTTAACTGTATTTCACTGTGTTATCCACCGACAAAATCTAGTTGCGAGAAATTTGAGTGATTGATTGCACCAATCACTTCAATTTGTGATTAATGCAATAAACAAAATAAGAAGCAATGCATTGAATACGCGCTTATTTGCACAATTGTGCGATGAAAATGATAAAGACATTTAACAACGAAGTACGTTAAATACCGAAGTATGCTGGTTGTCGAAAGTTGCATGTTTATCAAGATTTTTTTGCTATTTGACTTAGTTTTAGAGTTTCTAGAAAGTGAAAATACTGGTTTTGAAAAAAACCATCAATTTTAATGCAGACATCGCGTATTTAACAGATTTCTATGACATCAACCTACTATTACAAGGCGACAACCTCAATTTAATAAAAACAAACAATGTAATTCCAACTGTTCTTGGTAAATTCAAATTCCTGAAGGAAAATGTTGGTTGTCGCAGGTAAAGCGCCTGGATGAAGATATTCAGACATACCTTCACATTCGATTGCCATGCATGATGGTTTTAAAATCAGATTTGAAGATATTCTGTCGATGGAAATACCATCATGGCCCAAAATTGCATTTGATGAAACGGAAGTGTAGAAAGCGATATTACGAGAGGTGCTACTCGAGCTTAGCACTTATGAGGAGTGACATTTAAAAGAGGGTATCAAAAATTTTGGTTGTAGGTAATAATACCCGAAAAATATCGTGGTCTGTCAGAAATTGTGCGAAAGCTTCTGATCTCGCTTCCCTGGTAATAATTTGTCGAAAAAAGTTTTAGGGCCGTTACAAACTTATTAAAAAAAAGGAGCTGATTGAATATCACAGAGCAGGAAGATTTGCGGTCATGACTTACAAAACTCAACCCAAATATTGATCATTTGCTGTCAATCTATCAATTACATCCCTCTCATTAAAATTATATTGTTGAAATTCAGTACTATTACTAAATTACTAAATAGTACTACAGTACTATTTTGATTATATTACGAGTGTTTTAACAACATTAATTTAAAGTTTATTAATATTCTATATTTATTTTTACCATGTTGAATGGTGAATTTTCTAAATAAAATTTGTGAGAATTGATTGGTTCTTGTGCTGTGAGTCACTGTAGTTTTCAAAAAGATGGATGCAGTACCTTTTTCTGTTGGCCAACTTGTTGATATCCACTATCCTATCCACTATCCAGAACAATCAATCAAAATTAGATTGAAAATTTGTCCAGTTGATTCAATTATGGAATAATTAACCCTATCAATTGTAACCTTTATTAATTCATCGTTGAAACTCAGTCACAACCTGGTAGCTGCAGGGGTCCACTGGATCTAGTACAAATTTGAAAGTGGTCTATGAAAGAAAAAAGTTTGGGTACTAATGATGTAACTCATTTGTAAGCAATAAAAAATATAATCAGTAGAAAAAAGTGTGTGAAGCGTTAAAACGTGAGTATGCATATGAATTATTCTATTCTGTTAAATTGGTTTATATTATGGTTTTTCTAGCTCAAATACAACCTTTACATGACTAGGAATCATCATTTGTATGTTATGTTGTTATAGTTGTAGATATAAATAGACCATCTTTCCAAGAAACCATGGAGCTTGAACTCTTCGAATGAATTAATCGAAAATTATTAAGAACAGATTAAGAAAAAGTTTGCAAAGACTAGGTTTATTTTGAAATAAATTTTATTTTCGTATGTTTTGAATTTTATCGCTTTTTTTTATTTCTAATTTATATTACTGTATACTTAAGTTTGCAAAATTTGCAAAGTTTTTTTATCATTGATGTCATGCTAAAATGTGATTCTACATGAAAAGTTCTGCATAAAGTTGAACCTAAAATTCAGTTTTCAAATATACAAATTTGTTAGTATGCGGATTATGCTCCAAAGTAGAGTATCAAAAATTCGATAAACTTTAAGTTTTTTAGTTGCCGCATTTTGTGAAATAACAGAATAATATTTATATAACAAAACTGTTTACTCCACTTACTACAATTTATCAGTAATAAGATGTTAAACCACTGTAGGTTTATGAGTTATGGATAATAACTACAACAAAAGCACCAAGCTTTCCTATCAAATAACCAATACTTCAACATATTCCAAGTCCAATTATACAATTTCCATTTTAAGTTTATTTCAAATATTTGGTGGCATATCTGTAGCAATGGTAGGAGCTCACAACAATCAGGCAGTGAAAACTTTGAAAATTATCTGCAACTGATTTGTGTATGTTAAAAATTTTCATTAGATCCAAATATCTGTATTTTTCTAAATAAGAGTAGGAATAAAACGTATGTATTTGGCGGCTAGTTCATGGTTGCGCCTTTATATTTTATAATGAAACAGTGATTTGTACACTTGATTGACAAAATACGTGCTACCACATACATAGCCGAAGACTGAAGACCCGAGAAAAATAAAACCCTCTTGTCAGTCATAAAATTTTAATTTAAGCATGTATGCTTCTTCAACGCATCGAATGAATCTACTGGAGACCTAGTTTTGTAAGAAGTAGATTGTAATTAAGAGTTTTGAAGCAACAAGGTAATATTCTTGATTTTTTCTTTTTATTTGATGTATTATAGAAGATTAAAAATATTCCATTTTTTTCCATGGGCACTCACACTGAATTCTTACAAAATACGAATATAGTAAATGTATAATATTATATCAATATATAAATCAGGTAAATATACTATACTTAAATTTCATTAATAATAAATAAACATGTCATTTGTTAAAGATTAAAACGCATATTTAATAAACTGATATCACCAGTATTTGTGTTTAAAGCTACAACACGGAGTACACAATCTTGTCCAGGGTATCACTTGATAATTTTGCCTAGGCGCCAGTCAGCGACTAAACTCTGCCTATCTCCTTGGACTAAAACTTTAGGCGATGCTGGAGTTGTGACTTATATTCCTTTTGCCACCGTGTCCAGTAATACTGAACTATATTTTGCAGATGTTGGAATCTCGTATATTCGTAGGTACATCCTGAAGGGACGGCTCTGGTACCGACTGAATATTTCTACCAATCAAAAAATGTCCCAGGGTAAGGGGTGTGATATCTTCTGGTTCAGGAGTAAGAGAAGATAAAGGACGGGAATGTATTCTATTCGAATAAGAATAATGAGATGATCTTCGTACTTGAGTTGATTGGAACCAATATTTTTCAAATGCGATTTTACGTATTTTATACCAAACTCCCATAGGCCGCCGAAGTGGTGAGCTCTAGCATGAATAAAATATAACGTCAAGTTAAGTAAACTTCATTATTCGCTTTATCCTATTTATGTTACTCGAGGATTTTATAAAAATGCTATTATTCTCTGGTAGCGCCGATAAAATTTGTTTGGTTATAGGAATAAGTTCAGTAACGAGGTCTAAATGTATGGACCTGCTGCTCATAAGCAATTTTGTCCCGCAATGAAACAGTTTTTGATGCAAATGCGTTAGAATACGATCAAATGAAACGTGGAATTTGGAAAAAAATTATGAGGTGCCTTGTATCATATTTGATGTGATTGGGATAAACGCCCACTAACCCGGATAATGTCTTGTTATCAAAATGGATTCATGGACGGGGGTGTATTATTATTCAAACATTAATATTCAATTGGAAAATGATTTTTTTATTCCTTTATGAGAATGTTTTATGCATTCTCCAATTCGTTTGGCTGTAAGGTTCTAGTTCTTCACATTAGGATTATTTCTGAATTCTATTTTTAAGGTGTCACACAGTCTTATTATATATTTTCATAAATTAAAAAAAAATTGTTCGCCAAATATCGCCGAGATATCTATAATGAACCAAATCAGACAGACACACAACAAAATATCCACAAGTGTTTCGTAGGCTTTTAAATGATAAAAATTTTATTTGTCACTTAAAGTATGTATTTTATTTGTCCAGTTGAATACAAATGTTTTCTACAAATGTGGTTCCCCTTTTATTTAACCAAGTGTTAGAGTTGAATCCAAAAAACAATAGTTTCTATCGAATTTTCTTTAGGGGCATAACTCAGGATTTTGCACAAAGATGACATTTTCTAGATCAACTTTTGACTCCGCACCGGTCAGCTAGTCGTCGATGTGAAAATTATTTTTTAATGATTTTACTTGCGGTGGTATATGATTCTTTATGTTGGTCAACTAAATAGTTACACTGTTCTATGGCTGGATCTGATTGTTTCAATATAAGATGAAACCAAGAACAACTAAGAGTACATCTTCGAGATGTCGCCAGTTAATACTTAACATACGTAATAGTATTTTCTCAACTTTGACATAGTATTCAATAAATCGTTTTTCAGCTACGGTACCGTAAAATGAGCCACGTTCAAACTGACTCCGATATGCTTTAATAACACAATAGAGTGAATAAAACATGTATCCTTGCACAACATAATTCTCCATAAACTTGATATAGTCCCTTCTCCTGTCAGGATTTTTGCCCACTTTCTTTTCTAAATACTCAAATCTTGTAGTCGCCATTTCCCTTGAACTTTTCATATTGTTTATTTTTTCGTTTAATGGGATAGCGTGTGGTATCACGAAAATAATTTTCACAATATTCCTTCGCAGTGGATAACTTTGTCAATCAAGATATGCCAAAACTCATCATTCATACACCTTAATGATTGACAATTAGGATTACTCATAGATGTATTGATACCTAAGTTTCCAGCAACTATCTACCCCAAAATGTGTTTTCTATATCGGTGAATGTTTTATTCAATGCCGATACCTGTAAATTTTATGAATAGTTCTTCCAATATCAATTGCAGTTATGCGAGGATCAAACAATATTTTATAAATACGCCCGGCACTCATACCAAATTAAGAAATGAAAAATAACGTTTACTCCCCTTATAAAATTCAGTAAATATCTAACAAACCGTCAGTCCACGTGGACTCTCATCTCCATTGTTTACCAATCAAAACATCGAATCGTATATATAAATACATTTCTATTTGCCGAAGCTGTATGTACACAATTTCTTCGAAATGTAGCCATTAGCTTGGTAAAATTGATTTAATTCATAAATTTCTTTGAATGAATAGAAATATGGCGTTCTTCAGACCATGGACGAGTGAAGACAATGAAATTGCACAGTGTAGTGTTGATGAAGACAGGTATGAATTTAATAATAGAGATTTCGATATAAAAACCCAGCAATTTATTTTAAATATATTCGAATGTTTAAAAAAGGAAAATATTCAGCAATCTGATAATGAAATCAGAAGAAGAATTGCTGAATTAACTAGAGTAAATAAATTTTCCATAAAAATGATTACTACGAACTAGTTCCGAATAATTGTCTTCAAACTGTTGGATTTTCTCGGATTCTTCCTTGATTTGATAATCTGAAAGTAGCTGTATATTAAATGAATATCTAATAATTTATTATAAATGGTTTGGCAACTTCCACCCTTATTGTTAACTACAATAAATAATTCTCTTTCAAACACTTTCTTGTTGAGCTTTTGAAGCTGATTTTCATCAGAGTATGCCTTCGCTGTATCAAAATCTTGTGAAATTAATAAAGGCAACAACTCAATCGCACGTCTGCAATAAACAGTTAAACTCAGCTCCCGAGTATATTAATGTTTGGTCATCTGCGGTTCAAAATGATGACGTTGAAGGGCTAGTTGATGACGTCATGATATAATGACAAAAAATTATCGAAAGCGCTCGAATACAGTTTGTTACTATTGATAATCACATCATAGAAATAACAGAAAAGATTAAGTTATACTTACAAAAGTTCTCATTGTACTTGTACCTACGTCTACATTTTTATATAATGTACATTTTTGCTAAGAATTACTTAGAAATAATAATGAATTTTGATAAACTACTAATTTAAAGCAAAACAAATCATCAAAATTAGGATTCCAACCGTGATATGGATTCAATGAAGGAATCAACATTCAACATCGTTTACAGCAAGCACTTCTAGTTTTTATCATAGTGTAATATTTAGTTGGGGACGATATTATTTTCTGTTATTTCAGTATTTGCCAATTATTTTATATTCCCATTGTATCTAGCTGATCTAACAGTAGAATTATCATTACGCTTTATCAATACTATACCTGCCCCTTTTCGCATTTCTATATTGTAGAGCAAAGAACACTTGGCGGTACAATTCACTCAAATAGTACCAGTTACAAAATATCGATGTTTTTAACAAACAAGAAGCCTATAAGAGATTGAGTGGGCAGAATAAATTCGATGTTGGAATGGGGTTCGAACGATTATAGGAGATCTACAACCACCTGCTGACCTAAAGTTTAAGCAGTATTTATATGGCCCACATGTTGTCGAGTGAAAGAAATAAATTTGGATAAACACGCATTTCCACAGCATAAACACTTCATTTGGAAGTTGCGGAAGAAAGATTCTTGATTCTTTGCGTATTTATATTTTTTATTCAGTTGGTTGTCAATAGAAAAATGCCGATTTTGTTTGATATGTTCCTTTCAGATCATACAGTTTTTAGATTTGTTCTCCAAAGTATGCTTGCTACATAAAATATAACGGTTTAAATATTTTATTCATCCTTTCTGTCAAGAAGCAAACTGTTTTTATATTATTTCAACCGGAAAGTAGCAATATAAATGAATAAAGCCTTCACAGGGGTGAGGGTGTTCGTACAGTCTGCACTATAGAACTTTATGATCCAATATTACATCAGCATTATAGTCGAGCTTTGAAATTCCATCTCCTCCATTAAAATACGTCGGGGAAATAGAATTGGGATGAGATATACCGGATTTAAATTTGATACAACAATAAGATGATACATTAATTACTTCTATTTTGGTTTTTTCTCATAATGACAACATGACAACATGACAACATTGTAAATAGATAATCACTATGTATGAAGCTACCTTTGTTGCTCTTTCGAAAATCTTAAGTAACAATTACCAAAAGTGTATCGATTGCCCTTAATAACGAGTTGTGAGTCAACTTACCACATTAGGGTGATAATAATTTATACCATATAAAATGCACTAAGTTCAGGTTACTTGGAAATATCTGTTTCCCTCAATGAAAAGGGTGGACTTCAGCATGAAATATTCACATCAGGAGCTTGATAGAGATTTCAATATAACAGAGTTTTCAAGAAAGTGCTCCAAAAGCATAAGACTGCAGCAGCAGTTTTGATACCTTGTTTCATTTTTATTCCATGATATTTTTAGCATCATCGGCCGATATGCAATACTTACTGAATCATTTTCAATTTCTCTCAATTTTTTATAATTAACTGGCAGCTGAACGATTTTGATGAAATAACAAAACTTATGATGCCATAGAAACCAGTAAAAGCCGTCGATCTTTTCATACGAAAAGTATCGAATTGAATTAATAAAAATCCAAGGGAGAAAAAGGAAAAAATCTTATACACTTCACGAGATGTAACAATATTAACTAGTCCGGAACTTTTTTGTAGTATAGTAGTTTAAATAAGTATTTCCACGAAGGAAGTGAACTAAAACCATAATTTAAATGAAATAAACATTGATAAAGATAAACAATGATTGGGAACTTGATAATTTTCTGTCTAATCATAAAATATTGATTTGCAATGAAATTTCAATGATTTCAAATTTCATGTCATGCAGAGCTTTTTGTCAAAAATAAATATTTCTTGTAATATTGGAAATAAATGTTTCCCATATGTTGCGAACTTAAATTGAAAAATTTTGAAATTAAACAACTCTAACTTCAATATTGTATATAGAAGTATATAACTGAATTTCAATTAACGCATCCAATGAAAAATTTTTCATGTAGTTATAATATTTCGGTCTAGTAATTATGAAATTCCAACAATACATGACGTTTTAGAATAACCTATAACCTAAAAATTATGATAATTTTTTCGGAAAATCATTCAAAAGATATTTATCTGAAAATTATACATCCACAATACCTATATTTAACAAAACATACGACAAGACTACGATTATACGAAACAGTATCTATATAAAAATATGCGAAGCGAGTTAATCGATTTATAGAATATTGGCCTGAAGTGCTCCGTAAAATCATAACCCTGAAAAGTTTGTTTTTATGTGACCGTCTCTGTATCGTAGTATCGTAATCATCCTCGCGTAGTTTTCGTAAGCCTGCCACCGGCCCGCCGAAACGACGCGCAAGCCTCAACTCCACGCCGATGTTTCGCACCAGTCGAGTCAGTGCAAGCCAACCCTTCATCAAGCCCTGACCAATGTAACGAACGTCGACGGTATACACTTTGAAAACAACGCGCCACGCGACTACGGAATGCCCAAATAATCAACAAGTATCACCGTGAATTGTACACATTCCCTCCAATAAAAATGGGACAATTATCGTTTTATTTTTTTGCCGCGAGTGTTACCGTGGTGTGTGCATACTCTTGGCCAAGTGAAGAAACCACGACGCGAAGTTCGCAGTTCAAAGATTTCCATACGGATCCGCTGGTAGTTGAAACTAGTAGCGGTTTAGTGCGTGGTTATTCAAAGACAGTTCTAGGACGGGAAGTACATGTTTTTACGGGCATACCATTCGCGAAACCGCCTGTCGATCAGCTCAGATTCAAGAGACCCGTGCCCATAGATCCTTGGCATGGGATTCTTGACGCCAACAAGCTGCCCAATTCGTGTTTTCAAGAACGGTATGAATATTTCCCGGGCTTTGAGGGCGAGGAAATGTGGAATCCTAATACAAATATTTCCGAAGATTGTCTCTACTTGAATATATGGGTCCCCCAACGCCTGCGCGTTAGGCATCATAATGATAAGAACATAGAAAGGCCCAAAGTACCGGTTTTGATTTGGATTTACGGGGGAGGCTACATGAGTGGGACCGCCACTTTAGATATTTACGATGCAGACCTAATTGCATCAACATGTGATGTCATTGTAGCTTCTATGCAATACCGTGTTGGCTCTTTCGGCTTTCTGTATCTAAATCGATACTTTCCTCGCGGAAGCGAAGAAGCTCCAGGAAACATGGGTCTCTGGGACCAAATATTAGCTATACGTTGGATAAAAGAAAATGCGGCCGCTTTTGGCGGAGATCCTGAGCTTATAACATTATTCGGAGAATCCGCTGGAGGTGGTTCTGTTAGCCTCCATTTAATAAGCCCTGTTACAAAAGGCTTAGCTCGACGAGGTATTCTCCAATCAGGAACTATGAATGCACCTTGGAGTTACATGAGTGGTGAACGCGCTGAGGAAATAGGAAAAGTCTTGATTCAAGATTGCGGTTGCAATGTTTCGGTACTCGAGAGCAATCCTCAACAGGTGATGGATTGTATGAGAGCTGTTGACGCGAAAACAATTTCTTTGCAACAATGGAACTCATATTCGGGTATTTTGGGATTTCCCTCAACCCCTACTATAGATGGTGTACTTATGCCGAAGCATCCAATGGATATGCTGGCTGAAGGTGACTATGAAGACATGGAAATTCTTCTAGGAAGTAACAGAGATGAAGGTAATAGTCATATTTACATCATTTTCAAAATATAGTTTCTCTTTTCAATTGAAATCAGTCAACGAGAAGGCGCAAAGATAGAGAACTCATCTTCTCGTCTTCTGTGTTTACAGAACAAGGTATACTTTGTTAATCAATTACAAATGTTCAAATCAAGAGATCGCTGTGGCTATTTTATACGTGCGTTACCTCCTGTACTAATCCATTCATTAGAGATTGGGGGTTCTTGTTCTGACTAGTGATTGTGGAATTAGGAGGAGCTCTAGAAAATGCTATTTCTAAAAACTAATGGCAAATTCTCTGGTAAGTTCCATTATATATACTGGCGAATAATCTAATACGTGTTACCGCTTAACCTAGTGGGTTAAATAGCGAGATTCATGAGGTGTTCGTGGATCACTCCTGCCCATAATTTGAGTTTAAACACAAGTTTAAAATGACGTCGTCTGATGGAATGCGGACTACAAATAATTTTTTACCGGAACTTTATCTTTCAGCCTGTTTTTTCAAATAAATTCGATAACTGATAGCAGGAGTTCTTGTACACTATGGAATCAAAAATACTTTCTGCTAATTTGCGAAGAAGTTCAACATTCACATTGAAAGATTTTAATCATTTATTTTCAACCATTGTAAATTACTGATAATCCGACACCGATCGATAAGAAAACCTTTCTAATTATGTTATGATGCTTCCTCGTCAATTTCTTCTGTCATCAAAATTTAAGTTTGTTCTTCGTAAGAATACGTTCTAGCTATTATTGATAAAAGTAGACAGAAACAGGAAACTACAACAGAAATAATACTTCTATTAAAAAAAATGCTGTAATGATACACGTACTTTACTGATGTTTTCAGGAAACTATTTTTGTAAACTTTGTACAGCAAGATGATTTCATCAATAATTACTAAAACTTTCGAAGCGTGACTTCTGTCAAAATTATTTTTTTTTTCAAAAAACCTTAACGTATTATACCAAATTATTTGCTCAATAGTTGAGTTAGGTTGATACAAATAATCGTCATTCTAGGGAACCACACTTAAACCATGTTCAAGATGATTAGACTTCATTCAGAAGTAGATCGAATCAATTTGTCTACAATCTACTAGACAAACCTAAAGTTTATAGTAATATAAGTATATACACTAAAATGATTGTTTTAATTAATTTTAACAAACAATTATAAATGTTGCATTCAAGAGGAAGTAAATATATAGAGAATTGGTAACGGCAATAAATAGATGTCATCTCTTGGGTCGGCTCTTGGGAAGCTGGTTTTTCATTGCCTATTTAGTCCGTCGATCTTCCATCATTCTGTTGACATAGTCTCTCCGATATCGTCGACTCTATCTAGTACTATATTTTGAATTTTAAGTTCTTCTTTTATAGCTTTGCTTCTTATCTGATCTCTTAGGCTCATTCCATAGTTCTCAAGGTTTTCATCACTGCTGCCCTCATCATGTTCTTCGTTTCTGTTGTGTCCACTCAATTTCCCCTGCATTTGTAAATACAGTTCTTACGATTTGCTTCACTATCGGTGGATGTAATATAATTGTTTTTCCATATATGGTCCTGCAGATAGTCAGAGATTCTTGAGGCCTTATTCACTTGGGTTCTTACCTCTTGTTGTAAGTTTTTGGCACTTGCATTCTCGACTCCTAAGTATGTATATTACATACACTGATGAAGGAGGTTGTCCTTTTTAGCTAATTTACATCTTGTAGACTCTTTCTATTACCATTGATTCTGTTTTTCTACATATATCTGCATATTGATGTTTTCGGTTAGGGTTTGGAAACGATATAGCAAACGCTGCGGGTTATCCTCGTTATCGGCTATCAAGATTGCCTCGTCGACGTAGCATATCATTATTGATCTCCGTCCCATCTTGAATCCTCCAGAAACAACTTTTACGCTTCCAATCATTTTATCAATAGCTAAATTGAACAAGAATGGGCTCAGATTGTCACCTTGTCGAAGTCCTGTTAGTACTGGAGCTTGTTCGGTAAACACCAGTTGTGTTTTGATCTGCGTTTTGTTGTTGAGCTCTTCTATTACGTTTATGTAATTTAGGGGTGTCCTGTGTTCTCAAAGTATATCAATCAGCTATTTGAACTCTGTTAAATGCAGTCTTAAGATCGACAAAAGAAAGGAACGGGTGTTTCGATATTCAATGGAGTTTTTAATCATTGCGGTTCGAAAGCAAGACACTAGAAACTCACCATTTATATTAGACACAGACACGGTTACAAATATTATTAAATATCCATCGAGCTCACATATTTGGTTAAAAAATTTGAACAATCTAATGACAAGGTAATTAAAGTAACTGAGTTGGCGAATAGCTAATGTGTCAAGGAAATGTGAATTGTGGATAATTACCGCTCCGCTGAAACAGATCGTTTAACAGTTGATCTGATTACTTTATCTGGATAAACTTATGAACGAAAAACTATAATAGTCATTATATATAACATTCACAATCAGTTGTAATAGTTGTAATAGTTTGTCATACTGATATATTCATATTAGATCACCCAATTTTTCTAATATATGATGTATTAAATTCTAAGCACTCGGCAGTAAGAGAATAAAATTTGCAGAATTTAGTATTCCTTACACTTACAGACATTCTGGAACAAAGGCTAGAAAAGCCGAAATGGAAAGTAATTCCCTATGGATAAACCGATGAACGAAAAAATTCACTTATTTGAACTGTTGCTTAATCAGCTAATCTATTTAAATGACTTTGTAAAAGCCGTTTTTTCAAATATAACTGGACCATTTTAGCTTGGGACTCTGGATATACATAAACCAAATAATGAGTGTATGAGGATGGTACTGCTACTTGCAACTCCAGTGTCTTATTAATCCGAGGAAATTTGGTGGAAGCCAGACGTCTTCATAATGCTTTTAAAAATCGGTTAATTTTTATAATGAGACAACATACATATACAAATAAAGTATCTCAATAAAACTGTGAAACTAAAATCTCATCCTCTTACAGAACAGAAAAAACATGGCCAAGATTTTAATATCTGAATAGCGTATATTATATTTAAAAATCGAAAGAGTAAATTTCGCAACTTCCGAAAACTGTTTTCGCCGCCTTATTAAATTTATTTATTCATTCTCACTTAAATTGCTACAGGCTTTGAACTTGGTGTGAATTCATCACTATTAATGCGTTGAATTGGATAAAATACATCCTGATTACGCATCCTGCCTATTATAATACAAATTCTCCCTTCGATTTCGGGCACAAATAATTTGAAGCCTCATTGAACTGAATTATTGATTCCATATTCAAATTCGATGAACACAATACAATTCGAAGTTTTATATCTTTAAACCTTAAATCACCGACGAACGAAAAAATTCAAAGCAGAACCGTATTGTTAATTTGGAATTTTTTCTTTATTTTTTCTCGTACAGGTATATCAGTGAATAAATCTTTCGACTTTATTTTTTATATAAGTGGAAAGATGGGAAGTAAATACGTATTTACTTCATAGAATAATCAATTCATATACAGTAAGCTGTAAGAATGTCGAAAATCATTGATATCTGCTTTAAATTTATCATCTTTTTACATGGTACACTGTGAGTAGTAGTCCAGGAAATGGATCTCAATTGCTAATTTTGCGGCAAATTATTGAATATTAGTTACTTCATATTTTCCAAAATAAATGGAGGAATGAGAGAAGAATTTTACACGGTAGAAAGTGATAGAAAACTTTAAATTCAAGTGATAGATCTTCAAATTCCGTACCAAAATTATTCTAACTGGAACTTACTGACTTTAGAAAAATCATAACTCGAAAAATTGTGATTGTGCACAAAATCAATCGTTGTTTGAATAATTATGAAATTTATTCCATGAAATATATTTCTCAATTGTTTATAACAAAGTTATGCCAATAACAAATTTATACGAAATTTTTAATTATAACATTTCAGCTGTAAAAGCTGTAATTATAATTCCGGAAGATCTAGCCACCCTAACTTTGTAAATGTAAGTGATACCGAAAAACTTCCGTGTTAAATTGAAAAACATAAAAATTTTCACTCCTACACGATAAAATATTTCAAAAAAATATGGAAAGTTCTGTTTCCTACACTTTAAAGTAATTCATACTAGCTTGTTCTGGTTAGAGATCCAGAACATGTTCTGTCATCAGAATTATGCGTTAACGGTGCTAATGAAGTACGTTCAGCATTTGAATACATCTAATTTATGCTAGGACCTGGTCAAGGATTATTCATCTGAAGCACATGCATTGATTTAGACAGAATGTATCGAAAGAAAATAATAATAAAAATTTGATTGCAAAGAACATTTACCAAATACTGGTAACAGTGGATTGAAAATAAACAATGTAAGGTTGAGCCACATTAATATTACAAGAACTCCATATTAATATGAAATAACTCAAGTTGGGTTCTACGTAAACAACATCATTAAGATTTCAAGTAAATAATCTAATGGCACCATATTTTGATAGGAACAGAGAGTTTTAATATGGGAGCATCTTTAATGAGCTAATAAAGAGAAAATAGAAGTATCAATATTAAAATCATGCTCTGAATGAATCAAATACTAGCTACTGATATGAATGGAACGATTAGATCAGGGAAAATGAGGAAGAATTGTACTTTGTTAAATTGAAATTTTGTCCTGTTGCACATGATTATCATAGGAAGACACTGAATTTGATGTTGAAAAGCAAAGCACATGGTTGTCGAATTAATAGTCATTGCCGTACTTTCTCAACTAGACAAAATCGTCGATATATTTCACGTCGCACTATGGCGTTCTCTAAGAATCTTGCGTTAAAGTTTTATGGTGGTTATTCCGGTTACCCTTCGAACTTATGTGGAATATGGTGGAGAGGAGACTGTGTAATATGCACCACCCTGAAGACACCCTGGCACAGTTAATCCATGAAATTAAATTTATTTGGAACAATCACATTTTTATCTGTTGTTCCTGAAACATTATATTTGAGCTATTCTTAAGAAGCTGGGGATCAGCTCTCATACCATATCTTTGTCGTTATGCCCAGTTTTTTGCCCATTCACGTATCAATTTTATCCACGTTTCCCAATGCAGTTTATCACATCCTAAATTCCAAGCTGTTCTCTTATATTCGGAATCGTCATTCTATATCCAAGGCTTAATCGCTTGATTGTTCTTAGCGGTTTCGTTTCATTCGTCCTCATTGATTTTTTTGTTGATATTTTTCTTTTCATATCATTTCTCTCAATTATCTGCCGATCAATGATGCTTTTATCGCTTGAGTAGGTATCAAATTTCTTTCATTTGATATTACTACTTCAAGGCGATTGAATTTGATTTGTTTGTTGTATGTTTTTATCTACAACCAACTGGCATTATCTAATTTTCTCACTTATCAGAAACAAAACTGTTGTTTTAGGAAATCTCAATTAATATTCTTATCTACGTAGCAGTCGGTAGCTAAAAAAGTTGGAAAAACCATTCCTTAAAGAACACCAACTCATTATTGATATCGATTGCAATCAATATGACAGTATGCTTTAGTTTAGTCAGTAACTTTTCGACATATAGTTATATTGCAAACATAGAAAATAATTTATTGTCGGAAGTAAATACGTGGTGTGATTACAAAATAAGTATGATTCTTATAATGTATAATTAAGTAATGTTTGAATTATTAGAATTCAGTGTTTGATAAATTATAATGGGAAACTAGTGCTAAAAGTGTAATTTCAAACTTTTGCTCTCTATTTCAATATACGAAAATTTCAAATCTATTATGACTTAGTGGGTATGACAGTACTAAAAATTTTTAATTGAAAAGAAGTGGCTATTCTAGTATCAAGGACGACAAAT
The DNA here is from genome assembly GCA_026230145.1 of Diorhabda elongata. Taxonomy (NCBI): domain Eukaryota; kingdom Metazoa; phylum Arthropoda; class Insecta; order Coleoptera; family Chrysomelidae; genus Diorhabda; species Diorhabda elongata. Next base: position 42,028,376 of record CM047926.1, read on the forward strand.
TGTCTACTATAGTCATACCTGAGAATTGATAGCAAGAGTAAATATACCATTTTTCGCCGAAGCACTTACTAAGCATTTTTTCGTCGATATATAAGGTGTTTGAAGAAGGTGATCCCGTCTCTAGGATAGATGGAAAACTGGAAAATATTTGGGGTTTGCTCAGTAAAAATTCTTGGTAACGCTATCCTTATTCAAGATAAAAGATGTTGAAGGAAAAAGTTGTACAAATTTTTGACCATTTTGCCGCAACTACTGACAACATTGTACTGAAATTTTATACGAATATGTTTTGGAAGCTAATTCATCCAATGGATTTGTTTGACTCTGATAGAGGGCTCGTACCAAGTAGTATTGAACATAACTTTTTCAATATTGAATTTATTGAGCAAATTTTAAACTTAAGCTTCATTTAATTCTACGCCAAAAAGGTACTCTTGATAAAACTCGATACTGTGTACCATTTTCGGAATATTTTGATTTGAAAATTATGAAGTAATAAACGATGCTGGTATGAAGTAATGATAAATGGAAAGATGGAAATTTCAAAAAAAGGCTTATAACATAAAATAGAGTTCGATTAGAGCTGTTCAAAATTTCCTCCATTTTCACGAATACACCAGTCTCTCCTTTTTACTGAAAAATCCATTAATCTTCTAAGTGATTGAGAGTCAGCTATGAGGTCATTTCAATTCTTCAGGTGAATTTACCTCAGTAGCATAAACTTTTTCTTTAAGATAAGACCAAATTGTGTATTACAAGGGATTAAAATCGCATGACCCAGGAAGCCAGTGAATCGGAGCTTCTGAACCTCTACCATTCCATCGAAAATGGTTACTCAACCCATTATAGGACACCTTCTATCAAAATGGACATCTACGCTCGTTTAGCATTAAATTTTCTAATATCTCGAATGAGTGATTGCTTGAAAAATCCAGGTACATATCACAATTCAAATTTCCAGGTGGAATGTGATAACCTATTAATTTGTTATCTAAAGTTGCTGCTAACACATTAACTTTAAATGAGTGTTGGTAATGTAATGTGAAGCCATTTTGATTTGTGAATTCTCATCACACCAATAGTGTGCATTATGGGAGTTAAACATACCTTGTCTCATAAACTGTTAAACATATTTTGTCAGTGAAAAAAATACATTTTTAAAAATTTTGATTGAGGAATGTCCTTTCTTGTAATGTTTGACAATAATTCCACTCTAACTGGTAGATCGTCTATTGCAGAGGTGGGGAACCTTTTTACAATTAGAGGCCACATTTAAATTAGGCAGCAATAAGAGAGGCCGCATTAGCTGATTGACCTAAGAAAGTAACTTTTGTGAAATTATTATAGTTTTTCTATAGATTCAACAATTTATTGCATTATATGGAAAAAATAAAATATAATACTACAAAATTTTAAATATAATATACATATAAAATACTATAAAAATATTCACTAAGTTAGTGATTTATTTGGCTTTGTTTTTTGTATGACAGTGATTGTATATATGGATCAAGCTTCGTGACACACAGCTTTGATTGATTCTCTAAATGTGCATCTGTAATTTGTTTTCTTAAATTTGTTTTTATTTTTGACATGAGAGAAAATGTTGTCTCGCAACAGTAGGTACTTCCGAAGCAGGAAAGTAAACGGCGAGCATGTTCTCGAAGGCATGGATATTCAATATCATTTTTCCAGATTTCTATGGGGATACTTTTTAGCGTTAAAAAGGGATTTGATGATACTATCTTCCTCTAAATCAATTAACTCCATTTGTAGTTCTACAGGAGCCTCGGATAAATCTATTAAATGTGGTTCAAACGCCAGTTTCATAGCAGGAGTGTTCTCGTCAAAATCAGAAAATCCAAGACACCTACATATTCATAGAATATTTTATTTTCACAGTTCTGCTCATTTTACATTTCAGCTAGCTCCGGGAAAAGTTGTGCAGATATTTCCGATCGACAAGGCAATGTTTTGAAAAATGATAATTTTTTTCTAAACGCTTGGATCTTTTGCCACATTTCATAAATATACCTCATTTCACCTTGCAGGCAAATATTTAAATTGTTTTGTTTTGTCATCATATCAGACAAAAATGTAAGGTTTCTGAGAAATACTTCATCTGATAGATCACATTGTTTGTTTGCTTGTTCTTAATAAAATTTTTAAATTTGTCGTCGTAAAGACAAAACTTTTATCAAAACTTGACCTGTTGATAGCCAGCGAACCTTGCAGTAGTATGGTAGGTCAACACTACACGTTTAATCATCTAAAGAGAGACAATGGCAATGGTTCTATCTAGAGTGTCTTGTAAAATGGTAGATTTTGCGCACAGATTTTGCTGATGCAAAATGCAGTGGAATAGTATCAATTTTTTCAAGTTTAAGTTTTCCTTTTTTAACAAAGCAACAAATCCTTCTTTTTTGCCTCTCATGAAAGGTGCGCCATCGGTACAGACACTGACTAAATTACTGACATTCAACTGTAATTTATTACATACTTCTTCGCAGTTTTCGAAAATATCGGCTCCGAGAGTTCTTCCAGTTAGTGTATCCAACGCAAGTAGTTCTTCGTAACATTGAAAAAATCTTTAGTTATAGCACGAATAAAATAAACTCTACCATTTTGCACAAGAACCTTGTGGAGGCCACAGGTTCCCCACCTATGGTCTAGATCTTGTCTGTAATGATGAGGACGTAGATGTTGCTCTCTAAGTATCCTCCAAGTACTTGAAGAAGACGTATTTGTTTGTCTTGCCACATTCCTTACTCTAACTGTTGGTCACCTTTTATTGAATCACCCTGTATACATAGTGAAAGTAGGCACTAACGTATTTTCTGATATTTGATACGTTCTATTTTTCAAAATGTGCACTCGATTCTGAGCTGAAGCGTATAATCCTTCTATTATCAGTCATGTCAAAAAATTAATTCAATTTTGGAGATACGCTTTGAACGTAAGGGTGGTTCGATTAATGGTGCTAGTTCCTACAGCCGAAAGAGATGTAAAAAGAAAGTTCTGATTTTGATTTATTATTAAACAAACTAGAGCTTCTCTAGTACTACTTCCTATATTTCTTTGCTGCTCTACTGTTTTAAATGTTTTGATACTTAATTGTCGAAAATTTCTATACTCTGTGACAAAAAATGATTCACTTTCAGTTGAAGTGTACTATGTAACGCGTGTGGTATGTATATTATGTAAAAGGAATTGTGCCGCTCTTTGAGAATTTTTATATTTCCACATAATGTGCTAGTTTTCTTTCAGCGATAGACTATACACATGATTCTATGAAGTTCCTTTCATAGTTAGTAGTAGGATAATGAATAAGCATCCAAGACCTCTTCCCACAGATAGGCCTGTCGCGCCTCACTTCAAATTACCAGGCCGATGTTGTTTTTAAAACCGATCATACATTATAATTTGGACGATTTTGACATCACTAGTGTGAGTAGTGGTACAGATTATGTGGCATGCAGTTCCATTCTCTTCCATGCGACAGCGGCACTCCTGGTCTTCCATGATATTCATGATGTGTCCGTGTCTATTTATCTGGTGGAAGATCTAAGGTGAAAGACATGTACAACCAAAGATAAATGTTAAAAATAATTCAATACAAGAATGTCGTAAGCGAAGACCGCTCAAGATGAGAAACAAAAACATTGATTGGGAATTGGGAATTTAAATTTATAATTTGTGACAGGTTTTTATTGAAATCGAAACTGCCAAACTCAGAATTTCTTAGCATGAAGGCGCACGGCGACGTTTCTCTATAACTGTACATCAAGTTTCAATTAGAACGATCACAAATCGATAGATTGGACAAAGGCAATGAATTATCGTCTGATCCCACATCGTCAGTAAATTTTCTTTATTTTTGTATAGTGTTTCATATTATATTATCAATCAATATCATCTAGCAATTGCAGATCTAAGTATTTCCGTAGCAATAACCAATAACAATTCCACAGAATAAGTACTGGTAATTTATAAGCAGCATAGTAAAAGGTTTATTTTAAAAATATGTTACGCTACTTCAGTAGATATCTCCGTGTTGGAAGGCACTAAATTAAACTCACATATATTCACAATACACATATAAATCGCGATTTTGACGACAAATCGAATAAAAACTTTCTTGGTTAGTCACGCAACAAGATGGTAGTTAGCTCTGCGATTTTGCTTACTCAGATGCGTCTATGACAGACCTTAACACCGTTTCGTGTCGATGTCAATTTCCAGAAAAATTCAATAAAATTCAAGTAGGTATGTACTACGTCATTATGCGAATAAGTATATCGGATATTTTTAAAAGTGTTTCAGTGATGAATATGAAACAAGTGAATTTAATTATCTAATTCTTTCTTATTTTCCATCATTATGAACGACGTCATAAAAATGTACGTGTACTGAACGGCTATAAAATGGACAACCGTGAAATTTATGTGCTATGCTGATGACGCCGCGCTTCTCTTGTTGCTTAGAATGGATAATATCGATTCGACTGCATTGCCAAATCAATTAATATGATAATTTCGGTCCATAAAAATAAATACATGACACCATCAAACACACCATTTAGATGCAAACTGAAAATTGGAGGCAAAGTTATCCAGCAGGAAATGGAGTTCAAAGACTTACAGATAAAGATCTCCGGTTGTCGCAATGTCAAATTGATGGGCAGTCTGCAAAAGCAACAATGTTTAAATAACACTGTAATATTGATTTATTTATCAAGGCACTAAATTTATACTTTTTGTGATGAGCCGTTTAGCAGACTAGTGGTCATTTCAATTGAAACAGTTTGGATTTAATTTAGGAGAAGTCTTAGGTAATAGAATCCACCCTCTTTGCTTAAAAAGGAAACACCATTGTTGAGTCAGCAGCTGATTTGACATATTTTATGAGAGCAGGAAATTTGTCGCATATCTCATTTATTCAAGCGCTGAAAAAAATAGAATTTTATTCTCATCCAAGGGAATACCAGGATTTTGTCAATAAAAGGAAGAGAGAGATTGAGCCATAAATTGGAAGCTTTTATGAATCATAGATAATAGATTATATAAGAGACTGGAAAGCTAAACTCAATCTTTGGGAGTGGTCCAATCACGAGAAAGGAATTCCTTGATTTTCATGCCATTTTACAAAGGATGAAATATATATTTTATCCATTATAACAATGAAGATACACCATGACCATACAATGCAACTACTAAGAGACAAGGACCTTGATCGCGGATATAAATATGAACACTACATTACAACCAGAAGCTAAGATGATAGAAAGAGTATATCGAGTGAAAACGCAGTAAAAAGTAGTGAGATAAGGATACATCTTTTGTCTGGATCTATTCAATCTCTCAGCTCAGATATAATCAGCAAGACTAGAAGAAATAAAAGATCGCAGTATAGCTATGAAATAATCAATATACGATGACTCATTCATTTTATTAAAAAAAAAAACGTAGTGGAAAATGGTGAAGAATAGAGGCTCTAATGGAATGAAATTAAAATGATGCTTCTGCTTTCATCAACTTTTCGGAGGTCGCGTGAGGACTCTCACTCCGCAGCTTTATTATTTATTGGATAAGTCCAGAGTGCGCTTGCATTTGAGGCTTCACTCAGCAGTAGTTTCTTTAAATAATCTTTTATTACTTTGAACAGTTAGAACAGATATTCGTCGCAATTGGTGCAGTTGTTTTATGTGTGTGGTGTTTGTGAACTTTTAGTCCGCGTGCCACCTTTCATTACTTTTACGCTCATAAATATTAACTTGGGCATTCTTTTTATTGTATTCCATGCCGGTTTTTTCAAAAGTAAGCAATTTCTTCTTTTTTGAAAGGTTAGAGAAGCAGCACAGTTAATTGCAAAAATTAATGTCTGAGTGTTTAGCTGAAGATGAAAAAGATTAGGGCTAGAGTCAAAAGATAATGTGGAAATTTCAAAAATTGTTAGTGACAACGATCAGGACATTATGGAATCAGAGGCAAATCAAAAAAACTGATATCGGCGCGGTGTTCATTGGCAAAGACGACACTACCATCTGAATATAAAACTCCCAGACGTCGAAGAACACGGAAAGCGAATCTTATCAAACATTTTCCTGGTGTGAAACCATGTAGAAAAAATTTAACAGGTTCCTCTTCCTAAATATTATTGCTACATACGTCAATCAACACATTTAATCGGAACAGGAAAATTATCAGAGACAAAGAGATGCCAAAACCACGAATTTACTTGAAATTAAAGCATGGATTGATCTTGTCTATTTAGCAGTGTTCTAAATTCTAATCCTGTGTATCTTGAGGAACTTTGGAACAAAAATGGTATTGGTGTAGAACTATTTCGACTAACGATATCGCAACCAAGATATTGTTTTATTACTATATGTGAGGTTTGACGATTTGAGAACTACGTACCACACCACAAGTCGCAAAACTAGATTCGTTTTGCGGAAGATGTAGTTTCCGTCAATATATTCTTAGCAAACCTGTTAGATATGGTATAAAGGTTAATTTGGAGCAAGCAGACCTAACCAAAAGACGTCGTGACTATACTTTATGGACCAATACGTGGCTCTGGAAATCTGAAAAAAGATTTTAACCTAATTCTTTTGGGTACAATAAAAAAAAACAAAGGAGTTATACCATAAACTTTTTTGACCAACGAATCGATGTGCTTAGTCTAACATGTTTGCATTTTAACTAAGTGCTACGTTAGTGTGATTTATTCCAAAGAAAGGGAGGAATGTTTTACTAGTATATAGAAGTACTCGCAGATACCCGATAGTAATTTTACATTCGTTGCTCAAGCTTGGTGGCATTAAAACTTTTGTTGTCAATGCAACAACAAATCCACCTAAAATATTCGAAGAAGCGAGTTCTTATAAACTTTGGCTTTCCAACTATTTATTATTATGTACTTTTTTACTATATATGTGTTTATTATTGCTAATTAAGTAATCTGATACCTTCTTTTATGAAATTCATTCATAACAGTACAAAAAAGTCGGGAAAAGTCTGGATTTTAAGATATATTGTCCACACAGGTGATAATTTTCGTTGTAAATTATGAGAAAAAAAAGGCAAACACAAACAAGCTTGGTTGTTATCGTATTTTCTACATATATCAGTTTATATTCATTTGGTCAGACACATCTTGTGTCAATTTCAATTGAGTCCCTAGAAAAATTTGCACCAGCGTGCTAAAAATCGCATACTGCTAGGAAATCCATATTTCGTATGCCCTAATTTCAAAACGATTCATCCCATCTAAAATTTCTACAATAATTTATAGACTGGTTGAATTTAATATTAAACACCTTATATCGAAACTCTGATTAAATCCTGTGAAATACCCTCACCAGCACGCTGAATGTGTATGTTTCGGCAAAATATGACGATGTTGACATGTTTGTTGAGCTTATGTGAGTGTTTCATGGGAGTTAATTAACATTCCGTGTTATGAGATTGATGGTGATTCCAAATAAATTTAAAATTGACAGAAGAAATGGGGGTTCAGACAAATAGTTTCGATATAGTTAGATATATACCGGAAAAAGTGAACAGTAGTTCCAGACGTACTGGCATTAGTATTTCACAGGGTTTAATTAAAATTTTATTTTATGTGATAGTAAATTCAACCAGCTTTCAGGAAAGGAGCAGAATCTAATTGAATCCAATCGTGAATCGTGATCTTATTTTTGAGTTGGGGCCTAAAGTTGCCGACAAACTTAGTTTTGTGGAATCGTGCAATGTCTTCAAGTTAGTAAATGAATCAACGCGTGTGGCAGCCTAGCCTAAGAGTTAATTTTCCTAAAATTAATCGTCTATGCTCATAAAAAATATATTTAATTTGCAAATTACGCCGAAGTTTATGGAATGGTTCACTTCACTTCACTAATTTTTTAATTTATGTACACTATAAGTTATTGAAAGTTGTTTGTGTTGTGTTCACTAGTTCACTACTAATTTCATATATTAGAATCGACTTAACTCGACAAAAATATTTCTCAAGCCACAATTTAGGATACACTACTTGCATTTACCCAACAACCCAACTTAGGAGATTAGGGCAATAAGCTTAAATAATTATTGAAAATGTATTGTAAACTATTATAACACTTCATTTATACATAACGCGGATATCATTGCAACTGTTGCAAATATTTCATTATAGTCGAATGAATATTTGTGTGATAGGGGAGACCAACCGGGGATTTCGAGATTTACTAAAGCGCGGCAGATTAATATACAGGGAGATACCTTGTACCCGTTAAAGTACCTTCACCAAATATATACCCCGTACATAAGGTGAAGGATTTAGGATCAGATTAGTAAAAAAAATTGATCATCAGAAATTCTCGAGCGCGTCAGATTAAGGTAGGTTGAGTTAGTTACATGCTAAAAACTGTGATTCCAATAATCTGACAATTTGAGAGTGGTATTAAGTTAAAGTGTGTATTTTGTGGTGGAACTCTTTACAAAAAACAATTAAATTTACATTAGAAACATTAAAATTTTTTGTCAGATTAGGCGAATCCCTCTAGATAATCGTCAGATTATGAGATAGCACGTTTAGAACCTGAAGATGAACCATATATATCTTAATTTGACGTGCTTGATTATTTTAAAATCGTGAATTTTTTTTCCACAGTGAATGTGAGCTTTTTTTGGTGTACTTTAGAAAATCTGACGCGGTCGATTAAATTTTTTTTTTAATTTTCAACCCTTATATAAAACCACCGACATTCAGCAAACGATCAGATCAACATACATATTAAAAATTAATAAAAAATCATATCTGACGCGCTCGATAATGTCCATGCAACAGTATTTTTTTAAATACTTAAAAATCTATAGCCGCTCGAGTAAACCCCCATTTAGCATCGAGGGCTCCCCTACTATATTTATTGCGTCCTCTCACTTATTAGATTTCTCGTGGTTTTAATATCATGATGAGAAATAAGAAATTTTGAACAATTTGTTTGTAGAATAAGATGATTACTATATATTGAGAAATCTTTTTGATATCCAATTACAATATTTTGATTGAGTTTCGTTCATCTCTTTTAGTTTCTAAGGTCTTACAACTTTAAGGTTTCTTTCATCATCTATTATATCATAGGTGATAGCTACTTTTTAGTCTCTACGTCCCACAATTTATATTCTTTTTAGTCGAATTTTTCAAGGAAAAATTAGACTATTACGGTAGGCAAGACTGGACGAAAAATGGGGGGCACATCATTTTTCCCATGTTTTTAAACCTCCTGAACACGATTATGGTGGTTTTTCGAATGTCTGTAGTTTATATTTATGTCTGTTTAAGCTACAATTTTTATTTTCGTCTCCCGAGCAATTGCTATGGGTCCGATTTGGTTCAAAATTAGCATACACGACTTTTTTGGCGGCGGATTGATGTTATTAGAGTTTGGTTGAAAACAAATGAATATTTCGAGGGGTCGCAGTCCAAAAAAAGTGGTTTTTGACCTTTGCTCACCTCTGCAGGTCAAACGAAAAGCGACTGAAAAATGAAATTTCACATGTAGGTTCAATTAGTTGCGAGATGATTTCCTGTCTAAGGTCGAAACTTTCCATCTTCACCCCTCTCCATTTTATGGTCATTTTTGTTATATTTTCTTATTTTTTGGCCAGAAAAAGTTTAACTAGAGGTTCGAACTTCGCATGCAAGTAGGGGTGATGTTGAAGAATTGTATTTCTCAAGTTCAAAGTTTTCTTCTTCAGTTCTTCTAGCACAAAACGCCCGAAATCATTTCGATCGTTGTAATTGTTCAACGGGACCGCCTCTTATTTAATGAATAATACGAGTATGATCGTTGCTAGGGTGATTTTTTTTACTTCCCATTTTCGAAATTTCTTGTCATTATGACAATTTTTTCTTTGTTGGTAATTGGAATTGAACAAGAGGGTTCGAGATCACCCCGAGTCTATTGAAATTATGAATTTTCATTCTCGAGAGAGAGAGAGAGATAACTTGTGAAATGAAAAGTTATTGAGGAATAGCAAATTTTCCATATAAAGAAATAAGATTGAGAATCGATATCATTTCCAAGAAATTCATTTTATGGAAAGATTTGTTTGTGTATTAGTTTAATTCTTCATTCGACAAAAAATTCGACTTTCGTGATGGAGCTCTGCTGCTTACGGCGTTTTTTATATTGAGATGAGTTTAAAAGATTTTCTATCTAATTTTGCTAATGAGATATACGTTGTTTTATTATTTATTAAGGCTTTGGTACCTTATATCGTTTATATATTCCAACATAAGTAGCGTCACGTATGACATTCACAGTTGAAACTCAACCTGGCACTGCAAATAAAATGTAGCTATTACATTATACCTAAACAAAACCCCTTGAAAATGTGAAAAAAGGATACGAAGATAACAAGGTAGTAAAAAATAATGAATAAGTACAAGATATGAAGAGGAAACGTTATCATAAATAAAATGGACAATAAGAATTGCAAGATAGATACTTTCATCAGAACACAGGGGTTTCAAGTGTGTTCAAAAAATCGAGATTTTCTCTATGTTTCTCATTGGCAGTAGAACAAAGTTGAGCTAAGGAGAGTTACTGGTATGCTTACTGGACTGTCCGGTGAACTACCACCTGAAGTACATTGGGGAAACTCTCAACAGTTCCTGTTGCTTCTGCAAAGAATCAATTACATTCAAGCTTTTTAAAGCCAAAAGAGGTAATATCGCATATCCCTCAGGCAGGTAGCCTGAGGTAGCTCAGTCGTTGCTGTTTGACTACTTTGAAGTAAATTATAGGTTTGCTGCAAAATTAATTATCTTTCTCTTCAATTTAATTTACTTTCATTATTTATGTTTCTGTAATGATTTGTATAAATACTTCTGATTGATGTTATTTTCACCTATCACAAATTTTATTTATTTCACATGTATTAAAGTACGAAAAGAGGCTTCTATTGGAATATTCACTTATAATCAATTACCAATAATCCATGTTTCGAAGTAATTATAATATTTATTAATAAAATCAAATTTTCTATTTCTATCTCTTATTTCGACTCAAAACTAGTGCAACATAGTGGTAATTTAAATTTAAAATTAAGGATTTCATAAAGTTACTTGGATGAAAAGCGAAAAATCTTTCATACGATACACGATACAGATATTCCATAGACTGAATCACTCAACTTTGAAGATAGTAAAAATAGTTATATCAGAACTAGAACACACTCAATACAAAAATAAACGTTTCTATTGCTTCCCTATGGAGCTAGTCAGTTTTAATACAGCGATTTGTAAAGTGAAAACTGTCATATCTCATAATTCATGTAATAGATTTACTGGGTTATAATCAATAAAAAAGCTTTCTTGATTCCTCAATACAATATTTTGTTGTTTTGTAAGCACAAAAAATAGCAACAATAACACAAGACAGAAAAGCAATATACTCTTACTATCATAGTTATATAAGTTGAAGAATCAACAACTGGGCCATTATTTCTATTTAACTACTCTCACAATACTTATTGATCTATTGTGAATTATTAAAGAGGAAAATTGAAAAGTTTCCCTAATGTTATGTTCATTCTCGTCACTATAAACTCCAGTTATATATTAATGAAAATAAACCAACAAGGCGTTCCCAATCAATGTTATAAATTTCTAGGTTATGTTCTTGGTTTCAAAGCGTGTCATAAATTGGTTTGTTTACATTTTGGTTAAATTTTTTTTTTGCCTTACTCATTTGTTCGGTTGTGAGTGAGTTAGCAATTACTTTAATACCTCATGTTCTTTTCAAACTCTAAACAAATGGATCTATTTGATGTTTTAATATTATATTTTTGATTGGAAAGGCTCACATGAGCAAAAATATTTAATTGGACCAAGCACAGTGTCTACAATAAATATTTTTTGTACTAATTTTAAAACTTGATATTAACAATTTCCTCCTGCTCACCAAAAAATACTCATTTTTTGCTATCTATTTAAATATTCTTGGATCTTCATTATATTTAAATTCCATTCTGGATTTTTTCCCAAAAAATTCTAATATAGAATGCGTCAAGTTTTCGGTAGTAAAAGATCAAAACAAGGCTTCGATATATTTATTTTAAATCGTTCTCATACATTTAGATTATGAAATTTGAGGTTGTCAAATTTGATTGTTTCCAACCACCGCTAATTGTTTTTTATTAATCCTATGTCAGAAGTGAACCGTTTATGCTCGATATGACGAGTTGATAGATTTTTCATTGAATAAACTGTTATTGAGCATGAAAATTCAGTCCGTATTCTCGTTCAAATAATATATTTTCATTTTACAGTAAGCTATCTCAAACTTTATTTCATAACTATCAGTTTTTCTATTTTTGGTATTGGGCAAGTGGGGGGAACCGGGTTATTTATTGGTCCTTATTTCTTTCGCGGGTATTCAACAGCTGAGCTGTATTTGGAACATCTTCGTATGGCAGGATTTCCGCATCTAATTCCTGCATTTTTGGATCCAAATATAAGGGTAAACTTAATCCCCATTATTTGGATACAACATAATGGTGCACCACCATATTATGGTCTCAATGTATTGATGATGAAATAACTCTTATAACTTCGCAGATTATCGAAAACTCTAAAACTCTAAAAATCGTTTCAATTATTTCTTTGAAATTACGAAATATCCAACAAAATCCAAATGGGTCAGATTGGATCAAGTAGCTTTATGTAATTTTTATATTTGTTTGTGAATTAAATTCAATTACACCTCATTTATTCTCTACTGAGAAAATATTCATTTTATTATAATTAATATGAGCACAAGATTTTTTTTTCACATTTTTAATAATAAATACCTTGGTTAAAACGTTTAGCTGTGGACACTTATTTTTATGAGGCCTCCCTTAGTGGTGAGGTTTATCTGGATTTTTTGTATAATTAGAAACTACATTAAAAATACTTTTTCCTGATGTTAATCATTCAAATGAGATGAAATTTCTACCATTTCACACGTTCACAGTTAGAATTTTTCTAAATGATGATCAAAAATCATAAATGAATGAAAAGACTTTATAAGTGTTTCAATATGTCGAAAAATATAATAGTTAGGATTTGATGATAATATGTGCGAATTTTTGTTGATGTAACATGTGCTCGAGTTGGATAGAAGTTGCTTATTATTGTATTATTTCTCAATAATTCCAATAAAGAAAGGGGTTTTCGATATTAATATTTCTTTAAAACTCTGACTTTATAATGAAGTTCGTTATTTCTTCATATCACAATCCATCGACTGGGATATGTTACATCTAAATGTTACCTAGGAGCCCGACTGAAGTAAACTTCAAATAGTCTTCAAGTAGTTTAGGGAGATCAGAAAACTGGTGTAAATCAATAATTTCCCTCAAAGAAGAAACAACATTGAAGACACCGCACTCCTCTACTAATTAATTTTAAGACTTTTTCGTTTTACTCTCATAGATATTTTACATTGTACTTTGACCAAGCCCACAACTGTAAAGAGAGTGGTTTGTTTTACTCGTGAAAATACTAGGTATAATCTGAAGGGCAACGCTGAGTAACCAAATGTAGAACTTCGTCGAAGATCTTTATTATTGCCAAAATGTATCACATTTTGATCTGTTTGTTTTATATTCTGAATTTTATCTTGGTTTTGAGTTGTATTAGTGTTAAAGCCAGGCGACTTCAAGTTTTTCCCTCTGGTTCATAGCCTGATTTTAGTTTAATACATGTGTTAATTCACGGTTATTGTGATATGCAATGATATTCTTCCTCCACTGGGTTCTTTCCTAATATCGGAATACACCTCCAAACTGATGAAACGTGAAACGAACTGGAGAATCCAATTTATTTTATCTTAGTGTATGTATTTTATTTTTACCAGAATATATATATATATATATATATATATATATATATATATATATATATATATACCACGAAGCCGTTAAATTTCTGTATAAAATCTTAACAGGAACAATTGAACCCTTTATAATAGCCGAAAAAAACAACAAACTGTAACTAACTGTAATGACAGTAATAATACAATTAATACATATAACCATAGCATCCAAGCAAAGACCTATGAATTGAATAATGATCCTATAATATAAACTATGTCTCATCAAGCTTGTTAAGATGACAAGAACAACTAATTTAATGTAACAAACAAGAACCCACGAACGGAACTGCGAATTTGAAAATTTTCTAATGGAAAACATCTATCTTAGAATTTTAGTTTTTCAGTTTAATCGATTACGTTTGCGGAAACTTAGGTATAAAGCAGGGGTGCTCAAACTTGAACTGCTGGCGATCTACCTCAATATTTTTAGACTACTTACGATCGACTCTAAGAGGCTGCAAGTATGTGTGATGCAGGGTTGTCGTACATACACGATACAGCCTACCTACCTAGGTACATTATTTTAGTCAAGGTTTGGGTTAGGTTTAGTTAGGTTGTTCTCTACAATATCAATGAAAAAACTCATAGTTATTCAAAATTGCGAGTTTATTGGTTGTTACAAAACAAAAGAGTTACATATGGTGTTAAACCTAACTAAAGAGTGGCTTTGGATGTTGAAGCGTGGCACTGAATGTCCTCAGCATACTTTTCATAAGATGGTACGTAACCACTGAGTGCTAAATGCAAGCATGATGACATATGATCGTCAGTTAGTCGATTGCGATATTTTGACTTAATTATCTTCATTTCAGAAAATGCAGACTCGCAAAAGTAAGTTGACCCAAACAATGCCAGTTGTCAGTTGAAGGGCGATTTGCCTTCGATTCGGATATTTACCTTCAGATATAAAACACCAGAAATTTGTATCAGATGCTGTAGCTATGAGATGTATATCTGATATAATCTGCACCAACTCATTTTCAACAGAACATGAGTTCATATTAAACTGACTTGCTATTTCAGTAGCTAATTCCTCAATGTTTTTACATGAAAAAGGATAACTCATAAATGATGCTATATCTTCCAATTTACTGCAATCATAAAAACGCATTTTGAATGGTCCCAAAATATTTGATAATTCAGCCTCATACGTATCATAATTAAACTGAGGAATCCTTGCTTTCAAAGACGGAAAATGTTTCAGATCCTTTCTTTTCAGTTGATCTATCATAAGTTGCAATTTACTTTTGAATGCGTTTACTGCGCTAATCATCTCAATAATAGTTTTACCTTTACCTTGAAGCTCCAAGTTAACGATGCTTAAGTGGATTGTGATGTCAGTCAAAAATACCAAATCAGTCAACCATTTTTCGTTTTTCAAAATCTGAGTGTCATCACCTCTTTCCCTGTCTAGAAAAGCTGTTATTTCGGGCAATAATTCTTGAAACCTTTGTAGGAACTTTCCGCACTCAACCACCTGACGTCTGTGTGAAGAACTAAATCAGTGTGGTGTTCAGCTGACTCCCTATTTTCCAACTGCAACTGAAAGAGCCGCCGTTGCAAGCTACGTGCACGGATGGAATTCACAATTTTTGTTGCAATGCCCATAATTTCCTCCGTGTTTAAAACTTTGGAACACAAAACTTGTTAATGTATAATGCAATGGAATGAAAAAAATGGGAAATTCTTCATTAATTCGACACAATGCCACAAAACCGTTTCTGTTTCCAGTCATTGCTGGTGCTCCATCGGTTGTAATGCACACTAATTTATATATTGGTAGCTCGTAGTTTTTTACAAAATTGAAGAAAACTTCAT
This sequence comes from Diorhabda elongata, assembly GCA_026230145.1. Classification (NCBI taxonomy): domain Eukaryota; kingdom Metazoa; phylum Arthropoda; class Insecta; order Coleoptera; family Chrysomelidae; genus Diorhabda; species Diorhabda elongata. The sequence continues at coordinate 42,044,103 of CM047926.1, forward strand.
ATATATCTTCGCCACGGGTCTTCCCCATTCAGAGGAATGATTGTCAAAAATTCTTCCTTAGCCGACATGTCATTGAATACCATCCGAATAGAAATACACAGCTGAGCAGTGTCTGTCGTATCGGTGGATTCGTCGAACTGTAAAGAAAAGTATGTACATTCCATGATATCATGTTTTAGTTTATCTGCGATGTCCTGACTCATGACTTCAATACGCCTTGTGACAGTCGGACGAGATAACTGAAGTTCTCTAATAGCAGACATGATTTCTGTTTTATTTTTCAAATCTCCAAATAAAGTCTCACCCGCTTCAATAAATGCTTCCTTCACCACCGATCCATCTTCGAATGGTTTCTTGTGTTTCGCCAATATATGAGATATTTTAAATGACGTGATCGTAGCAGCTTTTGATTGTTTGGCTGGTCTTGTGAACATGGTTTGTTCTTTTTTCAAACAAGATATAAAATCACTTACTTTTCGTTTTCTTAATTCACTCTGTGGCGGAAAATCCTTTTGATAGTTTTTATGAACCGTTTTATGATGCCTCTCTCTTACCACGCTTAGGTATTGCAACTGACGCACGACAAATAACACAAATGCACTTATCCTTCACCATACAAAAAAAAATTCTTCCTCCCAATCCTTATTAAAATGATACGTTTTAGATTTCTTCACTGAACTCATTTTCCACTATTTAATAATAAACTTTGTATCGACGTAGTATCGCTATCAAGTTACAATTCAGAATGACTCCAATTCATGCAAGCGCAACATTTATATCGGCGTGAAAGAAAGTCTCGAATGTTCCCGTCAAACGCGCCGCCCGAAACTAGACAGTACAGTCTAGTCTAGATACAACGCGGCTTTTCTTTGACAAGTGCCGCGCGTTACTTTGATAAAGCCACCTTTTGCCGCAAGCAGTGTTATTTTATTACGTAATACATTTTTGTAGTTTAGTTACCTACCTACTTATTAAAAATTTTTTTCTTCACGAGATCTACTCAAAAAGCACTCGCGATCGACCGTTTGAGCACCCCTGCTGTAAAGTATGATACGAGAATAAATAAAAACATCACTCCCATATTATTTTGCTGTTATTTTATAAATAATATATGCTATATACTTGGTAATATCACCTGAAAATGAATTTTATGCAATGAAGATATAAAGATTCTAGGGTTTTAAAAACGGGAAATGAATACTTTATTCTACGAACTTTGTTTCTAGAAACTCCTATTACTAATTACAAGCGTGAGAACCGACAGAAGTTACGAAAAATAAATTTCAAATTACAGACCGAGTATTGCATGCTAAAGTTTTCCTATTTAGCACTAACTTTCTCAGCGCTTTCGAGAACCAAATGGTACACAAGCAGTAAAAGTGTGTACTTCCTCCACTCCCAGATATACCAATACAAGGCGAGGATTTGTTATTCTACATCTGCTTTCGTTTGGAAAAATTTTGGAATCGGTGGTGAGGACCAAGTGCTTGGATTATTTCTTAGGCTAATTCCTTTCATTAGATTTTTTTTTGTTAGGAGTTGATATATTTCGTTCAAAGGAACTTTTCCTCTGTTATCTATTGGGAATAGTGAAGATTTTCCTAAACTAAAAACAAATGAGTTTCTCAGTGTTTGAAAACTGTAGTTCAATGGTAATTCTTCAAAATAGAGATTTGATTGATCGACTTCTTCCGACAATTACTGGTACTGATACACATTTCGGATGATCACCTTCCATTGCCAGACAGGGTTTAAGTGGTATATTTTCTGAGTACAGTATAGTTGGCCTTCAGGGAATTAAAAATGAACAATTGCACTTTCATAGTACGAGTAAAAAGTTTCCAAAATTTGAGGAATTGATTAGATATTTCGACCTAAGATCCTCATAATGTAATGGAATGTTCTTTATCATTTAGAATTTCTATTATGATTTCAAGTGCCGGAAGAATTTGATCAAGATAATTTTTTATTAACAAATAAGTAGAAAAGTCATTAACAAATTTTCCAGAGGAACTTAGATCATTTATTTTTCTGTTATTTTTTTTCGTTTTGTTTTATTGTCGTCTTTAATTTTTTGTTGGTTAATAATATTTGTCGTTTAGTGTCCTGGGTCTTTCTGATTTGTACTTGAAACAGTAGCAGGGGCATAATCATATAGTTTGTAGTTTTCTGCATCTGAGCTTCCAGATATACTTTAGTATGTTGTTCCTAAACGATTTATAAATCACTCTCTCAATTTAGTTTTTAGTAATTTTTAGTAATTGCCGTGTATGAAATAAGTTTTTTGATTTGATTTGTTTTTAGTAATACCTGGGTGAATAAAATAAAATAATAGGTTTCTCACAAGTTTCTCTCATTTCCTTTTGGGGTGGTTAAACTTCAATCTAGTAGATTAGTATATTAGCGAATAAAAAAAATAGTATCACGACAAATTAAGTAAATTTATTGATTGTAACACTCATAGAGTGTATATAGATAGAGGAAGTTAAAGCAACAAAATTGGAGTTTTATTGAAATCTTCGATTGAAATGGGAGGTTGATAACAAATGAATTTCAGAATAGTTAAATTAGAAGTGACCACTGTGCTACAATATGTAAACAGATAATTATTCAAAATGTAACAAACCTTTTCGCATGCTCTAAGCAAATAATACAATATCCAATGCAGCTGAAACAGATAATTATCCCCATTTTATCGAAGGTAGCGCTTTCAAGTAAATCTTGTAAGGTGACTTTGCACCCATTGAATTCAGATTTGTTAATGCGTAAGCCATTCTTCATCTTCATCGGTAACATGGTTTTAAACTGTCTCTTGTAGTTCTCTTCTGGTCTCCACTATCAACTTGGTTTTTTACTGGAGCCTTTTATTTATTTTTCTAAACAAATTCACATCGAACACCATTTTACAAAAGGTTTCAATTCATTTATAAACATAAATCAATTTGTAGAACTTCAATGACATTCGAGCACCAAGGGATTTGCAGGCGTCTAGAAATTCATCAACTAATTGTTGATAGTTTGTATCCAAAAATCCGCTCACTACAATAACAAATGCCTTTCATACTGTAAGTTCCTGTCTGGTGAGCTTTTTTGCAAAATTGTCATCGTGCAGCAATTCTCTTATTTGTCGCCCAATAAAAATTTAATTTGGCATTACTCAACTAGGGAAAGACTTCTCTAAAGTATTTGAATCCATCACCCTCTTTATCCGTAGCCTTTACATAGTTTTTCCTCAATCCAAGTTTAATGTGAAGGGGGGCAGAAGGACATTTTTGAGATCTACAAGGGGTATAAATTTAACATTTTGAGATCCCGGTTGAAACTCACTTCTAGCTTGTCAATTTTTTTTTACATAGTGCTGATCTACTGCCCGACTGTCCCATAGACAGCAAAAGCATCCCATTAAAATTCCAATCATCTCCAGGTCCCACTTATACGTAGTTAATTTTGCATAAGTTTCTTCCATCTTCGCAAAATTTTCAAAAACGTCGCTCTTCTATCACGTACATCTAAAAAAAACTTTCTCTGTTAGTGCATAAAATTTTTATCAAAGAAATGAAAATGAATATTCGAATGAATTGAAAAGAATTTTTGAACAGTGTTGAGATATATTTAGTTTAACTATTCCAATGAATTCGATAATAAATTAGGAGATAGTGGTTTAGATTTATGTGCAAAAAGACTTTACCATAAATAAATTCACTACTATATTCATACCAAGCCCTCGGTAGATAGAGTTTTTCCCAGGTGTACTAAATTTCATTTCTAGTTGCTCGGGCGTCGGTGAACTGGGCAGTTATGAATTCTTGTAGGGTTAGAAGAGGCAGATAGTATATAAATCCAGTTAATCTTCTGTACCTCCGGAAAAACACTTTTAATAAATGAATAATTGATGAAAAAAGGTTGTGCAGGGATAAAAACAGTAGAAACAGTTCCACAACAGTTTATTCATTTAACAGATAAATGTGAAGAGCAAAATCTGAAATTTATCACCTAATGGCGTGAATTGAGGAAATATTAAAAGGATATCGTTGGGTCTTATTGAAGTTAGGTGTCTATTTTCTACCCTAATTAATTGTGATTGTTTAACTGTAGTATATTTTGAAGGGAGCTGGTTTTGATTAATAAACACTATATGTATCTATTCATTCAAGCTAAATTTATAAATTTTTGATTTTGCTTTCTACCCGATAACAATATCTTTCTGATCAGATAGATAGATAAATAGATTTTATTGCATTTAAATAATATACAATTTTTATCACAAGAATTTCGGTCTTTACAGAACAAAATGCTAAAACATAAACAAATCAATAGTAAAGTAGGATAAAACTAATTAAAAACATGTACCTAATTCAACAAGAAAAAAGTATATTATTTTTCTAGTACAAAGGCCCTCAGCTTCAAAATAGAGAAGATAATTCCCTACTTCATTATATTTTGGACATTCTAAACATAAGTGCATTCATGTTTCGGTCCCATGAAAGTTACATCGGTTACAAGTTGCAGTTATATATATTTTATTATTATTCTAATAGTTTATTATTCTCTGTTCGTCATCTAGGGTGAATTTCTTCTTCTTCTTCTTCTTCTTATTTTAAGACTATGTCTTGTGTTTTCAAAGAGGCAGCCTAAGTTGTGACTCCGAGGACCAGCTCTCATACCAGCGCTTTGGTGGTCTTCCAGGCGGTCTACTTGTATTGGGTCTCTTTTCCTTTGCGATTTTCGTCAGTCGATCGTCGTCCGTTCTATTGACATGATTTCTCCATGCTCTTCTTCTAGTTCTGGCCCATCTCACTATATCCGGAACGTCACACATTCTTCTAATTTCATTGCTCCATATTCTGTCTCTTAGTGTTTTCCCTGTGATTGAACGTAATGTCTTCATCTCGGTCGTTCTAAGAATCCGCTTAGTAGTTGCAGTCTCCGCTCTCGTTTCTATGGCGTATGTCATTACTGGTCTGACACAAGTTTTATATATCCGTGTTTTGCTTTCGATACTTAAAAATTTATTCCTTCATATCACGGTTCGAAGGAATCCCGATATCCTAGATGCTGCTGTTGTTTGCGTTTTGACTTCTTGTTTCAAATTCCTATTGCTCGTGATGTTAACTCCTAAATATTTAAAAGACATAACCTGCTCTACACTTTTATTATAAATTGCCAGTTTGCATCTTCTTGGTTGATGATGAATTTCTTTTTATATAATTCTAATATTTTATTTAAAATGTGTTTGGACTATTGTACAATAATTCTAGCCACATGTTATCACAACCGGCATAGTCGAAGTACTGCCTAACTTGACCTCAGGTTACATCATCTTACAGATGCTATATTTTCAAATATTCAATTCATGAATCATTGCACGAATGGTTAATGGGAACTGCTTATCATATATTATATTTCACTGATTCAGCCTCCTCTTTTTTCGCCAGAGTTTACTGAATATTAAGTCACAACCTGTTGCTAGACAGATGTGGAGTGACGAAGTGTTGCCGATATTTGTCTTAATTAACGGAGCTTAATTGCTACACTTGGTGCTTAGGTGTCTATTGAATATACACGTGTGCAAGCCTTAGCAATTTTCAAAAAACATGGAATAATAAGACAAGATCAGAACGATCAGACCCCCTCCGTCGCAGTGTTGTTGAATAAATGGGACATGACTAAATTTGAATGGTACTATTTTGGGCCGTAACATATAAAAACAAATAATTTCAATTGTGAAACTGAATTAGATCCAGGCACTACGACGATACTGTATGAGGTCTGCGTGCTTACAGGGCGCCCTAGACAGGTGGTGTAAAAAACGAGTAGTGCGTTGGGTATCTAGATCTCTTGTCTATGCACGTTCCAAAACATGTTTCCGTCACTATTATAGTATTTGTGCAGTAGCGGTTTGAAGCGAACGTGTTTTTCCTCGTGCCGAAGACCACGTGTAACGAAAAACAGGAGCAACGAATCAATCTCAAATTATTCGTTAAATTGAAAAAAAAAAAACTCCGACTGAGTGCGATAAATTGTAGGAAGATGCGTATGGGGCCATTTCATTATCTCATGCGCGTATTTTTGAGTGGTTTAAGCGCTTTAGTGAGCGCTGAGAGAGCAAATCACGTTATCGGGATGACTGAATGGGTTCCAGAGAGTCAAACTGACAACCAGATTTACTATTTGTTAGTTTTTCCCAACACTGCTAGAACTAGATCGTGAAAAACCCGATTTAGCACCAGGATAACGCATCTGCCCATAACGCGTAACTGTGAAGCAGTATTTGGCCAGTAAGCGCACTCCAATGCTCGAACCGGCGGGTGTACTCACCAGATTTAGCACCGTGCGACTTTTTTTGTTTCAGAAGATAAAATCTGCTTTGAAAGGGATCCGATTTGAGTCGATGGAAGCGGTAAAGGAAAAAACGACAGAGCTCCTAAACACAATTACCAAAGAAGACTTCCTCCGGCACTGCTTCGATCAATGGAAAAAACGTATGGAAAGGTCTGTGACGATGAAAGGGGAGCATATTGAAGGGGAGCATTCGAATGTAGAATAATTTTGATAATGAAACCCTTTTTTGTAATATAATTTTCTTAATAAATGCAATTCTATTATTACTTCGGCTAGCTCTCATTTATTTAAATCGGAGGCATGAGAGCTTGTTTCTTACTGAGTTCCTGTGTTTATATAGGTTATAAATATAAATTAACTATATTTACTTAATAATTTTGCATTATAATCGAAAGAATTTACTAGTTTTTTAGTTTAGTTATTCAAATATAAAGAGTTACATAACATTTATGACCAACTTAACCATATAACTCAAAAAACAATAAACGATTCAAAATCTCACAATTTTTTTATGTACACATGTATAATTGCTCTTTTCATTGGTACCAATAAATAAAATTCAGTTTACATTCAATTCCCCTCAGTAAGGACCCAAACGAATATTTTTTTATTTCTCAAATTTTTAAAATTAAACTTTTTGGCTTAAAAGGAAACATTTTTCCACAATCTTCTTTCTTCATAGTGACATAATATTTATATCTACAAAATTTATCTAATAACTTATTAGTTATTGAATATTCTTATTATGTAAACAGGTGAATAATTTATATATTTTATTATCAATTTTTTTTTAAATGAAATGAATGATGTAAACACATCCTATTATTAACAATTACAACCAAACCATAGATTCTGATAACCTGTGTTATTACAATATTTTTCCCATATAAAGCAAAAAAATTATAAATTCAAGATACCCAAGAAATCAGTGAATGGAAGATAAAGATAAAGATAAAGATAAAGAAACATTGAAAGAATGCTAGTGTTTTGAGCTTTCAGACTAAACAATTTTTTGGAATTTGGTATAGATATAATACGAGTAATGAGCTATTTTTTCCCACAAAAGTAGAGAATCTTTTATAAAATTTCCTTATTAGAATTATTTTTCTAATAGAAAAAAGTGTGATGTACGATAATACTCTGTATAATTTATTACTTTGTTCGAGATAGCAGCATTTTATACACGCAATAATGTTTACTCGGGAGTTTGCTCGAGCTTTTAGTTTACTTAAGAGAATAAAATACATATAAAACACGCATGCAATGTGTTATCCACAATCACACTGGGATTTCATCGTATGTCATCAAAAATGATTTTTCATTTAATCTTGCAGTAGCTGTTTTTATATCAATTAGCGTTAATATTGACGCTAATTATATCCGGGATGGAAAAGTAAATTGTAACAAAAATTCTGAGAGAATTTTATGTATTAGAAATATATCTTTATAACTAAAATGGAACTGAGAGAACTCTGAACACCAGTTCCAATTTTGCTTTTTTCTCGATATTTATAATTTCCATTCTCAACCAAAACTTGTTATGAATTACGTCTATACATCTTCATACTACTCTGTCCCTTGACTTAATCCACCATATTGTAATTCCAGCTTTTATGAAATGAACAGTGGCATATTCTAGGCTGTATGATTCTTCCTTTATCACCCACTTTGACGCCTCCATAAATTTTCCTCATGATTTTTGTTTCAAATCTTCGTAATCTTCTTTTGTCGTACTTTATCAGAATCCATGTTTAGCGCGTCTTAAAAGTTTGTTCCTCGTTAGACTCGGAATTAGACTTGAAGGTTATTCTCTTGAAGGTTCAGTTATAATTGCAAGGTTTACTATGTTGGTAGTTTTAATCCCTGAAGCGCGCTTCTTTTTAAATATTGTACCCCGTTGTATGTATGTTGGTACTTCAAGCAAAGAGTGCAAAGTAGATACTTTGAAATTGTATCACGAAAGACTCATAAATCGCCAGTGGAATTAATGATGTGGTTATTTTAATAGCGTATGAAACCTAGAGTTACAAATAAGAACTATTGGATGTTCCTATTCTTCTAAACAGTTTTTAAACCGTGGGATGGATTTATACCCGATGTGTCATACTTACGTAAGTTATATATTATAAATATTCACTATTCACTAATACTAAACACACTAATTTATTCAAAGACACCGTTTGGTTTGCTTCTTATTATTCCGATGTGTTCACTAAGACATCACATTATTTACTGACATTCACTGCTAAACTATCACTTATTAATATCCAACTGCTTTCTAGATAATTCGGATTCTGAGAACTCTAGAATGCCGTAAACAATTGAAAAGTCCTTTGAAATTTTCTTCATAAAAACAGTCAAAACATAATGTAAATTTTAGATTCTATTAACATTTATATCAGTGAGCTAGTTCGTAACACTATAAAGGCCGCTTTACATAATGCGAGGCAACGTGCAATGCAATACAAGACGGAATATTTCTCTATCAAAAGCATGCGCAGATTAAATTTAACTAATTGTTCCATCCAAGATTATCGGTTTAGTGCCACTTTATTACGTGTAAGCTGCAATTCTAGGTAGACATGAGTTTCTCCTCAGTTCTTGTTCTATTTTCCTTTAGAGTTTTTCTAATTTTTCCCCTTCTCAAATAATTTTTGTATGCTTTCTCGTCTAATTCTATAACTAAACTCATGTTTCCCTATGGTTTATCTAGCCAATGTCGAGCCTTACGTGCCTGGGTGCTGTTTTCTGCTCATCAAAAGCAAGGCAACAGCAGATATAGTTATTGCCAGTGATGTACTAACCGTTTTTTTCTTGTTTAAACCGCCTACAAAATATTAATTAGAATTTGAGGTTGAGAAATTGTTTACTTTTACTTAGAGTTTTTATTAGTGGTAACCATGATGCGATGGCAAGAGACTGGTGTAATGTCAAGCAATGAGGAATATTCGTCTAAGAGCAATATTTTAGTCTTGCTAGAAATTGCATACAAGGTGTCTTGCATCTCATCATATCAATCGGCCATAAAGAACACTCAGTGAATATAAAATGATGTTGTGATGAATATTTTCAAATTTCGGGGACGACAGGTAGATACAGATACATAGATACAGCCAGCAAAATTGGTAAACTAATTGTACATTGGATATTCAGAATCTAAGAAATACAGAGATTGTTCTATTTTAGTATCTCAATTATTTTTCTGTATATTTGTTCTCAAAAATAATAAATCAATCCTGATTATGAGATAGCATGAATCAATTTAGATGAGGTAATGAATGAACTCACAGTTAAGGTTTCGAAATGAATAACATGTGAATGTTAGATTTGGCAATATTGAAACCCGATGTGAATCTCCCTAATCCAAAATAATTTTAATCCACGGTTGCCCTTGTTCGAGATATTTGAGTTTTTGAAGCTCTCCTATGTAAAAATGGCAAAACTGATTTAATATTATTGGTGACAGTACATCTAAGCTGAATAAGAAGCTTTTGTTGTGGACTACCTCGGAATGTTTTTACTTGTTTAATAACAGCATTGTAATCAACACTTTAGTCAGATCTTGGGAGCGATCTTGAGAGATATTCCATCATTCTGCTTAAAACAATGATAATTATCTTTGCTAGTACATTCTAAATCCAATTTTATTAGTCAATTGGCCATTTAATAACATTGATCTCTGAACGTAATCTACTGCAGCCAGTAACAGGCAACATAACTTGTGAGGATAGTAAGACACTTGAATAAAAAGGAAAATAAAATCAGTATTTATCCTTTAATTACTCTCAAAGAGTGAGAGGATTAATAGAAATAGCAAATATTTAATAAAAGATTTAACCAATTGCGAAACTTGGTCAGGTGATTATGGAATGAACCAGATACATAAGTAAGCCTCACACTCCTTAAAAAATCCTTATGAAAGTAGAATTAAACTATAGAGGATAAGAGATAGTAATCACAAAGTAACCGCATTGAATATCTTATTATGTACTTTTTGAGGAATTTTATGGGATAATATAATGATTTCTGTAGAAACCTATTGGCTTTATATAATATCTATTAGTTTAAACATAATTAATGTGTATTATTCCAATTCAGTCCGTAAATTCTCCTGTTTCTACCTGCCGGATAATTTCGTGAATACCCGTCCATCACAATTAGTTTATAGGTTGTTGAAGTCCTTTTCTCCATTAATTTGTTGCTTATACATATTTACGAAAGAATTATTTTATCCGATATCGTTAGTTATAGATAATTATAATACTAACTAGACAAATTTGAATGAATTCATTTTCTATAAATTGGCTGACAAATGAAATATTTCTATAACCAATTTCCTTTCATGCGTTTTGTAACTCACTCAATTTACCAATTCTTCAAATTTGGATGTGTTCATATTCTAATGAATCATTTGAATAAAAGATCACATTCTAGTAATTAAAAATATTTGGAAAAATTTATGGATGCTAAGGTCAGAAGAGGTTCCGAAATTGGAAGTGATATTACGTGTTGGTAATGAATTAAGAAACGAATAAAAACAACAAACACATAGAAGGATACAAAAGGAGAACAGTAAATAGAAAAAACCGCATATTATAAACTTATTACAAATAGAACGAGATACCAAGAAATGATAAAATACATCATTGAAGAAGACACAGTGAATGAAATTTGAACAGAAATACAGGAATAAATGCAGGAGAAAAAATAAGTCGAACAGCAGGACTATTTAGCATGCAACAAAAAACAATTAATTGGTGCTCGGTGCCATAAAACATAAAATTACAAAGAAAAAACGAAAAAAGTGAAAAACCCAATAACCAGACTTTGAAAAATAAGGAAGAAGCTGGGAGATTATTTGAGAAATCAAAACAGCGATAACTTGGAGAGAAAATGAGAAAAACAAGTGATTATAATAATAAGTCTTTAATAAATAAGAGAAGAAAAAGAAGATATAATAACAAACAAAGGTGCTATTATAAAAAGGTGGAGACAATACCTAGAATGGAAGGATATAAATGAGGCGAAAACAAATATATTAAGAGACAAGCTGGATAAACAAACATCTGAAAAATAAAAAAATAAAATGAGAGGAGAAAAAATACAGCAGACCATACAGAAACAAATACTGGGGAAGGCTCCAACAATTATAGAGAAATCACATTACGAAATAATGAAATAATTGAAGCAGCTGTAGAGGAACAAACAACGCAATGACTTGCTCAGCTCGAACAAGCCTTAAAACGGTAGCACGGCATCAGTATTGAGCTAAGCTTCACCCTTTTCGTGTTTACTGTGCAAAGTAAAATACATATATGAACTTCTTCATTTTCTCAATTCTTATATTTGAAATTTCTTGAATATATACGCTAGATCCCAAATCGGAGTACTTCTATATATGTTATCCAATTTTTAAGGTGAAATTTGTTGAATAGAAACCAGTATTCTTCAAAATAGTACGAGTACGATTACGCAACACAATAAACAATAATCTGCGGTATATACTTCGACCCACATAGATGGAAAACATAATGGCTGATTGATTTCCTTTATTATGTTATTCCGAAAAGCAAAATTACAACAACTCGCCTCTCTACTAACTAACTAACAGTTGTGAATAATGAATTTATATGATGGAAGTCAGGTAAAAAATTTTAATACGCTTCTGTTCAAGGGTTATTTGAGAAGGCAACAAGCAACTTGTACATTATGACGACCCCTTCTTTCAGTACGTCACGTACTACTTTATAACCCATTAGGGGAATTACGCTGAAGACTCCCATGAATACATGCCGATCATTATAATTCTTGCTTAAGCAACGAGACATTGTGTGCTAAAAATAAGGTATTTATCAAGTTAAATGCGAAAACGTAGACTAAGGATTAACACCGAAAGTTGTAAGAGAGAACTACGTTTTATCGTAGAAAATTAGTATAATATGAATGATGTAACGATTGTCCCAGAAGGAATGGCTCTTGTCCGTATTAATACTTAAATAAGCGCTGAGAAGAGTGGAAAGTAGAGCTCTTTTTGATCTAGATAGTAGTAACCAAGTAACATTCACGCTAGAAGATAAGCTATTTAATTTTTCAATAAATCTAGTTACGCGGAAAATCAAAGGAGATCCAATCAGCTATAGAAAAGCTAAATACACATCTCCAAATATTTCTTATGTTCGGAAATACTTCTAAAAAAGTGTACATATTAAGCAATTTTCTTCCTACGGCGTTTGTAGATACGGAACAAATTTCTTCTCTAAATGAAATTTCATAATTCACGTGATCGCATTGTTTTTGGAGTAGCTGCAGCAACAAACTTTCAATCCCGATCTGGTGACCTGGCTAACCAAAAAAATTTACACTAGTTCAATATATATATATATATATATATATATATATATATATATATATATATATATATATATATATATATATAACAGCTCAACAGGCATTATAGGCACAAGGCTTGGCGTAATTCTACTGCTTCCCTCCATCTAATTTTTTCATGGCTGCTTCACGCCAGATCTCTATTCCTATTCTCTCTAAATCTTGTCCACATTCTTCTATCTAATCTTTCCGGGCGCTCTATATTTCATTCTGGTTATATGCCCCATCCAACGGAATCTTTTTGCTCGGACCACATATCCCATCTTGACCATACAGTACTTTGATCTCTGCGTTCGTTCTTCTTCTTCTTTTCCACTCTCTCGCACTCCTCCGAAAATCCTCCTTAGTACTTTTTTCTCCCATATGTTTATTTCGTTTGCTTCTTTTTTTTTTCCTGATCCAATACTCACTGCTACACAGCACCGTTGGTTATATAACTGTCTTGTAAATGCATAACTTGGCGGCTCTTGGAATATCTTTTGTTCTTAATAGTCCTCTCGTCAATCTTTTGGCTTTATCAAGTCTATGCTACTTGTTTTGCTCTGTCGTCACTTTTAATTACTATATATATTTGGTCTTTTGTCATTTCTGAGAACATATTCTTTCGCTTTCTTTTTAAAGAATAGGTCTAGCACCTTTTTCGTTGTACTTATAGGTACCACATCATCTGAGTATGTAAGGATTTGTGTTTTGTTATTGTTAATCTTCCCCTTGGTTCGGATGCCACTACTTCTAAGTATCATTTCTTAGATTAAACAGCACTGTTAATAGGGGGTCTCCTTGCTATAAACCTCTTTTTGTTTCTAACTTTTCCGATAGGCTTCCTTCGACAGCTACTTCATTCTCGGTGTTATTCAGTGTAATTTTTTCCAAATGTAATATTTTCAGCTGCAGGATTAATCCTTGGTCATAGCTATTGTTTAGGATTGCCTTCAGTATGAAAATTTGATCACTAGTTGACTTCCCTATTCAAAGCCTCCCCCCTGATACTCGTCCACTTGTTCGGTCAAGTATTTGTCTAATCTATTTCTTATGATTCTGACTAAGACATCTAACAGAGTGATACCCCTATAATTCACGTAGTCTGTCACATCCCCCTTCATATGTACTGGGTAAATAATTGCGTTATCCCATTGGTTTGGTATCTACCCTTGTTCCCATATGTTTCTGATCAAATTATATATTCACTTCCTTAACGGTTCACCACCTTCTACTTTACTCATTAACTTAGAGTCCCATATCTCCCGGCACTTTTGCCATTCTTCCTATTATTTATTACTTCCTCTACTTCTATTTTCGATAGATTTTTCTCTACCAAGACTGGTTCATTGACAATCTCCTCTTCTTTACAATCGTCTTGTTCCCTCTTGTTTCAACGTTTATCAGTTCATTGAAATATTCCCTCCACCTGTTCAAGTTTTCTTTTTTCTTCCTATGAGTGAGCCGTCTTTGTCTTTGTCTTCTTCCTTAATCTTCCTAGTTGTTTCTGTGTGACATCCTTGTTTTCTCAATCTCTGTATATCTGTCCACTCCATCTCGATATTCTTTCATTTTTTTGTTTTCCAAATTAGTGGTCATTACATTTTTAAACACACAAATAACATTTGAAGTAACAGATACATTTTTCAGGTATGACATTGAACAAACAAATACAACCTCTTTCGATTTTATAAGAATTTTTATGTACGATTTACATTTTTTAAATCCACATTTTCCACCAAATCCTTCTGTTTTCCAAAGATGTTTTCCGCTAAATTTAATTAGACATATTTAATTTTTGAAATTCATGGAAGGATGAACTTAAATTTCAAAATGTATGTTTTGGAATGTAATTTGTATGCTTAAATTATTGGACTATGAAAGTAACTTCATATTTAATGATCAAATAATTGAAGTACAATAAATATTGTGTGTCGAGTGTGGCAAACACTCTTCTTTTCTCATAAACGTTGTGTGTATTGATGGAATATTTTATCTTCTATTCAAAAACGATCGTGGTCCTTTTTCAGTCGCATTTCCTGAGTGATTAGATTATTGAACATCTCATTTGGTTAATTTATTTATACACTAAATATGATACTACCTACGTTTTCTGGGACCTGAACCCTTCTGTGGTATCAGCTACACAACAATGGTAAAAGCACTGGAAATGGAGGTAGCTAGGAGCAAAACCAATTATTGAGACAACATACATGAGCTGCAAAGACTCACCTGGTGAAGTATAACCAGAGAAGATATGCTGAATGTATCAACATGAATAAGAATAATCTACAAATACTAACAGGAGTCCTATCGCCTCAACAAACACCTGAAGACGCTAGACTTAGCAGATAACGCGGCGTGCAGATTTTGTTGCACAGAGGACGAAACCTCTATCCACCTTCTCTCGGTGTGTAAGACATTACAGATCTTCAGAGCACTACACCTGGAGCCTATGAAAGACGAAGATCTCTGGCGGCTACAGCTATCCCACATTCTAGACTTTTTAAAAGCAATGGGATTAACAGATCAGCTGTAAACACTGGGTTTTCGCATTTTAATCTGCTGTTACTTGCATTATTATTATGTGGAAAATATTCATTCGAAAAAATTTTTAAACTGAACAGTGTTATAAAACTTCACAGTTGTGGGAATAGTTCAAAGCTAATACTTTATTTTGCTTATGCTCCAAATTTGTCACTAGAAAAATCATTACCCGAGTTGGTGTTTGGTTTGGAAATATTGTAAAAACTAATTATTTCCACGTTTTTAAACAAACTGGTGACTAGCAGCTACCAGTAAACGATTTCTACTTTCGATTGGAATTTCGCAATGTATATATCCAAAAACTACAAAAATAAATAACTTTGTCAAGAATACTTTTTTCGGACAAGGAAAGTATACCCATTATCACACCATCCGTGGTTTCACCTTCTTGTTATTTCAACAACAGTTTTCCTAATTGCTGAATAGGGCACAGATGAAACCCTATTTCTAGAAAAATGTTTGATACAGATCTATGTTACGAAACCTTATAAAAAATTTGGTTTTAATATAGAACATTGTCAACATTTTTCAAATTTAACCGCTGGTGTTTAATAATTTGTTACTGAAATTTTGACGCAACTTGTCTTGAATGATTTATAATTGATATTCAATATCACAATACAAATTAGAGGTGAAATGGGGAAAAATTATTCGGTCCATGGAATGATTGATGCTAAAAGTAGCCATATATGATGCTGATGTCCGGGGCCATCAATTTCTGTAACTACCCTATAAATAATTAATAAAATCCATAAGCTTTTTCTGAATTGAAATAAATGTTTGTACACTCATGGGAGTCCAAAGATGTGATATTTCTTTGTTATTCAGAAAAAGTAGATGCTGAACCCAAGAAAATGGATGAATAGTTGAAGAAAAGGGTTTTATTTCATCATGAATGGGCTTCCACTATTGTTGCTGATCTGATTCCGTCAAACTACTTTCTGCTTCCATACTGCCTAAAATGGCTTGATGGAAAATATGGAAACTCGTTGGAAAACTGTGTGGAGTTGACATAAAGATTATGATGGAAGCTAAAATATTTCTTTCACAGTGGAATAACTTATTCATTAAAAAGTAACATTTCCGTCAAACCGACCTCGTAAAGGGATGATCATTCTTAAGTTAGGAAGGTATACTACCAATTCATTCAATTAGTTTTCTCATTTATTCAAGATACAACATGCAATATAGATGTAAAAGAGTATATTCGAGCATCGTGATTGTTATTGTATCAATTTGTTCTTCACTTGATTAACTCATTCATAGGAATCAAAACAGAACTAGAATGCATGAAATAGAAGAAAATATTTCAATAGATCTTTCAATATTTTTCCTAATATTAATGTCATACATCCCAACAACATCATTTGACACCTGTTATTATGCGGAATGAAGTACCGGTAATTTATTTATAACTTGAGATCTGGCAACACTGCTCATCTGCCTATCAACAGGCACTCGCGATTAGTTTGTGTTTTGTACGTATTTCTAGGAAGATTGTTTGTTGTGGTTCACTTTTTAGTAAAATCAAATCAAATCAGAACCATCTAAAATATCCCACATATCACAGTTGGAGTATGGAGAGAAGTCTCTGTCAACACAAGTGCATCAGACTAAGAAAAGCTGTTCAAAGAGTAGGTTCGATTTCTAGTAACTCTTTTCTATGAAAAATTAATTGGATAGTATCTTGTCAGTATTTTGGAGTGGTGTATGGCACGTATTTTCCCAAAACCGTATCGTGCATTAAGAAAACGTCGCGGATCATTTCTCATTGATGGACAAGAGCTTTTGGAGAAAAAAGGTATTTTCAATTGAACTTGACATGTTATACCTATGCTTCTGATCTAACCAATGGTGGTTTGAATCGTGGAATCAACATTGAAATGATTAGAATGAGTTGAATAGATACCATCCTTTCCATGTACTCTTCAATTATGATTATCTCCATTTAGTTTCGGTTATAAGAAGTTTCATTTTGAAAATCGCTTTTTTTCCGAATCTTCAGAACACGATTGAATGTGCATTCATTTAAATAGAGAATTTTGTTACTAGAACTGTAAGTCGACAAATTTATATAACACAAAAACAAACTTTCCAAACTTGTAGGTACCTCTAGTTTATGTAATGTATTATATACATGCTTTATTCAACTACACAAGAAAGTAACGATATTCTATACACAATACCTACGTACTCTGTATTCTAGTTCAGATTTAGTGTAGATGAATATACCCCGAAGCTTGTTCTTGTCTCGAACGGCGTTGTGATACTGAGCCACATTCATTGTATTTACCCTGTTACAACACGGTTAGATTCATCCTGTTGTGAGATAAAGGAGATGTTAACAGGATTCGCCCTGCTTCAGGATCAGGATGCAGAAAACGTTTATTAAAAGGGATTATTGTGTAAAATGACAGTAAATTACTTTTAGAAAAGTACGAAAATCGTAAAGTGGTTTTGAAAGCTTTTAATAATGTATTTAAATTCAGTTATATAAGAGTGTATAAATATTTCTGTTTCTATCTAGATAGTTGGCAATATTTCCTTATAACTCATCTACTAGTGACTATATCGTCAAGTTTGGCAGTATTAGCTGAATAACATGGTCACATATATGAACAAAGAGAATCTGTGTTCAACTACTTTTTTGTTTGAATGAATCATATACAATATTGATGTATATTCATTTTTGATTGCAACTTCAAGCTCCTCAATATTTTCTAGTTTCGTCTTGGAAACTCTGATTTTCTCATAGGTACGATATATGAAGATTTTGGAAATTGGTTGCCATACAATAGATCCACCTCTACCTATCTATTTGGGTGGAAATACTCACGAACAAGTCTTTTATATATAAATAAGAAATTAGAATACAAAACTAATAATATTTTTGATAAAATTCTCTCTAAATAATGATCATACAGTCAGTCAAAGTTAATTTTTTTGTATTACAAATTCTGATAAAACTTTTGAATCTGTCAGTATTCAATATTCAAAAGTACTCACAGCTTAGTATAGATTATCTTTGTACACTAACATTTCGCCTGCGTAATTGAAAATTTATGAGGGTGCTTGGTAAAAAAAGTTACAAAATACATTGAAATAGCTTGGGAAGAACTTAATACAAATGGAAATATTTGTCGGAATTTAATTCACAACATGCCAAGTTCAGTAGAAGTGTTTGAGAAAAATGGATTTTCCATTAATAAGTAACAGGTCGTAAGAAGCTATCTTAATCCTTTCAGTACAGGAGACGGATTTATCAGTCAATTTATTGTCGAGGTTTTTACTGAAATCAGACGATAAGCAACCAAATTCGCTGTTGTAGTATGATTTGTTTCAATATTTCCTTTCTGTACCTCTGTTTGGGGATAACATCGAAAGACCTCATCGTTTTACCTTCTTTGATACATTGTAGATCACTATGTGCATTTTTCCTGATTCACAAGGAAAACAGCTTTTGGCCAGGTCACCATATCAATTCAATTTCTTCGATTTAGAGAGATGGAGTAAAAAGAGTATTTATTGTTATACATACAACGGCGAAAACAGATTTTTTTGTATTAGTGAGTGATGAACTTATTGCGGTTTAGTAGTCTTTAGGAGAAAAAAAGAAAAAGATACTCTTACGTAATTCAAGCATACCTTGTAACGAACAAATGGGTTTGAATGCTTAGGATTTACCCTATGTGGTTGGACTGAGAAGGATAATAATTATGGTTTGTAAATATTACTTAATTTACTCCACTTTATGTTGCCAGTAACCGACAATATTAGCTCTATTAATTATTTTTTTCATTAGAATCCTTTCAGGAAGACAAATTTTGCTACATTCCGTTCAATAATCAAATTTGTACTTTTCCTCAAATATTTGAAAAATGTAATTGTCCATAAAAATTGACAGTAAAATAATGTATTTTCCCTGCAAACACGACGTATTTGAAGAGCACTTTTTGAGTTTTCAACTCAACAAATCCTAAAAGCATTATACGTATCAAAAGTTTTAATACATTACAGTTATGTACCTCTCTTGTATTAAACCGTCTATTAGCCGAGATTCGAATAATAAATACCATCCGACTAGCTATCTTTATATATTTAGATCCACTACTTAACAAAACCGTGCGAGAATTTTCCTAACATTATCGGTAGATTTAGGAAACTGCCAAAGTTTAGCCTCACTCATTCCTAAACCTAGTACTATATTATAACAACAAGTATTTAATTTGATAGTTTTTCTTTCAAGAAATCCGTAACAATATACCTGATTTGATTATTTCATAAAATATCGTCAATCCGATTCTGAATAATTCATAAATTCTGTCGTTAACTGTAATATCAGAGTTTTCATACTTTTCTTGTTACAATCGCTCATAGATATTAGGAAAAAACGCTTTGACACTGAATATATGGAACGTCGACTTTACTTTCATTAGTATCATTGATTTGCTACTTCAAGCTGAATGAAGCGGCTATTTATACACGCTACAAAAACGACTGTTATCTAGGTACAACTTACCGAGAACTAACTTTCCTCAGTTCAAAACTTTCTTTGTATTGTCTTTTTTGCTGCGTCGGCTAAAACCCACGACGTATAGGTCGGTCTCGACAATTTCTATAACATCTGTTGTTTTATTTACTTTGAAAATTTGAGAATATTTCTTTATCGGATTGTTCAAATTTCTGATATCTGAGTCAAACAACATTCAGTATTTCCCTTAGCTAGGCATAATTGGTTGATTTGATTTTCGAATGTTATTCTTTGTTTGTTAGATTATTCCATTAATTATGAAAAGGTTTTTTGGTTACAGAGTGTTTTACAGTGAACAAAGCTCGTTTCGTGGTTAGGTGCATATAAAAGGATTCCAGTGTGAATTAAACAACAGTTTTTACGGGGGAAAAAAGAAAAGAAAGGAAATATTATCCTGGAAGTGTTCTGTTCCGTATTAAACTGGTTCTCAACTCTTTAAAGTGGATAATCTGGGACGTTCGGAACCTTCAATTAATTTAACAATTCCTGAAATGATTGATATATCGGAGCCCTTGTATTGATTGCCGAATATATTTACAAGAGTTAGCTGATGGACTGAATATTTGAAACCTATGAACCAATGTATATGCTATATCTCACGTGAAAGATAACATGTGGAAAACATATCTAAAACACGAAATCAAAAGCTTACTCGCATTAAAAGTTTAGAGGAGTGTCTTCAAAAGTAGTCCAAGTGAAAAGTTTCGTTGATGTTTGACGGGAGATGGAACTTGGGCATAAAAATTTCGTTCGTAAACAATGGACTCCATCCGAGGAGCGTCCGTCTTGTTAAGCGCATTATATCGAAATAATTTTGTTCTATCACGTCAGTGCAACTGCCCAATCGACAGTGTTGCGAAGAAATTAGCTAAAGTGCATTATGATCTATGGTTTCATTGGCGAATATTCACCTAATCAAGCTTCCTTCACTACATTGTGCTCCCATACATAAAACAGCTCGATGGTAATCGATTTCAGGCCAACGCGTATTATACAGAAGATCCTCTTGAAAAAAATTGTACCTTGTTGGACTAATTGTATAAATATTGTACAGTCCACCCTAAAATATCAGAATTTAAACCAAAACAGTTCAATAGTTAAGGATATTTATTAAGTTCGATTTTAAAATCAAGATTAATAAAATTTTATGATACTTTTGTGTTACAGGCCAACAAGAATACACGTTTCTGTCACACCCTGCCATATTAGAAGTCATATTCCAATTTTATTATCAAAACTGTAACAGTTATGTACAAATTCACATGCTCTATGAACATAAACATAAAAATAATAGATTGAATTCGAAAAAAATCAACGAGTACCTCTTATATTTATATTATTTTAATCTAAAAATCAAGATCGGAAGAACTAATTTGAAAAAAAGTATTTGGTTATTGTCATTAGATCAAATTTTATATTGTATGTAGATATAAATGATAATATCTGGTTACAACTTACGTATCAAGAACTGGAACTAGAGGAATGAAAAGCGCGACGTATTAGAAAGATAATGAGTTTTGAGGACATTATCCATAGGAATTTGTGGTTAAATCTGTCGTAAATGATATATCCACATTCAGTGAAAAGCATTTGCTTGTGCTACATGACAGATACATATACAAAATGTTGTTTAGATTAGGTGAGCTTCTTGGATTTGCTAGAAATTATTCTTGTATGTTACTTCAAATGATGAAAGAGAAGAATGGATTAAGCGATAAGCCAAGTCAATTTTTGTGACCCGATATCTGGATAAGATTTAGGGCTATTTTTCACCTCTGAATGCATTAAAATAGAAAAAAAAACGGGTGCTTCTTTTTAAAAAAATAAAGAAATTTGATATTTATGAAGTTAAACTTTGAACAATTTTTATACACACTCTGTATAAAATGAAAAATTTTTCAACATAGATTCAATGATGTCGGACCTTTCTAAAAGCAACCGAACAGAAAGACCATTTACATATCCTCGTACAAAAATCAATTATAAGGGTCTGCAACGGTCAACTTTTTAAGAAAAAAGTTAATAACTCAAAAAGTATGGATTTTTCGAAAAAAAATTTTAGACAAAACTATACTAAAATTTTACTTGTTCAATTTAAAATAACTAAGCTACAGTCGATTTGCTGTTCTACTGGAAGTCGGCCATCTTTCAAAGTATTTTAGTTGAAAAGATCGTATCCGAAAACCCAAACGTAGAAATTTTCTGGTTTCTAGTCACGCATTGTGGTGGTCAATGGTTTTCTGTCATTCTATGGGATACAAATCAGGCAAAACCACCACAGCTTGATATGGACTTGGGTTATCATTAATAAAAATGAACTGGGGGATTCTGGTGGCATCCCTGGTGATGTTTCCACCCAATACAATTAAGTCAGTACGGCTATTAAAACAAATTCTACCTACCCAGACCATTACTTTACCTCTTCAAAAAAGGTAAATTTCCTGAACATGCCATATGAGGGTTACAATGAATTTTTTTCATATTTGTCTATTTGTCTACTGATTTTAAACAGTCCATTACGAGCCACATCTATGAAGATTGCGTTCCTCCATTCATTACGCCAAAATTGGTGTTCCAAGATCAAGCTAATGTTTGTTGCCTGTAGTCTCCTTAAATTAGCATTACGAATTATTTTCGCTTATAACATCAATGAAGAATAATTTTCAGTGAAGATCAATAATTGGCTGTCGAAACAATTATAGTTGTATCTGACATCAAGTGTCTCTTTGCAAATTGCACTACGGAAGGCTTATTGCTAAAGGTGCTATGAAGCAGTGCATTCAGTATATTACAAAATAGTAGCTGAAATTGCAAACTGTATGTAACGCATTATTTCTACAAGAAAGTCCGCTACTTCCAGGGATGCATTTACCCGTTTTATACATATAATATTGAACAAATTCTAACCTGAACATAAAAAAAGTGCATTCGTTTGAAGTGACAGGAACCTATCACTTCGAGTACTTTTATTAATAATTGGAAAATGAACTACTGAATCTTTTTTAATAAATATACACTTCACAGGAAAAACATCGATCGCCGAAATTCACAATAAACAAACAAGACACATTTCATGGCCTAGAAAATTCCTTGTGTAATATCATTTTTTTATTGACTGACTTTGATTAAAACAATGTATATATGCAAAAAATAGAAAATAATAACGGAAGACGATTTTATGATTGCAATTGATGTATCTGCGAGTTATTTAATCCCAATTTATGCTAATGGGGAATTTCTTAACATCTTTGAATTACACTATTAATTACAAAACGACTGGTTGTGATTTGATTTGCTAGTAATTTAAATTTTTCATTAATTTCATTTCTACATAGCGTGTGGATATCTCCAAAAGCTTCACCAATACTACTTTATTTTTCTTAATAAATGCATAATTATAAAAACGAATCATGTTGATGTTTATCAATGATAGATTTTCCGTTATTCATAGATGGATATTTTCAGGTACCAGTCATGTCTTAGACTCTACATATAATCTGAAGGAAATGCTCATTAAAAGTTAATCCTTTGTTTTGAACGTAATAAACAGAAATTAATGTAAATAGTCTTTATTTCGATGCAGTCAAAATAATTAATTTATTAATTTCATATTGTCACGAGACTAAATTCCATAACTTCAGGAACTCATTAACTTCAATACAGAACGAGAAACAAGAAGTTACACAATCCGTTAGTTTTGTCATAGTATTCATAAAACTAGTATATTTATATTGCTATTATATGAAAAAAGCAATCAGAGATTATTATTGATGAGCAATGTACTTTATGAAAAAAATACATTATGTATGCAATTTTCTCAATCTCGTAAAAGCTTTGCCAGTTTTACTAGTGTACCATGGACGTATGGACTCGATTTTACCCACTTTTCAATTAACAATGACCAAAAATGTACCTATTAATTAATTATAACTAACTGTAACTAACGAATATTATTGTCGAAAGATGGTGTTGAAATTTTCGAAACCTGTTTTATAAAGAATCAATTCCAGAATATAAATCCGTTGATCACGATATCAATTCTTTTGCTACTCTTTGAACAATCTATTTGTTAGGAGATCTCTTACTTAGAATACCTGGGAGTAAGTAAAAGTAATGTAACCAGATCTTATTAGTGGTAGATAACATGATCTATTCCTAAGAGTACAAATGTTCACTTTCCTTGGATAGATACTGTGTATGCTTTTCAATAAAACACTAACTGATCATTCATATAAAGCGCAGCGATTATTTATTTATTTTCTTTTAACAAACAACCATTATCATGGAAATTAGCAGATCATTCCTCAAAAGAATTATGATGTCAATTGTTATTTGAATATTATTAAATATTGTTTTTCTGGCGCATCATCCACATTCCAAATAAGTAAGAATAAAATCAGTTTTGTGTGTGAACAAAAATAATTTTGGCAATGAAGAATGGTAGAGGAATTAATAAATAACAAAAATTTCGAGAATGGTATGTCCATGAGTCTCTCTAGGAATGAGTTACAAGTATTACTCAATAAAGATTCATAGTTATGTACTCGTATAACGACTTCATTTGACTTCATTAAAACAATATAAGTCTGATGAAAACTATCACAATCGTAAGTTAATCAAAACATAATCTTTAAGTGAGACATTTTTTGATGATGGCTCAAATTATAAAAAGCTCCACCATGCCTCAACTGACAGTAAAAACTTAAATAGAATCCAACTAATCCTCACAAGCCAGAGAAAGAAACGGAGCTGAGGTGGACATCGAAATACCGACCAACTATTAGCCTTGTTTTGAGCTGTAAATGTTGAAAAAAGGTTTGTCGATTGCAAAGGAATTCAAGAAATATATATTTATAGAGGATGGAATATATAATGTATTTTTCCAAACTTCAGTTCATTAACAACTAATATAATACGCTGTCAACAAATTGATGAGTTGATGGAGTTTATTCGATGTAATATATGTTGATAGGTAATTGTCGTAAGATAGAAAATCGTTAAATAGAAAAAAGATGTTGATTTATTGTAAGTTTATAAGTGACGGATTGTAAGTTTTTCTGGCGAAATAGTCAGTTTTCGAGTCGAAAATTTGGCAAAGAGGTGATAGAAGTGTTGACCTAATTTGTGCAAAATTATTGGTTGTTGATAATGTAGTTCCACCTACATTATCAACAACCAATAATTTTGCATAGATTCTATTAATACGAAAGATAAAGCGAAGACAAATATTTTGCACCTGTTTGACCGAGAAATTTCTACTTGAGATATTTGTTATTTGGCGAGACAAAAGAAATATTCTTTGCAATATTTCTACCTTATAACAAAACCACCGATCTTAATTAATAATTCGGTCCATATATTATACGTTTTTACTAAAATAATTATCTTTGCATTGAACACATTTTTCTTTTTTTTTTTCAATTATATTGGTAAATCTCTAAATAACCGAATTATTTATACTATAATGACTTTCGTAAATCTTGGAATTCGTATTGAAACACACTTAAAAGAAAATCAGCTTCTTGTTATTATGTTGTTATTATTCAACAATTATTGCGCACAAAGAAAATCAAATTCCTCACAAGAAGGCAGAAGCAAAATACAGATTATGTTTCGTTTGGCACTAAAAATTTTTGTTAATATATTTTTAATACATTTAATACATTTTTACAAAATATTTATTAAGTAATTTCTTATTATTAGATTAAATTTATTGTTACGAGGATTAGTTTTGACTATTTAGGGTAATAAGTCAATTGTAGTTTTCTTAAGCTAATTTTTGTGAAATAATTTTTTATTCATAAACTGTCAATGTAAGTAGTATAACCAAAAACGAATTTATAAAAAATATTATCATTTTTACAGCAACCAACGGATGAAGAAACGGAAGTTATAATTGAAACATATCAAGCACTGCAAAAGAAACTTAATCTTGAGAAAGTGGAAATACAAGTATAAAAAACATAAAGTCCAAGCGACAGATTGAAAAGAAAGCACATTCGTAAAATCAGCTATATATACACAACAACATTATTCTAGAGAATCGAGATAGAAATCATATACTGACCCAGTCGAAGTCTGAAAAAAATGAAAAAGACTTGTAAAAAATTAGTACCAAAGAAAATACAAATAATATCAATTGTGTATTGAATTATATACTTTTCAATTGAAAAAATCTGAAACAAATTATTTCAAGCTACTAACTTTACATGAGAGCACTTCGATTATGAGTTCTCTATTCATTTTTTAAATTTAGATAAGTAGTTATTAAGAATTTTATTGAGATTATCTCGGAAAAATTAATAGTTTATTTATCACAAATACTTTTATTCAATAACCCAAAAAATTCTCAAACTTTTAATATGGTATGAATATTATACATTATGAACAAAAGTTCATAGTGGCCGATGAAAATATGGAATTCCAAGTATGGAATATTTGATATTTCTTTGCTTTTCACTTGATAAGTGGAATATATAGCCAACATCCCAGTATATTCAAAGACAATAAGGCAACTACAATAATAGTTCTCCTCAATTAGCCATTTAGAGTGATTTTAATTATCTGAGATTCTCAAAACTAAACTGTCAATTACTCATATTACACAGTGTGTGCAAAAAGTGGAATAAGCTCTTATAGATCAAACGTTTTCATTTATGTATAGTCGGTCAGAGGCATTGGACACATTTTTCTTTTTTTTCATTTATATTGGCAAATCTCTACATAACCGAATTATTTATACTATAATGACTTTCGCAAATCTTGGAATTTCGTATTGAAACACACATAAAAGAAAATCAGCTTCTTGTTATTATCTTGTTATTTTTCAACAATTATAGCGCACGGAGAAAATCAAATTTCTCACAAGAAGGCAGAAGCAAAATACAGATTATGTTTCGTTTGGCACTAAAAATTTTTGTTAATATATGATCATTTTTACAAAATATTCATTAAGTAATTTCTTATTATCAGTTTTGACTATTAAGGGTAATAAGTCAATTGTAGTTTTCTTAAGAAAATCATATTTTTGTGAAATAATTTTTTATTTATAAATTGTCAATGTAAGTAGTATAACCAAAAACGAATTTATAAAACCATATTATCATTTTTACAGCAACCAACGGATGAAGAAACGGAAGTTATAATTGAAACATATCAAGCACTGCAAAAGAAACTAAATCTTGAGGAAGTGGAAATACGGGTATAAAACATACGACAGATTGAGAAGAAAACACATTCGTAAAATCAGCTACAACATTATTCTAGAGAATCGAGATAGAAATCATAATACTGACTCAGTCGAAGTCTGAAAAAAAGGAAAAAGACTTGTAAAAAATTAGTACCAAAGAAAATACAAATAATATCAATTGTGTATTGAATTATATACTTTTCAATTGAAAAAATCTGAAACAGATTATTTCAAGCTACTAACTTTACATGAGAGCACTTCGATTATGAGTTCTCTATTCATTTTTTAAATTTAGATTAGTAGTTATGAAGAATTTTATTGAGATTATCTCGGAAAAATTAATCGTATGGACTCGATTTCCCCCTACTTTTAATCATGAAAATTCAAAATGATGCACACTTTTCATTTATCAATGACCATAAATGTACACATTAATTAATGATAACTAACTGTAACTAACGAATATTATTGTAGGAAGATGGTGTTGAATCGATATGAAGATATTACAATGAAAATTGTTTTTCGGTCAACCACAAGATAAAAAACTATTGTTGATAATGATGTTGTAAGTTTTTTCCTGTTAGGTAATAGAAAAGCTTATGTAGTAGATTTGAAATTTTGACATATATGTAAATCATTAAGAAATATACACGGTACATAATCCACCTATCAACATATTTCTGGAGTAGATATCGACAGTTATTCATAATATATTGGAATACAAATACAACGGTTAAGATCGCATAATCCCGAAACAAGTGCAAATATCCCGATATTTGTACATATACACAATGAAATTCAGAGGCCTTTCTCATAATGCATTTGTTATAGATAAAACCTCATTCATGTGATATTGAACAACAATACGAAAATGTGACTAACATAGTTCCTTATCCTACGAACTATTTAACAACATATTTTGATTATTTGTTACAAACAAAACACCTTCTATAAAGAATGGTTCAATAAGTGGTCCTGGTCATACCTATCCAAACTCCAAGTTGCAAAACCATTTGGTTTAGTTGAATTCAGTATCAATCTAAGATTATTCAGTATCAATTCAATATTCATAATAACGAGTATTTAACTTGAACGTGGATATAACGTCAAATACTAACTTGTTAAATTGTTTTAACAAAACTCCATTCTGTTTCCAGAATCATATTCCAATAATTCTTGTATTAACGTATTTTATAATGATAAAACTTATTTTTACTAATAATGTTACTGATAGATCTTTTCCAAATATAATGTTATGAAATTTTCCGAATGTATGTACACATAAAGCTCAAGAATTTTCAGTCACTAGTAATTGTATTTGGTCGGCCAACATTAAATCAAGTTTCCTTCAAGAAGTT
This sequence comes from Diorhabda elongata, assembly GCA_026230145.1. Lineage (NCBI taxonomy): Eukaryota > Metazoa > Arthropoda > Insecta > Coleoptera > Chrysomelidae > Diorhabda > Diorhabda elongata. The sequence continues at coordinate 42,072,436 of CM047926.1, forward strand.
TCACAATCGTCAAAACTACAATCGGGGTAGTTTGGTTATTATAATAAACACCAATAAAAATGAGAAATTGTTTACACAGAATTAATCACAGAAGAACCCAATACTTTTTGCCATAATTTCACACCAATTACGAACTAGTCATTGTGGAAGTATGCGGCTCTGAGGATGGTATTTGTAATTTAAAAGATCCTTTTTTCAAAAGAATATATAAATATGTTTTTTGTGTTATTGGTATACAGAATTTGTTTCTGCCTCTGACCGACTATACATAAATGAAAACGTTTGATTCATAAGAGCTTATTCCACTTTTTGCACACACTGTGTAATATGAGTAATTGACAGTTTAGTTTTGACAAATCTCAGATAATTAAAATCACTCTAAATGTCTAATTGAGGAGAACTATTATTGTAGTTGCCTTATTGTCTTTAAATATACTGGGATGTTGGCTATATATTCCACTTATCAAGTGAAAAGCAAAGAAATATCAAATATTCCATACTTGGAATTCCATATTTTCATCGGCCACTATGAACTTTTGTTCATAATGTATAATATTCATACCATATTAAAAGTTTGAGAATTTTTTGGGTTATTGAATAAAAGTATTTGTGATGAATAAACTATTAATTTTTCCGAGATAATCTCAATAAAATTCTTAATAACTACTTATCTAAATTTAAAAAATGAATAGAGAACTCATAATCGAAGTGTTCTCATGTAAAGTTAGTAGCTTGAAATAATCTGTTTCAGATTTTTTCAATTGAAAAGTATATAATTCAATACACAATTGATATTATTTGTATTTTCTTTGGTACTAATTTTTTACAAGTCTTTTTCCTTTTTTTCAGACTTCGACTGGGTCAGTATTATGATTTCTATCTCGATTCTCTAGAATAATGTTGTCGTCTATATATAGCTGATTTTACGAATGTGCTTCCTTTTCAATCTGTCGCTTGGACTTTATGTTTTTTATACTTGTATTTCCACTTTCTCAAGATTAAGTTTCTTTTGCAGTGCTTGATATGTTTCAATTATAACTTCCGTTTCTTCATCCGTTGGTTGCTGTAAAAATGATAATATGGTTTTATAAATTCGTTTTTGGTTATACTACTTACATTACTTACATTACTTACAATTGACTTATTACCCTAAATAGTCAAAACTAATCCTCGTAACAATAAATTTAATCTAATAATAAGAAATTACTTAATAAATATTTTGTAAAAATGTATTAAATGTATTAAGAATATATTTACAAAAATTTTTAGTGCCAAACGAAACATAATCTGTATTTTGCTTCTGCCTTCTTGTGAGGAATTTGATTTTCTTTGTGCGCAATAATTGTTGAATAATAACAAGATAATAACAAGAAGCTGATTTTCTTTTAAGTGTGTTTCAATACGAAATTCCAAGATTTACGAAAGTCATTATAGTATAAATAATTCGGTTATGTAGAGATTTACCAGTATAATTGAAAAAAAAGAAAAATGTGTTCAATGCAAAGATAATTATTTTATTAAAAACGTATAATATATGGACCGAATTATTAATTAAGATTTTCGGTGGTTTTGTTATAAGGTAGAAATATTGCGAATAATATTTCTTTTGTCTCGCCAAATAACAAATATCTCAAGTAGAAATTTCTCGGTAAAACAGATGCAAAATATTTGTCTTTATCGCTTTATCTTTCGTATTAATAGAATCTATGTCTTTCCACCTACATTATCAACAACCAATAATTTTGTACAAATTAGGTCAACACTTCTATCACCTCTTTGCCAAATTTTCGACTCGAAAACTGACTATTTCGCCAGAAAAACTTACAATCCGTCACTTATCAACTTACAATGAATCAACATCTTTTTTCTATTTAACGATTTTCTATCTTACGACAATTACCTATCAACATATATTACATCGATTAAACCCCATCAACTCATCAATTTGTTGACAGCGTATTATATTAGTTGTTAATGAACTGAAGTTTGGAAAAATACATTATATATTCCATCCTCTATAAATATATATTTCTTGAATTCCTTTGCAATCGACAAACCTTTTTTCAACATTTACAGCTCAAAACAAGGCTAATATTTGGTCGGTATTTCGATGTCCACCTCAGCTCCGTTTCTTTCTCTGGCTTGTGAGGATTAGCTGGATTCTATTTAAGTTTTTACTGTTAGTTGAGTCCTGGTGGAGCTTTTTATAATTTGAGCCATCATCAAAAAATGTCTCACTTAAAGATTATGTTTTGATTAACTTACGATTGTGATAGTTTTCATCAGACTTATATTGTTTTAATGAAGTCAAATGAAGTCGTTATACGAGTACATAACTATGAATCTTTATTGAGTAATATTACTTGTAACTCATTCCTAGAGAGACTCCTAGACATACCATTCTCGAAATTTTTGTTATTTATTAATTCCGCTACCATTCTTCATTGCCAAAATTATTTTTGTTCACACACAAAACTGATATTATTCTTACTTATTTGGTATGTGGACGATGCGCCAGAAAAACAATATTTAATAATATTCAAATAACAATTGAGATCATAATTCTTTTGAGGAATAATCTGCTAATTTCCATGATAATGGTTGTTTGTTAAAAGGAAATAAATAAATAATCGCTGCGCTTTATATGAATGATCAGTTACTGTTTTATTGAAAAGCATACACAGTATCTATCCAAGGAAAGTCAACATTTGTGCTTGTACTCTTAGGAATAGACCATGTTATCTACCACTAATAAGATCTGGTTACATTACTTTTACTTACTTCCAGGTAGTCTAAGCGAGAGATCTCCTAACAAATAGATTGTTCAAAGAGTAGCAAAAGAATTGATATCGTGATCAACGGATTTATATTCTGGAATTGATTCTTTATAAAACAGGTTTCGAAAATTTGGAAAGAAGCAGGGAAATTCATATAAACATTAATAAAAAAAGAAATGTTATTTCTAGACTTTAAGCTATGAGGACTTTGGAAGCATTAAAAGAACAAGGTGTTTGTGAAAAACTGAAAAATGTAATAAATATGACAATGAATTATTCATAACTTAGTTTTCTGACCCAAAAAGAGAAAACAGGGGTTGAAATGAATGAAGGTGTAGAAAAATACGCTCACTGCCACATAATTGTTGAGATGGTTTTGATCTTAGATCTCCTTCAACTGATACCTAATCGATTTTTGAACGAAACTTCTGGCGTATCTGAGTAATTTTGTCTTGCATAAAACTATATTTTCACATCAACAACTTGTAAAATTACATCAGAAATATTGAAAAACCAAGATATTCCAAAAACCCCACATGTAATTATTAAATTTCTAAGACTCTTGAAACCGAGTCAAATATAAAAATAAGAGGATTACGTAAACGTAAATGTAAACTGTTCACCTCCAGTCTCTGAAGAGATAACTTAATTATCGAAACGCACGTCAGATGGTGTAATTATGAATGGTACCGTAAATTTCGTGTTAAGTAAGAAAGATGGTAAAATGATGAAAAAGATTTGAGGAAAATTCCCATGTCACTTTCAATAACCTGAATTACACATTGCGTTTTCCCTAATAGTTCTTTCGGAGTAAATAATTCGAACGGTACAAAGCTACTGTTTGATTGGTCCTTACAAATGAATATAACGTGGCTGGTAAATTTTTGAATTTTGTGTGGGTGTCAATATCTAAATGGTGATACGTTTTGAAATTGACACTCTATATACAATCCGTCACTTTGAGTTAGGATTTGTTATTTTCTTGGTTAATGAAAATATTGATCACCCATTTTATTTAGTTTTTCAAATAATCCATTTTTTTCGTCCTCGTATCCAACTGAATTCTTTTAGCACGTACGTCATAAATCACCATGAAAATATAAGTTGTTGAGGGTTACAAAGAGGCAGTTGCCGCCTTTTTTTTGTTTTCATACCCTGCTTTCTGGGCGAAGCGTGAGCTTTCGAGTTATACAAATCTTAAACTGTAATAAGTCAGTTGATTTACATAAATGTCATCTTGGAAAAATCTCACTGTTCGTGTCTAGGCGGGGAATTCTAGATCGTGACTTTTTTTGACGGTTCTCGATTTTCTTTTCAAAAGACTTTTTTGTTATCATAGTCGGGTTTTTTTTCGTAGTATCGAAGAAAAAATGAATTACAACGTATATTTGTTCGATGTGCCTACGAAGTTGAAAATATATCTATTGAAACATATGAACAGTGATATTGAAATAGAATACGTGGCAAAATATTTATTTTAGGATACTACTATTATTTAAGAATCGTGAAAAAATGGTTTCTAGATTTGAATTCAAGTTATGTTGGTCCGGATGATGATACATATACAAAATTTTGATTAGGTCTTGAAGAAAAGTCGAAATATCAATTTTTATATAACATTATTAGAAAAAATAATTTGAAAACAGAAGACATCTAACTAACCTAACCTAACGCGACAAGGAAACACCAAAGTGGACTAACTTCAATATATTTTCCGAGCTTTCGAATACTTGTTGTTCATGCTTATGAAAATTTATAAACTCCACCACAAATCCCATACAATGAATACATAAATATTGAAAAACTCGGGAAATATATTAAAATTAGTCTACAATGGTATTTCACTGCCACATTCCCTATAAGAGAACACTATATGTATGATTGGCTCATAAATTTGTGATTTGATCGTATTTAAAGTGATCCTTGTTTCACCAAATTATATGAAGTACATAAAAAGATTTACCATTTCAGCTCTTCGACAAGGACGATAGCTTATGCAGATATTTTATCTGTTGGTCGGCATAATATCAACAGCAAGTCTTACAAACAAACGAACAAATGTAAAAAACTAGTTCAAGAGAAAATAAGTTTTATTCCCTATCACTTGTCTGTTTGTCTGTTTGAGTTTTTCAGCTCCAAAATGAAAGAAAATTAAAGTGTAAAGGAAGTAGCAAAATACATGTTACGAGTATGTTTAGTAACTTAAACCACTTCCAAAAAGTTAGACATATCTATGATTAGTTATCATAAAACTATTTGGATGAAATTTCATTCTGAATTGTAAAAATTTCGAAATACATAAAACTGGAAAATTGTAACCAAGTTCGATGTTATCGTCTCAATGTATCAACTTTTAATGTTTGAAGTTAAGGAAACCCACAGTAATAACGTCCTACCTTTGGATTAAATGCTTCTGTCTTTTCTGATAAATGAACACTTTGTATTTCAGTAAGTGATAAATGAATGATTAAGTGTTCGTGACTGATTTCTGTTCCAATTACTTCGAAAACTAGATAATAGTCTTCAAGTTACGATGTAAATGACTAATCATTTATTTATAGTTATTCATATTCAGCGCGTCTATGTCATAGCGATTTAGATAGAAAAATGGTCGCTTCCAATACCCTGTATAATTAAGTGGAAATGCATATTTTAAAAAAGACAATTATAAAGAAAATCTGAATATGAAAGATATCAAAAAGTGGGTACTATCCAAAAACCCGTTGAGATGCATGCATGTACCAAGTAACAGAGAATCTTTCAAAGGACATGCAAAACAAATATTAAGAAAAATTCACCAACTATGATGTGAATGGATCATTAACGTGATATTTTGATTTATTCGATTAAACTCAGAAATAGTTGCTATGAATCTAATTGGAGCTCTCATATTTTTGGCAACGCAAAGGCTACGAGCGAAAATGGAGAACTACTGAAAATATTTTGGAGCATGAGATGAAATATAAATACACTTGGCAAAATACGAGAGAGTATTGGAATTTACTATCAATAATAGATTAGTTATATCCGATCTAGGCGTATTATATTTTTCTTTTCTGTATACCTTCCTATCCAATATTCTGAGACTCAATTATGGACAATAGAAAGCATCAAATTTCTCACTCAATTTACTTCATTCGACAAACATCGCACCAATCATATGCTAATCAAAGGACGACACTTAGTAATATACTCGATAAATATAAAAGCCTTGTACATATTTACACAGACGCATCCAAATCTCAATATGGTACAGGTATCGCCATTACCACACTTTCCAAAAAATTCACATTACAAATTCCTTGGAGGAACTAGAATATATGAAATGTTGGATTCCCCCACATACTGAAAATAAAGGAAACGAAGAGACAGACCTAGTCGCTAAGGAAGCTGTAAATAGTAATAGTGCGAAGTGCGTGAACTTTCTAACTAGTGCCGATAACAAATCAACCATAAAACAAAAAGTGCTCAATGAATGGGAAAACAAATGGTCACCGTTCACATACAAGCTTCGTGAAGTGTATGGCTACCAAAAAATCGTAAAAATTGAGTTCTCCTAACGCGTCTTCGCCTAGGCTTCACGCGACTGACTCATAGCTACTCATTCGGTGCTAAACCTGAACCCAAATGTGACAACTGTTTTTGAAAATTAACTGAAAACACATAATCGCAGGGTGTCCGTTTTTGAATAGAAATATATAATAAAATATTTAAGAAATTACCATCAATCAATCAAATTGTATTGTAAAAAAAATTAATCGCTAACATTCATAAGAACTTTACTGGAAGAAATTAGCGAAACCATTAGTATACAGGACGAATAAAAAGGATTCCAAAAGAACAGATCCACCATTGACGCAATATTCATTATCAAACAGATTTCCGAAAAATCTCAAAAATACAATAAACCTGCATATATATGAATTGTCTATAAAATCAATCCTTTTAACAGTGTGATCAAATATTTTGGAAATATTGAGAGAGAATCAACCTAATACAATATATAAATACCTAGTGCAAAACAAAAATCAAAGTGGGACAAACAACAGAAGACATAAATAGAAATACAAGAATCACACAAGGAGACTCATTCAGTCCCATTATATTCAATTTGATAATAAATAAAATAATAGAAGCTCTGCCCAACACAGTCGAATTCAAAATGGGAAATAAATTGTTCCACGTCATCTGCTATGCCGATATTGAAGATAATCTCCAAAGGCTACTACATTCCTTTAATAATAAAGCAGAACAACTGAACATGCTCATCAACACCGAGAAGAACAAATGTCCAGTGGCGTCGAAAGTACCGATACGATGAGAACAGTCGAAATGAAAATACTAAGAGGTATACATGGTAAAACTCTACAAGACAGAATACGGGATGAAGATATTAAAGAGAAAAGTGGAATACAGGATATAGGAATGCAAGATAGTAGACTTCTTAAAAATACAAAAACAAAGAACACGGAATGGAAAAGACCATTGGTAGGACCACCTAAACGATGGCAAGAACTTCGTCTTCCGGGGATGATCTGCCAAAACGGAGAAGAAGAAAAATTTTATTGTAATAATTCGTTTCATAATATGCTATTTAAAATTGTTCTTCTAAATTTTGAAGACGACGAGTAGGTAAATATGTTAAATTCTATTAAAAAATTATGGTCCAATAATAGTAAATTCAAATATTTCCAAAAACAATATTCCCAGTTACTATAGATATATACTCAAACCAATTTATATTTATACTACACTAAATTTAACTTCAACTTGGGGATCTATCTGGTAAACTTGAAAATAATTAATTGAATTCCCTTGAGTGAACGAGCTGGTGGATGGAATGCGTTGAAGCTTTGATTTCCCCAGTATTTAATTGTTAATTTCAACGCACAAATCTCCTAGATAGGCCTTGTATAAGACGTAAGATTTTCCTTTGAATTTGTACCGGTTGTTACTCCTGTGATACAAAAGTGACTAAAGCAGCTATATAAATTTGCTACATGTACTATGAAAAATAAAACTTCTATCAAGACTAAGACGGTCTTAATGTGGTTGTTCAACCCCTTCAAAAATCAGAAGTTATTCTGTTAAAACTATTTTATCGAGATAACAAAGTTATCAGCATAAATATATCGCAATCAATGTATGTCTGGTCAAATATGGGTCTCAAGATTTCGCATGGAGTATTTATTTTATTAATGTCTTGTCCGGATCAACATCTACTATCTCGAGATAGAAAATATTTTTTATTGCTATTTTAGAAACATCCTCTTCACTATACACAATGCACGATAGTTTTATTGAAGATTGACTTTTCAGAGATAATCAACACTTTCTACGGTGATTAGATCCCACTATGTTACTGATATCATCAGTTAACTTTTACATAATTTTGGAAGACAAATTAGAGCGAATTTTCCCCAAAAAAAACTGTTGGTTATAGGGTAAGTCCGGGACAGATGGCCCAACGTGTAAGATGACCCATTCCAATATTTCCGCAAATTTTAACTTTACGTTTAGCGTTACTTTAGCAACCTTCTAATATTCATGTCGTGCATACCGTGCTCCATTTTTGAATAAATTTAGTGAGTTTTTGGGTAAGTTATTACAAAAATTTTATTTTGCATGCCTTAAAAATAATTAAGGTCCGTTTTAAGAATAATTGTTAACTCCAACATAGTTTTTTTCGGACTTATTTATGGCAAATCTTAAGTTTGGGATTGTTTGAGGTTATGTTAAGATGACGAAAGTTTCTTTATATCCTAGCACATGCGAGATATAAAGTGGGCCATCACTCCCATGCATTTGGGACAGATGGCCCAATGGACATTCGGGTTAGTTGGCTCACGGGCCATCTATCCCGAAGTGTGTAGGTACTTATTACAGTGCTTATAATTTATTGCAGATTTTAGAATCATGCCAACAAAATATATTAGAAAAGGGACAGTGCAAAGGGGAAAATGGACTGAAGCCGACCTACTCCGGGCTGCAGAAGCAGTTAAAAACGGTGTGATGGGCTTGAGAGAAGCATGCCGCACTTTCAACAACATTCCTCCTCCAACACTTAGAAGGCGACTTAAAAATAATGACTTTATCAAAAGAACTCTTGGACCGCCTTGTATCCTTGGCATCCAGAATGAATTAAAAATTAGGTTTCATATACAAAAGCTACAAAAACACGGATTTGCGCCAACTCGTGAAAATGTCAGAGCAATGGCGTTTCACCTGGCAGATCAACTTAAAATTAAACACCCTTTTAATAGAGACAGTAAACTTGCTGGTTATGACTGGTTATATATGTTTTTACAACGACATCCAGACTTGAGTGTTAGAAAAGCTGTTGGTGTATCACTAGCTCGATGCAACGGTATGAATAAAGAAAAGGTCTCGGCGTACTTTAATCTGTTAGAAACAACATTAATGGAGGCCGGTTTAGTAAACAAGCCTGGTCATATATTTGATGTGGATGAGACGGGTCTCCAACTTAATAATAAGCCAGGTTATGTTATTGCTCAGAAAGGCTCAAAAAACGTTGCCGCAATAACATCATCAGAAAAGGGAGAAACAATTACAGTAATCTCATGTTGTAATGCAGAAGGTTTTTACATACCACCAGCTTGCATTTTTAAGGGCAAAAATAAAAAAACCGAGTTTGAGGATGGTATGCCTCCGGGTTCTGTGGTTTACGTGAACGAAAAATCCGCTTATATTAATACGGATTTGATGTTTACCTGGTTAAAAGAACATTTTGTTCCACGTAAACCAGACGGAAAAATTCTACTTTTACTGGATGGTCATGCCAGTCATTGTAATTCGGTAGAAATGCTGGAATATGCCGATGAACATAATGTTATTCTGTTTTGTCTACCTGGTCATACTACTCAGTTCCTTCAACCCTTGGACAGGTGTTTCTTTAAAAGCCTGAAAGCCTTTTGGAATAAAGCTTGCAATAAATTTGTGAAAGCAAATCCTGGTAGGAAAATTTCTCGTATGCAATTTGGTCAATTGTTGTCGGAGGCGTGGTCAAGAGCAGCAACTGTTGATAACGCTGTGTCGGCTTTTAAATCTACAGGAATCTGCCCATTTAATCCTGGTGCTATACCAGAGTATGCCTACTTGGATTCTGAAGATGAAAAATTAGATTCCAATACTTCTGCAGGTTAGTGTAAATTTAGAGACCTCTCTTTAAACTAATTTTTTACCTTTTAGTTTACGCTACTGAATCTAATAATACCACTCAAACAAAAGACGATAAAATGCCCTCTACTTCAGCCTTAGAGTCAGAACCTGAACCGGAGCTGATAAATACCGATAAAAACACTCCCGAAACACTTCTTAACAAATTCTTTCCGGTGCCCAGCTCCTCATCAGCTAGCATTCAGAAAGTACGAAAGAAGGCAGAGCAAGTGGCAGCCGTTATAACATCCCCAAGTCACATTGAAAAAAAAAGATCTGCTTTTAAACAGAAGAAAGAAGAAGATCAGAGAAAAACATCAAAGAGGAAGGCTCTGCATGAAAAAAAGAATAAAAGAAAAAATCAAAAAATTGAAGATGAATCAACAGACAATGATACTGATGCATTAGATGGGTTAGTGACTCAGTCTGATGATAGTCCGGACGAAGATGATGCAACAGAATGCCTTGGATGTGGTGAAAAATATAATGTGACCACGAAAGCCGATGATTGGATTAAATGTCTACACTGCCAGAGTTGTTCGAAATATTTGAACCTATGTGACCTTTGTGGTAAAAAGGAAGTAGAAATACACATTTCTGTTGGGTCAACTCACCCTATATCCTTGGGCCAACTAGCCCATAGTATGTGGGAGAGTTGGCCCAGCCAGTATTAAAGAGAAAATTTTTTTTTCATTACCTGTTTGCCTTTTCTTTAAAACTAGTTTATAATCTAATGTTTTATTGGTTCTTATATGTAATACATATTTTGCGTTTAAATATTCGTTTTGATTTTGATTCTATCTCATTTTAACAAAATCGGAGCCAACTCTCCCGGACTTACCCTACATGAAAGAAAAATGATTTCGATAAGTGGAAAATAACAAAAGGGACCGAGGAAAAGTTAGATTAATGTTATCCCGGAAGTACTCCGTTCCAGGAAATTATTGATAACTGATCTTTTGCTATAAAAACTGGCTATATAAACACGGATGACGTTGAAAATCTGAGACCATGATTTAATGTAACTACTCCAAAAATATCAATAAAAACTCCTGTACTCGCTATTCGGCGAAAAAAAGTACGGGTGTAAAATATTTTACAACCATATATGCAATCCTGTCATTACTAAAGTCGTTGAAGGTTAGAAAGTGTAATATAACACACCTCTACTTCTCGCCCTCATTTAATGCCCTCACTTACCGTCCTCAATTCCCACCCTCTAAAATGTCTATATATGATCGTTCTATTCCAGATGAATGTTTATAATATTTAAAACTACTCATTGACATGAAACTAACAGTTTCCCATGTTTTTTCTCCAATTTGTAGCATCGTTCGAATCATACTGTACATTGCCCACAAAGTGGAACGGTTTCTTTTTTCTGGTTTGTTCTACAAAATATGTTACACTTTCGAAACTGGTATTCTTCACCTTTCTCCTTCGCACCACTTCCTATATAATTCAATAGCTTTTAGGTAGCGATGGTTACACCAACCCGTGTGCTGCTGCGTCAGCAACCTGTCGTATATCTGGAGGTGTACCATCCATCAATTCTTCATCGGAGGATTTTTCTCAATTTATTATTCGCGAACTTAATATACATCCGATAGCAACAGTAACAATATTGATTATTTTTTGAAAAATGCCTGGTAATTTTTTGTTAAATGTAATATTTTAGGTATGTTCAGAAGAAAACAAAGATTTATTAATTTTGATCAAAATATGAGGGTTGTAAATAAAATAGTATACAAACCTCGGTAGGAAGTTTCATTTCTGTCTCGAGGTCATAGCTATATCTAATCTCTCGACAGTAATGAAATTCTTCCCTCCTCGGTGTGTAATATGAAACATTATCAGCAAGTTTGTACCGAGATTGCTTGATGTGGATTAAAAGCTCGCTTGCATAGAAATTTCATATGCTCAAACATAATCCGAATGATGATTTAAAAAAAAAAAACATTTACATTGAAAGTGCGCTAGGATTGCATCTAAAAGTTTGATGGAAAGAGTGATATTCTATAGGTAACTAATAAATACATTCAATGTTCTCATTCTTGGTAGAAAAGTAAAATTTTATTTCGTGGTTTTGCGCAACTCTCTATCAGTTGTAAAGTTAATATAGTCCAATCATTATATTAAGTTCAGCTCGGAATTCGAGATACCCAGCTGTAAGTCTGTAAATACTTGTATATTGACACCCTAGAAGTTGTGTCAAAACTTACATATGGTAGGGTGTAAGCAACTATTTAATTTCAAGGTCAAAGATCACAAAAATCGGTTTTTTGCGCTATTTTTGTGAAGATCTTGTTTCCTGTGGGTGTTTTGCTATTTATTATTATCAATATTGTAGAATACGAAATTCTTTACCAATTTTGTTGCAGAATTGTTAATGAAAATATAGAAATTATATTTGAATTTTAACCTAATTAATATTAATAACTTGTTACATGATGAAAAAAAAAAAACAAATAAATTATGAATTAATCTTTTTATTAAAGAATATCATTCAATACATTTATTTTTATTGAAAGTGGAAAAAAATGGAATAAAAGGTACAAAAGCTACAATTTATAATATTAATCATCTTCTTTCTCTTCATCGTCGTCTTCCGGCTGCTGGTGAATTTCAAACTGGTCTTCATTATCGTCTTTAACGGCATTTGTCTCAAGTTCTTCCATGATTTCAGGCTCAAAGGTTCAATCTTCGTTACTGTCGCTCTCATGTGGTAGAGCATTGAGACAAACTTGCCCATTATATTGGCCACAAGCTAAAGAGCATTGCAAGCATGCTTTCCTACTTTCCTACAGTTGCAGAAAATTGTATTTAACAAATCTTCTGAAGCAGATGGTAAAATTGTCATGATAGGCTCCAGAAAATCGTTTCGCATTGCCCAACCCCATACCTGGGGTTCCAAATCATGCCCTAACCAAGTTTGAACTTGATAATATACATGTTTGAAATGTTGATGAGCAGCTGCACTTGTGGAATATTTGAAAGCTGCATAGGTTTATTAAGTTTTGTAGATTTGACGCAATGCATATAACGAAGATGATCGAGACTTTTCACAGATTTCGGATCATTATAGACTGCCAATAAGGTTTGAGTTCCACTCTCTAATAATCTCTGGGCAGAACAATTTTCTTCCTCGAATGCTGCAGCTAGTTCATCCAAATTTGTCAGTTTCTCAAAAACTTCAAAATATTATTTTTTCCCTTTCTAAAAAGCGCAGAAGTTGTGTCACAGCCACTTAATGCGTGCAGAAATAAAATATGTGTTTTGGAATGAGGATAATTATCAAAACTTTAAGTCCGTTTTTATATTTCCTTTCCCAACTTTTTCAAAGAAAATTTCTTGTTCGTAAGACAGTTATGCCCAATTAAAATGCAAAAAGTAAATCAATATCTTTCTATCTATTATAACTGCACCGGTTGACCTGAAGTGATCCTGTGACCACGCGCTCTCCGCCCTCTATCTCGAGAACGGTTCACCATATAAAAAAAATTTTTTAAACAAAATTTGTGGAGAATTTTGTATTCTACAATATTGATAATAAATACAAATAGCAAAAAACCCATAGGAAATGAGATATTTACAAAAAAAGCGCAAATAGCCGATTTTTGTGAATTTTGAACTTGAAATTTAATAGTTGCGTACACACTACCATATGTGGGTTTTGAGACAACTTTTAGGGTGTCAATATACAATTATTTACAGACTTACATCTGGGTATCTCGAATTCCGAGATTCTTACCTAATTTAAGCTTAAATGACTGGACTAATACTATCGAGTAAATATATATTACTTCATTTTATACCGCGTGGATTGACTTATTCAACTATTCTCCTGCTGTTACCTCATTGTTATTTCTATGATATTCTATATCATGGTAGAAGATCTTTCCAGAGTATCTGGTAATAGTTAACATTTTCCAGAAATATCTAGAGCGTAGTTAAATAGTTGTTTAATAGATGATGTCGTAATTTCCATTACATCAAGATATGACCGGTGTTGTAAACTCGGATAATAAGTTCCATTTTGATGAAGTTGTGAAACCTAATCAGTTTTTTATTTAGTCAGATTCCCTTTAAGGAATGGTTTACATGATTCAATTACTTTACAAATCGTGGACAATTCGATTTCAATTAAATTTTGTATTTCCACATTAAAGATAAAGTTACCAATTTCAAATTTGTTTTCTTCCAAACATGCATACATATTTTCTTTCAATTCGACCCTTGAGTGATATTTTTGTAAATTCATTTGACTATGGCAAATAGTCATATTCGCGTTAGATCATCATCTGGAACTGTCAACAAATGGCCATAGTAATTAATTACTCATAAATTATATACATAAAACTCAGTAGTCGGATAGAAAAAAATACTTCGAATAACAAATCTATTTATAATAAAATTAGTGCTGTTTATATTTGAACGCTATACAGTCCATGTCGAGACTGGTAAAAATAACATCAAAAAATAACACCATATGAAAATGAAACCGCATAAAAAAGAATTTTTACACATTCTCTTCTTTCAATATGTCATTTGAGTTGATTAAATTCAAATCAAATTATACTTATTCCTAAAGATATAATATATAAAGCACATATGGGCAACCACCGGACCGCGGGCCGGATCCGGCCCCGTGTAAGATATGATCCGGCCCGCGAGATATTTTGGAAAAACCCAATTAAAAAAATATTACACTAAACTAAGTACTTATGTGCTTATGTTTGCGCTTTTTATTTTATCCGGCACCGGATATGATATGAATAGACTATAAAAATGTGGAGTCATCAATAGACTAATGAATCCCATAGCCTACACAAGTTTCCTTAGTTTACTCACGGGAGTGACGGTGAGGCGGCAAACATCAAAACCTTGCCGCCTCACTCTTTGATAATCACCGCCACTCGGCTTGCTCGATCAAATTCTTTGAAGTTTGCCGCCTCACGGGCTACACATCAAAAGATTTTATTTATTGCTACTCGATTATTCTAAACTAGTTTATTCCAGATTATTCCTTCATTTTGTCTATATAAGCGGGTGGATGGCCCGAAAGTTAGTTCAGTTCTATTTGAGCTATCGACGTGATAACCCAGACAAGCGATATCCTAGCGAACGGCTAGAGCCGTCAACTTGTTTTGTGAATTTGTGTGCATCTTGAGTGGTTACTAACTATAGTTTGTTATTAAGTTTATTGAACGAAAAGTAAAAAAAAAATGATGTCTGGTGGAAAGAAACAAAAAGTAGATACAGAGGGTCGCCAGTTGCAAGAAAAATGGACTGAAGAATTCTTTTTTATCTTGCACAATGGTGAACCTATTTGTTTGCTTTGTAATGAATCCATTTCAGTAATGAAAGAATTCAATATAAAGTGGCATTACTCAACTAAGCATGCTACACAGCACTCACTGACAGGACAATTGAGAACAGACAAAATCCAGAAGCTTAGAGCAAATATTGAAAAACAGCAACAAATGTTTCATAAACAAAGAACACAACTTGATAATGTTGTGAAAGCTAGTTTTATAGTTAGCTCAAAATTGGCAAAGGCATTAGAACCATTTGCCGAAGGAGAATTTATCAAGGAGTGTATGTTAGAAGTTTGCGGTGTTTTGTGTCCTGAAAAGAAAAATGAATTTGAAAAAATTAGTTTGTGGAGACGAACTGTTGTTCGACGTATAGAAATGATAGCTAATGATATAAAAACAACATTGACTGACCGTATGGCTGGTTTTGAATTATTTTCCATAGCATTAGTCGAGAGCACCGATTTGTCTGACACAGCTCAACTGGCTATATTTATTCGAGGTATTGATAAGGAGTTCACTGTTACTGAGGAATTGTTAGCTTTACAGCCGCTAAAAGCAACCACTACAGGAGAGGATATTTTTAATGAAGTTCAAAAGGTATTCACAAGTTTTGGCCTGCCATGGTCAAAATTAATTGGAGTATGCACTGATGGTGCACCTTCTATGGTCGGCTTACGAAAAGGTTTCATTGGAATTTTGAATGAAAAAGCAACAGAATTGAATGTGCAAAAAGATGATTTGATAGTCCTTTATTGCATTATCCACCAACAGAACTTGTGTTCTAAGTCCATTCGACTCCACAATGTTATGAATGTGGTAGTAAAAACCATCAATTTTATTCGATCCCGAGGGCTTAACCATCGTCAGTTCAAAACGTTTTTGGATGAAATATCAGCTGAATATAACGACGTAACATATTATTGTGAAGTCAGATGGACGAGCAAAGAAAAAATGTTGAAACGGTTTTACGAGCTTAGAAATGAGATAGCAGACTTTATGAAAATAAAAGATAAGCCACTATCTGAATTGAGTGACCCAAAATGGATATGTGATTTAGCATTTCTGGTCGATCTTACAGGCTATTTGAATGATTTAAATTTGAAACTTCAAAAACAAGGACAGTTAGTAGATGATTTGTACAGACATTTGAAAGCGTTTCAGATCAAACTACGCTTGTGGGAGTCACAGATGCAGTCTGGTAACAGTTACCATTTCAACACCATACCATTTCTGCGTATGAAATTTTGCTTATGCTCAATATGCTGAAGAACTCAAGTTACTGTCGGAACAATTTCCGAACAGATTTAGCGACTTCAAAAACATGGAAGAATGTTTCAATTTATTTGCTACTCCTACAAAATGTAATGTACAAAATGCTCCAATACACTTACAAATGGAGTTAATCGAGATTCAAGAAAACTCACTCCTAAAATCCAAATTTGAAGACGTAGAGTTGTGCGATTTCTAGAAGAAGACAATTTTCCGCAGCTTAGAAAATTCGCAAGAAGATTGATTTCTGCTTTTGGCAGTACTTATAAATGCGAACAGTTCTTTTCATTGATGAAAGTTAATAAATCAACTCATCGTACAAGACTGACTGACGATAATTTGGAAAATTCTTTACGTCTTTGTATCAGTGGAATTCATCCAAATATCGATGGATTAGTTGCCCAAATTCAAGCTCAAGTGTCTCATTGATTTCAGGGTATTTAACTTTTGTAGTTTGTACCATTTTTTAAAATTTCATTTTGTTATTTTAATAAATACAATAATCACATTGTCAATATACACATACATGTCAATAATAAATACATAATACAATAATAACATTGTCGTATTATTTCATGTCTAATATCTATCGCAAGAAAATATTATCACTACTTTAAAATGCACTAAGTACTTTTAAACGCGGCCCGCGAACGTTTTGCACGCTAAAGTTTGGCCCTCGGCATGTCAAAGGTTGCCCATACCTGATAAAGTGTCAAATGGGAACGGCTAAACATCAAGCCCTTCGGCAAATAGTAGTTCATGTGAAAATTATAGTGCTCAATTTATTCAATTATTATCGCTCGTTTGAGCTTTTTAAATCAAAATGGAGCAATGAGAACAGAAAATATACCTAATTCAAACAATTGTTTCAAGTTTTAAAAGGATTTGATGTGTACCTTAAAACTCAAATCGAAATTGTGTCATAGCATAACTTTCAAATTATTAACTTACACTTTTTAAAACATTTATTTCACACGATTTCTCATATAATGATTTACAATTAACGAACTAATTACAAAATGATTACAATTGATTGTAATTGACCACAACTAACTGTCCAAAAATGTTTATATAAATGTAAAATGCTGATGAGGTCCTCGCACTATGATTCGTTATCATCTACGTTGTTTATCTCATCGTTGATTTCATTTTGACGGTCAGATGTTATCTGCTGTATTGTATAATCAGGATTGTTGTTAGTTGAGTTTGTTGTCGGTGAATTTTCATTGTCTAGGACAGTATCGAGATTTACTATCATAGATATAGAGTCTAGGTCAGGATATTCTTATTGAGTTGTTTCTATCGTCGGAATTCTCAGCTGATTTTCGATTGTAGTTTTCTGGTTAAAGTCGGGATATTGGAGAATCGGATCGTTGGTCAGGATGTTTTTGCATGTCTCAAAGTATGACAGGAATTAGTCATTGTGTTCGATTTTTGAGCCTCTTTTTTAGGCATTTCGTCAGTGATTTAGCCAAGTGAGCAAACTTTTTTATGAAGCGTCTATAGTATCATAGCAGAATCCTTTCATTTGTTTTGTGGTCTTGGATATATGATAATTTCTAATGGCTTTAATTTTATCTGGGTTGCATTTCACTCCAACAGGGGTGACTACTTGCCCAAGATAAGCAACTTATTTTCTCAGGAACTCTGATTTATCCAATTGGATATTGAAATTAGATTCCTTGAGTCGATCAAATACACATTTTAGTCTCTTTATGTGCTCTTGCAATGAAGTGGAGAAAACGATTATATCATCAATGTAGACAAGGCATTTTTCATTTTGTATATCTCGCAGTATACTCTATAGCCCGCTGGAAAGTAGCCGGGGCATTTTTCAATCCGAATGGCATTCTGAGAAACTCCCAGAGTCCGGATTTGGTGCTAACAGCTGTTTTCTCTATGTCTTTTTTGGCCATTTCGAATTGGAATCCTGAGGCTAGATCCAAAGTTGTAAAATATTGGCATCTGCTTAACTTGTCTGTTATATTAGGTAGATGGTATTTGTCGTCAATCGTTTTTTCGTTAAGGCGTATATAATCAATTACTACATGAAACTTCGCTTTTCCAGAAGCGACCTTATTAATTTTTTACATTAGTTTATATTTTAATAACTTTTTTTATTCTAGGTTCGTTAGTAATGCTATTTATGTCCTTTTAAGTTTTATAAAAGTTCAATTTTATTCTGCTTTGTGAAGTGATAAAACATCCGCCAGAAAAGTCCACGTTGGCTTTAAACGATTTTAAGTTATCTAGGCCCTTGGAATACACAATGAAATTTGAACACATAAAATTTGAGATTCCAGTTATCGGACGGTTGAAAATTATTTAAGAAGGAATTTGAGTGCTATATTTATGGGCAGACTTTTGAAAAACTGATTTAACAATAAATGGGTCATGAGTGAAATGATTTCCTAGTAGATGAAGTCAATGGTTGATTCTTCAGTGTATTTCTTGTGGAAATACTTATGGGGGTTGGGTTTGGTAAATTCGGATTTTGATTTGGTCTGAAAACGTTATAACTCCGCTGCGTTTTAAGAATTTGAGCATTCTTAGTAAATCGTATCGACATGACAGGACGAATGGTAAAGGTTGAGATGGAAATGGTCTTTGTTCTCTAAGGAAATTATTGGGTGTATGTACATTCAATTGAACTGAATTATGAATATTACAATTGTGTGGCTGGGTATAAGTTTTATTAAAGTATTGTGGTTGCTCTATATTTATTTTATGAATATAATTCTGGATATAATGTACATTGTCTTCTTTCAACTCATATTGTGAAGCTTCACCGAAACTATTTGGTTTCCTACATATCGGTCCAGATAATTCATAGTGAAGAAAAGGAAGTAAGACCAAAATCTGAAAACGTTTCTTTTAAAAACGTAGACTGCAGAAATAAATAATTTTATTCATGACAATAATAGAATAATTAAGCAGACCACTCTTTTTATTCACCAATATTGGTAATCAGCTTGTGGTTGGAAGCATGTTGCCGATTTTTAAAAATCGTCTTGACTATAATATTGCCCGCAATCAATATTACTAACCGTGTAAATATCTTTTCATTAAATAATAACATACTATTGACATTACACATTACATATTCGATACATAATCGAAATATGTACCACTTGCATGATTTACAAATATATCAATTTCGTATGATAAATTTGAAAAATATTAATTACTCTACTCCTCCGAAACGGCTTGACCGATTTCTATCTAATTTAATATGCATATTCAGTAGATCTTAGAATTGGTTACTATATCTTCTTCATGCTCCTAAGTGGTAAGAGTTACTCCCCCTAACATTTTTCCCCTAATTTTTGCACAATTTTTTGTGGCATTAAAAAATACATACAGCCCTAAATATTCACCCTTCCGCAACGAATCCGATTTTTTTTTTGTTAATTATAAACTTTGAATTTTTGGTTTTTATTTTTTCATGACTCATAATAAAAAAATCATATTACTCTCAATTTTTTCCTTTCTACGATCAACCCCTATCTTTCTTTATTTCATCGACAGATTCGGAATAGGGTTGCAAGATATCAATTGAATATAGTAATCGTATTACGCAAAATTTCAATTTAGAGTTTATAATTTCATTTTCCTTTAAATTATGTTTTTTTTTTCACTTTTATTTGATCTTTCACCTTCGCCGGTGGATAACTGATCAACCTTCAAGCGATCAGTTATCCCGTTGTTACTTCTCATTCAGCAAACATCAGGGAGTAGGGATGAGAATGAAGCCGGTCTCCCGTCTCACCCACTATACATTTTTCGACCATTTTTTTAAGTTTTATTCGTGTATTATTCGTATTATTTCAATTTTTCTGTGCAACCCTCATGTTAATATTACTCACATAGTAAATTTATCATTCATTTCCAGTTCAACAATTGTTATAAAATGTTGAAAGCAGTTTTCACTCTCAGTTAATTAAGCGTATAAATGTTTAATGAAAATACGTGGTTCATTATTGTGAAAGTATTTCAACTTGATTTATTTATGTTCTATGTACAGTCAGCAATGCCAGCAAGACACAAAAGGTCGACGAACAATCAAATCTGGAGTCATGCAAGAAGATCAAATAAATTTCCCGACGTTCACATACAATATAAAAATCATAAGTGGCTGGCAGAAGGAGCGGTTTTGGCAGCCAAAAATGTGGACGTCAATGGGTTAAATTTTGAGTTGCAATAAATGTTACCCAAGGACTTGGTGTCATACAAATCTATCGATGAAGTTTGCGATGCCATCGAAGCTGTGTATTATCCAATTGAGTTTTCAAATTCAATGGATTTGCAAAGCATGCCACTGCACCATTCACAAATGAAGGCTAGATTTCTAATAATTTTGCACTATAATTTAAACCCGCCATAAATATGTGATGGTTCACGATTGATCAGTAAAAAATCAATGAAAAACCTTTTTAAATACCAGCATCATGAATGGCAAGACAAAAATATATCGCTGTCACGAATCTCTATGATTCCTACAAATGTGCCAATTGAATCAAACGCATTCAATTCCCAATTAGATTGGCATTCGAAATGACGATCAATGAGTCACAAGACCAGACATTGTATGTGGCTTAGACAACTATTTGTGGCATGTTCTAGCGTGGGAAAAGCATAATTATTTTTCTTGTCTTATCTAATAAGCTTAGCGATTTCCAAAAAAAATATATCTGGTATCCTTCCTGATTTTATGTTTTCATTTGGACTTTAGATACTCTATACAATGAGAAGCAAAATTAATCTTTTGCATTTTGAGTTGAGAACAATATTGGAACTTTTGCGAACGCCACTGTCGCCCTAAATATAACACAATCCTCCTCAAGCTGAGTTATCTTTTTATCCCGAGCTTTACGCTTACCATAAGAGCGTCTGGTATCTTTTCATAATTCTAAATATTACTACAACGTTGTTGGAGTTCCAATTTACAAATGCTGGAGGGATCCGGGCGGGGTACTTGGCTTCAGCCTATTAACGACATCAATTTAATTTTACTGCTTGACAAATTTCCACCTCAGTTCTGACCTTGTCTTCTTATTATATATTATATGATATTCACAAAAAAGTGTTTTTCTTAAATTATCTACAGTGGTAAAAACTTTTGAGCAATCACTTATCATTTCACCAAAATAAAAGATATGAATTACACTATTAGCTTCACGAAGGTTACATTTTTCAGTCAATATTTTTGTTATAAATTATATACGTTTAGAAATTAATGGAATATGTGAAAAAAATAATTATTTACGTTATAAGTCCGGAAAGTGATTTAATATGGTACGAGATAGATGGACGAGGCGACGAAGGAGCCGAGTCAAGAATATCTAATCGAGTAAAGTGCCATTTTCCGGACTGAAATTGGTATTGTAAAGTCGACTTTACATTATAGTATGAAAAAAGGTTATTAATGCATCACGAGCATGCAAAGAAATTTGTGTTGCCTACGTTTAATATGCTGTAAATGATCGTACCTTGCATATTTGGTTTAAACGTTTCCAATTCGGTTGTACAAAAATTTTTCTCGCTCTGATAGAAATCAACCGGTAATAAGCTGTCAATAATTAAGGACTCTTTCATAACACATATGATTGTTTACCAAGCCAAGTCTGTAAGACTGTTTTCTGACGTCACGATATTACCTCTCTTATTGTAAAATGTAAAGAAGCAACGTGTTAATAAATAATTAAGTTACTTTCATGTAAATATCTCTTTATAAATATCAAGTAGGTGAAATGTGAGTAGCTTCCTGAGAATGAAAAAAATTCGACCCCTAAAATTAAAGTGGGGCAATATATCAACTCAAAAGATTGAACAAATATTAACTAGAATTAATATGACCATTACTCTTGTCACCAGATAAATTCTTTCTTAGAATGGTAACACGCTTGCTGTAATTTGTGACGTCATTACAACAAAAATCTTTTGGATATCAGCAAATTTAATACAATTTCCTCGTAAATGTGTCTATAGCATCAGAATATCGTCACATCGTGATATTATGTAAAGAACTGTGGTAGGTAGGGACGCAAACGATACATCGATATATCGTTTATAAATATCGATGTTTTAACATCTATATCGGAACCTAAAACATCGATGTTAGATCGTTCTTCATGATCGATGTTTTATGAACGATGTTAGGTACACACGCTGACACACAACATTATAAACGCACCTCACGCGCAGGCACAACACGAAGCAGTTGCTTCGCTTGTCCACACTGACGAGTACTGACGACCATTGTGTTGTTAGTTGTTGGTAGGCGATAATAATGAAAGTGACATATGGAGCTACCATAAAATATCAACAAACAATAATATAAATAATACGAAAGGTAAGACTAAAGCAGAAACAGAATTTCAAATATTCAAATTTCAAATATTCATGTCATCTACTGTTACTCCAATGAAGAGAAATGCGTTGGAGATGTGGGATGACATGAAGACATTTCCCATGCTTTATAGTTTAGCTATGATCTATTTGCCTATCTTGGCAATTTCAGTACCCAGCGAGCGATTATATTCTGAAGCTAAAGCTACCATTTCTCAGGAGGGCACAAGGTCAAAATCATTATTTTTAAATTCTCTGTTAAAAAAGTAAGTACATACTTGTTATCTGTTAAAATGATTATTCTTAAAAAGTAAATATTGAAAATTGTATCTCAATTCTGCAAAAAAAAACATAGATATATCGTTGATAAATCTCGATGTTTCTAACATCGATGTTCCCCTTTTCAAAATATCGATGCTTTAACATCGATGTTTTTTATGAGCGATGTTGCATCCCCAGTGCTAGGTCGATTAACTAATTCTTCAACACCAACCATCTCAAACCGTTCAAAACAAAACTAGTAAAATTTATGTTCCAAGTTTGAAAACGCCACGATGTTTAATATTTGTTTGGCAGCCATCAATAGTGAACATTTTCAGTTATGTGATACAATACTTTTATTTGGCCTTAGCCCAATCAATATAAAAGTTGAACTATATTCTACTTCGAGTGATACTGCTCCTTCGTTAACAAAAGTAAAATATTGAGCTACGAGGACTAGCATCGCAGTGGTCGACCAAATGAGGTGACGACTCCAGAAATGTTGAGGAAAATCCACAAAGTAGTTTTGGATGATTTTCGACTAAAAGTGCGCAAACTAGCAAGCATAGTAGGCATTTCAAAAAAATGCGGTACATCGCATATTAACTGAAAATTTCTACATGACAAAGCTATACACAAGATGGATGCTTACGATGGAACAAAAACAACGTTTCCATTCCATTCACAAAAATAAAGTCGAATTTATACGCCGTATCATAACTATGGATGAAAGGCGGGTCAATCACTTCACACCCGAAACAAAATAACAGTTAAAACAAGTCAAAACAATGGATTGAAGAAGGAGAAGCGGCTTCAGAAAGGTAAAGACCGTTCCATTCTCAAGCAAGGTTATGGGATTTTTGGGATGCGCATGAGATAATTTTCATTGACTATCTTCAAGTAGGAGAAACTATTAACGGCAAGTATTATGCGAACTTATTGAACGTTTGAGCGAAGAAATCAAGCGAAGACACATTCGTTATTGAAAAATGATTGAATTGAAGTTTGAATTGCTACCACATGCACTCTATTCGCAGATTCATTTTTCCTGACTTGAAAAATGACTCGTTCGTTAAAGATTGTACAACAATGAAGAGGTTACAGTTAATGGCTATATCGAGGAGCTTGACGCTTATTATTGAAAATCGCTGGGAAGCTTATGGAGCTGAAAGGAGATTACGTTGAAAAATGAATATATTTTTTCCCAAAATTTTTGCGTTTTCTTTGTTGAGTCTCAAATTTGAGTTGTGGATGTCCATTCTATCTTTCCACAAAAAACTTCTGTCCGTGGAAACGGGTTTCTATTACCACTGTTTGTACTTGCTTAGGGTGTCTTCTTTATCGATGGAAACAGGCAGTACAAAATGTTCATATCCATAAGTCCGAAGCATATCATGGACGCACTTCAGCACACTGGAATATCTTTGGATTGTGTTTACACGGAGTAAAAACATTACACCCAAAAGATGTAGAAGTTTTTGGCAATTTCACATTTGGTAAGCTTTTACACTTCTTTCTACTTCCTTCTGAACTACTTTTCACTAATACGCCACTTTCACAATCAATAGTTTTCATATTTTTGCTTATAAAACGAACAACTCTCGCACTGAAACACACTACAAACTGGTGAAGCTACAAACAACTTTGTCGCGTGACCAGTGGGACCTTTTTTTATTGGCTCATTGGACATGTGAGTTTTTGTTTGGTACTGCTCGTAGAATAAGTAAGGTTTCGCTTGAAAGTGTGAATTTCACCATACATTCATCTACAATGTTTAACTCTATTGTGACAAAATTTGTTTGCCTCATCAACTGTTTACAATGTTTCAATGATTTGTCTTATTCCGTATTAGATTCGAATTATCCTGAGCATTAATTTTGTTGAAATTTACCAATGTATCCATCACATATGGGATAAAAGATATATTTCTTAACTTGAAATTTGAAGGACAAATAATAATATTGAGAATAAGATACATGGATGTCATAACAGACCCTCAGTAATCGTGAAAACAAAACGAGAATTATTTGTTCTGATCCTCTTTCTAAATATTTCTTACATATCACGAGATTCCTTTGTTTTCTACGGATCATATTTCCTAAATAGAACTCACGCTTCTTCTGAAATCTGTTAGCTAGTTTTTGCAGTATTAATTTAATTGGGTCAATCCCAGTTATATAGCGGAGTAAGTGGATAGGCAAGTGGTAGAGAGAATTTTCAGGGTAGCGAATTTATATAACTAGATAACTTTCCGAAATGAGCTGCATTCTGTCGTTTCCAGATATAACAGGGAAAGATATTTGGGAAGATTTGAGAAGAATGAGAACCAAATAAAAATTTGTATGATTAACGGAAATATTTTCGATTATTATAATTTACTTCTTAGCGATGTTGTAGTTGTAAATAGATTATTAGCAATTTGGATATTATTATTAAAACTCTCCAAAATAGGTCTATCAATCAATTTTGAATTCGGTTTTCTGTTATTTGTGATTACAACTGAATTTAAACCAAGACCACATAGAAGTAGCAACATCTATGGACAGTTGATCATCACCTATTATTTCGTAGATCCCTACGAAAGTTCATATAAATTGCTTATAATTCAGTACAGAAATTTCAGTTGGAACTCTAACATTTGATTTAAAAAATGACAACGTGGTTAGGTATATGTGATTTCATTAATTTGAAGAATCAAATTTAGAAAATTTCCTTCCTTGCTCCACTAGCAAAGTCGTACGAATAAATTTTCAATAAATTTGGACCCATTAGTAGATAAATGTGCTTTAAAAACCGTCGAGTAAAATGTCTTGGATTATTCTGGATTTTAATTGATGATATAATGAATTGTTGATAAATAGGAGCTTTCCATACTTTAGCAAATCCAAGATTTTCTACGAATTTGGAAGAATATTGATTAGTTAGTTTCATCGAATATCAACGAAAGAAGGAGGTTCAGTCTAGGCTACTCCCTTTGTTAAGCCAATCTCACTTGAATATTGGATGCTACTCTTTTCGATCGCTGGAAGTCACCATTCATAAACCGTTGGCCCACCACGTCGAGTCGAGTCAAGTCAGTGATTAGTTGCCTTAGGACAGTAATTCTTTTTTGAATTCTCCAGTGTTTTAAGTTTGCTACTGCAATAAAATGCCACGAATGTGCTATGTTGATGGATGTTCTACAAGAGGAGGGACAAACATATCTCTATTCTCTATTCCAATTTTGTGTAATATTTTTGCTTCTGTGACATGTTGTTACTAATATTTTTAGATGTCAATGTTGAAAACAGGTAAAATATGTATCGCAAGTCTTCAGTCGCTTTCTTGCAGCTGCCCTTTATACTTACATTGATTTCAAGATTTTGCCTCCAGAAACAACGCTTGCTGCAAAATATAAACAAACAATCAATTTAACTCAATTTTTTGAAGAAATATGATATTTGTTGAATGACTTCAAGGTAATCAAATTATAAATAAATGTATATATAATTTCTGTTTTATATTCATGGGAAACCTTGAAATGCAAAAAATATTCATTTATTTTAAAAAAGAACCTGAAGCAGGAATGCCTAGAGAATTTGGGTTGGCAAAAAATTGGCATCTTTTTCAAGAGAGTTTCTCTTATATTTTACCAGATCGAGTTCATAAGAAGCCGTCATATGCCTTCACGTTCGACGGATGAAATTCGTCAATAAATTCGTTTCAATTAGTCAATCAACAATTAAAACTAATTAAATCACAAGAATCACGTTAATTTTAACTATTAACAATTTATTTGGCGTTGGCGTGCGGTTGTGTCTCTGTCACAATATTATCGTTAAGTTTGCGGAAAGCGATTCATTATTTACTAAATAAATTTACTTATAAAATATTATTAGTAAAAAGATTATGAAACACTGAGAAAAGAGTTTATACTAACTATCAACATCCAGCGCCAAAAATCATAAATAACTTTGTGGGAATTATCAACGCAGCTTAGTATTTTCGATTGGTTCTATTCGGATAAAAAAAATGAGATATCACTAGAAGTGATCAAAATTATCGTCGTTGAAAACTTTTGTGTAAGTAGTGCCGTTAATATGGAAATTTTTTTAGTTTGATTGCTCTTGACTTAGGAATGCATATAAAATTTTAACAATACCAAATATGCGTCTGAATCGATACACACGCTAGACTACGATTATTGCGGAAGCTTGTTATCAGAAACTAGACGTAATAGTATGACAGAATTTGCTTACTTTAATTAATATAAAGGCAATTATTATGCAATAATACTTCATAAAACTATAGAATTTGAAGTAGTCTTGATTTTTCATACGATTTATTACACGTTTTGAGCATAAATATATCAGGAATGTCAATAAATTACAGTTCAATCTTTGTGGAAAATTCATATTCAAGCTGTATATCTTCCATTATATTGTTTTGATTTATTCAATTCTTCTCACAAAGTTCACATCTAATATTTTCAAAAACCGGCTTACTAAAGTTGTGAATCTTGTGCAAAATTCTTAGGTTTATCTATCTTTGAAAATTTCGCCAGCAAACTGTAACCTTCAATTCTTTCGCAGCTTGAGTATCGTTGAATAAATATCGATATCAAGTACCATACTCCAACATT
This sequence comes from Diorhabda elongata, assembly GCA_026230145.1. Taxonomy (NCBI): domain Eukaryota; kingdom Metazoa; phylum Arthropoda; class Insecta; order Coleoptera; family Chrysomelidae; genus Diorhabda; species Diorhabda elongata. The sequence continues at coordinate 42,100,206 of CM047926.1, forward strand.
GGAGAATTTCAATATTTCTCATGATATGGAAGAAAATATTGATATAAATGAATTAAAGTGTTCAGACAATAGGCGGTCAGAGTGTTTTGTAATGTTATTCCCATTAGCTGAACTTAACTTCCTCAAATAATTAGGTGAACAACAAATGTAGCACCTGTCTCTCAAAGAATACAACAAACCTTGAATTTAAGTAGCTAAATTGATGCTTTTCCATGGTCACATTAATATAAGACACATATTCGGTAATCCGAGACGATATATTAATAGAGGATAAAAATATGGAACGCTTTTGTATCTTTCAACTAAATGACTACCAGATTTATACATACACAAGAGATTGTACCTCTGCATGAGTTAAATTTGTGAAATGTTTTTGAATTTAAATCATTTTAAAAGGGGAAATTATTGTGTCAAAGCACTATTAATTCATGCATTTATATGTTTTTGAAGAACCATTTCTCTTTTTCATGTATGAATTTTTCGCTCACAAAAAATTTTTGGTCAATTTTATAAATACAATACAATACAAATAACAAACGAAATGATAAAATATGGAGGCGACAAACTGTATGATGAACTACAATCCCTCTTCAATAAAATACTAGAGGTCAAAAATGTACCATCTAAATGGAAAGAAAGTATTCTGATACCGATTTTCAAAAAGGGAGAAAAAACCGATCCCCAAAATTATCAAGGCATTAGCCTGATTCTGAAACTATTCACTAAAATCTTAGCAGAAGAAGTAATGTCTACATGGATATGTGAAGAACAGCAAAGTTTCAGAAACAACAGATCTGCTATAGATGCTATATTTATAATGCGCCAAATAACTGAAAAAGCCATAGAGTTTAATAAGGCAGCCTTTATGTGCTTCATTGATCTCACCCAAGCGTTTGATGGGATACGCTTAACTGATGTTATAACTCTACTAAAAAAAGGAACGTTCCCCCTAATATAATAAGAGTTATCGAAAAACTGAACACCGATAATTATACCTTTGTGAGAACGGCAAACAAATTAGGCAATAAAATACCTGTGGCAACTGGTATCAGACAAGGGGATAGCCTAAGCTCAATCCTGTTCAATATTATAATGGACGAAATCATCAACGAAGTAAAGCAAGCCGGGAGAGGATACCGAGTGGGAGACAAAGAGATAAAAATAATATGATATGCTGATGACGCAGTAATCATCTCGGAAGACGAAGATAACCTACAGAAGCCCCTATATAAATTCCAACAAATAGCGAACACGTACAACATGCAAACATCCACAAAGAAAACAAAATCTCTGAAAATATATAAAGAACCGAGAAGATGTAAACGATCAGAGTGTAGAACAAGTGATGTCCTTCAAATATCTAGGGACAAACATAACAAGCGACAGAAATCTAAAGAAAGAAGTAAAAGCACAAACAACGAAGGCAGCATTAATATCAGGATACCTTAGAGATTTAATTTGGCGAAATAAATACAAGAGTACAAAATGTAAAACCACTAAACGGCTCCTAAGAACAACAGAAATGCGGACTCTGAGATCAATAACAGGACATACGTTACTCGATCGGAAGAAAAATGAAGAAATAAGGGACATGTGCGATATTCAGGATGTAGAAAGATGAGCAAGGAGCCGCAGAAGAGACTGGAGAGACCATGTTGACAGAATGCCAAATGAACGGTTAGCAAAAATTCCAAAGGAAAAGAAACCAGACACAACTCGACCTCATGGACGACCACCTATAAGGTGGCATGAAAGCTGGTCCTCAGCATCCCAACTACTCCTGGCAAACCCTTGATGAAAATACAGGACCTAGTCCTAACGTAAGAAGAAGAAGAAGGATATCAGTAGAACTGGGAACAATAAACTGACAATAATGGCATCTTGATATTCCTATTTTGTCTTCAACATTGTTCAGAGTATAATAGACAGGAAGCTATTTCCTGGGGACCTCTGAGATCGAAGCAAATTACACATACATCATTATTTTCATAGATTTCTATGTATTTTTTAAGCTTTCTCTGAGTAATAGAACTATGGAGACCTGTCCAGTTATTGCGAAAAAATAAGCGACTAATTGATTCGAAGCGCTTCGTGCGCAAACAACTTTTGCCGGTACATAAGCATAGATCCATGATCCCTCCAGTCATGATCTTATAGATGTATTTTGAAACACGGCGATTTTTCTATCATTTTTTCGCACCAATCGACACGAGAGTTTTTTTAGATCGATTGTTTAATTATGCGGTTTATAAAGCGAACATATATTTTTGACAGCTAAATGTTCATAAAAATTTGAATGTATGCAATTGGAATAAATGCACAAGTATGCCGCCTCAATCTCAAGATAAGCCACACGACGATCTTTTGCAATATCAATTATTTTGGACGATCATACCTAAAAAGAGCAGCATTCGCCATAATTTTCAGATTTCTGGTCCGGATTGATTGGATTATTGTGGTTTAATATATAAAATTAGAGAGTAAATTTGACAGAAATGTTTTGTAACAACCTCGTGAATTAAAGTGGAGAAACTCAACCTTGGATTATTTTAATTGTTAATCTTCCTTATTAACAAACTTCATATAAAGTAACTGACTAGCTATATCTTGAATTCTTCTTCTTATAATGTTGGTTGAATTTTATCAGTCATTGGAAAATACCAAGTGTATATTGCTTGTTGTATATAATAATTACTTATAAAATGCCATCGTGTCAGCGGGTGAGTGTCAAATCTGTATCACATGGCCAATTAGACGCCTTTCTCGTTAAGCACTCACCTTATACTTTCAATTGTCAAGCAGACGGAGGGTTAAGGAGTCCAGACCCGAGAGCGAATGCTTATTCTACTTTATACATCGTCAAGGTAGAATTTGTGTCTCTAGACTGATAACTACGACATGAGTGTACCTTGTAAATACCACACGAAAATGAAATTTCTTTATTCGAAATGAAACCCTCGTCAAAGAACAAAAGAGAAAGACAATGGATGTGCCTGTTTAATTGAGATAATGATATTCTCCACTCTTTGTATCTCGTTCTTCCCACTGGTTTTTGTTTCCAGTATTATTGTAAATGCGGAATCAGCACCGTATGTTTGATAGAGTTTCCAGGAAAAAATGTTTTTCATTTTTGAAAATTAGTCTACGCCACTCTAACCTTGATTGAAAAAGTTTTTAAAAACACTCTTTTGAGTTGAAATATTGAAAATAATCGGAGATTGTGCATTCATAAGTTTTATGCACAATATCGCTATCACCAAAATTCGTTATATACAGGATGTTTCTAATTTCATGTGACAAAATTCAGGAGGTGACTGCTCGCATGAAATTAAGATGAGTCTTTCCTATAACAAAATTTCCTTAGGCTACCACAGTTATCGCTCTTTAAGGTGATGACTAAAATCGAATTTCCGTGCACTCGTAAAGGACTAATCACAGCTGTTTTTCAATATTCCTATTACATTATACGGGGGTAAAATTCGCAACCCTCACTTTGAAGCATTATTATGAATCTTATTACATTTTTCACTTTCACTGTTTTCCATTCAATCTATTCAAAAAATTATGAATTATGGTTTTGGGAATGAATGTAACAAAAAAATATTTTTAAATAAAACAAGGATTTCAATTTATAATTTCATTTCGTAAAACTTCATCTTGGGAAGAAGTTTTGATGTGAAATAGAGTAAGGGCTGCTAATTTCATCCTCAGGAATATGGAAAAATACCGTTAGTTACCGAGTGCACGAAAATTACAAAAATTTTCTGCAAACTGATAAGAAAAAAATGGGAAGAATAGCCAGATGATTGAAACAACGCTGTAATATGCTATATCTATGAGAAAGGTGACAAGACCTACTCCGGAGCTATGGCACTACTGCATGTGACCTACACAGTTCTGGCCTGGATAATAAGAAACAAACTTGGACCAATTCATAACCAAAAAGTCAATGAGTATCAAGGGAGCTTTAGGGAGAGATAAAGCACTGTTTCAGTGTATGGATCTGTACAATAAGATAGATGTTAAGATACAAGTATAGAATGGACTTGAATGCTTTTAATAATACCATTTTATGATTCATCTCCATGTTCTTGTGTTGGTACTCACTCAAACATATATAAAATAATATTAACGTTGGATATGTTAATCTTTATGTCCAAGTTCAGGATTGACTATCGTCTAAATCGAATGGTCCTGAAAAATAATCAATCCTCAATGAATTTCAATATTTAGTAATAATCAAAACTGAACCTTAGAATTAAATATTAAAATTGGCAAGTGCCGAAAATCAATTTAAAATAATTATAACTTCAATAATTATATAATTATCATGAAAATATTGAATACGACGATGCCAAAAGTCGAAACCAAACTTGATATTTTATTTCTTCACTTTTATTTCTGACCATCAGTATTAAAAATACGTAAACTATCGAAATTTTTCGTGACTTTGTCGAGAAAATGGGAATTATGAGCTGTTCTCTAAAATTCGTCTCGGTACGTAGTTTTGATGTCGGAACTCTTCGATACCTTTCATAGTTCTTCGAATAAAATTTGATACACTCTACCAGACAATCGAGAAATACGGTTCAATTTGGTAGTTCATATATCAAATAGGGACCTATAATAGCTACGACTAGGATACTATACTACATATTGAGACTGGTCTTAAAGTAGTTTAACTATTGTTATCAGAGAAGTAATTCAAATCAGTACAAATCTTTTTTTCCATCCTTCAAAGTCTTTCTAATTTGCGACTTGAAGAAACCAAAAAATAAATAATATAGGGGGGGGCTACGTTCAAAATAAAAAAGTTGCTATTGACCACAGTCACATGACACACCGTGTATATTTTTTTCATAAAAAAGCACCCTTAAAAATACAAATAGATGGGTCCGAGTAATTTTCAATTTTCCAACATTTATTTATTAACGAATTTATTCCATATGGCCATTGTACTGAACTTTTCAGACACCAATTTTAGATGGTTTTGTATCAAGCCTTACTTGAGGAATACTCTGAAGCGCGATTAAAAAATTCTCTGTACTGATGACGATAAGTTTAGTTAGATACTAGTTAAAATTCATGACAAATCTTAATAGTGTTTATACATAAAAGACTAACTAACCTCAATAGTGCTCATTAGTACTAAACTGAGTCACGCGTGCCGAATTACTGGGAGCTGCGTAGCTCCGCTGAGAACTAGGTATTCGAGATCTGATCGCTTCTCTGTCCCGAAACAGAATCTGTCTCTCTCAGATTTAAAACATCTCGCCTGAGCGGACAAAAAGGAATTTAATTTCATGCTATCGGGACATTGAAAGTTATAAAATAAAGTAAACTAGGAATTGCCCTGAAAAGGTAATTCCCTAGGACAGGTGTCGGTCAGTCCGGGGTCGAAGGTTTTTTGTTTTACTGAGGAAGTTGTTGTATCAATTCTTGGCGATGACAATACCATCCATTGTTATAAGCGAGTGTCTCCGTAACTGAAGTCGGAACTTAACAAACAGTATGTTTTGAAGTTTTTGAAATTGAACCATTGTAACCCAGATAACTTAAAACGCCGAAATAAACACTTTAATAACGATTGTACCTAAATAAATAAGGATAGTCGATTAATAAAAAGTGGATGGAAATTTATGTTTCAAGATACCATTGAACAAAAAAATAAATTGTTACAAATATTCTATAATATAGTTTAGAGGGCGAAGAAAATTTTTTAACCATAAGCAATAATAACAATTTTGTAGCATAAGGTGACGCCCTCACAAAAAACTGGTATCACCAAGGAAAAGAATATAATATACTACCAGCTGTTACTAAGAATCCTCACATGACTTTTCGTGATATATCACGATTACACGAAATCAAAAATTGGTGATAAATATGTTCCTTGATAATAAAATGGATAATATTTATTCATAGCTAGCGTTAATAGGGATTAACAACAATCTGTGTAGAGAGATTTTTCTTTATTTTGTGCTTTTTGTATGATGACAATACATTTTACAAAAATGGATTGATAAACAGGCAAGATTTCCATCATTATGCCAAAAACAATCCGTACGATGAAAATGCCACGCCTAAAAACCCCAGTACATGATTTGCAAAAAATAAAAACTGTCAAATCAAAAAACAAACTCTTACAATGTATAATGATAAACCTAACATCACAATAGCAAGAATAGTTGTATATGGGTTAATAAAATACCTCGAATCGATAGGATCCGATTTGATCACATTATAGGCGAAGCTCTAGCTATTGGAAGTTGTTCCAAATTCAGTTTGGATATGAACTATAGAGAAAAAAGATGAAGTGATCATCTTCGTCAGTAAGACATCCATCGGAGCGATAAACTCATAAACATTCAAGCCAAAGTTGATCGAGGAATGTGTTAAAATACTGAAGGAATTTGGCAAAAAAAATGAGTTTCATTAATCTAGGAATCAACAGCTATGGAGATACCGGCGATTAAGAAAGACCATTATTTAGCAAAGTAGGATTCTAATATTCATATCATTGGACCAGATCCGTTCTTTTCTTGGAAAAGAATCGCGAAAATACATGAGGAAGGGTCGAGCACTGCAATGGAAGTCTATATCTATCATCTGCTCCTTGGTATAAGAACCACCTACGCATCAGAGGCTTCCTGACAGAGCACTGTCACATACATATATTGAGAGAGCTCAGGAGAGAGCAGAAGGAGCTCCAATTCTATGACATCTCTTAAAAATCGTACAACCCTTGTAGCATCACCAAACGTATTTCCGCTTTTTCAAAAGCCATATTGAATTCAGACGGTTTTACATTTTTCAATAAGTAATGCGTTCGTGAAAGGAAAGAATTCTCCGTGCCGATTTACAAGGAAACTCTTAAATGAATAAAGTATGTTTTCATTTTCCACAAATTCTCTATTCAATTTCTATACAGGATTTCTTCTTTTAGTTCCATTTTTATGGAAAATGCATCGTTATATTTCGCCAGGCTAATTACATAATTCTGTTCAGTATTTTCTCTTTAATTATAAATATGTAACCTAGTTTTGTTCTGTAATAGAGGAAAAACCTGATATATTCTCTTTTCATTGCCATCGTTATAATAAATTATGAAATCCACATTGAAGGCCATCAAAAACTGGAAAATTGTTGAGAAGATTATAGTGTTCATTTAACAGAGTACATTTTTCTATAGAAGAATATTATAAAATTACTACCTCGATAGGTGAGTAATATTTCCGAGGTAGATAATTTTTCACTGATCAAAGTTTTGTACATGTATGCAAGTTTCGTTTGACATGCTTAATTTTAAGACTTGAGTTTCTACAGTATCATTAGAAATAAAGAAAAGAAGGTTGAAACTACTTTAGACCGTAATGAAATTTAGGCAACAATCCAATCCGCAAAAAACAGTTTCCATTGCTGTTTTAGTGCCAAAAGTGGTGTAATTTGTTAGAGAGCTAGATAGTACATTTCCTGAATATAAGACCTAGATCCAAATATTATATGCATATATTGTTTTTTGAAAAATTAAAAAAAAGCCTGCATAGTTTCTAAAACTTTGCGGTCCCTATTTAGTCCCTATTTAGATAAAAATAATTATTGTCAAAAAGTATTCCATATTCAGTATTCAACCTTCAAAAATTTCTTTAATGCCGTTTGTTTCGATGAGCTTTCTGCAAGTGGTAGGTCTTGAGGAGACGGATGCTTGTTCCAATACGATTTTAAGTAAGTGTGGACCTTGAAACATGCACCCGTCTCATCAAAATTCATCATTTCTAGTAAGCTCATTAAAAAAAACGTCATTCAAGAAACTTTGATGGTTAGAAGTTTAAAGTAAAATTTTTCTCGACAGGAATCTTTTACACCTGATGTGCAATTGAATCTTGTTTGAAAGGATTATTGTTGAGACAATTAGATGAGAGTACGACGATGAAATATTAAAAGCTGGTAGACCAACCTAACCTAACCGAATTATGAGTTAAGGAACAAAATAAGAAAGGAATTGATTCTAAATCCGATCATTTGTTTGTTTTTTGTTCTAAAAAAACAAAAAACAATGTGAATGAATCGTCGCTGTGATAAAAACAACGATAACTATGGACTTTTCCATGATTTTTATAATTTTGAAGAAAATCCATTTCTCCTCGTCGGGTTGTGCAGTTATACTTTATCTTCTTATTTAGAACCGCCGTCTGTGGCTTCCGTGTCTTATTATTTTTTCATTCTGTCGCTGGCAACTTGAAGATTTGAGCGAACCAATTCGTGTATGTCGTCCATTATCCTTCTCATCACATAATCTTTTCACGGTCTTCTCAAGGTCGACAACAAAATTTTAGGTCACGTCCAAAGAGGATTTTCACAGATATTTGCTAATTCTCTCAACCACTACATCTGATTGTGGACGTAATGCTGTCGTCCTGGTCTTCTTCATTCCCAGCTGATTTCCTGGAATTTATTTTTATTCCTTGATCGCTGTTTCCTGCTCAATGAAAAACCATATCGGCTGAAAAATTGTTTCATGAATACATCACACAGTTGTGGCCTATTGCTTGTGATCGCATAAATTTCCACCCACTTTGGAGACAAAAATCCATCACGACTAGGATGTATCTATCACCACTTTCTATTGTGGAAATGGTCCAGCGATATCTGAAGCAATCCTCTCGAAAGGACTTCCAACATTAAACAATTTCATGGGTGCCTTTCCATTACGTATAAAAGTCATATATTTTTCATACCAACCCTTCACATCGTCGGAGCTGTTTATCCAATAAAATCTTTCACGAACCAGCTAAAGGTTTTTCTCCACTTCCAGATAACCCCTCGATGGACTGGTCTAATAACTTCTTCAGTACCTCGGCTACTCTCGTTTTTGAAATGACTAGCTGTCTTTTCTTCTCGGAACCATCATCGTTCTCAAGGATTTTTTTAAAGGCCCTCTTCCAAGACAAGGATGACCATTCTTCGTTGACCACTGTAGTTCTTGAAACTACGGTTTCCTTAGATTTGGAATTGTAGCGCTGGAAACAGTTTGCATGGTACAGCGGACCAGACAAGGTGATCACAATGGTAGGCGGCTTGGTATTGTTCATATATTTTAACAAGTTGGTGATCTGGTCCAGTTTGTCAAGAGCAGTCAGGGTATCTATCAAAGTTTTCGAATGGGCTAATCGAGGCGTCTTCTGCATATCATGGTCGCGCAGGCCATCATTGACCGCCTGGATGCCTAAACATTCCCTCATGTTATCTGGTGCTGATGGTTAAGAGAATCGGACAAGTGGAGCAATGTCTATCTCGTACTCTCGAAGAGATTCATCACGCTTCTGCCTTCGGTTCTTCATTCGCGATTGGTATAGGTCTCAAAAAGTGAGATTATTTGATAAAGAGCTTAGTCGTAAAAAAGCTGAATCCAGATCAAATATTTATTAAAAAAAACTTATCGTGAACGGAGAATATATGTTTCATATCAACTGATATTACATAAGCTTATCTCTCAAATTTGTTCATAACATTCCACTTCAGATACAAAGAAACTTTTTAATGGAACGGAATCAATTTCGATTGGTATAACTCCTATGAAGAGAGATCAGGGTGCCAGCAAGACGATTTCTATCGCCGTTATCATATAGTGTGGTAATGGAAGAGACAAAGAAATGTATGCAATGTAGTGGGCTACGCCGATAATCTTTTGGTCATTACTCATTAGCTGACTTGCCAAGGGCAATAGAGGTTTGAGTTGATCTGATCCCTGGATATTAAGAGGCACTGGAAATGCCGATAACGTTGCCAAACTTGTAGCTTTTCAACCGCTAACAGGGCCTGAACCTGAAGTGTAAATCCCTTATTTGCATATCAAGGAATAATTCAAGCTTTGGGAGAGGGCGATATATAGAGAGGTATGGTTCTAGGCATAAGCCATAGGGCTGTGTACATACCAAAACGTGTATAGGCAAGACATACCGCTGCGCGGCGGAACTACCAAACTCTAGTTAACACTGATTGTAGGGTTTGCTAAACCGTAAAAGCCTTCATGGGCGAGGGGGGTGGTGATCAAGGAGACTACAGATATGTTGCATAAAATTGCAAAAGAATTAACCAGGTAATTGATACCGACGAGGACTTATCATTCTTTGTAAAAGTAATGATTCCTGTACCATAAATTATAACGGACAAACATTCCATTTTCCGTAAGTCCAATTCAACATTCATATTCGAGGAATTTCATATTTATTCCATAATCACTTTTATTTTTCAACATTGTCTGCACAGTTTGATACTCAGTTTCTTTCATTTTCCAAAAAATCTTCAGAACGACTCACTTAGACGACTTTCAAACAGAAACTAAGCGTCTAAAATAACTCAGTCTCTTGATTCACGCAAAAATACACCTTCTAATGTATATCAATAAGTGCTGACATAATCAGGTCGGAAGAAAGTTTCCAGACAACCCTCATACTGAATTAAAAAACTCCAAAAATACCCACAAGAAAGATGAACGCGAACTGTTCATCCTATTAAACGACCCTCGTCTTGTGAGAGTAGTTTTATCGATGAATAGAATCTTTTTAATAAAATTTCCGTCATCAATATGCTTTTTGGCATAACTGTACCCGTAGCGTCACGAAAGATCTCTTGAAATCAAATTCTAAACATAAGTGATTTGGTGCGAGTGGAACAGGATTCTTATAATATACGCCGAACTCACTCTTTTGTTGCTGTCAGTTACGTGAACTTACTGCAGAATTTTCAACTATTCCAACCACCATTTTTTGTTTTAGATTTGAAGTTTTATAGAATGATCCCCTTGATTTTTAATATGAAACGATTCTGTACATATCGATATATATCTTCTGTCTGTAATGCGAATTCAAAAACTTTTACTCTAACCTCAACCAGTACTGCAAACGCTATGATTTCTTAGCAATGGTATATTACAAGGGACGGAAGTTGAATTTTCGGCCTCCTGATGCGAAAACGAAGGCATCAAGAAATAGATTTCAATTTTCGGCTCGTGTAGTGTGAACAATTTTTCTTCATAACTCGATCTTAGGTATGTACTTTCGTCCCTAGCAGCAGGGAAAGTAGAAGTTAGACTTTGGTTACTCGCTGATGATACAATGTAGAATCGTACTCTTAAATTAAATTATTAATTTATTAATATTATTTATTAATATAATTAATCACCAGTCGCATGTAGCGCCGCTTAAGTAGATCAGAAGTGAGTTAAGAAAGGCTGAAAGCTCATCCAAGTGTGCTTCAGCTTATCTCAACCATGTGTTTCCATCCATTTTAGCAGAGTTTTTTTTTGCGAGCAGACTACTAGAAGATGTAATAGCAACACTTTTTATTATACCAAGAATGAGTTCTGGGCCCAATGGTGGATTTTCTAATATGTCCCTGACGAGTGAATCAGCTCTTGTAGGACTGTTTTGTGCTCAACAGCAGACCGTTCAGCTCTTATGGCTTGTATAGTTCAGCTCTTGATAGAGTAACGAACTTTGGTTTGATAGATTGTAACATGTTTCCCAAGAAAGAAAAATTCACGGTCTTTGGGATGTCCACCAGATATCTGAGTTCCAAGTGGCTTCATTATACAGTATTTGGTAACGTCCCTCAAAATAATTGGATATTCGTTGAGAATATTCAGCCTGTATATGTAGACATTGAAGATCTTATCGAATCTAGTTTCATTATCACATGTATAGAAGTAGTGATAGTGAATAAATGAGAAGATAAATCGATAGAGGAAAAAAAATCAAGAGGGATCTCAAATATTTCTTTCTTCTTCTTATCCCAATTATTAGAAAGCACTAACACCTTTTAATTTTATTATTGCTGATTCTAATTAGATATAGAGCGACTTTTGGTCGAGATGGTACAAAATGGACGTCAAAGAGGAGATTATCGTTATCAGTGTATTACTCATACACCACAGAAGTTCTACACCGATGCAAATTTGAAATCATCTCAAAATGGTAAAAGGTCAGGGATAATAATCGCCCATCTGTACTTGAATAACATCTTTTTTAAATAAATGGAAGGATCTTGATATATTTATATTGTTAATCACTTTCATCAATTCGTTATTTGAAATTATGTATATATACAATTGTACTTATATCTATGTGCTATCCAAAAAATCGATAACGGATTTAATAATTTTCAATGAATTGCTAAATAAAGCTGACAGTACAGTAGTAATCTATAAATAGCATTGTTTACTGGCAATACATATTAATTGACACTTTATATGGTAATCATAGGAGAGTGTACAATGTACTACATGTTCGGAAATTGTCGGTTTGAGTAACAACTGGCGGCCTTCTCAATAATTCAGATGGCGCGTACAAGCTCCCACGAGGCACGGTTCGATATTGAACTTTTATAAATAACTAAGTATGGCTTCATCGGTTAGCTTATTTAGCTCAATTCTGACTGTATATAATTTCAATTTGACAACCACTTTACGTGTTCAATGTCTATGGCAGTTATTATGATAATTTGACTAGATATTGAATTTCATTTTCCTATACAAAAGATTCTCTTTAAATTAAACTCTATACATTTGAACGCAATTACAACACAAAGATGGAGTATTCAATTAGTATTATGGCTTTTGGCAAAAAATCAAAGTTTGCAACTCGTATCTCCGGGAAGAGTTCTTTCGGTAAAATTTCAATTCCCGAGGAAAGAAGCTAAATCGACGGTGATAAGACCACTAGGATTTGAGTCGAGATCTTTGTGGTATTGAGTTTCTTGTAAGCAAAGGTTGCTATAAAAACTACTATCATCCACAGGATGTGTGTATGAGTCGCCCCGGTACAATGTGGTTTGAAGAGGTACAATGGAAGGGTACCCCGGGTTTTGAAGTTAAAAGCATTGGTTGACTCTCGGATATTGCTTTTCGTTGGCAATAGGATTATATTGCTGATCGAATTGAAGATAAGATATAAGCATTGTGCTTTGCTCGCAGACTTCTTTCAGGCTGCAATTGTTAGGAAATGAACATAATCAATTAATGATGTCCTGCAATTCGTTAATTTTTCACTTTGATAATTGATGATTTGTTTGCATTATGGTTAGGTTATGGTACTTTTTTCTGTCACCGTGTGTACAGTTATTATTTATTCTCTATCTTAATATTCCTATTCAGTTAAACGGTTCCGGTTCAGTTAAACTTGATTCAAGGAGAGGTAATTAAACTCGTATTGATTAGTTAAAATCTGTTTATTGGAATTGAAACTTTTGATTAATCTTGTTTTTATCTGCGATTAATATCGTCATGTCTTTATCTCAGTTATTATCTAATAATGACAACAGTCTTTTCATTAAAACAAAATGAGCTGACAAGGTGTTATTGTATGAATAAATTTAATATTCATAATGAGTACGTCGAATGGTTAGAATGAACGAAAAAATAAATAAAAGCAATCGATAGCTAGGTCAATAATTATTTTATTGAAATAAAATATATGAGGAGCAATCAAAAAGTTTAATGGTTATGGAATATCATTAAGGTCGATTGCACCACGTAACTATATATTTCTTCTTGTTCTTTTTTATTGCAATTGTTTGTTGCAGTTGTCATCACGGAATGTAAAATGTAATTTCTGAAAAACGTTTTATTTTATATTATTACACACATTAATAATATATACAGGGTGTAGCAAGATAAGGATCGTTTATATGGTTTAATAGACCACTGTTAATTTAATGACTATTTTACAGGGTGAGTGAAATTCTACAGTTTTGATTCCGTACCATTTGAAAATAAAGGAGAAAATGTAATGAAAAAAATGTAACTAAATACTCTAATTTGATATACTAGAATCGATCTAAAGCTCCTAATGTTATCCATTGATACTTTTTTAATTAAGTCTTTATTAGAAGAAGTTCTATTGAAGTCTAGTGATATCGGTTAGGTTAGGTTATTCCTCTTATTCCTATCAACTTGACTAGTAATAAATACATCATCATGATATTTATGAACAGGTTTCTATTCGATATATTAGGATGTAAAGGACTAGAACACAAATGATCTGATATTTGTCGAACTAATTGTATTTAAGCGATTGGCCAATTTCAGTAGCTGAATAAATTTATTAGGATGTTACTACATTTCCACAAGATTTTTTTTCTAGAGTGTCTTCATATTTAATGTACCGTAGTTTGCGATATACGAGGCAGGTCATATTTTTAAATCGTTTGTCACTTAGAAAATGATAGTAACCTCAATTTATCCAAGTATCGAGATAAAACATTTTCTAACTCGTTTTGTCTCATAATTGGGGAGGAATAAAAATTCTATATTCGACAGTTATATATATAATATATATATATATATATATATATATATATATATATATATTATATTATTAATAACTGTTATATTCAACAACAATGAATCATTGTATTTTCTATAATAACTTGATTTTGGAGCTTTGATACATGATATAATTTGCAAAACTGAAGCAAAATCGGAAGTATCACTTCGTATTTGTTCAAAATTGGATTTAAGACGTTTCTAATGAGTTCTGAATTTCTCATTAAACTATTCAGTTGACTATTGTCTTTAGTTTTCCAATTTTATATTCAGAACCTTTTCATTATGCAAAAGCTAGCGGCGTACACATCGATGGTTAAATTGCGAGACCTCGTAAGTCAATTTCATTTATGGGTTTTTGATGTGAAAATTTTTTGAATAAATTATTCCTATAATCTGCAAAATCTCGTGGGTTCATGAACAGTTTTTAATACTTTTAGTGACATCTTTCAAAAGCTAGCAAGATTGATATGAAAAATATATAAAGAAAGAAACCTATTTAGTAGACTTCCTCCTATAAAATTTCAACAAATCGACCTACAAGCTTTTGCAATTTAACCATCGACATATTCAATTGGGGTAGTTGTTCTTGATTTTCTAGAAAGTTTTTTCTAAAATACCTAAGATAGAATTGAAGATGGAACCTACCGTTGGATTGGACCACTTTCATAACATAGTGGTTTTCAAATAATACCAAATAATTTGGCATCTTCTGTAACTAAAGTGAATTCAAATATATTCATGTAATAATAGATATCCTATGAATAATTTTGGTATTCATTCATGTCATTTACAAGTTAATGATCCTTGCAACTCAGTTTTATACTATCTATCAATATAAAAGTAATGAGTTACTCAATTTTATATGCTTATTCTTCAATTTGGGTGAACCTAAATCAATAGAAAGTAATTTTATGTATTACTCCAATTAAAACGAAATTTTGTCCCATGGTATACGTGATATAGAAATAAATTTTTGTACCTATATTTCCTTCGTTCACAAATTTTTATGCCTTGTTGGTAAATATGGGAGATTCCTTTATCAACAGTTGATTTTTTTAAGTAGGAACAGCTACCAACACAATCGAACAATGAACTACTAAAACAAAGAAAAGAAACACTACTCAAAGGTATATATCAACAATAATTAAGATATATATATGGTAGAAACAATACAAACATACTGAGAAAAAGTTTGAATAGTACCAATACCAATAGTAATAATAAAGGTGATCCAAAACAGTACCAAACATACAGACTAATTACATTATTGAATGGGGCGTAGGAAACGCCTACATCATTAACGTTATAAGTATATAAACAAACAGAACAACAGATAGGGGAATACCCAAAAAGCTGCAGGAAAGAGATATTCACGATAGATGCTGTAATCCTACCAACACAAGCAATAGTGAAATGCTATGAGCACAATATTTACTTTTCATGGGCTTCTAAAGAGCTCTCACCGGCATTAAAAAAATTTGATACTAAGAAAAGAAGAAGAAATGATTGAGAATATTTAAGAAAAATTAGTCGGACTAAGGAAAATAACTATGACGAATTCAACAACAACAATAGAGAAATAATTAACCTAGAAAGAGGAGTCAGGCAAGCAGACAATAGTATGATTCAATTCAACAGCACTCGAAGCACTGGATTCAAAAAAAGGAATTAACAATTTAACCCCACAAATAATAGGAAATGCGGACTATCTCGTCTTGATATCAGGAGAAAATGTAAGAAATCAGACACTATACATGAGTTTAGAGAAAACAAATAAATGCCAAGGGCAAAACCAGAAGCAGAAAAAATATAGAAACAGATAGAAAATAGGCCAAAAAATTGTGTGTGTCAGCTCCGACTTAAAAAAGATTGGTTGATTGCCAGAATATTTTGGACTTCCTTCATTAATTTTTTTTTTAATCCGTAAGCTCGCTGTCTCTCGGCTGGAGTTTTTGGAGGTTTAGATTTTTTCCTAGTCAAAAAATATAAAAAAAAATTACATAATGCATAATTATAAAAATTTTAACCAATTTTAAGAAAATTGATAGAAAAAGGTTTTTATAAACATTTTTTTTAAATTATTATAATTAATTTTTTAATTAAAATAAAAATATAATATAATATTATCTTACTAATTAACAAAAATGGTTATAAAAAGAAAATTATGTCACTAAATCTTTTACATACAATAATAAATAGTACATGAAAATTATTTAAATAAGCTAAAAAATAACTTTTCGAAAGAAAATTATATAAAAACATTATATAATGAAAAAATATTGTCAATTTTTCTGATAATATTATCGAATTATTGACTACAGTTGTTAATATTTAAAAATTATTTATAAAAGAAATCATAATAACGTGGAAGAATTTATAGACATCGACAAAAAAATTGATTTTTGGTTAGGATAGAAATTTTCCATTTTATGTGGATGCGCTCGATAATTCATATTGGGTTGATTATCTAATTTTATGTGTTGTTTTCAAATATATATTTATATGAACTACATCGATAATTATTAAAATATTCAATAAATACAAATTGCACATGCTCATACATATAATACATGAATTATAACGTACCTTGCAACCACGTGTTTGTTAGATATTCCGGAAATATAATCTACACGTCTTTCTGCCATAGTTATTTGAAAATACTTTCAGTTCACTTTAGCGGAACACAATGATAATAAAACTTCACAATGACAACAATATAAGTATGTTGACACTGACAAATTAGAAAGTTACGCATCATAGGATGCGCACCAAATTGTAACGAGGTCATTCATCGATAGATTTTACTCATACCGGGCCCCTTATATATGTAAATCGATTCTTAAGGAGTAAACTCCAATAATAAATAATAGGGAACTAAACATTAACTGAGAGATAACAAAATAAATATAGAAGCAGGAAGAAAATAGGTCGAATGATAAATATATTTAAACAACTCGGAGAGTGTACAGAAGAAATGAAAAAAGTATAATGATAAACGGGATAATTGATGCAGCTAAAATATACTGGTAACATCAAACATAGAAATCAGAAAATTTCACAAGACAATAATAAAACTAACAAACAAACTTATGCAGTTGAGGTAATGAGATCAAAGTAGAAAAACGAAAAGCAAAATTAAGAACTATAGATACAAAAATATTGAGAAAAACCAAAGGAATGAAATCTACAGAAATCAATATCGCATACTTATGAACTACGAAATACGGAACCAGATGAAACGAAAAGATATAGTAAAGTAAGTAAAAGCGCAGACACTAAGATGACTCGGATATATAAAAAGAAAAATCAAAATTTTCATGTTAAAGAGAATCACAAAGCTAATACCAATAAAAAATAGACCAAGAAGAAGACCGGGAGTCAAATGACACACACAATACGACGACTTTGAAGTACTGGAGGTTGCGGATGAAAAAAAAAAATAGTAATAGACAGAAAATAGTGGAGAAAGTTGTAGTAGGAGTAAAAAACCACGCCACTCTATAGCAGATATAAGTAAAAATAAAAGAACGGATTATTCCACCATGAAAAATAGATCAGAATAGCTCTTCAAGAGCGGATGATACTCATTCAAGAAGTTTAAGGCTATTTATTAATACTTGCAATTGTGGTGCCAAGTTCGAAAAAAAAAGTAATTTTTATGTGAATATTAATAAAAAATGAAACACTATCATTGACTTCTCCCATTTCACACAGAATTATTACGAAATGCCAGTGTAGGAGAATTTTAATTCTGAAATAAAATATTTTGAATCTATCAAGAATTTTCATGGTATTGTGATACTAAACAAATCTTAAAATATGTGTGGTTACTTTCCATAATTACAAACAATCCTGGAACAAGTGCTCTATCTTTGCATCGATCTAATTTTCTTCTGTTCAGTAAAAAGCATGTTATGGGAAATAATTTTACGAAAACAATTACTATAAATTTTGAGTTTTCATGTCTAACCAGGTTTTTCAAATATCGTTTTCATACGGGTATATGAAGTTGTAAGATAATATCCACGGAATTAATAAACTGAAAATTACTATGAATATTGTTCATAAAAAGACTGCTCGGGAAATAATCAAAAAACGAAGTTTGACCACAGAATAACTAGGAAATACACATTCCCATAACTGCTCGTTATCCTCTGTAGTTCAGCTTGCATGTTCGTAATGTTGAAAAGCAAGGGAAATAGACTATTTTCCCACTGGGCATTAATTTTCTGCAGTGCAACTGTAACGAGCATAATTAATGTACAACGATAAAATACAACGTACATTTCTTCTAAACAACATATTTTATTTCAATAAAAGTTTAACATTTGAAGTTACCTGTAACCGTATAGTATATTCCTTTACTTCACTTCATGAAAAAGTATCGAATCATCCAAATTTTCAAACTGCCTTACTTTCTATTGCATAGAAATATACCTTTTCCATAAAGAGGCATAAAGTAATCCTATTATTTTTATGAAGTTGAAATGATCATCAATTTAAGTTCAGGCAATTTTCCTAAAGGATCAAAGTATGTTTAAATTCTATGTCTCCAATGGCACAAAGTAAGCACTAGGAAAAGATATTAAGAAACAGAAAATATTATCGAAGTAAAGGTTTATTTTCCCACTGTAATGCAAAAAATTGCTAGAAAATAGAATCGTCATAGATAATATTATGAAAATGAAATTTTCTTACAATATACAACAGTAAAATTCGAATGATTATAATTCAATAGAAAGTTTCAAACTTTCCTTATCAAAAGTTAGTTGGTGCCTTTTGTTGAGGTGAGAAATTATTGTATGAAATTCTCACCAGTGAGATTAATGGTAGATAAAATAAATGTACACAATATTTAATGTTATTTTCAATCTTGCTGCAAACAATCCGATCTAGTAAAAATCGTACCAGATATCATGATTCAATATATTATACTGAATTATAAGCGTTCAAATTATTATTAGCGACAATATATTTTTTATAAACCGATAGAAATTGTTAACAATAACTGGAAGCGAATCAACAAATATTCTTCTAAGTTGGTTGTGATCAGGTGAATCAGCCACCAGTATTTTTTGCTTTCGTCAAAATACCATTTTTGGGATCTAGAATGAAAAAAATCCGTGAGCAGCAGAGCTCCATCACGAAAGTCGAATTTTTCGTCGAATGAAGAATTTAACTAATACACAAACAAATCTTTCCATAAAATGAATTTCTTGGAAATGATATCAATTCTCAATCTTATTTCTTTATATGGAAAATTTGCTATTCCTCAATAACTTTTCATTTCACAATGAAAATTCATAATTTCGATAGACCCGGGGTGGTCTCGAACCCTCTTGTTCAATTCCAATTGACAACAAAGAAAAAATTATCATAATGACAAGAAATTTCGAAAATGGGAAGTAAAAAAATCACCCTAGCAACGATCATACTCGTATTCTTCATTAAATAGGAGGCGATCCAGTTCAACAATTACAACGATCAAAATGATTTCGGGCGTTTTGTGCTACAAGAACTGAAGAAGAAAACTTTGAACTTGAGAAAGACAATTCTTCAACATCACCCCTACTTGCATGCGAAGTTTGAACCCTCTAGTTAAACTTTTTCTGGCCAAAAAATAAGAAAATATAACAAAAATGACCATAAAATGGAGAGGGGTGGAGATGGAAAGTTTCGACCTTAGACAGGAAATCATCTCGCAACTAATTGAACCTACATGTGAAATTTCATTTTTCAGTCGCTTTTCGTTTGACCTGCAGAGGTGGACAAAGGTCAAAAACCACTTTTCTTGCACTGCGACCCCTCGAAATATTCATTTGTTTTCAACCAAACTCTAATAACATCAATCTGCCGCCAAAAAAGCCATGTATGCTAATTTTGAACCAAATCGGACCCATAGCAATTGCTCGAGAGACGAAAATAAGAATTGTAGTTCAAACAGATATATATATATATATATATATATATATATATAAACTACAGACATTCGAAGAAAAACCATCATAACCGTGTTCAGGAGGTCTCAAAACATGAGAAAAATGATGTGCCCCCCATTTTTCTTCTAGTCTAGTCATTCCTACCGTAATAGTCTAATTTTTCCTTGAAAAATTCGACTAAAAAGGCGAAGGCTAAAAAATCATAAGACAAATAGAAACCTGATTGTGAGTAAATTCATCATCTTCATATCCCCATATCCAAAACATTGTTTTCACATCTCTATTGAATTTAAAAATATTTTCTGATACAAAATTCCATCAATCATCAAAAGTCTGAGAAATTAGTTGGAATTTTTAGAACCATTAGGGATATTCTGCTTTGACTTATCTGCTTTATACTAAATTTTCCCATCAAGAAAACTCCCGCGAAAAATAATTATAAATGGGAAAACTTTCTGGGCGGGAATCTTCATATTTATTCCTTAACTACTAAACTATAGAGGGGACTATAAGGAATAGGCCCTTAGTTGCTATTCAAGGTGCTTAAAAATTAAGCAGCTTCAATGCTTTCAAGGGCATTTAACAATTTATTATTAGATACATTTTTTATTAATCTTACATTATCAATATTTATTTGATTATGATCAGCGTGATCGGCAATACTCGATTATTCGGTGCGTTCATATTTCAAATGAGCTTAAGCCGGACATCAACGGATCTCTTACTCTGCCCAATATACTTTCCGTCACAATGACTACAGCTAATTTCATGAGTTTTTATCACATATATTGGATTATGGTTACTTCATCTAGACCTACTGATTCAGATAAGATCATTCGCATCTTCGATTTTGGATATGTCCATAGTACTTTAAGACTCTCAAGTCTTTGGAAGCAGAGTTGTTATTGTTTAGTCCCTTCATTAAGCATTTTTTCTTCCAACTCATCTAATTATTCATTTTTTTTTGTTTTCCAATAGATTTTAACATTTTTTTCTCATGCTATGTTTGGCTTGAATATTAGGTTAGTATCCTATCAGTTTAGTCATCTTGAAAAAATAATTTTTTCGTAAGTATTGATTTTGGATAGCAATAAATCTCACAATACAATATAGACAATGAAAATTAGTTGTATATTCAGAGCTCACAACTACGTTTTTCTCCTATAATCCTCTCTCTTCAATTTTTTGCTGACTATTCGTCTTCTTAACCGAAATATATTCATTGAAGGGATCAAGATTATGCCTACGTAGTCTCGGACGATTACCACGAAATCCTCGAGTGTCAAAACATACATTTTCTCAATAGCTAGATGCTAGAGTTGACTTCAAATACAAATATCATAAAACATGTGGGCCAGCCCACTCTCAAGGAAATATAGAGAAAAAATCTTTGTTAAGGTGTCACCTTAACTATTAACCTTGGAAAATGTGACCATGAAACTATTGTTGGTATGGAGTAACTATCGATTGAGCTAACATCAGATATTAAAGATTTGCGGACAACATTACGAGATTATTGATTCATATATCCATAACTCAGTTATAGAGTTAAAAGTCCGGATTAAATTTATTACTGTTCACCCAGTGAAAACGCGGCTACAACTTATTTTACAATGGATGTATTTGTTATCAATAGAATGAAATTGATCCCTCAACCCATAAGCTGCAACTTTTGTTTTTTCTAAATAAAAAGGTATGTCAATCGTTGGGTATTGAGGAAATTGAATCCCACTATACCTATTTCTTTCTTTCACTAGAGAATTCATACTTAATAACTATTTTGTATTCCACACAAATATAAATTAATTACAAAATAATATATTAAATTACAAGTAGAAGTATAAGCTTTGGCTTTGGCCCAACGAGTGTTTGACAGTATTTTCTCTGTTTCTGCTTGTAGTTAAATTATTTATATAAAACATCGGGAAAATTACAGCGTAATGTGGGTGGTCGCTTGTTAGCAATGATTCATGTTTGTCAGTTGACTTGGGAAATATTCTTTGAATTTAAAAGTTGGTAGACTTTCGAAGACATTTCTACACTGCAGATTTTGAATTAACGTATTATATCCATTCCCCAATTTACCACAAAGTTTTCTCAAACCATTGAGTCAATGAGAAAATAATCAACTGTTTTTATTATTAAAATATTTGTTCACCTTCTCAAAATGAATCATTCCAACTCATTAGCTTGATATAATTGTGTATTCTATGAAATCATCTATGGTTCATGAATTGTTAAATTAAACGCAAACAATGACAATTACAGCGAATTACATTATTCATTGAGTCCTTTCACGCCACTGTAATTGTGCGTTATTACTTTGGTTTTCCGAGGAGAACCAAGCAAATCACACAAACGTGGAAAATCTACAATCGGCACGTTTGACAAATATTGGACCCGTGGCAGCACTTTGGTAGCACTTCCACGATATATCGGCAAATTCACACTGTGGAATAACCATTTATATTTAATTACGAATTTTGTCCCTTGGAAGTTTGTTGAATGATCGGGCACTAGTTTAGAAACTCGCATACAGATTAATATGCACAGAAGGTAGTTGTAAACTATATAGGATTGGTGTATACAATACATTACTCAATTATGTTGACAATTCCATCTCCCTCTTTATCGATCGATTATTGTGTTTCGAAGATAAAATGGAGGATGACAGTTGCCGGAAGAACCGATATTTAGAATGGATTCCACCACTAATTTGAGAATCATTTAAACGTAAAAAATCAATCAACTCGTCCTTCTTTTAGTTCACGATTTATATACTACAAAATTAATTTTTCATTTCCAAAGATATATCAGAATAAAAACCAGAGAAAAAAATGAAATATAAGAAATTATATTCAATATATTTTTCAAAATATGATGTTGACACTGAAAATTTGTATATTTATATTAAGCAATCATCAAAATAAGAATGAAATCGAATTAGAAATTTGTTTAAATAAGAAAAATTAATTTTTCCTCAGTTCTTACATTTCAAATATATAGCAGTAATCAATAAAATTATTTGTAGTTTTATCTTTATATCTTTATCGTTCTTATGAATGTGAACCATTTCTAGAAATTCCCTTTTTCGTGTATTAGATTTCGTTCCAAGAATTTTTGAATATTTATAATTGAATTTATATTTTTTTGATATTTCATGGTTCGTTAATGCAGTTTTATATTTTTTATCGTATTGATGACCTTTAAGTCTATTTTCTAAATACTGAGATGTTTGCTCTACGTAGAAAGCGTCACAATTAGTACAAGGCACTTGATATATAATATGACTTCTTTTGTTTTTTGGTGATTTAGATTTCAATTTATTGAAATAATTCGATAGTTGTTGTGAAAGTACATATGGTAAAGAAAAATGTTATTGTTAATTCTATATAATGTGGCACCAAGAAAATTGATTTTATTATTTTGTTCGATTTCGATTGTGAATTGAAGTTTTCGATCAGGTTCTAGTTACTACAGATGCTAAGTTCACGCTTCTCTTCTGCATAAATTCTCAGCCTCAACTTTCCAATTGCTTCTAATAGTTTTGCTAACTCAAAATTTTTCAACCGAAAATATAAAATTGATTCATATCTCATTTGACGGAAATTGGTGCACTATAAATGCTACCTAGTAAGCGTTACTAGTGAGAAGTAACTTAACTTGTTTGGTAAGTTCGAAGGTAAAGGATGGCTGAAATGTCTGAACAGAGTAGAAGTTTCGTTTGGGATTCGGGATGTTTTTTAAATAATCATTAATTGAGGAGATTTCAATTGGCAAAAATTTAATTTTTTTAGTTGGAACATCCAGTATATTATTTCACTATCTTATAAAACTATTTTATCCCTTCCCTTTATGTCGAAAAATGTACACTCTAAAATTGACTGTTTTTAAGAAAATTGCGTTTTTAGTTTATGATTTAAAAATATTCACCTTTTTAACAAAAAAATACTGAATGTGACGTTTAAAATACTTTAGTTTTTTGACAAAATCAAACCAGTAATTTTATACCTTTAAAAATTGTAATGATACTGATACAAGAATTGACAGATATGATTTTTGTACTGGGTGCCAGTGATAAGAACTATTTACTCGCACAAAGGATTTATCAACAGAAATTTCCGGATAGAAGACAGCCAAGAAAAGAGACATTGGAAAATTTGCTTCAACGATATACCAGAACTGGTAGTGTAGCTTACGAAAAAAGCGAAAGGTTGAAGAATGCAACAGATCAGACATTTCAGCTATCCTTTACCTTCATACTTTCTCACTAATAACGTTTACTAGGCAGCATTCACTTTACAGTGCACCAATTTTCTTCAGATCTTCATATTTTTCGCTCCAACTTGGCGACGTCCAAATTTATAGGAAAACAAAAGACAGGGCTAGATGCAGAATTTCACGCTAAATTCGATGGTAAACAAATAAACAGGGTGTCCTATTTAGAAAAACCTCAAAATATTTCAGAAATGTGTATCTTTTATTTAAATATTTTTTTGTATATTTTATTTTCCACACACTAATGGGCCACCCAGTATGTATTTGAGTTTAGGCTACATAGATTGTCATTTCATCCCAGTATCGATGAATAGCACAGCAATGAAAAATTCTCATGAAAAATCAAACACCTTCTTGTTCTCCCTCGTTCAGATTGTCCAATCCTCCAGAAAGGACATTCCCATCGAGTTCTCCAATATTGAACTGGAACAAGCTATGTACAGATAATTTACTGCTCAGATCGATTACTATAAATGGGAGAGCATAAGCGATACTGATAAGGACTAAGAGGAGGTGAACCAGTGTAGCAGATCGTATATATTGAAAAAATAAGCTCCGTGGAATGATTCATAAAATGATTTTCCATCTTCTGAAGCAAGTTATACGATTATTTCCATAAAAAGCAGACGAAATTCGATAAAGATAATGAAAAAATCAATCAGTAAAAAAATCAACATTGTATTCCGCTAACATTTACCACTTTAATCTTGTCATATAATACAATGGTCATTTCAGATTGAATGTATTAACGTTTTGCTAGCGTGATGAGAAGCAATAGGAATATATTCTTCAAGTTGTGGGACACCCATTTGTCTGATTAGATTGACTTTTTCCAAATATAACCTAAAAATTGATGCATGAGTGTCCAGTGTGTCGTTTTTGACTGAATTTTATAGTGGAAGAAATATATTTATAGATAATTTGAATGTATAGCTCGATCAAGTCTTCAGTATACTTAACAAAAAACAAGTATTATTGTTTATCATTCCTATCAGGCCTGAAAACACCCTGTAGTCTCTGGGGGCTAGATTTGGAGAATATTCTGGGTACGGAAGCAAGACGAAGCCCGATTAATTGAACTCGATCATAGTTTTTTAACGTCGTGTAACATTTCACAATCAAATTATTGGGAATAAAACTCACAATCGTATTATCTGATACGGATTACGGTTAACGATTTATCGTCTTCAGAAACCGAAAATACATAAAATTGAACAATTTTCATTGGCTTTCCAGTAGTACCAGTGAACTGTGTGCATTGTTTTGGTGATAGATGATTTTATCATTTGTATATGTAGTTTTTTTTTTGTTATTCATTCTTCAGTTCCTTAATAATGTACAGTTATTGTCCCTGTTAATTGTTTTTTCTTTTTCCAACTTACTCATGAGCAGTTTGTCGTGCTTTCTTGAGACATCTTTCGGCAGCTCCAGATCTCTTATATGAGTAACGGTTGATACAGGTGTGTGGTGCAGAATCTAGATTTCATTATACTTAGAACTCTGTAAAGCACTTTTGGACGTCATTATTGTTGAGCAACAAGTGTTGTTCAAAACTAGATGCTTTCAGGGAAAAATATGAATATTTCAAAATTGATAGAACTGACTCCACTTATTATGTGTACGATTCTAAAAAAATATTGAACCTACACCTAATTGTCCAATAATTTAGCACTATGAGCTAAACAGAAAATGTCATAACAACACTTCCATTTAATAGTGAGTTTTCACGCTAAGACATAAGGACTTTTCGGAAAACATAACCAGGGTCAGGTAGATAGATAGATAAGTTTCCGAAAGTCGCGTTGAATTTTTGGTGGAACTTAAATAATATTTAAAAAATCCCGTCTCATCAATTTCTTTTACATTAGTAAATTTTATGTTTTTATTTTGTGTAGAATTTATTTAGTTAAAATTCTGTATTTCAATTTTTAAGATTGTTCTCTATTTCCAGATTAATATAGTCATAAATCAGTTAAAGAGGTTAATAAAGAATTACTGGTGTTAGGCAGACGGTTGCATTTGTTGTCGTGTATAAACATATTAAGAGTTATATTGAAAGGTATGATTGAACATGAATTTACTCAGTATTTAACTAAAAAGGTCAATAAAAGAAACTATGATTCTTGAAAAAATCAAATATCAAGAACATCAATGGATGGTATGTTGATATTTCCAAATACTAACAATGTTGTTGGGTCAACAGTTAGATTTTACAAGATTTCCTTGTTTTCTATGTTTGTGGGATAGTGGAGCCAGAGAGCTACACTGGACAGACTAGACAACTGACTGGCCACCACGACACGGCTTGACTCCTGGCGAGTACCACTTTGGTTCCGCCAGAAAATATTTTATTGACACCTCTTCATATTAAATTGGGTCTAATTGCGCAGTTTGTGAAATTATTGCAAAAGATGGTGAATGTTTCAGAAAAAGTTCCCGGAATTGTTTGAAGCAAAGTTGAATGAAAGAGTTTTCACTGGTCCCGACATAAGAAAACTTTTACCGGATCCTTCTTTCCTGATTCAATGGGCTAAATCGCAAAAGAAGCATAGGATTCTTTCAAAAATGCTGTGCAGAAGTTTTTGAGCAATACCAAGGATCCCGAAAATAAGACTATTATACAGCGCATACTGACAGCGTGTAAAGGGTGCAAGATAAGCTTAAAAGTTTACATCTTGCACTCCCATATTGAATATTTTTCTGAAAACTTGGGTGTCTATAGTGAAGAACAAGGTGAACGATTCAAACCAAGACGTTACCAAGTAATATGTTAGTGGACTACTGTTGGTGCTTAAGCGAGAAACCAAAGAAGGAAACCATAAACAAGTTGATGTTTCTCGTTATTGTATTTTTATTTTGCAAACAAACTATATGAGATGGTGTTGCTGTATTCGAAGGACCGATTTATTAAAATTATAACGGCTGTATTTAGTTTATAATTTATTTATTGATGTATATTTTTAACGATAGAACTAAGATTGGTTATATACTCTCGTCTTTACGACTATATTGACTTATTGATATCCCCTCCTATATCTAAAAGTGGTGGATGCAATATATATTAAAATAATTTTGTATATGCCGCCTCCTTGAGGTTTATATACTTCAATAGGATAAAGCAAATCAAATATCCAATACAAACAAACAAAAATTAAAATATGCGATTATCAAAATTTATTATTAAATTGGATTGAAATTGTAAAGTGAATGTTGTGTCCTTTGTTTAATTATCACTGGTAGTAGGTATAGCACACACTTTTTCGAAAGAGTGTTTACAAACACCATAGATTGTTTTTATCGAAATTGCACGTACTATACCGTCACTACCTGTTTGAGTGGCGAGGACACGTTCCAATTTCCATTCTAAAGATGGTACATTTTCTTCGATTAAAACGATCATCGGGCCGACGGTTAAGTGGGCTTGTTGTATTTGATGTCCTTTGGGTCTAGTTGGTAACAGGTTCAAATATTCCTTGTACCATCTCGCGCAAAAATATTGCTGGATCTGTTGAATTCGCTACCAGCGAGATAATCTGCGATAAGGTATATCGAGGAAATCGCTTTCCACGGGAGATGTTAACGATGATCTGATTAAAATGTGACCTGGTGTTAGTGGCTCCAGATCTTTAAGATTCTGGGAAAATTCAATGCATGATAGTAACGTATAAAATTCTTAGTATGTTAGAGAAGCGTCTCCAACTATATGGCAAAGATAACGTTTAACACTTCTAGTATCATTCTTTCCCATAGACCACCAAAATAAAATCAAATGTTGCTTGTATTCGAAGGAGCAATTTGTTTAAGGGAAATAAATTTCAAAAAACAAACAACATATGAAACATTCCGTCAGTTGATCGCATTTACCTACCGACTTATTAGGGTAAAAAGAATCCTATCATTATGACTAATATCCGATTAACTCGATCAGTTTCCGATCAAAATTGAACAGTCAAATCATAATAGGGTTCATCCGATCATAGTTTCCGAAAACTCCTATAGTATCTTATCTAAAAATCTGTCTATATAATGTAAGATTACTTCCTCAAAATTTACATTTATGGAAAATCTTTATTCAACCATTTATGGAGTAGTCTTGAAACCAATACTTCTAGTAACTTAGTTTATCTTTCATGTAAGAGATGATAAACAAGCTCTTGAGTCTGCTGAACATTTAATAGAACTGAAAATATACAACTTAATTCCAAAGCTGGAATATTCTGCAACTGATACAACGAAAATCAAATTATACGAGTAATAAAGTTTAAGCAAGAAACTCGAAATGAGAAAATTTAAAACTTATATAAATCTTCCATAAATTTCATGTTTTAATTGTGTTTACTTAGTTCGGATGGAGAGTCTTCTAGTACTACGAGAGTAAGAAACTTTTGCGACGCTGACGTATTGTATTACTAACTAAAACAGAGAGATATTCGGTTTTGTATTGTACCTTTTACCCTATTCATAAAGCTTGTGAAAGTATACTAATAGTATGGAAATAATACTATAATTGTTTTCGAATATTCCGAATATCCGAAAATTGCCAGTCAAATAGACGTTTTGTGCATTTTTAATGCGTATCAAAACTTTGTGATTACAAGCATTAGAAGCATATAATTTAGATGTTGAACTTTAGAATTAGATTCATATATAGATAAGCTATTGTTGAAACACCACAAATAGTACTGAAAAATATAAATTAATCATAATTCTACAGTAGGAAGATCAAATATCTCAGTGAATAAAAAAGTTCTTCCCTCAAAAAAACTTTCACTAAAACTGCTCTCAGTCTCATAAAAAAAAATTAATGATATAGTTGTTTCTAAAAACCACACTATAGTTTCTTTCAAAAAGGTATAGAGTAATAAAACTTCATTAGGTATGCAAAGAGACCATAGATTGACCCAACGAATATTTACGCCACTTTCATATTTTCGCAATGATTTCATTGTAAATATTTTTCTTTTTATCAAGTGCACGTAGTACCACCCGGGTTGGGTTTAACCTATTGTTATCTATTCAGAAACACTGAAAATATTCTGCCAATGGCGTGCCCGTAGGATATTCGTAGAAAGGAAAGAATTTTATTCTAACAGAATAAAAATTAGGCATTATGTACATAATATTAAGTACACTTATACAAAAAATACATTATACAGAAATTATATTATAAAAAATCATAATATTCTTCGTCATCTGAGGAACTGTCATCTCCTCTTGACGTTATAATTAACGGGTCAATGGTCCGATCGACCAAGTAGTGAATATCCCATATTTTCTCCTTTTCTTTAATGACATGCTGGACCGCTTTTCACCAGTTCTCTGGTGTCACCTCCTTAATCAAACTGTAACTTAACGTCTTTCATTTTGAATATCGTGTTGTGTCTTGCTACAAATCCTTTCACTTGCGCCCATATAAGTTCTACAGGATTTAGTTCGCAATGATATGTTACACTATGTTTTTCTACTATATCTTCCACAGCGTATTTCATAAAACGATGTGTGAATTTGCTATAGCTAATAGTTCATTTTTTATCAAATTATCTTCAAATTCAATACTTTTGGTGGTTAACCAGTCAATAATTTCTTGTTTTCTACAAGATTAAGTTGGAGTCTTCTCTATGCGTCGAGAATGATAACTTGCGTTATCCATAACTACTACTGAATCAGCCGGGAGATATTTTATCATTTCACCAAAATAGTCTTCAAAAACATCCAAATCCATGTCCTCGTGGTAATCTCCCGTATGGCACGACTGAAAGGTTAGCAAACCTTCTTTTAAACATCCCTCTTCGCTTCCAATATGGACGATTATTAGTCTTTTCCCTTTACCTGAAGGCACCTTAATACCCGTTGACAGGTCTTCCATGAAAGCTTGGCGAGCAGTGGTTATATTTTTGTGTTGCCACATTTTTGGTACTGTATAACATTAATTAATCCACGTGTCATCAAGATAAAAGATTGTCTTCTGCTATGTTCTGTACTGCTTTATTTTTCTTTTTCGTCGCCAGAAAACTATTTCATCGCTTTCCAGTAAAAGTGCTTTACGGTTATGCTTTTCCCAGGCAAAATCCATATTTCTCAAAGTGGTCCATAAAATCTTTTTAGTTATCGACAGAATACTGGCATCCTGGCCAAGCTCCATTAAAATCTTATCTAGGGTGGGTGTTTCTTTATTAAAATAAACAGAGTAAACTTTTCTTCGAATTACACTTTTGGTACCTTCATCAATGACTTTTACTAGTCTGCGTGGACTCTTCTTGGAAGGAGTATTTTATGCGATCGTGTACATTTGATATAATGTTTTTCTTTCACTGATAGTGGAGAATTATTGGAACATCTTTTCGTTGGTGTAAATGACGCCATTTTATCACCAATCTTATAATACTGTGAACACTATTTACTCATTGAACGATTCCACGACGTCGACTATTGTTCTCAATTTCTTTCTCTCATGCATCTCGTTTGTTTTAGCCACGTACTCCTAGACATTTCCTATCATGTACAATCTGATAATCCGATTCACTTGTTGATCTTCCCAGTAGTCATTTCTGGGTATCCATTCTGTAATATTTCCTATACCCTATCGTTTTTCCAGACTTTTAATGTTTTCGTACAATAGTCATATTTTGATTCAATTATATTTTCAATATCTTCAGTTTGTACCTTATTCTGAATTTTATAGTTCATAAGTCAATACTGATTATTTTCTGAATTCCATTAACTCTACTAATTATTATACTTTCATATATCCTTCGTTTTTCTTCGTCCACATTTGTTGGTATCACAGTTTCCGCCGCGTAAGTAACTACTCGTTCTATTGCAGTCTTGTCGACTCTTAATTTGGTGCCTTGTCTCATTCTCTTACTCTGCATTGTGATTTTATACTCACCATAATCCTCATATTCTGCATAAATCCTTTGTATTGTCTTATACTTTGTTTCATTTTTGTTACTTGGTACTTCCGTCATTCATTATTGGTATAATCAATCCAGTAGACAGCTCTCTCAGCATTGTTTCACATACTTTTTCCATGATTTTCTTTACTTTGTCTTATCCTGCTTTCTCTTATTTCTATTTATGTCAATATATTCCCCATCTGTCAGTTTTTATTCCTATTCTGTTATTGAATCAATATCACTCATACCATTCACTTCATCTTCTTCCGTTAATACATTTGTGAAATACTGTTTCCATTATTTTTGTTTTGATATTTGTTTCTATATTGTTTCTAGTTGATTTATCACATTATCTTTATTATCGTTTCCCGAGTTGTCCATACTCTTTTTTTGTACGGAAAAAATGCGAGATATTTAAGTATGACTTTGAAGGTAAACTAATATGAAAAGAACATAAGAAATGAAAATCTAAAGTATAGACAATATAGAGGTATTTTTGTCAAAACTTCAAATGTATCTACTATAAAAATATACAATTGTTCAAACTAATTTAAGAATTGAATACAATTCTGAGGATACGCCAAATGTAGGTGAAGGTCGTAGGTGAAAAATGCAGTATAATAGAGAGAAATAGAGGAAGGTTTGGGAATTTGACTCATTAAATATGAAATGAAGGTAGGAACACTGCAACAGTTGAATAACCAATATCAAATCCTACGTACAGTGCGCGGGTGACATACCAATAATAGAATCACTGGTCAGGAACACTGAAAACAATATTGAATGGACTGTAGTATATAGATCTAATTTTTTTTAACAAAACTATAGAATTGTAGCTTTGTAAGATTGCAATTTATTCGTTTCTTTAATTTGTGCTACGGTCAACATGCCAATTTCAATCTTTCTGGTAAATAGAAAAGGATTATCCTCAACAGACAGTAGTACATTCGTTCTGTTATCTAAATGTGGAGTGTACGAAACAATACATCTTCGAATCCACAAAAATAATTTGGAATGAACAGGTAATCAAATTCGGAATATCCTTGTAAGCTGTAATAGTTTTTTTTCGAAATTGTTCTATAAGTCCTGCCTCTCCCCGATTGTCTTTCGGTAGATGAAATCATACGTCTTATTCTGAGTGAATAACTGTGGAAATCAATAGAAGAATATGGAACGAAGTCGTTACTTTTATGGAAAATTTGTGAGGAGCGATTTCAAACTTAATTGCAGTAGGCAGCTACTAAACTAAAAGTTACACATTAAACACACGTCGTGGTAGCATCTTGATCGTTATGGCGGTTCTAAATATCTCGTTGGTGACACCATCGCCATCTCGAGGTTAATAACAACTTAAGCGCCTGAACGCTACCTCGACATTCTAAATTTATGTTTTCGAGAAAAACGTACAATTGCTATAGTTTATGTTTGCGGCGGGATTCAGTTATTAAATGTAAGCCGTCGTTGTAGTTATACTTTAACACACCATAGAGACCATAAAGAAGGTCGTTGCGAAAGTTACTTCAGGAAACTAAATTGAAAAACGAGCAAAGCTGTTATTTGCTCATATTTTTTAGATGAAATTTCTCCTCAAATGAAGTGAATATTTGAAAACAAAACCACGTATTCCTGTAATAAAATACTCTTAGAGGCATAGAAACCCTAACACCCAGTACACAATATACTTTTTCAACAATAATCAACGAACATGATAAATTAGAATCAATAGCGTAAGATTAGTAGTACTGAATCTTTTAGATATGATTGTCACGCCTAAAATGCAACTAAATTCAATTGTATCCAAAAAACTGAGCTTACATTTCGCTGAATTGTCGGTAAACAGGATATTGCCAGATGTTATCAAGCATGGTCTGGAAAACACAAACAGTGAAGAGGTAGAGACTCAGGATAAAAGATAATATCATCGGCTGAGGTTATCAAAGATCTCTTTTCATCGAAGGCTTGAGTAACTCAGTTGATTGCATAACCTGAAACGGCCCTTGGAAGGAAAAGTGTTCATCGACGAATCAGAAAGTTTGGATTCGATCAGAATATCGAAGAATTCGACTTCAATGGTGCTATGGAGCCCAAGAATGGGACTATACAGAAAAATTTCAATGTTAGTCGATAAAATTCCCATCTACTTATTTTGCCTTTATACTTTTTTAGTAAGTAATGATTTTTGAGGAAATGAACCACAAAAACGTCAGACAATCCCCACCACATGCTGTTAGAACTTAAATTTTACTCAAAAGCTCCTTCGAGAACCATTCAACTTCACGAGAACTAGCTACAATAAAATTACAAAAAATTCTGAGTTCAAGGAGGTAGTAAGTAAAATGCAACAAACCATCTTTCATTCTTCTGCCGAAATGTGTTAGAATCTAAAACTAACCGAGATTTAACGTATCTAGTACCATTGAATATTGGACGATCAATTCCAAATTCGATGATTTCATTTCTATAATACTCTCTGACGGATTGAATCATCACTTCTTGAGAAACTTCTGTTCCTCGTCCCTGGATATTATTTCTACACTCTTCCAGCTTCAAAACCGAATCTCTCATTTGTACCAAGAATCGCTCGTTAATCAAATAAATACTCCAGGTGATTTTGAGGATAATTCATTGAGAACAGTTTGACCACGATGTTCCTTCATGCTGCCTAGCAAACCTGTCAAGTCTCAAGTCCCCTCAACAATACGAAGTATTGATTGGTATTTAGCATTGGACGTATCCATTCCCTATTACATCCGACAAAGAATGTGATGATATAGCTCTGGTTTTCTATGTCACTGTTTAATGAAAAAATAACTACATTCGGCATCTTGATTTTGAATAACTTAGATCTCTTGTAATAATCTATAAATACTCACATATATTTATAACCTTTTTCTGTCATGGTCCAGCAATATACACGGCAATTCTCTCAAATGGCTTACCGACGTTTTATTGATACCTTGATAGGTTCGCTCAGATATGTGAAGAAACAGCAGAGACGGTTCAGCTCAGTCTTCTCTTACGATAAAAACATTGATGAAAATTTCGAATAGTTTTGCGACTTGAGGACTCAAAATTGTCCAAGAGTTTTTTAAAATGCCAACGTTTCGATCTTTATCAAGGCTAACAATATATGGTGTAACTCAAACGTGGAATTTAAATTAAAGCAATAATCAGATGGTGTAACAATATAAATATCTATCATGTATGTATGAATGAATAGAATACACTACATCTAAGACAAACTACGTAACATAAACAAATGAGAACATTGTTGTATAAAACAGAAGAACAATGAAAAAGTTATTTAAAGGAACCAATACATACACATAATTATTACCGTACTAATCCGGTCAGATTGAAAACATTCAAAAGATGGTTATATTGAACCCCGAGATTGGCCACGTCCGTAAGGTTATTAACTGTATCATTCGATTTTATGTATATATCATTTCACTGACCGTTCTTTTTGCATATCCAGAATATTCACATCATCAAAATTAAAGTTGTGGCCATCTATGATATGATGTTGGGCCAGAGCTGTTTTACCTTTTTTGTTCTTGTTATGCTCTCGGAAATCATATTCATGCAGGTATATTCTGGATTTCAAGTACTGTATAGTCATACCAATGTAACTATTCTGCGATCTAAACAATTTATTTTATAAATCACAATGGAATTCTGGAGTTTAGGTGTTTTGTCGTTGATATGTATGAATAAGGGACCAACTTTGTTTATTGGGTAGAATACCAGCTCACAATTATTTGACGAGTGCGTTTTTATACAGTTTTCAAGTTTCTCCGACAATCCTCTAATGTAATACATTTTACTTTCGTTTTGAGGTACCTGTATTAAGTTATGATTGCTCTTTTGGATAACCATTAACTCCAGAAATTTGAGAATTTGTCTGATTTCATTAGTATTATTAACATAGAATTCAGGGCTACTTAGACGTTGACCTCTGTGTATGAGCCCTTTTATTGTTCCTAATTTGTGTCCCCATGGATGGTTCTAATAAAAATTGAGGAGTTGGACCGTTGCTGAAGACTTAGAAAACCAATTTGTTAATAATAATTCACGGTCGCCTAATTACCACAGTATCCAAAAATCATCTAATTCTTCCTCATTGGTAAACTTGAGAAAGGATAACAACGCCATTCAACAATTGATGAAAATTGTATTCACAAGCATTCTGTTGCGAATATGAATGATTCATGGTATGATTTCAATTAAAAAATTACTGCCTTTGAATGATCTTTCCATCGCTATTTCTGGTACAGCTACTAGCTGTTTAATGTATTCTGCTAAAACGTATTAAAGTACATCTACTCCTTTTTTCACTGTAATGAGTTTGTATACATTTGTATTATTATGTTATAGAAAAGGGCACTTTGAAGTTAGCAGTTTATTTGGTTTTTTCAGCATCTGTAGTTACTCAATCTTTTAATTATCAAAATTTTGATGAAATATGTTGCTCCACTCGATTTCCTAGCTGCTCGGCCGGTTAGCTAAATCGTCAGCACCGATTGTCTGATTATTTATTACTTATTTTATGTTTATGTGTTTTTTGGAATGTCAAAAGTTCTTTCCATCATGTACACGTAATCGGTTTCGTTGTAGGGATCATTTCGAGATAAGTTAATTTCAAATTAATTAATGTACTTCATACAGAGGTATTTTTAGTAATATAAGTACACGTGCTAACTTGTGCTAAAAAATGAATTGAAAGAAATAGATTATTTAGATTATTTTGAAAAGCAAAACATAGAGGGGCGGAGTAGATACTCTTTCGTGTAAAATAATTATAAAACCCATTGAAGGCCAGACGGATTTTCCAAACGTTTTTGTATTTTCCAATAATATAGAAATATACAGGTACATTGTATAGAATAATCCGGCACACTTGAGTTTACTGTCATAAAAAGGCATAATAATTTTATGAGAATACCTCAATACTATAATGGAAATTTTGAAAAGGACAAGAGATTTGTAATGATATTTGATGTATGGAATCTTGTAGAAAAAAACATTTGCAAAATGTTTGAAACATTAAAGACCGGAACGTTATAGTATTCTATTATTTTTTACTCCATCTTGAAAATTATATGGAAAAATAAATGAAGTGGAAGATGATGAGCGAGGAAGTGTCCGCAGTCAGGTTCCGAGTATATTAAATCTGAAAATGTTGCTGTAGCGAAAAGACTTTGCTTAGATATCCTTCAAAATAAACACCCCACAAAAATTATCGCATCACTCATTATTTTTCAAATATTTTGAATGTGTTTTCCGAATTTTATTATTATTACGAATTAAAATACCAATAGATACGCCTTTTGCAACATTTATTTTATATCAGTTAAATCTACAGAGGACAAAAAGTTTGATTTACAAAACATAGAAAATATCAAAAAAAAAAATGTACAAAACATCTATACAAAAAACTAAAACCAGCCAAAGATGTATCCTTGACGCATGTTTTCCCAGAAGTTAACAAGAACATTTTGAAGATCATGTAGTGTTCTTATTGGTACCGGATGTTGCTGAATTTGCCGTCCTAGATGGTCCCAGATAAGCTCTATTGGGTTAAGGTCCGGGCTACATGCAGGCAAACTCAGGGTGGGTATCTCGACCTTTTCTAAGTACTGCGGAACCACTCATGGGGTTCTATATTGGTTATGTACCTGTCAGCATTTAGTCTTCCATCATTAACTGGTACTAACTCCGTGCGACCCTCGATAGAAATTCCTCCCCAAACCGTGATAGAGCCACCACCAAAGCTTTTAGTTTGACAAAAATTAATCTGATTGTGCCGTTCACTACGTCGCCTTCATACTGGTACACGCGTACCTGTCGAATACAGACAAATCTTGATTCATCCGTGTATAAAATATTGGACTAATCTTGAATATTCCAATTTGCGTGTTCTGGAGCAAATTCCAATCTTGCTACTCGATGTGGTCTGTGGTAAGACGTGGACCTCTAGCTGGCATTCTGGCTAGTATACCTGCTTCTCTCAGCTTATTTCGAACTGTTTGTAGGCTTAATCGGACATTACGAGCAGCCAACAGATCTGTTTGCAGCCTTCGAGCGGTGGTATGCCTAATTCTTAACGTCGTTAACCTCAAATAACGATCATCTACTACCGAAGTTACCCTTCCCCAGCCTTGTCCGGGTCTTCTGGTTAGCTGCCCTGTTTCTTGGTGGCGAATAACAACTCCGGATATGGTGCTTTGTTGAACTCCAATTACCCCGGCCACGTATCTTTGACTGCGGCCATCTTGTATGAGCGCGATGATTCTAGCGGCTTCTTCATTGATCACATGTCTTTTTAAACATTTTTGATCCTAAAAAATTTGTAAGAAATTGTGATATTTTTTTTAGTATGATAAGAAACCAAATCTTCTAAGTTGATACATATACAGATTGTCTCAAAAAACTAAAATTAAGTATTAAAAATATTCCAAAATACCAGTGATACTCTTTGTGATGTGTATAGTCATTAAATGTCACACACAATTTAAAAGCAGGGGAGTGGGTTAATAATGATAATACCACAAACACATCAAATGTATTATGTTCTGCAATGTGAAGAACAGTTTCAGATGAAACTCCTTCTCCTCTCTCTCCCCTGATAATAACTGATTAACCATTTCAATCAATTACTTGGTCATTGCAAGAGAATTTGTATGAAGCAAATTTTCCACGAACGAAGTTGCACCACGAACAAACCCATGCTTCCTTTATATGTTAATATCAATCCTATCGATTGAAAATAAACACCATTATTTATAATCTTTCTAATTTTTGGAGCCAATTGATAAACGTAAATTCCATTTTATTTCGTCCACTTCTCTGCAGTTCATAATAATCGGTGATTTGCTAAACATACATGTAAACAACTTTGCATTTAAATTCATGTGAGAAAATTTTTTGAATTAAGTGCAATCTCTAATGCCCAATTATCGGGAGAATTTTAACAATTCTTACATTACAAATGCGTGAAGTAGGCGGATTTATTTTTATAGAATAAAGATATCACTTGAATTGCATGATTGAAAAAAAATTATAATGAAACCAATAAATTTTATAAAACAAAATAAAATATCTTCAGCATATTTATTTGATAAAAAACCACTAATTGAGAATGTAAAAATAAAATACGATAAACAATATTCAAGAAATGATTTTTTAAAGCACAATAAATATCTTATGAAAAGAAATCACGAAAAAAATATTCGATAATCAATTAGATGACTATTTCCAATTTCATCCAATTATAATATCACGATTGCGCAGAATTTACATAATTTCACTTACCCCCTTGCTAGGATGATATCTGCAAAGAGGGTGCAAAGAGGAAATTTTTGTTATAAGAAATAGTCATGATAATTTGATATAGACAAGCACCTTCTGAATTCCTTGGCATGATTCAGCAACACTCTATTTAATCAACTTGCCGCTCTGTCGAAATTCTTAACCGTTCGCGAAGGTCAAAATTTGACATAATTTAATATTGCTGGTATTATCTCGAGACCCTGCTCTGTTGTACTTTCTCCTTATTTATCTTCAATTCCAATAGATATGTTAATGTAATTTTTTGTATAAGCCATAAAGAAGAAGATTTTTATCCAAATTGACACACAATATACACTGAGAAGACCACCGTTGATTGATTCTGATGGTCTCAGATTTTTTTATTTGGTAATTATAAGTGTATTTCATAATACAGAAAAATGTTTCGCAATACTCTTAAGAACAAAAGTATGCTTATGGTGACGTGATGTGGCATCAACCTAGAGGGTCACACTTCGACACGGTGATAGTTGGTTGGGTTGGGTTAAATGGTAAATTGTAGAAGTATAGAAGACTCGAGTTGTATCT
Organism: Diorhabda elongata; assembly: GCA_026230145.1. Taxonomy (NCBI): domain Eukaryota; kingdom Metazoa; phylum Arthropoda; class Insecta; order Coleoptera; family Chrysomelidae; genus Diorhabda; species Diorhabda elongata. Next base: position 42,139,523 of record CM047926.1, read on the forward strand.
TCCACTTTATTGCAGAAAATTTTCTCTTGATGCTTTCAAATAGTTTATTTATAATTCCCCCCATATATATCACGTAAATTGTTTGAGTACGATTAGTACTGTTAACATTTTTTAAAACAAAAGTAAGCCAATTTTCCATTTGAATCTATTGACCTTCAATGTAACAGTGTGAAAATAATCCACATGGGCACTTGTTATGAATAAAGTATTCAGTAGCAACAGACGCATTTATTTTGACAAAAATCCCAGCTTTGTACAGACTTGAAGTTTCTGAATAGTTGAAAAATACCCGACAGCTACTCAATTGTTTGAAAACTTTTGATACAAAGAACAAAGAGTTGTTTTCAGTTCAAACTTTCCAGTTAGGTTTTGTTCGCCTACAAACGTTACTTTTATATTTATAACATGGACGAAATTCCACGTTGATAAATCCGAGTCAAAATGATTGAATTATATTAAGTTTACTGATGCAAAAAATTGGTCTTTGTCATCACATCATATGAGGGAATTTAAAATTTATTTTCTAAGTTCTGACATAATGAGAAGGAAACCTGAATCTAGAACGAGCTATATATGAAATTCAATCTTAGAATGTTTAATTCCCATAAAATTTCTATGTTTCAAATACATAATTCTACCGTTTTAAAATTGAAACTTGTAGGGGAAATGGTATATTTCAGAAAAAACTGGTGGTAATCAACAAAATACATCTTTATTTTAGCACCTTTTTATGGAATATACTTATTAGTAATCAGTCTACGTTTTCTATAAATCAGGAAGTAAAATGGACTAAGCTAAAGAGCAAAATGGACCCAATGATAGACATTCGCAGTATTATCTGAGAAACACCTTTCACAGACAAATTCCGTCTCCGCCTAGAGGCATTCCACTCATCCCTCGTTCGATTCGGACAAGAGATGAAAGCATTAGAAGCACTCTGTGTCTTCCTCATCATCAGATGTTAAATCCTTCATATTTCTTTCCCCCTTCTTTTGTGTTGTTGTTTCGTCTTTGTTCCTTTATTGGTTTTCTTCTCAGTTTCCCGATTAAGATTTTTTTTTCACTCCCTTTGCTCCAGCTGCTTGATATATTATATCAAGATCCTTCCAATATGGTGAAGATGTTATCGCTGCTGTTTTGTCACGTCTTATAGTTCATTGCAGATTGCAGATCCTAACCCAGAACGATATTTAGATCACAACTTCTGAACGTTGAGTTTAATTTTCAATGGAAATTTCAAATTTAAAACTTTCAAGTTCTATCACTTTTTCAAGCTGTAACTATTCCATGATATTCATTCACTTGTTAAATAGATTCTAGATGTTTAATAATTGTTGTTCAGCAGTTATCTTTCTTAGGGACTTTACACTCAAGTTTAATACCAATAAGTAACGTTTATGTTGAAATGCCTAAAAATATAAAAATCGCAAACTTCAATAACGCCACTAATGGAACTAAATTTGCCTATGACACGATTAACTAGTTTCCGAAAAGTCCTTATATTTGATAAATAGTTGAATGAAACCAAATATTTTGGCTTTAAGAACTCTTTGTCTGCAACTATGAATGATTGCTTCGTCCGTATTAAAAAGATACAAAAAAAAAATATTTTCGATATCTAATTCATGGACAGACACTAAAATTGATGTCTTCATTTGTGGAAATAGTAAAATTATGTAAAGTATGTAAGGGATCAAAGAGGTTCAGTTAGTTTTTCAAAGGAGTACTATCAGAAGTAATATACACTTGTTTAGTAAGCTGAATTCAATTGGAGAATACATGGAAACGGATTATTTATTTTTAAAAATTGGCCGTCTGAAGGCACCGAACAAAATTTTTTTTCTGTTATAATGACTCATTGTCTAAAATTTACCACCGAATAAGGTAGGAAGTTTGGTTTCCATTAGACAAATCGTTGAGGCAAAAGTTATTACAACGAAATTTTGGTCATTGTAGCTTCCAATTATACATTCCTAACAAATCGGCTAATTATGACTTGAAACTTTCTCATTGTTCAATGCCTTCCAATGGCCGTAAATACATGACGTTTTTAGAACATTAGTTTCTTGTAATAGTTCGTAGACAAGTATGCATAATTTATATTAATTCGAAATTCTGATATACTTCAAAACTTAGTATACATACTGTTATGACATGGACCTTGAAGCCGGTACAGGTCAGCTACGGCGAATGCGCCGGTTCTCATAAACCATTTGATATTGTTTTTTTTTTCATGCTTCCGGCGATTTGTTTAGATTGTTTTTCAGAACCAATTTCTGGGAAGGCATTCTATTAACTTGTTTGAATGTTTCATTTCTAGAATTATCGAAGAAAATCTTTTTAGTATAAATACGTGCATGATTAGCAGCGAGAAGTCAATATATAATTTAATGTCATAGTAAACGAATTGAAATAGTAAAAAGTAGATGGTGAATTTGATTAAATTATGTGAGTAGCGAATAGTTAATTATTATAAACAGTGAGTAAGTCCCGTGTAAGTGTGTAAATAAATTAAGTAAGTGAGAGAGGGTGTATATATATTCGCAACACGTTAGAAATAGTATGAATAAATAAGAAAAACATTACAATTTATACATACAAGTGAATGTTAAAAAAACTTTGCTGTACAAAATAGTCACCAATGTTGAATCAGTTATGTTTTGAAATATTATTAAGGAGTAAAACTAACTTGAACTTAGTCATAGAGCTAGATGAATACTAGTATCAATAATTTTTAATTTGTGAGCAATTTTAGAGGAAAGCTAATAAAATTAACTTATTTACTAAGCATTGGAATAATAACTTATGCAACGTTATGGGAATTTCGTAAAAAACGATCAATAAAAAAATCGAACTATTTTTATTCTCATAAGCCTCATAAGTATTGAATTTTGTGAACTGAAACCCACACCAACTCTGTACAAATGATTCTTTTGTCTTCCTATAAAAACAACTAAAATTGGGAATCGATTTAGATTATCCGTAACAGTCAAAAATACTGATGAGCTTAATAAAAAGTGACACTTATATCCTTTTTATCGTATTTATTTCCGCTCAGAGCACCAGTCGATAAAGACTTCACAGCTGTTGATCACCTCAATTGCAAACTCCAACAATCCATCATACCCGTCGTTTGGGTTTCTGAAAATCAATTACTCTGTCCCTTTTCCATTCTATTCTTCCAAAGAGGAAGTTTTTATACACGAATTGTTTGTCTACGTATCAGCTTTATCTTTGGCTAAGTTTTAGCAATGGACATTTATATTAGACTGAAATATATTACTTCAATGTTATATATTGATTATTATTCAATGCTTTGCATAGTCCTGTATTTATCACAATACAAAATTATAGTATCAACAGTCAAATTGAATAAATGCAATAATGAAATATTCATTTCTAGATTTAACCCCTTTTTTGAAAGAGCTACGCTTTAGATATCTCAAAATTGAAAGTAGTGCCTGAGATACTTCCTTTATAAGATCTCATTTTTCCAAAAAATTACGATTGTTACAAGTTTTATCACAAAATAGTAGGTGAGGTACATTTTGGCAAGTAATTTCATACAGCTACTTCTGTAGTGGTGGAATGGGAAATCAAAACATGTTAAAATTTGCGAAAAAATTTTAGTTTGATATCATAAAACAATTTGGAAGATGATTTTTAAGAAAATTTTCAATCAAAAAATAACTATCAGCCGTTTAACAGAAGAAGAAGAATTTAACGTCAGTCGCGTTAATGAATTTTGTTAAAAATGTGAAAACATTGAGTCATTTTATACTGAATAAAATTTATACAAATAATAAGATTATTATAATTAATATAATTATATAATAAAATTGATAAATACTTTTATATAAGGTCAACCAACATCAAAAAACTGAACCCGTTATTACATCAATATATTTCAAAAAATATTTGGATGAGAAGAACATTCAAATTATAGATGAAATAAATTATTATTTAATTGTATTCAAAGCAGAAAAAATGGTAAAACCGACAATTAATAATAAAAGATGGCAATCCAAACCGAAAACTTGGACAATTTTATATGATCTATATCAACTTAATTACTTATTTTTTATTATGCGAAAGCTTCACAAAACTAGATTTTGAATTATTTAAATTTATACTGCCAAAAACTACTCACATTTTCTTCACATTATATCAAAAAATTAATCACTTTATACCGTTTTATATCATATATTATTAAAAGTAGCTACATCTCATCCCGGGCTATAGATATAGTTCGAAAAAGGATAATACGGAGTTGAAAGCCATTCTCCGAGCGGCCAGGATCTCACCTTGGACCAGACAATTAACGCTGCAAATAAATTGATAGGAATAATTAATTCAACTAACTCGATTTCAGCTTTTGAACGTTGGTCAAAAGCGATAATAAGTGAAGTCAAGGAACAAACAGGTCTATGAAAAAGCCAATTTATTTCACAGCGTATCTGGAGAATAATAGAATCAAAAAACATTCAGACCAATTTTGATATTTAATTACTCACATGAAACAAAATCATCTTTACTCTGAACTACGACAAAAATTTTTTATTTAATGTATCAACTGGTGAAGAAAGTACCGTGTGTCATCTGGATAGAGCAATTTGTAAAACTGATAAGTCAGCATCATTAAAAATTTTGAAAAATACAAATGCGCAACATTAATGCCACTAAAGTATACAAAGCACTTTGACCTATCTTAAGCGCAGCACTGCCAGGATTTCATGCCTTCACAGGATGTGATTGTAATCCAACTTTATACAGAAAAGAATAAAAACATTGTGACATTTTCATAGACAGTTCCCATGATAGTGACAAGGAAAATGATGATTTTGACGCAAATGCAAATGAAGAATTCAGTGATTGAATCAATTAATATTTTGTTCATTAATATGGATTCTATTATCAATATTAATGTCCCGAGTGCATGTCAAATTGTCGATAATTTAATTTTCTCGAGTGCGCGAATGCGCACGAGAGGAAATTATGAGACAATTTGACATGCACGAGAGGTCATTTTGGTAGACTATTTCCTGAGAAAAATTTAATTTGAAATAAACAATAATTTTTCCTTTTCTTAAAATATAAAATTAAAACCAAATGATGTTTATTAATCCTAGACGAAAATTTGGCACTAGTGCAAATTATCAATAATTTGCACTAGTGCAGTATTATCGCTGAAATTTGATCGTTGCTAGGTAAACATAAAATATTACAGCTTTTTGGTTGGCTTAAATTTTTCGAAGGAAATAGTCATTTTTGATTTGATAATTTTTACTTTTTCAGCAGTATAGGCTGTCATAATTGTGTATTGAATCGATATAATACCAAATGAAATTTGATAATGGAATTACTACTACTATTAAATCTATTTATCTTTCCCATGCAGTAGAGCTGTCAGGAGTCACAATTTTTTTCCAAAGATCTTATGTAGAACTAAAAACTGGTTCAGGAACTTCCGAAAAACAATTTTTGAAATAATAGCATGAATCCTAATGTATCTTGCAGTAGACAGCTTGAAAATAGAGTTTCCATTCGATACTCTCCCATCAAACAAGATTATTCTTATCACGATATTCGAAATTGGACGTAAATTTTAAAAGATAATATTGTCATTTATCAAATTTTTCGGGTTTATAATTTATATTCAGATTTGTATGTGTATTCCTATAGTTTTCTGTGTTTTTGTTTTGTACTTATTTACAAGCTCTTGTCTTCAAATTTTAAGCAATTTTTTGACAATAGAGCTTTCTTTTCTCCCTCTCCCTCTTATTCCTGACTTTTCGTTTGCTAATTCAACACGAATATATGGAAATATTAGCTTTAATACAAGTTTATAATAATTAGCAGATCAGTTCTATATATACAATCATTTTGTTGTTATCGTTTTGTTTAATTTTTGTTCCCAAGTAAATTTCTCGTGAGAGGTTCCGAAAATACGTCTTATTTCGTGTTACGCACAACTGTAATTTACATAGGAGAAAGATACTAAATAATTTTTCTATGATAATGGAGTTCATTGGGTAACAATGTATTTTTTTGTTTATTTAATCTTGTTTGTTGAGATGTGCTTTGGTTTTACAGCATGCTCGAAACTCTCTTCTAGGTTTGTTTGGTAGATATTCTGTTCAATTATTCCTTTTTTTTTCTAATAGAATTTTGATATTTCCAATTTTTTCTCGCAGTTATAGATCTCGCAAATACAATTAATCGAATTCGCTAAAGCTTCTTATAAAAATAAATTCTAAGCCACTTATAAACTCAGAGTCTGCATATATATATATATATATATATATATATATATATATATAATCTTATTATTATCATCAACAACAGACACTTTATTTTGCACTATTCAATGCCCACCGTCTATACATTCTCTGACTAGATTATTATTTTATTCTCTTGAATCTTTCCCGATTCCTGAGAAAACTTATGAGACTCATATGTCCAGCTATCATGGCATCGAAAGAAAATTTGAAGAGGTGGTTAATTATGGAGACGAAAACATGGATGAAATCGATTTTAACAGAAACACTTTAGAGACAATGGGCTAGTGGGCTTTCAAAAATTGTTTCAAGTGAGCAAAATGAAACAGAAACAGAAATATTGTATTAATTATTGTATTGTACTAGTTCTGCATTGAGCTATTGTGGAAAGGTTTGTCTTAACACATGTTTTACCTGGAACTAAACTGAACAAATAAGAAAAATGGTACCATGAGAAGAAAATCTATATCAAGTATATATTGATTGAATAAATGGAAGGCGTTTTTCGGGAAATACAACAACATTAAAATCCAATAGTAAATATGTGTTCAGTCTTCAGTTAATAATGGCAAAGTAAGCGAAGTTTCTAAAATGTGATGACAACTTCTAGATTCGACAATCTTGATAGCAGATAAATACTTGCATAAAAACTCATCAAACATTGAATGAAATATTATCCCGATATTTTGAATTGGCTTAAAGTGATTAGATTGATAAAAATAGATGGCATATTCATATAAAAGTTCAGTATAATGAGGAATCGAAATTCAGTTTGTCAGTATTTACACGTTGAAACATTTTGTCCTGAAAAATTCACATGGGCTGAACTGAATTTTATGGGTAAGTCGCAAATTATTCTACTGCATTTCTCAAACAGTATGGTACACTTGTGACGTGGACTAATATTTCTTGATTTATTTCAAAATTACTGAGATAATGTCCACATATAGTGAGTTCGACATTAATTTGTAAAAACAAATTAGATAATATGATGGATCAGGATACCTCCAGTGAATTAACACTCTACTATAATGTTTAGTAAGGTTTCCCGTTTATTTGGAAATGTTTCAGATGTACTGAACCAAAAATTTGCTACTAGTAAAAGTACATCGTGATTAGTGCTAAAGAAATTGATGTTGATTTCATTTATGTCATACATAACATGTCACTTGTTCCTAAAATAATTCACATAAGTGTTCAATTGGCTGATGGATATCCTCGATTGAGAGCAGTGAAGACGTCCTTCTTCATACACCCTATTATAATAATAGTAACATGAGTGGGACTCCAGTAAATACTGATAAGGGTGAATTTCGAATGGACTACATGCATTATTCAATAAATAAACGTTTTTATGTGGGTGGTGAGTGACAGGAATTTGGAAACTCTCACGTGAGCTTTACTTTTTCACAAGGGTACGGGGTTGATGCGAAACTCGCGTCACGGGTGTTAAAAAGAATTCTCCCAACAAGACATTCGAGTACGGTTACTTTGGGTTTACCGCTATATAGAAAATCAAGTCATTTGTTCTTTGATTTCATGAAGCTGCAACCAAAAATTTTTATATTTGTATTAAAATGAGTGTAGATTATTTGTTTGTAAAAATATTACAATTCAAAACAAGAAGCATATATCAAATATAAGAGCATAATAACAACAGAAGAATACGTAAAATATGAAGCGGCTAGAAACAAATTAAATGATGCCATAAACGAAATAAGAAGTCACATTGGGAAAATTTGACTGTCAATATGGAACATGCTCTATTTAGATGATAGAAGAAAATTTGGAACGAACTTAGAAACAGCAGGAGAGCAGTCAATGAAGAAGTACATCATTACACCAGTAGAATGAGAAACTTAACTAAGAGATTTCGCAGACAATATCCACACAGAAGACCTTCAAGAAGAAGATAACACAACATACGAATAAGTACATGAGGCACTAGCACAATTAAAAACCAGAAATACCCCTGTTCCTCACCGAATCGTTAACGAAATCAGCGATCACAATAATATTCCAAAAAATTTTCTCGACCCGAAAAGTACCTATTGATTGAAAAAACATCACAATCCCAATATACAAAAAGGTAGAGAAAAATGAACCAAAAAATCATAGAATGATTTCATTGCTAAACAGCCTAAGTTGCTGACCAAAATCATTAAAGAAAGTAGTGGATAAAATAGAAATAAGCGAAGGATAATAGGGCTCAGAGAAAATAGACCGACAGTAGACACCATTTCTATTCCCAGAAAAATTATTGAAAAATCTGTTCAATATCAAAAATCCCTATTCCTTTGTTTTGTCGGCCTCAAAACAACATTTGGTAGAGTTCAAATAGCTGACATCATTGGTATACTTCGGAAACCAATGATACCCGTAAATTACATAAACGTAATAGAAGACCACAATAAGCCCATTCTAGTTCAGTTAATTCATGGATAAAATAATTAATAAAATTAATAAAATAAGTTTCTGGAGGATATAAGACGGGACGAAGATCAATAAAGATATTATCGCCGATGACGCAATCTTGATATCCGAAAACGAGGATGACCTACATCGTTTGATATATGTATTCCAAACAAAAGCCTAAGACCTTAATATGTAGATATCTGTAGAAAATAGAATCAATGGTAATAGCAAAAGCGCCTACAAGATGTAAACGAGCTGCACTTGGGAGTCGAGATTACAAGCGTCAAAAACTTATAACAAGAAGTACGAACCCAAGTAAAAAAGGCCTCACGAATCTCTGGTTATCTACGAGAATTCATTTGGAAAAACATTGAGCACTATTTAAGGGAGTGGGTCTAAGAGATAAGAAATAAGGAGCAAAGAGCACGAGATTGAGAAGACGATATTGAAGAGACAAAGTCGACAGAATGATGGTAGATGGATGGGCTTAATGATCAAAGCATGAGAAACCAACTTCTCCTGGCCGACTTTCCAACAGATGTCACGAAAGCAGGACATCTACTTCCCAAGAAAAGTAGAAGAAACAAGACTAAGAAAAAATAAATAGAACAGAAGGATGGAAATATATTCACATTGATACGAGTATTCCGCAACACGTTTGAAACACCTCCGCCATACCAATTTCTACGTACTTATTCAAAGTGATAAAATGGTCGAATACAGATCTGAACAAACTGCACATTTACAAGATCTCTCATTGTATGTATACAATATATACAAATGAAAAACCTGCCACAATACTTTTTTAACAAAGCCAAACTATTACATCAGTTGAAGCAAACAAACAATAGTCCTACTTATAATTAAAAAAACACATCACACTACATAGTACATAACGTCCAACCAACCATGTGAATGGGCTACATCCTGAGGAGCTCTTTACTGAAACTGAGAGATTCATGATAGCAATGCAAGGTGGATTAATAGTGAAGAGAAAATAAGAAAAAACTTGTCAATGAAGGCAGCATAGGATAAGACGTAATTAGATGATATCAAGTAAGTAAACAAACAATATAGCATGATACAAAATATTGTTGGCCATAGACTATGTGTATCAACGAAGCAAGAAAAATCAGAAATTAGCGATATGCTATAAGCTATACAAACAGAAAATCAACATTTTTGAAAAGGATGAGGAAACATATCAGATGGACATTGCTATACAGAACAAAATAAATGTCATAAGAAAAACAAGGAAAAAGTAGACCCAATTGACATTGAACTTGAAGAACTATGGCAACAAGAATAAGTTCTATTACGAGTATTACCAAGAATATAGGCAACAAAAAATATCCTGAATATATCACTATATTCAACAACTGAACTCAGATCCAGAAAACATACTAAAAGCAGTAATATCAAAAACAGCAGCAATAGTTCGTTTAAAACCATAAAAAAATGGAAATTTATTGGTATGGTCAGTAGTCAGATGATATAGTATAATATAAAATGAAGTGGCATCCCAGAGTGAATAATAGAGGGTTGCGAAAGAAGGAGACAACTTCTAAATTGGGTACTGAAATTATGAAATGATAATGGAGAAAATATGAGTATAATTATTTAAAGATAACGCGGTGGATCATCCAGGAATATATTTTGTAGTCATAAGTATTTGTTTGTTATTGAAAAACGATTTCTTCTCATTCCTAGAATACGATAGCTCTTCAAACCAGATAATTAATACGAAGGATAATCTTAAAAATAGAAAAGGCTCACACTGGGATCGATTCTTCTTCTTTATCGGAACTTTAGCTGCTTATTTCAGTTATTATATTCTCATACAGGAAATGGGAAATTTCCCTTCAAGCCTACTCTTTGGTAATTTAATTTGAACTATGAAGATGAGGTTTTTCGCAGATATATTTATATAAATTTCTTCAATTTCTTATTTATTAGACCTTTTGATATATTAATGCATTTAAATGTTCTTGATTTTAGGTCTCTTCTGTTTCAAAATTAGTTTTTTTGATAGTTTTTAAAATAAAGATAAATGTTGACGTTTCGACTTTTCTTCAAGTCTTTATCAAAATATGATATTGACACTGACAATTTGTTTATTTATATTGATCTATAGATCACCTTCATTATGAATATCAAAATAAGGATAAAATCAAGTTAGAACGTTATTCCAATATGAAGAATCAATTTTTCCTTGGTTTCCACATCTCAAATATATTAAATTTATTAGAATTTTCGAAATAGAGCTTTAAATTATTTAGATAAACAGATACTACAATCAATTTGAAAACAAAACTGAAACGAAACATCGAAACATAAAACATTTTCTCTTACCATATGTTCAAGGACTTTCCCAATAAATTATCGAATCATTTCAATAAATATGATATAATTATAGAGTCATAGAGGACATAATACATTATCCAAATATTTCACTAAATTAAAATCTATAATACCAAAAAATAGAAGAAGTAATTCTATATATCAAGTGCCTTGTACTAATGGAGACGCTCTCTACATAGGATAAACATCTCGTTATTTATAAAATAGACTAATAGGCCATCAATACGATAAAAACAATAGAACTAAAAAAACATAAATTCAATAATAAAGATTCAAAAATTCTTGAAACGGAATCTAATAGACGAAAAAGGGAATTTTTAGAAATGGTTCACATTCATAAGAACGAAAAAACTATAAATGATAAAAAAGACCTAAATGATTTAAGTAAAATTTATTGTTATATTTTGTAAATTCTAATCAAACTACAAATAATTAAATTGATTACTGCTATATATTTGAGATGTGGGAACCAAATAGAAAATAATTTTTCTTATTGGAACAAAGTTCTGAGTTGATTTTATCCTTATTTTAATATTCATGATGAAGGTGATCTATAGATCAATATAAATAATAATTAAATAATAAATATATAATTGTCAGTGTCAATATCATATTTTGATAAATACTTAAAGAAAAGTCGAAACATCAAAATTTATCTTTCTTTTAAAAACTATGAAAAAAACTAATTTTGAAACAGAAGAGACCTAAGACTAAGAACATTTAGATGCATTAATATATTTATATATACACGCAATACACATTTGAATATTTTTCAATTCCTTATATATTAAATTTTATTAGATTTTGACATATCCACAATATTAGCTAGTGAAATCTCGAGCAACCTCATTGATATTTTACAAATATTGAGAGATTTCGAATAAATAGAATAGATAAACGAATAAAGTGTGTTTGAGAAAATTACACCATCAAACAGAATAGTTATTTTCCTAACAAGTGCGGAAAGTGATACTTTCCCGCACGCGACTGCAGAAGCGGAGTTCGGGCAAGCGGTCAAGTGCGAGAAAGGCACTTTACGCATGAATTACGAACATTATTTTTTCTACGACCGTATATACAAAAAATTATACCAACAAATTTTTCTAAAATTATTTTATTCCAACAAACATAATAATATACAAAACTTTAACTAAAAACTACTAATTATTATAAATATTGATATTGAAAACACAATTTGTTGCATTCTTTGGACTAGTAAGAATTGCCGGTCCAGTGGAGTTATTTGGTTTCAGCTGGAAGGTAGATGACGTCTATGAGGATGGCATCTATATATATATGTATATATATACAGTGCTTTTCAGATAAAAGTATCCACCTTTAATAACTTTTGTAATACTGGTATTTAGAAAAAATCCAAAAACACGTCAATTTATGTTGGAAGGGGCAAGCATTATGGCTTATTTAAACTAACTGGAAAAGCCACCCCCTCACTTTTCACATTTTTTATGTAAAATTTGGATACTCCTCTTTGAGCTGATTTCAAAAATGTATAATACTTGTAGGTTAAAGTGGTTAGCTTATGAGATAAACAATTTTTCTTTTAAGAGCACAAATTTTACTTATTATTTACTTTCACCTTATTTGCCTGTACTAAAATGGGTTGTACAACAGTTCAAACTCTTTAATCTTTTTAACTGTGCTATTTATTATGAAGTTACAATAAGTGTTCAAAATGAGTACCATTCACTTCCATACAATGGTATAATCTATTTTGAAATGCCTCTCTGACATTGCTTAATACGGCTGGATTTAATTGTCGACATTCATTTTCTATCCTCTCTCGTAAATCATCCAGAGATTCTGGTTGGGTAGCATAAACTTTTGTTTTTAAATACCCCCATAAAAAGAAGTCTAGGGGTGTTAAATCCGGTGACCTAGGTGGCCACTCCATCATCTGCCCCCTTCTACCTATCCAACGAGCGGGGAATGTTTCGTTTGAAAATTGTCGGACAGGCATAGCATAGTGTGGGGGAGCTTCGTCTTGTTGAAATACCAGTAAATCTTCGGAAAGGTTATCATCATTTTCTATTATTGTTGTAATACGTGGGTCAACCCCTTCCCTGAGTAACTCAAGATATGATTCACCATTTAAATTTCCTTTGATGAAGAAAGGTCCGACAATGTGGTCACCTAGGATACCACACCAAACGTTTAACTTTTGGGGATGTTGTGTATGGAATTCACGCATAATATGTGGATCACTTTCAGCCCAATATCTACAATTATGCCTACTTACTAAGCCATTTAATGACCATGAGCATTCATCAGAAAAGCAAATATTGTTTAACAATTGTGGATTGTTATTGATAATTTGCGTCATTGATTCGCAAAACTCTAGACGACGATCAAAATCATCTTCATTCAACTCGTCCACCAACTTAACTTTGTATGGGTGGTACTTGAATTTATGAAGAACTCGGAAAACTGTAGAAGATGAAACACCGATCGCTCTACTTATTGTTGACAACGATTGGGGTTGCTGAGCCTCTAAGCTGACTTGCCCTAAAATTGCCACTTGAATTGCTTCGTTATTTACGAGTCCCTCTCGCTTATGCACTTTATTGCAAACAGACCCTGTTGTGGTAAATTTCTCCATCAGTTGAATTACATACTTATGAGTTGCATGTCTTCCGTCATGTAATTCGTTAAATATTCTAGCAGCAGCTCTTGCACAATTATTATTTTGGTAGTATAAACCTACAATTTCAATTCTTTCTTGCAAAGAGTAAACCATTTCAGAGAAACAAAATAAATAATGTATCAAATTACACTATCAATAGCGACTACAAATTCTAGTTGACAATGTCAAACTTTATTAAAAAGTAGAGTTTTTTGTTTTGTTTTTTTGTTTTTTGATTAAAGAGTTTGAACTGTTGTACAACCCATTTTAGTACAGGCAAATAAGGTGAAAGTAAATAATAAGTAAAATTTGTGCTCTTAAAAGAAAAATTGTTTATCTCATAAACTAACCACTTTAACCTACAAGTATTATACATTTTTGAAATCAGCTCAAAGAGGAGTATCCAAATTTTACATAAAAAATATGAAAAGTAATTTAAAAAAATAAAGGGGATGCTGCTAGGGGTGAGGGGGTGACTTTTCCAGTAAGTTTAAATAAGCCATAATGCTTGCCCCTTCCAACATAAATTGACGTGTTTTTGGATTTTTTCTAAATACCAGTATTACAAAAGTTATTAAAGGTGGATACTTTTATCTGAAAAGCACTGTATATAGTGAAAATCTTCAAACCATTAATTTTAATCTATGGAATGGAGAAAATGGAGTTTTGAATAGATAGAATACCAAAGAGAAGCACTTTAGTTGGCGAGGTATGAATAATCATTTTTCCTTTATACGGCACAAATACAGCATTCAAATTCGTTCAACTACTGCTTATCATAAAACGGCTACATTCTATATAAATAACTATAGATATCGGACAAATGAAATGAAAAGGACTTAGTTGATAATATTCGTATTTCAAACTTTTCATTTTATGGAAACAAATATAATTTCCTGACTATTCCATAAACTACGAGGAATTATCAGTAAAAAAGGTTGCAACCATTTGGAAAATAGATACTTGATTCAGATTGGACAAAGTGGAAACAAACATTGCTATTTGTCACAGGGGTGTGGTAGGCCGAAAGAGTTTCAGGTGATTAAGGACGCGAGGAAAATTTGTGGTTAGGTCTTCACTCAATTTATATTGACAAAGAAGACTTACAGATTTTATAGTTCTAAAAAATTATGAACAGCTGTAATTATTTGGGGGCACAGCTGGAGAGTTATCCGTCAATGAAAGAAAAAATATGTGAAGTTAAATACTGGAGTAGTATCAACACTGGGTCTTCTTATTCCATATTAAAATGAGGTTGAAGAACAAGAGTTAACGAATAGATTTTAAGTTTCGTTAATTTTCTGTGCAAAATGAAAATAAAAATATTGTTTCAACTATAAAAGTGATTGGATTTTATCGGAAAATACGTAGAGCCAAAACCAACTTTACCAGATTAACAAAACGCCCTACAATTACTATATCTATGTATATCTTATGTTTGAAAAGATAACATACATTGTGTTACCGCACACATGAGAGTTAATAAACCCCGTATATGAATTAGTTAGGATTTGTTGATCTTATCCGATGAACCGATACATACATACAAGCATAGTAGCACTACAAATTAGATAAATGGCATTTGTTTTAACCCGTTGTGCAATTTTCCGGTAGAGGGAGTATGTGTTGTTCTCAAGCCGTGTAAAGCCGGATTATCGCATCAATTTTCGTTCATTTAATGAAATTGCTATGAAGGTTTTAGTAAATATACTCGACGGTTTCGTTATTATTTATTCACACAGTTTTTCGTATGCGGAAAGATCATACACGAAAACGTTCATATAAAGTTATTAACGTTATTAATTATAACAATTATGGCACTATAATATATTAATCTATATTGATTTTGATGGAAACATTTAACTCTCGGTTTGCTTGCCGAGTTCTTGATATAAGTATTGCCAAGTTTGAACGCGTTGCAATTTGTCAATCTGTTAGTACAGCTGCTTCAATGAGACAACGTTAACAGTCACCTCGAAAGGGAGGGAAAGCCAGAGACCAATTTTAGGTGGTCATTTCAAAGGAAACTTTTCATAGTCAAACCATAATACCTACAGATGCTGAAAAGCCACTACCATGAATTTTTAAACAGGGTCAGAAATAAGATTTATTTCTGTTAAAGTATAAGTCATAAAATTCTAGGAAATTACTTTCGACTGCAGTATTGTTACTTCATAACATTTTTTCCTGAACATTTACATCCCCCCTATCCGTTGACAGAAAATTATGAATATTTGTAAACAAAAAATCCAATTTTGTCATTTCATCAGTCTTGAAATTTAAATAGAATAAATAAAATAGATCAATGAGTCATAATATCTAATACCAGAAAGAAATTCCATCACCAACAGTGTGCCAGAGTGAAAAACGTGTCCGTGCGAGTGCGAGCGATGCATATGGAAACTTGTAAGATAGAGTGAGAGCTCTTATTGAGCATCTGTAGACTTTATTGTTTATTATTAGCTGGATATATACAATTGAAGAAGAACTTTATTATTCTAATTGAAAAATACAAAATTTATGTTTGTGGAATTATTCTGTTGTTTCGTAGTCTTCATCATCGTGCGCACTATCATATTGGTCGTGAATCTCATTGAATACAGATTAAAATTCTCCTATATTTGCTCAATTTTTCTACTGTGTCAAACGGTAAAATTTTACCACCGTTTTTTTTGCAAATTGCACAAATCATTTTTTTAAAAATGCAACTGTGAAAATGAGTTTAAAAGAAGTCCGTAGCAAACGAGTCTGAAGTATTTTATAATGAAGTAAGCAAATCTATAATCGTAGAAACATACTTCACGTAACTTTAAAACTGTCTTCACACGAATATATTGTCAATATTTAAGAAAAAAAATTATTTGCAATACTTCAGTGTAAAATATTTATTCTGATAGCAAAATCAAGGCAAGAGTAAAACTGAACTGCACTAGACCTACAAATTGTAACTCCCAAATAAATACTTAGTATATAACCCGTTCTAATATTTTCTCACAGAATATCTGCGTCAAAGGTACAGCAATATCTTTCGAAAATGAAATCTCAACAAGATAAAGAAAAATCTATTTCATTATATTTCATTCTAAATGTACGTCCAATAAAGTCTACAAATGCCCAATAAGCGCTCTCACTGGCAGACTTTTGGTGATGAAACTTCTTTCTGGTATTAGATATTATGACTTATTAATCTATTTTATTTATTCTGTTTAAATTTCAAGACTAATGAAATGACAAAATTGGATTTTTTGTTTACAAATATTTATAATGTTCTGTCAACAATTAGAAAGGATGAAAATGTTCTGGCAAAAATTTTTTGAAGATACAATACTGTCGAAAGTAATTTCCTAGAATTTCATTATTTATACTTTAACAGAAATAAGTCTCTATTTCGGTCCCTCTTTAAACATTTAGGGTAGTTCACCCCGTCTACATAGAGCTGCCAGAAGTGACTTTTCAGCATCTGTAGGTATTAAGGTTTAACTGTGAAAAATTTCATGACTTTTGAAATGACCACCTAAAATTGGTTACTGGCTTTTGGTCTGAAACTCTTTCTCGCATAACGCAATTTAGATTGACAGAAGTGCCAAAGAAGCCCACGAAATTGTAGAATTTCTATATGATTATTAACCTAAAACAAAAATTTTGATTCTTCATGGAAAACCTTGACTCGCCTCGCTTCAAAAAGATCCTTCAACAAAAGTCAAAGATAACGGTTATAATTATTACGAGTATCTTCCTCGATTGTGAGGGTGTAATACGATCAGAGTTCATTCTTCTTTATCATGCCTTGTAACGAATCATTTTTGAGTACTTGGGCGCTAAACTTCTTTCATATTTTAGATATCATAGAACTCATACGAATATTGGCTTCTACACGAATGAAAGCTATGTCGACATTCTTCCTACTTTAATATTCACACTTTCAAATCCGCATAAACCTGGTATTGTCATTTTGTTTTTATCTTAGTCTTTCCTTTGCTGAGTGTCTCATTCTGTTATTTTTCTTAGGCCATCCCCTCACATCTTCCTGGTGTGTGTGCTATTCTGAATTTCACTATATCTTAACCTTTATTTATCCTTACAATGTCATAGTTCATCAATATTCATCAAATTTTTCTGACGTTGTCTCTTCTTAAGAAACCTGAATACTCAAAACTTGTAATCGTTTTCTTTTATCTCTATTTTTCTAGTTTGTCATTTGGTTCGGTATAAAAACATTACTCCAGTTTTTTATTTATTTTCCTCTTCTTTCCTGAGGTTCCACAATTAATTTTAGGTATGTGACTTTAAGCAGTTTCATACTGATTGATGTTAAGGCCGTATCTTCATTATATTATTATAATAAAACCAGAATCCTTGAGGACTTCCTTTCTTATTTTCTGTTTATACTATCGAAAGCCTGATTATAGCCCAAGAATTGTACGAGGTGTGGCTATTGAGTAACAAGATTAGTGTTGCTGCAGAGAAAGAACAAATGCGCCAAAGGTTAGTGACTGTCAGCTGTTGCGGTGTTTTTGAGCGGTTTAAGCGTTTCATGTCATTTGACCGTCCCACGTCAAAAAGTCGGCAATCTTGTTCGATTAACTGTCGATAGCGGAATGCATAGAAATTGACAAAGAAAAATTTTAACATGCGATAAGTGTCTTAGTCCGTACTGTACGTTAAGAGGTTCCTAGCCAAATACATCCCAGTATAGACCATCCACCTTATTCACCGTATCTTGCACCGGGCGACTTCTATCTCTCTCCTGAAGTCAAATCTTTTCCTAAAGTCAAATCTGCATTGAAAGGAACAAGGAACAAGATATGAGTCTGTTGAACCTGTGGAAGAAAAAACGGTGAGAACCTGGAGAAAGTGTATACAATAATAATGAATGTATATAATATCAAAATGAAATATTTTATATCACCAGTCTCGTTTTTTAATAACAAAACCTCGTCTGGTCAATATGCAGAATGATTGAAGAAAACAGTAAATGATGAGAACATAATAATTACAAGTAAATGCTGGAGAGAACCAGAAAAATATGCCACTGGAAAATGGAAATCGTCTTTCGAATATTCCATCCAAATAATTTACTTGAGAATTCTAAGGAAATTTATTATCATTCGATTTCTCTTATAATTATCTTTTGACCATAACGTACCGAATTTTCCAATATATTCTATGCTATTTTCGAGTCCATGAAATCTACATAACTAGTTGACCTATATTCCTGGAACATCACGATCACGAGCTTTTAAATTGAATTCGATCTTCTTGACGCTCGACTATTTGGATGTTTTTGAATTTAAATGAGGTTATAATGGAACGGAACAGTATTTAAATTCTAGACGGGCCTATGTATAAGATATTTAGGTTCCATAATACAAGTTTGTGTTGATTGATACAATGATGAAATTGAGAATAGTAGAGGATAATTATTTTCACACAACTTTGAAATAATTCGATTTAAACTCCATTCGAAAAAGTATATAGTAATACTGATTGTACAGTCAATGATCATTTTCTCGTGTATTTATCCCATACAGCACCGATTTTCATAAAAATTTGAATGTGGGTTCTACTTATATCTATTTCATAATCTACCCTGGCCGAAAGTTGCTTTTTTTCTGAGGGTGGATGCCACCTCGGGAGTGAAAAATTTTTCATTAAAAATAAGTGCTTAAATCGATTAATTGACTGATTCAAAACAACTTATTTCATGAATTTTTTTCTAGAAGTCAATACTCCAAGTTTTTTGCAGTTGAAATTTTCGATTTTCAGACAAAAAACACGTTTTCGATCGTTTCTTTCGCGCGAAATAAGCATTTAATCGAAAAATATGTGGTAAGCAATATTATAGCATATAAACAAATTGAAAAATCGTTTATTTATGATATTTGCAGACCTGATACGAACGGAAGTATTACTTGTAAAAAGTTAATTGGTATTTTGAAACGCCAAAGTGGAAAGTTTTCACGTACAATAACCAAAAATCATCGCATTTGTCGTGCAAAATTCATGAATCCTTTTTTAAAGTACTTAAAAAAACCTTAATTTTTATTTTTTACAGAATTTCCTAGCATTAAAACTAAGCGAATTATGAATTGGAAAATCCCCACTATATTTGAAAACAAAATCATTGTCACTTTACAATTCACTTTATTCATGTCCTTGTAATGTGTTTGGAGTTTTGAGAAAAGAAATTAAACTTAAAGTGAATAATTTAATAGATAATCGCATTTTCTTCAAAATAACTCAAAAACTATTATTGATACGTAAAATTTTGTAGAATAGATATTGTGGTTTTTTGAAAATTTTGGCGTTCTATTTATTTGTAGAGTAAAATTTTAGTGAGAAAAAAATTTATTTAGATGGGCTTATAGCTTCAAAAAAAACCTGTAAACATCTTTTTTGCTCAAAAACTAAGCGAGTTGTTAGGAAAAAACCGAAACAAAAGCACATTTTTGTAGAAAGTAGTGGGTTTTCATAGACCTATAAACTGTTCAATATATTCCGGTTTCTTACGAAAATAATTTAACCTAACCTTCTGTATGACTTGATGTTGATGAAGATGTTTTCAAGGACTATTTCTTGAAACCAAGTGGGATTAAATAAACCCGAAAGAATCAAAAACCTCCAATATTTATCAAAGTTCGCGTGGAAACATCAAAAACTCATGGAGGTGCTACGTTACGAAAGCGCATACTAACGCAGACGCGTTTTATGACTTTCTACTCTATGTTAACATGGTAAGGTGAAAGAATTGAATGTATATTTTCTCTACTTTCAAACTACTAGCACAGAAATTACTCAAAGATTTATAAACCAGGAGGACCGTGTCAACCCCATAATTTCTACGCGTTTTATCACATGACTGAGTAAGCGCGTGCGCTCCTATATTTGGTCTTATGGACCGTATGACAAAAAGAGAGTCACGCCTTGCATACCTTATTGAATGTTTACATTATGGCCTAACCTAACCTTACCTTACCTTTTTCTTACAAAGTCGCAATAGAGATGGCAAAATCTAGTCGGCGACAATGATGGTACTTTTCAAAAATATCCTAATAAAAAATTGACAATAACATAAGAACAGGATGGTATACGAACCCAACTTTGTCCTCAAAATATTTAAACTTCAATTGGTGTCATCCTATGTCACAAAAAAAGATCAAAAAGGTCAGTGATAATAAGTTTGGGTGATAGATCTATCCAACTATCAGATCCTGAATTTAGATGCTTAGCTATTCAAAAAACAAAAACTGCATTGAAAGAGGTTAATTTTCCGGAAAAAATTATAAACGACATATTCAAGAAAAAGATAAACAGATACTGCAAACAATTAAAACGAAACAGACAGAAACGAAACATCAAAACATAAAACATTTTTCCTTATCATATATACCAGGACTTTCCCAACAACTATCAAATTATTTTGATAAATGTGATTATTAGTATAAGTCATAAAGGTTATAAAACGTTATCCAAATATTTCTCTAAATTAAAATCTATAACACCAAAAAATAAAATAAGTAATTCTATATATCAAGTGCCTTGTACTAATAATTGTGACACTGTCTACATTGGGAGACATCTCAGTATTTAGAAAATGGACTAAAAGGTCATCAATATGATAAAAAAATAAACTGCATTCACGAAACACTAAATATCAAAAAATATTAATTCAATTATGAAGATTCATAAATCTAATACACGAAAAAGAAATTTTTTAGAAATGTTTCATATTCATAAGAACGAAAAAGCTAAAGATGATAAAAAACATTATTTAAGTAAAATTTATGGCTCTATTTTGTAAATTCCAATGAAACTACAAATAATTTAATTGATTACTGCTATATATTTGAGATGTAAGGACTGAGGAAAAATTAATTTTTCCTATTAGAAAGAATTCTATTTTGATTTTATTCTGATTTTGATGTTCATTATGTATATGATTTATGGATTAATATGAAAATTGTCAGTGTCAACATCATATTTTGAAAATTTATATATTAAATATTCTAGGAATGTGTATCTGTGCAAATATATCAACTTTTATTTAAATTTTTTTCGTATATTTTATCTTAAGTAAGTTTTTGCACTTACACGCACTAATGGGCCACCCAGTATATATATTATATACACATATTCATATATTTACCATATCATTTCGTTAAGTTTTCAAGCAATATTTCCAAATGCACAATTCGAAGGGAATTAAAATAAGAACAAATTCTTGTAATTATAAAATCTTATAAACACGTACTAAAACCAAAATAATGAATATATTTTATTTGGCTGCTCAACACTGTCTCGAAGGAGGTAAATAATATTTCTGAAAAGACCAATTTAAAGTGCGTTATTTAAAACATTTACGAGTAACAAGCTAGTAATGGGGATATATTCATGAAAAAACGCTGTAATATATTTAGGAGGAAGTATTTTCGCTTAGCTACGAAGATTTATGACAAGATAAAAATCATTCTCAAAAGTGTTTACTTCGTTATGGTGTTTTCCTTGCTTTTCACCTGTTACACGTGCACGGATGTTTACGTAAAGAATCGCTGGGAAATTCCGGTAAAATTTCCATTCGTCTTATAGAATCCGCTAAACGTCGCACTGAGAGTAGAGATGTTTTTTATAGAATAAACATCGTATTATTCATTGGTTTTAATGGCTTGGTTTTTCATGACAATTTCAGTCCTTTGTAAGATTTAAAACAATAAATAACAAATTGTATTCAAAATTAACAATATTAATATATATGAATCGTGTGGCACATGTTTGTCTGCAATAGCGACTCTTCAAGAAATGACCCGATTTTAATAAAATGTGCAAATTGTATGCACTTTCATCCACCATGAGAAAAATTATGATTCTTGTTGTTATTCAAGTTTGTTTTGTTGTCTCCAGATCTAAAAGATATGCAAAGATTACACTAGGTTATTTGAATCAGGTGTTTATTAATATATTGATCATTGTGACCAATATATTTTGTTTCTCAAAATAGGCGTTTTTGTAGATATTCTCAGTTTTCAAAACTTTGGCAGATTTACAATTAATATCAAATATAATCACTTTTGGGAGCAGTTATCAAAATGGTAAGTGACTTCCTGGACTTCTAGTCACAATTTAAACAAGGAATTTCATAAAATGTGTTAGGCAAATTATTGGTTGGTGTTTTATCTTTTATTTTAGTGAATAGTGATTTTATATATGGTATGGTGTATAATTAGGTAAGACACCAATTTTCAGAAAAAAAGATTATGAAGTATTTTAAAGTTCTTTTTATAAAATATTTGATCAGGAATTATAAGGACTCTATTTTTTATTTGTTTGATTAAATTAATTTAAGTGTTAGGTTAGGTCATATAAATATTAATTGATAAGGGGTTTTCCAATAAGAGGTGTTATTTTGATATTCAAAGAAAAATGCCATTTTTTGAGATAAATGATCGGATGTTTATTTCATTATAAAGAGGAGTGTGTTCCGTTAAAAATGGAACACAAATGGCCGCCACGACTGCGCTTACAGGACCATATCCTTTTCAAGAAATTTTCCATTAACCAAATTGCAAAGCGGCTGCCCTATGTCCTCGATAGCCTCACGAATTCCATCTTTGAGGTCTTGAATCGATGCTAGACTGTTGGCGTAGATCTTATCTTTCACGTGGCCCCAAAGAAAAAAATCGCAAGGTGTTAAATCACAAGATCTCGGTGGCCAATTGTGATCACCTCTTCGAGAGATAACACGGTACGGAATTTTTTCCCGTAAAAGATCGATGGTTTCGTTGCTTGTGTGGCACGTAGCACCGTCTTGTTGAAAGTAAACGTTGTCCAAATCAATACCATCCAATTCCGGCCATAAAAATCATTAATCATCTCTAGATAGCGCAATCCATTCACCGTAACTGTTGCTTCAGCCTCATTTTCGAAAAAGTAAGGTCCAATGACACCGCCAGACCATAAACCGCACCAAACAGTCACGCGTTGGGGATGAAGAGGATTTTCAACAATAACTCCGAGCCCCAGATTCGACAATTTCTTCTATTGACGTAACCACCAAGGTGGAAATGGGACTCATCAATTAAGATGATTTTTCGATGAAATTTTCATGCATTTCAAGGACCCAATCAGCAAAGACACGACGTTGTTGATGATCGGCCGGCTTGAGTTCTTGTGTTAACTGAACTTTATAGGCCTTAAGACCCAAGTCTTTATGCAAAATACGGTGTAATGACGTTTGTGGAATAGCTAATTCCAAAGAACGACGAGGAATGGACAAACCTGGGTTTTCTTCAACACTTTGAGCTACAGCAGTAATATTCTCAGTTGTTCTTGAGCGACGTGCACGGATTTTATTCTTCACATCACTATCTTGTCCCAACAGCTCAAATTTTTCCAACAATTTCTGTATTGCGGGCCGGGAAGGTGCTTCACGTTGACCCAAAAATGTTTTAGTTTTACGAACCGTCTCTGCCAAACTTTCACCATTTTCATAGTGAATTTTAATAATTTCAATGCGTTGTTGAAGCGTGTATCGTTCCATTTTCATTAATGGCGTAGTTTCTACTTGTCAAATGTCAAAAAATGACAGCTTCAAAAGTGACATTTACCGAAATAGCGGGCTGTTCAAAATAACACCTCTTATTGGAAAACCCTTGAAAACCTTCATTTCTAATAAATTTAGTGTCAAGAAAAGGCAACGATAGTTCAGTATTCTCCCTTTCGATAGTGAATTGAATATGAGGATCATAAGTATTGGAGTAGAATAGCAAACTATTAATTTCATTATATGGAAAAGATAAAATTATATCGTCCACATACTTTTAAATGAGTAATAATTAAAACAGATATCTTGAGGTCCAAAATATAATTCATTACATAATCTGCCAATTTTTATAATTATAAGAAAAATATGTATTATTGAAAATTAATGTTATTAATTCTAATAGAGTATCTTTGTTCGATTTACGATTTTAATTTATATCATTCCATTTGTGTTGTAGGGCTGTTGAACATATATTTGGGCGAACGTTACTAAATAGTGATATTACCCCTAAATCTAAGGAAACATAATTCGGTGGTAATACCATATTATAATAAGTTTCAATAATTTTAGAGGGGCCTTAGATATACTAATCATTGTTGAAATTATGAGATTTTGTATAGCAAAAACTGCATTGAAAGAAAATAATTATCCAGAAAAAATGATAAATAACTTATTCAACACAAGGATGAACAGATACTACAATCAATTTAAAAACAAAACTGCAACGAAACATTAAAACATAAAACATTTTTCCTTACCATATGTACAAGGACTTTCTCAAAAATTATCGAATTATTCCAATAAATATGATAATTCAATAAGTCATAAAGGACATAATACATTATCCAAATATTTCACTATATTAATATCTATAATACCAAAAAATAAAAGAAGTAATATTATATATCAAGTGCCTTGTACTAATTGTGACGCTGTCTACATAGGGAAAGCATCTCAGTATTTAGAAAATAGACTAAAAGGTCATCAATACGATAAAAAAGATAAAACTGCTTTAACGAACCATGAAATAATTGATTACTACTATATATTTGAAATGTAGGAGCCAAGGAAAAATTAATTTTTCTTATTAGAACAAAGTTCTAAGTTGATTTGATATTCATGATGAAGGTGACCTATAGATATAAATAAGCAAATTGTCAGTGTCAATATCATATTTTGATAAAGCCGAAACGTCAAAATTTATCTTTCTTTTAAAAATTATCAAAAAAAAACTTATTTTAAAACAGAAGAGACTTAAAATCAAGAACATTTAGATGCATTAATATATCAAAAGGTCCAAGAAATAAGAAATTAAAGAAGTTTATATATATATATATATAATATTAATAATAATAATAATAATAATAATCACGAAAATCAGCATAAACTGTTACCAATTATTCATTAAATGCTATGCACAAAGTCACGAATTTCCATAGTTATATATCATACTCCAATGTTCAAATGTGCTAGTGGATTATATTCAAAATTGCCGTGTTTACTGATAATTTGTAATTGATAAATTGACGGGAAAAATCCATAAACTAAATGATACTGTTAATAACCAGAATAATGATATTAAACACTGGATTTACGCAAAACTCGATTAAAAGGGATAAAACGATAAAATTGGGTTGTATGTTGGGACTTGATGTATATCATAAATATCGATAAATATTTGTTGAGAGGATTTCCATGGAAAATTATGTACACTCTTTTTACATAAGTTTGCTACATAATTATGATACTTTATTGATATCTATGGTATTTTTTCATTGAATAGATCCACAAATTTAGAATGATAATGGTATCCCATTAGGGAGAATATAAGAAGTATAATGACGAATAAGTGGTGCAAAGCAATAAAATTGATAGTGAATATAGGTAAAACTTTTTTTGAAACTATACATTTGGATAAAACAAAAAGAAGTTTGAGATGTCATATAAGTGGAAACAAGTGAGAAACCAGTTACAAGGAAGAGAAATGAATAATAATTATAAACATTATTGTAGAAAATAATTTTTCTGTGAAAGTACATTTATATAAAACAAGAATATTAAGAGGTCTTAGAAAGTGAAAGAAAATGTTTGGAGCAGAAAACAATAATAAAAATCATTATAGCAGAAATTTCAAGGAAAAGATAAAATCTAGTGATTAACGATCCAAAAAGTACTCAAAGCCTCAAGAACAAATTATGAATATAAAATTGCATTCAAAAATTGAATGTTGTTCCTGTTATTCGAAAGGGCTGAAGATTTTAGTACAAATTTCTTCCAAATGAATTACCACACTGTATAATATTTATTTTTCGGTCGATTAGTTATGATTCAATTGTTGTAATGTTTTTGGTATTATGTAAAATAATGATCAGAAGTAAAATATGATCTGTAGTTGAAATAGACATAAATCATACAAATGGAAAAAATGGAAAAATATCTTCAACAGAAGCAATCGAAATTATGATTACTCTTTTGGGATTGAACTACGATTTAACAGTTAAATTTTGGGGAAAAACCGAATACATGTAAAAAATTTTTTGTTTCGGTCCCACTAAGAGTAATTTACTGATTTCCATATTTTCTCTTAGATTCCTCACAAACAATATAGATATTGTGACACCTCAGAAAAAATAAAAAATAAACAAAATCCTTTCATGGCATCCATTGTTAGATATTTTACCTCAAACATCAGTATAATGTGACTCAGATGGAATATGTAACTGAATGTGACTGAAATAGGAATGAAAATAAATTATTTTGTTGATTCTGATACATGCAAATTTAGAGATGATTTTATATGTTTCATTGAACTCCAATAAAGTTTCGTGAGATCAATAGATAGAAACTTCGCAGTTTTCATTTGAGCCACGTACTTCGCCATGGGTAGTGCTATGTTGAAGTTTAAAAACATGGTATGACAATTTCATGGGACTTCAATTCCCGCACATTCTCTGTATATTAGTTTCTATATCTATATTTTTCAAAAACAAACAATTCACAATAGATTATCGTGTCAGTGTATCTTTATGATATGTTCTTCCAATACATGCATTTTATGAGTGAATGTGTGTTTTCAGGTTACTTCACTTACTTAAGAATCAAGATCCAAACTAAAATTTTTCCTACTTATGTACTTTCAAATATTGTGAGTTGAGATATTCCTTGTATATTATTTTTCTTCGAAATATATTTATTAAAAGGTTCCTTTATCTCAAAATTTCAACTTTTACCTCGTCTCGAAAGTTTTAATAAGAATAGATCTTGAAATTCGAGAGAAGCATCTAAATTTAGGTGTATACTTCTTTGTCTTTGTCGTGGTGTTCTCAAGTCCTCATCAAATTATTATAATCTGACATATTTCCGTGAAAATTGCAAATCAAACAGCTTTTCCAATGATAAATCATTGCAGTGCAAAAAAATTCGCACATTGACTCTTTAAATTTTGGTGGACCCGAAGACTCCTTCCACAGTCCGATTAACTTAGAAGTACTCTAGTGAAGACAATTGTTACATTATGTCTAGACAAAGAGAACCGGCTATCGTCTACTACAGGACCAACCAACGTTTGTGTGCTTTGTTGGTGATACTTCCTTAAGTGTAAAGGTGTATTTGGCATCCGAGGAACTTCCCGTTGATCCCACAGCTTTAAAGACAATTTACTATCAGTTTCATGACTATTATGCTTAAAGCTCAGCGGATGTGGATGATAATCTATCTACCTACAGAACTTACCTCACCTCGGAACGGAGAATTCATCAGCAATAAATTAGAGAGTGTAACAGCTGTTACTCTACTACCAATTCTTCTTGGAAAGATTTTTAGTTAATAGGACGTGTATAGGGGAAGTAGAATCCTCACTTAGTTTCAAGGACTGTAGATGGAGAATGGTTGTACTTAATATTCAAACTATACGTAACAAAGCGGACAAGTTGTATATGTTTTTGGAGGAATTTTTCATTGACAAATATAGAGTTATGACAGCTCACGGCGTGACCCTAATTTTGTTTACATGCGAGGACTTCTCGGCTGTAATAAAATACGATTTCTTACTAGTAGAAAATACTTTTGAGTTTTCCATAACTTGTAGCAAAACCAAATTTATATATTATCTGTATCTTCTATATTTATTCGACGCTCTGCCTAAAATGTCTATGCGGTGATTTCAACATTGAATTCACTAATGATTGTGCCACTCGGGAGTCTCTGTTAAACGTTTTTGATTCATATCAGCTAAATATGCATTGGATTCACCCACTAGAAGTACCAAAACAACGTCTTCATTACTAGATTACATAGTATCCGACTTCCCACCCCATGATATGAATCATTTTGTGATTAATTCAGATCTCTCTGACCATGAATCTGTATTCGCTGAAGAAACACACTCAGTTGGTGAGAATTTACTCTAAAGAAAACTTCACCAAATGTCACAACTTATGTCTTGCAAATGATTGGATAGATCTTTCTGACGATATTGACTCCGAATTCTCGAACTACTTCGACAAAATTATCAGGTGCTACAAAAGAGCACTTCCTCTTCGCCCTCGTGAATAAATCGTTTACTGTGAAAGGAAAACGTAATTCATCCAAGAATATGAGATCACTCCTGTATCTAAAAAAGTTCACAGATAATCCTTACATACTCAATTATATCAATAACTATAGATCATTGTATCGGAAAACTATCAGAACTATGAAGCAAAACTATTACTACAATTGTATCTCGAGATCTAAAAATCCGTCGAAAGAAACTTGGTCTGTTATCAATGATTTGAGAAACAATCGCGTTCAACAAACATTATCGATCTCGAACCTGACGAACTTAACAATTATTTCGTGAACGAATATTAGCTCTAAAATATCCACATGTCGAGATGCTCTCTCTTTTCTCGTTCCTTCTAAAGGAATCACTTCCTCAGACCTGTAAATAGATTTGAGCTCCAGCTAACCATACTCAGCATCCAAAACAACACCTCCTGTGGCATCGATCAGCTTTTTGGGCTTTCCGGAAGTAATTATTGACGTTTTATGTTCGCTAATAAACGAATCCTTTGAAAAGGAGCTTTTCCCAAGCTGTCTAATAACAGCTATAATAGTTCCTCTGCACAAGGTCGGCGAGAAAAATAACACTAACTGTTATCGTCCTATCGCATTATTTTCAATTCTTTCAAGATAATTGAACGACTAATGAAAAATCCTGAAAGTTTAACAATTTGGTTTCCTACCTAATAAATGCACTAATGACGGTATGGTTTCTGTTTTTAACGAAATGGTTTGTATCTCACCTTGAATGTCCAAATCACTTGGTACGAGCCTCAGATTTCAGTTTTGGGTCCAGTTCTTTTCTTTATTTTCATCAATGATCTCATAGACCTACAGATCAAAGGTTAATTTACTTTATTCACGGATGACAGCAGCGTAACCTGGAGTTCTGTTCTGTCGCAAAGGGTCTCTGCTTGAACACTGAGACGGTTGAGAGTTTTATCCCATAAAGGACTTTAAAACCTCTAAAACTCAACTATGACTTAATACTATCCTCAAATTTGATAAAATTTCTTGGTCTACATATTGACGGTGTCCTTCAATGGTTTGTACATATAGAAAACCTGACAAAAAAATTAACCTCTGCTTGCTTTGCCATCAAATCTGTGTCCGATCAGCTTGATTCTCGTATTGCTACTCGTTATTCAAATCGCATCTTCGGTATGGTTTGACTTTCTGGGGGTCTTGTACACACACACAAAATTCTAACTCTTCCCACTCTTTTTATTTTAGAATCTGTTTGATTCGCAAACACTTCTACAACTCAACTGAGAGACCCATGAGTATCTACCCTACTAGAAGAAAGAACTTGGACTTCAGTGAGAAAAAATTATTCAATCAGCTAGCTTGTGACATAAAAATGGCAAACACTTTTGATTAGTTCCGAGGTTTGACAGAGGCATTTCTGCTTGAAAGATCTTGTTATTCTGTGCCTGAATTCTACAATTCATATTAAATACATTATAGTTACTACTATATCTCTCTCTCAAATGCTTCTTTATCTCATCAGGTAGGTACTCTAATATACTAGTCAAATGACGCTGCAAAAAACTTCTTTTCAACAAATGGACTGTCATCAATTTATACCCGTGTAATTCCTAGTTGCAACGTATTATCTGATCATTCTCCTATCATTGCCACCATCAGTTCAACAGCTTCTGCAAAACAAAGAGAAAATATATTACGTAGCAATTGAACTAACTGCGGCAAGAGAAATATACTTACAAACAAAATTAATTCAAATTTTCGACTGAAAACTCCTAAAGACCTAGATGATAACACTACTGTAAGAAGCTGCGATTAAATCCACTTGATCATGACAGCTACAGAAACAAATCGGTACCCATCCACTTAATATCAAACATCTTCTAAAAAAAGACAGGAACCATACCAAAATGGCACCCAATTAAAACACAAAACCCAAAACTTAATTCAAATAACTAATAAAATGAAAATAGAAGAAAGTCGGAAGAACTGAAGCTTCCAATTAGACAAACAATACTCAACAATAGATCCTGAACAAAAAGTGAAGAACAGAAATCAGTACTTTTCATAGAACACTTTTGTAATACTAATACTACATAGGAACGCCTACTCAGGAACAAAAACTAATAACATATCCCACTCCGAGTGAAATGAGCTCTTAGATTTGAAAATTACACCAAAAGGGATATAATAAGAACTATTTACGTATTTACTACATATAAGTACTTATTGGAACATCAAAAACGAATAACTCACCTGGAAAACTACAGTCGTTAACTTTAAGGATCTATAATTCTGATATTCATCCTTCCAAGAGTATTTGAAGAACTACACACTATACAAAATTGAAAACATAACATCAGAAGAGAGGTTTCCACAATACCAATTTGGATTTTGCCTGGGGCACTTAGCAGGTACATTAAATTACAGATAACATCATAAAAAATCTATGGGAAAAGAAGCTACTGAAAGGCGGTATTTCAGGAAACATTATGTCATATAAGTTAACTTATCAAAGTTGAAAACCTTCCGTCTTACTTGTTAATACTAATGATACAACAGAGATCAGAAACCAATTACTAAATTAGTTCGAAAAATCAGAATAAGGATAAAAGAAAATAAATTTACTCACATTTATGAATGACCATAAAAAACATAACAGTGACAAAAAAACATATTGACTAGACAAATGAGCTGGTTATACAAAGAAGATAGGATGGGAAACGAATCATTGAACTATAAAACAATAATCATACTTATCTTGTTCAATAAATCTTTATCAAAGATACAAATCGCAACTTTGAGAATTAATCATATACACCATGATTCATCTCTGATGGAATAATTCATAACGACTCCGAAATAAAATTTGTTAAAGATTCGATTCAGCAAAGAAGCAACTCCCACCACGAGAAAATTTAATACCATGAAAATTCTATAACCCATATCGACAAGAGAAAACAACACAACACCAATAACTGGCCAATAGATTTAATACGAATTACTAGAGATTTGTCAATAGACAAATTCTCGTCATGCTACAATCCTAATCATAATACAGTATTAGCCCATACAAATGTATTTCTGATTATTTGATTTTAATATTCCAGAGATTATTTTCAAGCTCCAATATGCTTTTAGGAATTATTCTGATGGAAGTAGTAAAAGGCTTGTTTATTTATCTATTATTATGTGGGAAGAATGTTTTTCACACTATTGCAAGTGGAAGCCTCACTATTTTGTGGGGATTATCACATCAAGGGCTGTGAAAGACTTGTCAAGGATTATATTAGTTACGTGAAATGATAATTGAGTTATAAACTTTCTAGTTTGATAATCTGAATTCCATCCATTACATGTGATGAGATTCCCAATTTAAATATTCAAATTATTTATAGGATTTTATGTCTGTTTTGAAATATAAACTGAAACAACCCAACTCAAACTTTTGATATTCTTATTTTATTAAGATAAGGAAACGAGATTCGTTAGCGTCTTTTCAAAAATAAAACGAGGGCAACGGTATATGAATATTAGACAAGGAATTAATGTCTTTCCTGCCAATGTTGTTACTGAAGAGATGAATTGCTAATCTGCCTCTCTAATCAGATATTATGTAACTCCTCACAATTTTTACAGATAGCATTTTTCTAGGAGATTTTATATGTAAAGGGTTCTAACGTAGTTCGTGTAGTCCAAAATAAAGCAGTCGGTAGGTTACATGAAAAGTTTATGTCACAACAAACCTTTTAACGATATTAAATTCCAATCAAAAGAAGGTAATAGGAAAAAATGATTTATCCATACATCTAGGTTTCAGATTTAAGCGATCCATCGTCTTTATTCCTTTAAATAAAATAAGTCTTTTTTTGGGAACCTCACATATTTCGGATTTAGAAAAAAATAGATATGAGAAAAAAAGAAAAACGATAACTAGGGAGAGAGGAACGAAACTAACCGTATAGCCGTTTAAGCACATAAGATTCATTGTATTAGACATAACTCGACATATAACATTTCAGTTAAAGTAATCATCTTTCATATTAAAAAAAAAATAGATGGGAGAAATTGAAATGAGAATTCTCAAGCTCCAATTTAGAGGAATAGATAAAAGATCAAGAACTAGCAATCACATATAATCACAATTATATAGACCTAAAAAAAGTTTTCGACAGAGCTCCAACGGCAAGAGAAAATTGAATGTTCTGAAATACAACTATAAACAAAGCAGAAAACATAGAAACTCAAATTGAGTAGAAATGGAAAAGTCAAAATGACGAAATTCTTTGTATGAGTATGAGTTAAGCTTTTTTTAAACAATATACGAATCAATTTGACAAGGAGACAAGTAGTAATAAAACTGGTATCAAATGGAACGTTTAAAACGAATAGAAAACACGGTAATAACAGAAAGAATGCGTAAAAAAACATTTGGAAATGAAAATAGGCAAGTAAAAATAATGAAAAGATACTAATCAAGAGAGTATAGATTATCCAATTATATTGTTACGACCCTACCCGGTTATATGGAATTTTAAAATTTTGAAAACGTTTGATATACAGCGGAATTCGTATATTTTGATATACCCTTCTTATCATAGCAGTCGATTCGTTTATTATGCTTCTTTTGAACTACTTTCTATGAAGATCTATTCATTTTTTGTTTTGTTTCTCTCGTTTCTAGAATTTCTCAGAACTTCGTTTCAGATAAATAAACGAGTTTGCTTAGCGCAGTTAGACTAGTTTGTAATAAATAGCCATAGTGAACGGAACGAAATAGAAAAGTAACCGAAGAATTTAAATAAATTAGAGTTCGTTAAGTATAGTGTAAAGTGTTTAAATAAATTAAATAAGTGAGGGACAGTGTTTATAAATTCACCCCACGAATTGAGAGTGTAAATATATAAGAAAAACATCACATCAGTGTCAGGTGTGAGGTATTGTAAATAAATAGTGACCTAAACATTACTAAGACACTTGGTGACCTAGAATAGACGGAACTTAAAGCCGAACTCAAGAATCGCAAGTTGTAAATGTTCGATGAGAAGAGTGAATTAGTAGAAAGACCCAAAGTGGCACTGGTAAGTAAAGGCTTTGATCCAGAAACATACCTATTCAAAGAAGAGTCTTCCTTCTTGATATTGTCAATATCTACTGGAATGAACGAGATTTCGAAATTTGAAAACTATAATTCTGTCAATATAATGTCCAGATTTCTATCATGAAAGAAGGAATTTTGACCATGAAGGACGGTGTGTCGATTCTGGGAAACGATATTGCTGCCAATATTTTGTCACTGAAAGCTGACATAGATGCTGAGTCTCTCTTGAATCTGATCAGAACCATACACGGTGAGATTGACGAGAACCAACTTAATCAGATCGTCAACATGATCAAAGGTATGGTTGAGAACAAGCCAAGGAGGAGTCCCGCAAAAGACGAAACACAAACGCGGACAAACTAGAACGGGTTGGCTACGAGGGGGCAGCACCGAACAGTATCGTGAGATGAATGTAAACGATTAATCGATTACAATCAAACAGGGAATCAGGATCTATAGTCCGCCAATCGACAACAACTAACAATTCCCATGAACGATTCGAACAGATGATGTCAGTAGCTGGTCTGTCGTTTAGTCAAGGAGAATGAGGGAATTCATCTTGCAGTATCGAAACCTATTTGTATCGAAAGGAGGTAAGACTGGCAGAAAATCAGCCAGCGAAGAAAAAATACATACTAGGAATGCAAAGCCAATCAGACTACCAAGAGCAAAGAGAGAGGAAGCTGGAAGAATAATTCGAGAAAAGAAAGAGGAGAAAGTAATAGAACCATCTACTAGTCCATAGATGTGTACAGTAGGGCTTGTCAAGAAATAGGATGGAATTACTCTGGAGACTTTAGTTGGCAGTAACCTGTTTTCTGGCAATTCAATGTCATGCTATTCGAGCTTTCTAACGCTCCCGTGACATTTGACAGACTTATGGAAAAAGTCTTGAGAGGGTTATCTTGGAAAACATGCCTGGTTCATTTGGATGACATCATAGTATTAGGAAAGACACTTGAGGAACAGCTTCAAAATTTTGAAGACTTCTTCAATCGACTTCAATTTGCTCAGCTCATGCTAAACCCAAATAAGTACCAGTCATCCCAGAATCGAGTCAACTATCTAGATCTTATTGTGAGCAATGAGGAAGTGGCAGTGGATCCAGAGAAAATTGAATCCATAAGCGAGAGCCGTGACCAAACGATAAACATCGGGAGTTTCCTTGGACTTTGTTCGTACTATTATTCGTGAGATAATTTGGAAATATTCAGAACTTTCCACTGGGATGAAAACTGTCAAACGCCGAAATTATCGACAAATCACAAGCACATACATTCCAATCAAAACATTTGGCTTTTTTAAATGAAGATAATATAGTATAGTTTTTCCAATATCAATGGCAGATTATAAAAACCATTGCCGACAATTTGATCTACCATAGGCGTAGATAGATATTATTATCTTGTGCGAGAAGAAGTATTCGTTAAAAGGCAATCGAATCATTATAAATTGGACGGCATTATACGTCGTTATTGAGACAGATGCAAATAAATGTAGTCTCACTTGTATAGTCGAGTACCTTCCTGCAAGGGAGTTTGGTTTAATCAGGGTACCAGACGGGAACTGAGCCCTTTTTGTACCCCATTCGTATTTTATCAAATTAAAAACCATAAAAAAATTAATTCTTGCTAATTAAACAAAAGAAACTTTTAATTCCCAATTTATAAAGTAAATGAATTTCACCTAGCCACACCACTGCTTATTGCAGGTTGTCTGGCAGGCATATCTCTAAGAAATTGTGTATATACGCCTTCCGACAGCTTCGGCCAATGCATTTATGTTTACGATTCGATGTTTTAATTTGTATATAGTGGAGATGATTATCGACTTCATTTAAAAAGAACTAGACCCAAGAAAAAGATCTCCTTTAGACCATTTTGTACCGTTATGCCAGTCATCAATGCTACCATCTTATGATTTCAACGACGAAAACACGATATAATGCTATGAAAGAAAAATTCTCATTTGTTCGGCGGATTGAGTTGACGAAATTATATATGACGATATCAATATAATGAATTAAAGGCAATCTGTTAATCGACAAAACTTAATTTCGACATGATTCTCCAGAGGTAGTACCAAACCATCTCAATAAAATGAGCAGTTTGCTCCCTTACAAAGGATGCCATGAAAATATAACAATATATAAGACAACAAACTTTTATTTGCAGAAACATTAATGCCAAAGTCTAAACTCAATAACCAGGGCGGTGATTAACAGGTAATCTCGATAAATATTAATGTTAAGTATGTCACAATATTAGAAATTGGTACAGAGAATTATTTATAAATGAAAGTGTAACAAACATTTAATTACGACTTTGAAAGTAGCTCCCATCTAACTAATATTCATAGTATAGCTTCACAATCTATTGTACTTGAGAGACTTTTAAATAGTTCGATGGTGGGACGTCGATAAACGAAAGCTTTAGTAATTTCAGTCTGTTATCAAATTTTATGTTTGTTGACAAATTCGCCAAATTGAATTTGACGATATTTTATACATTCCACTTAGATTCATCCATTTACATACTGAAGTCTGAAAAAAGTTTTTACTTCCGCTGAACTTTAAATTCAAGCACCTAGAACATCGCTAATACTGTTTTGGTTGGAGCATCGAATGAAAAATGATAATTTTATTCCTCTTTGTCCAGCCAAACTGAATTTTACAGGATTGTGCTAGTATAACAATCCCAAACTTCATTAAATGTTAACCTCAACATTCCATTGTCAGTACTCATTAATGCGCATATTAATTTGGAGAAAGTTGTCGGAACACTAATAAAATTACTTATTTTTCATATGTACATGAACTGGTTGTAGTTGTTAATCCGGAAAGTTGCGAACACGAACACACAAAAGAAGTTAGGTAGACATGCAACTGTCAACTACAGAGGCCGCAACTTTGAATTTTAATT
The DNA here is from genome assembly GCA_026230145.1 of Diorhabda elongata. Taxonomy (NCBI): domain Eukaryota; kingdom Metazoa; phylum Arthropoda; class Insecta; order Coleoptera; family Chrysomelidae; genus Diorhabda; species Diorhabda elongata. The sequence goes on from CM047926.1 coordinate 42,176,304, forward strand.
TAGAATGATAAGTTGGTGCTAATTACATACAATCCTGGTGTATGCACGCGAATCGAATGGTAACTACTTTCCATTCGGGTTATTAAATGATTTTCAAATGAAAATTAATCTTTTCAGGCTTGCTGTGATTATCCCTTCCCTTCAGAATAGTCATGAATATTTAATAATAAGAGATAACTGATATGGGCAAAATATTTTGGAACTTCATTTATACATACTCGTATATATATTATATAGAATTTGTAGATACAGGGAAAAGAATCTAGTTATAATGTGTGAGTTTACGACCTTCAATGATTATTTTGGATCCATAGCAATGAATAATTCTTGTCACATTCAAGGAGAATTGTCCAAATTCTGAACTCTGTTATGGGGGTGGCTTACGAGAAAATGTATCTTCAATTAATTTGATTATAACAAAAATATGTTTCCAATTTTTTTGAACTAAGCAAATTAATTATATTTTGGAAGTTTATTTGTCTAAAATCGCTTCACAACGACAAGCCATTTCATGACGGATAAGGCAAACATCAAAACAAAATATCTAATTAATGGATCATCCGCCGAACACTCCTAGTTTGTCACCCAATGATTTCTACTCATTCCTGCAGATTAAAAATGAATTGAGAGTTCACCAAACAGCCAAAAAAAAATATAGTTCAACCCACATTTTAGTGTGGAAGGGTTTTCTAAGATATTAGCAGTACGGAAAACAATTCTAACAATAACTCAATTGTTATTTGCTCAATTTTTTATGTGATACAAAATTAGATTCTTGATTGATGTGACCATATAATCCTAATCAGTATTTAATATTTCATATCAATTCAATATCAAATCAATCATGGTAATTCAGCTGAAACCAATTGAAAACGATTTAATTTTCTATCATGAGTTTCTTTATTATTTGGGAAATTGGTTTTAAATTAACAGTACGGCTTGTTAATTTTGCTGGAAAAATTATATTGTGAGTTCCGAACATTCCAGCCTGTAATACCTATTTAGTTTATTATTGATTGCACTTGTATTCGTATATCAATTTGCATATATACCTACTTCATCATTCGAGTACTCATTTACACACTAAGCCATTCGCTCATTCTTTCTCTTACCTGGGCCAAACTTTGATTATTGAAGAGATAAAATTGTCATGCAATAAAATTCATGTTTCAAGGTCTGACCTAGCTTAATATGCTTCATATACTTAAATGATAGTTCGTCGTTTAAAGGATACCAACATACGTACCTTATCACCATCGGATAAATTGACTACTAAAAATTAAATTTAAATAAGTCAATACTTCCAATCCTTGAAATAATCATAAAAGGAATATGGCAAGTCTTAAAAACAAAGGTATTCATTATTCGATATTCGATGAACATCATGCAAATAAAAATCCAGAAGCAAAAATAGTAAATAAAATTAAAAATAGAAGTAGGATGTAATTTAAAGTTCATTATACAGAAAACTGAAATTCAAGAGCTAATTATTCTCCACCAAATGTATTTAATTTACTTTGTTAGCTTGTCTGTTTGTTTGTTATCAGATTTAAATGATATATTATAAACTAACTAAATTTTTTAACTATTAACTTGAAATACCGCAAACTTTCTGGCTTATCACAATGTACTGGTATTGCGGCTCAGGATTTGGTCCTGTCCATAAAATATCACCAGCTCCGCAAATATGCTTGTTGGCTGATGAGACTGGAAATAAGATGACCTGGCATAGTCACGTGACTCTCTTTAGCTCTTTATAAGTCCAAAAAGCTATATTTCGCAACAGCTTAGCAATTCCACTTAAGAATAACAATTTTTTCCTTTGGAGAAGTACAAGTCTCAGGAATCATCTACCAAGCACGTTTTTCCCGTACACTACAATCTACAGAAGTTTAAGATCAGTATCCTCAGGCACTTCCACACGTAAGGCAGCACTGGAACTATTCGAATATTTACTCTCTTGTGCTCACTCTTTACATAGAAAAATTATACAATTAGATCATTTTAGCTTATTATTAGAACTTAATAATTTGACGAACTTTTGTATATATTTGTGTATAGAACTTAGTATTTTATTTGTATTTATTGAAACGTTTTTCCAAATGTCATGTTTCTGGATTTCTTTTTTGTACCTTAACTGATATACTAAAAGTCGTTGCGATTTTTATGTTCTGTTGCTTAAGATAGGGCTTTCATATCAAACTAACTTAATAGTCAAAAAAGAATATAATTAGCGACATGATAACTGCTTCCATGATTGTTTGAAATAAAAACCTAGATCGCCTCGTAGTATTACGGGGAACGATATACATAATGCATAACTCGTCTGCGCTATTCTCGTGTAAGCCAAAATTGGTTAAGTTGATAGTCGATTTTGTGATAAGGAAATATGGCAATCTACGGCCACACATGGTTAGATTACAATGTTAGTATGAACCATTTATAATTTAAATGGAGTAAATCAATTATTGTATGTGATATTTCTTCCTAAATCCGATATTGTGATAATGAATCCTCTATAACTATAGTGTAGGATCATTTTCTACGTGATGTGGTCTTCCATTAGGCGCGCGGGTATTTCTAACGTATTTGGTCGCGTTGTATCTAGCAGATACATATATCAAATAAATTTTTAATATATTAATATTGCAAATTTTATATGAATACATTTTTTCAAGTAAAAAAGAATAATTATTTTATATGGAAAATTTTAATTAGGCTATCGCCAGAACTAGGTTTAAAGTTACATTATTTATTAAAAATATTTTCCAAACTTATAAAATTAATCGGAGTAATCACCCTCTCCAATTTCTTTATTATAACATTTATTACAAATCATATTTGTACGGAGTTTTATACATAAATGAATTCCACATTTTTTACAACAATATGCAGACACTGACGTTTTCTTATTTTCTACATAGCATGGTTCGCATCGCTTTCTTTTATTTGGTCTTGGTGTTGCCTCTTGAACTTCTTGTTGTACTTCCAAGGTTTTGTAATTTTTGAGTAAATCTTTGGTTTGTCGTGGGCCCTCACTTTTAGTTGTTCGTCTAGCAAGGCTAGTCCTAATTTTTTCAAATATTCTCTTCTTGTGACAAACGTATTTTTGTTTCCAAGAAATATCACCCGGCGAGTTGATTCCAGCTACGTTCAGTAAATGGTCAAAAATTACCATAGGCCACCTCTCAGTTGATCTAGCAACATTATAAGTAGCACAAAGCTTGTCGACCACATCAACGCCGGATTTTGTGTTGTTATAAAATGATATTATTTCTGGCTTTTTTGAAGCATCTTCTTCCACTTCGTTCGACGCCACATGCAAACTGGAAATAAGGACTACGGTTTTTCCTTTTTTCGGGACATATGAAACTAATCTTTCATTTTTTGTATATCCAAATAAACAAATAAACACTTAAAAACAATGAAATTCACGTTTGAATAATTACAAAATGTCAAAATGAACGAGAACTTATCCCAACTAAATCTGAATATGAACTGCCGCATTTGGTCGCGCTGTATCTAGCAGATACAAATCCGGCGGTAGAACGGGTTTAGGATGGCCAGGGGATGTAATAGTGAAATCAGCCGATTGTAGTTCTAGGAAAGGCTTCGAGATACATCTGCCGAGAACTACTGCAAGTCTCCATTTTCTAGAGCTATTACATAAATAAATATTTAGCAAAAAGTTAGCCATGTATCTCGTAGATACACGCGCGACTAATGGAAGGTTAAGCTGTACACTCATATAGGGCTATGAATTGTTTCGAATTACAATCTTACCTATTCGGCAAGATTAAGAGACAACCGATGACGGCCGAGCAGCCCAAAAACCATATACATATGTTTTCCAAATAATTTAATATCAAACTGTTATGTAGCAACATCATTAAAAATAAGGTACTATTATTTTGATTGGGAATCAAATATCAAAAAAAAGCCGTGAGCAGCAGAGCTCCATCACGAAAGTCGAATTTTTCGTCGAATGAAGAATTTACTTAATACACAAACAAATCTTTCCATAAAATAAATTTCTTGGAAATCTTCTTTATTTATATGGAAAATTTGCTATTCCTCAATAACTTTTCATTTCACAAGTTAACTCTCTCTCTCTCGAATGAAAATTCATAAATTCAATAGACCCGGTGGTCTCGAACCCTCTTGTTCAATTCCAATTGACAACAAAAAAAAAATTGTCATAATGACAAGAAATTTCGAAAATGGGCGTTTTGTGCTAGAAGAACTGAAGAAGAAAACTTTGAACTTGAGAAAGACAATTCTTCAACATCACCCCTACTTGCATGCGAAGTTCGAACCCTCTAGTTAAAATTTTTCTGACCAAAAAATAAAAAAATATAACAAAAATGACCATAAAATGGAGAGGGGTGAAGATGGAAAGTTTCGACCTTAAACAGGAAATCATCTCGCAACTAATTGAACCTACATGTGAAATTTCATTTTTCAGTCGCTTTTCGTTTGACCTGCAAAGGTCAAAAACCACTTTTTTCGCACTGTGACCCCTCGAAATATTCATTTGTTTTCAACCAAACTCTAATAACATCAATCCGCCGCCAAAAAAGCCATGTATGCTAATTTTGAACCAAATCGGACCCATAGCAATTGCTCGAGAGACGAAAATAAGAATTGTAGCTTAAACAGATATATACATATATATATATATATATATATATATATATATATATATATATATATATATATATATATATAAAATACAGACATTCGAAGAAAAACCATCATAATCGTGTTTAGGAGGTCTCAAAACATGGGAAAAATGATGTGCCCCCCATTTTTCTCCTAGTCATGCCTACCGCAATAGTATAATTTTTCCTTGAAAAATTCGACTAATTATCTGATTCTTATGTTGAAATCCTGTGGTTCTAAGATCAAGTCATCAACCCTTATATTCAACATGGAAAAATTTTCTTTCGATCTGTCACTGAATCGGAATTAATTGATTGGAAATATCTCTATAATAATTTAATAGAAATTTTAGTGCACGAAAATACGAAAAGCTTAGTAATCAAAGCTGCAACTGAACTGAAAGTATTGCTACTGAATTAAATATATCCTCCAAAAGTTTGTCGAGCCTTGGTTCAAAGATGTGAAAGAACTCTGTTAACCCACAGTTATAGACATCAATTTTTGTATAATAGGAAAACTATAATGAATCATATTAGAAATCATTCTCATTCTCTGATTTGAAAATCATATTACACCGGCTATTTCACTCGATTCGTCATTTTTGTATTCTAAAACTACTATTTCTTTGAACTCTATAGTTCTCCAGCTTCTCAATATTTCGCTTGATTATAAAATAAGAGAATATTTGACATAGATCATAAATATCACACAATTTCTTCCACTCTACTTTAGTTAAACATGTTGAGAAAAGTAACAGCATAAATTGCGCATTCCATAAAAAATAAATTTATAGAGTTTCGGGTAATTTATTACATTGACTATACTAAATAATTCCATCAATTCAAAATTCAAGATCGTTTTTTCGAACCAAATTAGCAGATAATAAATATACTTTAGAACATGATTATCAAATACACCGGCTTTGCAAATAGAACGCAGTTTACTATGACAGAAAAATATGTATGCTCTATGTAGTCACCTTCAATGTATGGTTAGTTATGTTTATTTTAGACTCCCCTCAAGTTTTATATAAAGTGTTAAATGAGTTCCAAGAGTGCGTGGCGGATTATAGCGATTAGATAGTCTATTCATTACCTCTAATCAGAACATAGACTGTTGTATCGCGTGGAGAATGAATTTAGACTACAGAAACTTTGACAGTAAATAAATTTAGTAACCGCTACTAAATAATACAAAAAGAGCTGTTAGTATCTCAAATATTTGAGCATCTGATAGATTTATGGCATTAAAAATGCATTTACTTCAGTTCCATGGATTGTACAAGCGCTTCGAGACAAAAGAATATCATCATATTTAGAACGTTTGGTAGTGGTTGTCACCGGAGCATCAGAAGAATTACTGGTTACCCTAACAGATATTGCAATACATAGGATATCCAATTATATGAAAGAAATGAATCTAGAACTCGCGAAAGAAAAGACTGAATCTGTACTCATGGTTGATCGTAGGGCAGTTAAGCAGGTGACCTTAGAAATGGTAAACATAAGTGTTACAACTAAATTAGAAATAAGATGCCCTTGATTTTGCATAGACCAGGTTATTCTATGAAAAGGCATATTTTGAATACCCTCAAAAAAGCTGAGGCATCTGCGATGGACTTGAGCTGCTTAATGCCAAATATCAATCTACTTCTGTTAAGCGAAAACTCTTGAGTACAGTCACTGGCTCAATCATGTTATTTGCAGCTCCATACTGGTCTAATGCACTCAGACTCCCTCCAAAAGTGCAGCAGCATGCTTAAGAAAATTAAGAGAAAATTAGCCATTAGAATCTGCAGCGTCTTTCATCGGGATGACGTGATATCAATAGACCTACGAGTGAGAAAAAGAAGCTTGATACATGGTGAAGATAATGTAACTAAAACAAACGAGAAAAAATTATCATTGGAAACCTACCAAAGACGATAGCTAGACAAATATCCAAATATTTAAATTTGGCTCAAAAGAAAAGACAAATGTGTAACCTGACACAGATACTCATAGGACATGGATGTTTCATGTCTTGTTTTACCGTTTCAAAATTACAGACTAATTTGTCCTTATTGTCCTGATGTGGAAGATACTGAAGAGCATACTTTTTTTGCATCTCAAAGATAGCAGGAAAATGTTATTCATACAATGATAGCTAGTGAGGAAGTCTGGAAAACCATATCTAATATGGTGACAAAAATGATAGATGAAGAACAGAAAGATTAAGTGAATAGTCCAAGCAGTATGATGATATAGAGTACATAAACGTTGGAAGTGATTAAATTTAGAAACCTCTTCCGAATATAAGACTATGTTAATATTGTAACCTAGACAAAAAGAGCTGTTAGCTTATCAAACATCTTAACATCACACTACTGTTCTAATAGATCTATGGCATTGAATAATTTAAGGAATACAATCGATAAGTGCGTGAAAATTTATTCGGATATTCAGTCAGTTTCATCACGGCTCGTGATTTTATTTCTTAATTTAATCAATGCTTTGAGTGTGTGGTGTTGTCTTGTAGCTGGGACCTTGCTATTAGTATATCATTTATATAATAATTACCTTTCATTTCAACGAGGAGGTACTTATACTTAGAAGTTTAGATTCAACATAGAGTAGCTCAAATCTGGTTGTTCATTTCCAAAATTTTAGAGAAACATTGGGTTTCTTCTTCTTCTTCTTTAGTTAGGACTAGATCCTGTATTTTCATCAAGGGTTTGCCAGGAGTAGTTGGGATGCTGAGGACCAGCTTTCATACCACCTTATAGGTGGTCATCCAGGAGGTCGAGTTGTGTTTGGTTTCTTTTCCTTTGCAATTTTTACTAACCGTTCATTTGGCATTTTGTCAACATGGTCTCTCCATTCTCTTCTGCGGCTCCTTGTCCATCTTACTACATCCTGAATATCGCACATGTCCCTTATTTCTTCATTTTTCTTCCGATGTCCTGTTATTGATCTCAGAGTCCGCATTTCTGTTGTTCTTAGGAGCCGTTTAGTGGTTTTACATTTTGTGCTCATGTATTTATTTCGCCAAATTAAATCTCTAATGTATCCTGATATTAATGCTGCTTTCTTTGTTTGTTCTTTTACTTCTTTCTTAAGATTTCTATCGCTTGTTATGTTTGTCCCTAGATATTTGAAGGACATCACTTGTTCTACACTCTGATCGTTTACATCTTCTCGGTTCTTTATATATTTTCAGAGATTTTGTTTTCTTTGTGGATATTTGCATGTTGTACGTGTTCGCTATTTGTTGGAATTTATATAGGAGCTTCTGTAGGTTATCTTCGTCTTCCAATGGGGTTTCATAGTGGCATGAAGTGTTGTACAATAAGTATCTGACAACCTAGAAAATCTTCAGATCATCAACATTCACATATTTTTTCAACGCTCATGTTTCACCATTCAGTCAGTATGCAGATGTGGAAAGGACTTTCTAATTGGACCATTTTACCAGCTGTTATTATTAGAATGATGCTATATTTTATAAACAATCACAATTCCTGATTGTTTGTGCATATATCACCCACAACATTTGATTCAATTTCTCCGTTTTTAACTTGGTAAGCATGTTAAGTTCTAGAATTCATATTTTCAGTTTATTGTCAATGAACGATATCATTTCACCACTTGCTCTAAAAAAAGAGAAAAAAATATCAAATGCTTCATAATCATTATCTACAGTACCAATATTCTTACTAATCTTCGAACCTAAGACATGTCTTAATTCTTTTAATACATTTAGTTTTTCCTTAAAAGCTTCACGAACTCATACAAACAATAAATACATTTCACTATGTCAAACCAACACTTCTGTTCTGCCTTGACAGTTTATTATAACTTTATTATATATCAGATTATAATACGAGTATAATATAATATAACAAAAGGTGTTTTAATCAGTCAACTACAGAGACTTCTTCGAAATTATTTTATAATATAAATAATTAGATATGTTGTTACACGTTAGAATTTCACAATTTGTTCGGATATAAAAAACTTTTGTTAAAGCCTATTGTATTTTGATATTCTAACGGCAAAGTTAACAATGTTTAAAAACCAAAATTAGGTCGGTACCTCACTTTTTTTTATAAAAAAAAATATTTCAACTTGGATCCATTACAATAACATTCATTGGAATCAAGTTAATATGATTCATTCACGAGAATGAAGAGGATCTGATATGTTGAAAAGGAAAACATCAAGTCGACGAATGTATTAATAGAGAACTGATAAATCCTCAATAAAGACAACACATTTCAGAAATATTCTCATCAATTTCTCGCTTACGAATTCCAATGACTGTACTAAAACGCATTAATCAGCGCTTGGTTACCTTTTTACAAGTGGCAAGCAAAAACAGAAACTGGAGGAAACAACTGGAATAACGAATTATTTATTATATCTTACGATACGATTATCACAAAAAGAGTTTAGTTATTGATAGTAACATTTGATGGAACAAATTCAACGTTGCAAATATGATAAATATGATAAATAGATAAAAAATAGTTTTGATTTATTATAATGCAGTGATGGAATGGAATAGATGATAAAGCCGACACTTCTATGTAAAAATCAATTTAATCGTGTCAGAATGAAGTTGAAGGAACAGTATAGAAATTGGCTTTAGAATATTTAGTTTTAAACGAAGAAAATTCAAAGGAGAATCCCAGAAAAACCACAGACAGAAGCGACTGCTAGTTCCGAAAACATTCGGCAATCGGTTTTCTGAATCCTGACGTTATTTGACGTGAAATACAAAAAAGTACACCGAAGAATAAGCACAAATGACACCATTGAAAAAATGTATGTTTTTATTTAAACTTCAACATCTTGTTGAACTGAACTAATAAATATTTTCAATCACATTCGGATCGAAACATATAATGATGAGAAATAAACATAGTTTGGAATTTGAGTTATCCATTGAAAAAGAGAATGAGGTGCTGAAAAATAATAAGGAAATAGTTCTGAAGTAACTAGTAAGGTTGACCTATAATGTATGTATAGAAGAGAAAGAAGATTAATTTTGATCGTAATCATTCCTGTATCCTATTGTAAAAAAAAAAGATAATTGCACTATTCCTCCAGAAATAAATATTGATAAAGCCATTGTAATTTTTTGTATTAAGGGGCTCCGTCTATTAGCGAGGGACTACGAATCTATCGTTTCAGTAATTTGAAAAGTTGTATTCCTAACAAGCACAATTTCCTGGCTATTATATTCTTGTCAACAGAAAAATGCAGACACAATGAATATAAGATGGGACTGGGATGATGCTGAGAAAGAATAGAAAAAATATGTTTACTATTATGGGATCGAAATAATAAAATGACATATACCAAAAAGTAACAAATATAGAGATTATGAAGAGAGAAAATGCGGTATATATGACAAAAAACAAGAGGAAAATGGATGAGATAGGTATGGAGAGCTGGACCGGAATTTGATTTAAAAATGATAGTGCTGAGTGGATGCAAAAAGTAATGGATTTGGAAAACATGAGAGTGAGAAGCAGAATTTTTGAGTTTGTTATGTCTTTGTATTTATTAAATATTCTCATTTCTCCTATAATAGAAAATACGAATAACTTTAGAGAAGATAGGAAACTTTGGTTTCATAGTATTATTTATATGAAGAAAAGAATATCGTGGCACAATGTAAACCATATTTAGGAGCCTGTATTTGATAAAATTATGTTCTATTAATAGTTTCAAATATAAATTTGCTAATACCTCTTGCAACTCCTTAGTTTACACAGTTACGTAACTGCAAATAGAGATGGTACCTTGTCCAAATTAATTTTCACTTGATATACTGGACTTGATTGTACGCAAAGTCGTGACGAGACCACGGTAAAACATTCACTTCAGATTCTTGGAGAAACTTCATAGTTTTAGTTCAACGAGCAATATGTGGACGTGCGTTGTATAACTAGAAGAGAACTTATGGTTGTACATTTCTATAAAGCCGTGAAGTTGTTTGTGGGACATCATCAACAGAAAACTTCTTCGATAATCGTAAATAGAAAACCCAATATTACGTCGTTCTTCACAGCGACATTTCACCTTCATACCACTGTTGAAAACAACATAACGCTATTATTTTTTCCATTGCTGCCCTTTGTTGCCCTGTGCTTACGATAGTGGTCTGCAGTTAAAGTTACATCAGAAGAGATCAAAGGCGTACATCTTACGACATACTATACACTTTGTAATTTTTTCGAAAAATCAATCTTCACATCCCTTTCATGCATCCTCATTCATCTCATTTTCAACTATATTTAGGGTTCACACCAGCAATGAAAATTTAGTGGTCCAAAGGACCACCTAAGTTATGATTTAGTGGTCCAAAAATATAACGTGGTAGACAAAAGTAAAATAATTAACATATGCATGCTACACACACTTTTATACATATTTTTACGGCATTTTGTGCATCGAAATATATTTGATTCCGCTTTTTTTTAATATAATACATAGGTTTTTTTAAAAATGTTTTGGGCGACAAATTTGTCGTCGATGTGTATGATTTTGGCGACATTTCTTGATGATTTGGCGACAATTGTCGCTATGTCGCCATGCTGGCGTGAACCCTAACTATATTGGATCGTACACCCCCATCTGATGCTTATATTTCTATCATTATTATTCTTTCATTCCTGTGATTTTCATTTTGTATAAATCTAGAAATTGGATGGAAATTGATGGAGCACCGATAATAACTTTGTATTGTTAAACATTGAACAAAACTCCTACATTGAGAGCAATTAGCTTTTTCGGACTTCATGTCAGACAAGCGAGTTCTTTGAAATATATACCAAAAATAAACAGTCTAAATCATTTTGATGTGAATTGGTCAACTAATATGTCATGAAATGAATTATACACCTATATACAGGGGACTTGATCATTATTATTTAAAAAAGGTTGTGAAGAATGTACTTCTTTTAGATGTGTCCTAGTTACTGTTACTGAACTGCGACATTCATTTTCATTTTTCGTATTTCCAATCACAAAAGCTGTCTCTCTTTATATCTGAATTGAAATTGTAAGATATTTTTTTCATATCCCTATAGTGTAATATAATGTGATTGTGTGACTATTGAATATTTTTGTTGAAACTTTTCTTGTTAGAACAATTGGTTACAATATTAGAAACACTATTAATTTATTCTAAATCCTTTAAACAAAGTACATAGTTATCGAGAATTATAATAGTCGTAAATTATCTCCTTAATATTCAACTGAAAAATCTATGTATTAGCTGGACAAATATTGGGTATCTTTAATAACAATATGATGTTATTAATAGTCCCTATTGCTAGTTCAAAATTCTTAAGCCGTATTATATCGTTTCCTTGACTTTTCCGGCAACATATTTAATTAGGCAACTTCAGCAGGTTCACTAATTCCCGGTGGTGTTAAAAAAGAGTCACTTACATTTTCTACATCCATTTTTAGTTTTAGTTTTTAACATAATTTTACATAAAATATTAAAGTTCTGATAAATCTCACTCTAAAACACACTATAATGTCGACAGTTTTGAGTCAAATTTATTTTGTTTCAAAAGCTATTTCAATTTATAAATTGTTCCGCAAACCATGATACGTTAAGGAGCAAATATATTTCAAACAAACTCATGTCGCCGACAGCTCAGTGTTAATGTTCCTTGCCTCCAAAATGGAGGTCCCGGCTACTATTTTAATAAAATTTACTTTTGTAGTTTTTTTCTAATTTGTACAGAAGTGAATAGAAAATATTTAGTAGTGTTTTACATGATAAAATTATGAAAACCTATTTCTTGTAACAAAACAAAATAATATAGCTAAGTCAAGAAAGCATTGGACAGCAGTGATTAATGCATTCATTAATCACTGCCAATTATACGTCTGCTACCCGAATAGGTACATTATATAACAGTCATGAATAAAATACTAAATATAACACTAAAACTCCAGATTCGGGTTTGTTACTTTCGTCAGTTTCAGAGAAACGACGTTATGTTTCTGAGTTCGGTAACCTTCTTCAGAGTGATATTGGACATCAATCGGCACTTATATTTATGTATATTTACTAAATTATTCATTCGAACATTATCCATTTCCAATTGATGATTAAATTTTGTCAATGTAGTGTGTTTGACGGAATAAATAATTCTACACTACTATCTGAAGGACAGGGGTGGCTCATGCCCAATGGTTAACAATCCATAACTTTTAGATGAATAACCTATACAATTTAAATATAGCAAAGATGAATTTTTAAATCGATTTTTTTGACAGTTACTATTTGTTCAACTCAATAAAATTTATGGTTCAGGAGATGTGGAGATTTTAGATCGTTGCCAAGGAAATAGTTCGCCATAAAGGGACATTCCGGAGAAAATTATTATGAATTATAATTATTTATTGAAAATACTTAAAATACTTAAAACATAATCAAACATTTTCAATTGAAGTGCATACTGTTGTACATCGTCTTACTTCCAAAAGGGAAAAATTGAAATGTAGAAGAATTTAGTTGGTTAGCCTACGAATAAAAACCAAAAAAAAATACATAAAAATGATCGAAGAGGGCACCTTACACTTCTACACACGTTCGGAGTCTATGGATGATATTTTTTCTGTACAAATTTTTCAAGTAATATCATGTTTTGCGATGGGGTCACTTCTTGTATTAATGGAAACGTGAATCGGCATAATTTTAGGTACTGGTCACGTAACAATCCTTGTTGGATACGTGAATCCCACACCCAATATCCCCAAAAAAATGAATGTATGGGCTGCAATAATAAGTGACAAAACAATTAGTCCTTTTTTCATTGAGGGTAACCCAAATGATACGGCGTATTCAAATTTAATGGAAAATTGTATTATACCTGAGTTAGCTCGGATATTTCCAAATCCAAGTAAGTATTTTCAATTACATTTGAAAAAACTTCATTATTAGAAATTTTCAGGCTATAACAATATCCTAAACGACAATATTTGGCTACAACTAGATAGTGCTCCACCTTTCTATGCGTGAGGTGCGCAAAACCTAAATAATGTGTTTCCTAAAAGATGGATAGAAAGGCGTCATTTTATCGAATGGTCCCCGCGATCACCCGACGTGAATCCTTCAGACTTCAGACTATTTCCCGTGACGTCACTAAAACAACATCGTTTATAAAACAATATTCAGGACTCAAAATATGGGATTACCACATAGATAAGAAGAATTGGACAGTCAGCGATGTTGCAAAATGTATTGCAAAGTTTTAGAAACCTCATGGCTTGTTGTATTGAATTAAATGGAAAACATTTTGAGCATCTGCTGTAATCGCTTTTACTGTATGTTTTCAAAAATTCGTATTTTTTTTCCTTCACAAATCGTCGTTAATTCCACAAAGTGTCGTATCTCAAGAAAATTTTGTTTTGAGATAGTATTAAAAGCGGTAAACTTATACACATATTATTTTTCACCTCACCAAGTGTCGTTACTCTATCTCTAATACTTTTCTCGGTCGGTGATGCATCTCATAAGAATTGAATGTTATGAATCTAACAAAGTCATATCTTGAGTTAGGTCGGTATGTAACATTTTTTCTGAAAATTGATTTATTCATGTTGTAGGCGTATCTCAATTTGACGAGTCAGGACTTGTAGGTATATTTGAGCAGAAGTATATTAATTTTATGCACTTGGTCTAGTTTTAAACGCAGGGTAGTGCGCTAAAGCGATATTGGACGGTCAGATTAATACATTTTTACGATGGATGTGCTTGTACTATGGCTGGATGGTACAAAAAATGTTGTGTCATCAAATGAACTTGTGTTTCGTGGTACATTAAAAAAACGGAACCCAAGTAAGAATGTTTTTATGGAAATAAGTGGTACAACGACAAAGTGAACCTTACGGAGTGTGACATTGATATTTCCGATGAAAATACTTCAATACCTGTAACTAAAGAGAAAGTGATGTGACGTTAGATGACGTCTCTGTTGGTGAATTTAGAAATGAAGTGAACAATCCAGATGTCGACTCTCTTTCCGATTCTTCGGATAATATTCCTCTAGCCTAAATAAGAGCCAAAATTTTGAGTAACTTATCAAGTATTCAGAATGCAGCAATTCCAGAAAGACCTGGAAATGAGAGTGAAATAAGTGAGGAACCTTTTATGATTCGGATGCCGATCCTCCTTACGTAGCCACCTGTGAATATTATCGATGCAAAGAAGAAGTGTGGAGTTCCTGTCATCGGTGTATGATTCTATTATCCTACAATCATTTCATGGAAAACCCAGATTGTAATTACCATACAAGACTAACATCCTGAACAACATCAAGTCGAAGGAAGTAGAAGGGAAGGAGAAGCGACTAAAAGAGAGATGTATAAATTTAACAAACAAAAACTTTCGAATCATCTAGGAAATTTAGGCAAAGAGTATGTTTCTCTAAAAGGAAAAAATCTTAAAACTAGAAGTTTGAAGCTGAGATGTAAGGAAGATACTTGCAAAAAATTGGGACGTCTATGTTCAACAATACAGAATTCGCAGGGATGTCAGCTTTTTGAAGGCTACTTGGTCTTGAAGACATTAACCGTCAACGTGAATTTATTGTACTTCATACGAAGTCATGGATAAAAAACAAAAAACCACTAAAAACAATTCGTTATTTTTTCACAATAAACAATGTACGTCTTCCAGCATGCAAAACTTTTTTTATAAACACATTGGATATCTCCGATCACGTAGGGAGAACTGCATTGGAAAAAACAAACTCGATTGGTGTTGTTGAGATGGACAAAAGAGGAGGATGAAAATCTGAGGTCATTATTGAAAGGGACAAACAAATTCGCTCTGAAATAGAAAAACACGTACATAGATTTCCCAGAATAGGGTCCCATTATTGTAGGGCCAGTTCAATTAGGGAATATTTGCAACCTGATCTATCAGTTTCGAAAATGTACTTTTTATATTTTCAGTCATTGCCCGCAGATTTTCCTAAACCAAGTTTGTCTACATATCAAAGAGTTTTTCAGTCGAAGAATTTATCCTTTCACGCCGCAAAAAAAGATTAATGCTCATTATGTGTAATGTTTAAAACAGGTGATACCAGTGTGAAGATGAAATTGAAAGAAAATTCAAAACAGAAAGCTGAGAACGATAATACATTTTTGTGTGCTTCCTTCGATCTACAGCAGATAATATACCTACCATGTAGTAATGAAAGTGCTGTGTTCTATAAAAGGCGTTTGTCAGTGTTTAATTCCACCAGTTATAATATTTTTAATAAGGAGTGCTTTTGCTACACTTGGAATGAGTCGGGCAGTGAAAGAGGTGCATCAAAGTTCCAGCCTGCGTGCAAGATTATGACTCAAAAGGAACAAAGATGACGTCACTATATTCAGATGGTTGTAGTGCTGTATACAGTTTTACATAGTACAAACCTGGAGGAAGTTTCTTTGAAATTCTTCGATTTCATGGACAAAATGAAGGAGACTCTGTCCATAGTACTATATATCACGCCATTAAACATGCTGTCAACATATTTATTCCATCCCAATTGTACCTAGTCTTACCACTGGCTAGAAGACAACAACCGTATAATGTATAAAGAAAATCCGAAAGTGGACAGCCAATAAAATGGACGGAAATTAGGGAGCTGAAAGTATCAAAACATAACCCACAGTAGATTTTTTTCAAAACTAGCCATCTTACGGAAGACTCTAATTGGCATGGATATTAGAAACGTGGTTCTCAACTGGTTGAATAACCAGTCAAATTTCTGAGGAAAAATATTCCGGCTTACAATCAATGTGTACGAGAGAGACACCAGTGATTCACCTGAAAGAACATAAAAATTCTTATCGTTCACTACCACATTAAAAAAATGTAATAATATTTCAGTTTTATGATTTATAATTTTATGATGAATTTTTGTATCGATTTCCATTTTTAGTGTCTCATGATTTTGCTAATAATTATTAGTTTAGCCATAAAATTTACTTAAAAGTATTTCTTTTTGAATTTTTTTGAATTATATTGAGTTTTTGTAGCTTTCGGATTTAAGTTCATAAGTTTCAAATACAATTTGTTCATTTTTCTATCCAAAAAATAATACATTTAATCGCAAATCACAAAGACGTATCTCAACATTCGATGGAGCATTATTGTCACAAATGGTCTTATCTGGTTAATTTTTTTATAACTTAAGTTCAAAAAAATATATCACAAAACATGCCCCAAAACTAAAAAATAGTATCCCAAACCTAAGAAACACAACCAAATGAATATATGTTGCCAAATGGTTTTTTATGATGATATGATGAATAATAAAAAATGAGATACGACACTTAGTAAAATTAACGACGAAATGTGGATCTACTTCTAACATAATACAACATTTAAATTTTTGTCTTCAGTTGTGGGTTTTCTGCGCCATGATTTGGAAAAATATTTTATTGCACCAGTTTCGTTAATCTTATTAACACTAGAACTTGTTACGAGATTTGTATTAGTACATAAATTATCAAAGAATATTCAAATTAAACGAGTTTATTCAATCGTTTATTCAATAGTTGAGATACTGTAAATGAAGATATAACTTCCAAATTATGGTATTTAGGTATAGAGAATATTACTAGGAAAATAATCAGTATTTTTTAAGGATTCACAAAATATATGGGGTGATCCATTTCAAATAACAAAGTTCATTATTTTTCCGAGAAAAGGAAAGATCTGACAACAATGTAGATACCACAATAATACCGACCGTGGCACAAAAACTTACAAATCGTACAAGCCGTTTCCGAGATAATTGAGGCGTTCCATACTTAAAACTCCCTCTGTATATCTTATATATAACTCGATAATCAAAAGTGTCATTTTACAATAACAATACTGTTAAGCCTTCTAGAAGTGTTTTAAACTACGCTGAAAATATGTGGGTTGAAATAATATATCAAAATATACTGAGACCTGCATTCACATTATTCTTTTCGTTTGGTGACAGATCTTGCTTCCTAGGTCATTTTTTATATGCTAAAAGGACTGGAAAATGCTGTGGCAAGCAATAAATAAAATATTATTAAGACTATTTTTGTTTTAAAAACAGATGATGAATAAAAAGAAGCGCGATTCCTTCATAATAACGAGATTCTTTTTTGCTTTTAATATGTCTAAATTATAATTGAATTTTATATTCTTCTGATAATGAGTTGAGGAATGAATTTGGTTAGATTCGAGCAAGTCTTGATACATATAGAGGAGCGCCCTTCCAATTCTACCTAACACTATAAGCATTGCAAGACTTCAACCACGATCTCTAGCAAATTACTGTCAATTATGAAGTATATCTCATGCGCGAGGATGTGTTAAGGAAGTCAATGTATTTATTATTTATTTTGAAATTAAATTAATTTATGTTTTCTGTTAGCTTAGGAGTGATATTGTAAAAAGTTGGTGAGAACTGTTGTTCTAAGTATTAAACACTGTATCAGCATTAACTGCGAAAATTCTTCAACATGATAAATATATTGACTTCCTTAGCACTCACCAGAGTGAGTCGTAATTAGGTAAAATGTATTAGATACAGTAAAATGTGGAAATGAAGACACGTATTTTGATCCAACATTATATTATAAGTTTCCTGCTAAATACACTGCGACGCGAAAAAGCAACGACATAATTTCGGAAAAATAATTACATTACAATGCATAAAATTCAAAGAATTATCAATCGTGAATTTGTGAAAAATTATATGCTTGGTAAACCTTCAAAATAATCTGTCAAATTGATATTGTGATATAAAATTATTATTTAAGTTATTCTAAATAACATAAAATTGAAAATTTCCACCCTTGAGATTTTTCTGTGGAATTAGTAGAAACAATGAAAGTAGCGACACCAATATTATTGCCAATCATGGAAAATACACGAAATCGTGTTTTTATGGAATGGCAGATGTAAAAGGCATTCTGTTCTTTGTTAGAGACAGTGTTATTGGCTTATTTTTAGGAACTAGCTACTTTTCTGCAACACAACTGGGAGGATTACTTATTCGACAAAACGTCGATTTTAACGAGTACAGTGACTTTACAAATAATTCTTCCGATGATGTTTATTCACTGGCCAAGGTTATGGTTCCAATGATGAGTGAAGGAGCTCATCAAATTTATCAAACCACATATGTAATATCAGATAAAAAAGATACTGGAACGTTATATTGTGTAATTCTTGCGACAAATCATAATGTAAACGGGACATTTTAGTATTTCAAGAAGATTTTATCAAATTTTACTTGTTTCTATTATTTTGTAATTAAAAAGAAATCAATATGGTCATATGAAGAAATCAGTTTTACTAGGTACTATTAAGATAAGGTGACTATTCGTACTGTTTTGCTAGTATGCTACTGATTTTTTGACATTACATTGGTTAAGACTGTACTAGTTTCTGATGATTTGTTGTTGTACTGGTTAGAGAATATGAAAGGGTTGATCAATAATTATATACTAATTGTAAACAATAACATCTTGGACTGTGTATCAAATGGTTAAACATTATCGTGAATAAGTTGGTGTATTATATATTTGTGTACATATTATACATTATATCGTGGTGGATAACAAAATATCTGGACCAAGATACAAGAGCCTCAAAAGCAGCAGCTTACCTAAATGACACAATCTGGCGAAATAAATACATTCGAACTAAAGCAAAAGCCCGCATATACAAGACCACAATCAGACCTATATTATCCCATGCAGCAGAGACCCGACCTGATACCTCTAAAACGAAACGGATATTGGAGACTACAGAAATGAAAATAGTTGAGTGAGAATAGCGGGAAGAACACTAATGTATAGAGAAAGGTGTGAAAGCATACAACGAACATGCGGGATAGATAACATCAATGACTGGGTACTGGATAGAAAGATAAAATGGAATGAGCACATTGACCGCAGGACGGAAGAACGAATTGTGAAAATATCGAGGGACAAATCACCAGCAGGACAAAGAAGCCTTGGAAGACCTAGGAAAAGATGGAGTGACAACCTGGTGACTGAGCAGAGGCAATGACGTGAAGACAAACAGGCAATGATGCCTATACACAGCAGGAAGAAGAAGAAGAAGAAGAAGATATTATACAATTATTTGGAAATTATTTTGGATACCCGAGGGAGAGATAATAGTAGAACGTGAAATAATGTATGTAATATTGTATATACCGATTGACGATCTATCCTCAATATATCTATGATATCACAAGTAATTTGATCTTTTAAGCTATTTTTCAAGTGTTAAGGTGTCTATGCTAATGCGACAATAGATCAGAAGGTCATAAATATAACAAAAAAATGAAACATGGAATACTAAAGAACATATATTCAATTATAAAAAATCACTAGGCATCAAATATAAGAATCAGAAAGCTGTCAATGTTAAAAAAAATCTAAACTAAAATTTATAGTTCTATTTTATAAATTTGAATACAACTACGAATAATTCAATTGATGGTTGCTACATATTTTTAGAATATAACAACTGAGGAAAAAATGATTTTTCTGGTTAAAATAGAGTAGAGATCAAAATAGGCTGAAACTTCAATTGTTATCTGTTGTTCTAAACTGATTTTCGAAAACGGTGCTGCTATAGGCATGCTCCACTCCACTTTCTATACACTTTTTTATAGAAACGGATCAGAATGAAGCTTTGTCCGTATTTCTAAGTCTTATCGCGTGATTCGAAATCGCCACCCTCAACTGTAAAATCCGTTGCCATCATTCCAATGTTATAGAAACGGATCAGAATGAAGCTTTTTCCCATGCCTCCAAATCTTACCATATGATCCAAATCACCACCCTCCACGGAAAGAAACCGTGTTATAATTTTAATTTTAGAAACAAGAAAATTTTAAACCTATACTAACCTAATCTAGCCTAACCTAATCTAACCTAACCACTCAGCAAGCTTAGAATAAGAGTCAGAGAATAAATTACGAGATATACATAGCATTATCAACATTTCATTATTATTAAGGTTATTCATACAATATTTGTTGATAAATTTTTTGTATAATTCGTTTTAAATTAATATATTGGGATTAGAAAGGCATATATGTCAGATTTAATCTGTAGGTGGTATTTATCCATCCATCCAATAAATTTATGCACCACTGTATTAGTAAACATTGACGTTTGATACTGAGAAGCCAGTAGCTATTAAAAATTGACTTCATGTACAAATGGAAATGCATAGAATCACTTTGGGCAACTTTTGGTAATGTAACGTGCGTCCTTTAGTGATGAATCTCGAAAAAGTAAGCCAAAATCGATCATTCCGATATATATGCTCTGCGCAACATGATTGAAGAAGATCCGCATGAGACTTACAGATAAATAGAGTTGTCTCTTAGATTATAGCAGTATGAAATTAAAAAACATGTTCCAGATGAATTCCGTATGCCCAAAAAGTACGTCCAGATTTGAACGAGAAAATTATCGATTTAATTTCTCATTTCGTTTTTTTTTTTTACCCAATCTATCGCCCACCGATTCTTCCTTTTTCCCCACTGTAAAACTAAAAATGCGCTGACAGCGATTTTTCCTCATCTCACGAAGCTGTTGAAGACTTCGCAACCATGTTTCTGCAATATCAGTTTCAGAGTGGAAAAAATGTTTGGGTGTGTGCAAAAATGCATAGACTTCAAGGGCGAACACTACTAAAACCAATAAAACACTTTGTTTTGAATTTGTTAATTTATTTGTAAAAACTTGAAAAGGCGCACCGATAATGGTGTATGAATATGAAATATTGATAGGAGACATGGCTACAAGAAAAATAATAGAAAAGACAAAAGAATACTCTGATATCGGGAAATTACCACAGTAAAAAAGTCTGCCTTTGGCCATTTTGTTCTTCACTACATAGTTTGAATGCAACAAAGCACCAAATTAATGAATAATTTTTTGAAGTGAATTTGTCTTTACTAGTTGCCATTCTTGTGTTCTGTTTTCAAGAATCTTTTCTGATTATCGTTTGTCTTAGGATATCCTTTTCTAATGTCTATGAACTTTATTTTATTACAATTGGGCTTGAAATCATGAGCAGTACCTCACAAATCACCAGAGAAACTTGAAAGACTCGAAAATTAGAAATCACATTTGCACATGGTACATTGTTAATTTACTATTATATATATTATGATATTATTATCACATAGTTATAATAACCTAAATAATTCCATTCAGCTTTCCCATACTATATATTTCAGAGTACAATTTTTTTGATACAGATTTGAAAGTCTTTTACCGCAAATTATTTGTTCCAATTATATCGCATACATTTTCTTTGTACACATTTCATTTTGTCTATCTAGTCCACTCCTGTATTTCATACAAACACACATTCACATCATCATATATCCCATGAACTAATAAACCACTAGTAGCTAGTAGCCTCAACTCAATAGCGATATAAATAATGAAGCACTAACCCTGGAAGTTCCCCTCTAAATCCCCTTTCACCCTTCAGTAATCAATCGTCTGTCCAGGACGCATGGCACCAGTAAACACCACCTTCATAGAGCCCCCACAACTTAAAAGTCTCCGAACGGAAAATCTGGCAACAGTGCAACTGGTAGACGCAGCGACGCTTCGTGGTGGCCGGATCGGCGCCGACGACGCTAGATGCTTGAGTGAGGCCAAGGACGGTTGTGTCCAGGGGCCTCCAAGGACGACGACGGCGCTTCCAGCCCAGGTGACTACTACAAGTTCTCCTTTTCAGTTTCAGGATTCTATAACTTTTATCTATCGATTTCCTTTCTATCTCGCCTTCATTTATTCTTAATATTTGAGAGAAAAAAGTATTCGGAGTAATAATTCCGACCTTCACTAAGTTATACGAGGTTTCTCGAAAATTTAAATAAAAGACGCGTTGATTTCACTTGGATATTCAGTTTTTACGAATCCGTTTCTACATGATGAATTATTAAATCAATTAAGTTTCAACTAATGTGTAATCTCATCTCAAATTGATTCTAGATATTTCATATTCAGTGCATACATATTTTTCACCAATAAATACCTAGTATTCTATCATTGAATAAGTAAATTTGTTGTTCATCCATCAATCATGATTTTTATATTTAAGTTTCTATACCTTGTTTTCAAATTGGGAGAACTGATTTGAATCAAGTTTAGCAATTCTGTAGATTTGTGATTGGTTAAATCGCAGCCGATTTCACTTGTAAAGAAATAGTGTCATTTTGTTCTTTCCTGTGTTGTCGATATTGTTTCATCAAAATATACGATGATGTATTGATATCTAGTTAGACCAGTTCCATGCATAAACAAAATATTGCGTTACCATAGCAACGAATAATAAATTATTAGAAGTGTAAGTGTAAAGTTTGACGACGTCAAAAAAGTGAACCAGAATTACGCAATGAATTAAAAGATAAAAATTGTGAAATTGTGAAAATCGAAAAATTGGAGTATCGAGCTATCAAGTACCTGTATTTAAAAGGGTAAAGAAGTAAGCAGATTTACGAAGATATGCTTTATACCCTTAGTGATCAATGTCCTTCGTATGAGACCGTGAAAAATTGAGCTGCACGCTTCAAAAGAAGTAAATTTTCCATTAAAGATGATGACCGATCTGAAAGGCCAGTTTTTGTGTCAGTCCCCGAAAATATCGATGCAGTTCATGACATAATTTTATCAGACCGTCGAATTGGGCTAAAACGGATATCTGAAGCAAAGAATATTTCATACGAACGCGTTCATTATATAGTTCAGGTCAATTTAGAAATGAGAAAAATTGCTGCAAAATGGATCCCCAAATGTTTGAATGTTGACCAAAAGCGTGCAAGGGTAGAAGCATCGCGTTCGATCTTTACTCGATTTGAAAACGACTTCTTAAACCGAATTGTTACTATGGATGAGACTTGGATATCAACAATCCAGCAACAAAGCGATAATCGATGGAATGGCGACACTCTGGTTCTCCAAGAAGTTGTTTCGTGTCCAAAATCTGCTGGAAAAATTCTTGCTTCAATTTTTTGGGATTGCCATGGAGTGATCATGATTGATTTTTTGGATGAGGGTAGGGAATTACTGACCACTCTACGGGGAAAAATTAAAAAGAAAAGACGAGGAAAGCTACCCAAAGGTGTTTTGTTTTTGCAGAACAACGCCCCTGCACACAAACCTCATGTTTCCATTTAACAGTCAGTTTGCAGAGTTGGGTTGATGTCTGAAGAAGAACCATGGAAAATCTGGACGCTGAATTTTTTATCGATATGTTAAAAGAAAAAATATGTTTGTGGGAATCATCATAAGAAAATTCCAAAAACAGGCAATTTAAAAGTAGGAAATTAGCGAAATCATTATTCCCGAATTCAATAAAAAAACTGAAGAAGACAAGCAGGAAATTGGTAAGCATGTAATTCATTTGCTAGAGTTGTATTTTAACAACGTATTTTATATCTATTCATTTATCAGCAGTATTAACTATTAGTACATTTTTAATCACTGCTGTTGTGTGGTCGGCATTAAAAAACGCTTGGATATTCTTTCATAAAATAACGCCGCGACCAGCGTTAAAAAACGGGCGCATGAAAAAGGCCTTAATAACCTAACAAACGTAGGGTCACCGATGTAGAAATTGTTCATAAATTAAATTTTACAATTCGTTGTGCTTTTATTTTCGTTTTCAATAATATTACGTTAATTATTATTTAGTTTGTGGTCCACATTTACGGACTATATAATTTTAGTATTGCTAGTTTTTTATGTCATCGGTCTCAATCTAATAACTTTTTTAGTGATTTCTAGAGATATGATTTAGGTTTCTAAAAATGGTCCTCTTAGTTTGAAAACAGGGTATGGTATCTAATTTGGTAGATATGTTCATAATATGAAATCTCGATTTTGAATTCGGAAACGGAAATACTTTGCCTCTCAACACAAGACACGCATTCTCACCAATGAAAATTCTACTTATATATTCCACACTGTCACTGTCTACCAGATACATTATGCGAACGCATATATACTTAAGTGCACGTAGGAATTCGAGCTTCTGGGAATTAAACTCAATTGAAATTTTGAGAAAAAATGTCAAAGTTGTTCAATTAAATCATATAGAATTGAAGTTTATGATAGGCTAATCAATTTCATTATGAATACGATTTTCTGTATAATCCATAAAATAATGTAAAGTTCTATTTTTATATAAATTATCTACGACAAATTAATGAATGAATCGTATTTTGTTCACCTTCGCAGATTCAAAATGTTAACGCTAGAGCAAGAGGCTTCTATGGTTCAATGGTAAATATGATTCAATGAATAGTGACTCGATGTAGACGTATCAGTTGATTACTTTATAAATGCGGTTCAACCGATATTGACATCCCCAATTGATCGCAATTTCAAGGAGGTTTGTAACTCCTGACTAGTTTTGGAGTTATTACGTCTCATTAGATTGGTATACCAAATTCTCGTTCGGGATGGAGACCCAAACTGAAGACAACCACAAAAGGCGTCTCTATTTGGCGCGATACTTTTAACTGCGAACCACTGGTCAGGTAGAAATCTAGCGTTGTCGCCGGTAATGTGGATTTCGATGGTTAGGTTATATCAATATATCAAATTCAATGATTTCAACTATTTGCACCTCTGAAATAATGTCGAAATTCAATATTTCGAAAATGTATTCTGCCGTTCTTGTAACTGCGAGCCATTAGAGATGTTAATATTGACAACAAGGGCGCTCTTCACAGATAATGTAATTCAATATTCGTCGAGGCATTAGCCAGGAAAGTAGTTGCTTCCCCTTTCAATTATAATAACTATATATTTGTTTACCATGGAATTGAGCTTAAAATTCTGCATCTAGCCCTGTCTCTATTTCCCATAAATTGTGATGTTGCCAAGTTGGAGCGAAAAATATGAAGATTCGACGAAAATTGGTGAACAGTAAGAATTTTTATTGCATATCTCGTAGTTTAAATGAGGCAGGTATGGACCAATTTCTGGATTTCACATGGATATCTTTGAAATTCCCTCTGGCAGTATCACAGGCGACTATTCGATTCTATAAGTCCTTTTGGACGGATTTTATTTGCTGTTGAGTTCACCGAAACATAATTTTGAATATTTTCTTCTCTTTCTATATTTTCTATTTGCATTAGTACAATTTCCGACCTTGAGAGGCCGAAAAATGGTCCAAGAAATCTTAGTTATCCTCTACCAGAGAAAAACGTAGCTTAGGGTGCATGAATTAACGATTTCTACCAATTATTAATGGTGATACGTACAGAATTATAGAATTAATGACAAAATAAAAATGTTGGATTATGACTACAAATTTAGAGATGAAGTAGATATTTGTCTTTGATTGACAACAATGAACTTCTGTTGAACATGAAATTCTTTCTTTTTAAGTACTATGTATTATAGTTATTATTAACACGTTCACATTAACATTTACTTGTAAGAAAATTTTTACATAGCTTTAACAACAGAACTTATTATATCTCCTTTCTTCAACTCGCTCAGTCCTCGGTTGGTAGGACAGCGTTGCCAGTTTTCATGAGTTTTGAATTAATTCTGCGTGAACATACTCCCCGCGTTGAAAGCATAGGATGGCTTTCAAAGGTCAACTGGAAGGGGGCAGATTTTTTGAAAGCTTCTTTTGATGATTTCTCCAGAGGGAGTTCTTATAGAAGCGACCCTAGCGATGCCGTCAGGGCCTCTATGGAGCTTGCTGATTCTACCTAATAACCACTGAGTGGGCATAGTGTTCTCGCCTTTCACTAAAACGAGAGAATCTTCTACTAGATGGCCTTGGTTGGACTTCCATTTGGTGCGTCTTTGGAGCTCCGCAATGTACTCAGATTTCCATCTGTTCCAGAAGTGCTGTGCTAATTGTTGTACGAGCTGAAATCTGGAAAGTCGATTCATTTTTATGTCGGTGACATCTTGATCAGGTGCTGCAATTATTGGTCTTCCAATCAAGAAGTGAGCTGGGGTAAGAGGTCCAAAATCGTTGGGATCAGAGCTCAGTGGGCATAAAGGACGCGAATTCAAAATCGCCTCGATTTGTGCGAGAACTGTGGCAAATTCTTCAAATGATAAATGAACTTGGGTCAAAACGCGCCTTAAATGATGCTTTACGCTTTTGACAGCTGCTTCCCACAAACCTCCGAAATGAGGAGAGTAGGGTGGTATAAAACTCCACTCTATATTCTGAGAGCTACATTTCTCGATTATAGTGTTGCTGCCACGTTTTAGAAAATCCTTTAGCTCTCGCTGTGCCCCGACGAAGCTTGTTCCATTGTCGGACAATATTTTTGATGGTTTGCCTCGTCTAGAGACAAAACGATATAGCGCTTGAATAAATGATTCTGAAGAAAGGCTAGAAATCAATTCCAAATGGACTGCTTTAGTTGATAAACAAATAAATACGCCAATATAACATTTACTTAAACGACAACCTCTACCTTTCTTATCGTTAATCATAAATGGCCCCGCGTAATCAACTCCCACTATTGAAAATGCACTAGAAGGATTAGTTCTATCGCGCGGTAAGTTGGCCATAATTGGCTGTATGGTTTTAGCATTGAATTTGAAGCATTTCACACAATTCCTAACAGTCTTTCGTGCAAGATTTCTACCGGATATAACCCAGTAATTTTCTCTTATAGTGCTTAAGAGCAGCTGAGGGCCGCCATGCAATAGGCGTTCATGTTCTTGTAAAAATAGTAGCTTTGAAAAATGATGCTTTGAATTGATCAAAATTGGATGCCTTTTGTCAAAGGAGTAATTTGAATATTTTAGTCGCCCTCCTACGCGTAGCAAACCATCGGGTTCTAGAAAGGGACTAAGACTTAATAGATTACTATGGGAGCTCAAAGGTTTGTTATTTTTCAATGTTTCAATTTCGGTAGAATACGATTGAGATTGACAAATTCGAATGAGACATTTTAGAGAATCACTTAACTCCTGTACTGTAAGAGAACCGCCTCTTCTGCGATTTCTCTGAAGACAATTATCCTTAAATCGTAAAATGTATGCCATTGTTCGTTGCATTCTTGAGAAATTTGAAAAACGTTCAAAGGGAAAACTCAGAGTAGGGGGCGCAACATTGGTCAGAAGACTGGATTTAAGTTCAGGCAAATCATGAACCACCTCCAGCTTGTCATTGGGCCAAAAACTTGGGTCCTTAGCTAGCCAAGTAGGGCCGCGCCACCACAAATCAGAGTTTAAAATTTGACTAGGATATATTCCCCTTGAAGCAATATCTGCTGGATTATCGTGGGTGGGGATGTGCCTCCAATCGGCGTGTTTAGTGAGAGACTGAATTTCTGCCACTCTATGGGCCGTGAATGTTTTTAGCAGATTCGGGCTTGTGCGTACCCAAGCTAGAGTTATAGTTGAGTCCGACCAAAGTGTGAAAGATTTGAATTGAATTTTCAAAGCAGTTTTAGCTTTATCTGTTAGGCGGGCTAGAAGCAATGCTGCGCATAATTCCAACCGCGGGATTGGTATTGTTTTTATAGGTGCCACCTTTGATTTGGCGCATAACAGGGATACATGAACCTTTTGATCGGAATCAATACTTCTCAAATAAACACAGGCTCCGTAAGCCTTTTCCGAAGCGTCAGCGAAACCATGCAGTTGTAATTCAACAGCATTCTTGCAAATAGCTTGTCTGTTTAACTCAAGATCGTTCAAAATAAGAAGCTCCTTCTCCAACCTTACCCAATTTTCAGATATAGCCTTTGGAATAGCGTCATCCCAAGCTAATTTATTTTCCCATAATTTTTGCATTATCATTTTTGCGATAATAGTACATGGGCTTAGTAAACCAAGGATGTCGAATATTTTGGATATAGTAGATAAAATTGTGCGTTTTGTGACCTTTGTACCTATAGGATTGGTATGAATTTTATATTGCAGCTTATCGTTATTGCAAACCCATATCAAGCCTAATGTTTTTGTTTTGCCATCATGCGCAAATTCTAGTATATCGGATTTTAAATCATTTGAACTTATATTTTTGAGCGCGTTGGTGTCGTTAGAGCACCATTTTCGAAGTGCGAAACATCCCGATTTAAGAGTGTCACTTATCGCTTTACATATGTATTGCGCATGCTCAAGTGTAGGTGCACCCGTTAACAGGTCATCTACATAAAAGTCGTGCTTAATGATTTCGGCTATTTCCGGGTTCATTTCTTGAATATCCTCAGCGAGTTTGGCTAAACAGCGTATTGCAAGATAACTGGCAGAGGCTTGCCCGTATGTAACGGTATTTAGCTTGTAGACTTCCAGGTTATCACTCGGATTTTCGCGCCATACAATTTTTTGCAAATGCCTTTGCTCGAGCGTTATTGAAATTTGCCGGTACATTTTAACTATGTCTGCCGAAACTACATAGTTATGTTTCCTAAACCTTAAGACTATTGATAATAAATCGTCTTGTAAAACGGGTCCAATGACTTGAATATTGTTGAATGATAGACCGTTGCTAGAGGGCGCTGATGCATCGAAAACTACCCGTAGTTTTGTGGTCAAACTCTCTTCTCTCAAAACTCCGTGATGCGGCATGAAATATTCGAAGCTTGAATCATTGACGTTACAAATTGTCATATGGCCTAGCTCTTTATACTCGTTCATAAATTGTATATATCTGCTGTGCAGCATTGGATCTCTCCCGAATTTTCGTTCTAATGCATAGAAACGTTTTTCGGCTTGAGCTTTCGACTCACCTAAACTAGAAGGTTGTTGTTTCAAAGGTATAGTGACTGTAAAACGTCCGTTCGCGTCTCTGGTAGTAGTTTTGATGAAATTGTCCTCGCAAAATTGTTCATCTGGAGATAGTTGTCGCGTGCTAGATATTTCCTCGATTTCCCAAAATTTGGCTATTGAATTTAATAATTCCTGGTTTATACTTAAATTACAAGAAGCCTTTTCAACGTTGTTAGTACTTATTTGCCCAGATACAACCCAACCTAGCACTGTATCAATTAATAGCGGCATATTTTTTCCTAGCGAAATTTTGTTATTGCTTAAAATTGTCCAAAATAGGTCCGCGCCAATGAGCATGTCTACTGGTCCGGGAATATTGAATTGTGGATCAGCTAGCTTTAGATCACCTGGAATCGCCCAAGATTGCGTGTTGATTCGACAACACGGCATCACACTTGTAATCTCTTTTAGAATATAACAACTGCCATGCGCTTTAAAATTGGTATGTATAGATTTAAATGAAACCTTACACCTTTTACTGACCTTTGAAATATTGTTTGAGATTCCGAAAATTGAAAGATCTGTTTTATGTGTCGCAATATTCAAACGCTTTTGCAAGTCCTCCGTTATAAAGGAAGTTTGAGAACCACAATCTAATAACGCTCTTGCTTTGTGAAAATTATTGAAATTGTCTGAAATGAGTAAACAGGCGGTAGATAATAGCACCTGCTCCGCCGCTGGTACCACTACGCCACTGCTTAGTGCTGCGGAACTTGAGCTCGCGTTGTCCGCTATCTCGAGTTTTTCATGCAAAATTGTATTGTGCCAAGCTTTACACACTTTGCAAGGCCCTAATTTACACTGTTTGACAGAGTGACCCGAACGCAAACAGTTATGGCAAAGATTTGATTTTTTGACAAAATCTTTTTTTTGTGTTATTGTTAATCCGAGAAACTCTGCACAACGATATATTGAATGCTCTTTCTTGCAATAGGAGCAT
Source organism: Diorhabda elongata (assembly GCA_026230145.1). NCBI lineage: Eukaryota > Metazoa > Arthropoda > Insecta > Coleoptera > Chrysomelidae > Diorhabda > Diorhabda elongata. The sequence goes on from CM047926.1 coordinate 42,206,709, forward strand.
GTATATGTACTTGAGGTCAATGACCTTACTCTACTTTGTTTATTGAATTTATTTTCCTCATTACTAAATTTTGAATCTGATTTATTTAAACTGAGACTGTTCTTTGATTCTAACATATTAAGAAAATTGGAACGTTTTTGTAAAAATTGTAGGAATTTATCTAACTTTGGCAATTCTTCCTGATCTCTATTTTCCCTTTCCCATTCAAGGTTTGAGCTAGTATCTAATTTATTAGTAATCCAAAAAATTAGTAGAGGATCCCAATTAGTTATATTTTGCCCCAATTGTTCAATAGATCCCAAATGTTTGTGAATATCGTCAGCTAAATTTTGTAGTTTTTCAGCTGTCGGTTTTTGTATATTTTCTAATGAAAAAATAGCTCTAATATGTTCATATATTAATTTTTTAGTATTGTCAAATCTTTTTGAAATTGTGGCCCATGCCACTTCATAATTGTCGGCCGTATATTTGATTTTGGAAATGGACGCCGCTGCTGTTCCTCCTAGTGCACTTCGCAAGTAATAAAATTTTTGAATATTATCTAATTTTTTACTATCATGAATAAGGCTTTTATATGTGTCCCTGAATTCTAACCAATCTTCAAAGTTTCCACTGAATTTAGGAAGTGATATATCCGGAAGCTTTATACCCTCGTTTTTACAACAAGCTTTGTCTGAAATCACGCTAAGATTTGTATCATTATCGTGATTATTGTAGCTTTGTAAAATGTTTTTAGCAACAGCGATTGCATCATAATATGAATTTTCAAATCTCTCTCGTTCGATTAATTGCTCATCTAAATTTATATCATCCTGTAACTCTATTTCTAATTGATATGATTTGAATTCGTCAAGATAATTTTCGGCATCACGTAACCTATCTTTTAATTTTGTAACTTCTGTTTGGCTTAAATTAGATATAGTTGCAAATTCATTTACCGCTTTTGTGAAAATAGTTAACTGAGCCTTAATTACACCTCTTTTCTTTATTAGTTTGCCAAGTTCTGCCATTTTATATTGTCAAATTGTTCAAGCACAAACAGAGAAGCTTTGAAATCGCAAATGGAAAGAAAAATTCGGAAATAAATAATTTGGAACAAACTCACTCTGATTTCGGTCGAACTGCCTGATTCTTGCAATTGAACTAGTCGGCCAGTTGAGTTGATGTCTGGTCGCCGTGATATTGTATCGACTACTTGTTTGGTCGATCACTTTGCACTCGTTGATAGTTGCTTGCAGCACGTGGTAAATTGTTTTTGGGTTATAGTTGTTAATAATATATTGTTTATTGCGAATTTTCACTGGTTTTGTTTATAATCCGCTCGTAAGGACCATTTTTTGTATTATAGTTATTATTAACACGTTCACATTAACATTTACTTGTAAGAAAATTTTTTACATAGCTTTAACAACAGAACTTATTATATCTCTCATTTCTTCAATTCGCTCAGTCGTCGGTTGGTAGGACAGCGTTGCCAGTTTTCATGAGTTTTGAATTAATTCTGCGTGAACATACTACCTGTAATAGGTTCTTCAAGATGAGAATCAGTTTCTCATCTTTAAATGTAGAGATTATCACTACGACAGGATAATTTAAACCTTTTGGATTCTTTAGATATATAAGTGCTGCAAATTGTAATTACTGAGCATTGGTCACTTACTTGCTAAAAACAAATGTTTGAATATTTTGGGTAGTCTCAGCTCAGATTGAAGTCGGACGAAAGGTTTCTTGGAAGTAAATTGTTGCTTCTGACTATGACATAGGAGGGCATGTTTTTGAAAAGTTGTAAATTGTAGTTTTAAGTTATATAGCAGTCAATATGGTATATACAATTCTATAACCTAGGAGGTGACCTCAATTTTACAGCACAAATCAGTGAAAAGAATTCAAAAAATAAATTGATTAACCATATTTGTTCAGAGATAACATGATTGATATTAATTCTAAAATCATGAAAATATCAATCCATTTCAATTCTTTTCTCAGACATTTGTCAAAAAGTAGCAATTAAGATTTTATATAGAAGCCGTAAAGCTTTTCAAAGAGGATTTAAATTTTCACCCGAAAAATATATTATGCAGATGGTAAGTTATTTAGTTGGTTTATATTTCTGCTGGTACAGTATTGTGCTTTTAAGGCAGAATTGCTAATTTTATAATAAAAAATGATATTGATCAACTGAATTGTGGTGATAAAATGGCATAAACATGTAATTATACAAATGTGGAATTAAATTACACTTTAACTGTGAATATAACAAATGTCAAATGTACATGAAGCTGTCGTAGATAAACATTCAAAAAGTACTGTTCAGAGTACAATTCCTGAATATTCAAATATTATCGGATATCATAGATAGTCCGAGAGCTAAACACAAAAAATGAATTTTATAAAGTACTTGAAAATTTAGTGCATAACTTCGCGGGCCAAAGGTGACACACATTATGGAACTTTCGTCTGCCGGACCAGATCGGTCCCATTGAAAATGCGGGCCGCGTGAACTTCGTGGAAATTCGAGGAAGTAAAAAATAAAGTACACACAAGATTCTCTTCTCTGAACGTTATTTGAGTCGTAAGTATCAGAGGCAAACCATTCGCAGACTTTTTTTCTATCCGCAAGTCTCCGGCAGACGTGAAAAAAGGTGATCGGAGAACTCACCTGAAAAATTACATAAGGAAGACGCGAGATTCTTTTTTCTATTTCTTTTTTAGGTTATCAAAAGCAGCGGGAAAGCTATGGCAGACATTTTCTCTGTAGCCGAGTCCTCAGCAGACGTCGTCGTCGGAAAACTCACCTCACAATGTCACATCCCATCAGTAGGTTAGGTAACTACTAGCAGGGAAACAGCAGCAGTTTTTCCGATCCCAAAGTCCATGTTTGCCGAAAAAGAAAATAACTTTCTTCGCCCACTTAGTGTACTTGGTTAGTTCTTACAGTTTAATGTTCACATAAATATGTTCATTATGCGCATTTTTGCAAGCTACCCCAAATTAAAAACAAATTGTCGCAATACGATGAAAACACGAGTAGGAAATACTTATTTTTCCGGCGTCCGACATTTGCACCTTGGCTCATTATTATCTATCTTAGCGGCTGCAAGCTTACACGTTTGCGCGCGATTCGTTTGTAATTGGCCACAAGCATTTGTCCACCATAGTTGGGTCAGCTATCATTGAATTATAAATTTATTAATTCAAACCGAAACTTTTTCAATTAAAAAACAAGTATTTATAATTTAGTGCTGTGACGACTTCTTAAACTATATATTAATTTGTTTATTGATGTACAATAGAAATAAATTTCTATTTCATTTACACATCTAAAATGGGTATATGAATAGTGCTTAATAATTTGAAAATTCCAAATGTCTCTGCAATTATATAGCAAAGAAATAATCGAATTTTTTTATTGGAATTATATTAAAATCTGTGAATGGCAAAAAATATTAGCAACCATCGCTATCGAAATCACAATCGCTCTCTTGATCTGGCACATCGTTAACTTCTTCAGATTCAGGTAAGTTATCTTGTATGTTCTTAGGCTATTAATGTCCTTAAAACCAAACAAAGTCAGGAATCTCATTTTTGTCCCCTCACAGGAAAGAATTTTGCCTCTGGCATTCTTCCTTATGCAATTTTGGAGGTGAGTTTTCCGATGACCTTTTTTCACGTCTGCCGAAGACTTGAGGACAGAAAAAACATCGCCAACGGTTTGCCGCTGATACTTACGACTGAAATAACGTTCAGAGAAGAGAATCTTGTGTGTACCTTATTTTTTTATCTCCTCGAATTTCCAAGAAGTTCACGCGACTTTCAAACGGGACCGGCAGACGAAAGTTCCAAAATGTGTCACATTTAGGCCGAGAGTTATGCACTAACCTTTCATGTACTTTATAACATGCAATTTTCGTAGGTCTCTTGGACTATGATGGAAGTATTTTAGTAGCACCTGTAACGTTAATCGCCATTTGATTTTATTTACAAAAAAAATACCTTCGTTGGATTAATTTTCTCTAGATATCTGAGCAATATCTTAGATAGGGTAGAAAATTGGGATACGAAGACAAGAAATGAATAATTTCAAGAAAACTGACATGAAACTTACAAATACGTTCGCCATTTGATTAGAATTTATATTAGAGGAAATACAGAATTTATTGATAGATTCAAGATTGAAAGAACTGTTTCCTAGCTCACCGGTAGATTCTTTACCCAACAGTTGTAGAAGTAATACGGGGTATGATTTCATAAGAAAATTATAGTGATTATAATTATAATTATAATTAAATTCATTCATACATTCGTACTGTATAATATATATAATTCCGTGTTTTTCATCACTTAGATATATAATTATGGGTTGAATTTTTTGCTCATTTACATTTTATAATATATTTCATTAATCGAATGATTCTTATAGTAACAAAATACTTGTATCGGTACAGTACTGTGAAATATTGTTCAAAATATTGGTCCAGAAATCAAAAATAAAACCACAGGGAGCTTGCCAAGTGAGACCGTGGTTTTAACCTGGGACGAGATTTATGCCATAATAGTGATAAACTCATAAACTATTTATGCGCAAATTAATGGGTAGTTGGAAAAAAATGACATGTTACAACAAGCATTGTCACTTGCTTGATCGAATCTAACTTTGAAGTAATTAGTTTTGAAACTGTTAGCCACCGGCGTCGCGAATGCATTTTAATGAGGGAGGGGAAGAAGAAGTAAATTTTCCCAACTGGTACTCAAAAAATTCCCAGCTGGCATGCTACTTTCATAAAGTTGATTAAATTCTTGTATGAGTTATTGAAACAAAACAGTGTTTTTGGCTTTAGCATTGGACATTAGGGAGCGAAAAATATGTATAAAAACATAAATCCGGCTTGTAAGTATCAAAATGGACAATGGGTTCATCCGTTCATCAAGCAATTGAGAGAAGATATTTAAGATAGTACCTAGATAAAGCAATCTCGCAAAAATCTGATAAAATAAAATAGACAGATTCTATTTATTTATATAAAGGGCATGGTTTACTTCTTATGGATTTCTTACACCGTATTTAGAAAAAATCAGTATACTACTGAGGAAGTTAAAACAAGCATTGAATTTATCAAAAAACTAGACATGACACAATGTAATTTTCTTTTAGCATCTTTTATTAGTATTGAAGAAAATAGTAAACCTAGAAGGACATAATGTATGTGTATCGTTACACGATTACACGAGTAATTTTTTACCTATCCTAAATCTCCCAAATCGGCTAAAAAATTCCAACTTTTCCAACTGCCTACTGCAATTGTGGGGGAGGGCTCCCCCCTACACCTTCCATCGTGACGCCGGTGCTGTTAGCTAACCTATAAGGCGCTATAATAAGTGCGAATCCTGCTTGGATTTAGTGGAAAAACGTTACATGTTGGCAGCGCTGATACTCTTGTTGTATTGTTGCTGTGATGTTTCATAGTGCGTTTGCATTGTTGTTTACTCATTCTCCATCATGGTTATATCGTCTAGTGATTTGGAAACAGTGAATAACCGTAAACGAGATGTTCAGTTCGCATACCAAGCCAATCGCGGAAAGGGTGATGTCAAGCTTCTTTTGATTATTCCTTGAATGAGAAACCTGTGTGTTGTAAAACGCCGTGTAACACGTTTGCTATTACATCAAGGCGAATTAAATTTTTTTTTATATATATATATAATTTTTTTGTTGTCTTACAAAAAAAATTGAACCCTACGAATTCTTATCAAAAACAAAATAATGATCTAATTCGATGTTGGGAAGAAAACTTCTTATTCCGCTATCAGACGCAAAAAAATTGAAAATTCACCTTACCACCTAAAATATATGGTTTACCAAAGCTGTACAAACCTGATTTTCCCCTTTGACCGATTGTTTCAAGTATTCAAACTCCTTTCATCCCATTATCTAATTATTTGAAAAATATTTTGAAAAAAATTTTATATCAAAACAAATACTATATCAAAACACATGGTATTTCAAAGAAAAAATCAAAAGTATCAAAATTCCTAACGAATATGTATTTATTCCGTTATTTCGTTAGATGTGGTTTCTTTATATACGAATATTCCTATTACCATTGTGAACAATCTATTAATGAGAAATGGGACAAAATTGAAGAATATACAGAAATACTTCAAAATGAATTTATAAAAGCTATAGAACTCACACTTATAACAACATATTTCAAATATGAAAATTGAATATACAAACAAATTGATGTTTGCTATATTTCAAGTGTTATAGCACAATTGGTAATGGAAGATCTTGAGCAAACTTGATATAAATATTCCATTGTTTTTCCGATATTTAGATGATTGCATTACTGCTGTACCAAAGAATCAAATTGAAAACATAAATAAAAAATTCAATACTTATCATGAAAAACATCAATTCACAATCGAGGTTGAGCAAAATAATAGAATCAATTTTCTTGATGTGACGTTTTATAAAATTAACAATAACATAAGAACAAAATGGTATACGAAACCAACTTGGTCCTCAAGATATTGAAACTTCAATTCGTGTCATCCTATGTTACAAACAAGATCAGTGATAATAAGTTTGGCTTAGCTACTCAAAAAGCAAAAACTTCATTTAAAGAAAATAATTATGCGGAAAAACTGATGAATAACATATTCAAGAAAAGGATAAACACATACTACAATCAATTTAAAAACAAAACTGAAACGAAACATCAAAAGATAAAACATTTTTCCTTACCATGTACAAGGACTTTCTCAACAATAATCAGATTATTTATATAAATATGATATTAGTATGAGTCATGGAGGGCATAATACATTTTCCAAATATTTCACTAAATCAAAATCTAAAACACCAAAAAACAAAAGAAGTAATATTATATATCAAGTGCCTTGTACTAATTGTGACGCTGTCTTCATAGGGCAAACATCGCAGTATTTAGAAAATAGACCAAGAGGTCATCAATATGATAAAAAAAATAGAACTGCATTAACGAACCATGAAGTATCAAAAAAACATAAATTCAATTATAAAGATTCAAAAATTCTTGAAACGGAATCTAAAACACGAAAAAGGGAATTTTTAGAAATGGTTCACTTTCATTAGAATGATAAAAAAGATCTAAATAATTTAAGTAAAATTCATAGATCTATTTTGTAAATTCTAATGAATTTAATTGATTACCGCTATATATTTGAGATGTGGGAACCAAAGAAAAAATTAATTTTTCTTATTGGAACCAAGTTCTAAGTTGATAATATCCTTATTTTGATATTCATGATGAAGGTGATCTATAGATCAATATAAATAAGCAAATTGTCAGTGTCAATATCATACTTTGATAAAGACTTGAAGAAAATTCGAAACGTCAAAATTTATCTTTCTTTTAATAATCTTCTTTTAATATTTCTTCAATTTTTCATTTCTTAGACATTTTGATATCTAAATGTTCTTGATTTCAGGTCTCTTCTGTTTTAAAAAAGAGATCTAAAATCAAGAACATTAATCATTATAGTAGGAATGTCTGATCGAAAAATGTCCTGATTTTAGCCTCTCCAAAATTAACTGATAATCCAGCAAACTCTACTTTGTATAGTAAAATTTTCAAAAGGGATTTGAATTTAAGGTTTGAAACACTTCGCTCCAACACAAGAAAACAATACGATCAATTTTACGCCAAGTTAGTACTAAGTTGACAGTCGCCTACATCATTGCAAAGCTTACCAAGAATATAAGACTCTCTCAGAAGATTCAGCAAACAGAAATGCTATAACAATATTGTAGACCTACAGCAAGTCTTATTTAGATCTATGTTAACTGATGGTACCAACGCCAGTATTCCACATTCAACTTTGCAATCCACGTATGACTGACAACGTTACAAACATGTTTGTATGGCATGAGTCGCTAGCAAAATGAAGTTCGAAGGAAATCGGGTCTTGCATTTTGAGATACATCACCTCAACATTTCGACCAGGAACAGGAAAGGAGATTAATCATTAGGTCAGACCGATGTACAGGCCAAAACAATGATTGGAATACGCTCATACTGTGTAGTTATTTAGTGAAACTGCATTATTTCACTAAGACTCACTCAATTTTTGATAACCCGCAATTCATTTCTTCCGTGTGACAGAGATTTTGCTCTTATCGATCGTGCCAAGAAAAAAGTGATAGCTCTTGTTCTAGGTGATTGGAAACACGTGATATTTGGGGAGAACTAAGCAAACCAAATAAAATATATGTGTTTTTGTCTATTTCTCTTAATTCTTGGTATGTATACATCTACAAAAAATATAACGTTAGAATTTATTTTCTTCAGTACTTTGCTACAATCGTCAGTACGAATTCCAAACACAAATGATTTACAAATCACAATGGAATAGGTAACAATATACACCCTGACGAATTTCACTACAATAGTTTACAAGTGTGTGAAATATTGTAATGTTACAAGATACTGGGGTACTTTTAAGTACAAGCTATTCACAAGAAACTTGTGAGCATTGTAAGGTATCAGGTATTCAGGTTTTTTCTGTGTTAAACAGCAAGATATTACAACGATAATTGTCTCCGAAATTTATATTTTCCCTGATAATCTTATGTTTTTTTCAGTTTCGTGAAAATCAATTAATGAAACTTTTGCTGGTATTCGAAGGACCGATTTCTTATAATGATAAGGACTGTATTTAGTTTATAAATTGTTTTTTGATGTATACTTCTAACGATGGAACTAAGACTAGTTATAAACTCTCGTCTTCACGACTCTCCCCTTATATATTACAAGAATTTTGTCCAAAAACATTTTATACAAGATATCCTCCAGATTAATCATACTCTTCCAATAACCGTATTGTTAACAGTCTGAATTTTTCTCTCCCGTTCTTCACAATACCAAACAGCAATACAAATTTGTTGTTATAGAGTGCAGGGTATAAGGACATGACATGCTTTGGTGAATGATTGGGAAAAAATTCATTCGACTGCAGTGGTTTTATGCCAAATATTGAAAAGACAATATTTTTCAAGGATTCACTGGTCTGTGAAGAACTAGCAATATTCATTACATTATTTTGAATTAATCAAATTAATAGGAATATATTAATAAAATAAACTCTCTTCTCTTTTTCTCTGTAAAATGTGGTTTAGTCTTTTTGAATCTACTATTTATTTCTATGTATCAACATTAGTTTTTAGTAATATGTTTATATATATAATACCCAGGAAACTTTTCGGATAATCTTTTCTACATATCATTCATATCAGATAACAAATTATCGAATCCTTCTAGTTTCTGTTAATTTGATTCTATTGAGAATTATTCATGTACTCAGATATAAAAATAAGGTTTCCTTATGTAAAAATTTGAAGTAATAAACAATCATAACATTTTTGTAGAAAATGCGCTATTAATAGCGTTTTGTCCGTTCGTCTGTAACAGCTTCCTCACAGGAAGTTTGTAGCGAGCTTGGGTTTTCTTGCATTTAATGTAGATATGCCGAAACGTTTGGGCATTACTAGAAATGCACCAGTATCCTGCACCGAGAGCGCAATAACTTATTTACTTCTTTATAAATTATAAATAAAAGATTGTTGTGTAGAGTTTATTTTTGAAAATATTCATCACATTCTGTGATTTATTTCAAATTTGTATTGCAAAAGTAGTTTAATACATAATTTTCGCATTATCTTGTTTTATAGAAATCTTGATAACAAATATAACATGAACCTGCAGGAATTTTTCGTTTAGTCGTTTTTTCTCGTGCTTAGATCTAACTGATAACTATCAAATAATGTTGATCTGCTTTTGTATTTATTGGTTTTCCATAGGTGGTTTGGATCGCAATACGTTTGAACGTCATTAGATTGTATTTCAATCAATGGCATAATTGATAGTCTCTGTAATATATGATCTTCGCCCTAAAATTTTTTTCAACTTAAATATAGTTATTACAAAAGAAGCATATGTTAATTATTACGTTTTTTTTTTTTTGAGATGTTTTGAGATGTGATTTTTCTAGTATTCATTTTATTTGTCCCTGACTTAGATCCTAGCTTATAATTTATGAAAATATTTCGCACAATTTTCATCAGTTATTTCAACTCAATGTTTAGATATAACAAATTCAAAAGTTGAGTACATTGTTTAACAGACATAGGTGGTCCTAAAAATCGAAATTAGTTTTTATGTACAGACCTTTGATTTGAATACTTTTCTTCCCGAATATTTTTCCGAAATTGAATAGACGAGTAGCCATTTCTCGTCAAACTTTTTTGGTCTTCATCCTCTTCAGCATCCAATAGCTTCCGCGACACCATAAATAAAAGCGAAACGATTTTCTTAGAAATGAAATTAAAATAAAGATGAAACAGCCCTCAATTCACTAAATCGTGGATATCATGAGTTAGCGTCAAGTATCTCAAATTCTTTTTGAAATAGTTTTCCAGCAAAAAGCGTTTAATTGCGTCTAGCAATTGAAGAAATTCCACACTTATATGATTATTAGAAATTATGGATATTGAGAATTTGCTGCTGAATGCTCTTTGTAAATAATACTACGCACAAAAAGTAAATCGGGAGATCTGTTAACGTTTAAAAGTCGGATATGACTTTATTTTTTATTTGGTATATCGATAGCAGCATAAAATATTTTGCTAAAGTACTGATCAAGGTTTTCTTCAATGTCACAATCACGAGTAGTTTTCTTCAGGGAAACCAGATTCATGGTTATCGAGACCCCTGCTCTATACAAAAGAGTGTGTGTCATTCACCACTGACGGAAATGCTTTCAATCGATTTATCAACTCAATCTTCTGACTTAACGACTACGTTTACGATACATAAAGTTTAACATACTTTCAAAATTAAGCTAGTGATAAATTTTTCATTATTTTGTCACCATAACACACAAATTTCAAGCAAAATATACACAGTATTCACATGTCAACTTCAAGTCAAGTCGAGTTGAAAACTAACTGTTACAAGAGACTTATACTGAACAGTTGGCAAGAAAATCTGTGTATCTTACATCTCTACCTTCCCAAGGTATTCAAAAATGGTAGCAAAAATTATGTTTTTTCATTATTACACTTAGTCGATTGAACAAATTTTCTGAAATTTGAAACCCAGATGATATTGTGAGAGCCTAAAATATGTTGTGAACAATGATCGAATAAACGTCCAGGAAGAATTCATTACAATATTTTTCCTCTTGTACTTTGTCAAAATGTGAGAGTGTAATGAATTACAAAGATATACATGATTGGCAATTAGTCAATTATAGTAGCAAAAACGTACTTCAAATGTGATTTGTCACATAACATTACAAAATATCAACAAATTTGAATCGAGTTCTACTAATTACAGGGTGTTTCATAAAAGGCGATCTCGTCTTTAGTATAGATAGAAAACTAAAAAATGCTCAGTAAACGCCATTCGTTTCAATATAAAGGGCGTTGAAGAAAAAAAATACGCATTTTTTACGATTTTTCCGCAACTACTGACAATATTTTATTGAAATTTGATAAGAATATGTTTTGAAAGCTGATACATCCAATAAAATTATTTTTATGTCTAACTCTCTTAGAGGGCGCTAGTTACACGGTTCGTACCAAGTAATATTGTACATAATTTTTTCAATATTAGATTCATTGAGCAAAATTACAAGTGAACTGAAACATTTACATTTAATTTTACACCAAAAATGTTCTCTTGATAAAACTGGATACTGTGTACCGTTTTCGGAATATTTTGATTTGAAAATTATGAAATAATAACCGATGCTGGTATGTGATAATGATAAATGAATTAATTAAACAAAACTCATCTCCAAGATACTAAAGACACTGAACTGTGTAACCAAAGGATTAAAAGTTTCCTTCTATAGAGTGCGGTGGAGCTACATCGTGCATAAAAAATAGTGATTGCTTAAAAAATCCAGGTACATATTATCACTATTTGATTTTCCAGGTAGAATGTGTTAACCTATAAATTTGTTATCTAAAGTTGCTGCCCAAACATTAACTTTAAATGAGTATTGTTATGTGGTAATTGGTACAAGGCTGCCTTTTCTTGTACTTGAAGAAGACGTATTTGTTTGTCTTGGCATATTGCTTATGCTAACTGTTGGATTTTGTTCAACTAAATTTAAAATTATATCTTCTTTATCTATAGTTCTTGTTGTTCTTGGCGCCTACCAGAATTTACTTTGGAATTTTATTCTGGGAGAGCATACAAAAAATCCTTGTTGCATTTGTGGGTTAGCAGGACTACAAACCATGATCGGACTAGAAAAAAGTGTTCTAATAGAGAGTGATTTGTCTGTTTAAAGCATGCTGCTCTAGATTCTGCCTATATCGCATATAAAACTTAGAATAATGAGGCAGTTTTTTAGTGTTTTTGATACAACTGGTAAATGCCGTGAATATATGACACAAAAATTCCCAAACATAAAAAATCAAGAACTAGAATTTGCAGTGGACACCAAGTAAAACTATGAAAATTTTGTAAAAGCTATGAGTGAAACAATTGCCTGTAGGATTCCTAAAAGTCTTCGTCAATGATGAACATTATGCGAGAACAATATGAGGGCTAGACTTGACTTGCACATGATAGCTGGAATTTGAGAAGATACTTATCTCTAGAATTAATTCCTTCCTCTGATACATTACTGAGCATTTTCGTTGTCAAATGATGGTAGATAAAAGTAGTTTTCAATTCAAAAGCGCCCAATATATACAGAGAAGCTGATATCCTAATGAAAATAAGTTTGAACCATGTGCAGTTTTTAAGATTCACCCAATACATTGCACACAAATTTCGTGACAGACAAGTTTCTCGAATCATAGACGTAACCATATATTAGTAGACGAACTCATCATAAGAATGAAGTTAATCTCATAGTAAGTTATTGTTTCCCATAAAACACTCATAATAATGTGATTATTATGATTGAAAATTTCTATTTCTATTCACTACATTATTTTTTGTTCTTGTCTTCTCTTTCTAACAGACATAAGTACGTGTATCGACGATCAATACAGGTGGATGACATGTCAAGTTATTTCCTGATGAACTCGAAAATTAATATTAGCACTTCAAAGGGAAAGCGCCGTACCTGCAATGACATTGTTTGTTTGTGAAATTCAAAATAACATTTATTAGATGCCACACTGAAAGAGAATATGTAAGCAATCTCTTGGGGATTTATATGTCTATCAGCTGAATTTTCAGAATGTGAAAACAAAATATAATAAAATCCTTCCTGTCTACTATCTCATTAACTTTTACTAGTAGATAATTGAACATTTTTGTATGGAAATACTGTAATTGAAAAAGGGATATGTTAGAACAATATATAATATATTATTTATAATGATGTGTCGTATTTTGGAAATGGTGAATTGTTAATAAAAATATTTTTTAGTAAAAAATAATATCTTCATTTTCTGTTAGAAGAGGATGAACAATAACAAAAACCAATTCACCAAAACCGTAGGTATAGCTAACCACAAATATTTGTATGATACACTTAGATCCAAGTTACAATAGAATATCAAGCTTGGAGTTCATTAAATAGTTGAAAATGCACGGAACGTTCTATTGCTATCTTCAATCGTAATTTGTTACTAAAATAATGATGTACAAAGGTTGTTCCAATTTAGAGATATGACGTCATCTTTGATTTTGTTATGCTATGGAAATACCACTTTTAGATTCCTTAACAAATACTAGGAATGAAAAATCGAAAAAAATTTATGTATTGATAGCTAGGCAACTTTTATACATGATTGTTTTATGAATAAAAAACAGCAAAGTTTTAAACATGGTGATGGCAATCCTTTGGCTTCTTGATAATCTTAACATGATCATCAATATCCTATTCTTCCACGTATGTAGCAAAACACTGTTTTCAACAAGATGGCGCTTCGCTTGTAAATATTGCTATACTGTAACCCCCTTCAGAGATATAAGTATAGTAGGATCTATTAAATCGCCAACGAAATCCTTTGATCTTTATCTTTTCAAAGTGTTTTCATGGTAGTACTTTGATTATTAATGATTAATGAGCTGAAAGAATCGATAATTCTGGTATTTAGAATATTGAGTTTTTCCTATATAACATTCCAGAATAATATTATAAAAACAGATTAAGAAGGTGATGAAGGAGAATTCATAAAAGCTGGTGTACCAAAGCTGGTACACTATCGTGATGTGGGGGTCAGAAAATCAAAGGGATTCTTCCTCTTATAGCTACAAGGGATATTATCTATTGATCGTACTAATTACAAGAAAAGCCTTTTAATTCCATTTTAATCCAGGTTATCATTTACATTCTACCGATATGAGCGTGCTTCCTCTAGTTCTAGCCGCTTCCCATTTTAAGTGAAAATCCGTAAATCAATATTGACGATATGTAATGTGATTTCCCATAGAAATTACTCACCAATTATATCTGTTAAAGAGACACTTATGATGCTAAATTGCTGATCTTGTCAGTTTACCACACATTTGATAATTCTTAGCTGTTGTTGAAGTGGCACTATGTGGTACTGCCTTCACTTTCCGATTTTGTCATTACACTAATAATGATTGCCAATTAATAAAAATCAATTAATTGGCAAAACCAATGTATACTTATATTTAGACGAACCAAAGAAAACAAGGAATAACTTCAATAAATATAAATGATTTATCTCAAATATTGAAGCGTTAAATGTCATTAAAGAACTTAATTAAACGCCTCTTATATTATAAATATAACTGATTGTGAGCTTATTCGAATCCATCAGTTGAAGTGTCTGTGAAATCAGTATCAATTATTTTTCTCCCTAATCTCTTTATTTAATCATTTTTTCGACAATACTGTTAGTTATACTGGGTGTTATATAGAAGTTTCTAGGATTGACAGAACTATAAATAAAATTGGAGTTTGCTAATTGTAAGTATAAGAAAAATTTTGCCATTCGTTATTCAAGATAAAGGAAGTTAAAGGAAAAAAGTGTACACATTTGCAACATCGCATTATTGTACTGAAATTACATACCAATATGTTTTGGAAGCTAATGTATTCTTTTTTGACTCTTACAGAGAACGCTTGTTGCACGGTTCATACCAGCTAACTATTTTAGAGTTAGAATTATTAACTAAAATATCATCAGCGTTCAATTTTACAGTAAAAAGGTAATTTGGATGAAACACGATACTGTGTTCTGTTTTCCGAATATTTTGATGTGAAAATTATGAAGTAACGGTAGCTGGTATAACATAATAATAAAATTATTAATTAAATAAAAATGAACTATCACAAAATTAGTATAAAGACTGAAAAAATCACCTTTTTTCCGAAGTAACCATTAATTTTCTAAATATTTGGGGATCAGCTATAAGGTCAATGAAGTTACGTTGAATTTACTCTCCTTGTTCTTGATTTCTTCAATTTACCTTTGTACCACATAGACTTTAAAGAAACACTGTGTAGTTCAAAAAATTAAAATGGCATAACCGGGGAGGACAATGAATTGGAGCTTCTGCACTTCCACCACTACCAGGTAGAATGTGATAAAGTATTAATTTGTTACCTGCAGCTGCTGCCTAAACATTAACTTCAAATTAGTTGTGTTTAATGTTAAGCTTACCTTTGTATGGAGAACTTCCTTAAGTTTGACAAAAATTTCCTCTAGCTTGTTTTGCAAGAGGTCCTGCACTAGTCTGTGATAATAAGGATGTAAGTGCTGCTCTTCAAAGATCCTCCAAGTATTTGGATCTTGATAGACTCAATTTGAAATAATATTTTTTTATTAATTAATTAATTTATTGCTCTTAGCCTTCCAAAATCAATTTTATTGGGTAGCACATTCGCGTCATTCAATGGCTCTAAATGTATTTTTACCTGGTAATTATTCCACAGCAAACAAATCAAGATATAACACATCATTCAATGAGTCGTGTGACTAACTAAGAAAAATACTTTTTTGCCAAAAATCGATTTTATTCATCAATGTTATCCCTTTCAAGAGCAATATATCCATTCCAACGATGATATAGCTTCCGTGCTTGTAGAAAGATGTATCTTTTGCCTAAAAATAGGCATTAGTTTCAGCAATTCCTTCTTCATTTGAGCTGAATTTTTTCCTTTGCGAAAATTCTTTTGGAATCAGCGAAAAGCGAGTAGCCACTGGGACGAGGAACTAACTCGAAGTGTTGTTCCTTTGGACGCTTCGGTGGCTACAGTCCGTTTTGATTTTGGAGTGGAGTGATGAATCCTCGTTTTATCCATTGTCACATAATGAAGCAAAAAATCTGGTTTATTACCGTAAGTAAACGCGGCACCCACTTTGTTAGAAGTTTTTCCATGGTCACATATTCATGCATAATTGTAAACACATTGATTTCTGATATCTATACGGCCGCCGCCATCTCCCGTAATGTCAATTTGTGGATTTTTTTGATGTTTCGTGGAGTAACCACCTCAATTGGACAACAGAAAGCTCACCATCATCGGTGGCTGTACGACTACGTTTAAATTCAGCAAAACAATAAGGAAAGATTCTTTTCGATAAAGCAGACTCCGAGTAACACTTTTGAAGCCATTGCAGAGCTTTTACAGTATTTTTTTGCATCAAGAAGCAATGATAAATTGATTTATATCCCTTGTTTTGAAAATAACGAAGCTAGCTTCATTTGAATGAGTGCCACTTTTTTCTGACTAATCGAAATATCATGAAATTTTACATATCGTTTTTCAGTCTTTAGAAAGCTGATAATTCATAAACGTCATATGGATTGGACCATCTATGTGACAGTCACATGACTTATTGAGTAAGTACAGATCAATATTTTATAGTAATACCCCTTAATGCTAATCTTTTAAAATGTATTCGTTCTACCAGTAGTACCTTTTTGGTGTTTAATGTGATAATCAAGTTCACTTGAGAATTTGATCTTCAAAAGAGTTACGTTAAATACTAATTAGTACGAGCTGTATCACTAGCCCCCTATAAAAAAGTGAAAACAAATTCATGGGATGTATCAGCATCCAAGACATTTCCGTATAAATAAATTTTCTCCTTAATGCCTTTTTTATTCAAATTAATTGATTTTATTTTCCATTTTCCTCACTATTTTAGAGGAGAGGTCACCTTTCTTTGAAACATCCTATATATTATAACATTTGAACACATTATGATTTTAATGCTACGATTTTCACTTGATCCCCTCGAAGGGTATAAGAGACAACGCCAGGATGTTCCCTCTACATCACACCTTGAACGTCTTACTAGTTCTTACTTCCTTATTGTCACCTTAATGCCCAACTCACGTTTCCCAGACAACATAAAATCTAATTGAAGTGATGCAGAGGGTGACAAGCAATCAGTTGCTCCTATTGCCATTAAGGTTGCATCTTGTAGACATGAGAAATTTGAAAAAAGAAGTCTGAAAGGATAATAAAATCACCTAGGAAACATAGACATCCAGGTATATTTGTATTTTTACTGTTTGATTTCAAATATATCAAGGTGCAAAGTAATATTAGTATTCTATTGTGGAACATATATTTCAAATAAAATAATAATCAAGCTGAAACGTACCACTAAATGATAAATAGACACTTTCACCACGTTTAAAACATAATTTTAAAAAGCATCAAGAAGAATTGGTTAAAGAAGAAGAAAAATATCATGAGGACTCTTCAAACACAAACAAAATATGCAAAGTGTTGAAAAGAATTGCAAGGCGTGTCTTGCGAGTACTACTATCATTTAAATGATATCATGACTGCTCATGAACATGTTACAAGGGAAATCTCTCCCTGGCTATTGATCTCCCGTTATAATAACGTTACGTGGACCGCGATTGCATCGGATTGAACTTCTGGCAACTACTGTTTATGTAGCCAACTCAAGGGTAAAGTATGTAAACACCGACCTACGATTCCTGAAAACTTGACAAATCGCCTTGAAGCTTGCTGCATTCAAAAACAAAAAGTTCACAGAGATATGCAGAAGTTCAGAATTAGCACTGATGTTCATCGAGGGAACGTTATATTGCTGAAAATAAAATGAAACAATTCTCAAAATGAACTACCAGCTTTACCTTTTTGAAAATAAGATCAAAATAATTAATTCATCACAAAATATCACTGCTTATTGAAATATTGTTAACATAGGAAAGACCTATTTTCAACAATAGTTTTACTGGATTGGTATGAAGATAATAAGCTTTGAAAAGGTGATACTGTTAAAGAATTTTGTGAAACAATGTACGAATATGGGGTCAATATGGGGTCCTAAAAAACGTCCCAACAGCGTTTCCCTTCATCATGACAACGCGCTTGCTGCTAGTCCTTTTTAGACCACAAGCTTCTGATCGCGAAGTCTTCGTATCCGTTTTTAGCAAAAAATTCAATGGCTCTTTCCAATAATAGAAAATGTATTGAGAGGAAAGTTGTAATATTGGAAAGACAGATTCTGTAGTAATTGATTGCTTTATTTCTAATAAAATAATTCTATTGAATGTATCAATCTAAACACGAATAATTTACGAATATCATTAGGAGTATCGTCGTGGCCTCAATAAACACCTGCATTAGTAGAAGATGCAAGAGGTCGAAACATCTACTCATATATTCTCGAAGTGTGAAAGACTACGGAACTCCAGAAGAAAAATATAAATAGTGATAGTGATTTATTGCAACTAGAGCCATACCATATTCTGAACTTGTTAAATGTATTGGGACTAATGGATCAGCTCTAATCACTGAGAACAGCATCCCCAGTAGCTGTAGGAAAAGGGGACACAATAGATATTTTGGACCACAATGTATATAACATAGTAAGCTGTACACACATACAAACATTATCATTTTATAAATGGATATTTTTTTCATTCTGAACGTGATCGATAGCTAATGATTCGGCAGTAAATATTAAGCAGTGAAGTTATAATTTACATTAGTGACTGAATAGTTTGAATGAATATGCCACATCCATCACCAGTATATGATGTTGATTCATCAGTTCACATTTTATATTAAGATTCCATTAAGATATTATTAAATGTATCGATTGTGACGCCTATGACAACCGAAATAAAAATTATTGTTTTTTATATGTTTCAAATATCGTTGATGTAGTTATGTTAAATAAAGTTTCAGAAAAACAAAACATTCCGAATATGAAATTGTTGTTCTGGCATAATAATTTTCTATTTAAAATTAGGCAACATTACACGAATGTAACCCAGACAGAGATACAACCTCTTGTGTTGGGAACCATTAGGATCTGTGCATCATCTAGTTAAATGATATAAAGTGTCACTTATTTTACCCTTAATTAATATGAATGTGACTGTGAAGAATCATAAAATAACCTAACTTCAATTTATTATTGTATTCGTTTAGATTTATTGTACACTGACCGCTCGTAATGGGAACCAACGTTATAGTTAAGCTATTCCATGGGTCCCTTAGACAGTTCCATTAACGTATCAAATTACTTACATTTATTTTATATTGAAGTGACTCTAACGACCATAAATATAATTATTCATAGCTTTTGTGTTCATTAGGATTTTGGTTTTCAAATCGGTTTGTAAACAGATATGAGGTTCTAAACAGTTCGGTATTCGTCGAGTACGGTAGTCGGATTATTGAAACCAAGTTTATTTAATAATTTTCTTGCTCAATAAATGGTTTTTTACAAAGAAGTTTTAATGTTTTATCATTGGTTAGCCCGAAGATACATTACAATTGTTCCTATAGTATATGAGGAGTATATGCTTCAAATTTACACATAAGATAGCTATTGTCACTTTTAACGAATCTACGAGGTGTACAGAACCAAAACTACTTTATTAGATGCAAATTACAGGTACTAGACATGATTTTATATGACTTAAATTACTTTTATCCAAAATGTATGCCCAAAAGAGCTGATTAGGATAAACGTATGTCAAAAAAACGCTATCTAATTACTTTATCCAATAACTTGAACTATAATGATGTTTTTAATGTGAATTTGTAAAAATTTTTTTGACAAACTCCACGTTGAATTCACACTATGAGATATTTTTCAAAAAATGTCTATATTTGATTCGCTATTTTGTACCAAAAAATATATTTTTATTTTTCGTTCTTGTGACGTTCAAAATTTGAAACATGAATAATTATTTGTTTAATAGTAGTGAGTTGTAACTATCTCTGATAATTCCACAAATGTCAACTTGAAATATCACGATTTTTCAGTATCTTCATTGAATTTTCTCCTACACTACCACACTTCCGTTTGTACATTTTAGTCGTCGGCTGAAGTGGAAAACCGTGTCGAATATAGTAATTCAAACAAAAGAAATATCTCTTTTCCCAATTTTTAGTTTCATTTTTTGATTAATTGTGAAAGTAGCTTACTATAACTCATTTAATGTAAAATTTTGGTATAATGTAACCACAAAGACATAGTTTTGCATTCAAAGCAGAGTAAGACACATAGTTTGCTTTAAACAAAAAATAAGTCACGTCAAGGCAAGTGTTTATTGCTATAACGAATTTGTTTGATGATACAAAGTACCATAAAAAAAAGATTTGATTGAATTACACATTTCATACGGCAAAATAATTCATGTCAATATATCGAGGTGGAATTTGTGACCACGGGACAGTATTAGTTTTAGCAGTTTATGTAAATGGTAAATTTTGATTTCCTTGTTTTTAATATGTTTTTGTACAATATCAATTTGTTAGAGATTGGAATTTTTTTCTGTGTCAAGCCGATCATAGATGTACCTCATCTTATATTCAATATCTGTTTGATACAAATAATGTCCAAAATTGTTGATTCCCCTCCTCCTTAATCTCGAGCGAATGGTGAAATAGTGAGTAAAAGTTGTATAAATGGGTGAAGTAGAAATGTTAGACATGACGTTTGAAAGTGATGATTCAATGTTAAGTCAGCGTCAGATGTGTTATACAAAATTCGTTTTAAAAGATATGGAGGATACGAGTTTTCATAAAAAAATTTGTGTATGAAATATTCAAGTGAACATTACTAAATAGGGATATTACATCCAATCCTAATAATACATATCAAAAATCACCGAAAATCTTAATCAATTATTTCCCAGACGATAAATACATAAGTATTCGAAAGCTCGGAAAATATATTAAAGTTAGTCCACTCTGGTGTTTCGTTGCCACGTTCCCACACGCAACGAAATACCCATTTTTTCTCATTGATTCCCTTACTTGTTGGAACTTTACAGAGAAAATGAAAACCTGAAACAAAAAAATATAAAATGATCAAAATAGAAAATAAAAATAATATGTTTCCTAGTGGTTATATTTATAAAGATACGTATTAATATTATTCGTGTTTCGTTTTTGTTCCAATTTTGTTATTACCACATGTAATATACGAACTTGGATTCACCTTCGAGACATTTTATTATGACTTTCAAAAGAAAAAATATTAAGGAAAGTGCGTCGAACATATTACATACCTCCAAAGTTTTTATCGTTCTTGCTTATAGCAGCTACTGAAGTCGTTCAACAAAAACAAAAACTTTTGCTATGATTGAGTTTCAAAAGTATTTTATTCAAGATCCTTTCTACTGATTAATATTCTGAAGTTATTTCTTAGAATCTTATATGTATACATAGTGTCACAGAGTATATTTCCTATGAATTCTTGAAAAAAAGGTTTTACAAATTTAGTCGATCATATTGATGGTCTGTTGAATAGTACAATGAATAATAGTTTGTCTAAAGAAAAGTAACTATAAATGGGACAATAGAATTTGTAATACTTAAGTTTATAGTGATCAAAAATATCATTTTTCTACGACCATGCGTTTTAACCCACTTTTCCGCACGCATTTTAGTTTTGAAAGTATCACTTTCCCACGGGAAAGTAGAATTATGCTAATTTTGACCTTATTAGATAGTTTTTTACTTCTGAGATTATAACTATTGTTACTACAGGTAAATAAATATTCACGAAATAGTCCATCAAATAAAATTTAAACGTTTCCTAACTTTTTGTAACATTTTCAATTTTTTGAAAATATAAAATAATAAAGATATTTTTTATATAACCATGTAATTCTTACTAAAACGTCAAAGTTGTTCAAAACGTCTTGGAAGTGACCGAATAAGTGCAATCTTCTTCTAAATTGAACCACATTAAACCGAATCCGTTACAATAATATTAATGGATTCATCCGACCAGGAACTTCCCAAAGCCATTTTGAAGGCTGCAAATGAAACTAATTCCGAGTTGTTACCTGCCAAATGACTTAAAACCGTTGCCGTCACCGTCATCTTTATGCGACCTGCAACCGATGCCATCCTCTTCGACGTCATCTACCTTCCAGTTGAATCCAACTGAACCGCCAATTCTTACTAGTCTACAGAATAGAACAAATTGTGTACTTGCTAGGAAAATAACTATTTGATCACTCTAAAAAAGCATGACTGCTTGATTTATTTATAATTCACTTAGAAAGCACTCCGCGCTTTTTACATTGTAATGGTATATTTTATCAATCAAGCTACTGTTATTTGCAGATTAATTTTCTGACTTTTTGATTGATTTTCTATTTAAGTTCGTAGCTCATCCAAGTGGGTAAAATTTGCGTCTGCTACTGTCCCTTAATATGTGGTTCTCAAGCTCTCTGTTGGACATACCGCGCTTTTCTTGGATTATCAAATTTGATAATGCGCATGTCTGAGCCATGTCCCTTGGTAATTAGCACAAAGCAATACCAGAAATAGGATTTTTCGGAAATCACCATCCGTGGTGGATATATAATTTCTATTTTATACATATGTACTTGTATAAAAACATACATATATAAGAACTGCAAAAACTTCGGCAGTGAATACACGAGTGAATGACGTGCAAATAATGATGTGACATTGAATCCCTCGTTTCTGAGTTATAGGCCTGTAAAGTTGCGAAATCCGAACTAATATTCAAATATATTTTCCAAATTATGCATTCGAACATTTTGAATTTTTAAGACAGAGCAGTTAGTAGTTATATGAAGGATTTTTTTTTTATTTTTAAATGAATTTATCTACAATAAAAATTCGATTTATTTTTGTATAAGTTGAGGTAGGAATGTCTTTATTCGGCTTTATGCATTTTTCGATTACTTTCAATTCATTATTTGCTATTTTACTTAGTGGAGGTAGTAACACACGGTTTTTAAATTTTTTTTTTGAGTTTACATTTTTGTTTGTTGTTACATTTCAAGAGAATTCATTGGAAGAACCCCTCCCTAAACTGATCCACCCCTATTTTCTAATATTCTGGCTTATATGAACTTTTTCTATAATTGAATCGAGTAGTAATTCTTTCAATCATGAATCATACATTTTTCAAATACGTGGGCCGTTTTTTTTTCAACTTCCGATTGCTCCGTGCAGATGCTACGCGTGCTGAAGAGAGCGGGCATGTGCTGTAGACGACTACAATACACATTCTGCCGTTTTTTACATTCAGGTGTCAGTTGGCGTTGGGCTACAGCCACGTAAACATATTCGCCATCATTGATGCTCCCGCCAAATGTGAATTGTGAAGTGTGATTCGTTTTCTACAGGCTGAAGGCTTCAGAAATCCATCGCAGAATGAGTCGTATGTATGGGGAAAACTTCATGGGTGATTGGGGTCGAAAGTTTGAAGATGACCGTAATAATGTGCATGATGAAGGAGGCTAACGACACAAATCTGTCGTTTCAGATGACCCGGTTCAACAAGTTGACAGAATGGTTGAAGAAAACCGCAGATTCACCATTACTGCATTGTCTACGGAATTACCAGAAGTTTCAAGGTCTGTTATTGAAGGGTTGGGCTACATTGGCGGCAATTTTCTATAAAGAGGGTATTGAAAAGCTTGTCTACAGATATGACAAATGTCTCAATCTATTCGGTGATTATGTCGAAAAGTAACCGTAAGTGTACCAATCATTTGGTAATAAAATTATTGTTTCATATGAACTTATTTTATTTTCAATCTATCGGAGGTTGAAAAAAAACGGCCCTCATATATACCTACACGTTTTTCAACAAAAATATCCTTCTTCATTTTTCCACGGTCAATTGTGGTGCAACGAGTGAATTAAATTTATTTGCCAGTGATTTCCAATTATTTAGGCCTAAAATTTTGTTAATTGTTCCACATCTTAATACATAATCACTTTCCATTTCATGCATATGCACATTTTAGCAAGTTATCATCTTCAGCGTGAAATCGTTAACATGGTTATAAGCCTGAAGACGATAATTTGGTTATCGAAATGTGCATCAGACAGTGTTGTTCTGAGTGTTGGTGCAGTGATAGTGTAAACAGTATGTTCAGTATGCATATCAACAATGGTTAGAAAAATTCCAATCTAGTTATGAAATTATTTTATTATCGGTCTTTTAATACATTGAATAAGTAGGGCAGCAAATTCCAAAGTGGTGACAAAAGCAGGTAATACCTTTGTGATGTATCAACTAAATTACCCAACAAGCTATGGGTCTTTGAAGATGGATATCAGCATTTGCAAGTATAACCTTCCTTTCCCAAGTAGAGACTCTTTTTCGGGAAGTGGTATTCGGCATCATTGAAGTATATGAATAACTGATAATGGGGTGACAAATCAATAATTAATTGAGATAGATAAGACTGGGACTTGTCTATGGAATTCCCAGATAATGGGGTTCTATTTGTTGGTTTGTTGTGGTGCACCGATTGAATCCTTTGTTGAGCTCCCAACCTGGTAGCTGTTGAACCAAGAAAAAAAATAAAACAACGAAAGAAACGGAAACACAGCAACTTATGAAGGAACGAGTAGGTAGAACAGATTTGATTCAAAAGGAGCTTATGCTCTAACATATAAGAAAAACTGATTTTATATATATTTTTTAAATATAACCAAACAAGAATCTGGTCTATTCTATTCGTTGTATTCCCCTAATAAATAAAAAATACAAGTTTAAACGAAAACTATTATACAAAATTTGCTTAAACAAAAAGAAATTAATAAAGATAACTGGAATTTCGTGAGCACTTAAATATAAAAAGCAAAGTTGAGAAGATATTTAAAAAACTGAATTTAACCATATTTGTTGTAGAAACAAACACATAGAGGACAATTTGAAATACATACTGAGGTTATACTAAGTTAACAAATTAATTTCTTCGAAAACTCGAATGTAAGAATTAAAATAGAAGTGACTACTGAGCCACAATACGTGATCAAAGGATATATTCTAAATATTTGATAAAAAAACGTAGCATATCACACAAGTGTGGAAAAATTCAAGAGAAGAATAATTTTATGTATTAGGTTTAGTGACCAATGTTGAGCTAGCTACAGATCGCTGATACACCGAAGTCGGTTGCCACAATTATTTGCATCGTTTAGAATTCGAACACAAAGTTCATCTATGTTTTAGAAGTATCACTATATCTACACCATGTGATTTCGTCTCTTGTGTCTGTGAAATCACAATTAATAGGAAGTACCTTTGCTTGGGAGGAATATTTTATCGCACCTGAGAAACAATGCATACTTTTTTCATACAACTTATGTAGTTACCAGGATATGTTGTGATGATAAATAATCATAACCATTATGAATCGAATGGCTTATAATATTTTCCAGTCATTTGATTTTGATATTTAATTATTTACTGGAATAAATTTTAATTTTCCGTTTAAGTACGATATAACATAAACAATTAATTTACTAATAGAAATTATAGTCATCACCAAATCTCATGGTAAACATGTAACCACAAATTTATAAGTCAATCAGAAAAATCTCAACTAATTTTGATAAATACTGTGTGTACATAGTTATTATATCATTTATTTTCCTGGCACAGTATAAAATTTTAAGATCGTTTTTTGTTTTGCTATAAAACTATCTATAAAGTATAGCATTATTATTACACCCATGAGTGTTTCTTTTTCTCATTAATTTATATGAATGTGAAGATTAGTATGAATTTATAACTTTAAGTGAAATATTGAAGAGTATTGTCGATAGTTTCCTCAAGAAAATTGCTAATAGGTTCGAGTTATTTAATAAATGAGTAGCTGGCTCGTTTATTTCCGTAATCATAATATTGAACTACTCACGTTCAGCCTTGAAGATCGACGCTCCCTACCTTACATTTACCTTTTCAGAAATGATATCACTACGACAACCACTTTTTTGTTTTATCATTAATTGGAAAAAATGTGTTGTCAAGTTTCTGTAGATTCCTTAATGCAATGACATTCTCAAGAAAGGTCGGAAGAAAAACTCGATTTTTATGTAATGAATTTGAATGATTATTGAAAAAATAATTTAGCTGAATGTTATCAGTTTTGAGAAGGGTTGCCCGTTGAAAGATTTTTCCATAATTTTTGTCTTCTAGACTAGATCTAGACATTTCGCTAGTTTTTTTCTATAAAATTTTATCAATTTTTCAAAAACTGGAACAATAATAGTCAGATTTCTTCCTTTTTCTTAATCTAGACAATTCCCCTGTTCATTTTTCTTGTTTAATATGCCTATTATATCGCTGCATTTCACTGCAATGTTTGCGTGGCGTATTGAGCACCTACCTTCCTATGGTGATTTGTCGCGAAAAATTCTATTCTTTTATCGTCCATGTTACTAATGTACTAGTTTAATTCCTTTTTATCCAACATAATCACATATTGAAGTTTTCTACATTGCATCTTTTTATTATGTCCAGTAGGGTTTTTCAGTTTTTTTAACGGAATACTTTCATTTCGGTTGCCTCTAGTTACTTGGTTACAGTGGAGTTTTTGATTTGGTTTATTTTTAATGTTAGTATTTCTCCATGACAATCTATTTTTGTTACCTTTATTGTCTGTTCTCTAAATCCACCTTAAAGTCACTATAGCCTAATATTTCTAAATACTTGAAACGTCTTCGTTCAAACAATTAATTTCATGTCTATATGATGCAATGACAAATATTAAATTACATCTCCGAAGAACTTAATCTCGATGGACTTTTTTGTCCATATTGACATTTATGACGTATATCGTAATTGCAAGTAGAAAATCATAGATAGTTAACGAGATTTAAAAAATAGAATGAAGACGCACACACACACACGTTTCTCGAATTTCATTTTCTTTTAGACCTCTTGATATATTTTTCTGATAAATTATATTAATCTTAGTTTTTTTTTAAGTAAATATCATGTTTTCGTAAGACTTCTATATTCAACATGATAAGACTATTTCAGAAATGAACAAGTCCTTTTTCTCTTTATGTATCCATGAACAATTTTAACTACGACTATTTTGGTGACCACCTTATATGGCATCGTCAATTTATCCAAGCTTAAGAATGTTATTGTCACCTATTCGGTATTATTTACGTAGCCTTGGTTGATTGAAGTTTATCCAAACTTGAACCTGTGATCTTCCTCTCATGTTACATCCTCTCATTATATCTCGGAAAATCTTGGATAAGCTTCTATAGAATGAACACGTTCAGAGTGCTGCTAGTGAAAGACTTCGATCGCGTGCAGAAGTTTCGTTGGTTAAAAGTAAGGTTATATCTCTAAAATACAACGTTAGAAATATGTGATGAATGTAAGACCCATAACATAACGTATAAAGCGTCAGTCGGCGTACTAACTGGAGTTATGAGAACGTGCCAAACTGCAGCACTAAAAGTAATCATAAATCCCGTGAATATTAATATTTTAATTGATAGGTTAGACTATGAGGGCATACTCACGGCAGCTATGGGTATCAAACATCCCAAAAGTCATCAGCATCAAATACTACTCTGATGAATCAAAAACAATGACCAAATAATTCTGTGTAGACGCCTTTAAAGTGGAAATACTATATCTAAGTATAGCGATCCATTCTGTCAGTCACATTGCTTTAAAAGTATTGAGATCTTGGGCCACCAAAGCAAAATTATTCTTTAGGAAGCTCTCTATGGTATTGGATAAGAAAAATATGAGAGGGATTCACTCTGGTCAGAACTGGATATACCTAAAAACTTCATTGGCAATTTTGATATTGCAAGATCCAAAAAATATCTGGATGTTAATATCTCTTTGGTACACTCTCTTTATTCAATCTTATTTCATATCTAACAATAGTCTATGTTTGGATTTTAGTAATCTTGGAACCAACAATATCTAATAAATTATTGTTTATCAAGAGCATTGCAATCACTAATGGAACAGAAGAGATAATCAACAAAAAACTGAAGAAAATACATGATCATTGTTGGTATGCAATGGAGATTATTCAAAACCTCCACGTGCTTAATTGAGAAATCATTAGAAACCTCAGAATAAATTTATATCTTAATATGCTGGTCTCCTTTTAACCCACAAGCTATGACCATATATACATGCAGAAAGTTATACATCTTTCAAAATCTGTAGAAACCGCAATGATCATTACAATCTGCGTTATCAGATAATACAAGGAATGTTGTTAGTATTTTTTTTGTGACATCTTCTGTTCGGATTAAATTCCATTCATAGTTTACGTATTTCTATTAACTTATAGTTCAACCAGGTGATTTTGAGTTACTTGAAACTGACCTATTAATCAGAGAATCTACCAAGAGAATGATGAGATATTCACGTATCATCATAATAGTTTAGGATGCTACTGGAGTTCAGAAGGTAGTACAATCTATATGGTATTTTATATCTTGATAAAATGCCAGACCCTGTTTTTTAGGAAGACAACGTCAAACCAAATGTTGTTAGATAATACTTCAGTGATCAACACCACATCAACCGTTCACCGTAACCAATAGCAGGATGTTGAATTTACAGCAACCCTAACTTATAATTTATAATTATAATATAATGATTTAGTCACTCTAAGTTATTATAAATTATACAAACGGCGCTGAAATGTGATCGTTTATTGAGTAAACAGCACCATAAGAAATGTGGAAAATTGGGTGATTATATATGGGATTTTTCTTCCTGAAATATATACTGTCAACAAAGCGGTAGCTTTAGGAAATAACAAAAATACTTTGTTTTATATTTTCTATAGAATTATACGTTCTTTCCACTCTTCATATAGCAACTACATGTTTGTCTTCGTTCATATGTACATATTTTAAAAGGAAATCTTCGTCTGGTATTTATTGTATTGATTGATAAGCTCTTTTCCGATGGGAATCTGACAAACGAAATAAATTTATTTTTCCATTTCTTACCTTTTTCGAGATTATATATATATATATATATATATATATATATATATATATATATAATGGCAGTGACTATTGTTGCGAGCTTGTCCACAACATGGTCCGTGAAGCCGGTCCTACTCTGATTGAAGGAAGAGTCGCGGATGCCGTGGTTCAAGAAAACATTTAATATTGTTAATTCACATGTTTTTATGTACAGTGGTAATTTGTTAATAAAATTTTCATACAACCAATTTCTAAGAAGGTCTTTTTGTTTGGTGGTTTAATTACTAGAATAGAATTATTCGAGAAATTTTTAATAGTAAAATACTGGCTTGCTTACCAACTAGTCAGTAAATAATCTGATGTCATATCGAACACATCGGCATAGACAAGTAAATGGTTTGACTAAATAAATGAATATGTTAAGAATTAGAGTGTTTACTAATAAGTCTCTAGTATATAGTTTAGTGAATAGTTTAGTGTACCTCGTGTAAGTGTATAAATAAATGGAGTAAGTAAGAAACGTGTGTATTGATTCACCTCACCGTGAAAAATAGTTTAAATAGGGTTGTAGGGTGTAGGGTTATTTGAATACATACTGACGTGAAAATGGCTAAGAGATTAAGTGACCGGGAACTAACAGAACTAGAAGCAGAATTGGAGAATTGAGGGTTGGTAACATCCGGTAAGAAGAGTGAATTAGTTGAAAGATTCAAACTGGCACTGATAACGGATGGTTTTGAACGATTGACGATATTATGGCTAATGTTGACGAGAAAATTTCAATGATGGAAAACAATATTTCGGCTAATATGAATGATTGCGACTATTGAGAACGATATTTCTACCATGCAGATCGATATAAATGCCAAGATTTTATCATTAACAATTGACATTGCAGCTGACGTCAAAAATGAAATCTTATCCTTAAAACTGGATAACGAGAATGAAATGACAACGATAGAAAATCAGACTAATGAGAAAAATATTGCAAAAAATATCCCAGCAGGAGAAAACAAAATCTAATATATTAAATCCTGCAATCTACGAGAATAACTCAGTTGTAGTTTTGCCCGAGTCAAAGCCCCAACGGTAAGACATCTTGGTACAAATTACGTTAAACAATTCGAAGTAGCCGCTACAGTTAATAATTGACCCAATAGAGAAAAAGCAGGGAACTTTACTATCATACTGCTAGGAGACGATTTAGATGTAATGCAGTCGATATCTCTTGAAAACCGATTAGTTTGAATAGCTGAAGGGATTGGATATGCGAACATTTAGAACACATGTACTAATCTCAGCTGAAAAACAAAAGGCAGAAGCATGACGAAACTCTTCAAGAGTACGAGATATACAAGGCTCGACCTGTCCGATTCCCATCCAATGGGCACCTAGGCATTCATTGATGGTCTGCTTCTTCTAGTCCATCCGAAAACTTTGGTAGATAGATTAACAAAAAGCCAAAAGAGAGCAAATTTCGGAATTATGTTAAGCCAGGGCAAGTAGTCAGTTCACAGGGATAACAAGAGCGGGTCGCCCACAAGGAGCCGCACCGATCCAGGACCTTAACATTATCTGTTATTACTGTGGTCACCAAACAGTCGATTGTTCTCATCGTAACAAGGAGAAATCTAGGAAATTGTAGTCTCTAGAACTACCATGGTCAATCACAAATGGTAACCTACAAGGATCAAACAAGATCCCCACCCAAAAATTATTCGGAATGGAAGGAAGGAAATCGGTTGCCTATCTAGCAAGAAGTGTCAATATTTTCAACGGCATATTCTGCTCAGTTGATTTCCTTTGCCCTGAAAGAGGCCTGTTACAAACCATCCTTCAAAACGATGATTATTCCGAGAAAAGAAGACATCTAGTCATTCCAAAGACGACAGTAGCCGCGGTACTAGAGAAGTTACACTACAGTCCATCGGGAGGTCACCTAGGAGTGAAGAAAACCCTTCAGTGAGATCTCATTGGATGAACAGCTCCGACGATGTAAAGTGCTGGTGTAAGAAATGTACCATCTGTTCTTCGAGTAATGGAACACATCGCAAGAGCGAGGTACCTATGAAACAGTATAATATTGGAAGCCTTCTTGAAAAAATTACTTTAGATATTGCTGTACATTTTCAACAACAACAAAATTCGAGAGTCATGTGTTGTAGAAAATATATGACCAGCTAGAAATGAAAATTAGTCGTTTTCAGCAACCAAAGAGATTGGGATCAATACTTATACCTATTTGAAATGACTTATTATTACTGCTATTAATGCATCCACCGGTGAACTACCTGTGAAAATTCTGTTTGGATGTGAAATGAGACTTTTGCTATCGGCTTAAAGAAGGCCTAGCGGGAGAAGATTATGGGATCCAATTGAGGAGAAGAATGGAAGACAATCAAGAATTGGTATGGTTGCACAACCCGACAAGGAGAAAGGGTCTCTCCCCAAAATTACAAAAATCTTGGATCTTCCAAACTTCATCAAGAGAAAAATCAATGATATTATCTAGCTCATAAGCAAGATCCCCAATGGAAAACCTTTTATGAATTACTTCGCAATCTTATCATCTCATCTGATTCTTTTCATTATATGAGACTCGATCAGCTAACTTCCAGCATTTAAGTAGTTCCATTCAAAATTCCCTTTAGCAAATAACCAAGAACTTTTTGTAGGTATTCTCTTGAATTAATGATATTGAGAAGAATAAATTACTAATATATATCATATTAATTTATTCAAATATACTAATTCCAAATTCAGCAATAAGTATAAAACCGGTTTAGGAAATTAAAAATCCTTCTCTTTTTTGTGTAGAATTCTCAACTCCTTATTTATCGGTAATCAAACTTCTGAACTATTAGTAAAGAAGAATTAATTGATGCATATCATACAAATTATACTTACTAGTAATTTCCAAGCAGAAAACATAAGGTTTTATTATTGAATTTCATATTTGGAGTTTGTAACTACGGACGTTAAAATGATTGTTAAGGTTCGAATATATATCATACAAGAAACTTCTGTCCGATGCGATACGAGTCTTAAGTTGTGATATAAAACCTCGAAGCTCGAGGGAGATTCTATATTTCATAAGAGGCCTGTAAAGTTATTTTGGACAAACTTTTCTAATAAAATCCCTCGGTTTCCAAATGAAACCTTTGAATCTCTAATTTCAGTCTGTTTCGATAAATTCTGAAATTCATAAAATAGAATTATGAATTTTAGTCAAATTCTTTTTGATCATCAACTTTTTGTAGCGACGTAATTACAACGGAGAAAACTCGCATCTCGACCCTCTAATAAGAATCTTTTAAATTGAGTTATATGTACTTTATGCCTGTGCTGGACATTCCATCAACCAAAAGTAAAAAAACTTTATACCTACCGCCACAATCGACATTCTCTTAAGGCACTTTGGGTAGTAGTTATAATTTTTATTTTAAATAAACTTTTCTAATAAAATCCCTTGTTTCCAAATGAAACCTTTAAATCTCTAGGCTCTTGGGGAGGTATTTATCACCTCTATGGTGATACGATCATCTGAAGAAGTTAGCAAAGAACAACTATGTGAAACTTGTTTGAGCCCCTAAATATTATAGTATCCCGGGAAATGAACAGGCAGACGGTTTAGTGAAATGTATTGTCAGGAGTACGTTGCAAGATTTCCCAATTACCGTATGATGTCAGCAAAACTCTAATGGACATAAGAGCAGGTGACAGCCTTTTGAAAAGGTAGCGGAGGCTCATTCAAGGTACTTGGGAACTATTTCACCCAGCTGGGAAGAAAACAATTAGGGCTGATCATCGGGATTACTGATCAGCAAAGCATCATCAATGAATGAAGTACTTCCGGCAGGATTACCCAAATTTCTATTCTTCATTTTCGAAATTAGTAGAGAACATTGTGAAAATCTTATTGAAATGAGAGATAATATCATACACAACGGAACTATGTCTGTACTGAAAATACAATTCGATATCTACGAAGGATATATGATATAATCTGTAAAACAAACACTTTTTCGATCACAGAAATATTGGATGACAGCTATATTTTGTTGAATTTTCCTTTTATTAATATTATATATACAAGGATATATTGATATCTAGTTAGCCTAGACCAGTTCCATGCATAAAAAAAATATTGCGTTACCATAGCAACGAATAATAAATTATTAGAAGTGTTAGTGTAAAGTTTGACGTCAAAAAAGTAAGAAATACTTTCGCAATAAATTAAAAGAGAAAACATGTCAACCGAAATTGTGGAAATGGAGTATCGAGCCATCATCAAATACCTGTATTTAAAAGGGTTAAGAGGTAAGCAGTTTTATGAAGATATGTTTAATACCCTTGGTGATCAATGTTTGAAAAATTGGTCTGTAAGCTTCAAAAAAAATTTTCCATTGAAGATGATAACAGATCGGGAATTTCAGTTTCTGTGTCAGTCCCCGAAAATATTGATGCAGTTCATGACATGATTTTATCATGGGCTAAAACAGATAACTGAAGCATCGAATATAGCTCACGTCAATTTGGATATGAGAAAAATTGCTGCAAAATTAATACCTAACCAGAAGCGTGCAAGGGTAGAAGCATCGCGTTCGATCTGTGCTCGATTTAAAAATGGCGACTCTCTTGTTCTCCAAGACCTAAGAAGTTTCGTGTCTAAAAATCTGGTGGAAAAGTTCTTGCTTCAGTTTTTTTGGGATTGCCATGGAGTAATCATGATTGATTTCCTGGATAAGGGTAGAACAATAACTGGAGATTACAATTTGACATTACTGACCACTTTACTCTACTCTAATTCAAAAGAAAAGACGCGGAAAGCTATCCAAAGGTGTTTTGTTTTTTTTAGGACAACTCCACTGCATACAAATTTCATGTAGCCATGCAAAAAATTTGTGATTTAGGGTTTGAATTACTAGAACACCCCCCTTATTCACTAGATTTGGCTCCGTCCGACTATCACCTCTTTCTTTAACTGAAAAAAAAATTTAAAAGGTCTTAAATATTCTTCCAACGAGGAGGTAATAAAAGCTGTGGAGGTATGGTTTACAGAGCAAGAAGAAACATTGTTTTTGAAAGATACGTTGCAGGTTCGCTGTAATAAATGTATCCAAATTAGATGAGAATATATTGAGTAATAAAATATTTTAATATTGATTTTGTCTGGTTCTATAGTAGGCTAAGAATTTTTCAATATATGTTTCATACTCAAATTTATCATTGATTTACATTTGTAATGTATGTATGTTGAAATTTTTACGTGTACACCTCCATCGTTTTTGAATAGTTATAACATTGAAATTCCTGCTGTGATAATCATTTGAAATTCGTCCAATAACTCTTAACTAGTAATTTCTTCGTGAACGTTTCAAGATATTATTTGTTCATTATAACCTTTGAAATAAGAATTAACGTAACCTAATTCTGATAAAACATATTGAAACTACGCTACGATCTCCAATTATTCGATTTCTATACTACGCTCATGCATCAAAACTTCTACCTACTTTAGTTTTATATTAATGGCATGCCCGTGACATGCACCAACATAATAATTAAGAATTCACTGTTACCATATTCTATTTCACATCACATTTCTACTAATAAGGGTGTTCTGGGACTCTCTTACGTGAAAATAATGTTGTAATATATAAAAATTTTTTCATATGATCCCTTATTTCTGAGTTATCCTCCTTTGAAGTTGCGAAACCAGAACTTATATTTGAGTATATTCTCTAAATTACACATTAAAACATAATGAACTTTCAATGGATAATTACCTATATCCATGTAGTATGTTTGACGGAAAAAATAATTCTATACTACTATGTGAAGGCCAGGGGCGGCTCATGACCAATGATTAACAATCCGTAACTTTCATGGTGACAACCTGTATAATCTAAAGATACCAAAAATAAATATATAAAGAAGTACTCTTTGTTTAACTCGATAAAATTCATGCTTTAGGAGATATGTAGATTTTCAGATCGTTTTTCGCCATCTAGATAAACAACCAGATAGTGGATAATACTAAGTACTATTTTCTGATGAAGGGGGTTTCACACGAGACGGTTTAATTAATTCCCATAATTTACATTTATGGTCCGTTGAAAATACTCACGTTACAATTTAAACAAAAAATCCACATCGATTTTGTATTAATGTATGGACTGCTATAGTGGGTAATAATTTAGTTATTTTGTGATAATAACCTGAATGGTCACCACGTCTCCCTAAATTAAGTACAATCGATTCTGTTTTCTGGGGATATCTTAAAAGCTTTGTATATACAACACCGGTAAACAAAATGAACAAAATTATTGATGGAATTAACTTTCATTGTGACGCTATAAGGCAGAATTTTTGAATGACCTCACGGAAATATTCCCCATAGATGTAGAAGTGCAAGGTGCATACGAACATTTATTAATGTAAGAAACACGTTGTTCGATAGTGTGCACTTCAATGAGAAATTTTTGATTTTGTTTTAATACCTCCTGTAAGTATTTTCGATAAATAATCATTACATTTTTATAATAGTTTTCTTCTCTTTATGGAGATCAGTTTCCTTTGCATGTACAACGATATAAAAATCTACATACCTCCTAAACCATAAATTTTATCGAGTTAAACCAAGAGTACCTTTCTGTTAAAAAGTCGATTGAAAAATAAATTTTTGCCATGTTTAGGTTGTAAAGGTTGTCCCTGTGAAAGTTACGGATTGTAATCATTCTTAATATAATTAATATAATTGAATATTAGTTCTGGTTCACAACTTCAAATCCCTATAACTCAGAAACAAGGGGTCGTATGAGAATTTTTTCAATGTCACAGCATCATTTTCACGTCATTCAGGAGTGAGTAACTCCTGAATTTTTTGCATCAAATCTCGGAGCACCCTGTACAGAAAATCTCATGTGCATTAACTATATAATATCCATATTTATTATTATTAGAAAAAATAAGGAGGTAGAAGAATGTTCGCCCTTTTTTATTAAACTCTCACAACGCTACAAAACGTACCACTTCAATTACAATCTATTTTTTTGAACCGTAAAAACAATCTCCGACTTGGAAATAGTAAAATATAAAATCGTCCAATTTTCTGGACTGCTTATTTTTAAATTCTTCCATTTTCCTCAATCACTTTAATAATTACAAGATGTAATTAGAATGCTGGAGAAAATGCTTCAGTTACGCCTTTTCTTATCGCTACTAAAAGAACTGAAATCACTGGAATTGCTTGAAAATTGCTTTAGCCTTGACTGTGATTCTGTACAGATGAGATTAAATAAAGTAATTAGGTTAGAATACAGCCTTATTGCTTTGTTTTTTTAGATAATTCACTGAACCAGTAAAATTTCTCGATTATTTAAAACAGAAAGATCATTAGATAATAACTTGAGATTCATTTAGTTATTGGTGTGAACTATATGTAACTCATTCGATACACAGTTTTATCAGGAAAGTAACAAAAATCCATAGATAGAACAAAAAATTTGTACTCTGCACTCAAAATATCATGCCGCCTCCAAAGTCAACTTCAACACGCTATCCAACAGTCGACAAATCGACATAATTTCTTACGAGTATTCTTAAAATAGTAGAAGCGTTTGGCAAACGGATTCTAATGAGGAAGTACTTCTAAAGAAGTACCGGTAGTGATTCCTACTGTTTAGTCTGTGTACGTATCTAGCAGCTTTCTTTTGCAGTTTGACGATTCACTCAAATTGACTCGCCCAATACGTACTACCTCAGAAGGGCATATCAGAGATCCGACTCAAAAAAAGGGAATAATAAACTGTTATAGAGGTTGATGAGTTTAGTTCCTTGGAAATTGGTGTTATTTAGTAGAAGATATCTTTATATCAAAACACATTTGTTTTAGAAACGTGACATTTGAATCGCACCTTGCTTTAAGTGTGATTAGGTAACTAGGTATGGTCCTATTAAGTACTGCGACATCAGGGCTGCTTCAAGAGAAACTAGTATAACTA
Source organism: Diorhabda elongata (assembly GCA_026230145.1). Classification (NCBI taxonomy): domain Eukaryota; kingdom Metazoa; phylum Arthropoda; class Insecta; order Coleoptera; family Chrysomelidae; genus Diorhabda; species Diorhabda elongata. The sequence goes on from CM047926.1 coordinate 42,243,923, forward strand.
ATGGACGTACCTACCGCTGATTTATAATTAGGTAATATCGTTGATAGAGAGGAGAAACAAAATAGGGCCTAGTAGTGAGCCTTGAGGCACTCCACATTCTATTGGTTCGCAAGAAGACATCATTATATCAACACTTATAGGTGCTCCCATAAAACCGTAGTACTACAAATTTAATAATCAGATTATTATGATTTACACAGTGGAAAGCCTTAGAAAAACCAAAGAAAGTTGCCGCATTGCAGTGAATATCCCAAAACAAATGTAAGAACGTAAGCATATAAGAACAAAGTAGCATACAAAACATAAACAAATGGGAAAATATATAAAAAATGTAATGTATAACTCGACCAGTGTAGCTTGAGACTTTGGATGCGCAATAGTCATGCGGGTCGTATAATATGCGCCAGTAAGCCGGTTCACCTCGCAGCTATTCCAGTGCCGTAGCAAAAATTTCGGCGTGAAATTATAAATTTTTGTTGTACTTTTATACATTTTATTCAACATGAAGTTTAGAAGTAAACTGAAAAATGAAAGTCTTTTGTGGTTAGAGTCGGAAACTAGTAAAAAAGAATATTTGCTTTTATTTATCTCAAGTACAAGAGATTTAATTTCCTGGTAAAATTGTTCAATATTTTTGTTAATATTGGTCGAATTCCGTATTTAGGCACTTTATGCATTCTATTTCTACGTAAACATTCAGAAATACTTTTCTCAATATCTTAAAATCTCGTATTTACGCACTGTATAAATTAAAAGTATTTCATTATACCATCACTCGTTTGACGAAATTGCTGTATTAGCGAAACGCGTCACAAATTAATATTGAGCTTTAGTTCAAATTAAATAAAGATTTAAACAAATTATTATCAAAAATACTTTTATTTAGGATATTTTAACCTGCTGGCTATTCAGCTTTCAAGACAATTACAAGATGTAAGCTGATATATAAAGCGCGGATTTATATTCAAGTAAACTTGAAAAAATATGCACATTTATATTCCTTGCTGACTCCATCCCCAACAAAACAACAAAGCAATATTGTTATCATTATTTTCCGGAAGTCTCAAGCTCCATTGGGCTGAACATAAATTGACTTCGGTATACTTGGAACAAACCATACAGAAAAAAACGCACCGGATAACCACGAAACCACTGAATGAATAACATACAGTAAACTAAAGTAAAGCTAGAAAAGCAAACAGAAATAATCCCTAAGCATTAAGGATGAATACAAAAAGCTGCAGTATATTGTTCTATAAGTGAAAATAAATCAGAAAAAGACAAAATATATGGAAATTGAAAGAAACAAGGAAATTCGCAAACAGAAAACAGTGAACATAAATGACCTCATTTTCGAAGTAGTTGACATCTTGGGAACAATGATAAGCGACCAAAATGACCCAAAAAACGAGACAAAACAAAAAATTCATGCGGGATATAGGGCATGTAAGTACAAATCTGTAATGCAGAGCAAAATAATTAGCAGAGCAACCAAATTGAGTCTACAAGACTGCGATAAGACCAGTAGTTACATACGTCGCTGAAACAATGAGGCTAACAAATATAGACAAAGAACAACTAAGGATATGTGAGAGGAGAATAATTAGGAAAATTCATGGACTAGTAAAAGGACTAGGAAATAATGACTATAGAAGACTAATGAACTATGAAATTAAGAATATATTAGAAATAGGATATAGTAAATACAATTACAGCAAAAAGAATACAATGGTATTGAAGACCAAGCGAGGAAAGATTGCCTGGTAGACCAAAAAATAGATAGAAAGATCAGATTGTGCAAGATATGGAAAATCTGGGAATACGTGACTGGAAAAAACAGATACAGGACAGAGGAAAATGTAGAACAGTAGTCAAAGCTGTGAAAATATGTGATAAACTGTAATTAAATAGGGTAAAATGTGGGGGCTGACCACCCACAAAAATACAGGGTCAAAAGAGATCAATTTTGAGCGGCTAAAATTCTCAATAGAATGTATATGTGAGTGGGAAACTCGAGTATAATAAATTATGCCAGGGTATTGGCAATTCAAACAGAGAAAGAAAAATGGAGACATCCTGCGTATTTTTATGGATGCTGTATTGTATCTATCAACAAACTGTCTTTCTATTCGTAGGTACCGCGAAACTCCTAGCGACCTCATCACACAATGTCCTCAAGCTTGTGAAGGAAACTTCTTGAAATTAATTTTTTTATTCGCCAAACACAATTCAACATTCAGAATAACATTTTGAATGACATTAAAGAAGCCAAATACTACACGATAATATTCGACTGCACTCCAGATGTGTCCCATACAGAACAAATGAGTCCATTATAAAAGATAACAAGTAATTTGAAGGTAAGACGTTTTCAACGTTATATGCTTGTGATAAGGTGCTACTTCAATGTGGTACAGAATTCGCCAGTTCTTGATATTTTCTACAAATACAGAGAACAAACTATTAGTCACAGTATTGTTCCGCGAGCAAGAGTAATCCCCCTTTATGCATATTAAATGAGAAATCTAATCCATTATTTCCAGATTTGGTGAATGAAATTGTACATGGGTTACTTCTCACTCAAAATGAAGTGGGTAATTGACAACAAGTATACAGCATAACTGACTTAGCAATCTATAATAATTACGTAGATCAGACCGATTGGCATATTACAACTAATAAACTAATTTTAATATATTTTAAATTCTCCCTCGTTTTTATTTTATTTAAATCTGAATAAGGGAGATGTCACCCTCAGAAAAATGCGAATGAGATGTAAATTATGCAAGAATATATTCGAGTAAACTCGAATATATGGTATTTTTCAATATAACATGTACTTCAAATATAATCATCTAATTTCTGTTGATTAGAACTAACCAATCTATCGTAATTAGATGTTGATTCATTCAATCTCAGCTCAAAATTTGTATGTCTTAAGTGGTTATTGCGGTTGATGCCATACTCGCGGTTTTCTATATATTGAGATTGACATACGTATTACTTTATAATGAAACGTCTATCGATGGTTGGATACGAAAACAAACATAGACGTTTCAGATAGAAGATTAGTCTACATCTGAATAAATACGAACACAAATTCATTATTTATTATCCAATTTTACTATTCAAATAAGTTTATTTCATGAAACTTTTCTTGTTCCATCCACGGAATACCTAAGAACTATTGACAAAAATTTAATATCAAAATTGCTAATTGAAAATTATTCGAAAGAAACGATGATAACCATTGCATATATGCATAATTGATAAAAATTTTTAGATTGATTTCATTTTCTTCTTTCATTACCTACATTAATTGTATAGAGATTCTCAGTAACATCAGAATTGTTGAACCCAGGAGAAATAATTTGTTGACCTTTTTTTGGCAATACTTGATTATTTTAACAGCAGACTAATATAACAGTACAACGTTTTATTTGAATTTTTTCCGAAGAAACTTGTTTACAAAAGCAGAATAGTACAGTTATTGTTAGTTGTATTGTTTTTATTGGATAATCTTATAAACTTCCCTTCGTGGGGCCATGTGTATGTATTGTTATTAGACAAAAAAAGAAAACGGTACACGTACAAGTTGTGCGAGTTCGTTTTGCTATTACGCGTCAATTTGCTAACCAATTTTTTGAAGAGACTGGCTACGCAACTATGAGTACACTATATTGTATATATTGTACCTTCTGTTTTTCAAACCACCCATAATTAGTACTTCCTTCAATTGTGAACCACCATTATCAAGGTTTGAATTGATGTAAAAAGAAGGCACCTGAAGATCGTAATTGGAGCTTTGGTTTGTATGAATATTGGTCATGGTTTCCAAAAACTCTAATTCATTGTGACCTAAGTTTGCATAAGCCAAAACTGCTTATAAGAATGTACTTACTCAAGTATTTTATAAAATAATTTGCTACCGTTGATGCTAAAACATTTCATACAAATCATATTGAAATGTTTGCAGGACAGCATGGATCCTACAAACTGGATAATTTCTCCGCAGCGTTTACACTGAGAATATGTCAACGGTTGTCCGGCTCAGGAAGGAATGTTACAATGAATCGTAGGTTGGTTTCTTGTCCAGTTGTGAACTTGAAGCAACTTAAAATAGGCCACAGATTAATAAATATAGGTACTATTAGAACCAATAAGCCGCAATTACCAGCCATTATCACTAAGTAATAAATCATCCCATACATGATTGCTTTTGGAATGAGTCATCACATGGAACACACAATGGGAAACAATTTGCCAGAGAGAATTGAACACTATCCTCACTGCTGGAAACATTGTACCTACCCTGCTGGCTTCTGACAGAAATTGGACAACTTCTACCACGAGATGAGAGATATCCTTGCAATTAAAAAACTGACTTTCCAACAGCAATAGTCTGGCTCAGGAAGGTGTTTGTTTCTTCTCCAGTTGTGAACTTGAAGCAACTTAAAATAGGCCACAGATTAATACATGTAGGTACTATTACAACTAATAAGCCGCAATTACCAGCCATTATCACAATGTAATAAATCATCCCAAAGGGAAAAAATTTGCCAGAGAGAATTAATCACCATCCTCACTGTTGGCTTCTGACAGAAATTGGACTACTTCTACCACGAGAAGAGAGATATCGTTGGGATAGAAAAACTGACTTTCAAAGAAGAGAACTCAACAGCAATATATCGAAATAATATATACGACAACCTGTAATGCTTACGCGGTCCCAAAGGTTCATGAAGATAGAAGCAGAAAGAGTATGGTTTCAGTGGGTAGAGCGTCCTCCTGAGCGAGACGCAAGTCCCACACATTGTACGTAACCATTATTTCCGCAAAGGGTACAAACATACGAGTATATCCTGACTTCAATTGTCATTTATACTAAACCTCAAGCTCTGGTTTTGTATCGACCACATTTATGCGTGTTGCAAAGTGTTGTGAACGCACCTCGTATATATGTATATTTATTTCTTGTTATTAATCTGTTCGCCGTATATACTGAATTTTGTTACCGTGGCAACAAGCTGTATTGTGATTTCTATTTTTAGAACTTTTTTTGCTTGTCTCCCGTCGGCTAACGCTGGGTCGCAAGATAAATGGAAAAAGAAATGTAACACTTGCTTTTTGGCCTTGGTAGCGTGCGTGTGATTATTAGCGCGCTACTATCTTATAATTTATTTATATATTATGTATTTTGGTTTATGTCAATTAGCAAGAGTGGATAAATGTTTTAGTATCAAAGTACAATTTAGTTAAATAGTAAATACAGTCCACTACTTATTTGTTTATAGTTTAATGATGTAGTAAAGGTGAATAAGAAGAAAGTGTTTTATTTGCCATTACAAATGAACTAAAAAATATCGTAATCAGGAATCTCCTGTACACAGAGTGTGGATAAGATGAAAGAATACTATGGTGTGAATCAGATCTCCAATATTTTCTGCATCAGTTTGTATTTTCTATATATTTCACGTTCCTTGACTTCAACAAATACCATTTTATTGGTCTTGAACGAAAAATTGGTAATTTTTTCTCCCTACTGTATCTTAACTGTTCTTGATAGATCGACGAGGTACTTTGAATGTCTTAAATTTCATTTCCTTACATAATTAAAGAATGACTTCACTATGTTACAGGTGTATTTATTATAACACCATATATCAGGTCTCCTATAGAAATTTCAGGCAGGGACAGCTCTATTTCCACTCATGATGTAATGTAATAATGTAACCGTCAATATTGTGAATAATTAAATATTTGTTCAAACCTTCTAGAAAGAATCAAAATAACGTTTCTTCAGTATTCAATGTGTAATTGATATTTGTATTGTACCTAAATGGAAATTTTGAATTACGCTGAATTTGGGATTCATGTTATTTGTTACATATATTATTTCGTTATTAAAGCCGTGAAAATTATGGTGTATAACTTGCATGTATCTGGTATGATTGCAAGCTTCAAACTCGTGACAAAAGATTATCTTTTTTTGCTCGTTAAACAGTGTATTAATATTCACCAGATCACGGTAAAATTTTTCAAATATGACCATATAAGACAATACTACGTCAACATTATTGGGACTGATAGACCGCCATGGCGTAGTCGTGTTTATTGAAAGACGTCGTGTAGCAGAGTGTTAAATATACCCTGAAAAATAAATTTTTGAGGCATACTCGTAATTTTCTTGAGTAGAAAGAGAAGAAAAAACAAGAATTTCATAAATATTGTGTAGGGAATGTATCGATTTTTACTATTAAGCTTCATTTATTCTTATTCCTTAATATTGTTTCAGGAACATATTTTCTACTCTACGATTTCATCGATTTCTTTGAAAAAGATGGTCCAAGTTTCCTTCAAAGAGAAAAATATCATGAAATTATTGACAGGATATTCAAAAACATGAGTCGACTTGAAAGAGATGCAATCATATTTCAGGTAAGCACAATTGATATCAATATCAAATAGTGTGAGTGAATTCGATGTTTATGATTTTTTTTGCTATACCATTGCGTGAGACAATTATAGTCATAAGCTTCAATTATACATCACATGAGTATGTGATGCGTAAATATATTCAAAAAAATATGATCAAGTGTGTCTGGATAACTTTATTCATATGCAAATGAAATTCATATTCATTTTGAAATATCTTTCATGTTCGATTTTTTACAAAGCTCATGGGGTCTCGTGGTGTATTATGAGATCATGTAGTTTTCGAATGACAGTCAAATTTCACCTTAATAAACCAAAAGTCGTGAGGTGATTAACTGTTGAAGAGAAAAGTGGCTTCTTTTCAAAGTAATTGCTACAAAAATGTCTCGTGAATAAAATTTGAAGAAATTTATAGTTAATAAGGAATCAGTGCATATTATTTTTATTATTTTTGACGTCATCTATATGAGCGTGATGACTTCATCGCTAAAATTGTTAAATGGAAATGTGGATGTTGTAATACATTATTTGAAAAGTCTTCTAAATACCATATCAATGTGTACAGTAGTTGATTTGCGTATTGTCACAAATATTATTTATGAAATTCCAACAGATATCTTGATAAAATGTATTAAGTATGGGTATGATGTATTTACTGACACACAAAAATGAATTTTGTCACTGGTAATGAAATGTCCTATCTACCTACTTTTTACCTTTTTTAAAAATCTAGTTACCTTATCAACATCAACATTAACACTTGAACATAATTAACTTTCTGTCAAATGATTGATAGTATTATTGTATTAGACGAATTCAAAAAGTCTTTGTATCTATCAACATGAAGCTGACTAAAACGCGAAGAATTGAAATTCTAATAATGATTGGTTGTGGAGATAAACGCACGTGGGCAGAAACAACTAGATGTTATTTTAGCCTTTCAAGATAATCCCCATACCAGTTCACGGCAAGTAGCATTAGATAATGATATGGACCATTCAACAGTTCTTAGAAAGCTTATAAAAGGAAAAGTGGCATCCCTACAAAATTTGGTACAAGAGCTTATGGAAGAGTTTTGTGAAATTTTGATGGAACAAAATAACAGAGATCCGATGTTTTTGAAGAAGGTTCTTTTTTCGGATGAAGCTACATTTCTGGGCTACAGAAAACTTACACTAGATGCAAGAGTACCGTTCTCAATACCCAGAGAAAGTTAATGTTTGGGCGGGAATAATAGCTAATAGTATTATTGGGCCATACTTTTTCGAAGAAACCTCAACAGAACCTCGATATTTGGAATTTTTTCAAAAATTCTTGCTATCTAAATTGAATCGGCTGTTTCTAAACAGAAATGATGTGTGATGCGCATCCACACTATGCTGTATTGGTGCGCAACTATTTGAACAACGTCTTTCCAAATTAGTGGATAGGTCGAAGAGGAACAATAGAAAGGCCGCCTAAGTCACCTGATTCAACTCCTTTTGATTTATTTTTATGGGGATACTTGAAAAGTGAAGTGTACCAAAATCGATCACAAAATCGATGGAGATGAAGAAAGGATACATATTGAGATTGCACAAATATCTCCGGAAGCTAAAGAGAAGGTTCGAGAAGAATTCGCGGCACGTCTTTCTCATTGTATTTTAGCTGAAGGTGAAAAATTTGAGCACTTTATTATTTTTTTAAACAAATACAAAAATAAATTACTGTACATATTGATATGGCTGAATAGGTATTTAAAAGACATTTCAAATAATGTATTACAAAAATTTTAGCGATGACATCATCACGCTCACATAGATGACGTAAATAATAAAAAGGTATCCTTATGAATAGCCCGTTTTAAAATAAAAATCGACGGGTTTCAGGATTTTTCCTTAATGTCGCCGGTTTACGAAAATCCTTATTTCTTAGACCTTTTGATATGCTTATGTTTCTAAATGTTCTTGATTTTAGAGCTATAAATTCTATTTAAATTATTTAGGTCTGTTTATCATGAATGTGAACCATTTCTAAAAATTCTCTTTTTCGTGTATTAGATTTCTTTTCAAGAATTCTTGAAGCTTTATAATTGATTTTATGTTTTCATGATATTTCATGGTCCGTGAATGCAGTTCTATTTATTATTAGTTATTGATGACCTTTGAGTCTATTTTCTAAATACTGAGATATCTTCCCGAAAGTCCTTGTACATATGGTGAGGAAAAATGTTTCATGTTTTGATGTTTCGTTTCAGTTTTGTTCTATAATTGATTGTAGTATCTGTTTATCCTTTTCTTGAATATGTTATTCATCATTTTTTCCGGATAATTATTCTTTTTCAAAGCAGTTTTTGCTTTTTGAATAGGTAAGCATCTAATTCAGGATCTAATATTTAGCTAGATCTATCAGCCAAACTTATTGTCACTGATTTTTTTGTTGATATAGGATGACTCAAATATCTTGAGGACAAAGTTGGTTTCGTATACCATTCTGTTTTTATGTTATTGTTAATTTTATATAATATAGATTTGATTTCATTATTTTGTTTGTGTAGTTTTTATGATAAGAATTATGTTTTCAACTTGATTCTTTAGTACGGCAGTAATTTAATCATCTACAAATCGGAAAAAGAATGGAATATTTATATCAAGTTTGCTTAAGACCGTTTCCTCAAGATCTTCCATTACCAATAGTACACTTGAAATGGAAGCCCTCATAGCACAACCATCACATTGTTTGTATATTTCATTTTCATATTTGAAATATGTTATTGTAAGTGTGAGTTTTATAGCTTTTATAAATTCATTTCGAGGTATTTCTGTATATTCTTTAATTTTGTTCCATTTTTTATTCATATATGTTTCACAATGTGCTTTTCGTTTATTAAAAAAAACTAATTTTGAAACAGTAGAGACCTAAAATCAAGAACATATATGTATATATGAATAAATATATATGAATTGTAAGGAAGTCTTTGCCAGATGGAGTATAATCGTTTTCTCATTGGGAATGTATCAAAATTAAACACCAAAGTAGACTAACTTTAATATATATTCCGAGCTTTCGAATACTTATGTATTCATAGTGTGGGAAATAATTCGCGGTGACTTCAAATGAATTTAAATTCGATATCTCGGAATATATATTAAAGTTAGTCTACTTTGGTGTTTCATTGCTACGTTCCCAATAAGAAAACGCATATATATGTTGCGGTTGATACATCAATGCTTTCTTCGGCCACATGTTCTGCTCCGTCCTCATCACACGTCCGTCCAGAGCAGTTGTTTAGTCTCTCTCTGAAGTCGTGCATACTCGACCTGTCGTATCTGTTTTGTTCTGGATATCCTGCATGATATTTTCAATTAGTCCTTTTCCACAGTCAGTTGCCTGCACTCGCATCCGTACTTTGAAATAGGTTCCATTATGACTTTTTATATTGTTATTTTTGTATTTAGGTTAATTTTTTCTGGCAAGAATTTGTGTAGCTTATCGTACTCCATTTCTTATATTTTCTTTTGCTGTTCATCTTCCGAATTTATGCTTCGTAGATGTTTGAATTGTCTACCCTGTCTAACCCTATTTCTTTATTTGTGAAGTACCTACCTTATATTGTTTACGATCCAAAAAAATCAAAAATAGCTGAACGTTGAACTGGTTTCTTTTTCATCATATTTAATGTAGATACTATAACCAGGGTGGCATTTTATAAAGAGGAGGGGTCTCGTTTGGGATAAGGTCGTTTTTGCTGTACTTCATTGACCTATAATTGTTCTCTTCTCAGTCCATAAAAATTACCCCCCGCTCTCAGTTGTGTGGAAAGCGGAAAACATAGTAAAATTATTTTATTCCAGTTCACACTTCCATCCTATATTAACATAACCCAAGTTTTAGATGAACATATTTAATTAGATACAAATCTGGAGATATTGGTGGATAGGACATATCCGAATATTATTTTGATACTTCAAATTGTTCTGGGGTAAGGAATCAGATGAATGTCGGATATGTATTTATTTGTTCAATTTTTTCTTACCATCAATGAACCATCATGTCTAGGCAAAACCACAATTAATGACTAAACATTGTTTTTCATTCATGGTTACACGTTTTCCATTCATAGTACCACTGAAGTATATTGCTCCGATATTTCAGAAATGTTAAGTTCAAATCTTCTATTCCATCTATAAATACCAACAATTTAATCTATAACACCCTGTCGATGAGTAAAGATTTCTTAGTAATCTACGACGATATTGATCTTGTATTGGCCTGATGACAAAACTACTATTCGTTCTTTTTTGAACTCAATTAGCTGTCGATAACTCATAAAATATTAAATGTTTTCTTATATCAGAATGGGCCGTTTTATCTAATATTTAAAGTAAAGAATAATTGAATTAAAACAGGAATATTCAACTGATAGCATTCAAATTATGATATTCCATTTAGAATTTCATGATAAACTGCTACGTGATATATTTTTAGAATGAAATAATATTTAGTGGGATTTTATGTCACTCAATATGATTTTAAAATGGAATGAAAACTCCAAGAGCGAGTGAAAATTTCACAGGAATATGAATTAATTTTCTATTTATGTTTTCATTTCGTTATGAGAATATCAAAGAAAAAATCTTGTCTCTGCTTCTAATAGATAATTATGTTTGTTTATCTAGATTTTTTTTTTCAGTACACCAATTGGGAGCAAGTGCATGACGGTTATTTAAACCAAAAAATGATCGGAGATGTGGTAGGTGATTATTTCTTTATATGTCCTACGAACGACTTTGCGGAATTGGCAGCTGAAAGAGGAATGAAAGTTTATTACTACTATTTCACTCACGTAAGTATTTACTGTTAAACTATTTCATGATTAACCATAGTCAATTTCCACAATTTTATGATTATGTTGATGCTAGCCATATGTGAAGGCGAATAAAATTTATATGAGAATTAGTTGAGCATTAATATGCTATATTGTATAAAACCTGAGTTCCAACCATCTGGTTCATTTTTGTGAAACAATTGTATCGCCGAATAGCTTGTGTACTTTTATCTACAAGTTCTTGGTAATACAGAGAAGGGGGGTTCGCACGTAGAAGCACTGGGCTGATTTAAGCAATTCTTCATTCAATTTGAATTTTGAGAATTTTGGATCAACATGTACAGAATTCAAACTCCTTAAGCACTAGCAGGAATTACAGATAAATGGACAATTATAAGTAAGAAGAAAGAAGAAATATTGCAAATTTAAGAATTAGAAATAACACTCCTAATTAGAAAACCAACAATAAAAGACATGACGAAGTGGAATATTTAGTTATGAGTATAAAAAATAGTAGAGTTAAAGCAAAGTTTTTCTAATAGGGTTAACTTTTGCCAAATCTGTATGTAATACCTCCAAACTACATATAACCATAATAATAACAGAAGAATTAATGTTCATATTAATACAAATACAGTTTATTAGGACAGCAAACTAGATAATGGAAAGAGCATAGATTGAATGAATTTGTAAAAAGTATAATAATAATTTCATTTTCTGAAAATGCCCAAATGAGTAATGGACATGGTAAAAATCTAGCAACTACTGAAATTAACCATATTCTTTAACATATAAGTTAATGTGGTGGTGATAACAAGCTAGTATATCACAAAGTGAATTTCTCTGTTTTGGGAAACTAAGAATTGCAAATTCACTGCTGAATATATTTGAAATGCTACTGGTGATTATTAATTTATGGTAAATATCAACAATGTTTTTTCGTATCAGCAAAAAATGCAGATGTATAAATCTTAAATTTATGAAAAAATCTCACAGTGACACTCATGGAACCTGGAACAAGAATGAAATATGATAGAGAAAATGCTATTACTCAGCTTTATCTGAGGCTCGTAATTGAAAGACAATGATTCTACAACACCATATTTTCCGTACGGAATCCGAGAAATCTTATTCATTAGTATCATCATTTTTTCCATCAAATCTGTTGGTAGGACTTCTAATTGCACATTTTTATTTTGTTAACCATTTATTTACATGGAAGAAATTATTCTTCAGTCGACCTCATAACTTAAAATTACTCCATGGAACTACCCTATACTTGAGAATATTAAAAATCGTTAGCAAATTTTGAATTTAAGCACCTAAACATTCTGCTTAAAAATTGTGGCAAATATTAAATAGTGCGGATGAATAAGTACCACCTGATTCTTGATATGAGTTTGAGTTAGATAGTTTTGTAGATAATTATTTTGAATTTTGTATAATTGATTCAAATTTGTTGCGTTATTCCTGCGATTGAGAATTGTTATATTTAGAAATTATACATAGAATTATCAATATCCTGGACCATACGGGAAATGTATATTTTTTTTAGTCAATAACGTTCCAACAGCCTTCACAGTTTTTTCAAATTCTGACAATGAAGACTAAACAACATCTCGATAGTGTAGTCATTGTCACTTATATTATTTATTAGTTATCAACGTAACATTACAATCAATAAACGCTCAAAATACATAAGACTTTCATTATTAGCAGCTCCGAACAATAATCAGTTCAACATTCCGTAAAGAATGCATAATAAGAAGCCAGTTACAAAACTTGTTAATTAACAGTCTCAAATTTCCTGAGAAGGTAATAATTAATTCATCTTCACGATCCACAGCAACCTTAACTTTATAAAGCATAAAACTTTCAAGTTTTCATCCCATCTTGGATTTGTATCCGAAATATTCTGATTTTGTGATCAAAGATTAGAGGACGTTCCTTTCAGTTATACACAGTGTACATATTGGTAGCTAGATGGCTTTAAGTAATTTTCGTTTGAAATTTTATAACAAAATGGTGAGAGATATTTAGTGTTTCATTCCAGTGAAAAGCCATAAACCTATTTCTTTGTATTTGTCCAACTCAGCTCGATTGTGTAATTAGAGTATTGGTGTAGTGGTAATGACAACAGTGTTTCCAAAGACTCAAAGTCAATAGGAGCTAATTCTTATTTTCAATAACTATATGTCGTAAAATGTTGTGAAGTGTTCAATATTTGTGAACCCTTCTATCTCCTGAATCACTTGGTTAAATCAAATTTGAATTAACGACAGACCTGTGTTCGTAACTACCTGTATCATTCATTTGATAGAGAACAAATCGCAGTCTGAAATTTGAAATTGAAAAGTTGTAGAAATGATGCGAATGATATCAATAATTTGACTAAATTGAATAAAAACAAACGGAAAACAGTTTATAACTGCTTTGCTTAATGATTCAAAGAACCTAATTAAAACTATTTATTCAAATTCAATTAAATTAAATTGTCAGTTTCGATACTATTGTTATTTATCTCAAGAGAAATAACAACTGATTCAATAACCTACTGCTGCTGAAAGTCTAATTGCCACATGCTGCTTTCAAACGTAACGTATAGAGTCATTTTAATATGATAACTAATATATTGCAATACGTAGGAAACTATCCACATCTACAAACGTGTTGAATATCGTTGGCGCAACAGTGTTCCATAGTTGCCATAAATTTTGCTTTTATTGCAGTACTGAATACACTACGTTTCGATAACCAAGTTATTGTCTTCAGAAACTAAAGGTAAAATAAAATTTATTGACTTGACCTACCTATTTGTATACAGCGGGAAAAGAAAACTTTCACATTGATTCCTCAGCTACCAAAGTTTAGAGCTATAAGGAATAGGCCTTTTATCCCTATTCAAACAAAGTTTTTTTGTCTGTACATATTTCAAATCATCTAGATGCTCCAGATATTGACGGACCTGTTAGTTGGTGCAACAAATTATGTCACAATCCTTACAGGTTATTTCGTGAATACCATTCTTTTTTAGACCTGTTACTTTATTCTTGGAATTACCAAATAACTGTTTCAATGTATTGTTGGAGTTATATAGACCAATTCCAAACCTACCCTGTTAGAGATGTTTTCCAATCCTTTTGTATTGGAAGATAACTCCGCAAACTTTTCCTGATTTTTGTTTTTCTGAAAACGTGTTTTCTTCTCTGTCGGTATCCAAAACTTATTTACACATTTATCATCAAAACCATTAATCACACCCACATCCTTAATACATTATATCTTACAATAAAATTTTTGATTAAATTATATTTTTAAGGAAATTTTTTTCACATAGGGCTGTTCTATTTATAAGGAGATAAGTTTATTTATTTCCTATTATAAAAATTTTCAGTCCCAATTACAAAATTGAACATAAAATATCGAAAGACCTTACATGTCTGTTGATAGGTCTACAACTTTAATTCGAAGATCTTTATCTTTATTCTAAATGCAAAAAGCAAAAGCAAGATTCCAAAAAATTTTTGACATATCTATTATGGACAATATAAAGTAATTTATATTGAAATTTCAAAAACCTAGAATTCGCGTTTGAGGATCTACTTTATCAGCCTAAATATTCCTAGTATTTTCTAAGGAACAAGCGTGTATATATTGGAATATCGATAGGATTTGAAAAGAAAGCGTCGGCGTCGGTTTGAAGAATTTCAAGATTTTCAAGATGTTGCCCAAGGTGTCGAAGACATTTTATTTTCAATACACTTCGTTGTAGAATGGCTTTATGTCGTATACTTAGATTTGGAGATTTCACATTTCAACGGAATGTAGAAGAATTAGATTAAGCAGGATTTTTATTGAGAGAAAAATATATGATTCATTCTGTCTCTTTTACACCGATTATCACCAGATAAATTTCTATAATTCACATTAAAAAGTTTATGATGATAAAATCCCAATTTATTCAGAAACTGAACCTTATGTAGGGAAATACGATGGGAAAACAGAAAACCATAAATACGGTCATAGAGTTATATATCATTAAATTCCAATCAGTTATTCCTTTTAATTATCTCTATTCAAATAAATTATTCATGTTGATGATCCTGTTATTATTCACTTTCGAAATTTGATGGTAATAACAAGGGAGAAATTTGAAGAAATAATTTATTTTCAAACTGAATATTTAAAATCAAGATTTGAATATTTCTAATGCTTTTTATCCTTATTATTTCTTCGACTTCTTAATCCTCACACTTTTTTATATGTTTTCGTGAATTAATTGTCTTGATTTTTAGTCAATCTTGCTGAATATGAATGTGTTTTGTTATTGCGAATATCTTTGGTTCTTCGACATTGTATACTACGATAACTATATCGATAACCTATCACATGATTGGCAATTATAATGTCACAATAAAAAATTGATTTTTAGATTACGTCGAGGTAGAAGTGAAAAATTGTAATCGATTATTTTCGATTGTTCTAGCGGTATGCATTGCGTTTTCAAAAGAATTGAATAGTAATAACAATTTGTCCATTTTTTATTAACAATGAATGTAAAATTATCGTGAGTGATGAAATATTGTTATCTTTAGCTTTAGAGCTTGCTATAAGGGTAGTTCACAGCAGAGTTTTAGTCTCATCTCTCAATATGAGAAGGATCTTCTTTGCTTCAGGTGTGGCTAGAGAGGCTGAGTTTAAGAATTTTCAGTGATTTGGATAACTTCTTTCAGGTTGGCTGCAGGTTTTGTGAAACTCAGAGGAAGAGTAATTGGAATGATTGGTTAATATTACTTTCTTGATATCCATCGCAATACTCTGCGTTACTAGACGTGTCTGATTGTTGAGTGGGCTGATACCTGTTGAACTATTTCAATACCAAATTTTGTTTCCTTCCATTCCAGATTTGGAGTTGAAAACCATCGATTTGCTTTGATATTCCGTGCTCCTTTGCTGAACATTTTCTTTAGTAGACGAACTTAATGTTAACCGACAAGTGTAGTTGTATCGAATACGGATTTTAAATTCATCATAAATGTCTGAATGAATTTTACTAGACGTAAGGTAGCATCGGTGTCATTCCTAATGAGATTGACTGTAGATATTTCGTGAAACTTTTGTCGTGAGCCAATATTTGGCTCAAAATAGCCAAGTTTGCGAATTTCCAGTTTTTCAACCTCACAGAACTTGAAACTTTTTTGTAATATTGATTTTCAGTCAATATCTTAGAGAACACCATCAATTCGGGAACGCGTTTTTCCAAGTATAATAAAATGATCATATACTATATTATATAAACAATAATGAGAAAAGATACACAACCTACAACCAAAATACGTGAAGAAATTCGAGAATTTGCTATTATCGCGCATAAAATTAAATAATGTCACGTTTTTCGTATCTTTTTACACTATGTCACCTAAATAATTTCTGTGATTACTTTTCCTAATTCGTTTTTTTTTACTACGACTATTTATTTAACTCTAAACTAACTGCGTTTACACAAGCCATTTATATACCTAAATAAAATTCTACAAAGTTCTAGAACAAGAAGAAAAAACTGAATAAATAGACTTTCCTACAAATTTTTTGAAAGAAATACTGTAAATAAACCGCCTTCTACAAAAAACAGATGAACTGTATCTTGGTTGAATAATAATGAGCCTGTTCTTGTCAAAAACTATACACACAGTAGCCAGATTCAATAGAACTAATTTATCTCATGGAGGAACTTTGATCATGTGCACAAACAACGACTTCTCCGCAATAACACAGTTCAATGATATAATATATGAGAAATTATTCGAATTTTCTATCGTCTACAACAAGACTTATGACCTCTAAATTGTACAGAACACCTGACGCTGATGTGCATACTTACTTTCACAAACTACTGACCTTACTAGAGTCCTTACCTCTAACATGCAAACTAATTCTATGAGGCGATCTAAATATTGGTTATTCCAGTGTGTTTGCCGGTTAAGAACGTCTTGAGTCAATTTTTTATTCTTTTGGTATGGTCATGCATAAAACGGCACCAACCAGAATAACTAAGACCAGTTCCAGTACTATAGACTGTGTCATCGTATGATCCAAAATCCACTGAGTGTACTCTCTTTAATTCAGGTCTCACGGACCATGAAGCAGTGCTCCTCGCAAATTATGCCGTACCTTTTTGGACAAAAATTATCAAAGCTTGTCAAACAACTGACTGGAACATGCTCTCTGGTGATGTTGACTTCGAATTTTCTAAATTCATAAAAGCATAAAATTACGTGAAACTATACAGAAAAATTTATTATTAGACAATGAACTCTGCCAAAGATATTTATTATAATTGGAGACTCGCCTGTTCTCGTAATGTTTCTAAAGAAACATGGTCCATTGTGAATGATCTAAGAAACAAGCCTTCTTCATCGAGCAACACCTGATAACCTCAATAATTACTTTGTAAATGTAGCCCAAAATTTATCAACTTTCATGATTCGCTTTCATACCTACCTGTTGCTAATACTAATTTACACAATTCCTTCTTTATGTCAGTAGTTTCAGCAGAGCTTCGCAGTACAATGACATCAAAAATAAATAATCATCTGGAACTGATGGACTCACATCAAAAATGTTTTCGAGTGTACCCGATTGCACAGTAAATCACATTATGACTTTAGCTAACGTTTCATTTCAAAATGGCACTTTCCCAATTGCCTCAAGACGGCTATAATTATACCTCTGCATTAAGGAGGAGTTAAAAAACAAGCGTCGAGTTATTGCCCAATTGCACTCCTTTCCAAGTTATCAAAGATCATAGGAAGATTGGTCAAAAAAAGGTTTTTATCATTTCTGTTTAAATATAAAATACTCACTATCAATCAATTTGGGTTTTTAAGTAACAAATGCACAAATTATTTCAATTAACAAATTGCAGTGCTACGGTTTCAGGGGAACACCTCTCGCACGGCTCAAGCCCTACCTTACCAACAGAGATCAGCTTGTAAGGGTTGATACAACGATGTCATCTTGGAAACCAATCGAATGTGAAGTGCCGCAAGGCTTAGTACTGGGCCCTATTTGTTTTTGGTTTTTTGTTTATAAACTACATCGCCTATCGAAACATCAGTGTTAAAGTACGTCTATTTGCAGTTTATAAGACTATATCTAACCTTCTCTGTTCTAATGTTTCTAAAATCAAAGTTTTACCCTATAAAAATACATTGCAGCCTTTTTTGATAATTAACAAAACCATTGTCGTCGTTGGATCAGAAAAATTCCTTTGAATGCGAGTTACATATTGCCGCCTTATCTGAAAAATCAAGTTCCTCCTGTTTTGCGCTGAGGTAAGTTTCCAAAGAACGGAACTTATTCACCTCCTTAATAGTCTTATTGAGTCGCATCTCCGATATGCCCTTACCTTCTGGGTGGTGCGTCTCAATTTGAGCAAATATCTATATAAGTTGCGAATTGTTAACCATTGGGCATGCGCATCCCTGGCCTTCGGATAGTAGTGTAGAATTATTTATTCCGTTAAACACACTACATGCACAAACGTGATCATGGATTAAAGATTCATAGAGATTGAATTGTAATTTAGAAAATATACTTAAATATAAGTTCTGATTTCGCAACATTGAGACTTACTCCCGAATTTTTTGCATTAAGTCCTGGAACGTATACGACAAAATAATTTATGTATTATAAATTATAATATGTTGGTTGATTAATTACGAATAAATATAAACCATTTCCATTCTACGGAACTATCTGTTTGTGCGTGTGGGACGAATCATTAACAAGTAATTAAAAAATTACGAGCAAGGAAATAGCGTGCATGTCGGTGAGCAAGACTGAAGTATGTCATAAAACCCATGTGTGAGTACAGACAAGCCGACAAACTGGTAATTAAATTGATTTAAACACGTTTTTCATAATTTCAATTAAAAATACATTGAGTTGGATTTGTTAACAAGTGTATCGCATGTAGTTTTTATAGTGATTATTGTCAGGAAAATTATGTACACGAGTTGAGTCAAAATCAAAATATAAACATATTACAAGTTTGAATGAAAATTGCGAGTTCAACTAAGAAATTTTTTCTTTCCAAATTCATTTATACATCACAGTTATATAACAAGTAGATGTCGCTTTGGTGTAAAGTAAAACGACTACCTCCCGTCTAGCCGGGTTTTGGATTCAGCTAAAATAAATTAGCCGTATTGTATAAGTACTTAGCATTCTCAAACCCATTTAGTCATAGAAAAGTTTCTCATGCGATTATAGATATTCAATATTAAAAATTTCAACTTAACAGCATCCTAGTATAGTAGTTGGCTCTGAAAATAATAATTAGGTCAGTCTGTTATGTAAAAACTGTAATATAGTGTTGTGTTTGTAGATTTAAAAAATAGGAAAAAGTTAGCTATCATAATATTCCAAATATATTGTCGACGATTGTCAACAATTCATTGTAGCGATGAGAGAACTTCGACCACTTTTCCCAATTGCCTTATATCTCTGCATGAAGGAGGATATAAAAATCAAGCCTCGAATTATCACCCAATTGCCCTCCTCCCCACGTTATCTGAGATCATAGAAAAATAAGTTAGAAAGAGGATTTTATGATTTCTGCTTAAATATAAAATACTTACTATCAATCAATCCCTTCTAAATAATGTCAACAACAAATTGCAGTACTATGGTTTCAGGAGAACACCTCTCGCATGGTTCAAGTCAAACCTTTCCAATAGAAGTCAGTCCTTGGCCCCCTTTTTTGTTTCTTCTGTTTACAAATGACCTATCGCCTATCTAGACACCAGTTCTTGATCTCACGACACTTCATAGTACCATACCTAGTGACCTAATCACCCGAAAATCATAATGCGATTCTAATCTTCTCTGTCTCAACGTTTCTAAAATCAAAGCTTTATCATATAAAAATACATCATTGCAGCCTTTTTATTAAATAACTTGTGAACAATTTCCTTAACGTCCTTAACAGTCTATTATGCACTTGTTGAGTCCCATCTTCGATATGCCGTTTCCTTCTGGGGTACGTGTAGTGATACTCAATTTGAGCGAATCTTCAAACTACAAACGAGACCTGGTACATATTTACTCGGACTAAACAACTGAGCTCATTGCAGGGACTTTAAAAGAATAAAAATTCTTACTACTCCTTCCATATTCATCTTTGAATCCGTTTGCCTAATTCATAAGCACGCTTTACCAATCTAGGAAAGGACATTGTACAACTGGAAAGTGCCTTTAACTCTGTAAACTATTTCTATTCTAATAATAATATTTGATTCCGGGCATGCTGCATACTGGTTTAATTTTTGCTATGTTCTCTTATATACGATTTGTATACTAATTATTACCTATTACTATCACCCGTAATTTTATTACTCATTGTGTTTTTCTTTTGTATGTTCAAATTTTATTTTATTTGTTTTATCTTTATTTAGTTATTTTTATGTTTGTTTTCTAGTTTTTACAAGCTTTTGTCTACAAATTGTAACATTTTTTTGACAATTAAGCATTTCAGTAATTTTTTTAGATAGTTTTCAAGTACGTAACCTAATGCTAAAGAAATTTGTTATCCCATTTGTTGCTCCTTATTTATATTTTTTCAAAACAGATAAATACTGCATCTAAACAAACTTAAATGTGTTCTTATGTGCACTTATTTATTAATAAATGTGATTTTTGTATTTTGACTATTATTCAAGTCTTCTGGTTTAAATTCTAATACTTCAAATTCAAGACTCTCCATGTAGAATATACATATGTTCAAAAATCTATTTTGGTGTAACTTTTTGGAAATTTTGATGTTTGTGATCTATGATAAGCAAGAATCTAGAATTGCTCTTTTTGATACTTATGAGAATATTGAATGGCTTTATAAAATTGTTATAAATTTTTGTTGATTCGAATAATACTCACAAGAATATTTACTATATAGTCTTCTATTGTACCGAAACCTGCTAAACACAGACGGATGTGACAGATCGATTAAATCTGTGCCAATGTTCATTTTCGGGACTGTTCAATTGGTTCAAAGTAACTGGAAGGACGAAGCACTGGAAGAATTGAGAAACAGACGCCATTTAAGACGGTAAATTGGAAATTACGACACGTAAAAATTCTTTTAATATTTGCAGAATCCTGGGGAGAATACTTTTTAATTCTAATGTATATACTGGGTGGTCCATTAGTGTGTGGAAGTGCAATAACTTACTTAACTCAGATTTGCCTACTGTCCTACCAAAAGGACACTGAATATTACAGGAATCTTTGTTAAATTTTTTGAGATACAGTTACTTGAATCTAGATGTCGCTTGACCAAATGTCACCCCAAACATTATTCTTGAAATTTCTAAATCAGTGGAAGTTTATTATTTTATTGAGCACGTGGTAAAACAATTTGTGATGGACGAACCTTTACCTTTCCGCTTAGTTGGGTAAGTTTTTGAGGACTTTGTTTTATTCTATTTTTAGTTTTCGTTGAACATGCATGTAAATGTATGTATCAGGTTTTAGCTGATGCAGCTTGCTTATAAAAAGAACCGTTTTTAATCAATCAGTATCAGAAAAATCATGTGTACTTCTAGAAGGACAGTAGGCAAACCGATATTCTTTTACAGGGGTCTCACTCTGAATGAACTATTGCAAATCATTGAAGAAGATGATCACAATGAAGTTGATGACGAAATATCGCTTACAATTATGCCGCCCAAAAATTCTTGCGAGGAAGTTACTGATGAAGATTCAGGCGATGAAGATCATTTAGATATTAACAATTTGCCTGGATCGCAACTTCTAGCCGAGGCAGAAATTTTTGAACCTAATGTTGAAGAAGATGTTAATATTTCTTTACCAAGCGATTCAGGTAGTGATGATAATGAAGAAAATCTGCCATTGTCGGATGTAAAACGTCTTCTGAAAAACTCCCAACATATATATGTGAAGAAAAATAATGCTTGGAGAAACCAAGACTCAACACCTAATAATATAGAAGTTCCAAAACCACAAATTGTTCAAAATGAAAATTCGGTTATTGAATTGTTTTCGTTATTTTGGGGTGACGAAGTTATAGATTTATTTGTCTACTATTCTAATATGTACGCTACAAGCAAAAATAGGGTTGGAAACATAACAAAAGAAGAAATGAAAAATTTTTTCGCCACCCTACTACTATCTGTTTATCAAAAATTACCCAGACGTAGAATGTATTGGGAAAATTCTTCTGACACGCAAAATCAGCTTGTTATAAATTCGTTATCTAGAGATCGTTTTGAGTATATTTTCAGTAATTTACATTGCTGTGATAACACGAATTTAGACAAGACAGACAGATCTGCCAAAGTTTGATTATTGATAAATAAAATGAACAGTTTATTCCAACAGTATGCACCAGTAACTGAAAATCACAGTGTGGATGAAGCCATGGTGCCTTATTATGGTCGCCATGGCTGTAAGCAATTCATACGTGATAAACCCATACGTTATAGGTACAAATTATGGACAGGTTGTACCAGCAAAGGGTATGTTATTTGGGTAGAGCCGTACCAAGGTGCCAAATCAGAAATAAAGCCCTGTTATAAGGAACTGGGTTTAGGACCATCTGTGATTCTGCAATATACCGACATAATCAATTCTATTCAAAGCTTTCCCTATCACATTTTTTGCGAAAATTTCTTTACGACTATACCACTTCTGAGTGAAATGACTAGAAGAAATTTGAAGATAACAGGAACCATAAGAGAAAATCGCACGTCAAAATGTCCACTGGCAAATAAATCCCAGTTCAAGAAAAAAAGTAGAGGTTCTATTGAATACAAAACTAACGAAGAAAACACTGTAGTTGTTAAATGGCATGACAATAACGTTGTCACTTTAACATCCAATGCCTTGCCTGTTCACCCTACTCATTCAGTTAGTCGTTATTCTCTCAAAGAAAAAAAGAAAATTAAGGTAGACCAACCTCATAATATATTTACTTATAACAAATATATGGGAGGCGTTGACAGGGCAGATCAAAATATAAGTCTCTACAGAATAGGTTTGAGAGGAAAGAAGTGGTACATTCCTCTTATATTTCACATGTTAGATCTTGCGGTTCAAAATGCATGGCAACTTCACAGGGAACAAAATGGAAAACTGGATCACCTAGGATTTCGAAGGAGAATATTCATGACCATTTTAGAAGGAAACCAACGAAAATTTGCGAAGAGATCGAAGTTGTCACAATCACATAACTGTGAGATGAGATATGATCGTATTGATCACTTAATTGTGACACAAGGGAAGCAAACCAGGTGTCGCATGTGCCACAAAAAAGTCTCCACCAAGTGTGAGAAGTGTGATGCTGCATTACATGTTGTATGTTTTAAGCCTTACCATGTGAAAGAAATCTAATCAAACTTTATTTTTTTTCTATACATTTTTTGAATAAATTTATGTTACTTTGTTTTAAATAAAATTTTACTTTTATAGAAAATAAAATTATAGTATTCAAGTACCTACAATCCTTCTAAAAGGACAGTCATTTTTGAAAAAACTACAGATGGGAATCGAAAATTTCCAAATGATTATGTTTCAGAGACATAAAAACAACTACTTACAATAAGAAAGAACAAAATAAAAACAAAAAAAAATTTCAGGCATATCTGGGTTAAGATAAAATATACAAAAAAAATTTAAAAAAATTGTTCTATTTGCACAGATACACATTTCTAAAATATTTTGAGGTATACAAGGTTTTCAGCATAAGCGTGACAACATGAAGTAAAGTTTTTTTAAATAGGATACCATATATATTTGTTTACCATAAGTTGGAGCGAAAAATATGAAGATTTGACGAAAATTGGTGCACTATAAATGCTGCCTAGTAAACGTTATTAGTGAGAAGTAACTAAACTTGTGTGGTAAGTACGAAGGAAAAGGATGGCTGAAATGTCTGAAGGTTCGTTTAGGGTTCGGGATGTTATTTAGATAAGCATTTATCTATCTTATAAAACTATTTTATCCCTTCGAATTATGTCTGATACGTACACTCTAAAATTTTTAGAATGTACTATTTTTTAGAAAATTGCATTTTTAGTTTAGTTAGTTAGGAATATTCACCTTTTCAACAAGTAAACACTGAATGCGACGTTTAAAATACTTCTAGTTTTTGTGATAAAATAAGACCAGTAATTTTATACCTTCAATCAATATTTTTTTGTAGAAAAATATTCGGTCAAAAATTTTGGCAGTAACTCAATACATATCTCGACTCGGGAAATATCGAAACAAACCGACATAAGTCGTCCAAAAAATTTTACCTAAGAACAATATGCCTCCTTACCGTATATATCGAATGCAGGAACTATTGGATTATGATTATGAAAAGCGGTTAACCTTCTGTGAGTGGGCTTAAGAACAAATTCATGAAAACAGAGATTTTTCAATTTTGTTTTATTTGCCGATGAAGCAACATTTCATAAAAAGTTTATTTGAATTTGTTACAAAACGAATTACCCCAACTACTTCAGCAATTACCTACTCATGATAAGCGGCGAATGTGGTACCTACATGACGGTGCACCAATTCACCATACCTAACTGATCAATACACATTTAAATAATGAATTTCCCCAACGGTGGATAGGTAGAGGAGAACCCCCAGATTTTCCGAACTGCTGATGTCAATATGTTACATCGTGCTAGCAGATCTTTTGAAGATATATTATGGTATGAAGTAAATAGCGGTCATTTTGAACATTTAATAAAATAGTTTTTAGTTCTTTCTTATTTATGCTCAGTTATTGCAGAATTTTATGCTGAATACGATGGTAAACAAATATACAGGGTGCCCTATATAAAAAACTTTACTTCTTATTGTCACGCTTGGGCTGAACTCCCTGTATACCTGAAAATATTTTAGAAATGTGTATATGTGCCAATTCAACAGCTTTTATTCTAATTTTTTTTTTTATATTTTATCTTAAATAAGTTATTACACTTGCAAACAGTAATGGGCCACCCCTTATATCTCACTTAACAAAAAGATAAATCCGTAATGCTAATTCTATATCCAAAATAGTCTCATTATAGATAGAACATTAGAACGAAAATGAATAAATGCATTGACGCCCTTGCATCAAAGGCTAAAAAATTGAATTTCTTCGGAAAAGTACAAATATGATCTAAGCAAGAATTTGTTTTATTGTTCGTACTCAATTAATTCTGTGAGATGCAAGCATGTCAGTATATAGGCATCAAGTGTTGGCCAACCTACCTCCCCAATGTCATGCCGCAATAGGTGCTCCTCCTTTTATATTGACGATGAAGCTAGTTTTTTATCGAACTGAGTTATTTTTAGAAGAAATATAAAATATAGGTTTCCTGAAACTATAGAGGAGCTTAGAAATTATCTCCCAAAACTTTGGGTAGCAGTCGCACTAAATTTCGTTGAAAGTATGCCCAGATGTGCTGCTGGCACTATTTGCTGAAATAGTGGTCACATATAGCATTGGATGTTATTCGAATTTTTCTATTTATTTTATATTTTTATTCTCACACATTTCCTACGGAAACAGTTAACAAACGAACCTAAACTCTTCTAAAATTACAATTATCTTTTTTGTTCCAGCTTCTAATATCGAATTCCGATATAACTCTTGAACATGTGTTCATCACTTACTTTTGAGTCACTCTGAATGCTCAAATGTACACAGATCAATGTAGGTGTAGATATAGATTCCATATCTGGTTATTAGTTTAATTTTAATGCTTGGTTTTAATTGGATTTGAAAAAATGCTGTTCCATTCCGAAGTATTTGAAATATCAGATATTATTTGTTGTCCTGGATACGGCTATTTTACATATGTATTCTAGTTATGCACAACAAAATTTTCATGAATATACATAATTCAGAAACTCACTGTGATGAACGAATATCTGACAAATCAGTATTTTGAAGTTTTTGCTCTACGTCACATAATATTCTTTCACTATGAGTTTCTACTCATTTTTATTTTCAATAATTTTCAGCAATTTACAACATAAATAATCACATCTGTCTACTTATTACTACAATAGTTTATATCTTGGATCAAATAACCGTCGGCCCTTCTCCTTCACTCTGGTTTGCCCATATATTCATTATCGTTTCGTGACAAAATCAGATTATTCTAGCCAGGAACTACCAATAAGCAGAAAAACAATTTCAATATATCAGCTTTCCTTTCTAATCCTGGATCATTCTGCGGTTTAAGTAATTATTTAGGTTGCGTAATGTGAAGTATAACCACACAATACAGATTTTAATGAATTATTTATTTTGAAGAGTGGATAATTTCAAAAAATGATACAAAGTTGACTCACCAAATTAAAAGAGTGGTGGAAATGGGGATTAAACAATTATGATGCGGTTTCTCAATGTTCACAATGTTCAACTGCCAGAGATCTTCTCTGAAGCTCCTCACACTTCGAGATAATGTGGATAGAGGCTCCATCATCTACTTGACAGAATTTTCACGTTGCACTCTTGGCTCTACCTATGGTCTTCATGTATCCATTGAGGCGGCAATGTATTCGTTTGCTATTACCTGGGTTGATACATTCAACCTATCCTTCTTGGTTATAGATTCGAACAAGTATCTTGGCCTATCTTAACTCAAGTAACACGCAGCTTACTCTTTCATCACCGAATTGTCTTATACTTTTTATGGAAGAATTATATAAATAGAATTTGCTTACATTCAATGGGAAACTGGGAGATTTCACAGTGAAGTGGATTTTGTATTTATGCCACAAACGCCACAATACACATGATCCAGAAAAAAAATTCTTGAAAAAAGTTCTGAAAAATTTCAAATATAACATTCTTCGCCCAACATGCTTCTTATACAGCTTTTAAATCGGCATCTTTCTCGAAAGATAAGGAAAAAATTATTTACGATATGATATAATTACTGACGATGCGAATAAAAAAATAGTTATATAATTGTTTCATAATTTCTCGTTTCATCTCGTGTCACCTCAATAAAATGGTCGAGTAAATTGGTCCTATTCAGATGAATAAGAGCTATTTAAATGATGTTTAAACGTGTTTTCCACTATTTTAAGAACCATTCAGCTTCGGAAAATTGTTATGTTAACGATTGTTTTTCGTTAGTAAAACTCGTTGTGCTATTTGGGAACCTGTAGATTGTTCCAGTCACTTTTATTATCTCATAACCCTACATTGTAGTTTGTCCCGGAATCCATTGGAGACTCATTCTCAACTAGCTCTTATAGCTTCGATCTTAGAATCTTGAAGCTTAGAGTTGTAATTGCTGCTTGGGCTATCAGACACATTTTTCAATTGCATATATTTCTGCTTGTGAAATACTTGATGTATTGCAATTCAAATTTTGTCTGGAGCTATCCTTGTACCATTTGATGTCATTTCTATTCAGTTCTAGTATGCTATTTTATATCATCAGGAGTAATGATTTCCGCCTAGCATCGCGGACGAAAAAAGGAATTTGCTATACATGTGGCGTGAATAAATCAGAAATTTCATAACTATTTATTGTCGAAAGATGATGTAAAATCAATAGATGCACCTACTAGTTTAATAATGTCAATCTCTAGTGAGCATCGCCCATCCACAAGATCTAAAGCTATACTGTTGATCATACTACTGTTTATGAATTGAAGAATATTAAAGAAAAAAGTTCATTAAATCAATACTAGGAACTACACTTTAGATAAGCAAACTAAGAAGAAAACTTAATGTCTGCTAAAAGCGTAGGACGCTTTGTACGATTTTTTTTCAAATTATTTAACTGAAAAGTCATTGTTGGGTTTTCTTTGATTACAATTTATTTCATTTGTAATGCTGCCTCCAACTTGGCTTTTGTACAAAAACGTTTTTCATCAATCATGAATAAAGAGAATGAAATTCTTGTTATTCAATTTATCATTGTGATTTCAAAGTAATTACGTAGAAGACATTGATAGTTTTCAAAATTTCCACAGGAAATACACAATACTATTGCGATCGTCGTTTCATAAATTGAAAACTTTTGTAGAGATATTTCAGAATTGATTTAGTATTAATAACGCAACAACAACAGAAAAAATTCACCTGTTTTTCCAATATTTCATTTGCAGTTCTAAGAATATAAAATCACGAAATAATTCGTTTTCATGCGGAACCGAATGTTTACGAGATACATATATTTTTCACGAGAATTGTGTATTCGATTTTTTTGTGAAGTCACCCAATCGATGCCATTATGGCGGCATCGTGTCGACCCGTCGTTTAAGGCCTAGCGGATATCCGACAGACGCAGGGCCCTTTAGGGACATCCTGTCTGGCGACGGGAAGGCCATTTAATGGATGGACACATTAACCCGCTACGATTATCGTTAAGGCACTAGTCGTTCGTATAAATAGATCAGGTGTGACATTTGATAGGTTTTGAAGTATTTTATTAAGGGAAATTGGGACACACGCAACATAAACAGAAAATCAGTGGGAAAATAGTGTTTGTTGGATTTCTAACAGCATGCATTTGAGTTATATGAATAATGTCAATTACTACATAAGTTATAATTTGGTAAACATTCACTGATATTGGAAATATATGTACAGTGAAAAAAAAGGTTACACTTTTATAAGGTTTGCTCAATAAACAAGAGGTACCGAGATTTCGTATTGCCGATTCAATTTTTTGGTGGTGAATGGCAGACCATTTCAACTCAATTCTATATCATAGATTCAAGCAAGGCGAGTCAAACTTTAACCATATGTAGAACCTTCAGGAAGAATATCATGAGGCTACTAAAAAGTGTCAACTCGTCTTCTTTATCAATCTACAGATATTCATTTCAGTTAAAAAACTTAAAATTTATATCTACAATGAATCCCAAAATTGATTTTTCCAAAGTCGAACATGGAATTTTGGAAAAATTATTATGAAAACCAAATGAGTTGTGTCACATAAATAAAGAGATCGAGTCGACACTTTTTAGTAGCCTGAGAATATCCTTCGTGAGAGGCTCTTCATATGGTAAAAGTATGAAATCCGTCATGACTCACCCTGTGCAACTATACTTTGCCAAATAAAGATAATAACTATTGAAATAAATTTGAAATTGTAGTGTAAGGAAACTCCCACGTCAGGAAAAATTATTAAACATCTCTCATCCGTGTCCACAAATTTTTCAAATTCTATTTTTAGTATTTTTACCATTGTTGTATATTGAGACACATCGAGTTGCTCAAAATATGAGTTAGACTTTTCCAAAAACTATTACTTATATATTTGAAAAAAGAGAACAGTTCTGCAGATAGATGTTACCCATCACAAGTCCTCAAGCAAAATATTTCAGTTGCGTCGAATATTGAGGGATAGATTAGTACCAGTTATAAAAGCTGAATACCATCAAAATATTTGTAACGTGAGGCAATACGTACAAAATACGTTGATTAGGGAAGTAGTGAAAATATATGAAACCTGAACATGTCTTCCAAAGAAAAAGAGTGACCAACAAATCAACAACTAGTTGGTGGCTAGTAATCTGGTTCATATCAAGTATACTTACTAATATTATAAATGTGAAAGCGTGGATGTTTGTTACGCTTTCACTCAAAAACTACTAGACGAATCATCATGAAACTTTGTACACATATTCGAGAGGTACTAGAAGTAACATAGTATACAGTTTGAGGTTAGGTACAATGGTAACCTCAGTGACTACGTATGTCTAAAAAATGCCTCGGTAGCGTGAATCTACATTATTTAAAAATTCGTCACGAGCCTTAGTACCAAAAAATGTGGTTATTAAGATTAACACCGACATTTTAAAAGATGTGTAAGGAGAAACGAAAGAATATTTGTCGATGTATACAATTATGGATACGGAACTAAGTACTTCATATCCTGTCGAGTTTTTAAATTCCCTTGAACTGTCAGGTGTACCGTCACATATACCTCAATTGAAACTAAATTTACCAGTAATGCTGATGCGCAATCTAGATGCTACTCGGTTATGTAATGGAACAAGGCTTCGAATAACAAAATTGGGGCGGAATATACTTGGTGCTACTAGGTGTCTTCAAGGAAGAAAAGAAAGTGTTATCATACCTCGGAATCCAATTATTACAACTAACTTTCCTTTTTAATTTCAGGTGTTCAGTTTCTATCAGTATATAATGCCAGGAATTTACACATATTTGCACCCAAAGAGAAACTTATGATATATTCTACAAAAATATTCTAGATTAATACTCAGCATTTTATCTCTTTAATTGTTAGAATTCAAAACTATTTATTTTTGTTACAGGAAAATATATTTTAACATTTGTTTTTGTATTTCAATAAAGCATGTTTTGAAACTTCATTGTATTTAGTAATTTTTGAAAATCTATAATACTAACCAAGCAATAAAATGAAGTTACATTGATTTATTTCTATTTTAATGATTTCTGATACCTATTTAATGGATTTAATAAACACAACTGCAGAACAGATCACATTATAGCTGGAGGCACAATTCTTTAACCGCATCTCACTTGGTTCGTCACGATAGAGTAGGCAAAATAATTCACGAAAAACTACGAGAAACACAGGATCTTTAGCAGACAGCCTATATTTATTAGAACAAGAGAAATAGATAAAATGCCACCTAATAATAATAATCATTGTACATTTTGGCGATTCACCTGAAACGAATATTAACAAGAAAAATAAACAATACCATTCTTGGATGAAATATCGGATATACTCCATATGGACTCCGATATCATTGTATCGATTGTAGCAGTAAAATTAAACGGAAGTCCAACAACGATTGACTTGAATAGGATTCATACAAACTGGTTTAAAATTCATTAATATTGGATACATTATGTGTAAGGTAATTGGCTTAAAATACTATTATCTTTTTAGAGTTTACTCCTTAAGAATCGATTTGCATATATGAGGGCCCGGTATGAGAAAAATGTGACGAGTAAAATCTATCGATGAATGACCTCGTTACGTTTTTGGTGCGCACTCTATGATGCGTAACTTTCTAATTTGTCAGTGTCGACATACTTATATGACTGTTTTCATTATAAATATCAATAACTAATATTGTTATTGTGAAGTTTTAATTTTTATCATTGTGTTCCGCTAAAGTGAACTGAAAGTATTTTCAAATAACTATGGCAGAAAGAGGTGTAGATGATATTGCCGGAATATCTAACAAACACGTGGTTGCACATCTGAAATTGACTATTGTAAAAAGTTTAATGTGAAATATTTCGTCGATTAGTTATAATAAATGTATATGAAATGAATAAATTGAATAAATATATATTTATATATGTATATTATTTTCATTAATTAACAAATTTACCCTTTTATACAGTATCAATCTTTTTTTAAGTTAAATAAACTCTTTTTGCGTCTGGTTAGACTGTCGAACTTAAGGAATAAACTCCAGTCGTACATCGGGGCTGACACACACAATTTTTTCTCATCGCTTGGTTTTCTATATAATAATACCACTAAAAATTTAATGTGGTAGCAGTTTCTTCTTCTTCTTCTTCCTGCTGTGTATAGGCATCATTGCCTGTTTTTGTTCACATCATTGCCTCTGCTCAGTCATCTGGGAGGTTGTCACTCCATCTTTTCCTAGGTCTTTCAAGGCTTCTTTGTCCTGCTGGTGATTTGTCCCTTGATATTCTCACAATTCGTTCTTCCGTCACGCGGTCAATGTGCTCATTCCATTTTATCTTTCTATCCAGTACCCAGTCATTGATGTTATCTATCCCGCATGTTCGTCGTATGCTTTCACTCCTTTCTCTATCCATTAGTGTTCTTCCCGCTATTCTTCGAACTATTTTCATTTCTGTAGTCTCCAATATCAGTTTCGTTTTAGAGGTCTCAGGTCGGATCTCTGCTGCATAGGATAATATAGGTCTGATTGCGGTCTTGTATAAGCGGGCTTTTGCTTCAGTTCGAATGTATTTATTTCGCCAGATTGTGTCATTTAGGTATGCTGCAGCTCTTGAGGCTCTTGTAGCTTGGTTTCTTACTTCCGTCTCCACGTCCCCGTGATAAGATATTTCGATTCCCAGATATTTAAATTTCATTTCCTGGTGTATTATTTTGTTATCCACCACAAGCTTACATCTGACTTGGAAGTAACCATTGATTTTGTCTTTGCCGCTGATATTATCATATTGAACTTTTTTGCTGTTTTGTTAAATTGGTACAGTAGCCTTTGCAGATCGTCCTCATTCTCCGCCAACAGTACCGCATCGTCTGCATAGCACAGGATTTTGACTTCTTTATTTCCCATTTTGTATCCTCTTAGTTTGCGTACTTGTTTTATGATTTCATCCATCACTATATTAAATAGGAGCGGACTGCCCCTATTTGCAGGTATCTGTTCAGTTAGGTCATCATTTATATTTGCTTAGATCGTATTTTTTGAGTATATATGTTCGATTATTTTAATTACATTATATGGTATCTGTCTATCATAGAGAAGGTGTATTATGTCTTCTAATTGTATTCGATCGAAGGCCTTCTGCAATTCAATGAAACACATGAAGGCCGGTCGATTATATTCGATCGATTTTTCCGTTATTTGTCTTATGACAAATATTGCGTCCGTGCAGGATCTTCCAGATCTGAAACCCTGTCGTTCATCTGCTAGTGAGATACATTCATTTATTTTATTTGTTATTATCTTTGTGGATAATTTCAGCGATGTGCATAGTAGATTTATTCCTCTATAGTTCTCGGGCATTTTTTATCTCCCTTTCCAAATAGTAATGCTATTTCTACACTCATCTGGTATTCTGTGTTGGGCAAATATTTTTCTGATTAGGGTTGTTAGTTGTTGGTTCAGCTTCTCTCCTCCATATTTAAGTAATTCGTTGGCGATGTTATCCGGACCTGGGCTCTTTCTGTTTTTTAGTTTTTGAAGTGCTGTTTCTATATTTTCTTTTTTTTATATTAGTTTCTTCACTTATTACTATCTCTGGTGTGTTTGGCTCGGTTTCGGTCTCTTCTTCCTTGTATAGTTCCTCTAAGTATTTTACCCAAGTATCTCTTTCTACGTGTCTGGTTCTGATGAGTTCATTTGCTTCTGTTCTCTGATTTCTTATTAATCGACAGATTTGTTTTTGTAACCCATAGAAGTCGCTTTCCATTCTTTTGGACAAGGTTTCCCAGTAGTTATCTTTCATTTGTCTCACTAGTGTTTTTGTATCGTTACGGATTCTCTTGTATTCTTCATATGCTTCTGCCGTTTGTGACGACATGTAGTTTAAGTACGATTTCTTTTTCTTTTTGCACCGTTCTTTGACCTTGTTGGAGAACCATGATGTTTTGTTCCTTCCTTGTTTTTGCGGTCTTATAGTCCGAGTTCCAAGCGATTCACTTGCTGCTTCTATGATGTTTTCTTTTAATCTCTTCCAACTGTTGTTAATATCATCATTTTCTTCTATCGGGTTTTTATTGATTTTCCCTTTTAAACGGTTTTTATATAGTTCTTTTATGGTTGTGTCCCACATGGATTCGATGTTTATTTTTTCTGTGTGTGGTCTTGGTTCTCTATTCCTTCCCAGGCTAAGTTTCATTTTGATTTTTCCCAGAAGCAAACTGTGGTCACTTCCTGCATTCGCGGAGTTTAATGTCCTTACTTCTTGTATCTGTGCGGGATGTATATGTCTATTGGTTACGATGTAGTCTATTGTTGATTGTTGTCCCCGGGAGTTACGGAAGGTGGATTTGTACTGTGGTTTGAGATCAAAGAAGTTGTTGTTGATTCTTAGATCATATAGAGAACATATGTTCATCAGCAATTCCACTTTGTCGTTCAATATATTTTCGTTGAAGCGTTGTTTTACGCCTGGTATCACTTCGTTACCAATGCGTGCTGTGAAATCTCCAAGGATTATCATCGAATCATTCTGTGGTAGTGATTCTGTAATATTTTGAAGATGTTCATAGAAACTTTCTCGCTCTTGTTTTGGCTTATTATCTTCGGGTGCATATATCGATATTATATTTAATAATTGAGTTTCTGTTCGCAGTTTAACGATTAATATACGAGATGATGTATATTGACATTCTTCTATGCTGTTTGTATATTTCTTGTGTATTGCCAGTGCCACTCCTTCTTTCGCACGTTCGTCCTTGCTGACTCCACTGTATATTACCATGTAATGTGTGGTCTTTTACTTCTATCATAATTTCTTGCTCTTTGTTGTTAAAAGTTTTTATATTCTTGGTAGCAAATCGCAGAACATCTCTCCTCCACCAATTCGTTAGCCTTTTTCTAGCATGGGTCGTCGTCTTTAAATAAGTTCTATTCCGAGGCAAATTTGTGGGTCTATGAGCTATATTCGGTTTCACGGTGGAAGGGCTGCTAACCCGTTCCACCAACCCTCCTCCTTTTCTCGGGCTTGGGACCAGCAACACAATCGCTAAGCTACTAAATCTACTCAGCGATCATGCAGGCGGATTTGTGGTAGCAGTTTGATAATAAAAATATTATCTACTTGTGAGTCAATTTCTCATTTTATTGGTTTGAAGATGGATCTCGAACATTATTTAGAAAGTTGGTTGATAGCCATTGATTTAAAGTAGATATCTAAAGATGATTGACCTATCATACTACTGTGTTTTTTGTGATGTTGTGTTGTGTTGTGTTGAGATAGTTTTATTTTATTATGTATTCAATTATGTAATTCAAAATTTCACAGCCTTCCAGAAATATCTTTAAAAAGAACTTGCCGCGATATATCATGTATCATGTTGATATGGGAGGTTACAAAACACATTTATTTTTCTATTACTAATTGTCTTGGTTGGTAAAAAAGTCGTCGTTATTCATGTATTCTTGGGTCATTTGTCTTTCAGTTCTTTGATTGTATTATTCCTTCAACTCAAAATTATGGCTGAAGATTCTTTCTGAAATGCATTGAAAATTAAATTTGGTGTATGGATTTTTTGGACATGTTACTAAAGTGGTACGTCGAATAGAATAGAAGTTGTTATTTAAAAATGAACTATAGTATCTAGAACCGTAAAATTTAGGTTGGTCACTTGAATATGATTTATGGAATAATGTGTTCGTTATGTGATTCTATAATGAAATATTTGAGCAGATCGAATAATTTTTTCGATTATATCACAAATCCAACATACATAGAGATATGAATATGAATTATTCAGTTTCGTATACCAAATCACAAAGCTTTACATGATTTCCAGGTAATTAATGACTTTATGCCTCGATACGCTTGCTTGTCTAGCTAATCTAGGTATATGTTCGTTCAATTAATTCCATCATCTGATTTTAGACTTCAATTCTTTAGCAAATTTTTTTTTCTACTATTTTTGTAGGTGAATTAATTCATTTCGAAACAAAATCAGATAGTTTTACTGTGATATATTCAAAAAATTTTGGAAGCTTTTAGCATGTTCTTTGATAACCATATTATAATGTTCATGAAGCTCCAATTCAATTCAAAAAATTTTGTTCTCGTTTTATCATACTATGATCCGACAAACTATTTTGATGAGAGCTCTATCTTTCAAACTTCATTAAACAAACAAAACTAAATATTGCGACTTGTAGTTCGAATCCCGAGAAGCATAATATCATCTAAATAAAAATACAAAAATTATAAGTTCTATAATATTTTCTTTATTTCTTCCAATATATTTAAACTACCTCCCTTCTGACATCACCGTTATGTTTTTCTTCTAATTTAATTAAACGATTTTTATACGGCGATGTGGATATATACACACTATTTATATTACTCACTGAATTTATTAATAGTCTTACACAAAGTACTTTAAACTAGTTATTTTAACTTATCAACCGCTTCTCCAGGTGTAGAAAAACGTTAACCCTGCAATTTATTTTTGATCTGCGAAATAAGAAGAAATCGTTGGATGCCAAACAAGGATTCTACGGCTGATAACCCATCCGTCTGATGTTTTGAATGGTTTTGTTTCGTCTTCTGCGATTGGTTTCCCTGATTTTTTCAAACAATTTTGACAAACAAATGCTGGCGTACTATTAAAATTTCATATAATGATTTTGCAATATCAGTTTATGCACAACATCGATATTTTCTAGCACAACAGCCGATTTGGAACGGCTGTAACGAAATTTATTATACGACCACGATTGATTTGTTTACTTCATTTTTTACTAATGTATTTTCGTACGGTACATTAATTCATATCATTGTCGATAATGAACTCAATTCCTACTAACGAAAACCATATTTCTCATCAATACTATCTAACGGTAAAGTCGAAAAATAATTTCATGGTGTTCAGTTCTAAAAGCAAACTACCAGGAAACGATAACACTTGATACAAAAGTAAAGTAGGATACGTAGATCTCGTGGGCTACTGTGCACCGAACTAGATCGTACGCCTACATCAATAGCCCAGTTAAAGTTGGTTAAAGATGTTTTAAATGTATCAGATGGGCAACTAAGAACGTCCGTCGGCCATATATGAAGAAATAATTTCATTACATCTTCAGGAAAAAAAAATTATAATGAGAGTGGCCCCGAGAAATACATCTTCGGGATTTTAGGGCCACCTCTAGAATGCGTGACTGAAAATATAAAATTAGGAAAGCAATTTATTTCAAAATTTACCCAATTAAGTAGCACTTCATATACGATAATCAAATTCTTCAACAATCATATATTTTACAGGTTGTGATTTCTCATGACAAATTAAAATAGGAGGATAGAAGTTTAAGTAAGTGAATTGAATTAAAATTAAAAAAAAAATTGTTTGTGTCATCTCCGACGCACAACTGGAGTTTACTCCTTAAGTTCGATAGTCTAACCAGACGCAAAAAGAGTTTATTCAACTTAAAAAGATTGATACTGTATAAAAGGGTAAATTTGTTAATTAATGAAAATAATATACATATATAAATATACATTTATTCAATTTATTCATTTCATATACATTTATTATAACTAATTGACGAAATATTTTACATTAAACTTTTTACAATAGTCAATAATCTCGATAATTCATATTGGGTTGATTATATAATTTTATGTGTTGTTTTCAAATATATATTTATATGAACTACATCGATAATTATTAAAATATTCAATAAATACAAATTGCACATGCTCATACATATAATACATGAATTATAACGCACCTTGCAACCACGTGTTTGTTAGATGTTCCGGCAATATTATCTACACCTCTTTCTGCCATAGTTATTTGAAAATACTTTCAGTTCACTTTAGCGGAACACAATGATAAAAATTAAAACTTCACAATAACAATATTAATTATTGATATTTATAATGAAAACAGTCATATAAGTATGTCGACACTGACAAATTAGAAAGTTATGCATCATAGGATGCGCACCAAAAACGTAACGAGGTCATTCATCGATAGATTCTACTCCTCACATTTTTCTCATACCGGGCCCCTTATATATGCAAATCGATTCCTAAAGAGTAAACTCCAATATCAAAAATCGCATATCGATATCTCTCTTCTGTTCCGAGATATCTTAACGAATGTGTAAACGGCGAGAATTTTTCTTCAAACGTCTAGTAGGCTGGTGAAGTAAGTATTAAATTTTCTCATTATTTAAAAATGTTTGTCAGCAAACCAAAGCAGAAAATAAAAGTGAAAACCTACAACAACAGCAAAATTGAAAATATGGAATAAGAAATAATTATAGCAAAAAAGGTAATCTTTTAATACGATATAAAATGTATATGGAAGAATAGTTGTTTTCCTAACAAGTGCGAAAAGTCCCGCACGCGACTGCAGTTGTCCCGAACGACGAGGAGCGGAGTTCGGGCAAGCGGTCAAGTGCGGGAAAGACACTTCACGCATGAGTTAGAAACATTATTTTTTCTACGACCGTATATACCAAAAAGTATACCAACCCATTTTTCTAAAATTATTTTATTACAACAAACATAATAACATACAAAATTCATACAAAATTACAAAAATATAATTAAAAACTACTGATTATTATAAATATTAATATTTAAAACACAATTTGTTGCATTCTGTAGACTAGTAAGAATTGCCGGGCCAGTGGAGTTATTTGGTTTCAACTGGAAGGTAGATGACGTCGATGAGGATGGCATCGGTTGCAGGTCGCATAAAGATGACGATATGGTGATGGCAACGGTTTTTTAGTCATTTGTAGTACAGAGAATTTTATTTGATATTTCCTTCAAATAGCCCTCAACGACAGTAGTAGACTTCCAGCCACCCAGGCGGAGTCTGCTAGGAACGTTGCCGAAGAACGTCTGAAACTGTGTCCTGTATAACGTTCCGGATTAGGTAGGCGTAAATATGCAGCAATCTCTGCTGGCATCTTACCAAAAGTGTTTACACCAACACATTGAACTGAGCATTTTCCATTCTTATAATGAATAAAAAATCGGCGGTGTGGAGTGGTAGATGGTCGTAAATCTTCGTACTTTTAAATAGGTTCCATCATTTATTTCTTCAGATAAAACAAATGATCTTGACAAATGATTTTTGGAATCAGAAAT
Source organism: Diorhabda elongata (assembly GCA_026230145.1). Taxonomy (NCBI): domain Eukaryota; kingdom Metazoa; phylum Arthropoda; class Insecta; order Coleoptera; family Chrysomelidae; genus Diorhabda; species Diorhabda elongata. The sequence continues at coordinate 42,282,727 of CM047926.1, forward strand.
TTTCACAACAATTAGGTTGCCTTATGGAAGTTTCCTATATCCAAATTTTGTTTTATTTTTACTAAACTTTTTACCATCGAATAGCGGGACCATAATGTATCAGATTTCAAAACGTTACTTAGGTCTGAAAAATACGCCAGAAATACCTCTTCCTTATAAGTTTTGGCCCTTACACCATGTAACAAAATGGTCGTATTGGTTCTCATACCTTAGTCTGGATTTAGCAGGTAAAAGCTCGGAATTAACTTCATTTGCAGCCTTCAAAATGGCTTCGGGAAGTTCTTCGACGGATGAATCCATTAATATTATTTTATCGGATTCGGTTTAATGTGGTTTAATTTAGAAGAAGATTGTTCTTATTCGGTCACTTCCAAGACGTTTTGAACAACTTTGACACTAGTGGCACTTTGGCACTAGTGCGGGAAAGTGACACTTTCAAAACTAAAATGCGTACAGGGAAAGTGGGTTAAAACGCACGGTCCTAGAAAAATATTGTACTCATAGTTAAAGCTAATAACAAATAAGAGATAATATTATAATGACTAATAAGCGGAAAATATTCTCAAAACACAACGAGGGCTTAACCATTTGAAATCCTGATTCATTTGGTAACAACTACAGTTACTACTGATAGTATAGTAGTTATACTATTTTAGATTGCACCCATATATGGTCCCACACCAGAGTCTCATTCTTCGATAGCTGACAGCAGGCTGGATTATTGTAGCTAGCTATTAAATATGATACACGACGATTCTGAGATACTTTCACGAATTTTGTGGATGGAGCTACGTTTCATAATAATGGTAGAGGAAATAGATATGTATTAATGGTCCGAAATAAATTTCCGTTGGATGCACGAGATCTAGCATCAGGTTGTTCGTTTGTGTGATGCGAGAATCTAGGCAGACAAATGTTTGGTTAGATTAGATTGATTAGATTTTGAATTGTGAAGCTCCACTATCCACTTGTTAGCGACTGATTTTATGCATAGAAAATTATGGAAATTTTGAATACCTAAGGCGCCTCTAATTACCTAATTAGTTATATAAGTTGTTAATTGTTAGATTTGTTACATGGCGTATCTAATGATTTTTCTCATTGTTAATATTATTGGCTTTACATTTATATAACGCCTTCTAGTGGGAATAATAACATTATAATCAGAATTGCTATTATTGTAGATAGTCCAATGTAAGACGCTTTCATCCAGAATAAATTTTTAGTTTAAAAAAGACGTTTGAAGAAAAAATCTCGTTTACACATTTCGTGAGATATCTTGGGAAAGAAAAAAAAATATCGACATGCGGTTTCCGCTATTTTAATTTTAATTTAGTTTCCTTTCTAAATAACTATTTGAAATTTTATGTTTCTTTCCAAATTTGTTAGGAAAAATCACAATATCCAAACTTGTTTGTAAATTCATCCGACAAAATTCAAGTTTATTATAACAAAATGTCTTCAGCCCACCCTATTCCGAGGTATCACCCGTAAAAGGTGGAGATTAAAATTGATTTTTTAATATTTTTTTGGAGTTTACTCCTTAAGAATCGATTTGCATATATAAGGGGCCCGGTATGAGAAAAATGTGAGGAGTAAAATCTATCGATGAATGACCTCGTTACGTTTTTGGTGCGCATCCTATGATGCGCAACTTCCTAATTTGTCAGTGTCGACATACTTATATTGCTGTCATTGTGAAGTTTTATTATCATTGTGTTCCGCTAAAGTGAACTGAAAGTATTTTCAAATAACTATGGCAGAAAGAGGTGTAGATGATATTGCCGGAACATCTAACAAACACGTGGTTGCAAGGTACGTTATAATTCATGTATTATATGTATGATCATGTGCAATTTGTATTTATTAAATATTTTGATAATTATCGATGTAGTTCATATAAATATATATTTGAGAACAACACATAAAATTAGATAATCAACCCAATATGAATTATCGAGCGCATCCACATAAAATAGAAAATTTCTAACCTAACCAAAAATTAATTTTTCTGTCGATGTCTATAAATTCTTCCACGTTATTATGATTTATTTTATAAATAATTTTTAAATATTAATATTGACTATAGTCAATAATTCGATAATATTATCAGAAAAATCGACAATATTATTTCATTATAATAATGTTTTTATATAATTTTCTTTCGAAAAGTTATTTTTTAGCTTATTTAAATAATTTTCATGTACTATTTATTATTGTATGTAAAAGATTTAGTGATATAATTATCTTTTTATAACCATTTTTGTTAATTATTAAGATAATATTATATTTTAAATAAAAAATTAATTATAATAATTTAAAAAAATGTTTATAAAAACCTTTTTTTATCAATTTTCTTAAAGTCGGTTAAAATTTTTATAATTATACATTTATAAATTTTCAAATTTTTTTTATATTTTTTGACTAGGAAAAAATCTAAACCTCCAAAAACTTCAGCCGAGACTGATTAAAAAAAAATTAATGAAGGAAGCCCAAAATATTCTGGCAATCAACCAATCTTTTTTAAGTTAAATAAAGTCTTTTTGCGTCTGGTTAGACTATCGAACTTAAGGAGTAAACTCCAGTAGTGCGTCGGAGCTGACACACACACAAAATTTTTTTTTCTAGAATTTCAATAATGCTAGAAACTTTTAATTCTGTAATTTTCGTGCACTCTCAAAGGACTAACTACGAGTATTTTGTCAATATTTCTGTTATATTTTCAGCTTTTATCACCAATCGTATTACATTTTTCATCTTTACTATTTTCCTCTTAATGTATGGGAGAACATATGATTAAAAAATACTTTTAAATGAAACAAGCATTTAAAATTTTAATTTTATCTTATGAAACTCTTTTCATATTACAGTTTCTAGCTTCACTGGAATTTTAGAAAAAAAAAATAAAAACGCAATTTCAGTCACTACCTTTTAAGGATGATATCTCGAAAAGAGGCGAACTGAGGATATTTTGTTATAGGATAAACCCATCTCAATTTCACCAGGGCAATCATCTCTTGAATTTCGTCGCATGAATTTAGAAGCACGCTCTCAAACATTCACGTTGCAAATTCAACTGCTTAGTATTTTTATGTTTAGTATCGCCGGACAAAGGTCCTAAAATTCTAGCAAAGTGCAAATGCACTATGCTTCAGATGACAAAGGAAATCAAGAGAATACATTCCACTTTCTATCTTGAAAGAGAAAAGACTCAAACATTGATAAAGAATAGAAAATAAGTAAAAAGCTTTGCACACCTGTGAAATAAACAGGTAAAAAAATTATAAAAAGCAATCGCATACAGGCAATTATATTTATGTTACTAATAACAAGAGTTCAAATTGATGTCAGATAGTTTTACAGTCGTTGATGTTTTTCGCAATTAATATTTAATATCTTCTCCGCTCATTCGAGCGAAACGTCTTAACAAATCTTCATCGCCAGTAATTATCGACTCGAAATAATTTCAAGCTTATCAACCAACAATATACGCTTCTCTCATCCTTTGTTTTCTCTATTTTCTATTTGAAATTATACAAAGCGCCCATGCAACAGTGATTGACAAGTTGCTTATGAAGCTGAAAACAGAAAATACTAGACCCTCAATATTTTCCTAGTGGAACTATGCCACAACAAACATATCCATCTACAGTCAATCAGTGCAAATAGATGGCATGTCTGGTTATTTCCGGATGAACTCCAGAATTATTATTACCATATCAAAGAAGAATCTACATATATTCATTGAAACTGTTTCAGAAACTAAAATAACATTTATTAAGAGCGAAACAGAAATGGAATATCTGTTAGAGAATTGACGATTGTGGAAGCTTATGCAAAGAATGATTTTTCTTGTCGCATTTCAAAGTAGAAAGGTGAAAATGAAAACCAGAAAAATATGATTTCATGTAGGAATATTCCAATTATAAAAATATATACATACAAAATATGCGTTAATAACTATTTGTGGAAGTAGAAGTACATATTATTCAATTGAAGATAAAAATACAGAGATACCATCGGCGTCGTGCTATCACATATATTAAAATAAATCAATTCCGTGAATTGAACAACAAAATCAGCATTTTGAAGATTTTTTCAGAATAGTTCTATTAATGACTGTATTTATTTATATATTCAACTAATTTTATTCACGAGAGTTGTATAATGTACCCATTATACGTCTGTTTTGCCCGACCCTAATAATACTCATTAATCTGTGCTGTCAGATGCTTTCTTGATTTAGTTATATTAAATTATTTCGCTACAAAAATCGGATTTTTCATTTCTATCCACGGTGTGTCTGAACCAAAGTTAAATGAAATGGCTCAACACTTTGGAACTTGCTTCAGATATCGAAAGTAGATTACTTATAGGTCATAAAAAATCTATTTCCAAAATAATCTGTATAGCCCTTTTCAAAAAAAACTGATTTAAAGAAAAAAAATTTTTTTTCCGTTTTATTGACCAGAAATAAATAAAAAACTAATGAAATATGAAATATCTATCAAAAAATGCTTATTATTATTATTACGTATGAAAACTATAAGTACAGCTATTACTATTCTCTTATTACATGGTTAATAAAAAATTAGAAAAAGTAAATAGTCACATTGAAATTGGCTGCTTTCATTTGAGCCGGTACAAAGAATAGAAAAGCTGTTGAACCAGGATTGAAAAAGAAGCTCACTACCAAAGCTCATTCAATAGATGAATATTTTTCTTACAAAGAATTTCCTCTTGTTAAAGTGAAAGGTGATGAAGTTTCGAATACTCCTTTAGTTGTAGTTTATTGCAATGATGTGCCTGGGTTTGTTGAGTACGTGAGACAAGAGCGCAATTTATCAGAAGACCACTTGAAGTTAGGTATTGATGGATTTTTGAAAATATGCCTTTCAGTACAATCAAAATCAAATATGGAATTTGAAAGTGCAAATAAGAAGCGAGCAAAATACATTGAAGGTATTATTTACTTTTATACGGTACGAAATTCAACTCCATTTAAAGTGCTTTATATGACGATGTAGTCTATTTTTAAATAGGAATTGCAGCAAATAAATTCAAGGATTCTGGTGTTAAGCGATTATTTATCTTAGCAGCCGTTTGGCAAGCTCAAGAAAATTATGAAAATGTGCAGCAACTTTTTTCAGAATTGAATATTAGTCCTTTCAATGGCACCATAGCGACTGATCTAAAATTGGCAAACATTTTGGTAGGTATTATGGCACACAGTAGCACATACCCATGTACGTACTGTTACGCAAAAAGTAATGAGCTTCACACCTGTGGTGATTTAAGAACTGGAGAAAATGTTTTAAATAATTATGAAAAGTGATTAGCTGAAGGAAAAGGAATGAAGAGCCTGGCAAAGAATTATTTTAATTGCATCCACCCCCCTCTAATCACAGCATCTGGAGATAAAACATTCCTGGAAATAATTCTACCACCAGAACTGCATCTCATGCTTGGTGTGGTAAATACTGTTTTCACGCACATGTTGAAAGAATGTCAAAGTGAATCTTGGGCTGAATTTTGCCACGTTCAGCGTGAAGTTACACACCAAGGTTCGGGGTTCAATGGAAATGCGTGCAGAAAACTTCTACAAAATGTTCTAAAAATCTTGCTGTATTAAAATACGTACAAGTGTTCGCTACTTTCCATAATGTAGTTTCTGCATGTTTTGGAAACAGTCTAGATGAAAATTACGTGAAGTGCATAAAAAGTTTCAAAAACAGCTATATATCTTCAGGTATTAACATCACTCCCAAGGTTCATGCCGTTTTTTTTTTTCATGTTGAACAGTTCTGCCGCAAAACTCAAACTGGGCTTGGATTTTTTAGTGAACAAGCAATGGAATCGGTGCATTTCGATTTCAACGCTTGGTGGCTCAAAACTAAAGTTGATGTGCAAAACCCTCAGTATTCTACAAAACTGTTAAGTGCCCTATGTAGTTATAATGCATTTCATGTTTGAAAAAGACTATTTACTTTTTCTAATTTTTTATTAACCATGTAATAAGAGAATAGTAATAGCTGTACTTAGTTTTTTATTTATTTCTGGTCAATAAAACGAAAAAAAATTTCTTTTCTTCAAATCAGTTTTTTTTTAAAAGGGCTATACAGATTATTTTGGAAATAGATTTTTTATGACCTATAAGTAATCTACTTTCGATATCTGAAGCAAGTTCCAAAGTGTTGAGCCATTTCATTTAACTTTGGTTCAGACACACCGTGTATCATGTAATCCAAATATACGAATTCAGTACTGTACACATAAAAAATTTTAAAAAAGTGAAAATTTTTCCTATACCAGATTCGATCTCAAGACGTTGGAGTTGTAACGCACGGATCACATTCACTGTACGACTTGGAATATACAAGTGTTTATTTGTTTCTTAACCACGTTTGTTTGCCTCATTGAATTTATTGCCGGAACGTTCAAAAAAAGTTCATAATAAAGCCTATGAATACTTTACGAAATAGCAAAAGAAAAATAAAACCACTCCATTCTCTAAATCGACTTTGTTAGTATACTTTATCGAATTATAGGCAAAATATGAATCTTCAACGGTATCCTATCATTCAATGCTTAGAAGAACGATCACTTTACATCAAGGGATAAATTTAGAAAATTATAAAAAACTATGAGCAGTATGAAAATAAAAATCAAAAGGTTTTCGGCCTAAAAAAGTGAATACTTTTTCTAGCGAAGATATCAATAACTTTTTAACAACTGATGATAAATATCTATCAACCAAGGTGAGATATTATCTAAATCCTTCACATAGTTATTTCATAATATTCTTCAAATTGAGGTTGTTTTATTAATGGGGGTAATGGCTGCATGTAGAAGTAATGAGTTGTATGAAATGAAAATAATCCATTTACAAGATCTTGGATCAGCTTTTTCGGTTAGAGTGCCAAATACCAAGACAACAATTTACCGAAAATTCACTGTTACGAATAACTTTTACAAAATATGCAAGACATATATAAGTCTTAGACCGAGACATGTAAATGTACAACTCAAAGGATTGGAATGAACAAATTTCCGAATCTATAACACAGTTTCTGCAGATCTTCTGCAGCAATACTGGTTTATGCAGGCGTGAAAGTTACTGCCCTTATAAGACACGGTCGATGGAAATCTACCATTGTTTCAGAAGGCTACATAAGCGACTTCGTTAAAATGAAACCGATACGGCCAATAAAATATCATTTTGCATAAACCAAAAGTAAACCAAACGAATGAATGTAAATATAATTCAAAAGTTACAAGTGATTAAGTTGACCAATTGTTCGAGTATTAGAATTATCAATAACTATAAGTGAATACTACCATCTCCTAAGATTAGATACGTTTAAGATGAATACATAGATTTCTGTGTTAATTATTATATGAAATATTTATTAGAATAAAATAATAGTGTATTCTACTCTCATATAATGAGTTATTATATACTCGTGAATAATATACTATATTAATTTATTTGAACTGATACGAATGAATCTGAAATTCTTAGAGATTGGCATAGCGAATCCTTAGCAGTTTGAGAGCAAATTATTCTCTTTTTTTTTTGATGTAGCAATAAGAAGCAGGGTGTTTTATTTCATTCACGTAGTAATTAAACAAAATATTGTACTGTCATAAAATTTCCACTTACAAAAATACTTTGAATTATAGTTCTAATTAGTCCAATACAAAGTTACAACAATTTAGAAACAATTTGATTGAAAATCACGTAATCAAGAGTAATCACTTGATTAATAACGAATATTTATTCTCAAAAAAATCATGGAAATATAGAACCATTGATACTAGGGATCATTAGTTTTTTGTGTGACTTTTTCAATTTCAAATTTCACGATACAGCTTGTTCGATCTAAAATAATACTACTACTACTTGAGAAATCATGTATATATCATACAAAATGAAACTTCAACTAACTTTGACCTACATATACCTCCCAGAGAAACGTATATCTATGGTCGTCCCATTGATCGTGAACCATCCTGTACAACATATGTTTTAATAGAATTTTCACGTTTTGTACATCATGCTAAAACTAATTTATGCTTATGGTTAGAACCATCAAGAATACATATAACCCGTGGAGGTAAAATTTTATACATGATATAAGCATATAACTTTATTCAACCATAGTTCGAAAGCGTATGAAACCTACCTAACCCTATTAACTTGACTTCTCTATTTTATACTAAATTTTCCCACCAATGAACCTTCTCCTACAAAAGATAATTCCAGCGGTAAAACTTCTTCAGCGGGAATCTATACATTTATTTCTCAAAAACGAAACTACATAGTGGGTTATAAGGAATATTCCTTCCAATCCTTTCGTCTAAACAGGATTGAAAGGTACCAGAGTAAATTTCCCTTTTTTTTTCATTTTGGTCTTGGAAAAAAGTAGTTTCACATAGAGATTTCTTAAACCTATGACGGTTAATTAACCTATCTACAATTCTCTTGTCATAACCGTTGAGTACAACTATATGCTCAATAAAAGTCTTTTTTGGATTTTGAATCGGTTTATACATCCAATTATACATAAAAACAATTATGGGGTAATGTATGCGATACGAAATTTGGAAAATAGTGGTATATATGAAAAGCGAATCAGTCGAGGGTTTCAGTATTTTCCCAGAGGTACAGAGGTACAGGTATGTGGACGATACTTTCGATTTATTCAATCCAAAAAAAGGCAAACTTAGACGAATTCATTTTGGAACTCAATTCAAAATGTCCATCTGTCCAAAGTTCACTTATGAAATTGAAAATAAAGGAAAGTTACCCTTTTTTAGATACTTTAGTAATTACAAATAGTGATAACCATGAATTTGACGTATTTAAGAAAAACATCGCTATGTGCAGGTACATAAGATATCTAGTCTCCATTTCCTTGTAGATCATTAATTCACTTTCCACTCAACATTAAAAGGTACAATAAGAAAACTACTTCTATTCTGTATTTAACGTTATAATTAAAGAATAGTAAATAGGTTAATTAACCGTCATAGATTTAAGAAATCTCTATATGAAGCCACCTTCATCCAAATTCGAAATGAAAAACCAGAAAAATTTGCTCTAGTATCACATTTATACAAATGGATTGGAAGGGATTTTGAACGATATTGGTTTTCAAATTGCATTATGAATCCTGCTATACGAGTACATCAAAGTATTTATCAGATAATTCTAAGAATACAATACCAAATTTGGAAAAAAGTGGTATATATGAAATTAGCTGAAGTGATTGTGACGGTGCAGACAACTTAAGATTGAAACCATTGAAATTGTTAAATGCAAGAGCAGCTTAAATAGGAACAAAGAGCCTATATCTTGAAGCCTATTCCATAGTTTAGTAGTTGAGGAATAAATGTCCCGCCAAGGAGGTTTTCCCGCTGGGATTATTTTTCGCGAAGAGGGTCTGTTGGTGGTGAAATTTAGTATAAAATAGGTTAATCCAGTTAATAGGTTTTAGTTTACCTTCGGTGTTGGAATACAATAACTTGTTTATCGAAACGCGCGTCAGACAGTGTAATTGTGAGTGTTGGTATAGTGGTAATGTGAATAGTTTATAATGTTGGCGATCTTGTCAAGTTTGTTCTCGTCACCCTCTTCGTATATGTTTCTGACCTTGTTATACGAAGCCATAGTAGCTGCTCCATATTTAACAGCACTATTCAGTGAATGCCTGGATGCTCAAACATCCCATCATATTCTCTGGTGCCGAAGGATAAGTGAATCGGACAAGTCGGACAATGTCTACCTCGTACGTTTCGTCGCGCTTCCGCCTCTTCAGCTACGGCACAAGTCCAATCTCTTCTTCAGCTGTTCGAAGTTATCATTTTTTTTCAAGAAGTATTCTCGGATCTACATCTGAAGCATCTCCTCGCTGTTTAATGGTGAACTACAACGCTTCTTGTTTATCGGATGAATTACTCGCTCTGACGGCTGACTCAAACTGTTTAACGTAATCGATCCAAGACATCTTATCGTCAAACGTCGGTGCCTTGAGACTTCTGTTGTGAGCCGGTTACTCTATTTCGATCCTTTCAATATGACTTTTTATCATAAACTTACTTTCGCTAGTAAACAAGCTAGAATTTTTATCAATAAAGAAATTTCTAGAATTCTAGAAAGCGAACAAACAAAAACCAATAACTAACTAGACCTTCCTAGAAATATAAACAACTCACCGCTGTTTAAAAAGAGCATATCGAAGCGAATTAGGCAAATTTCACAATTTGATCATAACGTAAATTGAGGAGATGTTCAAAAGTTGGAATTCACCGATGATGAAGATTTTATAGAGCTACTAGAACTAGGAGTGTTTCCAATGGCTCTAGGATATAATAGTTATCCATCAAATTTATGTGAAATTTTAACCAATGACATCAGAAGTTTTGCGTAAATTAACAATATAATCACCGTATCATGAATGTCGTCAATATCTGAAATGACGCTTTTGGGTCAAATCGTTTAAGTAGGTAATGCATGAGAAATGTAACTTTCTAAATCAATCTAAACGGTATGTATTGATCAAATTATTCCAATGGCAGCAAGCTACCAGTTCTGCATATAAATCACAGCCGTATTGTTTAAGAATGTTCAGTTGTGAGTTCCGAACTCAAATTCAATTCTAATTCTGAGGAAACTTGGGATTGATTCCTATATCCTCAGTATCAGGTGCAAAATTGTGAGCGGAAAACTAATAACCCTCATAATGACATACCGCCTTATCGTATATCACAGGTAGAGGTCTCCTATTATCTAACACAGATGCTTTCAGGACATATCTCCAAGACTTCGATCAGGATTATCACTCGTTGTGCTTGTCATGCCTAGAATTCCTGAAGGGCATTTCTACGGCGTGTTACCGTTTTAACACCCTTTATGATGCGGAGATTGTTCTGGAAGAGACAATTGTATATCTGCAAGAAATTTACTCCAAAATCTCTGTAGTAACGCTAAAAATTGCCAGCATCGAATGTACACGTACCAACATATTAAATTGTTCATAACAATTTAGATACTTCAAATATATATACGAAATAAATTTTGGTACATTCTAAATCGAAGGTCCTACGTCCATGATTCACAAGGGCGTGCGACAACTCGTGATTATAATACCTGCCATAAAATTTCAACTTCTGTTGCAATGTGCCAACAATTGATCGTGGTTGATATGAAGATTACACAACTCGTGACGGAAAATTATACAGCTCGGGATTTTAATTATGAAATGAAGAACAATTATTTGAAAGGGCCATCCATGTAAAATTTTGCTGAGTTCTTCATACAATTGAATGAATCCGTAAACAGTTGTATCATGTACTCGGACAACCTTTTTGTTTACCTGAAATATCCCTGTCCCGAGTTGGCGCATCCTTATCTCAACGGATTGAACAACGTTACGAATTGTAGCACACCCATTTCCTGAATATATTCATTTTATGTCAAATGAATTACATTATTTGGTTTTGAAAATAAACTTGTTCACACAGCTGAAACTAGTTTTAGTTTAATAATAACCAAATTAGTCTTAAAGTATAAATCAAGTGTCAAGTTTTTTTATTGAAATGCATAGCAAATGTATTAAAAACAAGTAACAATCAGTTTTTAGAATCAAAATATGAGTTATTTCAATTAACATAAATTTTATACAAATCGGTGTGCAGTCTTTCAATTTCGAATCTAAAACATAAATTATGAAATAAATACTGCTGAATATATCTGTAGTTCTTCGTAATATGAGAGCTTTTAATCAAATGATGAAATCATAACAGTTGAGAGATTTTCCATATACATGTATTGAGACAAAAATTGATAATATGTTTGACGATACTGTATCCGAATATACTGCTGTACACGTATTGGCACCGACAAAAGGAAACTGGGCGATGTCTGTCTGTGTTACTTCATTACAAGAAACTTTATCTTTATATATTAACTGCTCATAATTCTGGGAAGTGTGTTGCAAATTCAAAAGATGTTAATCTGGTGGCTGGAGTGGCTGTTAACTGCAGTTTCTTCGAGAAACTTTATAGTTTGAGATAAAACATAAGAGAAATAACCTCCCAACAAATGACTCCTCATACCTTTGATCTGCAAACCCAAAACTACTTTCCATACTGGCATTTCACTCTTCTGCGGCCATTCTGTTCTCCTAAACTAAATCGAAAATTCCATTCCATTCTCCATTCTGTCTACTGTGCTGCCATCCGCTACCCCTGCTTAATTATAGTTGACAGTAGTATTTAGTCAAAGAACAGTAACCGTTGATAGTAGAAAAAATATGCAAAGTTCATATACGGCAAAATAATGTACGGCCAAGTAACAGGTTTCCAAATGATTATTGAGCAATCTCAAGCTTAATAATAAATCAACCTTGAAGACCTAGTTTCCTACAACTCCAATTTTAATGTTCGTCGATATGCGTAGGTTAACCAGTTTGTCTTTTTGGCATTCTTCTTCCTTATTTTGTTCATATATTTATGATGTCTTTGCGATACAGTCGAAATGATTTCGAATTAATATGAGTATGAACTTACATCTCGATTGGTAACAATAAACTTGCGATAAATAACAATACTTATACTTTTCAGCTTCAGTCTTAAGAAAATACCAAGAAGAAAAAAGATTATGTCTGTAAACTTTATGAACAATGAAACGCTGATATTTTTATCATGGCATGCCAAAAAATCCACGTCAAGAAATTATTCATTCTGGATGTAACATTGCTAGTGGCACTAAATATAAAATATTTAACCCCTTCAAGCCCAGATTATTATATCCTAGATGACGTGAAAAATAGCTTTTTTCAGTTTTTTTTTTTTGTAATACACTGATATATTAGGAAAGTATTTGTAGTTATGTTAAAAGTGAATTTAGTGATTTTATCCAGTGGCGTTACTATGGGGACCTAAATCAGTAAAAAAAACAAACTGACTATGTAAAAAATAGTATATTTTTATAAATGATATGCAATCGAAATAAAAAAGCACATATTTTTTCCTGCTGAACAGAAAAATGATCATACACACAAACAAGCAGTGGCATAGAAGGTTAATATAAAATATGATATTACATTCTTTTGATCCTAGGTATATTCTTCTGAATGGAATGATGTTGAAATAGAAAATCAAACATTTCTTCCTGCTATACAGAATAGAAATTTATAAAAAACCAGTGGCGTAGCAAGTGAAATTAAAATATGATTTATTCCTCTCACATATCTTGTGTGTAAAAAATAAATAATTGATAAAAGGTACCAGCATGTAAGTAATTTGAACAGTAAATAGATTTTCTGAAAACTATAGAAAAAATTACAAATAAAAACACAGTGAAGTGCAAAACAAAAAACGGAGTCTATCAAACTTGATTGTAGCCATGGCATTCATCAAAATGTGCCTCTGAACATAAATAAATTGGTGCGTTAGGGCAAATACCACACATATTAGCTGTGTAAGTTCTTTTCTTCTGTTGTTGGTAACAAACTCTGCAAGTTCCTCGTTTGCGGCGAGATCCATGTTCTTTTGCAGAAGAAGCAAAAACATGTCTTTGTCCCCCTTTTTTTTTCTTGGAACTTCTGCTTCATAGTTGTATATGCTGGAGAATATTTTGCCAGTAGGCCGTCAATCAAACACTTATGAAACTCCAAAACACTTATATCCTTACCGCTAGCATGCCACCTTGGCATTTAAAACCAAACGCTGTACAACATGTAAGCCAATTTTCTCAATTCAGCTGTAATTTTTCCTGGCGCAGTTATACGGTTCGATGTCTTGGTCCAAGTAGTAGATTAGACACTGATACCTGGTAACGTTTTTTTTTCAACAAATCCTGCTGTGAGCTTGGTGGACAACAGGTAAACATCTTTTTTGTCTCTATATCTAATAATCAAAAGATTATTTTTTCGTACAAAACAAGTTTGGAATGTTTTGAGACTTATTTCGGTTTAGTTCTTTGGGAACTTCCCGATTGACCCGTATGGTACCAGTTACGTAAGTTTTGTTTGCAAGCAAAAACTCTGCTAGTTTCAGAGACATGTACCAATTGTCGATAATTATTTCTCGACCTTGATCTAACAGTTGCTTGAACAAATAAACCTCGATTCTTTCAGACAGTGACAGATGTTCTGATCCGTGAATTTCCTCAACATTATATACGTCCTTTCCAAAAATCAGGATGGCTAGGACAAAGGAAAAACATTTTAATTCCTAGGAGTGCTCGTTTTGATTTAAGAAATTATTTAAAATGTAGTCGTCCTTTGTATAATACCAAACACTCGTCTATTGCTACAGTTTCCCCAGGATCAACAAGTTTCATACAATTTTCTTGGACGCAAACAAAAAACATAATCAAACGGGTCATGGGTTTCCCTGGTATGAAAGCTTGAGGATTGCTAAATCCTCAAAACTTTAGAATAGCGAAAAACCTGTTTCTACTCATTATTTGTGAATCAAATATATTTGGATCAGAAAAGAAAAAAAATTGTTTCAATAGTCCCGTATACTCGGATATCGTTCTAGACCCATATATAAATTCAACGAAAGAAAAGTATACATCTCCGGAACTGTGACATCCTTCCAAATTATACCGTAGACTTTTTGAGTACCAATCTCTATGAGGTACCTTCCTGCACGTTCATTCGTCCAATTACATACATGCTGAATTATATTTCTAGCCAGAAATGCCTCCAAATAATTTACAGGGTCTTTCATGTTCTCTAGTTCGATTACGGGCTGAGCACCTTCATAATCACCAGAAAAAGGCACTGTTGTTGTAGCTCTTTTATCCTAAAACAATATTATATAAAAGATAAAATTAAAAAAATATACTCGTACATAGAAAAGATCTGCTACAACAGTAAAATTTCCCATGATTGTAGCTACATGATCTTTGTCTTCTGAAATACCACTACCACTAGGTAAATATTCGGATCCCGAATCCTCAAACGGTTCATCATCACTCACGTCGGACATCCTTACAAGTAAAACGCACAAAAAACTAACTAATACTGCAGCACTGCACCGTTGCAAATAACATTTTACACTGCAGACCGCCAAAAATATGGATGCGGACTATACTATGCGTTTGACCTTGAAAATCCTCCCGCACATAAGTATCCCTTTCCAGGGTATAATAGTCAACTACGATATTATTCCAACGTTTATTTTAAATATATCATTTGATTCCACAAGTGGCATTTTGGGATATAAATCAATTTGAGCTTGTTGCCACATGTGGCAACATGGGCTTGAAGGGGTTAATTGACTCTTTTGAGAAGAAGTCGCTTCTTTAAATTGATAAACAATTCCACAGACATTAATGTTATTGAAGGAGCGACTTGCATACATATATTGAATTTTTAAACTAACTCATCAGAACTCATCAGAAATGACCGTAGAACCTATCTGAGCATAAAAGTGTGCATAGCCAAGAGTTGGGTTTATTATTAATAAGATATTTATAAGTTCATCAAATGCGAGGGCGGTTTGACAAAAGCGTTACTTTTCCAAGTTGGACAAAAATTTCGCTAGGATGATTATATTGTCCGTCAAGTTTCTAATGTCAACTTTCAAACCTTTATACAAATGTGACAGATATATTAGTTTTCTAACCCTTATGTAGAGAACTGTTTTCATTGCTGGGTTAGTGAGGAAAAAATTAAACCATGAAAAAGTTACGTGAATATTATCCTGGAAATGCTGATTGAATTCTGAAGAATTCGAGTAGAATCTTGAAGATATTTCACTCTTTTGTAAAAATTTCTCACAGTTTCGGCAATTTCGAAGACAGATTTTTGAAAAATTCTTATCACGTAATGATTTCGAAAATTGTTTCATGAGCTACAATTTTTAATAAACATTATATAATCAATGACATTTTTGTGACGGGGGGTTAAAGTTCATTGGACGAATAACTATGTCAAAGAGATGTTTTATTTTTATTTTTTGTATTAAACTCCTCCACATCTACTAATCATAAATAGCATTGCTTTTTATTCACATTATACAGAAATAAAGAAATAAATTGAAATTTTTTCACACTTGAACAACTTTGTGAGGATACTATGCCTTTTATTGACCTCCAAGCTTCAGTTTGAAGTAAGTGAATAAATTCTTGATTTTCATCAGTCTATTCAACACAAATGAAACAAAATATGTCAGATATGAGGGATAATACAATCGTTTGGAGTCATGCTTAGAAATAAAAAAATCCTAATACCGTTCACTTTTAACAAGGGTCTACATTTCATGTAAGATACTGGAACTCCGGAACTTGTTTGACCATGATCTTATTCAATATTATGCTTGTTTATGCTTGTCTATACGTGATAGAAGAAAATGGAGATTGTGAAATCAGCATATCTAAATCCATAGAACTCAGTTAGTTTTTCTAGAATTCATTGTAAAAATATTGGCCATATTTTCACGATTATTTCTTCTGGTTTATTAATGCGCATTGATTGATTACTATCTTTCCAGTTTGTCACAAACTTAAGTAATTTTTAAACACAAATTTTGGCAGTTGAAAATTATTACTGTTCAAAGAGTGACGATATCAAGTTCCTTCTTAAAAAGACTTGTTATTTTTATCTTCATTCACCTGTAAAATCAATGCTTTGATTAAGTCAATGTCATAGCTGTTTGAATATTCCATACAATTACCATTATCGAAGCGTGTTTCAGGGTAAATTGAAATGTTTTTTGTTGCTCATTTCCATTTTGTACTCAAGCTTTACAGCAATGTTGGAAAGTTTTGGGACATTAGATATTTCACTTTAAGTGACTTTGACATAGTTGTATTTAGAATAATCAATCCATCTTGAAGGGACATGGAATTTCAACGATATCACGATATATAAGTTGATCACTTTATAATTTAAAGTGAAGCTTTTCTGACACATCATTTGAACAGAAATTTCCAGACAGCTCAAATATTTTCTTCAGAAATGATTCTTCTCCTTTAACGTGCCTTACCTAGGCTATCATATTTTAACATTTACTATAACAAGGATGTCTCTTTCTTCTGTATTTTGGTATAAGTTGTTTCATTGATAGAGTCTCGAATATTCAATTAAGAAATTTTTTCTGAATATATGCTTAAGATTTGATTTAATCATACGTAATCCACTGAAAAGTTTTCTATATACCTACATATAAAATACTCAATAGAGGTTCTAAGTACTGCCTCTAAAGATCATATGTAGTATTTAGTCATTAATATGTCCATATCTGAAATTTTTTTGTTAGTTTCAATGGAACTTTGTCAGGCAATAGTTTCAGATATGTTCATGAAATGTTGTAGAAACAAATTGTGGCTTTTCACAGTATTGACATTCAATATGTTTCTGTGGTGAATAGAACGAATATGGACTCAAAAGAAGTGAAAAAAAAACTTCTAAAATATATGAATAAGCTTTTTGAAATTTTTATAAATGTGTGTTGTAGCAAAGTCGTAATATATACAACAAATATGAGGCATGAATTGTAGCATTTGGATAACAAGCTTTGTTAAATAAACTTAACTAACTATATGCTTTTCTTATTGCAATTATTCAATGACTTCTGGAGGAATCAAAAGTTCTTCGATTGCTCCAATAACATTGTAGTTTGTCTTATATTGAAACCTAATAAAAACTCGGGATTATCATCATCACTCTGCTCTATCTAGTTGATATCTTGTATCACAAAAAACTTTGAAAGGTTAATAAAAATTCGATTGGAACATTTTTTAGAGAGTAGGTTTCTTTTACCAAGCATTCAATATGGTTTTCGTAAAAGGATGCGGCACAATAGACGCCGTAACTCCTTTAGTTTCAGCTATACAGATAAGTTTTTCGAAAAATCAACACACACTTTGTTTGTAGATTTAACAGGGGCATATGATGTAGTGGATCTAAATATTTACACAAATAGAATGAAGAAAATTGGAATTAATAAAATGGTTTGTGCCAATACTAAAAATCTTTTTGCAAACAGAAAAATATTTTTACGTGATCATAAAAACGTATTACATGGTCCACATACAGCATATAACGGCTTACCTCGGGGATCTATTCTGATCCCTACTGTACTACATCACATAATCGTCCAATGTTTTTGCGTTTTTGATATTTCCGTTCTTGTTTCTGATGTATAGGTCATTATAGGTCTGATTGTCGTTTTGCAAATTCGAGTTTTCAATTTAACCGATGACATGATTTTGAATAAATTGCAGAGGGGGAGAAATTGTGAATTCTATTTATCAAATTCAAATAATAAATCTATAAGTTATCAATTGTTTTAACTTGAATGTTGAATTGTTGCAGCGCACAAGCACATCTTTATGGGGTGAATGGATGGGAGTGATGCACGGTGACGAGATAGAATACGTATTCGGTCACCCTTTAAATTTGTCACTGCAGTTCAACTCTAGAGAGAGAGAATTGAGTCTGAAGATAATGCAAGTGTTTACGAGATTTGCTGGGACAGGGTGAGTATTCACTGACATATCATTATTAGTTTTATGCTCAAATTTCAACGATAAATCAATAAATATCCATGGGGTTATATATCAATCGAGTGAAGTAGGGTTAGATTTACTTGACTAAAGTGTCTGATGGACATATAAGTTTTCTATCCAGAAATACGGAACACATAAAAAACATACTTCTACTTAATTAATCTCGCATCATCATCTATAATGATCGAAACTTTCCAACTGAGAAATACAACTTCAGGAACTGGATCATTTTTCCAATTTAAAGTGAGCTCAACTTGTATCCGTTTCGTTTAGACACTCAATAGACTGTTATAATCGATTTGAAAATATTTATAATAAATGGAGGTTTAAAAACCTTTTTGGTATGATAGATCTAACCACAATAGTCTTAATCAGTGCTAATTTGATTGACGCTTGTGGAACAGTTGAATAAATATGTGAAAATTTTGATTATCGAGAAAGTTATGGACTCCACTGAAGTGGTCTGATATGTTTTTCGACCTCAGCAGTGCATTTGACTGCGCAAGTTACCTATTGACCTATTTAGTAGAACTCAATTCTGAAATAGTCATTTCAATCTGTAATTATATAGGTAGGGTAGGTGTCCCCAAGTTTTTCTATTGGACTAAATGTTAAATGCTGAGTTGAGAAATGCTACTTACTATGAATGGTCAGATAAATTCAGTTCCTTTCTCAAAATCATTCAAACGAATTACGCTATAACAAAAAAGAATCCCAATCTAGCATAGTCGTTGAGTATTGAAATTAACATATTAAGATGAGGAATTAAAAGCGTGTTGAAAACATCATGTCTTCTGTATTTCTATTTGCTCACGACTTTTCATGTCACTGGCAAAATACACAAAGTTGTATACATGCTGTTATTAGTTGCAGCAGGTTCTGATTCAGGGCTTTCGTTCCTTCTCAACCTCCCCGCTAAATGGTAAAATGGATTTGTCAGTCTTTTGTATTACACATTTTACATGCATTGTTAAATTAATTTCTGCTAGAACCTCATTTATAATTCTCCTTTCACGGAAAACTGACGCTAGTGGTGGAATTTAAGGTGGAATTTAATAATGGTGGAACTTTCCCTGTGACCATACAACTGAATAAAAATTACCAACAAATTTAAATCATCTGAACACTATTTCAAGCGACACGAGCAGCATTTTGTTACCCGGCGTACACATTTAGCACGTCCAGACCTGTAGAAAAAAGAAATCTGACTTTTCAAAGCAGCAAAGCCGGCTTTGGTGAGAATACGGCTTAACTGAAAATATAACTTAACAAAAACATAGACAAGGTGAAAACTCTTGCTCTGTATAATGTAAAATAAATGAGTTAAATTTGGATATCTCTATATTGTAACTTTACAATCGACAAAAATGTGTTAGTGAAACGAATTTTTGGTCTCAAGTCATTTAGAATTTTATACTTATTATGTTGTTATATCATAGTCAGATATCTTCCTTAATCAAATACGGTGAAGGTTTTTTGGGACAACTCCATGTTAATCTATGGAATTTTCATTCACAAAATGAAAATTACGAAGATGGCTTGTCTTTTTACAGCTTCGCACTTGTAAGGAACTCTCCTTAAAATATAATATTTGTTATATGTAACCTGGCTTTTATATTCTCAATAACCAAACGAAATTTGTTTTTAATACAAACACGCACAATAAAAACACCAGAGAAAAAATTCACATTCCATTTGTAAAGTGACACGTGATTCTTCTGGATCAGTGATACTCATTCACGTCTCGCAATGCAATATTGTACAACCCTCAGCGCAATAGTCTTGTTGACAATCTTAGTGGGCAAACCATCGTCTTCTAATCTACTGATCACACTTTTTTAATTTTTAAAGTTATTTTGTGTAGATATCGAAATGATACAGACAACTAGATATAAATTTACAGATCCATAGGAAACTAACAACTAACAATAATCCACTATCTCAATGAAAGAAGTGGTGTCCTTGTGATATTGGAGGAGTGTTAATCATACCACCTACCACAAAGTAAATATGAATTACGCTCACGTACTTATAGATTCTAATGGTGACATTTTCACATTTAAAAGAATTACGTGTCTTATGAAAACTTAATACGGTAGCCTTCGCGAACAAAAAGTGTGCGTGCAATAGTCATTTCCAATCCTGACCAGATGATTGCCTTATTTGGACCGTGTGATCATATAAACGACATGTTATAGATACTTCTTCTGTATTGATAAGCGTTCCGTGACTGGTCTCACAAACACCTTGTAAGTTGTTGATTTGTTTTTTGTCTCAGTATTTTTATTATGCTGTATTGTGCGCTACTCTTATTGCCTGTTACCTACCATCACAAACACGCTAGCTGATATGTCTGTACCTTTGTATGTGGACATCATTTACTACTGGACAACTCTCCCTTCTCCTTCCAGCAATTAAATGTCGTTTTTGATGTTGTTAGTCGAAAAATGGAATTGACCAGATTAGTAACGTTGTGAATTGTGTTCATTATAAGTCAGAAATACTTCCTCATAGGTATATAGCAGTCCTCCTTTTGAACATTATTATTTTTTGATTGAGAACTGTTAACTGCTGAGTAGGATATTAGCCATACAAGTGATACGTGGTGGTGATAAGTGATAGTGCTTAAACTTTGGCAATTTACTGAGTGAAAACTGTACTTGATATTATTTGATATTTTTTCGACATTCTTCTCTTTTAATACGTGAGTTAATTGAATTGAGATCGCTTCACGCATCGTTAATAACATTAGATACTTACCTCTACTTGTTAATTAAAATAATTACTGTGTATGTACAAAATATAATTGGACTAAATCTACGATTTATCGAACATTTATTTTCTACATAATATCTTCTTCTATCTATAAAAATCAAGCATAACATAAGATCGATTGTCTTCTTCATCAGACATACGTATAATTCCTAAAAAGAGACAACGATATCATTGACGTACCGTGAATACCGTTGAATTCGACGTGAGCTTTATTTACTGTATTGTTTTTAGCGAATTTTTAGATTGAACATATATTTATTGTTAAGATCAGTCCTCTTTCTCTCTAACTTCACATCGGTGAAAATAAATGTTTATTTTACTACAAAATAACTAAATGAAATTCAGGTAATAATACCATACAGTCCCATATTCTTAACCTCTAGTTCACACCACCTTAAATGATGTTTCACCAGCTGCTTATACGTGGGACCTTGAATTAATAAAAAAACTAGTAATTCAATGTAAGTTTGATGATAGATGTTCTGAGTAATGAAAGTTTCAGAATACATAAAGTTCTGCAAATTCTCAATTTGAATATGATAAATCATAGATTATTCATTTATTATTAACTAGTTATCCTCAAACATTTCACCAAAAAATTATATTAAATGTTTCTTAAAAAGTGTAAGAACAGAAAAAATCAATTTACCAGGTTCCATTTAGACATACAGGGCTTGAGGTTCCAGCAAGAACTTTTCAAAAGTTTGTCTAAGTTGTTTCAGTTTCTAGTATCTATATATGTTCAAATTTCATTTTTGATGTCTGTTATGAACATTTGGATTTGTGTGATGACCTAAAGATGGTAATATATTCGCCGAAACGTCGATTTTCAAGTTGTTTAGCAATATTCTATTAACACCTATAAACTATTTCAAAAGAAAACGTTATAATAATTCGAAGAATTAGGAAATCTCTTTCAATGTATCATTTTTGCTAGAAAAATTAAAATTCTTATCTAAAATTACGTCATGTAAATAGATGCTATTGCGGAAATTTTATCAATATTTGAGTCAACATCCGAAAAGTGGAAAATTAAGTAAGAATTAGTTTAAAATGCTTGTTACTCGTTAGTTTATTTGTTTGATGCAGGACATTATTTAAGCAAATTTGCCTTCTTCCAGAGTTATCAGAAATTTTGTTTTGATTCATATGAATATTATGCTGACGTATTTGTCACGTGATGGAAGACTTCAACCGTTTCTAATTCAACTTTTTTTTAAATGTAATTAATGCAAGTTTTGAAACAAAAACCCGGAATGTTTGTTTGTCAGATATGAAAAAACTTCATGGTATTTTTTTAATTGCGGAACCCTATGAAAAATATCGCATTTAGAAGAAGAGAAAGATTTCTAAGTAAGATGTAATATATATTAAGTGTCATCAAAAGTAACGTGACTCAAAATAGAATATTAGACACTGAATAGTTCTTGCTATATAAGGGATATAAGTAACATGTACTAGTCGATGCTCTCTCCTTTCCGCAGAATGTATTCTTGGATTTTTATTCATTCGTAAATTTTCTATGAACAACGGTTTCCGTACCATCAAAGGCTTTGATATTGTATCAACAACGACAAGCTGATAAACCAATATCAAGAATTAGAAGAAAACTGAATTATTGATTTGTATAAAACTCATACAGAATGAAAAATAAGACAACGTAACAGCAAATTAAACCTAAAAATAATAGTTTACTTTGAGGTAATGCCTGAATAACTAATTATTTTCATTCTATCTTATCTGCAAACGCATTCCACACATTATAGTTACCGCGGTGACAGATTTTTCCAATACATCACAAACCAAAACTCTACTCCCAGAATAAAAACGAAACTTGCTTTGTGAATGAACTTTTTGGGCATTCTGACAACTAAAATATAACCATGTTAAGAAGTTACCTGGCAAAGCAACGCATCAATACTTCAAGAAATGATGCCAAACAAAAGCTGTAATGCAGTTCCAGAAGCCGTGCTGTTGACGTACTTTCACGAAAAATAGAATTTTATACAATACAACCAAGCCAAAAGTCTCGTGAAGTACTTCAAAAGTAACAGAAAACTTGGTTGGAAATAGTTGGAAATTTTCAAAAATCATTGTTGGATTGCGTTGTTGACGAGATAAAAAATTGAACTCATTTTTATATATAACTTCATAAATATAAGATGTTTTCTAAGTGAATAGGATATATGTTTTAAATAGCACAAATTATCACCACCCAAGGGAACTAATTTGAATTACAACCCGTCGTCTAGGGTAGAGGGCAATCGATAGCTTTTTGGTAACTGTCACTTACGTCTTTCAAAACTGTGTCGACATGTGCTGTTTATATAACAGGGAAGAGAAGAAAATACATTCATGCTAAAACATGATCAAAGGTAATATCGAACATCTGGAAGCATTGAAAATGTCTTTTAAGGGGCTGTCGGTATATAGGCTCCATCAATAAGGTCAAATATTTTTCTCTGATGAATAAATACTCAGATGTGGCTGGACATATTAGTCTACCATTGTACTTTAATACATAATAATTCCAGAATTGTAACCAAATTGTTGATCGAAAACTTTGGAAAAAGGACTCGTATAATTCTTTTGTTCCTTCGGGTTACTTTTCTCACAAAGTTTACGAGTTGCCATCAAATTCCGTTTATATAGAAATCATAATGATAGATAGTTGATATTATCAAGTGTATTATAATGAAATTGGCTTGTTTTAGAGGTTATGTGTTAAATTTTTATACATGAAAGTATTTTGTATTCCTTTTACTTATGTTAGATAATTTTAACATGTAATATCAAAGTTTTATAATTAGCGGAATGTATTTACTAGGTAATTTTTACCTGGCTGAATTAAATAACATTTTGTGGAATGAACGCAATGTTTGAATATCGTATGTCAGGCCTTCTCACTTTGTTTGGCCTTAATTTACACCTCAATCTACTTTATTGACAACACAATCACACCCTTACCGGGATTATGCTTTGATTTCAAAAATTATGTTTTCCACTAGTTTTGCCAATATCAGCATATAGTTAAGTTTCAAGTTTGAATCATGTTTTATATTCGAATCAATTATATCAAGATTACTTCAATTGGTGTTGGTGCAGAGAGTATCTTTTTAAAAGATTATACCAAATAGAATGTTCAATAATGTCATTCAATCTAGCAATATACAATTTACTACTCTAAACTATGATCAGCTCATTCCAAAAACATACTAATTATCCATTTATACGAATTTGGTTCATCAAATCAAGACATCTCGTATTTTTTCATAAAATTTTCCTTTATCTCTTATAATATCAAATTCCTATTAGCAAATGAATGTTATTTTATTACTGAAAATCATTTTTCTATCAAATGATCCAAATTATACTGTGTATCTCTATAATCAATAAATTTTTTCTGTTGACAATCACTTATCTCTCCATTTCTTTTATTATTCAAACATATCTTCTTACTTTTTAATACCACTTTAAAACCCAAATTAACACTAGACACAAAATTTCAACAATGTAATCTTAGTGTCAAGAGGCTCTCGGTACTGATCCAATAAAGCAGGTGTATCAAGAAATTGGAAAAGGGTAAGATGTTTCTTGTTCATTGGTATACACAATTAAACTAATGATGATACTGACAGACAACCATCTATTAAGCCCAAGAAAAGTAGCTTCCATCAATTCAAGCGATTATAATAAAATCTATTTACTATTCTTTGTTGCTTCTTTTATTGCTTTGGGTATGTTTTATTCCAAAATCAAGCTTACAAGGTCTGTGTAATCAACTGCATTTTCTCAATATATATTATCACTAATATTAACAATAAATGGAAAATATTCTAATATTGATTATTTTCATTATAATAGGTCATAGGTCATACAAGAATTGCTAGAATTATATCTTTTGGATTACTGTTACTACAAGAAGTGTGTGAAGAAAGTTGAAAATGTCGAAAGAATGATAAAAATTATTGTTTGTCAATTTTTTTAGTTGGAAGCAGGACGTTTATGTGCCATAAAGTTAATACTAAAGCGAGAAGGAACACTCTGTATGTTAATACATTTTTGAAATCTACGTAAAATTTTATTATACTTCTGTTTAAAACCTTTTTTCGAGAAATGCATACTTTTTACGTTATTAATTTTTTTGTAAAAAATTTGATTGTTGCAGACCCTTATATCTTATTTTTTTTTACGAGGATACCCTTAAAGATATGAAAATGGTTTCTGTTCGGTTGCTTCCATCAAGGTCAGACTTATTTGAATCTATGTTTGAAGATTTTTCATTCTATACAGGGTGTGTATAAAATGTGTTCAAACTATAACTCCATAAATATGAAATTTCTTAATTTTTTTTAATGGAACCACCTGGTATTTTCCGTTTTAATGCTTTCGAGAGTAAAAAATAAGACAAATTCATGTATACTTTCCTATACCTAAACCTTACCGTTATTCAGATATTAAATGTTTTCTGTAAATTTTTAGAGATGCAGGTGTAGTCTAAATTTTATTTTTACCTGTTGATACAAGCACTATGAAATAAAAAATTATTTTTCTTCATTTTGTTAAGGTCTGTAAAAAAATCAAATCAAATTATATTTACTAATCGTATTCCAACTTTTAACAAATTTTAATTTTTTATATATAGTTTTAGTAAGCTTTGTAATAATATAATGTAAATATAAATATGCTTTTAATACATGGTGAATGTGACAAATTTGTTACAACAATATGTACTTTAGTTGCTGTTAGATATCCAGATAGACTCAACAATTTGAAGCTATACGGTTCATTTGAAGCAAAAGTTAATCGAATTAAACCAGTTATTGATTTGCATCTGCTTTTCCAAAAATTTACAAAAAAAACATTGAAAATATGGATAACGGTAAGGTTTAGGTATAGAATCTATACATCAATTCGCCTTATTTTTTACCCCTGAATACATTAAACTAAAAAAACCGGCTGGTTCTAACTAAAAAAAATGAGGACATTCGATATTTATGATATTAAACTTTGAATACTTCTTATATATACCCTGTATAAAATAAAGTATGCATTTTTTGTAGACAAATTTATACAAAAATTACTCAGATTTCAAAAATGTGTCAATATACAAGGTGCTCTATTCAAAATAACAAAGTTACAGTCTACCGGAAGTCGGCTATATTTAAAAATATTTTATTTAAAAACCCAAATGTAGAAATTTTCATGATTTTACTATAACTATTTTGCCTTATACAGATAGTTTTAACTCGTCGTGGGACACCCTGTATAGAGAGAACAGGATGTGAGTGAAATAGTACTATCAGAATAGAGAGAAAGAACTTGGGACAACCTACAGGGCCTGAAATAGGCGAAGACTCTCCTGGGAAACTATAACCAGAGAAGATCTGCTGAATGTACAAACCTATAGGGGCACTGTCGCCTAAATGGACACCTGAAGACGCTAGAACTAGCAGGTAATGCGGTGTGCAGATCTTGTTGAACAGAGGACGAAAACTTTATCCACAATTTTCGAAGGATGAGACACTATGGAGCTTCAGAGCACTTCACCTGGGAACGTATGAAATAGGAGACGATGATCTCTGGCAGCTACAGCAATCCCACATTCAGAACATTCTAAAAGGAGTGGGATTAACAGATTAGCTGTAAACACTGGGCAGCAAAAAAGGAAGACAAAATAGATCATTTGATTCGAAATGTATATGACACCTCAATATCTACATATATACATACATCCTCAAATTGAACCCAAGACTTGAAGAAAAGTCGAAACGTCAAATTTTATCTTACAAGAATTATTAAAAAAACTAATTTTAAAACAGAAAGAGACCTAAAATCAAGAACATTTAGATGCAATAAGAACTGACACTTGTAATATTATCACTAATTTTAAAAATAAATTGGAAATTAAACAACAACAGAGCAATATAAATAACTTAAACAAAAGAATTTAACAATCAAAAGAGAAATCTCAAAATTTTGAAAGAAGATAAATCTAATAAAACTGTTGTTGTGGAATCAGAAAATTATAATAATAAATTGATGAGATCATTAAACGATGAGACAACTTACAGAAAAATTAGATGGGACCCTACGAATTCTTATCATAAACCAAATAATGATTTAATTCGATTTAAAATATATGGTTCACCAAAACTGCACAAACCTGCAATTCCCCTTCGACCGATAGTGTCAAGTATTCAAACTCCTCTTACCTTATTATTCAATTATTTGAAAAATAATTTGAAAAAAATTTCATACCAAAACAAATACTATATCAAAAACACATGGTTTTTCAAAGAAAAAATAAAAAGTATCAAAAGTCCTAATGGAGTGATGTGATTACTTTATATATAGATATTTTTATTACCATTGTGAAATATATATTAATATAGAAATGGGATAAAATTGGAGAATATACACTTAGAACTACATACTTCAAATATGAAGATGAAATATACAAACAAATTGTTGATTGCATTACTGTCGTACCAAATAATCAAATTGGAAACAAATAAAAACTTCAATTCACAATCGAAATCGGAGAAAATAATAGAATCAATTTGTTTGATGTCACATTATATAAAATTGACAATAACATAAGAAAAGAATGGTATTCGATACCAACTTGGTCCTCAAGATATTTGAACTTCAATTCATGTCATCCTATGTCACAATAAAGATCAGTGATAATAAGTTTTGCTGATAGATCTATTTAACTATCAGATCCTAAATTTAGACGCTTAGCTATTCAAAAAGCAAAAAATGTATTAAAAGAAAATAATTATCTGGAAAAAATGATTAACATCTTCAAGAAAAAGATAAACAGATACCACAATTAATTGAAAAACAAAGCAGAAACAAAACATCAAAATATAAAACTTTTCTCCTTATCATATCTACAAGGACTTTCCCAACAACTATCGAATTATTTCAATAAATATGATATTAGTATAAGTCATAGTGGACATTATCCAAATATTTCACTAAATTAAAATCTTTAAACCAAAAAACAAAAGAAATGATATTATATATCTGCCTTGTACTAATTGTGACGCTTTCTACATAGGGCAGACATCTCAGTATTTAGAAAATAGACTGAAAGCTCATCAATACGATAAAAAAATTGAAACTGCATGAACGAACCTGCAACTCTTCCCTTTCGCTTACCGTTCATAATATTGATTGTATTCCTATTTATATTTCAATTATTATAAAATTTATTCTAATAATCATATTTTTGCAGGTAATTTCCAGAAGTATATCATTATAATACTTAATAAATTGATAGAGTAAGACTGCCATAATTATCAATTTCTTTCCAATCAGTTCCATGATTTTCTCCATTCCATTTCTT
Organism: Diorhabda elongata; assembly: GCA_026230145.1. NCBI lineage: Eukaryota > Metazoa > Arthropoda > Insecta > Coleoptera > Chrysomelidae > Diorhabda > Diorhabda elongata. The sequence continues at coordinate 42,311,391 of CM047926.1, forward strand.
ATTAATTTCTGATAAATTATTGGCTCAATTGTAATTATAATGCCATCAAAGTTGATCCCAATTCATTCTTCCAATTATCCTCTAACGTTTACTCTTGATAAATTTTTCTCAAGATCCTTTTCCAGTTCTCCAACCTCTTCCGCTACATGTTTTTCTATTTCTTCATTGATCCCAACGCCATTTTCCTTGAATTTCTATTGTCTTATTTTCATTTTGATCTTCAATCGTCTCTTTCATATCTTCAATTGTTCATTTTCTTTCAAAGTTTCTTTTTGTACATATCCGTTTTTCTTTTCCAGCTTATCATTCAAATAATGTGATAAACAAACCGCTGCGAAAAAGGTCATAGAATTTTTTCATTTCGCTGTTTTGATGGACGAAAAAAATGATACGAAGGGTGAGAAAACGGATAAGACAGAGAGAGGAAGAGAGATAGGAGAAGTTTTGCTTGGAAATTTTCATGGAAAACTATTTTTATAATAATTAAAACTATTTATATGAAAAAATGAGAAAATTAATATTACTCGCAGAAACATAGTTTAATTATAAATGAAAAAAAAAAAAAAAAAGAATTTAGTGAGTAGAGAGCTGAGCAGTGGGATGAGATTTAAAGATTGATAAGAAGCATTAATCACGATGGAAACAAAGTAACAGAGATCTTTGAATGAGTTTTTTGAATATTTTCTGAATATAACAGTATTTCTTAGAAAAATAAAATTTTCACATAAATATTTTAATTTGGTATTCTTAGTGGGAGAGTTAACAATATTGATCCAATCTGACAGCCAGACGTGAAATAGTATAAGAATACCATAGTCAAGATGAAATTGAAAAACATGGTGATAGACAATAACAAGGGTTTTATTTCACGTGGACGAGAGTAATGAAAGAATAAATTAAGGGAATAATTAATTGTTTTGAAGAAAAGTAGCTTAGCAACGTGGCACAGCGGCCACTATCCAAGTTCTCATTTATTCCAAGACACCCTTTGGATTAACAAAGCAGCATATTCCCAGTTTTTCACTTACATGTTTAGGAAAACATACGTGAGGGAAAAATACCCTCATTAACTTAAAAAATAAATATCCGTTTTCTAAAATATGGGCTTGTTCCATATTTTTACTTGATTGATTTGATTTTGTTAATATGTGAGAAAAAAAATACCCTCGTTAATTTCAAAGAAATCCGTTGATAAAATATCAGCATGTTTCATATTTTTACTAGATAATTTAATTGATTTTGTGGATGAACAAACAAATTAATCCAAAAATAATCATTACATGGAATAGATTAAAATTTCAAAGCGTGGTTAAATACAACCTCTAAAATACTAAAATCTTATTCTTTGCTGTATCGATTACGGTTAACTCGTTGAAATTAATTACAGTGATTAAAAGTTCTACACTAAATTGAAATAGCATAAGGTTACTGTTTTGACTTTCAGTGTAACCGTATAGACCTGTCATTTACGTTAACAATTAAGAGTAGTAACTAGAAACAAAGATCGATAACTCATTCCGGAATTCAACATTAAAGCAGAGTGAAATGAAGGGAAAACGGAGACTGCATTTGTCAGCAAATAATAACGCTATTCATTATGCTTGCATGTAATGCTTTTAAATTATTCTGGAGCGTCTGACATACGGGTCGACCAATTCGTCCAATTAGTTTTTAAAATATTAAACGTGACATTTGTTCCAAACTGTAATGATGTGAATGAATTTTCACCTAAGTGTATTGTATTGAACATAAACATAAATAGTTAATGTAGCTCAAGAAAATAACGCTTCATAGTGGTGAATAATCCATCTGTTTGTGATATTAACACTAATATTCCAATTCTTATCCTTGAGTTTGAAATATCATAATACTTCTTCTAGTTGTAAATACAATATAACACCTATTAAAGGAATTTCTTGGTCTTCTCTACGGATGAAAGTTTATTTTTAGTTGGAAGTTGTCTGTAAAATCTTCACTTTTTATTCCAACAAGACTCTAGTATACAATGACACAACTTTAATTGGAAGCGCGCTTTTGCTACCCACTATGTAATTTGAAAAGCTTAAGAATGACGTTTAGAAAAATTAGCTTAAAGGAACGAGCGTTGAAGAGCAGGAGGACTAAAGCTTGCGAAGGTTATAATGTAACACGTTAATTCAACAGATACAAATATTTACTTTTATTATGAAGTACGCTGGGAAACTCAACACATGTATACACTAGGCCCAGGAAACTCGAGCTAGGTAGGTACATTGTGAAATCAGCGGCGCACAATAAAGGAAAATGGAAACTTGAAATTGAAAGAAAAACTGCAAACAATAAGCATTGTTTTCAAAATAATTCATTTTTTGAATAAAGCTTTTCCAAATCAGTAGCAGTGAATAATTCTAATTTTTAACTTTACTTTTGTTTCGTCCGTGCATTTACTATGTAATTTATTCTGTTAAGAACTTTACTTTCTTTAAATATTCAATAAAAAATCGGATTATCCCTCGAATTGTTTCATACTTACACCGTTTGTTTGTAGGTGTTTATGAGCAGATAGAATTTTAGAGATGTCAACACCAAGATATAAGATTATTTTTTTATAAGGTGAAGTAAAGTGGAAATATTTGTGGAATGTCATGGAACTGCATATTTTTCAATTTTAACAGATACATTTTTTATTCAGCACGGGTTTTTGGAGTAGAATTCATTTCGGAGAATGTTGATTTAATATTTGTCACTAGATTTATTGTCATAATTGCATACTTTGGCTATGCACGTTTTGCGATTCATTCTCGCGGTTGTCAATCGGAAGAGACCATTCATTACTATCTCTTATGTCACTCTTTTCTCAGGATTTTATTCATGATTAGTTAGCATATGATCTACAAAATACACGTAAGACCTATTCTCACGTATGCAGCGGAAACAAGAGCCGAAACATCAACAACCGAAAAAATAATGAGGACAACTAGACAACAATGCCAGAAAATGGATAGGAAAAATGAAAAAACAAAACGATGACACACCACCAAAAGTATGCTCAGTGTTTCAAGAAGAGGTCAAGAGGAGGCTGAATATTCGGAATCAGAACAGGCTCCAACTAGAAGTAAAAGAAGAAGCATATTATATAAGAATTGGTTCCAATTTTTTCTTGGGAAGCAAGGAACAATAAAATTAAAGAATGGCAGATCAACTTATCGTTACTTATAAAGGAAGATCGGAAAACTATCCGCGACAACTATAAATATGAAAATACATGAAAGTTATAAGGAAACAGAACAAGTATCTTTTTAAATGTACAACAAACGAGAAGTAATTTCACACAATGGAAAATTCATTGGACACAATATAAGTACGAGAAAGTACATTGCACATGAAAAGATTCAAAGGCAACATTTCGTTTAATAGATGGAGAAGCAATGTGAATTCGCAAATTTTAAGTACAACAATAACATTGATTACAAGTATACAATGTGAGAGAGAATTAGCAGATACATTTTCAATTTAAACGGCTCCCATTATCAAATTATAGGTTAGTTAGACTCAGTGATCAGTATACATGTGTATGCTAGGGAGGTAGCTTGGCCAAAAATAGCGTAGTGAAAATAACACAAAGCACGAAAATACAAAGGAAGACAAAAAGTGAAGTTCGAAACAGAAAATCGAAAAGTATATGATAATAAGATAATTTTAAAAAAATGAGAAAATGCTGAGAAAGAAAATACATGTAATTTGATCTATTAACTTATCAATTTATTACTTACACATTGTAACATTTTTATATAATAAAACAGCAATAAACACAAAAATACGTATTCCTCTTTCATATTATTGTCATATCGAGAAAGGATTTATCAAAGACGAATTTTAGATAGAGAAAAATTGGTTGTAATTAAATCAGATGTATCAGTTGTATTGTATGTTGTTTGTAGTTCATAAATGCAATAAATTTTTAGAAATAATACGACTGATCCAATATATGGAGCACGAAACGAAAGTCTAAGTAGCTATGAGTCAGTGGCGTACGGCCTAGACAGAGACGTGTTAGAAAACTTCATCTCTGCGATTCTTCGGTAGTATTGATCATGGTTTTACTGAGTCTTTTACTTCACGAAGTTTATGTGTGGACTTTGACTATTTGTTTTCCCATTCATTGAGCACTTTACGCTTTAGGCTCAAATATATTCTCCTGTCTCCTAAGAAGCAAAACAGATTTCCCACTGGTGTTGTTTTGAATGTATCTGTTATCAAAAGTAAAACTGTCGAGTTTTTTCAGAAGCGATTTGTTAGCTGTTAAATATACAATTGATCCATAGTCTAGGTTTGATCGAATAAGTGTTCGGTACAATATTAGTAACTCGTTAGCGTTTTAAGTAAGTTAATCGTGTGTTACAAGCTAGGAGAAGATTTCATATATGATGGTTCCAGTTTAGTATGTGGTCAAATAGTATATCGAGAAATTTTATTGATGTTTCCATTTTTATGTCTTCATTACTGTTCCAATACTGGTAGATTTGATATGTTATTTGTCTTGAGAAAAGAATGTAGCGTGTCTTTGTAGTTGAAAAAGTAAAACCAGTTTTTTGTGACCACAGTTCTAAGTTATGAATAGAAGCCTGACTTTGTGAGAAGAGGTTTTTAATATTTTTTCCTCTACAGTAAAGGATGTCGTTAATTGCGATGATAAAGAGTGTGGGACATACGATTGATCCTTGAGGTATATCATTTTGGAAATGGGTTTTTTCTGAGGTGGTGCTGTTGGTTTTAACTTTAAATTTTCGATTTCTCAGGAAGTTTTTGATAAAAACCAGTTTATTGTTTATTGAATTCGTATAATCATGACATACAATGTCAAAAGTTCGGTTAATGTCATAAAAAATAGCTAAACAGCTGTTTTTTAGGGCAAATGCTTCGTTGATTTCACTACAAGTCTTTGATATTATCCAGGGCTGATCAATGTTATCTGAATCCGCTTTGTTTGCACATAGCACATGTGAGATATATAGGTCGATAGGATTCAGGATGGGTTCTAATGGTTTGTAATTTTAGTATTGGAATTATTATGGATTCATGGCACTTTTCAGGAAAGTTATGCTGGAGCCAAATGATAATGAAGAGGTTAAGGATGTATTCGTGAACAAAAAACTGGTATTCCCTCTGGTCCTGGTGACGTTTGACTGAAAGATCCTCATCATATTCTTGGGTGGTAACGGGTAAATTTATGGGTTCGTTTTCATCGAACTGTCTTATTACCTCATCCTTTTCTTTTCTCTTATGGGTAATAATAGTATTATTATAATTACGGTAATTATGGTGCTTGTAATGTCCTGATGTTTTTTTCACTCTTTCCCTTGCCTCCGTCATGGGTGTTTCAGAATTTATTGTAGAGACGTATTCTGTCCAGGATTTGCGTTTAGCAGTTTTTATTGTACGTCTAGCTTCAAGATTTTGTTTGGTGGTGGACTGTATCTTTTTTTCAAGTTCCATTTTGGATATAGGTCGTGATTGTGATTTGGATTTCTGTTGTTATGAATAACGATTGGAAAGTGGTGTCACTGTTGTAGGTATAGTTCAGCCGATCCCAGAAAAGAGCCGGAATCAAATTTGGGTCACAGATAGTGAGGTCAATACATGAACCCTGCCCTCACTGTATGTTAAATCTAGTTGGTCTATTATAATAAGGGACCTCTGTGGTTTATTGACGTAAATTCCCACATGGTGTTCCGACTATTATTCTAAGTTGAGAGATGTGTTTAATTCTTGGGATTAGGGGGTTGTTATAAAAGGTCCATGAGAATGCAGAGAGAAATAGAAGAAAGAAAAAAAATCAAGGTAAGTTAATGGTTCAGTTAGATAATGTTTGTTTGAGATAATTCACTTTCTGTTTTTAAGAGGTCTGTTTCTGATATGTTTAATTGTAGGTGAGGAAACAGTTTCTTCTTAAGTTTAGTGCATCTGCTTTTGATAGATCTGTGCTCAATGAAAAGGTAAATTTTTGTCTATTAATGCAGTAAAATCATTTAGTTAGTTCTTTATATTACTTCTTCATAATACTGGTAGTTCAGTTATTTGTGTTTCGCCGTCAGTTTGTAATTGAGAGTTCTTACAGCTTCCTGCAGTATGACCTGGGTTTTTGCATGTAAAACGTAGTAAACAGTCTTGGGATAGATAAATTCTGTAGCTGTTGTTCTCGTGTGTGATCATTAGATAGTTGGGTATTTGGATTGTGGGTGGTGGAATGAAAATTTATCTTCTGAAGCTGTGGATGTGGTTATATTCCGGAATTGTGGAGCTAATTTTAAGGAACGACATTAGTGGGAATGTATTGAAACCTATTTTGTCAAGTTCATCAATTAGAGCTAAGTATGGCATACGTTTGAGAGTATTATTCTTTTGGAAGGTATTAAAAGCTTTCGGGCTTGGATCGTAGTGTTGTTAATAATTATCAGCCTTTCATGATAGGTCATGAAGCGTTCTACAATATTTTTTTTTGCGAGGTACAAGCATATCGACAGCCTTGATATGAATAGAATATTTTTTGGAACAATTAGCTCTCCAAGTGATATCAGGTAATCTTGAATTTTTAGGTTATCAACAGCTAGAAAAACGATTGCTTGATGTTTTGTAGGATATTGTGGTTGGCTAAGTGCAGATAAGTGTTTTTGTAGTGCTGGTATTCTGAGGGCTTTTGTAGTCAAAAGTCCATTATTAGTTTTAGGATATTTCCGATTTGATTCGAGAGTACGGACCTGTTTTGGCACAGGCCTCTTCATATCACGTTGATAAGAGCTGTTTTTTTTTTGCGAATTCATCTTCCAACCGGTGTAAAATAGATATTGCACTGTGTGTAATAAATTCAGTGTTTTTGTATGTATGTATGAGATTTTACTTACAGTAAAATGTCTCTGAGTTTAGAATACTTCTAAAAATCTCTATCTATAGTTTTATAAATTTTTAGAACTGTGATAACTATCGGAAAACAGTTTTTTCCATGAGAACTGACACTTTCTATAGTGTAAACGTAAACTATATGTGGCAGCTGAATTCTTATAAATATATATGCTATATTAGTGACAAAAAATTTCAAATATAATAATAATAAAAAATTACCTGTATATAATTGTTTTTTCACATAATAGGGTTGTTACTAACTCATGGAATGATTTAATTTATTGTCAGTGTCATAGTGCTAAGAAACTGTTGGCAAGTGAAGATGTATTCACATTTGATGGCATTTTGGTGCAGTATTGTTCATTCAGACTGAAATAAATTTGCTAGTTGTTTATGCGACATTTGATTTAGATTCAAATTTTCGTGACGTTAGTTTCCGTCTTTTTATATCAAATTTCATAATTCCTCTAAAAGTATTTACACCGATAACAGTATCATATCCAGCTCATATCAACTGATGAAACTCTAATTACTTTGCATATTCACTTCCTTCTAGAGAGTGGTATTACTTACTCCATTGTGAGCTAAGCTTATTGAATTCCTATCATATCATTCTCATGCACGCCTTTGTTTGAACTAATTGAAAATTTCCATCGTTAAGGTTACATAACAGATCCGTTGCTGCTATTCTCACTTTTGTAGCACAGGAAACAATCACAACGTTTGAATATTTTGAAGATCACCTGCTAAATGTTTCAAACTCAAATTATATTATGTATAATTAACGTACTAATAATTGAGTACTTGAGAAGTTATCAATGTTTCCGGCTTTCCGAGTTTAGGCTTACATCACAAGGAATAATCATATTGTTTGGAGTAAGAAATACTTATCAATCACACTCTCGTTTTTATCAACGGGTCAAAAATATTTATATGAGAGGACATTAAATGTACAGTTCAAATCTATAGACTTCATAAAACGAGTATGAGGATATAATTGTAAAACTTACAAACTAAAATAACGAAATTTTAATGTTATACTGAATACACTACCACTACACGATCACTCACAAGTACACAATTAGATGCCTGTACTTTGACAGGCTGCTATAACAATAACCTAAATTTTTCCGGTCGCGTGACCTAACTGCAAAATGAATAAGTGATCATTTACCTGGCTTGGCAGCTGTCACGTGCAAATGTTATAGTAGCAGAGACATAAATTATTTCTAATTCATATTTATTTTTATCTGACTGTAACTATCTTTCGTTGATACACGACCACCACTAAGACGTGAAAACTCAACTTCCTCAATGGCGGTTTCGCGACCCCTACTGAAGCGAGGAAACTCAGCTCTTCCAGCATCAGTTTCCTCACCCTTCTCCACCCCTCATTCAGCTTGTTTGTTTGACAGTTTCGAACTTTCGATAAAAACTCGATTTTTTTGTTTTGAAAGATTCTCTATAGTCTCGAATGGACAACTCTGGGCAATTCTGTAGGCAACCATTGAAAATATGGTGCTAATTATACTTTTGGAATAGGTTTTAGAATATTATGATACATAAATTCTTCTCAGTCTGCCACATGATATAACTGGCCGTCACTCTGAGCTTTTCAGTCATTTGCATTCAACTTCAATAATTTTAAAACGTTCATAATGTTTGACAGAAACTCTTTCTTCACAAAAAGGTAATAACTCTTATTTATTGCCATCTGTGGAACATGTATCATGTTATCTCTATCGAAATTATTGTTTTCGATATATCGCCACCAGCACTACCTACTGTACAAATCGGCGAATAGTTTCCAGATATCATAATATCGAAATGGTATTTTCTGCATTCCCATCTTAGGGCGCATGCTTACTACCATAGGGTAATTGCATGATTTGAGAAAAAATAGTTTTGGATAGTTTCTACACATCTATTATTATTTTTTTCTTTTCTTTGATCAATATGTATAGAGAAAAAAATTTTTGAAAACTCAAAAATTATGTAGGTAGTTTAAACATTTGAGTAAGGTCGCCATATTGCGGGACGGCAAAGGTATAAAATTAACACATCATACAAAGTAAATACGATCATGATTCTCTCGGTTATTCTATAATTAGCGTTATCATCAAACTTTGATTATTTTGGAAAATGGTATATAAATTGTGTTTTATGCCAAGATGTGAAAATACCACGACTAAAACACCTGAAAAATCTTTTATGATGCCAAGAAATTCGAATAAACTACAACAAAGATGGCTTGAAATTGTTGGTCGTTTTGAAGATCCTGCGCACGACTAAAACACGACAAAAGATCCTGCGAGTTGTAATTATTTTTGATGTCAAGATCATTTTAATGAAAGTAAGATTCAAATTTAACTTATTTTAATATTTATGCTTTTAACTTTTAACGTGATTTAGTAATAATGTAAGAACTTAACCCATAAAAGGTATATTCACTTTATTCTTATATATAGAAAAATGTTTTATTCACACGTAACTAATAAATGAAACCTGTATTATAACAGCACACGCTACGTTGCCGGTAACGATAACCTTATGTTCATCAAGCAGATAACTGCTCAATTTTTTCATTAAACCTATGGCATCACAACTGGAAACCAATGAAAATCGTGCCTTATAATGCTTTGAAATTCCAGAAATTAATTCAATTGAATTAGAAACGCAGTAGCATTGAATTAAGCTACTGCATCATTATATATTTTTCCCTTTTTAGATCTTGTTACTTTTTTTCTTGGCATCTTTTCGTAGAAACTTAATTTCAAAAAACAGGTAAAAATTGACGTTTCGATTTTTATCGAAATATTTTGAAGAAGATTGAAATTTTTTATGAAATTAAACCTCAAATCAAGACCATTTTCATGTAAATATGTAACTATTTACTTAAGTTGATCACAATGCAATAAAAAAGAGGTGGTATCACGTTTATGTAATATCCAATTTCATCCATTTTGTGATTAATAATGAACGCAGAATATACCGTGTTTACTGATTCAAAAAGTTGAGAAGCTCAAGTTCAAACATAAGGTCTTTTCGGAAACTATAATCCCGGTTCATCACCTATTAGTTGATTGTGGATTGCAATTTAAATCGATTTAAATCACAGTTTCTGAACCTTGCCTTCAATTTTCGATGCAAATTTAAAACATAATCAACATGGAAAATCTTTTTTTGATTACTTGGTTGTGCGGTAAGTCTTCCGTGATATTTATTGAATTGTACAATTACTTCTAGATGTTTAATAACTTTTATTGAGCAGTTATCAACGATTAACCCCCTCACACAGATTTTTCACTAAAGCTTAAAACTAATAAGCTATTTTTATGCTGAAATGCTGAAAGGTATGAAAACCGAAAACCTCTGTAACCTATCAGTGACTCTGCCTATGAGAATTAATAGTAGACATGCATTTAAGAGGAATAAATAATTTTTGAAGTACAGACAAATAAAGCAACCCGTCAGCCTATCACATTTACCCACCGATCTAGCAGGGCAGAAAATATTTTATCATGTAACTACGACATGATTAACTCGATCAGTTTCCAAAGAAGCATGAACGCCATTTGAGTAAGTTTCCAAACATTCAGATCAAGATCAGGTTAACCCAATCATAGATTCCGAAAAGTCCTATATTATATGAAAAAGCAATGATTCGAGTCATCCTTCAATATTATCCTTGAGACCCGTTTGGTATTCTGTGTAGCAACATACTGTATAAGGTATTGTCCTCAACAATTAAGTACTGATTGTTCAACATTTTTTAGCAAAGAATTTTCAACAGTCGCAAAGTAGGTCCCCTAAAACTAAGTGGATAAAATCATTTCATTGTACGGCTAGATTAGCTTTATCATGATAAATGATTTTTTTGTTTTCGTGATCACTCATGCATTGAAGGTTAAATTCGAAGCTGGAGCAATTCTTTTTCACATTTCATCAAAAAAGCTGAATTGAATCCTAAAAAAAGGACTTTTATTGGTTAGCAATGGCAAAGGGTTTCGTCAAATTATAGTGTGTACTCAAAGAGACAAATTAAGATATAAACAAAATTGCATCAGCGACATCAAAGTTCGCAAACATCTGTTTGTAACCATTGTGACAAAAGCTTGGGTCAAATCCTAATTCATTTGAAAATGTGAATAACCAACAGGTAGATTATTCAGAAGTTGCCTATGTGCTTCAATTATACCACTAAAAGTTAAATTTCGTCACTTCTTTCTATCTATATGTTCGTTAGATACTTAATACAAACTGTTGGATTCAAATAGACTTTTATAAGATGGAAATACTTGATAAACCGCCTTCACTGACTACTTCCGTGCCGGTTTGTAAAAATACTTCGTCACTGGTCAACTGACTGCCTCCAAATGTATCATGAACACTATTTTTTTAGAAGGTAAAAAGTTTTTTCTAATCAAAGTTGCAATGTTTCTAAGTGATTTGGTCAACTTTCTGGCACTAAGTCTTTTATTTTTGCGCAATTCAATGTATACTTCACTCAATTTTGATTGATACTGAAAAAATTATATACTTTTGAGAAAACTTGGCAGAATAAAATTTTCAATTGCATATATCTTTGGTTAGGTTAGGTTATACAGGGTGAGTTGGGAGGAGCGGACCAAACTCTAGGATTGTATTATACACGTGAAAATAATGTGAAAAACAAATATGTTCTTATCCGATTTTCATTTTTTTTTTTTTCAAGTTATGGAGTAATTAAAAATGTTCATCTATCTTTCCACTTATATCTGAATTTTAACATTATCAAACTATGCATGTTCGAGGCTCAAAGGAATTTGATAATTCTGACGTTTTGATGAACTATCAGTGTACAGTGAACAGTAACAGACCGTTTAATTTCGAATTTATGTGATTGTTAGTGTTGCAAAATGCCAAATACTTATTCAAATTAAGAATATACAAATATGGTGTTTGTAGATGGTGTCTTTAATGGAAATGCTAGAGCTGCTGCTGAAGAATATCGTCAACGTTTTCCACACCTGATAAAAATATATTTATTAGAGTTTTAAACAAATTTTGCGAGACTGGTAAGCTTCCCAGTGCTAACATATCATCTGAACGCGCTACTTGACAAGGTTTGGTAGAAGTAAAAAATATTCGGCATCTAGTAGAAGAAGATGCAACTACTAGCTCACGGAGAATTGCCACTCAATTGGGAATTCCACAAAAAAGGGTTAAAAACACACTCCACGAACAAGGCTTATATCCTTATCACGTACAGAGAGTACAGCACCTACAACCAGAGGATTACGCTAACCGTATGAAGTTTTGTCGGTGGATAAATAATAATCATGTTGTGTTGTATCGAGTAATTTCTTACAAAACGAATTATAAGCCCTACTAGAGGATATTCCTGTAAATATTGGAATGCAGATGTACTATTAGCACGATAGAGCTCCTGCACAAGTCGCTCATCAGGTCAAGCAACATTTGAACGAACGTTTTCCAGGGCGTTGGATTGGTCGTGGAGGTCCCAATAATTGGCCTGCAAGATCTCCAGACCTCACACCACTAGATTTTTGTTTATGGGGCTGGATGAGGAATGAAGTCTACAAAATAAAAGTGGACACACGGGATGCACTAATTGAGAATACTGCAGCTTATATTAAAGAAGAAAGAAATGAATCAATTGAGAGAGTAACAAACGCTCTTCGTAAACGAAGCAGAAAATGTCAATGGCGGTATTTTTGAACATTTATTGAAAGAATGCTATGATTAAGAAAATTTTCATGTGAAAATTTGTTTATTGGTTAATATGCTATAACTTGAAAACAAACGAAAATTGGATAAGAGTTTTTTCACGTGTATAATACACTCTTAAAATTTGGTGCGCTCGTCCTGACTCACCCTGTATATCTTTCACTCTCAATCTGTTTAGACGTTATATTATTTGCTAACAGATGGCAACTAAATAGTTCACAGAACTCCAATTAATTTTCACTTTACATCCACCATTTATAATCTTTCACTCTCCAAGTTTGAAAAAATATGATAACGAGAAGTTTATAAAGAGGTCTTGTTACTAAACATTTGTCGACTGACCGATTCTTTGAATTGACTTCTGAACTCCTAGCTTGAACTAAATGACTTACTCCAGCTTCAGCCATTTTTTCCATAAGTTACCTCTTGTACCTCAAACGAGGGTTGCTGCTTAAGTTTTGAGATAGAGAAATAAAAACAAATATTTATAATATGGCTTTATTGTTTTTCAAAATATTCTTCCTTAAGATCAATATACTTTTGCATGCGGTTGAATCAATTGTCAAAGCATTTTTCCCATTGCGATTGGAGTACCTCCAAAACATGTGAAAGCATCATTCACTTTTTCTGGTGTAGAAAAACGTTCACCTCGTAATTTTTGATCTTCGGGAATAAGAATAAAAATGCCAAAAAAACGACAGATGACCCATCAATTCGATGTTTTGATAGTGCAATAACGTTTTTGTTTGAACTTATGCGTAATAGCTGGCATTGTCGTGGTGGAAAAGGTGGAATTCACCCTTCTACGTTGCTCTAATGGAACGGTGGCGACATGTTATGCCAAAAAAAAAAAAAAACAAGCGAACATTTGCCTCGAAGTGCTTCGTGCACGAACAACTTTTGTTGGATTTGGCTATGGCACAAGCAGCTGATTTGGGACGACCTTCACAAAATTTATCGTGTAACAGAGAAGTATGATCACGACTGAATGCAGAAAAGCTAGCGTGACACGGTGTCTCGAGATGGTGCGTCGAAACTCATGGATAATTATCGCTTGAAAATGTTGGTGATTTAATTCCATTTTTTATCTAAGATGAATGTTTCAAGTGTCTGTAAACAACATTTTCTTATTATGTTCTCCATTAAAAATATCAAACTTCATGATGGCGATGTCAGATTTGACATATTCATATCAGTGTTACCGTATCTCAAACCTTAAGAAGCAATCCTCGAATAAAAGTAATAATGATGTCGAAGATTTTTTGCTCAAAGTGATGAATTAATGATGCAGCGAGTTATTTGGCAGACGCTGTATTCATTTTGACGTATTGCACAAAATTTTCCGTAACAAATTTATTATTGACAAAAACAGTTTTTTTCTTTGATAGAAAACCAGATTTTTGTCTATAATAAAATCTGGATCAATGTTCAAAAACTTTGTGTATAGCATCAAAATTATAGTGCACATACCTTCTAGAATTTTTTAGAAATTTATAATTTAATATATAGCAAGACGTTGACCTCAATATACGAAACGAACAGGTAATTGTGGTGTTGAAGGTACACTGTTGATATAAAACCGATACGTCTTCGATGACCGTATCTATTTTTATTTTATACGATGGGTATCTGGAAATTATCCAACCTGACACAAAATCAACATATTCTTATTCAATAGTCATTTTTAATTTTCAACATAGTCATCTTCCAAGTCTATGCGTTTATTCTAGCTCTGATTCAATCTATTTAATCCTTTCAATTGGAATTTTTTCTGAAACTAGGTGTTCAGATATGAGATAACGTCCTTATATGATGAAAACCTCCATTCTGCAGATAAAACTTTGAGATAAGGAGATATAAAAAAGCTGCTTGTGGCCAAATCTGGTTCAAACGGTGGGTGGTCAACCAATTCTAAGTGCGCAAACGCCGCACCCAATGCTCAGATAACTTACACGTGAATAAATCTTTAGTCAATATATGACAAATACATTCTTGTTATATTCCGGTAGCTCCTTCGATCTCTCTAAACTTAATCCGACGGTGGTCCAGTACCATATAGTGAACTTTTTCGATGATACCGCTGAGCTTCTTTACAAAATCTTTATAACAATCTTATACGATTAACAAACATAAAGCTTTCAAAATGACTGAAATATTAGTGAGAATCTCTCAACGTATCACAACCCTTGTTTTTTTGTCTAAATCAATGAATATTGTGGTTCAAAATATAAAGATTTTGGATGATGCAACTCGATTTTAGCCCATCGTTCAAAATAAATTCAACCTTCGTAACTTCCTGATACCCACCACTGCAAGTGTCATCTAAAACTCTAGTTAGTTTAAGGTCTAATTGGACATCCGCCGATGAAGCTCTGAGACATCGTTTCTTGAGTTTCAAGTTGCTGGATTAAAGGCCCTAGTTCCGTATTCTCTCCACTAACTTGTTTCGAATAATTTCAGTACAAAGAGGGGACAAGACACTCATGATCGATAGAAAATATATTGACTCAAATATGATGTATTACGGCAAATATTATGACATTTCAAGTATCCTGAATTATATAAGTAATACAATGAAAATTAAATTGCTTGAAATGAAATGAAAATATTTATAGTTTTAAGCTGATGTCAGTACCCGTTATATATACTAATTTATAATTTTGTAGTATCCAATGTGTATGTTATGACCGTTCATAAACTTAAGGGGGAATTTATATGTCACTATGAATGTCCGAATATTTAATCATATCGTTGTAGATTCGGTCAAGAATAACAAAATTCTCTCGCTTTCTGTACAGACCTCCTTCAGGCAGTTATTCTCACACTTTGTCGATAAAATCGATTACGTGCAATCAAACCATCCAAACGCTGGTGACTTTAATGTTCATCACGTCAGCTGTTGAGTTTTTCCAACAAAACTGACGAAGAGGGGCTGAAAATTTTGCCAACAGTCTCGGAATGACCCAACTTATCAGAGTCAACCTTGGTCTTCAATCGAGATAGTTACATTTCTAGCGTCTTCAACCTGTTCCTACCAACAGAACCTGATCTGTACAACAACACTGTATAAGCACCACTAGGAATATCAGATCACAAACTGAATACAGCAACGTGTGAACTAGAAATCTAAGCTCAGGATCCAATCAGACCATCTAAAGTTTGGCACTAAAGATGAGCCAAAAAAAAGCACTAAAGTATTTTATTTTTATGATTCCTTGAAATGATGTTTGCCTCAATTCCAAAGACCCTTTAGTGTGTGCGAGATTTCGGTAGTAATCTTGGTAGGTGTGGAAGCCTGTATACCTCACTCCTTCAAGGACTTTGTAGATGAGGGTCCATGGTTTGATTGAAATTGCACTAGAGCACTCAACAACAAAATGCCGCTTATTTCAAATGGCGCTCAAATCCCACTGCCACAAATCATATAAAATTTGTTGTCTCGAGATATACCTTAAAAAGACCATAGCTGCTTGCAAGGAACGCCATAATGGAAAAGTGATTAAGGTCTTTCTGATCCTTAACAAAAGCACTTCGTAAGTATAAAATATCACCGTTCATTGGAGAAGATATATCAATCGCAAAAGAGAAGACGGACATACTGGGTCGCATGTTTAATTCAAATTCAACTCTTGATTCGCGAGGTAAACTAACACACTGGAGTAGGTTTGTCGATACCAGAAAAAGAATTTCGACACCAATTTGTGGCAAAACTCAGAGTGAGTTGGAAATCAGTAAAGCCATGGGACTTGATGAAATAGCACCAATCGTATTGGAGAACTGCGCAGCTGAACTAACTAAGTTCGCTATGCAAACTCCCCATCTACCATCTGATTGCCCGATGTCTATCAACATAAATCAACTGAGGATCTTGTGGCGTAAGTCGCCGAAATATTGAAAATCTAGAGCATAGCACTGGACATATGAAGGCTTTTGACAGAGTTTTGCATACCAACTTCAAATCATACGGTTAGTCATCCTCACTTAGTCCCTTTCTCAAAGACCGATCCTGTCAGGTTGCTATCGATGGACACACCTTAGAAAAGTTCGAGTTCAACGATGGTGTTCCCCAGGAATAAACAAAACTGCAAACCAGATCTATAGCATCGCCGACAATAGAACACTGGTGTTGTCCTTCAAATCAGCCGCCCCAATAAAGTGGGCTAACACACATCCGTTGGTAGCAACAGATCACCACCATCAATACCGTTCTTAAAACATTCTGAGGTGGAAGCAATCTGATTAGGTTCATTGCAGCAAAGCCCAGATTGATGTTTTTTCAAAGAAAGCTGACACTGGCACAAATTCGCTTGTCGGGTCTTGAGGTTGAGGGTGATATGTCATATGGATAGTCACGTAGCCAGATTAGCTAAGGTAGCTTCATAAAACCTCGGAGCACTCTTTAAGAATCATTACAAAAAAGAGTAAATCGATTTATAGGCGATTATTTGCAAGATATACTCGACATGCTTGCAGGCGCCCATAACGTTCGGGACTCATGTCTTTAAAGAAGTGCAAGGTATTGGAATCAACTACCAAAACACTTCTTTCTCGAAAACTACAACCTACAGAACTACTCGAGTGTAATAGGGTTTGTGATGACTGTATGTTGAGTATGTCGAAACTTTGAATGTTGAGTATTTAGTGTTGAATTCGGCCAACAGAGATATTTTTTTACTGTACCATTTTATTGTTAAAATCGGTAGAAGCTTAAGAAAAAATACATGTATATAAACCTTCGAACTTCAGCAATAAATTAGTTATGAGAAAAAAATTCATACCAATAAAGAATTTACTTCATTACGTTCATGAATCTTATTTATTGTGATACTTTGAATTGCACTAGAATCCTTTGCTGTCATAACTGACTTTAGATGTACAACGCCTCGTCTTGTAATGTTCAGTCTGATCCTCCATATTTCGAATTACCTGGAGCTGTGTTTCTCTGCGATATTTGTTAAGATCAAATTTCATCTATAAAAAGTCGCTTTTCTCTAGAACTTACGAACTGATTGCGGATATAACATTGCTCCAGATTATCATTTTTATTTGCTAGTTCATAAAAGTTTGGAGGTTTCTATTCCAACAACAATTGCTAACTTATATCTACCATCTGTATGACCACGGTCAACATCAGGAACTGGTATTCGTACAATATCAATTTACGCGAGAAGAATTTTTTGTTTTTGGATCCGTAAAATTTTTAATGCATGAAATAAAATATTCTCTATTGCGGCCGATATAAAGATGTGTTAGGTTGCAGATCCTTTTTAATATTTTTCTTCAAATTATTGTTTCACCATATCTTCAAGCTGTCTTTCGATTTCAAAAATATAGGCAATTGCGTTTTCCAGTTTGTATATCTGCGATTCCTTCGCCAAGCAAAAAAGGTTATGAAATATATATTTTGTCTTAAAGCCAATCATGACTCTGAAAAGACATTGGCGTATTTTACATGATTGATTCAGTTTTTCGCAATTTTAAAATAGTAATAAAACATCTCATATTCTATATCTTCTGATAACCCTTTTCATCCGAAACTTCCGTTTGAATATGAAGAGGCTTTCCTTGAACTGAAAATTTAATTTACTGAACAATCAATTTAGCTTAATAAGTAATTTTTGAAAAGTTGAAACATATTTATATTCCGAAATTCAATGGCTAGAATACTTTTCTTAAGAAAAATAAAAATAATTCTTACTAGCTTACCTGCATTTAAAGATTAACTGGCTATTATTTTATTTATTAGAATGTAATTTACTGTGTATCAATATCCGCACATAATGTAACACTTAACTGAATAAAACAAATTGACAGTTAATGAAAATGAAAGAGAAAGTAATGCCCACGTTTTATCCTTAACTAAATCCAAATTCTCATGTGTTAATAATGTGAACAGCTACTGTTACTATTGAAATATCTCAAATTGAATAATTGAGCAAGCAGCAGGTCTTTTGTGTCGAAAATAATTACATATTTGCATTTTAAATAGCATACTTCTGCCTCAAATGAAACTATTTTTTGATATTGAATTTTTATTAACTTCTGATTTTTTCATTGCATTTTATTCTCTAATTCCATATCAACTGCAGATATATAAATAATATGAATATATATGGAATGAGAATGTTTTGTAGATATGGCCGTATATTTGGAAATAAACTCCATTGTTTTATATAGAGTAATATACTTTCAAGAAAAATTAAAACTTTCCAACGTATATGACAGAGAAAATCAAATATATTTGTTTTTCCTAATATTAATTATGAAAAATTATATTCAGCTAACTTAATCGAGTTCGTTGTATAGTTTTTTCTAAAGAAAATATGAATTCTTCAAAAAGATTCTTGATTTCAAATAGTATGAAAAGACAATAAAAAAACCGTTCAGATAGGAGCTGCTTCTGATTATCTAGATGGAAAAGCTTTTATAGTTATTATTTGCACTTTATATGAAAAAAGACCTGAAACAAGATCACAACAAACATATAAATAGGTCTAAGTAAAAATTTGAAAAAAAAAAACAATCTTCATGTATGCAATTGTGTATCTAAAACATATGATAATAGTTATTTGCGTAACTAGTTATGAAAAACGTGTTTACGTACAACGTTTTATTCAATTCCGCGCTTCTATAATATTTAATAGGATTGTCAAAGAAAATTTTAACGTGGAATAAAATTGTGTTAGAAGTATTGTTACTATGGATGCAGTTCTTGAAGTATTGTTACTATGAAAACAAACAACGATTTTTCAAAATAAGTTAAAACAAGTCAGAAGTTATTACTTAAAACGTCTTCAAATCGCAAATCAGACATTCCATTTGAAGTAATAGAGTGTGGCCTACAAAAAATTGGAAAAATATAAAAACCATAAACAAATACTTGCTTGTTTTGAAAATTTATCAACATTAGGGACTTCGAATTTGTGGACTACATACTCATTATTGAGATCTGAACTCACCTTGTCCAAAAATGTGGATATCAAGAAGTACACTATGCTTTTGGCTTGGTTGAAGATATGGTTAGCAAAAAATCGGAGATTTTGACGAAGGAGAATGTAGAAAGATTTATAAAAGAGGCTGAAGATGAAATATTTCTATTTGCAATAGTTCGAATCAATTTACGATATGTTTATGATCTTATATATTTAAAAAATTGATGATTTACATTCCGAGTCCGTTCAGGCGTTCTACCCAACCGATTTGCTCAATTTTTTTTTTCAATGGAAGGTATTGATGCACAGTTCAGCCATCAACCATCGGATTCCATCTAATTTTCACCATTCTCAAGTTATACTCAAATACGATTTCCCCCTGTACATTACTCATGGGAGTTTTTCACATACACACGTTCTATCCTCAATATCTCAGGTTCTACTCAAGATAGAGACTTCGTTTTGGTTTAAAAACACTCGCTGAAGCACCTTCTTTCTTTTAAGTTTTTGAACACTTGAATCGGTTGAGTTAGAGAGGAGCTAAGCGCGGACACTCAATGTGGAGTTACGGATTTTTGTAGGTTTCTGGAAATTTTTCTACAATCAAATATTTATATCTCAGGTTCTAAGATAGCTACAGAGTTCGTTTTGATTTAAAAACACTCGCTGAAACACCTTCTCTCTTTTGAGTTTTTGAATACTTAAATCGGTTGAGTTGGAGAGGATCTAGGCGCGGACATTCAATGTGGAGTTGTGGATTTTTGTAGGTTTTTGGCAATTTTTCTACATTCAAAGATCTATATCTCAGGTTCTTACATATCTACAGAATTCGTTCTGATTTAAGAACACTCGCTGAAACACCTTCTTTCTTTTGAGTTTTTGAACAATTGAATCGGTTGAGCTGGAGAGGAGCTAAGCGCGGACACTCAATGTGGAGTTATGGATTTTTGTAGGTTTTTGGAAATTTTTCTACATCAAATGATATATATCTCAGGTTTTAATATAGCTACAGAGTTCGTTTTGATTTAAGAACACTTGCTTAAACACCTTCTTTCTTTTGAGTTTTTGAATACTTGAATCGGTTGAGTTGGAGAGGAGCTAGGCGCGGATAATCAATGTGGAGTTATGGATTTTTGTAGGTTTTTGGAAATTTTTCTACATTCAATGATCTATATCTCAGGTTCTAATATAGCTACAGAGTTCGTTCTTTTCTATTATAATGATTTCTGATACTTATCTAATTGATTCGATGCGAACGAAGCCGCGGGTAAAAGCTACTTTATCATTAAATAAATCGGTTTCTAAGGTTGCACCGATAGGGATTGTGGGAGCCAGCAGGAGTGCTGAACTGACGTTCCTACTAGAAGTTCCTACCAAAAGGAGAAGGCACCTTTTTTGAAATTACAATTCCAGAAAGGAAAGCACACGTTATTCTCGTATGTGTGGTCAATGCTGGAAATATTACTGGCATCAATTTTGTTGACCTCAAAAAGTATAGAAATATTAGACTTCCTACTATGAAGCACTACAGATTGGCATACAACCCGTGGGCATGAATTGGAAAATTACCAGCAAATATTGCTCAGTACCTGGGTCTACCTAATGTAAAAGGATACAGAGGACATTGTTGTTTCTGACACTCCAAGTTTCTAGCCGACGGCTATGTTGACAGTTCATTAGAAAATAAGAGAAGAATTTCAGAAAACATTCTGGAGCAAAGCCCCTGGCATACATGTGAAATCATAGCTTCAAATGAAATTAACATTAGACAAGAAGTTCAAGAAAATATTTACACCGAAAATTAGACTTACTTCAAATAACTGTGTCTTTAAGAATTCAATGTTTTTAAATCTTAAAATATTATTGAATTTAATACCAACAAGTATAAATATCAGCTATCTATGCTGAGAATAGTACAACATATAGCAGAGGGACACATATGTGAATCTCTGAAAAGAGAGGAAGCAAAAATAACTGTATCGTCTACAGTTAGTAAACTTCTTTATACGAAGTTTGAAGATTTATTTTTTGAAAAGAAGATTTAAAGAGTTCTAGATTTACTGAACAGAAATAACTGAATTTACATTGGAGTTTAGAAGTAAAACAGAATTTTATATCAGCTTGTAGGGTATTAGTCCAGAATTTCCTAGCATGAGATCCGGAAAAATAAATAAGATTTATTTGATTTCTGATTCACGTGAAGTATTATTTATACATAAAGAAGCATAAAATTTCCAACTACAAATCAACATGGTATTTATTGTAAACTACAACGCAGATTGAAAAAAATAAAGAAAGCGAGTTATTGTAATTTTTGTTTAAGACGATTTCTGTGTTTTTACGATCTAAATATCTTTCTATGGTTTTTCATTGATTTCATCTGTGACAACTTTTATATCAATGAAACTATTTTTCCATTAAGAGCAGCTGAGCTTCTTTTTATTTTTTTTTTTTTTTTGAAAATTACTTATAACTTCTCATTTTAGCAGACCTATATTTTATGGTGCATTTGAGGATTTCAAATTCATATATGTTCAAAGGGTTTTCTGTTTGTCTTTTTTGTACCTGTAAAATTTTGAATGTCCTCATCTATTCAAACACTAGAAATATTACTAAAAACTTCAACCAAAACTTATTGAGATTGACATAATTTTGTTGTGAACATAAACAGACATCATTATGAAAATTTTCATGTTTTGATTGGAGATGTGATTAAACAATTTCCCCAAGGGTTTGTACAGTTCCATTTTTCATTGGCATCTTAATAATTTGAAGTATTGAACCTGATTATTCTGGTTACAAAGAGTTTTCGGACAAAAACTCAATAAATCTTAAGAAATTCTTGTTCCAATAAAATATCCTTCATATTTTATCAATGTGTGCAGTTGTTACAAAGCAGACGAGCACATCCAATTTAGCTTGTCCCAAATGTCCACATAAATAATATATCACATTAATCATCACAATAACCCTATTATTAAATGGATTTCATTTCTTTCCAGAAAACCGGTGACGGACGATGTGAACTGGCCTCTGTACACTAAAGATCAACCTCAGTACTTCATCTTCAACGCTGACAAGAACGGTATAGGTCGAGGACCGAGAGCGACGGCCTGCGCTTTCTGGAACGATTTCTTGCCCAAGCTTCGAGACAATTCAGGTAAATTTCACTTTAGACCACATATAAAATGTCACAGAAATATGGAATTAAGGAGGCTACATAGGGGAATGGGATAATTAAAACTAAAGTAGTTTTCTGAGGGTATAACGAATGAAGTATTTTAAATATAAGTTTAAAAGTGAATATGAGCTAACGAAATGAATAATTTCATAAAAATATAATCAGTGAATTAGAAACCCACACACAGAATTGAATAAAAATTATATGATTCCGGTAATATTCGGCGTATATCATAATAAGTTTTTAATTTAAGAATTTAAAATTTCACATTGATCAGGTGAGGATAATCTAAGTGAGTGCTAACAAACTTGAATAATGTGTTGAAGTTTCAAAATGTAGCCACATGCATAGAGGCATACAAACAATCTGGTGATCAATATCCTACTCGGTAATATCATTGTATACCTCCTCGGCTCATGATAAAATTCGAGAAGGACGCTCTAAATTTCTCAACCTTCCACCAACTTCGGAAATCTGAGATCTTGGGGTTATGGTAGGAGATTAATGAGAACCTAGAAGTACTACGAGGTTTGTACCGCTTTGTGTAGCCTAGTGTTATCTGTTATCTAGAAAGATGGATTTCAAATAATCAGAGGATGAAGTTCCCATATTTCTTTAATGTAACTTTGTGCATTCATACTTTCCTAATTGGAACTGAAAATGAGCAATGGTTCTGAATACCAAAACAGATGTACATCAGACTGGGCCAAAAAACGACCATTACTTTTATATATACTGTGAACATATCATTCATAATGATGAGAAAATATCGTGAAAGTTTGAGCCCTTAAAAGTAATATTAAGGGGTATGGTTACAATAGTACAACAATAGTAATGAGTGTAATAAAAAAATTTGTTGTAGACCGCTTTTGAATATTGTAGCGCCTACATTTTTGTATGTTTCGCAAGCGCTTGTTGAATTCTGATGACTTTTGTTGTTGATGCGCATACTAAATGAAAATTTGAAAAGATATAACTTGGAATATAAATTCTCACGTTCACAATTTTGTGTGTCATTGAAACAGAACAAAATAATTCTATCATCTCAGGTATAACTGATTTGATGTCAGACAACTAATCTTTCATAAATAATACAAATTTGATATGGACGTAATTCTAAGAAAATAATTTATCAGCAGTTGATGTTTATTACTCAATCTTCAGATATTCTTTGTGAATGTAGATCCAATAATAATATGAAAGCAAGTATACCGAATGAATAGGCGATGACCATAAAGTTCTTGCTTTTTGTTTTGATATTATTTCAACTATAACCCACATATTTCCTTCAAGACATTTTGTTTACTGAATAATTTTGATCGCCAAATAAGGACACATTAGGACATTACATGTTCATGTCATAGCCAAATTTTTCACCGGGAATTTTTTTATCAGAACACTAGTGGAATATGCTGTTGCATGATTCAAAATCTGGATACTTCTTTGCCATAATTGTTGCCGTTGAACGTCATCGATTAAATTATAAACCAACATCCGAATTTGCTTTGGTAGAGTTAGTATCAGAATATCAATTCCCAGATGATTCCTTTGTTCCATAACTTCATGTCTAAATTCAAATGATGAATGTGGATAATCCTCCTTGCTTGTTTTGAAGCATTCGCTTCATTTTTTTGATAAACTGGTTGTGAATGTTTGATCTGTCGAATGTTTAGTATTACGAAGACATGGAGATTGATTTTATCCATATATTTGTCCTCTTATTGTGAGTCCAAAATATTGAATATTAGAATGGATGAACCGTAGTATTCGAGTCGAAGCTTTGAAAACATTCTATTGTTATACTAATGCCATAATATCATCGTTCCAAAAATCAATTAACACACGAAAACCACATTAATTGTGTTAAACTCCTCGGAAATAGTACGTTAAATTCTCCAATATTTTTGGAATCTCTTAACGTTTCATTTGCACCTATTTCAAGTTTTTTTCAAAACATTCATCAATAATCTTTTCGTTTGGAAAAAAAAGAGTAATTTCACCTCATAAAACTATTATGATTACATAACTGAAAATCAAGATTTTAATGACTTACCGTCTTTCGTCTTTCTCAAAACGTCAGAAAAAGTTTTAAAACTGCAATGAATCGCTTGTTCATGGCAATAAGTTTAGAAATAAGTAGTTGCTTGAAGACACTTCAAACGAACAGTTGGCAGGTATTCTTAGAAGATGGGATTTCATTATAAAATTTCAGTATAAAATTGGTTGAGATCGAATACTAGACCCATTTAAAGATGACATAGTATAATGATTCCAAGACCGTACGTACGAATAATGAAAATGAAACCTATAATCTAGTGAAATTCCTTTTTGTTTATTTCAAATTCTTCAACACACCAAAAAATTTAACAAACCGTTAAATCAATAGACAACTCACATTTAATTGATAAATGATTAAATAAAGGTACACAATCATTATTTTGTACAGAAAAATAGAAATATCTCAAGAACTAATACAATTCTAGGTATGATAAAAAAAAGTTATATTGGTAGTATTTATCGATACTCATGTATCAGATTCAATGAATATTAAGAAATTAAATAATTTTCCAGAATTCTTATTAGTATTCGAATGATTTTGCAGCAACGGATCCTCATTCTCAAATGTCTCTTACATTGTACAGGGTATTGAACTTGTTACGACTTTTATGGAAAATTGATTATAACGTTTTAAATACCCCATAGGTAATATCACAACCCTAAATTATTGTAACGGGAAAGTCAAGCTGATTCCAAATATGCAATAAAATTCACAAGACGTTATTTAAATTACTTGTCATTCTTCAATTGAGTCTCTGAAGCCATACGTCGCACATAGATCGTTTTTCAGGATTTAGGCGGCCAAAATTATTTTATGTGATATTTATATTACAAAATAGTTATATGAAAAGAATTCTGTGTTTGGAATAACTTATCGAAATTATTTGTTGGTGCACGGTGGTTAGGCGCACCTACTTGTGATTTTTTATCAAAAAATATTTTATTCGAGATCGTAGTTGATTTCACAGTGTTTCTTAATATTATATTGAAAATATATATGACATACTCACGGCTTTCCCCAAGGAGGGACAGCTGTCTACGTTTTAGTAATACTTTCAGGTATGTATTATTAAATAAAACAAAGTTAATTTTGTTCTAATAAGTAAGTGAATATATTATATTATTAAAAGGATCTTTATATTCGTTATACAATATTAAAGTTACATAAGCTAAATAGATAATCACTAAAAATAATCAATCAAACATTGGAGACTTATTCATCTACATTTAAATTTTCGCCGCTTTCATCAATTTCCATTGATTGGTCGGTTTGGCTCAGCAGGAATTAATAGCTGCATTGTCTCAGGCAAAAATAATTTTGAGGCGGTTTTTTTGGTCTTTCTCATGGGACTAATAAATGGGTAGGATGTTAAAAGTAACCCCGAAAAATTACGAGCAAAGTTTAGGCGATAAGACCTAAAATGTTTATTGCGGGCGTCAGCACCTTCTTCCGAAAGTTGCCCTATCGGCAACAACGAATTTTCTATTATTGAAGCTCCATGAATTAAGACCTTATGCATCGTTGGAGTCATAGGATGCCAGCCATATAACTCAACAAATAGTTTCGCAGTTTCCATGGCGTATTTATCATATTTTGCTACGTCAATCTTATGGCTGCCGCTTGATATGGCTTCTAATATCACTTTTAATCTAATAATCAAGTCATAACTTATCCCAGTGATTTCTGCAGCCAATTTAGGGTTCTCGAAGAATCTTTTGCTGGTATTTCCATCGTTTGTGTTTCCGAAGTTACTTTTTGGCATATCGACTATGAGACCTGTCTCCTCTCTAAATCTTTGCTGAATATCAAGTTCCTTCTGCTTTTCTAGATTTTTTTCTTCTTCGGTTCGTCTCTCGCGATATTTTTTCACTTCTTCTAAGAAGAGGGATAATTTGGTTACAGTGTGATCTAACAAAGATTGTAGGTTTCCTTCTGCGCAGGTAGACGTCACTCGTAATGACTCCTTGGGTGGGTAGCAATCTTCTTTGGCCTTCAATAATAATTCATAAAGTGGATAGAATCTTTTGCTCGTTGCTCGAATAATTTCGTACTGTCTTCTGGTCAAATCGGCTTCAACAAACATTGTCAGTGCTTGCAGAGGAGTAAGGGGCTCTATTTCTTTAGACTTTGAATGTCTTTTCTTTTTCCTTCTGTTTGTAAAATTTTTCTTCTCTTTGTTCTTTCGCTAGATTCGGTAAAAGATTTGGTAGGTCGTCCTGGCCTTTGATGCGTCCCTACGGGCGGGGATCTCAAATGTTCCTTCCAACCAAGAATTATTGGCCGCCAAAAAGTTTTCAAGTATTCTATGCGCCTGCCCGAGACCACCTCTTTATCAAATCACATTTAAAATACGAAAACTTCTTTTTCATCACATTTTCATGTTCTTCTGTGTCCCCGTAACACACGAGTAAATAATTTTCTAAATATTTAATTTTTTCATTTATCGATAATGAATGTTGCTCGTTCATTTTATCGAAGAGGTATTTACGAGTCAACATTTTCTCCCCCGAGCAGCCAGTTGAACCTATAATAATAAAAAAATAATATTAACACAAAAACATAAAATCCGATTTTTTCCTATTTTTGTCAAAAAAACTCGTTTATTTCTAAAACTAGCAAAAACTAGCAGCTGATTTTAAGCAGTTTTCTTTATAAGACTTTATACTATATAATGACATCAAAAATATAACTCGGAAAGGTGCGGAGGTAAAATTTTTTTTCGATTGAAATTGAAAAATAAAGAAAAAACATTTCTAAAAAATAATATAATAAAGGCTTACCTGTATTATTGGTATCCATCACTTAAACAAGCAAATATGACACGACACGTAAAATATTCACCGAAGAAAATGATATACGAAAAGGGCGTCAAGAACTTTCACGTGCAGTAAGTGCGACAATCAAGTTTCGACAAGTGATGCAGCGCGCTCGCACAGTCTAGGGATGTGGGTGGGGTTGGCTATTGTTCTTCAGGTAGTCTACTATTCCAGGAAAAAAATTGTTTGTCATTAGTCATAGATTATTGCAATTTCGACTTATGGCTGCCTAATTCCTAGAAATCTACGTATGTGCGTCGTCTTAGTATCATTGAATAAATGAGAGAAAAACGGTGCGGTGCACTAATAAGATAGCTATATCAAGCTTATCAACAAAAAACAATGATTAACAGAATACTTTCAATATTAATACGAATATATGATTTATTAATAGCATTGTTCGAGGGTCAAATTGGACGTGGGTCAGTGGACGACAATTTCTGAGAGTGCGTATGCGAACGGTCCCCAAAATTATTCGGAATATGACCCGCGAACGAAGCTTATACCTGTTCATTCTTTTTTAATCGTAGCGAATCGATTCGAAGATTCTAAAACGTTCATTTATTATTATTCATTTGTAATTTGATGTTATATTTGAAAAACCTCTGGAGTAACGCAGATTGCGTCTCGTTACTCATAAAATAATAGATTGATTTCGAGGCCCTGTTGCTATTATAACCGAAAATTCAAAGTTTATTTCAAAGTATATTTCGTTAGAAAATTCAATATACTACTTAAAACTCATGAAAATCCAATCGTATACGTCTTCGCACGAATTTAAGATTGAAAATTCAAGCATATGGAATATTTACTTTTTTCAGTAAATAAAGAGAAATAACAAACAAACAATATTCATTTCAGGCTAATGAATAGGGTCAGTTGTACAATACGGACAATGTGAACCACCAACGAACCAAATGAAATGTATCCATTATTTTGGATAATGTATATATTTATAAAGGATTTCAAAGTTTACATTATAGCTACCTTCAACCCACTTCCAGTGACAGTTGCGAGAAATATATTCTCTACCCAAACATTTCATCGTTTCCAGATTTATTATAAACATCAAATCATCAGATTACATATAATATAATTTTACTGTCTCAATGATAACAAAGTACGTTGTATTTATTATACAGTGCTTTTCAGATAAAAGTATCCACCTTTAATAACTTTTGTAATACTGGTATTTAGAAAAAATCCAAAAACACGTCAATTTATGTTGGAAGGGTCAAGCATTATGGCTTTTTCAAACTTACTGGAAAAGCCACCCCCTCACCCCTAGCAGCATCCCCTTTATTTTTTTAAATTACTTTTCATATTTTTTATGTAAAATTTGGATACTCCTCTTTGAGCTGATTTCAAAAATGTATAATACTTGTAGGTTAAAGTGGTTAGTTTATGAGATAAACAATTTTTCTTTTAAGAGCACAAATTTTACTTATTATTTACTTTCACCTTATTTGCCTGTAATAAAATGGATTGTACAACAGTTCAAACTCTTTAATCTTTTTAACTGTGCTATTTATTCTACTTAAAAAATCCAAACAACAAAAAACTCTACTTTTTATTAAAGTTTGACATTGTCAACTAGAATTTGTAGTCACTATTGATAGTGTAATTTGATACATTATTTATTTTGTTTCTCTGAAATGGTTTACTCTTTGCAAGAAAGAATTGAAATTGTAGGTTTATACTACCAAAATAATAATTGTGCAAGAGCTGCTGCTAGAATATTTAACGAATTACATGACGGAAGACATGCAACTCATAACTATGTAATTCAACTGATGGAGAAATTTACCACAACAGGGTCTGTTTGCAATAAAGTGCATAAGCGAGAGGGACTCGTAAATAACGAAGCAATCCAAGTGGCAATTTTAGGGCAAGTCAGCTTAGAGGCTCAACAACCCCAATCGTTGTCAACAATAAGTAGAGCGATCGGTGTTTCATCTTCTACAGTTTTCCGAGTTCTACATAAATTCAAGTACCACTCATACAAAGTTAAGTTGGTGCACGAGTTGAATGAAGATGATTTTGATCGTCGTCTAGAGTTTTGCGAATCAATGACGCAAATTATCAATAACAATCCACAATTGTTAAACAATATTTGCTTTTCTGATGAATGCTCATGTTCATTAAATGGCTTAGTAAGTAGGCATAATTGTAGATATTGGGCTGAAAGTGATCCACATATTATGCGTGAATTCTATAAACAACATCCCCAAAAGTTAAACGTTTGGTTTGGTATCCTAGGTGACCACATTGTCGGACCTTTCTTCATCAACGGAAATTTAAATGGTGAATCATATCTTGAGTTACTCAGGGAAGGGGTTGACCCACGTATTACAACAATAATAGAAAATGATGATAACCTTTCCGAAGATTTACTGGTATTTCAACAAGACGGAGCTCCCCCACACTATGCTATGCCTGTCCGACAATTTTTGAACGAAACATTCCCCGCTCGTTGGATAGGTAGAAGGGGGCAGATGATGGAGTGGCCACCTAGGTCACCGGATTTAACACCCCTAGACTTAGAGAGGATAGAAAATGAATGTCGACAATTAAATCCAGCCGTATTAAGCAATGTCAGAGAGGCATTTCAAAATAGATTATACCATTGTATGGAAGTGAATGATACTCATTTTGAACACTTATTGTAACTTCATAATAAATAGCACAGTTAAAAAGATTAAAGAGTTTGAACTGTTGTACAACCCATTTTAGTACAGGCAAATAAGGTGAAAGTAAATAATAAGTAAAATTTGTGCTCTTAAAAGAAAAATTGTTTATCTCATAAACTAACCATTTTAACCTACAAGTATTATACATTTTTGAAATCAGCTCAAAGAGGAGTATCCAAATTTTATATAAAAAATATGAAAAGTAATTTAAAAAAATAAAGGTGATGCTGCTAGGGGTGAGGGGGTGGCTTTTCCAGTAAGTTTAAATAAGCCATAATGCTTGCCCCTTCCAACATAAATTGACGCGTTTTTGGATTTTTTCTAAATTTTTTCTGAAAAGCACTGTATTACATACGTGAAAAAACATGATAAATTCAGATGAAATGTTAATAATATGGTGCTAAGTAAGCCTAATATGATTCCATGATAAATTCTGCTTAATACGAATGATAAGAAAACAGTGATTTTGGTTCATTCTATATGAAAGTAAAAACTAAAATACATTAGTTCTTATGGCACTTATGGGACTTATGGCAATTCTAGAAGTATGTATTCTTAAAAGACATGACAATTCAGGACAGACAATGCTATTCGTGATAATTCTGTGAAGGAATATCAAGAAAGAACAAATAGATAATAACCACAGGTTACTAAATAAAACTATGGATATTTTCATTTCATTTGGTGGTAAGGTGATGTTTGCTTAATTTAGTTTTGTAGATACTTTTTATTGATTTTATCACAGTTTTTAAAGGTATATAATTACTGGTTTTATTTTGTCACTAAAACTAAAAGTATTTTAAACGTTATATTCTGTGTTTACTTGTTGAAAACGTGATTATTTTTAAATCATAAACTAAAAATGCAATTTTTTTGAAAACATTCAATTTTAGAGTGTCCATTATCATCCATAATTTGAAGGGATAAAATAGTTTTATAAGATGGTACAATAATATACTGGATGTTCCATTTAAAAAAATGAAGTTTTTGCTAATTTAAATTTCCTGAATTAATGCTTATCCAAAAAAAAACCTCGAACCCCAAACCTCGCTCCAAATTGGCAACGTCACAATTTATGGGAAAAGAAAAGACAGGGCTAGATGCAGAATTTCATGCTAAATCCCATGGTAAACAAATATATAGGGTGTCCTATTTAAAACAACTTTCCTTCATGTTGCACTTCCACACACTAATGTACACACACCCTGTGCAGGCTATTCCGTGACTTGATGCAAAAAATTTGCGTGTGAGTAGACGTGAAAATGACAGAAAAATTTCTTGTACGACCCCTTGTTTCTGAGATATAGGCATTTAAAGTTGCGAAATCAGAACTTATATTCAAGTATATTTTCTAAATAATACATTCGAACATTATAAATTTTTAATAGTTGATTAAGTATATCCATGTGGTGTGTTTGATGAAATGAATAATTTCACACCACTATCTGAAGGTCAGGGGCGGCTCGTGCGCAATAGTTAACAATCCGTAACTTTTATAGAGACAATCTGTACAATATAAAGATTGCAAAAATAAATTAGTCAATTGATTTCCCAGCAAAAAGGTACTTTTTGTTTAACTCGATAAAATTTATGGTTGAGGAGATGTAGATTTTTAGATCATTTTACATGCCAGGGAAACCGTCCGTCATAAAGAGACATTATGAAGAAAATTATTATGAATTGTAATTATTTAATAAAAATACTCACAGGAGTATTTCGAACATAGTGTAAAGCAAACTATAATAAATGTTCTACACACTTCCGGAGTTTACGAAGGATATTTCTTTGAACTTGGAAGAGCATTCCAAGATTGTGTCTTATAGCGTCACAATTGTTCATTCTATCGATCATTTCTTTCCTTGTATTTACCGGTGTTGCATATATCAAGCTTTTAAGGTATCCCCCAAAAAAAGAATCTTTTGTATTAAATTCAGGGTAACGCGGTGGCCATAGACCTAGTCGACCAATCCACCTATCAAGAAAAATCATCATTCAGGAAGTGGGGAGGGGCTCCATCGAGCTTGAACAAAAACATATAATCCATATATTTCCTGAACCATAAATTTCATCGATTGAAAAATTCATTTTTGCTTTATTTAGATAGTAAAAAATGTCCCTATAAAATATACGGTTTGTTAACAATTGACCATGAGCCGCCCATGGCCTTCAGATAGTAGTGTAGATGTGTACATTCCATCAACCACAGTTCAATTTACAATTAAATGAAACACCAAGATCTTGAATGTTGTGGAACTTTTGAGCACATTATTAGGAATAGGATAATCGAAATAAATCCATCCCTAGGGGAAGGTAAGTTATTACAGTTTAATATGTTAAGAGGAAGTGCATTTTTATCGCTAAAATCAAAAATTGTATCTATATCAAATTAAAGTAAGTGACAGTCACCAATGTTCACTATAGAATGGAATATCTGCATATCTGCAAAAATTAAACATAATGAGGATCCATGAACTCAGTCCTGGGGGCTCCACAAGTTAATTTCTATGGAGTTGAAACTATGATCAGTATCTGTAAGTTCCCAATCCGTCAGGTATGACATAAAAAGGTTGGTACATAGCAAATCACGTAGCAAATGTTAGATAGTCTAGTGAGAAGAATCCCAGTTTCAAGCGATCCAAGGAAAAATCTGTATAGATAACATAAACGGACTGTTGTTATCGAAGTGTGCTACCGTATACGGTATTAATATACGGTGGATGAGGAAGAAATTCGAAGTTTAATTCGTTCAATTTAACCAACGCTGCTATTGACTTGTGAATAGGTGCATTTTCTTGGATTTTTTCTTCGACATATGAGGATGTTTAGACTTGATTTTTGCATTTAAACGATCCAACAATTCTATTTAGTATTCGCTATTAATTCCCAGAATATTAAAGTGGTTTACCGGCTGAAATCCACTCAGATGATGATCGTTTTGATTCCGGAGTGAAGTGATGGATCCATGTTTCATCTATAGTCACATATCGTTGCAAAAAATTCTGATTTATTACGTGTAAACATGACCAAACACTGTAATGAATTTTCAACAGGTTGTTTTTGATCGACGTCAAATTTTCATGCATAATTGTAAACACATTGTCTGCTGATATCTTTACGGCCTTAGCTATTTCACGTAGTTTCAATTTTACGAATTAATATAACCAATTTGTGGATTTTGTTTTATGTTTTCTTCTCAATTGGACGACCAGAACATTCAAAATCATTGGTGTTTGTACGACCACGATTACATTCAGCAAACCAATAAAACATTGTTCTTTTCGATGGAGCAGCTTACGGATAACATTTTTGAAGCCATTGCTGAGCTTGCACAGTATTCTTAACATCAAGAAGCAATTATAAATTAACGCACAAAATTGTTTTGAAAGTAGTTGCATTTAAATGGCTGTCACTTTTTTTGTCTAATCGAAATGTTATGAAATTTGACAGTCTTTTGAAAGTTGGTACTTCATAAATGTCATTTGTGTGTTAGTAACACGATTTATTGAGTGATGTTTCAGTGGTTTTTTTATTGGTATTTAGATAGTACAAAAATTGCTTGGGATCAACAGCTGTTTTTTTACATTTCTCATGTAGTTTTCATGATTTTTATGTCTCTCAATTTTCGCTTGCAGATTACTAACAGATGATGTATCACTATTCGGTTGCGGTTGTTATTGTTGATCTTAGTTTATTGTATTTGTATTTATGGAGGTATTGTAAACAGAAATAAATTATGACTTCTATAATCACAGGATTCATTTCAATTTGTGCTAAAATATTTTTAAACAGAGAAATCATAAACCTTCAACCCATATATCGAGTAGTCTTTGGATTATTTGGGTTTTTATCTATAATTCCAAGTGGGTTGAAAGAAGGGAACATATTTCTGAGGCTGATGCTGACCCAAAAATTCCCTATAATTATAAAGAATAGCTGAACTATTGATTTATACCTTACGGCTTTTCACACAGAATGCCCCAATTCTTCACTTAGAAAAATCACTGTCTTGAAAGACGACATAAAATCCAATAAAAAGTCAACTTGAATGATTCGAATCGTAAAGACCAAACATCAAGATGAAGGTTAACAGAAAACTTTAGCTTTCCTATAAATAGTCGTTTAACGTCCATTTACATTAATTTCACTACATTGCTTATTATACTTCACATGTACAGAATTGGCTTGGGGTTTGAAATATTTCGGTTAAAACAAAACAAAGATCATTTGTCATGAAAAACACGATTTTGCTGTATTGGATTGATAATTGGAACATTCTATAATAATTAACTTATGAATCGTTTGATCAAATTCAATAAGCGTACTCAAAATAAGTTCATAATTATTCGTTTTCATTTATTTTCATGAAATATCACAAACATTTATTTCACTCTGGCCTCACTCCCCTAACTATCGTTGTTTCAATATTACTTGGATGTTCATTACAAGGGTTCTGAACATTTCTCTGATACAATAATAATTGAATTTGTAAAACAAAACCACAGAAAAAATTGTGGATTGATACTCTAATACTCGTGAAAATTGGCTATTTATTGAAGGTCTCCTCTATAGTTGTATGGAAATTTGAGTATAATATATTCAACATTTCAGTTCATCTTAATATATCGAATTTTTGCAATGCAGTGCAAAATTTAACATAAGTTGAGTAGAATGGTTTCCGATCTCAGCATAAACATGTCAACACTTATGAATATTTATGCCTGAATTGGGGAATATAGTTCTGCATGCATTTGAACGCTAAGTTTCTGTTTTAGAATCTTATAAATATCTATTGTTGTGAAAAGATTTTCCTGAAAATGGAACAAATTCAGTATTGAGCAGTTATCAAATATTTTCTTCGAAAGACAATACGCCTAAGCCAATGACAGAGGAGTTGAAAAATGTGTCCAGAGACAGAAACGTGGTCATATCAACTTGATTAATGACGAGCGTTCGGGACTGTCAGAAATTGCGATAACCAACGACAGTGAGATTGAAGTTAGAGAGAACATTTTTCAGGCTTCAATGACGCGGTTTTCGCGAAATAAGGAAGATTTTCAGCATTGACTCATGACTTCCGATGAAACCTTGATACAACACTACATTTGAAACGAAAAGATAGAGGATTGCAAGGAACGAACCTACTCCGAAAAGGCAAAGACGGTTTCATCGACCGGAAACGGGTGAAAAATGAGAAAATCACGCATCATTGCTTTAAGTGACTTTAGATCATAACAACACACCTTCTCACACTTCGCTGATTACCATGGTTGAAATTCACTAATTCCACTTCGAATTTTAGGAAGAAGGACGGCAACAGATATTTGAAATGGTTATAAAAAACATATATAGCATTATTGTTGAAATGGAGTTTTCCTAATAGTTACATTTTTGTTGAAACACTATGTATATACATTTTTAAGTATCGTGGACATAGCAGTTCGGAACAACACTACTCTTGATGAAAATATGAGAAATACATTATTTTCGCTGACCAAATTATTGTATCTTGTAAAATGTCTAGTATAGTGAAACCAAGTTCTTCATTGAACCGGCTCTGGAGAGCAACTTTCCCGAAATTGCTGGTAGTACAGAAAGAAATAAAGAAAAGGGACACGGCCCAATTGATATCGACAACTTTGTTTATTACCTTGCGATCTATATTGTTTCACGGCTTGTCTGATTACTTTCTCTTGTGATGTTCCGACAACTCCATATTTATAGAATACGCGAAACGATTTGCCGTTGTCAGGAATGGGATACAAAGGGATGTTCAAGGGATAAAACATTTTGGAATAGGTGATTTATCTATCCACAACAGAGTCGTACATAAAATATCGTGACTATTCTGATTAAACAATTTCTACTAAACGGAAAAGTGACATAGATAAAAGATTATGAATTACCAAATCATTCAACGATATTTAGATAGTATGTCAAGTAGCTCTAAAATAACTTGAGAATAGTGAGCCACTGTAAACAATTCACTTCACATATTTGATAACATTCTATAGAGTTTTGCAATATTTTAGCTGTGTAAATTTAATTGAAATTTGTTGCCAACTCGAGTAAACCCTTACAATTCTAACCCATTTAATCGTTACAGTGGATGTTTGAGAATTACAGTGGAGTATCTTTTTTTCGTTTGAAGACTCAAAAAAGTTTATAAAAGGGTCCAGTGAAATTGAAACAAATTGAAAAAGATATTCACAGTCAACTGAGACAAATAAAACATGAAGTACAGGAATCTGGAGATCTTTAAAAGACCACATTTCCAAAATAAAAACACATTAGAATGAGTCCAAGATACAAAAAACAACAATGGATTACTAACGAAATCCTAGATTTGATGGAGCAAAGAAGACGACAAAATTGTATGTGTCAGCTCCGATGCACGACTGGAGTTCGATAGTCTAACCAGACGCAAAAAGAGTTTATTTAACTTGAAAAAGATTGATACTGTATAAAAGGGTAAATTTGTTAATTAATGAAAATAATATACATATATAAATATATATTTATTCAATTTATTCATTTCATATACATTTATTATAACTAATCGACGAAATATTTTACAATAAACTTCTTACAATAGTCAATAATCTCGATAATTCATATTGGGTTGATTTTCAAATATATATTTATATGAACTACATCGATAATTATTAAAATATTCAATAAATACAAATTGCACATGCTCATACATATAATAGATGAATTATAACGTACCTTGCAACCACGTGTTTGTTAGATGTTCCGGCAATATCATCTACACCTCTTTCTGCCTTAGTTATTTGAAAATACTTTCAGTTCACTTTAGAGGAACACAATGATAAAAATTAAAACTTCACAATAACAATATTAATTATTGATATTTATAATAAAAACAGCAATATAAGTATGTCGACACTGACAAATTAGAAAGTCGCGCATCATAGGGTGCGCACCAAAAACGTAACGAAGTCATTCATGGATAGATTTTACTCCTAACATTTTTCTCATACCGGGCCCCTTATATATGCAAATCGATTCTTAAGAAGTAAACTCCAAAAAAATATTAGTCAAAAATAATACAGAAAATAACCAAACAAAAAATAAGAGTTGCCAAAGAAAATTGGATGAAACATGAATGCATTGAAATGGAAGAATTACAAGACAAACATTACACGTTCAATATGTTAAAAAAAGTCAGAGAAGTAGTTGACCTATACAACAAGAAGACTCCTCATACCTTAAGGGATTTAAAAGGAAAAATAATCTTGGATGAAGAAGAAATTCGAACAACTTGGTATGTGTATATCAAAGAACTGTATAATAACTCTAGATCAGAAAAACGAATGGCATTTGATGAAGACGAATGACCAGAAATTTTAAAATCAGAAGTGATACATGCTGATGGCAAAAAATAAGAAGGCTGTTGGACCTGACAACATTTCAACACAAATGCTAAAGCTCATTAATGAATAAAACATAGAAATATTAGTCAAACTCTTCAATCATGTTTATTCAACCAGAAGACTGGTTAAAATCCGAATTTATAACTTTGCAAACAACAACTATAGACTGATAAATCTTATAAGTTACACTATAAAAATATCCTTAAGAATCATCCACGCTAGAATCAGAAATAAGTGCAAAGAAGATCAAGACGAAACTCTATTCGGCTTCAGAAATTGGTTGGTAATATGAGAAGCACTTTTTGCACTGAATATATTACTACAAAAATACCGGTACCAATGGAAAGATGTATTTGCAGTCTTTATCGATTACGAAAAGGTATTCGATCGAGTACAACACGACAAGTTAATAAATATATTAAGGGAAAAAGGAGTTGATAATTCCGACGTAAGAATCATCGAAAAATTATATGGGCGCCTAGGAGCAGGCGTATTCAGATAAGATCTTTAAGCAAGCTAGACAAAACTGATCAAATGGAGAATAATGGTAAACTTATAAATACATTCAGATACGCAGACGGTACAATTACACTGTGTGACCACTTGAATGGACTGCAATGACTTTTAAACGCCATTGACAGAGTGGAAAAAGAGATAGGTCCAAAAATTAACTGTTCTAAAACAAAATATATGATATTTGGTCGCTTACCGTACACAGCTACAGGTAAACGGACAAACGATTCAAAGAGTGTCCAGTTTCAAATATCTTGGTTGCTACACACTGGATCCCGATAATGAAATAAAATATAGAATTGAGGTAGCTCTTACAACATTTTTTAAAATGAGGTTATCTAATAATAATTTACGATTTCAACTCCGGAAACGGATGATCAAATGTTACATATGGTCAGTTCTATGGACCTTAAAAATATCTACGATCAATCCCTTAGAGACTTTTGAGATCTGGTTATATAGTTGGTTAGGTTGGTTGGAGTTGGTGGATAATATCAAATGCAGGAGAATAGCTTATTTAGTATCCCTCCAGTTGATTATGATGGGTAAAGTTGAAGATCGTAGAGGAATTGGAAGGAAACAAGCCCTTGGTTAGAGAATGGACTGGGACAAGAGAAGCAGGACAGTTATTTAGACTAGCTCAAGATAGAGAGAATTTTGCCATGCTGATCGCCAACGTCAAGGGGACTTGATACAGCACAGATTTTCCGATGTGTACACGAGATTACAGCATAGGTAATTGTAACTCAACTTATTAAAAACTTAAATACATAAATAACATAAACTTAAGTGTCAAGCAGAAAAATATATAGAATCTAATAGGTGGCCACACAGCTTATATGAAGCATGAAATAAAATTTATGTATTATAGTGGTTACAGAGTTTGTTTGATTATGATTATTAATACATGACAATACCTGACAAAATATAGGTATAAGGAAATATATTTATTTTTTGTTAATTTGCAATTATTGACTAAGTTGATACATAAAACATTATAACGTGATTAGGAATTTTACTGTTAAATAATTAACTTTACAATTGAAGAAATCATTCGGATAGTTTCCGAACTGGGAATCAGACTTAGCTCTATAGGTTACTAAACACTTTTATAATAGAGACATTAATTTTTTATCAGTAATTTGATACTTATGCTAGGAATTATTTTTCAGTTTGAGTTTTGGTAACGAATCAAACAAAATGAATTTACAATATATGATCCATAAAACCCATAATAACCCAAACATACACGAACTTCAACCGTTAGGCTAAAAAGCGTTAGAACTTCTCTTTTTCATAAAAAAATATTATGGTAACAAATTGTAATACAAAAACTATTACACACATAATTAAAAGTTTTTTTGTCGTTTTTAACCTATCTCATGTTTCATTTCATTAAAATTGAATTGATCTAAATTACCATTCATTTACCAACTTTTCAATTTACTTTATCAAAACTGATCCCCTCTGTGCCACCATAGAGCTATATATGAGAGAAAATGAGGAGTTTGGGACCGCAAGTTGCGAGTTCACTCTTATAATTTGATAACCCAAAATAAATAGCGGTATTATTCCGGCTTGACACCTAGATAAGGTAAAAATATTCTCACACGTCGACATTTATAAAGCGTATAGAGAGTTATGTAGCAATAAAGCAGCAGTCAGCCGAAAAATGAAGTCAGCGGGCGAATATTGGCGTAAGATATGCTGCTGCGACACAGGATTGTGAATCCTGATTGATGCAGTACAATAGAAAACTCACAAAACGAAAGTAACTTCAAATATTTTCACGTAAACGGTAAAGTGCATTAACGTGAAAAAAAAAAGTCTCTTGTGACTGTAGATTAGACAATACTTATGTATTGGGCGTTATGAATTACTTCAACAAACTATACTACGCATGGAAAACTGTTATGACTTCATCTTAGTTTCTTGTTCGTCGTCAAAACTTTTATTATGCAATAGAGCATAAAATACTGGCAGTAGTCACTAGTATGAATTCTATTGAACAATGATTTTCTTTTTCTGAAGATTCATATAATTTCGACCAGCACTAAATACCAACAAAATCAAATTTTCTCAATTCACCGAAATATTATTACCATTACGAAATTATGTGAAATCTACTCGAATCTGCGTGACTCGTAATTTAGTTAAAAATGTTTTCCTAAACATCTGTTGAGTATTTTAATATGTTGATGGAATAATTTAGTTTTCCGTATCTTTATCAAATGTTGAAAGTAATAACAGTCACTAGCAAAATTTCACCAAACCAATCGAATATTATTTTTATATTCGTTTAAATGAATTCATTATTTCATTTCATCTACCAGACAAGGGCGTGCGTT
Source organism: Diorhabda elongata (assembly GCA_026230145.1). Classification (NCBI taxonomy): domain Eukaryota; kingdom Metazoa; phylum Arthropoda; class Insecta; order Coleoptera; family Chrysomelidae; genus Diorhabda; species Diorhabda elongata. Next base: position 42,351,933 of record CM047926.1, read on the forward strand.
TCTAATATCATAGAGAGAACGTAATTGACTATGCTAGTTTCAAAAATTCTGGCATGTTCGATGTCCATTATCTTATGTAGCAATTCTAGTTAATCTAAAATTGGTGATACTCATTACTTTTACAATTTATTTCACTATGGGAATGTCTCTATGAAATAACACGGTGTTTGACCTACAGAGACATCCCGTTCTATTCCAGTAACGCACATATCAATTTTCCATGTCAAATAAGGGTTTGTATTTAGAAAAGAGGAAGAAACCTCACATTCCCTTTCCAAAATTTGTTACCTTTTACTTATGGATAATTTCAGCCAACTGATTGTCATTTTATAAGGGGTAAAATCTAGCCCTAGCATGTTTGAATATTATTGAAGCCAACTTACAGTTGACCTCAGTATTGTCAAATTTCACAGTTAATATTTATTATCTGAATGTTCGTTTCACAAATAATTATTTATACATCTTAATTTTATTAAAAATCAATAAGAATCTGGTTTTACTCCTCACTAAATTTGGTGAATGGGACATATTTTCCACAATTGATCTCAACAAAAATATTTTCATGACCAAGAAAATAACTTTGCTCAAAAAGTTTGAGAAAAAATATAATCTTGGCAACATTGCTATGTATCTGTTTGCAGTAAAATGGCTACCTTTGTGTACTAAATATTGAGGAAGAATTTTGAATCGATTTGTTGAAGTGAAATATATTTGAGTGTTCAGATATCGTTTAAGTGACATATTAGTACTAGGACAATATGTAAATCGTGTTATTTTTGTGAAAAAGTGGATTATTTAAATCCTAACCTTTCATTCCATAGGAGAGTATCAGTGGCGTGACTCAATCTTATTTGTTAATAAATCGATTAACTTCTTACAATACAAAATTGTAGATTTCGTACACATGTAGAGCAAAGACCAAAGTGGCTAGCTGTATTGAAAATACAGGAAAAATATTCAATGGAAAGGAAATCCTGAGAAGATTTTTTTGAAAAAGAATGTAATACCATACTTTCAATCAGATAGCAGGACAGATGATGAGGTATCTTCCAGTGAGAGGTATTAATTTAAGTAATTGATAAGAAAGAATATTGTTTTCAGGCAAAAAGTTATGTTAAATTTGGATATTAAACCGGGTACTTCTTCGCAGTGTTTTGATTCAACATTTGAAAAGTATTTATTGTCTGTTTAAAACTTGGAACTGTTTTTTAGTGCTATTAGAAGTAGAGGTGGATTCAACAATAATCCTACTGCACGTCAATTTGAAAATACCTTTAAGAGACTTCTAATTCACCAAGAAGTAAAAGCAGGAGATTCAGGGAATATTATTAGATTGGATTCTACTGGCATATTGCATTGTAGTAGCCAAGGTCCTAGTAAGACTGATAATATTCAAAAAGATGCAGAGTTTGGAAGCCAATTGGAGCAAAATATTGAAGAATTTCAGTATTCAAACTTGGAATCATGGAAGTTGACCGATTATGTTTTAGATGTAGTTAGGTATATTGCAGGATTTGTTGTAAAATCTTTAAGACAAATTATTAATTGTAAACACTGCTTATCTTTGCTAGAATCAGAGAAACCCTCACCTACATTACAAGGGCAAAAAGAATTTCTTCATTTAACAAATGCTTCATATTTAGTAATTCAGGTATGTGAGTGTGCAGAAAAATATTTTCGATTTTTCAACAAAACCACAATATTTTCAACAAAAATATAAAGAATTTGGAATTGATTTCAATTTTGGAAACAGTAGCTAACTTGTCTAGTACCATTTTGAATGAATTTAATGATCATCTATATGATGAAGATCCCATAGAAAATCACGTAATTAAATTTATTAAGTTTATCTCAAAAAAGTACTTTAAGTTGCGTTAAGTTTGTTCATAGTAATTCCATATTAGAATGACCTACAAATATTTGTTACTTTTATTAAATTAAACTATTTTCAGACATCCAATATTATCCATTTGCCATGAAAAAATAGATTTTGTTAGTTTTATACACTTCTAGTTAGCATTGATAATTTACGTCTACATTTATTCTAGGATATTATTTTTAAAACTACCTTAATACATATATTTTGAAATAGTTAATTATATAATTTTCTTTGAAACTAACTATATTGCGTTCATATGTTTAAACTATTTTTTTAAATTTAATTTTTTACATTTGGCATGCTACGCCTATGTTGGAATAATGTCATGTGAGCGGGACAACATAAACAAATTAAGTTGGCTTCATCGTTCTCCGCGTATTGTGTATTATGATGCTAGGTCCATGCTTTATTATTCCTCCATGGTAAATTCCACATTCCAATAACCATGTACTGTATCTAACGTAAGATTGTGTTTGCCTCAATTTTTCGTTCTCAAACTCTCTTTTTAATAACAATTACGTATCTATTTCCGGGTGAGGCTTTCTTCTGGTAAGCCATTTGATATAATATGATTATTTATCTACACCAAGATTTGCCGCAAGCTTAGGACTATACACACGAATAATTTTCCTACTCTTTTCAGTTATTCTGTAGTTGATCATTCTTTCAGTAGCAGGTTATTTGTATCTACTCAAGCTTATAGGCGTATATTCTTTATTCTGTGGATCCCACCTCATTAGATCAATTTTAATTACACGGTTTATATTAGCTTTGCTCTATGTAGAAGATTTTCCAAACTTGATATCTTACCACTTCAAAACGTCGATATGAAGTTTTGCTTACTCGTCATGAACTGATTATAATCTCATTAATTCTTTCCAGGATCATGAGTTTAGCATTTAATGTAAATAACCTCTTCTTCTTTTTCTTATTTTAAGACTGTGTCTTGTGTTTTCAAAGAGGCAGCCTAAGTTGTGACTCCGAGGACCAGCTCTCATACCAGCGCTTTGGTGGTCTTCCAGGCGGTCTACTTGTATTGGGTCTCTCTTCCTTTGCGATTTTCGTCATTCGATCGTCGTCCATTCTATTGACATGATCTCTCCATGCTCTTCTTCTAGTTCTGGCCCATCTCACTATATCCGGAACGTCACACATTCTTCTGATTTCATTGCTCCTTATTCTGTCTCTTAGTGTTTTCCCTGTGATTGAACGTAATGTCTTCATCTCGGTCGTTCTAAGAATCCGCTTAGTAGTTGCAGTCTCCGCCATCGAATGTAAATAACCTATGTCAATATAATAATCCTATATATTTGTACGATTATTCTTGTCAGACTGACTATTAGTATAGCGAATCTTTGGACTCGATATCAACCCACATCTATTAAATGAATTTAAATTGTATATTTGTATACTTGTCAATGACCAGTTACTATTCACTCTTTAAGATGGCATTTGTCCACAAGATACAAAGCTATACGGTTAATTATGCTGTCGTTCATTCAAGTTCTTGACTATTTACTGTACTATCCTAAGACGGAATTCGAATACGAGCTTCATTAAAAAAAAATAGCTGATAGAACAGTTAAACATTCAATGGTTATAAGTTTACATAAAAATCCATAAGACGAACTAATTTTTCATTTTGTGACGATTGTCAATTGTTAGCTACGATTAATCAAAAACGTGTAATTCGAGTCAGTCAAAAGAAACCCGACGCCAAAGATTAACATAATATTAGTTGGGGCATGGGATTTATTCGTACATTTTTCATTCAAATCTACTCATTTTGGAACAAAAGTAGAAATAATAACCATAAACATTAAGCACCATACGCTTTTAGAACAGCGTCCTAATTTTTAGTCTCTTCAGATTGAAAATTGGTTTTTTGAACCAATAAAATTTGCACGTATCGACCTATTTCCAACTTGACAACTTGCATAATTACCTTAATACATAAATGACCTTTAACATATCAAAATGCAATTACGAATAATTTATGTTTGCTACTCACGTTTGAGATACAAGAACCTAGGTGGCAAAACAGATCTTCGCTTTGATATTCATGCTGTGGGTCGGTGGTGGACAAAAGATTTTGTTGAAATCAACAGTCTTCGTGTGTGTAGTGAACAATTAAAATAATCAAGAAAAAGTTTAATAATTTCGAACAGCTGTAACCATATTTTTACTTCAATGTATGCAACATAAAGTTTATTGTAATCTGGACCCTTCTTGGAACAGTTATTGAAAGCTTTTAAATGATATTTTCGCGCAATCCTAACAGTATGTGCTATCAGCCCATGGTTCCTCCAAACCCATCATAAAACCGTCTTTGGTACGGTGACGATTCGGCGCAATATAGTTTACGTGCTCCAACCGAGCAGTTACCGTTATACAAACGATTCTGTTTTGTGTTTCAATCAACTTAGGTATCGTTTGTGAACCGTTTCCGGGATGGTATTTTTGATACATCGTTGAACTGTTACCAGAACTGTGCAAAACCAGATATAGCGGGTTGAAACAAACCTCAAGTATCGAAACGACCGTACATGAAACGGTTCATAACGGAACACAAAACAAAATCTTCTCTTCAACTGCTCTTGTGGAACACGTAATTTCTATTCCGCAGAAACGTCACTGTACCAAGGACGGTTTTTGGATGGGTGGGAACGGACCTATACTCTCATAAAGCGGGCTGGTGGCTCACTGGATAGAACTTATCGTGCACTTCTGTCACTTTTCAAGGTACGACACGTCAGAGCACTTGTGCTTGATTCAGCACTCATTTCTTTTTTGACTAATGTTTGTTATTTTGAGAATATATGATTAATTGAGAAAGTGGACTTTTTGTAAGTAAAATTTTAAAACATTGGTTTCATTCTATTTTAATAATAGTATTATTATCTTCAATTAACTGTCAAATTTCTATGCCCAAATGCTTTAAAATGATACTTACAGTGTTTTTGCAAAATAAAATCTCCACCCAAAAAAATTGGCGTGTACACAGCGTACGCGGTATAGTCCTCTGGCCCAGGAGACATTTTCAAAGTTTCAAAAAGTATTTGCTCTCCCGTTCTGTAGGTGATTCATTGATTAACTTACCCATGCAAGTTGTTAATGTCAATTCATATCCCAAAGACCACCAAAATTACATTTTGATATTCATTTTGTAGGTGATGTATTAGGTAATCTAAGAAAGAAAATACTGGCCATGGGGTGAACAATCGACTTTCTTGTTTGCACTATAGAAACGTCAAGATTTTTTACCTATTCTAAAAACTAATTTTCTCAGTCAGAAAAGACCTGCATTCAAGACAATTTGAGAACAAAAAATAAAAGAAATCGTAATAAATGAAAGCTACATTGAGAATACAAAAATCTACTCTAATCTGATAGATATGATTACTATTTGGAGCTGAACACTCTTTTACTAAACTGTTGTCGATTTTCATTGATTTTCCAAATTAATGTTATATTGTGACAAAGTTCAGTGAGCTTTGATGAATAAACACTTTTCATATCAGTTCTACCATAAAATAGTTCGTAGTTAATTTATTCGCTATCACTGAACAAAATAAATCATGAACTGTGAAAATTATCCGAATAATTGGTAAAATATTCTGGTACAGAATTTTGTGAATTTAATTGAAATGCCGACTCATATTGTGGGATCAACTCCACATAATTAAAGCAATTAGTATATAGGTTTGAAATGTGTCATTTATTGAAACTGAATTTCAAAATAGCGAGCTATTTATGAAATAAATTGTAAGAAAAAAGTAAATGTATGTACACTACCTGTCAAAAGTTATTGTCCATCCTATAGTTTGCATGATACACAACAAATATAAAAAAAAAATAAGCTCTATTGTGATTTTTATAATTCAAAGTACATATATAAATAAGAATAAAGTAATGAAGAAACGACACTGCTAAATTTTGGAATCTTTCATAGCAATTTCGACAAATAATCGGGGACAATTCGATTCCATTTTCCGGTTTTACATAATATTTTGTAAAGGTGTGAAGTCGCCACCACTCAAGCGGGTTGAGATTGGGTGACTGTGATCGCCAAATACTAGGAGTTAGTATCCCAATATAGTGTCTCTTTATATCGAAATTGTGGATCATTTTTCTCAAATCTTAATCAACTAATACTTAGCCAATTCAAGTCATATCCACTTGCTCTGTTTTTAATGAAACTTAGTGGTTCTTGAAAATTCAGCATTTCCTATTTCGTTAACTAGAAAATCAGATTCTATATCTATTCATTGTTTTGGACTATGAATTTGTCTATGGTAGCACTAGTGCTCTTTGTTATTCCAAATTTGTCATCATTGGGAAGAGAGAAATGTTCTGACACCAGTAACTTCTAACATATGGTGTCAATACTAGTGTCAGTGTTTTGTACATGTACATAATAACATGTTTTTGTAATATCGCTTGAGTTTAAAAGCGCTTAGTAAGATATGCAGCTATGTTTTAACAATTACTTTCATTCATGTATCCTGAGTTACAATCATAACATCGTATTCCAAGGCTATATCAATTGAGAATTTCCTAATTTATTACAAGCTATATAATTTTGCCTAAGCCTATCATTTTTACAGATTGAAATTTGGAATTTATGCTTTATCAATCCTTCTCCAAGTTTCTGCAGATTGCGTTAGCTAGATTGTAACTCCGTCATATTTCTTTAATCTATGAATTTTACCCACTTTGATTATTGGGTTACGCATTTATTATCCTCGATCTCGTCCATATATTTACTTTTGGTTGATTCTGGTTCTTTCTAGATCTCAAATTTTCTCCTGATGTTTTTCTCATCCTCGTATTTTCTAATTCCAGTCATCAAAATGATTCAGTGTGTCTTGCCGCGGTGGTTTGAAATGGAAATTGAACATGGAGTTGAATATATTGATATAGAACTCTAATTTCTCTAGTGTAGTTATTACAGTTCCACATTTTTATTTGTAAAGGTGGTACATCTTCTGAATAGTTAGTACAGGATTCGCATATCTTGTATTTCTAATATTCTCCAGTGTTTGGCGGCCTCTATGTGCAGAAAAACTCCCAATGTGCCTCACAATATCAGAATCATCAAGTTGTTCGGCTTTTATTCCTACATAAAGAGACATAATTTTTCAAAAAGCATTGATATAATCTGCGATTTATTTGAAATGTTTCGAGAAAACATACTGATGGTGCCTTTGTACTATGAAAAATTAAAATTACAAATTTATTTTTGAGGTGGACAGATTTTTGGGGGAATAACTGCTGGTTTTTTACTACCGGTGCATACTGATAAGGATTCTGCGAATAAGTTTAGTAAATTCTAAATTTAGTAGTATATTTTATCATTTCTATTTTCTCAAATATCGTAATAAATTTGTTATGATAGGCACAATCAAAAACTTCTTTTCAAAATTATTTTCTCCACCTATGAAACCAAATAGTAACAAAAATATATTTAACAGAAGATTCAGATACATGCACATTACATAAATCAGAAAAACCACCTCCGATATTTGTATCCGGTGCTGAAAATATAAACCCCTCTAACTAAATTTACACATGCAAAGCTAAGGAAGGTGAAACTTTCAGAGAGTTGTGCTAAAAAACTTGCATTACTCAACGAAGCTAGAAGATATCAGAAGCAGTCAGATAAGACACGAACCTGTTAATGCTTTGATCAAATGGAGACGTATAAATAAACTATGTCATCCATAGATCTGAAGCCCACAATGTACGTGCTGCCAGAGACTTGTCCGTAGCAAAAATTTCTGTCTTAAATATCCTTGATGTGTTAAATGACTGGCTTAAAAACGAGAATCAACCTGCAAGTTATCATGGATGGGTGATATACAAACAAGTACATCAAAACCTCAATCGTAAGCTCAGTGAAAAAACTGCTCAACAAAATCTCAAAATAATTCAAACCCTAAAAATAGCTGAATGAAATGCCATCGGCCTGTAGTCATGAACAGGAAAACCATGAACACGATATAGATATGATGCTAGTTGAAGAAACTAGAATTTTATCAGTATAAGTCATATTATTAAAATTCCTAAATACGCTATATACATAACTCCACATCCGGACGACATCGCCCATGAGGGCACAGCAATAATAATTAGAAAAAACATTAAGCACCACAAGCTGGAAGCATATTAAGCATCAGATATACAAGCAATAAGAATTGCTATCGAGGACCACATTGCCTCCTTTAACGTCTCTGTCATCTACTGTCCACTGAAACATAATAAGGAAAAAAAAAGACTTCTTCACAACCCAAAGAAACCGATTTATCGTGGCTGTCCTATTGGATCCCTGACCTATTGGACTTTTAAATCATTAAAGGCTTCAATCTAAAACATTCAAATACTAAATCATCCCTAAACCTATTTTCCGATCATACTCCAATATTTTTAACGCATCCAATGTAATTCAAAGTCCCAACCCACCAATTTTGTATATTAGGCAAACCGACTCGGACCGAACCTAACCTTAAATGTTCTTTAGACGTTGAAATACTTCTCCAAACTATAGAAGAATTAGAAACCACCTTGACATTCAACTCCAACCCATGGAAGAATCGGAAACTGCATTAACAGATTTTATGAAACTTGTACAAAAGGCTGCATGAGAATATACAACTAATTACGTAAATGTCCAGTATATACAAAACACTACTCTTTAGTATTATAGTATAAACAATCAATATAAATAAGAAACGCAAAAAATGGCAATCAACTAGAAGTGTGGAAGAAAAAAGAAAAAGCCGAAGCTTGAGATTAAAGATTTCCTAGACTCAGAGCTACAGTTAAGACAGAAATCGCCAGGGTAGGAACTTATAACGAGAAATATCCAAATCCAAGTGAGTTAACGTCATATCGCCCAATAAACTTATTACCTATCCTATTCAAAGTACTCGATAAACTGCTATTAATTCCATCAATACCTATTAACACCAACAAATAATCCCTAGCCCCCACTTCGACTACCATAAGCAACGTAGTTCGATAGAGCTAAGCTATTTACACAGATCGTATGTTGCATGGGGCCGAAAAAACTGACTCTTGTTCAGTATTATCAACTGCCCAAGTTTCTCTGTTATTGAGCTCTTTCGATCTACATCGATCTTTGAAGAGAAAACATTTGTCTCGTCATAATTTCTCGTTATCAGCCAAATCTTTAATTAGGTTTAGCACAAAGGGCTGTTATACAAAATCAAGAATAAACTTCCATGTCACTTTTACCTAATTTAAAATCATATCTGGAGAATAGAAATTTGTTTGTCAAATGCCAAGATAAACATACAAGATTACGTCCAATCAATTCAGAGGTACCTCAAAGAAGTATACTTGGACATATATTCTATGTATTCATACTTCTGGTCTGCCAACCATTAGAAAAACAGAAATAACAAATCGGATAGAGCTTAAATGGAATTCAAATGTGGATGAACAAGTGGAAATTCAAGCCTAACGTGAATAAGTCACCTCGGGTAACATTTACTTGATCACACTTAACAATACTGTGTTTAAAACAAAAAAAAAAATGAAACAAAATATCTGGGTATGTACCTAGATAGGAGATTAACCATATCTTAACAAAGAAGAAACAACTGGTTATTAAATTCTGCTAATTGGCAGAAGATCACGACTAATCATTGGAAATAATTTGATCCTCTATTATCTTCAAATCATTTTGAAAATCAAGATGGAATTATGGGATTCAACTCTGGGGGACTGCAGGTAATTCCAACATTGAAATCCTCCAACGGTTTCAGAACAAACCCCTTAGAAATATTGTGAACACTCCGTGGTACTTGCCCAATTCCATCGTCGAAAGAACAAAAGTTTAAGAAACTAACTAAAGAAAACGTAGAGATACGTCGCCTTAAATGATTCAAATCAAACAAACTTGTAAATAGATTTAGTTAGAGTATAGAATTAGAATATAAAAACTCTCATATATAAATTATAGTCCTTGTTGACATAACTTATTTGAGTTAGTGTAAATCCCTATTAGAAGATACTTCTCCATTTACACAGATTGTATGTATGGGGTTAAAAAAATTGACTCAATGTTATCAACTGCCAATATTTCGATCTACATTGCCAGTCAATTACAAAAAAGTTTACAGAGTTGGTACAGATGGAAAATTAATAAGAAAAAACCAAACATTGAATTAATATGTCAAGTTTAGAAAAATGAAGAATTTCAATAGGCTTACCATAATCAGACAAACTATTCACACAAGCATGACATTCAGGCAAGGATACATTGAAACCTTTAAATTCATCAAAATGAGATATCAAAATATTTATCAAAGACTTTTCCATCAATTCAATAACGCAACGCATTACAAAGTGTGAAATTTTGATAACCATAAAGTAAATCAGTGACTTGCTTCAATTTTATAATGGATAATTAGAAGATTTTTTCCCTGTCTGACACCACTCTCGCTCGTTATTGAATTGTAACTCTTTTGTATTAGTGAACTTGATTCAATAACAAACCCCACATGCAAATACTTCATAATAATAAACCGAATTGTTTGAATATGTAGAGGAGAATATATTATCAGGATATCAATTACACTTAGGAAAAGTCGTAGCTTAAGTAAAAGTCTTTCATCACCCGCTTAAAAAGGTAAAAAGTATTCCAAACGTCTAGAAACTTTCGAAGTTAAAAATATGGGGTTGTTTTAACGCGCACATGATATACTTCTCCATCGATTTTCCTCGCCTTAGGGACCTTACACAGCTAACCTTTCATTTTTCACTTTCTTGTGAATCCATACGCGTAGAGTGGATTTTGGCTTAAGGTTACATGCGAGTTCAAACTACGAAAACAAAACAGACAGAGGAATATGGATTGATCATTCACACAAAAAGTTGGACAACAATTGTTACATAATAGTTGGTTAGACTATAATTGAAACCCACGGTAATCCATATTTTCCATGCTATATTACAAATTACACTGGGCAACATTCAAAGCTAGTTGAATTAAATTTGTTAGCGCCTTAAAAGTTAACAGAAAAATATCAGTTTTTGTCATTCACGTCTAAAATCGTTTCGATATTATTTGTCACTATTAATTGTCACTTTTCCGTTATATTATGTAGTGAGTCAGAGTTATAATCAATTATTTTCACGAAGTCACCGAAGTTAGCTGACAGCTAAATCGTGCAAATTCTCACGCAAAGTATTTTGTTATTTTTGCGGTGAATATAATAATATAATAGCCAAAAAAGGCTATTACACCTTTAATTGAGAAATGCTATCCTGGTTATTTGCAACCAGAATAAATATTGGGCAACATACATCTGATGTATCACATGTCACAGAAATTTGTTTAATGGATAATAACCAGAAACGCCTTTAGGTATACCATTCATATGGCGCGAATATGCCGATCACATAATTAACTGTTAATTTTGCTTCATCAATACCAAAGGGTTCCCTTCAGGAGCTTAATGAACGTACATACATTAGAGTGTTTCATTTTTGATGGTAAAAAATAAAATATAAATTCTTGCTGACTTTGCTTTTGCCCTGAGTCTAGGTAATGTATGTGTTATTTGTGTGAAATTTGGAGATGATTGGATTATATTTGAAGGTTGCACACTTTCAAAATTTTTGGGTAAGTATTTACAAAATACAAATTTTCAACTTAAATTGATTTTATTGCTGAAATTATAAATCACAAGCTTAAGATAATGATTGATATAAACAATAAGATAGTCCTTTAGTAAAAAAATCACATATTGTATCAATTATTCAACTATGTACGATGCAATAGCCTTTTTAGTTCATTTAGTGACGGATTTTCTGTGATTTTCGACGATCTTCAATAAGAATTGTTTTTGTTGTTCGTCTCTTGCTGATTCATTGAACTGTTTTATTAATGCAATACCTCTCTCTGCAGTATCATTAACAACCTTAAGGGCACCAACATGACTTCTTAGTAGTTTCATACAGGATTCTGTGATATCGGTAATTCCAAACATTTCAAAGAAAAGTTTTGTTTTCTTAGTAACAAAGTCTCTGATGTCCTTCCCTTCAATATCAAAGGTTTTGCTTTCTAATCTTTTGTTTCTTTTTTCTTTGCAGGTTTTTGGTCTAAATTCAAGAACATTTTTTCCTTTACATTCTTTAATTTAGGAATCGCTCGTTGTTTTTTTGTTACTGGAGCCAAAAACTCACTGTCCTTTTTCATCTTCGGATGATGACGCAGATGAGAATTCGACTGCTACTGTCTTAATAATCTAAGCTATAGATTGGAAGTGTTTGCTTTTGTATAACTCTTGTTTTTCTTTTTTAAAAGTTTTAGTTTTAGCTTTAGCGGCAAAAACCTTATCAACACCACTCATTGATGAACTCATGCGATCTTCTCTTTGAGAAATGAGAAAGTTTTTATCTTCTTGTGATACTTCAGTCATATCCATCACATTTTGGCGGGAAATGTCAAACAATTCGACCAGATCACCTTTCCACATCTCGCGTTTTAACTTAGCCTTATCCGTGTTTCTTCATTTTTCTTTGCCGAGATTTTGATATTCTTTGTACAGTTTCTGTATTCTAATACGAATGTTTTCTTCAGTTTTAACAGGTACATTCACTTTCTTCCAAACTACTTGAAGTTTAGTACTGGTGGATTGAGCTGCTTCAGAAAGTGTTTGGTTCAGTTCCTTATGATGGTGAACGAATACTAAGAGTACTTGTTCCTTTGAAGGAAGCCGAGCTCCTAAAAACTCACTACTAGGCACTTTTTCTAACAGCCAAATTTCTCTTTTAGTTGCCATTTTATATATTAATTACCTGAAACACAAGAAAACAAAGTTCATTAGAACTTAGTGTTTCCGATATAACTCAAAATTATAAATACGCAAACCAGGTTAAAAACTGTTCATGTTCAAAGTGTGCAACTTCAAAATGTTGTCTGATCGTCCTGAAACTCGAGACAGTTAACGTTTGCATAGTCTTTTGAAATTCAAACTTTTGGAAATTTGAAACACCCTAACATATATTGATCTTTGTTTTCTAAAGAGAACTACTTAATGTACTGTAATTGAAGGCTTGATGACAATACTGAGCTAGGAACATGGGTCAGAGGAATTGAGACTCTTCATTGATTCCTCAACGTCAAGTCTCAAGTTAATACTGCTCTATGACGGAAACAAATTTTCATCACCACATTTAACTTACGGAGCTCATCACAAAAATAGTATTCGAAAAATTTCATTGTTTGACTGACGCTATAATAAGTGTATTATTCAAAAGAAAGAGAAGCTTGGATAGCGTTTGTTATAGCGATAGTTACTGAAAACATTTTGGGTAAATACTGATCTCCTCAATATTGTAGCCTCATCAAAAAATGCTCAATGCATATTATAAATTGGGATGTAATATGTCCTTGAAAATACACTGTTCACATTCTCACCTTCCGGAACATATGGGCGCTTTAAATGACTTACATGGAGAGCGCTCTCATCAAGATGTCGCCACAATTGAAAATCGCTACCAAAGCAAATGAGAACAAGCAATACTTGCTGACTACTGTTGGTCTTTCATTAGAGACATTCTGGACTTTGAATTCAAGTTGAAGTTTCTATTTTTAATCAATAAGTTAACTATTAAACTCCTTAAACCTCTGTTATCAACAACATTTTGCCATTTATTGTGCTAATTTTCAAATTCGGATCAATGGAAAATCAATTGGATCTTGAGTAACATATCTTGAGATAGAATTAAGGACATCATTGAAAATTTCAAATATTTGGACACTAAGAAATTGAGCAATTTCACATATACCTTCCCAAACACTTTTGTGTTATGAACTCGGCTTCCCATTACTTCGTGTTGATTTATTTTATGGAAGTCACTCTCTGTTGTGTTATAGATTACCATTTAGAATCCATTTTCCCTTCTTCAGTAATCAATCGATCAGTAGACAGTTCTGTATATTGTTGTTGACGCAATACGTGACATTCGTTGGTTTTTTTCTTTTCAAACAAATTTTGAAGAACCAAACACCTGCCCCAAATGTTTTTGTATAGTTGACCAATGCTGGTGAAGGGTCTTTGAGAGTTCTTTGATTATCAGATATGGACTGGACTCCACTTCTGCACTTGGTATCTTTTTGTTCCATGTTGTTGGTATTTTTGATCGACAGGAGTGTGGAAAGATCTACTACTAGAAACTCAACAAACTCACCCAAAATTCAAAAAAAGTCTGATACTCAATGATATGGAAGTAAATCTGCTATAATAATCTATACATGACTTCGACATGCTTAGAAAACGCATTCTCCTTAATAAAAAAATAACCATTGAATTCGCAATTCAATTTTTTCAATATATTAAATCATTTCTCTCCAACGAACATTCTTTCCATAGCTTCTCATTTTTGTTTTGTGTGAACAATATTCCTAAATAAAAAATTGGTTATTGGATCCTCATTTTTACATTGACACTATCTTTGAGTTTACTTAAGACTCCATGACACCACTAACTACACTAATTACAACACTACAACCACTATAATAATCAACATTGTAATAAAATATAATATATTTACGGTCCGGATTACTTTATTGCCCACCGAATATTCTCAATAATCAACTGACTGCTCTCCACACCCATATTTGCTCTTCCCGTTCCTCTAAGCATCCACTCCTCGATAAATCCACGGATGGATGAGAAGAACAACATTCCATCATCCCCGGTTATTTCGCCAACTCGTCATTACATTCGAGTTGCAGTTTCGCGCGTAGGCTTCTTTCTCTCCCCTGAGTTCTATGGGAGATTCTGGAAAATCTTATCTTTTTGTTAAGAGTTTGTCTGTTGGCTCTTTTCCTTTGAGCTGGACGTATTAGTATTTGTATTTTCGCTGCCTCTGGTGAGCCCTATCCAACCTCCCCAGGCAAGAAAAATCTAATCCGTCTTCTCCACAGTTGTCCCCAATGAATAACTCCGTATTTGATTATTAAATGCGGAATTAACGAACCAAGGATTTTCTTATTTCTCGTTTTTTGTAGTTAACTTTTATTTTCCATGTTTTGCACCATTCGTCTATCTCGTTTGCTGGGTTTATCAGTCTTTTCGCATGTTTCTCATCTTCACGCACCTCCTTGCTATTGCGGTATAAGCGCATGAGGCGCTGGCATGGTATTTTCCATTTTTAGAATGTGCGCTGTGTATGATACACAACATCGGTTATAGTACCGCTTCTTGCGGTACTCCCGCCTGCTGTTCTCCGATCTCCGCTTTCTCGTTTGCAACCTTCACCTGGAACTTCCTGTCTTTGAGGTACGTGGTCAGAAGTTTAATGAGCGGTTTACTATATCCTTTCTACTTTCATCTTGTGAATCAAGCCCCCATACTCGATCGCTTTGTTTACGTCTAGGAACCGACTCTTAAATATGCAATGTTTAGCAACTTCTCTACAGTTTATTAAAGACTCTATTCTCTATTAATATCAATGAGCTGACAGTTATTATTCCTACTACCGTTCGATAGAACCGTTGTAAAGAGGAAATTATAATTCAAAACAAAACTAGTTATACTAGAACGCTGAAATCTTGAATTGAATATAATTTTTTCAAATTTCAGTAGTTCAAAGGTGTGTGTTATCCATACAGAATCTCTTGAGACCTCTAGTATAGTTACGTTCTATTTAATGTGGAATATTTAAAATACTTTCACCATTTTTCTGAAATTCTGGAAAGTTTCCTCTGACTGTGTATACGTTTGTATGTATTGTGGAAAATTTCTCTTACTTCCAAGTTAAGTTCCTGTTGGATTATGTATATAGGTATGTATATTTCATGCACCCCCAATAATATTGAAAATATCTAACTGTCTTGATGAAATTTGACTACTACTACAATTAGAAATATTTACAGAGCCCTATGTCCGCCAATGAATAGAAACTAACACTTCTTAAGGCCTCATTTTATAAAGTTTCATTAATTCGATATGAACGTTGCAAATATTTTCTTCTCGTACTCAAAATCAGTTGAGGTATGAGAAAATACACATGAATGTTGTTATAACATTTTCTCTACACCATTTATTGTAAATTTATTGGGTAAATGTGTAACTGGATCGAAAAGTAGTACTATTTTCATATTAATTTACTTTTCATCCTTTCCAAAGTATCAAAAAAACAAAATAAATCCTTTCTTTCCTTAAGAAACGCTCATGGATTCTGAAATGTCGAGGCGAACGATGTATGTTACCCATCGACACGTGAGTAGTTTCTCGAAACAGTTGTTTTGCTGATTTTCCAAATGAAAAATTTCGCCAATTTCCCGTACCAGACTCGCACATAAAAATTGAATAGAACACCCGGGGAGAGGATCCCTTCTATTCCCGTGCCGTTCTTGATGGCTCCGATGTCGATAAAATGGGACTTATACCTCCCGCAATATTCAGAAAGACGTTTAATGAAATTAACTGCATGTTATGCTCTAAAAAAGAAATATGGAACCTCTTTAAATTTTTAAATTTTTAATCATCCAATCTTCTTCGAAAACTTTATAGTCAACAAAATACTTCATACTATGTGAAATGTTATTAATTAGCACAATTAGCACATACTAAAACTATTATGGAGCTTAATTCAGAAGGCTCTGTAAATGGAATTCATCAGATCAGGAGACTTTCTATATATGTCCTTATTCAGGAAATGTATAAAAGGCATGTTTTGAGAAAAAATAGTTTTGGATAGTTTATACACAACTTTTATTATAATTTTTCTTCAATTCTTAAATAAATATTTGGAGAGGACGAAATTATTGAAAATTCAAAAATGTTGTGGGTAGTTTAAACATTTTAGTGAGGCTGCCATATTTCCATAAGTATAAAATAAACACTGAACATATGATACAAAGTAAATACTAGTTATTATTAAGCTTTGATTAATCTATAAAATGGTACAGAATTCGAAAATTCGAGTTTTGTGCCAGGATTTCAAAATACCACGATTAAAGTTTTTTTCTGATGTCAAGAAATTTGAATATAGAACAAAAAGGTTTGAAAATGTTGGTCGTTTTAACGATCCTGTGAGATGTAATTTTAATGAATCATTCAAATTTAACATATTTTTATATTTCATAGTGATTAAGTTTATTATTCTTTCAATTTTCAACGTGATTATGTAATAATGTAAGAAATTAACCTATGAAAGGTTTATGCAATTTATTCTTATATAATATACAAAAATATTCTATTTATACTTAACTAATAAATAATCGTTATTTATGCAACAAGTGAGTAAAGTAATACTTTACTCACGAGTTTTATACAAAATGTTTTCTACATCCGTTCGACAAGACTTTTATTTTGTAATTGTAATATCAAAATTACAACTGTGAGCATCATTAATTTGAAGTGAAGAAGAAGTTACAATACTATTGGTACATGAATTGGCAACATTTAAAGAGTTCAAAGAAATAATATCGTCTATGGTTGTATTAGTACTTGTTGGTGTGATCGTGAACATTTACAATGTTGCTTGAAGTCGAACCAGTTATGTCCGTTAAACTTTTCACTGCGGAATCCATTTTGTTTATTATTGAGTCGTCTACGTAACCTTCCGCAGCCGTGCTTCTTTAGTTGAATTATATCACCACCGGAATCCACTAATAGAAACGCCGAAGAGCTTCGAAACGTATTGATACCTAAAGCTTAGGTTTTGCATTTTCCATTTCTATACTGTAAAAAGAAATGATCTGTGTAACATTTGTGAGTCGTTGGTTTTTATATTTTTTATAAATGTTTACCAGTACAGGTAAACAGTACAAAGTCCAGTGATAACTAGGACGGTCCTCTGGATTGATTGAGTGTGTCGTGATTGTTATCGTCTTTTTGTTTTGTCTCCGTTGATCATAGACAAAATCATGATCTGATTCATGTATTTTTCTATCTATCAATTTTATGGTTAGTAAATTATTGAAAGCTTTTTGCTTCAGAGATTTTATTCCTAAAGGTTCCATTACTGCAATGAAAAACACAAGTTACCATTCATGGTTGAAAGAACTATTGCTGACAAATATCTGGCGTAAAGCAGAAAAACATCTTTAGCTTTTCAAAAAATACATTTCCAAACACTAAAATCAGAATTTACATTTGCGAAAATGTACAAAGATAGATTTAAAAGGGTACTTTGTGACGAAATGGTAACTTTACGTGGCGGTACTTCTAATGCTCCCGTACAAATGTTATTTAAATCCCGTGGAATCAATATTATGGACATAAATAAAAGGGGCAGTTGCACGAAAAATACATCATTCAACCAAAATCACGCAAAACTATTGTTTAAAGGCTACGGATGTGATGTGATAACTGGAAGCAATTGATTGGGTATTCCAATAAAGAACAAATGACAATGACAAATAATTCTTTAAGCAAAATATTAATAAAATATCACGTGAGTAATTTATAGTGAATTATTTTAATACTTTGATTCCTTGCCAAATAATAGGGAATAGGTAGTTTTCATATTATATAAATACAAGTTTCATTCGTTCTCAACATAATTTAGAGTTTTCATATTTGATATAAAAATGAAATTTCGGTATTTTCCTTCAGTTGTTTGAAATGGACAAGAGAGAAACAATGAAATACTTCGGATCGTTCATGATATTCATTTTATTCTCAGCCTACGTCACTGACTACCGTAATAACTTAATTTCCAATCTCTCCGCAATAGAAAAGACCATCAACTTTTCCCGATTCGGGGTGAAACTACTTGTCTGGAAGAGAAATTGTTCACAATAAGTTCTAATATTCAACAAATTAAATTCTATTCAGCAATACACACTAAGATTATACAGCTATATTGATACTATCCAATCCTAAGACATATAAAAAAAATTAATATTGTACCGGAAGCCTTGTTGAGAAAAATTGTAAGGGTAACGAAACAATCGTAGGAAATTGAAATTAGGCTGTCATTGTATGATATGTTGAATCCAAATATATAGTTTAGCTTTTTTCTTCTATATAATCACTCATTGCAAAATTTCAAGTGAATCTACTGTTCTTCAGGAAATTTTTTTGAATTAAGTACCTACTTTCATGTGAATTTCAGCAATTCATGTTTGGATGCCGACTGTTAACAACAGGAATGTTGTAAGGAATGTTTTATCACATTTTGATGCGGATACTTTTCCTCTGATTTCAGATTAGTCAGTAATTTTAACTCTGAAAAGTCCTTCGACGATATTTCATGTTTTCGTTCATAGATAAACTCGATTTTATGTCTCCTTTAATTGAAATTTCGTTTAAATATTTTTCATGAATTACAGATCGAATATGTTTTTACAAGAGATTTCAATTAAAGAATCAAAATAATTCGTCGTATTAAGAAGGTCTAAGAAGTAAGGAATTGAAGAGATTTGATGTTTGTTATCATATAAATTTAGTATTTAAAATCAAGAAGCTACAAATTATAACTTCAGAATCGGGATTTCAGGATCTCATAACTTAATTTACCTCTATCCAAAAGTTCCTCGGAGGAAAGTTAATCAAGTCAGTTAATTAAGCATATTATACCAATAAACCGCCACCTTTCAACTTCCAATTTGGCACATTTTTTAAATATGTAGTGATAAATTGGTTACCATAAATAGTAATTTTTCATAAATGTAAGATACCTGTAACATGTGAATTTGGTATGTTTTAGTGCTTTTTTTACAAATCTCATAGTAACTTTGAAAATTATGACGGAAAAACGAATTTCCATGTATCGGCTCGCAACTGGGATCATGTTTATATTGATCTGAATGGTATTGCTGAGGCTGTACTCGTAATACCTGGGAATTGACTGTTCGCAAAACAAGATGACTGAGAAGGGTGCAGTAGGTGTTTTCTCTAGATTCGATCGAAGATCCGAAATAGGTTATATACGTATGAAGTAGGGTAGAAGGGTGGGTTTGCCCAAATTTGTTGAATCAGACTCTCCTGCGTACTTCGGCCAGAGAAGGGTTCCAATGCGCTGATCAATTGAAAGTGTTATTGAATCGCTTTTCCAAATAAACGGCTTCTCTGCAGATCTTAAGACGTTCTCTTCAAGTGGAAATTACGAGCTAGAAGTCAAAACAGTTAGTTGAGATGGTTAAAGAATATGGCTCGGGGTTTTTTGGGTATTGAGAGTGTCGGTGTGCAAGAGTATCATACATACAATGATTTGTAGATGGGGGCTAATATGGAGCTATATGAGATACCAGTCAGAGAGGTGGAGCGGTTAGTAAAATATTATTCTATAAATTATATTATAGGATATGGTAGGCGGATACTCAGAAGCTTTGTAACAAATCTGACATGACAGACACGATCGAAAGTTTTCTGGAAATCCATGAAAATGGCGACAGCGCAGTGTTTAGGGTTAATTGCTTGGATTTAGTGTTTGGACCAGAATGGAAATTTGGAACTGTACTTTGTTCTGATCAGGAGTTCTAGATTCTATCGGTGATTAAAAAGAACACCGATAAGCGATATGGGACGGTGGTATTCCAGCTTTGTTGGGTTTTTGCTGGGTTTGCGAATGAGGAGAATGTTTGCCGATTTCTTACATCGGCATCGACCAAAGTATGGAGCGGAGTTTCTTTCAGCCCGATAGTGAAGTGTGTTTGAAGTTAGATCTTTTCATATAGATAGATGATTCTGTCAGGCTATATTTCTGGTAATAGAGCCGGTTTAGACGGCGGAGTGTCTCAGGAAATAGGGATTGTTGGAGTAAAGACAATCTCCTGATGTGGAATTTTTGTGACACTGCGCCTCGGATTGTCACTAGCTTCATCTGGGGTATAAGTCAATGGATTTGTTGCTAAAGAGCACCGTTCTATCTACAGTCGAAGCTGGTCACTTCGCCTACTTTTTATAATTGACTTGTGCATTTAGACGGTTTCAATGTGCTTGGACTGTTTATAGATTGGTTATCAGAGGATCGGCGATGACAACCGGATCGATAATGATGGATTGGAAGTGCGGAGAAGAGTGGATTGGAGTGAAGTGTGAGGTGAAGTGACGTAATCTGTATGTGCATATTATGTGGTCGCCAATGAGAGCGCAATATTAACTCACGAGTGCTCAAGAGACACTGTTTTATCGTTGAGTATTCTACTGACTGTTGTTTCACCGGAATCGTTATTCCGACACTTTAAGTTAAACATAATCTTTCTCCGGAAAGAGCGTATTTAAGAAGAAAAATATCATTTACGTATCTGCTCTGCTATCCAGGTTCTGTAAAGACAATATTGAGGGAGCTGGTAAAGTGACAAGAAACGTTCGTTATTGAAGTTGCCGTTCCCGTGACAGTAGTAGTTTCTGTCCAAGAGCAAAGTGGAATATAATATCACTACAAATTTTACTAAATTTACTTTGATTTAAATACTCTTAGAGTGTAGATAAATAGAGAAAGATTTAGCAGAGAAACAGGAATTGAATTTTTCGAATGGAGTGAGAGGTCAATAACAAATAAATTTCTTCAAAAACTCGAATGTTAGAACTGAAATGCTGTCGTTTTTCTAATTTGCCATTGAAACGTGTTAGCACATGAGCATGATATTGGCTACCGATCGTCTTCTTTTCCTCCAAATAATCAATAGAGACAACACCTAAGGAATCCCGAAACACTACTGCCATGTCGACCTTATTGGCCATAAAAACGGATTTTGTTTGCTCGAGAACACCAGTCTCGAATAGAATTCATGATTGTGACTATGTGTTTAGTTTTTGAGGTATTATGATGCACAAAAGCTTCAACTACTTGGTTTCCAGAATTTTTTCCCAAATGTACACCAAATGTTTAACACTAGAATTTATTTTTTCTCAATATGCTCAATATGTATCCAACAGTATATAGCAGCAAACTGTTTTATATGAATGCGGCAGTTTTAAGTTCGCTTAAATGTTGTAATAAGTTCACTTAATAGTCGCTATTGATAGTTTTCCTTTTCTCAAGAAAGTCAATGAAAGTTATCCCTTGCTTTTGCTTTCTTTGGAGCCAGTTTTCCCTTTTCAGTCCACTGTTTTGATTGTTCTTTCGTTTCGGGTGTGAAGTAATGGACTCACGTTTCATCCATGGTTATGAAAAGGTGCAAAAAATCGGCTTCGTTTCTTTGAAAAATGACCAAAATCTTCACGAAGCTGTTTTTGTTCCGTTGTGAGCAAACACGGAACTCATCTTGCGGGAAGTTTTCTCTTGTCCAAATTTTCAGTTAATATGCGATGTACCGTACTTCAGTTGACGATCATCCAGTACCGCTGTGGATTTTCTTCAACATTTCTGGACTCTTCTCCTCATTTGGTCGACCACTTAGATGTTGGTCTTCGCAGGTCGTACGGCCTCGCTTAAACTCTGCTATCCAATATTTTACTGTTGAAAACGTTCACTATTGATGATTGCCAAACAAATACTTCTGGGACCATCCTATTGAATTGATATTTTGTTTTTATAGACCATAATCCAGTTTTTCATCTATTAGATGTGTGTAAGATAGAGCTTTCTACTTGTTCTATCTCGTTTCGAATGGTTTTGCCACGTTGGTTTCAATTTTTCGTTAATATGAAAGTTTTCCAGCATTCATCAGATTAGTAGAAATGATTTATCTAATTTGCTCATTTGTTACAGGTTCGGCTGAAGCGCCTTGCGTTAATACTTACATCAGTAACATGGCATCCACTTCAGAAAGAAAACTGTCGTCAACACATCATTTGATCTTGCTTTTACTGATGTGGATTTTTGCACAACTTGGTGCTCTTTAAAGGACAAACTGTTAATATACATGAAGATAGTTACACACATAGTAGAAAGAGCTTGTGACACAATGTATTTTTAAAAAAGGAATAACAAAAACCATTTTTTGGTATTAATTAGGACAAAATTAATGTGATTGTATACGCATGTATTGGAGCAATGCTTGATGGGATGATGAAGACATTGCTCGAATAAAGATGTAGTATTTTATTTTTAAGAGGTGATTATACTGTCGTTGATAAACGACTTGGTTCATTTATTAGCGCTTACGACCTAATACAAATTATAGGTCGTTTTGTGTGTTGTGGTCAAAAATTGATTTGTTGAATATCTCTGCTATTAAGTGTTAGATAAATGTTGATGTTATTGATATATAATATATTATATATGCATTCGGTTACTGCGTGTATTTGTTGAAATACTTAGTATCGGAATATCTCATAAAATGTATTGGCATATAATTCACTTCAATTGCTGTCACTTCCCGTATACTAAAATGTTCAAACTTTGGCTTTTTTCCAAGGAAAGTTGTCGTTTATTAACCTTGCGTATAAAATTAGTATTGAAAATAATGATCTCATTTAGATGCCTTTTTATCAGCGTTGCGTTGATTTTCTGTTTTTCAATAGCTTTTAGTTATATTAATTCAGAACTTTTATAAGTTTGTCTCAATATAGATACAATGAATTATACTTTTTTTTATAAAGGATTCAAGTCAATTGACTTTTTTTCATAAATGCAAGTCAACCAATTATTTCAAAATCGATATAGAGAAGTAGTCCATAATTCCATAGTCATAAATGCAATGTTTCTATAATTATCTAGTTTCACTATATACTCTGTATCGTAACCAGATACATGTACTAGACTATTTTCATTCATTATTCAACATATTTTTAATAGAGAACTCTATAAAGAGAACATTTCAAATTGCAACTGTCTATTTTCGAATTAAAACCAAGACATCACTAGCTATTGTCACATTTAACAAAGAGTTTTGTTTCTTCCAATTCTACTGAGTATCGTTATTCTACGTATCTATCTATCTCGATTTTTCAATTCACCTCCTGATAAAATGAAAAGAAGAACAACTTGCCTAATAAAAGATATAGTGTATTTAAAGTCTGTCTATTTTAAAAAAGAAAAACGAACAATGAAAATATGATATGAAAATAAGTTACCCATATTGAAAAAATATATGCCTGCTTTCAAATTAATCGAAAATATGCGTAGTTATTGCCTTCATATAATTTGCAGAATAATTCTGGTGAAACAAATGAGACCAAATTTGTACAGAGGTATACGATATATGTTTTCAATTGTTTCCGTTAGGGATTTCAATATAGCAAACTATGAGAAATATTCAATCAAATTTTGACTACTAATAGCTATATTTGTACCAATATTACAAAAAATCAACTAGCAAATGAACTGAGTCGTTTACTTGAAGATATCATGGCTATACTTGTAGCAATTCCCTACTTATAAAGATTGTCCCATACTATTACAGAATAGCAAAATATTTTGTGAAATATTTTGCTTTTACTTATTTTCCCTTAGTTAAATTCACTACCATTTTCAAAAAAGTAACTTGGATGTGTAGGTCCTGATGAACAATTGTATTTTTCAAAACTAGCTCAAATAGGAAACGGAATTGTATTGAAAGTACATACTTCTTTAGTTCTACTATTCCAATTTTTAGGAGGAAAGTTCATCTGAACCTCATTGATTAAGCTTCTGCAATTGAAAAAGAACTTTCTGCTTCTTTTACTTTTCTTCGTTACTCTCATGCAAATTAATTGAGAGAGGCATTAGAATATCAACAGAGATATGAGATAGGAAACTTTGTACTATAATCAGCTCAAGTTCAAGTTTTGTAACTGTAATAACTGAAATAACTTATACTTGAGGTGACTTATGTCAACAGTGGCTCTTCTAATCAGACACAGTATCTGTTTTTTTTGCAGAAACTTTGTATACTATTACTCCAGTTCTAAGTTTCTCGAAATAAACACTTTCTTTCTTCTGAAGAATTCACAGTAATTAGAAAAAACAACACACAAATAATAATTGGATTGTCAGGAAATCCTGAAATATAAATATAATAATTGCGGTTAAAGGAATATCGAAGAAAATATTTGAAATTACAAAATCTCAAGTGGACAGAAAGTATAGATTGATTCATTTGTCTTATCAAAATTAGAAAACAATATTAGGCATATTGCTTTCACAATAATCCACAATATAATGATAATTCTAAGAAATTCTGTATCAGAATTATTTTTAGTTGGGACAAACTTCATAAAAATATGGTAGTTAATAACGACAGAGAATTTAACTTTGATCTTAGCGAGCTTTCAATAACATGATATATAAAGTGAATTTCCATCAAGAATAACTTGAAAAGTATTAATTTCAATTTGCTTAAAGTATTAACGTATCCATTCACTGCTTACCAATATCTAATTGCATAATTAAACAGAAGATGTATTCTTCCTGTTCCATTTTCAGAGAAATAAAATTAAGTGATAACTTTTCAATATGATGACTTGGAATGAAAGAAGAATTATCTAGCATCTAATACAATTGCAATAATACTGTGAACGAACCATACAATCAAAATAATTATTGAGCTATTTTATGTGGAATTCTCGATACCCAATACCGTCAATATTCATATTTGTTTTACAAAGTCATGAGTAAAATATTAAACATACTTGTTTCAATGCCGTTTACTGAGAATATAAATTATGATCATTCAGCCAGCGAGATAGAAGTAATGTTTTTATATATAGATCTTCTGTATAGCGATTACGCCATGCGGTGCCTAATCTCCATTTTTCGCGATTTTCCGAATCCCCTGTCCTCACTCCTTTTATCCAGTTCATTTTCGGTTTCCTTATTTTCGACCGTTCCAGTGGGTTCCAATTCATCATTTGTTTTGGTATTCCTTACTCACTTATCCTCTGCACATGGACACACCAGCTGAGTTGCTTTTCCTGTATATTGTCCAGCATGTTTTTAATATTGAAAATAGCTGAAACAATTTTGGTCTGTTAACCGAAGTAAGTAATTTATTATGTCACATTTCAGTTTCAACTTGGAGATTGTATTAGTGTCTCTCATGAACATTCAGTTATAGATAGTTGCTTCTATTTCCGAAATAGCAACAGGATTTTATGTGAAAATTAACATTTAAATAGTGGCGTATTTATCCCACTTCAGATCTTTTTACGTTTGGATTACACACATTAAGAATTAATATTTCATTATACAAATTAATATCATTCAAATATCGGATTGGGTGTGGTAACTGCCTTGCACTATTCAACCTTTCTTAAGGCAAATTTCTTAGTTGATGGTTACCGCGTTTATTGGAGTATTATGAACAACTTGTTAGTATCTGGTTAACTGTCAGTGAAATTTTGCAGTACTGCTATTTGGGTGGAAGAAGTACGTCCTGCGGTTTGCTCTACGACTCATAGAAGGTAGGTCGATGGCCCTTTGAATTTCATGTAGCTTAGTATTGCAACACAGTGATTTGCCCATTGGTCGCGTATGGAACGTCTCATAGTGTGAATTTGTATCGAGTCACGCTGTCGAAACTTATTTTGCAGCATGATCTGCTAGTTTATTCCCATGTATTCCAAAGTGAGACGATATCTAAATTGAAGTAATGGTAAGACCAGAGCTTGCGGCGTTCAATAGACTCATGAATATTCTGAATAATAGGGATTCAAAGCTTGGAGGGCTGCATATAATTCTCTTGTCTAGACGCCAGCGAAAGATTAGTAGAGGATGTCGTTTGATCATTGATGTGAATGGGCTAAGGCATCAGTACAAATTATTATAGTGATAGGAATTGATAATATTTAGAAATCTAAATTGAATTTTGGTTGTTGCTTTTTCCAACGACCAGAGGACCTTAGCGGACCAGATAAAATGGGAATGGGTGCTGTTTTAAATAAGTTGATGTTGGTTATGAATGGTGATAGGATTTCTGGAAGTGATTGGAGCTCACAACTAGAATTACTGGTGTCAGGTGTCATTGAAGGATAGATTAGATCATTCTTCGAGCTGTATTGCTAACATAATTTGGAGTTTTCGAATCAGATTTACTTGCTGGCATTGAAGGTGAGCCAATGTTTTTAAATGTTTATCCGTATCACACAATTCTTTTCTATTTCTTTGACAGGATCCTTCCAGGTTAACCTAAGATTAAAGTTAAAAATTTTACACAGTTACTGTATGTTGTTGCTTTAATGGATTTATTTATTTTTTGTTTGGCGGCTGAGGAGTAACAACCTGTTGAAAAAAGAATTTGAGATTAAGTCGATTTACTGCTTCCTCGATAAAGTTACATGTGGTTTGGTTATTTTTAGGCTGCAAAATATGATTAGATCATTTGCGTATGCAGAGATATGAATAGGGGGTTATATCAGTCATGACTATTATGAAGAGCGTTGGACTCAAGACGGAATCTTGGGGCACGCCATTATCGCGTTAGTGTTTCGAGGAAATTTGGACAACTGAAATGATTTATCGGTTAGTAAATGTTGTTTAAAAGGAAAAATATTACTTTGAAAATTGTACTTTCTCAGTTCATCATTGTTGATTCTGATAGTGTATCAAAGGAACTTTTAATATCGAGTGCAATAGCTACAACATCCTTTTTTTTTGAGGCGAGAGTCTGCAATGAATGTTTGTAGAGGGGCAAGATTGTTCACAGTACAGCGGTGTGGTCTGCATCCCGACTGAGCTGGATTAATAATTTTTTCCCCAAGTACCAAAGTATTCTTCATTTTTTCCATCAGTTTACATATTGTACATGTAAAGGGATGGGACTATATTAGTTGAGATCTGCTGATGGTTTATATGGTTTTACCACGGGAATTAAGTCTTGCCATTGCGTTGGGAACTGGTGTTCAGTCCAGATGGTGTGATATAATTTCAATAATTTAGTTAAGGCGATCGGCGATAGATATTTTAGAAAAATATATGGTATATTATAGGGCCCAGCGTCAGAATTTTTAAAACAAGGGAGAGCGTTCGAAATTGAAATTTAATTATTTAATTGATGGTGAATTTTTCATCACATCCGTTGTAATCAATGTATTACCTCATTCTTTTACAATTTCCAAAATTATTAAAAAGTTCAGTTCTATTAGTGACATCCACATATAAACAAGTCAAATGCTTATGCACAATATGATGTGAATGTTATATCTACATATCATAATTTTGCTTATGTCATATCAAGAATGTATCTGTCTGCTAGCATTAAACTGATGAAATGTATTTCTTGGAAGGAAAATTCTGCGTTCTTAATTTCATTCCGGCAATTTATGTTAAATATATAAATTAAAATATAACAATATGCAGGTACACGTATTAAGTCAATAGAAGAAGAAAAATTGGGAAAAACATGGAAAACAACAAGGAATAATATAATAATCTTATAGTATAATCTAATCGTACAAAAGGTGCCCAAATGTATTGAAACAAAAGTTTATAAAAAAGTAGTCCGATACGTACTTGCTTGACTTAGCTCAAAAACGAGAATAATTCATAAGATATATCCATAATAAGATCACTATTCAGAAAATTAGGATGTCAGGACATTAACTAAAGAATGCAAAACACAAATAAAATCCAAACACATACAACAAATGGCTCTAACTAGAAGAGTGGAATAGGTGTACAAGGATAGAAAATATAATAAGGAAAGAAAATGAAGACGAAGTAGAGTATGTTCATAGGATTTGAAGGTGGCGGCAAGTAACCTGAACTTCAAGGGGAAAGTAGCAGAATATAAAAGAATGGATGAAAATGACGGAGAATACAACAAACTCCGGTGAAAAATAATTTACCCATTTCCTACTCATAGTGAATATCAATTAAGCAAAATATTCAATAAAAATAATTAAGTCACTTTTTTTCCCAGCTTTTTTTTATGATAAGCATCATAAATTTGATAGTGGACGTGAGAACTGGAGAATAAGTTGCTAGAAAAATTTCTTCATGATGGCGCAATAATTCTGGAACGAATCGATGATTTTAAAAGTTTCAGGCAGAGCTTCACTTAACACAAAAATTATCTTATAAAAAATTTTGTAGAAAAACGTTCACATGCCATATTTTTAAATAATAAGCTCCGTTTTTCAATAAATAAGTCAAAAACCGGTGATTTAAGACTTATCTGAGAAAAATAGGTCCATTTTCCCTGCTATTAGTAATAAGATTATACCTTATCAAACCTCTGTTGAATTTTTTCGCATGACGGATATTCTAAGTTTTCCGAAAAATTTAATATTTCTCAATAAATACATATTCTATCAAATACACTAAGTCTAATTTAAGTAAGATATTAACCATGAATTAAATGTCAAAGGAAAGTTTGTATTTATTCACCTGTTAATGACACAATAAAATAATTTTATCAGAATGTTCATTGCAAGGTTAAAATTTTTAACGAACAATACAACAACTTCATATAACAGTGAACACAAACATGCTGTTATTTTAATTAATTACATAATACACACAACAAATATTTGTGGTAGATTTATTGCAGTCGAGTTTTTAGAAATGTTTTTCCATAGTCAAATACGTTTGTTATTCAGACAATATGAAAATTCCTATTATTCAATATACATTACTTTATCGAACAGTGATATGAATCTGGATTTTATTATTGCTGCCTAGCTGCTGTGGAAGATAACATTATGAGGCTTCTGTTATTTGAAGTGAAAATACTGGACTAATAATCCAAAGATAACAATGAGTTCTAATGGATAACAAAATATGTAAATAATTGAAATAGTGAAAGATTTCTAATTATGTATCAGAAATTTCCAACGCATAAGTATGAGCTAGTGATCAATTAGTTTAACAGTTTTTCATTGAACCAACCTGAAATCTGTTTTGTCATCGACCTTAATGCCTTTTATGAAACTACCTGCATCTGTTTAGTAGTTGTTTTCGGTAAAAACGCTCATATTTATACACATTCTATAATACTATCTACTACTTGTTCATCAGCCAAATCGCCACTGACAAAACGGAGCCATTTCCATTCATCTTAATCTAAGCCTTACAAAGGAAAAATCCTATGATACGGCTATTCAATGATTTGAATCATTCTAAATAATGAAATCTGTAATACAAAACCACTAATCCATATTATTCGATATGCATTGTTTAATATTAGGAAACTGTTAGTTTCATTGAATAAAATATTGAACCAGCATTGATCTATATCGTCGGATTTTCAAGTATATCGATATCACTTATTTTCATAAATTTAGAGCCACAAATGATATGCCTAAATATTTCTAAAAATAATATTACTTAAGACATATAAGAATAGAATAGAGGATTATTAGTTTGTGTCACTCCACGCAAATTTAAAATTTCATTGAATACTTCATGTTTTTTTAACTAAAAGCCCTTCCTGCTCTAAATTATTATTTGTCTTGACTACTATACAGTTCGGTTCACATAACGAAGATCCATATTGCCTGCTGTGTAATACCAATCATGTTATTTAAGTTGAAGTATCACCTAGTTAAATCGGTATATTGATTTCTTGTTTGTAGATAATAAGTGCTCCTTCTACATCCATCATCGCATAGAATGTTTGTTTCTCTTCCACACATACCTATAGAAGTAAAGGTCTAATAACTTATCATAAGTTTATCGACAATTCTAACGACAATCATTGATCACTCACTCAAACAATATCCACTGAACGTTGATAAAAGTTAGGTATCATCTAGACTATAAGTATAATCGATATCATCTTCTTAAAGCAAAGACCCAATTGGCAAACTCACCAGATCACCAGTTTTTCTTCTATTCTCCGCTTAATTGTAAGTTTCCATTTCTAAAACTGAACAGTAATAGGAGTCTTAATACACAACTTACATATAAACATTTCTAGAACAGTAAGGGTGACATGAATCTGATAGTGCACAAATCACTATCTAGCTTTCGCGACTATGTTTCCATTCTTCAGTCCACCTTGGAAGACTGCGTTGAGGCATTGTAATTGTAATTTATTTATCTATTCTTGTCGTATGAACGTGTCAATAACAGGACTTTTATCACAAAATTTTGCATCTTCCTTTACGATCTGGTGTTTCACAAAATCTGGAAGCAGTTCAAGTCCCAGTGCTCACATTCGAGTGAAAATTTTAAACTTATTCAACACTCCCTCTTCTAATTTCCATTGTTGGGCTATTATTAAAGCAAACACAAAATAAACTTCTAAATATTAACACAAGTAGTACCTACTAACAACACTCATTGCTTAGCTGGTGAAAATGAGACAATTCAATTCTCCAGAGTGTTATCAATATACAAATTGAGTTCACAAGAAACGCACTAGAAACTCTACTGCTCTTAAAACTAAAATTAAAACAAAAGAGCCAAATATGGTGAAATATAGATTCATATTAATAACATCATATGAAAATAAAACATCTAAGTTGGAATTTCTGGAACCGTTGGTAATATTCATACTGAACACACCTTTCATACTAACACTACACCAACACTCACACTTACACTTTCCAACTCGCGTTTGGATAATCAAGTTGTTCCCTTCACAGTATGAAGGTAAACACTTTATATTAAGTCTCTGAAGAGGATAACTTGGTTATCGAAACGCTAATACTTATTTAAATAACTATAGTTATATATTTACTTGAATTAAATATACATAATATAAAAATTATTTCTGTAATAAATCAACAGGAAATTTTTTTACAATTACATTTATTGATGTCACCAATTGTTAGTTGTTTCATTGAGCATGAACAAGAAGTTCGTTATGGTACTTAAACTTGAAATTACTTTTTAATTTCAATAAACAATGTGTAATTCTATCTTCACAGTTCCACTTGATTTTTCCATATATTTGCGAATTTATATTTATGAGATGCAATATTAAATAGTTGTTAATAGCATATAACCCAACGATATTTTACATTCAAGGGAAAATAATGCACTACTTTATCTATTACTAATTCAATGAGAACGGTTAATACATATTAATAGATAATTGGAATTTATGTTCAATCTGAAATTTTGTCCAGATTTTCGTGAAACTATTATAAAAGTTGAGGTTATTGGAACAAAAATGTTGCTTGGGGTCAGAGGATTGATTTCAGATGGAAGAATTTTCCAAATATCAAATCTCTTGTTCCCGATATATATTAATGTTATGTTGTTTACAATATAGCGTCTTTTCAGTTTCATAAATATCCACCAGCTTCTAGTGAAAGGTTCGATGAAAATCTTACCAGTCAATTTATCTTGATTTGAGAGGGGCAATTTTCTCAGTGTATTGTCATTGTACAAGAAAAAAATTTCCATCATGACCTATACGACTAGTTTTTATATACCTATATGTCTCTGTATTTTGTTTGGAGAATGAGCCAGATTCGATATTTGCACGGTGAGTTTGAATTTTGGTAAAAAGAAATTTAGAAAGTACTTTCAAGGTGAACTCTTTCTATATTTTTTGCCAAATGATTTGATATGTGAGATTATAAGCCCGCGAAAGTACTTTAAAACTAATTCACAATAAATTCCATTGTTACAGCTAATAATTTCAATTGTTGCGACACACAAAATGAAAAAATCAAATTGTCATTAAATATCAAAGAATCATGATGGTTGTCTAGCTGTTACTGTTCCCCAATCGCTTATAGATTTTTTGATCTTACAAAATTAATTTTTCATTGGGATACAAAAGATACGAGTAAAAATACTATTAACAAAAAAAATTCGCCGGTTCGCCGGTTCGAACCCAAACCACTCCTTTCACTATCCTATAACCAACTACAATTTCCATACTTAAGTACTTCAGAAACAATATACTTCACGTCAATATGACATTTACTTATGTTCTATAACAATTAAAGCACGGAGCAAATTTTCTAATAAGTCTTCAGTAGTTATTATTTATCAAGACACCAAAGTCATACTTTTTGTGACGAGGCTGGAGATTAGTTGCCGAGGCTAAACGCCTCGACTGTCAAAAATCGCCTAGATTCAAAAATATTACCGTGAATATTTGAAATTTAGGCTAGCAGAAAAGGTTTTGAGTGCCGCGTGAAGTTACACTGCTAAATAATATGATTATTTTTTGAAAATAAGCACGCAAACCTTATGTCTTGTCATTTATTTATATTAATGGCAATAGAACAGTTTGATTGATTTGAAATGTTGAAAGGTCATAAGCTGATTGGCGTGTAATCGACTGGTGTCGAAACGGATGAAAATTCAGTTACTGGAGTGCTTAAGCCCTGAAAAGCGATTTCACTGCCAATATCTACTGACCTATCGGCATTAATGTTTCACTTTACTGCCGCCTTTTTTTCAATTAATAAAACTTTCTATAGAATAGTGGGAACGTCTGTATA
The DNA here is from genome assembly GCA_026230145.1 of Diorhabda elongata. Taxonomy (NCBI): domain Eukaryota; kingdom Metazoa; phylum Arthropoda; class Insecta; order Coleoptera; family Chrysomelidae; genus Diorhabda; species Diorhabda elongata. Next base: position 42,385,017 of record CM047926.1, read on the forward strand.
AGACAGATAAACATTTCTAGAAAGTGGTTTAATAAATACCTGTGATAACGTGAGGTTACAAGATTTACTAGTTTAATTGGAATTATCGTATTTGATTTGTTAAAACGATTTTAGTTGATTTGCCGGTCTCTCTAGTTATTTCCAACAGCACAAAAAATTTATCCGCTATTTCTAGTTCTTTGTAGACAAAAGAAAAAAAATCAAAACCCCCATCAGGATCTAACTAAGTACCTTCAACAGTCTCAGGTATACTATTATTATTTGAAACGTAATGTTTCCGAAGTCATATTTGAATGCAACTTCTTCATGACTAAAAAGGATGCATCATTTATTAAGGACTGTTTGTTTCATGTGGTCTTTGTGGGTTGTTGATGCCAAACTACTGCCCGCCAATATTTCAGAAGAATTTGGTAATTTATCCTCCTTACAGGGCTCTAATATGTTCATTCTCTATTTTGGAGTGACTTCCCAAAACATTATTTATTTGTAGTTCACCATTTCATGATTCAGACTAATATAGAAGGAGCTAATTGGCTTTGAAATTTGACTAATCTCTTTTAAATATATATCTAATAGAAATTGCGTGACTTATTTTAATTTCACTTTATCCCATTATCCCTATTGATTATGATTAGGAAATCATCAAACCATTGGATGAGAAACAGTCCAATTTCGAACAAAATTAATTGCATTCGAACTTAATGGTGATACTTGATAAACAATTAACCTATTTTTGAATTGTATGGTTATCCAAAACTATTATTTAATTATATTATTCTGGACAAGACATACAAAAATATTCATATTATTACCAACTAAAACTGAATACCTGTTAGTTAACATCAATTTGTGAATTAATAGGTATATTAGAATTCATCAGTTTGTACTATATAACGTGAATATTTTATTGCACATGGCAATGAGATGAATATACTGAGAAGCAAAATCACATTGTTAAAACCCTGTGCTATATAATTTATTCCAAACATCATTATATCATTGTTCAGAATTCTCAACTGAAATTAATTGAAAATTGTATAGATCTGTGCGAGGTAGATATGGAATTAGAAATTATTTTTATTTGTACAAAATTTCTCTTGAATATTCTTCAAAATAAAGTTGTTGAGAGCTTGCAATTAGTGAAATGTAAAGTTACAATGCAAAACGGTGCATGCCCGAAGAAAATGTGAGCATTTGACTAAGTATAAATTTGGAAAAGTTCATTTGACAAGAATAGCAGATCCAAATACTATATTTGGACATGGGCAATTAACAGTTCCACATGTCATTAGCCAAATTTTACACATAAATATTTGTTACCATCAATGAAATAATTGTTGCAAACATCGATTGTTCCATTTATAATAAAATATAGACCGTCATATAACTTTAGAATGTTTTGTAAGTGGAACAAATCATAAGTCATAATTTGAGAAACAGAACTATATTTTATTTTATAAATTTTATATAAATGATCTTGATTTCGGGTCTTTTCTGTTTCAAAATTAGTTTTTTTTTCAATAATTTTTGAGAGATTGATAAAAAATTGATGTTCTGACTTAACTTCAGTCTTTATCAAAATATTTAGTTTAAATAGGGGGATGGAGGTAATTAGACAGTTTGTCTCTCTAACCTAATCCCATACTTTTTAATCTACTTTATTATTAATCTTTTAGTTGATATCATATAGTTTGAAGCTTAGGGATTGTGATTCATTAGTCAAAAACCCACTACTGCCCTGAAGTAACAGTATAGATTATTTTTAAAAACTTAATTACCACAATGATGAGGTAGTTTCCGTGTAACAATGTACTGCTCCCATTTGTTCCAAGGGCAACCAATGGATTTTGTTGTATAAGGATTAATGACACAGAACTTTTTCGAACCAATACTAATTTTCTGTCTTAAAATTGATGTTTTCATCGGTTTGAAAATTTCCAGCTCATCGCTACTGTTCCATGATATATTTTTCCGAACACATTCAGATTCGCCACTTGAAATACTCTTCGATTTTTAATAGATTGATTTCGTTTAATTCTGAATCATTTTGTCCCATAATTTGTGCACAAAATACATTTTTTAACATCAACCCTCTTTTTGATAACGCCCGCCTTAGGTGAAATAACTGTGTTTCTAAAAAATGTGTTTGGCAACAATTTTTCGTAGTTTTGATACCGATAATTAATTACACTTAGAGTAAAACTGCCATTTTTTGAATCTTCGATCACGAAAACGTATTTCCATCCACTTTCATAAAGTGTTAATGTTTCTCATTGAATTTATGGATAGTTGGTTGCGGGTTAAAAAGTACGACAATTCCATTTGCCTTATAGAAACCAATAGTTTCGATAAAAAAGTGTGATCCATTGTTACTAATTAACAAAAGTTTATCTTTAGAAGAATTAATGGAAATACAAAAGATCAAATGCATTGAATAAGATATATGTATCATAAAAAATATATACTGGAATCAAATCGCAAGTAATGAAATTGGAAATAATCTGACCCAACAAGGAGGGTTCAATACATAATTAGATCAATTATTCCAAAAATCATTGTGAAGCCAACTATACAGAATAAAATTTAATGAAGAATTTACCAGTATTCCAGTTTTTCTGCAAATAATCTGGAGTTTCTCCATACCTGATCTGATTCACGGAGCAGGAGAAGACACGGCTATCAAAATGAATATTAGTTTGTAGCTATAATCCACATCCAGATGTCACACTTCAATTGGATATTCGAAACGAACCAGTTGGGTATAGATCTAAGAAATTACAATCATTACATCATTAAAATGAACATTCCTATATAAAAACTACTCCAATTAATACAGCGATAGCTTAAGAGCTATGTTTAACCAGTACTTTCACACGAAGTAGAAGCATGGACATTCAGTTTGTCAACAATGAATTACACTGAGGCATTAAATAGATGGAAACATACTTCGACATTACTTCGATAACACAAAAAATTAACGAATAAGTGCAAAAAAGAATCAACAAGTGTAGGCTTTCAAATTACTGCACAGTCATCTAACTAAACTTATTTCTAATCGTAATAGAGCCTTTGGAAGAGCCTTATAAATATTCCTAACTGTATTCAAATTTAAACAAATGAATAACTAAAAAAGTCGCAGTAAACCAAAGAACGATATCGACAATAGAATCAAAAGTATTTCATATAATATTCTGTTCTGAATTTCTGAATCTACCACATGTCGCCCAAGCCATATTTTCGTAAAAAGGTGACTATAGTTTTCAATAAACATTGTTCATATCTAACGAAGCATCTCTAAAAAGTATAATTCGCCTCACTGATTACGATTGTACAATGACGAATTTTTTAACGAGTATCCAACACTTTAACTTTAATTCATTGAGAAATGTTGAAAAACATAATAAATATTTTGTGTAATGAATGGAAACTGTTTACAACATTTCTGATTTTCTAGGACCTACTTCACGTTTACAATTTCCTCAACTAAAATACTTATAGTTAGTTTGACAAGTACAGTTGTCCACAAACAGCCATCGCATTTATGAAGTGATCTTCGTGCTAATCTACATTTAGCTGTTCGTGCTCTAGTGGTTAAACGTTTCACAGGTCTGGCTCGTGACAATTTGGAGTTGTATTGAAATCAAACAAAGAAACAGAAATTGGTCAAGGAGTTCAATGGGCTAGCTTTAAACATTGGTCGAGGAACCACTATAGTAGAAACATAACTGTGTCATGTCAATATTACGGAACGAAATCGTGAACTTTGATAAGGAATCGATTGCTATAATAATTTTTCGAAATTTTTATTCAACTAATTAGCATTAGGATATTTCATCCAAAACTATCGATTGAATAAGAAATAAACATGAATAATAATTGAACAATGAAGAAAACTGAACTAAAGTCAACATTTCTCCATCGCCTCTAAAGTCATTAATCACATGTTGGATCCATTACCCTACTTGTGCTACATCAGTTACAGGTATTTCAAACCACTGACTTACTACGTCCCTATACCCAAAAAATCAAATGTAATAACATCTGGAGAGCATGAAGTGATTGCCTCTATCTATCCATTTGTTTAGGCATACATTTAGATAGCTTCTAACATCTAGTGCAAATGTGGTTACGCATATATCTCCAAAGTTTTAGAGATAAAACTTAATATTCGTGGAAAATACTGAATATTCCACACATTGAGCGTGAACTGGTGTTTCAAAAAAATTTATCTCTATGATGTGCGGGTTTTTAACTGTATTCGTTAAGGAAACTGTTTACCCGCGCAAAAAATGTAGGTTAAATAGTGCGGCTGAAGTTTTTCTCCGCTTCTCTCTGCTCATAAATAAACGATAAAAATTCAGGCAGATTTTGGGATCATGTTATTTTAAACAGGTGTTTGATTCCATGGATAAGAAAGTTAATCATTCTCTTTTCACCCGTCCAATATTTATTCCTTCATCTTCTTCAGTAGGTTCTGAAAGTTATTGTTCCAGGAAACCTCATAAAACTCTGCCTCCCATACTCAGTTCCAAAAGCAAAGGTACAGTTTTTGTGAATACAGTGCTGGCTGCATTCACGTATTCCAACGATTTTGAAATCTTAGACAACACCTGAAGAGTTGAACTTTTGAAATTAATTTTAGGGCACTTGAAAAAATTTTGATCGCCGGTGAAAAATTGAGTAGCTTAAATTTAACATTATTGGAATTAAAACACAAACTCACAAGCCCTTTTAAGGTTTATAAAATTATTTCGTATCTGTACCACACACAGGAAAAAAATTATGTTTGTGTACCTAATGGTCAAGCTTGTTACATTCTTTTCTTTAATTGGTAATTTCTTGAAATTATCTACTTCTATCAATATTAATAGTTATGAAACTATTCCAAACTTTCAACTACAAGTCGCTTAGCGTCTAATTAAGCTTCAGGATCAAGGTCAGCTTACCCAAAACGGTTTATTTTGATTTGCAGACATTTCTACATTGACCCAAGAATCGCTCTATATAAAATATATATAAAACTAAACAAGAATTATATGAATGTTCTTAATAAATTCCGAAAGAAAATCAAGTTTTTTAAAAACCTTGTAAGAACATACTCAAAGAAATGATTGATATTGATAGTAACAAAACTATTGAGTGGATGAAAAACTCAACTTTGGCATGAACTCCTATTCGTTCGTTGTATTATGCTATTCTTGACAAATTTCAGAAGCCTAATCAATCAATATTTATACAGAGTCATTGACAATCATATTAAATGATCTTAATAGAGAAAAAATAGTCTTATGTTAGCTGTAAGTAGGAACTGTGCTACTTTTTTCGCGCATGCTTTTTCTAGAAAAGCGTCTATATTTTTAGACTTTGTCAGATACTCTACTTAAAAACATATTTTGTAGAAGAGTATCGAAAGTCCAAACTTCGTACAACACTTGGTGTTTTAAGGAAGCAAATTTTAGTGACGTATAAGCCAAAGTGTAAATATATTAATTTCGTTAGGTATATTGTAAATTTTATATATTTAGTTCAAAACTCATCCTTCACATAAAAAACGAAATAGTTCCAGTTTGTTGAACTTCTAAATCAATTCATACAGTTAGGTTATTCACAAAATGGGATGTTTGGAAAATGTAGATAAAAAAAATTAAGGAAATTTCCAAACGAATGGAATAATGATGACCTAACATTCAAATAGTTAAAATGAAAAGCTTGATGCTTTAGAGACCATTATAAAACAAACTGACGTTTGTACAATTGTTTAGAAAGTAGGCACATAGTATATGTATATATCTGTCACGCTTATAGTCAATATAATTGAACAATAAATCGATGGAGTGTTTCTCCTTTTGAAATGTCAAATTTCATAATAGTGTATGAATTTATCACAATTTTCTTCAATTGAATTTCGCTTCAGTATATAATAAATGAGAAGATACATTTAAAAAATATTGTTAGTCATTCCAAAGATGTATTTTGGTATAGATAATGTCTGTTGTCAATCCTGGAAATTATAAGAAAATAGGAATCTTAGCTTCGTTTCACACGATCAGAGTCAACTTAAAACTGCTGAATCAATGTTGAAAAATTTCTCATTTTGGTATAGATAGATATTAATTTCAGTTTTCAATGCTGGAAAGTATAAAAGAAATGGCTTCGTGTGATACGATGAAACCCAACTGAAAACTGCTGAATCAATGCTAAAAAATTTATCATTTCTAAATTAGGTTCGAAACATCTGTTATAGATATTTTTGGATAAAAAATTGTGGTGATGGGATTTTTATGTTTACATTAATATGTAATTAATTTATTTATTTTCATAGGTTTATCAATAAGCAAGTAAGCAATATGATACTAAAAATGTTTTGCTTATAGTTTGATTTGTTATATTTCTGTATTTCTCTTTTATAATCTTTAGAATGCCCATAAGACAATTTAGAGACATAAATTAAATTATTTGAAATGGAAACCTAGATAAAAAATACTAAGTTACAAATTTAACCTCTCTGTAAATACAAAAACAAAAATACATAGTAAGGAGCTGAAAATGCACAAGAATGAAAAACAACAAACTTGAATTGAAGAATAAAAAAAACAATTAGTAGTTGACGTGATTTCGGAAACATAAGCTCAAAATTCGAAATTTTTCTCTCTTGATGTTAATTTTTTTTTTAGTATGACATTTGTATGAAAAGAATTTGTTTCGAGCAGATTCCTTCGTTATTTGAGTACAATTTGACATTTATACGGCTAGAAAAATGATTTTTATGAAGAAATGTAGCCCTATCTACAGGGGAACAATATTTATATGTTATATGCCAAATTCAAATGAAAGTTGTGAAGAATATCAAGATTTTCTGTTCAACTGGCACTCTCATAGATGTAACGCGGTAATAAGACTGCAATATAATTAATATTATATTTCGACATTACAAAAGGAAACTCACTATATGAATGAAAATAGCTCAAATCACTAGAATACCTTTTTACAAGCTAATGTATAAACAATTCTCTTAAAATCAGTGGCGTACAATGACTTAGAAATTAGTATCCCTTTTAGTTCACTGGAAAAATGGTCGGTAAAATAGCACCCCTCTAAATTGATCCTCATAAATTCCATAAAAACTTAACTTTGTATCTATATTGCACAATTATATACGCTTAGAGCCAAATTTCAGACACAAGTAACTGAGCTATGTCTATGTCTATGTGGCAGGCTCAAATTAAGAGTAACGCTCTAAAATGAGGAAGAACCAAACTATGAAGGGAGCTTATTCTATTTAAACTATACTCTATAAGAAATTTGTAATTCAAAAAACTAACTAAGTAAGTTTCAATAATCTATTTTTCATTGTTATAATTTCACATAAACAACAATTTTCTAAAATTTATTTCGCATATAATAAAACAATTTGAAGGTATTTTACGCCGCTGATTGCTCCAAATGTTGGCTGGTATGTGCATCTGAGAGGAATTTCTTAGCCTTAAGAGCCGCATAATCCGTTCAAAGATGTTAATATATTATAAATATTAAGTGGTAGCGCTTTTGCCACCCTATCATTCTTATGCCTGTTATATATAGGAGCGGAGTGGAAAAGACAAAAACGTCTAACTTTAAAGAAACCAATATTTTTTCTATAATAGATCATAAATCGATAATATTATTTATTAAATCGATATCATTATGAATTATGGAAATTTAACTAGAAATATGTAGGTATCTTCTCAGTAATCGGTTGTGAAACCTACATAGAAGTAACTTCTGATATTTGAAAGAATTATTTGATAAAAATCTGAAATTTCGTGGATAAGTAAGTGTCTGTTCACCATCATTTCTATATCAAATTGTCGCTAATATCTCACTGCAATTATTAGTATGTAAAAAGTTGAATATATTAACATCACCTTTTTGTGAAATATATCAAAGTTTCTCTTAATTTTCAATACAATTGTAGGCAAATCACATAGTCTTTCACGATCCCACCTTCAATATTATTTCCAATACCCACCACTACATCAAATTCTGTAGAATTCGTCACTCTTATTCAAATTAAAAATTGAAAAACTTTTGGTAGCTCGTGATTTTCCTACTTCTTCTGTAACATGAATAATAAAGTCTTCTTTGAACAATTTAACTCCATAGGTACTGATATTAGACAGACCCGGTACTAGTTTTACATAGAAAAATCAATGTAGATTCTGGAACAAACAAAACAAATTAGTTAAAATACAAAGTGTATTATACAAAAACGAATGAGTGTTCTACTCACCTAATGAATAATGGGACCATTCTGTTCAGAATAACTGTATAATAAAGGAATCCAAACAAGCTTCACTTAAGGCCATAACTACTGATGTTTATCTGATATAGTTAGCGGTCGTGAACGTGATAGATAGATATATAGATAAAATAGAAATAAACTATTGAAAAGAGCTTTAATATTCACATCGTTTGGACAGAAACAAAAAGTACATCACACAAATAATCTTTTCAGGGAAATTCATGATTTAATCAATTCTTTTTAGCATATAAAACTAGAAAACAAATATATGATACATAATAGTTTCGGTACTAAATGACACATATTTCTAGTTAAAGTGAATATGCAATCAGAGGGTGACCACTAACAATTAAATTTGTTTTCTTTAAAGCATCACCCACTCCTATTTTTAGAATAGTGCCTAACATTTTACTATATTAGACTATTGAAACTTTTATAGCGTATACCTTTTTTCTGTACCTCGAAAAATCTGTGAAGAAGCTTTATATAGCGATTTTTGAAAATTAACATATATGATTTCGTGAACGAGAACATATGAATGTAATAACTGCAAACATATCATTAGATACATATCAATTTATTAAATTAATATTAACAAGTGTAACTAAAATAAAAATATGAAACAGACCGCACTACATAGTCGACTAACTTTTAAGAAATATAGTGTAATATATCATTGTATAGATGATGAGAAAAACATATCATTAGACACATATCAACTAAAATTATATCTTAATTAAAAGTATATAGGATCAGACGTACTTTGCTTAAATTTGTTTGATGATGATGAATTCGATCTAACAGAGTTTTTAATTTTCAGATTAATATCGATCGACAAAAAACGACAACAGTGTGTAACTAACACTATAAACAAACCAGTATAGCCTGCAGGATATCACTATAGTTTTCAACCTAAATCACCAATAATTTTGACTCAATCATCTTCATTCAAATACTCAAGTATTTCACATTAAACTGTAACAAATCGAATGGTTTGGTAACACAGTATAAATATTTTATTATTTTAAGAAAATAAAGGCTACTTTCTTCGTTCTCTGAGCAAATGGCTGTTTTACATGAGGTAGGTAGCTAGCCTTGCCTCACAACCCTCCTCTTTTATCCGTCTTGGGACCGGCAACATGGTCGCTGAGCTACTCAATCCGCCCAACGGCCATACTTGCAGAGTATGGGGCTGGATAACATTAATAACGAGCTTCTTAAATATGGTGGCAATAAATTAATAGACCAAATGCATGTCATGTTCAACAAGATATACGACCAGAGAAAAGTACCAGAGGAATGGAAAGTAAGCATAACGATCCCCGTCTTTAAAAAAGGGGAAAAGAAAGATCCAAATAATTATATAGGGATCAGCCTCCTAAGCACGACTTCAAAATTACTAACAAAAATTATTGCAGAAGAAATCTCAAGTAGCGGCATGAGCGAAGAACAACAGGGATTTAGACAAAATAGATCAACCATAGAAGCTATATTCATCTTAAGACAGATTGCCGAAAAGGCCATAGAGTACAATAAAACCGCGTTTATGTGCTTCATAGACTTAACAAAAGCATTTGACAGAGTGAGATTACATGACGTCATTGAGCTACTAAAAAAACGAGGCGTAAACCAAAGGACAATAGACATCATTCAGGACATGAACAACGGAAATAGCACATATGTAAGAGTAAACAACGAACTCTCCAGTAAAATGCCAGTATCAACAGGGATCGGACAAGGAGATAGTCTCAGCCCAATACTCTTCAACATTATAATGGACGAAATCATAAAAGAAGTCAAAACGGCAGGCAGAGGATACAGAATGGGAAAACATGAGTTTAAGATAGTTTGCTACGCTGATGACGCGGTTGTGATATCCGAAGATGAGGTTAATCTGCAAAAACTGCTACACAGATTTGAAACAGTTGCAGGAAAATTCAATATGATCATATCGACACAAAAGACACAATCCTTGACAATAGCGAGAGAACCAAGAAGATGCAAACTGGCAATTTATAATAAAAGTGTAGAGCAGGTTATGTCTTTTAAATATTTAGGAGTTAACATCACGAGCAATAGGAACTTGAAACAAGAAGTCAAAACGCAAACAACAGCAGCATCTAGGATATCAGGATGCCTTCGAACCGTGATATGGAGGAATAAATTTTTAAGTATCGAAAGCAAAACACGGATATATAAAACTTGTGTCAAACCAGTAATGACATGCGCCATAGAAACGAGAGCGGAGACTGCAACTACTAAGCGGATTCTTAGAACGACCGAGATGAAGACATTACGTTCAATCACAGGGAAAACACTAAGAGACAGAATAAGGAGCAATGAAATTAGAAGAATGTATGACGTTCCGGATATAGTGAGATGGGCCAGAACTAGAAAAAGAGCATAGAGAGATCATGTCAATAGAATGGACGACGATCGACTGACGAAAATCGCAATACAAGTAGACCGCCTGGAAGACCACCAAAGCGCTGGTATGAGAGCTGGTCCTCGGAGTCACAACTTAGGCTGCCTCTTTGAAAACACAAGACATAGTCTTAAAATAAGAAGAAGAAGAAGAAGAAAATGAAACAAAATTAAATAAGAGGTCAGTACGATAAGAAAAACTGAAAACTCGTTACCGTTATTTTCATAGGAATGAATAATTATTATCTGAAATTTTTAAACTGAAGAATAGTACCATAAGAACAGTAAATATCTATTTCGCCTCAATAGTAGCATGACGGTTGCAATATGGATTGTGTGATGATCTTTGATCGAATCAATCCAGGTTTATATTTCATTTAATTGTTAAATTCGTCAAAATATGCAAATGATAAAAAATGAATTTGATGATTGTCGACTTTTCAAAAAACTAGAAAAATCAATAATTTTTCAGTTTTACTAGATTAAAATTTTTCTCCATAAAATCTCATCATGCAACACATCACATTTCCTTAAAATTATCCGCTCGATGGGTTATGTAGACGTGATTCTTATTGTTATGAGATCGGTGAAGACATCCAAATTTCTCCAAATGATGCTAAACCATTAAACACATGCATTGTGACTACGGTTAGAAGAAATTAATGGTAATGAGTTAGCGGCTAGTCTGAATTTGAATCATAATTCATTGTTAATGGATAAATAAGGACTAAATCATAGCACGCACCGTGTAATTGTTGCTGCATTTGTTTTTGTATTGTTTTTTCCTATTCGGCACATTTTTTTACCTCAAGCTAATCCTTGAGTCAAGTATTTCGTGAAATGTATTCAATCAAAAGTAAAGACTATTCATCATTTATTGGAATTCTGAGTGATTTTGCTCTATTAACAAAAATTGAATAATATTTTATTTCACTGTTCTTCTTCTATAACTAGTTTTGTGAAAGTTTGTCATTTTATGACATCAATTACTTCAGAAGTCTTTTCCATCCAATGCCATTAGATTTTAGACAGGTATAGTAAATTCGCAAATAACATGCCTGTCCGTATTTAAAAGTGTTTGCCGGCAATTAATCAGAAAATAATCACTGGTGTAAAAGTTTAGATAGAAACAAAAACATCGAATTCACTGTTTCAGTTGACAAATATTTGTAGTAGCTTTGATTTTAAAAAAATTGATTATATATATTTGTTCCGTTGCATTTTATATAATTGGTATTTCTCAAGTTGAGCAAAACCAGTTTACAAATTCCACGCTTTCAAAAGAGTCAATTATGATATAATTGTCGACTATATTTTCAAATTTTACAGAACTGGAATTATGAGCAAGGTATGTCTTTTCAGATATTCTTCTGAAACTTAAAAAAATATTTGTAGAAAAAAAGCTATTATACCATTTCTTTCTTTTGAAATTATTTGTTGGTAATTATATACAATATTTTGTCAGTGTTGCGCTTACGTAACTGTTATAAATCGCTATTAATTGTCTTATGTATGATTTTGTAACTACGATAACCGTTTAGCAAGTAGTTAATTCGGCCTTTGAATATTTAGGATTTAGTTACAGATGTTATCTTTGACTCGGAACAATAACACATACGATTTTCATAGAGTGGAAATTTATTATTCAATTATTAACTATATATCATCATATTATTTTTAAGATCATAATATTTAAATTGTAATAACAGGTACTAAGTTCATTTCAACATTTGACTTAATATTCCTTATTCTAGGTTACAATATAATATCTTAAAAATTGTAATTCTAGTTTGGTCCCTAGTAGCCGGGAGCTCAACTCACCTTGAAGTCTGTTATTTTTCCTAGTTTTTAGGAAAAAAAATGTATTTATTTGAAAAATGGCAATTTTTGCGTTATATCAGAATGGAAAATATAAGGCGGATAACTAGTTCCCTAGCAATATTACAAAAATTATAAAATTCGGCTCACTCTACTTATGTTATTGAAAATTATGAACAATAAAATATAACATGTTCATTATGTTTCAATAAAAAAATGTCGTCATAGATCTTTGAATGCTAAGATTTTTCTCAAATCAAGAAATTATAAAAAGTGTCAAATTTGGCTTCAACATCTGCAATATATCTAATTCCATAGTTTTTTCTTAAAGGGAAAGAAGAGAAATAATAATAATAAGATTTTTTTCATTAAGAACTATATAGAAACAAATTTTTTATATTATAATCGGATTTTTTAAACTTCTTACAATTTTCGAATTACTTTTTTTATCTGGTTAGGGTTTTTATGTTGAGTTTAAATCGGAGTATAGAATATAATTGCTGGAACAAATAAAAAGGAATAAAATCTTAATTTCTCCGTCATTTCCTTGTGATTAAGACAAGAGAGCAGATAAAATTTTCTCCTAAAAAATATATTCCTATACGGGAATAGAATAAAATATTTAAAAGAAAGTTTAAATACTTTTATAAGTAATACAAGTGGAAAGTCCATTACCCTACTCCTATTTTAACATTTTATTCTATTATGAAATCAACACTGAATCATATTATCATTTTCTTCCAATGTATCGTAAGAAAATTTTGGTTGTCGCTTATCATTACACTTCAGATACACCAAAGTAATTTACTGTTAACAAGTACTAATATCTCCTTTTGGAGATAAACTTATTAGAGACAACTTTGAAACTAGTCACAAAAGTAATAACAAACAAAATTAACGCAATTACATCTTTGTCGGAAAAACAACATAGAATGTAACAAACCAGCATATCTGTATTTCATAGACCTTCAGAAAGCGTTTGACCGCATTCAATTTGAAGATGTTATACACCTGTTATATAATAGAGACATCCCGATAAATATAGTTCAGACCATTGAGAACATCTATTCCCATAACCATTAATAAGAAGTTGACAAATGCCGTACCTGTAAATAGCGCTGGTGACTCATTAAGCCCCCTTTTATACAATTTATTCAATATAATAATAGACGAAGTTATAAAAAAAGTACGACGGAGCAAAGGGTACCGGATGGGTAACAAACAAATTAAAATACTTTGCTACGCGGATGATGCCGTACTGTTAGCTGAATCCGAGGACGATCTCCATTGACTAGTACACATCTTTGACACAGTAGATGTAGAGTACAATATGATAATTCCAGCTGAGAAAACACAATGTACAACAACATCTAAGGAACCTGTACGCAGCAAAATAGATTTAGATATTTAGGAATAGACAAAAAGAGCTATGGAGATGTTAACATGAGGTGCGACAGCAGGTCGTTAAAACAAATAAAGTAGCAGGATGCCTCAACAGCACATTTGGAAAAATAAACATATTACAAAAGAAACAAAAAGCAGAATATATAAAACAACAATTAGACCTACAATGACATACACAGCAGAGACAAGACCCGATACAACTAAGACAAAAATTACTACTAGAGACAACGGAAATGAAATTACTCAGGAAAGTAGCAGGGAAAGTGAAAACATAAGAAATACGTGCAAGATAGAAAATGTAATTGACTGAGTACTAAAACGAAAACAAGAATGAAATAGTCACATTAGAAGAATGACAAGCGAAAAAGTATTGCGTATCGTAAGGGATAAATCACCAACAGGCAGAAGAAGTATTGGTCGATGTTGTGACAATCTGGATCCAGGAGGCTAAAACTGAAGAAGAAACAGGTTTTAAACCTACCATACAAGAAGGAAGAAGTACCAATATACCTGCTCGAATTGAGTGTAATATTTTTTGAACAAAGTTTTCATACAAAAATTGTTTAAATTGAAATGATTATCAATTCAACGAAAAAGCTTTTAATTTAAAACATTAAACGCGGTTATTGATACTCTGTTGGTCAATTTTTCCTGTCACTCGGTGAAAATTAACGTGATGGATCTAATTTCTTCGAAGTTTCTTCAAGAAGTTATTATTATTAACTGGTGAAGGAAGAACATGCCAGATATACATAGCCATACGAATAATTGATGATTAAATATAAGATGTATTCCATCACATTTCTGAATTCATAGTTCTTAATGGTAAAATAATAATTTAGTGCAATAATATATCGGTATCAATGCTGAACTGTTCAATACTAATAAAGCTAAACTTTCGTTGCTTAATTCATGTCTCTATAACCAAGTTATATTCTTCGGAATCCGAAGCTGCAGAAGAATTAGATTTCCGTTTTTGAAGATTTGAATATGGGAAAGGTTTTTACGAAATCAAAGGATTTTTTAGCTTTTTCAAATATTCTGACATATTCGTTGTTTCGTACCAATTTAACCTGCCTAGACACCACAGGTCAATGGAATAGGAACAAAAATTTCATTTGAAATCGCACCTACATTTTGTGGTAGAGGTAGCTTCGAAGTTTTTTAATTTTTGTGTGCATTAGAATGTTTCTTCAAAGTTTAACTTATATGTGGTGGAGTATTGTCTGCAGTCGATGAGCTTGGCAACTACTTAAACAGTTCTGGGCGAGGTAACTAGTATATGGAAGGATGTTGTTAAGAGCTATTATACTGTTGCTTCATATAGGTTTGGATGAAGAAAAATTTAATTATGTTCTTGAATAAATTTTGAAGGCACAACTTCCTTTTCACAGTTGTTTATTCACGTCTGTGTTGACGTTAATTTACTGCGAACCAAAATTGAATGAAATTTTAACTAGAATCGAAATATTAAAAGTTGGAACAAAAAATGCCTATTTCAAATTCACCTTAGTAACTTTCAAATTTTCAAACATTTTGTCATACAACATAAGCTAGTAGCTTTACTGCTCTAAGTATAAAAGTAAGTGAAATTTGTCAACTCATGACTGCATCTATTTTGTACGTTTATGATATCATGTACTCTTCAAAATTGTTTAAAATTGAAATAGAAATATTCACCTCATAAGAAAATCATTTATGGATTGGAATGTTATGAAACTAACTTAATATAGGTCAAAGTAGTTACATTAAATGTATTATACATTCAAATTGATACATGTGATTAAAAATGTATCACACAATCGTTGTAGACAGCTTATTTAGTTCAATTAGGAAATTGTTTGGTCCTATTTCATTTTGCTTCTCTGCTGATAATATTTATTTCCATTTTTCCATTCCAAATTTGTCATACATTTGGTAAGTTGCTACAATTTGTTGTTAGGGTACCAATATATGAACTTCTTGCTATTTGTTAAATTATATAGGATGATTTATCAGCTAGGAGGCGCAAAATCCGTAGTGCAAAATTCTCAAACTGCATACAATTAATTGAAAAAAGATAACCCACCATACAGAGATGATTTATTTCAAGCTGTAGGTAGTAGAAAGCAGGGTCAACAGTGTTGACGTTGCAGAGAACAATATAAAATTTGTTTATGTCTTTTTTCTTGTAGAGGTAAGAATGCGTGTGGTTACTGAACGTTTGTTCAAATAAACTGGTTTTGATTCTTTCTTCAAATTTGCTTCTAATCGGACATCACAATATTTTGCATTCGCATCAACACATCCAGAAATCGTAAGACCTTAACCGCCTTAAATACAATGTTAACAAATGGTTTTGAACTTTATAATTACAGAGAATTTTTATTATGAAAAAATAGATGGCATTTGTAGAGAATTGTATATTGTTTTTATAAGATACATATTCTTTTTTACGTAATCACTTTTCATGTTTTATGAGAATATCCAAATGTTATTATAATTCCTTCCCCATATTTTCCAGGCAAGTTCCTCAGATAATTGTTATGATATTAAATATGTCCCTATTAACAAAAATAACAAGGTTTGTGGGAATATTCATAATCTATTAGTTTATTACTTTAAACTATTATTTTCTAATTCAATGCGCGGAAAATTTTGATAATCTTTCCGTAAAATTTTCATTTCATTGTAGAATATGAACAAGTTGAGAATAAAAAAATCTATTCTTGGTGTGTAATGTTTCGAGTCAAGGACTATTGTAAAATTGGATTAAGTAGAGTGCCAATCAATGTTGATATACTGCTTGATATTTGTAAGATGGATCATAATGTTATATCGATTGCTTATTAATAAATGTACAACATATACCCAATTAGTATCGTAAGCAATAAAATCCGAAACGATATGGTTCGATAAAATAATTCTAGAAATCAGTGTTTCATATAAATAAGCTTGATGTTGATTGAAACGTATTGAATGTGTAAATTAAATAATGAAATTGCTTATCTACAAAAAAATATCATGATCCATCTTAACGGTAATTATATATACAAATTACATATCTCTATAGAACTGCACACATATCATACATGTGACTTCAGCTGTCCAGTCCAATAATTAGTTAGAGTTAAAAAATGAACTTTAAAAACATTTGATACTTATACATATTTCTGTAATGTATTTTATAAAAATGTACATTCGAGTAACTGTGTGTTCTCAAAAATTTGCCTCATGATCTTGTAAATCCACGAATCAAATTAATAAAAATGTGATGCATCAGATTTGAATGTTCTGATTTTATCAATTTAAATAGATTTATTAAATAATTAAAGCGTAATACGAGAGGTAAATCTATTAACCAAATTTAATGATTAATAAATTTATAGATGTCTTTGTTCACAACTTGACAGCAATTATTTTGTTGACTATAATCGAAATGAAAAGATTCCATGTATTTGCAAATAAAAGTTTCATTCCCATTTGAATTTGATAAAATGATGATATTTCAAAAACAATATATGTCCAATTAGAAAAAGATCAAAAGTATTTTTTTTTTCATTTGCAAGTATCTAGATAATGAATCAAGATCGGATGGCGTCTCTTTATGTTCTTAGTTATTTGTAGTATTCCACGTAGTTCTCTCATCTAGTTGAGTTTTCTTAGTGATTGCGGTAGTTGATTCTCATTTCGTTATCGTATTTCTCACTTTTTATTAAAAGTTGTACAAATTTGGCACATTGTTCTATTTTGTCTCTCTAGGAAGGAAGAATGTGTGATGCGAGTGTGTTTGACCGATTGAAGACTAGCTTGTTCACTTTACTTACTCATTATTTTAAAACTTCCAGCCTTCATAATTCGTACTGCCCTACTTCTCCGTGATACTCTCTTACATATTATTCTAAAATTACTGTTTCGAATTAGTATGTACGATGAACTCCTTCATTCCTTACTTTCTATTTCGGTTTTAGCTGAACCAACATGCTGTAATTTAGTAGTTCCGTTTTGATAAGAGTCGCTATAGGCTGTTAGTGATAATTTCAATGTGATTTTCTGTATTACTGCGGTGCTTCTAAGAAGTAAAACCAATCACCGGAATTAATGGATATGCATAGGGAAAGTATGTTGGATTTGGAAATGTCTTCAAAACACCAGACTAGGTAAAGATTGAGAGGTACGAAGTGATATGATTAAAGGTATGTACTAATCATTTACGTAGAGTTAATAAGCAAAAAGAAACAATTTAGTTATGAAGCAGAGGAGACTGGTGAAATTTTTAATATAAACAGCTTCACTTATTGACGATGATAAGAAATCTGACAAACCTCCGAGGTTTAACCCTTATGTGAATGGCAAATAAAACACCTTTATCAGAGGTGCTCAGGTATCTTCCGTGGTGAACGAAGAGATGGAAGAATGGAATACGGTACATGCTTTTCGGCGTGCTGCAACACACTGATTCCATTCAATGCATCGTGCTTGATATATACGTTTTTTTGTATTGTACGAGATTATTTATAAAATTCAGAATGAATTAGTGGCCTTTTAGTAGTTTTTTTACAATTTACAGACGTAGAAAGTTTTTGAAATCATCTGTCTACAGTCTACAAATGTATGGCCAAGAACCAAGCTTTCGATTTCTACTGGAGCTACAATATATACGAGTGAGACTAGACGAAATTCTAAAGAGCGTGTTTCACTCGTAGGAAGTTGCTACATAGGCAGAGAAACCCAAAGGCGAGCAAATAAAAGCTTGCACTAACTGTAGAAAACCAGTTTGTCATAAATTATGCAATACCTGCTTCGATAGCTGCGATAATTCTGTATAAGCAAAGAACTTTTTTATCGAAATAAAACATTTGAATAAACGTTTATTTTTGATGCTTTTTTCACGTAAGCTTTCGCTTCTCTGTAAACAACCTCAGATTTAATGTGAGTACATTTTCGATCTCCTCCATTATGCATATTTTATTTTTCAATTTCAAATGTACGATATCTGTTGCTTACTGCCTAAACATATACTTTAAACACTCAGACCTAGTAATTATAATTTTTCTTATTCCAGAACAGGGTCTTTCTCGTCGCAAACTGACTCGATGCTGACCAATAGCATAATAAATAGAGATAGATCTCTCGATTACATGAACAAATAAATTTTAGCCCCTAAGTTAGACTTGAAATTCTCATTTGAGTAACAAAAATGTTCCTTATACCGGATGCACCATTCGTGCCACATTAAGGACTGTGCTCAATTTCGTTACGCTATCCGTGGATTGTTAATTCGTTCTATACAACCTAGTTTTGGAATTTCATTAGAGAAAAACTTCATCAAAGATATGAAATAAAGATGCAGTTAGTAGACGAGGTCCACATTATATATTTTGCGAAATAGTATGACAGATAGGTTACTCTGGTCCACGAAGAGAAAACATTATATTGAATTGAATCAAGAAACCATTTTTTGAAACCTACTAACAAAGGAATACAAATTCATTTATAATTGAATCAAACATATTTTGGAAAAATAAGATTTACGGATATGCACATTTTATAGAGAACGAAGAAATGTTGGACATATGTATAATATCCAGTTTAAACAATTAGTTCTAGAAATAAAAAGTACCTAAGCAATCTTTAGATAGATTGGATCACATAAGGTATAATATAAGTCACTATAAATATTTTTGTGTAGAGCAAGCACATCATCGGCAAACATGAACGTGTATTATTGATTTATCAATTGACAAATTACAACGGGGTATATCAGATGCAGCGAAAACACTAGTCAATGATGTGTTCTTTCTTTGTAAGTTAAAAGATAACATGAGAAATCGCTGTTGATTAGAATGGTGAAAGGGTGGAAACTTGGGATTAGAATTGGCAATTGTTGACATAAATAATGAAGATAATGATTGATTATGCATCAAATTGTGGTTTCATACACTCATATCTAAATAGTTTCTAATCTTGTTGGGTGACTATTTTCAATTCCAATTATATATCTGATAGCACTCGATTTCTAGCTTAAAAAATAGTCTAGATTTGGATATAAAGTGAATATATCCTATGATACTCTTTTTTTTGTACAACTTCCATACTCACTTGTTGCTTTTAGAAAATTTGTGGATATTTTCATAGGTCGTTCTATTATTGTAGAGAAGGTTGATGTTTACTTTGAAACTGATCTTATGAAATTTAAATTTTGTGTTGGTCTATCATTCACTTGAACCTCGATGGAGATTTAGGTATTGGAACAGAACATATATCATATTATTTTCTATTGTTACAGCACCAAATTCTTGATAAATTCACTCCTTTTTCAGAATTAAAACATCAAAGATCTTCAAACAACATTTAATTTACTTAGCAATAATTCTAAATTTTTCCCAATTTGCTAAATAATTAATCGTTGCTATATAATTTGAAAATCATCAGAATTCTGATAATAGTTGTGCTTGGAGAAGAAATATCTGAGAAAATAACAACTGGCACCGATGATTTCGCAACTTTATAATATAATGGGCAAAATAATTAGTCTACAATATATTCACACTCTTACAGTCAACAAAGTAGTTGTCTATCTGTTAATATAATGAAATAACAGTAGGTACTGTCCTAAAAGTAATCAAATTGATAATACTCAGCCTTGATGGAATAAATTCAAATGAAAGTGATGCATCAATAAAATTTCGCTTCGATAAAATGTGTCTACAATTTAAAATTTTGAAATGAATTTGTTGATAATCATTTTAAAATGCCCCATTCTCTCGTCAAAACTATATTTTCAAAAAAGTGTTGCTGTACTATTTATACAAAAGGGGCACGTAGGTGAAAGCTGTGTTTGATACTAGACTGCTAGGAACTGTCAATATATAGCTTTAGAACTTCTTATTTCCAGTATATTTATGTTAAAGTACTCAATAACCGTATTAAGAAATAGAGATGACACAGAGATAACGTTAACCTTGCAAATACACTAGAATAAACTAGGATATTTTAATTTCCAACAAAATGTACGATAACGTAAAGTAATACCACAATTCAGAACACCCTTTCTTTCTAAATACACTATTCGAATTAACTGGACTGTAATCATCTCCGTTTCAACTATTCTATATTATTTGAGTTTAGCTATCATTTTATGAGGTAATTCTTATAGTTACAGCTTATATTCGTTCGCCATTTTGATGTGATAAAAATATACTCTTCTTGAGTGATAGTTCACCATTTTGCAGAAGACGAGTAGATATTGAGCAAACGCACAGAGCATTGCACACAAGGTTTAACGATCTTAGTCACTTATAACTTTGTAAATACATTTTCAAGACTAGTGTAGTATTATTTTGAATGTCGAATATAAGCCTGACGTGTATTCGTCAGGATCGAATGTACCATAACAAATATCAGAGTTTCGTTCTATATCAGACATATTAGATGCGTTTTTCCCAGTTATAAATATGATCCCATTGTCTACAAAAGTTTCAAACTTGATTATGAACAGATAAATTATTGCCTTGAGCAATTGGCCCATAAAACTTGAATTGTTTTTTATTCGATAAACTTGAATTCAGTTTTGGAAATGTGGAAAGAATATATTTTTCAATATAATAAATTACGTCGTGGTGTAAAGTTATTTCTATGCTCCACACGGTACACAAATTGTATTGAACTGGCTCTTTTGAAATTCCAATTCCAGCCCTGAAATTATTCCCTGAATATTCCAGATAAGAATTTTGAAACAGAACTTACGTTTTAATAATTTGTACGACGAAGCTAGTACATCAAACAATCGTAAACGAAGTAAATAAGTAACTGAAGATCCAATTCAATTTTACATTAAATTTATCAACGCGAAAAAAATTCCACTTTTTCATATACAAAGAGATAATGTAATCAAAAAGTGTCAAAAATATAATGAAAACAAACAAAAATATCAAACTTGTGATGAGGATCTTCATTTTTCTCCAATGTTAAAAACTGGCTTTTCCAGCCTCCACACTGACAAAACGATGAGTAAATTGAAGTTGACATATCCGAGATTAAAACTGATGGAAACAGAGATTGCTGAAAAATACATATGTAGGTGAAGTGTTTTAGGCAACGGGAGAATTTCGTATACCAAAAAAAAACTTTAATATTAAAAAAATAATCAATTTACTACTATCGATACATAAGTCCCTATCAAAATAAAATATACTTCAGTGAAATTTTCCATATTATGCCGAAGAATTCAACTCTCTATTTAAATCAAATAAAAAAGAACCTTGTTCTGTGAAGAGATTTCCTCAATTCTGACTACGATTTCCAGAATTGGCCAGACGATAAGTTGGAAATTCCATTATTTTTATCATTTAGTCAAATTTTGTAATAATTCTGATACAAAATGTAATTTTAAAAATCGTCATACTAGGTAATAAATTTATCCATTTATTATGCAAATTTCTGTAGAATATTTTCCACATGGCTCTAGAAATAAACTTTATTTCTCTAATAAACAGTGGGGGGCTAAATCCAAATACAAATCAATTAACGTTCTTTTTTTTTCTAATTTTCAAAATAATGACTGTTTATTGGGTTGAAACGTTTAAATTGGTTATTGAAACAGTCTCTTATACCACTAGGTATCTATTTCATAGATAAAATTCCAAAAGTAATTTCTTGCTAGGCTTCCCTACCAAAATCGTTAGTCATTCCTTTTTTTATTCGCTAGATCTTAGTGATACCGCTCTCTTTATTCATCGCTGGTGTCGCCATAGATTTCTGAAAAAAATCTATAAGTGAATGCAGACAATGTATCTTTATAGACATTGTGGTAATTGCTTGTTGTCTTAAAAAAGTAATGGAACAATATCCATGATACTTCCTCGATTTAGTGCTTCGACAATATTTTCAAGGCTCAGTTTAATGTGAAGTGGTGACAATGGAATATGCTGGAGGTTCACTTAGGAGAGGTTTTGTTGTTTCGATTTGGCTACACATTTCTTGCATAATGATGATCAATTGCGCTTCGTTAGATCACATACAGTAATGAATATATTAATATATATATTTGATGTTGACAGAAATTGTAGACATTGCCCTATAGGAATTATTAGTTTACACCGTGTGAGTGGTCGGAATTCTTGCTCATATTCAAGTAAACTGAAATCACCGGTTATTTCCAAAATAACTGATAGTTACTTAATTAGGAGACTGGGGTATTCAATATATATATATATATATATATATATATATATATATATATATATATATATATATATATATATATATTAATCGGGTAAAAACGTTCTTCGCCGTCTTCCGATTCCCAGTTTCCATTTTTCTCGATCTTCCCAAAGATCTTCTCTCAATTCTCTCTCTCGAATATCCTTCTCGATACCTTCTCTCCAGCTTAATCTTGGTTTTCCTCTCTTTCTTCTTCCTTTTGGTGCCCAATTTAAGATTTGTTTGACTGTTTTTTCTTTTAGAGGCCAGACTTCGCTACTATATGTTGTTATACTTTTTATTATGCTATTGTATATTCGATGTTTGTTTTCCTTGGATATTTGTTTGTCCCACAATACACTATTTAGTTGTCTTATTGCTTGTCTTCCTTGGTTATATCTTTGTGCTATTGCTTCATCTAATCTTCCATCATTAGTGATGATCATGCCTAGGTATTTGTATTTTGTACAATGACTTATTTTTTGTTGTGTTTCTTCAAGTATTGAATTTTGTTGTTCTCCTCCAATACACATATTACTAAAATTTACTTCTAGACCCCATTTCCTGTATTCCTCTACTAGCTTTCTTGTCATATATTCTAAGTCTTCGTAGTCCTGTGCCAAGATTATTTGGTCATCTGCAAAACACAGGGTATATAGTGTGGAATCGATTAGTGGAATGCCCATGTTCTCACATTTCCTTTTCCAGTGTGCTAGTGCGTGTTCCAGGTATATCTTGAAGAGTGTGGGCGACAGACAGCATCCTTGTTTTAACCCCTTATTGATGGAGAATCCTTTTGAGACCTTGTTTCCTATTTTTACTTGTGATTTACTGTTTTCACAAAGCTTTTGTACTGCTTTTATTAGGGCCGCATTTATATTTGTTCTTTCCAAGGCATCCCATAGTTTTGTTTGAGGTACGCTGTCATATGCTTTTTTAAGGTCAACATACAAAAGGTGGAGTTCTTGATTTTTGGCGGTTTTCTTATCAATTATTTGCGAAATCGTAAATAAATGATCAATAGTCGACCTTCCCGCTCTAAAGCCTGCCTGTTCTTCTGCCTCCATGTTCCAATATTCCTGTTCGATTTTATTATTTATGATTTTTCCATGAATTCTGGATATTGTACACAGCACTGTAAGTCCCCGGTAGTTGTCGCAATTTTCTCTGTCCCCTTTTTTATATACGGTAGTCATATAAGATGTTTTCCACTCTTAGGGTAGCGCTTCACCATTTATACACTTTTGGAAAAGCATTTGCAGATGAGAAAAAAGTTTTTCAGTGCCATTTTTAATTAACTCTGGTGCTATTTGACCCGGGCCTGGAGATTTTCGATTCTTTAGTGACTGACAAACGTCTTTTACTTCTTTAATTGTAATTCTAAGCGGAGATGTGAAGATGTTCAGCTTTGTAAAATGAAATTATTACAAAAAATATCTGTTTATCCCAAGTTTCTCCTAAAAATATTAGATTCCACAGTAAAACAATTAATAAAATTGACATAATTTAAATTCTTCATTATTTTTTCGAGCAAATTTCAACTGTTTTCAATGTTTAATAACTGAACGAAATTTATGAAATTTGAAGCGAAGTCTCCTTTTAGGCGTTATTTCCAAATGTTACTACACTGAATGCAAGGTGGTTGAACTATGTAGTTATATATTTGAAAAAAATGGCTGTTATAACCGGGGTTAGGCCGTTGTTTAGTTCTGCTTGTGATTGTTTTGATGTTTCAAATAAAGACCCGGTTGCTCTAAAGAGTCAATATTACATAGTAAAACATTAGTTATTAAGAAAAATAGACTATATATATGCATATATGTAGCTTAAACGATGTCATATATACGTAGGCCTATCTTATACACACTAAAAAAATTATTAGTTTTTTACATTTCCAAATTTATTTTGTTAACTTTATATGTACCTGTACGAACACTAAGTAAATCGTTAAAATGTTTATGTTACTTCAATATACTGTTTTTAATTTCACTGTCCCTCAATAAATGATGTATATTCCCATAATACGTTGTATTATTTAAACCTCCCAAATATATAAACTAGTTTGTTATTTGAGTAATGGATAACAAATTCAAACCAAAAACTAATTTTTTCATTTATCTACGAATTTTATTCACTATGAAACAATAAGTAAATCGTACGTGAATATAGAAAAAGATTTGTGTTGTAAAACCCTGTGGTACTTTATGCAACTACTTACCAGTATCACAAAACTGGTGTGAAGTTACGTATTTCAAACTTCATCAAGTTACTTGAAAGATAATAGTGAGCATAGAGTGAATAGTGAACATAGAGAATATTTCTCTAAAGCTAAAACTTTTAATCCATATAAAATGCGCTAGCTATGTCATTCGGAGTAAACGCTTCATTGTCAAAATATTGTTCACAATTTGTAGACAAAAGCTTGTAAAAACTAAAAAAACAAACTTAAAAATGACAAATAAAATAAAATTCCAATATACAGAGGAAAACCAAGAGTCACAAAATTATAGGTAAGTCGTATAAGAGTCCATAGCAAAAATTAAACCAGTATGCAGCATGTCCGGAATTAAATAATGTCGTTTACAGAGTAAAAGACACTTTCCAGTAAATATGCTCTCAATTTATTGCGGAATGCAGGAAAAGATGATATAGATTTTTTGCATTGTAAAATAATGAGCCCTTAACTAATTCTGAGCGTGGAGTGAGCACTGCTGTTTGGTCCGAGTAAATATCTAACAACTCTCTTTTATAGTTTGAAGATTCGCTCAAATTGAGTCGCACTACACTTACCACAGAAGAGAAGGGTATATCGGAGATGCGACTCAACAAGGGTATTGTTTTAGACAAACACTTCTATCTGAAATCAATTATCAGTTTTATTTTTTTTTTGAAGTCTTACATCAATGTCAAATAATTAAATAAACTGAAACTGTTTATTAAACAAAAAAAAACAAATGATCCTCCCACCTTTGAGTTAATTTTTAACTCAAAAAATTAATAATTCAATACAAACAAACACAAAGGAAATAATTTCTCTTTTATCAATAACAAAATTAATCATTTACTTCACTTTTCTTCACATTTAACTCCTTTTCCAATATTTCTATGAAGAACCATCTGTTCATTAGGCGACTGTTCCTCCAATTGATAAATTCGTTGCAATGGCCGAATACATTCTCCATTCGCAGTTTTCAGTAGTATTTCTCCGTCTTTTCCAGGTATTATTTCAATGACTTTAGCTATAGGCCAATCTAAACGTTTCTGATCATCATTACCAACGAGAACAATTTCACCTAGTTGTACCTTGAATTTATAATTTGCTTGTGGTTGTCTTCGTGATAATTGACCAAGATATTCAACTCGAAAACGTTGACATAAATTATTTCGTAACTCTTGCCGATATTTAAACCTCTTTTTACAATCCATTGTTTCAATACAATCCAAATCAGGCACTTCTGTACCTTTTGCTTCCATTAAGAACATCGCTGGGGATAACGATCTTGGTTCATTAATATCATCTGAATGGTAAGTTATTGGTCTCGAATTAATTATCGCTTCACAATCACATAGAGCAGTACACATCTATTCATAAGTCAAACTTGATCCCTTGAGCACTTTACGAAGTAATTCTTTCATTACAGGTATCAATCTTTTCCACCAACCACCCCTCCATGCAGCTGATGGAGGATTAAAGTACCATTATATCTTTTCAACTAAACTGTAATTTTTTATCCCAATTAATTTTGAGTAAACAATTCTTTGTACTAATATTTGTACCATTATCATTAAAAATTATAGCAGACCGACGTTTGCGTGCAATAAAATGTCTTAATCCCTCTAGGAAAGCATCGGTAGATACTGAGGTTACTAGTTCCATATGCACAGCCCGATAAACAGCACAAGTGAATAAACATATCCAACTCCAACATATATAATAATACATTTATTTATTACTGTTCTAACCAATTTTCTCCCTTGATGAATCCAAAATTTTTCTCTGATTATATTTAACACTGTTTGTACACCTGCCTGTTGTAGTTTTTCATTATAATGTTTCATTATACTCTAAATATACTATACTTATTGGTTCAAGAAAATCAGACTTATCATTTCCACTAGATATTAGTGTCTTTGTTCTTATTAACCCATTCTCGTCTATATACGGCCTAAAATCTTTGATTCGAGGATCTTGATTTCCAGAAAATTCTTTAGCAGAAAGTTCTCCTTGTTTCAATATTGACTTGAGCGTTATGAATTAATCTTTTCATCCAACCAAATATTCATTCATTCAAATAACATTATTTAAATCATCTACAGATTTATTTTTAGTTGCTGATTTCTTCAATTAACTATTTATTTCTTCATTAATAAATAATATTCGCTTACAGGCCATTTTTCAGAGTTATAATAGTTATAATAAGGTGGCAATATGTAATTCCAATTTCAAGGAATTGTCCACATTCTGTAAGAAATTTACAGGATCAACTACGTCAATGGTGGTGTTATTTAATAAAAAAGGCTGCAATGTATTTCAATATATGATAAAATTTTGGTTTCATAAACGTTACAACAAAGAATATTACAATCGAATAGATGTGATTAGATCACTAGAAATTGTCCTATGAAATGCCGTGAGATAAAGGTTGCTTAAAGAGAAACTAGTCACTGATGTCCAGATAGGCGGTGTCGTTTATAAACAGAAGTAACAAAATAGGACCTAGCACTGAACCTTAGGACACTCCACATTCTATTAGTTTGCAAGGTATGACTTGAATCATGCGTTAGGTTTTACCTTAAAACCTAGTACTGTAATTTGTTGATTGAAATATTATCATTAACACAATCCAAAGCCTTAGAAAAATCACAAAAAGTTGTTGCAGTGGAGTGATGGCTGTTTAGGCTAAAGTACACATTATTAAGGAGAGAGAATATAGCGTCATTTTGTCCATCAGTTCCAGATCAGTATTTATTATTGATGTCATTAATTGTACTACGAAGCTCTGCTAAAACTACGGGCATAAAGAAAAAACTGTGTAAGCTAGCATCATCAGAAAACATCATGAGATGGAGTTATAGAATTTAATAAATTGTTACATTCACAAATTGATTATTGAGGTTATCAGGTGAAGTAGAGATTATGCCCGATGAAGAAGCCTTATTTCTTAGATCATTCACAATGGACCATGTTAGGAAAATTGGCGAGTCGCTAATAATAAATATCTTTGGCAGCTTCTATTGTCTTATGATAAATTTTGGACCAGAGTTGCTAATTTTTAATACGCCCGAGAAGAAGAGAATTGGAGACCAGATTAGTATTTTTATGAATCTAGAAATCTAGTCCATATCACCAGAGAGCATGTTCCAGTCAGTTGTTCGACAACAGTGCTTGAAGTTTTGGAAAAGCTACGGCCTAATTTGGTTAACACTTCTTCATGATCGGAGAGACCTGAATTAAAGACAGTACAGTCTGTGGATTCTTGATCACACGATGATACGAAATAGTCTATAGTACTAGAACTGGTGTTAGTTTATACAAAAACTTTATTTGGCATCGGTTACAAAGGGCGTTCTATTTTTTGAACTGTCATGTCATACAGAAGGTTTATGGTAACAAAAGGAGTAGTTATTTCTGCAATATTTCATAAATTACTGAAAAAAAGTCAACTTGTTTATAACATCGATGTACCATTGATGAAACATTGTTTCCATTTTAAGGATTCGTTGAATTCTGGTTTTACATGCCCAATAAACCGGGAAAATATGGCATAAAGTTGATGACGTTGGCAGATGCTTTGATAAAGACTTAAAGAAAAGTCGAAACGTCAAAATTAATTTTTCTTTTAAACACTATCAGAAAAAAACTGATTTTGGAGCAGAAGAGACCTAAAATCAAGAACATTTAGATACATTTATATATACAGGCAAAGGGTCGGATGGCAAAGATCTAACCGATAGCGAGAAAAAACTTTTGATACCTACTCTAGCTCTGTGTCTGTGTCAAAACCAAGAAATATAACAGCAGACAGCAGTAGATGAACTAATTAAAAGAGGCCTTACATACGTGGGTTCAATGAAAAAGAATAAGTGCGAGCTGTCCCCCGAATTCGCCCAAACAAAAGGAAGACCACTGAATGATGCTTTATATGGCTTTCCCTGGACGGTGAAACTACGCTTTATTCTTATAGAAGGATAACAATTTACTGTAAATGACCAGAACTGACTGACTAAAAAATGTGTGAGAAAATACTTTCATATTAATGTAAAATGCTGATGAGGTCCTCGCACTGTGATTTCGTGGAAACAGCAACTCATCGGTTTCTGTGGGAATAGTCGAGATAATTCTTCGTAAATTCAACATTCGCAGCTAGCGAGGAAGTTGAACCGTAGAATGGTCCACCTGAGAAGAATTCTCTTCGGCAGGGTTGTAAAATATCGATAACCATTTCTTGTAAATGCAAAATACAAGACTAAATGTTAACTTAGGTTGGTTTTCTATGAATTTGTTTTTTAGAGGTTGAAGGTTGTCGAGCTCTATTTCTTCTAGATGGAAGTCGGAGTTTGTCGGAGTATTGTGTGCTATTACTTAACATCCTGAAGGTATTTACAGTACCAGTTGTCAAATACTTGATTCGGGTATTTCAAATTTGCTGTATCGTGGGCTGGAATGATGTACAACCAATGGAAGTTGTTTAATCGCTTTAGAAGTGGCTTCGATACTCGAATTTTGGTTTTCTCACAGGCTGAAGTGCGTTTCGTTTCCAGTAAACTTATTTCACCAGACCTTCCTTCTTGAATTTCTTGCAGATCTATTCTCAGGCAGACGTACTGCTGAGGAAGAATCTCTTTGCATGGTTTCTAGTAAATAGATGATAATAATCAAAAGCTTTGGGGTATGCTATTGGAATATTTAAAATGTATGTAATTCTGTTATTATATGAATAACAATCAATTTTAATCAATTTGTCGTAAAGTAAAATTTTGTCCATAGCCATCTTAATATATACACAATGTTCGTCGTTTGCTTGTTTGTTAACAAGATATTGAATAAATTTAATTTTTTTTTCCAAAATCTGTTCGTTATTTCTTATTTGTCTAACAGTTTTATTGAATTTATCAATGAGTGAGACAAACAATCAATTTTGATTTTTTATATTACTAAATAAATTATTCTGATTATTTTGTAGTTCTTTGATGAGGGTTTCAAATCTTTCTTCATCGTTCGAATCTAAGTTTCCGGTGATAGATTTATAAATTGATCCTAGGCCATTTATAAGTCCTCTTTTTGTTCTAGAGGGCTGGGATAATATTTCTATTAATTTATGTTCAATCTTTGCTTCTATGAAGTCTAGCAATTTACAATAATTTAATACATCATTAGTATAATATTTGTTTTGGTAATGTCTAAGTGCATAGTTATACATTTTAATTTTTACAGTTCCTAATTTGAGGGGTTGTCAACTGGATTTCTAATTGTTATTTTATCCTGGAGTTCCATAGTTCCAGAAAATCTGAAATAATAGAATTCTGTGTTTCAAATTATCGTCCTATTACTAAGTTTTGAAAATTTAGTAGAATCTTGTATATAATTTTTATCTTAATTTTTGGATTCAAAGGTCTTTTTCCGGGGCGTTTTAAATTGTCCATAAGTACCTTATCCTTATTTTCGGTAGAAGCTGTTTTTTGTGCAGGACTGACAGTTTTTAATTTTGTTGGTAATGTGTATTTGTTAGTGTGTTTTTGACGTATGTGTTTTCTGATATACACTTTCTGAGAGAGCATAAATATTTCTGGTTTGTCCCGGTTCTTATTAAGCTATCGATTCTCATGTCTTATGTGTTCAACTAGAGTTGAATGAAATCTATCTATTTGCCCATTATTTTGAAATGAAATGAATGAACTTGAATTTTGTGAAGGCTCAATTGTTCTGATAACAGCAAATTTTTGAATTCAATACCCTTATCGGCTATTATTTGTTTGGGAATACTGTGGTGAGAAAAGAATTTGATAAGATTGTTCAGTACTTCTGATCCGGAAGCAAAATTTATGTGATACGCTTAGGCGTATTTGGAAAAGCGGTCGGAGTAATATTGAATTCCATGTACACTGGGTTTCGATCATATTTACTCTGGCAAGTTTGACATTCGTTTATAAATGTTTGTATGGATTCTTTTAGGTTAGGCCAATCATATTTTTCTTTTAATCTCAAATAGGTTTAATCTATTCCTCGCTGGTTGGTTTTACCTTCATGATAATTTTGTATAATAGTTTTGATTTCTTCAGGGTCTGTTACATCAATTTATTTTGAAATACAACGTGAAATATTGAAATATTTTTGTAACATTGTTGAAAACGGCTCGTACAATTCAGAGCTTTCGGAATAAACATAATATTGAATACCTGGTGGAATGGATTCTTTGATAATATTGATAACATCTTACTCCAGATTATTTTTTGATATTTGTATTGTGACTCGTTTCTTTTTCCCGAATAAGATTCTAATTTTAGTTTTTGCCGGAGAGTGTAAAACAGAACTAATTATTATTTGGTTCTGCCCAGTGTTAACTGCACATTTTGCGATGAGAATGCCTATAACCGGATTTTCTTCGGAATTAGAATGCATTGTAATAGATTCGTTATCGTTTTCGTTGTTTATCTCATCGTTGAGTTCATTTTGACGGTCAGTTGTTATCGCTGTATTGCATGGTCAGAATCATTGTTAGTTGAGTTCGTTGTCAGTGAAATTTCAGGATCTAGGTCAGTATCGGGATTTACTATCAAGGATATAGAGTCTAGGTCAGTGTTTTCGTCTTGAATTGTTTCTATCGGAGGTGCTCTTAGCTGATTTTCGATTGTAGTTGGTTATTGACACTTCGTTGTGATTGTGATGAAAATGTCACATCATCTAAATCACGATGTATTAATTTTAATTCTGGATAGTGCTTCTGCATTATTATTAAGTTTTCCACGTTTGTATCCAATTTTATAATCGAATTCGTCAAATTTGATTCGCCATCTAATGAGTTTGGAATTTGGGTCCTTTAGGGAAAAGAGTCATTGGAGCGGTTTGTTATCGCAAGCAATGGTAAATTTTCTGCCATATAAGTAAGGTCGAAAATATTTTGTGGCCCACACAATGGCCAATAGTTCTTTTTCCGTGGTATCGTAATTTCGTTCGGAATCGTTAAGTTTCCGTGATGCATAAGCGATTGGAAGATCTTTTCCGATAGGCCCTTGAGAAAGTACTGCTCCGAGGGCTACGTTACTGGCGTCTGTCGTCAGATTATATGGTTTTGTGAAGTTGGGATATTGGAGAATCGGATCGTTGGTCAGGACGTTTTTGCATGTCTCAAAGCATGATAGAAATTCGTCATTGTGTTCGATTTTTGTGCCCTTTTTTATCTATAGTATCCTAGCAGTCCTAGGAATCCTTTCATTTGTTATGTGGTCTTGGGTATAGGATAGATTTTAATGGCTTTTATTCCTCTTTCTTCTTTCCAACATGTTTCCTTAGGAATTCCGATTTGTCCAACTGGATTTTGAAATTTGATTCTCTGCTCTTACAGTAAAGTTGAGAAAACGATTATATCATCAAGTTCGACCAGGCATTTTTCGTTTTATATACTTTGCAGTATATTGTCTATAGCCTGCTAGGCTAGATCTAAGGTCGTAAAAATTTGGCATCTGCCTAATTTGTCTAATAAGTCTGTTATATTAGGTAGATGGTATTTGTCATCAATCGTTTTTTCGTTGCGGCGTCTATAGTCAATTACTACACGAAATTTGGCTTTTCTAAAAGCGTCTTGTTTTTTCGGAACTACTATGGGCGCATTCCAAGTTCGGTCGGATAATTTTGTGATCTAGAAATTTTTGAATTTGCTTATCTGCTTCGTTTTTCTAAACAAAAGGATATTTCGTCAGAAGTTCGTATTTCATGTTTAATTTTGTGGTGTACTTTCGTTGTAAAATATGTAATTTAATTGAAAATTATAAAGATTATTATTATCAAATTCTACAGGAAGTGGTTCTGAAAAACTTAATTTTACTGGATTTGTGGTAGCATTCAAGATTGTGGCGATAGCTTCTCCGTTTTTTGCAATTAATAAAGATTCTGTTATTTCAAAATTGTGAAATCTTTGATGAGAGATTATAATTTCATCATTTTTTACATTAGTTTTTATTTTAATAACTTTTTCCATTCTAGGTTCGATAGTAATAGTATTTATGTTTTTTTGAGTCGTGAAAAAGTTTAATTTTATTTAGTAGAGTGATTAACCATCCGCCAGAAAAGTCCAAGTTGGCTTTTAACAAATTTGAATTATCTAGGCTAATAAGCCCCTGGAACACACAATGAAATTTGAACACATAAAATTTGATATTCAAATTATCGGAATGGATGAAGATTTGTGCAAAAGGGATTAGAGTGCTGTATTTATGGGCAGACTCGTGAAAAACTGATTTAACAATAAATAGGTCATCAGTTAAATTTTCTGAAAAATATTGAAATGCAATTTCGGGATCTATGAAGGATCTTGTTGATCCAGAATCTATTAAGAGTTTAATATTATACTCAGGGAATATTACATAGGACAACTCGGTTTGTCTGATTTATGAGGCGTGTTGGGAAAATTTGTAGAATCTTGATCGTTTTGTTCCTCAAATTGATATTGCTATTGTTGGGGTGCATTGTCTTCAATATCGGCGTTGAACAGTTCTTCTGCTATGAAATTATTTTGTGGTCGAAAATTTCGGAAATGGTTTGGATTTGAAGGTCTTGGGTGTGAGTCCCTAGAAGATTAACTCATTGGTTGATTGTTCAGTGTATTTCTTGTGGAAATACTCATGGGTGTTGGGTTTGGTGAATCCGCTGTGGTTTGAAAGTTTGAGCATGATAGGACGAATGGGTAAAGGTTGAAATGGAAATGGTCTTTGTTCTCTAAAGAAATTATTGGTTGTATGAGCATTGAATCGAACGGAATGATGGTTATTTAAATTGTGTCGCTGCGTAAAAGGTTTATTCGAGTATTGTGGTTGCTTTATATTTGTTTTATAAGTATAATTCTGAAAATAATGTCCATTGTCTTCTTTTAATACACATTGTAAAGCTTCAGCTAAACTATTTGGTTTCATACTTCTAATAGTTGTCAAAGCTACATTATTATATAAATTTCTTTTTAATATTTTCATAATTTCATGAACATCTACATAACTATACAAAAGATTAAGAATATTCAAAACTGTTGTGGTTTTTCATTTAGTTGTTGTCTCATCATTACTAAATCTCTGTTAAGACAAGTTTCGTCTCTCTGGTCCGCGAAATTTCTAGTTAACTCATTCCAAGAAGATACTTTTTGTTTATTGACGACTAATTTTGCATTTCCAGTTAATTTTGATATCAGGCAGTTCAATAAATAAATATTTTGGAATCAATTTGGCGAGTCTAATGTATAAAAGGTATCAATGAATGATTTACGTACACTCAGATATCTGTTGAGGTCGTTTGGATTGCCATCGAATCTGGTACTCATTTTAAATATTCTGGTCAGAATTCGGCCATTATTAAGTTATTATTATCTCTACTTATTAAACTTGTGAGTCAGCTAAAGGTTTTAATTTTAAACTTTGAAATATATTTGTTAGATCGTCAACTTCAGATAGGATTGATTGTACTTACAGTTATAATAGGAGAAATATTTCAAACATTCCTATAGAGATATACTCCAATTCAGCAATTTTGTCTTCCTCAGATGAATATCTCGGCGAAATCGGACTATTTAGGTTCCAATTCCCTTCGTATGACTTCTTTACACTCGGGGTCGTTTAAGTGTTCGATACACTGGGCTTCCTGACGTTCTCTTGATCGATCTAAACTTCCACTAAAACAAAATAACTAGGTTCGTAGATTCGATATTCAATCTATCGTTAAAACGAAAATCGACGCGTTCGATACTTATCAATCCCGACTATCCTAGTGACTGCGCCACTTTCACATTATTAACTTCGAAAACACCTTAAAAATTCTATTTTACTCAAACTAAATATAGAATGATACCATTTACTGTAAATGACCACAACTGACTGACTAAAAAATGTGTGAGAAAATACTTTTATATTAATGTAAAATGCTGATGAGGTCCTCGCACTGTGATTTCGTGGAAATAGCAACTCATCGGTTTCTGTGGGAATGGTCGAAATAATTAGTGGGATTCTAAATATGGCGATGGTCAATGCATTTATCATACCTAAATGTTTTGCTGACAGCAAATTGGAACCAAGGTTCAACTTTGCACTTCAGTTAGTTGAACCTCACTTGAGAAACAGACTCGAAAATAAATTTATAGAAAACCTAATTGTTTCTAATTGCCTACTTGTTAATTGAAAAATTACATACTTATTTCATATTTCCTAATTTTAAAAATTGTAATTAAACTTCTTCATACCGTTTATTGTTAATTAAGGGGGATGGTGATTATATTTTCTGTTCACAAGGAAGCAAAGTAGAGAATACGCCATCTGGGTCTGACAGACCCACGTGTCACATACCGACATCCTGATGAACGTATCTCGTTACGGGTTAAGTATATTTTCTAAATTATACATTCGAACATATGAATTTTCAATGGATGATTACGTATGTCCATTTGGTGTGTTTGACGGAATAAATAATTATACAGTACTATCTGAAGGCTAGGGGTGGCTCATGCCCAATATAACATTACGTAACGTTTATAGGGCAATCTGAACAAGCTAAAGATAGCAAAAATACAATCGATTTTTCAACAAACTCTTTGTTTAACTCAATAAAATTTATGGTTTAGGAGATATGTAGATTTGTAAACACATTACATGGAAATGGACTTAATCACCCATTAAAAATTCATAATGTTCGAATGTACAATTTAGAAAATATACTCAAATATAAGCTCTGATTTCGCAGCATTGAAGGCCCATAACTCACAAAAGAGAGGTCATATGAGAAAATTTTTTCTCAAGTCCCGGATCGTCCTCTATATAGCGCAGTTGACTATAATGTCCCTAGACATAAAAATGTTTTTCGGGACACTTTCGACTTCTAATAAACGACAACGGAAACAACACCATGTTAATATGTTTTATTGCAATTTGGAAGTCGCTGATTGTGTGGGAAGTGTCGAGGAGATTTAAGATTTTTCTTTTCAGATTGGTGAAGACTTTGACCTTAGTGTCTCTTAGGAGATATCTTGAAGTATCTAACACTGAGTGGGAATCATATAAAAATATAGAAATTCTTTTTCATTCTTATGTTATTGAAATAGATAGAATTGGTTTGATGGGTTGAACTTGGCCGTGCGTTTTTCTAGCTTTGGACCTACTAACGGCACACTAATTTCTTGCACAGCTTTGATTCCATGATTCTAAGTTTTAGTTGGACAAACTATTCCATATGAAATTTTTGATTTATAGTGAAAATTCTCTATTGTCATTGTCTGGGTGCAATTTTCCATATTTGGAATTTGTCATTGAAATCTTAAAGGTTTCATTAATTTAATGTACTCCAACAGATGAACATTTCTTTCCATTTGCTGTTTGCTTAGTAATGTGCAGGTGGTAGGATTAATGTGTGGTCATCATTAGGAATTAGTTAGACACGAAATGTAGGTTAAGAGGGTGGATAAAGTTTCCATTTCATCTAAAGTGAAGAATTCAATTCAGTTGAGATCTAGCTGGGATAAAGTTAGAACTCGAATTAGCTTCAATAAGAATTTGTTAACGGTTTGGAGTTTAGGTTAGTAAGTTAGGTAAGAATTATTATACGATTGAGAAGATTAATAATTCTTATATCAATAGAATGTTGGAAACATATTTCTTCATTAAGATTGTCTTCTACTTCATTTAAACGATGATTACATTTAAATTTCAAGGGAGCTGAAGGTCCAAGGGCATTGGAATTTGTTTTTCAATTGTCAAATAGCTTTTTTGAATCGATGTGTGAGATATTTGCTAATAACCAGCTAAAGAGACTTCACGTACTTTGAGCAGATGTTCCAAGGATAAGGTCGTTTTGTATAGGTCTCTGTTTACGTTATGAAGTATTCACTTGGACTTTGAACATAGACAGATTTGAATTGACCTGTATTCTGGACATATAATCAGCTACATAGTTTTCTTTACCTCTACGGTATTTTATAACAAAATTGTATCTTCAGTTTCAGTCTCCATTGAACCATTCGGAATGTGAGGTCTTTAGAAGGATCTTACTTATTGTACAGTCTTTGGAATAGAAACTTTCCACATTTTCTCTATTCTTAGAGGATCGAATTTAATGCCTAAGAGAGTCCCAATGTGATCAAGCACAGTTTGCAACGATGTGAACCGAAAAGTAAAAGCTCCGTTGTTAAGAGCAAAAGGAATCCGTAAAAAGTCGTAGCGGCTTGAGAATGGAAAGCCAATTCCCATTTTCCAATAAGACAACTAACTATTTAACAATATAATGGATACAACATTCACACCAGCACGCATAATTACGCTGCCTGACACTAATTTCAGTAACCAATTAATCGTATTCAGACTAAATATCACCAAGGTGTCGTCTTCAGTCTGACGACGGTTATCGTAATCGAACTTGCCATTTTCGCATAGTCTTATCCTGTAAATCATATTCGTAGCTGAATGTAACATGCTTTAGATGCTGTGTAGATGACCAAAACGACATTGTCAAATCAACGGTAGAATCTAGAAATTGCATTATTGCAGTGAAGTTTCATGTGCAAAATGCCAAATTCAATACACGATCAAATAATATGAGCCGCTTTGAATATATTTGTTCTGGAAAGAGTTTTGAGAGCAATAAATTTGATTCTGGGTATGTTTATAATTTCGACGTTTGTTTGAATATAAAGAAATATATCACGTCACTGGAAACAAAGAAAATAATGAGCTCTTTCCATCAGATATATCGGTGATCTATCACCACTTAGACAAATAAATTTTCTCCCTTTTTGTTCGATTCAATTATTTTTTAGTATCAGGAACGTAACTAGTTGATTAATCTCTTTGAACCGGGCATTTTTGTGATGTGTTTGCTTATTTGCTGTTACCTAACTTCTTGAATAGCACAAACCCAATTCGATAATATTTCTCGAACTAAACAAACCTTTTAATAATATTTGTTTGGAGCTCCCACTACTATATTCAATTTGATTATGATGTAGTGGATTACAAATATTACAATTGGTAATTGTGATAGATAATCACAGAAATTGTGAGTACTATTTTATTTTATATATTTAAGGACGTAGGAGTCTATATGTGACAATAAAATGATCTTAAATGTTAATAATTCCTGTTGATTGGAATTGTATTTGAAATGGTTGAGCATTAAACTAAATGATACCTTGAGAATAAAAATAAAATCCAATAGATTTGTCATCCAACTTTGTCACCATTTACTATAGGTATTTGGAAAAGTTTAGTATATTTAAATAGAAGTAACAGAAAGTTTTTCATCCCAGCATGAGATCCAATGCTGAAGGAACGAATACTGGAATGGCCTTCTCTTACGAGTATTTCATACTATTTTCTCTGATCTTGTATTAACATTATTTATTTATTGTTATGTAAATTGTTGGAAATTTAATTTACTAGCTCTGTAAAATGAAAGAAAATTATAAAAAAGAATATATATCATGGCTACATTTATTTTTTCTAAAAATTCATTATAATTTATTGTGAATAATATCTTGAAATTGAAATAACCTCACACATTACCGAATAATGCATCATCCAGACATCAAATGTTATTTAAGAACACTAACCCTGTACTGAAAATTACAAAAATCGTTTGAGAATAGAGTCGATTCTCACACGAAAATGCGTGCAAGAATAAGGTTGTTCTATTACCGAAACAGACAAAATAAATAACTCATGTATGTATAAGAGTTTACTCCATTAAATTTAAATTCAAGGATGAATTAGAAGTCATAAGAAATGAAAGAGGAAGTGTTTAAGTGAAAGGAAGTGAAAATAACGTAATTCAATATATAAAATAAAAATCTCTATCATACTGAATAGAATAAACTGTCAGTGTAGGGAAAACTGTGAAAAACTATCACATTTATATGTATAACTTAACGATAACTTAACGTTTGGCTCCTATCTTTAGAGCATTTTCGAAAGAATCATTAATATGTGATGATTAAAATATTTATAGAATAGATAAAACATATTAGTAGATATCTTGAAATCATTATTAAAAACATAGTAATAAAATCAGTGTATTTATCTCGAAATTTCAACAAAACCATATTTTACCAGGTTGATTGAAATAAGCTAATTGATCAAATTATGGTAAACTTGGCTGAGGTTTTTTATATCTTGCCTATCATTCACAGAACATTTATCTTGTTTTATGTGTATCATTTCTTTGATTAATAATTTTTGGTAGTTCGTGTCTTGAGCTTAAATTTCAAATTCTAATAAAACTCCAATAATTTAATTGATAACTGCTATGTATCTGAGATGTAAGGTCTAAGGAAGAATTAATTTTTCTTATTATAACAAAGTTCTACTTGGATTTTATTTTTATTTTGATATTCAGAATGAAGGTGATCTATTGATCAAAATAAATACGCAAATTGCCATATATATGTTAGGGTTTTAATTGTGAAACATAATATGTAAAATTCTTGCTGACTTTGCTTTTGCCCTGAGTCTAGGTGATGTATAAGTTATCTGTGTGAAATTTGGAGATGATTGGATATTTGGAGGTTGCACACTTTGAAAATTTTTGGGTAAGTATTTACAAAATACAAATTTTCAATTTAAATTGATTTTATTGCTGAAATTATAAATCACAAGCTTAAGATAATGATTGATATAAACAATAAGATAGTCCTTTAGTAAAAAAATCACATATTGTATCAATTTTTCAACTATGTACGATGCAATAGCCTTTTTAGTTCGTTTAGTGACGGCTTTTCTGTGATGTTCGACGATCCTCAATAAGAATTGTTTTTGTTGTTTGTCTCTTGCTGATTCATTGAACTGTTTTATTAATGCAATGCCCCTCTCTGCATCAACATGATTTCGTAGAGGTTCCATACAGGATTCTGTGATATCGGTAATTCCAAACATTTCAAAGAAAAGTTTTGTTTTTTTAGTAACAAAGTCACTGATGTCCTTCCCTTCAAAATCGAAGGTTTTGCTTTCTAATCTTTTTGTTCCTTTTTTCTTTGCAGGTTTTTCGTCTAAATTCGAGAACATTTTTTAGGAATTGCTCGTTGTTTTTTTGTTACTGGAGCCAAAAACTCACTGTCCTTTTTCATCTTCGGATGATGACGCAGATGAGAATTCAACTGCTACTGTCTTATTCATCTCAACTATAGATTGAAAGTGTTTGCTTTTGTATAACTCTTGTTTTTCTTTTTTTAAAGTTTTAGTTTTAGCTTTAGCGGCAAAAACCTTATCAACACCACTCATTGATGAACTCATGCGATCTTCTCTTTGAGACATGAGAAAGTTTTTATCTTCTTGTGATACTTCAGTCATACCCATTACATTTTGGCGGGAAATGTCAAACAATTCGACCAGATCACCTTTCCACATCTCGCGTTTTAACTTAGCCTTATCCGTGTTTCTTGATTTTTCTTTGTCGAGATTTTGATATTCTTTGTACAGTTTCTGTATTCTGATACGAATGTTTTATTCAGTTTTAACAGATATATTTTTTCTTTCTTCCAAACTACTTGAAGTTTAGTACTGGTGGATTTAGCTGCTTCCGAAAGTGTTTCGTTCAGTTCCTTATGATGTTGAATGAATACAAAGAGTACTTGTTCCTTTGAAGGAAGCCGAGCTCCTAAAAACTCACTACTAGGCACTTTTTCTAACAGCCAACCCCCTTTTTTTGGTTGCCATTTTATATATTAATTACCTGAAACACAAGAAAACAAAGTCCATTAGAACTTAGTGTTTCCGATATAACTCAAAATTAGAAATACGCAAAACAAGTTAAAAACTGTTCATGTTCAAAGTGTGCAACCTCCAAATGATGTCCGATCGTCCTGAAACTCGAGACAGTCAACGTTTGCATCACTTGGACGCAGAGCAAGAGCAAAGTCATTTGAAATTCAAACTTTTGGAAATTTGAAACACTCTAATATATATATTTGCATCTAAATATTCTTGATTTTAGGTCTTTTCTGTTTTAAAATTAGTTATTTTAATAATTTTTGGAAGAAATATGGAATTTGACGTTTCGACTTTTCTTTAAGTCTTTATCAAAATATGTAATAATATATCGAGAGGTCTAGGAAGTGGGAAGCTAGAGCTTTTTTTGATGGAGTTGGACAAAATTCGTTATGTTTGTTTTTTTATCACGATTTTGAATTTGCAAATGTTTAATTTGTATAATACTATTTATGCTATTCGGGACTTGTTTGTTTTTCATTTACTGGCATTAGTCGAAGTGTTCAAGAATTTTATAGTAATAAAGTGTTATATAATTTAATTGGAGAAGTATTCGCTGTAAATTCCCTTGACTGTTTTTTAGCTTGAATTTTGGAAATATTCTCTTATATAACCAACTTTCTGTAGTTATGCATGGTATAACGTAGTTAACGATTTAATCAGGATTTTGTGAAAAGTTGTTCTACTGAATGTAATTTTTTTCTCAATTGGCATATTAACAAGCAAATTTTTCGATACCGGTAAAAAGAATATCCAAAGTAATATAACTATTCGAAAAGAGTGAATATATGGTATTTTCGGGAACAGTATTATTGGAACGTTATTCGAATTATCTAACTAGTGAGTTTTCCTTGAATTTCCCTCAAAAAATAAAATAACTCACAATAACAACTACATAGCTCGTAAAGTCAAATTGATATGGATTGTAACAATTTTTGTATATATATTCATTAAACTGTAACAAGATGGTTATCTATAATATAATTTTAGTGAAGTTAGGCGTCAAACAAAATATTTCCCAATAGATATACCCAATAGAGTGACCACTTCAATCGCCCGAATCAGTTCTTTCCAAATTTTCATTATGTGGGCATATGAAATACATTTTTGTATATCAAAGCTTCGAAATTTAGTATGTTTAAATTGATGAATGAAAACTACCTATATAGAGGTGCGTACTTGCATGGTTTAAGAAAAAAATAGTTTTGTATAACTTATAATAACTTTTAGAATAATTTTTTTTAATTCTTTGATCAATATTTATACAAAAAAAATTATTAAAAATCAAAAACTTTGGGCCGCCTTATTGCATGACGTAAAAAGAGATAAGTAAATAAATAAATAAATAAATAAAATAATGAATATATGATGCAAAGTAAATAAGACAGTTATTATCTCGGTAATTTTGAAATAAGAGTTATCATTAAACATAGATTAATCTGAAAAATGGTATATAAATCGTGTTGTACTCCAGGATTTGAAAATACTACGACTAAAACAGTTGATGTCAAGAAATTCCAATCTACAATAAAAATGAAAATGAAAGTGTTTGACGATCGTGCAAGATGTAATTATTTCTGTTGCCAGGATCATTTTAATGTTAGTAAAATTCAATTTCATATTATTTCAATATTTTATAGTAATTAAGTTTATTATTTTTTTAATTTTCAACGTGATAATGTAATAATGTAAGGACATAACCTATAACAGGGTTTAATCACTTTATTTTTATATATAGAAAAATAAATAAAAACCGTATTATAATATCACACGGTACGTTGTAATTACTCAATATTTTTATTAAATCTATGACACCAATGAGAAACATTTCCTTATGTAGTTGAGAATTTGAAATTTTTCTGATTTTCTGTTAAATATTTAGATATTATTTTTTCACTTTTAATTGAATATTCCACTCTCTGACATTATTTTATATCAAAATCTTGAAAAATGAACAAAAAATAATTATCCTTCAAAAATTCAAATACCTTATGCATTGCCGAAATGTTAGAAAACCAAAATTTTTATCTCTGTTTGATAATAATGTTTACCGTTTCAAAAATTCAATAAAATTAGTTTTACAGGTTTGAATGTGAATTAATTAAGTACTGACAGGAAAGAAGTATTCATTCCAAGAACCTTTAAAATAGGTTATCATTCAACCCCTATTAAAATTTAAAAGATATTTTGTTG
Source organism: Diorhabda elongata (assembly GCA_026230145.1). NCBI lineage: Eukaryota > Metazoa > Arthropoda > Insecta > Coleoptera > Chrysomelidae > Diorhabda > Diorhabda elongata. Next base: position 42,428,260 of record CM047926.1, read on the forward strand.
TATTGGAGATTTGATGTTATTTAAATCCAAATACTCCAGACGATGGCTTTAAAATAGCATATTTATAAATAATAAAATGAAATATTTTGTTTTGCAGCAATAAAGAATATCAAAACAGTTATCCACTTTTTAAATAATTATTGTATTCTTCAGGTTATATAATCGATAATCTAATCCACTCTTCTCTTGTAAAAAAAATTGTAATAATAATATCAATTCTTTCTTCTTTCTTAAATATATATATATATATATATATATATATATCCTGAATATTTGTACTGAACGATACGATTATACTGTTCTTCATAAAAGCTTTTTATAAACTTTTATACCTTTCGTAACTGTTTTCTCTTTTTGGAATAAAGGAAGAACGCAACAAAAAGAAATAATCACTTTAATCTTTCTAAATGGAAACAATAGGTGAAACTTCGTTCCTTCTGAGACCAGTATATTTTCTACTCCTGTTAAATATCTTTCAACCGTCGAGAAACATACACGCACCATGCATTTAATAATCCACTTAAAAGGTTCCATCAGATGCGTACCTGACTAAAATAGGACAAATGTTTTCAACAATTTTTGCTACTGAAAAATATATGATTGAGATAATAATATTCTTACGAGTAATTGTTGATTTGTATATACAGAAGAGTGCGATAAATATTGAATTCGTTTATTGGTATTGAATACAAAAGTTCAAATCAGCCGTGTCACCTAGGAAAATGTATTAAATTGGAGGAAATACATAGTTAATTATTAGTAGAGGTGTGTAAACGGCTACTTGCCTGCTGAAAAATGGATCTTACGTAGGAAAAAAATTTTGATAAAAAGGAGAAATGCAGTACGACAATATTTGGCATTTAAGCCCATAAAATGGTTTTTCCAAGGTCTCCAGGAACTTGCTGAACGTTGTGTTTTTTTTTGATTATCTAATCAAAATAATGTAGTGTGTCGTATCAAAATATTTTTTATGAATCACCCTCTATATAATAATAAATTATCGTCAGTCACGAAGGCTTCAAACTTAGTCATTGTCACTCTAGACACACTCCATTGGGCTTGCAGTCAAACGCCAAATTGGACTGCTTTTCCTGAAAACATAGCTTTCAAGGAAACTTTGCATGCCCACGCTATTCACGTAATTTTTTCCAATAAAAGCCACAGTTTCTAATTATTACGTTTCATAAAAGCCGTGTATGGCTAGTAATTCTTCTACTAGTAAGTGCAACAAAATTTCGAAAATTCATGTCACTACTGATTAACTACACTGTAATGATGACCATACGTTATAGTTTTTCCAAGAAGTCGGTGTAGTCACCTAGGTCGCCAGATTTAAATCCCATCGAACATACGTGGAATATGATGGAAAGAAGACTAATTAATTTACACAACGTACAGCAGACTCTGAGGCAGGTGTTGCAGGTTATTGGAGTTATTTGGATTAATCTGCCAAAAGCAGAAAATTGTCAACTATGGTTGATTCACAACATCACTATTTTCGACATAAATTTGTATCAATTATTGATAATTTTCTATATATTCTTGATCTAGAAACTAATTGCCGAACTATGTATTTTTATTCTAGTAACTCAAAAAGTACATTTTGCATTTATTGATTTAAGAACTGCATTCGACTCAATAGATGAAAAATTATATGGGATAGTAGGAGGTGAATAGTGATTCCCAAAAAAATAATAGAGATAACAAAATATAGGACAGATGGTATAAGCAGACAAATATATTTATATAGTGGCAAATACCTTTAAAAAAATGGAAAAAGAAGTAGACGCATGAATAACGATAATAGAAGACCTGAGAAAAGAATATCAAAAAATGCTAAGTGATGTTAGTAAATCAAAAGAGAGAGAGATTTAATAATTGAAAGACCAAGAATAGATGGCGTGACGACATTTGAAAATCTGGGAAATATTTTCACGGAAGACGGAAAAATAGATACAGCGAATGAAGAAGAGAACAAGAAAAGCCAATCAAACATACAATATTCTAAATGAGACGATATTCGGGAAAAAATAAATAGGTGTAGATATAAAAATGAAGGTATATAACACTGGGTTAAGATCAAAAAGACACAGAGTAATACAATAACAAAAGCAATGGAACATATAGGAAAATCAGAAGAAAAAAATTGAAGAAATGGGGTAATTATAGAAAAACTCGAACATGAACCAATAGGAAATATAATAGTTGTAAAATGTTCAAACTAGTACGGACACTTGAAAAGAAGAACATCACAAAGCTTAGTAAAAAGAGTGACAGAAGCAGAAAGACGAAAAAAGAAGGAAGGGAAACCCCAAGAAAACTTGACTACAATAAATAGCACAGATCCTAAATAATTCTAGAGAGGAAGATTAAGAAGTAGCATTATATTGTACTAAATCAATCCTAATCAGAAATTGTTACTATTGGGATAAATAAACAGAAAACCAGAACAAAATAATTATCTTTAGAGAAGCTACGCCGCTGTTTCTTATCAGATATTTAATAAACGTGATAAAACTTTGCAATATGCCACTGAAGTCCTAACCTCCCCTTATACATCATTCGAAACTGACAAAATAATAACACTCTACTACCTCATCTACCCAGGATTTATAGGTAATATTGTCGAAGGGGATATACCAGGATGTTTTACCAAGCATACCAGGTTTAGTTTTTTTTTTTAATATTGGTAATTACTCAATTGGAATAATGTAATGAAATAGAATTAATCAATGTTATCAACTAGTGGGGTAGTTATTATTATTCTCATGCGCAGAAAAATAGTGGCAACGATTCACATAGGTATGTGATTTCAAAAGAGTACATTGCATCTATTTCTGCTAGTTCTTGTCCTGCTACTATAGCAAAAGTTAGCCACGGAGTCGTTGTATTACAATATTATAGTGCTGATTTGGACTAGCTTGATCGATTGATCAAATAAGGAATTCGATATAATTTGTAATTGAAAGAAATTGTGACGTGTATAGCCGATGACCTATCCATTCGATATTTTGACTGTTCAAAAAGTTTTGGTTTGAACTGATGTGTGAGAGCTTGCATTATCATTGCATACGAAATGTCCCGTTTTACGTTGCTCTAATGGAACGGTGGCAACGTGTTTAGTAATTTCGAATAACAGGCCACCATTTTGCTTCGTGCGCGAACAACTTCTGTTGGATTTATCTAGGAAGACCCATACAGTCGATTGTTGTTTATTTTCGGGTTAATATAGATATATTCATGATTCGTCGCCTGTCCTGATCTCGATATACGTCTTTGAAAAACAGCGATTAAATTCTTTCAGCAATTTCTTTGCACCAATAGATACGTCCTTTTTTCAGCGTTAGTCAAATTATTAGGGGAGTGGAACTAATTCCCAAGTATGCCTCAATCTCGCGATATGGTTTTCTAGAACAACAGCTGATTTTGGACGACCTTAATGAAATTTATTCTGTAGCAAAGTATGACTACAATTGAATTCGGAAAACCAGAGAAACAGGGTGGCTCGAGATGGTGTGCTTAATCATTTATAGTAGAAGCGAGCTGACGGCACAATGCTGATTGTTTAATCGACGTCGAAATTCATAGAAAACCTTCGCTATTTAATTCCTTTTTTTTATTGTGATAAATGTTTCAAATATCAGTAACAACTCAAATAACACTCGTAAGACAATACGTTCTGAGTACATTCGCCATTAGAAATGTAAAACTTCATAGTGGCAATGTTAGATTTGTCACATCAGTGTTACCAAAAGTAGAAACTTGAGTTGCAGCTCTCCTAAGTTTAAGGAAAGCTATTTCCATGGCAGGTTATAGAGTCTTTTGATGATAATAAGATATCATAGATATTTGTGATAAAAAGGATTGGTTGAGCTGGTTAAAAATTTCTCCTAAAACGATAAGATATGAGATTGCGGATTACAGGATTTCTTGTATTCGATAATTCAGAGACAGAGTACGAGATAATATGGGCACCGAAACAGATAGTTCTTTGTTATGATTAACTTTTTCTAGCAGCAGTTGTAGACGATAGCTCTGTGGTCAAATTAATATCCAATATTTGTATATGTGTAGTGTGATCTACACCCCAAATTTTTGATACGAGTTACCTGAGTCGGTTAATTGCAATTTGGCATTTTTTCTTCAATGTTAGAATATGCTGCTACCCATGTTAATATTTGATGGAAATTTACTTTTTTCACATACTCTACCTTTTCCTTACTTAAATGAAGTTGAAGTTGAATTGTTCTTAAGAAACATATCATTTTGTTTCTGATGTATTGAAACGCCACTAACTTGTTTTTGACTAATAACCTATTGTGGCTATTGTTTGTCAGATGTTATGTGTTATAGAAGTATTTTTTGCTCTGAAATAAATAACCTTGTCATCTCCGTATACTTTGCATTTCACTGGTAATTTGCAGTTTGCACTAATCGAATTTATCGCTATGACAAATAATAAGCTCAGATTTTCACAATAGGAATTAGGAATATACTCCATCTAGTCGCACTTAATACTGTCGATCTTCTAGGAAGTCGTAGAGTGTTTTAATTATTGAATATTCTTACAAGTCTTACAAATGTGACAAAATATTTCGATACAGTGTTGTTTTATTGCAAAAGCCTCATGAATTACTGATTAAAACATTATTTAATGTGGATCGGTTTTTACGAAGTCCGAACTGTGATTATTGTATATATCTACTAAATATTCTTTAGTTTGGTTGTTTAAATTTCTCAGAAAAATAAAAGGAATTGTCAGGGCCTACACAGGAGTTTTTAGAGTATTGTAATGAATTTTCGAGTTCGTCAATGGTTAATGCGATGTTTAAATTGTTCTATTGCTGAATACTGCTTCTGTTTATTGCCTACTGCCTCTAGAGTAATTAGAGTTTTTTGGTAGTTTTTTGCTCAGATGTTTGTTATATCGTTTCAGTCTTGTTGTTAAGCTCCAGAAAGTTTATTATGACAGGTTGCTTTGACTTGAATATTCTTTAGATTTTTAGTCGAATTTTTCAAGGAAAAATTAGACTATTACGGTAGGCATGACTAGAAGAAAAATGGGGGGCACATCATTTTCTCCATGTTTTGAAACCTCCTGAACACGATTATGATGGTTTTTCGAATGTATGTAGTTTATATATATCTGTTTAAGCTACAATTCCTATCTTCGTCTCTCGAGCAATTGCTATGGGTCCGATTTGGTTCAAAATTAGCATACACGGCTTTTTTGGCGGCGGATTGATGTTATTAGAGTTTGGTTGAAAACAAATGAATATTTCGAGAGGTTGCAGTGCGAAAAAAGTGGTTTTTGACCTTTGTCCACCTCTGCAGGTCAAACGAAAAGCGACTGAAAAATGGAATTTCACATGTAGGTTCAATTAGTTGCGAGATGATTTCCTGTCTAAGGTCGAAACTTTCCATCTCCACCCCTCTCCATTTTATGGTCATTTTTGTTATATTTTCTTATTTTTTGGCCAGATGTTGAAGAATTGTCTTTCTCAAGTTCAAAGTTTTCTTCTTCAGTTCTTCTAGCACAAAACGCCCGAAATCATTTTGATCGTTGTAATTGTTGAACTGGACCGCCTCCTATTTAATGAATAATACGAGTATGATCGTTGCCAGGGTGATTTTTTTTACTTCCCATTTTCGAAATTTCTTGTCATTATGACAATTTTTTCTTTGTTGTCAATTGGAATTGAATAAGAGGCTTCGAGACCACCCCGGGTCTATTGAAATTATGAATTTTCATTCGAGATAGAGAGAGTTAACTTGTGAAATGAAAAGTTATTGAGGAATAGCAAATTTTCCATATAAAGAAATAAGATTGAGAATTGATATAATTTCCAAGAAATTCATTTTATGGAAAGATTTGTTTGTGTATTAGTTAAATTCTTCATTCGACTTTCGTGATGGACCTCTGCTGCTCACGGCTTTTTTTCCATATAGTGGATAATGAAGTTGAGCTATTTTTTGTTGAAAAATTTTATTACCATAATTCCCGTTTGGCCCTTTTGATATAGTCTGAGATCCGAACCTAAATCGACCTTCACCGAGCTGATAATAGAATGAGACTTGTTTTATTATAAATTTCGTATATTAGAAAATGTATTAATGTTGGGCTGTCCGAAAGAATCCTGGACAGAACAATTTTAATTATTTAAAAAAAATGATTTCTCATTAAATTTAAATGAATCAAGATAATAAGAAAATTTTATACTGGACTTAAGTATGAAACATGTAGAATGTGCATACATAGGGTTGTCTATTATTTACCTGGACGAACTACTAAGTTGCCAGATATAAATAAATATAAAATCGATATACATTACTTTCACTTTCAACGCTTGTGGAAATAGGTGACAGAGAGATCTGAGGTAAGTACATCGTGTAATAATAAAGGGCCGAACATTGCAGTCGTGTCTGAATATGAGAAAGTGGGCATGCTCAGTACGTAAACTATAGAGAGTAGAGGCTTAATGCAACTGATTGTATATTTGCGAAGTTGAACTCTGTTCAACTGTGAACTAAGGTTTGCATTTCCAGCAATCCACGACATTATTGGAATGAAAGATAATGAGAAAGAACTTGATGAGTCCGATGAATTCGAGTCACAATTTAATTTCAGATTGAATAGAAACTATTTGTCAAATTTTTTTCGTAAACATTATTTTTGCACTTGCTAAAATTTTCAAATATAATACTTTAGTTTATTTTTGTTGTGATTGTATTATTTGAATTTTCGGCAATCCACTTTGTTTCCCTTTAATTTTTTTCAAAAAGAGCTTAAAAATTTCAAACTAAGTTGATATTTTCATTAACTACGTTATTTTATACAATATATTATTATATTTATGAATTTATATACATTCATTTATTTGTTTATTTTTTATAATATTATTGAATATTTTTGTATGAAATTAAATACATTAGATTGTTATGTATTTAATTATTTATTTCGTTCGCAATTTAAATATCAGCTGCTCCAAAATAAAGCCTTACTATTTACTATTTGGAGAGTAGTTAAATTTAATGAAAACTCATTTTTTAAAAAATAATAAAAATATTCTTTCCAAGATATTTTATAAAACTCATTTTCAATATATTTCCTAATATCGTATCTTCCAACATATTGGTTTCCTGGAGTTTACTTCTTAAGTTCGATAGTCTAACCAGAAGAGATTATTTAACTAAGATTGGTTGATTGCCAGAATATTTTGGGCTTCCTTCATTAATTATTTTTTAATCTGTAAGCTCGCTGTCTCTCGGCTGGAGTTTTTGGAGGTTTAGATTTTTTCCTAGTCAAAAAATATAAAAAAAAATTAGAAAATTTATAAATGCATGATTATAAAAATTTTAACCGACTTTAAGAAAATTGATAAAAAAGGTTTTTATAAACATTTTTTTTTAAATTATTATAATTAATTTTTTATTTAAAATATAATATTATCTTAATAATTAACAAAAACGGTTATAAAAAGATAATTATGTCACTAAATCTTTTATATACAATAAATACAATAAATAGTACATGAAAATTATTTAAATTAGTTGAAAAATAACTTTTCTAAAGAAAATTATATAAAAACATTATTATAATGAAAAAATATTGTCGATTTTTTTGATAATATTATATTGACTAAAATTGTTAATATTTGAAAATTATTTATAAAATAAATCATAATAACGTGGAAGAATTTATAGACATCGACAAAAAAATTAATTTTTAGTTAGGTTAGAAATTTTCTATTTTATGTGGATGCGCTCGATAATTCATATTTGGTTGATTATCTAATTTTATGTGTTGTTTTCAAATATATATTTATATGAACTACATCGATAATTATTAAAATATTTAATACAAATTGCACATGCTCATGCATATAATACATGAATTATAACGTACCTTGCAACCACGTGTTTGTTAGATGTTCCGGCAATATCAGCTACACCTCTTTCTGCCATAGTTATTTGAAAATACTTTCAGTTCACATTAGCGAAACACAATGATAATAAAACTTCACAATTACAGCAATATAAGTATGTTGACACTGACAAATTAGAAAGTTGCACATCATAAGGTGCGCACCAAAAACGTAACGAGGTCATTCATCGATAGATTTTACTCCTCACATTTTTCTCATACCGGGCCCCTTATATATGCAAATCGATTCTTAAGGAGTAAACTCCAAAAAGTGTAATTTTTGATCAATATCAGCTTCATCATGTAATTCATTGAAATTTTCTCGAAAGAATTATTATGGAATAGTCATCATTATCATATAAAAAATACGTTGATACATCCCAATTTAGTTTTTATGTGAGAGATGAATGACATATTTTCAGATTGGTGTAGTTGTCTCCTTGTAAGTCTACCTCTTTGTAGGTAGGTCATGTCTGATTTTTTGTCCGGCATTCAGGAGATTGACATTGTACGTTTCAAATAAAATTTCAATTGTTTCCCAACATGTGGTTGTTTAGAAAAGCCCAAGATGTAATTGGGTCATCAAAATTTCCCACTATTAACTGATGAGCTGGAATTTGCTCTAGTAGCTCAGTAATCTCATCTGTAGAAGACTTATGATTTGTTTATTTTCTATAAATACAAGGTCATTGTGTCTTTTACTCTTATGGCAACTGCTTTAATACTTGTTATAAGATGGATTAGTATTACATTTATCCTATTTTGTATATAGTCACTTCCACTGGCTATCCAAATTATGAATTCTTTTATTTTTCAAAAAATTGATTTCTGTAGACAAATTAACCTAAGTTTATGTTCCACTGAAGTTTCCATTGATGTATCGGTATCCAGTTCGATTTGCTTATTGGGGTCCATATGTTTGAAAATTTTGCCTCTAGTTCGAGTGTAACTGACCTTTTTATCATTTAATAAGGATATACTTTGATAAGTGGGTCTCCGACTTCTATTATTTCTTCATTGTAGATTTTTAGAATACTAATAGAGTCTTTGCAGCCTTCATAATTTACAAATAGATCTAGAATGCTCTCCATAGGTTAAAGGACAGAATACTTGTTTCCTCGAATAATGCTTTAGTGCATTTCTTCTACCTCTTTTTTGAGGTGGTATTTACGGAATGTTTTATTTTCTTCTTGTTAGTTTGAGGTGTTGCGAATGCGAGTGGATGTTCAGATATATATGATGGAGAGAGTTCTGCTGCAGTCTTTTATTCTGCGGTTTGGTTAGTTCAATTTGGGTTTTTTTTTTTACTGTTAGTGTGTAGTCTCCACTTTTTTCGATGTAATAAGCTACATGAGTATTTAACGTTTGTGGTTCGAGAAACTGTTTCACTTTTTGAGTAATTTATTGAATCTGTTGATGATACTCCCAGGGATTGATTACGGCAATATTCTAGTTTTTGAGTTGGATTGCGTTAAGGTAATTATAGTATTTGAGGAATTTTTTGTGGTATAATTGCACTGTGAGCGTTCTTGAGTATCGAAAAAATAAGCATAATATAGTGTAAGAATTATTAAATGTGTGAATTGAAAATATACCAGTGATTTGAAGATATGATTCCCAATGATTGGAGGCACTCCCCTTTCTACAACATAACAACACAATCAAAGTTATATTGTTTGACTCAGCCCCCAGTTGATCTAGTGCTTTCGATGGCATCAAATATAAAAGCGTCATTTCTACATGGAAAATTTCTTATATTAGTTCGTTGGTTTGTTACTGGGGAGTATGTTTTTGGTTTGCTGAGTAGTATTTTGAGTGTGCATATACTTGTTTTGAAAATCTATTGGCATACATTTTTGTGTATCAATCAAATTTCTTTCAATACGAAATAACAGAATACTTTTTATCTAGTATCAAATCAAGGTTTAATTTTAGTTGAATTCTCAATTGTCTAATCATTGCTGTTTACTTAAAAGTTGAATTGGAATTCTTACTATTTGTTTTAGTTCAGTTTGAAGTTTCAAATACTTATTTTATTATTCGTATCGGAAAACACGACTTCATTGTTTCACGGTTCCACACGGAGTCGTGGTAATATCGTTGTTGTTTATCAACTAACGTATTATAAATATCGTATCGGTTCTTCAATTTTTTAATAGTTTTTCTACTTTGTACTTGTTACGATCTATCAGCTCTTAATTTCAAAGTAGCCGCTAGGGAGAACTCTAGCACACTACCGTTATCCCCTCCTATAGAATAAAAGTTTTCCGTTTGTTTCGATATTTATTTTATTTCGGAAGATAAAGTTGATTGTAAATCCTTAACTCGCGCATTTGTAAAAAATATTGCCTATTGACTTGGAATTTCTGGAACCGTTTGTAATATTCATAATGACCACACTGTTTACACCACCACCGCACCAATATTTACAATTACGCGTTTCGATAACCAAGTTTACCTTCAGTCTCTGAAGACGATAACTTGGTTATCGAAACGCGCGTCTGACATTGTAATTGTGCGTGTTGGTGTAGTGGTGGAGAAAACAGTGAGTTAAGTATCACCAAATTGTTGCAAGTCGACTATGCAATGAGGGTTTTCAACTGGAAAATTCATTAGTTTCCGATTTAACCTCGTACATAGTATTGAATACACCTTTTAGTCTTGACACGAAGCAGTTCAGGAGTACATAAATTGTATTTTCATTTCGTATTCCGCATGTATCCAGCCCTCTGTCCCCCGTAGATCCCTCTTGGTCCTTATTTCACCAGGAACTATAGTGAGAGAAAACTAAATTTCGTTGAGATATAAATTGCATTATCTTCTTTATCTTTTTGCCACTTTTTCTTGTACTTCCTGAACAAAATCAGTGGTTTAGATTTTGTGTAGAGTGTATTTTGTATGAGTCGATTTTAAGTGCGAATACGTATAAAACATATTGAGCAGCACGCACTTGAGGAATCCGGATTTCTCATTTTTTTTATTTGGGACTTGTTAAAAGTAGACTTTTCTTTGAATCTTTATCAAGATATTTTGATGGAGAAAAGTCCAAACGTCAAGTTTTATCTTCCAAAAATTATTAAAAAAAATTAATTTTAAAACAAAATAGACCTCAAGAACGATGAGATACATTTATAAATTGATATCATATCATATATCATTATCAAAATATGATATTGACACTGACAATTTGCGTATTTATATTGATCAATAGATCACCTTCATCATGAATATCAAAATAAGAATAAAATCAAATTAGAACTTTGTTCCAATTAGAAAAATTAGTTTTTCCTTAGTGCTTACATCTTAAATATGTAGCTGTACTTAATCAATCAAATTATTTTTAGTTTTATTATTTATAAAATAGAGCTATGCATTTCACTTTAATTATTTAGGTCTTTTTCTATCATTTATAGCTTTTTCGTTTCTATGAAAATGAACCATTTTTTAAAATTCTCTTTTTCATGTATTAGATTCCGTTCCACGAATTTTTTAATCTTTATAATTAAATTTATGTTTTATTGATATTTTATGGTTCGTTAACGCAGTTTTATTTTGTTTATCGTATCGATGACCTTTTAGTCTACTTTCTAAATATTGAGAGGTCTGCTCTATATAGACAGCGTCACAATTAGTACAAGGTATTTGATATATTACTTCTTTTGTTTTTTAGTGTTTTAGACTTTAATTTAGTGTAATATTTGGATAATATATTATGTCCTCTATGACTTATATTAATATCATATTTATTGAAATAATTCGATAATTTTTGGGGAAGTTCTTGTACATATGGTAAGGAAAAATGTTTTATGTTTCATTTCTATTTTTTAATTGATTGTAGTGTCTGTTTATCATTTTCTTGAATATGTTGTTCATCATTTTTTCCGGAAAATTATTTTCTTTTAATACAGTTTTTGCTTTTTGAATAGCTAATCATCTAAATTCAGGATCTGATAGTTGGATAGATCTTTCAGCCAAACTATATTATCACTAATCTTTATTGTGACATTGGATGACATGAATTGAATTTCAAATATTTTGATGACCAAGTTGGTATTGTATATCATTCTGTTTTTATGTTATTGTTAATTTTATGTAATGTGACATCAAGAATGTTGATTTCATTATTGGAGTTTACTCCTTAAGAATCGATTTGCATATATAAGGGGCCCGGTATGAGAAAAATGTGAGGAGTAAAATCTATCGACGAATGACCTCGTTACGTTACTTTCTAATTTGTCAGTGTCAACATACTTATATTGCTGTAATTGTGAAGTTTTATTATCATTGTGTTCCGCTAAAGTGAATGAAAGTATTTTCAAATAACTATGGCAGAAAGAGGTGTAGTTGATATTGCCGGAACATCTAACAAACACGTGGTTGCAAGGTACGTTATAATTCATGTATTATATGTATGAGCATGTGCAACTTGTATTTATTAAATATTTTGATAATTATCGATATAGGTCATATAAATATATATTTGAAAACAACACATAAAATTAGATAATCAATCCAATATGAATTATCGAGCGCATCAACAAAAAATAGAAAATTTCTAACCTAACTAAAAATTAATTTTTTTGTCGATGTCTATAAATTCTTCCACGTTATTATGATTTATTTTATAAATAATTTTTAAATATTAACAACTGTAGTCAATAATTCGATAATATTATCAGAAAAATTGACAATATTTTTTCATTATAATAATGTTTTTATATAATTTTCTTTCGGAAAGTTCTTTTTTAGCTTATTTGAATAATTTTCATGTACTATTTATTATTTTATGTAAAAGATTTAGTGACATAATTATCTTTTTATAACCGTTTTTGTTAATTATTAAGATAATATTATATTTTAAATAAAAAATTAATTATAATAATTTAAAAAAAAATGTTTATAAAAACCTTTTTTTATCAATTTTCTTAAAGTCGGTTAAAATTTTTATAATTATGCATTTATAAATTTTCTAATTTTTTTTCTTATTTTTTGACTAGGAAAAAATCTAAACCTCCAAAAACTCCAGCCGAGAGACAGCGAGCTTACAGATTAAAAAAAATTAATGAAGGAAGCCCAAAATATTCTGGCAATCAACCAATTCTTTTTTAAGTTAGATAAACTCTTTCTGCGTCTGGTTAGATTATCGAACTTAAGGAGTAAACTCCAGTCGTGCGTCGGAGCTGACACACACACACAATTTTTTTTTTTCAGTATAACAATCGAATTTTGACTTATGATTCGTATCATAGTGTCTCTTCAAATTAAACTTACAGACAGCAACTATTTGATTACAAATCAAACACAGTGGTTTACCGTCCATGCTTTATGAAAAAAGAAATAGAAGAAGGAATGAGTACACACACATAATTTTTTTTTGTTTATTATCATTTATCAGTTTTTTATGATAAGAATTGAATTTTTTATTTATGTTTTCAATTTGATTCTTTGGTACGGAAATAATGCAATGATCTCCATATAGGAAAACGAATGGAATATTTATATCAAGTTTGCTAAGAACAGTTTCTTCGAGATCTTCCATTACTAATTGAGCTATAAAACTTGAAATGGAAGCTCTCATGGCAGAACCATCAATTTGTTTGTTTATTTCATTTTCATATTTGCAGTACTTTGTTGTTCTATAGCTTTTATAAATTTGTTTCAAGGCATTTTTGTATATTCTTTAATTTTGTTCCATTTTTTTATCAATATACGAGTATTGTTCACAATGGTAATAGGAATATTTGTATATAAAGAAACCACATCTAACGAAATAAATACGTATTCGTTAGGAATTTTCATATTTTTAATTTTTTCCTTCAAATCCCATGTGTTTTTGATATATATAGTATCTGTTTTGGTATAAAATTTCCTTCAAAATATTTTTCCGATAGTCAGATTGATGGATAAGAGGAGTTTGAATACTTGAAACAATCGATCGAAGGGGAATGTCAGGCTTGTGCGGCTTTGGTATACCATATACGAGGATATATTGAAAAATTCTTAGATTAGTATAGATCCAAACAAAATTTCAATGTCAAAATATTTCATTACTCAACATATTCTCCTCTTAATTGAATACATTTATTACAGCGAACTATTATCGTTAATTGTCAAATTGCCAAAATAGAATCATTCATTAAAAGTACTAAATGCATCTTGTAAGAATGAAATTAATGATGTTTTGATACCATACGAAAGTTAATTCATATTCTTCAGACGATTTTGTTATGCACATTGTAGGACCTGGAAAGATATGAAATTTGTAAAAATCGAAAAAAATCGTTGACGATCAATCATGTTTTCTTTATACACTATTACTATTGGTTGGGAGAAATCATACGCACTGTTTCTTACGTTCTTAATTTACTCAAACACTTTACACGATACCTAACTCACTCATAAGAATCAACTGACTCTCAGTGAACTGATATAATTTATTATAATACTTCGGTTACTTTTCTATTTTGTTCACTATCTATTATAAACTAAATTAAACTGCGCTAAACGAACTCGTTCATATAACCAATCGAAGTTCTCAAAAATTCTACAAAATAAAGAATAACAAAAAATTAATAATTACACCTTAATAGAAATTAGTTCAAAAAGTACAATGGGAACAAATCGCTTGCTAGAAGAAAAACTTATACAAAAATCAAACATCAAACGAATTCCGGATATATCAAACATGCCGTGCCTTCGCAGATTTCCACAACAACCGGTCAAGACCGGCACCAGGACCAATATTCGGGACTTGTTCGTAACAGTATATTGCTTATTGAAAATTAAGGGACTGGAAACGGACATGTCCGCATGAGAAAAAAATTCGATGTGATTTAGGTTACTTTTGAAATTTTAGGGAAAATATCGGCACGGAATATTGTGATTCCTTCTGTATACATGTTCTTAATGGTGAATATAACAGAAAATAACTGCATAAATCACTGTATATTAATAGCCTGTAAAAACTGTTGAAATCATGATTTAAAAATTCAGGTCATAATAATTTATCAATCGAATAGGTCGTCTTCCGATACTGTTGGATGAAACCAATATTAAATTTACAAAACAGATAACTTCCGGTGACAGTATCGTATTGAGTATGAATTATTGAATTTTCATTAATACAATTTTTTGTAGATAATTTTTGATTGAAAAAATAAAATTGTAGAATTGTAAAGAAGTTTTTGCCAGCTATATTATGAGCGGTTTCTTATTGGGTACGTGGCAACGACAACGAAACACCAAAGTGGACTAACTTTAATATATTTTCGAGCTTTCGAATACTTATATATTCATCGTCTGGGACTGAAATTATGGTCAAATACAATATAAGAAATATGTATAAATGTATAACAATAATAAAATTTTATTTACAATAATTGAATGGGATTTCCGGTGATTTTTGATAGTATTAATGCTTGTATAGATTTTCAAACTCATAGAATTCAAAATTCAATATTCAAATTGGCGTTGATAGAAATATTGATCAATTAAAATTATGAATGACGTTGAATTTTTATAGGTTAGATGAAGTTACGTTGTGGTGAATGATGTTCAATATTGATTGTTAAATTTATGGATAGCATCAAATTTCAATAGGTTAGATCATTATGAATGAATGAATTTTATAGGTAAGGTCGTTATAAGTGAAGTTGTAGAGGTAGTACCTTTTACCAAGAATGGTCGCAACTAACGGCTTTGCCGGAAGTCGGTTGGCGGTAACTGGTCCTCACAAAACTCCTAATTCTCACTTGTTGGCTTCTCGCGCCACTCCTCGGACAACTGTATCGATCTGCAGGCTAAGCCAAGTGAGCATACGTTATATTTAAAATCGCTACATGGAACGTTAACACTCTTTACCAGCCTAGAAGTTCGATTCTACTCAGTAAATGAATAAATACTATCAGTGAAAATTACCGACTTAAAATGAACAGCAGTAAAACAAAATTCATGGTTATATCGAAAACTAGTATTAATAATGTGTCGCTGTCAATTAATAACCAACTCATAGAGGGAGTACACTGTTTTAAGTATGTGGGAAGCTAGCTGAATGACGAGTGGAACCCAAAGGATTAGATAGCCAGGACCACGTTTTATAAATTAAAGTCGTTTCTCACAAGTAATGATCTTAACTTGAGAACACGCTGGAGAATAACATAATGCTATGTTTTGACTACCTTACTTTATGGTGTTGCGAGCTGGACTTTGAAGGTGTCCAGCATGCGTAAGGTGGAAGCTTTTGAAGTGTGGCTCTTTATACCTTAAAATACCATGGACGGATCGGGTGACCAACGACGAGGTGCTAAGACGAATGAACAGAGAACGAGATCTATTAACCATTGTAAAGAGAAGCAAAGCTTCCTACTTTGGCCACATTTTTCGAAATAAAAAATATGCCTTGTTACAGCTGATCATGGAAGTGAAGATAAAAGGCAGGCGCGGCCTAGGTAAGAAAATATTTTCATGGTTGAAAAACCTAATACGTATGACAGAAGATCGTGACGAGTTCCAAAGGATGATTGCCAAACTTCATTAGAATAAAGCAGGCACTGGAAGAAGGAGAGAGGTTAGTTGATTCCCAATAAAAAGAAGAATATATATATATATATATATATATATATATATATATATATATATATATATATATATATATATATATATATATATATATATATATATATATATATATATATAATACTAGTCCGGACCCGTGCTGCTCCGCAGCAGTGACTATGTGGATAATTATAGCTTCGTCATAAAATCAATCAATACTTATGTTGTCAAAGGTATACAAAAAATATCGGGGCACGGTAGAAAATAAGCCGTCATTTCCACTTTGTTCATAATACAATAGATTATGTAATTTCACAACACTTCCTTCCAAATAACATTGGCTGTGCGTCGACCCGATTTCCCACGTGATAGGGCTACATACAACTCTGTAGCTATATTAGAACCTGACATATAGATCTTTGAATGTAGAAAAATTGCCAAAAACCTACAAAAATCCATAAGTCCACATTAAATGTCCGCGCCTAGCTCCTCTCCAACTCAACCGATTTTAGTGTTCAAAGACTCAAAAGAAAGAAAGTGTTTCAGCGAGTGTTCTTAAGCCAAAACGAACTCTGTAGATATATCAGAACCTGAGATATAGATCTTTGAATGTAGAAAAGTTGCCAAAAACCTACAAAAATCCATAAGTCCACATTGAATTGAAAAATTATTCACTGACGAGTGTAAAGGAGACAGATTCAATTTCTGCCATTGAAATATTTACTATTGCCTGTTGCATTATTCCAATCATATCATTTCTTGTCGTGGGTCTGTTGGTGTATACGAGATCTTTGCTTCGGTCCTATAAATAAAAATCTAAGCAAGTTAGGACATTATGGATTAATGTGCCGAACATCTATCATGTTGTTGTAAGAACATGCCACGACGAATGCCTAAGAGTATGTTTTCTTGAAAGTGGCAAAAAGTCTAAGCATCTTTCTCTATCAACTGCTTCATTAAAAAAAATTGACCAAAGGGAATATCCAAATCTCCGACATTCAGATTCGTGTGGAAGACGGTGTGATATGGATAAAAAAAATTTAAATTTGTAAAGAGAAATCACAATATTTAGCTTTCACGTTGCTTATTGAATTACTTTATTTATATATTTTGTGATGCTGGACAAAAGCTTTCTCTAACAATATCAAAGTTATAAAAATTGACTGAACAGAACCGCACTTATAGGAATTTTTTCCTCACTCTCCCGCACCTCTTATTTGAAGAGATAAACTTAAACAAATAGAAAATAAAAAATGCACATAATCTATTAAAGAATTCGATTATCATATATAAAGTGCCACATAATTGGATGAATTTTGGTGGACTTTAAATTCTGAGATTAATTTCCACGTGTTTCTCGGATCCATTTTAGTAATAATGTTTTTTCCCAGTGGTAATATAATACTTTAACGAGATTTGGCCGACGGCCGTTCTAAATACCCAACCGGTACAGTTTACCTTAAAATGAGGTTTAGATTAATAAAATGCCAAATTGTTAAGTGAATTAACAAACGCAAGCATAAAGGCAATCGTGACTACAAAAGTTAGTTTAGTTTATCTACCTATCTACAGAAAAATAATATATTTATATCAAGAAGTAATAAAATTCTCAAAGATTGCATATTCCAGAAAGTATAGCGGATACAATGCAATTATATACTACAAAAAACTAAGACTTGTGTCTATCAGAGATAAGAAAGGGAACAGCTAGGACAGAAGCAGCCCTCGACTGTGGTCTAAGTTGCTCTAGATGTAGATAGATAATGATATAGCTGTTCGTGGCTTGGTTTTATCCTTTGTTACTCCAAACTTGTAGCTGCAGAGATGCAAGAAAAAAATGAGGAAGGGAACCGGAAAACGATAGAATACATCTCGATAAAAAGAACTTATGCCTTATATTTCTAAATCTTCTTGATTTTAGGTCTCTTCTGTTTCAAAATTAGTTTTTTTTAATAATTTTTGGAAGATAGATAAAATTGACGTTTCGACTTTTCTTCAAGTCTTTATCAAAATATGATATTGACACTGGCAATTTGCGTATTTATATTGATCAACAGATCACCTTCATTATGAATATCAAAATAAGAATAAAATCAAACTAGAACTTTGCTCTGATAAGAAGAATTAATTTTTCCCTAGTCCTTACATCTCAAATATATAGCATGTAGTTTTATTAGAATTTACAAAATTTACGAAATTAAAAATAAATTTTACTTAAATTATTCAGATCTTTTTTATCATTTACAGCTTTTTCGTTGTTATGAATGTAAACTATTTCTAGAAATTCTCTTTTTCGTGTATTAGATTCCGTTTCAAGAATTTTTGAATCTTTATAATTGAATTTATATTTTTTTGATATCTCATGGTTCGTTAATGCAGTTTTATTTTTTTTATCGTATTGATGACCTTTTACTCTATTTTCTTAATACTGAGATGTCTGCCCTATAGAGACAATTAGTACAAGGTATTACTCCTTTTGTTTTTTAGTGTTTTATATTTTAATATAGTGAAATATTTGGATAATGTATTATGTCCTTTATGACTTATACTTATATCATATTTATTGAAATAATTCGATAATTGTTGGGAAAGTCCTTGTACATATGGTAAGGAAAAATGTTTTATGTTCTTATGTTTTGTTTTTTATTTGATTGTAGTATATGTTTATCCTTTTCTTGAATATGTTGTTTATCATTTTTTCCGGTTAGTTATTTTTTCTTATAATGCAGTTTGGCTGCAGTAAATGCAGCCATAATTATTATCACTGATCTATTTTGTGACTGAGGATGACACGAATTGAAGTTCAAATATCTTGAGGACCAAGTTGGTTTCGAAAACCAAAAAGCTATAAATGATAAAAAAAGATATAAATATTTATAGTTCTATTTTTAAATTCTAATAAAACTACAAATAATTTAATTGATTACCGCTACATTTGAAATGAAGAGACTAATGAAAAATGATTTTTTCTTATTAGAACAAAGTTCTAAGTTGATTCTATCCTTATTTTAATATTCATGGTGAAGGTGATCTATAGATCAATATAAATAAGCAAATTGTCAGTGTGAATATCATATTTTGATAAAGACTTTAAAAAATTATTAAAGAAACTGTGATAGATTCAGCTTTTGATCTAGGTCAAGTCTAAAACCCATTGTCTGTCTCCACGATATCCATTCTAAGAAGGTGTTAATTCAAATCATAATATCGTGTCAGTAGCCTTGTGAGAATATGAGGCTGTTCCTATTACGTCGATATTTCCAAGGAACATAGTCCTCAATACTAAAAGACTGGATAACGATTTTTATTGAAGTGCTGGAATATTAGCAAACAATATGTTCAAAAGGTAAATGGAAGAAAGTCTTATGTGAGCTCTTAGCTAAACACAATTACAATTTAGACCGACACCATGATTAGGTTACAGATGGTGAAGAGCGAAAACAAAAATATTCCAGATTTTTCAACTTTTATATGAATTACGATCGATTCCAAAAGTTGATATTCGTACCATTAATATAGAAACATAATAATAGACTATAAGACCTATAAGCATATCGTTGAAACAATATAACTTCGACTATCTATCATAATAACTGGAAGTTGTAGGTGTTGGGACCAAAATATACCCTTTGCGATCACAACTTCTCAAAGTCTCAGTTCCGATTAATAATCTTTAGTTGGCAATAAGACCACCGCAACTCTTACATCCTGTGGTTTACTTTGTAGGGCATTAGGTTTAAATTTCATCGATATAGATATGAACTAAGACAATAAAAACTTAGGATAGATATCGATAGACAAAATTCATGTTCTAGATCGTATTCTTAATAAACGTGAATTCTGCGAAGAATGTACTGCAATGAATGAGTTCCATCGATCTATACTATAATAGAACAAATAAATTGGAATAAAACTTTGTGAGTTTTATCAAGAGTAATTTCTTCTGAACAATTGACTTTGAACGCTTCATAATATTGATATCGTTGAACTCACAATTATAGATGATATATCAAACAATAAACAGCTCCAATAAAATGCTCAATTAGTAGGATAACAGGTATAAAATATTTACTGATATGCTTTTTAGTGAAATGTGGTCAGCGCTACCATAAAATCGTTTTGACAGAAAGAACTGGGCAAAAAATAATACTTTTATTATAACTAACGATAATATACCTATAATACTTATTGATGAGATGAATAATGTAACACAAGACATTAAAATTAAAATATCTTATAATTTATCTTGTTTTAACGAATTGTTCATTTCAAGATATCAATACAGTCCAGCAAGGTATACTACTATCATTAATATGCACTTATATCTCGTTGTCTTAAGATATTTTCGGGAAATGCTTCTAGATCAATTAAAATAAAACGGCGGAAATTGTTCATTCCATATTTTCTCATTGTTGCGTACTCAGACAATCAAAACCTAAGACGTCTATTCTTTTCAATGAACAGTCTGCTGATACAGCTTTTTAGGTGAAGGGGTGTTAGTGTATAACGAAGTTTAATTTAAATGTATCCACTGAATACTACTAAATTAATATGGAAGAGTGTGAGAAAATTTCATTCGAGAATGAACAGAATGATGATTGTAAAAAAATAGAAAATTACTAGTAGGTGAAATAATCTTTTTTATAAGTTTACTTCCGGCCAACTCTAGCAACAGAATGATAAAATAGAAGCATGTAACGTGGAATGAAAGTACGTTAGTAACTTTGTAATAAACCGTATGAAGAATGGAAGATTATCGTAGACATCGACACGTATTACAAACATTTTAGAGAAAAACCCAATATGTATAAAATATATCGAATACCATTCTAGCATCAGTAATCTCATAATAATAGATATAAATTAAATTGCTTAGGTTTGAATTGATAAACAAACGAATATAAAATTTTGTAAGCCAGCATCGAGTTCCAACTAGTTCCAACTAACAACACTTACTGCCACAGAAACTACTATTTCGCCTAAGACACCAATCAAAATCCGAGTATGATTGGGCAAACATCTGGGCCATGTAGCACACACTTTACTAACCAGAGATACAATCAAACAAACTCTCACTAATAAAATAATTGAGAAAATCTTTTCTCATGTTAATTGATGTTTGCAATTCATACAACAAAAAAATACTTTGATAGTCGTGGGAAAATTCAATAGTTTTACGCAGTCTTAGCTATTCTCGTGATGTTAGATGCAAATAACTCGAGACCAGACGATTCCAGTTATATTTGCAAATCAAAGTCTTATCTATTTTACGAAGCTGTTATAGTAGAAAAGAAGATAAGGCAACGCCAATCCACATACCACACTCGAATATCAACAAAAGTATAAGAGTGGTAGAATATTGGGCTACAGAATATAAAGGAACCGGAGGAAATATTTCAAATGATAATTTTTCAACTATTCTACTTCTATCAAAGCATTTATTGTTACGGAACATAGTATTTGGAGGAATTTTGAAACAAAACGAAGCGGCGTTTGGTACAAAGCGGAAAAGCAAGTGAATAAAATATTATTTATTTATTACTCCAGAAGAAAAAAATTCTTAATATTGCCGACTTAGAGTACACAGGAATTTCTATCGGCGATTTCAATTTTCGTGCGAAAACAAGTCTAAGCATGCAAATCCTCAATAATCGTCGAGTGATTTATTGAGGATTTGGTTTCTCAAGAATGTCACTGTGATAAGCCAGAATATGAACTACTTTTGTTTTCATGAATGTTATGAACGAAATTTGGAACTCTCCGTTATGTTATCATAATGACGTAAGTACATAATCCAAACTTTTTTGATATTCAATCTGTTTGTGTTGTAGTTTTCATTTGAATTAATTGAGTCCAGCTCTGTAGATTGATGTTGATTGGGAAAAATGAATATGTAAAAGAATTTGTTTCTCAATTTATTAGAATACACTACAATCAATCACTACTAATGGCAATTAATGTCAAACCCATCCTTAAGCTGTCAACAACTGATAAAAATCCAATATGTTAATTAAAAACCAATGTTACTGACTTTCACGCTTAAACAAATTATTTCATTTTATTTATAGAGACTTTGCAAAACAGTACTTTTTCCGAAATTTACAGGGACAAGATTTTTGAAAAGACTGTTCTTATTTGCAGCATTTATTAAGCTATGAATCACATTGAACTTCCTATCACTTCTACTATTTTATTTAGTTTCCTTATCAATAAACTTGGCTAGATCTTTTAATTGATAAACAGTCTGGTATGTATATAATTGAAATTCGACAATCAAGAACCAAGTTCAAAGAGCATATTGAAAAGTTTGATTAGGAGGTAGAAAATGTAGTTTTCTATTAGGATGATTATTGATGATTGTGTTTATTTGAAGCAATCCGAAATCATTTCATGGAGAAATGTGAGTAAACTATGATTCTGGTCCAGATAGATCAGCTGAAAGCCAAGTGAGATTTTTAGAAGTTTCTCAATATCGCAATTGGTTCAAAACGTTCGAATTAGCCTACACTTTTATTGATATTACTGTAGTTTTTCAAATATTTATACCAATAAGCTATTTTTATCTTGAAACGCCAGAAAAGTACAAAAATGTGCAAGCCACAGTAACCTATCAATTACACTGCTATTAAGACACAATAATATATTTATCAGGAGTATCAATTTTTACGAGGGTTGCTTAGAATCAGTATAAGTTGGGAAATATAGGTATTTGCGTATGCATTGAAAGATTCTCACTTGAATTTTAGCTAATATGGTTTTCTCGGGCCTCACTGATGCCGTTTAAGAAGATTTGCCAAATTTCAAGATTTGTCTTCAAGAGAAAATTAGGACAAGAAGTGATTTTAGATTTTAAGGACAATAAATTCGTATTTATTTGTGCAAAACCAATTTCAGCCCACCATATAATAATGAACATACTAAAGTTGCAAACTAGATTTTATATAAGAGATTTTACGCATTTCTAAATCTGAATTCGTAAGCTATGAATTTGTTATTGCTAAAGCTGCTTTTGGAAGTAGCCTTTCCGCAGATACAATTGAAGCTGGCATTCCTTGATACTCCTTTTTAGATAATAACGGGTAGACATTTTCTCCACTAATCATATATGTATATTTGAAAGATTCTGACTTAAATAGGTAAGTAGTAATCAAATTCATTATCTTCTTTGTGTTGGGGTTGGCTCTGGTATTGGATTCTATAGATAATTCTCGGATTTATTGAAGTTGGTTTCAAATATTTCTTCAAGTTTTTGAACTGCCTCTACATATAAACTTCCCCATAGGGACGAGAGCTAAACAATATATCCAATTATTTTAGCAGTTTCATGCCTACAGTTTACACGTGCCTATAATTTTATGCATGATATGACTCATTCGATCTTTAGAAAACTTGATTTCTCTTTGTCAAAAAATGGAATTAACCTTCCATTAGTCGCGCGTGTATCTACGAGATACATGGTTAACTTTTTGCTAAATATTTATTTATGTAATAGCTCTAGAAAATGGAGATTTGCAGTAGCCTTTCCTAAAAGTACAGTCGGCTGATTTCACTTTTACAACCCCTGGCTACCCTAAACCCGTCCGACCGCCGGATTTGTACCTGCTAGATACAGCGCGACCAAAAGCGTCAGTTTATCTTCTGATTTAGTTGGGATAAGTTCTCGTTCATTTCGACGTTTTGTAATTATTCATAAATTTTATTGTTTTTATTTGTTTATTTGTATTCTAAAAGTGCTTGTGCGAGTGTCAAATTAAAACATGAGTACAAAAATTTACGACTTTTCAAAACCAGAAGATATTGAAGAACTTACTAGTCTCGCTTTTTCCGAGGACGAAAATTTACAAGAAGATGTGGATGACTCTGATGAATCTGAAACAGAAGACCACGTCGAGACAAGATCAGTTGATTCCGAGACCGAGATCATGAACTTGAAGTAAGCGATGACGATGAAAACGATGCCGATGGAAACGATGACAGTGGAAACCAAGAAAACAGTAATTTTTTTTTGGGTAAGCTGGAGCTATTTTATGCACTTGTATTGTTTTAGATTGAAACGGTCATTGTAGGTAAAGACGGAACACGATGAAGTAAAATTATACCAAGAGTAACTCGAGCCCGTCCTCATAATATAATGATGAAGTTACCTGGTGTAATCGGTCAAACAGCCATAAACGCTGAACCTGAATTAGATTGCTGGAAACTAATTTTTAGTAATATGCTAAACATGATAATTGATTTCACAAATCTATATATAGAAAGTATAAAAGCCAAATTCAACCGTGAAAGAAATTGTCGTCCTACAGACTTGATTGAAATAAGAGCATTGTTTGGCCTGTGATACCTAGTAGGTGTATTTCGAGGAGGTTACCGCAATTTGAAAGATTTTTGGGCATCTGACGGGCTTGGAATTGATCTTTTCAAAATGACAATGTCTGTAAAGCGCTTCAGATTTCTACTCAGATGTCTAAGATTTGATGATCGGTCTACAAGAGAAGAAAGACGTGAATTTGACAAGCTAGCAGCTGTTGGGAATCACTTCAGTAATTTCATTGAAAACTATAAAAACCATTATCATCTTGGGCAAAACGTGACCATTGATGAAATAGCATATCGTGGTCGATGTGCATTTCGACAGTACATACCGTCGAAACCAAACAAATATGGTATAAAAATTTTCTGTTTGTGTGACGCCAAACTTCACTATACTTCGAAATCTATTGTGGGCAACAGCCTTTCGGCAAAGCAATTCATCCTCTGACGTAGGAATGAGATTGTCTGAACCAATTTTTCAGTCGGGTAGAAATATTACCGCAGACAATTGGTTCACAAGTGTAGAGCTGGTGAGAAAGTTAGAAGAAAAGAACCTATCGTACGTTGGGACAGCTCGGAAAAATAAAAAAGAACTTCCAGCTAACTTCGTCTTATCAAAAGGGCGTCAAGTATTTGACATTATATTTGGATATACAAAAAATGAAACATTAGTTTCATATGTCCCGAAAAAAGGAAAAACCGTAGTCCTTATTTCCAGTTTGCATGTTGCGCCGAACGAAGTCAAAGAAGATGCTTCAAAAAAGCCAGAAATAATATCATTCAAGTTCAAGAGGCAACACCTGGACCAAGTAAAAGAAAGCGATGCGAACCATGCTATGTAGAAAATAAGAAAACGTCAGTGTCTGCATATTGTTGTAAAAAATGTGGAACTCATTTATGCATAAAACTTCATACAAATATGATTTGTAATAAATGTTATAATAAAGAAATTGAAGAGGGTGATTACTCCGATTAATTTTGTAAAATATTTTTAATAAATAATGTGACTTTAAACACATTTTACATATAAAATAATTATTTTTTTTATTTGAAAAAATGTTAAATTAAAAGTGGAGAAACGAAGTATTCATATAAAATTTGCTGTATGAATATATTGAAAATAATTAGAACAAAAAAAAATATTTCATATATGTATCTGTTAGATACAACGCGACCAAATACGTTAGAAATACCCACGCGCGAAAATTTTCGTGTGATGATTTTCGACGTGGATTAAACCATCATCAGTGTGCCGATGATTCATAAGTTATCCGTCGCACTGCTCTTGTTTGGCACCCAATGGCTCCTTATTATTGCCGCGGGTCAAAAATAAATTGCGAGGTCAACGGTTTACTACCCCTGAAGAAACGATTGATGCATTCAAGTCACATGTTTTGAAGGGTACATCAATCGGAACGGAGAAAAATGCTTCGACAATTGGTTCAAACGCATGCAAAAGTGTATATAAAGCCATATCCAATTATAAGTATATTTTTTTATTTGTCTAACTTAATTAGGAAGCATCGTACTGGTTCGGTATAGGTATATTTTATATTTACAAACTCTCACTCCAATTGTCACTTGAAATATACCATTTCTTCTGATCTAATTATCCATGATCATATAATATAATCAAGTACTTAAATTAAATTTAACATCTGATACATCTACTGAATTACGATGTATGTCTCATAAAATTCTGGAACAAATAATTAATAGTTCTCTTCTAATAATAATCCTATTTACCAGATAATAGTTTTCTCTATATAAGATTTTACAAAAGAATACAATAAAAATTGAATTATGAATTCTCTGTCTTGGTATTCTGTTCCCCTCTTCTTAGAGTAGATATTTCAGAAAATGTCTCCTTAAAAAAACCAACAAGCATTAAAAGACTTTTGTCTATAAATTATTTATCATACTCTCATATTTGGTATCTGTGTTCAACGTGAAATGAATTTCAACGAATTCAGTCAGTATTAGAAGTAGTAACTTTCTGAAAAGTCGAGTCTATAGTTATGTTGCTACGTCATATTTTTATTGTGATTTTGGAGTTCTTATTGTAACCAATATTTGAATGAAAATACCGGATGACTTGAGCGAACGAAGTAGACTGAAGTGTATTATATATTTGAATATAATAATTTTCATTTGTTCTGTGGATGTGAACGCAACAAAACAGTTGCTGTATTTTTTGAAATTTCATCAACTGAAAAAATAAGATAAGTATTTTTAAGTGCGATTTTTTAACATATTAATGTGTACACCATGTCCCTATTAAGAGATATAGCGCGATCGTTGATTTTGTTAGTTTCTAAATGTTCTTGATTTTAGTTTTCATCTGTTTCAAAAATATATTAATCACCTTTTCAGTCGAAACGTCTTAAAAGTTATTAAAAAAACTAATTTTGAAACACAAGTGACCTAAAATCAAGAACATTTAGAAACATAAACATATCAGAAAGTCTAAGAAATAAGAAATAAAAGAAACTAAATTTTTGATGTCTTTTTTCATAAGGTGATAAGAGAGTGAAGTTTTGTAAATAAGTTATATGTCAACTTGCAATCCTTATTTGACTATAAAAACTCACAAATATGTATAGTATGAAACCATATTTTTGGACATTGTATGAATAATTGATATTATACCTGAAGATTTTTTGCAAAATTATTTTTAAACTGCTTATATCAACAAAATATACTCAATAGATGACATATTATATGTCATAGACCAGGGGTGTTCAAACGGTCGATCGCGAGTGCTTTTTGAGTATATCTCGGGAAGAAAAAAATTTTTAATAAGTAGGTAGGTAACTAAACTACAAAAATGTATTACGTAATGAAATAACACTGCTTGCGGCAAAAGGCGGCTTTATCAAAGGAACGCGCGGCACTTGTCAAAGAAAAGCCGCGTTGTTTCTAGACTAGACTGTACTGTCTAGTTTCGGGCGGCGCGTTTGACGGGAACATTCGAGACTTTCTTTCACGCCGATATAAATGTTGCGCCTGCATGAATTGGAGTCATTCTGAATTGTAACTTGATAGCGATACTACGTCCATACAAAGTTTATTATTAAATAGTGGAAAATGAGTGCAGTGAAGAAATCTAAAACGTATCATTTTAATAAGGATTGGAAGGAAGAAGAATTTGTCTTTTGTATGGTGAAGAATAATTGCATTTGTGTTATTTGTCGTGCGTCAGTTGCAATACCTAAGCGTGGTAACTTAGAGAGGCATCATAAAACGGTTCATAAAAACTATTAAAAGGATTTTCCGTCACAGAGTGAATTAAGAAAACGAAAAGTAAGTGATTTTATATCTTGTTTGGAAAAAGCGGGTGAGACTTTATTTGGAGATTTTAAAAATAAAACAGAAATCATGTCTGCTATTAGAGAACTTCAGTTATCTCGTCCGACTGTCACAAGGCGTATTGAAGTCATGAGTCAGGATATCGCAGATAAACTAAAACATGATATCATGGAATGTACATACTTTTCTTTACAGTTCGACGAATCCACCGATACGACAGACACTGCCCAGCTGTGTATTTTTATTCGGATGGTATTCAATGACATGTCGGCTAAGGAAGAATTTTTGACAATCATTCCTCTGAAGGGGAAGACCCGTGGCGAAGATAAATATGAAGTTTTCATTGATTTTGTAAGAAACTACGAGCTACCAATATATAAATTAGTGTGCATTACAACCGATGGTGCACCAGCAATGACTGTAAACAAAAACGGTTTTGTGGCATTGTGTCGAGCTAATGAAGAATTCCCTTCAATTTTTTCATTCCATTGCATTATCAATTATCAACAAGTTTTGTGTTCCAAAGTTTTAAACACGGAGGAAATTATGGGCATTGCAACAAAAATTGTGAATTCCATCCGTGCACGTAGCTTGCAACGGCGGCTCTTTCAGTTGCAGTTGGAAGATAGGGAGTCAGCTGATTTAGTTCTTCACACAGACGTCAGGTGGTTGAGTCGCGGAAAGTTCCTACAATGTACAAAGTTCCGACTGATTTGGCATTTTTGACTGACATCACAATGCACTTAAACATCGTTAACTTGGAGCTTCAAGGTAAAGGAAAAACTATTATTGAGATGATTAGCGCAGTAAACGCATTCAAAAGTAAATTGCAACTTATGATAGATCAACTGAAAAGAAAGGATCTAAAACATTTTCCGTCTTCGAAAGCAAGGATTCCTCAGTTTAATTATGATACGTATGAGGCTGAATTATCAAATATTTTGGGACAATTCGAAATGCGTTTTTATGATTGCAGTAAATTGGAAAATATAGCATCATTTATGAGTTATCCTTTTTCATGTAAAAACATTGAGGAATTAGCTACTGAAATAGCAAGTCAGTTTAATATGAACTCATGATCTGTTGAAAATGAGTTGGTGCAGATTATATCAGATATACATCTCAAAGCTACAGCATCTGATACAAATTTCTGGTGTTTTATATCTGAAGATAAATATCCGAATCTAAGGCAAATCGGCCTTCAACTGACGGCATTGTTTGGGTCAACTTACTTGTGCGAGTCTGCATTTTCTGAAGTGAAGATAATTAAGTCAAAATATCGCAGTCGACTAACTGACGATCATATGTCATCATGCTTGCGATTAGCACTCAGTGGTTACGTACCATCTTATGAAAAGTATGCTGAGGACATGCAGTGCCACGCTTCAACATCCAAAGCCACTCTTTAGTTAGGTTTAACACCATATGTAACTCTTTTGTTTTGTAACAACCAATAAACTCGCAATTTTGAATAACTATGAGTTTTTTCATTGATATTGTAGAGAAGAACCTAACTAAACCTAACCCAAACCTTGACTAAAATAATGTACCTATATTGTGCAGAAAGCTAATATCTATATTATATGCTACGGTACACCCTACCTAGGTAGCCTCTTAGAGTCGATCGTAAGTAGTCTAAAAATATTGAGGTAGATCACCAGCAGTTCAAGTTTGAGCACCTCTGTCATAGACTGTTAAAAAGTTCTTTGATAATTTTACCAAAAATATTTAGGACAACGAACAAACCAACTTATTACTTAAATTTACTGACCAAAATTATTCAAGTCAGTTTGAGAGAATCACAAACCATATTCTAAAATTTACTAAGTGGTATTTTGATTGATAAATTTCCTTTATAATTCATAATTTTTCCAAAAATTCATCATAAATTAACTATGCAGTGTTGTAACTATAACACTCAATTAACTTGTACTCTGAGGAATATTTTTTCAGTTTACAATAGAATAAACGAACTATGAAATGATTGATATCCCTGTGGATTATTTAATGAAATTTCAAAGAAGAGGCTTGAGTATTCTAGACTCAAGCATAAATGCAAGCGGCATTGCTAACGACATCTTTCTATGGTAACTAAAACTACAAATTTTTCTTCAATTTCCCGATAAAACATGATAAAAAATTCCCAATAATTACTATTCAGTTAAGATTTATATTCTTAAAATAACACCTCATGTTAGTGAATTTTCTCAATTATCTAGGAAAATTACTTGAATTGTATTATAATTTGCAATCGTACACACTGATTAGTAATTTTAGCCATCACATGCTTAGCGAGACAATGTTAATTTTTCAAAAATATTCTATTTCAATGAAAATTGTCAATCATGATTGAAATTCAAAAATTTTGCTCAACAATTCTTGTATACAGCTCTAAAATTTTAATAATCCATGATATTGGAGTAGAGAGCTTTTTCATGAAAGTAAGAATGAATTAAATTTTTCGATGACAGTTGAATTGTACGGAATGTAATTATATTTATAAAAACCTGTTTTTTTTTTCTATATCCAACGTTCTCATTCCAGAAGTTGTCTGTTTGTAGCGAAGAAATTACTAAAAAGAAATGGAAAAAATAATTGAGAATTTTTAGTTAAATTTGGTGATGGTAGAAGAGGACGAGGTAATTTAATCATAGTAAGGAAGTAAAATTTTTGGAGCTATAAATTGACGTGGATAAGTATAATCCAAAAAAGGAGAAATGCAAGACAATAAATATGCCGACTGGAAGAGTAGAAAGAAAATGTAAGGCTGTGGAGAAAATCGTTACATCATGAAGATGCAAACAAGAAAGAAGAGAAATAGTGAAAAAATTGAGAAGCATTCTCACGCTATCAAATACAATTACACTTGTTAGTTCAATACATCCTAGATAAAGGTGCTTTGATTTTTAAATACTTACAATAGTTTTATCGTACTAACTCCATTGTGCAAAATATTTTATTTCAACTGATCAATCAATCGAAATTATCTATTCGATGTTAACTACCTCAAATAGAATGTAATTCATACACAATGATCATCCATTGGAGAGAGATGGCAACGGGTGGAATGTAGACACAGTGGCTAGGTTCAGAGAATCCTGGAGCAGAATCGCTAAGGACCATCCTACCAAACATATATAGCAAGTTATCATATCCAACAGAAGTTAAATTTATCTTTCTCATACACATTTGAAAGATTGATGTATTCAATGATGGACAAATACGCGTTTTCGAAAGACGATCGTTTTATAAAGGTCAATGCTGAGGATGAAGCACGTTTCATACCTAATTCCTATGTTGGTCGGAAGATAAGCTGTACAACCCGAAAGTTCAGGTGTTGAAAGAAAAAATTCAACCACTGCAATAAGAAAACTAATTTTGGATTAATATTTAAGGTCCTGTACATTTCCATTATAGAAAGAAATATACAAACATAAAAGATTAAAAATCTAGGTATAAGACTTATGAAATTGATCATCTTTTTACCTCGCAAAGCCACAGCGGACTAAGATTTCCCTCTTATCAACCCACTTTGAATATCATTTAATTACTATTATTATTATAAGTATAGAATGTGTTGTAAAATTCAAAAAATGTTTCTGATACAAATACCGATAGCAGTGAAAAATATGATTATTCTGATTTATCGGATATTGTAAAATTTAATGGCGAAAATTAATCATCTACAAGCAGAGAAAGAACTTAAAAATTGAGGTTTCATTGAATTTGTAAAGTTTGGTTTCCAAAATCCGCAAGCGAGTGATAATTTTACTTATCTATTTCTTTCGTCTCTGCTCCCATTTCCCCTCAATTATTTTGGGATTTTCTCCACAATCCACTTGTTTGTATACAGTAAAACTTTATATATCGCCAAGAAAACGCAATGTTAAATAAGAACTTTCTGTCAAGAAAAACGACTGGACGGTTTCATAGAAATGGAAATACTACTACGAGGTTGCAATTGAGCAACAATGACCTTGAAATCATGCTCAAAGCATCATTAGAATTAATTCTAAGTCTCTCACCTCTCCATATAGTACTGGAAAGAGTGACATTAGACATTAAAAACATCACTAAGAATGTTCAGAGGCGGAATCACCAAAAAAAAGCGTCCGTAAATAAATAACAAACCTGGGTGTACCTCAGGCATGATACATGGAAAAAATTCAGCTTTGAGAAAGCATTTACCTGAATATTAAGCTGTAGAAGTATGTGGGAACGGAGCACCATACAAGAAATGAACAGAAATGCTATTAAATGGTATAATGACGGATCTAAAGTAGCGGACAGAACTGGAATCGGAGTATACGGGCTCAGAACCAATCACTCAAACTCTCCTAACAATTTGAAGCTGTGTTTTATCATTAATCGATGTAAGATGCAGATAAGCCAAAACCTTCATATGTGATTTGAGCTCTTCAGACCTTCGGAAATACTACAGTATTCGTAGAGTGAAGGGAAAGACTACTAGGCCCAATAATGGAGCACACCTTAGCTGGTTATCACGAATTCAGCTCAGGCTACTGATTCTATGAAAAATAGGAGAAGATCAAAATACGCATTATCTGTAATTATCAAACACTTGAAGAAAAATTCGGGGATGTGTAAGAGTATCTGTAAGATAATTTCGTGACTTATGACTTATTTTCCACTGGGTTTTTCGCACGGCGAGCTAATATGGATAGTTTTGTTCTGAAGGTTATATCTTTGTTACTTAGCAACTATACTTAGCAATTAGTTCTAGGACGTATTTAAGATTTGAATTGACGTGTTCCATTAAACATTGTTATTATCCTTCTCATGAATATTCCACATCCCCCATGAGGAAGAATAACTTCGTTTTTGGAATTTGTGCACTACTAAAAGAAGCTCGACACTACTAAACAATAGGTATGCATATACCCCTATTTGGTTCAATATTTTAGGACAAGGGTATCCAAACTACGGCCCGAAGGCCACATCCGGCCCGCTGACAGATTTTGTCCGGCCCGCGGAGAGCTAGCATACTTGAAAACTCCTTTTAGACAACATATTTTTTATAGCAAATAAAATCTAGTTTTTGTTGAATAATTATTAAGATGACATCTACATTGATATGATCATGGGCTAAATACTCATAACATTTTTGTAGACTTACTGTTATTGTCTTTGTGATAAGTTGGATAAAGAAACACAAAATTGTAATGAATAAAGACATGTATAATATGCAGAAAATTTAACTTTATTATATAATAACTAACAAATTAATGAAATTAATAAAATTAATAAAAACATGACTTATAACAAGCACAATGACATATGAAATACTAATGAGATTTATGTTATTGAGATTTTCCACTGAAAATAGTTTGTAGTTGTGGACTAATTTTACTTGTAACAATTATTAAAAGAGATTTAAGATGCTCATCAGTTAATTTAGATCTGTAAACATTTTTTGTATACTTCATTTTGGAGAAGGTCTTCTCACACAAATAAGTAGTCCCAAAAACAGGAAACAGCCCACGAGCAAATTCACGCAAATTATCAAATTTTGTCAGTGGAAGAAATTCTCTTAATTTGATTCGCAATGGCATCAAAGTCCGAGAAACGAGTATCAAAATTTATTTTCAAAGCACTCAAAGTTTCGATTGCAAAATCGATAGGAAACTCAGTCTCAGTGAAAAACATTTACTTCGTAGTTGTGATTGAAACAGTATCAATTTCTTCCGGAATGATTTGATATTGGTGTATAAATCAGGAAGATGCCTTCTCTTTGCAATCTCAAATTCAGTTCGTTCACATGTTTTGTCAAATCAATATAGAATGCTAACTTCCACAGCCATGCGTTGTTTTGTAATTCAGTGAGAGGGCGATGCTTTTCATTCAAAAAAATTTCGATCACTGCTCGAAGTTCAAAAAAGCGCTGAAGGACTTTCCCACAACTAAGCCAACGTACAGCAGTATGATAAGGAAAGTCATTTTCTCCAATCTCTTCAATAAATAGTCGGAATTGTCGCTGATTCAGCCCAAAAGATCTGATAAAATTAACAGTTGATATGACTCGTTTCAGAACTTCAGACATATCCAAACATTTTCCGCACAAAGGCTGTTGATCAATGATACAATGTAAGACTAATGGTTTTGAACCACCGTTATTTTCTACAGCCTTTGACACAAGAGCGACCACTCCTTTATCTTTCCCACTCATGATTTTGCCTCCATCAGTTGTAATACATTTCAAGTTTTTCCATCGAAGGTTCTTTTGATTAATGGCCATTTCAACTCCTTTAAATATATCGGTACCAGTAATTGTGCCGTGAATACTATACATATCAAGAAGTTCTTCATGCACTTCATAGCTTTTATCTACTCCTCGAATATAAATCAACACACGAGTAGTATCTGACACATCCGTTGACTCATCCAAAGCCAAAGAAAACCACTCAACATATTGTCCATTTGAGAGGATATATTTTCAGCGATGTTTTCTACCCTTCGAGCCACAGTGGATGCTGACATACTGACAGTTATTAATAAATTTACCTTTTCAGGGCACATTTCTTCGGCTACTGTATTATGCATTCTTTGATCATTTCTCCATCGGCGAATGGTTTTCCGCGTTTTGCAATTTCAAGAGCCACACGAAAGCTGGCACGAGTTACAGCCTCTTGTTCAGTTTTGAGTTTTGTAGATGAAGATTGCTGCGATTTCAAACCGCGCTTCATAGGTTCGAATTTTTCTGTCCACAAACTTCCTGTATATTTTGAGTAATGTCATATTCTTTGCTATGCTATGCTTTCATTGCAAATCAAACAAAGCGCCTTGTTACTGGATTCTATTACGAAATACTGAATGTTCCACTGATGTTTGAATTTTCTGCATTCTCTATCAATTTTTCGCTTCTTTTCCATACTACTGAATCACACACAAAAGCAGCAATTCGAATGAAAATACTGTTACAAAGATGTCTTAAACTTATATACGCACAAACACGTTTTAAGGAGGTACGCAATATTTTATTTCAGAAGAGTGTCATAAGAACTGACTTGTGGTTGCGCCACTAGTCTTCTAATATATTCCAATCACTGCCATCTAGAAGTGAGTGGAAGACACCAGAACTTTCTCGGACCAACGAGATTATTCTGTACGTGCTATTAGCGCCATCTGTTAGCGATAGAAGGTACTACCTATTTCCGCTTGTATCCGCCAGATGTCGTGTCACGTTACTCCTCTTTACTCGTACTCTACGACTAATCTAGAAATTATAGATAGTGATAGAAAAATTAATAATGAGCAGTGTTGTAGTTTTGCGAACTTTAGTCCGATTTGCAGCCTTTTTTAAACGCTGCGTACTTTTTCGGACTTTCTTTTTCATCAGTGAACTATTTCCGGGTATTGGTGGATAAAGAATTAATGTGATTTATTTGAAAACCAGCCAATAAACTGTCTTCCTCGAAAATAAGTGTATATATTTTTGAATTCTTTCTTTTTTTTTTCAATCTCCGATTGCTCCGTGCAGACGCTACGCGGGCGGAAAAAAGCAGGCATGCGCTGTAGGAGACTGCAAAACTCTCGCACTACACACTTCGCCATTGTTGACATTCAAGTGTCAGTCGGCGTTGTGCTACAGCCACGTAAACATGTCCACCATTATTGATGCTCCCGCCAAGTGTAAATTGCGAAGTGTGATTCGTTTTGTACATGAGTGTTGGTGTTGTGCGTGAATTGTATCGTAAGTTTAAAGATGGCTCTAATGATGTGCATGATGAAGAGGGCCAAGGACGAAAATCTGTTGTTTCAGCTGATCTGATTCATCGAGTTGACAGAATGGTTAAAAAAAACCGCAGATTCACTATTACTGCTTTGTCTATGGTATTTCCAGAAGTTTCAAGGTCTGTTTTGTACTCTACTTGATAAAATTATTGTTAAATATATAATAGCCTATCAGGAAAAAAACGTATATTTCAATCCTGCATCCTGCATAAAAAGACTACATACAGCAGTTCAGGCATTTCAATATGAAAAATGATCTCTATAAGAAGATAATGTACCAAATTCATATTAGATTATTGATATTGATGTAGAATCAAAACTAATGTCTACTATATTTTTGAAATTGGACCGCGAGATATCCAGTGCCAAATTTCCAAAACGAAAGATTTTTCTCATCCACACATAATACATTTTTAAATAAATATGCTCAGAATTCTTATATTCCTTCCATGTAACCCATTTCTTATCTTACGGCTTTCTTTGTGCCTTTTACTGTAATATAAAAATTTATCAGCTGATATATCTGTGCTAACATTACGTAATATGAAGTAATTTTTTTGTTTGTCTTGTACGTAAGTGCTTAACACCTCTGTAAGAAATATATTCATGTAGCAATTTTATAGCTTTATTTTGAAACATTCTTTTTGTAGGAACCACTTGTGACTAGTACGATAATTTGTTGATTTATGAGCTGATTCTCTTGATTTAAATTATGAGAAAATTCAACAATATTATACACTAGGTTTGAACTAAGGGATTGTACCAAGCTTATCTTATCAAATTAAGAATTTAAAATTACTTTTTGAAATATAAACGGAATATTTACAGTTTTTTTCGTGATTATGGAGAGGTTCTTTTAGGAAAGGACGTTGTGCTTTGATAGACTTTATTAAATATTAAAAACAGTCAACTATGAATTGATTTTCCAAACTGTCATTTGAAATTGGCAGTTTGAAATTATGATTTTCCTCTTTTCCATTTCCATTGACACTTAAACAGAAAACAAGTTGATTTTGGTGAGATATCTATAAAAAAAACTAAGAAGGCTTCAATATATTTCTAGAAATTTGAGTCGAAAAAGTGAATATAACGTCGCGGAAAAGGATGAACGATTGAACAAGACATTTATAAACGCATTACTTGCTAAGTATATAGCTAAAAGTCTTACATTTCATAAAAAACTGAAGCTTCATAAAAGAACTCAATGATGTATTTATCCTCTTTTCATAAGTATTTTTGTAATCTATAAATTATTAACTTTTCATTTATATTGAGTCTTGATCCTGAGATTTAATGTAAAATATGAAAAAGATGAGGTCGCTTAACTTGAGAACTTGAGAAAAAAATGAATAACTATAATCGACGCTGCAAAAGTATGTGATAAATTGTTTGTTTTTCTTTTTTCGAAATGGGCAGTAGACTGAAACATGGATGTCGATTGGTCGATAGAAATCAGCAGTGAAATTGCTTTTGAGAGCTTAAGCAATGAACTGAACTGTCATCCGCTTCATGTTCGACGGCAATCGATTACAACTCGACACACACACACACATTTCCCTTGAGACGAGCCCGTCCCTCTAGGCATCCACCCCCGGATAATTCCACGAGTGGGTGCGAAGAAGAACATTCCAACCACCCCCTGTCAATTCCGACAGGTCCTCATCCTCTTTCACGTCGCAGTTTCGCGTGTAGAATCCCTCCTATCCCCTTAGGTCTATGGGAGATTCTGGGATGTCTTATCTTTTTATTAAGAGATTAGCCTGTTGGCTATACACTCTTGGCTTCTTGTTCTGGACGTCTTCGTGTGTGTGTGTGTTTCGCGGCCTCGGGTAAACCTCTTCCTACCTCCTATCGTAGGAAAAGATCTAATCCGAGTAGTCCTTCGCCTTCTCTATAGCTGTCCCCGATGTATAACTCTACATTCCCTTGTTAAATGCAGAATTACCGTGTCGGGGGGTGTCCTCTTGTGGTTTATTTTTGTTGGGCAATGAGTGTTGCTATGAGTATCTGCATATTTTGCAACATACTCAGTAGCTCTGGTGTTTTTTCTTCTGTCTTTGTTGTTTTCTTCGCAACTTGTGCGTAAGTGCGTCCTGTATTCTTTGCTTGGTTGTTTTCCGTCTTTTTCGGGTGTTTCGGGCAACCCTAGTAGTTTGCGGGGTGCTCTCCCCCGCAGTTCCTGCAATTCGGTTTTTCCGTGAGCGTGAGCGTGCTTTCCGCCGCTCTATGCGCTCCCGCGCATCTCACGCAGTGCACGTCCATGTTGCACGTGCTTTGTCCGTGGTGGAATCCCTGACACTTGTAACATTGTACAGGTCCGTCGTGCCTTTTTTGTTCTACCACACTTATTTTTGTGTGGCAGAGGTATCTCAACTTCTTATAAGTTGGTTCTTCTTTAGGTTCTATTACTACCATGTATATAGGTAGTAGTTTTCGTGTGTTGTCCTGATTTCTTTGTGTACGGCTTGTCAACTGCCATACTTTCTTCGGTCTAAGTCCATTTTCCTTCAATTCCTCCTCTACCTCCGACACTGGGGTGTTAACAGCAAGTCCTTTTATGACGAGCTTCCTCTCCTTTTCTTCATTGAGTAGGTATGTATACCACTCAATCTCCTTGTACTCGCTCAGGAGCATCTTCATCTTGTTAAAGTCGTCTTTAGTCGCCGTCGTTATTTTGCCCGTGTGTATTCCCATTTTACACTGGGCATCGATTTTTCTTTGCACTAGCTGTTTGCGTAGTGCTGTCCACATCAGTGGGGATTTTAGAATTATCGGAGGTGGCCTTCTCTCCAGTTTTGTCTGTTTCCTTTGTTCATCACGTTTTATCTTCTCCAATTCTTCTTGGATTTGTTTGTCCGTTGATGTTTCTTCTTCTTCATCTGAGGATTGTTTATCTGCTTTCTTCCTTTTTTTTTGTTCTTCACTTCCGTGAAGTCTCCTTCCATAGGGCAGTCTTCGATTTGTGTTATTTTTTCTTGAGTTTTCATCTCATCTTCTTGGGTTTGCTTCTTTCTCATATCTATTATTTTTCTTGCCAATCCGTCGTTTTCGGAATCCAGTCCTCTGATGTTGCTACAACTCGACCGACTTAATACCAAAGATTATATACTGGATAAATCTTCCACTCTGTATAAAAATTTGACGACTGGATCTGTACCAAGAAAAAAGATTTCTATAATCAAAGATTTGTGATCTAAGGTTCATACCATGTTAATTTCGCGGGAAATTTGAAAATAACTCGAGTAATTTTAAATGCTCGAAGTTTGTCGCAAATTGTGAATGAAACAAAAGTATTATGCAAAATACTTTCATTTTGCTAACATTTCAAATTCAAATATTGTTGTTTACAAGAAAATATAAATACCTGAAATTAAAATGCTGTTTAAATGAAATATTTTGTAAAATATTTTGTGACAACCAGGTCCGAACATCTAAATTTCACAATTAAATGGTTTATATAAGATATAGGTAGATGGAATATTATAATGATATATGATTATTATAATTTTTATTTTGGTTTTGACATTTTATAACTGTATCAACAAACAAAACATTTTCCTTCAAACTTTAGCAGTATTAGGACTGTCAACAGTGAGATGTTGAGTGTTTAAAAAATGTTTCGGTTTGTATATGGTACATACAATAGTATATAAAAAACTGATTTGATAACCATGGATATTACCATTGTCTATCTTGCAGCTTTCCCTATATTTAACATATGCCATATTCATCACAACATCTTTATATTGTTGATCTTTGCCCTTCAAAATTTTATTAATAATACCTATGTAATGAAAGATGCATACGTTAAAACTGATATTTACAAACATATTTACATAATCCTTATGATCTGAACAAAATATTGAGGAAATGTCTGTCAAATCCTCCAAACGAAATATTTGTTTCTTTATGCCTAACGAATTGGGGCAATCTTTCGAAGATTTTATCAGAAAAACTTAAACTTAAAAACTTAAAAATATCACAGAATTTTACTGAAGGCGCACATAAGACATTTTTTCAATGTTCCCTAGAATATATTAATTTGTTAGACAATATTTTATTTCTACACAAGTGTCATTTGAGACTTTTAAATAATGTCTTTGCTATTGAACCTGACACATAAGAAGTGACTAGATCTAATCCTGTATATTTTGATCTTCTATTGAGTGGTTTATAAATTGGGACATTTACTACTGGAGAAAATAACAATCCTTTTCCTCTGCATAACTTTTCACTAGGATTCATAAGAGGTTTAACCTGCCATTGGGGTTTCTACACATTGGTTCAAAATGAATGTCACATATTCTATGTGATGATAATACTGTATCTGCAAGCATTAATTTGGGGTTATTTAATCCTTGCAACCAAATTCTGCAAACGTCTTCATTCGTAGGAATGGAATGCCTATAAAAAAATAAAATCAGGATAAAATCATTCAACATATTTAATCATCCAACAAAACGATTTCCTAAATAGAAATTAATGAAGTTAGGAAGAAAAGAGTTGATCTCGTATAGATATGAACTTGATTTCAATTTAAATATTTTTATGTTGATAAATAATAAAAAATATTACTCTCACCTTATCGCTTGCTTATTCGTGCATCCTGGTACACAGCAGGCATTTACTCGTTTACTCATATTGAGTAAGTAATCACGACAGCACAATTCTCAACAAATAATAACTTTTAAATGCAAATAGCTAATTAACAAACAATATCAAACACATTTGCAAAGATTTTATACACGTTTGCAAGATGGACATTGTTCATTCAATAATCTTGATTGTTTCTCGATGCATGACTGCAACTTAGTTTCAGAATCCAGATTGACAAACATTCAAAAATAAAATACAAGAAAGTAAGCTTTTAGATGGGAGCCAGTAACAGAGATGGCGTTGAAAATCGTTCTGAACACCTTCTATTCCAGTGCACAAGCCCTGCTTTCAACCTTTTAGCATTACGAATAATTCAAACTGTCCTATTACCAATAATATGAATAAATGAAAAGAAACAAGATTTGGATGCCGAGTTTTAGAAAATAATCATATTTTTCAGCTGTGTAACGAAACACTGTACTGTATTTTTGAATCTAGGCAATTTCGAAAAAAATATAATATGTAACACGGCACTAGTCTCTCTGTGTCTCTCGTCTAGTTCGTTGCATTGGCTAAACATCTCGGCAACTAATCTCCAGCCTCGTTACAAAAAGTATGACTTTAATGCCTTGATTTGTAAATGACTATTGTTGAGTTGTCCACGATTTCGTTTTGTGATATTCCACTATGTCCTGTGATCCATACTATTGTTTACCTCCTTACTAAGGTTTGTCATAGTTTCAGTTTTCTTCAACAATATCCTTATCTTTTAATATTCTATATTTATAACATTTGCTCATGTTAAATAAGAATTGTGTAGCAAAAAGATATCTTATATCCAATATTTTGTCTGTTGTTATAGCTTCCTATTATGATGAGGTAACTTTTTCATTTCTCAATATTTAAATTAAGCAAACTTTTCCTTGCAATATCTCTGTATAAGTATATCTCTAATAGTTCTAACGGTTCTGTACATTCAAATTCCAGTACGTTTATCGGTGCTATTTAAAACATCAGTACGCAGCATTAAAGATCGATTTTTTGTGTGACATAATTCAAGTTTTGATCTAAAACTATACTATACTACTCCGATACTAAGTCAAGTTACGAATGATTTGCATTGAAAATCTAGTTTTTCTAGCCTGATACTGAAGACTTGACTTAGATTATTGTTCCATCAATTCATCACTTATTCGTACGTCTATGTAAAGTTCAATTGTTTTAGCATATGTTTGAAATTTCT
Source organism: Diorhabda elongata (assembly GCA_026230145.1). Lineage (NCBI taxonomy): Eukaryota > Metazoa > Arthropoda > Insecta > Coleoptera > Chrysomelidae > Diorhabda > Diorhabda elongata. The sequence continues at coordinate 42,469,947 of CM047926.1, forward strand.
AGCTTCTTCATCTTTAATTTCATTGTAAGTTCACATAGAAATTATTGGGTTGATTTATCTGCTCTGAGGCTATTGTGATTTTGCTAATAGTTAATTTTTTAATTTTTTTAGACTTTAATATTACAATTATAATGTAATATTCCCATTCTGTCGGTATTAATCAATTGGAATTTCGTTAAATATCCCTAATAGTTTTTCTTTACCGACTTTACATAATGAGCACATTGACCGCATGACGGAAGAACGAATTGTGAAAATATCGAGGGACAAATCACCAGCAGGACAAAGAAGCCTTGGAAGACCTAGGAAAATATGGAGTGACAACCTCCCAGGTGACTGAGCAGAGGCAATGACGTGAAGAAAAACAGGCAATGATGCCTATACACAGCAAGAAGAAGAAGAAGAAGACTTTACATAATGCTGATGCAGCATTTTATAGCGTATATTTTCTTTACCTGGACAGGAATTGATGTTCCGTTAGAGAGCTATATTTAATTCATTGAATTTGAATTGTTCAGTTGATAATTAAGGTAATCGCGTGTTATTTCACAGAGAAAATCTGATATCCAATCTACAAAAGAATATATTACTCAGATCTCATCTGTATTTCATTTATCAGCTCTCAATTTTTTTCCATCGAACCTTTTCCATTTAATTATGAACAATATGTTTCCCAATCCACTTCTTTATGTTTTTTTGAAGGATGCATCAGCATTTTTGTGATCAATCAAATTTCCTCAATTAGTGTTTTGTCCATATCTACTTAGTGATTCTTTTCGAAAGGAAACTAACCTATTTTACTTTTCATTTCAGCAAGTTTCACCTTTTATCCTGTTGTTTTTATATCACTCTTATTATATTTGTCAGCAGCTTATTTGATAATTTCATTATATGAATTTTGGTATTAGTATTCAATAATACATAATCAATATTACTTATATTTGAAAGTATTACATTTTCGAAATATTTATTCTTGAATTTTTCAATTTTTCTCAATTTTCAATTTCAGTTTTGTGCTTAATTTAGTATTAGACTTGTTGCTGGTTATAGCGTTAGGCATAAACTCTTTGTTCATATAATAATACGATGTGGTTAATATGCTAGGAAATTTTATTTGTGATAATAATGTTTTACGCTTTAGCATCAAATTATTTTCCTAATTCGCTAATAGAGATTTTTGCACTCAATTGTGCAATGGTTTGATGAGGTGGATGCTCCTTTAAATTAAATCTTGTAATCTTTGATTTATTGATGATGTGGAGAAGTTATTAAATAATCCCAATTTATTTCATTATTTTACTTAAACTGTTCAGCTTTATTTGCATCGATATATGAACCATTTATATGTGACATATAATTTTTAATTCCAATTTGTTTTTTTTTTAAGGCAAATTTTACTTTATACATGAAAAATTTTACTTCTTTTATTTTTTCGTATCCTCAACTGTGATTCATCCCACATTTTTTCCATACCGTTACAGTTGTAGTAAAATAAAACTTTTTGGCGATAAACCTCGACCTCAAACGAACATGCACTTAAAATACAATTTTTTATATACTCTCAACGAATTCACCTCCACTGTCATAATCACAAGTATTATTTTAAAAATGTTTCTAATGCATATTGCATTTCTTAATATTTTTTATATTTTCAACCTATAAAACAAAAATTTAGATATGTAAACCGCTAAATTATTTTTTCTCTCCTATTGATTCAATTTGTTTTATTCTATCATTGATGTCTTTGTGATATGACTTCAACTACTTTTATTGGACTTAGTTTGAGTTCTGTTTATTATTCTCAACATAAACCTAAAATGAGTTTATACATGTTGCTTGATGTGCTATTGTTTATGTATATTTTTGGTAGGCTCAATTCATGTTGGTCGTTGTTGCTTTTTTCAAAATCACATTGTCACTTATCTTATTTTACTTCTAAAGGTCTTCGCTCCATTTTTCTCGTTTCTTTTTCTTTTCTTATACAATAATAAGATGTGATTTAGATTTTCATTTATGAAAGAATAAGATCAAATTGGGCAATTCGCGAATGATGTTAAAAACCAGTAGATATATTTAGAAAGCTTCGTCATGGATTGTAGAAACTCTTTGAATTGTAAGTAAAATCTAAACGCCAATAAATGTTCCGATCAAGATTTTTTGTAGTTACTGCTGGTGGCATCAATAAATTTTTGTTAAATGATTTGAAACTGCAGGTTTACTTTTTACCTTAAATTATTATTGAAAATCCACATGCTGAACACACTATAGATGTACGAAATTTTTATATAATATAAATCACTTATACACTAGAATTATATAATGTCTTTCCTCAATTTATCTCAGTTGATTTTTAAAATTCGATTTAATTAAGAGTTTTAGTGTATTCAGAAAATTGTCTTCCAATACAGCAGGATTTGTTTTATTATTATATTACCCAAGTTAAACGACATTAATTTCTTTGAATTTTTCCAAAACACATTTCCGTGTCCAATACGTCATTTCATTTGAATCAAAATCAAAATTTCGGTATACTTAGTAGAAAAATTCCTTATGAATATTCCTTTTACGTATTGGTAAATAAGAAAGAAATTTAACTTTTTCAAATGTTTGTATTTTATGTATATTGTTTACATTAACATATTTGACGGAAACCTTTTGATAAAAATATTGATCTACAGGGTGAATAAGCCATATTGGGTTATTTTTGTCTCTCAAGGGGAGCTCCATCTAATGTGAAAGTGAGGGTACTCTATTTGCAAACATTTGTACTGATCTTTCCTCATTATTCCTTATCCTTATCCGATCCAACGTTGTTGCTATTGATGACTAACCAAATCATCACTTTGGTGGGATATTTAACCTTTAGAACGACAGCTTTATTCTGCAAAGTTGTGAATCAGAAGCATCTTTGAGTTGTGATTTTATCACCTTTATGGTAACAAATCTATTTTGGTTTTCTACTACATTTTCCTTTATTTTCGCGCTTATTTCTGCCTCTTGCAAATTTTTCTTTTTTACGCGTCGTACACTAGCTTCATAAACCTTCAATTTTCGTGATATTTCATGGTTTGTAAATGTTTTCTTATTCTCAAGGACAGCTTTTTTACTTGACGAAAGATCGTCTTTTCTACCCTTAATGAAAATAGTCCTATTATTTTTTTGAAGATACTGGATAAAAAATAAACTTATAAATGACTAGTACAACACTGTCAAACAAACAATCACAGTCTATAAAGCCACAGAAACACGTCCCTACCTGTACGATTCCGATACAGATCACGTTCATGTATCACTTTATTAAACGGGGTTGTCATAGATTAAAAATAAATACAATTAGGTAGTCTACAACAAATCTTTTGAATGAAAATCAATAATATTATAGTTTAAATGTACAATTATTTACAATTACGGCAGAAACACTCTTAAGAAATATAAAGTTAAAAAAAATTGTGTGTGTCAGCTCCGACGCACGACTGGAGTTTACTCCTTAAGTTCGATAGTCTAACCAGACGCAAAAAGAGTTTATTTAACTTAAAAAAGATTGATACTGTATAAAAGGGTAAATTTGTTAATTAATGGAAATAATATACATATATAAATATATATTTATTCATTTCATATACATTTATTATAACTAATCGACGAAATATTTTACATTAAACTTTTTACAATAGTCAATAATCTCGATAATTCATATTGGGTTGATTATCTAATTATAACGTACCTTGCAACCACGTGTTTGTTAGATGTTCCGGCAATATCATCTACACCTCTTTCTGCCATAGTTATTTGAAAATACTTTCAGTTCACTTTAGCGGAACACAATGATAAAAATTAAAACTTCACAATAACAATATTAATTATTGACATTTATAATAAAAACTGCAAGATAAATATGTCGACACTGACAAATTAGAAAGTTGCGCATCATAGGGAGCACATCAAAAACGTAACGAGGTCATTCATCGATAGATTTTACTCCTCACATTTTTCTCATACCGGGCCCCTTATATATGCAAATCCAAAAATACAGTGCTTCAAATAATTTGGACAGGGACTTTACATCTTATTAATTCCTATTACAAAAGTTTAACTCTACTATGCTTATGAAAATTTCATTAATTTTATTAATTGTAACGGTTTTCTACAGTCGTTCTGAGTATCGCAGTTAAATTTACCTGATATCAAGGTAGCAAAAGCTAGTAATAATTTCAATTGTTATTGCTCCTTGTTAGTAAACCAAAATTTTGAAAATAACCTCAAAAATGGTTACTAACATAACCAAAACAGTTTGTATTTCGCTAATCACGTGTCTCAATGTTAAGTGATATGCTGATAAAGGCGAAAATTGAGTCGAAAATCCAAAAATATATTTGAGTTGAGTTTTTCAAGTGAAAATATCGGTCAAACTTTAGAAAAACTATGGACTTTGCACGAAATCACTTTTGTGCTTCTAGTGAGTCCCGGAGTGAGTTTTTTTCGTTCAGCTAACACAGTTTTCGACAGTTAATAGTTTTGGAATATTTATGTTTCTAAGCAAATACGCATTTCAATTCACACCGTATTTGAGGCAAAGTACAAAATTCGTTTTTCAAGTCTTGTTTCCAGAAGGCATTATTTGAGTCTTTTTGCAATTCAAACTTTCTAATTTATGGGTATAAATATCCATGTAAAGAAGTGGTATAAATAAATTTAGATGAATCATTTTATACTGTATGAAATTCAAATTCTTGCAAAAATTCGAATAAATATTCATTACAATCGCTATCTATTCATTATCTTTTTCCATTTTTAATGAATATTTTTATTCCGTATGGAATTGGTGATTTGGAATGTTATTTTCGGTAAAGAAGTTACAGATTCAATCCTCAATTAAACATTAGAAGGCTTCAATGAAAATGATATTGAGCGATGTAGGGTGATGAGATTGTAGGTTTTTTACTGAGTTTGAAGATTAAAAAAAAGTTGACAGGTTCCAATCATCAAGAGAAGTCTGAAAATTTCAAACAACGTATAAAACGTTATAGAGCAGAGTGCAGGCGGGCAAGTATCGACTGTGTCAATCGAAGAATATGTGAAGATAGATTTCGTTTTTCGACTAAAATTGATGATAGTTTTTTGTATATTTATGGAAATTTAAGAGTCGGAAAGTATCTACTAAAAGAAAAAATGGTTAAAAATATTGCTCTACCATTTACATGGATCAAAATCGAAAAATAGATAACCGAATGAAAAATTCACTCACCAGATATCATAAAGTTCAGACAAGTATATTTTCCAAGACACAAAATTGAAGAAAATAGTTCTTTCAACAAATGTGACCTTTAACGAGATATTAGACTCTTATCATTTTCAACGACATATCGACATATCGATACAGACACTTGAAACCACAAAAAATATTTAAGTAGAAACCCAGCTCACCATCAATTTGAATTTAAAATGTCAATTGAGTTGACTAAAAACCTAAAAATAGAGCTGAAATATATCAGCTCATCTCTGTGCTCTTTGCAGTTAGATATCGTAAGAAACTATGACATTCTTTAGATAATACACAGTTCATAAGTTGATTTTCGTATATATTCTTCTGTTAATATAATATCGGGTAATTAAAATCGTACAAGTGTGAAGAAATAGTAATTTATTCATTGATAGAATTATTTATCATGCTAATCATCATTTTTATGATCATTTAGTTGCCGCAATAATGTTTATCTATATGTTTATACCTATCAAATTAAACGTTGTAGTAAATTACGATTTCATTTTCGAACGTATATGAATTCTTTCTTAAGATCCCACAATTTCTCATAATTCACCCTGATTTTTCACTTTCGTCTTATTACGGAATGTATATCACTAATGTAACCATTTGACATTATTAGTTTTTATTTCTGTTTTTGTAATATATATATATATATATATATATATATATATATATATATATATATGTATATCTGCTTTCAAATCAATGTCAATAAATGTTACAGCACTCTAGTATATTTCTATTTTGATTAAAAATGTAAAAATCTAAGTTATTTCTTGAAAATGGTAGAGCCAAAAACTGAAGAAAAGATACGTACATTTCGACAGAAATTTGTTCATTGAGATGAAAAGAAAGATTGGTGGTGATGACGAAAAATAATTGGAAAAAATACGCAGATGAGTAAACCTATTCAGTCTTCTTTCAACTCCAGTATCTAGGGTCTTTCTCTTTATGGTTTCCATTCCTTCTCCAGACATACTCAGTTTAAAGATGTCAAAGAAACCATTAGAGTATATCTTGTTCTTATAGAAGCATTGCTTTCATCAATTAATCCTCGACACAATTTATAAAACACACTTGCTGATAAAGCTTCACCTTGATTTAGGGGTAAAAACCGTCTGGGAAATTTTGTTCTCCTTCGTGCAAGGTAAATTTTTGTTGTAATTAACTTTAAATAGCTTCAGGTCTGAAAATATTCCTTATTTACTTCGAACCTAAGCTGTTCCAAGTTTGTGTCAAACATAGACTTTGTTATTAGTTTGTTTTTCTTCTACTTCACCTCTTTAGTTATTATCACACAGAGAATTACTCTTTTTTTTCTATGTTGTTCTACATTCTCATTTCCCGAAGAATCGCAAGTAGAGTTTGTTCAATGTAGTCGGGATATTCATTAGAGGCACAACATGCAAAAACATCTCCATCACCTGAATCTAAAAAAAGCTATTAATTCTCGTATTTTCAATTCTACACGATGAAAATGTTTTTTCTATAAATGCAAACTTAATTTTAATTATGATAAAAGTTTGCGAATATTATTTAATTCTAGATGTATAGCATTAGCACTTACAACTGATTGTAAATTTTGTTCATTTCTTGAACATGTCCATTTTAATTTTTTAAAACTGAAGGCTCACTTTTAGTATGTCTATCTCCCACCTGTCAATAAGATAAATTTATTTATCACTTTAAAATGGTTGGTTTTCGTTCTTGAGAACGAAATCTAACTCAATAGAAGATTGTTTATGAATGGAAATACGTCTTTACTCAATTGGATAAAATTAATTTCAGTCCTTGTTAAAAAAGAGTTGGTTGGGTTTATTAACCCGAAAAATTATTCATCCATCTTCCCTATGAAAATTTGACTTCTGCTCATTCTTACTGAAGAAGAAAAAACGAAACAACTCTGATTATAATAGTATTTTGTTACATTACTAGAAACACTATTATTTTATTCTAACAAATTATTTCATATATCTTCTTCTTCTTCTTGTTCTTATTTTAAGACTATGTCTTGTGTTTTCAAAGAGACAGCCTAAGTTGTGACTCCGAGGACCAGCTCTCATACCAGCGCTTTGGTGGTCTTCCAGGCGGTCTACTTGTATTGGGTCTCTCTTCCTTTGCGATTTTCGTCAGTCGATCGTCGTCCATTCTATTGACATGATCTCTCCATGCTCTTCTTCTAGTTCTGGCCCATCTCACTATATCCGGAACGTCACACATTCTTCTAATTTCATTGCTCCTTATTCTGTCCCTTGGTGTTTTCCCTGTGATTGAGCGTAATGTCTTCATCTCGGTCGTTCTAAGAATCCGCTTAGTAGTTGCGGTTTCCGCTCTCGTTTCTATGGCGTATGTCATTACTGGTCTGACACAAGTTTTATATATCCGTGTTTTGCTTTCGATACCTAAAAATGTATTCCTCCGTATCACGGTTAGAAGGAATCCTGATATCCTAGATGCTGCTGTTGTTTGCGTTTTGACTTCTTGTTTCAAGTTCCTATTGCTCGTGATGTTAACTCCTAAATATTTAAAAGACATAACCTGCTCTACACTTTTATTATAAATTGCCAGTTTGTATCTTCTTGGTTCTCTCGCTATTGTCAAGGATTGTGTCTTTTGTGTCGATATGATCATAATGAATTTACCTGCAACCGTTTCAAATCTGTGTAGCAGTTTTTGCAGATTATCCTCATCTTCGGATATCACAACCGCGTCATCAGCGTAGCAAACTATCTTAAATTCATGTTTTCCCATTCTGTATCCTCTGCCTGCCGTTTTGACTTCTTTTATGATTTCGTCCATTATAATGTTGAAGAGTATTGGGCTGAGACTATCTCCTTGTCTGATCCCTGTTGATACTGGCATTTTACTGGAGAGTTCGTTGTTTGCTCTTACAAATGTGCTATTTCCGTTGTTCATGTCCCGAATGATGTCTATTGTCCTTTGGTTTACGCATCGTTTTTTTAGTAGCTCAATGACGTCATGTAATCTCACTCTGTCAAATGCTTTTGTTAAGTCTATGAAGCAGGTTTTATTGTACTCTATGGCCTTTTCGACAATCTGTCTTAGGATGAATATAGCTTCTATGGTTGATCTATTTTGTCTAAATCCCTGTTGTTCTTCGCTCATGCCGCTACTTGAGACTTCTTCTGCAATAATTTTTGTTAGTAATTTTGAAGTCGTGCTTAGGAGGCTGATCCCTATATAATTATTTGGATCTTTCTTTTCCCCTTTTTTAAAGACGGGGATCGTTACGCTTACTTTCCATTCCTCTGGTACTTTTCTCTGGTCGTATATCTTGTTGGACATGACATGCATTTGGTCTATTAATTCATTGCCACCATATTTAAGAAGTTTGTTATTAATGGTATCCAGCCCTGGTGATTTCCTGTTTTATTTCATATATACTTTTTATTATTAGTTGAAACATAGTACATAGTTATAGAAAGATAAAATAATGATGGTATTTATTTATAGTTATTAATAATCCCTTTTGCTAGTTGAAAACTCACTCTTGACTTTTCTAGCAATAAATTTAATTGGGCAATTTCACCAGCTTCTCTTATTTCTGGTGGTGTTAAAGTCACTTTCAGTTTTTATATCCATTTTAAATTGGTTTTTCAAATAATTCAACATAGAATATTAAAAATCATTGTACTTTGAAAACAGATATACGACAAAAACATCCAATAGCGGTAATAGATTAGTGTCAATGCTCCGTGCCTCCAAACTCTAGGTCTTGGGTTCGAATCTGGTGTAGGAAAATTTACATTTCTAATTTTTTATGTTTAGAGAACTAAATTGAAAAATATTTAGTGGTGTTTCATATGGTAAAATTTTAAAAAACAATTTTTTGTATCAAAACAATCTATAGCTCGATTACGAAAGCAGTTATTAATGATTCATTAATGATTGCCGTGATTAATTGCAATTATTAAGTTCGAGCAAGCAGACGAGAATAGAATCTTTAGTACCTCATTATTTGATCAATTATTCTAAAGGATGAAAATAAAATAACAGAAATAAATATTACTTATCATCGATATTATTTTTGCTGTTAATAGAACCCTTCAAACACAATTGAACCAAAAATTTGCAACGTAAATTGTATGGCATAATAGTAATAAGTCTAAATAAACAAAACATTAAACAATACGATTGTGGTGACGCATGGTTGTCACAGACTATTACCGTGCGGCTTAGCTATGTTCATAAAAAAAATCGTAGTTGGTTGTATTGGTAAAGAAATGTATGTTTATATAGCTTCTTTCACACTTTGATGAAATTCAAGGTTACAATTAGTATCAGTTAAATTTCTTTATCATTGTATTTCTCTTAGATTTTTGATAGTTGCTTTATTATTAACCCAATTTATTCAAAAATTTGTCGTTTTTCGCTGTTTTCACCACAAAGGCTACAATATTAATAACTGCGCCTTCAATATAATGAGATTGATACAAGTTTTGAGAATCGTTCAAATAGATTGTTTCCTTCGAAATCTTAATACATTTTTGAATTCATTAAAATTACTATCGATCGATTGAATCTGCGCTTAAAAAGGTATATAAAAGTCAATAAAAATGTGACATATACTTCGGTAAAACAATGTCTTTAGACTCGCTTGCATGCTTACCTCGACTGTACATTTGCAGGCTAGACTATAATACTTTATTTTTCGGCTTCGGTGCCTAACTATTTATTTTCACAACACTTAGTAACAATTTGAAAGTATAACATCATAACATAAATAGAAAATTTCCAGAATTCAATAGATATTGAAATAGATTAGATCACTTCGCATATGTTAGGCGAGCGGGCTAAGGCGCCAACCTCCGGATTCGCCGATTGTAGGTTCAGAAAAATTAATTTTTTGTTGGAAAACTTTTCTTAGAAATTATGTCACTGCTAGTTTTGTTTTTACGTTAAAACAAAAATTTCTTCCGTGCACCTTCGGCTGTGGAGACTTACAATATTAATGACTGGAACTTTAAGAAATATTTTATTTTTGACAGTAGATCGAAGTAAAAAGTACAATATAAATATTGTTTTCAAAAACCAAAAAATAGCATATTGAGGTGAAGGATAAAAATACGCTTCTATAGCACATCAAACTAAAAAGTTGAAAATGATTTTTTTTAAATAAGATTAAACAATAACGGATGAAAAATTTATTTATTTATTTCAATTTTATTTTTTAATTTATTATTCTTTCCAGCTTATTTTGAAAAAATTGTTTTTAACTTTTTAGTTTGATGCTTGGTGCCTCAAAAGTGTACTTTTTAGTTTTCTTAAACTATGTTATAAACTTACCATCGTGCAAGATCCGAAATATTCTAATGATATTTATTTGCTATGTCGAGATAAGAATTTGCGTGTATTGTTTGTTAATTGTCTGTTAGTTTGAAAAAACTTTTTTGGATATTATTTTGACAAATAAGTAATTTTTCAGTCAACTGAAACCTTGTGTTTGGTATTTTCTTGATGGAAAAAATATGATAAAAAATTATTTCTCGATCTCGTTCAAAAATATCTTCGATTATGAAAGTTTTTATCAATTTTTGTTTCTAGGTCAATCGGAAACCTAGTTTGAATAATAGGGTTCAATGTATAAGAAATATTTTTTATTATACTTATTTGAAAACACCTTATTCGCATATGTTTTCACAAAGACGTGTAGGTGACTTTTTCAGAACAATGCGTGGAAAATTTTTCCCGATCTATGATTTTTGTTCCATGATCTAAATGAAAGTATACTATTGAAGTTAATTATAAAAAAAAACAATCATTTATTTTCTAAAAACAACAGCATAATCAGTATATTCAGAAATTGTTGGTATCAATACATTTATTGTACATTTTGTATTATTACAAATTTCAGTCCATTCGGTATTTCATTCTTTAAAACTAATGGTTCTCAGATATTTCGATTTTTCTGATGGAATCTCGGAGAGCAAGTGAGAAGAGTTAAATTTTTGTGATACTTCTATTGGTCTTTATTTTTATCTGTATTTATTCTTCAATATATCCTTCTGCTACATCGAAAGGACGCCGAGGTTGCCGAAGAACGCCTTAGTCCATGTCTGGTATGTTCATCGGGATTTTTCAGTTTCAGGTATTTTGCAACAAGTTTCGGAACAGCTCTGATGGTAAGGCATCCAACATGTTGGGCGTAACATCTATGATTACGGTAAGCTGTTCATATTTTAAGGATATAGATCTTCATATTTACGGGCTCAAATGTACACTCTTCATTGGTGATGATAAAACTTCTTGACATGATTTTTTCCTCTTCGCAAAAACACAACAATAATGCGCCCATTATCTTCCACATCGTCTAAACTCAAACGTATTAAATCATCTCTATGACATGTGCTAAAGATCCAAAACACTAAAATCACTTTTGCCAGTAGATATTCTTCATCTGAAGCTTCGCATGAAAATGTGGTTACTGGTTCTGTCATTAGTTCCCTGGACTTTTTTGATATATAGCCCACAACCCGATACTTTAAAAAAGCATTAGCAATTTCTTTTATAGCTAAAAAATTCCTTAGCATTGAGATTCGACTCCATAACGTAGAAGATTCTACATCCTTGGCTTTTTTGACAAAATAAACTAGAAGATTATCATCACTTATTATTTCAACTTTTCTGAGATCTCTCCTTTTCAAAAAAAGTTAATACTGGTTTTCCTATTTCCACCTGGATTTTGCTGTTAGCAAATCAGCACTGGCTTAAGCTGGTAGCTATAATATGTTAGAAATGTTAGTCATGTTTGGTACTATTACGAGGTATGATGATTACTTTGAAAATAAAATTTTCTAAATTCGATTTTTATCCTTTTCAAGATGAGTATCGTTCATTTCATGTCCAGAAAAGGATTTTTCCGCACTTGCATTCATCATGCGAGTACGGAAAAATCCCTTTTTTACAAATTTTCTATAACATCCCCTCGATGTTAAAAAGAGAATTAAGTATCTTAGTGTAGTGTCCGTGAATACTAGAAATTCAACTGATGATACATACTTGAAACTTTGCATATAGCTTCCTTTCGGTGAGTCCGACAATTTTTTTATCTATGACTTTTTTCAAAACTGCTACTTTTTAGAGCAAGAAATCTCGAAAAATATCGAATTCGCGAGGCAAATACGACAAAATTGTCCGACAATAGAACTGCTGCATTGAACTTGTCCGATGTTTTAAATATGACAAGTATACGGTGTTAAAATTTGCAATTTATATAAAGTTTAATTTGCTCCAATTGTCAAGTAATTGTATATATAATCAAACGCTCAAAGTGCTCCAAAAATTCCCTGTTGGATTTCTGGAGTCCAACGGCTTGAATATGACGGTTTCGCGAGGTTTTGTTTTGCGATTAGCGACCAAATGAATCAAAATTAAGCGTATATTCATCCCAAAACAACTCGTAAATTCGACATGTTTCGAGAGGTCTAGGTATGGCTAGCTACGGCAGTTTCGAAAAAGTTTGTCGGTCTCATCGAAAGAAAGTTATATGCAAATTTTCAATGATATTTAGAATTTTCACAAACAAATTAGTAAGGCGATTGCCTTATCAATTCCTTAGTTGCATTTTGATGTATTGAATAGATACACCTGGTTTTAACACGACTTTTTTGGGATGATCTTCATGTGACATTCCAGATAGATGGCTAGGTAGAGATGAAAGCCTATTAAAAGGATAGCAAAATCTCTAGATCTAAATCCTTTGGACTTTTTTGATAGGACTAGTTTGAAAACAATGTTTCTAAGACTAACAAGATGAATGAGGAGGTAAATGGACAAATAAAAAATGATTATAGATTAATTTAGTCATTAGCAAAGTTTGAAACCAATTTCGGTTTTGATTAGTATTAGTGAAATGTTTAATGAACAACATTATGAGTTCACCGACCCTTTCTGTTTATTAATATGCAAACAATGCTCATGAAGATTTAAGATAAAGTTCCATTGGAAACATTGCAGGCAAATTTTCATTCGGTGTTGCAGGTTACACTAATTCGGTCGGTTCTATATCATCTTTTTGTCAGTCCATTCTTCAAGTAATACTGAAAAATAATTTTTCAATGGTTGTATTTGTTAGTGAGCTCTTGTAAGTAATTGAGATTTACGCTTTCATTTTCTGAAGCTAATGAAACTGAAACCGTTAATTGTAGCTATTTTTTTCTCTGAAAATCATACTATTACATTGTGATAATATAGTTCAATCCTATATCGAACAGTTACATTTCTATCTAACTAAGTTTCAGCTGCCAGTTGTCGTTATAACATTACAATTTTAGATGGTAGATTGAATGAATCCATCACCATAGTTTTTGTTAGAGAAAGTCATTATTTTCATCATCATCAAGCTATAAATAACACCAAGATATCAATGTCGTGTCTGTGAAAATTACCAATTGTATTTAAAAACATATCATATTGATTTGAATTCTAAGGTGAAACTTCTTAAACGATTCCTTTTCGTCATTATCACAAATAAATAACATCAATAAGAACATGCAATTTTAATGCACTCTTGGAATACTTCCTCCTAAATCTAATCTGAGCCATATGTTACTAGGAGAACAAAAAGACTTTGCTTAAACCAGGCGAATCAAAATTTATGGCCCGTTGTCACGATGAAGAACAAAACAATCAGCATATCGTTTGGAAAACGTCCCAGTAGCCTCTTGAAATGATTTATCACACAAAAAGGAGTTTGATTTACATACGGCTAAAGTTGGTTTGTCAAACGAGATGAATAGTATTTCTGGACGAAAAAGGTACGCTGTTAGTTAACTAATTTATACGACCTGCTAGCGAGTCAAAGATTTCTTGGGAAATTTGATTTTTGATTAAACTATAGACTAGAGACTAGTATCAATGAGATATCTCAAATTATAAGAGTTGAGCGCAAGTTGAACTTTTGCAAAAATTGAATTTTTTAGTAGTTTCGTCAAGTCCTGTACATCCCGCTGCACCAAACTTATTATATTTATCATCTTCTAAAAAACTCATTACAGCAATTCCCATATTTGTACTCGGCTATATCCAGTTCAAGGTCACTGCAAGAACGCGCTGCTAGTTAACAATAACAAAAATGATATAAATCAAACAAACTACAAACACGAATCAGTAATACGGACCACGAAAATGAATACAAAACGAACATAACCGAACGTTGCGATAATCAAAGAAAAACTGGTGGATTTGTGGACCTCACTATCTACTATCATCAGTCAATGAAGATGTGCTACATCGGCTGCTGTTTGGATATTCTAGGCTCCTGGATGATGCTTCAAACATTATGAGCGGCTCTTCACCTCCTTTATCAGTCTTCCCGTTCTTTTCTTCTATTGTGGTGATTCTTCTAACTCTTCTTTATTTGTGATGATTTTGTTATTTATATTCGCTGGTAAGTTTTTTTTTTGCTTTTTTATTATTGAGCTCACAATTCCAGTTAACTTTATGGATTTCCTTTTGTTTTAAGCAAAGGTACGCTGTTAGTTAACTAATTTATACGACCTGCTAGCTAGTCAAAGATTTCTTGGGAAATTTAATTTTTGATTAAACTAGAGACTAGAGACTAGTATCAATGAGATATCTCAAATTATAAGAGTTGAGCGCAAGTTGAACTTTTGCAAAAATAGAATTTTTTAGTAGTTTCGTCAAGTTCTGTACATCCCGCTGCACCAAACTTATTATATTTATCATTTTCTAAAAAACTCATTACAGCAATTCCCATATTTGTACTCGCCTATATAGGAGAACAAAAAGACTTTGCTTAAACCAGGCGAATCAAAATTTATGGCCCGTTGTCACGATGAAGAACAAAACAATCAGCATATCGTTTGGAAAACGTCCCAGTAGCCTCTTGAAAAAAATTCTGAGTCTACACTTACTATACATTTTCATCTGTTTTTGAGGTTCAATAAAGTCTTGACTGTGCCTCGCTCTTAACTGACTCATTTAAATCGCTCAAAATACTTGTTAACAATCTTCAAACTTTCTACATTATCACCAAAGTCAGATTTTAATATTTCGTTAGCTTTCGTTAGCTTTCGACTGAAAATACAAGAAACTTTCATAGATTCAAAAAAGTAGCTATAATTCTAAACTAGAAAGCTAGAGATGATTCAAACTTTGCGCAACTCATGAGGGTATTGGATAAACTAGACGAAATAGATAAAGCTCAATACTTGCTGTCACAGATTATTTTTTTTATCCTCGTATATTCAATAAATAGTTATTTTCTAATCGAATCTGAGATTTTCCCGTCGTTCCCTGGGAGATCTGCCTATTTACAACTGGCGACTATTTCTTTTTATTTCTTGTAACTAATTTACATTATATCTTGTCTTATTGAACACACGGGGATAGTGAAAAGTAAAACAAACGATGTATTCAAGTAAATTAGTGTGATAAGTATTAATGAATAGTTTAGTGGCTTAGTGTATGAATGTTAGTGAATAATTAGTATTTGAATGAATTGCGTTAGTCAGATACTTCGAATCTTTTTGTGATTAAAAACTATTCAAATTATAGCGAAATATGAAGTTTCTATCCGGAAAACTTTGTGAAGTATTGCGACAAATTTCCTAAAAGATAAACTTATTGCTGCATTTCCCCCCGATAAGAATTATGAACTAATCTCTCAATCTGTTATTTATTCAAGAAAAAATTCTAAATATTTTTATAGAAAGCCATCCAGCAGACACACTGAAAGAGACTAAAAAAATTATTAAAAATTGTAGTAACAACTCCCATGCCAAACAACATCACAGACCGAACGATGTTTTTAACTTTGAATCCAACCAAAACTTTTCTTAGACGATAGTTTTCATGCTATCCATCAGAAAAAAGTTTTTATTCAACATAAAACAATCAATGACAAAATGATTACAAAATTACCGTACCGAAAAGACTTATTGATAAAAAATATATTATACAATCGCAACGAAGTTTATGTCTGAGTTCCATAGAGAACCAACCCTTAGTTGAGTATACAATCTATTTAAGTTGTTAATGACATTTTAAAAAATTATGTCTGTAATCCATTAGTTTTTAGATAAACTCTTCTGTTTTTGTTTACAACAATATGGTGTCATTTAATACCATTGATTGAAAAGGACGAGAAAGTTAATAACAGAAAACATCAGACGTAACAATGAAATACCCCGTTATTGTAAGAAAAATTTTTTGATAATTTTCAACGGAACTCTGAGTGTTAGTAAGAATATCATTTTGTAAGCATTTATATCCAATTAACGCTACAAATGACGTTATATTTCCTATTGTAAAGATGGATACAAAACAAAAACATTTCAGTAAGTAATAAGTCTATATAAACATTCATAAATGTCAACATTTTAATGCGAATTCTGATTATCTCACTAATTGTAAGACTGTTGAACGTCATTCAGAATCTAGGAGATATTGTCACGTATGAAAATATTTACTCACACTTAGTATTAATTAAATGAGATAAACATGAATAATATATGACTTCAATTGATCTACGCGGAAAAATAAGTCAATAATCCTAAATGAATACGTGATTGAGATGTTTATTCTAATGTTTACATATTTGTTATCCAACAATCTCCACGAAATAGAAAATAAAAATACGTAAAAAATGTACAATTATTGCACATTTACATATATTATTTTTAATATGCGTACAGAAAAATAATCACCAATTTACGTAGGAATCCTCAGGCAAAAATTCATAATAAATTTGCTCAAATGAAATCTTCACCAACTGAGTGTTTTTCTCAACAGATTTACGAGTTGATATAAATTCGGCGAAAACTGCTTCATGGTCAGAGACCTCAATTAAATATTTAGTGATTCACATTATGGAGTAGGAAGTCCGAAACCATGTAATCTAGAATTGAGGGAGTCAATGTTAAAATGTTCCTCTTAATAGGCAGAGCGTCGATTAAATTTAGAAGGTTCTCGAAAAAAGAATGGATATTAGATTGAGGAGGTTCATGAATACGAATTATATAAAACCGATAGTTACGTTGGAAATTATGGAAAACCCAAAACTAGTAGAAAGACAAAATTAGTATTCTACCATGAGCTGAATTACCCCTGTCATTTCTGTTAATAACTCTATATTTTTCAATAAAAACTGGTTATTTGCATCTAGCCAGTATTCAGTAATAGCAACTATCCGCGGAAAACCGAATTTCTCCAAAAACATATACGACTCATGCGTTTTGTTGCATATATACTGAATATTAATTAGAACCATTCTCAAGTTACAGTACTTAAAACAAAGTGAGTAATCTAGTTCCCCTGGACAGGTACTATTTTCTGAAAATTTCTCCCACAAGCTTCGGCAATAAAGTAACGGCTATTACTCCCTCTAATTTGTTATTGGTGAATTCTCCGTTCCGAGGTGATGTAAGTTCTGTAGGTTGATAGATCATCATCCACCTCAACTGTGCTTATGCCATGAAAATCACAATAAATTGGTCTTAAACCAATGGGATCAACGGGCAGACACTCGAATGCTGAAAACATCTTAACACTTGCGCAAGTATAATGTTCAAGGTTCTTGTACATAGGCGAAGAAGAGCTTTAGAGACGATAAAATAGTATGGAAATAATATAACGATTTCTCCCAATAGAGGACTCCTGTGTTAATCTGACCGTAGGAGTAATCATCGGGTCCAGAAAAAAGTGTGATTGTGTGAATATTTTGTGAACTGAAATGATTTATCACACAAAAAGGAGTTTGATTTACATACGGCTAAAGTTGGTTTGTCAAATGAGATGAATACTATTTCTGGACGAAAAAGGTACGACCTGCTAGCGAGTCAAAGATTTCTTGGGAAATTTGATTTTTGATTAAACTAGAGACTAGAGACTAGTATCAATGAGATATCTCAAATTATAAGAGTTGAGCGCAAGTTGAACTTTTGCAAAAATAGAATTTTTTAGTAGTTTCGTCAAGTCCTGTACATCCCGCTGCACCAAACTTATTATATTTATCATCTTCTAAAAAACTCATTACAGCAATTCCCATATTTGTACTCGACTATATCCAGTTCAAGGTCACTGCAAGAACGCGCTGCTAGTTAACAATAACAAAAATGACATAAATCAAACAAACCACAAACACGAATCAGTAATACGGACTACGAAAATAAATACAAAACGAACATAACCGAACGTTGCGATAATCAAAGAAAAACTGGTGGATTTGTGGACCTCACTATCTATTATCATCAGTCAATGAAGATGTGCTACATCGGCTGCTGTTTGGATATTCTAGGCTCCTGGATGATGCTTCAAACATTATGAGCGGCTCTTCACCTCCTTTATCAGTCTTCCCGTTCTTTTCTTCTATTGTGGTGATTCTTCTAACTCTTCTTTATTTGTGGTGATTTTGTTATTTATATTCGCTGGTAAGTTTTTTTTTGCTTTTTTATTATTGAGCTCACAATTCCAGTTAACTTTATGGATTTCCTTTTGTTTTAAGCAAATTTTGTTTGATAGTTTCCGTGTAAATATTTATTTGGGGAACAGACGAATAGAACAGAATAGATTCCTGTTTGGTTATATTTTAAAAAAATTCTTTAATAATCTCCATCTGAGTTTCCGTTTCCTATCCCATTTTATTTCGTTTCTACAGTTCTACAGTTTCCAGGTTGAAAGCTCAACCAAGGATTAAACTGATACAACACAAAAAATGAAACCAACCAATATAACTCCAGAGTCTGGGAATCCAGTTGAAGGCTGCAACCATTCCGGATTTCCATTGATTAGTCCCAGTTTTATCTTTAATATACAATACGGTCCATATGTATGGAATAAATTCAATTTTAGCGTTATTATCTACTATATGGAAAAAAACCTAAAACAGGTCGATTTTTTATCTTAAATTGACAATTAACAGTATGAAAATATTATCCCCCTCTGAATTGTAAGCACTTCATCGAAAATTTTAAATAAGAAAGGGGGTCTTGTGGCATCTTGTTGGAAAACTAATTTTCAAGATATGAAAGAATTTATAAAATATACTTTAGACTTCAAATAACCCCATAAGAAGTAATCTAGAGGAGTCACATCGGGGGATCTACCCGGCCATTCGATCATTCCACGTCTTCCAATCCACGTATTGGGAAAAAATCACGTTTGAAAAGACGAAAAGTCTTTTTAATGTAGGCACTAAGAAGTTAATAAAAAATCTAGATAAACCTTGCCATTAATTGTACCCTCAAAAAAAGAGCCAATAATTTTATTGTTTTGTTAGTTATGATTGCACCAAATTCAAAAAACTTTATAGTCAGAGGGGGGGCTGAAGGGAAATAATATTTTCATAATGTGGATTATCGATTTAAGAATAAAAATCGACCTACTTCAGGTTGTTTCACATACTACATAATAGTGCTAAACTTGAACTTATTCCATACATATGGACCGCATTGTATAAATAAATCTGATTTTTTTTTAATTGATTCGTTGTGCTCTTTTGGATACGCAGTTATTGCTAATTATTTTGTCAATAAATTTAATTATTACTGAAAATTTTTATTGTTCACAGCAATAAATATTAATTTGGAATCGTATCTGGAGATAGATTTTTATTATTAATTTAATAAGGAGTTTCCAGCTTTTCCACCTTTTTTATTCACTCATAACGTCGTTCGTTGAAAAGCTGGTGGCATCCAATTTAATATTAATTGTTCACTCCATCTGAGTACCAAATATTTATTTTAACTGATGCCGAATACCACATCCTGAGGAAGAGTCTACTGGGGCGAGAATTAAGAATATAATTTTTTTTTCTCCTTCAATAACTCGAATGCTGCTGAAAGACATTTGGAGGAGAGCACACTCGTATCTTCAAAAAATTAGGTTCTAATGGGCGAACGATCTAGATTTCTTTATAAAGACTAGAGACCAGGACAATGAATCAATCATAAGTGAAACTTTGCTGCAGGATATTTCTTTGGCAGGCGTTTAAAGATAAGTCTACTTCACTTATAAAATTACAGTTTTCAAAAAATTCAAAGTCAGATCTGCATCAGTATACAAAGTACTTTGTATGGATATGGGAGAGGCGTGCGTTGAAATAGTGAGTTTAATTTTTGGTATATTCCATCAGGGGTGATGCGAAATCTAATATTAGGTAAGATGAAATCTGGAAGTGTGTTACTACCCACATTAATGCACTGTTTCCAACCAATGTCCAAAAAGTTGATCAATATGACATATATCACACAATAACATCATTTTTTTTTATTTTCAAACCTGCAAAATCAAAGCTACACACCGTTTCTCCAGAAGTATTGCAAATTCAATGTACCAGGTGAATCAACACCTCGAAGAAGCGTTGTTGGTTCCGTATTTACGGAGGTTATTGAGGAAATTGAAGCTAAAATACGGAAAGAATATGTATTGATCAAACCACTGATTCTAGAGGATGTTATATAGATTATTTCTTGATAGATGTTCTTAGCGATAACATTCGGTCATAATCTAGCCCGATTGCTTCCAAAGAGTTAGGAAAAACAAATGCACTGACAATTGCCAGATTTGTACTTTCAACATTCGGTCTTCCCACGCTTCCTTCGTTAAAGAAAAAGCCTGGGCATAATCTGAAACTCTTTCACCCAACTTAATAAATGCTTTTGATCTTGAAACGCCATAAAAAGCCACACAGAAATAAAACTACGAATATCTGAAGCAGCAAAATGTCACAAGCCAAACGGAAGGCATACTTTTGTAATAAACGCATATTTAGATTTAGTTTCGTTATATTTTTCACATTTTTGTACATATTTTGACAAAATTTGCATACTTATGCGCCTATTTTGTGCTTTTCACTTGCATTTTTGGGTTCCCTTACAAATAAATAAACTTGAATTCACAATTTGTTAATAAGCGAATAAGTCAATCGAGAACTTTTTGTGAACTTTGTGTGGATACACAGATCAACAATATAGATGAATGTTCCTGTCGAGAACCAACCAAGATGATAATCAACCATTTCCAAGTTTTCTATTTGAGTACACAATTTGATCTTCCAATTTTTTGAACCAAGTCGCCATAAGGATGTGTACGATAAATTTTAAGGCAGGTAAACTAATTTCATCATGTTTCCATTGCAAAAATTGAATCCTATTCAGCATTCGCCGTCTACTTTTTCCCTAATACAATATTCACCCATCATTTACCTCGTTTTATACAAATATCTGGGTTAGATACTGAGAAAATACCTCTTCATCCTTTTCATATTAATCTTCAAACAAAGTAACTCCATCTATTTGGGTCAACAACAAACATAAACCTTGGTGCTGAAGTATGAATTCTAGTTTGTACCTAGTATTATTTCGAAAAACTATTAAAAACCATAAATGTATTTTTCTTCGTAGCAAAGTCTCCGATTACAATTATTCGAGTTAGAAAATTGGTTATTGAATCTAAATCAATATTTAAAAATTGATAAATAATCATACATCAATTATTTTTTCAAATGTACGATATTTCCTGTATATTTAGGAAAACCTATACAAGGTGTCCCAGGACGAGTTAAAACACTCTGTATATGGCAATATAATTATAGTAAAATCATGAAAATTTCTTCATTCCAGTTTTCAGATACGATCTATTTAACTGAAATATTTTCAAAGATGGCCAACTTCCGATTCTACCGAAAGTCGATTGTCATTTTAAATAGCCGTCACTGTATATTAACACATTTTTGAAATTTTCGTGAAATTTTAGTATACTTTTGTCTAAAAGCTTTTATAAATAAAGGTATACTTTTTGGGTTATTGATTTTTTTGTGAAAAATTTCACCGTTGCAGACCTTTATATATTATTTTTTCAAGAGAATACCCTTAAAGATATGAAAATAGTTTCTGTTCGGTTGCTTTTAGCAAGGTCAGACGTATTTGTATCTATGTTGAAATTTTTTTTTATTATATAGGGTGTGTATAAAAAGTGTTCAAAGTTTAACTACATAAATATCAAATTTATTTATTTTTTTGAATAGAGCCACCCGGATTTTTTCTATTTCAATGCATTCAGGGTTCAAAAATAATGTTTATTTTCCTATACCTAAGCCGTACCGTTATCCAGATATTAAATGTTTTCTGTAAATTTTTAGTCGAATTTTTCAAGGAAAAATTAGACTAGAAGAAAAATGGGGGGCACATCATTTTTCCCATGTTTTGAAACCTCCTGAACACGATTATGGTGGTTTTTCGAATGTCTGTAGTTTATATTTATATCTGTTTAAGCTACAATTTTTATTTTCGTCTCTCGAGCAATTGCTATGGGTCCGATTTGGTTCAAAATTAGCATACATGGCTTTTTAGACGGCGGATTGAAGTTATTAGAGTTTGGTTGAAAACAAATGAATATTTCGAGGGGTCGCAGTGCGAAAAAAGTAGTTTTTGACCTTTGCTCACCTCTGCAGGTCAAACAAAAAGCGACTGAAAAATGAAATTTCACTTGTAGGTTCAATTAGTTGCGAGATGATTTCCTGCCTAAGGTCGAAACTATCCATCTCCACCCCTCTCCATTTTATGGTCATTTTTGTTATATTTTCTTATTTTTTGGCCAGAAAAGTTTAACTAGAGGTTTCGAACTTCGCATGCAGGTAGGGGTGATGTTGAAGAATTGTCTTTCTCAAGTTCAAAGTTTTCTTCTTCAGTTCTTCTAGCACAAAACGCCCGAAATCATTTCGATCGTTGTAATTGTTGAACGGGATCGCCTCCTATTTAATGAATAATACGAGTATGATCGTTGCTAGGGTGACTTTTTTTACTTCCCATTTTCGAAATTTCTTGTCATTATGACAATTTTTTCTTTGTTGTCAAATGGAATTGAACAAGAGGGTTTGAGACCACCGGGCCTATTGAAATTATGAATTTTCATTCGAGAGAGAGAGTGAAATAAAAAGTTATTGAGGAATAGCAAATTTTCCATATAAAGAAATAAGATTGAGAATTGATATCATTTCCAAGAAATTCATTTTATGGAAAGATTTGTTTGTGTATTAGTTAAATTCTTCACTCGACGAAAAAATCGACTTTCCTGATGGAGCTCTGCTGCTCACGGATTTTTTTAGAGATGCAGGTGTGGTCTAAATTTTATTTTGACGCGTTGATACAAGCACTGAGAAATAAGAAAAGTATTTTTCTTTATCAAGGTCAGCAAGCTCTACTCGCTTAATAAAATCGGTTTGTTTTAAATTAGAGGTTAGGTTAGGTTAGCAAAGTATACATGAATTTGCCTTATTTTTTACCCCTGGGTGCATTAAAATACAAAAAACCGGGTGGTTCAATTTAAAAAAATAGAAAAATTTGATATTTATGAAGTTATTTTATACACACCCTTTATGAAATGAAAAATTTCCCAACATTGATTCAAATACAATTTTTATATCTTTAAGGGCATTCTCGTGAAAAAATAATTCATAAGGGTCAGCAACGGTCAAAATTTTTACAAACAAATTATTAACTCAAAAAGTATGCATTTTTCGAAATACGTTTTTTCACAAAAATTTTACGTAGATTTCAAAATTGTATTAATATACAGGGTGTGCTATTTAAATAACAAAGTTACTTAGAACGTAACCAAACGTAGAACTTTTCATGATTTTATTTATTTTGCCATATACAGATAGTTTTAACTCGTCGTGGGAAACCCTGTATATTAAGAAATTCAATACTTTTTCCATAGTAATGATAGAAATATGTTCAATCTAATTTTAGATAATAAGATCACTTCCCGAATCTTATTACTGAAACAATATCATATGTCAACATTTTCAGGAGCAATATTATGTCTTAACATCATTATTTACGACACCTTATTTTGACTGGATCCTGAAATATAACCAGTCATGTTCAACACTTCATTATTATTCTGGTGAACAATTTCGATTTTCAAACACATAAATTGAATTATCGTGAAATAACTGCCAGCTGTGAGAATTTGAATAGAAACTATTTTAAAATGCAAATTTGCAGTCACAATTGTCACATAAAATACATAAAGCACGGGTTGTGTGTTTTGTGATAAATTTTTATCGCAGCAAAATGAACTAGGAACTATTTGTAGCTTTGAACAACAATAGAGTAATTTCATAACTTTGAGATTGAAAATGAAGATACGTTAAGAAATAAGAAGGTGCAAATTGGACACTTATTGGTATAAATATAAATATTACTCCATCTAACCGACTCTAACACTAATGATAGACAACCATATACCAGGGCTGATCCGTTTGCTCCGCTTTTGAAGTATTTATAAATCAATACAAACAGTTTTTATACGTCATATTGTAACTTAGACGTCCGAATTCGAGTAACGTACGGTGATTGAATACATACCTTTGGCACTAACGCAACTTCACAAGAATATTGTGACAAATCATGTGATGCAGTTTTATATGACATAGTTGAAAGATGGAGTAGATCATTGATTAACATGCATGTGTAACTGATAACCACCGATACCACACAAAAATGTTGAAAAATAGAAGATCATGTGCTGTAAAATGTGTGTTGAATATTATTGAGTGGAAGTGTACTGAAATTTTTTTCGTTCAGGTGAAAACTGAACGGGTAGCCAAGCTGTAGCTCCATAAACTGGCCACCAAGATAACTAATACTCCCATTACAATTGGGGGTATGTATGTATTGCATCCTTCTCGTGTTGACCCTGTTGAAACTGAATTTAGCTGATCTTAACCAGAAAGTCGATAAACACCCCTCGAATGATAGTTGCTGTGTCGAAAGATTCCCTTGGGACACCGGGTCGCACCCAACTGTGTCCCGACATTACTCCAGCATGCGGGGTTATGCTAGAGTGAAACGGCCCTTTCCTAGCTACTCTTGGGAACAACCATGGAGAAAGAAAAAAAGATAAAACAAAGAAAAAGCGGCGGGAACAAATCGCAAAAACTGAGAAACCCTCAATCTCTCAAGTGAGAATACCTCACGAGGCTAGGAGAACAGGAATTTCCATCTTCTACGAAAAAAGAAAAAAAACATGCCGGCTAAACAGGAGGCAGAGATGACCCATTGAGTGGTGGACTCAGCGGAGCAGAATGCTAACCGTATCTTCGCTACCTTAGCAAAGGGCTTGCACCAGAGGAAACAAGAAACAAAGCATTGGACCTTCTGAGGTATCAGCTACAGAACAATAAAAAAACCTCGGAAAGGATAGAGGATAGGAGCAATATTTTGTTGCACCGAGGACGAAACTAAATTCTCTAAGGAACTCCGAAGCATACATCTGGACATTTTAAAAAGGATCGCAGTAAATATGATACCCCCCAATATCCACATAGATACATACATACATAAGTAATGGATCGATCACTATATTGGAGAGACAATTATGCAGAGTAGGGAGTAGAGATAGAGCAACAAGAAGGAGCCTTTAAGAGGCAAGAGCATGGTAACAATATTTTGAGTTGCTGAAGGAATAATTTTAGTAGATTACCTACAAAAGGTAGCCACGATTAATTAGATTCAGGTAATAGAAGAAAAAAGCTGGAAAAAGTTACGTGCAGGCGTTCTCTTGATTTAGGATAAGGCACACAGTCACAAGTCCGCAAATTCAAGACATATGTTATAAATTCTATAGTATCGATATGAAAAATGATATACTTTATGGAGTTGTATTGAGAAAAATGATATGTTTACCAATTTTATAGTGTAAATGAATGGGGGACGCGAGTATTTCTAGTTTTTTCGAGATAATTCTCACATATTTCTACCTATAACTAATATCAATACCCCAACTCTCTGTGTCTTAGAATGGTTAATTTTGAAAATAGTAAAGCGACGAGTAATTACTAAATATTTTTGAGGAAATCTAGGGAACATACATTTGAAATTAATCTGGCATTTGAAATAACTAATAAATAGTCATACATAATATGTTTTAACGCCTAGTTATTATTTACCAAGCAGATGAATAATTTATCTTAGTGGTTCTATATACGAAGGAGGACCTGATCCAAAATTTTAATTTCCGTTCATACAAACGTAGGAAATGGATTATAGAAATTTCAATCAAATATGAATAATAATATAGTCAAAATGAGAACCTTTTTATGAATTAAATATGTACTCAAGTTTGCATAAATTAACAAGTATTTGTAAGCATTACATTTCAATAAATGGCTTACAAACTATCCCAAATATCAGAACAAATTCTACATTAAGTCTCATCGTTGCCGATTATTTATTATTTCGTGAGTTTCGGGCACAAAAATTATATTAGATATTAGAACTCATATCGCCCTCTCAAAAGTTAAACCAATTTCGAGTTGAGTATACATTACATATCCAAAATAATTTGTTAATAGAGATACATGTAAACATAAAGTTTGTATTTTGAGGGTTTTAAGCACATTAAGGACTTGATGTTTATCTCTGGCAACTTTTGTGTTTTGTATCAGCGATAATTAACGACCTAGTAACTGTACAGTAAATCCCCGAGTCTTCAAAGCTAACGGTCACATAGTGAAGTTGCTGCTGTTATTTGCAACATGCTAATAACGTTTTTCTTCAAATATTTGCCTCTTCTGTTATTTAATTACCGTGGTCTCTTTTATTTTATAGTCACTTGAAAACTACAAAGTATTAATTTGTGATGATAGTTTTCACCATCTGCTAGGGCACGACTAGTTCGTCGCAACAGAGCGTAGCTCGCTCGCAGTTAGAAACAATGGATGAAGTATACGACTAGGACGGCTCAAGAAGATGACATCGCTATACTACTTCAACGAAAGCCATAGTTAGGCTACTGCCAATAGACCTACTAGTAGAAGAAAGAATGCTTATAGGACATAGAGACACCAAAAAAGAAATCTGCTGATTAATCTCGGACAAATGGCAAGAAGTGTAGAAAACGGTAGAAGGAAAAAAAGGAGAAATTGGAATAACTCAAAGCATGGTCAGGTAAACTATTTCTTAAGCCAACATTTATCTGACAAGAACAATGGCAACTTCAAAATGAGTGCTATTGATTCAAGCATATACTGCAGTGGCAAAATACAATTTACCACACCCTTTTCGATTAATTGAGATGGAAAGAAGAAAGAAAGTAGAAGATTTTAGTGGAGATAAACTAAACTATAATAGAAACTGTTAAAAACGAGGTTAATACCCATTCTTAATCAAAACCAAGTTATTCCGAAACATGCTACCATCGACCAAGTACAAAGAATAACAAATGATCTAGAAGATAAAAAATACTGCTCCGGGATATTCCTCGATAAAGTGTAACACTTGGAACTACTTTACAAAACAGAAAATTCCTTCCACTTAATTATTTCTTTATTCTCGAATCCAACCTTGAAGATCGGTATTTCATGAATAAGTACCAAAACAAATATTGCACGATTCATGTAAAGAAAGGAGGTGTTCCCTAAGGTAGAGTTTTGGATCCGCTACTATAACTTATGCCGATTTACCGACATCAGAGAGCACACTTAGTACAACATATTATACCGATGACACTACTTCGCTAGCTTCACAGCGTGATTCAAAAATTGCATCACAAATTCTTCAAACAAAATTCAGACTACAGCAATGGTTAAAGATATGGCGAATCCAAGTTAACGAGTTTAAATTCGTCCACATGACCTTCACAAACAGACGAGAAAACTGCCCCTCCGCTATAATAAACGAACATGAAATTCCACAAAGACAGAAAGTCGAATACCTTGAAATTCATTTGGATAGGAGACTTTATTGGAGGAAATATCACTTCACTAAAAGAAAACAGCTTGGGATTAAACTATATTGGATAATAGGCGGAAAATTACTCTCTATCAAGAATAAGTTGTTAGTATACAACACAAAATTGAGCCTATCTGGACATCAAATCCAGCTGTGGGGTCTATATCAAATATTATCGAGACTTCAGTCAAAACTTTTGAGGATAATAGCAAATGTTCCTTGGTATGCGTCCAATAATATCATTGCTAGGTAAATATAAGTGCTGTCGGTAAGGGAAGAAATTAAAGTGAACAGTAAAAAGTACAATGAAAGAATTCAGTCTCACCCCTATCAATTGGCTGAAAACCTAGTGTTAGAACCTATTATCCCACGTAAACTCAAAAGATTCACCCCATATGATGGATTAGAAGTTTTAGTTAAGAAATGTCCTCTACATTTTAGCATATTTAATTTTAAATTGACTAAGAAAGTTAATTATGTAATACCCTCTATGCTAACTGTTATCTTTGAACAAACTTAAACTTCTTCTTCTTCTTACGTTAGGACTAAGTCCTGTATTTTCATCAAGGGTTTGCCAGGAGTAGTTGGGATGCTGAGGACCAGCTTTCATACCACCTTATAGGTGGTCGTCCAGGAGGTCGAGTTGTGTTTGGTTTCTTTTCCTTTGCAAATTTTGCTAACCGTTCATTTGGCATTCTGTCAACATGGTCTCTCCTTGCCCATCTTACTACATCCTGAATATCGCACATGTCCCTTATTTCTTCATTTTTCTTCCGATCGAGTAACGTATGTCCTGTTATTGATCTCAGAGTCCGCTTTGCTGTGGTTCTTAGGAGCCGTTTAGTGGTTGTGTTTGTTCTCCGCTCTAATTTCTATTGCATATGTCATGACCGGCCTTACGCAAGTTTTATATATTCCAATTTTACATTTTGTGCTTTTACTTCCTTCTTCAGATTTCTATCGCTTGTTATGTTTGTCCCTAGATATTTGAAGGACATCACTTGTTCTACACTCTGATCGTAGATCGCTAGTTTACATCTTCTCGGTTCTTTAGATATTGTTAACCAATTTTGATATAACTTTTTTTAAACTATTTCACATAAAAGTTTGTGATACCGGTAGGTAGTTGCATAAACTATACAATTAGGGGAGACAACCACAGGGCTCTACTCCACAAGTCATTTATCTGTATTTACCTACTATCTACTTATTGTGTCAC
Organism: Diorhabda elongata; assembly: GCA_026230145.1. NCBI lineage: Eukaryota > Metazoa > Arthropoda > Insecta > Coleoptera > Chrysomelidae > Diorhabda > Diorhabda elongata. Next base: position 42,499,153 of record CM047926.1, read on the forward strand.
TTAGAAACAGATTCTAAATAAATGAAAATCATCACATTTTAACATTATAATAGCTAAATCCAGATATTCAAATATATATGTCAAGCATTATTTATTCAATTTATATATATTCCTTTCAAAAAATAGGTCATTATAAATGCAATCGCTTGATCTGGAGCGATAACGTCAAAGTTTTTTTGGAAAATGTCTAAATATCTCAACTTGAATGGGTCCGTAATGAATTGATTACTTAGTTAGCTCCCTTCTTAGGATTTCTCTTTAAAAGTGACCCTCAAGTTCTTAATAAAAAATGAAGGTACGTGAATAATGTGCAGAGAAGATAAAACTTTTCTTGGTAACGAAGACATTCGAGATATATTTTCTAGTGGAGTCTTTTATATTGAGTTCGAGCTTTAACACAATATATTGCAAGGCAATATTAGACAATATCAATCAGCAATTTAAATCATTGATTTATTCAGAATTGTATATAATTAGTCTGTAAACAAAAAATGAATGCAATTTCCCTCAAATCATCGTTTCAAAACGTAATAACAATTAATATGTAAGTAAAACTTCGTGACAATTAAGTGAATGGGGAACCTGGGAACCCTGCCTATAATTAACGACTTGTATTTTTTCACTAGTATATTTACTCAATGAAAATATAAAATTGTTCAATCGATTATTCAATACAGATGTAGATGGATAACACTTGTAAAAATCCATTTCATCTTTATCGACGTCTATATTTTTTTTTAACTGTAATTGTTAATTTGAATTTTTTACGGTGATGTTATTAATCTCCTAAAATCTTGTTTTCAAGGACAATTGCACATAACAGCGCAATAGTCTCTAAAGCTTAAGGAAAAATGAAATTAGGGCGTGATACTCCTAATAAATTTTCAATATGCCGTTGTGTAGATTTTTGAACCTCACCACTGTCATATTAACAATAATATGACTGAGAGCAGTGATGATTGCATCAATAGATGGATCAGATTACCTAATATAAAGAAGAGGTCTTTATCCTTTTCGCTTTTTTAGGAATAAATCCGTATTTTCTGGATCCCTTGCGTCATACCAGACCATAACGAATTTATATAGGATTATAACAAAGTAATGCACAAATAACGTATAATGTTCATTTTTGTTAAAAATGTAATTCGTTATTTGATAAAGCTGTTTTTTCTGTAATATTAAGAAATAATTTGAGTAGGGGCTACATAAAAAATTGATAAAAATCGGAGCGCACTTAATTAGAGTGCTAACTTTCAAATTCACTAAACAATCTCTTGAACCAAACTTATTTTTAACAGCAACTGTTCAAACTGTGTCCATAGGCCAAGGCGATGATAGACCTAATTTACCGTTATTGCTCATCTACGGAGTTATATGAGTCAAAGTCATATCATGTCTAATTCGTTTCATTAAGTCTTCTAAATTGTCTGGTCAGTAATTAAGCTTTCAACGATCCATAAAGATCACGTGACCTAGGTCATCAATGATCCACGTCTTTCAATTCACGTTCCTTCAAAATGATTATCCAGAAGCCTTTGAACATGTGGTGGTGAACCAGGTCGTTGGGATTATATACTGATATCCAAGTTTTTCCTATAATTTGGATCCGGATTTACCGCAATTATGTTTTTAGAATTTTTTAGGAGCGGAGGATTTGTTTTGTCTAAATCTGCAAGCAAAATGGTGCATTGTCTGAAAAAACTACACTATTAAGAGAGGTTGGATTTCATAATATTCCAAGCGGCTGTCCGAATTAACGAGTTCGTGAACGTACTGACTTTGGTATAGTTGCAATAGTTTTGTCCTTAAAAACTCCACTAAAATCGAATCGCTAACGTTTTGTTGTGTTGTATAGTGACAGCAAAATATCTTATTTTGCAACGTCGCTCATCCCTGATTTTTAGTCGAAATTTTCAAGGAAACGAAAAGCGACTGAAAAATGAAATTTCACATGTAGGTTCAATTAGTTGCGAGATAATTTCCTGTCTAAGGTCGAAACTTTCCATCTCCACCCCTCTCAATTTTATGGTCATTTTTGTTATATTTTCTCATTTTTCGGCCAGAAAAAGTTTAACTAGAGGGCATGCAAGTAGGGGTGATGTTGAAGAATTGTCTTTCTCAAGTTCAAAGTTTTCTTCTAGCACAAAACGCCCGAAATCATTTTGATCGTTGTAATTGTTGAACGGGACCGCCTCCTATTTAATGAATAATACGAGTATGATCGTTGCTAGGGTGATTTTTTTTACTTCCCATTTTCGAAATTTCTTGTCATTATGACAATTTTTTCTTTGTTGTCAATTGGAATTGAACAAGAGGGTTCGAGACCACCCCGGGTCTATTGAAATTATGAATTTTCATTCGAGAGAGAGAGAGTTAACTTGTGAAATGAAAAGTTATTGAGGAATAGCAAATTTTCCATATAAAGAAATAAGATTGAGAATTGATATCATTTCCAAGAAATTCATTTTATGGAAAGATATGTTTGTGTATTAGTTAAATTGTTCATTCGACGAAAAATTCGACATTCGTGATGGAGCTCTGCTGCTCACGGCTTTTTCTAGTTTTGCAGCATATCTCACGATCCTCGTTTCATTAAACTTTGCAACAAATTCTGCTTAATATGCTTTTTGCAATAGGAAATCTTCAAAAAGTCTCTTGTTAAATGAAGCACATACTTCTTTATGATTATCTCTATCTCCGTAACCTACCATCATTAAAATTTCTATCTCTTTCACCTTCGGTTAAAGGAGCCATAATAATAAAACTAGTATGACGCTCATTATGACACTTATACTGAGAAACTGTTGTCCTATTAAAAAAATTGAAACAGTGTTCCAACCAGTTAAATCTAAGGTTTAACTCTTTCAATTATGTTTTTTTTTTTTCATAAATTTTATCTAAAAACGTTGCATCATTATCGAGAACATTGAATTCGAATATTATAGGATACTGACAATTCATTCTTTCACATAACACTCTTTGACTTCTTCTTCTTGAACTAATTGAAATCAAGAACTATTAGATAAATTTCACTGATCACCCAAATATAATTCACGACCATTTTTTTTTCAATTGCAATTGTGCAGTAAAGTATCGAAATTAGTTTTGTACAGAAATTTTTCTGCAAAGTACAAAATTCCTTTATATAGAGAGAATACTGATAATTTCAAGAAAGTTGATTTAAAAAATAACTCCGTCATTTTATGGGCGACTGAAGTTACTTGAATAAAATTGAAAAGTTCAGGCAACAGTCCATCCAGTTTGCACGTTGCTCGTGAACCAGAAAATACTATGGAATCACTAGAACTTCCATTCCATGCTTAGATAATTCAATAATGTTGACAATATTTGACAATTGGTAATTCATAATTTTCCTCTTTTCGTGAAATGATCAAATCTAGAAATTTTTGGATTTATTACAACCATAACTTCATAAAGGCACTGAACCTCGAGTTTTCAAGTCCTTACTATTCATTTTGGTCTCTATATCATATTGATGGATCCATAAATCATCCAATGTAACAGGTGTGTAGAAAAAATACAATTTGATTTTATTTCACAATACAGTTGCCTTCAAGGGCGATACAATGACTATAACGGTCAGGAACTTCTCGATACTATGTTTGAGGTAAGATTTGTCTTTAGCCTCAAAATGGACTTCATTATCGGTGATAACCTTTTTATCGGCGCAAAACGGCAACGAGCATCCTATGAGAGAAATATTTTATGATAAAAAGCTTGATATCACGTACTCAATGCTTGAACAAAGTTAAAGACTTCAAAATATAAACCCGCTATCAAACTATCCAAACGCATATATTGTTATCGTTGGCAATTTTAAAGTTCATCAGGTCAGCTGGTTGTATTTTCCCAACAGGTCTCAGACATTGATCTAACTTATCAATTAACCAGCCCCGATCAATATGGCTATCCTCTTAGACCTATTTCTAACAACAGACCCTAATCTGTATAACTCGTGAAGCTTATATTCGTCACTCCTTCAAGGTCAATGCAGATAACAATCAATGGTTTGATAAAAACTGGACTAGAGGAGTCACCAACAGAAATGCTGCTTACTGCAATTGGCGCTCGAAACCTAGCAGATCTTAGATACATGTAAGGAACTATATAAAGAGAGAGTGAGAAACAAATTTCTCAATTGTTCGAGCAGGTTTCTCTGGTCTGTAACAAAAGCGGTCTATAGCCAATCAATAATTCCACTGTTGACTAAAGAAGATGGGTCAATCGCAATGACCGCAAAAGAAAATGCGGACTTTTTATGTCGCCTGTTTATACATCAATAAAGCCACTGGTCCTGATGGGATACCACCAATCGTATTGAAAAAATGCGCAGCTGAACTAACAAGTCTGCTTAGTAAACCCTCTCTTCTATCATATAGAAGAGGTCTCTTCCCTATAGATTGCAAAACTTGCTTGGGTTCAACCCTTACCAAAAAAAGACGGTTTCCAGCAATTACCCTCTGATTACTTCAGTCCCAGCCACTTCCAAGATCATGAAGAAAGTGGTTAATCAGGAAATCTTGCGACATATTGAGTCTGCTAACTTCATCAGTGACCATCAATATGGCTTTCGAAAACCTATATCAACCGGAGATCTCCTGGCATATGTTGCCAACGTCCTCATTCATAGACGGGCGCAGTAACTTCCTCAAAGACCGATCCATCTAAGTCGCTATCAATGTACACCAACGATCTACTTGATAAAACTGTAAACACGATATATAGCTACGCCGAGGATAGTACACTGGTGTCGTCGCTGAAATTAGCCGCCCCAATAAACTCGGCTAGCACCCAAATCCATTGGCACCACCATCAATACCAATCTTAAAAACATCCTGGAGTGGGGTGGAAGCAATCTATTGAGTTTAATGTAGCAAAGACTAGGCTGCCATTTTTTTCAAAGAAGACGGACACTGCCACTCAGGATTTGGCCTTGTCTGAACATAAAATACCAAAGTCACTGCAAATTTGATTGTTTGGTGTTGAGGTTGGGAGCAATATGTCCTGGCATAGTCACGTGGCCGACTTAGGTAAGGGAGCGTCACAAAAACTCTTTCTAAAAACAAAAAGTTATATACCCTGCAACGCGTTTAATTTTCTACAAGGCCCAAATTCGTCCATCTTTGGAGTATTGCACGTACATTTGGAGCTTAGCTTCCAAGCATACCCTTAGAATGCTCGAGTAGAAACTTGGACAGCCTGGAGCAAAAAAGAATGGACGCTGACCAGACTCCTCTCTTTTACCGATACTATCACGGAAGATGCTTCTCCGAGCTGTCCAACAACAAGTACGCCTGCAGGCTCCCAGAACGTCTATTTATCGGGTCGCTTTACTTTGGATAAGTACAAACCTATGAAACCAGCTGCAAAGGCACGTTTTTCCATACAGTACAACCTACAAAAATTCAAAATCAATATCCACACGGCAGACACCACAATATGCGAATCATCTAGTTCTTCAATATCCGTTACTAAAATTGCTCTTTCTCTACTCTAAGCACGATTTGTGAAATTTGCACCGATAATAACTTTTTAAGTTAATTTCACTTCCAACTTTGTGATTTGCCAGTCAATATGTCAACTTCAAGTCTACTACACTTTTCCACTGTCCAATTTTCAAAGAAGGCAAGTGAAATCAGATCTTTCTAAAAGAAATACAACGAGGACAAGAGGAAAAAGACTGTTGAGAAGACAAGACGCAGAAGGAAATAGGAATATTGAAAAACAAATAACATTTGTCTATAGGACACCAAAGGCAATGCTACAGTACGTTACTGGCAACTGTAACGTTAACAGTGGAAGTAACAGTTCCTATAAAACAGCTCTGTTTTAATAGTTATCACAGTTCTAAAAATTTATAAAACTATAGATAGAAACTTTTGGAAGTATTCTGAACATATTGATGTAAGTAAAATTTTACACCGGTTTGGAAGAAGAATTCGCAAAAACCAGCTCTTATGAACTTGATATGAAGTGGCCTGCCAATGCCAAAACAGGTCTGTACACGAATCAAAGCAGAAATATTTCCAAAATTGATAATGTCAAATACAAATGTTGGGACTACGGATTGACAGCTAAAGCTCTCAGAATACAAACCCTACAAAAACATTCACTTAGTCAATCACAATTTCCTACAAAACATCAAGCAATCGCTTTTCCAGCTGTTGATAACCTGAAAATGCAAGATTAACTGATATCACTTGGAGAGCTAATTGTTCCAAAAAATATTCTATTCATATCAAGGCTGTCAAACAATAGAATATGCATGTACCTCGCAAATGAAGATGACCTATCACGAAGGACGGATAATTATTAACAACACTACGATCCAAGCTCGAAAGCTTATAACACCTTCCGAAAGATTAATACTCTCAAATGTATGCCCCACCATACAACCCTCAGCTCTAATTAATAAACTTAACAAAATATGTCTAAATACATTCCCACCAATGTCTTTCCTCAAAATTAGCTCCACAATTCCAGCATATAACCACATCTACAGATTCAGAAGACAAATCTTAATTCTACCACCCACAATCCAAATACCCGATTGTCTAATGATCACACACGAGAACACCAGTTACAGAATCTATCTATCCCACGGCTACTATGTTTTATATGCAAAAAACCAGGTCATACTGCAGCAAACTGTAAGAACTCTCAATTACAAACTTATGGCGAACCTCAAATAACTGAACTACCACAAAACTCCACCCATCCTTCCGATACCGAAGCCAATACTCACCAAGCATACACCGAGATCTCATCAGAAACCCTTATAACACCTCACTCCCAGGATGTACCCTAAACATCAAAGAAAGCAAATAAGAAACCTTCTTTCCCCAAACCAAATAGGCCTAAAAATAAATTAGACATCTCCACAAAAATTCTCATGAAACCAATTAGAAAAATCATTTCTGAACAGACTCCCCCTTTCAAATTGGACCACAACCAGATATCTGACCTTTTTGAAAATGTCTACGGTTCATCAGATCCAATAAATAGGTATTATGAAAAGCTACACAAATGATTTTAATACATTAACAGACATGCTAACAAAAATTTACTGTTTTCTCACCTGCAATTAAACATATCAGAAACAGAAAGTGGATCATCTCAAACAAGCATTAACCAACTGAACCAATAATTTACTTTGATATTTTTTTTCTTTCTTCTATTTTTCTCTGCATTCTCATGGACTTTGCATATATTCTACAATGAAATATCAATGACTTTTATAACAACTTACCAATGTTGCAAACCATCCTATCCAAACAGAAGTGCAAATTTATTTGTCTTCAAGAAACCAGTTTCAAATACAATAACAAATAACCGCTCAGGTAATTTAACAGCTTTTACAAGAACCGAATAAACACTGAAATAGCTAACGGAGGAGTAGCAATATTTGTGGAAAAATCACTCCGCGCTGCAGAACTCACGATCCTTACAAACCTAGAAGCCGTAGCTATCGAACTACAGCATATCAAGTAGATGCTGAAGAATTAACTGAATTATTGGAACAAATTCTTCAACCTAGAATAATAGTCGGGGTCTTCAATGCCCATAACACCATGTGGGGATCCACATCAATTAACCACAAAAATCGCTTATTAGGAGATATTTTTGATGACGCAAATCTCTCCATCTTAAATAATGGAAGACCAACTAGATTTAACATATAGTCAGTGCAGGATTTTTGATTCCAGCTGTTTCCTGGACTATTTATTTATAACAACCGAAAACCAAATCACAATCACGACCTATATCCAAAATGGAACTTAAAAAAAGTAGACTGGGCTCTATTCAAAACAATTATTTCGAATAGTATGACAGCTTACATAATTCCAACAGATATAGACGAAGCTTTAGAAAACCTTATTAGTATCTTTTAGCGAGCAGCAGACATATTTGAAGAACTACGAGCCTGAAACGACGCAATCCTGTGCCGTGGTGGAAAAGCTACTGCGAATTGGCAATTAAGAGCAACAAAAAAGCTTTCAATAGATATAAAAGATACAATATACCAGAAAACAAAATCGAATTCTTGACAACTTGACCATAAAAAATGCTAAACGCAAATCCTGGATAGAATACGTCTCTACCATAAATTCTGAAACATCCATGGCGGGGGTATGGGAAAGAGTGAAACAAATATCTGTACAAGAAATGCTGGAGAAAGACGGATGCACAGATAACTGCAAAATAGTCACAATACTGGCTAACACCTACAATAACCGCTCCATCACATGTAATTACGATGATACTTTTATTACCCATAAAAGAAAAAGTTGAGATATTGATACAGTTCGATAAAAAAAACCAGAAATTTACCCTTCACCACCCAAGAATATAATGTAGCCTGAAATAAACGTCACCAGGACCAGATGAAATACAGTTGTCTTCTTGAAACATCTCCCCTTAATTGCTCACGAATACATCCTCAACCTGTTCAATACCATTTGGCTGCAGCATAACTTTGCTGAAAATTGACATGAATCCATTATAATTCCAATACTAAAACTACTGGATTTGGACAACATAGATCAGCCCTGGATAATATCATAGACTTGGGAAGTGAAATCAACAAAGCATTTATTCTGAAAAACACCTGTCTAGTTATTTTATTTGATATTAACCGAGTTTTTGACTTTGGCATGATTACATAAAAATTACATGATAACATAAAAAAATAAACGAATTCAATGTACAAGGTCACTGCCTGGATTTTATCAAAAATTTCCTGAAAAATCGAACATTTAAAGTTAAAACCAACGGCATCATCTCCGAAAAAACATATTTCGAAAATGGTATACCTCAAGGATCAATCATAAGTCACCCACTCCTTATCATCGCAATCAACGACATCCTGAAAAACTCAAATTTACCAGTAAAAGATCGACTATATGCAAATGATTTGGTTGTTTACTGTAAAGGATATATTAAAAGTCGGGCTTCTATCCATGACTTAAAAGTGTGGTCACAAAAAATTGGTTTTTTCAACTACAAAGACACTTTTACTATTTGATCACACACTAAGCTGGAACTCCACCATGGACAATAGAAAGCACCAAATTCATTACCCAGCTCACCTCATTAGACAAACACCACACGCGCCATAAGCTAATCGTAGTACACTTTAATAACATACTCTATGAGTACAAAAACTTTGTACACATTTACACAGACTGGTATCGCAATCATTACACCAACCCCCAAATATATGCTAAGAGCTCCTCCAGCCCCATCCACTTTCACTGCTGAATTATATCCAATATATCGAGCTACACGCATAGCCTCTTCATCAAACGAACCTAATAACCTCATACTCACAGATTCCCTTAGCTCAATCCAAACTTTTCAAGTAAAATCAAGGAACAACTGCAAGACAACAACAAAAAAGTAGGATTTTGTTGGATCCCACATTGGAATAAAAGGAAACGAAGAGGCAGGCCTGGCCGCTAAGGAAACTACTGTAAATAATGATTGGTGCGGAGTGCGTGAACTTTTTTACTACTGTCGATATTAAATCGATCTCAAAGCGTAAAGTGCTCAATGAATGGGAGAACAAATGGTCAACGTCCACACATAAACTTCGTGAAGTGAAAAACTCAGTAAAACCATTGTCAATACTACCGAAAAATCGCAGAGATGAAGTTCTTTTAACACGTCTGCGTCTAGGCCATACGCGACTGACCCATAGCTACTTATTTGATGCGAAACCTGAACCAAGATGTAGCAACTATAATTGCAAATTGACCATAAAACTCATAATAATAACGAGTGGCCCAAAAGTCGCGCAACGCTAACACAAAATGCGCATGAGTTGGTTTCACCCTACTAGTACAAGGTTACGCGTTTCTACCGAATATCTTACAGTTGTTCGTGTGTAAAGGAGCGGTGAGGGTATTTAAATGTGTAACGAATGTGTAACCATGGCAACGGGATCACAATTGCGGAACGCGTGTTTTTAGTGACCTCGTACTACCGTTATCATGCCGATTATCAAAACATTTTTTGCTGAAAAATTTCCTAACAGTCAAGTTCCGAGGCGTGAAACTGTGTATCGCTTGATAAAAAGATTCGAAAAAAATGGTACTGTGAATGATACGAAGCGTTCGGGGCGGCCACGCAGCGTGCGAACTGCAGAAAACCTACACATCGTCGCTGAGAGTTTTGTTGAAACACCGGCGCGATCAGTCCGTGAAGCTTGCCATGTATTGGAAATTTCTCGTTCCAGCTTGCAGCGAATAATGAAGGAAGTAGGTATGCATGTTTACAGACCACGTCTTTTACAAGCATTAACAGAAGACGATCCGGACCGCAGACTTCACTTTGCTGAGTGGTACGTAATTCGATGTGAAGCGTTCAAAGACTTCTTTAAAACCATTTTGTGGTCAGATGAAGCACAATTTAAATTAAATGGCCGAATCAACAGACACAATTGCGTATACTGGTCTACAGACAATCCGCATATCACCATCCAAGAAGAATTAAATGTTCCAGGTGTAACGGTATGGCTTGGTGTTTGCTCTTTCGGAATCATTGGCCCAAAACTTTTTCGACACAACAGTAACAGGTGCTGCATACCTTGATTGGTTGATGGAACTGCGCGAAGAACTGAATAATAACCCGGATTTTTCTGGTCGTGTGTTAACTCTTCAACAAGATGACGCGCCGGCCCATTACGCTGTAATTGTTCGCGAATTCCTAAATCAAAATTTTTCGGATTGGATTGGTAGACGAGGTCAAGTGGAATGGCCACCAAGATCTCCTGACCTGACTCTGTTATTATGCCAAGGAGTCAGCTTTTGCCTTGCTTCAAACTAATTTTTGGGCCACTCTGTATAATAACATAATAATAATGTCCATGACCGCTACAGTACAGATCGGTAAAACAAAGTCTTAGACATATAAACAAATATTCGGTTGTCAATATAACGAATTAACGCCTAAACATTTAGATTATATCATTTATCCATAAAACCCTAATCCAGATGATAAATTGTAATCATGTACTCTTTCCAATACATTATCTTGGTTACATTTTTCATTAATTGTTGTGCCCTTTTAACATTGTGATTATAGATTATTCTATTTAAGGGTTAGGTTAGCTTATGAGCATCTTACATTGACAAAGAAACATTATAATTTGTCATTGCTACATTATCAATATTAATGTCCCGAGTGCATGTCAAATTGTCGATAATTTAATTTTCTCGAGTGCGCGAATGCGCACTCGAGGAAATTGTGAGACAATTTGACATGCACGAGAGGGCATTTTGGCAGACTATTTCCTGAGAAAAATTTAATTTAAAATAAACAATAATTGTTCCTTTTCTTAAAATATAAAATTAAAACCAAATGATGTTGATTAATCCTAGACGAAAATTTGGCACTAGTGCAAATTATCGATAATTTGCACTAGTGCAGTATCATCGCTGAAATTTGATCGTTGCTAGGTTAACATAAAATATTACAGCTTTTTGGTTGGCTTAAATTTTGCGAAGGAAATAGTCTAAATAATCCCCCCTCTAACATATTAATTTGTTTCAACACAATCCTGATGTGTTCGGGATAACATCATTTACTGAATTCCTCGCTGTTAAACAGGCGAGTATTTATACAAAACGGATTTCTCGATTATTCAACTTTAAAACAAAGGAATTAAAAGGCCATTCTAGAAACTCATGCTATAAAAATAATTAAATTCAATCGCCGTTCTAAATAAGTCATAAAAAACCAAATTTTTTATTCTATTATAATAATCAAACAGAATCGGCTTCACGGTCCTTGTTGTGAACGAGTTCGTAACAATAGAAAGAAGTGTTGCTTGTTTTTTAAAATATACTTCATTAGGATTTATACAATTTTGAAACAATTGTCGAAACATTTTATCCATTCCGATTGAGATACTTTCAAAACTGTGATTTGAGCGCATCAACCGCTTCGTCGTGGAGAAAGGTTTACTCCGCAATTTCCATGTGATCAGCGGTCCGTCCACGTCGAAAGTTAAAGAAAATAATCGCACGAAAATGTTTGCAATGTTTTACAATTTGTTTTCCATACGAAACTTATCCAGATCCATATGTACATTATTCTGAAAAAAATTTGTTTTTGATCATAATTCTAGTTGCCTAGCCTATAACTGAAAAAAAAGAATATACTTATCATAAAAAATTCAATTTAGAATAATCTTTTTTGTGTGAATGTTAAAGTAGAAAACTTCATATTTTAATTCATGATCTCTATCAATCCTGATTCTGCTTCACGCCTTTTAATAGCAATTCCCCTGAATTCTCTGGCTATTCAAATAATTTTGATATGCCAACTGATCCATTGTATATCTCAAAACTCACGTATGTCAATTGTGTGGTCACAACAATCAATATAATCAAATTGTTCATTTCTGCACCGGTTTCCCGGAAACGGAGATTATTTTGAGTAGTTCATCCAAGGTGAACGAGGTTGGAGTCTCTCGGATATAATACATAAAGTGATTGTAAAAGCAGAGGAGCATTAAAACGGTGTTTTATTATTCTTTATTACTTAGCAGTAATTTTTATAATAAAATTCACATAAAATACTTCATGTTTCCATTATTTATGGATTTGAATTGCAGTCACATCACATATAATTGATTATTTATTTTGTTGTCAATTATCCGTATTTATTAACTATAATTGAAGTAATTACTCGGAAATGAATAAATAAAAATCCCATTGGATCTGTTAGGAGATTCTAATAAATTCATGAAAAATGTTAATATGCAATGACAAATTATTATTTGGACTTCGGGACATTTATACGAAATTAGCCATTTATACAATTAGCAGAAAAAAATATACTAATTGACATAGAAATCCGATACCCAGTAGAAATTATTTTTGTATCGATATTATTCGGAATACATAATAGAAGGAGAAGAATTTTAGACTGGTTATGGTAGTCCAAGACTTGTTTAATTACATGTGGCCTTTACAAATTATTGAGAAGTTTGCAGGAATTCCTTCTGATGCGTATGCTGCCTGTAGTCTCTCTGCAAACTTCTTCACTTCAGTTTCTTAACTTGTTACATCCTTAAAATTTCGACGTACTTCATTTAGTTTAACCCGAAGAAGACTAGGATTATCTCCTCTTAGTCCAGACTTCTGTTTATTTCTAATGTCTGGCTGGAATGTTTCCTGCATTCATCAATCAATTATTAATGCCGCATTTTCTTCCTGTTGCGTTTGATTTTAATAAATTTAGTGCATCCAGAAGTGATTGTAACTTACCGCTTCACCATTGAATTCAATGGGTAATACCTTGCAAAATTAAAGAAGTGATTAAAGCCATTTTCTCTTCATAGCCTATTGTTTCTAATACTACTATGCTAATTTATTGGAATATTGATACAGGCAATTAATTACTACAATTTAACGTTTCGAACGACCCAAATATTTTATCTATATATATATATATATATATATATATATATATATATATATATATATATATATATATATATATATATATATATATATATATATATATATAACAATAACTAGATTATTCCAATTTCTAGTCATTAATATGTTTCGTAGAGTTAGTAAATTGTTAATTAATTTGATTAATTAATTAATTTAGTTTCAGAATTGGCTGCCACAAAGTATACTTCGCAATAATGGTGGGCCATTTTCATTCTCCGATAATAGAGGAAAGTCACCAAATATTAAATAGTATCCTAATATGAAATACCTTCATTTCTCTAAGACTATGAGTTGCGCGAACGCTTCACGTGTGGCAAGCGTGTTTTGTTTTGTTGTCGTGAAGAAAATTTTCTTCCTCTTCTTCCTGCTGTGTATAGGCATCATTGCCTGTTTTTCTTCACGTCATTGCCTCTGCTCAGTCACCTGGGAGGTTGTCACTCCATCTTTTCCTAGGTCTTCCAAGGCTTCTTTGTCCTGCTGGTGATTTGTCCCTTGATATTTTCACAATTCGTTCTTCCGTCATATGGTCAATGTGCTCGTTCCATTTTATCTTTCTATCCAGTACCCAATCATTGATGTTATCTATCCCGCATGTTCGTCGTATGCTTTCACTCCTTTCTCTATCTATTAGTGTTCTTCCTGCTATTCTTCGAACTATTTTCATTTCTGTAGTCACCAATATCCGTTTCGTTTTAGAAGTCCCAGGTCGGGTCTCTGCTGCATAGGATAATATAGGTCTGATTGCGGTCTTGTATATGCGGGCTTTTGCTTCAGTTCGAATGTATTTATTTCACCAGATTGTGTCATTTAGGTATGCTGCTGCTCTTGAGGCTCTTGTAGCTTGGTCCAGATATTTCGCTTCCCAGATATTTAAATTTCATTTCCTGGTGTATTATTTTGTTATCCACCACAAGCTTACATCTGATCGGTGAACCATTGATTTTGTCTTTGCCGCTGATATTATCATATTGTGCTTTTTTGCTGTTTTGTTAAATTGGTACAGTAGCCTTTGCAGATCGTCCTCGTTCTCCGCCAACAGTACCGCATCGTCTGCGAAAATTTTAAAGGTAAATAATAAATGAGTATTACCAGCTGTTATTTAGTATATCGGTATTACGTTTATTTCACCATTTTGTGATCTTTTGTCATTAAAATATTTAGAAGAGTTTGAACTAGTATGAAAATCCAAATATGGACAGAAGCCGGTGTCTAATTATGGAATATTCCATAATTAGGTCTTAATATTTCATATGATAGATACTTGCTACTATTTCTTTAAAAAATATATATAATGTTTGTTTTTAGAATGTCCGGTTCACAATCAACCAAATGAAAAACCTGGGATGAAGAAAAAATGGCACAAGCTATAAAATTCGTCTGGGAAAAGAAAATGGGGTATTTAAAAGCGGCACAGCATTTTCAAGTGCCTAGGCAAGTGGCAGCAGCTACTACATTAGGACGAAAAACTGTCTTGGGCTCCAAACTTGAACGTCAGCTAGTAGAATACATACTAATAATGGAGAGCAAGTTTCACGGTCTAACAAGAACTGATCTTCGCCGTATGGCGTTCGTGCTAGCAAAGCGAAACAATTTGCAGAATCCCTTCGGTGAATCAGGTGTGGCTGGAAAAAAGTGGTTAAAGTTTTTAAATCGTCATAAATATAAACTTTCGATAAGAAGACCAGCTGGTACATCATTTGCCAGAGCATATGGATTTGATAAAGAAAAAGTGGAAGCCTTTTTCAACCTCCGTATTTACAACGTGGATGAATCAGGCCTCACAATAGTACAAAGTAAAATACCACAAATCATCGGTCACAAAGGTAAACGCCAGGTAGCTGCACTAACTTCAGCAGAAAGAGAATCTCTGATGACAATAGTTGTTTGCATGAATGTTACTGGTCACTTTGTGCCACCGTTCATTATTTTTCCCACAAAAAATATGAGTGCTCAGCTAATGAGAGGCTGTCCTCCAGGATCAGTCGGAGTTGCAGATCCATCAGGGTGGATACAAATGAACATCTTTACAGACTGGTTCAAGCACTTTATTCAACACACCAACCCGACTCCTGAATCGAGGGTTTTAACTGATACTAGATGGACACCATAGTCATACTCACAATATCGATATAATAGATAGTTATTGCTAGGGAAAATAACGTGGACATAGTTTCGTTACCTCCTCGTACGACTCGTACCCTCCGCTGGAATCAAGATCTGAAACTGGTCAAGTTCTTGTAGAAATACCTGCACCACAAACAACTGCTAATTTACAACCTGAACCTGCACCTTCGACTTCTGGGCTTAATCGCAGCAGTTTGGGTCTGGTGTACCGTATACCATAAGTCCAGTGCCAGAGAAACGAAGAAAAGTATCTAGCAGAGGAAGAAAAGCTGCTGTAGCAGCAGTCATAATATCTTTTCCCTACAAAAATGATTTAGAAAATAAAAATATGAAGAGACAAGAAAAAGAAAGTAAATTAGTCAAGATAAAGAATAAGAAGAAAACTGCGAAGAGAAACAAACAAACGAAGAAAAATAAGGATGATAATGAAGAGGAACTAGACGTTATCCAGTTTGATGAAGGTAGTGAACATGATGAGTTGATGGACCAAGTACCTCCTGACTCTGCTGATGCAGAATGTATGTCCTGTCAAGACTTTTTTCCGTGGATAAAAGTGGAGAAAGCTGGATTAAATGCTTGATGTGTGGGCTCTGGTTACATTATGATTGTGCTGGTCCAGAGTTTGATACTTGGATCTGTGACTTTTGCAAGTAATTACGTTATTTTCATTTAATTGATCTCAAAGATATCAATGTCCATTTTTGTTATTGTTATGTTGATTTATGGTTATTATTATGGCTATTTCGTATTTGTTTACTCATTTGTAATTTTGTTTTTTCTGTTAGATTTTAATTTGATAACTAATATATTTGATTAAAGGCTGTTAATTACTACATATAAATGTATGACTGATTAGGAAAAACATTAAACTGATTTAATTAATATGAATTTTTATACCAAAAAAAATGGTATTCCATATTTGGAAACTTTCCTCTAATAATAATATACTTTCAAAACGGCAGGATTCATAGTTGGTTAAAAATAGATACCTAAATAGACAGGTATAAGGGCTTCAATACACAAAAACCCAGGTCTGGTCAAAAACATACATGTAGTCGTTCACAGACTCTTAGACTGTACTATTTGTATTCAATATCATACTCAGGAAAAATAGAAGTCCCACTATCCTTTACTAGCACACAAAATAGAACCCCAAAATTTTTTACGGTTCGTAAACCTTTTTCTGAATTGCATTGACATATTGTCCAATTAATTTGTTAATAAAGGACACCTTCTTTTTTTTTTATTTTTAAATACATTATGGCTACTGAATTTCGACACGCTGGGAAATATTTTATTTTGGAACCATATAATTTCTCTTATTATCACTTAAGAAACACAAGAAATTGCACGGCCTGAGATCCGGCGAATGGGTCGGATTGAAATGCTAATTTTAACTAGAAATTTCTTGACGGATAATGCGGATTGTTCCGGCGTGTACTTTGGGTGGAGGATTCATGACTTGTCTTTCAACATTTTTCTTTGCTTTTTGTATTTTAAAATTGCATATAGAATCAATTCTTGCATTATTCGCCCCAATACATCACTGATAGTCAAAACAAATGAACTCAGCACTTTTGCGATATATCTGTTTTTGACTGCTACTTCGCCGAGAAGTATCTACAAAGTTTTTTGGATTGACAGGGAATTTACAAAAAACAGAAAGACCTTTTGGAAAACAATTCCACAAGATAATTCATAACAATACATACCTTATCACGTTACTTTAAAGCTTTGATGATACGAATAAGAATGTCATTTTCACACCCCTGAGTTACATGGAATTATTAAAGCAATCAATCATTCTCCCACGCCGGTATTAACGTGCTCACGTAGTTGAATGCAACCCATTAGAACAGACTATTACATACTGAGCATTTAATAGACAGAGTCATCAAAATTGAACGTCGTAGATGGAAAAAGCTGAATTTAATAATTAATGATCGCATTCTTCTGGGACTGGATAAGTTTACCAATATAAATAGCTATTGTCCGTTTCAATTTTAGTGCTCATACAAAACATGATATTCCGTGTGTTGTCGAATGGATTTGAAATAAATATACTCAAAATTATACGGAAAAAGCAAGTAATGTGAAATGTTTCCCATTTCAGTAATGGAGGTAACGTTCACAGATTTTCTAAAAAAAAATTACATGAAAAAGTTTATTTTGGGGTCAGAATGATTTCAAATGTCGTGTTAAAATTGCTCTAGCGAAAGCTAGGGGTAAAAAATGATATGATATTCATATTTATTATGAAAACTTTCAGCTCTAATTATAAAAATTAAGAGTTTATCATAAAAACTTTTATAAATATCATGAATTTTCGTTCTACGTCCGTTTTTTTTTTTAATTCATCTGCATTCATAAAGAATGTAATTTATGAATCGGTCAGAAAGTGTGAAAAAAAGTATCGTACATCCTTTTTCATGCTTTTGCGTTAAAAAAAGTGCCGAAACGTGTCATTTTTAACGCAATTATGAAATTGTTTCATCTGTGAACGCATTCTTTCTCATGTCAATTCGTTTCTCCGATATACCGTCACACTTTTATTTCTTGATATTCGTTTGTGACTAATTGAAACGAGTGTAGTATCATTATTGGTGATGGATAGTAATAGTGAAGAAAGTTTAAACTGCACACCAGAAGATGTTGTTGAATCGGTAACTGCAGCGACTATGAAGCTTCTCCCTGAGAAATTCAGGGAACAGTATTTAAAGGAATATAATTCTTTTATGGAGAGGCGTACTAAAAAAGGCAAAGACAGCTTCACAGAAAGAGTGTTACTAGCTTACTTTTAAACTAAATCCAAAATGTAGAAGTCTTCAGCACTTTAATCGACTTATTTAAAACTGAAAGGCACCCTAATGGTAAATAACGACGTAGACATCGGTAAATACTTGAAACTGATTCGCAGAACATTCGATATTTTAAACAATAATGTCGAAGATCTCAAGAAAATGGCGTATAGGCTAATATTAGAGCCACCATTATTATTAGCTCGTAATTATGTCATATAATTGTTTCAAGATTCTCTGCACAAAACATTAATGGCTAAAAATTCAGACTTCAGAGAAGAATTTCAATACTATTATTCACCACCACGGCTGAACTCAATTTCACTTCATTATAGAGTTATTAAAAATTAGAGTCTCCATTAATGATGTATTCTATACTTATAACAAGAAACCATTGTATGTTATCTTATGTATGTGTTAAAGAGTCTATTGTTTCGGGTTTTTGTGTCTTACTTCCCTAGGTGTTAGGACTACTCCTTCAAGGTACTTGAGCCTTTCAAAGAAATATGCAGGACATTCGCAAAGTGAATGCCTTGCTGTTTCCATGGCTTGCCGCAGAATCTGCAAATGTCGTCGTCTGCCATGTCCATCTTCTAAAGTTGTGATTGACGGGGAAGTCACCTGTTTTTCAGGCTTCTTAGCTGATATATTCATGAATCTTTCAGATTGTCTTAGGCATTGGGTGTTTTTTTAGTAAGACTCCATCTGATTCTTCAACTTTTCGTTTAGAATCTTTTATAGTCCCACGCCAGTTTGGACGTGCCCTCAATAGCTTTCAGCCCCTTTAAGATGTGGTATGAGGTATGGATAGCTTGAATTTTGGTCTAGAAATGCTCAATCCAGGTTGAGGGTTATCAATTACATTATACATTATTCGAAGTAGGTTAGCCTTGTTCCATTGTTTTGATTGCAGTTTTGAGTACAGTTAGGTATTGACTGGCGTTTTTTGACCGTCCCGAACGCTTGTTGCAGAAAAATCTTCACAATGACTCACTTATACACCTGCAAACAGAAAATAAGCATCTAAAGTAGTGGAAATTTCAGTGGGAAACTATCAACGCTTGCACAAATATATTTCCCTACTTATGTTGCTGTTGACATCTTCAAGTTTAAATTGGAAAGTTTTTAGGCAATCCTCGTATGTCAAATTACTAAGGCCCCCACTTCGTATCGCACCAGAAATTTTTCGGCAATCTGACTGACGGTTCTCAATTAGAATTGAAGATGGGTTCAGAGAGCGTCTGCAGTAACGTAGTTAATTGTAGGAACCAATTAGCTGCATTAGCAGTTTGGCATTAGAGGCCGTTGGTCTAAAATGAGGTATTGTAGAGAAAGTAATTGTCATAGTGAATAGCAATTTAGAAAGCGAATTTCCTAAATCGTGATTTGAAAACACATAAAGAGGCAGCAATTTTTTCATACAAAGGACAGAGTACTTCTTGATAATGTGTCTGACAGAAAGGTGATTCACATGTTTTCAAATCATTTCGGGAAGCCCCAATCGACTTAATTGACCTTCCTTATCTTAGAAACAATAAGGACTTATTGATTATGAAGAAGATTATTTCATTCATTCCAAATATGGTGTGTATACTCGAAGAAATAAAAGAATAAAAGATGATAATTAAATGTTTATCAAGAGAAGGTGAAGATATCGAAACTTTGGTGACGAATATTTAACCAGAAAACCGTAAAAAATAGTAAAATTAAATGTGCGATACGATAAAGCAAAAACATACAATTCGAGTCGATTAACAAACACGTTAAAATATAACAAACCTTGTAATTATAAAATTCGATTAAGTAAGGTAAAGATAACTAATATTTTGTATAAATACCTTATTCATCATTATAAATGGAGAGACAGTTGTATTGTTATCAAAGATTATCAGTCGTTAAGTACTGTTAGTTGTTATTAAATATGTAAATATACCAATGATTGTCAAGATGTGGTTTTATTGAGTTCTCACTGATTGGAGACCGCTCATTTATCCTCTTTCTCTATAAATAGATATTTGCTTTGATATAATTCTGTGTAATAGAGTTTTTAGCGGTTATTCTAAAAAAATCTATCATTGAAATTAATAACTGCAAACAATTTGTGATGTAAAACGTGAATAATCCGAATTCTAATGATGGCTATAATTGCATATTATATAATTGAATCCAGAATGATTTTGAAATAGCCTTTTGTAAAGGAATTAAATTCATTTTCCCCCTTACCTGCCTTTAAAACTTTCGTATCTGATTGTTGCTTCAAAAAAGGTGAAAACAGTACTTATTCTACTGGACATATTCAGAATGAGTACTATTTGAGTTGTTTACAAATTGTTGAAATACTCATCTTGGTCAAAAAATGCAATTAAATCGCAAACATTTTCGTGCAAAGTTTTTCTATGACTCGACGTGCTTTAAGCCAATAGCAGTGTGCTGATCAACTGGCTTCGACTTTTGGTGATGAAGCACCATTTCGAGCCAACTTGCTTCGCTGGTTTGGTTGTCAAAAAAAGATTTGTTACTGAAATACTGAAATAATTCAGTTGTAAACATCTATAAGATCGTGACAGGCGATCTATGCATATAACTCCAGAAGAAAACAACAATCGACTTTATGGGTCTCTCAAGACGAGCCAAATTCAACTTCGAAGCCAATGGTCGCCTGTTTTTTCGGAATAACTAGACATGTCGCCACCGCAACGTGAAACGGTCATTTTTGAAAGGTACACCAGAATTTTTTTGCCTGTGTTCGAAAAAATTGATGAAGACGAATCATTCCTCACCACGACAATGCGGGCTCTCATCAAACAAAAAAGTTTTTGGACAGTCAAAACATCTAATTGATGTAAGTTAGAATTTCACCGTTGATGATATTTTTACTGAATACACTGTTCACACCACCACTACACCAACACTCATAATTACACTGTCTGACGCGCGTTTCGATAACCAAGTTATCATCTTCAGAGACTATAAGTGAACTGTTCAAATTGTGTAATTGTGAGTGTTGGTGTGGTGGTGGTGTAAACGGTGTATTCAGTATCGAATTGATGGTTCATCCGCCGTACAGTTCTTGTTTGGCACCTGTCAACGTTTTTTTACACCCGAAGAAGAGGTTGATGCACTCAAATGACATTTGCTTGGACAATTGGTTCAAATGCGTGCAATAGTGTATTGATCTTAACGGAGAATATTTTTAAAAACAATAGAGCCGTATCCAATTTTAAATATCTTTAAATATATTTTAAATGTTTGTGTATCTCGAAACTCAGCCCTCGTATATATTTCTTAATTCAAGGCTTATACATTTTTATACGTCTTCTTGAATAGATGGTCTTGTAGAGTAATTTATTGTTGTATGTGAAACAGTATCAGGAGCATAAATAGAGCGTTATAGGTTTTTGCAATTTAATGATTTCTCACATCGATGTTAATAACTATCAATAAAAAATCATAACCCAATTTAGTCTAATCAAATTATTCCAAATTGACGCTAGCATTGTCGTATTAAAAGGATGATTCAGAAATGTATGTGTGTATATGTCTTATTCGAACATAGATACAAATGGTTTTCATATTATCACCAAAATTACTTTTAATATTGATGTTGAAAGGCTCCATGATTACATAAAGTGATTCGTACATTTGGATATAATAATGGATTATAATAAGATGTTTTCTTGAGTACTGTTGACTATATCAAAAACAGAGGTCGAATATGAATTGCTCTGACAATTGAAATAGAAACTTTTATTCAGTTATTTCTAAAGAAGTTCTTCTTAGTCATGATGTAGAGACACATCTTCGAAATG
The DNA here is from genome assembly GCA_026230145.1 of Diorhabda elongata. Taxonomy (NCBI): domain Eukaryota; kingdom Metazoa; phylum Arthropoda; class Insecta; order Coleoptera; family Chrysomelidae; genus Diorhabda; species Diorhabda elongata. The sequence continues at coordinate 42,521,374 of CM047926.1, forward strand.
CCGATGACAGTTGGGTGGTAGTAAATGGATAATTTCTTGCAGCATTAAAAAAGAAAAACAACGGTAATTGTGGGTATGGCCTCAAAGTGAAAGGCACATCAATAATATAAAAAGAGTCCAAGTATAACCATTTGAGGGCATATAACTTTGAGGGATACATTCCTAAGAGAGCAAATTGAAGATCAAAAAAGCACAAGGTTCAGTTTTTTGTAAAGATAAAGTTCAATATCGTTCAATATGAACACAAAGTCACAGATTGAGGATGTGGTTAAACTATAAATAATACTGTCTTGAAAACATTAAGAAAATACTCAACAACGAAATATTTAGTTATTTCAAATACAACCACTCGAATTAACCCAATGCGAGTAAAAAACTGAAAACAACTTGAACTCGAGTTTTAAATTACGATGCTCTTGAAAATAATAAATCATTTATATCTCAAAAGGCGAGAGAATCTGTTAACAAACAAAATTTCACCTTTTTAATCCGATTTCATCACTCATGCCGTTCTTAGTAGATAAGGAGAAAGTTGAAAGACGCATACTTCACTCCAAAATATGAGACAAATATTCTCAAGAGATAAACTCTAGACGAATAAAAGACTGCTATTTATATTTCTGGCCTAACAAGTTTTTATGATTGAAACGCATCTCATTATTTTCAAAAATATTTTCCAAATAGTGGTTCGTATTTTTGCATTCCAAATACAATAAAACTACACTACGAGGATTGTCTCAGAAGTACCTAGTCGTACCCGAAAATAGCGGTAGTGGCTTGACACTGTATTTGAAAATACACAATCTATACAGCATATGTTTCAAGTTTGAAAACGCCACGTTGTTTACTATTTGTTTGGTACCTATCAATAGTGAACGTTTCCAGTGAATTTGTAAACATGGAAAAAATTGATCAGCGTTATGTGATACAATACTATAATTTGAAAGCTTTAGCCCAACCAACAAAAAAGCTGAACTAGATCCTTCTCTGGACGAGACAGTTCTTTCGTTAATAACAGTGAAATATTGGTTAGCAGAGTTTGAACGAGGCCGTACGACCTGCAAAGACCAGCATCACTCTGGTCGACGACTCTAGAAATGTTGGAGAAAATCCATAAAGCGGTACGTCGACTGAAGGTGCCCGAGCTAGTAGACATAGTAGCCATTCCAAAAAGTGCGGTACATCGCATATTAACTGAAAATTTGGACACGAGAAAGCTGGGCGCTAGATGAGTGCCGCGTTTGCTCACAATGGAAAGAAACAAGATGTTTCCATCGAGTGTTTGGCAGTGTTTTACAGAAAAAATCCAAATTTCTGCGCTATCTATCAACGGCGAGTATTATGCGAACATATTGCAGCGTTTGAACTAAGAAATGAACTAAAAATGGCTGCATTTGACTAAGAAGAAAGTGTTGTTTTATCAAGACAATGTACCAGATTACACATCCGTTATGGCGATAGCCAAAAAGGATGAATTACAGTTTGAATTATTATCATACATTCCATTCGCCAGATTTAACTCCCTCGAACTATTTTCTGTTTCGAGACTTGACAAAATGGCTCGCTTGTCAAAGATTTTCCAACAACGAAGAAATGATGTCGTCAGTTAATGCCTATTTTGAGGAGCTAGGCGGTTCTTATTATAAAAAGTGAATTGGACTTATTGAACATCGCTGGAAAAAGTGTATGGAGCTAAAAGGGAACTACGTTCAAAAATAAATATATTTGTTCTTTGAATACTCCTCACAAATTTTGTCGAAAAGTATTTCCAATTCAAAACTTCAATTTTCTGTCGTCAAGACTTCGAAATTTGATATTCAAGGATATTCGAGTTTTAATATGCAAAAATTTATTTCACAGCTCACTTATGGAACCGATGTCTGGATTCTCAAAGCAATGTAAATATTAGAAGATTGAATCCACTTGTTTTTTTATATCCCTCATCTCACCAAAGAGTTTTTTTGTTGCAATACCTTCAGTCTTTCTACAGCAACTTCTCTAACCTCTTTTAAACAAATTGACGGAACGCCCAAAAATTATTTCTTCCATTTACCAGATTGGTTTCATGTCCGTTTTCATAATAATAAGATAAACGTAAATTATACAATGAGGTACTAATCTCTACCTCGTGTTATAATTCTTAGAAGACTTTAGGTTACTTCTCTTCTTTTTTATTGTACTTTACAAAAGCGACTACTCACTAACATCCTAAATATCTCAACCATCCTCGAATTGAAAAGTTACGTGAAAATCGTTCATATACAAAAAACTTGTATAAACTTATTAAGCGTTCAAGTTTGCTTACTATTTATCGATAACACATTTAACTAAGGATTAATAACAAACTTTTGCTTCAAATAAAAATATATTACTGATGTCAGCAAGGTTTTCATTGGATGGAACATATTCAATAGATATTTTCTTTTGGCTTACCAAATCTTTCAGATAGTGTGTTTTAGATCCGTGTTTTGTTCGTTTTGAATCCTCATGGCTCTTGAACATTAGTATTAAACTTTTAATATTACGTTTTATAATATTTTGATATTATATTATTATAAAGTTTAGCATTTACATTTAGTTTTTTGAACATTTTAGGTATCGAATTATTCTTTCGCCTGCATTCCATGTTTCTTGCGTTGTTATGTCCAAGAATCTACTAAAATAAGATACTACGAATGTTACATCCGTTCTTGACGTTATGGATAAGTACATTAATCTCCTAATCAGTTACCTATATGGGATTTCAAGAATGTCACTCTCTGGATTGTATTGGAAACCTTTTTCCTTTGGTGTATTCCATTGAGTTATTCTCAATTGATCGTTACTCTTGGTTATATGCATTCCCAAGAAATTATTAATTTCTCCTTCGGTCTTTTGCTTCAAATTATTCTTTTAATATCAAGCTCACCTTTTCAATATCTTTTTTACTTCCTATTAATGGGATGTCATCAACATAAAAACTAAAATCATATCTAGATGGTCTAAAGTTGTTATTTTTGGTAAAGTTTCGCTCCATAATTTTGGCGCAGTGGAAGGAAGCATGCTGGACCCGTAACCTATTATTTGGGATAAGAAAGAACGTATTTGATAACTTGAGTGTTTCAATAATGATAAATGAACGTAAATTACACAAAAAATATTAGGTCTACCGCGTGCTCATAGTTCTTATAAGACTTACTTTTCTTCTTTTCCTATTTTATTCGACTATTCGATAACAACCTAAATATCTCAACAAATAAAAGCAATTATTCATCTAAACGTTACATTTCAATCTATTATGAATAAACTAAATTGGAAACTAACAAGTGTTGAAATACGCTGACAGTATCAGTCCAAACTGGGAAAGTATAGAAATAAATTGTGATGCGCAAGACACAACGATTGAATACTTGACTTAAAAGATTTGACTTTAACTCAAGTTCTCAAAGATTTGATTATGAGAATCTGTACAAGAATACGATAAAGTAAAAACTGTCGAGAATGCAAATGTGGCATACAGTATGGCAGGGGTGCTCAAACAAATCAAAAGGTCTAAGAAATAAGAAATAAAAGAAACACTATATTTTTGATGTCTTTTTTCATAAGGTGATAAGAGAGTGAAGTTTTGTAAATAAGTTATATGTCAACTTGCAATCCTTATTTGATTATACAAACTCACAAATATGTAGTATAAAACCATATTTTTTGACATTGTATGAATAATTGATATTATATCTGAAGATTTTTTGCAAAATTATTTTTAAACTGCTTATATCAACAAAATATACTCAATAGATTGTTGAAATCTACGGTTTCATGAAGATCATGTTATATGTCATAGACCAGGGGTGCTCAAACGGTCGATCGCGAGTGCTTTTTGAGTATATCTCGAGAAGAAAAAAATTTTTAATAAGTAGGTAGGTAACTAAACTACAAAAATGTTTTACGTAATAAAATAACACTGCTTGCGGCAAAAGGCGGCTTTATCAAAGGAACGCGCGGCACTTGTCAAAGAAAAGCCGCGTTGTTTCTAGACTAGACTGTACTGTCTAGTTTCGGGCGGCGCGTTTGACGAGAACATTCGAGACTTTCTTTCACGCCGATATAAATGTTGCGCCTGCATGAATTGGAGTCATTTGAATTGTAACTTGATAGCGATACTACGTCGATACAAAGTTTATTATTAAATAGTGGAAAATGAGTGCAGTGAAGAAATCTAAAACGTATCATTTTAATAAGGATTGGAAGGAAGAAGAATTTTTCTTTTGTATGGTGAAGGATAGGTGCATTTGTGTTATTTGTCGTGGGTCAGTTGCAATACCTAAGCGAGGTAACTTAGAGAGGCATCATAAAACGGTTAATAAAAACTATCAAAAGGATTTTCCGCCACAGAGTGAATTAAGAAAACGAAAATTAAATGATTTTATACCTTTTTTAAAAAAAGAACAAACCATGTTCACAAGACCAGCCAAACAATCAAAAGCTGCTACGATCGCGTCATTGAAAGTATCTCATATATTGGCGAAACACAAGAAACCATTCGAAGATGAATCGATGGTGAAGGAAGCATTTATTGAAGCGGGTGAGACTTTATTTGGAGATTTTAAAAATAAAACAAAAATCATGTCTGCTATTAGAGAACTTCAGTTATCTCGTCCGACTGTCACAAGGCGTATTGAAGTCATGAGTCAGGACATCACAGATAAACTAAAACATGATATCATGGAATGTACATACTTTTCTTTACAGTTCGACGAATCCACCGATACGACAGACACTGCCCAGCGGTATATTTTTATTCGGATGGTATTCAATGACATGTCGTCTAAGGAAGAATTTTTGACAATCATTCCTCTGAAGGGCGAAGATATATATGAAGTTTTCTTTAATTTTGTAAAAAACTACGAGCTACCAATATATAAATTAGTGTGCATTACAACCGATGGAGCACCAGCAATGACTGGAAACAAAAACGGTTTTGTGGCATTGTGTCGAGCTAATGAAGAATTCCCTTCATTTTCTTCATTCCATTGCATTATACATCAACAAGTTTTGTGTTCCAAAGTTTTAAACACGGAGGAAATTATGGGCATTGCAACAAAAATTGTGAATTCCAACCGTGCACGTAGCTTGCAACGGCGGCTCTTTCAGTTGCAGTTGGAAGATAGGGAGTCAGCTGAACACACTGATTTAGTTCTTCACACAGACGTCAGGTGGTTGAGTCGCGGAAAGTTCCTACAAAGGTTTCAAGAATTATTGCCCGAAATAACAGCTTTTCTAGACGAAAGAAGTGATGACACTCAGATTTTGAAAAACGAAAAATGGCTGACTGATTTGGCATTTTTGACTGACATCACAATGCACTTAAACATCGTTAACTTGGAGCTTCAAGGTAAAGGTAAAACTATTATTGAGATGATTAGCGCAGTAAACGCATTCAAAAGTAAATTGCAACTCATGATAGATCAACTGAAAAGAAAGGATCTAAAACATTTTCCGTCTTTGAAAGCAAGGATTCCTCAGTTTAATTATGATACGGATGATGAGGCTGAATTATCAAATATTTTGGCACAATTCGAAATGCGTTTTTATGATTGCAGTAAATTGGAAAATATAGCATCATTTATGAGTTATCCTTTTTCATGTAAAACATTGATGAATTAGCTACTGAAATAGCAAGTCAGTTTAATATGAACTCATGTTCTGTTCAAAATGAGTTGGTGCAGATTATATCAGATATACATCTCAAAGCTACAGCATCTGATACAAATTTCTGGTGTTTTATATCTGAAGATAAATATCCAAATCTAAGGCAAATCGCCCTTCAACTGACTGACGGCATTGTTTGGGTCAACTTACTTGTGCGAGTCTGCATTTTCTGAAGATAATCAAGTCAAAATATCGCAATCGACTAACTGACGATCATATGTCATCATGCTTGCGATTAGCACTCAGTGGTTACGTACCATCTTATGAAAAGTATGCTGAGGACATGCAGTGCCACGCTTCAACATCCAAAGCCACTCTTTAGTTAGGTTTAACACCATATGTAACTCTTTTGTTTTGTAACAACCAATAAACTCGCAATTTTGAATAACTATGAGTTTTTTCATTGATATTGTAGAGAAGAACCTAACTAAACCTAACCCAAACCTTGATTAAAATAATGTACCTATATTGTGCAGAAAGCTAATATCTATATTATATGCTACGGTACACCCTACCTAAGTAGGTAGGGTGTATCGTGTATGTACGACAACCCTGCATCACACATACTTGCAGCCTCTCAGAGTCGATCGTAAGTAGTCTAAAAATATTGAGGTAGATCGCCAGCAGTTCAAGTTTGAGCACCCCTGCAGTATGGCATATGTACTGAGAACGTGCCATTGAAATTTTAAATAAGTCCTGTAGTATTGTAATATCGACGTGTGCCTATTTGATAAATACTTGAGAATAGCGGTTCATAATATACTCACTTCTGAACTCAAATTGGATGTTAACCGATGCAAACGAGCAAATTGAAAACGAAAAACCGTATTTTGGGATGATAAAGGAGTGATGCTGGTAGATCACTTGCAAGTACTCTCATTATGCCAATTAAGTTCCAAAATAACGTGAGGCGGTGAAGGTAACACGCGAGGAAATTTGCGCAAAGGGGATCTTTGATTCGCCTCAAGAAGACGCTCCCAGGCGGATGTATGTCATTGCAATAGCTTAGACAGCTGTTATTACTTTGAAGTAGTTCAATATTTGCGTATTTCCAAGATTTGGTACACAGAGATCACCTGTTGTTTTGAAATTTACGTGGTAGACATTTTACTATAAATAAATTAATGTTACTAAGGCCCAAATTACAGTGCCGCTATCGTAAGCTCAAGCGCATTCTCTGCGCGGACCTCTGATTGACTGATAGCTTTTCCTGTAAATCTTATGTTTGTGACAAGTTATCCATTATTCATGCAATCCTGCGAGTGCAGTTTTGACTAGAATTTATTGACAGGTGACTATGTAATATTATCAACTCAATTTCATATTTATTTATTACTTGAAATAAATATTGCATATGAGTGCTACTAATAAAAGAAAAATAGACCTCGATAATCAAGAATTTCAAGATCGTTGGGAGATTTCCTATACATGTCAAATGCTTATCTTTAAAGAAATGTAAATGAAAATTATAATTGTTCAGAAGTACTTTTGAAATTACATTCATTATACAACATCGAAACAACAAAAGGTGAAGATATTTACAATTAAAATGTGCAGGAAAACAGTATGGCGGATATGATATTGAGCTCGCGGTACTTTTGCAAAAAGAAAAAATGACATGTCGTATGTTACAATATATTATCCATCAGAAGGCATTATGTGGTTTATCCTTATAACTAAAAGGAGTTATGGACAAGGTTTGCAAAATTACTAATCTAATTTACGACGGAAATCGTTCTTTTACACACCGAAAATTTAAATCAATTTTGGATAAATTGGATACTGCGTAAAGAGATCAGCTTTTACATAGTAACGTTCGTTGGTTAAGTGCTGGAAAATGCTTGATGAAATTCTTTGAAACTTCGAAAAGAAGTTCATCTTTTTCTCATATAAATTGCAGTCGATAACAATTTGACAGCAAATTCAGTTGATGAAAATTTTATTCATTCACTTGGTTTCCTAACAAACACTACAAATTATTAAAATATTTAGAATAAATTCTTGCAAAGACAAGATCAAAATGTGTGTTGCCTTTATAAATATGTTACTCGATTTAGAAACAAATTAAAATTGTTGAGGTTTAATTTGGAGCAAAATATGTAAATAGTAACAAATTTTAAAATATTTCTATCAAAATTGGATTATCTAAATACAGATTTCAATGAAATATTTGTTATAATCTCCGTTGTTCTCGTCTCGTGGAGTAACTGGAATAGAAATATTAAAATTTTTAGATAAAAGGAAATATCCAAATTTGAGAGATTTTGCACTTCAATTTGTTTCAATATTCGGAAGTACATATATTTGCGAGCGTGCTTACTCCAATTTGAAATACATAAAGTCAAAATATAGAAACAGTTTGAAAGATTCCAATCTTGAAGATATAAGAATTGCTACCACAAATAATAATATGGACATTAAAGATATTGTTGCTAAACAATTATGGCCACAATGTTTTTTTCAATTTTCATGAACTGACTTTTCATTTATCCAATCTTCTTGGCCTTCGAAGTGTTTGGTGAAGAAAATATGGCCCTCGGGATATGATAATCGTTTGAAGATAAACATATTTTTGAATGATTTCTCTTTTTTCTTCAGTAGCTTTTAAACGCCATCAAAACATGAATTTATTATTGCTGGACAGTTGCAGTAGTGGTTTGAAACGAACGTGTTTTTTTCTCGTGGGGAACACCACGTGTGACGAAAAATAGGAGCAACGTATCACTCTCTAATTTCTCGTCAAATTGAAAAAACCTCCTACGGGTGCTATACATTGTTGCAAGAGGTCTATAGGAACAATTCTCTATCTGATGCACGTTTTTTTAGTGGCGTAAGCGCTTTAGTGAGGGCCGAGAGAGCATTGAAGATGACCAGCGCCCAGGTCGCCCTGTGACTGTTTCAACTCCGGAAATAGTGATCAAAATCAATCAAATTGTGCGTGCAGATAGTCGAATGAGCATCCGGATGATTGCCGATGCTAAACGCCGTTAAAGAAACGGTTAGAAAAAGTCTGTGCGCAGTTGGTGCATGAAATCTGACTCCTGACCAAAAGCTCTTGCGTCAACGGGTATGCTCAAATTTCCTTGAAAGGTTAGGAAGGTTAGATCTGCTTTGAAATGGACCCGATTTGAGTCGATGGAAGCGGTAAAGCAAAAAACGGCACAGCTATTAAAGGCCCTCATCATAGAAAACGTCCACCACTGCTTCGATCAATGGGAAAAACGGATGGAAAAGTGTATGGCGAGTGAAGGGGAGTATATTGAAGGGGAGCATTAGAATGTCGGATAATTTTTATAATAAAACTCTTTTTCGTAACCAGTCTCGTTATTTAATATCCAGACCTCGTATACTCAATAGTCAGACCGATTTATTGCTATAGTGAATCGCAGCAATAACCAGATGCCAGGCGCTATAGAAATTAATTTATTTTTATTTCTTCTACGATGAGAATTATGAAAAATTGATATTCGCATTCTTAGCTAAACGATAATGAATATTTGAATAAATTATATAATGTAGAAATGTGTAAATCCAATTTTCACTAAATAGAATATTTTATACAAGCTAATTCTCCAGCTCGCTGAATCTACGGTTTTCTCGATTGCTGATTTTGAAAGTGCACAGAAACGAACAATATTAAAGAGTCCGGCAGCCCATATATGAGACATAATATTTTCTGATTTGATGAATTTACATTCAAGTTCATATTCATTGTCATGCTAATTGGTACTCAACAGCAACCTGTATAGCTTTTATTTACCAGTTTAGAAGTTATCGCTAGCTTTCTTATGTAGCTAGTGATCGAGTAGCTAAACCATTCTACTATTTCTCTCTCTTTTATTTCCCAGACTTTTTGATATATGATATTGACACTGACTGATACTATTTTTATAACTATAAATCTTCCGACTAAACAACCAAACCAATGTCTGACAAATTAAATTGACTCTTATTCGTTTATAAATGGAAAAGAGAAAGCACAGAGAAAGATTTATTAAAAATCCAACTTTTCTAAACTTCACTTCCAAAAACTAAGGCTATGAATAGTAAATAATAATTGAATTGTCTACAACAAAATTTGGAGATCCTAGTCATAGTCCTAGGCTGCCCAGCTTAAATATGAGAACGATTTCACTTATCCATTATACCGGTTGTCGAATGCAAACCTCTACGATTTCTAAGTACATTGTAGTTGCATTAATTATGAGTTGTTTATTCGTCTGCGAAGCTTGAATTTTCCGTCCTCTAAATAGATCGCCCAGGGCATGCGTTCGGGCTTGCTTCCCCTACTAGATTGGGCCATCACAAAGCCAATTTACATTAAAAGAAATTGTGAAATCACGGAAAATGTTTTAGATAAATAGCTTGCAACTTTATTAATTGCCCACAAGTAAAACCACCGTCCTAGCTAAAGCTAACTCTTGAGAGACGTGTCATGGATATTATATCCAACTTATCAGTGTATAGATAGATACAATTTTTCAAAACGAAACCAATTTTATCTGTATTTTCTGAAACGCTCGAGATAATTATAATTTATTATAGTTAAGGTTTAATAATGTTTAATAGATACACGTAATACAAAGTAACAATATATTTCCATTTTAATGGAATTCACGCTCTTACATATACCTCATGTATATTAATCTTTCGTTCAACATTAACCGAGTCATAAAGAAACATTATAACGGGAGTTATAATGAAATAACGATTTAAGCGACATGGTACTTTTGACTTGTTTAATATTTACAATCGCACTTGCGTGAAATCCTATACAGCATTCGTACAATTATTATTATTATTCACCTTATTGTCATACAAGTTTATTCCAAATTTTAACAGTTGCGTAGCAGTTCAAGCGAAATGATTAATAATAAACTAAGAGCAGGGCTGGTATTAAGAAATGGAATTTAGTAAGTGAGATATTGAAAAATTTTAAGATTATTAAACATTAAATTGACATACCAATACAAAAAAAAAACAGAAAAACCACTATTTAGTAATAGCAACAATCAAAAAATACAACAGCAAAACAAGATCAAAAAGATGGGAGATAGATGCTTCAAAGCATTAGGGGAAAATAAATAATACCAATTAAAATATGTAAGTAACATACGAAAACAAACTGACAAAACAAAAGTATGAAAAAACAATGGAAAGAACTACAAGATTATATAGTAAAAACTGCATTATTAGTTAACACAAAGAAAACATAATGAAGAATAATAGTTTTCCTTCAGTGTCTGAAGACGATAACTTAGTTATCGAAATGCGCATCACAAAGTGTAATTGTGAGTGTTGGTATAAACAGTTTATTCAGTAATAATGAGATGGATCGATAAAAGAGAAGAACAAAACAGAAGAGATGATCAGAGGCAAATATAACATAAAAAAGAACGAATGACTGAATGAGAAATTAGAAAATATAGACCAAGAGGGATATGAAACAAATGTGAGACAAATTTATATAGAGATAAAACACTATACTCGAACCACATATTACAGGAGATGGAGAGAGAAGATTGAAGAAAAATAGAGAAATAGAAGAAGAACTGAGAAGAAAAATATAATAAGGTATGTAAAAGATTAAATTGAGCAAGACACATCATGAGAAGGAAGCTTACAGACATGGTGAAGAGGATAACCCGATGGCCAATAGGCAGAGACAAACAAGAAATATCTGGAGAAACCAGATTGAAGAAGATACCATAATCCTAGAAATAATGAACTGGAAAGGAAAGCTTCTTCTTCTTCTTCTTATTTTAAGACTATGTCTTGTGTTTTCAAAGAGGCAGCCTAAGTTGTGACTCCGAGGACCAGCTCGCATACCAGGCGGTCTACTTGTATTGGGTCTCTCTTCCTTTGCGATTTTCGCCAGTCGATCGTCGTCCATTCTATTGACATGATCTCTCCATGCTCTTCTTCTAGTTCTGGCCCATCTCACTATATCCGGAACGTCAGACATTCTTCTAATTTCATTGCTCCTTATTCTGTCTCTTAGTGTTTTCCCTGTGATTGAACGTAATGTCTTCATCTCGGTCGTTCTAAGAATCCGCTTAGTAGTTGCAGTCTCCGCTCTCGTTTCTATGGCGTATGTCATTACTGGTCTGACACAAGTTTTATATATCCGTGTTTTGCTTTCGATACTTAAAAATTTATCCCTCCATATCACGGTTCGAAGGAATCCTGATATCCTAGATCCTGCTGTTGTTTGCGTTTTGACTTCTTGTTTCAAGTTACTATTTCTCGTGACGTTAACTCCTAAATATTTAAAAGACATAACCTGCTGTACACTTTTATTATAAATTGCCGGTTTGCATCTTCTTGGTTCTCTTGCTATTGTCAAGGATTGTGTCTTTTGTGTTGATATGATCATATTGAATTTTCCTGCAACTGTTTCAAATCTGTGTAGCAGTTTTTGCAGATTATCCTCATCTTCGGATATCACAACCGCGTCATCAGCGTAGCAAACTATCTTAAACTCATGTTTTCCCATTCTGTATCCTCTGCCTGCCGTTTTGACTTGTTTTATGATTTCGTCCATTATAATGTTGAAGAGTATTGGGCTGAGACTATCTCCTTGTCTGATCCCTGTTGATACTGGCAGGCATTTTACTGGAGAGCTCGTTGTTTGCTCTTACATATGTGCTATTTCCGTTGTTCATGTCCCGAATGATGTCTGTTGTCCTTTGGTTTACGCCTCGTTCTTTTAGTAGCTCATTGGTGTCATGTAATCTCACTGTGTGTGAGTGAGGAAAGGAAAGCCAAATACAAAAACAAAAAAGAGAGGAGAAAGCTGACAAACCAATCCAGTGCCAACTAAAAACTATAACAAAAGAACAAGGGAAGTAATCCACCTCAATAAAGGGATATGTAGGCGCCCAAAGCGCTAGCCATAATCCAAGAGATTGAACGGCATGATGATGATGAATACCAAATATCGAGCAGTTTTTTGTTGCCCACTCCGTAATACACTAACAGAGAAAACCCTTCTTTAATTCGAATTTTTAGGATCAATATTTCTCTTTTATTCATTCTATATACTAAAAAAAGTGCCTCTGTGTATTTGAATAGTTTTAAAATTGAAAAATTGAGTTTAGTTTCAGATTTAAATTATAAATCCAACTATATTGAGATGGAATATATAATTTCGAATATATAATTCTTCAAGCACTTCGCAAAAAGATAAAAGCCTGATTCTTTGTCAACCTAAGAAGCACTAAATAATTCTAAACATAGTGACATAGTGGAGAGCAATGGAAACTGAGAGAGTATGTCAACTTAGCAACAACAAGAATCTTCTATCTGTTTGCTGAGAACAATTAGATACAATCCTGCCAGTTGAACGACTAAGAAACTGTACACAAATTATATTAAATCATAATTCAGATATTTACATCGATATTTCTATTAAATTATTTAGAATAATTAAATCAACTATTATAAACTTCTTTTATTAATACTAAAGTAGTTCTATATAACTTCACAAAACCAAAAATGAATATTTTGTCTCTTATTCAGTATAGACTTCTTCGGCATTATTTAATTTAAGAGGTATTTCAAACTTCTCTTGAGAGTAAATGTTTGTGGTTTGTTCCACAACTCCTATTAACTACAAGGAGAAGGTAAAGGATTACTCTGAATTACCTTAAGCACCTCGGTGTCCGCACATAATATTTGAATCATTGTAGCTAATAATATGACAAAAACCAAAGAGAGTAATTTTTATGAACGGAACTAAGTGATCTTTTATATATTTTGTTCGATTTTTGTGAAAATTCTATTCTTCCCGAACAAAAATATTTTCGTTTGTTGCTTATACAGCAGCTCCTAGGTTATTTTTTCAACAGGCACTTATAAAGCAACTGCATGCACATTCAATATACTGCCACAGTGCTACCGTAAAATATATTTTTCCTTCTGACAAAATTTTCTGAAAAATTATGTTTCCAAAATTAAATAATATAAAATACCATTCGCTCAACGAGCTTTTACAACAGTTTTTATGTACACTATTACATTTAAGTGGTCCAGAACGAAAGCGAGGTAAATTCGTGTCGAGCCCTATCTTCGAATTTTGAGGCATGGGCGCTCCTTCTGTTAATCTAATGATATGGAACTTGATAATTTGGATAGTATCTACTGCATAAACTACACATTGCAAGATTATTCAAAATTGGAGGCTGTAGGAACTTCTTCTATTAAGATTGGGGTCGCCCGGTCGATCCTAGTTGCCTGGGTGATCTCGTTGCCATATTCTGGAGTCTCTTCTTCCTCTTTTCTACGAAGCCGGCACTATAGATCAGCAACATAACACATATTGTATCTATAGCAATCAACTTCCACGTGCTCTGCATATATGTACAATAATCTTTGTCCACCATCTTCTTTGCTGCAGTATTTCAACAACCCACTCTAAATAAAGGCTTTGTCTCGCCTATGAAGGCTCTCACTTGTTTGAAGACATATAACTAGATCCATGCCTTTTCCTTGTTCTCCTTTTTTCTCAGCTGCTACCTCAGGTCCAGATAATTGAAGCATTTCTACCGCCTTTTCACTAACCAGCTTATGCCTTGCCTTGGATCATTTCAGAAGCAGCTTTTATTTGGTCGTTGCAATGAATTACGCTTTCTCCATATAAAATTGCTAGAAAAACAATAAAACTGCAGCAACTCTCCAACTTTTAGCGAAAAACTTCATTTGAACCATCAGTTTTCAACTGGGAAATAAAGACTGAATTAAAAAAAACACCCGTTATCATATTATTGGTGGTTCGATTTTTCCAGTTTTGGATATAACATCGTTATTTTAGTAAATGATAACGAATCAAATCTGTTTATGATACTCAAACTACATTTAATTGCAATCTATAGCTCTTACAGTATTTACTCTGATAGATCGAAATGATATTATAAACTTTATATGGTATAACAATACCAATATTTATTGCTGAGATAGAGCTATTTATATAGCTCTTTATTACTCATTTGATGATATCCATATGTGATTAACAATATCTCGGAGGCTGCGCAAAATACACATAATTCCTCAATAATCGATAAAAATTGTACTTTTGAAATTCCACAACATTGTAGCGAAAAAACAGTTTTTATTTTCTTGGGAGCACACTTTTGGGATCAAGTCTGTATTTTTGTTTATGGGATAAAATTGTGTACTCATTTTTTCTGTGATGACACACACCAACAGAAATATTTTGCATGAAGCAATCGTGGCACCCACCTTACAGTTAGCTTTTTAGCGCATTTTGTCCGTCCGGAAACATGTAGCGAGCTCGGGTTTTTTTGCATATAATTCCTGTCTAGTTGTAGATGTGCCGAAACGAAAGAAAATTCGAGCATCAATATGAGAGAATTAATTGAATCAATCAAAATGTAATTTTCGCATACAAAATTTCATTAAAACTTGCAATAGATCAACTTAAAATTTTCCTAAACCACGATAATGTCATACTTTGTGGAGATTCTATCCAGGACCTCTCAACAACCACAGAATTTGAAAATTTTTGAAAGCAACATATAACATTGATTCAGAAACTTCGAGGGAAGCTAGAATAAAAATTGTAACTTTTATTTTTTAATCATATTTTTTATTTAATAAACAAATTATTATGAGTATTGGCGACAAATGTTTCATTTTTCATGGATAATTCTTTTTTTTTTTGAATTAGAATTTTTGGTAACATTTACTTATTGCTTTTTTACCTGTTAAAATATAAACTTATATAAAACTAGCTAGCTCGGCAAAATTCACTTATGTGAATTAATTTGGATTTTATCAAGATCAATTTCTTAATAGAAAGATAAATAAATAAATAAAAATCAAATAATCTAATGATTATTTCATAGCCAGGTGTTTTGGTGCATTGAAGTACTTTGTGATAGATGACAGGAGCAAGAGCAAATAAAGAAGATGGAGGTCCCATCCTGAACATACCATTAACACATGGATTTTCCAGATTCAGACCACAAACTTTCAAATATTCGCCTTGTAATTTGTTAATAGTCATGGCAAATGCAAAACGGATCGTACATTGAAGTCGTTCAAACCAATCGGTTAGGATCTTCGGATTGTAAACTTCCTCACCATCGAATTTTACTCTGAGCATCATCGCGTAAATCACATTCTGCACCAATTTACTTACCACCAAACGCGTTCCGCTACACAGTATTGGTTGGTGAATGTCTCCAAGCATGATTACTATGAAGCCAATGATCAGTCTTAAACTTTGAGCTGGTGAGCATATTTAAATAAATAAGTTAGTTATTAGGATGCAATAGCTAATGCTGCGGAGTAAATATTAAAAATCTTCAATGCGCCACAATATTCGCGAACATCCACTACTCGATTCAAATCAGTACTCCATAAATTTCTTCTTATGCGTCGAAAATTATCTACTTGTCGATATCTGAGAATTGCTGTTTCGAATCCTAGTTGCATTAAGGCTTTGTCGGGAAATATTGAATCATGTTGATCGCGACATTGATGGAAACTCGGAATCATTAGTTTTAATGTCAGTTGCGTTTTGTTATTTTAAGTCACTTGCTTTTTTTAATATCATTTTTAACAAATGAACAGCTAGACTGTTGTTTTGAATGACAATTTTTTGTTTTCCTGTCTGTTGCGTTTTGTTTTAGCACGTTTTATATCTTGGAAACAAGATAAAAAGTATTCTATGTTCTTTTCCCTAGCAATTTTCAGCCAAATCGGTTTGACCACTCTTGAGTAATGAAGAGTGTAACTAACACGACATAAATACTACGGTTGCCTTTAAATTCAGTCGGTAGCATGAGAAACTCTTCTTGTATTTGAGTTCTGGCTTTATGTTATAGACATATATAAATTAACTATATTTGCCACTAAATTTAGTATTACTTACTCACTTAGTTTTTCAATAAATATCATTTAAACTTTACTAATTTGGCATGAGTTATTTAATATGATTAAAATATGAAGAGTTACATAGTATTTAAAATTAATTTAACAATAAAATGCTAAACACAATAAACATCAAAAATTTGTCATCAAACTTAACAGTATTATTCTTCTTTTTTTTTTTGATTGGTACCAATAAACGAAACCCACTAGCCTTATAATCAAATTCACCAATATTATTCTTCGCACTTAATAACACTTCTTGACTCAAGAGGTACAAAAAACTAGACAAAAAATAGCACACCAAAGAGTGAAACAAAAAATTGTGTGTGTGTGTGTGTGTCAGCTCCGATGCACGACTGGAGTTTACTCCTTAAGTTCGATAGTCTAACCAGACGCAAAAAGAGTTTATTTAACTTAAAAAAGATTGGTTGATTGCCAGAATATTTTGGGCTTCCTTCATTAATTTTTTTTTAATCTGTAAGCTCGCTGTCTCTCGGCTGGAGTTTTTGGAGGTTTAGATTTTTACCTAGTCAAAAAATATAAAAAAAAATTAGAAAACTTATAAATGCATAATTATAAAAATTTTAACCGACTTTGAGAAAATTGATAAAAAAAGGTTTTTATAAACATTTTTTTTTAATTATAATTAATTTTTTATTTAAAATACAATATTATCTTAATAATTAACAAAAATGGTTATAAAAAGATAATTATGTCACTAAATCTTTTACATACAATAATAAATAGTACATGAAAATTATCTAAATAAGCTAAAAAATAACTTTTCGAAAGAAAATTATATAAAAACATTATTATAATGAAAAAATATTGTCGATTTTTCTGATAATATTATCGAATTATTGACTACAATTGTTAATATTTAAAAAATATTTATAAAATAAATCAAAATAACGTGGAAGAATTTATAGACATCGACAAAAAAATTAATTTTTGGTTAGGTTAGAAATTTTCTATTTTATGTGGATGCGCTCGATAATTCATATTGGGTTGATTATCTAATTTTATGGGTTGTTTTCAAATATATATTCATATGAACTACATCGATAATTATTAAAATATTTAATAAATACAAATTGCACATGCTCATACATATAATACATGAATTATAACGTACCTTGCAACCACGTGTTTGTTAGATATTCCGGAAATATAATCTACACCTCTTTCTGCCATAGTTATTTGAAAATACTTTTAGCTCACTTTAGCGGAACACAATGATAATAAAACTTCACAATGACAGCAATATAAGTATGTCGACACTGATAAATTAGAAAGTTGCGCATCATAGGGTGCGCACCAAAAACGTAACGAGGTCATTCATCGATAGATTTTACTCCTCACATTTTTCTCATACCGGCCCCCTTATATATGCAAATCGATTCTTAAGGAGTAAACTCCAAAAAGCTCTCCCACTTTGTTTTGGCATTCATATATTTTCCCCAAATTATAACTATCTCATTTCTTATAAAAAACTATAGATATGACACAATCACAAATTTCCATTTTTTAATATATAAGTATTTTTCATTCACTGTCTATCTCAATAATTAAATAATTAGTACATATTGTAAATGTTCATTTGATACACAATCCATAACTTATTACAATTAACCTATTCATTTATTTTTAATCGGCGACCACTAACTAATTAAAAGGGCACAAATTGGACATCATTCTCAATGTAGTTACACTATCATCCGTGTTTTTGTGGCCAGTAATTCCATGGTAAAGAATAATTTCCTGGACACAATTTTTCCTGGTTTCTTTTCACAGAAAAATGATATAATATGTCAAATTATAAAAACCGTTAAGATATTTGTGAGCCTATAATGTATAATGTAGGTTATTTTTAACGAGGTGAAGTTCACTGCATAAATCACCGAGTGAATAATAAATCATTATACTCGAGTAGAATACTCTACTTTATCTAGGTCTACTAAATATTTTGGTTGAAGTTTTTTTATTGGAAAATATTTGGTACACTATTAAAAACAATTTTATTATATTCTAACAAATATTTCATACAATATATTTGCCAGTTCAATATTCATATGCTATATTATATACTTTCCTTCACTTTTCTGAAATTAAATTTATTGAGGCAGCTTCTCTAATTCCTGCTGTTAGTAAAGAAGAGCTACTTTCATTTTCTACATCCATTTTCATTTGATTTTTAACATCTTCTTCTTCTTCTTATTTTAAGACTATGTCTTGTGATTGAACGTAATGTCTTCATCTCGGTCGTTCTAAGAATCCGCTTAGTAGTTGCAGTCTCCGCTCTCGTTTCTATGGCGTATGTCATTACTGGTCTGACACAAGTTTTATATATCCGTGTTTTGCTTTTGATACTTAAAAATTTATTCCTCCATGTCACGGTTTGCATCTTCTTGGCTCTCTCGCTATTGTCAAGGATTGTGTCTTTTGTGTCGATATGATGATATTGAATTTTCCTGCGACTGTTTCAAATCTGTGTAGCAGTTTTTGCAGATTATCCTCATCTTCGGATATCACAACCGCGTCGTCAGCGTAGCAAACTATCTTAAACTCATGTTTTCCCATTCTGTATCCTCTGCCTGCCGTTTTGACTTCTTTTATGATTTCGTCCATTATAATGTTGAAGAGTATTGGGCTGAGACTATCTCCTTGTCTGATTCCTGTTGATACTGGCATTTTTAACATAATTTAACATAAAATATTAAAATTGTGAAAAATCTAAACACACAACAATGTTGACTTCAAAAACAGATATACGATTAACACATTCAATGTCGCTGATAGTTCAGTGTTAATGCTCCGTCCTTCAAACTGCAGGTCCCGGGTTTAATAGTCTAGGAAAGTGAGCTTTTTAAATTTTTTGTGTGCGTACAGAACTAAATTGGAATTATTTAGTAATGTTTTACATGATAAAATTTAAGAAACCTTTTTTTGTAACATGTAAAATATAATATAGCTAAATAAAGAAAACAGTGAGTGATGATTCATTAATCACTGCCGTGATTAATGGGTGTTATTAAAGTCGAGCAAGCAGTCGTATAATGGGTACATTTTGTAACAGTCGTGGATAAAACTATTTATCAAACAATCAATTGACAGGAGATTGAAATTGGAGATATTATCACACTATGTGAAGAACGATAATAATAAGTAAGCTGGAAAAAATATACGACTTCCCATCCAGCTCATTTTATATATTGAAAAATTGTCTAAAAGTTTTAGCAGTTTAATAGAGA
Source organism: Diorhabda elongata (assembly GCA_026230145.1). Classification (NCBI taxonomy): domain Eukaryota; kingdom Metazoa; phylum Arthropoda; class Insecta; order Coleoptera; family Chrysomelidae; genus Diorhabda; species Diorhabda elongata. The sequence goes on from CM047926.1 coordinate 42,541,209, forward strand.
AAAACAATAAAATCAACATTTTGTTCTATTTTGGAATTTGTACTTCTAGTTTTTCTGTAAGTAATACTACATTTTCATGAACCTGTGTTATTCCAAGTATTTTAGGAACGGAAAAACTCACATATCGTACAGTGATAATTGTTAGTAAACAAATTAAGGAACTATTATTAAGAAAGTATGAGGACTCTTCACCTTAAATCTGAACAGGAGAAAGATTGGCGGCTGCTGAATTTAAAAGTGATCATATAGTATTAAAGAAGATACTAACAAATTTGTAGCAAAAACATAAGATATGCTTATCCAAACTCATCAATTAACCGAGAACGATTTGGTAGAATTTCTAAACAGTAATTTGCAGGGAGATCTGTGTAGAATGGGTACGTGCAGCAATCAAAATCGTACTCGTACGCAGTTTTCTCAACAACATTTGGAGAATCTTGAGAGGTATAAAGAAATTTTGAGGATCGTTTAGATGAAACTTGGGACTCCACAATATTTTCAATTTATACCCTATCCATCAGACTTGGTTAGTTGGGTTTAATACTTATTCTAAATCGATGAATGTGTTTCAGTTGCTCCCGGTAATAGGTTACGGTTACGAACAATAATTTTTTTTAGGTAAACTAGTTCTATATCACTATTCGGGCATTAATTCACTATGTTTTACTAGGACCGTCGAATTATTGTTCATACTCTTCGCTGAACCTTGTACATTATGGTGGAATAACACAAGCATTTTATACTGAAAAAACTACCAAACAAGTGATAATTAAATACGCTATCCAAAATAAACTATTGTAGAAAATTACTTCATTAGTAACATAATGTTAGTATTTATTCAATCTTTTTTAGGTTTATTTTTACTAAAAGTAATAATTCACACACTATTCCAACTGGACTCTCTTGTTAACACTACTGAGCAAAATAATTTTTATCAGAACTTTATCGTCAATTCATTTGAAAGCCTTGAAATTTTTGTTTGAAGATTCATAAGAAGGCGTAACTGACCGACAGTCTCTCCGTTTATTTTTATAACTATTTATATATTGGAATGAAGATAGTTGAACCATCAACGTTTTTTCTTAGGAGCGATGGAGATTTCGAATAAATTAGAGATAAAGGAAGTGATATCAATGAGATAACTACAAAATAGTGAAGAATAGTACATTTGAAATGAGTGGAATGGAAGAAGACTTGTCATAAAAATATATATGACAAGCAAGGTCACTATGAGTTATTGAATAATTTGATTGACACAGGGAAAGTGAATGTTGCCTGAATGAATGATGAGTGCGATATACTTGGTGCCAACTATTTCGATGGACAAGAATGTTGCTTTGTTAATGTGTACACAAGTAAATACAATTCCAAGATATTCATCTCATAATTTTGTGAAATATAATGGTAAATTGAATTGTAGGAGTGCCAGATGAATGAATGAATATAAAATTAAAATTCGGTATGTGTAGCATAATAATTTATTACAAATAGAGAAAAAGTTATATCAGTAGCAATATTCCAAATAATGATACATAATATTAATGTCTCATAATCAATTCTCCCTTATCGAATACATTTCTATTAATTGTTTTTGAATCACATCGTTTCCAAAGCTTTGATCATTTTTTTGTAATATTTCTCTCCAAATATACGTTTTGAAATCAAAATCAAATTTAAACAAAAAGTATTACGATACTTTGTTGAATAATGCAAAACTGAAAATGAGATTAAACTGAAATTTTTCAATATTTATCAAAGACTGATGATTTCATAAATTAGTATTTACCTCTGCCAGATTGAGATGTGTGAATCCATTGAACAACTCCATCAGTTGCTTCTGATCAATTTTACCCCAAAATCTCGTAATTGGGTCAGTTTGAATAATTTTCAGAACATCATTCTTTTCTAAACTGACCGTACATACAGCACCAAATTACCCATAAATCTGAGACTTATATTCATTTATTCCACTTCATAGCCTGACTCAAGAAAAATGGCCGATTTCAATAAAGTAACAGATTTTTTTATATCCAGCGTTTTCTAACTGCTTTCATACTGCTTTACACTTGCTGTCCAGTCCATATCAACCAGTTTAATAATCTTCCACAACCAAATATTCACCAGGTTTAGTTGAAGCACCACAAATTTTTCTGCAGGTCTTTACAAATCATATCTTTTTGTATCGGATGTCCCAATAAGAATAGCTTTTTGCCATATCTCGGGAACCTTTTATAGTACAGCTTCAGGAAAAAAAAATTTATAACAAAAGTGACCTCGAGAAAAACCTGGAAATTATTTACAGAGTTGTAGGTCCACCGCCAGAGGGCGTAATTAAATACCAAAAATGATAAAATGAATAATTCACAAATTTTGCCTAATTAACATGCATTTAAACTATGATTATCGTATTCTTCAAGACATTCAGCGTATATTTGATTTTACAAGTTTTTGTCTATCTCTTCATATAAGAGGCGGGAAGAAGCGGGAACTTTATTATGATATAACGCCTGTAAGTCTAGTTCTACTCAACTTAATCTTTTTAAAGAGAACTTCTTACTACCAATGTAAAAGTTATAATTTCGAAACAACCTAATGAGTAACAGTAGCAACAGAATAGCGAAAACCGCATATCGATATCTTTTTCGTATTATGAGATATCTTAAGAAATGTGTAAATTTTAAGCATTGTTTTATTAATAATAGTTCCAATTATTATGTCAATATTACTTATGCTGTCACCGGGAAACTGTGTTATGGACGATAAAATAGAAATATAACTTAAGGTACCTCGCTAGTGACGACCTAAATGTCGCCCATCATTTTCGATACAAGAGTTTATTCTTTGAAAAGTAGATTGAACAGCAATCTCAATTTCTGCTCTCGAAATACTCTGAATAGCGTTTCGTATTCTCTCGCCCCAGAGATAGAAATCTAAGACGTTAAGTCTGGTGACCTGGCTGGCCAAAAAAACAGACCTCCACGTCTTATCCACCTATCAGGGTAAGCATTATCTAAAAATTCTCTAACTTGTCTGGAGAAATGCGCCGGACACCCATCGTACTGAAACAACATAGACCTACGAGTTGCTAGTGATACATCTTCTAGAAGAAGTGGTAATTCATCCCTTATAAAATTTAGGTAGCGTTCCCCGTTAATTCCGTTGTCAAAAATAAAAGGTCCAATTATCTGACCATCTACAATACCACACCATACATTCACCGACCATCGCCCCTGTTACTGAACTTCTTCCATCCAGCGTGGATAATTCTGTGACCAATAGTGCTTATTATACCGGTTAACCGTACCATCACTACTAAATGTAGCTTCGTCTGACCACAAAATACTTGACAGTAATGAAGGGTCGTCATATACCATATGTAGTAACCAGTTGCAATAATCCGACCTTTTGTCGTAATCACGATCAACCAATTGTTGATGCAGTACTATAAGATATGGATGAAATCTAAAAGAAATATAATGTCATAATTTACCTGTGTCCTATCAAAATACTAATACTAATAAATGTGGATTAAATTGCACATATGCCAAAACATTTATTGTGTTTTCCTCAGAACGACCTCTGCCGCGTCTTCTAAATACAGGATGATTTCCAGTCGTTCTTAAACGGTGTATGAGTCGACGAAAAACTCTGCTACCGAGATGACGTCTTGGGGGATATTGTATGGCACATACCCTAGCCGCAACAGTTGCATTTCTCATACAAAGTAAATGCCTATCATATCAAATGCTTCTTCGTTTTCAAGAAGAATTTAATGCACACAAATTACAATGACACGTAAATGAACAAGTTACTAGGTTTATTAATTTGACTCGAGACATATCTTTTTGTTTTGTTTTTTTCAGGGCCCACTACTTGTCTTTATATATTTCCATTTTAAATTCCATAACGCAGTTTCCCGGTGAAAGCATAAGTAATATCGACATAATAATTGGAACTATTATTAATAGAAAAATGCTTAAAATTCACACATTTCTTAAGATATCTCGTAATACGAAAAAGATATCGACATGCGGTTTTCGCTATTCTGTTGCTACTGTTACTCATTAGGTTGTTTCGAAATTATAACTCTTATAACTCTTACATTGGTAGAAAGGAGCAGCTCTCTTTAAAAAGACTAAGTATGCATAGATAGGTTAAGTAGAACTGGACTTACAGGCGTTTTTTCATAATAAACTTCTCGCTTTCCCCCACCTCTTATATGAAGAGATAGACAAGAACTTGTAAGAACAAATATACGCTGAATGTCTTGAAGAATACGGTAATCATAGTTTGAATGCATCTTAATTAGGCAAAATTTGTAAATTATTCTTTTTATAATTTTTGGTATTTAGTTACGCCCTCTGGCGGTGGACAACTCTGTTAAAGATTTCCAGGTTTTTCTCGAGGTCACTTTTGTTATAATTTTTTTTTCCGAAGCTGTACTATAAACGGTTCCCGAGATATGGCCTAGAGCCATTCTTATTGGGACACCCGGTACAGTGAACCGCATGATTTATTCCTTCAGGAAAAACGTGGTAATGAATATATGATAACCTGGTGTTTTCAGAATGTCATTCTATACCTGGCGATTATCTTTTTTGCTTGTGGTTACTTCTTAGTACTAGTATGGAGTGTCACAGAAAATTAATTTGAAATTTGTTATCTAATTTTTTATGTGATTTTTCCACTCATCCATTGAAATGTATCCAGATATTTATGTAGCTAAGAACAAAAATTTTGATACAATATGTCTGCATTTCAAAAAAAGCCAATAACCATAATAACAGTTGAAAAAATTGATTTCAGAGTTACTATATAAAGCAGCGTTGTCCAACTGGCGGCCCGCGAGCCGCATACGGCCCGCGATACCATTCGTTGTGGCCCGCGAAATGTCATGTAAATGACAGGTAAAAAAACTGGATTAGTGGGTCTGCTTCGAGAGAATGGTGTTACTTGTCCTGCAATCCAATACATCAAGGAGCTTTATGTGGAAAATCAGTCAAGCAAAATCAAGTTTTTCAAACCGCGAGTAAGATTATAAATAAGATTAGAGGTGGAAATCGATCCCTTCTACACAGGCAACTTTGGCAGTTTTCAGTCGAAACAGAGGCTGAGTATGGAGACTTGCTAATGTACAACCATGTAAGGTGGCTGAGTGCAGGAAAGTGCATGGAACGGTTTTTTGCCATAAGGAAGGAAATCCCTGCATTCCTCAATGAATACATTTCATTGGACACAACTGAACTGGAATGAAAGCTTAAGGATCCAGAATTCTTAAGACAGTTAGCTTTTTTAATAGATCTGACTAATCATCTTAACAGTTTATACTTGAGGAAGAAACCAGACGGTTTCAGATTTAATCAGAAAAATAAACTGATTTCGGAATAAGCTGAGCGTGTTTAAACATGCTTTGGAAAAGAACAACCTGACATGCTTCCCTAGCTGTCTGCAACTAGCAGAAGAATTCAATAGTGAAGAAAATATTGAGTTTTCATGCTGCAGTTCACAGATTCAAAAAGTTATTGATGAATTCAATACAAGATTTGAAGAAATCGAAAGTCTCAAAAGGAGCTAACTGCTTCATAATAATCCTTTTGGAGCAATCATTGAAGATCAACCACCCGACTTACAAATTGAGTTATGTGACCTTCAAGCTGACATGTTCCTAATCACCAGACAAGAAAGGGGACCTGAATTTTTCAAATTACTGTCTAAAGACCTACTTCCAAATCTGCGAGATTTTGGACTGAAGATTACATCAATGTTCGGAAATATATATACATGTGAAAGTGCCTTTTCCTCCATGAAGTACATTAAAAACCACAACAGAACCAACCTCACCGATTCTTCCTTACGTCATCTCATGAGACTGTCTACAACTGAACTGGAGCTGGACATTTCCTCATTGGTGGATGAAGCCGATCGACCACAGTCTTCTTATTAGATATAACTTTTTATTATTTTTGCAATAAAATTGCAATAAAAGAAATAATAATCTTTTTTTGTTTCAATTATTTTGTACCTTACATTATTTTGTTATTACTTTAACAAAATTATCATATGGCCCGCAACCACATCAAAGGTTTTAGTTTTGGCCCTTGGTGCCTTGCAAGTTGGACACCCCTGATATAAAGTATTTTGTCTGATACAAATAAGATATGTTTAGCTTATTTCTTTAGTGATGTCACTGACTGTTTTTCTTTGGTTTATCTATTCCTACGGTATTGAATTGAGATCATCTTTCTAGAAACAACGCCCGGTGTGTTTTTTCTTCCATTGACATCACGTTTAGACTCAAGCAACAATTAAGCATATGATTTTATTCCAGTACGAGGACAGAAATAATAAAAAATAACCAATAAATGTAACATATTGTACGTGTAAATCGGGAACAACACCAGTTGGTCTTTGTGCTAATATATCTTGCAATTTGTGGTATGTCAGTTACACCAGGCACAAATAAAATGAAAGGTATCCTTCTTAGGGTAATATATAATTCGGGTGCGAGAGATATTTTTCTGAAATTATTTATTTTATACCAAATTTTTTATTCTGTGTACAACAGACCACATAATTTATTTTTCTAATAAACTTAAAATAAAATGTGCTCAAAAATATTCTGATGTCATTGTTTATCTTAGTTTTATAGCAGTTTTGGTAATTGCCTCTCTCATTTCGAGTATAATTTTTGTGACACTCACGCCACATTTTTGTTCTTACATAGCTTACGCATCACACAACAAGTTTCATACAAAATCTCAAAAATTCAATTCTTTCAATCGTTATTTTTCTTTCTTCAACTTTCTTCGCAGTGCAAATTTGTTTTTAATATAAATTTTGAAATACACTGTATCATAATATTCGTTCTTGGCACATAAATATCCTTTTCTTAAATGTTAAAAGCTGTAAAATCACAAAACATTTTAACCTAGATACGAGTGCTATTTGGGTTGCTTACAGATACATTTATTTTGGTCAAAAAATGGATTTAAATGGTGAACATTTTCGTGCAATGATTTTCTATGACTTTCGACGTGGATTAAACCAACAGCAGTGTGCCAAACAACTAGCTTCGTCTTTTTTTGACAAAGCATCATCTCGACCCACCGTGTTTCGCTGGTTTTCCGAATTCAATCGTAGTCGCACTTCGCAACAGGATAAATTTCGTGAAGATACTGATACTGCAAGATGATCATGTAACATACCGTGAGATTGAGACATATTTGGGCATTATTTCCACTCGCATATATTGGATATGGCATGAGCATTTAGCTATCAAAATGATTTGTTCCCTCAAAAAACAGCTCGTATGGATTGGTGCCAAGAAGTACTGAATTAATTGAATCGCCGTGCTTCAAAAGACTTCTGTAATATAGTGACAAACTACGATTGAAAAAGAACCAATTGTTTGTAACTATATTGGATACCTAACAAGAACTAAATAATAATTAATGATTTTGTTTAACTTAAATGTTAAAGTTGAGTTGTTATTATAACAATTACTAAATTGCAGTGGATTTTGTAATATTGCATTATTGGTATCCTTAACATTTGTGTTTATTGCCTCTTGTTGCTGTATAGATGAAGTATTCAAACTTGCGTTGTTTTTGGGTTGTGCAGTGTCAGTATGTTGTTTAGCATTTTGTTCAACACTGTGTTCAATTATTTTATTAGCAGTCATTAATCTATTAGCTGCAGAGTCATCTATGTACTACCCAGCCACGGTAGAAGATTTCCATCCTCCGTGGCGTTTTAATGCAGCAAAAGCTGCTCCTGTATCTACCAAAATTGTGTGAAATAAGCTACTTCCTTAGGTAAAAATGAGTGTGCAATATATCATTTTCATAAGTAGTCATAGGAAAATAACATTTCTTTGTACTTGTGTAAACAATTTCGGCTTAAACAAAATGGCAAGGGGTTGCCCCATGGCAACATGCATTTTTATCATCAGTAGGGCAATTTTAAGTGGATCGCATAAAAAATAAAGCCGTGAGCAGCAGAGCTCCATCACGAAAGTCGAATTTTTCGTCGAATGAAGAATTCAACTAATACACAAACAAATCTTTCCATAAGATGAATTTCTTGGAAATGATATCAATTCTCAATCTTATTTCTTAATATGGAAAATTTGCTATTCCTCAATAACTTTTCATTTCACAAGTTAATTCTCTCTCTCTCTCGAATGAAAATTCATAATTTCAATAGACCCGGGGTGGTCTCGAACCCTCTTGTTCAATTAAAATTGACAACAAAGAAAAAATTGTCATAATGACAAGAAATTTCGAAAATGGGAAGTAAAAAAAATCACCCTAGCAACGATCATACTCATATTATTCATTAAATAGGAGGCGGTCCAGTTAAACAATTACAACGATCAAAATGATTTCGGGCGTTTTGTGCTAGAAGAACTGAAGAAGAAAACTTTGAACTTGAGAAAGACAATTCTTCAACATCACCCCTACTTGCATGCGAAGTTCGAACCCTCTAGTTAAACTTTTTCTGGTCAAAAAATAAGAAAATATAACAAAAATGACCATAAAATGGAGAGGGGTGGAGATGGAAAGTTTCGACCTTAGACAGGAAATCATCTCGCAACTAATTGAACCTACATGTGAAATTTCATTTTTCAGTCGCTTTTCGTTTGACCTGCAGAGGTGAGTAAAGGTCAAAAATCACTTTTTTTGCACTGCGACCCCTCGAAATATTCATTTGTTTTCAACCAAACTCTAATAACATCAATCCGCCGCCAAAAAAGCCATGTATGCTAATTTTGAACCAAATCGGATTGTAGGTTAAACAAATATATATATATATAAACTACAGACACTTGGAAAACCATCATAATCGTGTTCAGGAGGTCTCAAAACATGGAAAAAATGATGTGCCCCCCATTTTTCTTCTAGTCATGCGCCGATTCTTCTTGGACTAACTGAAGTTTTTGGTGTTTTTAGTAATCTCGTGATGCGTAACAAATTTATGCATTTTAATTGGCGAATCACATAAAATCTGTTTAAAACTCATTTATAAAATGATCAAAGGCAAAAAATATGCATTTTTTAATTAATCTCTTATGGATCGAAATTACTGTTGAAATTTCAAATAATTACTTCTTCCTTGACATATCTATGTTACACCGAAAATATGTTAATCAATTTTTCACAACATATTTTATAACATTCTATTGTGTTATTTTCCATTACTATACACTTCTGCCAAGGATGAATACGAGAATAAAGTCACTAGCTGCATGAATCTTAACATACATACCAAAGAAGTACACTGTACGAAGCAAGTGCATATCGCTGTGACTTCAATATAATTTAAAACCTCATTATTATACAGAAGTAAGTAAAAGAAATCGAGCGATGCTATCGAACCGCGTTCGATGATTTTATCCTTGACACCTAACACGGCTACCTTCGCACAATATATAATCGGAAACCCAGGTAGCTCAATGGTAGCAGACAGATTGGCGACCGACGAGATACTTTCGAGTTGGGAAAAAATCTATATATCTTGATGTGGTTTATTCATTTAAATCAGTCGCGTATGTAGTTAATCAACAAGTAAAAAAGATAGAAGATATAATTGTGAATTTGTGATAAAATCGAGTTTTTTGGTCGGATTTTTAATTTTGTCAAGGTGAGTACTACATTTTTTTTTTCTAAAACTCTTTAAAAATATAAATGAAATGAATAGAAAGGAAAATTTTATCTGATTAAGAAAATTTTTATTCAGCAATTAATGTTATTGATTATTTTTAAAAGATCTTGCATCATTCAAATGATGGAAAGTTTGTATAAATAATATTCAAATATAGTGATTTTTTGCTCAAAATTTGCTTTACTCAATTTTTCGATATCTTGATTATCAAAGTGAATAAATAAATGTGAAATATATAAGATTTTCAAATCACGTATAAAGTGAATCAATCTTATTTTCCATATAGATATGTTTCGATTTATCTTCGGTTTTTTTCAAAAAATACCCAACATATACATATCTCCCTTATATAATTTGATAGATTACTTATCATATGAGTCTCAACATACCATCTGCTTCAAAAATACGAAATTTTTATATTTTCAGTTGTCAAAATTCCAATTAGAATATATAAAAAAAAGACCAATTAACCATTCAATTTATAGTTGAAATGTATTGAATAGAATTATAAATTTTGTTAAAATTGATTATTCTTCTAATTTTTGAAATATTTTTCAATTTTCATTCCTAAAAATAAAACTTATTTTGTGGACTATTAATGCATTTTTCTATTTTATAATTTTTTTAATTTTCATAAATCTTTATAAATATCAAGATGTTTGTCCAATGTAAACACTACAAGCAACCTCTTATATAATAGAAATTTTTATGTTTTAAGATTAGACTGTTGCAATATTCGAATAATGTATTATATCCTCCAAAACTTTTCTCATTAAATATTGACTCAAATAATTCGTCTAACTATCGACAAAGTCTTTGTTCACTTGGTTAAGTTGGGTGCAACACATTTTGATATTTAAAATAGAAATTATTCAAAAATTAATTATATCATTTGTTTATCTTTTTTTTGAATATATAGTTTATCCTTCTTCGAGATAATTATTATTCTTCTTGAATTGCTTTAAAGGTGAATTAATTATCTGATTATTGGGCAGCTCTATTAATCAAATTGATATCACGGATTTGATAAGAGAACATGTCAAGACAAACATTTTTTTTGTATACCATTCTCATGTTATTAATGATTTGTTTATGGTGACATCAAAAGAATCATTCGATTATTTCAGTACTCTTGATTGTACTTTACTAGAGACTGGGCTTAGTCTCAAAAATATTCCATTATCGTTTTATTGTATTTTATATTGGAGAAGATAAAATCAAAAAGGGCATCATATACTATGAAAACATTTGACTAGAAACTAGAACAACAAAAATTCTGTGTGTCAGCTCCGACGCACGACTGGAGTTTACTCCTTAAGTTCGATAGTCTAACCAGACGCAAAAAGAGTTTATTTAACTTTAAAAAGATTGATTGATTGCCAGAATATTTTGGGCTTCCTTCATTATTTTTTTTTTTTAATCTGTAAGCTCGCTGTCTCTCGGCTGGAGTTTTTGGAGGTTTAGATTTTTTCCTAGTCAAAGAATATAAAAAAAAAATTAGAAAATTTATAAATGCATAATTATAAAAATTTCAACCGACTTTAAGAAAATTGATAATAAAAGGTTTTTATAAACATTTTTTTTAAATTATTATAATTAATTTTTTATTTAAAATACAATATTATCTTAATAATTAACAAAAATGGTTATAAAAAGATAATTATGTCACTAAATCTTTTACATACAATAATAAATAGTACATGAAAATTATTTAAATAAGCTAAACAATAACTTTTCGAAAGAAAATTATATAAAAATATTGTCGATTTATCCGATAATATTATCGAATTATTGACTACAGTTGTTAATATTTAAAAATTATTTATAAAATAAATCAAAATAACGTGGAAGAATTTATAGACATCGACAAAAAAATTACTTTTTGGTTAGGTTAGAAATTTTCTATTTTATGTGGATGCGCTCGATAGCTCATATTGGGTTGATTATCTAATTTTATGTGTTGTTTTCAAATATATATTTATATGAACTACATCGATAATTATTAAAATATTTAATAAATACAAATTGCACATGCTCATACATATAATACATGAATTATAACGTACCTTGCAACCACGTGTTTGTTAGATGTTCCGGCAATATCATCTACACCTCTTTCTGCCATAGTTATTCGAAAATACTTTCAGTTCACTTTAGCGGAAAACCATGATAATAAAACTTCACAATGACAGCAATATAAGTATGTTGACACTGACAAATTAGAAAGTTGCGCATCATAAGGTGCGCACCAAAAACGTAACGAGGTCATTCATCGATAGATTTTACTCCTCACATTTTTCTCATACCGGGCCCCTTATATATGCAAATCGATTCTTGAGGAGTGAACTCCAAAAAATAAAAAGGGTAATGTTATATTAAAGGTTACTTTTAATTCTTGTAGTGCTGTTCACATAGGGCAGACATCTCAATATTCAGTAAATAGATTAATATGTCATCCCTACCATGATTAAAGTTGAAGATATTGGGAAAAGAGTCTACTTCTTCAGAAATGATTCAAACGAATAGAAACGAAAATTGTGTCAATTATATAAACGGTTTATTCGGATAATGGCCGATTCATAAACTTGACTTTCCGTTTGCCGTTCGTAGCAATAGAAAAGAGCTAATCTCATCAGTTTCCGTTTATCACGTTTGTCCCAATAAAACAAAACTCCTCGTTACTCTCCATAATATCGTCCATCAATATTGGATTATAATCAAAAACAGAAATACACACGACAACAAAAAACAGAACACACGTCAAAAAGAACAACAAAATTTTTAGGTTAACGACAGCAACTTCTAGGTTATGAATAAGGTGTAGAATTTGCTACGAACGTCAAACGGCCAACGTCATCCGCGACGTCAACGGCAATCGGAAAGTCAAGTTTATGAATCGGCCTTAATACTGGTGAATTTCATTCTTTTTTTTGTTATTCTCCTATAGTTAAGTAAATATATCTTATCACTTATTATCATTATTATAGCTTCTATATTTGGTATGTGTTTGATGAATTATTTATTTTTTCCAGAATAAAACTGTGTCAGAAATAACATTTGATCCTCATTTTCACACTCTATTCAATTAGCAAAGTGTTTTTATTTCGTGCATACATCATTACTTATTTATTATTATAATTATTCATTTTTGTCATCAGTCCGTTGGAAAACACGCCTAAAATATTTTTCTAATGTATGTGGACAAAATCAGGGCAGCAATCAGCCAATTAGTATATGTTAAAAATAAAAATTATTATGTATACCTACAATGGCATTATGTCTCTTATGTATAACTTGGCCAATCTTTCGAGCCTTTTCTAGCGAGGCTCAACCCCCGTCTTATCACAACTTCAACGTGTTCACTATCCTTTCCATTTTTGTCTACCCATAGCAATTTGTTTCTAGTTTCTCACCCTCATTCTTTCAGAATGCATTTCTCAGATTCCAGTTCAGTTTCATGTATGTCCCAGCAATCTTACACTTGTTTTTTTTTATTATCTCTATCACATTCTCTGTTTTGGAAACTCATTTGTTCTATCCCCGTATACATTCGGTACGTTTAATTTTTCTTGTCATGCTCAGCATCATTTACATCTTATTCTTTTTTATACCCATAGTCTAAGTGAAAAGATAGGTTTCATTATTGTTTCATATATTTCTGTTATCAATATTTCTTTGCTCCTTAGAATTCTTGCTATTCGTGTTTAGTCTGCTGTATCTTCACACTTTCTCACTTTTGCTTTGTCTTTTATTTCTTCTATATTATTGCTACATTTCATATACTTCCACTTCTCAGCATTAATTTTCGAACCCATTTTGCCGCCTTCTTTCATTAACTCTTCCAACATTTATTTCATTACATTTTTATTCTTTACTACCATAGCTATGTGATGTGACTACTTTACTACTTGAGTCCCTTTAAATTATTGATAGCTACCATTTTCCTGGAACTAAGATATATTTACAAAACACTCATCACGATTTGTGATAATTGTTTTTTTGTTCAGTTTATTGATTTTAAACTTATTTAATAATTAAAAGTCTTATTTTTTGTTGGACAAACTCCTACAAACGAAATACAACAATCTTGGTTATTGAATTAACTTATCGGAAGCTTTATTTAACAATTACCAATTTCAAACTCGTGAAAATCACCATTTTTTTCCATGTATAATCTTCCCCATTCAATTTCAAAAATGTTATTAGTTTGAAATTGTTACATTATTATTTGATTATAATATATATTTAATCAATGAATAATCACTATGGATAATCACTATTTGAATACTTTATAGGTTTTGTTTGTCTTATTGTCGCTATAATTACAACAGGCTCTTGGTTTTTCTTCTACCTTTCGCGTCGTGAGACTGCCGAAATTTGTTTTCTGATGATGTTATCTACAATTGTTATGAAAAAAACACAAATTGTGATGTGTAGGTTACGTGTTCAGACGATCGAAAGGTTTGACGAATCACTTGCAACTACTAAATTGAATAAAAAATCAATTTATTCTCATTTTCACAAATAAAATCGATTTTCTATTTCAGGTTCGTTCTTTAATTAGTAAAGCGTTATCAATAGTTTCACAATAGACAGGAAAATATTGTAACGAATCAAAAGAAAACCCCAATTATCAGTTATTTTATCTTTAAACGTACAATGGTGTCGAATGTTGTATTAACTCTTTAATAATGAATAATGACCATTATTTATCACTCCCAGAGGTTTTTTTAGATTAATAATGTCGTTAATAAAGTGCTCTTGAACGAATTAATACTTCTCCATTAATCTATTTTTCGTTGAATACAATGGAGAAGAATTATCGATCAAGTTTGATGAGGAAACTACCGTATCGCTACAAACAAATAATTTAATAATAGCATAAACTACATCAATTTGAACAAACCGCGCTCAATGAGGTTTGTGAAATATTACATTATATAGATCCAGGATTCGCCTTATTATCTGAGAATTAATCATAACAATCTGCCCTTGAATAACGCAATTAATAACAATTGTTTGAAGTATTTTGCAAAGTTGTTGGAGCTTTCTGGGATTATTTGCACTTTTTTATGCATATGCATCGTCTCTAATATTTTCTGAAGTCTAAATGATTTGTTATGAGCTTGTATGTTGTATCAGAGCTGTAACTTAGCCGAGGATGTCGTCCACATTAACCTAACATTATATGAATGGACAATAAAAAATTAGAAATAAGTATTAAACGATAAATATGACTAGTTAAATGAGGATATTTATTTATTAAACTAACACGTTCCTTCACCTTGAGATATTTGATGAAATAACCATGAACTATGTGAATTTAAATTCCCATATTCCTTTTAAAATTAACCATATCAATTCTTGTGATTCACGTGAGGGATATTCTTCGATAATTTCGAGAGTACTTACGATTAAAAAGAGTGATATGACGATGATGTGATTTTAATACAGAATCATGAGAATAAAATTCAGAAGATAATGAAGGCCGATAAAAAAATTTAATATGAACAATAATTTATAACATACAAGACAAAAAATAGAAGAATGGAACAAAATAAACGCAATGAAAATATAGCAAGAAGAGTAACGAGAAAACTGAGTGTGACAGAATACAGAAGAAAATAATAAAAGAACAAAATAAGAGCCAATAGAAAAAATAAAAAAGAAGTAATTTAATTTTCATGGAAATGAATAAAGACAGATTATTTATCCATAAAATTAATGGAAGCAGGTATAGCCATTGAAAATAAAAAAGGAATGAAAAATTAATAGGTCAAATTAAGGAACAGAAATAGAAAAGAATAAAAGAAATGTATGCGATAATGATCGAAAGCCTTATCTAATATCTGAAATGAAAGGAACAAAGACCTTAATAAAGACCTAAACCTATAATTTATTGAAATATTATGTTTCAACGTCTATTTTCATCAGATATATTATATATATAATGTCTTTTCATACAAAATCGGTTCTATTGAAATACAAAAATCAAAAAATTGTCCGATAGATAAAGTGTAAAATTTAGTTTTCGGAATTTTTATCAGAAATTTTAGATGGATCAATTCTTAAGAAGTTATATGAAGCTAGATATAGATATTATCAAAGATTTTATAGTATAAAAGAAGAAGATTATACCAAATATTTTGGTCCAAATTTCCATCTGCCGAATAGACCTCACTTATTTAAAATAATGGCACCACTAAAATTAACAAACTATAAACTATAGTACGGGTTGAGTTGACATTTCTCTATCGAAAAAGTTGCAAGGCTCAGTAAAACTTTATTTTTCCGGTCCTAGTCGTATTTAGAAATTGGCTCGAAGGAGTTTTTTGAAACCATTCTACGGAAGTAGACCAGAAACAACTACAGATATTTTTAGAGTTTCGATATCGTTGTTGAGTGAACATTAAATGGTGAAGTCGATTTGAAAAACCGTTATACCAAATTGAAAAAAAAAGACTTCTTTCCGTGAATTGATTTTTTTTCTTTCCGGACACTGCTGTTACCAAAAACGTTAACAAGTTTTATATATTATTCAAAATAAAAAATATCAATCTTTATCAGAATATTAGAATACTTTACATGTCACACATTTTCTAAGTTGAATTTGTAAGAATGTAAGTAACTTTACAGGTCAAATTTCGAGTTTTTGGGGTAAAAACGTGAATGACGTCAGTCCTAACGTTTCTCACTCCAATAAAGTAAACTTCTTCTGTATGACAATCCAGAGACCAAATGAATCCCAATAACGCACTCCCCCAAAAAACCAAGCAAATTTGATCTATTCCTTGGAACCAAAAGGATCTGCTTCTTGTTGATTTCATTGAAAGTGCAAGATCGTATATGACAAAAGAACTTCTCAAAAAGTGCAAGTAGTCTTTAACCACCAGCTCTCTAATTCTTATCTAGCACCCAGTGACTATTACCTGTTATGAAAAATGAAGACATTGACAACAAACAAAAAACTTTCTAATATCCCAACTGAGCTAACTGATGGTATACTTCATTGTATAAAACCAGCAGAAGAGATTACTATTCAAAATATGGAAAGAATTTCAATAATAAAAGAAATATCATCCCATTAATAGGAAGAAATACATCAAAACGTATTGCATTTAATTTACAAAATTTTTAAGGCAATAAATTCGTTTTTGGAGTTTACTCCTTAAGAATCGATTTGCATATATAAGGGACCCGGTATGAGAAAAATGTGAGGAGTAAAATCTATCGACGAATGACCTCGTTACGTTTTTGGTGCGCATCCTATGATGCGCGACTTTCTTACTTGTCAGTGTCAACATACTTATATTGCTGTTTTTATTATAAATATCAATAATTAATATTGTTATTGTGAAATTTTAATTTTTATCATTGTGTTCCGCTAAAGTGAACTGAAAGTATTTTCAAATAACTATGGCAAAAAGAGGTGTAGATTATATGGCCGGAACATCTAACAAACACGTGGTTGCAAGGTACGTTATAATTCATGTATTATATGTATGAGCATATGCAATTTGTATTTATTAAATATTTTAGTAATTATCGATGTAGTTCATATAAATATATATTTGAAAACAACACATAAAATTAGATAATCAACCCATTATGAATTATCGAGCGCATCCACATAAAATAGAAAATTTCTAACCTAACCAAAAAGTAATTTTTTTGTCGATGTCTATAAATTCTTCCACGTTATGATTTATTTTATAAATAATTTTTAAATATTAACAACTGTAGTCAATAATTCGATAATATTATCAGAAAAATCGACAATATTTTTTCATTATAATAATGTTTTTATATAATTTTCTTCCGAAAAGTTATTTTTTAGCTTATTTAAATAATTTTCATGTACTATTTATTATTGTATGTAAAAGATTTAGTGACATAATTATCTTTTTATAACCATTTTTGTTAATTATTAAGATAATATTATATTTTAAATAAAAAATTAATTATAATAATTTTAAAAAAAATGTTTATAATAACCTTTTTTTATCAATTTTCTTAAAGTCGGTTAAAATTTTTCTAATTATGCATTTATAAATTTTCTAATTTTTTTTTATATTTTTTGACTAAGAAAAAATCTAAACCTCCAGAAACTCCAGCCGAGAGACAGCGAGCTTACAGATTAAAAAAAATAATGAAGGAAGTCCAAAATATTCTGGCAATCATCCAATCTTTTTTAAGTTAAATAAACTCTTTTTGCGTCTGGTTAGACTATCGAACTTAAGGAGTAAACTCCAGTCGTGCGTCGGAGCTGACACACACACACAATTTTTTTGCATAAATTAATGTATAAATTTCCTGTGTTTATAGCAACTAAAATAAATTCATCCATGTTTGCAGATAACCACATTGAAATTAACATATTTTTACAACCGCAACAACCAGTGTATTTTATAGAATATAGCCTTGTATTTAATAATCACATATTACAAATTCGTTATATTAATACAACGTTCTCAGAAATACATTCACAAATTTTTTTCCTGATTTCCTTCTATGGTTTATTGGTCTTCAATCTCATTGTCGTTGGGTATTCAGCAATTACACAATAACATTTAACTCGACAATGTCATATTTTCTGTATTTCAATATAAAGTATAATCTAATCTAATGAGAGAGGAGTATAGTTTTTTAAGCATAATTTTGCACAGTATTTAAATCTTTTCTGATCATGCAGCCATAATCAATATAAAATTAGAAATGCATTAAATATTTTATGTGAAAATATGGTTCTCCATTTAATGAAACATCGCATAATCGCAAGAATTAATGAAAATACTGTTTAAGAATATTCAAGTTTACCAAATGTACCAAAGTGTCCATGAAAAATAAATCAAGAAAAATTTCTTGGCAATTCTCATATTAATTGGTTTATAAAATGAAAAATGACATCAAATTGCCATTTGATCGATGTCTTATGATGTCCATTAATTTCGATTGATATCAATTCACGACAATGTATGTCATTTGATGTCATTAGGTCAATATGATCAATGGTATCACATTTTGATCGATTTGATTAATTTTTTCCAATTAACAGCCTAAATTTCTTTCGTTTCGGCACATTAAAGCTGTACATGGATTGAATAAAAAAGGAGATATCGCTGCTACAGACGGATGAACAAAACGCTAGTGAAAAATAGAAAAAACATTGACAAATATCAAAATCAAAAGACTCTCATTCATAGAACCGGGAAGCTTTGACCGATTCTGATATTTATCATCTTGATTTTCTCATATTATTTCTTCCTCCTCAACATTATGAAACACATTTCATTCTTTTTTTTTACATCAAATTTTTGGCTCCCTTCTTTACCTCTTATTGCTGTAGCTCAGACTTATGTACTAACAAGCTGTATTTTGTGATTGTTTTTGAGACACGTATCGCTTAAATCGTTTTTCCCAGTTTGTAGAGGTTATCGACCAAGCATCCAACCAGGATTTTGTGAAGCTCATCGTATTCTAATTTCCTTTTTTTAGGGTGTAGCACATTGTTACTCGAGTGAAGATTCAACAGTATCCAAATGAATTGAACTTAAGACTAAATATTTTCTTCTAATAGTCATAATACAATGTTTCACCAACCAATAGCTGGTACTTGTAATGACTTATACTGATGATATCTAACTAAATCTTCAATAAAAGTATAGTTTATGAACTGCTTTGGTATTAGAGATAAAAATATTTAGTGGGAAAAAACTAGATATGCCGAATAAACAATGGTTAAATATTATGATACGAGATCTACTCAGGACAGAATTTAATAGGAGTGGCGTGACTTACCTGGAAATCTTTCAAATGTTGGGACTCAGTCCAATAATACATTTTGTGTTATAGCAGCATTCAAGAGAAATTGTATCATTTTGATCCAAACTGTCTACAACAAGCTAGTTAGATTTTCCATCACATCCTTTGAAGGATGTAATGAATTAGGAGAGATATTTCATATTTGCCGAGCAATTTTTAGACACCGTGTAAGATCAGCAGTACTTGAATAGGTATATTTTGATCATAATGACCATTTGATATAAGCAGTGACAAGATGAATAGACGAATACTCCATTTAATGATGGTATGTGTTCGCGCCTTAGATGTTATTTTTGTTAATATTTCTCATTTTGTTCTCTGTCGCAAAAGACATAGGAGACAATAATAAATAACTTACTTACGCATGTCTTATGTAGGTCACATTCTTCCAACCGGATCACTCCATTACAACAGGAGTTATAGGAGTGTTGATTTTTTTTCTCTTAAATCATCATTTATCGCTTTTTATTGCTTTATGTAACAACGAAATTCTATTTCTTTAGACTGGAAAATTAATTTTAGACAAGTGTTTGAGCATAGTTCTTTGTCTCGAGATATCTGAGGCTGCTCAGGGAAAACTTTGCTCTATTCTCGACTGCATTAAAGAACTTGAGGAGTTTATCACATTGGAATGTTCGACGTTAAGTTTATTGTGGAAACTTCATGTATAACATAATGCCCTACATAACAAACCAAAGATTTCCAACTCTTCTATTATCCGAAACGATTATTTTCAAACAGAGTACCCTATCCTAAGCACAAGGCTAAAATTCAAATAATGTATATTTGTGAAGGAATTATACAATAAAAACTAGGCTGGGAACTGCTATGCTAATGAGTTTCTAGCCTTCTAGCCTTTGATTTACTCACTAAGTAGCAAAGCGACCAATACACGTAATGTTTATAGATTTAAAAAAGGCCTACGATAACATACCAATATTAAAATTAAGCTTTTGAGAGAACCAACATGAACCATACTCTCACAAATTCCATCGAGAACTTATATAAAAATATGGAAATAAGTATCGGAATCCTTCGCAGTCAACAAAGGTCTGAGACAAGGATGCTGCATCTCACCAACACTTTTCAAAATATATGTTTAAAAGCTCTAGCAACTTGGAAGAAGAAATTCAAAGAAATGGTGAAAAAATTGACGATAAGACCTATTTAAACTCCAATTTAAAGATGATCAGGTAATATGTGCAAATGACGGAGATGATTTAGAATACATGGTACGCAAACCAAAGGAAGAATACCTAAAATGAGGACTGCAGATCACTGAATGAACTATTGGAATAGGATAACATCGAAAACTTAGGATCTACAATGCAATGATCAGGAGTATGTTGGTATATGGATCGAAAACGTGGAGAATAAGAGAACAACTAAAATAAAAAAATATAAGAAATGGCACAAGAAAAGAGTAGATGAACCTGAATATTGAGGAGAATCAGACGCTTCGGCTATTTTCAGTTTTTATCCAAATATTTTGATACTGAAAACATAATGGACTGATACTATAATTATATTGACTGACATGTACTTCTATAACCAAGTTTTCGTCCTTAAAGGCCGAGGTTAAACTTAAATTTTTTTGTCAAGTTCAGCCAAAAAAGTTCTTTAGAGCCTATTTATTCGTTTCCCTTCCATCAGAAGCTTCTGCCATGAAGGGAATAGATACGTTGAATGGGAATTTTAGTTTAGCAGTTCCGTATCAAGATCACCTTATAAAATTGATTGGACACATTGGAAGTTCTCTTCAATTCTTGCTTCACCATACTAAGAGATATTTTCATTCAAAAGCCGACGAAGGAAAGAAGATTGTTATAATAGACTGCAAGGGCTGATCTGTTCTATCCGCCCCTATCCTAATATTCACATTAAAATATGGAAACTTATGAATTTTATTTTCAATTCAATCACCAATGAGTTTAATACATTTTTCCCCATTGATTTTCTAGCATTTCTTATGCTTGTTGAAGAAAAAAGAGTTGAATCTATGCAAACCAGTGATTTAGCGTATATTACTAGAAGAAAATTAAAGAATTCACTTGCATACATTCAATATTGCATGAAAATTTGTCTGTCTATAAGATTTGTTTGACAAACGCTCAAAAAACTCGTGTTGATTGGGGCAAAGAAATACTAAAAATTAAATTAAATCGCGGTGCTTCAAAAGACGTCTCTGAGATTGTGACGGGCGACGCGACGATTCATGGATCTATACATTGAACCCGAAACTGAACAACATTCGACCGTATGGCTTTCAAGACGAACAGAAGAGGAATAATTCTACACCACGACAATGCAAGTTATCACAAATCAGTTAAAAAAAAAACGTTTTTGAACAGTCAAAACGTCCGCCGTACAGTCCTTGTTTGGCATGATTTCTTCTTATCCCCGCAGATCAAAAATAAATTGCGAAGTCAACGTTTTTCTACACCTGAAGAAGTGGTTGATGTGTAAATCACATGTGCTAGAGCTATCTCAATCGGAATGGAAAAAATGCTTCGACAATTAATTGAAACACCTGCAAAAGTGTACTTATCTTAATAGAGAATATGTTCAAAAACAATAAAGCAATATCCAATTATAAATATTTCTTTTTATTTGTCTATCTCAAATCTTAAGTGTTGAGTTAAATGAATATTAGAATTTGTTCATTCGTACCTAACAATCTTTTTAGTATCGAAAATAGTTAGGCCTCTTGGATCGTCTTATTATTTTATTTTTAGTTTAATTTTACATGTTAAAATATGATTTCGACAAGTAAAATACTTTGTAACACAAAAAACCTCATTAAACACAAACTTGAGGTGCCGATTCGAAGTTGGAAATCTCTGTTTGATTAAATGCTTTTGTCAAAGTTTATTCAGTTATCTGCTTTCACTAAATTCAGCCTCATTAATATACCAAGCGCGTGGTTCCATCCTAGTGAATGAATAAATAAGATGAGGACAAAGGACTTCTCGCTCTGTTTGCTGTTGAACCCTATGTATTTCTGTAACTTTTTCTAGCGAAAGTAATGTTGAAAAGAGCCGAACGAAATAAAACTATTAAGAAGACAAAAGTAAATATCAAATTGAGGAATATAAACACAATATTATCATGTTTTACCAACAACTGCAAATTTATCATGATAGATCTAGAATATATAACAAGTTTCATATAAAATATACTTAGTGACATTATTTTTTTATTGTATTAAAATACAATAAATAAAAAATAATAATATAAGGAAGTAGTCCATGTCTGCTTGTGGCGCCTCGTTTCAAATAACGGAAATGATGCAAATTGAATACTGTCTTTCCCATCATATCCCATACATTTTCGAATATTCCTTTAATTATTTCGAGGTATTTAAACTCTCTATCACGTAAATCAACTAGCAATAACTAACGTCTGTATTATATTCAGAAAAATTGTTACTGTTATCATACAAACATTATCAAAATTGTGCCAAAATTATCGAGTTGGATAAATTGAGTGAGGAGGTCAAATCTTGAAAAATCATTACATGAACTGAACTATTGAAAGAATTTACTTGTAATGTCAAAACAGACTAACCTATGGAAACATTCTATTCATCAAACGACATAAAAAATCAAGAAAATTCATATTTATAAGCAATAATAATACGCCTAAAACTACAATACAGATACATAGCAACACTCACAGTTTCACCATAGAAATACGTCAAAGTGGAGACAACTTTGACTGTTTTTTTCAATTCTGAACTCGGTAGAATACAGCCACAATTTTGAACAAGAGGTGATCGGTACACTCACCAGGAGCCAGTTGTACATGTCCGCCAGCTTTCATACAACGTCAACGTAGCTTCCTCAAACTTCGAGAATACATACTGAACGCGCTCTAGTAGTACCTACTACTAAACCAACATTCTTGATTATATATCTTGCCCGTAATTAGTAAATTTAATAGAAATTGGTTTCTACCACCACAATACCAAATCGCAATGCTTTGTAAAAAACTGACACTATCGGTCCGAAAGTTTAAATCCACCCAACGTTTAGATCTGATACTGTACTGTCAAAATGTCATTTGTTTCGGCCATGGCAAATTGTTTTTGGCAGAAAAATATTCGACAATAAAGAAAACTTCGAATAGCATTTTTTTGGCTCTGAAGTACAAAAGTTCAATAAAGATTAAAGATAATAATCACACATATTTGGTACTTGATTAACATCGAATGCGGTAGAGGAAAAAGATATACAAAAATTAAAGAATCGAGTGTAAGTTGGAATTTCTGAAACTGTGGGTGATATTTATACTGAATATACTATAGCAGTGAATAGTTTGTTGAGTAAAAAATGACAAATACTTCCTGGATGACCTCCAGCTAAAAGTCCAGTTTCCTTCATTTAAAATCATAATTCTACTTTGTATATTTTTTCTAGCAAAACCATTGGCTTAGGCACAATTTAAAATCTATAATTACAAACCTGTTGGGACAAATGTCCATGTGTCCTTTTTCGAGAAATGTTATCTTTTGAGGTAATAAATATCTTTCCTCACGTATATTTGGAGATATTATCTATAGAAAAAATGTGTGGGAGTATGTATATAGGCTTGGAAATGTATGAGCACCGAATAGGAAACGAAATAACAGGACTGGATTTACTGCAGTTAAAATAGAGGATTCCAGATACTTTCGATATTAGTGTGTTAAATTGTAACAATGAAGTGCTCATAATGAAAAAATATTACGTTGGGGTAAGTGGCGATTGTTTTGGAAAGACGCCATTGGTGCAAATGCGCAATTTTATAATGTAAAATATCGGAATGGACCGTAAAAACTAAGGTCTAACGCAATCTTTCATATATACTTCATTCTGAAATTCACTTTTATAGTTATTGATCACGTAAAATGCATTTATAACTTCTATTTGAAAAAAACAACATGCAATTAATGGAAATAACCTTGATTGAAGCAAAACAATATATAAAATTGTTTCCTATTTCTTGTGTGAGTCATAATTTCTGCTAACATAATAATTGCATTATGTAATTTGCATCCTGTTTTATCATTGATTTTTGGCTATCCATAATTTCAGCATACATAAAAATACTAGTTCAAATTGAGAATGGGTAATTCACAACATCCAGCCATCTACTTTCCCCTTCACCTTAATTTTCTGAGTGGAACAAAAGCTGTTAGCCGCTTAGCACATTTTCAACGACTGCAAACATACCAGCAATTTATATATTGTGCCAATTTTTGTCAAAGTAATTTGAACTGATGTTAAAATATCAGAAGTATATTTAGGCTCCATTTTGAATGAAACTGATTTGCCTCGTTCGTGCTGCTTTTTCCGACAAAGAGTGGATACTTTCGAAAACTAATCGGAGTTTAAGAACTCTTTGGTATATATTTTGTTACTAGCAAAACTTCGAAGGAACGTTGTATTTGTAGAGAGCATTGTCTTCTGCTACATAAGCAAAACTATTCAAAAAACTCTGTCTTCCATATATGACCTCCTATAACTTCAACGTACTGGCAGGTTTACGAAAAATTTTCGTCGAAAAAAGATTCAATTCAAATAAGGATAGTCCTAGAAAATAACCGTTCAAGAAAAAAATTAGTATGTGAAAAGAAGAGTTTCAATGGAAAACACGATGAATAAAATTCAATTTAACCAGAACTTAACTCTGTCATTCTTCTGCCATAAAACCATATCTTATACCAGAGTCACTCTATCCTGAAATTGTGCAAAGTGTAATAATAAAATAAATGGAAAATCTTCATAGCAGCAATTACTCACACTATAAACGAGTGTGTCTGATGTTTTCATGTTTTTCCATGTTTAGAATGTCACGAGAAATCAGATGAAAACAATTCCAGGAGAAGCATTTCATATGAACTGAATATACATTATTTGAATGTATATAAAATCAATATATTTAAACCGATTATATACAAAGCGAAATTAATATTTGCTTAAATTGATTCTCTATTAATCGCATCTATCCTAATAGACTTTGAATCGAATCTATAAAGGAGGTCGATTTGAATTGAATCTATGTGGAATCAATGTGTATAAATCAAAAGCATCAAAATCAAATCTATGTAGATCAAGATTTCGTGAATGAATCTTATATAATGAAAAAATTGATGATTTCCATTCCGAGTCCGTTCAGGCGTTCTACCCAACCGATTTGCTCAATTTTTTTTTCAATGAAAGGTATTGATGCACAGATCAGCCATCAACCATCGGATTTCATCTAATTTTCACCATTCTCAAGTTATACTCAAATGGGAGTTTTTCACATACACACGTTCTATCCTCAATATCTCAGGTTCTATCCAAGATAGAGACTTCCTTTTGGTTTGAGAACACTCGCTGAAACACCTTCTTTCTTTTGAGTTTTTGAACACTTAAATCGGTTGAGTTGGAGAGGAGCTAGGCGCGGACATTCAATTTGGAGTTATGGATTTTTATAATGATATTATAATGATTTTTGATACTTATTTAATGGATTCGATGCGAGCGAAGCCGCGGGTAAAAGCTAGTCCGTATGAATTGAATTCACTTGGAGGAAATTCATATTGAACTTATATGAACAAAAACTATATAAACCGAATCTATATGGTATTACAACGAAAAAATAATCTTTCTATGAACTCAGAAACCAGGATTTGCTTTAAGATAAATAACGAATTTTATTGCAATATTTCTACCTAAAAATGCATCCTCCTTTGGCTCCGCTTTTGAAAATCGATAATAACACAAAAAATGGAAATTTTATCAGTTTAACTAATTAAGTTTTGAAAATTACGATAATTGTATAATCCCCTGAGAAAAGGATGAATATTGTTAAGCTATACCATGGAAATAATCATTCTACTAAACGGTAACAATTTTTATCACTAAACACCTGGAAAAATCGGCCACAAATATATTGAGCAATGGATAGATAAATTTGAAGTCAACGGCACGAAATGAAGCTGTTGTAGGTGTAATATTGGATCATTCATAAATGAAGAATCTACCAGACAACTGTCTCGACCATTTTGAAATAAGATTATTGCATGAATTGAACGAAGATGATCTTGATCTCAGGCTAAAATTTAGTGACTCGTCAAATAACACTACACATCGATTGTATAAAACATGCTTTTCTGACGATTGTAAGTATTAAAAGGGTGAGATTGATAGCAAGTGCCAAAATACAAAGTTACGGGAAAATGGAAAAAACTGGCCAGTAACTCAAGTTTCTGGTTTATCCTTATTAAAAAGAAAAGTTATAGAGAACACATTATAAAAAAATTATACAATTAATTCTACAGAAAAAAGTAGGTAAAAATAAATATAATTTAGTCTTCAAATATTAGTTAGTTTTTAACAAACCATTCACTTTATTTGAATTATTTTAAAAAAAAATTCACTTCTATTGTCGTTCCTACCTTTATGATGTTGAGAGAGCCCCATGGAACGAAATCATTCAAGCTGGTTTTGTAACAAACAACCCCTGGGCTTTTTTGGTTACACGCAGATAATTTAGTGATGCGTTATTTGGACCAGTCAATGAATGTGAATGACACTTTATCATAATCAATGGAGACTTTTCCTCCCATATCCAACACATGGAACGGATGCCAACACTCGCCGTTTTTATTACTTCGTAGACAGTGTTTAGCTTGCACCGTTTTGCCCGTTTTTCAATGAGAGCAAAGTCCCTGAGGAAATGAGGAATTTGTGATATCAAAGGGCCAAAGCTCACCAGAAAGATGTATAGAAATAGAAGCATACGGTTTTTCAACTGCCCGTCACAGTAATCACTCCATGCACACAGTTTAGGGTGGAGAAATTCAGTGTTCAATGCTCGTAATATGCAGGAAGCCAACTGGTTTCCTTCTCTTCCAGACTGGCCTTCATGCCACACACATATAATACCGTCAGCCATGTCTGCTTTATGAATCCCTTACGGTGGGTAAGGTGGGGTAAGTTGAAAACTTACTGCAAGTCTATAGTAATTGTGCAGACCTTACTTCCTGGAAGAGTTGGCTTTTTCAGCAAGTTCAAAGTCGGTACATTTTAATTTAATGTTGAATAAATCGCAGGTTTTACAAGTATGCATGGTTTCTGAAAATCCTTAAACAACACCAAGCGGTAGAACTTGAAGGTGATTGCTGAGCTGTGGTACTTCTCTTTGGAAGCAATAAAAAGACGATAAACGTTCAAATCAGGACTAACGAACTCTTTCTGAGACTTAACACACTTTCAACTAGCAGGAAAGTATTAATACATTCTCGGACACCACACCTGTCCTTGTATTTGAGTTTCGCCAAACCACCTCGCTTGTCTTCAAACAACTTTTCTCTGCTCTTTTTTTTATTTACAATTGTGGTAGTTTTTTGTGGGCTCATGTCAAAAATTTCTATAAAAGTCTTCTTATAAACCTTCTTAAGTGCTCCTTTACAGCTCAGGTACGGCAAAACTCAAATTGTGTTGCTTGCGGCTGGCATTGGGATCATTGTATTTGTCATTTCGTCGACATTGAATTGGTAATATTTCGATCAATCCCATCTAGTTGCTCCCTTGTTCTATAGAATCTAGTTTCTAGATAATTTTGCCCCGGAACGCTTCAACTGTCATTATTGAAATAATAGTAGCTCCAATTAATTCGTATTAATACCTGGATGAGAGACAACAAGCTTGCTCTTGCCCCCCACAAAACTGAGGCAATCCTACTAAAGGGTAAACAAAAGAGGGATCAAATAAGCTTCAGCGTAGATGGAGTCAATATAAAGCCAGCAAAGAACCTGAGATACTAGGTATAACCATTGACGAAAGTAGAAATTTTGGCAAACATGTAGAAACAGTAACAAAGAAAGCAATAGAAAGGGTGCTTGCTCGGATTATGCCAAACGTAGGAGGTCCTAGGCAAAGCAAAAGAGCAGTGTTGTGTAGTGCTATGCAAAATATTGTCCTATATGGAGCCCCAATATGGCAAAAAGCGCTTATGGGAAAAAAGCACTATACTACGGTCAATAGAGCACAAAGAGACATGCTATTGCGTGTAGCCTCCGCCTTCCGAACTGTGTCTGGGGTAGCACTCCAAGTAATTACGGCTACGGTGCCCATTGATCTCTTAGCCCAGGAAAGAACATCCAAGTACAAATCGCTACAGAATAGCAACGAAGCTAGAGAAAGTTCCCTCACAACATGGCAAACTAGATGGGAAGGTGAGACAGTAAAGGCCCAATGGACCAAAAGGTTAATACCAGACATCAAGCCGTGGCTTAAGTGCGAGCACCGCCAAGTAGACTACTACCTGACACAGGTCCTAACAGGACATGGCGTCTTTCGATGTTATGCCGAAAGGTTCAGAAAAGACACCACGGATAGATGCCGCCGTAGACACTGCCGAACATACCATCTTCGTATGCTACAAGTGGAGAGAGGTCAGAGACAGGACTTGCAGACAGCTGGAATGCGAGCTCACTCCAGACAATATTGTAGAGAAGATGCTTGACAGCTCAGAGAACTGGAAATCGGAGCAGAACATGGCTAAGAGTATTCTCAGCAACAAGGAAAAATATGAAAGACAAAGACAGCAGAGAGAAAGAAACCCGAACTCCTAATCCCGAGAGGGGAAGGGAGACGTAGGGTAAAAGGAAACCACTGATAGCCCGTCACTCATGAAGTATGTTTCAGGAACGATGCCATAAGTGACAAAAGGGGCCGTAGACGACTAGAAGGACACTCCAACCGTTCGAGCCCCTCTGTAATGCAGGACTCCGCAGAGGTGGTGAATGTTTTCCAGCAAATTGCTGAGGAAGTGTCACAAGTCGTTATATAAAAAAAAATTAATTCGTATAGACACATATGAAAACATCTCAGAATGAATGAATTATCATATTATTTCTTATTGACAGAAATCTGACTAAGTAAATATTACAAAATCTAAAATAAACCATTGAAAATAGGTTGATCATTTTATAGATGTCATTTCGAAGGCATAATTAGTTGATTCCGTGAAATAACAAGTTTCTGAAATATTATTCCAACAAATATTACTTAATATATTAGATTAAGTACAAACATAATGTTTTTTAAATGATATATCACTTGATCAAACATGATATTTAAAAAAATCGGGGGTAGACGTTAGGCTGCAGGAGATGCATGGAAAATTTCACGTGATTTTGAGCAATTTTTGTTGGATCACTATAGTGAATCCAACCTACATAAATCTAATCAACATCAATCACATCCAAAAACAATCAAATAAATATGAATTTATACGAATCATATCTATTCAAATGTATATTGTTTCATAAGAAATCGATATAAATCGAACACTTATGAATCAAATCCATATGAACCGATTCTGTATTGAACGGTCAAGTCTGCAGCAAATTTTCATGATTCTAATCTGCATAAATCGGTTTTATATCGATTGAATCCATGATACTGAGTACTGATGAATTCAACGTTTGGATAAGTACACTGCTAGCCAAAGGCAGTACGTTGAAGAAGATTGATCGAATTTTTATGTTACCGTCTTTTTTTGTTTCTATGTATAAATACATAAAGCTCAATTTGTGCCAATTCAGCAAAATTATTTGTACCTATAAATAGTTGTTTCAATCCAAAGTGACCCCATATCTGGAATAGGTGAAAAACTTAAAATAATTGGAGTTTTCTTTGTACGGAAAAACGTCATCCGTATTCCAGATAGAGAACGTTGAACGAAAAAAATGGGTATTCATATTTTTTACGATTTTGCCGAAACTACTGGCAACATTGCAATAAAATTCAATACGAATTTGTTTTGGGTGCCGATACCTCCCATGCATTAGTTTTTATAAATCTGACTGTAATAGAAAACAGTAGTTACACTGTTTGTACTAAGGAGTATTGAACTTTCCTTAAGATTAGATGTAATAATCAAAATTTTGAACATCATTCATGTTTACACTCAAAAGGTAATCTTGATAAAACTGGATATTGTGTACCGTGTTTGGAATATCTTGATTTGAAAATTATAATCTGCTAACCGAGTTATCAATTGTTAATTGAGAATCACAAAAAGAAAATTAAAATGAAGGCTAAGAATATAGAATAAAATTCAGTGAGAGAAAGTGTCCAAAATATAATATAATCCAAAATAAAAAATCCATCCAAGTGAATTGACCTTTGTAGCATAGACTTTTCTCAAGATACAACCAAAGTATGAGATGCAAAGGATTGAAATTTCACGAGCTTTTGCACCTCTAACAATCCATATACTCGGAAAATGGTTAATTAACCAATTACGATAATTTCTATCAATGTGCCCTGGAGTAGCATCGTTCTTTCAGCGTAAAATCTTTTAATTTCTGGAGTAGATGATTGTTCGAAAAATCCCAGTATAAATCACCTAATTCTGGTCTCTTATACCCAGTTTGTTTATAACGTCGTTCAATGTCCCTAGAGGTATTTCTACTTAGTACATTTTTTCTAGAAACTTTTCTGCATAAAAGTTTCATTAAGGTTAATAACATCTCAATGTGTTCAACATTTTGAACAATATCTGATTCAATATATCAAGGAATGTCTTTAATTTCAATTTTTTTAGATTTACATTTATCGATAATCGATTTATAATCACAAAAAACAATTAATACGTACTAGTTTGAGAATAATAACTTTATCATTATTTTACCGGTCGTATCAGCTTCTAGAACATATTCGTCATTACAATGTTAACAGTAAGTCCGTTAAAACCGTGAAAAATGTGGATAAGTTTTCTCATCTCCTGTTATCGTGAATACGGATGACGAAAATGTTTTACCAAGCAAATATCAGCTACAGTTTTCTGTCTGTCTTAGAGACTTTTTCGAAACTCTCTGAATAACGAACACATAATCAAATTTTCATTTGAATCCATTAAATCCAATATTTTTTCAATTATTTCAATAATTCATAAATACATTAAAGAAAAAAAAAATACATTTGAATTCGTCGATCCATTTGAATCCAATCCTGGATGAGAAAGCAAGAGAAAGCGAGATATGGAAGTCCCAAATCCAGACTTTATGAGCAAGTAAAGTCAATATTCCAAACACGATCCTGTCTCTTAACTGTGTTACGTTGTGAAAATTGAATCTTGTAACGATAGGAGCCGTACTTCTCATCGTAGACTATGGAGCAGGATACATTTCGGAATATACACGAGGCTATGGATATATGTTGCCGAGACGGCGACATGAAACGCGCACATTTCCTTACATACAGTGACGGCGTAAAATTATCAATTTGAAGAAATTGAAATTCTCAGGTTAACACACTAAACTCAGGTACATGTTTATCCCAAAATTTTCAATATATAACAATGTCCCGTTATACTACTATACAGTATCAAGATTGAATTTTTATTTAATGAATAACCTTGAAAAAAAAAACATTAAATGACGAAAAACTGCTTTTGTTTATTCAAAATATATTTACTGGTTATTTACCCTGAGGAATAAATTTGAAACACGCGGTGTATTTGGATACCTAATTGATAATTGAAACACACTATTCACTCATTTATATTCTCCTCTCGTGACCAGAGCTTAGTCTCTAGCGACGGTTTGAATAATTTACTCTTATTCTACTGCCTGTTAGGCTACTCTCAGTCGTTTGTCTTTATTAAAGAAAATATAGAACATTCAGTCTACTCACAAAAAACGGGGCAAAAATTTTTACCCGAAATGTCCTATGGGATGACTTCAAGGCGTATACTTGTATGTTATTTTTATATTATATATGAATTAGTTATAACTGACTCGATAGGCAACAACAAAAGGCTACACAATAAGATTTATAGAACCCGGCGAGATATAAGAAAAGTGAGTCGCTTCAAAGGATACCAAGACTATTGAAAACTTACAAACGTACAGACCAACAAAGCTACTCATCCAAATAGTAATAACAAAGGCTAGAATTTATAAGAACTATTATAAGGCCGGTAATGATGCACACCACTGAAACGAGACAAGACTCAGCAAAGACTTCTGGAGACGGCAGGGATGCGAGTGCTAAGAATAATTACTGGCCATTGATGGACAAAGTGCGAGCGATACAATTACAGAAACATGAAGGATAAATGTGAAAATATCGAGTTGAGATAGCGTCCCAGTGATGAATTATACAGCAACAAAGGACAGTCGCCTACGCGATTGACAGACTATTTGAAAAAGATATCTTCAAACTGGATTCAAGATGCCAAATATCGAAAAAAATGGTCAAGAGGTAAATCCGATTTTCTAAAATAAGATCAACGTTGTTTCCACAGGAATAATCTATTAAAAACACAAATCAATCTTTGGAAATGGTCTGCAATGTTAAATTCTCGATAAATCCCAATATCAAAATTGTTATTATTCAATAGAGTACTCTTACATTAAACAAGAGCTGCTACTTGAGTTTTAAAACGAATACATACATTTGCTTCGAAGTGCTCCATACAGTCGATTTTTATTTAGTTTCGGGTTCATACGCATAGATCCATGATTTGTTGTCTGTAACTATCTTGCAGACATGTTTTGAAGCACCGCGATTGAATTTTGCACCAATCGCAACTAGCTTTTTTTGAACCATTGTCATTTTATGCGGTATACTATGCGAACTAATCTTTTTGACAGCCAAATCTTCATGCAATATTAAATTTATGCGAGTGAAACTAATGCCTAAGTATGTCCCTGTCTCACGGTATGTCACATGATGATCTTGCAATATTAGTTGACGCACAGCATCCATGTTTTCTGGTTCAATAGCTCATTTTGGACGACAAAATTCATCCTGTAGCGAAGTGCGACCACGATTAAATTCGGAAAACCAACGAAACACGGTGGCTGAAGATGGTGTTTCATCACCAAAAATCGAAGCAAATTGATCGGCCCACTTCACGAAAATGTTAGCGATTAATTCCATTTTTTGACCAAGAAGAATCTTAAATATCTGTTCTGAGTACGTTCACCATCAAAAATGTCAAATTGTATGATGGAAATGTCAGATTTGACATATTCACATCATTTTTGTTATATCTCAAAACTAAAGTAGCAATCCAACATAGAAATTTCTTCTACAATTGTGAATTGAAAATTCGGTTGGACAACTGATGTAGATGGACACGATTAACTCTAAATCTTCTGGGTTATGTCAATTTTGTTCCTAATAGCATCACCTGTAGGACCTTCTGCGTCGCTTGAGTATTTCTAGATTCCACGTCGCTTCAATTGGATCAAATTGGCACCTGAATTACTTAAAAGAGTAGCTGAAGTTCTTCTTGAGCAGTAACCAGCGTATAATTCAGGGTTTGTTGAATTTGAATTTATAACCATATCCGTGGGAATTATTGAAATGGGCTTCATCCCAACAACTTGGTAATGGTAACGTCCAATTCGGCGCCAAAAGCACCGGTATTTCTTGTAGTACGACATATAATCTATATAGTTGGTACTAATGAAATTTAAAGTCGGTATTAGATATTGTAAATATGTGGCTTCTTTTGGTTTTCGAATCTGGGATTTTCATTTAAACATGGAGTTTTTATCTTCAAGTTTAAATCGTCGACATCCTCCAGCAAATTTTGCGTATGATTCAAGAATTTTTTTCATGTTTTTTGAATAAAAATGTTATATCTTCTCTTTTTGTAGCCATCATTCTTTAATATCGACATTATCACGTATGTAAATTGTCGGTTTTAACATTGAGTGAGTAGAGGCAATAGTGTAGGTGGTTTCATTACTTTTGCTTTTTCTGACAAATACGCTAGCAAGATATTTTCAGAAAAGGTCGTTGCAGTTCTCCTATTGCTCCAAGCTTTAAGTAGGCGGCATTGTTTTCCATAATAGATACTTGCCTACTTTCCTATAATTAAATTTAAAGTTGGATTGGGGTGCTTCAGGAATATCAGGAAAGGTGCTGGAATAATCGTAATTTTGGCTATCCGTAATGATTAACTTGATAATAATATAATTATTTCTTCTCTTCTTTCTCTTCTTCTTATTTTAAGACTATGTCTTGTGTTTTCAAAGAGGCAGCCTAAGTTGTGACTCCGAGGACCAGCTCTCATACCGGCGCTTTGGTGGTCTTCCAGGTGGTCTACTTGTATTGGGTCTCTCTTCCTTTGCGATTTTCATCAGTCGATCGTCGTCCATTCTATTGACATGATCTCTCCATGCTCTTCTTCTAGCTCTGGCCCATCTCACTATATCCGGAACGTCACACATTCTTCTAATTTCATTGCTCCTTATTCTGTCTCTTAGTGTTTTCCCTGTGATTGAACGTAATGTCTTCATCTCGGTCGTTCTAAGAATCCGCTTAGTAGTTGCAGTCTCCGCTCTCGTTTTTATGGCGTATGTCATTACTGGTCTGACACAAGTTTTATATATCCGTGTTTTGCTTTCGATACTTAAAAATTTATTCCTCCATATCACGGTTCGAAGGAATAATTAGTAATTTTACATGCGATTGTAGTAAAACATTTTTTTGTCAATATCAGTGATTGTTTACAAGAACTTTTCGTGTTATGTTATATCGATCATCAATTCTAAATTTGAAAAACTTCTAAACAACGACATAACTGCAATATTTTAATTGAAGAGATTTGATTGTACGTTAAATAAATGTAGCTTCGATTGATCTTGTATAAATGAACAGTTTCTATATTATGCAGCTATATATTGTGATTTCAAATTTAACATGTGAAAAATCATCTATACTTATGAGGTGTAAGAAAAATTACTACTCTTAAAGGTTTCTTATAAAAACTCATTTCAACTTGGATGAGACATCTTATACTAACTTCTCAATTCTTGGATCAAAGAGTCAAACAATTGTTCCTTAGATACATAACCTCAAAACAGACCATTTCATGAGTATATAACGGCACTAACGGTACGTCTGGATTCTAAAACATTAACGGCACTTATAGAACGACATATTCTAATTAATTGTTCACCAGGAGAGTCCACGACAAGATAAATAAATTGTTAAAAAGTTGATAATGACCAAATTAGTTTACGAGCTTTCAATACAATCTTAATTCAGTATAAAACAAGATGTTTTTCATTTAAGTGCATATAGTAAATATTTTTATAACCACCATTTATTCCGTTATCCTATAATGAAGAAGATAAAATAATTAACAACGCCACTGGAGATTGTACATGAACTAATAATTATTCCAAAGCCCCAGCCAACAATTGTTTATTTTAGAATATCGAAATATAAACAACAGCTACCACCAAATAGTTTAATTTATTTACTTTGGAATTTTGAGATAAAGAGGAAATTTATGTCTATTCGCAAGTTGGAATATGCTTTACATTCAAGGAAGAACTCAAATAATATTAAATTAATGTTAATTTTCTCGAAATATGTTGTTGTAATGAGTTGTTTTTAGTTATATTGACAAATAATGTTTCCATGATATGAACTATGAAAATTATTTAAATGAATTAGCCCGATGAGTTTAATCAATGTATATTGGAAACTATTGAAAACATTTTTATGAAAATTTGTAAACAAAAGTTTTCCGAGGAACTAATAAAAACTTTCCAGTTTTTTGGAAATTGATATCAACTTTTTTTTTCAAAAACGGAACACCAAGATTTTCGTTACATTCTCACTGCATTATTCAACTTACTCTGTTCGTTTGTTTATTTAAATGAAATTTTCTAATCAAAGTGTCACTAACTTTTAATCTTCTAGTTGACTCGAAATTTCTCAAACTTTCATACTTTCGATGACAATACATGATTCAATAATAAAATTTCTTTAATTTTGATTGATATTGCATGGATTAATGAGCTCCTCAACTTTTTTATGCATCAGAACTTTTTATTTTGTAAGTTTGATGTCAAAAAAGTAAACCAGAGTTACGCAATAAATTAAAAGAAAAAAGATGTCCACCGAAATTGTGAAAATCGAAAAATTGGAGTATGGAGACATCATCAAGTACGTGTATTTAAAAAGGTTAAGATGGAAGCAGATTTACGAAGATATGCTTCATACCCTTGGCGATCAACGTCCTTCGTATGCGACCGTGAAAAAGTGGACTGCGAGATTCAAAAGAGGTAAATTTTCCATTGAAGATGCAATTCATGACATTATTTTATCAGACCGTTAAATTGGACTAAAACGATTATCTGAAGCACTGAATATTTCATACGAACGCGTTCACCATATAGTTCACGTCAATTTTTACGTGAGAAAAATTGCTGCAAAATGGATCCCCAAATGTTTTAATGTTGACCAAAAGCGTGCAAAGGTAGAAGCATCGCGTTCGATCTGTGCTCGATTTAAAAACGATGTAGACTTCTTAAACCAACTTGTTACTATGAATGAAACTTTGGTACATTTCTACGATACAGACACAAAGCAACAATCGATGGAATGGCGACACTCTGGTTCTCCAAGACCTAAGTAGTTTCGTGTCCAAAAATCTGCTGGTAAAGTTCTTGCTTCAGTTATTTGGGAGTAATCATGATTGATTTTTTTGAATAAGGGTAGAACAATAATTGGAGAGTATTATTCGACATTACTGACCACTCTACGGAAAAAATTAAAGACAAAAGACGCGGAAAGCTATCCAAAGGTGTTTTGTTCTTGCAGGACAACGCCCTTGCACACAAATCTCATGTTGCCATGTAAAAAATTCGTGATTTAGGTTTTGAATTACTGGAACACCCCTTTATTCGCCAGATTTAGTTCCAACGCGGAGGTAATAAAAGCTATGGAGGTCTGTCTTGCAGAGCAAGAAGAGACATTTTTTTAAAAGTCTAGAAACGTTGTAGGTTCGCTGTAATAAATGTATTCAATTAAGAGGAGAATATGTTAAGTAATAAAATATTTTGACATTGAAACTTTGTCTGGTTCTATAGTATGCTAAGAATTTTTCAATATATCCTCGTAAAATAGCTTCTATAAATCAATAGTGCGTGAGCACGGCTTT
Organism: Diorhabda elongata; assembly: GCA_026230145.1. NCBI lineage: Eukaryota > Metazoa > Arthropoda > Insecta > Coleoptera > Chrysomelidae > Diorhabda > Diorhabda elongata. The sequence goes on from CM047926.1 coordinate 42,578,649, forward strand.
TTATCCTATGGTTGGCAAAGTTATTGATCACGTATTTAAATAAAAAGGTCCAAAAAAAATTTGACTGTAAAACTATTCTTAGTCTTCTATAGAAAATTACTTTTGAAAACACATTTCATTTAATACTACGGTGAAAAATGAAATTTTGCCTTAAATCTTCGTACAATTGGTACAGAGGAATGATTTTAAAAATGATATTTGAAGAGTAAATGAACATAGTGATACCATAAAGATCTTTTTACTTATACTATAATAAATTACCATGTTAATTCCTTTTTTTACAATTTTTTCACATATCACAACCATTTTGATGGTTTTACATTGTACGTTGATATCCAAGAATAATTATTTATGCAACGAGTGCAGAAAATAAGTGTTTTATTGCTCGCGACGAGAATTTGTCTAACAAGGCCCTTAGACAAATATATAAGCTTATAAACATATCTCGACACTCGAGATATGTTTATAAGCTTACTCTTGCGTGGTAGGAAAATCAGCTATTCGAAAGCTCTATCTTAAATATGAGGGTAGAGTTGGAACAATATTTATGCCAAGTGGCATGGCGGTGTCACGATTTACAAAGTAGGAGGCACCAAGCTTTTTGTATGATAATTTTGATAGATGTTGTATTTCACCAAAACAAAAAACAGTTCTTACAAAAAAAAGATTAAGAACAAAATCATCAGAGTTTCTGTTAAATCTAAATATTTTTCACAATACTAATAAATTCAACGATAATTATAGAAGGTCTTTACAACGATAACCTTATTTCACTTAAACTTTTTATAGAAACTTGAGAAAACTTAAGTTTCTGATTATTATAGCTATCTAAATTCTCATTATTATTGAAAAATCATATATAAAACTTTTGGAATTTGTAACTTGAAAAAGGGAGAACCAGCCGCTTCGGTTATTCAGAATTTTTGACCTGGCATCGAGTAATTAGTAAAACCCTTTCTATTAGAAAAGATAAATACCTATACTCGATAATTATGAGGATTTAGGGGACTATAAAATTTATGCGAAAAAGAATAAAAGGTCCTACGATCTTTCCTTTTCTTGCGATAGGAAAAGAGATTTACAAAATGGCATAAAAAACAATCGCATGGAAATATGTAAGCAATGCATCATAGTTCACATTAAGCTGTAGAAATTCGAAATAAATAAATTTATTGAATAACGTCAAATATTCAGAGAGGTGGTTAGTACAGTCCTAAAATGACCTCCAATCAAAAGATTGACAATTTTGAAGTGTATTTTGAAATGGTTAAGCTTGTGAAATTTTCATAAATTGATGTCCCAGCCATGTCGTTCCCAAATATGACGTTTATCACAAAAATCAAATTTTTCGTAAAAACTTTTTTTACATTGAGCGAACAATTATTTTCATTCGAGTAATTATGTTATGTTGAGAAGGACAAAACTTAACTAATCTTTATGAACGACTGTAAATACATTTCGTAGAAATTGCCAAATTTCATTATCTCAGTTATTCCTTCTCCTATTTATCAACCTTTTTTTTTAAATGCGTACCTTAATACTTTCACTTCCACATTGTATACTAAAATTTTCTGCTTTTAAACAAATTAAAGCATGGTAGAGCTACTCAACAAGATAAGAGGTACCCTCCGTTCTATATTAATATGCCACGCTGGAGTGAATCCCGAAATACCCGCCTGTGCTCCACTATAATTGAAATGTGTTGTTTCGAATGAAGTTTTATTCTAATATAACTGGAAGTCATGGAAAACTGTGAAGATTCCCAAAGAAACATGCTCCTCGGAAAACTCCCCTATAAAAAATTTCAGAAAAATTTAAGCAGAAGCTTCTAAAAATTTAGATTTTGTCAGTTATACTCTGAAAATCTATCATGGTTTTCATTCAATTCAATTCAACAATTCAAATGTTGCTTCCACAGTTTTAGGCTTGATAATCGTATGATGTTAACCAGTTTATAACAAACGGAACAAACGGTAAGTGTTGCATCGTTGGAATACCTTTTTGCCGAATAACTCTTGCATAATCAATGAGGAATAGTCTGGAGCTGTATATCGAAAAAACGATAAACATTGTATATAGACGCAACTAGCACATTATCGCCTTTGTTGGACGTTCCTCACTAATTTCTACCCAATGCTGTCTCTATTTTTAGGTCTCGAGGTCATACTAAAATAAGCAAGTTTTATCCGAAAGCAGCACAATAAATCCTTTCAGATTGCTTCTCGCAATCGTTCCTCTCATGGGTTAGAAACTGAAACACAATATCTTAATTCTCCTGTACTATTAATAAAAGGTTCTAATAAATCAAGCAGTAAGAGATGCAGATTCCTCCTCCTTATGAATCCACGCCACTCTTTAAACCACTTTGTCTATTTCAACATTCATTTATCTTCATACGCTAACTGCAATTTACAAAGGAGTTTCAAGGACTTGATGTTTCTTGTAATACGGTTTCTCAGAAAAATATGTACAAACCAAACTTACTGTCGACTTTAGGCCTAAAAGTAGAACTGAAATAAAGAGGCCATCTGCTAGGCAGATATGGATGAAGGTACATTGTCTTACCAAGCTGATGATGATACACCTGTAAACAACATAAATCAATTGTTTCAACAAACACCTCATGAGTGAAACCAAATTCTTAAAAAAAATTAAAATTCCATTGGAGGTTTTTTTATCGAATTACCATAAGAAGATCGATATATAATATAATAAGTATGGAAATAATAAATTAATTGAATATCTCGGGTTACATCTATAACCATTCACTTGACCTAATAACGTCACCAATATTTGAGATACAACCTTGTTAAAAACATATAATCACCATTAGAATAAAAATTTCGTTGAAACATACACTTTAAAATATACTTATAATCACTTCAATACTTAGTTGGTAAGCAGAACCTTATAACATGTTGACCGCTACGAGGATATATTGAAAAATTCTTAGCCTACCATAGAACCAAACAAAATTTCAATGTCAAAATATTTTATTACTCAACATATTCTCCTCTTAATTGGATACATTTATTACAGCGAACCTGCAACGTCTCTAGACCTTTCAAAAAATTTTTCTTTTTGTCCGGCAAACCAGACCTCCACAGCTTTTATTACCTCCTCGTTGGAAGAAAATTAACGACCTCTTAAACTTTTTTTCAGTTGAGGAAAGAGATGATAATCGGACGGAGCCTAATCTGGTGAATCAGGGGGGTGTTCTAGTAATTTAAACCCTAAATCATGAGATTTGTGTGCAGGGGCGTTGTCCAGCAAGAACAAAACACTTTTGGATAGCTTTTCGTGTATTTTCTCTTTAATTTATTCTCGTAGAGTGGTCAGTAATGTCGAATAATAATCTCCAGTTAATGTTCTACCCTTATCCAACAAATCAATCATGATTACTCCCAAATAACTGAAGCAAGAACTTTACCAGCAGATTTTTGGACACGAAACTTCTTAGTTCTTAGAGAACCAGAGTGTCGCCATTCCATAGATTGCTGCTTTGTTTCTGGATCGTATAAATGTACCCAAGTCTCATCCATAGTAACAATTCGGTTTAAGGAGTCTACATCGTTCAAATCGAGCATAGATCAAGCGCGATGCTTATACCCTTGCACGCTTTTTGTCAACATTCAAATATTTGGGGATCCATTTCGCAGCAATTTTTTCTCATGTCCAAATTGACGTGAGCTATATGATGAACGCTGAATGAATATTCAGTGCTTCAGATAATCGTTTTAGTCCAATTTAACGGTCTGATAAAATAATGTCATGATTTGCATCGATATTTTCGGGGACTGACACAGATACTGACCTTCCCTATCGGTCATCCTCTTCAATGGAAAATTTACCTCTTTTGAAGCTTGCAGTCCAATTTTTCACAGTCGCACACGAAGGACATTGATCACCAATGGTATTAAGTACATCTTCGTAAATCTGCTTCCCTCTTAACCCTTTTAAATACACGTACTTGATGATGGCTCGATAATCCAATTTTTCGATTTTCACAATTTCGGTGGACATCTTTTTTCTTTTAATTTATTGCGTAACTCTGGTTTACTTTTTTAACGTCGTCAAACTTTACACTGACACTTCTAATAATTTATTGTTCTTTGTTATGGTAACGCAATATTTTTTTTTGGAACTGGTCTAGGCTAATTAGATATCAATACATCCTAGTATAATGACAGCCACTCTTATCAGGTATTTTTTTGCTCCAAATAATTATAAGCATTATTATCAGGATATAGAATTATATGATATGGAATATAAGCATGTTGAATGCGAACTGTGTTTGTGGGGCCTGAAAGAAGAAATTTCTAAGCTGACTCTGCACAATGGGTGATTATTTATCGGAAATTTAGAAGATAAGCAAGCAAGTTATTCTTAGTCTACTGTCCCTTATAAATAAACAAAAATGATAAAATGAGTACGTTGTAATCGTTAAAACTAATAAATTTTTTTTTCATCGGACATGTGTTAAATAGTGTAGGATGCAACAACCAGGATATTTCGTAACTTGTTGGTGCTACCGTCTGTGAAGAAACATCCAATACAACACATTTATTGGAGTAATGACTCCTCATCAGAGTATCGAAAAGTACTGTAAAATCGCTATCAAAATTTTCTTTATGATTCACGGGAAAAATATGATCACTGTACTGGCTATATTTGTGGAAATTTAACTTTCAAACAACAAAGACAAAACGAAACTTTCACAAGTTTATATATGATAATATAGTTACAAGGTCTGGCTATTAAATAACGAGACCGCGCGCCTAGAGGGCGCCCTATACAGTTGATGTGAAAATCAAGTAGAGCGTTGGGTGTCTAGATATCTTGTCTATGCACGTCCCAAAACACGTTTCCGTCACTATTATAGGATTTGTGCAGTAGCGCTTTGAAACGAACGTGTTTTTTCTCGTGCCGAAAACCAAGTGTGACGAAAAACACGTGCAACGTATCAATCTCAAATTTCCCGTTAATTGCTGTGATTGCCGAGGCTGTAAACGCACATAAAGAAACGATTAGAAAAATTTTACACGAGGAATTACACATGACAAACGCCTGTGCGAAGTTGGTGCCAAAAAATCTGATTCTTGACCAAAAGCTCTTGCGTCAACGGGTCTGCTCAAATTTCCTTGAATGGTTCGAAACGAACCCGATTTGAGTCGATGGAAGCGGTAAAGTAAAAAACGGCAGGGCTCCTAAAGGCACTCACCAAAGAAGACTTCCAGCACTGATTCGATCAATGGATAAAACGTATGAAAAGGTGTGTGGCGAGGGGAGGGGAGTATATTGTTATTAATTATTAATTGTTGATGACATCTAATAATTTCATCTAGCTTTATTCCGTACAGACAATAGGTATTTTCTAACTTCTTTTATAGTGACTGTTTTCACCTTTTTGTCTCCCAATTTTATACTCAGCACACTACTTCCATAAATCTGTTAAGTTACTCCGAAATTTTTTGTTCCTATAGCCTTAAGTGGATACTTATAATATACTATTTTGGTTGTTACGTTCCAAATGTATTGGAATATCGTAATCCCTAAAGATGAACTTTAGTTTGCGAATGCTGTCCTTGTTAGGGGTATTATTCTACCAATTTATAAACTTTCCTTCCTTTTTTTATAATATGTATTGTAATGTTTTTCTTATTTATTCACACGATTTCTATTCTCGTAATGAATTAATTTATCTAAATACTATACACTACACTTGACTAAGTTAAATCATTTATTTGAATTCTTCGATTACTTTCCATTTTGGTCTGTTCACTGTTTTTATAAATTAACTAAACTGCGCTACACAAATTCATCATATATCTCAAAAGAAAGACTCAAAAGTTCCAGAAAATAGAGAAACAAAGCAAATGTGTAAATAGACCTTCCTAGAAATAAGTTCAAAAGAAACAATGTAAATAAACCAACTGCTACGAGCCCCGTCCCATTTCTGTTGGCCCAATTGAAAAAAATTACTAATTACTGCTTTTTTGGCAATCAAAAACCGGCAAATTGTTTCGTTTTGAGCACTTTACATTTTCTATAAACATTCTCAACATATGTTATAATTACAAACCAAAAAAAAAAACAAAAACCAAATGTAATCAGAAAAGCGTAAATATTAAACATACTTTTAAATCTTACCATTGCGTAACATTCCTTTTATTTTTAATAACAGTCGTAATTCTATGAGGCATAGTGTTTATTAAATTCTGATAGTATTCGGGAGTAAAATCATCCCAAATTTCTTGTAGTCTTTCTTAATTCCATAATAGTTTTAGCTGGATTTGCACGCAACTGTTTTTCATTTCATACCAAAGTGTTTCTATAGGTGATAAATCTGGACTACTTGAAACCCACTCTAAAAGTGGAATATTGTTATCTGAAAACAATTTTAAGGCCTTTTTTTGACTTATGGCATGCTGCTCCATCTTGCTGAAAAATAAAGGCTTTCCCAGCGGTTAAAGTTACTTTTCTTGTTGGCAACAATGATTCTTCTAAAATATCCAGGTACTTTTCAGTATTGGCAATTCCGTTTATGAAATGCAGTTTATTTAATGATTGTACCTAAATAGGTATTAAGCATATGCAACCATATATATATATATATATATATATATATATATTGTACTCTATTAATTTATAGTTATAAGTTGGTACCATTGAATATTGACAATGACTTTATTGTATGAAGTATAAATAGTGGGACATATGTAAATTTTCTCCTCTTTCCTGTCATAAAACTCAATGAGTGAAGATTAATAAAAATGTGCTCAACAAGTGAGACTATGTTTTATTCATAAAAATATAACAAGACAATAATTCAATACGTTACATGGTGTCAGGTAGTATCCAGGGCGAAAAAAAAAAATAAGCAGTAGAAAACTGGATGGCGATGGATTCTCTAAGATTAATCCCAGCCATGGACTTTGAAAATGGAAATGTGGCGAAGAATTGGACCACATGGATTCAAAAGTTTGAAATTTATTTGCTGGCTTCAGGACACGCGGATGATGCTGAAGAAAAGAAGGTAGCAATTATTCTAAATTTAATTGGTGATAAAGGTATGGAAATTTTCAATACATTGGAGATAAAACTAGAAAAAGCAAAAATAGAAGATGTGAAGAAACAATTTAAAAAATATTGTGAGCCGAAGAAGAATGTAGTTTACGAGCGATATAAGTTTTTGCAATGCACACAAAAAGCAAATCAATCCATCAGCCAGTATATCACAGAGCTTAAAAATTTATTTCAAATAAGAAGCGAACTTTCTATTGAAAATGATCTGATATTATTTGGTGATAGAGTTGTCATCCCAAAAAACCTTAGAATTTTAATGTTGCCTAAATTACATGAAGGACACTTAGGCATAAATAAATGTAGAGCAAGGGCTAGGGAAAGTATTTTTTGGCCAAATATTAGTAATGATATTAACAATTTTATTTTAAATTGTGAGGTTTGCCTTAAATTCAGGAATAACAATCCGAAATTGCCTCTTTTTTACAGCACAATATTCCAGAAAGACCTTGGCAAGAAATTGCCATGGATATTTGTGAGTTTCAAGGAAATTTTTTTTTTGGTAGTTATAGACTATTTTTCGAGATGGATTGAATTAAAAGACATAAAAAATAAGGATTCTGTTGAGGTAGTGAAAGCATTGAAGAATATTTTTTCTGTGCATGGATTTCCAGAAACAATAATTTCTGATAACAATCCTTTTAATTCATTTTATTTTAAAAACTTTTTGAACGAAATTAATATATCATTAAAAACATCTAGTCCAAATTATCCAAGAAGCAATGGTTTAGCTGAGAAGGCCGTTGGCATTTGCAAAAATATGCTAAAAAAATGTAATTATGAAAGAGGCACTTTAGATTTTTATCTTTTGAAGTATAGAAATACGCCAATTCCTGATATAGGTCTATCACCAGCACAAATGATATTCAATCGTCGTTTAAAAGATAGTTTACCCTGTGTGGATTCCTTGCTTGAACCTACATTAGCTGTTAAGAGTAAATTAATGAAAAAGTTTGAAATCAGGCGACAAAAACAAAAAAAGTATTATGATAAACATTCAAAAAATTTGGCAGAGGGAAAAACTAATGACAGAGTTATGTTTAAAAATAAGAAATCTTGGGAAAAAGGGACGATAGTCGATGATACGATTTATCCTAGGTCACATATCATTAAGGATGGGTATGGAAATTTTCATAGGCGTAACAGGCAACATTTAATTATAAAAGATGAATCTTTTGTTAATGATCCCTCCAAAGGAAGACTCTGATAAATTTGTACGTGAACCTTATTTTTTACGTAGTTCAGTTCAAAACAATTGAAATGTAAATAAATGGTGTTGGGTATTATTGATAAAATTCACTTTTGTAGAGTGCATAAAATTATAATAATTTGTATAATATAGCTTTATTGTATATCAATTAGTTTAATTAGGTTGACTATTTTAAATGATTATTAATGATGGTTAGATCTATGTTTATAAAATTTGTATATATTTTTTTTTAGGCTTATAGGAGGGGATGTAACATAATCTACATGTCTTCATGTATTATGATTATTTTTAGTGTTTATGATACCTACTTTATTTAATGATTGTACCTAAATAGGTATTAAGCATATGCAACCATATATATATATATATATATATATATATATATATATATATATATATATATATATATATATATTGTACTCTATTAATTTATAGTTATAAGTTGGTACCATTGAATATTGACAATGACTTTATTGTATGAAGTATAAATAGTGGGACATATGTAAATTTTCTCCTCTTTCCTGTCATAAAACTCAATGAGTGAAGATTAATAAAAATGTGCTCAACAAGTGAGACTATGTTTTATGCATAAAAATATAACAAGACAATAATTCAATACGTTACAACACCATCACAGATGCCTGAAATTTTACTTTTCGCTTCAAACAATTTGGAGGAAAAGCTTAATTTTTTTGTCGATCGTCACCCACGCAAACTTCCGCACTTTGACCTATTTTTCTTTTGGATTTGAGTCAATAACGGCTTTTCCTTGGCCTATGTAAAGAAAATTAAAATTTAGAAAGATATGCATTGGACTAAGGTATTACAAAATTCACCTTGTGTGTCCGAAATCCTAATTTTTGAGCCTCTATGTGACACGTGGATCTTGAAATTCACCTACCCACAGCATTACTCCAAAATACACTCAGTGACCATACTTAGCATGTCTGTTTTGTCGAACCATTTGCTCTATACAAGCGAACTATATTTCGAACACTGTATTTTGACATGTTTACAACTTTCGCGATTTCTGAGTTATTTTTTCCATTTTTGAATATGTTTATTATGATTGATCGAATTTTTTCATCAATAACTTTTCCTCTACCCATTTTAAAAATTATACTCACCTTATTACTTCAAAAATCTATCTGTCACTTAAAAAAACATTTTGTGAAAATATGAAACTTTGAACACATTTTATTTTGGAAACAATGAACCCTTGTATATGCATAAAAAATCATTATTAACAAGACCTATCTATTTCCATCATATTAAATATCATTAAAAATATTTGACACTATTCATCCAAATCCTATTTTCGACGTAAAACTAAAAGTTTAAAACATTTTACTAACAGCTACTTTTTGGCATTTTGAAATAATGTTTAATATTTTCGAATTTTTCTAAGTGAGCCAACTTAAATGGGACGGGGGTCGTATAATAAAATTTATATAACAACATACATCAAACGCGCCATGCCTTCGCCCAATTTTAGAATTCCACTACATCCAGGCAAGACCGGCTCCGGGGAGGAAATTAGTTCGTAACAGTGTCAAATATATTGATCATATTATACCTCTTCCATGACTTCCACAAATATTCTTTGCTGTTTGTCCTGAATGATTAAACATTTAAAATAATTTCTAATATTAATAACTATCAAAGATTAAATGCAGAAGCTACTAGTTTATAGAAACACAATGCACTTTTCAATAATCAATACTTGTTCTGTGAGAATACTCAGACCTTTAAACTATGTTTCTCATTAATCAAACAGTTAATTTAGCAATTTATATTCTAAAACTTGTCTATTCTGAAATTTGAATAGGAAAACTGTCTGACTGGTTTATTCTTAAGTTAATACAGTGATATTTCACTTAATATTTGTAAGAGGATATTTTTTATCTTGATTTAAATGTTTTGAAAACACAGGACAAAATATCTTATAGGTAGATGTATTACTATTAGTTAAAATTTTTAGATTAATTATTATAGAATACCCGTATCATAAATTTTCTATAAAATATCAAATTCATATGCTTCCAAAAACAACCTTAAAATGACAATAGACATTTTCATGTGTTTTTGTTAGGAAATTTTTTAACTCTTTTGAATAAAAGTGAACAGGTTTTTAAACAGGTAAAAATATTTCCGCGTTTCCACAAACTTTATCAAAATATGATCGAAAATCAAAAATTAGCATGAATATATTATTCAATAGATCGCCTACAACATTAAAATCAAAAATTTAAAATATGTTTTAATCACAAAAAGGATTTTTTCATTTAGTTGTCATACCATAGTTGCATTGAAATTAATAAACTAGAATTATGAATTACACTTTGATTGTTTTTTGTCTATTGGACAGTTTCCTCGATTCTATGTATGTGAAAATTCTCTTTCCTTGTATTTAATTCTGTGTCGAAATATTTGAATTTTTATAATTGAATATGTCTTTTCGATATTCCATTATTTTTTTGATGCAGTTTAATTATTTTTATAAAATGAAGGTCATAAACATACATTCAATTATAGAGATTCAAAAATTCTTGAACTTTTATTAATGATTTAGATTTATATAAAAGAAACTATCAATGATAAATAGACTCAAACAATTCGAGTCAAATTTATGATTCTACTTCATAAATGTCAGTACAAATATGAATAACACAGACAATCATTATATTCGTCATCATTTTTCTTTCTTCATTTTGGTGAAGCTCTGATTAACTTACTTCAATACTTCCTTTGTCTAGGCCTTTTTTAGAAATCGAGGATACTTTTCTAAGCTGACAGAGAGAATGTGTCATTGAAAGAATAATTGCTGTACTCTCAAAAAAAATACGGAATAAAAATTAGTGCAGTACAGCCATTCTGTGTTTTCCTTGGCTCTTACAAATGTTTTGTTTGTTTTCTTTGCTTTCCTTTTTGTTCGATAACGTTGGTTCATCAGTAATTCTTCATTTCTTTAATCAAAATGATGCTGATTTATCTCTTCTTTGAGCTTTCCTTGGCCACATTTGACCATTTGTGGCTTAAAAAATGATAATGTGAGTTGGGAGATTATAGCTGTCAATAATATCGAAGCTGAAACAGTTTCTTATTCCTTTTAAGATTTTTATGTAAACTCTTTAGCGTCTGTAGCAATGTAAAAGGCGTTTAGAGAAATTTTCACGGTAAATAAAAGACTCGATCTTCTCGAAAAAAAAAACCTTTCATTATTGTATCCAAGGCAACATCAATATTTGGAAATCATTCCAATCCTCCATCACTTGGTTATTGTTACCAAAATAATCCTATAAAATCGGTCTCTCATTTTTGTGCTGTTGCCTTTTTCAAATATTTGAACTTTTTTGAAATTTGAAATTTTTGTAAATCACCACTAACCAATCACCCAGATTGTTAATAACTGCAAAATATTAGTATATATTCAACTTCTGAATATACCTGAATAAACAAAAAAAAAACAAAAAAAAAATAAAAACATCCCTAATATCTGAAAAAAGCCGTTTTCATTGTTCGCTTGGTTTTTTTTCTTTTGCAGCCCAATGCAGCACAAATCAGGATGCTATTCACCACAAACCCAGCCCTATGGACGAGTAATTCCTGTATCAGTGCCAAACCCAAAAAATCCCTGCCTTAACATAGGAAATGTCCTCAACCCATCCAAAAAAACCCAACAAACCTCTCTCTCTTTCCGTCTATTATTGGGTAACTGAACTAAAAGACACGCGGAAAAAGAGTTTCAGTGGGTTTCCTAAAAGGTTTTGAAAAATTCTATTTACAAATCAAAAGGAATATCGAGTTCTTGATTTCAAGGGCCGATTATACTCCGATAAAGAAGATAAATAATGGATTTTCGAGAAATTATATATGCAAAAGCGAGTTCTGGAAGCGAAATATTTAATTTGATTCAAATAAAACTATTGCTGCTTTTTTATTTATATATTATATGGTATATAGCTCTTGGCTCTTGTTTACGGGCTCAAGGTCTAGCGCCTTTACTTCAAGATAAATAAGCTTCTATTGAGAATCAAACATCAACAAATGCAATTAATTATCCACCTACTATCTAATTCTCTCAATTCTATATACAGCTTACATAGGGGCCATAATAACTCACTACATTCAAAGACCACTACCTTTTTCTCATCTACGTCCCCTTAATGCCCCATGAACCAAAAACGTTCCGAATATCAACCAATGAAAACTATATACGAGGAATGCTACTTAAGTTTTGACAAATGGCAATACCGATGTAAATATATGTCAAATCTAACATTATCATCATGAAGATTGACATTTTCAATTGTGCGTACTTAGAACGCGTTGTCATACGAGTGCTATTCAAGTGGTTTGCAGATACTTAAAACATTCCGCTAGTGACAGATCGTTATGTGACATACCGTAAGATAGAGACATAATTGGGCTTCAGTTCCACTCGCATACCATCAATATTGCATGAACGGACTCGTGTCGATTGGTACAAAGAAATAATAAAATTCAGTTGCGGGGCTTCAAAGACAGGAGACGAATCATATATCTATGCATATGAACCCGAAACTAAACAGCAATGAACTGAATGGATCTTTCAAGACAAGCCAAAGCCAGCAAAAGTTTTTCGCGCACGAAGCACTTTGAAGCAAATGGAGATGAATCATTCCCCATCACGACAATGCGAGCTCTCACACATTAGTTCAAACAAAAAAGTTTTTGAACCGTCAACACACCCAATTGATGGGTCATCCGCTGTACAGTGCTTGTTTGTCACCCATTGATTTCTTCTTATTCCCGGAGATCAAAAATAAATTGCGAGGTCAACATTTTTCTACACCTGGAGAAGTAGATGCGTTCGAATCTCATGTTTTGGTGGTACCACAATCAGAATGTAAAAATATTTCGACAATTGAATCAAACGAATACAAAAGTGTGTTGACCTTAATAAAGAATATTTTGAAAAACAATCAAGCCATATCCAATTATGAATATTTGTTTTTATTTGTCTAGCTATATACAATGAGTCTTTTAAAAATGAATACGTTCAGACTCACTCGCCTCTATACATTATTGTATAGAATATCCTCGTGTCATAGTTCCAAATATATCATCTATATATTGATAAAATGGGAAATAAACTAGCAGATCAACTGTATAAGAGTGCGACAACATTGAAGAAATATACAGATAATATCCAAGTTGCTTTCGATCTCAAGCAAGTCACGTCCAGAGCTCCGTAACAACAACAAATGGAGCCAATTTCTTCAAAATTACACAAGGTTAAAGCTTCTTCAAGCCACCATCACTCTCTTAAAACTACAAGTGGAGACTAATAATTGATATCAACAAATTTACTTGTGACCATTTGATTTCATCAAACAACTAACCATATTGCTCATTCTGTAACTTCAAATCTTGAAGATATTGTAGGAAATTTTAATAATTCAATCATTTTCCTTCTATTTCTAGCAGTTGTTCAGCTGTACCTTAAAATGTAACTTCTACATAATACCTCGATTTATCAATATAATTGACTGTATATAGGCAAAAATATTTGAAATATTTTCACCGTGTTTATCAAACATAAATATTATGGTCATTAATAAATCGAACGAGTTAAGAAACAATTAACTTGAGATACTTTTTATCCACTCAATGGTCTACTCTAAGAAATTAATAACAATTAAGATATAAATTTTCATGTAAAGTTAGTTTTAGCTTTTGTAACTTTTATTCATATCATTATGCCTGGTTTCATTAGAAATATTATTTGTATTAATGGTTAAGTTGACCATGAAAACGATAATAACATAATCATAAATTTGTTTAATATATTTAGAAATCAATATTAGATTTCCTAATAATCGTATTCATTTTTTAATAAACGTTCTATTAATTTATATTCCAAAACTTGAGTCACAACAAGGAGATTTCACCAATTATAATTATCACACCCATCTTTAGTCTATGAACAATAAATTATTCAAAGGTGATTTGGACAATGTAAACACTAATGGAAGGATGGTACAATAGGGGTATCAATATTTTGAAAATTATACTTTGATTGTCCATAACTTGGAAATGTTACCATTGTTGTTTTATTAAAATTGAACAATATTATGTTGCTTCGCTCCACGCACCGTAGGAAATTGAGGCTCTAATTTTATTCGTATTCTTTGGACTTTTTCTATTGCTGAAATATTAGAATCGATATTGAATAGCTAACGCATCACTCAATAAGTCGTGTGAATAACAAAGAAATGCCGTGCTTGTACGGTGTAAAATGAAGCCATTCGAAGTCTAATTTGTTCAATTTAACGATCGTTGCCATCGACTTGTGTATCGGTGCATTAGTGAAACAGTGGTTTTTTCTTCGACATAAGAGGCCGCTTCTCCTTGATTTTTGCATTCATACGATCCAACAAGGCATATTTTTTAAATAAGTACCGTTTTGGAATTAAAAAAAGAAGTGCAAAGATATCGCAATTATTTCATTTTTACATAGCCTGTACCTTAATCTACTTTTCTACATAATTTCCGTGATTATTGAGGCACTTGTCACCAGTTTTTTAACACTTTCCTCATAAAATTCTGCCGCCTGACTTCTTGTTAACCACTGTATCACAACTGTTTTGACTTCGTTATCGTCTTGAAGACGCTGACCTCCCAGGTGTTTCTTCAAGTACAGGAGCAAATGGTAGTCGCTGGGCGCCAGATCAGGGCTGTAGGGAGGGTGATCTAGGATTTCCAATTGAAAAGATTTGATGAGATCTTCGGTCACATGTGGACGGGCATTGTCATGCAGCACAACGATACCATTACTCAACTTGCCACGTCTTTTGTTCTGGATTGCACGACGCAGATTGTTCAATGTCTCACAATAAGACGCTGTATTGATTGTCTCATTACGAGGCCGAAACTCCATTAGCAATACTCCTTTTCTGTCCCAAAAAACTGTGCACATGATTTTCCGGGCAGAAATTGTATGCTTAAACTTCACTTTTTTGGGTGATGATGAATTTTGCCATTCCATGGATTGTAACCAGTAACAATTTGGTCTAAGAAATCTTCACCTTCATTGTGATACCGCTCAAGGAAAGTCAATGCACTGCATAAACGTTGTGTTTTGTACAAATCCGTCAACATTTTTGGAACCCAACGTGAACACAATTTCCGGCATTTCAAGGTCATAATGCGATCCACAACACTACGAAAATATTTAGGAAAGTAGTCGCACAATGATGAAATTGTAAAGCGTCTGTTTTCTCTTACCTTTTCGTCCACTTTCTGTACCAAATCTTCAATAACGACAAAAGGACGCCCAATTCGTTCTTCATCATGCACATTTGTGCAGACATCTCTAAATGCTCTCACCCATTGCTTACCATTCCATCACTCATAATGTTTTATCCGTAAACTTCACAGATCTCACGATTAATATCGATCGGTTTTACGCCTTTAGCAGTAAGAAATCGTATAACAGCCCGTACTTCACAATCGGCGGGACTCACGATTGTCGGAGGCATCTTAAACACTCAGTAAACAATGTACACAATGAAGAATCTGTAATGGCGTCAATGCGTAGACAAGAGGTAGGTAACCAGCGCGCATGTGCGGAACGCCGACCTTGGGGTTGCGGCGGCGGAATCGCAAAACGGTACTTACTTAAAAAATATGCCTCGTAGTATTCGCTATTGATTGTCTCTACCTTTTTGGAGATAGGCAATAAACAATATTCCATGCGCATCCCAAAATATTGAAGCCATAACCTTCCCAGCTGACTTTGAACACATCGGACCTGGTTCACTGGCTGTAGTCCACTCAGATAATGATCATTTTGATACCGGAGTGAAGTGATGGATCCATGTTCCATCATCCATTGTCACATATCAACGCAAAAAATCTATTACGTGTAAACATTGCTCTGAATCATCAACACGTTGTTGGTGTTGATCAAGTGTGAGTAAAACCACTTTGGAAAAGACTTTCTCATGTTTCAATTTACGATTAGATATTATTTGGTTGGTTCTTTTCGATGGAGCAGAGTCTGGATAACAATTTTGAAGCAATTGCTACGATAAATCAGTATTTTTTTCATCAAGATACAATGATGAATTAGCACATGAAAGTGTTTTGAATCCATTGTTTTGTAAATAACAGAAGTAGCTTTTCCACGTTTTTCTGACTAATCGAAATATTAAGAAATTTGACACATAGTCTTTTGAAAGTTGGTACTTCATAAACGTCGTACTTTACTTGTTAAGCTATTGAAAATGTATGGATTTTTTGTTCCCTCACCCTAAGCTCATAGTTCTTTTCAGATAAGTTACTTTTTCACTAATAGGTATTACTGATGAAGCTACTTATCTTATTGAACATTTATTGTATGTATGAATGAGGTAGTAGCTCATAATATATCCTTATTTCTCTTGTTTAAAAAATATGGAAATGATTCTTGTTCTGTACTGGAATATCCCATTTGGAAAGCATTCAAAAAGTATCTGAATTTATTAACTAACAACAATATTAACCAAACTGAGTTATATCAAATTAGTAATTTTTAACAATATTGTTCCTAATTTACATTTCATATGATAGATATGAAACCATAGGCGTTACGTTTCATTTTTAAACATTGGTAAAATTAATGCAAAGATATGTTGGCTTCAAAAATATAGCTAAAGTTCATTGTATCTTAATTCTACATTTAAATAACCTTCCAATGAAAGGCCGAACAATATTTATTGCCCATTTGAAAATAAATAAAAAAGACTAGGCTAAAAATGACAAATGTCTGTATCGTGAAACTGTGTCCCACTACTGGGACAATACAAAAAAGCAATAATTTCAAAAACTAAACAACAAATTCGATATGCCAGCCTGCATAAGAAAACAAGCTTCCAGTTAATGAAGAAGGGTTCGTCCACCTTCAACGGAAGTATGGACACTGGTAGTGTAGATCCAAACGAGAGCACAATAGAAAAAGAAACATTCAAACTTTACATTACGGAACCTAAATATTACCATGGGAGCTAAACACAGCTTTAGAATCTAAATGGAGATCGAATGTACTAAAAGATCTACAAAAAAGTCAGTTGGATACGAATGGCGTACGAAATATTATTTGTTGGAATGAAACTTAGTTTATAGAAAAAGATGGAGCAAAGCAGTTCCAAGGAACAAGAAAAAATTATGATTATTCAAGAAATTGTTTCTACTTTTCAGGTCACGTATCTTGGCCAAGGACATTGCGTCAATTATTTCCTTGTATCTTATTGACAAAGAAACTGGAGCACGTGTATGTCCTTGGCTGTTATGCTACAAATTACAATGCGGTGTGAGAGAGTGGAGCTAGTCAGCAACTTGAAGTACAGATTAGGAGGTTATGGCAATGGAGGTTTGCTTGCTACCTTTCCGTCATTGATTCCAATATTTAGGTGAAGTAACAACTGATTCGAGATATTTTAGTGAATGCATTGGACACAGTCTTAGAAACTTTAAAAAAGATCTAAGTGATTAATAAGAAAATACTGATCAAAGATATTCGACGTATCCTGCAGAATTGAATCTAAATAAATGAAGATTTTCATATTAATGCTGCTAATAATTATATGGTGACTAAGTAAGGAAAAAGCTGCATATTTCAGTTTACGAAAAAAATATATTTAGAAGCTTTAATTTTTTGCGGGCTGCTCAATACTATTACTGTCCTGTTAGCGCCATAAAGTTTGGTGTCAAATGGTGTTTTTCAACTTTCTGCGATTGAAAGATGCTGTCAGATATTGCAGTATATTTTAGTGTTTCTCAACTGGATTAAATTAAATTCTCAAAATGTAGATATTATGTAAAACAAAGTACTTACTAATTAAATGGGACGAAAATGATCTATATCTTAAATAAACCTATTTTGGAAACCGATAAGATCGCTGTTTAAACATCAGTTATACAACCAAATAATATCTTTTCTGTCGGCCAAAAATCTAAGGATTATTGGAATATGAAACGCGGATCTTTTCTGGGCTGCGTGCGGAAAATAATCACCGTCCCTTTCTATTTTCAGGAACAATAACAATATGTGGTGGCGTCAAATAGAAGCGAGAACAACAGTTGGAAAACTTGCGCAACCATTAATAGCTATTATCGCTTTGACACTGATTGGGGATGCGGCAGCATGTGAAAGAACAATGCTAAGTAAGTTCTAATTTTGATAAATTGTTTTCTGCAACTATTGTTTGTCTGTATTGTTCCAATTTTATGTACAATTATTCACGTTGATATTAGAATTTGCGTCGCTTTTATATTTTCTAATGGAAGTTATTGTTTAATAAAATAGAAATATGAGTAATTTGCATAGTTAAAAGCTTAATTAGAATATCACGAAAGTAATGTAAAACAGGAAAAAATTTTTTCTGTTAAATTGTTCGTCAGATATAAAAAAGTAAACGTTACAACTCAGAAAACGGTTCCACTTTTAACTAGATTGGTAAGAAAATTATTTATTATATTTAGTATTTGCTGATAATGCAACAAATAAAAATATTACATTGGAGTTAGAATTACATCTGAAAAAGCATACATATTGTTTAATTGACTTCATAGTCACACAAGTCCCTGGCCTGACCAAGAGATGGTTGCTTAACAAATATTACCGTGTTAGAAAGTACAGAATCTATAAAAAGATGCTTCAAATTTGAAGACGCCACGTTATTCAGTATTTGTTTGGCAATCATCAATATTGCACATTTTTAGAGAGTTTATAGACATGGGATACAATACTTGTATTTGAAAGGCGTTAGCTCAACCAATATAAAAGAAGAACTAGATTCTACTACTCTGGATAATACTGATGCTTTGTTATCAACAGTAAAATATTGGGCGACAGAACTTGAACGAGGCAGTACGACCTGTAAAGACCAGCATCGCTGTGGTCAACCATATGTTTCCATCTAGTAGTTGGCATAGCTTCGCAGCAATAAAGCCGAATTTTTATGCCGTTTCTTAACTATGGATGAAACAATCGTCCACCACCTCACCGAAAAAAAAGAACAATCAAAACAATGAAAGGGAGTATCGGCTCCAAAGAAGGCACAGACCGTTCCATCTGCAGGCAAACTCATAGCGTCGGTTTTTTTGTATACGCGTCGGATAATTTTCATTTACTGCCTTGAAAGAGAAGAAACTATCAATGGCGTAATTAAAGCAACGTTGAAATCAAGCAAAAACGGCTAAGAAGAAAGTGTTGTTCCCTCAAGATAATGTTCCAGCTCACAGATCCGTTATTGCAATTGCCAAAATTAATGAATTAAAGTTTAAATTACTACTTCATGCTCCCTATTCGCCAGTTTTAGCTCCCTCGGATTATTTTCTAATCGCAGTCCTGCCGATCAAAGATTTACCAACAGTGAAAAGGTGATGTCTGCAGTTAATGGCTATTTTGAGGAACTTGACGATTCTTATTATAAAAAGGGTATCGAACTTATTGAACATGGAAAAGTGTATGAAGCTAGAAAAATAAATTTTTGAGTTTTCTTTATTGGGCCAGGATATACTCCTAGAGCTGATATCATACTATCTAGTATTATAATTTCTGTTCATAACATTAATAATATTTTTATTATTAACTTTTAGGAACAAGGAGCATATCTAACTACGATAAACAATTGATATTGGACTTACACAATGCAATGAGACAATCTATAGCGTTGGGACAAATAGGAGGACAGCCACCAGCGGCAAATATGATGGAAATGGTAAGCAATTCAAATGAATTACTTCATTGTCAAATCATCGCTTTTCACGAAAACGATGGCACACAACGAGATCCGGATACATTGTTGATTTTAAAAATAACAATGAAATTATGATAATATTGATCTTAGGTATTCACTTAAAAAGAATCAATATTTAAACAGTTAGATGAGTAGTTTGGTTCATCAAATAAACTCCACGATCAAGGTCATTATTTCGTTACTACACGTACTGTCCAATTCCAACATAACGTTATCGAATGCGGTCGTCGATATTCACCACACAAAATAAATTTTATAGTCAATTCAGCTGAGTTCCAATGTATTCCAGGAGAAAAAGTTGAAATACCTACCACTAAACTTTGGATATTACATAGCCATTTCAATGGTTGCATTTGCATTCTAGCGGGGAGAAAAACTTATTATTCTCTTATAAAATGAAGAAAACTATAAAGTTACAGAGAACTTCTAGATTGTTATCAAGACATATTGATCAAAATAAAAATAGAGAAATAGTATATGATTGGTTTTAAGTATACTTTTCACGTCTTGTCTACAATTGTCTACAATTAGGAACTAAAGAAAGTTGAATTATCATACTTACTCATAAATTCTGCAAATATTTATCCACGAGCTTCCTTTCAAGATTTGACAGACTCATTTCTTTCAACATAACGGTTGCCCTATTCTATAGAAATCAGTTTTGTGAAAGATATCTTCGGAGAATGAGTGTTATACGTTGGCCTGGTAGATCCCAGTACTCGACATTTATATCACCTATTCAGTGACACATTATATAACACTTCTAATAACATATTCTGAAAACAATAACTAAAATATGTCGAAGATCTCGATTCTAGCAAAACATTTCCAAAGGAAATTGAAAGTGAAAAACAGTTGACATTCTTTTTTCTTATAAAAAATACCCAAGAACTTTTTCGCAGTGTTAAGTCAAAAAGAAGACTGGAAAAAGCAAGGCACTACTCAAATGCTCAAAATTAATGCCATTTAATTGAATACACGAAGTTCAGAAACAACCAAAGTACTGATCTTCCATGTCATCGATTCAAAACATGAGAGAGCCTTGGAATCGGCTAGATAAAAGTAATGTGTAGTTGTTTCAGTATCGGTTTCGACTAATATAAGAATCAAAGGAAATATCAGATCAGTACACTCGACGAAAAGGATCATGCACGCCTTCTATTGCGCCTTTCTATGATGTAAACTGGAAGAGAAGCCTTTTCTGGCTGGATCACTCCATGAAGTTCCTTCAGAACTTTAATACCGCTGTGGCTGAAAAGTAAATGTACCTCAGTAAAACCAAGCCACATCTCCTAACTACATAGTTTCCTTACAGGAGAGTGTCACCTCAGAAGCTCTCGAGTATAAATTAATGATCTCTTATATTGATTACATAATTGCAACTTATTACAGCGTGTTTCTGTGCGTCCATTTTTTTATCGAGTTAGTTGTTCCACAAATCAAATATAACAGATCCTAATGTGCCTGATAAACTCTACTCAGTAGTCTGTACAAACTGCAATATATTGAAAATTTGAGAAAAAACAAAAAACTCTGACAGGTAGCACAATCAACCTTGCAATATTACCACCAAACCTTATTTTGTAGTATTTTTTAGAAAGACATTCTGTTTGCAAAAATATATATTTCTGCTACAGACTTTTGAACCTTTATAGTTGCACATACACTACCGGTCAAAAGCTTTTGAACATCCCTTTATCTATTCAATCCATTTTAAAATAATACACTTTGACAAATTTCTCTATCATATTGTTAAGAGAGGGTCGAAACGGTGCCTTACAAACCAAAAATAATAGTGTCCGTTATTTTTTTACTTTATACGAGCGCATGTTTATATTTTGTCGGGGAGTGTGGCAAGTTGAAACTTGCAAATACCAGCTTATTTATTTATTATTCTTTAACTGTACATTATTTCTTTGGTGTTTATGTTTGGACGTTCTGGGCGACCACGAAAAACCACAACCGCTGAAGATAGAGCTAGCAGCTAAGATCAATGAATCTAGGGAGATTTAAATACAGGAGATTTAAATAAGCGGACTTTTTTGGAAGATTGGCAGTGAAAAAGCCTATTTTAACATGTCAAAATAAAATTAAGAGGTTGCAGTGATTATTAAAAGTCTGCGGTTTTCGGATCTAAGAGAAGATTGTTAATGTGCAGGTCAAAGTAAGAACGGATATTGGATCCATGTGTAATTTGAACTGTAAAACACGGCGGAGGCTCAGAGATGGTTTGAGGATGTTTCTAAGAAAGACGACTGGAGGTCTAGTTAAAATGGTTTTGGAGGAAGGAGGCTATAAAAAAATATTAAAGGATAATGTGGTACGTTCTAGCCAGCGTTTGATCGGCATAAAATTTATCTTCCAGCATGATAACGATCCCAGGCATTTCTCTTAGCTGTTTAAAGAGTATTTGAAAGAGTTAGAGAAGAAAAATGTACTTTGAGTAATGATTTGGCCGTCACAGTCGCCCATTCTCAAACCGATTGGATTGTTGCTGGACAAATTGAACAAGGAAGTCAGAAGAAAGTGTTCAACTTCCACTTCACATCTTTGGAATATCCTGAAGAATGATTGAAACCAAATAGTCGACGATCATTTGTCGAAATTGTTACAGATAATACCAAAATTGTGCAACTAAATAATGAAAACAAAAGGGGGTTATATCGATGAATACAAACTTTATATATGTTCTTTAAAATATACGTATCAAAATCGACCGTAGTATTTTCAATTGTCGGTATCAACAAAACTATAACATGAGAAAAAGCTTTTGACCGGTAGTGTGTACCCAAAGTATATTAATACAGAGCCTGCTTGATTAAAATTAAATTTTTTTTCTTCTAAACATCTTTCTTCTATTCCAATTTCTTTATTTTCTTTTGTTTCTTGTCGGTTTTTTTTGTAGGTACTTCCGTTTGAGTACAATATTGATACCAAACATGTACAAATTATTGAAAGTATTCTTAAAACTTGAATTGGTCTGATATTTCTTGGTTTAATAATTGGTTTAATACGAGAGAATAGTATTTTTGACTTAAAAAAAAAGGTTTAATACAACTTTGATAGAATAAGTGAGGTCTCTTTCCCTGAAATATTTTCTTCTTTCGTGATCCTCGTCTCCCATAGGTACTGAAGGATTTGGCTCTCTATAATGCGCACTTCCATCTTGGAACAGCTAGATCAAGCACAATTTATACCGATACACTGCAAAACCTCTTTCACTCCTTCCACGAATCCTATTGACTGCACTAGTTATGGGTTTTCATAACGATTTATTTGTACAACATAAATTGTTACTAAAAACAACGAAATTATTAAACAAAATATGATGTAAAAATTCAGATTAAGCACTATTAAACAAATTCTCGTCCTTTTTTAAATTACTAGTTGAACAGTCATAATTCCACTCTAGTTTTTCATGCAACCTATATATGACTGCTTCACAATATTTTTTATTGACGTACAGTCTTTTGAATGACATAACAATTTATTGCGAACTCGTAGATTTGAATTTTTTGTAATTTGAAAAATGAATGTTCTAGAGTTTGGAAATATATAAAATATTTACAACTTGATGGTGAATATACACGATTGTGTAAACATTTTGTGACATAAACGAATAGAGGTGATTTTGGTTTGGTTAGAACAGATTGGGACAGTACTTATAGACGAATCCTAAAGTAAACGTTAGAAACCGGTGCCATTATTCAAATGGAAAGGCCCTTAAAAACTCTAAATCTATATCCTCACCATATAATTAATAGCCATAGTAGAAACAGTGAAATATATCTTGGGAGAGTAAAACACAGTTCCCAATATCAGGAAAGATTTCAGGCACATCGTGAATC
Source organism: Diorhabda elongata (assembly GCA_026230145.1). NCBI lineage: Eukaryota > Metazoa > Arthropoda > Insecta > Coleoptera > Chrysomelidae > Diorhabda > Diorhabda elongata. Next base: position 42,602,576 of record CM047926.1, read on the forward strand.
TGAAATAACTGAAGTGTTTCATTTTGGAAAAATGAAAAGATTTATTTGGAAAACTGTGTTATCAAAATGCTTTATAATGACTTTTGCTGTGGTTGTAGTCAAGCTAGAAAGTACCGTATCGAAACCATTTTGGCATTCGAAAGGTTTGAGACAAGGGTGCAGTTCATCGCCAAAATTATTTGGAATCTTCATTCAGGAAACTGGGAATTGACATAGAGGATAAGCGTCTAATAACACTATTTGTCGCAGACGACCAAATGCTTGCGACGAGGATGATGCTGATTATATGATAAGAAAACTGGACGACGAATATGCATAATGAATATGTCAAAGACAGAATATCTGCCAGTAGGAAGCACACAAGGAGACGCCGGACTGCAAATAAATAGGGTTAGACTATGTAGAATACTTTTAAAGCATAATTTCGGAGTGCAATAAGGGAAAGAAGCTACACAAATTCTAAGATCATTTTTTCGATCAAAATTTACATAACAAGAAATAGAAGTACGTTGGTAAATGGATCGGAAACGTGGAGAATAAAAAAGCCGTGAGCAGCAGAGCTCCATCACGAAAATCGAATTTTTCGTCGAATGAAGAATTTAACTAATACACAAACAAATCTTTCCATAAAATGAATTTCTTGAAAATGATATCGATTCTCAATCTTATTTCTTTATATGGAAAATTTGCTATTCCTCAATAACTTTTCATTTCACAAGTTAATTCTCTCTCTCTCGAATGAAAATTCATAATTTCAATAGACCCGGTGGTCTCGAACACTCTTGTTCAATTCCAATTGACAACAAAGACAAAATTGTCATAATGACGAGAAATTTCGAAAATGGGAAGTAAAAAAAATCACCCTAGCAACGATCATACTCGTATTATTCATTAAATAGGATCAAAATAATTTCGGGCGTTTTGTGCTAGAAGAACTGAAGAAGAAAACTTTGAACTGGAGAAAGACAATTCTTCAACATCACCCCTACTTGCATGCGAAGTTCGAACCCTCTAGTTAAACTTTTTCTGGCCAAAAAATAAGAAAATATAACAAAAATGACCATAAAATGGAGAGGGGTGGAGATGGAAAGTTTCGACCTTAGACAGGAAATCATCTCGCAACTAATTGAACCTACAAGTGAAATTTCATTTTTCAGTCGCTTTTCGTTTGACCTGCAAAAGTGAGCAAAGGTCAAAAACCACTTTTTTGCACTGCGACCCCTCGAAATATTCATTTGTTTTCAACCAAACTCTAATAACATCAATCCGCCGCCAAAAAAGCCATGTCTGCTAATTTTGAACCAAATCGGACCCACAGCAATTGCTCGAGACACGAAAATTAGAATTGTAGCTTAAACAGATATATAAGCTACAGACGTTCGATAAACCATCATAATCGTGTTCAGGAGGTCTCAAAACATGGGAAAAAGAGCGATTGAACCTGAAAAAAACAATTATAGAGTATATTATGGAAAAGCAATTGATTTGGTACGGGCACGTGCAAATGATGGGGGAGGGAAGATTTCCAAATAAAAAATAAACTAGATCCCGATATAAATTAATGAGAATCCCATATCTGAATGATAAGAACTGCAGCGACAGGAAAGAGTGGCATACTCTGTCCAAAGAGAACAACATCAACCAATCTACATCATGAAACGTGTTGCTTCAACGCTTTATGATCGCTCAATCACTAAAGACAAAAACGATAATCCCCAAAGCAAAAGCTAGTGACTGTCTCCAACGATATGTTGCAAAGCCCGGTTTATATTCTAACAAACTTGTATGTTTGTGTGGAGTATACGCAAAATCTTTAATTGAAGAAAATCCGGCTTTTTTCAACATCTGCAACAAATGCAAAACGAACTTTGGAAAAATTAATAAACTGGGATTACAATACTCGCTTGATACGCACCCTCGGGTTCTCATTTATTCCGATCTTGGTGATATAAAATTTGAAAATTTGATGTCTGTTAAATACACTGCGTGTTTTTATAACGTTAAAAATATTTTCAATAGTGGTTCCCGTCTTCGGCGATGGCCTAGCAGAGCAACCAACAATAATCAAAGCAACGTTGCTAATACTTTTTACAACAATAAAAATGACATTTGAGATGTGAACAATGTCCAAAATGTCTACACGAGATATTTTACTGAAAATCTGATTGATTTTTATCGGTCCAGCATAGAAAATTCATGTACATGAGATTGCAAAATGTTATGAATAAAAATATAAAATGGTCAAAATTTAATCAAAAAGTTACATCACTTCTCGCTCCCCCTTTGTATAATCAATTTTCCATTACTGTAAAAAAGTACATATATCCGACACCTGGATAAAATAAGCCAAAATTATAGTCAACGATACATGAGTTCATAAAATAAAATTCTATTTATTGAATATTCACTACTTCACATAAATAGATGTTATATTTGTTATAATGGTTGATAATAATATAATTTCGTAACATGATTCATATAAACTATAGAAATGTTCGAATAATGACTATACGAGCATTTTATTGTCGGTGTACATAATAAAACAAGCTATGATGGTATGTACATATTTTTATGGTCCAAATAATTTTACCTATCTCCTTCTTTATGTATATATAAATATACTCTGAAATAATTGCCGTGTTTAGTACTGACAGCTGCAAATTAAATCAAATAAGTTGATATTGATTATAATAAACCGCCGTGAAATTCATATCGAGCACTTTAAAAATAATTTCAAAACCGGTTACATCCATTTTTTCCAAAAATTTCTTATTTTATTTTTCATAAGTTTTTAATGTTAGAAATGATGTGTTAGACGCGTTTGTTTCAAAAACGTCTAGATCCTTCTAAAATCAATACTAAAAGATTCCGTTTCTCATCAAAAGCGGTTCCATCCAAACTTCACCAGTCGGCCGCTTGGAGCAGTCCTATCGACCACGTTTGTTTTGGTAATTGACCATAATCTTCTCATTCTTCAACCAAGTCACCGAAATCTTTATATGTACAATTTAACAGTGGTTTCTGGGGATGCGAAAATGCCACAAAATAAAGAAAATGTATATATTTACAACTGGACCGAAAACCAACATAAGAAAAGCTCAAATGAAATTGCCTCAGCAATATATGATTTTTTACTAAATTTCACATCTTTAACAGAAGAACAAACTAGAGTGAGAGCATTTTGCGATGGGTGTGGTGGGCAGAATAAGAATTCCACATTCATAGGAATTATGGCCTACCGGCTATTAAAAATAGCTCCTGAAACTGTTCGAAAAGTTGAAATTGTGTTTCCAATGGTAGGCCATTCATTTCTCCCACCAGACAGAGTGTTTGGGAGAATCGAGAAAGAAATTAAAGCAAAAAATGTTGTCGAATCGTCGCAGTATGTCAGTATCTTCAAAAACCAAGGGACCCCAATAAGCTTAGCTGGAAAAGTTGCGAATTGGAAAAGTGCATTGAGTAAAATCTTACGACCTCCTGGTCAATGACACTTCAAATTCCAACCATGCAAGCGGTTTATCCTTACAAGACGCAGTACTAAAACTAATATTCTTATCAGAGGCGAGAAGAATTACCTAACTGACATTGGACACGCTAAAAGTGTGTGCAAAAACGGCAAAAATTTTTCGGAAAACCTTCCATTTTGTGAGATTCCAACCGGTGTTCATATTTCCGAACAGAAGTTGGATGATGTTGATGCTCTATTAAAAAAACATTATGGGGAAGTCTGTGGAGCATTAGATACACTAGAGGTCTATAAAGAGGTAATAGACCATACAACGTCACCTATCCAAAATGATAAGCATGTTACCAATATGGATGTTTGCCAACTTCAAGATATAAATGAAAATTTGTATATTTAAAAATTAAAAAAACAACATGTATATATTGTTTAAAATAAAGTCCTTTGTTTTTTGTTTTGTTTTCAAATGTCTATTTTTTTAACCACAAACTAACCATAAATTTATATTTTCTTATCAAAGTCAGGTACATCCAACATATGTTTTTATGTTGGATGAGATTTAAAAAAAGAAACAGGTGATGAAAAGTTAATTGTTTGCAAAACGACGGGAAAGATAAAAAAATTGTTAAATTGATTAATTTTTTAAATTGAATCTTTTTTGATCAGTCCTGAAAAATTGTTGAAAATGGATGTAACCGGTTTTGAAACCAAACGCCTCAAATATTTGTACAGGAAACATAATACAATATTTAGTTCAATGTTTATCCAAAATTATATAAAATTAACTTATTCTTCTCTGCAATATTCGGCATCGAATTTTATCCTTTTTGTACAAAAATTTAATCCGAGGAAATAGTTTTATAACAACTAAGCTGTTCAAGAAACTTACAAGAGATACCAAGCTGATTTTTGATAAGTTGATGAAAATCGCTCAACTTCTGCATATCAGATCAATTCACACTTTTTTTTTTTTGAATAACTGACTTTTGTTTGGCAAAAACCGTTTTGTATTCGTGAGAAAAAAATCCCCTGTTCCAGCGCTCGTTTGTTTCCAATCGAATGAGCTTGAATTAGCTCAAAAATGTTGCGTTTTTCGGAAATAGCTTTCGGTTTCTGACTTATAACTTACAATATTTCAATAACCTATTCAATTTTACCACTTTATCAGGAGGCACGACATCTTCTTGTCCCTATTTGGAAAGCCATATGCAGTACATTCCAATAAGTGTTACGTTCTTGTTCTATCCACCGCAACCATCTGCCATTAGATGTAGATTACAGTAGGATCAAACTCTCTTTTAATGAGCCTGTCCTCTTTCTCAGTAGCATATGATTAGTGACCCCCTACAGTAAAGGAAAAGATGGAAGTTAGTTAGATACTCTTGTAAATAAACAAGTGAAATTCCCTATTCTGGAAGTGATCTATCAAATCTTCGTTTAAATTAGAGTGAAATTGGAATAATGATTAGTGCTGGCGGTAGGATGGACACAAGGGATATGCACATTATTTCATGAAATGCAACCAGTTCGTGACGTTATCTTTGAATCTACGGGAAGCAGGATACAAAGGAAATAGAGAGAATTAGGACACATTGGGAATGAATTGAGGAAAGGTATACCAACAGTGCTGGATCCAGGGTTTTTTCTCCGATTTTTTACTTATTACCAACAAAATTTACATATATTCTCCAAATATCTAAAATTCCCCATTATCTCTTATTTCAATGTACACTGAAACTGCGTGGCATTTAAAATGCTCAAAGCTGCAACTCACCAATGCCAGTACCAAAAAGAATAACAAATTAAAAATGAAATTAGTCGGCTGCATAATCAGTACACCAGTGAAAACTTACGTAAACAACTGCACAAACTCAACTCCAACTTTGTTAAGCATAACAGAAACTCTGCATTGAAAAAAAAAACAAGAAATAATAATCTAGCATATAAACTGCATTTGCAAGCATAATAAACAAAATTGAGAACAGTGAGAAAAGAGAGAGAAATGCTATATTGTCAAAAAATCTACAATTTGTAGAAAAAAGCTTGTAAAAACAAATAAAATGAAATTTCAATATAAAGAAGAAAACCACAATGAGTAACAAAATTATAGGTAATAATTAGTTTATAGCAGCCCATAGCAAAAGTTAAGCCAGTATGCAGCAGGGCCGGAACTAAATATTATTATTAGAATGGAAATAGTAAGTATTGGAGATGCGTGCTTACGAATTAGACAAACAGATTCAAAGATAAATAAGGAAGGAAAAGTCAGAATTTTTAATCTTTTGAAGAAGTCCCAGTAGTGAGCCCTGCTGATTACTCCGAGTAAATATCTTACAGCTCTCTGTTGTAGTTTAAAAATTCGCTCAAATTGAGTCGCTCCACACGTACCCTAGAAGGGAAGAGCATATCAATAAGGGCATGATAAACTGTTAAGGAGGTGGATAAGTTCAGTTCTTGTTGGACACTGATATCAGCGCAAAACATGAGGAACTTAATTTTTTAGATAAGGCGGCAATATGTAACTCCCACTTCAAGGAATTATCCACAACAAGCACTAAGAATTTTACAGACTCAACGGCGATAATTCGATGCTTGATTTTTCACTTTATATTTATGCAGAGGTATAATTATAGTCTTCTTAAGGCTATTGATAAAAGTGCCATTTTGAAATGAAACGTAAATTAAAGTGGTAAAGTGATTTATTGTGCAATCAGGCAGACTCGAAAATATTTTTAATGTAAATCCATCAGATCCAGATGATTATTTATTTTTTATGTTATTAATTGTACTGCGGCGAAACACTGCTAAAACTACGGGGATAAAGAAGAAACTGTGTAAGTTAGCATTAGCATCAGGGAGATATGAAAGCGGATCATGAAAGAAATTATAGAATTTGATAAATTTTTGGCTATATTCACAAAGTGATTATTGAGGTTTTCAGGTGAAATAGAGGTTATGCTCAATAATGAAGCCTTATTTCTTAGATTATTCACAATGAACCATGTCACGAGAATTGGCGAGTCTCCAATTATAATAAATATCTTTGGCAGAGTTCATTGTCTAATAATAAATTTTTCTGTATAGTTTCACGTAATTTTTGAAGAAGACACTATCCGAGAATTTCCTTGCAGATATACGTAAGCCTTTAGTGGACCAGGGTTTATTTTGCTTATTTTTAATACAACTGGGGGGGGAATGATACGACATAATTTGCGAGAAGCATTTTTAGTATTGGTTTTTACCGAATATTTTGTTAAAATTGCTTCATGATCGAAAAGACCTTAATTAAAGACAGTACAGTCGGTGGATTCTTGATCATACGATGACACGACATAGTCTATAGTACTAGAACTGGTCTTAGTTATTCTGGTTGGTGCCGTTTTATGCATGACCATACCAAAAGAATCAAAAATTGACTGAAGACAATGATCAGTACACACACTGAAATAATCAAAATTGAGATCGCCTTAAAGAATTAGTTCGCGTTTTAGAGGTAAGAACTCCAGTAAAATCAATAGTTTGTGTCAGAAAGTATGCACGTCAGCATCAAGTGTTCTATAAACTTTCACAGATACTATATCATTGAACTGTGTTATTTCGGAAAAGTCGTTGTTTGTGGACATGATCATAGTACCTCCATGAGAAAAATTAGTTTTATATTATATTGTTATTATGAATATTAGTGTCGAATGTTTTAAAAGTGCCATCAGTATCAGAATTTGAATTAGTCAATTCAATTTGTGTACATTCCTGTATCAAATTCGGCAATTAAATTTTTTAAAAAGAGTGGCTAGCACAAACTTTGTATCCAAGGTACATGTGGTTATATACCTTGGAACAAACCTTTTGTACCTTGAAACAGACAATGAAAAGAATAACAAAATAACAGATTTAAAAAACTAAATTATGAGGAACCAATTGTAAAAACTCAAAAACATTTTTTTCCTCTTGTTTCTTCTGATTTCATCCTTCTCTAAGATACCGGCTGCTATCATTGTTCTTCTAGTCTTTCTCCCTTTTTTATGTTTTTCCTGACCGTTTTGGAAACGGCTTTATTTCTTCTGGTGAAATAATTCCTTTTTCTAGGGTTTCTGAATTTGAGTTTAAAGGTTAAAATTGTTTAAAAATTTTTAAACATGACGGCCCAGCTCTTGTTTCATTTGTTGCTTCTAATTTATTTGAGGTTAACGAGTGAGTCTGATTATCAGTAAAGGGAAAGGTTGGGCAGTGGTACGTCATTTTCCAAATTGCGATCCGTTACGCAGGAGCCCATAAAGTCTTGTTCAGAAAATATTTCGCTGTCCAGTGGATATATTCCGGAAGTTCTAAAGCAATTTAAAATATTGCTGGTCGTGAAAGCTCGAGGAAAAGCAGTTTACGGAACCTCTGCTACTGAGTAAATGTCAAACGTTTTTCCTCCATCACTAAACAGCCAAGACTCTACACTTGGGCTGTAACAGTTTCTAAGAGAACCGTATCTAATTAAATTAAGTTCAAGAATAATATAAAAATAAACATGTCGATCTGCTAAGACTTGGGGTTTTCGAATTGATAGAGCGTTTTGACGTCTTTTAAGAAAGCCGCGCGTCCACTCCTCACCAGCAATTTGCTCTGCATCCCAAGTAACTGCATATTTTGTTTCTATTGTCCACAACAAAATTTACCGCATATTCATATTTTCCTCTGCTATCTTTAAACTTTTATGATTCTCTAAAGAGTAGTGACACTTTGGAAGCTTCCCTGAAGCTCATATTTTATGGATCTTCATAACGTACCGCCTCTAACGCCTCTTTTAAGGCACCAGGATTTACTGAATACCTCTTCTCACCAATCTAACCTCCTGTACCATGGAACGCGTTCCAAGGTATATGAGGTAATTTTATTTCAAGGTACAAGCGGATACATTTTCCCAATCAATTAATTTTATAGCTTAGAGGTTATGTTATCTTATCCACAGTCATTTGCAGTTAGCAAAACATTCTTGAGAAGCTGCAGAAAGTTAGCTAAAGTACCGGATAATGAACATAAATATCTAAAGGCAACAATAATCAACCTACAAAAGAAGGAGGAATCAGGAATTGTAAACTGTAAAACTGTAACTGTTGCACTACATAAAATTTAAGGTATTTAAGGCAACTAGTATACCTTTGATACATTCAATGGTCACAAGCAAAATAGAGGAGAAGTGGTGAAAACCAAAGGGAAGCTATGTTTATTGAGAAACATTAGTCAGGTTTGAATTTAGAAGGGTTAATAAGATTGAACAAAAATAGATTGCAATTTGAATGAGTAGTAGCCTCCAGTAAAGAGACATCACCAAAAGAGAAACATTGTATATGAGTAACAAAAATGATTCCTTACTGGTGTCGAATAAGATCTCCAAAAATTACAAGTAAACAATTTGCTAGACATTCTATAATGGTACATATTAGCAAAAATTTTCCAATTCTCATATGTAAGAAGACTAGAAACACAAAAGTTAAGAAGGGCATATGTGACAGTTAAGTTCGAAAAAGTAGCGATACAGTGCGTTCATTTTATCTGTTTTTGTCCATCATTTCAAATTCTACGTACTGAAATGAGTGGAAGTTGGAATAAGCCCGTGTATTATAAACATAGAAAATTTTCAATTATTCAGAGGCGTACAGTTTAAGTTAGAGATCAAATAAAATAGAATCACTCAAATATACTGTGTTACATCTAAAAGATTCTTGATCTTGATTTTTTCACACCGTCACCATAATATTAGTTTGCCGTTTAAATACGCAGGCTTATTGAAGTAATAGTTTGGAAGAGAACTGTCTAATCTAAACAGCAAGATAACACCCGTCTACGTGAAACTGTGGAGTTTCTAGAATTATTTGTTTGCCGTTGCGCTGGTCACTATATTTAAATCCCATCGAACATTTGTGAGATATGATTGGAAGGAGAATGTCCAATTAACATTACTTTTCACATAATCTAACCCAGTTCATTCATGAATTCAAATTATTTGGAACAAAGTATACTTCTGCTAATATCAAGTTCAAAACATTTGCCGACAATTTTATTTGATCTACCATAGGCGTAGATATCTCATTTTATAAATTTATTACTTTCATAAATACTTTTGAAAACGCAATCGAATCATTATACGCCGTTATTCAGACAGATACATTCAATTGTAATTCTACTTGGAAATTTAAAAAAAAAATCGTTATTATACCCCGTTAACTTGCTACAACTGAATATTAAATTGTTAAACGTAAATAGACAAGGTACCAGACGTGAACTGAGCCCTTTTGGTACCCCATTCCTTTTTTTTTTCTAGAAAACAAAATTTCAAAACATAAAACATAAAGGAAAATAAATTCTTTGCAAATAAAACAACATAAAAAAAAAACATTGCAATTCCAAATTATCTTTATAAATAATAATGGTAGTCAGAATCGTCTGAACTAGCGTCATCATTTGATTGAATTATGATTTGTTGTAAAGAGGGTGATACCACATACTCATCTTCTTCTTAGATAACATGTTCAACACAGTTTTTCCAAATCTCTTGGCGGTCTCCTGCTAGAACTTTCTTCACGAGCTCTACAACCTCTTCACTCAGTTCCGGAGACTGATTTTATTTTCGTAATTCTGATTTTACGTTTGCTCATATTAACTCTAAAAAAATAAATATGCAATAGTAAGGAGGTCGTCTGAGAAGAGTTTGAACAGCTTGTCAACATGATAAATTTTCTCTAACTTCAAACATTTAATAACAGTACGCAATTCTCTGTTTGCTTCCGATAGCTTCGGCCAATAGAAATGCATTTATGTTTAAGATTCGATTTTATACGGGGAGTAAACATCATTTTTCATTTCTTAATTTGGTACGAGTACTGTGCCTATTTATAAAATATTGATTTTTTCTCGCATAACTATGATATTGGAAGAACTATATCATAAACATTAATCACTTCAAGTCGATGTCTGGGGCTCCTCAAATACATGTTTCCAGAGTAAATGGTGATATTTTATTCAAATGTAACATAAATTCAAGATGGAAAAATTATTTTTTCTGAGTATAACACTTCAATGATACTTTTTTGTATCTACTTAAACTTCAATACATAAAGTATGTCGACCGGTTCATACTTTCAACAAATTCAAAAAATATTTCAGTCAGTCTCTGATAAAACCAACAGACAATTGAGTTATTTCATTTATGTTATACTAGGCACTGAACAAAATACGAAAACGATCTATTTTTAGAGTAAAATGAAAGCTGGCGCTTTTATTAATAAAACTGATGAACAGCTCTCTTTTGTTAGAATTGTTCTGATATAAAAAGAAATTTCTGGCAATAGAATCCCTTGTCAGTAAAATATGAAAGAAATCATTTAGCGTACACTTATTCGTTTGAAATGATAATTCAATTTATAACAGAATTCGAAGTAGTTTTTTACATTTGACAAATATACAAATACTTGATCAAAAATAATCTTACTTTCTTTCCAATTAAATATTGTTTCCAAGTCTACAATTATACTGTGCTTTTCAGATAAAAGTATCCACCTTTAATAACTTTTGTAATACTGGTATTTAGAAAAAATCCAAAAACACGTCAATTTATGTTGGAAGGGGCAAGCATTATGGCTTATTTAAACTTACTGGAAAAGCCACCCCCTCACACCTAGCAGTATCCCCTTTATTTTTTTAAATTACTTTTCATATTTTTCATGTAAAATTTGGATACTCCTCTTTGAGCTGATTTCAAAAATGTATAATACTTGTAGGTTGAAGTGGTTAGTTTATGAGATAAACAATTTTTCTTTTAAGAGCACAAATTTTACTTATTATTCACTTTCACCTTATTTGCCTGTACTAAAATTGGTTGTACAACAGTTCAAACTCTTTAATCTTTTTAACTGTGCTATTTATTCTACTTAAAAAATCCAAACAACAAAAAACTCTACTTTTTATTAAAGTTTGACATTGTCAACTAGAATTTGTAGTCACTATTGATAGTGTAATTTGATACATTATTTATTTTGTTTCTCTGAAATGGTTTACTCTTTGCAAGAAAGAATTGAAATTGTAGGTTTATACTACTACCAAAATAATAATTGTGCAAGAGCTGCTGCTAGAATATTTAACGAATTACATGACGGAAGACATGCAACTCATAAGTATGTAATTCAACTGATGGAGAAATTTACCACAACAGGGTCTGTTTGCAATAAAGTGCATAAGCGAGAGGGACTCGTAAATAACGAAGCAATCCAAGTGGCAATTTTAGGGCAAGTCAGCTTAGAGGCTCAACAACCCTTATCGTTGTCAACAATAAGTAGAGCGATCGGTGTTTCATCTTCTACAGTTTTCCGAGTTCTACATAAATTCAAGTACCACCCATACAAAGTTGGTGCACGAGTTGAATGAAGATGATTTTGATCGTCGTCTAGAGTTTTGCGAATCAATGACGCAAATTATCAATAACAATCCACAATTGTTAAACAATATTTGCTTTTCTGATGAATGCTCATGGTCATTAAATGGCTTAGTAAGTAGGTATAATTGTAGATATTGGGCTGAAAGTGATCCACATATTATGCGTGAATTCCATACACAACATCCCCAAAAGTTAAACGTTTGGTGTGGTATCCTAGGTGACCACATTGTCGGACCTTTCTTCATCAACGGAAATTTAAATGGTGAATCATATCTTGAGTTACTCAGAGAAGGGGTTGACCCACGTATTACAACAATAATAGAAAATGATGATAACCTTTCCGAAGATTTACTGGTATTTCAACAAGACGGAGCTCCCCCACACTATGCTATGCCTGTCCGACAATTTTTAAACGAAACATTCCCCGCTCGTTGGATAGGTAGAAGGGGGCAGATGATGGAGTGGCCACCTAGGTCACCGGATTTAACACCCCTAGACTTAGAGAGGATAGAAAATGAATGTCGACAATTAAATCCAGCCGTATTAAGCAATGTCAGAGAGGCATTTCAAAATAGATTATACCATTGTATGGAAGTGAATGGTACTCATTTTGAACACTTATTGTAACTTCATAATAAATAGCACAGTTAAAAAGATTAAAGAGTTTGAACTGTTGTACAATAATAAGTAAAATTTGTGCTCTTAAAAGAAAAATTGTTTATCTCATAAACTAACCACTTTAACCTACAAGTATTATACATTTTTGAAATCAGTTCAAAGAGGAGTATCCAAATTTTACATAAAAAATATGAAAAGTAATTTAAAAAAATAAAGGGGATCCTGCTAGGGGTGAGGGGGTGGCTTTTCTAGTAAGTTTAAATAAGCCATAATGCTTGCCCCTTCCAACATAAATTGACGTGTTTTTGGATTTTTTCTAAATACCAGTATTACAAAAGTTATTAAACGTGGATACTTTTATCTGAAAAGCACTGTATATTATATTAAATGAAAATTCTTATAGAGTGATGGAGCCGAATAAAAAGTTCATTGGAAGTAAATTTCTTTAATTTTTGTTTTCTAACTTTTTTAAATTACATTATTTTGGACATTGAATTTTGTATTTGTAACGAATGTATGCACAGTATGCACAATTTAATTGACTACTGCTATTTACTAAGTTGGAATTTCTGGAACCGTTGGCAATATTCAAACTGAATATATTGTTCACACCACCACTACACCAACACTAACAATTACACTGTCTGACGGGCGTTTCGATAACCAAGTTATCGTCTTCAGACTATTCAATTCAATATAATTCCTCCAGCTACAGTAAACAAATCAGCATTTCTGAATATATTAACGTTTTTTTAATTTTGTCTTGCTATTTGTTATTTCCTGAAAATTGTCTTATTCAGAGCATATTATATTTGATTTGCTTTTCTTACTTTGCTCGTTATCTATTTATCTATTTTTTCGTTTTGTGTAAAAATGACTGCCAGATATTCAAAACTGGTAACTCTATGTATTATTTGTTCTTTTGCATTTCCGTATCTTGCGATAAAATTGGTTTTTTGTTCATCTAACTGTGAAAATTTATGGCATGTACTTATGTTGTTCAAATGTCGATAGATGAAATCAAAGTCTTATTAAATAATTCACACAAATTCACAGTAATTTCAATCATAAACGTCGATTAAGTAATTATGCAATAGCTATAACAGTAGCAATTGATAAAAATTTGATCCTGATTGTTTACTTATGATCCTAAAACAATGAACGAAACAATGACGATTATTTTTTATTTTTCGATATCCATGCGAGAGTGTACTTTGTACCTTTGTTGGTTTATAGAAGGTCGAGCTATCAATCAACATTAATCATGTTTTTGATTAAATAAAGGAAAGGGACACGAAACATGGAAGTAGAGGTCATTGGTTTCGCATTATCCTCAAGAGCTTTTCAGCTAAGTTCAACATAGCAGTGCTATATAAGCCACCTTATTAGTCTGATCTTGCGCCATGCAATTTCTGTTTGTTGCCTAGATTTGAGTCCGTTGAAGCTGAAGCTTCCTTAGTGAATTACTAACAGAGGAAGTTCACAGCTTCGAATAATGGAATTCCTCTTTTTAATTCTTAGACCTTCTTATATGTTTTTTTTTTGAAAAATCGTCTTGACTTATCCATTTTTGTCAATCAATACAAACACTCTATTAAATTGACCAGTAATCTGACGCCCTACAAAACAAAAACTCCAGTTTAAGCAAAACAAAATGGCTACTGTTACTTTATTGTATAGCTAAATACTTACCCTACTTGAATATCTTGCCTTAGTTATTTGTCAGGGAGCAAATATATACTACTGTAAGTATGATGATTTTCAACAGTGGAGATTTTAGATGAAATATTCACTTCACTTGGATAGGCAACATGCAATATCTTATTTTTGCATTCATTTTACAGAATTGCATGTATAATGGACCACAAATATATTAAAGAAGTAAAACAGTGTAATTTATCGGAAAAATATGTAAGTTGACAATTTAAATATTCACCTGAAAACGAACCTACGTTTAGATGACGTAATTCATACTTTCATACTTTTGCATATATTTTCGAGGAGGAGTTTTTTTGCAAAAATTCAAAATGGACTATCCATCAACATCAAATGAGCGTAACAATACCACTAATATTCCGAAAAATAAGCTTTGATGACTCATGTTTTTTGAAAATGTGTCCATCTACTTCAGCAAAGGTTCCAACTAAACTGTATTTGACTGGTCTTTCTAACCTAACACTAAAAAAAAAAGTGGTTTCAAGCTACGAAGAGAACAGATAATTTTTTTCGAACGACCATTATCCGATGCTGTAATGCAAGTTGATGAATATATTTTTTATATGCTTAATTAACCTGATTATATGTAAAAACAAGTTAGTCTTCTTCTTCTCATGTCGTCGACTCATTGAAGGTTGGCGACCACGTTTTTAAATGCGTCTCTGTCTCTCGCAACATGAAACAATTCTCCGACGCTGAGATTTGTTCATTATCTTGTGTTACGGAGCCAGGATTTCTTTTTCTTGCCGATGCCTTTCTTTCCCTCTTATCTGCCCTGCATTATGTTCTGTAGCAGTAGGTACTTGTCCTTGCGTAAGTTGTGTCATATGTAAGATGTTTTTCTTATTTTGATAATTGTCAACAGCTTTCTTTTGCGACTATTGCGTCTTGGTACTTCGTCGTTGGTGATTCTATAAGTCCAGGGTATTTTCAGGATGCGTCTATAGAGCCACATCTCAAATGCTTCAAGTTTTTTGATCATTTGAGCTTTACAGGTCCAGGTTTCCACTCCGTACAGCAGTGCTTGCCACACATAACATTCCATGAATCCTATTCTGACGTGGAGGCTTAGATTTCTGTTTGCAAACATTGAGGAATACTTGACAAATGATTTCCGAGCCATTTCTTCGTCTGGATCCATTTGATCGTTTATGACTGAACCAAGGTACTTGTATTTTTCCTATATTTATAGTGAGTGCCACATTTTTACACTCTCTTTGATTCTTTTTGATTCTCTCTAATAGTATTTGAAGATCTTCTTCATTCTCAGCCATTTCGAGCCATTCCAATTCTGAACTTGATTTCTTCGTCTGGATCCACTTAATCGTTTATGACTGAACCAAGGTACTTGTATTTTTCCTATATTTATAGTGAGTGCCACATTTTTACACTCCTTTGAATCTTTTTGATTCTCTCTAATAGTATTTGAAGATCTTCTTCATTCTCAGCCATTTCGAGCCATTCCAATTCTGAACTTGATTTCTTCGTCTGGATCCACTTAATCGTTTATGACTGAACCAAGGTACTTGTATTTTTCCTATATTTATAGTGAGCGCTACATTTTTACATTCTCTTTGAATCTTTTTGATTCTCTCTAATAGTATTTGAAGATCTTCTTCATTCTCAGCCATTTCGAGCCATTCCAATTCTGAACTTGATTTCTTCGTCTGGATCCACTTAATCGTTTATGACTGAACCAAGGTACTTGTATTTTTCCTATATTTATAGTGAGTGCCACATTTTTACACTCCTTTGAATCTTTTTGATTCTCTCTAATAGTATTTGAAGATCTTCTTCATTCTCAGCCATTTCGAGCCATTCCAATTCTGAACTTGATTTCTTCGTCTGGATCCATTTGATCGTTTATGACTGAACCATGGTACTTGTATTTTTCCTATATTTATAGTGAGTGCTACATTTTTACACTCTCTTTGATTCTTTTTGATTCTCTCTAATAGTATTTGAAGATCTTCTTCATTCTCAGCCATTTCGAGCCATTCCAATTCTGAACTTGATTTCTTCGTCTGGATCCATTTGATCGTTTATGACTGAACCATGGTACTTGTATTTTTCCTATATTTATAGTGAGTGCTACATTTTTACACTCTCTTTGATTCTTTTTGATTCTCTCTAATAGTATTTGAAGATCTTCTTCATTCTCAGCCATTTCGAGCCATTCCAATTCTGAACTTGATTTCTTCGTCTGGATCCACTTAATCGTTTATGACTGAACCAAGGTACTTGTATTTTTCCTATATTTATAGTGAGTGCTACATTTTTACACTCCTTTGAATCTTTTTGATTCTCTCTAATAGTATTTGAAGATCTTCTTCATTCTCAGCCATTTCGAGCCATTCCAATTCTGAACTTGATTTCTTCGTCTGAATCCATTTAATCGTTTATGACTGAACCAAGGTACTTGTATTTTTCCTATATTTATAGTGAGTGCTACATTTTTACACTCCTTTGAATCTTTTTGATTCTCTCTAATAGTATTTGAAGATCTTCTTCATTCTCAGCCATTTCGAGCCATTCCAATTCTGAACTTGATTTCTTCGTCTGGATCCACTTAATCGTTTATGACTGAACCAAGGTACTTGTATTTTTCCTATATTTATAGTGAGTGCTACATTTTTACACTCCTTTGAATCTTTTTGATTCTCTCTAATAGTATTTGAATATCTTCTTCATTCTCAGCCATTTCGAGCCATTCCAATTCTGAACTTGATTTCTTCGTCTGGATCCATTTGATCGTTTATGACTGAACCAAAGTACTTGTATTTTTCCTATATTTATAGTGAGTGCTACATTTTTACACTCTCTTTGATTCTTTTTGATTCTCTCTAATAGTATTTGAAGATCTTCTTCATTCTCAGCCATTTCGAGCCATTTCAATTCTGAACTTGATTTCTTCGTCTGGATCCATTTGATCGTTTATGACTGAACCAAGGTACTTGTATTTTTCCTATATTTATAGTGAGTCCTACATTTTTACACTCTCTTTGATTCCTTTTGATTCTCTCTAATAGTATATGAAGATCTTCTTCATTCTCAGCCAGAATAGCAGTATCATCGGCGAATCTTAAGTTGTTGATTAATGTTCCTCCGATGTTTACCCACTCACGTCCTCCAGTACTTTCTGAAATACAAACTGAGAATATAGATTAAATAGTTGTGGAAACAGAATGCATTCTTGGCGAACACCTTTTTGAATTTCGATTTCGTCTGTCTCCATGTATACTGCCGTTTGATTGTAATAGATATTTTTGATTAATCTTATATCGTTTGAAGTTAATAGTTGTAGAATTTTCTAGAACTCTTTATGCCCTTTCTAGTGTCAGAGTATTGAGATTTTATATGATTCTTTGTTACTCGATTCATCTGCTGGAATATTTTCCTTTGTCTTTTCCCTTCCTGCGCTTCTTGTTGTAGCCAAGTTTTCCTGGGTCTTCATATCATTCTCTTTTATATATTTTTGTACCTATCACTTTTCTTTTTAGACTTTGTGGTGTTACTCTTTTATTTTTTCATACCAATAAAAACATTTCTCAAATTGTTAGTGTTTGAGCTTTTATTTAATTACCTCATTTCTCCTCCTAACCATCCTCGTTTTCCCTGCTACTTTCTTTATTTGTTCCATCTCCGGTGCAACTATTCTACTATGTATCTTTTTGTAAATTATTCAAGTTTCACTTCCTTATATTAACGTGGGTACAGTTATCGAGTTCTATACTTTTGTTTTTATGTCTTCTCCTATTTACTATTTTCTTTTTTCTCTATATCTCTTTTTCCATCTTCTGTGAAAAGGAATACTAGATATTCGGAAGTGATCACTCTATACCATGTTCCCTGTTCTGATTTACTTAGCTATCATCCTTTTGCATTTCTTAATATTTACTAGGTCTTTATCCATATGTATACTTCTTCTTTTATTTTCTTAAATGTATCTGCTAGTAATCCGTCTATTTTTATCGGTTCTATGTTTTTGTAGCAAATTATTGTCTGCATTTTTTAGTTCCTTCCTTTTAATAGAAGAGGATTAAGACTATCTCCTTGTTTTATTCCCATCTCTATATTATTTTTCTGATTATTTCTAATTTCCTTTCAAATTTATGAATGTAATATGTGACTCCTTTCTACTAAGCTCCTGCTCCATTTCCTTATTAAAGTAATTCCTTAACTTTGTCTGGACGATTTTCGTATATCCTTTCAAACCAACTGACGATAAGCATATTACTTTGAAGACTTCGTACATTAGGTCATCTCCTTTTTTATGTAGTGGTATCAATCAATTTTATATTTATATACTATATAAAATAAATATTTTGATAAAGACTGAAAGAAAAGTCCTAAAATCAAGAAGATTAAGAAACATAAACATACCAAAAGATAGATATCATATTTGCATCTTCCCTATTCTCATATATATCAAAGATTATGCACGGATTATGGAATTATGAATGAAAATATTAGTTTTTTAAACGACAGCTACAATAAACAAAATATATGAATCCTTATGAACAGAACTCTTTAATATTGTTTGTCCTTTTGAAAGAGGGAGGTTCGTTGGATTGTTTGTGAATGGAATGGGGACATTATTCAAATAGGTGAATAATATTTCAGGATTGGCCCTGCCTTAGGAAAAAAATTTCTCTGCAGAGCTGGAATTGTAGTGGATTTAGGAGGGTGTCCTTTTCGGAGTGTGTAATAGATTGTTTTTATTTGAGTAGGCGGGTACAACTGCATTAATCCCCGTCATCGGCCATTTTACTGGTACACGCCGACGATTTTCAAGAGTGCGAGGTCATACATAATAACGCTTAAGAATGAATTTCATTAGTTACAAGACGTTTTGTAGTGTGTTTGTATGTGTTTAGATAGAGTATGGTCACTGTTGGTGCCATTAGAGTGATATTATTTATTATAAGGAATATTTTATTTCATAGAAATGGGACGAGGAGCTGGCCGAACGAGCTCAAAAATGGACCCAGACATGCTATTCTGAAACTCATGACCACCAAAGGGACGTCTGTAAGTATATCAAAGAAAATTATAAGAGAACTGGTAATCTTTAGTTGATACATTGTACATTGGCCCAAAAACACACGAAAATCCACAAAAAGTAGCAATACTAATTGCTTAATTATCATTTTTACCATTTTGAAAATGTAAAAATATCACAAAATAATTCATAATAATTTTTAAATCCAAAAGCTACTACCACTTAATGAGATTTCTTTAGAATCGGATCTTTTTTCGTGTGAAGACAACAGGGAGATAACTTCTGGATAGATCGGCTTTTTCTTTAATAAATTTGTTTAGTAGAGTAGAAATCGCATGATGTGATGCTGCTAGAAACCTGTTTAAAACATCAGTCAGTGGTATTTTTCTTGGATAGTGCTCACAATGTTGTTTCATGTATTGTATTACATGTGTTGTCCTAAGTTTTCCAACTTCTTTAGACATGTAATCAGTAGGAAGCATACTACCAGAAATGATGTCTAATGTAACTCTTCGTCGCTTCTTTTACATAGCTTTTAAATGACAGTATCGAAAAAGCAAGTTAGGTGTTTTTTGAGATGTGTTCGATCAGCACTTGGATCGAAAACATCTCCCTTGGACTCGTGTAAGTAAGATGTAAGGAGCTTCTAATTTTATGAGTTCCTCTCAACGAGTCTCAGAAAACTATCTTAAAGACATATTCTCGTCTAGTCTCGTCAAAATGTAATAAATCTTTAAAAAGAACTAGAATTACGATAATTTCTTCACTTTTTTCAACTTCCTTATTTTTTATTTAAGTAAAATATGTCAATTAAATAAACTCTTGGACAAAATTAACGCGCAACTCATATTTTTCTCAATATTTATTGATAACTTAGGGTATAGTCCAGTAACTGAAGGTCCAAAGCTCCAGTTAATACCGAGAGCGCAATTTGTAGGTCATGACAAATACTTTCAAGGGAGAAAATCTTTAACACGATAGCGGCTAAGAATGGGGCCCAAAATGGGCCCCTAAACCCTGGAAAATGGGTTGTCCGCCGATATCGGCCAAAATATAGGACTTGGAGAAATTTCCTTTAGACAACAGATGGAGATCTTCTCATTATCTACAAAAGTGTCCCTTATCATTTTTCTCGGAAATTCGATATTTTTCGAGATAATTGGACCCAAATGTCCGCTCATTCTCACGATGCTGGATCTCTGCGAGTGCCGCTGTCTAGGCATTGACTTGGGTAAGCAGGCGAACAATTTTTTCCATATCTCGGCCAAAAATTAACATTTTTTCATGATTCAAAGTTTATTGCAATGGGAAAACCAATCCCTATTACGGCATGTGACTCGCAGTCCGTTTCTGTTTGCCAAGAATATTTAAAAAAGCGGTCAAAGTATTTTTTTACAATATTTTGAGTCTATTTCATAAAGCCATTGATATTTTTTCCAAAAATTATTCTGTTCTGTTTCTTTTTTTTTGATAATGGGCTCTTGGGATATCTTAAATGATGTAAGAAAAATTTGTACACCATCTTTCTCGCGTTCAAAAAAAAATTCATTTGTTTATTAGCATTTTTCAGCCGTACTCGGAGTTCCATAGAATCTTTAGAACAAGCGTGAATTAAAAATTTTTTATTCATTGGATTGTTTAACAAGGCACATCACATGAAAGCTGAGATTCTCTATTTTTTGAATCCATTTTTCAATTTTAAATCAGGGCTAGGAATTCCCCAGAAATCAAGGAAAATTGAGACTATGAGCTAAAACTGGACTTTCATGTTTAAACTCTTCTTGTTCTTTGCTCTTTATTTTTTAAGGATCAATAACTACACCAACTTAAAGCTCATATTCTCACCTTTCCAGTGATATAAATTTATTCCTACTTTTCTCCTTGATTCTTGAACGTTCTCTACAATTTTATTCCTTCGTTTCTACGCTCTCCGTCCGAGACTCGTGGCGTGGCACACACCCTAACCTCGCGTGGCAACGCAGCCACGTTCGTCGGCTGCTTCTGTTGGTAAACAAGCTCTGTTTTGGAGTCGTTGGCGTGCCCGGTTATTCATATTATTTATTTATCCAATAAATATAATAAATTAATTCGATAAATAAATATAAATAGTTCGGGAATTTAAGAAAAGTGAAAAGTGTTGAGTCAGGAATTTCAAAATTTTTCTTGAATCAGCCATTAAAAAAAATTAGTCAATTTTCAAAATTTTTTTCTTCAGTTGTTCGTTGAGCAGAAAATAAGGTTTGGGTGCTTTTGATTTACATTATCAATTTGGGATTATTGTTGTGACAATTATATTATTGATTTCCAAAAATTTTCGTTAATAAATGTAATTTTTCCATAATATAATACAATAATAATGTTTTAATAATGTAATAAATGTACAGACTTTTTCAATGTAACGACGTATTTTTTCCTACATCCTGCACCTACATCATCCCGAAATGAGTTTGCAAAAAAATTGAAAAAAAATGCGAAGGCCGCCGTCGAGGAAATATTCACCAACTCCTCAAAGTTGTCACTTGTTATTGGGCAAAACAACGTCACTCACAACTTTAACGCATGGAAAAATACATTTTTGCAATTTGAATTACAATTTTTGCAGTCTCAATTTGAAACTTCTATCCTTGGGAGATGATACTCAGCGTTGGCTAAGAAAATAGAGATCTCAAACGCCACTTCAGTCCAAAAGCAACACATGTAATACGCCAGTAAAGGTCGAGAAATTCATTTTTGTCGGGGTTTTCATTTACGCAATCCGCGACTTAGCGAGCAGAGCAAATGCCTTGGCGCCATCTACAATTGGTCTCCAGAGGTCAAAAGATAGAGATCAATGTATTTTCAACTCCATCGAGCGAAAATTCGGCCAGAAACTACTATATCTATTCACTAGGAAAATTACGGATTTTTCGACGTCCATTTTTGCGAAAAATATTGGTCTTGCGAAAAAATTGGTAGATAATGAAAAGATCTCCATCTTTTGTCTAAAGGAAATTTCTCCAAGTCCTATATTTTGGCCGATATCGGCGGAAAACCCATTTTCCAGGGTTTAGGGGCCCATTTTGGGCCCCATTCTTAGTCGCTATCGTGTTAAAGATTTTCTCCCTTGAAAGTATTTGTCATGACCTACAAATTGCGCCACAAGGGAATAATTCTCGGAATTAACTGGAGCTTTCGATATATTCAAGTCTTCAGTTACTGGACTAGTAGGACAAGTTGGCCATGGACCTTGTTTGACAGTGACAGTGACAGTTATCATTGAATAATAACTGTCACTATACTATAACATGATCTTGTTTCGTATTAAACCTCGTTTTAGACCAAAACATGTCAACATTTTCTTAAAAAGTGCTGATTAAAGCAAAGCTTCTGTTAGAAGCAAGCTGTTGATTGTAATTGTTTTCATTACATGCATGTTTCAATGCGATATGTTGCTGGTTTGTTAGGAAGACATCATTCCAGCATCAGTCGCATAGTGAGGCGATATAGTGAAATGGGTTCGTACCATAGAAGACCAGGACAAGGGCGAAAACGTTGCACTAATCAAGTTGATGACCGTTTTTGAGACAACGTGAAAATGAATGATCAGAAATATCGTTTCGAACGGCTAGAAGGCGTTTACATGAAGCAGGATTAAGCTACAGAACACCAGCCAAAAAACCCTTGATTACCGGAGAGCAGAAAGTTTAGAGATTAACTTTTGCAAGTCTACATCAGAATTTGACCATGATTGGAAACGGGTTCGATTCTCCAATGAAACTAGAGTTAGCCTTAAAGCTCCAAATGGACGTGAGCGTGTCTGGCGAGGGCAAGGAGAAAGGTTTACCAGCTGTTATATCTCTCGTAAAGTGCCTTTTGGCGGTGGCTCTAAAATGTTTTTGGGGAGGAATTTGGTTCGATGCTCGTACTGTATTAGTCCTTATACATATGAGGTCTATGAATGCCCAATATTACTTAGACAACATTATTGTCGAACATGTAATGACTTTTGCTCCATTTTTTATGCCCTTATGCAGGACAACGCTCGACTCCACGTGGCAAGGTTGACTTCTTACATGATGTTAATATCCCTTTATCACGTACCACCTAATAGTCCAGATATGAATCGTATAGAACATCTATGGGACTATATCAAAAAGAGGATTCGAATCAGTGTCGTCCAGTTTCTGAACACAACTAACCACATAAATTGTGCTATTGTAGAATGGCAGAATATACCGCAAGTTTTTGTTGAACATTTGATATCAATCATTCCGGGAAGCATAAATCCATTGATAAGAAGTAAAGGAGGACTGGTCCACCAAAAACAAACTTTGATGGCAATGCAAATTGACATTATGCTGAAGTGTTATTCGACCAATTTATAGGTGTTCATTATTATTTTAATCTAACTTAGTTTTAGATTACTTTAATTTTGTCCAGGAGTTTATATCACAAATAAATTTTTTTTCCCAGCCATCTTCAAATTTCACCTGTGTGTGAATTAAATAATTATTATAGGAATAATTCATAAGCCTGAATCTGCAGTTAGTTATCAACTGTTGCTGTAATTCTAATAAGTGTAATAAATACATTCCATACAGAATTTTATATTTTAGCACGATTTCCTGTGGGCCAAAATATAGCAACTACATGGACAACTAAACCACCTGGTGGATACTATGATACTGAACCTGATTTTGCGGATGCCATCAGCAAATGGTTCAACGAATACAAATCCTTCCATTTTGGCCCTATTGGAAGAGGAAACACTGGGCATTATACGCAGGTAAATATCTATCTATTATACGTCATTTTCAATAGTTCACAAATAGATTGACAAAATTTTCAAAATTATTATATATATAATGAAACCCAAGTGTTTTCTTTCTTTCAAGTCAAGTCAAGCTTTTGAAATTGAGCTATTAATAAAAGTTCGAAAAAGTAGATAGTTTACGTAAAAGAATATTTTTAAAAAACCATTACTTTATCCGTCTACGTGTTGCATCGATCAGAAAAGATATTCGAGAGCATAAATGGGAAAAGATACCCTAAGTATCCCCATAGGGCAAAATATTCTCAGCTTCAATAATTTATTTTGTTCTCAAGCGAACAATACAGATTTTTTCCACGAGCTTGTGTTGGATTATTAAGGGATATTTATCTTTGGAGCTACAAATATTTGTAGCTCATCAAATACGAGGGCATAGATTTTAAAAAATAGTTTTTCCAGAGAATACTCTATAGAAAATTATCAACTTTTGAATGCATTCATACTAATTCTAGAATTAATTCTATTTGTTAATTCGTAATATCACAGTTGCATTTTTCAAAATATTCTTGCGATTTTTGAAAAAGTAGAAAAATGTTGATAGTTTCCAACTTTACAAAATCAATATCAAATTGTAACGTTGCCATTTTTGACTTCACAAGATATTGCCAGAGGTAACTCAACTTTTGTTTTTACGCTCCACACATAGTTTTGGGAGTTCGATAAAATTTATGACCATTTTGGTCGTTGGATTAGATATGGTGCACCCATTTCATGACTAGGATATAGTCTGGATTTAATACCGGTAGACACACTTTTGTTAGTAGAGCGTCTTTTTAATAGTTAGTCAGATATAAAGGAAATACTGGGAAAAATTTTCGAAAAAATTGGTGGGAGACTTCTATAGCACCAAAAACAAATGTGATAACATCGGAAAGAAACTGAACTCTATGGATTAAGTCAAATATCAGAGGGCAAAACCAAGAGACTGAAGACGATAGCTTGGTTATCGAAACGCGCGTCAGACAGTGTAATTGTTAGTGTTGGTCTAGTGGTAGTGTAAACAGTATATTCAGTATGAATATCGCCAACGGTTCCAGAAATTCCAACTTAATAGATCAGTAGTTCACCTTCAGTCTCTGAAGACGATTACTTGGACATCGAAACGTGTATCAGACAGTGTGATTCTGAGTGTTAGGCTAACCGCAGGAGGATAAATCTGCTGAATACAACAACGATACTCGTTTTAAACATTATTAGTAACAAAATCTCGATCGCAATACTATAACTACTATCAGATGAATAGCATAGACTCAGGTCAGGATAATTCTGCGTATATACAGTATTTATCCTACGACGCCATTAAAATAGATATTGAAGCATTAGTTTTGAGCTAAATCAGAACAATAATAGTGCGAATAGATTATCCAATTTGAGATCAAATAATGTAGCAATTGGTTAGCTTATACTGTCATACTTACTTATTTTTCGTTACAGCTATCAAAATCTAAAACAATTTTCAACCATAAAAGGTGTCCCACATCAAACATACGTTTTTCTCTTGATAGAAAACCCTATATTTGATGACATTTTTAAATGCTACATAAAAAATTGGGTCAATTGAATAGGGTTTCATACACCTAGGTTTTTGTTGTTCTTGAGACATTCCAATTTTATGGAGATGAAAAATTTACAACGCGATTCAACTTAGTTTATCAAAGGTGATGTTTATTATTCTATCATTTCACTTTGGCTCAATTCAAACATCAATGAATTTCATACTTCTCCTGTATTTTCCTTATATATTCAACAGCACTTTCTATAGTAGGTCTTTAGGGTTCTGAAATCATCAGCACTTTATTTAAAACAACGGGTTTTCTCATAGAGTACAGAGCGGTATAAAAGTGAAATTGTACTATTAGAAAAAGAAAGAAAAAGCATTGATTTGCGAATCTCTATCCCTTTCTACTCTCTTCCGATACCTTTGCTGTTCCCACCTATCGAAACCGCGACGTAATGGCGATCCAATCAGAATAGAAAAGAGAATGGTATACCGATGTTCTTTCTCTTTCTATCGGCATTTCAGGCTCACTTGGTATTAACTTTGATTTTTCTTAATAGTGATGTTTCATCAAGTCGTCTAGTGTCAATTCATGCTAAATGTAACATATAAAGGCCTTGTTCATGTCCGAGCCAGTCATTTTATATACAATATTGTCTTCAGGAAATAATTTTTATCGTAGGCGAATACGATGAAAACTTCTTCTACTCAAGGATAGACTATGCACCAAAATATCCTAAATCAGACCATCTACGAAAGATTTGAAACAGTGCTGGCGAAATTCGATGCTACGTGAGTGTTGGTGACACGAAGCAAAAGAAACGATGATAGTTATCACCGACGAAGACAATGAATTCTTGGTGTTGATCAATAGTTCAGCTCTAGCTACAGATACAGTTATAAGTGAAACCAGTGAATTCTTAGAAAGTACAAATACCATCCGTATAATATTCCGCTGCATGACTATTTACACTACCACAGAATAAGCTTTTGTTCATAGGCATTTGATCGATTTGCCGAGAAAGCAAACTTTTTCAAATTTGCGTTATTCACAGACAAATCTACTTTCCACAACAATGAACTAGTGAATAGTCATAATATTTAGTAATAAGTTCAGTGAGATTACAGGAAGTCACTTAATAGATTACTCTTCTTGGAATGTTCAATTGAATGGACGAAAATTCCTAAGATTGTTGAAAACGGAGTTTTGGAATCGCTTGAAGTATACGAGGATATATTGAAAAATTCTTATCCTACTATAGAACCGAACAAAATTTTAATGTTAAAATATTTTATTACTCAACATATTCTTCTCTTAATTGGATACATTTATTACAGCAAACCTGCAACGTCTCCAGACCTTTAAAAAAGAATGTATTTTCTTGCTCCGCAAATCAGACCTCCACAGCTTTCATTATCTCCTCGTTGGAAGAAAATTTACGACCTCTTAAACTTTTTTCCAGTTGAAGAAGGAGATGATAGTCGGACGGAGCCAAAACACCTTTGGATAGCTTTCCGCGTCTTTTCTCTTCCACTTTTTTCCCGTAGATTGGTCAGTAATGTCGAATAGTAATCTCCAGTTATTTTTTTATCTTTAACCAAAAAATCAATCATGATTACTCCATGGCAATCCCAAACAACTGAAGCAAGAACTTCTCCAGCAGATTTTTGGACTTAGGTCTTGGAGAAACAGAGTGTCGCCATGATGAACGCGTTCGTATGAGATATTCAGTGCTTCAGATATCCGTTTTAGCACAATTCGACGGTCGGATAAAATCATGTCATGAATTGCAGCGATATTTCCGGGGACTGACACAGAAACTGGCCTTCCCTATCGGTCATCCTCTTCAATTGAAAATTTACCTCTTTTGAAGCTTGCAGTCCAATTTTTCACGGTCGCATACGAAGGACATTGATCACCAATGTTATTGAGTACATCTTCGTAAATCTGCTTACCTCTTAACCCTTTTAAATACAGGTACTTGATGATGCCTCGATACTCCAATTTTTCGATTTTCACAATTTCGCTGGACATCTTTTTTCTTTCCATTTATTGCGTAACTCTGGTTTACTTTTTTAACGTCGTCAAACTTTACACTGACACTTCTAATAATTTATTGTTCGTTGCTATGGTAACGCAATATTTTGTTTATGCATGGAACTGGTCTAGGCTAACTAGATATCAATACATCCTCGTATTCCCTCAAATATTAGAACAAACATATGGCTGCTATTAGATGACGCATCGGTGCATTCTTAATTAGCTGTTAGCATTTCTCCAAATGAAAATGTCCAAATAGATGAATAGGAAGGATAGATCCATGCTGTTGACCACCCATATCGCCAGATCTGATTTTGATGGATATCTTTTTATAGGAGCCCGTGAGAAATATTGTGTAAAGTGCAATTTCGAATTAGGAAAGTGTTTGCTGCAGTCATACATGATTTTATAAGAGATGTTGGACTATCATTTAAGCTCAGGGTTACACTATGTATTACAGATAATGGTGTTCAAATCTAGTAGCTATTATTAATCATTTCTAATTCATTCGCTATACTGTTTTGATATTCAATAAACTGAGTCATCTACTTTTTCTTATCTAACAGAAGGTATGATTCGTGTATTGCTAAAACTACACTAATACATCATTTTTTATAAAGTATTTACAACTTCAGAAAGGTTAAAAGTAGATTTATGCCTTACGCACTAGGCTAATTAGTATGAAATAATGGAATAACAAATGTTACGATCCATGGTTCCACAAAAAAATGGACTATTTCTATAACGAAAATACTCAGATACATGAAACCTCATCAGAAGTTGACCAAGTTTTTCATGTAGAATTGAAAAACGTGACCAAATATTGGATGTCCTATGTAAAAATTGTATTTTTTATTTGAGACAACCTGTATCGATAGAAAAAACTCTCACCATTTGCCCATTAGAGACAGGTAACACATCCCCTATTGTTTATCGACATCTCTAATGACTTACGATTACAAGGAGAGAGGCGTAATTCGTTGACACAGCGGTCTCTAATCTAAACACCAGGCTATCATTGTTATTTGGTCCGCGTTATTTAATATTCTCTTCAACAGAAGCTCTCTGGTGACACGCTTCTCGAAGAACAGCCGATGCAATTTTCGACTTACAAACATTGTAAATATAAGAATGACATCTCAATATTTCACACTTACGTTTTATACCAATGGAATTCAAACTTCCATGTATAATATTAATCACAGATTGAAGAATCTACTGTATAGATTGCTCGACATGAGTTTCCTTGCTTCATATCCCACTTTGTATATATATCCGACAAAATAGCTGCATATTTTACCTACGATTCAAAATACCCCAACAGAGAAAAATCCAAAGGAATTAGGTCCAATGATAGAGCATTAAATCTTGTCGTCCAATTCATATACCAGGATATTCTTCATTTAAATACCTTTTCACTGTCCCACAATAGTGAGGATGAGGCCCAACCCAAATATGATTTCTAAATTACCGAATTCATCTCCTAAAATGTTGAAGATTAACGGATCTGTTAGTATTGGGGTCCAGGATTTGTGCCAGAACATCCACCTTGTCGGGAATCTTAGTACGTATCTCATATGAGGATTTGCGTTTGTGTTTTAAATTTGTATGGGTGAAATGCCTATTTTTCCAACACTCTATGTACTGCTCTTGAACTGACATCACAGGTAGATGTAACTTGAAATGTTGAACTAGTAAGATTTACTATTACTTTTGCCGCGTTATCAATTTTTTGTTATATTTATTTGCATCATTAATACTCTCCCTTGTTTCAAAGTTTCAAATAAACGCCTCAAAATAAGTCCTCGTATTGGGGCGATCAGGAAACCTTCCGTTAAAAATGCATTTTGCTGAATGAATATTTTATCTAGTTTCACCAATTATTAGGATCACTGCTATTTTATCACATTGGGCACGTAATATTTCGCTTCTTAAAGCACTTGAATACCTCAACATTTTATTAAATGTACAAACATTTCAAAATAGCTAAAGCTACTCAATACAAAAAATCACTGAATGTACATAAGCAATTACAAAAATGTTATATTTTATTTGATATAATTTGAAACCAGTTGCCTAAACGGCATTAAATCGCAAACATGATTGGTTATTTGAGTTGTTCACAGATACTTAAAACATTCATCATCATATTCGAGTCAAAGGGATACCTATTTTGTTTGTGTTTTCAAAAATTGAAATGGAGTAGACAAATAACATTGTGCTGGAGTTTCTTCATTTTTAATGGAAATTATCCGGTCATTTGGTGGGACCATAAAAGTCGTGATGAAGTTGATGATGCGTAGAAAAGAATACAAGATAACTGAAGAATAAAAACGCTATTGGCCACATTTCTGCTTCTCATTAAAAAACTTAAGGTTACATCTGGAACTGAATCCAGAGCCATACAAGTTTGTAGGCCTACATGGTTGAGCACATCACGGAAGTATCAAAGAGATTTTCCATATAAAGGTTTCAAGCCAAATGTTCGCACTCGCGTAACTAGGTGACTAACTTTTGATCTTAATAGTCCTCATAGAGCTCCAAACGTTTTGTTCCCTCACGCCAGCATTTTCAAAAATTCCCTGGTTTCATCTCCTTCATGTTTCTTCCCAATAACTAATACCTACTTGAGCAAATCACCATTTTTATTAATAGTAGTAAGATATCTTGCGTAATAAACCTGAAAACTTCAACCCCTTTATATCGCAAAATCATGTTTGTACGAATAACTGACTTTGTGCTAAAAACCGACGATATGAAAATTATCAAATTGCGTGGAAAAGATTTATTTATCCAAAATGTATATGTCTACAGTTTGTGATAATATTTATTGATGTACTTACTTATTGATTCATCATTTATTTTAATTCCAGCTTATATGGGCTGAAACGAATTTAATTGGATGCGGATATTCTTTTTACTATGATCCTTCTAAAGGATATACGAAGAACTATGTTTGCAATTACGGTCCGGGGTAAGTGTTTCGTCTATCACTAAAATTATTTTCTGGTGTTAAACTATATTTCCATTTATAGATTATAAATTTAATGTAAAGAGAATTACTTTAGATTGTTTTTCGCCATAAGCCTAGTTTCGTTACCTCAAGCTATTTCAGAAGACTTTTATCTTTAGAGTTCGCGACAACTCAACCTTTCCTTTATAAGTCTGAAATATATTTGCAGCAGAGATTTGGATGCATTGACTGCATATTAGATATCCGGTCAAGGCGAAATACAAACAGAAAGTGATGTGAACGGTGTGTTCTGGAATAGGAATGACATTCTGCTCATCGACTTTCTCCCACTTGGTAAAACAGTAAAGGCTTACCAATACTATGAATCACTGCAAAAACTGTAACATGTCATTCAAAACACGGAGCCGTGGAATGCTTAAAGCAGGTGTTGCGCTCCTATATGACAATGCTCGTCCACATAAAGACGGCTTTTCAACGGAATTTGGCTGGGAGTTGTTTAATCATACACCCTAAAGCACTGATTTTGATCCCAGCGATATTCACCTTTGTGAATAGTTTTTGAAGGATTAACTTGAATACGGAGTATGTTTCAAGTATCTCTGACAAATTTCCCGTGTCAAAAGCTAAACTAGATGAAGGCTGACACTAGCAAATGATGTTGGACTTTGAATCGACAATGACATCAAAGAAGTTCAAGATATTAGATTATTTTATGAGCCTGAAAACTCGATTGCTTAATAGTCGCTTGATTACTTTACGAACAAGGTGAAGCGTTTTCAAAAGAACATGATGAACCTAAGCCGCTGGAACAGAGCATGATGATTGCTTCATCAAGAAGTTCAGGAAGCGTCTAATTGCAGAAAAGCTACACAAGAGAAAGAGAGAAAGAAAGTAAAAGCCAATTCTAGCTGATATAGCCTGCAGTCAATGGAAAGCATGTAAATGTTTCAGTATTTCTACCATTTCATACTTTATAATAAGAAGTAAATTCGTGTAAAGCTGAGTGATGCAAGAGCTAAGACCAGATTTGGATTTTCTTCGCAAAAATTAATGAGATTCAGCTATTAAACTGAAAAACCCTTCCAAAATTGATTTTTTGATAGGTCTATGTAATCTAACACTGTTTTTCGAGATCATACAAGTATTTCTCTGTTAATTAAGGCTAGTTTGAGATGCCAAACCTCAACAAATACCTAATTGATAGTACTATTTCAATACTACCACTTTCATCAGTTTCATAATTCTATAGATTTCGCTTATAAGTGAATAGTTGGATAATGTATTCAAAATTCTATATTTTATTTATAAAAATATATATTTCATTATGTTTAGCGTAAAAAACTCAATGTTCCAATTTTTCCAAAAAGACAATTCTCAGTTTATCGTATAGTATATATTCTGATTACCATCATTACTTGCAGATTCTCTTATTTCGCTTTTTTCTTCGGGTGTTATTTCCAAACCAAATAACGATTTTTATAAGCTATCCCACAATTTATCAAATATCCGTATCGAACGCCAAATTATAGTAGATCAACACCATTATAGTAACTTGCTTAGAACCTAGTCATTTGAACTCCATCAACGCGTTTTTGTGTCAAAATATCAGCAGCTAAACCTTTAATTTTCTCATTGGTCATCATTAATCTTGTTGTTGCATGTTAGAATAGTCACACAACTGATAAAAAATATTCAAACAGTACAAATAATTTGTCTTAAACTGAAAATCATATAAATTAAAAACATTATAAATTTTAAGACTTTCTCTTCACGTTGTAAATTGAGAAATAAACCTGCCAGTTTATATATTATTGAAGATTCTCCTTTTTAGTACCAGTCCCAAGTAATTTTATAGTCTCGCATTTGAAGACTATCACAATAAAATAGTGCTAGTTAAATTTTTATTGCAGTACCCGAGATATATCAAAACGTGAAATATTAAAACATACTTCACAAACTGGGAATGTAAGAATCGACTTAGCTTAGATGAAAAGATCAGCCTTTGCTATGAGGTCTGTCTGAAAAGTTTACAAACTAACAAAGAAACAAAATATTTTCTACATCAATTTATTTCCCAACATAGTCTTCTTTTAATCTCGCCCTCCAAACCATAGTTACCGATCACCGAAAAATGAAAAGGTCCTGATGGAAAAGTCTATATAAAAGTATATAATCATCATCAGAAAATTGCATTGGTGAACCTGTGATTAGATGCGTTATCCTGGTGCAAAATAACATATCTCCGTAACTTCCTACTGCGCTCCTTCTTTATCATCTCGCGTAATTTTGGAACTGAGTTAGCATAATGTAATTGTGCCTCCCATTGGCAACTAATCTACTAAAATTACCCCCTAGCATCTCCTCAAAATACAGTTAGCACGACCTTTTCGGCTGATGGATGCGTCTTGAATGTTTTCGACGGTGATGAAACTCATTACATTTTTGTATCTACATCATATTGATGGATCCATGACTCGTATATTGTTACTAATATTGCAAGAAAATTGTGTTTATTTTGTCCTACTTCGTTAAAAGAATGCCAATCTATGCATCATTCGTGGTATCCAATCCCTTATCTTCAAACATTTGATTAATAGTTTCCACAGACATTTTCTCTGGTATCAACCCTCTTAGACGCAAGTATTTGATTACCCTAGTGCCGACACACATATTTGTTTACCAAATATTCTCCATTACATTAAATTATGTCCATCGTTATCAGATGGCATGCGACTGTGTACCCGTTACATTATATTTAACTTTTCAATAAGAAAATATATTAAAATGTACTAGTAATTTAAATAGCTATGTTTTAAGTTAAATTAGGAATAAAACTCTCCTCTAAATAATAACGATTTTTGTCGAGAAAGAACTTTTTTTCAATAAAAACTTCTACTCCTTTTCTATAAGTCACGACCTTTGATTACGATGTAAAGTGAATCCCTCTTATAATCAAATTTTCCAAACGTGAGAATCGAACTGATAGAATTTTTTCTTTTCTTTCCCAGGGGAAATGTGTTAGGGCAACCGCCCTACGCGAAAGGATACCCAAACTGCAATAAAAATGGATTAACCGAATCTATTAGATTCTCTGGGCTCTGCGGTGAGTATATTTACATACATACGTAGAAATTTACTGAAAATATACTTAATTCTCACCTTATTATTTGTTAGTTAATAAAAAAAAGTCAATTATCAATTTTTTGTTTATACAAGAGTAAATAATTGAATAATAACGACCACACCAGCATATATAGAAAAAGTAAACAAGGACAAAAATAACAATTTTAATTCAATATAGTCCAGGAGAAATCGACGAATTAGAAAACTATTTCACCTCAAATTTTTTTAACTCTGATCCTGATAATATAAATGCATGTTGCCATAGGGCAACCCCGGGCCATATAGTTTAAGCAAAAATTATTCAAGTAATTGCTAGAAATTATAAATCTAAAGAATTATAATTTTGAAATACAATCAGACAAGCTCTTATGAGTTCTCAAGATTAAGTTAATATTTTATAAACGTGATTTTTAATGGTTGTCTGGAACGTGAATACATCGCCTTATACCAGAGATCAAAACAGCAGTTGGTTACTTGGAATTAAGCCCTTCATAGGACCCGAACCGTTCTGTGGTATCAGCTACAGAACAATGAAAAAAGCACTGGAAAAGAAGGTAGGTAGGAGCGAAACCAATTATTGGGACAACATACGGGGGCTGAGACAGGCAAAGACTCTTCTGGGAAATTATAACCAGAGTAGATCTGCTGAATGTATCAACCCAAGTAAGAACGATCTACTAATACTGACAAGAGTCGCCTCAACAAACACCTGAAGACGCTAGACTTAGGAGAAAATGCAGCGTGCAGATTTTGTTACACAGAGGATGAAACCTCTATCCACATTCTCTCGGTGTGTGAAAAACTAAGGAACTCCAGAGCACTACACCTGGGAGGGCTTGAAATAGAAAACTAAGATCTCTGGCAATTAAAGCCATCCCACGTTCTACACCATTCGAAAGGACTGGGATTAATGGATCAGCAGTAAGCGCTGGGTTCTCCAGTATCGCAGCAATAAAGGGGGACACGATAGATCCTTTGGGATGAAGTGTATACGAGACCCCAAACCTATAAATACATATACATTGACTACCTTCAAAAATATAAAACAATCATCAGTGAATAATACGCCAACTTAGTGTTACTTTGAAGAAATTTAACATTTGATATTTCAAAATCTCCTTCTTCTTCTTCCTGCTGTGTATAGGCCTGTTTTACTTCACATCATTGCCTCTGCTCAGTCACCTGGGAGGTTGTTACTCCATCTTTTCCTAGGTCTTTCAAGGCTTCTTTGTCCTGCTGGTGATTTGTCCCTTGATATTTTTACAATTCGTTCTTCCGTCATGCGGTCAATGTGCTCATTCCATTTTATCTTTCTATCCAGTACCCAGACATTCGAACTATTTTCATTTCTGTAATCTCCAATATCCGTTTCGTTTTAGAGGTATCAGGTCGGGTCTCTGCTGCATGGGATAATATAGGTCTGATTGCGGTCTCGTATATGCGGGCTTTTGCTTCAGTTCGAATGTATTTATTTCGCCAGATTGTGTCATTTAGGTATGCTGCTGCTCTTGAGGCTCTTGTAGCTTCTTACTTCCGTCTCCACGTCCCCGTGTCCAGATATTTCGATTCCCAGATATTTAAATTTCATTTCCTGGTGTATTATTTTGTTATCCACCACAAACTTACATCTGATCGGTGTCTTGGTAGTAACCATTGATTTTGTCTTTGCCGCTGATATTATCATATTGAACTTTTTTGCTGTTTTGTTAAATTGGTACAGTAGCCTTTGCAGATCGTCCTCGTTCTCCGCCAACAGTACCGCATCGTCTGCATAGCACAGGATTTTGACTTCTTTTCTCTTTCAAAATCAACAGATTTAACTCCGATTTAACCAACGGATTGTCCAAACCGAAAAAAATTACACAGCGGAAATAAATTGGATTTGAACTATGAAATTTCACAAGAAATTGTTATTTTTATATAATCTACTTATCTTATTTTTTTTTTAAAAGGGATAAAACAAATTGGAGAAACGTTCAACAAAATCTATCGAGCGTAATGGACATTTCCTTGAAAAAGAAAAGTAGTTGTTCTTCCAAAAGCATCTTAAAGTGACGGACTTCTCAACCTGCTCTTGTAAATACTAGATCAAATTTGTAATGGAAGTTAAAGCTGCTCATTTGAACAAACTACTGATCAAAGATATGGAAAGTTGTACATTATGTTGTCAAATCTAACATTCTCCATTTCTAAGTTAGGAAGCAGACTTGTAATAAATATTCAATATCTTTTTTGGGATAGTTACATCCATTTTGATCCAGTGAGCTTTTTCAAATGGTCTAACCAATGCATTTTTCGTCTTCCTCTTATAGTTCCACAGTCTCCGGTATATTAATATTTTATTTCGTCGACCGTCTTTTTGTTTTAAGAAAAATCTTGCGAATTTTCCGTTTAACTCTGCCACCTGTCTAGAGATATCGCTTACATTTATTATGTTAGGGATCCAGCTATTTATTTTCCTGTCTGACAGTTTGATGTTTAATATTTGTCTTTCCTTGGATTTGATTGTTTTTTTTTGTTTTATCGATGTTTTCTTTTGTGAATGTACAGTTTTGGCAGCCGTATGTAATGACGAGGATTATAAAGGCATTTCTCAGGTATTGGGGGTATTTTTTCATATTAAATTACTTAAAAATTACCTGTACCGCATATTTTCCGAAATAAAAAAATGTTTTGAAGCAAATTAAGACGCACATGACAATATTATGGGTTTTAACTGTACCAATCGTAGGGGAGCCCAAGCAGTGATTCCGGGATCTACTAAAGAGCGGCAGAGTAATACACAAGGGGATCACTTGTATCCGGTTAAGTAGCTCCACCAAATATGAGCCCCATATCTAATGCCGCCTGTCAATGGTGAAAGATCAGATTAGTAAAGAAAAAATGACCATCAGAATTTCTCGAACGCGCAGATCACGGTATGGTGACTTAACTCCATGCTAAATATAATTTATTCCACTAATCTGACAATTTACGAGTGACGCAAAGAAAGTGGAAGGCAACAAAGTTGTGAAGAAAAATTCATCTCGATATTTTCGAGAGTGGCTAATTAAAAAAAAAAAATAATTCAAAGGTAATTAAATCAAATCAAAGAAATATCAAAAAGCCCTCGATAAAATTTAATACGTGTAGCTACGTCCTCATGACGCCATCACACCCGATCACAGACTCGTTCGTGGCAGCTACACGCAGCTTTGGTCAATATAGAATCGATTCCGAATCAGTTAGTAACCAATTTAGGAGCGCTGTAATGAATATGCTTGATTACGCACCTATCCAGGATGCGACGAACGATTTTTGGACTACGAGTAGTTTACATATCAGTCGTGTTGTTTATCGTTTTTTTTTTGTTGTTTAGAGTTGAATAAGTATTGATACTAATTATAATTGTGAGAATATATTTTCTCGTCACAAACAAAAATACAAAGCTCAAAATGTGAGATTTTGTTTTCTTTATTTCAAACTTTATAGATAAATAAATATTTAGGACGCAGTTATGTGTTTTTACGTACCCAGTTTTCAAAACTACTGAGATATAGTGTAATATAATTTACTTGTGAGATAAATCGTCCATATCATGGTGCTCTATCACATTAGAGAAATACAAGTTTATTCAATTTATGCTTAGTTGGTACAGTGCAAAAATTTCATTTCGCGTATCACTTGGTATATATCGTATATTGTAATGTTATTCAATTTATTTTTATTATTGTAACTTTATTTAGTTTATATCTCTTAAATATTCATTTTATGTGTGTGCCCTTCTACGGTATTTTTTATTTGCATGCTATTCTTG
Organism: Diorhabda elongata; assembly: GCA_026230145.1. Taxonomy (NCBI): domain Eukaryota; kingdom Metazoa; phylum Arthropoda; class Insecta; order Coleoptera; family Chrysomelidae; genus Diorhabda; species Diorhabda elongata. The sequence continues at coordinate 42,640,036 of CM047926.1, forward strand.
AGTTTTTCAATTAAATAAGTTCAATGATTTAAAAAAAAATGTCTTTTGTAACATTAGGTGAATCCCTCTAGATAATCGTCAGATTATGAGACATCACGTCTAGGACATAAAGATGGACCATATATATCTTAAACTGACACTCTCGAGTTTTCAAAATGGTAATTTTTTTTACACATTAGTAGATTTTTTTATAGGCCCCTTAGAATATCTGGCCACCGGTGAAAAAATATACATTATATAACATTTTTTGCACATTTTGTGCAAAAATAATAAATAGAGTAAATTCTTGCTAAGAGTTTTCCAATAAGAGGTGTTATTTTGAACAGCCCGCTATTTCCGTAAATGTCACTTTTGAAGCTGTTATTTTTTGACATTTGACAAGTAGAAACTACGCCATTAATGAAAATGCAACGATACACGCTTCAACAACGCAATGAAATTATTAAAATTCACTATAAAAATGGTGAAAGTTTGGCAGAGACGGTTCGTGAAACTAAAACATTTTTGGGTCGACGTGAAGCACCTTCTCGGACCGCAATACAGAAATTGGTGGAAAAATTTGAGCTGTTGGGACAAGTTAGTGATGTGAAGAATAAAACCCGTGCACGTCGCTCAAGAACAACTGAGAATATTACTGCTGTAGCCCAAAGTGTTGAGAAAACCCAGGTTTGTCCATTCCTCGTCGTTCTTACACCGTATTTTGCATAAAGACTTGGGTCTTAAGGCATATAAAATTAAGTTAACACAAGAACTCAAGCCGGCCGATCATCAATAACGTCGTGTCTTTGCTGATTGGGTCCTTGAAATGCATGAAAATGATCCGGAATTTCATCGAAAAATCAAAAACTGATGAAGCCCATTTCCACCTTGGTGGTTACGTCAAACAAAATTGTCGAATCTGGGGCTCGGAAAACCCAAGAGTTATTGTTGAAAATCCTCTCCATCCTCAACGCGTGACTGTTTGGTGTGGTTTATGGTCTGGCGGTGTCATTGGACCTTACTTTTTCGAAAATGACTCTGGAGCAACAGTTACGGTGAATGGATTGCGCTATCTAGAGATGATTAATGATTTTTTATGGCCGGATTTGGATGGTATTGATTTGGACAACGTTTACTTTCAACAAGACGGCGCTACTTGCCACACAAGCAACGAAACCATCGATCCTTTACGGGAAAAATTTCCGGACCGTGTTATCTCTCGAAGAGGTGATCACAATTGACCACCGAGATCTTGAGATTTAACACCTTACGACTTTTTCCTTTGGGGCCACGTGAAAGATAAGGTCTACGCCAACAGTCCAGCATCGATTCAAGACCTCAAAGATGGAATTCGTGAGGATATCGAGGACATAGGGCAGCCGCTTTGTAATTTGGTTACGGAAAATTTCATGAAAAGGATATGGTACTGTAAGGGCAGTCGTGGCGGCCATTTGACTGATGTTGTGTTCCATTATTAACGGCATATACCTTTCTCTTTATAATGAAATAAACATTCGATCATTTATCTCAAAAAATGGCATTTTTCTTTGAATATCAAAATAACACCTCTTATTTCCGGTTTTATAAATTAACAACTTTGGATTTTGATATTAGCAAATATTCTTTATCACATTTTTTACTAGCGTTTTGTCAGTCTGTCAGTGGCAACGATATCTCTTCACAGGTAGGGAGCTCGGGTTTTTACATTTAATTCCTGTATAGCTGTAGATGTGCCGAAACGAAAGAAATTTTGAACATTAATAGGAAAAAATTGATTAAATTACCCAAAATGTGATCTCATTGGCCAAATGACATCAATTAACGTAAATCGGCATCAATCGACCTCAGTAGACATCACAAGACATCGCTCAACATAAAATAACAATAAACGTTAATTGGCTTCAATGGACGTCAATTCATGTCATTTGAGGTCATTTATCATTACATGAACAAATTATTATGAGAATTGTCAAGAAATAATTGGGACGCGCTGATAGTGCCAAACCTTTTTTACTTATTTTCGTTTTAGCATTTAAGCTTTGCAACGCAATAGGTCTCTATGACGCCCATTTAGCATCGTGGGCTTCCCTACCACAAAAAACGTTTTGTAATGTATAATATAAACCATAAAACATTGGATAGACAATAAAGAGAGCAAAATTTTCATTTCATTAACATTATTACATCCCATTGCCTGGATTATTTCTGCATATCTCGTCATCTTTATATCTTTCATTTGGACTCGATTCATTTGATGTGGATAGCCGTTTGCTAGGTTAGAAGTATGCTGTGAGGCTCTAACTTGCTACGACTGACCAAATCACAACTAGGTTCATACCCACTTACCACCCATACCCATACAAAGCGTATAGCTCACTAGGGTGTCTATACATTTATACAATTTATACAATTATATCAAAAAATGGTTTAGTAAATCGACTCTAACCCAAAAATGTCCTTGTCCATATTTTCTTTGGCTCGATACCGTGCCAATGTTCGTAAATTGATTCACGCGTTTTTAGCGTGCCACTTAAACTTATTTAACACCTCTTTCCATGAGTGTTAATAGCACTTGCAAGTCCATCACGTGAAATATTTTTTATCTCACCTTGAATCACTATCAATAAAGTAGGAATTCAAAAACAGCAAACTGTCACGAATAAACAATAATTCAGTTTGTCAGTGAAGTTGTTGTTCTTTCATTATTTTATTCAAAAACTGTGGAGTCTTCACTTTAAATCTAATAAATGTTGCAAGCCATTGGTTTGTTATATATATTAAAATATTTCAGCTGGTTACTAACCGAGTATTTCAACCTCAATTATCGGTAATATTAAAACGATTCACTCTATGAAGCAATTACTTATAAACTATTTTGCATTTAACGTATTGATTATTCAATATAGTTTTGACAGGCATTTTGTCAATTTATTATTAAAAGGAATTTAACGGCAACAAACATATTCCATGTATTTGAATTTTATTTATGATTGGGTCGAATTAACATACCAAAGTAGATTTTGCAAAAAATAATATATGCCTAAATAAATAAATTCAATACTTTCACAGCTTTATCGAATGTTTGTTATAGTTTGGTTTAAAAAATAAATCCTGGAATAACGGGAATAGGAAGGGTTTTATTTACATTTTGAAATAATTTCAAACGCACAAATTTTTATTAAAATAAAAGTTTTTGATTACAAGATAAAAATTAAATAATAAAATAAAAAAAGAATAAAGTGAGTAATAATTTGAAAAACTCATTCTTAATATGCGTATCAATATCGTAGTACCATTTGATTGATTTTTTCGATGATATCTCTGGTTGTCGCAGTTTTTATATCAATATGAATTCAGCTGCCCAAAATTTTATGGTCATAAATGATAGTGAAGTATCCGAACACAATGTCTTCCATTTACCTAGACGTACCAACTTTCAAAAACAAATACAGTGAAATTCCCCTTCGCGGACATCCCTCATACACGGACACCTCCCTTAAACGGACAGTTTTTCTTGGTCCCGACCGACTCTCATATAATTTGCATTGTATAAACTCTCTCTTGGACGGACATTCTCTTGAACGGACGCGGACACGAGAAAATGTTCTCATAACAGGACAAAAAACAAAATAAAAAGAAACGCCTTGTCTTATTTTTTTTTTTTTTCTGTTGAGAGTATCGCGCCGCGTGCCAACTTCACTGGGACTTTCTCGAGTAAACGCTCACATTAAAGAAGGAAAAATGTGTTGGGGGTAAGTATCCCAAAGAGAGGTTTACAATTTTGCATTGTGTAAATATGGCGGGTGAAAAAGAAAAACTCCTAGTCATTGGTAAGGCAGCTAAACCCAGAGCTTTTAAAAACATTAACATAAATGAGCTGCCTGTTACTTGGAAATGCAATAAGAAAGCTTGGATGACAGGACAAATATGACAGAGTGGTTGCAAGACCTAGATTGGAAAATGGCTAAAGAAAAAAGAAACATTTTGTTATTTTTAGACAATGCGGGATCTCATCCAAAAGACATCCGCTTAAATAATATAAAAATCTTATTTTTGCCCCCTAATTGTACATCAGCTTGTCAACCACTTGACCAAGGGATTATAAAGAGTTTTAAAACTTATTACCGAAGTCTAATACTCAAACACCTGCTAGTAAACATTGAAACTGCTGGTACAGCTTTTGAGTTACTAAAGAAAATTACGTCATTGGATGCAGTTTATTTGGCAAAAACCGCTTGGGCCCAAGTAACCAAAGATACAGTTCAAAATTGCTTCCGCAAAGCAGGATTTAAGGATGAAAATATCCAAAGTGAAAACCAGTTAACTGAGGCTGATACACCTGACCCAGAAGATGACTTACCACTTAATGTAGTTTCAGATATCCTCAAAAATAAGAATTATATTGAAACTGACTGATAATGAAAACCTTAATGATTTTTTGAACCTAGATGAAAGTTTGTATGTTGAAGATCCAGATTCAGGACAACAAATTGAAAATCCAGTTGAAATACAAGAACTTTCCGAAGATTCTGATGTCGATGAGGTTCTAGTACCAACAGAAACTATCCCAAATTATGGTAATAATATTACCCTGACCAAGCAACTCAAGAGTTTTGTCGAAAATCAGGGAGATACAGAGTCTTTGAAGCTTCTTTCTAAATTAGAAATACGATTTCAAGACGCCATTTTAAAGAAAAGGAGGAGACAAACGACAATATATGAATTTTTGCGTCCTTAAAGTGACTTTTCATTTCATTGTTTTGTGTTACTACATATATGTATGTACATACATACATATTATATTATACATATGTACATACATACTTTTTGAAGTTTAAAGGTTTTTGTTTATTTTAAAAACATTTATATACATATACGTTTTAAATGTCCCAGTTTCTTTAATATATTCAGTTTTCATTAAAAACACGATTTGTTGTATTTCTTTTATACGGACACCCCTCTTGAACGGACACTTTCAGTCGGTCCAGTTGGTGTCCGTCCAAAGGAGATTTCACTGTACATATTTGATAATAGCACGTTAGTTAATTTCTCTCATTTCCTGGAAAATCTTGGCAACTACTCATTTATTCGATTATTTAACAGAAATGAACCGTCCGAAATGGCTAGTACCGTATCATAATAACCACTACTACTACTACTTTTTTAATTGAAAAATTTTGACTGTGCTTTTGATCTTTCAAATGTTCAATTATGTTGTTTTGTCATGTTTCTACGTCAAGGGTATTATCACCCAGTAACTATAGTAAATATATGAAATTTAGCCACATATTTTTACACCTACCATCTTATTTTGCATGTAGGATAGTTTCCTTCAATGAAAATCCATCAAAATGAGTCAAAATGTAAAAAGTGGAAAAATTTACCTTTGACCTTATTTTCAAAGTAAGAAAATGTCAAAGAAAGCACCCAGCCAAGAAGTTTCACTTTTTAGTTTGATTATTGCTTAAAACGTGTTTTCAGTTTATTTTTGAATGTAATTTATTTGCCAATAAGACTGGAAGGACGTGCGCCAACTCGTGATTTTAATACCAGGCATAAAATTTCAACTTCTATTACAATGTGCCAATATGTGATCATGGTTGTCATGAAGATTAAACAACTCGTGACGGAAGATAATGCAGCTCAGTATTTTTAATCTGAAACCCAAAACAAAAATAAACTATATATTTATAGTGTGTTTCAATAAAAAATATTCTACATTCTAAACACATAGGAAAACCAAAAAAATATTTCATCTTGTATCTATAAGAACTGTTCCAAAAATTCATATTCTGTTCATTGAACATGTTAATTTGTTTTTCGAAAAGTGATATTCTTATATACATAATTAGTGTTTTCTTGATAGTTTCTAAAATAAATTTTGACGTTTCCTTAAGTCTTTATCAAAATATGATATTGACACTGACAATAAATCAACTTAGAATTTTGTTCCAATAAGAAAAATTAATTTTTCATTGGTTTCCACATCTCAAATATATCGAATTTATTGGAATTTAGAAAATAAAGTTATAAATTTCACTTAAATTATTTAGATCTTTTTTATCATTTATAACTTTTTCGTTTTTCTCCACAAACCTGATATTCCCCTTCGACTGATTGTTTCAAGTATCCAAACTGCTGTTATCCCATTACCCAATTATTTGTAAGATATTTTGAAAAAAATTTTATATCAAAACAAATACTATTTCAAAGAAAAAATTAAAAGTATCAAAATTCCTAATGGATATATTGTATTTATTTCGTTAGATGTGGTTTCTTTATATACAAAAATTCCTAGTACCATTGTGAAAAATATAGTAATGAAAAAATTAAACAATATACAGAAATACCTCAAAATTAATTTATAAAAGCTATAGAACTCACACTTACAACAACATATTTCAAATATATATCTTTTAAAAACTATCAAAAAACACTAATTTTAAAACAGAAGGGTTAGGTGAAATCTGCATCCAAATACGGTTGATAATAGCCAAACAGTGATTTTGGCTTTGTGAATAGCCAGTTCAAGGTCAATAACTCGAGAAGGATATATAATAATATTAATTTTTCACACGAACATTTTTAAAAGCAGTAATGGACGTTGTTGAACGTTTATTTTAGATCCAAATGTTATTAGTTAAATAATTTTGGGATGTTTCCGGTAATTTTAAAGCGATTTCTTTTGATGGTGCGACGAGGTAAATTTATATCTTTTATAGTTATACGTTGATTCAACAATTTCCGAATGTACAATGTTTGCAGGTCGCAGTTTTTATACATTTGTCAAAAGATTATAGTCTAGATCAAAATCCACCATATTGTCGCTTTCTATAATTTAGCAAACGGAATAAATATTATTATTGAAGAAACAAAAAAAGTGTATATAAATATTATTAGGGTAACGCTGGTAACAAATGATACTTAAAACATAAAAGTTTATAAATGAACTTACTACTCCATCGGTATGGCATTTTACTTTACATCCTACTACTGAGCAACACCAAAGAATTTTGTAATCTCAGTTTATTTAACATCATTAATTATAAGAAATTTATTTTCTCGCATAAAATCTAATACTAATACCATTTTTAATTTGTCACAAACACCCACACCACATTTAGTCCGAGAGCCGGCTGTATAAAAGTCCTATGGATTAGATGCATCAATCATTTTTGGGGTATGAACAACAAAACCATAGGTCTAGAGGTCGACACCCCTGAAGTTGCTTGATTTTGCCCGTATGCAAAATTACGACATCAATTCCGGTTTTTATTTTAGATGTAATTGTAATTTATGAAATACATCAAGAAAATTTATGTCAAACGAAAGTTTTTGATGAGTAGAAGGGTCGCTCTATTTATTCGCTACTCTGAGTCGACCTCCGTTAAAAATTATTTTTTTTTTAAATTTATCTTAAGCCATGGAATACATGGATTTGCTTACGATTTTCTGAAACTAGAACCTCTTCAATGACTGAAAAAAATTGATCGACACCTTTTATTTGCCCGGATCTAACTGTCGACTTAGTTTGAAGAATTAAAGAGCCTATGTTTATACATTTAATCTCTATGTATGTTTAATTATTTAATTATCTGTATATCTTTTTCAAATACATTAATAACTTTTTTTTTTCATCAATTGTTGAAAATTTCATTTCCTTGAAATGCTTACTGTACATTTCTCCATTCTTTACCACATATATTGCGAGTTTTGGTGTTATTCATTAATTCTGGTGAGATGGAACGAAAGAAATTAAAGTCTATCGTCATTAAAATCATTATTCACATCATCGCTATAATTCGGAATATTAACATTATCGTCATTGTTGTCTACAATGCTATTTCTATCATTATTGAAGTCGTCAGTATTATCGTTATTACAGAATTCATTGCTACTATCAGTTAAAATGATTTCTTCTATTTGAAGTGGTGTAGGGCTACTATTAAACATATTCGGCGTTATGGTAATATTATCATGATCATACATCCAACCAAAATCTTCGTAATTCATTACAATACGTTGTTTATACAAAAAATTTTGCGACATCACATTAACATAAATTGTTCTAAGAATTTTTTGTTTTAACGATTAGGCTGGAATCATAATGCCTTACTTCACGCAAAAACGCCTCTTGAGTAGAAATAGCAGAAAAATTATTTTGAAAAATGATTAATCGTGATAAATTAACATCCGTGCAATTTTTTATACCATAAATTGTTTCCTTCATCTCCTTATCTTCGATCTTACCAAGATTATTAAGTAAAGCAAACATTTCTTGATATTTTACATTATTCATTAAAATATTGGAAGGTCTGGCTTTACCTTTTTTAAAGAAAGTACAGGTATAGTCACAACCCGTATACGCGTGAAACCCGGGCACATTTTTTCACCTAAAAACTTCGCTAATTTGGTACAATTAATACATTCATCACCGTCTTTACTGTTTGTTGAACTTAAGAGCCAAATTTATTTCAAAACGCAGTAATTTAAAAATATTTCCTAATAAAATTATTAAAACATCTGTATCTGATGATTTTATCATTATTTTAGAGTTATCAGCGCACTTATTTATACTGGGTGTCCCAGAAATTGCACGCCAGGCTGACACGGGAGGTAGATCAGCTTTAGATCTATCAAATAAAAGCAACATGACCTCAGTAAAAGTTTTTTAGTTTTCGAGATATTAACACTTTTAGGTTTTTTCAGAAAATCTCTACTTTTTGCCCTATTTTTGTCTGTTATGGGCATAAAAAACCTCTAATTTATAATTCTTTTTTTTCTGGGCTACCACTAATAGTTGGTTGAGACAACCCAGTATTCATTTTAATAAAAAGTAGCACGACATTAACAAAAAAAACAACTCAATCTTACCTTTTGTTTCAAAGCGAAAACCTTTACTAAAGTTTGGTTAGCGATTGTGGAAAAAAAATGTACCAGACTGAGTCAGAAAATGTTCTTAAAAACTAGCCTACTTAGTGCTCTTTAAAAAATGGTATAATATTTTTTTACTAAAAATTGAATAATATCAAGTGTAGTCATTGAAGTCGTACTACTTTCGCAATACTTCAAATAAAAAATAATACGTAATACAAAGTTAAGCCGACTTTTGTCTTCAACTTACAACTTTTTAGTTACTGTAATCGCTTTTTAGTTTAGCAATGTCTAATAGAGTTATCCATTATCCTTTTATAATTGTTGTTGTAGGCTCGCATCAAAATAATTTGGGTACAGAACATAGGGTTGTATTTTTTTTTTATTTTCATTAGATTTTACAATAACAACATTCAAATAAATATTTACCATTCAGAATTTACATTGAATAAACTATTATAGCAGATTTTCAAAATTTCTGCCACCTGCTCTTATGCATAACCTGCATCTTCTTAAAAACTGTGTCTTTAAACGTCCTAAACTTAAATTAGTAATTTCGCGAGCTGCTTCATTGATTCGTTGCCGCAATTCATCGACCGATCGAATTGGTTTACTGTACACTTTATCTTTTAAACATCCCCAGTCGAAAAAGTCCAGTGGGTTTAGGTCTGGGGAGCGTGGGGGCAACAAAATTGGTCCTAGCCGGCCAATCCATCTTCTTGGGTATGTGTCATCCAGATAAGCTCTAACTGCGCGGGCATAGTGAGCAGGGCGCCCATCATTCTGCAGCCACATTCTTCTTCTTGTCTCAAGAGACACATCTTCCAAAAGAATGGGTAGATCATTTTGTAAAAATTCTTAAATACATTGCTACATTAAGGGTAGCAGGGAGTTCGAATGGGCCAATTATTTGCCCATTGAGGATCCCGGTCCATAAATTTATTTTAAATTGGTGCTGCGAACGGTCTTGTCTTACTTCATGCGGATTTTCTAATTGGCAACTGTTAACTATTATGTAGATTAAGATACCCATCTCTTTTACAGGCCGACTCGTCGCTCCATAAGACGTAGTTGAAAAAATTTGGGTCTTCCTCATGCTTCTCCAGCATTGTACGACAAAACGATACACGTTTTGTATAATCACTGCTTAACAGCGTTTGAACCCTTTGAATATGGTACGGGTGGTATTCATACCTCTTCAAAATTCGTTGCGCTTGTGATTTAGAAACGCCAGTACGTCGTTCGATTACCCTTAATGAAGTAGATGGGTCCTCCGATACTTGTTCTAGTACAACCTCATCCTCTTGAGTACTACGTGGTCTTCCTTGAGAACTTCTTTGGCCAGGGATTCTGCCTTCTCGGCAGGCATTGACAGTGCGATGAATAATCTCATGGGATGCTCGCCTGCGGTTAGGGTATATTTCCGAGTACAATCTCGCTGCCAATCTTGCGTTATAACTCACGTTAGCACGTGAAGAAACGCTTCTTGTCTCACCATAAATTAACAACATGTCTGTGTACTCACTAGAGGTGAAAAGCACAGGTTGTTCATTTGCCATCTTAAAAGCAGTCCAAATCACAAAGTAAATCGAGTCCACTAAGAGCGCTAAGTCGTCGTTATGAAACTGTATCCAATAAACTAATTCCAAACACTAGCAAAACGGAATCCAAGTTAATGCGAAGTTATCGTAAAAATGCAAACCGAAACTTCAAGACGAAGGAATTAAAGAACACGTGTGTAGCACTAAACACAAGGAGCAGTACTAAATTTACCCTGCGCCCCTGCGGTGCAATGCGCAGGTATTACCTCTGATCCTCTTCGTAACGTCGTTACCGACCGAACAATGAGTGTGAGCGAGATAGTCAACAAATGTTTAAGGTCATTCAGTTTCTCAGTGATATGGAGACAAAAGAAGGCTGCACATTCAATTAAAATGTACCATTTTGGAAGGAGCATTAAGCAGGCTAGTTTTTAAGAACATTTTCCGACTCAGTCTGGTACATTTTTTTTCACAGTCGCTAACCAAACTTTAGTTAAGGTTTTCGCTTTGAAACAAAAGGTAAGATTGAGTTGTTTTTTTTGTTAATGTCGTGCTACTTTTTATTAAAATGAATACTGGGTTGTCTCAACCAACTATTAGTGGTAGCCCAGAAAAAAAAGAATTATAAATTAGAGGTTTTTTATGCCCATAACGGACAAAAATAGGGCAAAAAGTAGAGATTTTCTGAAAAAACCTAAAAGTGTTAATATCTCGAAAACTAAAAAACTTTTACTGAGGTCAAGTTGCTTTTATTTGATAGATCTAAAGCTGATCTACCTCCCGTGTCAGCCTGGCGTGCAATTTCTGGGACACCTGTATGGTAAATTATCCGAGTGTCAGCTTCTTCATGCAGACATTCTAATCGTTTTTCTTCTGTTTTAATAATTATATTATTACTTACAGAATACGAATAGAATTTAATCCCGACAGTAAGAAAAATTGTTTTTTTATCTATAATGGATGCTAAGCTTGAATTTTCCCAATATTGGCCTAAAAATTCTACTTAAGCTTCTTTAAATTTTTTATTTCTTAAAGCTTTACAAAAATCATTTGGTCGACTTTGAGTTGGCCCAACAATCGTATATAGAATATCTGTTTCACTCACAATATATGTGGTAAAGAATGGAGAAATGTACAGTAAGTATTTCAACGAAATGAAATTTTCAACAATTGATGAAAAAAAAAAGTTATTAATGTATTTGAAAAAGATATACAGATAATTAAATAATTAAACATACATAGAGATGAAATGTATGAGCATAGGCTCTTTAATTCTTCAAACTAAGTCGACAGTTAGATCCGGGCAAATAAAAGGTGTCGATCAATTTTTTTCAGTCATTGAAGAGGTTCTAGTTTCAGAAAATCGTAAGCAAATCCATGTATTCGATGGCTTAAGATAAATTTAAAAAAAAAAATAATTTTTAACGGAGGTCGACTCAGAGTAGCGAATAAATAGAGCGACCCTTCTACTCATCAAAAACTTTCGTTTGACATAAATTTTCTTGATGTATTTCATAAATTACAATTACACCTAAAATAAACACCGGAAGTGACGTAGTAATTTTGCATACGGGCAAAATCAAGCAACTTCAGGGGTGTCGACCTCTAGACCTATGGTTTTGTTGTTCATACCCCAAAAATGATTCAAGTATCTGATCCATAGGACTTTTATACAGCCGGCTCTCCGACTAGTTATCTGTTTGAAGAATGAAGAACGGAGCAACGAATTTATTATGTTAATTTGACAAAGGGTGATGGCAATATTGGGGGTAGAATATTAATCAATTAATTTTACAGCTTATAGCTTCCGCAAATTTTAAAAATTCATTTAATTTATTGTATACTGTTTTGAAAGATTTAGAAAATCTAGGTTTTAATTTTTGGATTTCCCAAATTAACAAATTGGATTAGGTACTAAATTCCAGGTAATACTCTTAATGAATTATATACTCGGACTACCTTTTCGTTTACCTCAAATAATCACGATTTGTACCGCACCCAGCTGGAAATCCTATCGTTACAGAATTGTATGCAAGATCCATAAATACTATTTGAATTTCTTTTTCAGATAAACATGTAGCAGCAAAACCAACATCAACCTCAAACACGTATTTCTTTGGTTTCTCTAATTACCTCGGAAGAAAATAGAATCTGGTATGATAATCAGATGAAGAAACGTCCAAATTATTGGTATTACATAGTTATAACTTTTGCCCAGTATTCTACCCGTATTTTACGAAATCCGTATTAGTTAACGATTATCATAAATAGTATGGTACTACAATATAAATTGTACCAAGGTATCAAATTCAATTGAATAGATGATTGAGAAGAACTTTGCCAAATGGAGTGCCGTCTACCTGCGTTCTTTTAAAAATGGCTGCTATATTATATGGAATTGTTAATAGATTTAGTTGAAAATGTTCATCCGAAAGTAATTGCGTAAAAAGAGTTTGAAATGCACCATATTCTTCCCTTTCCAATAATATAGGATGCGCCATCAATAACCTTTTACGTTTTTCTATTTCTTTTTATATTTTCCAAATAAGTTTTAGCTTCTAGAACCAAACACAAAATCCCCTATTGTAGTGGAGCAAGCAAGAATATCTAATAATAATCCGAGCTGCTAATCGTTAATTTTCAAACAAAGGAAATATCAATTAATAACATGCTATTTTTGACTTTTTTTGTATATAGGCAAGCAAACATAATGTCCCCATAAAAAAAATTTTGGATAACATATTATTAGCTATACTTACTTGTCTACTGTGAATTTCCAAAATCTCCCTGGATCGACATTTAAGTATGTGATAGTATCTGGTACAACAGTTTCATTCTTCAATTCTGTCTTATGAATATTTTCAAATTATAAAATTGCCCATGCGCGGCATGGAGCTTACATTGCAATCTGATCAAATGATCAAAAAGCTACTTAAAGCTAACTTAAATGTTTGTTAAGGGTCCGTTGTCCGGTGAAAAAAACGGACGTCTACAAGCGCTCTAAGCAGGGCCGGATTAAGCTAGGGGCTTGGGGGGGCTATAGCCCCGGGCCCCAGGTACAGTTGTTGATGCCACAAATCTAAAGTATTGATACTATTTTGTAAATTTTTCCGAGTTTCCGAATTCCTTAAGGGGGCCCCGTCATTATTTTAGCCCCGGACCTTATAAATCTTAATCCGGCCCTGGCTCTAAGGGGTACATTATACATCGATTGAGGATAAATATACTTAATTTCCAAGTGATGTCAAAATTTAGTTCTATTGTAAATACTATTATTTAATTTATTATCAAAATAGGGCAGTTATACAAAAAACTTTCTATGAGATTTGTATTGAAAGTCAACTTTATTTTGTTCGTGAAATTACTCTTTTCCCAAACTTTTTCACTCAAAAAAATGAAGCGTTATTTAGACCAATAGACAAAATTCAAATTATAATCATTTTCAATATAATTTACCAATAATCCTATTCACTTGAATTTAAAGTTTGGAAAAGCAGTATTTGTTTAATAAAACATACTTCTTAGGATATGCTGTAATGACTATACTAGAGGAATTTTATAATAGAAATAATTTCGAATATTTACTAAAAAATTATACGTAATATATTTCTAAGAAAGATTATCAAGACTCTTTTAGTGGAATCATTACATTGTCACTTAGCTTTAGAAAAATTAATTTAATCGTGTATAAAATGTTTTGTTTTGTACATATTTTTATTTATGTTTATAAGATAAATATCTATTCTATTTGTATAATGTGTAAATATATTTATTTTTTTAAACTTTCTTTTTTTGGAGTTTACTCCTTAAGAATCGATTTGCATATATAAGTGGACCGGTATGAGAAAAATGTGAGGAGTAAAATCTATCGATGAATGACCTCGTTACGTTTTTGGTGCGCACCCTATGATGCGCAACTTTCTAATTTGTCAGTGTCGACATACTTATATTGCTGTCATTGTGAAGTTTTATTATCATTGTGTTCCGCTAAAGTGAACTGAAAGTATTTTCAAATAACTATGGCAGAAAGAGGTGTAGATGATATTGCCGGAACATCTAACAAACACGTGGTTGCAAGGTACGTTATAATTCATATATTATATGTATGAGCATGTGCAATTTGTATTTATTAAATATTTTAATAATTATCGATGTAGTTCATATAAATATATATTTAAAAACAACACATAAAATTAGATAATCAACCCAATATGAATTATCGAGCGCATCCACATAAAATAGAAAATTTCTAACCTAACCAAAAATTAATTTTTCTGTCGATGTCTATAAATTCTTCCACGTTATTTTGATTTATTTTATAAAGAATTTTCAAATATTAACAACTGTAGTCAATAATTCGATAATATCAGAAAAATCGACAATATTTTTTCATTATAATAATGTTTTTATATAATTTTCTTTCGAAAAGTTATTTTTTAGCTTATTTAAATAATTTTCATGTACTATTTATTATTGTATGTGAAAGATTTAGTGACATAATTATCTTTTTATAACCATTTTTGTTAATTATTAAGATAATATTATATTTTAAATAAAAAATTAATTATAGTAATTTAAAAAAAAATGTTTATAAAAACCTTTTTTTATCAATTTTCTTAAAGTCTGTTAAAATTTTTATAATTATGCATTTATAAATTTTCTAATTTTTTTTTATATTTTTTGACTAGGAAAAAATCTAAACCTCCAAAAACTCCAGCCGAGAGACAGCGAGCTTACAGATTAAAAAAAAAATTAATGAAGGAAGCCCAAAATATTCTGGCAATCAACCAATCTTTTTTAAGTTAAATAAACTCTTTTTGCGTCTGGTTAGACTATCGAACTTAAGGAGTAAAGTTTACTCCTTAAGTTTACTCAGTAAACTCGAGTCGTGCGTCGGAGCTGACACACACACACACATTTTTTTTACCTAATCTGTAAAAGATCTAAGAAGGACTTAGCATAGCAATTTCAAAAATTCCAACTCTAAAATCTTCCTTCCAGTACATATAAGCAATTGATGCCCGGTTTATCAATCATAATTTATCCGTGAAATAAGTCTTAAGTATCAGTTATTATTGGAAATTGGGTTTTTCGATAACATGACAACTTTTATTTGTTGGGTAAAATGAATTTCACTCAAAAGAAACCAGTAAAAATTGGGAAAGCTTACACAGGCCAGAAACCAAATATATTTCATTTAGATTCAGATGCCCATCCTCAAATTGCTGTTCTATGGGCTATCTTCCAGTTAACTTGCTTATGTGACAGTTGGAATTAAGAGATAACTATCTCACAATATAAAGAAAGGGAAAATACTAATACTGAGAAGCGAAGCTGCAATTTTACTTTCGAAGAGAGAAATTTACTGTTGAGACTTCCTAACAAGCTGAAGAATATAATAAAAGAACTGATCTGAAAGGCTTTCTTTCGTATTGAAATTATTTTACATCAACATCCTCATCACTATCCATCTCCGGAATGCCCTTTTCCTCTGGGGTACGTGTGGTGCGACTCAATTTGAGCGAATCTTTAAACTACACAAGAGAGCTGTTAGATATTTACTCGGACTAAACAGCAGGGTTCACTACAGGGACTTCTTTAAAACATTAAAAAATTCTGTCTATTCCTTCCTTATTCATTTTTGAATCAGTTTGCCTAATTTGTAAGCACGCTTATCCAATTTCAGATAGATCGTTGCACGGAGCGCGGAACACGACCTTTAACTACCTACTCCATGTTCATAATTAGTTAAGCGCTCAATATTTTACAATGCAAAAAAATGCACAATCACTTGCCAATTGAAATCAATTCGATATTATATTTTCCCGCCTATTACTATTATCTACAATTTTGTTACTTTGAGGTTTTCTTCTGTATATTGAAGTTTTACTTTATTTGCATCTTCATTCAGTTATTATTCTTGATTCTTAGTTTTTACAAGCTTTTGTCAAAAAATTGTTTATTTCTTAATAACGGCTATAATCTCTTAAATTTTCAAATTGATATCTCAAAGGACAAAGGAGGCACTGAACTTTATCACACTAATCAATCACCCTGCTTATACTGGTAATATAATTTTAAACTTCCTAAAACAGCAGTTAGTAAAAATACATTGTTGACATATTTGATGTTTGCAGTAACGGCTCCTCAAAAGTGCACAGACGCACATGCACTCTCAAATCAATTTATATTTCTTAGCATTCAAATGTTATCATTCTTAAAAGAACTTAATTACAAAATAATTATCACAATATCCCAACTGAATAGACTTTACATTAAGGTGCAATTTCATATTAAGGCTCGACGCTGACAACTCGTTAAATGAGATAACATGGTATAAATTTGACTGGAACGCCATATTAAATTGATGCAGCGTCAAATATGAGAGCATCAAGTTTCAAAACCATCTCAGTCAATAGTCTAATCGATTAATGTACTATATCTTTAAAAGTGATTGATAAAACACTATAAATTATTATCTTATTGTTCATTTCACTTGTAAGAACACTAGTAAACAGCTGGTAACACCGATTTAAAAAGCTTAAGAATGTAAGAATTATTTAAGATGACGTTCCAGTAAAATAGTACCACGCGACCTCATTTGACGCACTAAGCTAGCGTTGAGCGTTAACATGAAATTTCACCTTTAATAAAAATAGAAGTACCTACATATTGATGAACATATAAACTATGGTGGAGTTGAAAGTTAGTAGAAAGATAGTCTTGTAACTCAGTTCTTTTACCGTAAAAAGTTGTGAGATCCATAAAATACCAAGTCGGTTGATTGATTCAGTCCCTACTTAAGGAACCTTCTTTCTTAAGTTATTACGTAATTAGTTAATCTAACAACATCTTATAGTGACCACATTGATATTAAAAATCTTTTATGTTTGACTTTGCCATCGCATAAAAACTTAATGTAACTCACAAACAATACATATTACAGTAAATAAGATTGTTTAGTGCGATTGCAAAATCAGGTTAAATGAGTTCCGATACTACTTCTTGAGCCTCAGTTACAGTTTTTCTCAAATCTCACTCCATGTGAGTTTGGGTTTTTCTCGGAGGCTTTGATTTTACAATTTTTGACAAAATCTGGACGGTACATGCTTCTTAGTCTATTGTATTCACAAATTCAGGATTCCTGTGCTTCAATACTTCCAAAGTCGACATTAATTAGGTGTAACTCGTTCAGACATGTAACTCTTGAAAGAATTTTCTTAAATCCCATCTCTGCCCTATGAGCTTTTCTTAATTTTGTAGGTAGTCTTCCTCTTTTCCTTTTCCGATACTACTTCTTGAACCTCAGTTACAGTTTTTCTCAAATCTCACTCCCTGTGAGTTTAGGTTTTTCTCGGAGGCTTTGATTTTACAATTTTTGACAAAATCTGGACGGTACATGCTTCTTAGTCTATTGTATTCACAAATTCAGGATTCCTGTGCTTCAATACTTCCAAAGTCGACATTAATTAGGTGTAACTCGTTCAGACATGTAACTCTTGAAAGAATTTTTATAAAGCCCATCTCTGCCTTATGAGCTTTTCTTAATTTTGTAGGTAGTCTTCCTCTTTTCCTTTTCCGATACTACTTCTTGAACCTCAGTTACAGTTTTTCTCAAATCTCACTCCCTGTGAGTTTGGGTTTTTCTCGGAGGCTTTGATTTTACAATTTTTGACAAAATCTGGACGGTACATGCTTCTTAGTCTATTGTATTCACAAATTCAGGATTCCTGTGCTTCAATACTTCCAAAGTCGACATTAATTAGGTGTAACTCGTTCAGACATGTAACTCTTGAAAGTGCCATGTAAGATTGATCGGATGTGAATACTGCAGAGCCGATATCCGTCAGCGCATTATTGAGACTTTGGCCCTGATAAACATGTTCTTCATTAAATGTAATAGATATTTTTTTAATTATTTTCGTATTTTCCGGATCAACCTCTACTTGCACTATACCGATAGAACCTTCGATCATTTATTTTATTTTTTATATATCATATCATATGGGATTACAAAGTTATTTATACGTCCCGAGACTCTACGTCACTGTGACGCCTCTCTCACACTCATTGATTTCGCCGTCTCTCTGACACTCATTGATTTTCCCTATACAGGGTCCTTCAGGACAAGCTGAATCGATATGTATATGGGAAAGTACCGCGACTAGTGTTCTGAAAATTTGCTTGCATGGGTTTTCCGAAATGCTCGTTTCAGCTAAATAATACCGAAATTGGACCCAAACTTCGTTATTTTAAACATTTTCATTATATTTTTGGAATCTACGTAAAATTTAATATGTCTAAAGTCTACCATTTTTTAATTATTCCACTTTTTAGAAATTTTTAAACACATGCAGCCCTCCACTAAAAAAATTATATTTCTAAGTGAGTCAGGTCTAATATTTTTGGTATTTGGATAAATAACACCTACAGCTTTCAAAATCTGTGAAAACCTTGACAAAAATTCATATAGGGTGTTCAGAAAATGGCGCTATCTAAACACTTTTTCTATTTACCATTGGATTCTACGCTTCAAATTAAAGGGACTTCGTTGATAAATTCATATATCTCAAATTTTGTTGAAAAAACTGAAATTTTCATGGTTTGTAATTGTCGGTTGTCTGGAGCGACCAAAAAAAAAACAAAAGCTTACAAATCAACAAACAAACAATGGAAACAGCTTAACGTTGAAGCGTTGCAAAAGTGTTCATCATGTCCCGTTTTACCTTGATTTATACACTAAACAGTATTGTATTCAAAATTTGAAGCTTCTGTCTACTGGAAGTGCCTTTGATGATCGGTCAGTCATATGGTGACAAAATTAAGAACTTTGACAAAGCCTGCTCAGTTACTAGAAATGCAGGCTTCTGAACTGCTTCGAGAAAGGGATGGTGCGGCCGTGCCGCTTTTTTTGCTCGGAAAATAATTATAGAAAATCTGGTAGAAGCCCATAACCATAAAAAACAAAGAGAAAAAAACTTGTGCTGTATGTTCCATTTTCCTTTTGGTTTTGGTATATATTACGTAAGACTCAGTTGCACATTTTTGGGTCATAATCACCAGAATCTATTTTATAAAATTTAATAACATTCCCGTAAAGCAATTTTGAGATTTCTATTTTTATTTATGAATTCTTTGGTTTTAATTATATTTTGAGGTTTGATATTGTTTTGTTGTTGTTTGTTTTTCAATTTATTTTTGAAATTAGTGATAATAATACAAGTGTCAGATCTTATTTTATTTTAAATTTCGTTATTTAGATGATTGGTGTTGCATTCAATATTACATAATATATTTGTCACAGGTAATTGTTTGTCACAAGAATAATTTTGTGCAAAATGGGGACCTAAAGATAAAACTTTTTTCACTTCATATGGTATGACGATGTCAGTTAAAGCCCGACACATTTTGATTTTATTTCATTTGTATTTTCAGCATTAGGTTGTTGTTTTATTAGCTTATCAATTTCAGTTCTTTTTCCTTAAATTTTTGGTAAATATTAATAGGAATTACTTCATTTACTTTAACTGTTATGTTTTCTAAATCAATCAATTTGCTCACTTTTTTTCCATTTGAATGACCATTTCTCTTTTAATATATCAATTCACAAATTTTTTTATTAGTCGATACACATCATAAACTCGGATAATTTTTTGTCGGTCAGAAAATCCCAATTACATATTCCACTAATTTTTATTGGTTTGATGTTTGTTCCACTAAATTTGTTGGTGTAATTCTTAAATAAATTTCATTTCATTCACTTCCTTATTAAAACGACAAAAAGTAAATTAAGTTGCTATAGCATGGCTGTTGCAAGAAATATAAAGTTTATTTTCATTGCCCCCTCACCTTCCCAAAAACTAAATCATTAAGTTGCTGATAACTTTCAGGAATTATAGCATAAATTAACTAGTAACAACAATAATAGATATTTAAACTACTATAAGAAATGTAAGTAACATTTACTAATCATTAACAACACGCTACGCCACGCCATGTGTGGTACATTATCGTGTACTCGTTTGTAACACGTCACGTGACGACACGCGCATATTCTAATCTCTAGATTGTTCAGAACGTATATTAGATAAGAATTCAAATTGCCGACTTTTTTATTAACAACTCTTATTGTTTTTGGAGTCAATCTTTAAACCCAATGCAATGAAACTTTTCTATAGTCTGGCCTACAACAGCCTACACATCTTAACACGCGTCGGTTACATCTGAGAATTTTGAGTCGTCCAACGTGGGATGGCGTGGCGTGCGGTGGGCTGAGTGTCTACGCAGACAATTGAATTAAATGGAAAAACATATGCACATATATTTGACATATGGCGTGGAGTGGCGTGTTGCTAGTGGGTTTCGGACTTTATACCCAAGCAATCACGAGAGATGGCAATAAAGTAAGAGACTAGTAAATATTCTTAAATACATCTTGTGAAGTATAAAAAATCTTTTTTTCCTACAGAATTTATTATTAGGTTCTCAGATTAATTTAATTCAATACTTTTCGCATGAAATTATGGACAAATCATCAATTTGTATAACCGCCTAATGAATATAGAAGAACCAGAAAATATTGTTTTATAAAAATTATAAAACAATATATCAATACTTCAAAATATTAATGCATATAAATGTTCTTGATTTTAGGTCTCTTCTATTTCAAAATTAGTTTTTTTGGTAGTTTTTAAAAGAAAGATAAATTTTGACGTTTCAACTTTCTTTATTTATATTGATTTATAGATCACCTTCATCATGAATATCAAAATAAGGATAAAATCAACTTAGAACTTTGTTTTAATAAGAAGAAAATTATTTTTCCTTGGTCCCTACATCTCAAATATATAGCAGTAATCAATTAAATTATTTGTAGTTTTATTATAATTTATAGAATAGATTTATAAATTTTACTTAAATTATTTAGATCTTTTTTATCATTGATAACTTTTTCGTTGTTATGAATGTGAACCATTTCTAAAAATTCCCTTTTTTGTGTATTAGAGTCCGGTTCCAGAATTTTTGAATCTTTATAATTGAATTCATGTTTTTTTGATATGTCTGATGACCTCTTAGTCTATTTTCTAAATACTGAGATGTTTGCCCTATGTAGACAGCGCCACAATTAGTTCATGGCACTTGATACATAATATTACTTATTTTCTTTTTTAGTGTTTTAGACTTTAATTCAGTGAAATATTTGGATAATGTATTATGTCCTTTAAGACTTTTACTGATATTCTATTTATTGAAATAATTTGATAATTGTACATATGGTAAGGAAAAATGTTTTACGTTTTGATGTTTTATTTCTGTTTTGTTTTTAAATTGATTGTAGTATCTTTATATCCTTTTCTTTCAATGCAATTTTTGCTTTTTGAATAGCTAAGCATCTAAATTCAGGATCTGACAGTTGGATGGATCTATCAGCCAAACTTATTATCAGTGATCTTTTTTGTGACATAGGATGACACGAATTGAAGTTTAAATATCTTGAGGACCAAGTTGGTTTTAGTATACCATTCTGTTCTTATGTTATTGTTAATTTTATATAATGTCATATCAAGAAAATTGATTCTATTATTTTGCTCAACCTCGATTGTGAATTGAAGTTTTTTATGATAAGAATTGAATTTTTCATTTATGTTTTCAATTTGATTCTTTGGTACAGCAGTTATGCAATCATCTATATATCGGAAAAAGAATGGAATATTTATTTCAAGTTTACTTAGGACAGTTTCCTGAAGATCTTCCATTACTAATTGTGCTATAACACTTGAAATGGAAGCCCACATAGCACAACCATCAATTTATTTGTATATTTCATTTTCATATTTGAAATATGTTGTTAAGTGTAAGTTCTATAGCTTCCATGAATTCGTTTTGATGTATTCTGTATATTCAGTTTTGTCCCATTTTTTAATTAATATATTTTTCACAATGGTAATGTATATAAAGAAGGGGTCAAGGGCAGTAAAGCGCAAAACATAGCCTCTTCTGTCAATTCCTACTCGCTTGCTCCGCGCGCAGACCCTGGTAACTTAGTAGGATGATTCAACCGAGATCGGGTACCCAACCCCGGTGGAGGGAGATCGCTACTAAGGCTGAAGCGAGAGGGATATGTCTTAAGGCAAAGTAGCATGGGAAGTAAAACGGAAGAAATAGTACCCCAGGTGAGTACCGGCAACGGCAGTCTCACCACCGATTCCGATCGGGTAAAAGCCCCGGTGGTCGGTGCAGGCCCCACGGATTCTGGGGGGGGCCAGTCACATGCGAAAACGACAGGAGATGATAAGAAATCCGGTGGATACGGCTGGAAGGAGAATACAGACCCTTCGGTGAGGAGATCGTCACTTGCGAGAACTCCACCCGCACGCAGAAAAGGATCCATAGGTGTTAACACTGGTGTCGTCTTAAATGAAGCTGCTACTGAAACAGTAACGAAAGGAGGCTCGTCGCCCACAACGAAGATAAAAGAGCCAGAGGTCTTCGAAGAGTTACCTCCCTGGATGACAGGATGGCAGGCTATGATGGCACTTTTGGAGGAACAGCAAAGAATACTTCTAACTCTGGACAAGGCAATCCAAACAATGAGTAACGCACTACCGAAGAATGCACCGATGGCAATCAAGGATTCCATGGCAAAGGCACTGGAATACATGGGTGGTCTAAAGTACAACGGAGGAGCCTTGAGAAAGTCTCAAGAAAGAAAGAGTTGTCCAAAGTAAACCAGCCGACGATGAGGACTCGACTGATGAGCAGTGAGTCACAGCAACGAACGCCGCAGAAAAAGAGGGGTGCCTCGGAGACTCCTGAAGGCGGTGCCTATAAGCGAGGAAAGAGGAGAAGTGTTGCGCACGTTACGGACTCGGCGTTACCTGCGGGCGAAGCAGCAGCCGACGAAGACTGGACTCTCGTCACAAGCAAAAGAAAGAAGACTCCACATAACGCAAAAGTGCAGGCAAAGGGCCCAAATAGAAGAAATACCGCAGTACTGATCAAGCCAACCGAAAGCACCACATACTCGGATGTGCTAAAAGCCCTCCGGACTACAGTCAAACAAGAAGAGAACGCAACGGAGGTCAAATGTATAAGAAAGACAGCAGATGGGCATGTACTGGTTGAACTGAGCCAAGGTACACAAGGCAGAAGCACGTTCCGAGAGAGAATCCAGGAAGTAATAGGAAAAGATCTCTCTGTTAGAGACCTGGTTCCGAAAACAACCGTTGAAGTCAGAGACCTCGATTCACTCACCACGATGGACGAAGTCAAAGATGCTGTAATTCGAGCAGTGGGGCAGACAGGCGAACTTAGAATACGTATATCCAAACCGAATCATAGAGAAATACGTACAGCCACAGTGGAATTGGACGAGGGAGCCGCTAATGCTCTACTTCACAAAGGAAGGTTGCTGGTGGGATGTGTATACTGCCAAGTAAAGCTACACACGACCGTTGCACGGTGTTATAAATGCCAAGGGTATGGTCACACATCCAAAAACTGCAACGGCCCTGACAGAAGTGCTCTATGCTGGAGGTGCGGCAAGCCCGGGCACAAAGCAGCTAACTGTAAGGACCAGCCGGAATGCTGTCTTTGTAAAGAGTTAGGTACGACGGCCGATGGCTTAAGACACTCAACTGGATCCTACAAATGTAAAGTGTACCGAGATGCAGCAAAAAAGGCGAAAGAGAAGAAATCCCGGAATGCTTAAAGTAGTCCAAGGTAATTTGAACAGGAGCCGGCTAGCCCACGAACTGCTGCCACAAATAGTATCCGAACTACAAGCCAACGTCGTCATCATCAGCGAACCATTTCGCCGCAGGGAAAACTCCTTCTGGTTCCAGAACGATACCAATACAGCTGCCTTATGGGTACCGAACTCGAACGGCCTAAAAGTTGAACAACATGGTGAAGGCGAGGACCAAGTATGGGCAACTATAAATGATGTGACATATGTTAGTGTGTATTTGTCCCCCAACGTCGACGCACAAGAACTCCGTCAAAAACTGCAAAACCTCGAGGACGAACTCAGAGCACTTCCGAACAAGGTCATAATGGCAGGAGACTTCAATGCCCGAGCAACCGAATGGGGAATGCCGCACACCAATACAAGGGGAAGGCTCATACTTGAGATGGCAGCGAGACTCAATCTCCTGGTGGTCAACACAGGATCTACAACCACATACAGAAGGCCCGGGTGGGGTGAATCCATTCCAGACATTACCTTTGCATCAGAGATGGTAGCGTCCACGAATGGAAAGTCACGGAGGAACTTACGGGAAGCGATCACCAGTATATCGTCTTCGACGTAATGGCTAGTATAAGACGGAGGGTACTCACAGAAGAAAGCCCACGATGGAACGCCAGAAAATTAGATCGAGCCAAATTTGAGACAGCCCTAAGAAATGCCAATGCTCAGCCTGCCGATGTCCCAGCCGTCCAAAGCGAGAGAAAGAGAACAGAGACCGTGGTTCATAGAACTATGAACATCATACAGACAGCATGCAATGCCTCAATGCCCCGAGTCAAAAGAAGACCTCCACGAAGATCTGTTTACTGGTGGAACGAGGAAATTGCCGAGCTACGAACAGCCTGTATCCGATCGAGACGAATCGCCCAGAGATCCCGCAATAGGGCAGACGCAGAAGCACTAACGGAGGAGTACAAAGCAGCAAAAAAGGACCTGCGAAAGGCCATCAGCAGCAGCAAACACAAATGCTGGAAAGAGCTTTGTCAAGAAGTGAACAATGACCCCTGGGGTACTGGTTACAAGATTGTAACAAAAAGACTGGGAACGGCGACCACAGCTCCAACCGACACGCACCTGATGGAGCGAATAGTAGAAGGCCTATTCCCAACACATCCACCAAGGGAAAAGCTAGAATACGCCATTGACCCAACAGAAGTAATCCCATTCAGCCAAGATGATCTAAAGAAAGCAGTAGCCCTTCTAAAACCAAACAAGGCTCCGGGACCAGACGGGATCCCCACCGAAGCTCTTAAAGCCGTCGCAAACTGCGAACCAGAAATGCTACTTCGCATGTACAATGAATGTCTAAGAACAGGAACATTCAGTGCCCGATGGAAGAAAGCAGCAAAGCTGGTCCTGATCAGCAAAGGTAAAGGCGACCCTAACTCACCTTCAGCTTATAGACCCCTGAGTATGCTGGATACCGCAGGCAAGCTTATGGAGATGCTGATCAAGCCGAGAATCACCGAAGCCATAGAAGAAGCAGGTAACCTCTCCGATAGACAGTACGGCTTTAGACCCAAAAGATCGACTGTGGGGGCCATACAAGAGGTTATAAAAGCAGTAGAGGAGACAAGGATACCGTGTCACGCAGCCCGACCCCTTGCCTTGCTAGTTACCCTAGACGTGAAGAATGCTTTCAACTCAGCCAGATGGGAGGACATACTAAGCACACTGCGAAACACGTTTCAGATACCGAGGTACCTTTTGCGTTTGCTAGATGACTACTTTCAGGACAGACTCCTACTGTACACGACGGAAGAAGGGCAGAGAACAAAACGGCTGTCTGCTGGTGTGGCTCAAGGTTCGATATTGGGACCTGATCTCTGGAACGCCCTTTACGACAGTCTTTTGAAGATTCAGATGCCGCAGAAGTCATTCCTGGTGGGGTACGCTGACGACATCGCCGCCGTCATCACTGCTCGCAACTTAGAGCTCGCCGAAATCAAGTTGAACGAGTTGATGCGACGAGTTAATGGGTGGATGCACGAACATGGCTTGGAGCTGGCACTGCCAAAGACGGAGATTGTCCTTCTAACGAGAAAGAGGATTCCCACATTAGTGACCATCCACGTCAACCAGGAGGAAATACAAACAAAAAGTACCGCCAAGTACCTCGGAGTTACCCTGGACACGAAGCTGTGTTACTGGGAACATATAAGAAGAGTCACCGACAAGGCAGCCGAAAGGACTAACTCGCTCGGTAGGTTGATGAGTAACTTGGGAGGACCCTCGTATGAAAGGCGAAAGTTGCTGATGGCCACGACCCACTCCATCCTCCTGTACGGAGCAGAGATATGGGCAGATGCACTCCTGGTGAAGAAGTACAGAAAGCGGATGGCCAGCGTCCAACGCAGGGGTGCCCTAAGGATATGTTCCTCATATTGCACGGTGTCAGAGGCAGCAGTGCTCGCAGTAGCTGGAGTAATCCCAATCGACCTTCTCGCTATCGAACGTAAGCGAGTGAACGAGAGGAGCGGCGAGGTGGGAAGAACACAGGCCGCCAAGGAGGAGAGAATCCGCACCATGGCAGCATGGCAGGAACGCTGGGACAATGAGCGAAATGGGAGGTGGACCCACAGGCTGATAGGGCAGGTCGCTCCCTGGATCGAACGAGCCCATGGTAATGTCGATTTCTACCTGACACAGTTCCTCACAGGGCACGGCTACTTCAGACGATACCTGTACCGAATGGGGAAGCTGGAGACGCCGAACTGCAAGTACTGCGGAGTTCCAGATGATGCAGAGCACACCTTCTTTGCTTGTGGGCGATTTGAGGAGGAAAGAGTGGCAGTAGTCAGGACACTGGGTCCAGTCACACCAGAAAACGTGATCCGGCTCATGCTCATGGGCACACAACAGTGGGGTGTCGTTGCTGCGTACACATCAGTACTGCAGCAAAAGAAGTCGGACGGCTGCCTGGAAAACGACTAACAACTGAATATCCGAACTCCTAATCTCAACAGAGGAAGGGAGAGGTAGGAAACAAGAAAAACGAGATGAAGAAAAGACAGCCCGTCACCGGCGAAGATTATGTGTTAAACGGTTCCACGGTGACAATAGGGCGGTTCAGGGGGGCCACTTGTCCTAGTGTGTGCACTGGCTACGCCCCCGAGAAAAAAAAAAAAAAAAAAAAAAAAAATGTATATAAAGAAACCACATCTAACAAAGTAAATACATATTCGTTGGGAATTTTGATACTTTTAATTTTTTCTTTGATATAGTATTTGTTTTGATATAAAATTTTTTTCATCTTTTTGCATCTGTCAGCGAAATGAAAAGTTGTTCTTCCCAATATCGAATTAGATCAATATTTTCATCCTATAATAATTCGTAGGGTTATATTTAATTTTTTTGTAAGTTGCCTTATCGATTAATAATTTCATCATTTTATTATTATAATCTTCTGATTTCATGATAACAGTTTTATTAGATTTATCTGCTTCCAAAATTTTGAGATTTCTATTTTTATTTAGAATTCTTTGGTTTTAATTATATTTTGAGGTTTGATATTGTTTTGTTGTTGTTTGTTTTTCAATTTATTTTTGAAATTAGTGATAATAATACAAGTGTCAGATCTTATTTTATTTTAAATTTCGTTATTTAGATGATTGGTGTTGCATTCAATATTACATAATATATTTGTCACAAGTAATTGTTTGTCACAAGAATAATTTTGTGCAAAATGGGGACCTAAAGATAAAACTTTTTTCACTTCATATGGTATGACGATGTCAGTTAAAGCCCGACACATTTTGATTTTATTTCATTTGTATTTTCAGCATTAGGTTGTTGTTTTATTAGCTTATCAATTTCAGTTCTTTTTCCTTAAATTTTTGGTAAATATTAATAGGAATTACTTCATTTATTTTAACTGTTATGTTTTCTAAATCAATTTATAATTTTCTTATTAGAGTAGTTGATTCGGTAATAGATAGTTGTATGATTTGAAAAATAAATCTAGATAAAACGTGATTTTGATATTCATGCTGCAGGCGACTATTTGTAAATTTTATATGGGATAATTTTAAATTTAGAAATGTAGGTATCAACTTATCTTTTTTGCTTATAGTGCCAACAAAGACTGCTACAGCAAATAGAGAAAATACGACAAAAAAATCTATCCAAATGTTGTAAATAATTCATTATTCCAAAAATTGTACTATTAATATTCATATCCCACAATATTACTCTATTTTTATAAATGATTATTAGTTTGGCATCGTTGATGAAATAAAAAACTGAAGTTGTTTCCTGTTTGTAGTTGAAACTTCATGAATATAGGTTTTTCAAGTCAACAAGATACATGTTTTAGTTGGCACAAATTATGACCACTCAAGGGTGGTAAGTTACAACCTATCATATAAAGGGTAATCAATACCTATTCTGTAATTGTTAATTGTTACATATTTCCTTAGGCGAGAGAAAAATCACTGTATGTACTAGTTTATTCCAAGTATAAAGTAAGGTAATGGTACCTACAAGAGAGAGAAAGATTTCTTGGGTATATTTTGGATGGGATGAAGTAGTTTTTAGAGAGAGGAAGGTTTATTGGAATTGACCCTGATATAGGGGCTGCTCCTCTGTAGGGCTGGGGTAGTGGTGATAGGTTTGTCATTCCACTGCTTCAGACTGAAAAAAGAAAAAAAAGGTACAACCAAACGTAGCTCGAAGAAGAAGAAAAGAAAGCTCAAACAGGTTCACCAGGTTACAAGAAAACCGCAGAAAACCTGCAATACCTATAGTGGAAGACTCAACTTTATACCTCAAAAATAAAAGTTGGGTGCCTTGTAATCTTGATCCGATGAAAGGAATTTGTGCTTTATGGCCTTTGTAAACATCTGCAATTACATTTTTTGTCAGTATCATGGTATGTAACATTTTTGTTCGGTTGTTAATACAATTGTGCGTTTTTTTCTTCAACATTTTTTGACCTCGTTCAAGAAATGGATAAGGCGTAAGTATATTTCTACGATTTTTTTACTCATTGTTTTTAATGTTAATGATTAGGTACACATATAAAAACCCTTTACTTTTAGAGTATTAAATGTTATTCAAAGTAGATTCTCTAGGATTAGAGGAGGATGTCCTACTATTTGCGCACCCAATAAGGGTTGCTCCATATGTGAACAGAGCGGTCCACTACTAAGAAATTGTTATTTTTCTTTGTTAAGCTGGCTATTATGTTAAAGTTTCCAAAAGAATAATTTTCTATATTTTTCCCACTACTAATGAAGCACGCTAATTTTATTTATTTAATTTTTTCCCTCTCTTTCCAGTAGGGGGAAAAGAAAAGTAAATAGATATTATTCAAAAATACCTACAGCAGTTCTAACCTGCAAACATGAGAAAATTCTGGTACAATGGATAAAGGCGATAGCCAAGGCTGGGTTTCCAGCAAGGAAGCCCTGATGACTAGTGTCACATTTATATGGACATAAGGCATAAGGGAGAACCTTTTTTATCTGGGAGGAAGTGTTATGAGGTCTTCTTAAAATACCAACCTATTCTGTCAGCGTGAACAAGCCAAAATCAAACTTAGACGAGAAGCTTAATCATCCAAAGAGTCACATAGACTGTTGGTTTTAAAGTGTTTGGGACTACTTAATGGAGAACAGCATTCAAGATATTTTAAACAACTCTTCCTGAGTATTTAATGCTGACGAAAAGAGTTTCTTCCTTAACCTGTTAAGTCCTAAGGGTTCAAAAACAGTATATACAGGCATTGGATCAGATCAGGAATTAAATCCAACAGTGTTAATAACCGATAATGCTGACTTTAGTCTTAAGTCTAACATTTTAAAATATTTAAATAATGCGATAGCAAAGCTTGATAGTATTGTGACACATATTTTCAATGTGAAACCTAGTTTCTATACATATACATATATCAGAATATTATATTTTTAATACGAAACTTTGCATGTTGACAATAAAGATGTAAATTTGCTGATTCAATAGTGTTATATTTAGAGGTCTCTGTATATTATACATTTAAACTTACCTTAAGGTCTTTAGAAAAAGTACGCATTTGTTCTTCGGTAGAAAGAACAATTATGTACATAACAAGTAAATACCATTATTGAAATAGGAATAATGAAATCGTAACAACCAATTCTTTCAAATTTAAACATGTAAGCTGATTAGGTTGACGTTGACATCGACAACAATACATTTTACCAACAATATTTATTGCCAACAGAGGAACAACAGCGCTAAGTGATAATAATCCAAACTAAAATAAGGACTGTCAGGGAATATCATTTAGGTTAACTATTTATCATCATTTACGCTTATAAAAGAGGATATCTTTCTAGGACAGAAATATAAATATTCATTTTGCGTTATCTCTCGTGATAATTTAATTTGTATTGGCAGAGAAATATAGTTCGGAAACTATTTACTATTTTAGGTAATAGAAAAACCGCATACCCTAGAAGAATTATGAGTGCCGATTACTTGTATTATTCCCACGAAAAACTGCGAAATTTTATAGAGCAATCTAAAAATGCAGATGAAGGTGTACTGGAATACTTGAGGAATGTTAAATATGCATCTGTACAGGATTTTGCACCAGGTAAGTATGTCTATCACTTTTTGAGAAAACAAATTGAGGTAACGGAAATTCCAAAATAAGTTTCTAGTGACAAAGCTTTATATAATGCGAGGATAAGTACTTATTTTCAAGATATTACTTTATTGAATTTGCCTGGATCAATATAATTTCATTGTAAATTTATTGAAACAATCTCAATAGTTTATAGCCAAATTCCCAGTTTTGATCCAATCTTTTTTTATAAAAAATGACATAGTTAAACACCAAATTGACAATAACGTCATTTGTAAACATTATAGTGGTTATTCTTTGAAACTTTATAAACAACTAACCTAAGTTGGAAACGAAAGAAACTTTTCCATTATATACTGATATCTCAAGCTGCTCTAGATATATTTTCATATTTGTATATAATACATATATCTTTGGCTTACATCGCAAAATACATAACTCTATTTTTTTCTTATATCAACATTTTGGATAGATAATTTATGAATGCATCTATCAGAAAAACTTTTACAGACTCAAAAAATTCACAGTTACAATTTAAAAGTTTAAATAGAAAACCTCTCAACTCCAGACCTCCATTTTGTTTAAAGCTAACAGCACTCCTTATTAATTTACTTGAACTATTTTTCTTCATGTATGTTTTCAAAATTTAATATCTGGTCACAATTTTAATGCTTTATTTAAAAAAACAGGTCAAGTTTTCAATAAGTTTTTGTGCGTCTACTATAAAATTTGATGCTATGGAGTTACAAGATTGATGACTTAAACTGACAATATTAATATAAAATTGCAACTAAATGGATGATTTCTTGTTTCCTCTTATTCTTTTATAATATTGAACTAATTGAACATAGGCTACAGAAAATCTCAACCCTACAGTTTTGTATATAGTATGTTGATTAATTGAATCTCAATATTCACATAGCCAAATGGCCAACGTTATGGACTAATATCCATCATAAATTTCTCAATTAAAACAAGCTTGCTATCAACACAGTAACCTCAGCCTTTTCAAACACATATAGCACATCTACTTATGTATCACCAAAACTGTACAAAACCAATTCTGGCACACATTTTCACAAAATAATTCCATGAATTGTTCCAAAACACAAAATAATCTACAAAATAGATGTCCTATATCAGAGTCTCCAGCTTTTCCAAAGTATACATATTTTGTATGGATATACAAAATCCCTTTGGAAGAATTTAAAGAGATAATCATTAAGAAAAAGATGAAATATGTGGTAAAAAAGATTCACTGCTTGTCATAATATGCTATATTATTTGTTTTATTATATGAATGATAGCATACAAATGATGTAGCAGAAGAAAGTCATATAATGAGATAAGAAAACCAGACAATACCTACATGGTGTGGTTGTAAATTTCAATAATAGTGCTAAGCAGATAGTGTTGAGTTTCTTAGAATATTGACTGTCTTCTTTAAGAATAAATCCACTTAAATGAATTATCTGAATTGTAAGAAGGAAAAGAGAATAAAGAAATTTTTATTAGCAAGTTTAATTAACACAAACTTGAAATATCAAAAAATATGTTCTGAATTTCTTGTAATTATAAGTGTCAGATTAATTAAGACAGAGGTTTAATGACAATCATACTGATAAATAAAAAAATGTTAATGTTCAAAGTAAGCTAAAGGCGGCACGTCTCCCATGCTGATAGTACTACACACCAAATGAATGCTATCCAACAAATGTAACCACTATGTATCCAATAATTAGGATTATAAGATATAAGGTTAGAAGTATTAATTTTTATATTTTCAGGACTGGAATGGTTCAATACCAGTGAACCCCTATCATTTGCCAAACACCTACATGGAAAAATAGTTGTTTTGGATTTCTTCACCTATTGCTGCATTAACTGCATGCACATTATTCCAGACTTAAGGGAAATTGAAAGCAAGTTTTCTGTAGAAGATGGTTTGGTTGTAGTAAGTAAACCATAGAAAATAATAATAAGTTTTCTGGTTATTATGTTATATGAGTCTTTGCCTGTCTCAGTCCCTGCATTTTTTCCCAGTAATTGGCTTTGCTTCTATCTACCTTCTTTTCCAATGCTTTTTTTATTGTTCTGTAGCTGATACCACATAAGGGTTCATGTCCCATGGTTAGTTCTGGAATCCACTGTAAGGCAAGTTTATTTTTCTTGCCTAGCTTGATCAATTTTTCTAGTTTAGATTTTATGATGTTGGAACTTAAAGCTCTAATGGCTGCTTGTCTCTCTAGATTGAACTCGAAATATTTTTCAATTGCATAAATTTCTGCTTGAAAATGCTTGATATATTGTCCAGGTTTTCAGAGTGTTTGGTTCCTGGCCCGTACATCCTATCTCGGTTCTGTCTGCTGCTTTAGATTCGTCCGAGTACCATTTAATGGTATTTGTATTCATTTCTTGTATGTTGCTCTGATCCTACTTTCTTCTACACCTTAGTATTGAGTTAAATTGTTTCACAATGCTAAACTTTTTAATGCATTATCTTGAGGCATGTCCCAGGTATGGTCTTTATTTAGGGACGGTTTTTATTTGGTGATTCCTTCTCTGAATATTCTAAGTGATGTTTTTTTGCCATGCTTTCCAGTACTATGTGGTGCTCCGGTTGCACATATACAAGCCAGTCTTTGTACCTTCTAAAGATTGTTTCTCATGGTATTGAAACTATTTTTAGGACCTTAAACTACTGCCCCATATGTCATGATTGTACATAGTCAATGTCTTTTTTTTTATAATCCTTGAAAAAATCATTTCAGCTGTTTATTAAACCTTAAAAAGCGCATTTTTAATTAAACATATTTTTGTTTAGGTTGGTGTTCATAGTGCTAAATTTGAGAATGAAAAAATATCATCCAACATCTTGGCTGCTGTCCAACGATACAATATATCTCATCCAGTAGTCAATGATGCCAATTCTGAAATGTGGAAAAACTGTGATGTACATTGCTGGCCTACTTTGTTGATACTAGGCCCATCGGCCAATCCCATTGTGATGCTTACTGGGGAAGGACATAAAAAAAATCTCATAATATATATCAAAAACACTTTGAAATTTTATAAAGAAAAGGGAATGATCTCTAACCACAAGTTACCAATTAAATCAGCATACCATTTATTACCAGATTTGAAAGGACCTCTATTGTTTCCAGGCAAAGTTACAAATATTTTGGACGAAAATAATCATGAGATATTAGCTATATCTGATACTGGTAATAATAGAATATTGGTACTAAAGGAGGATGGAACTGTTATGGAACAAATTGGTGGGAAGAAGTTAGGTTTTAAAGATGGTAATTTTGAAGATGCAGAATTTAACAATCCTCAAGGCTTGACATTTCAAAACAAAGATGTTCTTTTTGTGGCTGATACTGAGAATCATGCTATCAGAAAAATTGACTTTAAAACTAGAACTGTAGTGACAGTAGCCGGTAAGCATAATCTTAATGTACTTAGCCGTTTCAAATAATATTTATTATATAAATCAATTGTAAATGCTTCTAACCATTTAATTTTCTGCCTGTCCTTTTATCTTTGTCTTTGAAAACAGCTCTATTGCCATTCTGCGAGTATTTTTCACATTTCACCTTCTCTTTTGTGTATCCAAGTTTTACAAACGTAAAGTACTTTTCTCATAATTATCGATCTGTATATATGTATCTTTGGTTGTTTAAAGAGTACTGTCAATTTCAATAAATTTCTGAGAAGTCCTAATGTTCTGTTTGATTCGCACTCAGGTTTTTACTCAAATTCCTTCATAATTAGATGTGCTCGAGAAAATGTGTATAAGTGGTATATATTTATTTGGCAGGTATTTAACTTACCCTTAAGTAAATTTATGTTTCCAGTATAAAAGTTTTAACTATCGTCAATTATGTGTGATAAAAGAACAGATTTTTCAACTTTTTCTAGATTTTTTAATTTCTATGTAATTAGCAATCAAAACATATACTTTAAGCTAATGGGTTGGCTTCAGAGTATATAATCGATTATGGTGTGATGAGATCTTCTTCAGTTTTGTAGGTCTGCTGGATAATTTCTTTTTACAGTCTTGTGGTTCTATAAGTGGATGGAAAGACGTGTTTCCATGATTAGCCAGTCGTTCATGCTGTTATGTGCTTCTCACTGTTATGACACCTTTGACAAAACTACTTTCTATCAATTAGTCAGTACAACTCTTTTACTTTCAGGTCGATTTGTTTGTGTTTTTAATTAAATGGTCTTTCCATGTGTACCTTGTGTCTAGGTGCATGCAACATTAGTAGCTCCTGGTATTTGTACATTGTTCATATGAACAGGAGGGCACTGGTCTCTTCTTAGAGTGAAGGTCACTTGGACAGATTTCTTATTTTATTTGTTTGATCTCAATAAGTCCTTGCTATAAATGATGATTGATTGTTTTTCAGGTGTTTAAATATTATTTCAGACTATATTGTTTTGTCTGTTTTTCAAACTATTTTAATAGTTTTGGTGATTGTTTTTAGTGAACAAAAAAATTGAAATTTAAAAAATTCTTCAGGTACTGGTAAACAGGGTGACGATCAAATTGGAGGTCAGAAGGGTCCACTGCAATCTATATCATCACCTTGGGACTTATGCATATACCGAACTCGAGATATGGACCTCACATTTCATCCAGATGGCAATCCACCAATACGAGACGTACTTATAATTGCAATGGCCGGTACACATCAAATTTGGGCACTGTTTCTTGAAGATACAGTCTGGTGGAAGTGTAAAAAATATATGGCAGGTGATTCTTATCCTCAACTTCTTGATATTTGACTTATCCGGTGGCAATTCTAGTTAGTAAAAAATTGTCCATTATTTTCCAGGAACATGTATAAATATCGCTGGTTCTGGTAGAGAAGAAAATAAAAATAACAGTTACCCCAACTCTGCTGGTTTTGCACAACCGTCGGGACTTGCGTTATGCCAGAAAAATAGGGAACTTTATATTGCAGACAGTGAAAGCTCCAGCATTAGAAGGTTATCTCTAGCTGATGGAAAAGTTACACCTGTTGTGGGTGGAGACAGAAATCCACAGGTAAAGGATTGATTTGAATTCTATTTTATTTTCATGTATATACATAAACTACGATAAGGTTTGTTTTGAGCTTTATTGCTGTATCTGCTCTGATCTGTGCTCTCATTTTAAGTAAGATTAAAAAAATTTACAAGATATTTCGTCAAATCCCAGATACTTCAGCTTTGCAAACAGAAGATCATGATCAAACACATCAAATACCAAGGAGACTGATATGACAACATTCTCCTTATTAATGCTCTTATTATGTGATGAGTGATATTTAACATTGCCGTTGCTGTGCTATACCCCCTAGAAATCCTGACTGTTGCACAGAAAGAATATTATTTTCATGTAAAAAAGAGTTCATTTGGATTTGCACTGCTCGTTTGAGGACTTTTGAAAGTACTGATAACAAGCTTATAGGACGCAAATCTTTCTCAACTCAGTCGAAAGTAGCCAGTCTCTAGACTAGAATTTATAATATGCGTAAAAGAGATTTAGTATTGTGGGCAAGTAGAGTTTGAGCATTCGCAAGGTAAGATCATCATTTCCAGCTACATTTGATTTAATTATAAATACATGGTTAAGAACTGACTCAGGAGACTCCATAACAAAGCTAAACCATTTTATGGTTGGTTATTGTAGAAAGCAATCTTCTCCTGACATACATGGGACTTTTTTAATACGCTTAGAAAGTACTTACAGATCTCATTGACCTTTTGCAAGCTTGTAGGCAGATTTGTGGATGTTCTTAAAGTGGAGTAAATATTCATATTTCTCAAGTGCCTTTATATCACTCAGACCTTCTAGAAATTCAAGATATCCTCGTTTTCTCTTCTGACTGACTCAAATGCAAGATTTCGCAATTCTTGATATGTCTCCCAGTTTTCTGCTGAAGCGTTTTTCTTGTACTTTATCTCTCAAGCCCATTAGTACCTTGAGGGCAGGAGTTTAGTTAATCAGAATAATAGATATATATCACTGCTAACTAAACAAGGTCATGTTTAGCAAAACAACACATGTGGAGCAAAAACTAACACGTCTATAAAACTTGGGATGCAAACAAAAATCAAAAACAAGTCAAATCAAAACACAACACATGAAACATAAACACACGACCCACTCCTATGACTGCTACTATTAAACATTGATTTGTAGTAATAAATAAATTAAAAAATTTGTGGGATTTCTTCAAATAGTTATTTTCCTTCTTGTTTTCTTCTCCGAGCGTTTCCTGATATTTTCTTAATGTAAAGCTTAATAAATTGATTTTTGTTCAAAAGAAAAATATTCAAATAATTTATTATGTCTTTGATTTGTAGGTTTCCTTCCATTTTAAATGTGAAAAAGTCTGTTTGGGGGTTTATTAATTGAATTATCATTGTATCTCATTTTTGTTATTTTCCAGAGACACATCTTTTATATAATATTTTGCCATTTTTTCACAATTATAACAAATTTTAGGAATAAATTATACTCCAAAATAGGACGACAAATCATTTTATAAATATTGACAGCAACCTTCGTTCCTGTTCTTTTAGAAGATGATAATTATGTGGCAGTTGAATTTCAATTTGATATTTTGACATATTGAGAAGATTTAATATTGTTATTGTATAAGTTCATTATATTGCATCCCTATTTCAATAGTGCAATAACATCATAAATGCTAATTTTACAAAAAAGCCAATACAAAAACGATTATAAATGGAATGTTTTCTAGATCATTTAATTCGGTACTTAGGCGTACCAAATTTGCTGCACATATAGTTTGAAGATATCTCTACTGATTAGTAAGGTAACCATACGTTCCGGATTGGCTGGGACAGTCCTGGATTTTTACCTTGCTTTTTGTTCCACATTTCATCAATCCAAAGATGGGTTGAAATGGTCCCTTACTTCAATAATCGTGAACTTCCATTTTCAAATTAACGAAAATTAGCATAGCAACATAGAACGAGGATTTTAAATAGAAATTAATTTCTCAAATCTAGCATAGTCTGATAAATAGATAGGTACAACTTGGTTGTAGGTAGACTCATTTTCTCTCCCTCTTTTGTTTATAACCACCTCTTGGAAATCTTCACTTTCATAGAAGATTTTCACTTTTCACAAGGAAAAGGGTTTGTCCTTCTTATAGTCCACGAGTTTCATATTTGAAGATAAAACTTGTATTCCATTTATGTCTGTCAAAGTTGATGCTGATCTGCTTCTGAAGATTCTTTATAAAAATCTGTGTGAGTTATGGCACTACAGCTTTAATTTGTATAAGATCTCTTGAAGAAATGAGGTTACTGCACAGTTCATGGTGCGTTATATATTTTTTGCAAATATCTCGTTTTCTATGGGTTATACGCTATTTGTATTTATTATCAATATTGTACAAAATTCAATTCTCTATATCTTTTGTATTTAACATTTTTTTATACCTTCAACTGTTTTCGAGATAAAGGGCGTAAAGCGCGCGGTCATAGAATTATCTGAAGTCAAGTGGTATACGCAATCAAAAACTAAATGTATAATTATAATAATTCTTTGTTAACTTTCAGATGAAATTCATTTTTTTGTTACTTATATATTTTTAATTAAGTGTCAATTTATTTAATAACACTTACCTGGCCATGTAGCTGAGAAATTGTTGATGAAAATACTTAAATTGTGGGCTGTACCCACTTTTAAAAAAATTCTTTCATTTACTCATTGTGACATACTCAATGATAGGATAACATAACCAAATCTACTGTATAAGGCGGTTATGGACCTACAAGAAGACTTTGTAGCTAATCTGTGGTATGAAGCGTTGTCATGATGAAGAAAAAAATCATTGGACCGCTTGAGGATCTCCTTATTTACATATTGTTTCACAAACATTCTAATACCCGTTCTTGAAAGCCGTAGTTTAGATGTTCTCCTTTGAATAAGCTGTGATCACAATTGAAAAAAATAATGACTATGACATTGATGACAAAACTAATTTGACACTTGTTGGCTAATTTGTAATTTGCTTTGTACTGACCATTATGAAATTTTAGTTTCTCTACTAAGTTCTCGATTACAAAATCACCTGTTCAACCAAAGATGTTTCATCATTTTCATCTGTTTTAGAGGTCTAAACTCCTTCCGACTGTTTCTTGTCTTTACTAACTCATTTTTACTTCTGAATCACTCATGCCACTGGTAAACAGTCTTCAAAGTGACTTTAGTCTCATC
Source organism: Diorhabda elongata (assembly GCA_026230145.1). Lineage (NCBI taxonomy): Eukaryota > Metazoa > Arthropoda > Insecta > Coleoptera > Chrysomelidae > Diorhabda > Diorhabda elongata. The sequence goes on from CM047926.1 coordinate 42,678,999, forward strand.
ATTGACAGATTTTAGTATTTTCTTAGACTCAGAACTTAATTTTAATGTTGATTCATTAATTACAAGCTAGAACAAATGCAAATTTGAGTAATTGCTGATTCACACCTGTTAAATAAATTTGTTTATGTCGTAAAATTAGTTGATAATACAATATTTTTGTTTTACAGAATCTCTTCGCTTTTGGAGATAAAGATGGCACATTGTTTGATGCTAAATTACAACATGCGCTTGGTGTCTGCATTACTAAGGATGAAAAAACTCTATTCGTAACTGATACTTATAATCATAAATTAAAAAGAGTGGAAGTAACCGAAAACACAGTTTCTACGATAACTGTTCCTGCTGAAGATACTATAGATGGCACTACTAGCACTTTTAAAGAGCCGGCTGGTATATGTATCAGCGTGGATAACAAAAAACTTTACATAACTGACACAAATAATCACCAAATAAAAGTTTTGCATTTAAATAATAAATATAATGTCATTAAAATCGAAAAATTGGAATTGAAATCTCTAGAAGAAAACAAACAAAAGATCAAAAACTCTTCTTATGAAATTATTACAGGTAAACCCGTTAAATTAAATTCGACTGGAGGTAAAATAATTTTGTCTATAAATTTGAATTTGGAAAAGGGTTTAAATCTTACGAATGGAGCTCCACAGAATTGGATGGTTGATTTACCAGATGTTACTTGGTCTTCTGTTCCCAAAAATGGTACAGATCTCACTCACATAGAAACTACAATTAATGTGCCAAATAATATCAATTATAAGGAACAATATGTCGATTTTTTATTTGATTTACTCACTTGTACAACTGATACGTGTTTACCAAAAAGTTTTCTCATCAAGATACCAATAAAGTTTGAGGCAACTAGTAAGAGTAATGTTACAGAAAATATTAACTTGGTCATGAATTCCAGTGACATCAAGGTGCTCTAATATTATGAGAAATAATTAAACAATATTAAGATTTTTAATTAATAATAATTATCCATGGGAAAGGGGTAAAACGATTTTCTGTGTTTATAATATTGAAATTGCTTTATTTTCATTATTTACTGAGTAGCTAAAATCTTTAAAGGATTTATAATACAAAAATATATTTTCAATTTAATTAAATCATTCAAAAATAAGTTATAATTATATGAAAAGCTTTAAAAAAGAATCGAATTTTCAAGCTATTTACAGAAATAGTTGAAACTCAGTAGGATTGTCATTAACCGATATAATAAATTCCTTATAGTTGAAGTTAAGTTGAATGCTATATATGGTCGGTAATGCTGTATGAAGTAAAGACGAGGACTCTAAAGCTTAGGGCGATGAACCAACTGGAGACATTCGAAATGTGGCTTCTTCACAGGAGAATGCTTTGTATTTTATGACCACAATATGTTACAAACAAGAATGTACTACAAAGAAAAAACGTCAACAGATATCATATCGTTGTCATAAATATCGTCTATTACAGCTATTACTCAAGTGTGTGGAGTTGGAAGAAAGCAACAGTCGTCACTCGGGCGGATTTTGTCTCCCCTGTGGTACGCATGCTTTTAATGGATGAGTGTCTGAAGTCCTTTCATTAATTTTTGTTCTGAACCCTCTAACGCTTAACGGTTTGAAGTATGTCATTTGAAGACATTTTTTGATTTTATAAAATAGGCCTTTGTTGCAAATCTAGTTGAATGTGTGGCTAACGTCTAAAAACACTGATGTGTAGTATTTTTCTATAGTGCTTGATTTATTGTATTGTGTGGTTTATCATTGGTACTTGTTGTATAGTTAAATGTTACTTTCTAAATCCAAACTGGTGTAGTGGTATCCATTCCTCAGTGTTTGGGTCTGGCGTTGCTGAGAATATGATAATCAGTTTTTGTTCTTTATCATCAACTGATAAAATGTCTTTTTTATTCCTTCACTTTTATCTTATTTTTGACATATCACAATTGATAACAGCGATCGAAAAACACATCCGTACTTAACGAAAATCAAATTCATTTGTAGGATGTCGAAAAAGAGTTTCAAAGTATACTAAATATTTTCTTACGATTGAGAAATGGAATACATGCGACAAATAATTTTGTAATAGAAATTATTGCAAAAGTACTTTCACTTAGATGCTCTCTAGAATTCTACTAAATAGAGAGAATGAAAAAATGTAATTAAGCTGATGATTCCCTATATTAGTTATTAATTTGAAGTGTACATTTTACGACCAAATGGGCCCATCCTGCAGTTAATGACACTTTATAAGAATTTCTTCGAAAGAAAAATTCTCTAAAATCTACTACATCAATTACTCCTTGTTGCTGTTAAAAAAAAAGCAGCCAATTTCATTGAAAATATTTTTCATATAAAATAAAATTACCTTAATTACTTTCTGATGCAGAATGTTTTACGGAGTTAATTTTTTTATTTACTATGAATTTACATCTAATTTCTATTCTCAGCTACCATTTTTTATTGTTGCTAGAAACACCACAATATGTATATTATATAGATATATATGGAATTGATTTAATGCAGTATCTTATTTCGACAACTTCATATAACCTTTCGATGACCTACACGAATTAATATGTTTTCTCTATTTAATAGAGTAACATATTGAGTAAGTCGTCGAAAAAGTATAATCTGAAAGACGTACGGAAGCTGGAATTTACTTTTTTTACTTGAATTCCGGAGTTACACATTACAAGTATCTCTATTTCATAGGCTTTGAGGTTTTTCATCAGATCACATTTTTTTCCCTCAAATATTTTCATCTTCAATTAATTGTATTATTTATCTGAATGTTTTATAATTTATACATGGAGCTTCTGATTTACAAGACAAAAATTATATTTGTGATAACATTGAGTCTAAGTTTGCTCCCTAATGAAATACATACATTATATGAAACTGAAAAGAATGTATAGATTTTTGTTAATGAATGAGAAATGAAAATATTTAATTGAAAATCGCTAGAATTTTTCATGGTTATTTGTGCCGTTATAGGTTTAATAAAAACATTGAGCAGTTGAAGCATTATGGCAGCCTATTTAAATCTTTGAAAATTTTCAAATTCTCAATAATTATGTTCTCTATAAATAAATATTGATCAAATATTTTTTTTCCAAACCATGCAAGTACCCTATTCAGTGAGGGCTAACAAGATTTGACTCGTAGATGTTACCACATGCTCCATATGAATTAAATACTGAACTTTGTAGTTATATCAAAGGAGGACCATAGTCATTCAGTTAAATAAAAATATCTCGAAAACAGTAAATATTATAGGGATCAAAGAAGTAAACGTTTTCCCTTAAAAAAATGTAGGTGATTCCAATGCTACGATGTAAGTCACATCCTTTCACATTAACAAAAATCTACATAATTTTATTTAAAATCATCTTGTATTTCACTATACTTAAACTTATTGTGTCATTAATGAAAATATTTCTTTCTTTTAATGTGTGGTTACAATTTGTGTCATTACTTCTACACACTGTATATGTCTACAGGGTATTGTTGTAAGGTGTATGTTAAATGATTTTAGAGGTGTATAGGCCAGGAACCAGCGGTAGAAAACGTCAAAACTGTGGAATTTTGTTAATCAACGTCGATTTATATGAAAATTTGAATTCCAGCTCCACTTACTCCCTTATTTAAAATTTATTAGCCGAAGGGTGCTCATTTTTTAAGAGCGAAAACTACTCTTTTTCGTAAAAAAAATAAAAATCTTCATTTTTAGCATGCAATTGAGTAAAATACAGTTTCAATGAATTATTCTTGGATCTGTTGATGTTTTAAAACAAGTTTGTGATTAATCGGAATCATGCAACTCCTCCAGAGACTATCCTCTGAGAGTAGTACCATTCAAACCTTTTTTTATAATCTCAATTTTCGCGAAAATTTGAATTCAAGCTCTACGCATCCTTTTCTATGAAGGAATTTTTATATTTTGGGGGATGTAAATTACCCCTTATTGCAAAAAAAAATTAAAATCTCAGATGTTATTGTCATTCTCAAACATGTTTTTAATCAATCAGATTCACTCAACCCCTTCAAATCATCCCCTAATAAAAAGTTAAAAAATTCTTTTATTATTAAAAAGTGTATTTATATTGAATTGAGAATATTTCATCAGTATTTTCAAGAAGTGTTGCTTTTCAAATATTTAAACCCACCTTCAATGACCAAAAATTTGAAAATTGCAATTAAAATATCTTAACATAAGCAATAAAAAAATGAAAATATTCTTAAAAACAATAAAAAGTTTTATTTGGAAAAAAATATAAAAAACAATTTTGCATATATTATATTTCATCATCACTAATATTTTTTTGCTCGAATCTCTTTGTCTTTTTTTATTAGCTACACTTTTGTTCCTAATGATTTTGCTGATAAAATGAGAACTTTTCAAGTTATTCATGAAAAACGGTGGAAAATATATATTTTTTTTTAATGAAAAATGAGCAGTTTTAATCATTAATAACACTCGAAAAGTATTATCTTTAGAAAAAACTTTGTAGACCAAAAGTTGCTTGAAATTATTGGTGGCTTTCATCTCCAGGGCAAAAGCACCCTTCGGTACAGGGTAGATTTTGAAGAAGGTTATTAATACTACCTTCATACCAATTTTCAAGAAAATCGACCTTGATCATCAAAATTCCACCAGAAATCCGCTGATACTTGGTCTAATAGGCATTTGTATTTATGAAATCTGTGATAGTTGGTAATTTGGATATACCGTAGATCAACGCCACAAATATTTGCGATAGTATAAGGGAACATACTCTTAAACTTTTTCTTTTAAAACAATATTTTAAAAAATATAGAAATATAGGGTATTTGACAAATTTTGAGAAAATTATAATAATATTTTTATATTATCATAACAATCAAAATTAAGCTTTTAAATTTTCGTTCTTTATCAATATTGCAGAGTACTGACTTTAGTATATAGTAAGCTTGTAAACAGTTAACAGCATTCTTTAGTGTTTATTTGCCATGCTGTTATAAATTTTTTTTAAAGTAGGGTATAGTGCTTCGGTGTACTAAACTTAATTGAAAAATGAAGAAATGAAAACGGTGATTACAACTAGCCAGAACAGAAATTCACATTAAATATTTTGTGTTCAAAATTTGTGAAAATAAGCATTTAAAGTGTTTACCAAATATGTTTCATTTGTGCATTTGTTTTATATAAATTCACTTATTTTAGTTGAATTATTAGTCGTCCAATGATTTGGAAAATCATATGCTATACCATTTAATTCATTTTTATCATGAATAATATGGTGTAAGACAAAAATGAAAATTGATTTAACAATTCATAGTAAAGTAGGACAGTGCATAGTAATTTAACTAATATGAATGTTTGAATTAATTAGTGTTGAAAGTTATGGATAGGTAATCGTGATTATTAGGTTTTATATCTATAAATGAAATACACAGTGTTTAACATTCATATATTAAGTCTTTATTTAAAAGACTACGTTTTCGAGAAGCGTCCTCACGCTTGAAAGAGTCGGTTTGTACTGACTAAAAACTAATAATAAAATATTTACAATGAGGTGTAAGCCTCTCCTTAAGAATCGTAAAATTACAGATGTTTTACTAAAATATATGCATTACTCTGAAAAATAAAAGAGTCCTTTGTGTGTCCCATGTGTCCGGGATCATAAAACAGAGGTAGGACTTACTTTTCCTTTTCTAAAATATCTTTCAACTAAATGTTAAGTTTCCTTAAACATAAAATCTAAGCATAATGTTAAAATACTAAAATAAAAAAATAATTTGTAAAATAGGATTCAATTTTGCTCAGAGAAATTCAACAATTAGGTATCAAACTAAATTTTAGAAATTCACATTCACTCGGAGGCTTTAGGCCCATTCTGATGCCCTTGCTGACTTTTTAGTCAGCACCATTTCACTCCCCTTCCCTATCTCTTCCGTTGCCAGGTCCTTGCCCCCATCCCAAGTTTGCAATGAAGTCATTCGGGTCCTTAACACCCAGCTCCCCTGCTTCTTCCAGATATTCCAATGTTTCACTCCCCATGCAGGCTGTGCAGTGAATAATATATATAATTTCAATATTGCACATCATAATTTTATTAAAATAATGAAATTAAAACTCAATTAACGTAAATAAAAGAAAAAATAACCCATCAACTAAATAATATAAATTTCTTTAATTTTTTATATCTTTTGATTTGTTCATGTTTCTAAATGTTCTCGATTTTAGGTGTCTTTTGTTTCAAAATTAGTTTTTCTAATAATTTTTAAAAGATATATAAAAATTGAAGTTTCGACTAATTTTGAGTATTAAATATTTTGATAAAGACTTGCCGACTTACCTCATTTTATAAATTTATTATTTTTATAGATACTTTTAAAAATATGCGAGAAAATATTCACTAAAAGGCAATCGAATCATTATAAATTGGACGGAATTATACGCCGTTATTTAGACAGATGCACTTAATTGTAGTCCTACTTGGAACTTAGAAAAAAATCATTATTATACCTCGTTAACTTGCTACAACTGAATATTAAATTACAAAACGTATATAGACGAGTAAAATGTACCTACCTGTAGGGCGTTTGGTTTAAACAGGGTACCAAAGCTGTTCACCACTTTTCAAATAATTCTGCTGTCATATAGCAGATATTAATAAAACATTAGGCACGAAATTGTCCTACGTATAAAATCTTGAGTTGCTTTTCGGTTCTTCTTGTTATGATTGCATTATCAGATTGCTAATATTAATATTGATTGTTCCTCGCATAACTGTCTTCTGCAATTGATATTAGAAGAACTATACTTATTGAGCAGCCCAGAAATTATTGGCTGCAATGATGCTTGCCATCATGATTGTGTCCAACATTGGGAAGTTAGAACTATGCGCTTTCTATTGCAAATGTTTTTAATTTAAAATAAACATAAACAAAAGAAAATTCATCTGTGAACCACAACAAAATCAAATTAATTGTGCGCTGATAATTAAAACAAAATGAATTAAATATAGCGTTATTCGGACCGCATAGAGTTTTCCCTATATACTGATGTCACTCGCACCCTTTGTTTGTTAGGAAGTTGAGACTTTCAGCAAAAATGAATATAAATTTATTTTATACCACTGTCAAATACCCTAATATTCTATTCGATTTTCGTATTTGCCGGTATACATGTATTGAATCTTGAAAATCAGCTAGATTATACTAGATATTAAGAAATGCATCTATTATTTTTTATATAGGGGAAGGGTGTACAAAATGACACACATTTTATAAAACTAGAAAAATTTAATCAAAAAATTGCATTTTTCAAACGAATATTAAACAAAACATATAATAACCCTTTCGCAACATCTTAGTCTTTACCTCGATAAAATAAAACACAAATTTTTAGTAAAAAAAAAAATCAAAATGAACAAGAAAAATTCATTTTACCCCACCTGGAGGGCAAAATGACACATCAATATTTTTTTAATATATTTTTAGTCTGTACAAAGTTCACAAACAAAACTTTTTGTTTTTTTGTCTACCCCGGCACAGTCGGCATGTGCCCACTTTTGACAGGAACAGCAACGTAGCCACAGTTCACCTTGTTTGGAAAATTTATACACTTCTGTGCAATAAATGCAAGCACAATCGTCTTCATCTTCGTCGGCAGAAAAAGCCTCTTTTTCTGTATCTGACTCGTCAGGCTCTGCAAGGACTTTTCTTGATACCACCCTTTTTCTTTTTTCTCGAATTATCAGTTTTGGTTTGCTTTTTTCTTTGGCCTCTTCCAAATTTGGGGTAGAGTTTAAGACAGAAGTTCCCTGACGTTTCCTTGGCTTTCGCTTTCCCTGGCCTGAAACGAATGATCCGATCGGAACTGGACTTAAATCAGCCGGTGTAATCAAAATTGAAACCCCACGTGTTGAATTTTGCAAGTTTTCCTGAGTGGCTGTAGGAATGATGAGGGGAGGTTTTATGGCGGAAGTATTTTTTGAACTAGGTCCGGGTTGACCATTATCATCAGTCAGAACATTAGCAGCTTTTTGGACGGGAGGATCTATGGCGGAAGCATTTTCTGAACTAGGTCCAGGTTGAGCATTATTATCGGTAAGGCCATTTGTAGCCTGTTGGACAGAACCATCGACTACAATATTTGTAGTTTCAGATGCTTGAAACATATAGTAAGGGAACACATCAGGGTTTATTGGGTAGATGCCTGTTTTAGCAAATCCATGAGTGGCATTCTGGACTGTAGCCGCTTTTCCATACGCTTCATTTAGCAGACCACCAATTTGAAACTGTGTCACAACTCGTCTAGGATGAGCTTTGAGCCATCTGGTTATTGCTTGGTCTTGAGTGGCCCAAAAAATGCCACATCGAGAGGTTGCATTCGATGTGTGCAATGAGATGGCAGACACAAAAGCACAATGCCATTTTCTTTGGCGTACACAAGGGCATCGAGATATTTATGACTTGCATGTCCATCCACGATTAACAAAACCTTTTCAGTGGGAGATGCCTTGACATATTTTTGGAAATGTTGCAGCCACTGTAAAAACACTGGGCCAGTCATCCAGCCGGACTGCTGAGCAATGCATAAAGTTCCTGCAGGTGCATGGTCAGCCAATTCTTTTTTCATATTTTTCCGGGGAAAAATTAGGGCAGGCGGAATAAAGTTTCCAGCGGTGCACATGCAGCAAACAACTGTTACATAAGAACCTCTTTCAGCGCTGGTGATTGCTCCTACTTGCTTCCGACCGGCTGTAGCAAATATTTTCTGCGGGCGCTGCACTGTAGATAGAGCAGATTCATCTGCATTGTATATCCTCATGGGGTCGATACTTTCTTTTTGCATGATCTGGTCGAAGACCTTAAAAAACTGAGCCACTTGAGGCTTATTAAATGCCTGCGCTCTCGCTGCGGGTGTAGCTTCGGGTTTACGCAGTGTTATATCTCGATTTCTTTTCCGAAATCCTCTTAATCAGTCTTTTCCTGCAGCCTTTTTCTGAATATTAAACTGGTGCTCAAACCCATTTTTTACTGCTAAATTGTAGGCTAACTCCAGTACGTCTTGTCTTGTGAGTCCAAAGAACCTTGATTCTAGCAGTTTTAAATGCTCCACCAACTGCCGTTCTACTTCTACAGGAAATGTGGTTTTAAACCTGCCCAGTCGTTTTTCGCCTTTTTTTAAAGTCTTATTTTTTTGCAAGGCATGTCTCCTTAGAGTTGCTTGAGGTATGTGGTAAGTTTTTGATGCCTTGAGCCACCCCATTTCACCATTATTAACAGCTTCTATTGCCTTTAACATAGAAGCAGGATCCCATGATTGCCTACTAGATTTTCTTACGTAATTTCTTGGCATTATCTATAAGAAAATGCATATTTTAATGCGTTTATTATGATGGGGCAAAATGACATAGTATGTCAATTTGCCCTCCCACATTCTATGTCATTTTACCCCATATGAACCTTATGTAAACAAATGCAATTTTTGCCAAAACAAGAACCCGCTTAACAAATCTGAATAATTCAATTCTAAAAGCAACAATCACATAACTCAACATAAACATTCCAACTCAACAGTTTATCGCATTAAAAAGTTATAGCAGTTTTTAATGTTTCACGACAAAAAATTTTGGCGGTTAATAATCGGACGTGCACTTACCTGCTACCCATTCCGCAATAGCATATTCGTTTCCGAGCGCTTCCGAACGAAAATTTGTGTGTATTCGAGCGCTGTGTCATTTTACCCCACTATGTCATTTTGTACACCCTTCCCTTACCAATATAATATAAACAGAGATGTACAAAACACCCTCCACAAAGTATCTGGAATACAAAATGTAAGATATTTTTAAATTAAGTATACCACATACAAAATACTTTCGAGAATAGTATCAGAAATACTAGATACCGTCAACCGGGGTGAAGTTGGACAATTTTTAGCGTTTTTGGCAAATAACTTTTTTATCGTAACTTCCAAAATTTTGAAAAAAATCAGTAAGAAAGTTCCATAATTACCCAACGCAAATGTCACATTAAATATTTGATGGTATTAATCAGTTTTTATTTTTTAAATTTTGTCCAACTTCAACCGCATTTTGGGGCGGGATTGGACAAGCCTTGGCTTAAACGTCAATTTTCTACCTTCTAATGATGGAGTTGGACACAGGACATATTTTTAAAAAGGTTTTTGATTAGATTTGCAATTATTCAGTACAAATAATAATATCCAACGGTGATAAATGAACAAATGTTTTATTAATAAAAAAATTATTCAAAAAATTAAAACAAAATTAAAAAACGTAACAATACAGTAGAACTCCAATTATTCGAATTAATGGGGAGCGGGACCCATTCGGATAATCAAATATTCGGATAATCGGAGTTTTTTTTTTAAAAATTGCCATTGGAGAGAAAAAAAGCTACGTTTTGAAATTGCACTATTTTTTTATTGAATTAAATGAAAGAAACATGATATTTTCACATGTTTCAAATATAAATAAAATGTACTTATGTACAAGTTTAGAAATAAAAATCATTGTTTTTCAAACATCTCCGTCAATGTAAGCTGACGGTGAGCAGTTGCAAGTGGTCACTCTCGGGCTGACGCTCCATCCACTTCAAAGCAGTCTCGAGGCCGGCAAATGCTTCACTAGCTGATGGTCCAGCGTCTACTTCGACATCAGCAGAAAGTTCTTCTTCCACTTCCACTTCAACATCTTCTCTCACACTTTCAACAATTTCATCGTCATTGAGAATTTGAAAACCAGGGTCAGACGTGTCACAAGCCATCCACTCTCCTACATCTTCAGCACTTCCTTCTGTACAACCAGGAATTTTTACAATCATTTTTCTTATTTCCTCTAGTGGCAACGCATCTGCATCATCTTCATCCTCTCCATTTTCTTGTTTCTCATTTTCTTCAGATTCTTTTTTTTTTGTTCTTCTCAGACGGTAGGCCTTTCAGTTTATTCCACGCACGTCTTAGCGTCACTTAGACTTTTTTTGGACAATTTTTTTTCTGAAAGTGATTCGGATAATTGGAGTTCTACTGTACTTCTGAAAATAACAGTACAAAAATAAAAATCACTGCTATCATAATCTAATGCTTCAGTAAATTGAATGCGTTCTCTTCTTCGTAAATCAATGGGTTTTTTCAGAATATAGAAAATTTCTTCTTGTGTAACCTCGGCAGAGTCTCCGACATTGGGGTATACAAAAAAATTACCCATTTTCTCCGAATATTTTTTTCTTAGGAATGTCACGAAATATGTGTTTTCTTCAACGTTAATGATCTTGCCCACAAAATTGAGATGTCTTTTTTGTCCGACGAACCGCACAAGAACGTATTGCCCTATACTGAAACGTGTTGTGGGACTAGGAATGGAAGGTTCAGTAAGCGTATTTGGTTGTATATCACAATCGTTTTCGTTATCAGTCTCGTCGTTGCTACTTTCATTAATACTTGCATCTTCTGAAGAATTTTCTTTTTCAATCCGGTTCAGTTCTCCTGATTCTATTTCATCTTCTCCGTCACTGTCTCCAGGTAAAGTTACACTTCATCCTGGCAATATATTTAGTCTTTTACCTCTTGGTTTTCTGGTTTTGTTTGTTGGAGGTGTTAGATTTTCTTTTATTAAATCGACAAAACTTTGAGACCAAGCATCAGTGTCATTACCAGTGTCACTTTTGTAGTCGGGGAGTTTTTTTAACACCCTCTCTCTATCCAGTGGATATATTCCAGCCGATGCGAATCCCGCTGTAATATTGTCCTTTGACCGTAAGCCCAGTTTTTCGAAAGTCTCGTGTAATAAACGCGGAAAATCGCTTTTTTTGAAAAACTCCTCTATTGGATGATTTCCAACGTCGTAAAACAGCTCTCCACTCGCCTTTTATTGGTCTGAAGAACGCAACATCAAGTGGCTGGCACAGGTGAGTTGAATTCGGTGGTAATAATATAAAATGAATATCATTTTCTCTGCACTTTTTTATGACATATGACTAGACAGGTTGTCACCGATTAAAACTTTTTCGCCTTCAAATTTTGGCAAATACGACAAAGCTACTTTTAGGAACCAGTCTTCAAAACAAAACTGGTCGAACCAGCCACTTTTGCTGCGATTGTACACTATGTAGGGTACAAATGCTGAGCTTTGTAAACAATATATGGCGGAAGAATTTTCCCGGAAGCAGATCCAGCTACCATAACAGACACACTGGTTTTGGAACTATCCATTACAATGTCACAGTGTTTACTTCCTCTTTTTGTGACAACCCTGATCTTTCCGGGGTCGTCTGAAAAATTTGTCTCGTCGTAGTTAACATTTTCCAGGGCTACTTGCAGTTCATCAAAGTATGCATTAACGACTTCTGACGTCACTTCGGCTCGAGCTCTTTTGATATTACTGGCCAATCTCACACTAAATTCAGCATGCCGTTGTAAAAAAAGTTTGACCCATTCCACTCCAGGTAGATTATTTTTAAAAATAGAAACAGTTGTTCCTTGTCTATCTAAATAATGCTTCACTAGTTTTCTTATGTCAATAATTTGTAATGGAAAATTCCATTTTGCTGCTGTTGAAATCCCGTCGGCTAATGTGTTCTCCTGTTCTTCACTTAAATCTGTTCGCCCACCATATCGTCGAGTGCATTTAATGCCTTTAACATGATTATATAACGTAGATTTTGGAACGCTAAACATTTCGGCGGCCGCCCTTTTTTTTTACAGCTTCCACAGCCTTAACCATCGATTCAGGTTTATAATTTTGGTAAGGCTTTGTTCCAAGCGGTCTTTTATACTTGCGCACCATTGTCCAACTTCGCCCTATAAGAGTTACATTTTTCCATAGTACGGCCCTGTTTCTCAATCAACGTTAAAAATGTGACCTTCAACACTCATTGTTGGTTAAATACATATCAAAGACTTTGCTGATAAAATTTCATGCATGAACTATTATAGAATAATTTTCCCCAGCAGTTTTAAAACAAGTGTTTTAAAATTGACAAATTTTATAACAATATTTCAGAATTTTTTTTTCATAACTTACCAATTGAGAGTGTGAGTGAATTTCACACCCAGATAGACGGCTTCTCTGTGGATTTCGAGCCCCTCTCCCCAAAGTCTCAAGTGAAGGTTTTGAGGTTGATGTTTGCGCACGGATTGGGGATGTATGAAGGCGATGGATTGAGAATTGAGAGTAACCCTCCATTTTCTGCACCAATTCGAAAATTGATTCAGAATATTTTGGGATTTGATATTGAGGGAGCGCATGTTTTGGGCGTAGGCGATGAGTGCGGTGTCATCCGCGTACATTTGGATCTTTACTATTGGGTCAAGTCGGACTGGAGTGTCATACGTATAGATTATATAGAGTAGTGGGGACAGAATTGAGCCTTGTGGAACGCCAGTAAGTGGGGTGAAAGATTCGGAAAGGCAATGACCAACTTTGACTTCGATGGAGCGGTTGGTGAGATATGAATATATCAATTTTATAGTAGGAGGAGGCATGCGGATAATCAGAAGCTCCCTAATAAGTCCGGCATGCCAGACCTGATCGAAAGCTTTCAGAACATCCATGAAAATGGCGGAGGAACACTGGTGTTGGTTCATCGCTTTGGTCAAGATGGTTTGAAGATTGGTGATGGCGTTTTGGGTGGAGTGTTTGGGCCTGAATCCGAATTGGAGTTTTGGAATAATATTAAGCTCTGTACAGAAGTCCCAGATCCTGTCTTTAATCAAACGTTCAAAGACTTTACCCAAGACGCTGATGAGCGAAATAGGGCGGTAAGATTCAGGATTGGAAGGGTCTTTGCCGGGTTTGGGAATGAGAACTGTGTTCGGATTGCCAACATTGAGAAAAGTAAAAAAATGCGAGGCAGGCGTCAAATAGACCGCAGATCTTAGGGAGAGCTGTCTCAGGCAGGTTTTTTAATGCCTGTCTTGAGATTCCGTCCCGCCCGGGAGCGGAGCTCTTCCCAGATCGGCAAGCCGATCTAACAACATCCACGGTAAATAGTGCGAGAAGTGGAATCTTCTCATTTAGTTGGGTAATCCAGGGGGCTCCGGGTTATGTTTTGGGTGAAGAAGTGGATTTCATCAAGTCCCTTGAGAAATGGGGGTTGTTAGTTGGAGTAAAGACAGTTTGTAAGTTGTTTTTGAAGACAGTAGCTTTGACTTCGAGTGAGAAATACTTTTGTCCTTGCACTTCAAGGTGTGATTCTACATACTTTCGTTGGCCAGTTAGTCTGTAGAATTGTTGCCAAAACGCACGACCCCGTCTATAGTCCAAGTCGGCCACTTTCTCCGCTTTTCAGCATTGATTTCCACCCTGACTTGGGCGTTGAGACGATTCCATTGCGTTTTGACTGCTGGGTCTCTAGTTCTAACATACAGCCTGTATAACTGGCTTTTATGACGAATTTTGGATCGGATATTTTGTGAGATTGATATATAGTTGGTGTGAACGGTGGTAAGAGGGACGGCGATCTCTTGCGCATCGATAATGAGGGATTGGAAATCCTCCGCGTCTAGTTCTTCGGTAGTCCGAAGAATAGTGGGTTGGGGTAGTTTGGTGAAGCTAGTTGGAGGGGGTTTTATTGGGTTAAAAAAAGATGTGTTGACCAATAAAGGAACGTGATCTGAGGTGATTGGGTCGCCTATAGAGCATTCGTCCTCGATAAGGGTAATTAATCTGTCGGTGCAGATTATGTGGTCGACGATGGAAGAGCCCAGGTGACTCACGAGTGTTGGATTTCTGTTTTTAATCCGAGAAAGGGGAAGAGAAATTAGAGAGTCGGCGAGAAGTCTGCCGGCTAGGTTGGTTGTGGTATCACCAAAAAGGGTATTCTTGGAGTTGAGGTCTAGGAAGAGTGGATGCATATTCGAGGAGGTCGAGAGAAAGTGATTGTTGTGGGTGTTTGTAGTAAGAGATGAAAGTGATAGTCTCGTTATTCAACGAGATATCGATGGCTACGCAATCCAGGTTCTGTTGAGACAGAAATAGGGGTAGGGAATGGGGTGTCGAGGGGAGTCCGTTACGGACGAGAAGTCCGTTGCCGTGACAGTAGGAGTTTCTGTCCAAGTGGAAAGTGGTATAGCCAGTGAAACTTGGAGGTAATTTGGAAAGGGCGTCGGTTATAGATAAAATTTGGATATTGTGAGAACTTAATAAGTGCTTCAGTAGATGTCGTTTTCTGGCTAAACCTTGGCCCTATTGTAAAGTCCATGGAACTTTATTTTTCAGTGGGAAGTGTTTGGTTTTTCTGGTTTGTGACCAGAAGCACCACAGGTTGGACAAATGGGTTTGGTATTGCAGGTGTCTGCGGAGTGGCCGGTAGAGGAACAACGGATGCAATATTTGGCGACTGCGGGTATGGTGTTTGAATTTGAGGCTTCGCAGTAGTGAACTCTCCGTCGTTATAAGATTGGTCTACATTCTTGCAGACCAGAGAGAAGGTAGTTTTTCTGGTTTTAGTAGTTGGGGGTCTTTGGACTCGTTGTGGAGAGTTTATGGGGATAACGACGATTTTCTCGTCGCCAATGGCGTAACGGATTTTCCTTACCAACGTTTCGTGATGAAACGTGGAAGGAATTTTGAGGAGGGCGATTCCATTGGGGTTAGCTTTGAGAAAGCGCATTTGTCCCCTCGATAGCTCTTGCGTATTGAGGAGATTGTAGAGCTCTCTCTGTGAGGTATATTTTTTTGGGAGATTTCTCAAGTTGAGGGTTTGGAGGTGTGAGATTGAGATTGTTGTTGGGTGATGGCTCGGGATTGTTGGTGGGATCTGGGTTTGAGTTGGTGTTTGGGGTTTAATGGAATTTTGGGTAATTTGTTTAGGCTTTTGGATATTGGGATTGATTTTGAAATTAGGGGGGGAATATTTGTTTTGGGGATAGCGCCTAGTCGGGTATAATCAACCTGCTGGGATTTAGAGTTGGCTGATTTCTGCGAGACCCTAGATGCATAAGAATCCGCAGATGGTGTTGGTGATGAGCTCCTGCTATTCTCAAGAGATTTACGTTGGAGATTATGTTTATATTTCACGGCATTACGAACTTTGTTAAGTTCTTGTGGACTGTACTGCGAGAGGTCTGTGACTATTTCTGAGAAGGTTTTCTCCTCAGGAAGAGAATTTGGAGTGGTGGGAATTCGTCGACGGTGGATACGGGTTTGTATAGGGGAACGGGCTACTCGGGGCATTTTCAAAGGGGAATAGGTTAAATGAGAGAGATCGAGAGAGTCGAGATCAAGTGAGATGGTCGGAATAAGGATTTCGAAAATTGAATTCCTTTGTTAGAGTTTCCTCCCCGGTTAAAGAATTCCTGACACTTTTGATTGCCTGTTAGTGTTTTATGAAAATTAAAATAATATTCACCTGAAACTGGCTGATTCTAGGACTCACGTTGGTTCTTGTAACACTTGCCCCCGAAAGGGTTTATTTCATTATAAAAAAAGCCCCGAAAGGGGCATTTTTGCAACGGTACACACTAATATGACGACTTTCTTTGTCAGCGAGAGTTTGAATCGCAGTAGGCGACCCTGCGTTTACCGGTGTGTTTTCTAATGAAACAGTGACCGATTATACAGTAGTCCTTGAATCCGTACGTGCGACCATCTCGTAGCGCTCTAAGAAAGCAACTGTGGATACTTGAGGCTATGCTATTTTTGTATATATCTTTGTTCGACCAATGAGAAGTATATTTCCCATTCGCACTAATCCCCTCCATATAAAAAGGTCGGCTACATCTCGGGCATCATGACGAGCAAAGCCGAAAATTTAACTTTCGGTTATTAGACGCACTGTATTTTTTAAATCACTTGATTCCGCGGCTCAGGGAATGGTTTCCGAATGGAGAACCATTCACTTTCATGCAAGATGGAGCTCCCTGCCACACTGCTCGATCTGTCAAAGCTTTTTTGGCAGAAGAAAATATCCCTCTGTTTGATTGGCCGGGTAATAGTCCCGATATGAAGAGAAGTAGCTAAGGATGTGACTACCAACAAAATCCAGCTTTTAGACAAGATTATTCATGTGTGGAATCATCATCCTCAAATACAGAAGACGACAGTACAGTCTTGCATTGATAGCATGCCGCGCAGAATTAGAGCTTTGATAGCGGCTAAAGGTGGCTCAACTTTTACTTACATTATTTTCACTTTTATGTAAAATTTGATTTTCTAAATTAATGTTGTTATATTTATGTTGAATTAATTGGTCATTTATTAGATAATATAAAAATAAAAAACAATGCAATTTAAAACTATAAAACGGTACAATATCACTCGGCAATTAATATAATAAAGTTAATCTTGCAGAGCTTCTAATAATTTGGCCAGGGACTATAATATAGGGCCATGGCAGTCATATATGTGTGACATAAAAAATAGTGTTTTTCCGGGAATTTTGGCAAAATTTTCTGTGATACATTAAGTTTCCTTGATACATTTTTAACTAAATTATCTAATAAAGTTACCATGGTCCATGTGAAAATTTTTCTGATATTATCGTCGCGATTAACGTGTTAATGACCTTCGTCAATAACTTTTTCTTCCTTGGCGCATAATTACCATTATTATGACTTTCACGAGAGTGGAGTGGAGATTTGGAGACGAAGAAGTAGCACATCGAAAATTAGTGACATTTTGATATTTCAAATGTCTGGAACTAATTAGACTCGTTCGCTTCCTAATTTTAAGACCATTTCCAATTTTCATTGTAGTACTATCGTCAATAGAAGTGTGTGTTGACCCTTTTACATACCTGCTCCAGCTACTATCTTTTGTGTATTTATATTTAATTGTAATATTGATTCTTCTCTCTTATTGTCCAAGAGTCCCCAGCAAAATTTCCTCAACAGAGTAAAATATTTGTTATTACTTACCATTGCCAATAAGAAAATGTCCCCCTAACTGGTCTAGCTTTGTTACATTTATAATTATAGCCCCCCTATGATACATTTTCCGAACCACAACTTCCCCGTTAAAGTAACAACTTAAAACTTCAATTAAAAATTTATTTTTAAGTGTATAAAAAAATATGAATAAGTGCTTAATAAATCCTGTCCTTTTTTTCGATTTTTTATAGTGCGTTTTTTTTATTCATAATTGTTTGTAATATCTGATACGAAGCGTTTTACTTCCCCAAATCTCAGGATATGCTTTATATGAACTATTACATTTAAAGATGTCATCATTCTAAACATTATTGTCCTTGCAAGTATGTAATTTCGTATGGTGTTGTGGGTTGAAGACTCAAAACCGTTCAAACCTGGCCACTCATGTTACTGGGGCGTCGTTCGACAAGATCGTACAATTTGGTTGACGAGGGCACACGTGACACTGCGCCGCATACTTTGGGTCATGTCGGATCAAAATTATTTAATTTTATTAGCGTCTCTCGCTCTATACTTAACTAAAATTAAAAGGAACCGCAGATTTTGTTGTAAAGAAAGGCTGAAGAAAAGGTATTCACTGAGTTATTAGCTGTTTTTATCGTTCGTTTTTGGCACAAAGACGGCGTTGTGATATTTGAAGAAGTAGCTCTTGAGATTTATGTGAATCTTCTTCGGTTTCTAAGGTTCTTGGAGATAAAACGTCGTCTACTTTGCTGCTTTCTAGCTCCATTATCCAACAAATGCATACACTATGTTGCAGATAAACATAATTTTTTTCTAAAATATTTCTCCAACAACAGAAGAGGATTGCAAACTCGTTTAAAGAAATGTGGAACTTTCTCCACTGTCTAGGTGCTATAGACGGAAAACACGTTCGAATTACTCCACCACCTCAGTCAGATTCTTACTATTATAATTATAAAGGATTCCTTAGTTTGGCCATAGCAAATGCCAATTACGAAATCTTTTATTGTCACTTTGGAATTAACGGAAAAATTTCGGATGGAGATGTATTAAAAGCTACTAAATTTTATGAAAACTTGTTGTCTAGAAGATAAAATATAAGTACGTAAGCCAGAATAAATAGAACACAGCGACCCAACTATACTCTGTGTTTTTATTAGAGATGACGCTTTTTCATTAAGAGAAAATTTACTGAAACCATTTCTTCAAAAACATTTGAGCAAAAAAAAAGTGTCAAGAGCGCGTCGTACAATTGAAAATGTTTTAGGAATTTTGGCAGACAGATTTGGAATATTTCATAAAGACCTTAATATTAATCCGAATTGCGTTCTACATACCTATTTGCCAACGAAAAGTCCGAAGGGATATAGCCCTTAACAACATTTTGATAATGAGGATCAAGAAACTGGAACACTCACATTAGGTCTTCGCTTTAGCTCAGAGGATTTAATTGACTTTCAAAGGTCTTCAAATGTCAAATATTATTCACAGGTTGCAAAAATAACAAGAGAAAATGTTATGTCATATTTTAACAATGAAGGAGCTGTTCCCTGGCAAAATAAAGCTGTGATCATATACTGTGTAATCTCACTAATCCGGCACTATTAAAAACGGGTGCCGGATTATTGGAATATTCGGATTACTGGGTTGTACAGAAAAAGTCATAGGTAATAAATAAAATAAAGCATTTCATAGAGAGAATAAATGTATGTAACATGTAAGTACATATGTAATTAACTAGATTTGAAATAATCCTTAATTGAGGTCTGCTTTTGTGCAACTTGTAGTCTTTGCTTAAAAACCTTTTCTCGCATGTTGAGAAGAATTATAATATCTTTGGTCGTTTTCTTCTGCCCATGTTATGCAGGTATTGAAACAAATCAATGCATCATCAGGTTTAACTCTTACAGCAGTTGTAGTAGTTGGCTCCAATATTTCTACAGAGCTTTCTTCTTGTACTGCTTCACATACAATTTTTTCATCAGTCATAATTTCCTCTGTTTCTTCGATTCCTTCAAACCAAGAATTCAAATTTTCTTCACTTGTCTCCAATCCTTTTTCTGATAGATTTTGAACCCAATCGTCAATAGGCTCATTATCCTCAGTATCCCATTCATTTGTTCTGTTTCTGATACATCATTCATAGTAGGCCACAACTTTTTCCATGAAGATTGGATTAAGTTAAGAGAAACAGACTTCCAAGCATGAGCGAGAGAGAATACAACATCCTTCAAATTCAATCCTTTAAGGCTCTGCGTTACATCACCATACTGAGATATAATATGGATCAGCAATTTATTTTTATACAAAGACTTTATTTTTTGGATAGCATTTTGATCCATCGGCTGCAGTAAAGGTGTGCAGTTTGGTGGTAGGAAGATGGCTTGGATATTCCCATCACTTGATTTAAGTTCTTGTTCATTTAGGTGGCCTGGAGCATTGTCAAGTACGAGTAAAGCTTTCATGGGCAAGTTGGATCTTTTCATAAACTTCTTTATGAAACCATTCGCTAAATACCTCTCTCGTGACCCAACTTTTAATTTGATTCTTGTAGCAGACTGGCAGACAAATGTTCTTGAAAGCTCTGGGATTTATTGCTTTGCCAATCACTAACAAATCCAATTGGTATGTTCCAGTAGCATTTGAACACGGCATGAATGTGATTCTATCTTTACTCACTTTACGACCTGATGCACTTGCTTCTTCAGCAGATACGAACGTTTTATTGGGCAACAGTCTCCAGAACAGACGACTCTCGTCTGCGTTATAGATTTGGTCAGGAAGAAGACCCAGTTCTTCTATTTTGTTGGTTTAATGGCTGTACTGCAGATTCGTTGCTTGATAGTTTTTCACCCGATATGGTTAATAAACGGATACCAAATCGTTTTTTAAATTTATCCAGCCATCCATCGCTCGCACGAAAATCATCTTTTTGGGTAATTTTTTTTATAGAATTCGATTGCTTTGGCTTTCAGATTTTCTCCAGATATAGGAGTGTGTTTAAAACGCCGCTGTATGAACCATAAGTAAAGAGCGTTTTCCATCTTTGGACAATCGCCAACTTTTAGTGTTTTACGCTTTCCTGGCCCTGATTCCATTGTCTTAACGTGGTCTGCTATCTTTTGCCTTTTCTTCTTAAGATCGTGTATAGTAGCACGCCCAACACCATATTCTTTTGCCAATTTACACATATTTTGTCCACTATCTAACTTTTTTCAAACCTCCATTTTATCATTCAAATCTAGTGTTTTGTGTTTGCGTTTATTTGACATTTTTAACTATAAAAACAAATACGTTAGCACGTGCACGTGGTTAGACTGCTAGTCGACGACGAAGTAACCAAAGCGCACAGGTATAGAGAGGTGAGGGAGGCGTGGGCAAAGGGTGCCGGATTATTGGACGTGCCGATCTATCCAAGTGCTGGATTCGTGAGATTACTTCTTCCTTGTCCGATAGGTTGGAAATCGCTGCT
This sequence comes from Diorhabda elongata, assembly GCA_026230145.1. Classification (NCBI taxonomy): domain Eukaryota; kingdom Metazoa; phylum Arthropoda; class Insecta; order Coleoptera; family Chrysomelidae; genus Diorhabda; species Diorhabda elongata. Next base: position 42,700,324 of record CM047926.1, read on the forward strand.
CTGGGTACATTTTGATCATTTAAAAACGGCAGTAGTTAAAAAAATACCATAATTTCGGTTTATAGATATCATCAGTCCCCCATTCCGGAGTTCTTTAGTAATTTTAGTTCTCTTTTATATTTTTCACAAAATCTTCGTTGGCTTCTTTATTAATCTCTCTAATTTTTTTTTATTAAAATATTCATAACACTTTTTCTTGCATTTCTATTGAGATGTAGATCACTTTTAACTTTCCATAGACACTCTTGTTCCTTGTACAACTTGTACAAAAATTCACGCGAGAAATTTTCCGCATAAGCCATTTTAGACATTTATAGTTATACGAGAAAACAAATTTTAAAACAAGAAAAGTTTAAACAAATCGGTCATACGGCTAAAATGTTGATCCGATCTGCCTGCAGTCAAATCGTACGATTTAGTTGGATTCGACGAAATTGTACGACGCCGCAGTACCGTGAGTGACCAGCTCAAGAGTTTTTTGAAATGCCAACATTTCAATCTTTCATTTGATCTTTATCAAGGTTAAAAATATATGGTCCATTATAACTCAAACGTTGAATAAGATAAATAAGTAATAAAAATTGTGAAATTAGAAGTAAAACGATAATCGGATAAGTTTATTGTAAACAAACTATATGACATAAACAATTAAGAACATTGTTGTATAAAACAGAAGAACAAGCAAAAAGTCATTTGAAGAATCTTATCTGATTATCGTTTTACTTTTAATTTTACAATTTTTATTACTTGTTTATCTTCCTCAACGTTTGAGTTATAATGTAACCATAGGTTTTTAGCCTTGATAAAGATCTAAACTTTGGCATTGTAAAAAATGCTTAGAGTGTTTTATTTTGAGTCCTCAACCCACAACACCCTTCAAATTAATTACATTTAAATTTAGGGATAAATAATCATTGAATTAACAATAGCAATTTCTTCCTGAAAAGTATCCATTATGATAAATGCAGACGTAATACTTTTACATATTTATAAACATACATTTGAACTCACATATGAGTAGAAACATTAAAAGGAATTATAAATAAAATTATGGATATCTCTGCAATTATACTTACACCTTCTGAACGTAATATTCTTTCAAAATTTTGTTCATAAATCGCTTTTAGTATTGTATAACAAATTTTCCATAACAGTCAGAATGACATCCAGCATCACTTATTGTTCGGGAAAATATGCCTTACCAAATATGACCATACGTCTAGCCTTTTCAATCACAATTTCACTACCATGACCACACAAAAAGCACAATAACATTTTTTTAGTTTTGCAATACTTTTTATGAGTGAAAAGTGGAGAATAATCCAAAAATTATTTGATACTTAGACAAATACTAGACTGATCTAATAACTGAGCCGCTTAGAGTCAGATAACTTGAGCTTTTTTTAAGTGTAGCTCATTCAGTTCTGGTCCCATTTAATTTTACTCAAATCAGGCGATGCAGTATTAACACTTTAACCGTATCACCGCTCTCTGAGACCATACGGGAGATTTGGCTCTTCGAAATTGGCATCCCTGATGGTTCGTCCCGCCAATTGTTATTTGCAACCTTCAGTTGACTGTGAGCCTAAGATTATATACTCGAGCTGTGAGCCGTCATGCCGTACATATCGTATTTTATTGTTGGTTGTTTATGGTATTGAGTATGTTGGTGCCCATGGAGATCGATCACTAACGTATGTGGGGTGAACACTATATGGCTTTGCAGGCAATACAACTTTGCTTTCTGTTGTGCCTAAAATATAATATTGGTGTCATCAATGCACCACCTTATTGCAACAGGGGACAGAGAAAACAAACCTGAAATGGTTTGTTACCACAATAAAACGAAAGCAGGGGTGGACATGAAATGTGCGATATATTCGTCCAGTCGCACAACCAGAAGATGGCCCCTCTATCAAATGTTAAATATTAGTTGCATCAATTCCTTCATCTTATACCTGTCGTTCCGAGGTTATCCTCTTGTGACTAGATACCTATTCGTACATCAAGGTTACCATACAAGCATATGTTGAGAACGAGTGACAAGCTAGAAAAAAGGAAAACCTTCTCCAAGTGTCCAGCATCAAAGGAGAGGAAGACAAATTATAAATGCATGAAATGAGACCAGCAAATATGCCCGGAATGCAGTAGGACTTTTTGAACTAACAAAATATTTACTCAGTTGATACCAATGCTAAAACACATTTGACTGTCACTTATTCTGTAATAAAAATTGTTTTGAAAAAAAAAAATAAAATGACTATACAAAGACATCAAATTTGTAGTTCCAAATTGCATATAATACATGCAAATATTGAACCATAATCTGAAATAAACCTGAGTATTCAGGGCCGGATTAAGCTAGGAGCTTGGGGGGCTATAGCCCCAGGTCCAAGAGGGCCCCATCATTTGGAAATCATTCTGTATTTGATTTGATGTGTTGATACCAAAAATCTAACGTATTGATATTATTTTGTGAATTTTCCGAATTCCTTAAGGGGGCCCCGTCATTATTTTAGCCCCGGACCCTTATAAATCTTGATCCGGCCCTTTGGGTATTCGAGTAAAAAATTTGACCTAAGTAATGTAAAATACTGCTGGTCTCGGAGACCGGACGATATCGTTGGTGAATGAAAATTCATGATACGGTTAAAGTGTTAACTATTGTTTTACGGAAATAACTCGGTTTAGTTATTTGATGAACGATGGAAAAGTTTGAGGGTATATTCACTTGTTTCTTAATTAGTAATTAACATTTGGTGGTTGAGATATACGAATTTATTTTACTTTTGTATTGGTAAGTGCGTTTTGGGTTAAAATAAATGAACTGAACGAATCCTTGAGATCATAATTCCATTTGACCCACCATATTAAAGTGAAAACGAGGGAGCTGATATTATCAGCTTAATTTGAAATAAATCAGGTATTATAAAAAAAAAGTATGAACTAAGTAGAAATATTTGTTTGTACATGTGAATATTCAAACTTTGGGTGATCGGTAAAATCGAAAAAAAAAAAAGGTTTTGCTAAGATATCCGAACAAGATTTAGTTAAGCATTTATTCATATTTTTTTCATTCACTTAAAACTAAATTCTGAGCGTGGTTTTAAGGTATTACTCTAACGGGGAAGTTATGTTTATGAAAATGTATCATAGAGGGGCTATATTCATAAATGAAAGAAAGCCAGACCAGTTAGGGGGACATTTTTTTATTGGCAATGGTAAGTACTAATATTCTATTCTTTTGACTGTTCGGGATAAAATTTTGATGAGGGCTCTTAGATTATTAGTAATTATTGCATAATATTTATATTAATATTTTTGACCATAACTTTTTTATCAATCTTATCGATGGTTTATAGTCTGAAGTAGTTAAAATTAAAGATACGTATCTAATTGATGACCTGTATCAATACTTATAATGTATGACATATAAATTAATTTCTTCTAGTTTCAACGTCCACGTTCTAATTAAAATCATAATGCTGTTGAAAAAGTTTTTAATGTATTATATTATTATCAACTTTTTTTATATATTAATTTTGATTTGTATAAATTACATTTATTGTACATATTTTTTGATATTTTAATAAATTTTTGTTTCTATTATACATTTGGGTTTTTTTTACATGAATTGACAATTCAAATGTTACTTAGATTAGTAAATACATGAATTAAAAATATATAAAATAATTACAAGTTTGTACCTATTTGCTCTTTTATGATTAATAGGGTTCACGCCAGCATGGCGACATAGCGACCAATTGTCGCCAAAATCATACACATCGACGACAAATTTGTCGCCCAAAATATTTTAAAAAAAAACTATGTTTTATATTTACTGTGCTGTTTTTGCATAAAAGAATTTATATATGCCGTAAAAATAACTTAGGTGGTCCTTTTGGACCACTAAATTACCATTGCTGGTGTGAACCCTAATGATTAATATATTCCATAGTTTTCTGAAAATTCCGCTGCACACTAGTTGCGTCCCGCAATCTAACACTAAATAAAAGCTTATCAAATAGTTTTTTGAAATATTACTTACTTGATGGGTTTTTTAATCCGATGGAAAGTCCTTCAAAGAATGCTTGCCTTGAGGATTATATGGAAGAGTCCACCTTATCGTTAGTATGCCCAGCGTTTACCCATGTTTCATCCAGGTAGTAAATTTTTCTTTTTTCTTCACGAAATTTCTCAATTATTATTTTCTAATAATAAAATGTTCCTAGTTTTTTGTATTGAAATTCCATTTCTTTTAATTAATTATAAAATGTTGATCTTTTGAAATCCGACAAGCCGTTATATTTGTTAACTACTCTCAGAACTTTGTACACTGTGGGTTGTGCATTTTGAAAGAAAAAATTCTTTTGATGGCGCTCCTATCGAAATCATCAATTGAGTTATTAATTTTTTTTCTTGATGGATACTTTGTTCGGGCGGCTACTGAATGATTAGCTCTGTATTCACGAAGTAATCGTTAAACACTTGAAGACGATACTCTCGAAATATTTGCCGTTTCGTAAATAACGTCATTAAAAATCTTGTCATCATTTTTATAAATATTCACTATCATTTGTTTTTCGCTAGCATTAAAATGAAGCTTTTTACCTCTTTTCTTAGCCGGAGCATACCTAATGTCAAAACTTCCGTCCCTATACTACACCTGATGTAGCGGCTTTTAGAGCAATTCGACACTTGCCCCCGACTTTTCATTTGTGGGAGCCTCTGATTTGGACCAGTAACGATGCCGCGCCCCATTTCGCCCGGGATGCTCTCGTGATGATCATGCACTGATCATTGTTTTGGCTCACTACTTTTTTCGGTAATTAGACTTTAGTCGCGTCCGGGTCGACCATTTTCTAATCTACATGCTAACTACTCATTATAAAAGGATTAAATTTACCTCTAAATTTTAATCCGGTTTTTACCAATTACTTTAAATTTATCCCCATCCGTGGTAGTTATCCCAACATAAGCTCAATAGTCCGGTCAAATTTGACCAAAAAATAAGAGTGAAGCTACATACAAAATAAAATTTGGAAGTTCCCCATCATTCTCGTGTATCGAAAAAATTTTATTCAAGTTCAAAGGTAAAAAAATGAGATTTTCGCCATTATCAACAAAAAGGTAGATTTCATCTTGAAAATACTTCAAACAAAAATTGTGGATCATAACATTATCTACAAAAAAGTTTCAAATTTCAATTCTTTTTACCTACGAGTCACCGTTTCTGAGATATAACGATTTATAAAGTTGTAATCGTCATAATATGCATGAATTCGCCACGTATACAGTGCGGTCGTAAAGTATGGAATAAATCCAATAATTTCTAATCCAAGAGATATTTTCAAAAACCCTCGGACACGTCAATTTTATTTTTCGACGAAGATTTTTTTGAAGAAAAAATTAATATACAGGGCGTTCTCAAAAAAGCTGTGCAGGTAGCAACTTTGTGTTTTTAAATAGACACCCCCAATTTTTTGTAAAGTGTTTTTCGATTTCTAAATATCTATCAAAGTATCTTTTTGCATGGTCGCAATAGTTTTTTCTTTTTGAAAAAACATTTTTGTAATTAATTTTATTATCAAGATGCGGCTTACTGAGACGCAAAGGATAGAAGTTTTAATCATGATTGGCTATGGGAATAGAACCAGAACGCAACAGGAAGTATGCGAGTTATTTAACCAAAAATATCGCGATCGGACTCCAATTTCGCAATCAACAGTAAGTAAGATTGAAAAAAAATTTCGAGAAATTGGTCATGTAAGAGATGCTCCAAAGTCTGGTAGACCATCTGTCTCAGAAGAAACACAACTGGATGTTTTATTAATTGTCCAAGAACGGCCGCATGTTACAACTAGAGAACTGGCCTCAGAATTAAATGTTAGTAAAACAGCAGTGATCAAAACATTACATAAAAGCAAATACCACCCTTACAAAATGCAAGTCCTTCAAGAACTTTATGAAGACGATTATGACAGACGTCTCGAGTTCTGCGAACGTTTACAAGCTATGTGCCTTGAGAATGAAAACTTTGTGAAAAATATTGTGTTTTCGGACGAGGCTACGTTTAATTTAAATGGAGAAGTAAACACGCAAAACTACCGTTATTGGTCGGATGTAAATCCGCATTGGATGCGCGAAGGTCATACTCAGTATAGGGAAAAAATTAACGTATGGGCGGGTATTGTAGGAAACAGTACTGAAGAAAGTTTAACTGGTGAAAGGTATTTGCAGCTTTTACATAACGATGTTCTACCAGCCCTAGCAACGTTATATCCGGGAGAGGATTTACCTAATATAAACATTTGGTTCCAACAGGATGACGCCCCGCCACATTACCATGCACAAGTTCGCGCATATTTAGATCAAATTTTGCCGAATAGGTGGATTGGAAGAAGGGGGGCGATCGAATGGGCTCCAAGGTCCCCGGACTTAACCCCTTTAGACTTTTTACTGTGGGGTTACATAAAAGGAAAAGTTTTTAAAACAAAACCTGCAGATATGGAAGAATTAAAAAATCGTATTACTCAAGAAATGAGACATATCACACCACAAGTCATTAATAGTGCCCAGAATGAATTTATTAATCGGTTAGGTTATTGCCAGTTAACAAATGGAAGACATTTTCAACATTTGTTAAAATCAAATTATGTGAACTAGGTATTAGAGTTAAAATGGTTGCCTTTATCTTGAATGTCGTCGACAGTGATATTTACAAGCTCGGATCTGCGGAGAGCGCCAGCCAGTGCAAAAATGGTACTCACTTTAATCATCAGGTATACCTCATCGGGAGCTAGCATAACCCTGGATATATCTTCTTTGGTAAAAACTTGTGCTTTCTGTGCTCGAAAACCAATATTTTTTTGTTTAAGAAACGACGTTAGCTTATTGAAGTTTCCTATATCCAAATTTTGTTTTATTTTTACTAAACTTTTCACCATCGAATAGCGGGATCATAATGTATTAGATTTCAAAACGTTACTTAGGTCTGAAAAATACGCCAGAAATACCTCTTCCTTATAAGTTTTGGCCCTTACACCATGTAACAAAATGGTGGTATTGGTTCTCATACCTTAGTCTGGATTTGGCATGTAACAGCTCGGAATTAGCTTCATTTGCAGCCTTCAAAATGGCTTCGGGAAGTTCTTCGTCGGATGAATCCATTAATATTGTTGTATCGGATTCGGTTTAATGTGGTTCAATTTAGAAGAAGATTGTTCTTATTCGGTCACTTCCAAAACGTTTCGAACAACTTTGACGTTTTAGTAACAATTACACCCTTTGGTTGGTCGTAGCAACTGATATCAAACCCGGGTGGTTTGATAGTTGTTTCTCCTTTGAAGAATGTCACTTTCCCGCAGTAGTGCGGGAAAGTGGGTAAAACCCACGGTCGTAGAAAAAAACTATTTTCTACTTTTGCAAAGTGTCAATATCATGTACTATTTTTACACGCAATAACTGGCCGTGACACACGACATCTGTATTTCAAAGACTTAGTTAAATGTGCTGAAATTTTTAAAAACAATAATTCAACTCGACAAGAAGTTATTACCAACGGCATTCGCATTCTTCTTTCTATGTACGGAGCTTCTAAAAAAACTACTTACTTAGAAGAGTATCGACATGGAAGCTTCGTTAAAGAAACTGAAAGTAAACAAACAAATTCAATTGGCTTATCTTCCTCCAACTTCAGTTGCTACTCATCAACGTTTTTTTTTTCGAATATATAACCAAGTTCAAGTGTGGCTTGGTTATCAACTACATCCTACAGATTGGGGTTGGAAGTTGGTTAACAATACGTTAGAACCCGTTCAATCTTTATTTCCACCTTCGCCGGAAAAACTGCCGAATACATTTTTTTGGAAATGCAAGAAGTGTTGCAATGCTAAATGTGGTTGCAAAAAAGTCGGACCATTTTGTATTCTGTCCGGTCCTGCTCTAATATTGAATCACCAGCAGTGGAGGATCCTTTGATTCCAACGAGGCGACATCCGATATATCGCTATTGACGCAGTTGACATGCACTCAGAATGATAAGCAGAATTTGACTGGGAAGTACACTACTTCCTAAGGGGCGTGGAAACTTTTTGAATCATTACATCTCTGAAACAGTAGAACTCGTTGGAAAAAATATATTAGTAGGTTTTTTGTAGACAACTTTTTTCTAAGGTATTTTTATGGCTCAGAGAGGAAATTGTTGCTAATAATATCCAAGAGACAGATGACATCGAAACAGCATGGACAAAACTAATAACTAATATACTACAAGCCTGTGGAAGAAGGACTATAAAAAAAAGGGGGAAGAACAAATACAAAACCGTGGTTTAGACAAGAAGTCAAGATCCTAGCCGAAGAGAAAAGAAAATCGTACCTGCTATAGGGATCCAATGCAACAACGTATAATGATAACTATAAAGCTGTAAGAAATAGAGTCAACGAAAATATTCGAAAAATTAAAAGAGATCACTGGGAGATGATATGGAACATGACTTATATGGGGGACAGAAAAAAATGTGGAATCTTCTGAGGGATAGGAGAAAACCAGTAAACGAATACATACAAAAATCACGGCAGACGAATGGGAAAGACATTTTGAAAAACTTCATAGTTCAACACAAGCTAACGTATCAGCACAGGAATTACCCTACGAAGATGAAAACATCAATGGAATACAAAATAGAATTTTCTCCTTGCATAAAATACAACAAGGCATCGACGAAATAACAAACGAAATGATCAAATATGGAGGCGACAAACTATGATGAACTACGATCCCTCTTCAATAAAATACTAGAGGTCAAAAATGTACCATCTAAATGGAAATAAAGTATTCTGATACCGATTTTCAAAAAGGGAGAAAAAAACGATCCCAAAATTATCGAGGCATTAGCCTGATGAGTACGGTTCCGAAACTATTCACTAAAATCTTAGCAGAAGAAGTAATGTCTACCGGGATATGTGCGAGGTTTCAGAAACAACAGATCTGCTATAGATGCTATATTTATAATGCGCCAAATAACTGAAAAAGCCATAGAGTTTAATAAGGCAGCTTTTATGTGCTTCATTGCGTTTGATAGGATACGCTTAACTGATGTTATAACTCTACTAAAAAAAGGAACGTTCACCCCAATATAATAAGAGTTATCGGAGAATTTTACACCGATAATTATACCTTTGGATCTTATAATGGGGAAGATGGCCATAGAAACTCCGTAATCAAATAAACGACGCAATCCCATAAAGTTTCATCCATCAACCATCTAGATTCATGGGTCATTTGATTCGCCTTGTCGATTACTTTGTTACTAGATGGTAACCAGGATCTTATAATGGGGAAGATAGCCATAGGACCTCCGTAATCAAATAAACGACGCAATCCCATAGAGTTTCATCCATCAACCATCGAGATTCATGGGTCATTTGATTCGCCTTGTCGATTACTTTGTTACTAGATGGTAACCAGGATCTTATAATGGGGAAGATGGCCATACGACCTCCGTAATCAAATAAACGACGCAATCCCATAGAGTTTCATCCATCAACCATCGAGATTCATGGGTCATTTGATTTGCCTTGTCGATTACTTTGTTTACTAGATGGTAACCAGGATCTTATAATGGGGAAGATGGCCATAGAGTTTGACTCATTTCCACTTTGTTACTAGGTGGTAACAAGGCCCTGAAGATGAGGAAAGTGGCTATAGGAGCTCCGTAATCAAATAAACGACGCAATCCCATAGAGTTTGGACTCATTCGATTTTTCTTTACAAGTACTTTGTTACTAGATGGTAACAAGGCCCTGAAGATGGGGAAAGTGGCTATAGGAAGTCCGTAATTAAATAAACGACACAACCCCATCGACTCGCTCGTTTGATTCGTATTGACGAGTATCTTGGTTGGCGTGAATATGCAACTCCAACAAATTTTTAAAAAAAAAGTTCGTATGAGGGTATATAAACTTTTCATATCACTAACGTTGCGACCAGGTTGAGTCCTAATGTACTGAAGCCCTTATCCGTCTAGAGTGGACCTCTGGGGGGGATGGACTGTGGATACAACATGAACACAAAAGAAATTAGGACACAAAGAAAACGACGTTTAGAGAAGGCGAAATTGAAACGACGGGAGAAGATTTTTAATAAAAGCGATTAGAAAAAATAGTAAATCTCAAATAAAAAATACTAAAAAGCTGAAAATAAAATATATAATTATGAACTTATTAGAGTTAGTTTATTTTCAACTTTTTAGTTCATTTTATTAACAAATATTAAAAGCTCGTTTTCAAAAAAGGTATTTTTTCTTCAATTTTATCATCAATAAATACAGTGGAATTACTTGTAGATACTATTTGGCTATAACGACGTTTACATTGTCTTTACTATTAGTTTATAGTTATTAGGTAAGTAAGTGCGAAAGTTTCAAAGTTAAAATAGTTAAGTTACAAATATTCCGAGAAGAGACAGTGTGAAAAACATATGTTTATCAATAAATGACTATAAACCATGTATATTTATTTACCTTTGCCTGTAACGTCGAAATAACTAATTTGATTGGTTTAGAATCACAAATTAACGTTTGAATCAACACGGACGCGGGGAGATCAACCAAGAGGTCATCGTTAGGGCACGTTCCTCAGCTTTCTTTCTAGATCCGGTGCATATAAATCCTCCTTAAGATGATATCAAAAGTCAATAAGTCTATTAAGTTTTTCAATGAAATTTTATAATCTATAAAAAATTCTATTTGAAAAAAGTATATTAATTTCATTTTCTATAAATAAATATTACACGGCTATTCAAAATAAATTCAATGTACACGATGACATTATATTTGAATACACAAGATCAAGGTTAAATAATATCATAATGATTTTATCGCGGTTTCATAATATAGCAGAATTCAGAACGAAAAGTTAGCTAATTAACGCTATCGGTTTTTAATTTTATCTTCGTTCAAACTCTGATAAATAAAGAACGCCAACACTCAAAACAATATAAGTAACGAACTAGAAAAAAATCTAAATGTTAATATTTGTTTTTACAGAACTATTTAACAATATTATCTACAGATGTGCTGCCAGGTTGAAGTATTCATAAAAGTTCCTTAAAATTCTTTTCACCACGTCTATGGAATAATATAAACATTCCTATTACATATTGATTGAAGAATGATTTTAATTCTACACACCTGGGATTGCATTTCGGAATCCACGGCCAATAATATTCTTCGTATTTTTGGAATCCACTGGCCCTGCACGATCGTCTGAATGAGATTACCAACCGCTAAACAAATCAAATATCAATTGCTTATATCTTGCATTATAAGTTTGTATAATTTCTTTTCAGAATGAATTCAGATAGCAGTGAAAGTGAGAATTGTAAAACTAATATATTTCCATTTATTATCCGAAAAATGTGGAGTGGAGGAATATTTATAAAGTAACTTTTCGTATGAAAACTTTCTCTTGGCCTTTTCTACAAAAGCTTTCCAAAGACCATAAATCTTCGTCATTGTGATTATATTAGGTTAGTGGAAGCTATAGTCAATGTTAAGATTTAATAATGAAACTAATATAGAAAAATAGTCGCAAGTGCAACTTTTTTGGTTGCATTGGTAATGGGATAATGGGTGTTTGTCGTAGTAATAAACACTAAAAGAAAAACTATTAGATAATTTACTGTGACATACAAGATATATGCTGACTTTCGTCCAACTATGTGCCAAGACCATACGAAAAATTCGTATTAATAAATTTTGATATATGGAAAAACAAATAGATAAATACTTAAAGTTATATATGACAAATAAATTAAATACTTCCAATGAAATACTCCGAAAGATAAGGATCCAAAAACTTTTAATAATGCTCAAACATCATCCAAGACTCATAATTTAAATTTGCTCAATTTTGAACAACAGTCAACACCAAGCAATTTCATCAGAAAGTAAATTTAAATTATAGGCACTTATTTGTCGTGTATTTATAATATCCGTTTTATTCAAATGTTTTTGTTGTAATCTAAATCAGCGGCTCTTAACCTATGGGTCGCGAAGCATATTTCTTGGGTCGCGCTGAGTCAAACCAAAAAAGTTAGTAATACACCAAATAATAAGTAATACCAACACCTCCTAGAAGAGTTATTCCCTAATACAAGTTATTCCTTAATACAATGTTTCGTTTTTACCGCTCTTCGCGAATGGCCTTCCGGAAGTGACGTCCAATTCCTGTCCTGAGGCTTTCTCTTCTAGGAGGTGTTGGTAATACGCACGCCATTGCTTTGCGTGCGCGCAGACTCAGTAAGCTCTCTGTCAAAAACTCGTTTCTGCGTATTGTGTTGTGACTAACACTGAAACGTGAATACAAGCATTTTAGCAACAAATTTTGTCTTATTATTAATAGTGGAGTGATCAAGCTGCAGTGCGTATTGTAAAATTGTAATCACCCTAATAATGGCAAAACGTGAATACAAGGAAGCATTTTTAGAATTAGGTTTTTACTTGCATTTATAATTGAGGAGTGAACAAACCGCAATGCGTGTTGAGCAGTGAAATATTAAGTAATGAATCGATGAAACCGAACAAACTTAAAAGACATTTTGATGCAAAACATAAAAATTTTTCCTTTGAGGGAAAAGATCGTACTTTCTTCGAAAGAAAAGAAGCCCATTTACAAAGACAGCGTTTGGATGCACCAAGTAGTAATGGTTTGATAAATTCTGCCAAATTAGCTACACTTGTACAAAAGATAATATTGCTGAAAAACTTATAAAACCTGCTGCTATTGACATGGCACGTATCATGTGCGGAGATGAAAGTTCAAAGAAATTACAAATGATACAATTCGTTTACGAATTAATAATATTAAGAATCAACTTATTTTTTCTATAAAAATTGCTGGTTCCTTTAGTATTCAACTGGATGAAACGACAGATGTAAGTGCTCAACTTATAGTTCACGTGCGGTATCCAGGTTTAATAGATATACAGGAGGACATTTTATTTTGCAAACCAATGTCAACAACAACTAAAGGTGAAGATATTTTTCTTATGGTCGATTCGTTTCTTGTAGAAGAAGGATTAAATTGGAATCAGTGTTTCAGTATTTGCACCGACGGTGCAGCTGCCATGACAGCATCTCAAAAGGGATTTTCGAGAAGAGCAAAACAAATGAATCCACAAATTATATCGATTCATTGTTTGTTACATAGACAAATTGTTGCTTCAAAGAATTATCATCCAAATTATGTATCGTTTTGGATGAAATTGTGGCGGTAGTCAATTTTATCAAAATCTAGAGCTCTTAACTGTAGAATTTTCCGCGAACTGTGTTTCGAATTTGGTGCAGAATACGAACAATTATTATATTATTCTGAAGTTAGATGGCTGTCCAGGGGCAAAGCTGTTCAAAGAGTATTATCCTTGCGGACAGAAGTCGAATTTTTTTTTGAGAGAAAAGAAACACCCATTAGCATCTAAATTCTCCGAGTTGAAGTGGATTACTCAAGTTGCTTATTTGTCAGATATTTTATTTGAAATAAATAATCTAAATACGTCTATGCAAGGACGTAATCATGCTATTATTGAATTAACTGAAAAAAATACATGTTTTAAAAATAAACTCAAATTAAGGAGAAATAAGGTTGAAGTAAAGAAACTTGCTTCATTCCCGACTCCCTAATCATTTAGAAAAACTAATAGCAGACTTTGATCGATATTTCCCTGCAGACAATGTTTTCAAATATAATTGGGTTTGAATGCCATTTAATTTTGATAATAATAATCAATTTCAAGAGCAATTAATAGAAATACGAAGTGACCAAGCACTTCGATACAATTTCTACAAAAACACTAAATCTTTATGTGCTTTCTGGTTAAAATTAAAAACCGAAAAGCCAATAATTGTTAAAGAAACCCTAAAAGTATTATTACCCTTTTCAACAATATATATGTGTGAGGCTGGGTTTTCGGCTCTGTGTGTAATCAAAAACAATTACTGGAACAAGTTAAATCCTGCAATAGATATAAGGTGCTCCTTGACAAGCATTCAACCGAGGTTTGAAGATCTTTCAAAATGTATTCAAGCACAAGATTCTCATTAAAACTGTATGACTTGCATTTTAAATTTAAAAGACTTTCCATATGTATTGATATTTCTTTTTTTTTAAGGAATAATTAAATGTCAATTATTTTTAATTTGGTCAATAAAAATTATTAAAAACACTTGATTATTAATCAAATTTTCCTTGGATCGAAAAGTACTTTTGTTTATCTTTATTATTAAGAAAATAAATAAAAAATTTGTAAGTTAAAAATAATCATCGTAGGATTGAGGATTTTTTAAAAATACGATCTAAAATAAAGCAATAAAAAAATTTTGACTTTCTCATACATATTTCTCAAATTTGTATCGCGGCTTCAAAAGGTTAAGAACCACTGATCTAAATTGTGAAATTTTTTTGAATAATCGTAGAGCATATAGGTAATAGCAATTATTTACTCGGATGATTACAACGCTCGCCTGAGGCCCGTGTCTTCATTTGAATCCATCTTAGTTAGTTGTAGAATACACTGTTCTGTCGATATTTGTAATAATGATATAGAGTGGTGTTGTCGAGCCGGAACGCTCCGGAACGTCGTTCCGGTACTTCCTTTTTGGACAGGAAAGCGTTCCGGAACTAAAGATGATTTTTGATGCTGAAAATGATTTGAATGAAGTGAATTTCGAGTACTAGATCCAACGCCAGCCAGCAGATATTGAAATTGGCTATGGAGAAAATTGAAATCCGGTGATTATGCACCAGATTTAATTTAACATCAACGATGTAATGTATCAATGCGTTTAGAGATTATATTGATACTGGGGGCAAAGTAATTCCTGAAGATGTAGAAATCTTAATTCGATACACAAATATTGTACCTTGCAGTTCGGCAGAGTGTGAGCGCGGATTCAGTAATATGAATATTATTTTAAATGAACAAAGAAATAGAATATTAATTGAAAATCTAGCAAATCTTTTATTTATCAAAATGAATGGCTCACCACAACAATTATTTAAGCCAGATGATTATGTAAAAACTTGGTTAAGGTCTCAGCGGATGACAACAAATTCAACGACAATATCCTGAACATAATCCTATTTGGAATATTTTATAAAAACCATTGGTGTTTTCATGTTTGAGTATCTACTATGCGTATTTTATAATTTTTTAACTAATTTTTATTAAACGTTTCTATTATTTTAATAAACATATATATATATATATATATATATATATATATATACGAGGTATATTTTTTAAGTAAGTACCGGTTTGCGATTACGCCGCCGCAACCCCAAGGTCGGCGTTCCGCGCATGCGCGCTGGTTAACTACATCTCTTGTCTACGCACTGACGCCATTATAGTCTGATTCTTCATTGTGTACATTGTTTACGGAGTGTTTAAGATGCCTCCGACAATCGTGAGTCCCGCCGATTGTGAAGTACGGGCTGTTATACGATTTCTTAGTGCTAAAGGCGTAAAACCGATCGATATTCATCGTGAGATCTTTGAAGTTTACGGACAAAACATTATGAGTGATGGAATGGTAAGCAAATGGGCTAGAGCATTTAAAGATGGCCGTACAAATGCTTGATGAAGAACGGAGTGGGCGTCCTTCGGTCGTTAATAAGGATTTGGTGCAGAAAGTGATCGAAAAGGTGAGAGAAAACAGACGCTTTACAAGACTACTTTCCTCAATATTCTCGTAGTGCTTTGTATCGCATTGTGAACGAGAACTTGAAATACCGGAAATTGGGGTTCCAAAAATGTTGACGGATTTGCACAAAACACAACGTTTATGCAGTGCATTTAACTTTCCTTGAGCGGTAAGATTTTTTAGACCAAATTGTTACTGGTGGCGAAATATGGGTGGCCTACGTTACACCAGAATCGAAACAACAATTCATGGAATGGCGACATTCATCATCACCCAAAAAAGTGAAGTTTAAGCATACAATTTCTGCCCGGAAAATCATGTGCACAGTTTTTTGGGACAGAAAAGGAGTACTGCTAGTGGAGTTTCGGCCTCGTAATGAGACGTGGCAAGTTGAGTAAGGGTATCGTTTTACTGCATTACAATGCCCGTCCACATGTAGCCAAAGATCTCATCAAATCTTTTCAATTGGAAGTTCTAGATCATCCTCCCTACAGCTCTGATCTGGCGCCCAGCGACTACCATTTGCTCCTGAATTTGAAGAAACACCTGGGCGATAACGAAGTCAAAACAGTTGTGATACAGTGGTTAACAAGAAGTCAGGCGGCAGAATTTTATGAGGAAAGTGTTAAAAAACTGGTGCCACGTTATGACAAGTGCCTCAATAATCACGAAAATTATGTAGAAAAGTAGATTAAGGTACAGGTGTTCATGTAAAAATGAAATAATTGCGATATCTTTGCACTTCTTTTTTTAATTCCAAAACGGTACTTATTTAAAAAATATGCCTTGTTGGATCGTATGAATGCAAAAATCAAGAAAAAACGGCCTCTTATGTCGAAGAAAAAACCACTGTTTCACTAATGCACCGATACACAAGTCGATGGCAACGATCGTTAAATTGAACAAATTAGACTTCGAATGGGTTTCGAAATGATTTTCGTTTCCTTTCCTTTTTAAGCTATATACAGGGCCGAATCCGGCGACGAGCGAAAATTGGGGGAAATCTCCCCCCACCCCCGTCGTTAAATTTGGTACATAAGACCGCACAGAGCGGCCGCCTACCAGGATCGGCCCTGTCTATATAATTATATATACGCGTTCCGATAAAAAAAAATTACCACACCACTGATGATATAAGAAACACAGCAGAAACTACCAATAGTTTTGTTCGTAGGTCAAATTTGAAATAGAGTTTATAACAGAACAGTGATGAGCAAAATTCATTATATAATGCTGTGAAATATCTTATTTTACATTAAAAATGTTCGCTTATCATCTTTAATATATTGTAACGTTTCTCGGATAAGACTTCATCGAGAAAATTATCACTCTGGATCACTTGAGTCGCAAAATTCCTCCCTTAATCGGAGTGTAGTTCCAAAGATACACCGAATCGACTAAACATGCTCTCCACAAAGTCTACGCTCACCGTTATTGTCTCCTGATTGAGAGGTGCGTACATTTCCAATTATTCACTGAAAAGACCCCTTCAAGTTATAACCATCTTCTCTCCTCATTCGTAGAAAATATCCTGCCATATAAATCTCTATCACTTCGAAAGGTAGCCCACATTTTACTGCCTCATGGTTGGCCTTGATCAAGTTCTGGGTCCTTTACTGAATGAGCACTCGATATATCTAGGACACCAATCTGCTACAACATCGTTGTATCCAACAAAATAGAATATTTTATTCAATTTCTCAATATTTTTACTCACTCTAAAGTGCACTCTTCCTCCTGATATAAGCACCATCTATGCTTTCTCATATACTCTCCAATATTCCATTATGCACAGCCAAAGAATCGCATCGTACCAAAGCAAGAGTTTGCGAAAAAATATTTTACCTTTTAAGACATTGCCCGCTTCCTTTAAGTCCAGAACTGATCCGATGTCTTTATAATCAAGTTGTTCATCCTTGAGCACTTTCTGACTCCATACTAGCTGTTCTACAATTTTTTTATGGCCGGTAAAAATGAATACAATCAGTCTTGCAATATCTTCTTGAAAGAACATCAGCATTCCCGTGTAATTTTGTACTTCTACTTTCTACTCGTTGAAACCACCTTGTAGTGGAGCAGGTCACTAACTTCGACATTCGCTTCCCTGACCACGCTTGCTAAAATATCTTCTGCCACTGATGGGAATTTCAGTTTTCTGAGGCATATAATGTTTCTTCAGCGTTTGGTCTCCTGGCTTGATTTGGTTTAATAAATACTGAACTAAGCATTCATAGTCTCTTTCTCATTCTCGTTCACTGTCGATTTGTACATACAGTTTGCATTTCTTTCGACGAATACTCTTTCTTTCTGATCTGGCCATAACACAGCCAGCAATCCATGTCTGTAGTATGTTATGCTTGTATGTAATTGAAGTAATCAGAAATAGACTCGGAACCCTACTAAAGACATAGTGACTGTGTGTTCCTTGACACATGAAGTAAAACATTCCAAATAACAAGACTTGAGATTAAAATTACCATTCATACCATCCTATGTATATTACAGGAATTTTCTTATTTATTATATAGACCGATTGCACAAGCAATATTTTCATGGAACCAAATAGTTGGACATAATTTAATAACACTCTGTATAATAATTAAATAATACCATATGATTGCGAGTATTCAAGAAGACAAAAAACACTCCCATGATGTATATATGAAGTACACCAACCGAGAAATTGGTAAACCCACTTAAAGTTAATCTTTAGATTTATTAAAAAGGTAGGAGGAGGCTGCTCCTTGTTTGTATTTTAAATATAATTGCTTAACTAACAAGATGACCTCACTTTTACATGACAAGTTTATCCATATAAGGCGGTGATATCAGTTGTAACCTTATATATATATTATATTTTATAACAACTTTGGTGTACCTCACAGAACAACGCAATCTAAAAGGAAATCGTCAAGCCGAACTTATTTACAATAAACATTATAATGTGACTTTATTGTGCTCCTCCACCAAAACAATTTCGTTTAATCATAACCGTATTTATACATTTTACAGAACGGGACATTTAAGGAAAATTATTACGTTATCATAGCACCTTTACATACATCGCTACGATAAACACATATTTTCAAGTTGTTCAAACTATTATCAGATATAGATAGTTTTGGATTCCACAAATCGTAAAAATTTATAATTTATAAAATACGTTGTCACTAGTTTGTATAAATTGTGTGCTCATAATTCTAGCGCATGTGCCTTTAGTCCTTTTCCAACTCTATATTTACATTATATTTTGATCGGATTGATTTAATTAAATTACTTTTATATAGAGATTATTATTTATACAAATCGATACCTATAATGAAAAAAAATTTTTTTTAACCTCAAACTGTAACTAGATGAAAAGAACAATATAAGAACTAACAATACCTATTAGCCATCCATTTCAAAAACCTACTTGCAGTATGAGATGAATATATCATTATAGAAGATACCCATAATGGTAATTCTATTGGTAGGTAGTATTCATATATCTAGTGGATTGCATTCTTTCATTAGGAATAGTTATCTAGTTAAGTGAACTAAAAACGTGTGTTCATTTGGAACAATAAAATACTTAAGATATGTTTTAAAATTAAAATACATTTTATAAAGGTTAAACACAATTTTACCGGTATTATGAGTGATAATAACGGTATATAATATTGAAGAGAAAGCTTTTCTACGGTGATAGTCACAGCCTGTTCTATTATAAAATTCTATAAATAAACACACAGGGGCTTTTCTTTAGTCACGCAAGAATAAACAGCACCGTGGTCAAAAACCTTGTGGAATTTATCAAAGCAATGATTTTGTCTGAAAACCTAACATTATTGTCAATGTTTTCTCAAGTGTTGTTTTTTAAGACATTGAAAATTGGTTGATTTTCTTTAAATTATTTGATATTCCTATATCCTATCACAACTGCGATGATTCATTGCGGACTCTAGAGGAAATTGAAATTCAATAAATTATGAGTATGGCTACGGCGACAAATGACGGATAGTTAGTAAAATATTTATAGGTCTGTTTGTAAGATCTTCTATTAGCCCGTAGTAGCATTATGACATAAAATTTATTGATAACTTTAAAGGAAATTTCAGAACTCGGTTTTTCCAGTTTTGCACAAATATACTAACTTGGAAAGAAATTTAGTATAACATAACCAGAAAATATTTAGTGGATGTTATCTTAAGAAGCTTTTTTCTGTTTTTATCAGTTTCTTAGTTATTAAATTTAGCAGCAATGAGCCAATTTCTATCAAGTGCTGTTCTTGACATTTAGTGAAAATATATATACAAACAAAACAAAATTACCCATTACTGTGTAATCAAGTTATTATCTACTTTCATGTATACTCTTTTTTCGATATATTTTGAGTAATAAGATGTTCTACTATAAAAATTTAGACAATTTCTAAATTTATATTCTAGTTCTGCTGTACCGCGTCATCTTAGACACAATCTTCAATAACACGTTCGGAATCAAAGAAGGATAGAAAATAGCGACCCTTTTATCCGTTACGTTCACATGACAACTCTTGGCCAATCAAAGCAACGAGAATTAGGCGTTGGCACTGCGTTGGCTAGTGACGTCAGTTGTCGTATAAATAGCAACTGTAACAGAAATTTTCTCAAGTTCGTTTGGAAAGCTGCATTACTAGCTCATCTAAACGTCTGTTGAATTTTATTTCATTTGTGGTGAAAAACATAAAACTCTCTCAAAATGGTAAGTTTTTACATAAATTATTTGATTTTATTATATAATATTTCGTTTTGAAGTAAATTTTTCATTCGAAGTAACCTTTTTAATCAATAAAAGGTGTACAAGCATGACGTGGCTACGCCATTTTGTATGCCGGCATTTCGCTTAACGCTTTTTTTACAAATTCCTTCGTGAACGTCAATTGCAGACTTGGCTTCCGGTTATAGGGCTTCAATTCATCAAGTTTTTTGATATAAAATTTTCATTGAAAAAATATGTACCAATGCTGAGCCAACCTTACGGCGTTTTTCTATCGACGAGCTTGACAAAACTTACAAAAAACGCTAAATTTTCTTTCTAGTATTGCATGTGTCTGAATGACGTCTAGAGTTAATCATTTTCTATCATCTCTCAAATAAGTATTCGATAATTAGCTCAAATAGATTACACTTATTGTACAAAATTTACTTAAATTTTTGTGGTGAAAAGAAAACGCTATTATCTGCTTTTCAAATCAACTTTTTATCTTTTATTAAGAATAATTTTTTGCTACTGTTATTTTGTACGTGTACTCTTCTATAATATGAGGGATATAAAGGTGGGTGAGGGTTATTACAAAAATGTAATATCTATCAAATTTTTACAATAGCTTCTTTTTGCCTAGGAAAGACTGAAGAAACGATTTTAAAAATAATTTCCCCAAATTATCAAAAAGTTTTTTAAACCCCATGTATACTATTCAAAACTACCTAAATTATTATATATCTAAAAATATTAACTGCGTTATCAAAACTGTTCAGCAGATACTTGAAGGAAGAGGGTTTTTAATAATAGGTATTAATTTTTTTTGATGATCCAGATACTGTTGCTCTTCTAAAATATGTGTAAAAAATGGCAAACTTTTAACTTGCAAATGATGCTGTAAATGGAAATAGAACTTGATGTAATTCCAAATTAGCTTTTTACTGATTTCGTTTGAAACGGTTGGTATGCCCGCGTATGATCCACTTCTTCAATCATCTGTTTTGTTGAATTTTCTGTATTAACTTTTTCCAATAGAATTTGCAAACCATGTTTTTTGTATTGTCTTTTGATAACATTCTCAAATTTTATATATCCTGTATAACACGTACAGTATATATAAATATATACTCTCATAGAGGAATGCATTTGAGCGACACTTTTTATATGCAAAGTATCTAGAAAAATTATCCAATCATGAAATGTGCAATAGTTTTCTTTCAATGGTCAATTTGTCCCTTCAAGTTGTTGTATCTCCCTTGTTATTCAATATTACAAAAAGTACTCTTATTTTTGTTTA
Source organism: Diorhabda elongata (assembly GCA_026230145.1). Lineage (NCBI taxonomy): Eukaryota > Metazoa > Arthropoda > Insecta > Coleoptera > Chrysomelidae > Diorhabda > Diorhabda elongata. The sequence goes on from CM047926.1 coordinate 42,722,047, forward strand.
TATTATCAGCTCTATAAATGAATCTGCATAATTCTAGACTTTTATACGATTTTTTTATTTCAGCGTGAATGTATCTCAGTCCATGTTGGCCAAGCTGGAGTCCAAATTGGAAATGCCTGTTGGGAATTGTACTGCCTGGAACATGGTATTCAACCTGATGGTCAGATGCCATCAGACAAAACTGTTGGAGGAGGCGATGACAGTTTCAACACTTTCTTTAGTGAAACTGGTGCCGGCAAACATGTTCCAAGAGCTGTTTTCGTAGATTTGGAACCAACAGTAGTAGATGAAGTACGTACTGGCACATACCGCCAATTGTTCCATCCAGAACAACTCATCACTGGTAAAGAAGATGCTGCCAACAATTATGCTAGAGGTCACTATACAATTGGTAAAGAAATAGTTGATTTGGTTTTGGACAGAATTCGTAAATTGGCCGATCAATGTACTGGACTCCAAGGTTTCTTGATCTTCCACTCGTTTGGTGGGGGTACTGGTTCTGGATTCACATCTTTGTTGATGGAACGTTTATCTGTGGACTATGGCAAAAAATCAAAATTAGAATTTGCAATTTACCCAGCACCACAAGTATCAACTGCAGTAGTGGAACCCTACAACTCCATCTTGACCACCCACACCACTCTTGAACATTCTGACTGTGCCTTTATGGTCGACAATGAAGCAATCTATGACATCTGCAGACGTAACTTGGACATCGAGCGCCCCACTTACACCAACTTGAACAGATTGATTGGTCAAATTGTCTCTTCAATCACTGCTTCTTTGAGATTCGATGGAGCCCTTAACGTCGATTTGACAGAATTCCAAACTAACTTGGTTCCTTACCCTCGTATCCATTTCCCTCTGGTAACATATGCCCCAGTCATCTCTGCGGAAAAAGCCTACCATGAACAGCTTTCTGTAGCTGAAATTACCAACGCCTGTTTTGAACCAGCTAATCAAATGGTTAAATGTGATCCAAGACATGGTAAATATATGGCTTGTTGTATGTTATACAGAGGTGATGTAGTACCAAAGGATGTTAACGCTGCTATTGCTACTATCAAGACTAAACGTACCATCCAATTCGTCGATTGGTGTCCTACTGGTTTCAAAGTAGGTATCAACTACCAACCACCTACTGTCGTGCCAGGAGGTGATTTGGCTAAAGTACAACGTGCTGTGTGCATGTTGTCCAATACCACTGCTATTGCTGAAGCTTGGGCAAGATTGGACCACAAATTCGATCTTATGTATGCCAAGAGAGCTTTTGTCCACTGGTACGTTGGTGAGGGTATGGAAGAAGGTGAATTTTCAGAAGCTCGTGAAGATTTGGCTGCACTTGAAAAAGATTATGAAGAAGTTGGTATGGACTCTGGAGAAGGAGAGGGAGAAGGCGCTGAAGAATATTAGAAAGCTACACCCTGAACTTGACTTTGATTTACAACAAGAAAGCTAAATTTCCTTTTTTATATTTCCATTTTCTATGTTTTTTTGAAACGATAATTCAAGTCTGATTTATTTAATTACAGATTTTTTTACAAGCAACATGTGTTTTATTATTTAGTTTTAAATATAATTTATTTCATTTTTCTAAGAGTCTCAATCTAGTAAAATAGAAGAAAACTGAAATTGGTAAAAACGTTTTGCTTAAAAATCATGTTTGAATAATTCTAAAAATAACTTATTTAATCTCTGTTATGTTGACAAAAAATATTGTTATTTCAAATGTAAAAATAATCTTGAAAGTACTTTCTGAAGTTCAGTTTATTCAAAAAAACAATTTACTGTCTGGTTTTAAATTGTTTGAGTTCAAATCCTAACACTTGTTGATTTCAAAAACAATGAATTTAAATTATTGTAACAAGTAAAATGTTATCGAGGAAATTGGGTTTAGAACAAAAAATTTTCTTCATATTAATATTATATCAATATAAACTTATTTATTTTATTATAATATGTAATGCTTGTGAGTTAAATTTTGTTACTCTACAATTGAGTTACGGGACTTTGTTATTTACAAGTTTTGTGATGTGAATACTGCAGAACCGATATCCATCAGCGCATTATTGTGACTTAGGTAGGCTGACCAGACGTCCTCTTTTTTGAGGCCAATTTCGCGTCCTCTTTCTTTTTTGCAAATATTGCCTTACTGTCCTCTTTTTTGTGACTTGGTTAAAGTACGAAGTCACAAGGTAAAAATACAGAATCGACATTACCATTCTACTCCAAAATTAATATTCTATGTTTTCTACACAGAATATGATATACTTTCTTTACAAATTTGCAGTCTATGGTTTTGGCTGCATGGATCAGTCTCAAGCATATTAAAAAGAATACGATCATAACCTACAATTTCTGCTTTATTTTGCTCACGGCCAATGTTTTTAAGAGTGTTTTTGTTGTGGAATGATCAATAATAATAATAAATAAGTGCAATGTTAAAAATTATTAAAAATCGCTCGTTTCTGTACCTGTCATAATAATTAAAAGTCATATTTTTTCACCTCTTTTTAGGGTGTCCTCTTTTGCTGTGAGGCAAATCTGGTCACCCTAACTTTTGTGTATAGTTATAGCAAATGCTGTTCATAAGGGAAACTCTTCGCGGTAAACATAAGTTCTATTATTAATATCAAATTTAGTTTAAACCGGACCGAACTCATAAACATGTAATGTATATTTTTCGGATCAACCTCTACTTTTTGCACTATACCGATAGAACCATTAATCTTTAATCATTTATTTTATTTTTTATATATCATATATGGAACTATAAAAATATTTATGCAGTTGATGTATCACGCTGCGTCACTGTGACATCACGCTATCTCTTTCCCATTCATTGATTTCCCTATATCTATATAGGCCTATTACATCTACTGGACTGAAATTGAAAAATATTTCAGTTTTTACGTGTTTTATATACTAAACACTAATTGTATTCAAAATTTGCAGCTTGTCTATGTCTACTAGAATTGTTTGAGTTTTGATTCGGTCAATTAGTGAGTGACAAAATTAAGAACTTTCACATGTTACTCGTATATTCTTAAACTACTGATTCAAATTGAATGAAATTTGAAATATTCTCTATTTTTACAATGCTTGATTGATTACTAGAAATAGAGGCTTCTAGTTTAATCTACAACGAAGTTAAAAGAGCTCGAAAATGGACTGAATTGCTTCGAGAAAAGGATGGTACGGCCGTGAAAATTCATTGTGCTCGGCTTGTTCAAAAATTTAAATAAAATGTATGGTATTTAAAATCCAATGGATAGTGAATGAACCAATGTAATCCACACACTAATTTTTTACTCGACATAATAATTTTATAATAAATAATAATAATAATTTCTATATACCATGCTTTCAAAATGTAAATAAGTGATATAGTCCAGTAGAATAAGAGTGAATTTTGTTTACAGATTCAATTACAGTCCTTAAAAATTGACATGACATTTTTTATTCTAGTTAATAGGTAATCTTGCAATGGAGCCGAGGAAAAAGAGTGAGGGCCTATGACTACATTATTGATTGGATTCCAATTAACTGATATAGAAAATGTTGAATTGGAAATGGGAGTAAAATCCCTAGTAGAAATATATTCCAATGATCTATAACTTGAATAATTCTGTTACAATAATTAATTCTGCTTATTAAATTTATAAAATCCTCCTACTTATTCACCAGATTTGGCTCCGTCCGACTATCATCTCTTTCCTCGACTGAAAAAAAGTTTAAAAGAACGTAAATTTTCTCCTAACGAGGAGGTAATAAAAGCTGTGGAGATCTGGTTTGCAGAGCAAGAAGAAACATTTTTTTTGTGAAAGGGCTAGAGATGTTGCAGGTTCGCTGTAATAAATGTACCGAATTAAGAGGAGAATATGTTTAGTAATAAAATATTTTCACATTGAAATTTTGTTTGGTTCTATAGTAGGCTAATAATTGAAACTAGTACATTACATTTGAAAAAGTTTTAGCTGATTTTGATTTCCTTAAGTAGGCCCCGGGTAGATTGTAAAACCAGGTCCCACTATTTCTTGATCCGACTATGCTGTCGAGGCCCACCATTTGGGAAAAGATACACACAGAGGATGAAGCTAGCAAGATGCTTCCTTACAGGATCCAATGGATACACTTACCTACTTAACAGGTAATTCCAAGTCAATCTTCCCATAAGGGAGGAAAGTAACCAAAATGAGACATATATTGCATAGCTGGATCTAAATAAGGCACATTGACTGGAGAATACAAGCTCAACGGGGTCTAAAATACATACTCAAATACTTTGGTAGGCCTACACAGCGACGCTGCGAACATTTTTGGAGAGCCATCATGAGCGAGGTCGACCGAGGGGTTAACAACAAGGTCCCATTCTTAGTAATAGTTGTCAAAGCAGCAGTTTTTTATGTAATTTAAATGCAATATAAGAACTATTTTATAAAATAATGATATCTTTAAGAAGTATCATATTCAGAAATGCTCAAAAACTCAATATTCTAGAACAGGGGTTCTAACTTGCAAGGCACCAAGGGCCAAAACTAAAACCTTTGATGTGGTTGCGGGCCAGTTAATAATTTTGTTAAAGTAATAACAAAACAATGTAAGGTATAAAAATAATTAAAACAAAAAAAGAGTATTATTTCTTTTATTGCAATTTCATTGCAATAATAATAAAAAGTTATATCTAATAAGAAGACTGTGGTCGATCGGCTTCATCCACCAATGAGGAAATGTCCACCTCCAGTTCAGTTGTAGACAGTCTCATGAGATGACGTAAGGAAGAATCGGTGAGGTTGCTTCTTTTGTGGTTTTTAATGTACTTCATGGAGAAAAAGGCACTTTCACATCTATATGTGAAAAATTAACGAATCACATACGCTCCGAGCAAAATTGTTAACAAGAATGATCGTTCAACGTTTAATCGTACCACGATTATCGTTAAACGATCATTGTAACAATCGCACCGAGCAAAACGTACCTTAAGAGGAAAAGGATCACTTCCAAGCTTGCGTGTAGCACATATATAAGTTAATTATCGATCACGCATCAATTGGAATCGCGATCGATGCAGCACTTAATAAAGTTCACTTGTGGAAGTCAAATTTCAAGTCGGATCTGTTTGAGTTTACTCAATTCATATTAAGTATTTGATAAAATAACAGAATCAAATCCACAACACTACAAAGAATACAATATGGTGTCCACGAGACATTAAAAGTCGCAGGAGAAGACCTAAGATAGGACCATGATACAAAAAAGTTAGCAGGAACAACTTGTAAGTTGGAATTTCTGGATTCGTTGGTGATATTCATACTGAATACACTGTTTATACTACCACTACACCAACACTCACAATTACACTGTCTGACATGCTTTTCAATAACCAAGTTAATGTCTTACCTTCAGTCTCTGAAGACGATAACTTTGTTATCAAAACGCGCGTCAGATAGTGTAAACAGTGCGTTTGGTATGAACAAATTGCGGCAGACTAACCAACAATAGGCTCAAATGAAGGACAAATACATTATCATGTAAGAGAGGCCTCTACGTGAGAAATCATAATAGGTTGCATATGATTCGATCAAATAAATGCATATTCTCATTTGGAATATATATATAATTTCAGAAAAATTCGTTCAGAGTGAAAAATAAAAAAAATAATGTAATCACTAGCAATTCCTTGCTGATTTTCTATCATTATAAATTATGTTTTGACAATGTTGTTTGTTACTATTTCTAACGACTTTGCCCTGATGTAAGTCATGGGCCCCAGTAAGTGAAATGTACAAACTATTTTAATATTATCCCTTAGTAATAATAGTTCAATGAATTATCACTGAATACTAAATTGTTCATTGGATTTTTTTTATCAGGGTCGTCAACAGAATCAAGTAAAAAAGTGAAAATCAAGTCAATGAATTCATTAGAAGTTTGTTAAATATTGATTGTAAAATTTCTTCAAAGCAGGCAGTACCTTATTATTAATACTTCCCTGTTAGCAAATTAGCTTCCAATATAGTTTTTATGGGGAATCCATAATGAAATTCTTCAGTTCAAAACATGATGATTTTTATTAATATGAATAATTTAAGAGCTACTTTATAAAACAGAATTATGGATTTCATCATCAGACCAAAGCCATCTTATTGATCTAGGCATATTGGTTTACATAATATATTTTTAAATGAATATAAAGGAAATTTAAATAAAACTTCTATTTATTTTGATAGAACAAAATAATAAACCTATGTAAATATTTATTTAGCCAATGCCTCCAGTTCTTTAATTTCTTTTTCAGCTGCAATTTTCTTTTCTGCAGCTAGTTTGGCATCACGGTCTGCTTTAATTTTAGATTCTACTTCCCTAATGGCAGCTTCTTTCTTCGACAGCCTATTTTGGTGGAAGGCCCCATATGCAATGCCAAAGGCAAGAAAACTCCATCTTCCAAACTGGAAAAATAACAATAGTATGTGTTAGTTTTCCATCTGTAACTTGATAATTCGCAAAAACTTAGGTTAAGGTTAATTATGTAATAAACTGTATGAATTTTTATTATTTATAACAGTTAAACTGTATAAACTATATTACCTTAATCAACGGCGACACACGAACTGGAGCAGGTAAAGCAGACATTTTAATTGTTACTTTTTAAAATTTAGAAAAAAAAATATTCGACTATATAGTCAAATTTTGACAAATCAATTTAAGTGAATTTAGACTGGAGGGTAGACAACCACCGAGGCTTGTTCTAAATGACAGTTGTACATAACGAGCCTTTCACCTTATTGGTTATACATCTACACGTCATTAGAAAAAAAAAAGTATTTCAAACTAAAAATTGAATATCAGAGGAATACGTGAAATAAACAGGGTATGAAAGAAAAAAATGGGTATACTTATTCAACAAATATATTGAACTTCATTTACTATTATTTTCGTCTATTCGCTGGAAACATTTGACACATGCATAAAGATAACATGTCAATGTTATGTCAAATATCAGTTTAAATGAAACGCATGCTCACGTAAAAGAATATAATCATGTTCAATTAAATTTATGATAAGATGCGGTTAGGTTAGTGATCGAGTTGAGAAGCACTCGTTGACGTTATATAGTTCCCGGAAAATTAAAATCCATTTATAAGAACAATGGCTCTAATGTTAACTATAGTGTCAATAACAGGATCTATCCTTTTGACACCCTTTTTGATGCTGTTAGTGTGTATTATATTTCTTGCATCTATCGGTAAAAGCTTAGGGGTGAGAAGATTGTATGTAAAAACATTGTTGATGATTTTTGAGGTGAGTAACATACAAATACTTATCTTCGCACCATGTTAGTTAGTTCAAAATAGCAGTTCCATTATGCAAAACTAAATGAATTAGATTAGTTTATTAGTTGATGACAATTTCCTATACCGGCTCTAAAAAATTATTCCCTTCAACCTAAAACGCGATTTATGAATATGTACTGAATGGAATAAACTTCTAGGTATTTCATCAATACTGTTATTTGTGATACTTAGAGTTGTGAACACTTCCTTGGTAAAGTTGTGTTTTAAAAGTAGTCTCAGTAGTCTCATATTAATTCTAATATATTTTGAGTTTCATTGGAAATTTTTTTGTCTAGTTGTGTCCAGACTGTTTATTTAAAGTACCTGATGATATTAGTTTACCTTGAATAGTTTCATTATATTTTTATGTTTACAAATTCTTTTTCAACAACAACAAACTGGTTTGAATAATTATGTGGTATGTTCTGTATGTCTTTTAAACAATATTAGCCATTGAAGGTATTCTAAAAATAAACTCTTATTTTTAACATCAACTTCTAGGGGTTTTTCACTTTCACTTCCCGTATTTTTTTAATACAGTCCTCACAAAAACTGTTGACATATGCACTACTATTTATAAATTTGTAATTTTCAGTATTTCATTGTGAGTGGATAAAATAATATTTTATTGAAAACATTTTTTTCTGTTTATTACTACATGCAATAAGTACCTATATTGAAATATACACACACACACACACACATATATATATATATATATATATATATATATATATATCCATATATATATATATATATATATATATATATATATATATATCCATATATATATATATATATATATATATGGATGAAACTGAAACCCCTCTATAATCACGAGGTGAGATTTACTGGACCTCATATTGACTTGAAGTAGACTTTGTAAACTACGATTTTATTTTTCAAGGAGAATTTGAATTTACGTCCTAGCAGCCAATAGTGTTTGCTAAATTCTATTCCTAACTGTTTCCTTTTAGTAAGGTGTTTTCCAGGTGAGTCCTTTGTCTAACTAGATACCCAGGTTCTTTAAGGTGTCTGTTTATAGTAGGGTTTATCCGTTTAGCATTACTGTAGGTATAACTCCTCTACATTTTGTGAAGATGTTTTGGAGTGATTTTGATTCTCTAGAATTTCTCATCTATATTTCACCATAAAATACCTTTCTTGATAATATGATTATAATATGAGGAATACTGTGTGTAAACTTTGGTGAAGTTATTTTCCAGATTTTCTAGGTTAGGGATAAGGGTGATTTTTTCCACTCGGGGGGGGGGGGGGGCGGCGTTATACAAGACATAACATTGTATTAAAAATACCTTTCCTAGGAAGTTCTTTGACTAGTTTTCCTGTGATGAGGTCATAACCTGGGTCTCAATTAGGTTGAAAGTAGCTTTTAATTATTGTATTTAGTTCTTTTAAAGAGAAGAGTTTAGGTATTGGCGGTATCTATTTTTATGTCCTCTGTTTGACTTAAGTGTAATGGAAATGGTCGGAAGACTTTTTGCAAATTCATCTGTCCGGGCCCCACGATGTCTGCTTTTACGATTGGGGAAATTAGCTCTTTAAGATATTTTCTGGTAGCTTTTCATAATGAATAGTTGAGCTTAGTAGTGTTGGACAGGATTTATAAGGATTATTTGAATTATTTATTTTTCAGGTCACTAATAAGTTTTTTAGTTCGCAGGGGGCAGTTTTTTATTGCGTTTAATCGCGTGGATATCTAGTTTGCCGCCACGTTGAACTCAATTTTTTTTTCAGCAATTTTTTGTTTAATTTTAATTGGACAGTTTTGTACTTGTTATTGTGCCGGTATTTCAGGTGTGGATTTTCTGGAGTGATCCTGTATTTGATTGTTTAGATAATTGACTGCTAGTGCTATGTCTGCTCTTGTTTTTGGCAGAATTCTGTGGTTTATATTATCTTTGATTAGTTGTTTAAATATTCCCTGACTGTTTTCTTATTGAATAGTTTATCCAGTTTGTTTCTTAAAAATAGAAGAAATAGATATCCCTTTGTTTGTTCCTTTATTCCATTCTCACAAGCTCATACATAGGTATTTGAAAAAGTTGTTATTTGAATTGTCAAAGATCATTTCCATGTGTACTGTGAGTAAGCCCTTCATTCAGTTTAAAGCACCAGGGGTTTTTCAACGCCTTAAGATTATTTGGAATGTATTGAATAATATTTATTAGCTCATTGTTTAATTGTTCCAACACTGAATGTCATCAACAAAGTTGATCATTGGAGTTTGTCCTGTCATTGATATGGTAGATATTATGATAATGAAACAAAGTAATTTTTTATAATCACAATTTATGGTCTAGATAATGCAATACAATAATATTTTGTCTAAGCTGAAGTGATATATCAAGAGTTTTTAATTAATTTACCTAAACTAATAAATATGATCATGATTATTCTTCATTTAAGCATTTTGAGGATATGAAATTGAATATTCAATATTTACATGTTTATAAATTACTGAAATACAATTTAAACAAAGCAATAATCTATTAGTGGTAGAATATATTTACTTATTCATATACCAGTGTGAGTGTCACATATAGAACTCTGTTGCTCAATGATACCAGAAAATTTTTCTAAAAAACATTTCCCCTATTCTTGGACGTCACGAAAAAAATGACTTTCCGAGTTTCAGAAGATTATAGACTTGTGTGGCCATGTTAATGCCTGTATAATTAAATTATCAATGAACACTAATTAAATGCTGTAGAAACAATTAATTTTCCGCAGATGTCCCGATAAAAATTTTTCAAAAACTTGCACAGCGGGAAATTTCGTAATATAGCACTTTAGCATTTAATTTTCTCCTTGTTGTTTTTTCTGTCTGCTCATATTGCTCTGCTAACTTTAGTGGTATAAAATTATTGTTAGAGGAAGTTTCCAAAGATTGAAATTGAGTAATATCATGATAACAGTAATCCCACTTATTCTTTATTATGAAAAAATACCATTCTGTTTGTAAAAAGTATGTAAACACAAAAGATAAAGTATAATATCAATTCAAGATTTTCAACCTGCATCTGAACTTTAACACTCGATTTATTTAGACATATCTTTGTTTTTTAAATTTATTCACATATAGTAGTGATTATTTTTGTATAATCAATTGGTGATATACCGAAAAACACTGATGTATAACCAAAATATACTTGAAAAGTACACAGAATATCAAAACACTGCATAATAAACATAAATGTAAATAGTTTTATTAAAATATTTATGTTTAGTATATAAAACGTGTAATGTCTTTTATAAGTATATGTAAAGATAACTTTTGAATTATTCACTAATATTTTAAAGTTTTTATTTATTAAGAGTTTTAATACAACTTATTTTAACAATCAACGCGGGGTATAAACCTGACCCCCACAGAATTTAACGAAATTTGGTATAAAGGCTGTCCTCATAGAGATTAAGAAAAATTTTTTTCAAATATCCCAAACGGTTTAAAAATTGTGGCTATGTAAAGTTTCCCAAAATCCACCAAAAAAAATAACACATATTTTAAAATCACCATAGCTTTTCTCCCAATTGCGCTAGAGAGATGAGAATGGTGTCATTGTAATCAGTTCTAAATACTTTTTCTTTTGATGTAAAACACTACATACATTGTAATAAAAAAGGTTTTTGAAAAATCAAATAATTCCTATAAAAAGGTTATACTTCTGATAAGTGGTTCTAAAAATTTCAAAGTGGGGGGCTGATGGGTTCATAGTTAAACAATAATTCTAAAAAAGGGTGTTGTATTAGTTTTTATATAAGTTTAATTTTGGGTCATTCCACATCAAATCAACCAAAAAATAATACCACCAAGCACTTTAGATGTTTATGAAACTTTGTACATTTATTCTATATTCAGATATGAATATCACCACCAAACTTTTAATTTTTATCTAACATAATTTTTAAGCTATGGCACTTTAAATTTTTTTCTTTTGTCAAGTTCCGAGTAAAACATGTATTAGAATAGAAAAAAAATATCATTTACTTATTTGACACCCAATCTTTTTGAAATTTTCAAGGTAGGTCCTTATAAGTATAAGGAATTGAAAAATGAAATATAACAGAACCCTAAGTTGAACATAAAATATTAAAAAAAAGTAAATTTTAGATTTTTTAAAATCTTAAGATAATCTTAATAAAATATCTCAAAAAGGGAATGAGATAATCAAGAATTTTTTCTCCCTAAATTATCTGAACGAAATGGGCTTCAATTTAATAAAATAAAATTTGTGAGTATTTTCATCCTTTTATTTATTAAGGCTTTTGCAAGTTACAATATATTAATTACGAGCAATGTGAAAGTTCTCCTGGTTTCAATAAATGGGTGCAGTTTGTTAAAGAAGAATAAATTACATTTTAATGTTTGGAAATCATAGTTCACTATTCAATGTATTTGAAAGCTTTTAAAGCTAATGAACCATTAGCTTTTCAATTAATTTTATGCACTTGTTGAGAATTCATATGTCCTTCCCGTCGAGGTGTGCGGAGGCTCAACCACTACAAGGATATGCGGAATTGGCACATCACATATATCATCTCGTTTTGGCCAGTAAAATGAGTGGGATAGTCCTGCCGGATGAAGATGTTATTATTCCAAAGAATCAGAGATTGTCTTATTCACAAGCAATGTAGCAATAGTGTCCATCCTCTCTTTAAATTATACGTTAGGCTAGGGTGTTCATCAGTATTGATTCGACTTGCTTCTAATGTTCCAGAATAGTCCAAGTGTCTAAAGTTGTGAAAACCTCAGGTACCTGGAAGAGTATACAGGTTTTCAATGCGTGTTTCAAGCTATCGGCGAATGTTTCTGCAGTCAGTATTTGGTCTTGAAGAGGCCTTTGGATTCAAAAACTTAAATCAACAATCAGACTCACACAATAACACAATATAATGAATCCAAAGAAAGCTAAACACCACTTATAATCACCACTGCTCATAACACTGTTAACTCTAAAGACACTAGTTACAGACTGGCTCATAACTGTCAGAGATACACTAACCGCCTAGAAAACAGCCTGTCAAGATATGAAAACCCCATGTTGCAACTTGCCCAGAATAGGAGGCAGATTATCTGCATGTTTATTTCTGTGGTCTAATCTGTTATAACATGAATGTTGACTTTCAACTTTGGTTCAGTAGTATGTCAACCTAAGATTTCTAAGTGAATATTTAAATTAAAAAACAAAATGTAAAAGCCCTTTACTTCTTCTTGTAAATAAAGTGCTTCTTGAATTTATGACATTATTAACGTTTTTTAGAACAGTTTCTTGTTCACAAAATATTTTTCCAAATATTAAACTCGCATTGTTCGTAATCAATATATTGTAACTTGCAATGGCCTTAATAAATAGAAAGAAGAAAATACACAAAAATTTTATTTTATTAAATTAGAGCCCATTTCATGCAGATAGTTTAGGTGGAAAAAATTCTTGATTATCTCATTCCCTTTTTGAGATATTTAATTTTATGCTGAGCCATGTTTGGGTTATTAAGATTTTAAAAATTTCAAAAATAATATTTTATGTTTAACTTAGGGTCCTATATAAGGTTATATATATATTTTTTCATTTCCTAATACTTATTAGAACCTACCTTAGAAATTTCACCAATATTGGGTGTCAAATAAGTAACTTTTTTCTATTCTAATACAAGCTTTACTCGGAACTATTCAAAGCTCGGGAATTTAGAAACGACAAAACTTCAAAGTGTCGTAACTCAAAAAGTATTTGAGATAAAAATTCGAAATTTGGTGGTGATATTCATATCTATATATTTATAGAACAAATGTACCAAGTTTCATAAAAATCTAAAGTGTTTGGTGAATTGGTCTGGTTGAATTGACATGGAATGACCCTACTATGTATCCTAACTTTAATTAAATTATTTACAATAATGATTATTATCATAATTAATTATGTACTTAATGTACTTAATGCATTTATAAGGAGACACTCAGAAGTAATAATCAGCAGGGTCAGTTGCAGTCAAGTTTAGACAGGTTCTCTCTTCTGTTTGTTCGCGGGTCTGATTCCGAATCAGTTTAGGGACCGATCGCATGCGCACTTTTAAAATTGTCGATCGTGGGTCGATGACTTTAGTGTAGAGACAGAATGATATTTTTCTGCTACTGCCCATGGAATAGGACCCTATGATGCAGCTGAGGACACTGTGAAGAGACTAGCTGTAAAAGCAAGTCTACAATTTCGCCTTCTCCACGCAAGATGTTTAGTCTGAGAAATTTCAGATTAACCTTTTCAGCCAAACAGTAACTATTGAGGGAACACAGCAATATCTGAAAATTCAAGTGCAGAAAAGATGTGCGTAAAAGATATAATAGAGGAAACATTGATCATCCAAAAATGCCCTAAAAAACCACAAATGACAGAAGTTAGTGGATATATAACCGTTAGATATGACCAAAATTGGTGACTGGCATATTTGTTGGATGAGAATGGAGAAGAAGATGAACTAAAGGTGAATTTTCTGCATCTTATTGGTCCTTCGTCATCGTTTTCTTATCCAAACAAAAAACTGGACATATTGTGGATACCACTGACAGATGTACTTTCTAAAGTTGATCCCACCACTCCTACAGATGGGATTATGTAATAACATCTGGAAAAGTAGTAAAAACTTTTCAAATCATCGAGTTATGAATAATTTTCGCTCAAGATGTAATGTTAAATATTTAAGAAGAAATCTTTAGTAAGTAGTTCCCAGCCGCCTCTCACCAAATTTTAAGGGTAAATATTTTGAAGTAGGGCGCCACCACAAAATTACTTCAAAAATTTTTTCTTGCGCAGAAGGAAACCTACAATCTTTGTTGGATCATTCTGTAACCAGATTATCCCTCTTCTTAGAAGAAGTCTTACTCACATTTGATGCCGTTGAAAGGAACTCGTTACTGTTAATCTGCAAATGGGGTTATGACGCACGTCTCTCAGCAAGCCCAGTTTAAACAAAGACTCTAAAACGAAGATGAATCTGATGCTAATATTTTTATGAGCTCATTTGTACCTCTACGAATTGTTTGTGGTGAGGACAAAAGTAAAATCGTGTGGCAAAATCCAACTCCATCTTCACCTAGATATTGCCGTCCAATAAGATTTAGATTCGTAAAAGAATCTACGGACATCACAAAAGAAGAAATCAATTATGTAAAGAATAGTGTAAACTCATTAAACTTGACCTCAATGGAGAGAATTTTTTTTTTCAACTTAGTTTTAAAATGACTATGGTTGACGGAAAGGTCTGCAATGCAGCTACGGACACCATATCGACCAGCAGATGTTATATATGTGGAGCTACATCAAAAGATTTTAATGATTTCACAAAAAAAAATGATGTATGCCCTGAAGCTCTTGAATTTGGCCTTTCCGTATTACATGCAAGAATCCGGATATTCGAAAGTGTGCTGCATTTAGCATATGAATTGCGCGTGAAAAAATATCGCGAGATACTAACCGAAGAAGAAAAAAATCTAGAAAAGCAGAAGAAACTTGATATTGAGCAAAGATTTAGAGAGGAGACAGGTCTCTTAGTCGATATGTCAAAACACAAACGATGGAAATACCAGCAGAAGATTCTACGAGAACCCTGAATTGGCTGCAGATATCACTGGGATAAGTTATGACTTGATTATTAGATTAAAAGTGATATTAGAAGCCATATCAAGCGGCGGCTATAAGATTGACGTAGCAAAATATGATAAATACGCCATGGAAACTGCGAAACTATTTGTTGAGTTATATGGCTGGCATCCTATGACTCCAACGATGCATAAGGTGCCGATAGGGCAACTTTCGGAAGAAGCTGCTGAGGCCCGCAAAAAACATTTTAGGTCTTATCGCCTAAAGTTTGCTCGCAAGTTTTCGAAGGAAGAATGCAACTTAGATATTTATCATAGGTTGCTATTAACATCCGACCCATTTATTAGTTCCATGAGAAAGACCAAAAAAAAACCGCTTCAAAATTATTTTTGCCTGAGACAATGCACCTATTAATTCCTGCTGAGCCAAACCGACCAATCAATGGAAATTGATGAAAGCGGCGAAAATTTAAATGTAGATGAATAAGTCTCCAATGTATGATTGATTATTTTTAGTGATTATCTATTTAGCTAGCTTATGTAACTTTAATATTGTATAACGAATATAAAGATCCTTTTAATAATATAATATATTCACTTACTTATTAGAACAAAATAAACTTTGTTTTATTTAATAATACATACCTGAAAGTATTACTAAAACGTAGACTGCTGTCCCTCCTTGGGGAAAGCCGTGAGTATGTCATATGTATTTTCAATATAATATTAAAAAACACTTTGAAATCAACTACGATCTCGAATAAAATATTTTTTGATAAAAAATCACAAGTAGGTGCGCCTAACCACCGTGCACCAACAAATAATTTCGATAAGTTATTCCAATCACTTACAATTCTTTTTATGTAACTATTTTGTAATATAAATATCACATAAAATAATTTTGGCCGCCTAAATCCTGAAAAACGATCTATGTGCGTCGGAAGTCACGTTAAACATGGGGCAATGCCTTCAGGTAGTGGTGTAGAATTATTTATTCCGATACTACAAGGACATACGTAATGATCCATTGAAAATTCACAATGTTCGAATGTATAATTTAGAAAAGTTTTGATTTTACAACTTTATAGTGTGAGTAAATTTTATTCTCACGTCATCTACGCACTCCTGAATTTCCGGAACACTTCTTTCGGTTCTTTTATCCGGGTAAATGTACTATTAATTCATGTCAATAATCTAAAGCACATTATATGTATATAAATCGCTCGAAACAGATTAGAAATTTTATTATCTGAATCCAGTTCATGTTCGATGACCTTCAGTAAACAGCAGTCAATAAAATAATGATCACAGACTCTTCGACCGTGAATATTACTACATATATCACGTGGACTGTAGAGGGTATATAAAAAAATTGGTACAGATTATAAGTATTTAAACTCAAGTAGTGTTTATGCTTTCTATTGTTAATGCTAAGAGAGATATTTTCAATCCAAATCACGGTGTGCTTATTTCTTTTATCAATATGAAAATTATAAAAAAAATTTTTCCTTTAAAATTAATATAGGAAATTAAAATTCACTTGAGTACTAAACTTCGCAATATTTCTAAAATATGAATAATGTTCGCTTAGCTAGTGAATCTGTCAGTCTCTCTCATGGATTTAGTTTTTTTGTTGTAGTTCCATGTAAGTTTTTTGCTTTTTTATTCACTTTTAGAAATACCCCACCTTCTATAGTCTGTTTTAATGAATGAGAGAGTAATTGAATTATAAAGCATTGTTAATCCATAAGCGTATCAAGTGCTTTCGAATGAAATAACATTTGTATAAATAGCGGGTTTTCAAATAAGAGGTGTTATTTTGATATTCAAAGAAAAATGCCATTTTTTGAGATAAATGATCGGATGTTTATTTCATTATAAAGAGGAAGGTGTGCCGTTCATAATGGAACACAACATCAGCCAAATGGCTGCCACGACTGCGCTTACAGGACCATATCCTTTTCATGAAATTTTCCGTGTCCAAATTGCAAAGCGGCTGCCCTATGTCCTCGATAGCCTAACGAAATCCATCTTTGAGGTCTTAAATCGATGCTGGACTGTTGGCGTAGACCTTATGTTTCACGTGGCCCCAAAGGAAAAAGTCGCAAGGTGTTAAATCACAAGATCTCGGTGGCCAATTGTGATCACCTCTTCGAGAGATAACACGGTTCGGAAATTTTTCCCGTAAAAGATCGATGGTTTCGTTGCTTGTGTGGCACGTAGCGCAGTCTTGTTGAAAGTAAACGTTGTCCAAATCAATACCATCCAATTCCGGCCATAAAACATTGTTAATCATCTCTAGATAGCGCAATCTATTCACCGTAACTGTTACTCCAGCCTCATTTTCGAAAAAGTAAGGTCCAATGACACCGCCAGACCATAAACCGCACCAAACAGTCACGCGTTGAGGATGGAGAGGATTTTCAACAATAACTCTTGGGTTTTCCGAGCCCCAGATTCGACAATTTTGTTTATTGACGTAACCACCAAGGTGGAAATGGGCCTCATCAATTAAGATGATATTTCGATGAAATTTTCATGCATTTCAAGGACCCAATCAGCAAAGACACGACGTTGTTGATGATCGACCGGCTTGAGTTCTTGTGTTAACTGAACTTTATAGTCCTTAAGACCCAAGTCTTTATGCAAAATACGGTGTTATGACGTTTGTGGAATGGCTAATTCCAAAGAACGACGAGGAATGGACAAACCTGGGTTTTCTTCAACACTTTGGGCTACAGCAGCAATATTCTCAGTTGTTTTTGAGCGACGTGCACGGGTTTTATTCTTCACATCACTAACTTGTCCCAACAGCTCAAATTTTTCCACCAATTTCTGTATTGCGGTCCGAGAAGGTGCTTCACGTCGACCCAAAAATGTTTTAGTTTTACGAACCGTCTTTGTCAAACTTTCACCATTTTTATAGTGAATTTTAATAATTCCAATGCGTTGTTGAAGCGTGTATCGTTCCACTTTCGTTAATGGCGTAATTTCTACTTGTCAAATGTCAAAAAATGACAGCTTCAAAAGTGACATTTACCGAAATAGCGGGCTGTTCAAAATAACACCTCTTATTGGAAAATCCTTTATAATGAATACACTCGGTGTTCACTTATATTTTTTCTAATTACCTGCTTATAACAGCAGAAGGTAAAAAAGTGCAATTTTTTCTAAATTATTTTTTTCCAAAAGTTATATTAAGAACATTGTGTTATAAAGGTATAATGGTTTAAGCTTTGACTTTAAAACAACGTTACGTTCATAAATAATAGTAATATAAAAACTCATCAGTATAAATAAAGTTACTTCCCATAAATCTAAATCAGACTCGAAATCAGCAGGTGAACTGTCGCAACAAGTATTTAAAATAAGAAAATTTTCTCTTCTTTAATCGTATGATTTACTGCCTTTTCCCAGTTTCCACTTCCGCTGAGTCAATAACACTTTTCAAAATGTTTGTCTGTAAAGGATTTCAAACAATAATTATATATATTGATGTTTCTACATTTCCATAATCACACTAGAATTCACAATAGCCTGCAACTATACTAAACTGTTAAGAATATACAACTTAGACCTCCTCACTAAATGGAAACTCACAATCGTATTTTAGGTGAAATTTGTTGGGAAGAGATTATTGGAAAGAAAACAAAATTTCTAACCTTTACACTCACAATCACACATTCAGTTCCTGAAGACGATAAGTGCTATTTTCTATGACATTGGTCCGTGAGATTAAGGCATACTTGGGCATTATTGCATGATTATTTGGTTATCAAAAAGATTTGTTCGGGTTGGATACCGCATAATTTGACAAAAGCTCAAAAAAAGGTCCTGTCGAATGGTGCCAAGAAATGCCGAAAAAATTCAATCGCAGTGCTTGGAAAGGCGTCTATAAAATCGTGACAGGCGACGTATCATGGATCGATAAATATGAATTCGGAACTAATCACCATCGACTCTACGGGTCTTTCAAGACGAGCCAAATCCAACAAAAGTTCTTCGTGCGCGAATAACTTCGCTTGTTTCTCGAAATAACCGGACATGTCGCCACCGTTCTATAAGACAAACGTAGAACAGTCAATTCTAAATGGTACATTTGCCAGAATTGTTAGAAAAAATCAGAGATACCAATCGGAGAATACGAATCAATCTCCACTACGACATTGCGAGCTCTGACACTTCAGTCCAAACAAAAACGTTTTTGAACAATAAAAACATCGAACTGATGGGTCATCTGCCGTACAGTCCTTGTTTGGCACTGAATGATTTCTTCTCATTTCCGCAGATCAAAAATCAATTGCGAGATCTACACCAGTAGAGGTTGATGCGTTCAAATTACATCTTTTGAAGGTACCTCAATTGGAATTGAAAAAATGATACGACAACTGAGTCAAACTAATTAAAAAGTGTATTGATCTTATTGGATAATATTTTGAAAAACAATAAAGCTATATCGGGGTGTCTAGAAGCCTTGAAAACCGGGAAAAAGACGGGTATTTCGAAGAGCCGGGAAAAATCGTGGATTCGACGGGAATTTTCTGGTAAACCTGAGATTTTCGGTAGTTTTGAGTGAGGCCACCAGGCATAATAAGTTGGTATTGGTCTTCTTCTTCTTCTCCTTACGTTAGGACTAGGTCCTGTATTTTCATCAAGGGTTTGCCAGGAGAAGTTGGAATGCTAAGGACCAGCTTTCATATCACCCAATAGGTGGTCGTCCAGGAGGTCGAGTTGTGTCTGGTTTCTTTTCCTTTGCAATTTTTGCTAACCGTTCATTTGGCATTCTGTCAACATGGTCTCTCAATTCTCTTCTGTTGCTCCTTGCCCATCTTACTACATCCTGAATATCGCACATATCCCTTAATTCTTCCGATCGAGTAACGTATGTCCTGTTATTGATCTCAGAGTCCGCTCTAGTTTCTATTGCATATGTCATGACCGGCCTTATGCAAGTTTTATATATTCTAATTTTACATGTATTTATTTTTGGCCAAATTAAATCTCTAAGGTATCCTTATATTAATGCTGCTTTCGTTGTTTGTGTTTGGTGTTGGTATAAATCTAAAACCTTCCGAATGATCTCGAAAATCGCATCATCCAATCGAAACAACATATTGAACCTCCCTCGTAACTGCACTCTTACGGGTTCACGTATCTGCGGTTGCCTAACTAATACGAAGACTCTCAAAACAGCTTGTAGCAATGGAGCAAAAGTCGGTTAAATTAAAAAAATAACTTGGCTATTTTATTATACTTGTATTTTCCAAAATAACTAAACATCATTAAAGTGTAGTTAATTCGTGACATTTCATTAAGGAAAATGTGAAAACCAACCTGGAAAAACCGGGAGACAGACAAATTTTTACTAGACGCATCCAATTATAATTATTTGTCTATCTCAAAACTTAAGTAAAACCCTCGTATACTATTCTGTAATAATATTTAAAATGACCGTATTAAAATTTGGATTAGAAATTAGGTTTTATTACTGTCACCAACACAAAAATATACTATAGGAAAATGTAAGAAAGAAAAAATGTTTTTTAAAATATCTAAAAGAAACTAATTGAATGATTTAAAGTGGTATTGTCATCTTTTTTACTCGAAAATTTTCAGGAATACTTAATACCTACATTTTTCATAAATTGTACGTAATATTTCAACTTTTTTTGTCTTGTTGGGAATTTTATCTAGTAATCGCGAATGATGCAGTAATTTGTCCAGAATATTTAGTTCAGCTGATGAACATTTTTGAAACCAATTAGCCGTCATTTCCGCTATAGATTATCACGAACTGTCATTTGCAATGGTCCCCCAAAACACATATTTATTAATTGCGAATTAATTATGTTTTTAAATTGTTAAATCTGATCTTCAAATTTATTGACGAGTGTTGGGATTATGCAGCAGAGGATCCTCTGAAACCACTAATGATTTCTAAGTGGCAAGTGACAAGGAAAATTAGAATCTCTCTTCTAGAGCTATAATTTTATAAATAGACAAGTACTTTCAAGGGTTCCTTCTCGTCTAAAAGTGTCTAGTCAATATTTTGGAAAAAAAGTAAGAACACTCGTAAACAGCATGCAGAATTCTAAGACTCAAGACTACTCGCGATATCTACTTCAAATTTATAAATAAAAATGAGATTTCGAGGTTAACCGTTGTAACTAACCTAGAGACAGTCGTCGATGATATTCCTATTATCTTATCGTATTTTAGATTCTATTTATTATTAGATCTATTTTAATAAATATCGTATTTTTATTACAATAGACCTAAAGATTATTCACGAGAAAAAACCTTCGTTGCTATACGAGGTGCATCTAATATATTAAAGTATAATTATTAAGACATCCACGTAACTGAAAAATAATAGAGTACGATTTTTTATAAGACAATTTTTTCAAGATTTTCGATAGCACAACTATTAAAATTCTAAGTTTTTGAATCTTATCCAATTTTTCGGGCGGATGTAATTTGGGCACTAAAGGATTAATGTACTTTTTACAACATGTAAACTAGGCGCCAAGACCGAAGGGTCATTTTAATCCTATGAGTATTTTGGGCGCTTAACCGACTGAAGTACATGATTTATGACATACAGTTATTTATTAAATCACCGACATTTATAATAAAATATATTTTTGTATTTTTAGATTTTCCTATAAGAGAAATGACCTATTATCACTAAGGGTCTGAAAAATCTGCCCTTAATAAAGTTTCCTCACAACATTTTCGTAACACTCTACAGAATAAAGTAAATTTTATATTTCTTTATATTTTTATTTAGTACTTAAGTACATATTACATATAAAATAAGAGATTTACATAACCTAACCTAACCTACTTAAAAATCTATCAACTTTCCCTCTATTGGGTTATTTTATGACTCGACCTACCAGCACTTCTTAGCGCCGAAAATACATGTCGGATTATCTACCCTTCTTGGTCAGACAGGTAAAGAAGGATGATTAGCGCCCAAATTACACCCGCCGAATTTTTCAACACGCTTATATTAGCTTTACCTGTTTCTGAGTTTATTTGTTTGTCAGGTTGTTTATTTGTAACTCACTTTTGAATTAAGAGACGTTACTGCTCGATACAAGTTTTGTTTATAGCGAAGCCATTATACGAGGGAAGTATTATATAATTAAATAAATATTATTAATAAAAAACGTGGATTCAAAGCATATGAAACTAAAAAATAGTTTTTGAAGCTTGGGGCATTTTATTCCATATCCCTCACACATTGAGAGCGTTTTTAACAACAATCCCAGTATTTTTCATTAATTATTGTTGTAAGCATATTGTAGAAATTGCTTTTATTTGTAATTGCATTATTTATATATAAACAAAGTATATTTCGTGAAATTATTTCATATTTATTGGAAATTTTCATAATTTTTTGTAATTTCTAAAAAATTTTACGCATATTAATTATTTATTTTGATATAGAATATAGAAAACGATTAATTAATATGATAAAAGGAATAGATATGTCAAGTTTATGTAGTTTTGGTAGTCATTATAATTTTGGAAGTATGGCATAATATATTTTCGACTGTTTTGCATTTGCTGATAATGAGATGAAAATATTTTTCATAATTATTTATAAATTTATCTAAATTCTTGTTTTTTCTCTTTCAAATTGGCTTCACTTAAAACAAACACAATTCTAATTGCCTTTCATCGACACCTTCTAAATTGTGGAAAGTTTTGATTTTGTACGGATAAATTGTGTTTGATTTATAAATTCTCTGTAAATGTGTTTTACTTCTAAATTACGTTTTGTTTTTTAAGCAACATTTTGGGGGAGTGAGAGAAATGCTTTATTTTCAAAAAATTGTTCACAATTTGTAGACAAAAGCTTGTGAAAAACCATGAAACAACCATACAAATAACTAAATACAGACGCAATTAAAGTGAAATCCAAATATAAAGTATACACAAAAAAATTACAATGAATAACAAAATTACCTTTTAAAATATACACGTAAAAATATATTACATGTATTTATACGACAATAGAATTGATAATAATTTGTATTAAAAATCAAACATTAAACCAATTCGTAACATGATTCGAATTAAATATTAGTATTGGAAACTTTCTGAAACCGTTGGTGACAGCACACGCTAAATGACACACATTCCAGGCCAATAAGAAAATCACACCGATTGTAGTAGACGGAGTCTGCCAAATTTAAACAGAATACTCCTCCTCTTTCCATTATCCTCCAAAGCATGAAGTGACACCGTTTGGTCTACCCATCTAGTTGGAGATCTGCCTCTTGGGCGTTTGCTTTCTATGATTAATCGTTCCATTGTTCCTGATCTTCTAGAAATAGGAATATTTCTATCAACGTCAATTTGAATATTGAATTTTGAAACTTCAAAACCACCACTACAAATACATAAGTATTCGAAAGCTCAGAAAATATATTAAAATAAGTCCACTTTGGTGTTTCATTGCCACGTTCCCAACAAGAAACCCATAATAAATGAGTTTCGACGATTTAAATGTGAAGAAATGACGAGTGAGGTTAGGAAATGATAATTATATTTAATTTTCATGAAATCGTATTATTTATTTTTCAAATATATTTAAAGTTCGGCTAGGTTATATTAACTTTCAAATTATGAAATAAAAAAAATGTTGATAAAAAATAAGCAAAAATGTAAAAACGAGTGGATCTAGTAGAAGCCATTACCTCATAACTCATCATCCCCTCACTTTTATTCAAAATGAGAAAATGACGGTGTGGGTGTGAATTTTGAAAGTTTGTTGTATTTCCAAGTCGTAGTTCCAAACATATTTTTGAAAAACTATTAAATAAAAACTTTACGACAATGCTCTAATCTGGATATTGATGCATAGTGAGGGAATGGTTCTCAGAGTACTACATATTTTTTATTCCTCACAAAGGCTTATAGGATCCATGCTTTTTCGAAAAGAAAACACCTTAAGTCGGTTAGGTTTATTCTAAAAATTACTAAGACAGAAGTTTAGAGATATATAATATGTTAAAATAAAATCTCATTATTTTTAAATAATTGAATTTCCTTCACACTTTCTAAGGCTTAGGATTGACAGAAAAGAAATAAATGTTCTTAACTGGCATGCTTAAAAAATTTATAACATTTGCTGAGTGTTGTTTTGGCATGTAACAGAAAAACCCCAGTGAAAATTTTTATTCCTCGATAAAACGATTAAAGCTCTCGGCTTGCAAGTTTTTTTATTCAAATCCTCAGTTTTTACAAATACAAAATAAATGAATATATTCCTAAAATATTGAAACCATATTTTTTTATGATTACTACTCATTTCTTTTCAATTGTAAGAGGTGGTGGGTTATTGGCACGCCCGTGTTCAAACTTTTAACATCACCTTGGTAGCGAAATAAAGTTTTCGAAGGCTCATCTATTCTTTAATCTTCTTCGACGGTACATTACAATACCCTGTTTGTCACTTTAAATCACAAATTTTGTAGCAAGAAAACTTATAAAATTTAACACTTACCAAATTCGATTTTCATTTGTATTTCCCCATCTCAATTATTTCTATGTTGTTCTTAATAACCTTTGCTTTGTTCTGAATTTCTATATTAACTTTTCTGTGGTAATTATTGGTATTTAATCTTTCGGTATCAATAATCTTCTTCCAGATCTTGTCATCCACAATTAGTTACAAAATTAGTCTTTAACAAAGCAGGGGTTGATTATCCGGATACAGTAAATATGTAGACTTTCTATTAATTGTCGTAGTTTCTAGAATACTCAAAATTTTTGGTTATTCTTATTGCAGTATCAATTTCGGTATCAATAATCTTCTTTTACATCTTGTCATCCACAATTAGTTACAAAATTAGTCTTTAACAAAGCAGGGGTTGATTATCCGGATACAGTAAATATGTAGACTTTCTATTAATTGTCGTAGTTTCTAGAATACTCAAAATTTTTGGTTATTCTTATTGCAGTATCAATTTCGGTATCAATAATCTTCTTCCACATCTTGTCATCTACAATTAGTTACAAAATTAGTCTTTAACAAAGCAGGGGTTGATTATCCGGATACAGTAAATATGTAGACTTTCTATTAATTGTCGTAGTTTCTAGAATACTCAAAATTTTTGGTTATTCTTATTGCAGTGTCAATTTCGGTATCAATAATCTTCTTTCACATCTTGTCATCCACAATTAGTTACAAAATTAGTCTTTAACAAAGCAGGGATTGATTATCCGGATACAGTAAATATGTAGACTTTCTATTAATTGTCGTAGTTTCTAGAATACTCAAAATTTTTGGTTATTCTTATTGCAGTATCAATTTCGGTATCAATAATCTTCTTCCACATCTTGTCATCTACAATTAGTTACAAAATTAGTCTTTAACAAAGCAGGGGTTGATTATCCGGATACAGTAAATATGTAGACTTTCTATTAATTGTCGTAGTTTCTAGAATACTCAAAATTTTTGGTTATTCTTATTGCAGTATCAATTTCGGTATCAATAATCTTCTTTCACATCTTGTCATCCACAATTAGTTACAAAATTAGTCTTTAACAAAGCAGGGGTTGATTATCCGGATACAGTAAATATGTAGACTTTCTATTAATTGTCGTAGTTTCTAGAATACTCAAAATTTTTGGTTATTCTTATTGCAGTATCAATTTCGGTATTAATAATCTTCTTCCACATCTTTTCATCCACAATTAGTTACAAAATTAGTCTTTAACAAAGCAGTGGTTGATTATCCGGATACAGTAAATATGTAGACTTTCTATTAATTGTCGTAGTTTCTAGAATACTCAAAATTTTTGGTTATTCTTATTGCAGTATCAATTTCGGTATCAATAATCTTCTTTCACATCTTGTCATCCACAATTAGTTACAAAATTAGTCTTTAACAAAGCAGGGGTTGATTATCCGGATACAGTAAATATGTAGACTTTCTATTAATTGTCGTAGTTTCTAGAATACTCAAAATTTTTGGTTATTCTTATTGCAGTATCAATTTCGGTATTAATAATCTTCTTCCACATCTTTTCATCCACAATTAGTTACAAAATTAGTCTTTAACAAAGCAGTGGTTGATTATCCGGATACAGTAAATATGTAGACTTTCTATTAATTGTCGTAGTTTCTAGAATACTCAAAATTTTTGGTTATTCTTATTGCAGTATCAATTTCGGTATCAATAATCTTCTTTCACATCTTGTCATCCACAATTAGTTACAAAATTAGTCTTTAACAAAGCAGGGGTTGATTATCCGGATACAGTAAATATGTAGACTTTCTATTAATTGTCGTAGTTTCTAGAATACTCAAAATTTTTGGTTATTCTTATTGCAGTATCAATTTCGGTATCAATAATCTTCTTTCACATCTTGTCATCCACAATTAGTTACAAAATTAGTCTTTAACAAAGCAGGGGTTGATTATCCGGATACAGTAAATATGTAGACTTTCTATTAATTGTCGTAGTTTCTAGAATACTCAAAATTTTTGGTTATTCTTATTGCAGTATCAATTTCGGTATCAATAATCTTCTTTCACATCTTGTCATCCACAATTAGTTACAAAATTAGTCTTTAACAAAGCAGGGGTTGATTATCCGGATACAGTAAATATGTAGACTTTCTATTAATTGTCGTAGTTTCTAGAATACTCAAAATTTTTGGTTATTCTTATTGCAGTATCAATTTCGGTATTAATAATCTTCTTCCACATCTTTTCATCCACAATTAGTTACAAAATTAGTCTTTAACAAAGCAGTGGTTGATTATCCGGATACAGTAAATATGTAGACTTTCTATTAATTGTCGTAGTTTCTAGAATACTCAAAATTTTTGGTTATTCTTATTGCAGTATCAATTTCGGTATCAATAATCTTCTTTCACATCTTGTCATCCACAATTAGTTACAAAATTAGTCTTTAACAAAGCAGGGGTTGATTATCCGGATACAGTAAATATGTAGACTTTCTATTAATTGTCGTAGTTTCTAGAATACTCAAAATTTTTGGTTATTCTTATTGCAGTATCAATTTCGGTATCAATAATCTTCTTCCACATCTTGTCATCTACAATTAGTTACAAAATTAGTCTTTAACAAAGCAGGGGTTGATTATCCGGATACAGTAAATATGTAGACTTTCTATTAATTGTCGTAGTTTCTAGAATACTCAAAATTTTTGGTTATTCTTATTGCAGTATCAATTTCGGTATCAATAATCTTCTTCCACATCTTGTCATCTACAATTAGTTACAAAATTAGTCTTTAACAAAGCAGGGGTTGATTATCCGGATACAGTAAATATGTAGACTTTCTATTAATTGTCGTAGTTTCTAGAATACTCAAAATTTTTGGTTATTCTTATTGCAGTGTCAATTTCGGTATCAATAATCTTCTTTCACATCTTGTCATCCACAATTAGTTACAAAATTAGTCTTTAACAAAGCAGGGATTGATTATCCGGATACAGTAAATATGTAGACTTTCTATTAATTGTCGTAGTTTCTAGAATACTCAAAATTTTTGGTTATTCTTATTGCAGTATCAATTTCGGTATCAATAATCTTCTTTCACATCTTGTCATCCACAATTAGTTACAAAATTAGTCTTTAACAAAGCAGGGGTTGATTATCCGGATACAGTAAATATGTAGACTTTCTATTAATTGTCGTAGTTTCTAGAATACTCAAAATTTTTGGTTATTCTTATTGCAGTATCAATTTCGGTATCAATAATCTTCTTTCACATCTTGTCATCCACAATTAGTTACAAAATTAGTCTTTAACAAAGCAGGGGTTGATTATCCGGATACAGTAAATATGTAGACTTTCTATTAATTGTCGTAGTTTCTAGAATACTCAAAATTTTTGGTTATTCTTATTGCAGTATCAATTTCGGTATCAATAATCTTCTTTCACATCTTGTCATCCACAATTAGTTACAAAATTAGTCTTTAACAAAGCAGGGGTTGATTATCCGGATACAGTAAATATGTAGACTTTCTATTAATTGTCGTAGTTTCTAGAATACTCAAAATTTTTGGTTATTCTTATTGCAGTTACAATATTTTTAGCAATGATTTGTAGTAGCAGATGTTTAGATCCCTTAAAACGTTCTGTTAAATTGAACTCTTCCCCCATATCTAAGTACACTACACTTAAATTATTCGAATTACATCCGCTGTTTAGTATAAAGCGAGTTTTTATCGAGAGGAAAAAGTATGATACGATGAAGATTGATTCGACTATTTCTTTTTTGATTATCGTTTATATTTATAGATCACTTCTGTATTATCAACAAAGACGCGACCTTGCTGTATGAAAATATTTTTGGTGAAACATTCCACACGTTTGGTTCTATAAACTTGATTTAAACTTTTTTTCCAGTATGGCAGAAAAGACATAGAATCTTCTTTAAAGCATAGAAAAAAAGAATCGCCGGAGGATATAGACGAAGGGTATAGTGAGGAAATAACTTCGTCAGAAAAATTAGTAAATCCTCCATTAACAAATGGTTTTGTGAATGGTGGAAGGAATAATCTAATTAGCAGGGATGAAGGATTAATTTTCGTACCTGAACCACCTACAACTAAGACTGAAGAGGCCATTAAAGAGCACAAAGTGAGTTTATCGATTTTTCTCAATTGTTTTTGGTATATTTTAGATTTCAATAATTGCGTCCTAATAGTTTTCTCGACATTAACTTGTTTTATTTGTACTTTTGAGTGAAGTTTTGGTAAAAAGTTTCTAAAAAATACAATAACTTTGAAAATACTTGATGTTTTTTCAGTTTATTATTCAACCCAGATGGCCAAACAAGTGTTGTATCTTGAAAACTATTCGACATAAAGACTTGCGGTACCAAACTTCATACCCAGTAATTCACATATTAAATGCATCAAAATTATTATTTTAATAACTTTGGTCAACACTTTTTGTCTACTGATCAACTATTAAAATTAAAATAAAATTTACCACTGTAACTGAACAGATTTTGAACAAACTTGGTTGTATGCTGAGGCCACTGATATTTTATTCTCTAAAGTTTTAATAAAGATCCAACAGAGATAGCACAAGGGCGGTACAATAAAAACAGAAGATAATATATCTGAAGCAAAACTGAATTTGATTTGAAATAATAACTTGCATGCCCTGTTTCAGATAATAGAGATATACTCATAGAAAGGTTAGTTGTCATCAACAAAGATATAAATATCTCTCCCCTTCCTATCCCCTCTATACCCCCACGGACTATCAACATTCCTAAATTCAACACATCCCTTATGAGATACAATAAGCAAACAACACCCAAACAATTAATTATAAATGATTGTAATGATATAATAACGAGTAACCACTATGATTTAATTTTATACACTGATGCATCCAAAAATGAAACAGGAGTTAGAACGTCACAAATTGCCATAAAATCTTCCCTAATCCCATCAACCCGTAACGTTCACACAGGCGAACTGTTCAGCATTCTACAGGCCAGCAATTCAATCTCCACTCCTTATAAGCTCGTCGCCATATGTACACACTCACTTGCCTCTATTTTATCCATCCAAAATATATTTACCGAACATCCTATTGTCCAAATTACTCTAATTTGGTTACCTTCCCACATTGGCATCGAAGACAGACTAACAGGCAAAAATTGCAACTACATCTACCGTCACCGACAATGTAATTATTGGAAACGATTTAGAATCACAGTTCAAAAGAAAATCCAGAGTTGCATGGGGACATTATTGACACATCCCTACGTCAAATACAGCGCTCAATTGGTAACCAATCTATTATCTTCGCTGTTTTCTCAAGGCAAGAAGAGTAAGAATCGCCCATTCAAGACTTTTTTGCTCCAGCTGCAACTCGTATCTGACCATGAAGCACATTGTGACCGAGTGTCGCAAATATACCGTCGAAACAACAGTTTCAGCTTAGCCTAAATTACAATGAAGTCCTTAACAACTTAACACAGCAAATACAGCGCTCAATTGGTAACCAATCTATTATCTTCGCTGGTTTTTCAAGGCAAGAAGAGTAAGAATCGCCCATTCAAGACTTTTTTGCTCCAGCTGCAACTCGTATCTGACCATGAAGCACATTGTGACCGAGTGTCGCAAATATACCGTCGAAAGACAACAGTTTCAGCTTAGCCTAAATTACAATGAAGTCCTTAACAACTTAACACAGCAAATACAGCGCTCAATTGGTAACCAATCTATTATCTTCGCTGGTTTCTCAAGGCAAGAAGAGTAAGAATCGCCCATTCAAGACTTTTTTGCTCCAGCTGCAACTCGTATCTGACCATGAAGCACATTGTGACCGAGTGTCGCAAATATACCGTCGAAAGACAACCGTTTCAGCTTAGCCTAAATTACAATGAAGTCCTTAACAACTTAACACAGCAAATACAGCGCTCAATTGGTAACCAATCTATTATCTTCGCTGTTTTCTCAAGGCAAGAAGAGTAAGAATCGCCCATTCAAGACTTTTTTGCTCCAGCTGCAACTCGTATCTGACCATGAAGCACATTGTGACCGAGTGTCGCAAATATACCGTCGAAAGACAACCGTTTCAGCTTAGCCTAAATTACAATGAATTCCTTAACAACTTAACACAGCAAATACAGCGCTCAATTGGTAACCAATCTATTATCTTCGCTGTTTTCTCAAGGCAAGAAGAGTAAGAATCGCCCATTCAAGACTTTTTTGCTCCAGCTGCAACTCGTATCTGACCATGAAGCACATTGTGACCGAGTGTCGCAAATATACCGTCGAAACAACAGTTTCAGCTTAGCCTAAATTACAATGAAGTCCTTAACAACTTAACACAGCAAATACACCGCTCAATTGGTAACCAATCTATTATCTTCGCTGGTTTCTCAAGGCAAGAAGAGTAAGAATCGCCCATTCAAGACTTTTTTGCTCCAGCTGCAACTCGTATCTGACCATGAAGCACATTGTGACCGAGTGTCGCAAATATACCGTCGAAAGACAACCGTTTCAGCTTAGCCTAAATTACAATGAATTCCTTAACAACTTAACACAGCAAATACAGCGCTCAATTGGTAACCAATCTATTATCTTCGCTGTTTTCTCAAGGCAAGAAGAGTAAGAATCGCCCATTCAAGACTTTTTTGCTCCAGCTGCAACTCGTATCTGACCATGAAGCACATTGTGACCGAGTGTCGCAAATATACCGTCGAAACAACAGTTTCAGCTTAGCCTAAATTACAATGAAGTCCTTAACAACTTAACACAGCAAATACAGCGCTCAATTGGTAACCAATCTATTATCTTCGCTGGTTTTTCAAGGCAAGAAGAGTAAGAATCGCCCATTCAAGACTTTTTTGCTCCAGCTGCAACTCGTATCTGACCATGAAGCACATTGTGACCGAGTGTCGCAAATATACCGTCGAAAGACAACCGTTTCAGCTTAGCCTAAATTACAATGAAGTCCTTAACAACTCTTATCTCTTAACACAGTTCTTACAAAGCTCATAAATTTACAAACAGTTACCAACAATTGATACAGTTGTTGGTAACGGATATGGGTTTTCTACGATTGTACCATTTGGATTATTAAAATGCTTGGTACATACATAAGTACGAGGATTGTCCAGAAGTACCTGGCCCAACAACGAAACCACAAATATTTTGGAAAAAAATATATTTATTTTTCAACGTAATCTCATTTTAGTTTATACTTTCCCCTGCGATGTTTTATAAGTTCGATACCCTTTTTGAAATAAGAATCGCCAAGCTCCTCGAAATAGCCATTAACTGCCTACGTCACATTTTTATTATTGAATCATCTTTAAATACCGAGCCATGTTTTCAAGTCTTGGAACAGAAAATAATCCGAGGGGGCTTAATCTGGCGAATAAGGTGCATAATGTAGCAATTTAAACTTTAATTCATTAATTTTGGCCATTGCAATAACTGATGTGTGAGTTGGTGCATTGTCTTGATGAAACAACACTTGATTCAACATAAATGCGGCCGTTTGTTCTTGATTTCTTCGCCCAAACGTTGCAATAACTAAGCATAAACTCGCTGTTGATAGTTTTTCCTTTTTCAAGACAGTCAATCAAAATTATCCTACACGCATTCCAAAAAACCGACGCCGTGACCTTGCCTGCAGATGAAACGTTCTTTGCCGATTCTCCCTTTTCAGTCCATTGTTTTGATTGTTCTTTTGTTTCGGGTGTGAGGTGATGAATCCATATTTCATCCATGGTTATGAAACAGTGAAAAATTCGAGTTTATTTCTGTGAAACATTGCAAAACACTTGATGGGAATATCTTCACGATTCTGTTTCCGTTCCATTGTGAGCAAACCACCCATCTTGCACACAGCTTTCTCTTGTAGAAATTTACAGTTATTGCGCGATGTACCGAACTTTTTAAAATGCCCTCTATGTCTACTGTCTCGTGCACTTTCAGTCGACAATCATCCAGTACCACTTTGTGGATTTTCTTCAACATTTCTGGAAGCCGTTACCTTATTTGATGGACCACTGATCATGCTAGTCTTCGCAGGTCTTGCGGTCTTGAAACTACCCAATGTTTTACAGTTAATAACGAAGGAGCAGTCTCACTCAGAGTAGAATCTGGTTCAGCTTTTATATTGGATGATCTAACGCCTTTCGAATAAAAGTATTGTATCACTTGGCGACGACCAATTTTTTCCACGTTTACAAATTCACTGAAAACGTTCACTATTGATAGCTGCCAAACAAATACTAAACAACGCGGCGGTTTCAAATTTGAAACATATGCTGTGTGTACTTTCTAATACAATGATATTTTTGAAGCAACTTCAGCCATCTCTATGTCAGGCCAGGTACTTCTGGAACAATCCTCGTACGTTGTTCTCAGTAGGATGATAAAATAAATGTACGCCCCACTAATGCTGATTCTGGTGGATCTTATGGAAATATTCAGAAGAAACTGATAATATCCATTGACTATTTAATGATATACTGAAAGTTACAGAACTTTCTTATTCGTGCCTTGCCTCCTTTATATCTGCCGGTTTTGTCTTAAGAATTGTGCTTTCGACGAACCATATTAAAAAGTTCAAAAAAGATTGAGATCTGATGTTTTCGAGTTAATTCTATCTGCCTGGGAATCTTGAAATCAAGTGTCTCTTATCGGGATATCAGGATCAAATAAATATACCAATCGTGGCACTAATTTTTCTTGGAAGAATTCCAAATAATGCGATCCTTTCGAATTTTCTACAATATCTGCACAATCATTCACTTTTTCTGCTCTTTGATTATAAATATTTTGTTTAATACCTTAAAGCTTTCTAAATACTTTTCGCGGGTGGATCAATCCACATCGTCTCTTTATTTTACTTTGTCGCTAATTATTCTCTATGCCGTCCTGATGCGGATGACGTTAGCTGAGATCAAAAGCAAAGTGGAGGCAGGCAAGGAGACGCCGTCTCGTGTACCCTCTTCAACCTGACGCTGGAACGAGTCATCAGAAATATCGAAGTTAATAGAGGAGGAACTCTGCTCAACAGAACAGTGCAGTACTTAGCCTACGCTGATGACATTGATCTACTCAGTCGAAGGGAGCGTGAACTGAAGGAAAGCTTTGAGCAACTGAAGGAGGAATCCTTAGAGCGGGGCTCTCCATTAATCAAGGAATAGAAGAACTTCCCCGGGGCTTTCGAAGTAGGCCGGTATAAGTTCGAAAATGTATCGTCGTTTAAATACCTGAGCGTGTGGCGCTGCCATACAAACACCGAGCTTTATCGACTCTATGTAGACTCCAGCTTGGTGACAGAAGTCAAGAGTGCCAGATGGCTAGGCCATGTAGAACGTATGCCTGAGAAGCGGGGATGCTCAAAGCATACCGACAGAAACCCGAGTGCCGGCGACTGCCTGGGCGACCGCGCAAATGATGGTTGGATGATGTCGAAGAGAATCTTCAGGAGCTAGGTTTGAGGAGGTGGAGACACCGAGCGTGATGCCTGGAGGAATGTGGTGGACGAAGCCAACGATCTTTGAGGGCCAGTGGTAGTAGTAATAAATCAAAAACGTCCTTGGTTTGCATTCCAAAACGTGTGTGTATGTGGGTAAACACAAAAGCGAGGAATTGCTGTTACCGTACAAGACCATGGGATGTAGTTTGTATCTTAAAAGATTTCTTCCCTGAAAATTCAGGAGCAGTCTGCGACGAACACGGAGAACGGTTTAATCAAAACATGGCTAAGATAAGAGATATTTTTAGGGAAGTGTATAAAAAGAAAGAAGCATCAAATAATGGCACATATCTTTATTATTTATAATGGTTTCCGGCTGAATTTATTATTATAGAAAAGTGGTAAAAATAGACGTGCGGGGCTCCCCCGAAAATCGTGGGTGATGGAAGAAAACAGCGGTTATATTTGAATTCAGGACGTGTAGATGCTTCATTAAATTTTTTTGCAGACCAGTGTAATCATATAGACAAAGGACAAGTTAAAGGGAAAGAAGAATAACCTATTTTCCCTCATTACGATATTTAATTATTTGTGATGAATTTTTAATACTATCAGTATTTGATATTTCAAAGTATTCGGTGGACCAAAAATTCAAATTTTTAGTCTCCCTGTTAGTTCCATTTGAAAATGTTGAAAGCAATGAATTCTAAAAACACGATTGGTGTTCCAGTAAAATGAATTGAATAACATCGTCGAATATAATAATTGCATCACAAGGTTGTTGAAGCAATTGGTCAATGTTCAATTATGCACACATTGTTTTAGGAGAAGTATAAGGACTTCGATCTGTCAAATGTATTTGAATATGTAAAGGCTGGAGTTGAAGCGATAATTGAAGATCAAGTGACTTCAAGGTTCGAGGCCGAGGAGCTGAAAAATTGGAATCTGTTGATTCGCACAAATAGGGGCTACGAATTCATATCATGGAAACTAACGTTCCTTTGGCTGGGTGGATTTTTCATAAGATATTTCTTCTTATTTCCATTAAGACTGATTATTTGCTGTTTCGGGGTAAGTAATAAATTTGATGTTTTGTCTTAATATGAATTATTATATCATCGGTTGAACACACTTATTTTTTTATTAGTTTAGTAAATTTGATTATTATTAATTTCAAATCATTTCCAAAAAAAAATAACACTGCAAATGTTGAATACAGGTTGTCATACTACAGCTTAGAAAATTAGAATTAATACTGAAACTGAGTCAACCTAATCCATTTTTAGTTAGATTATAAGTCCTCGACTATCGTGTTAATTATTAGTACACTATCTTATCTCACTAAATGAGAAATATATTCACAAATGTAGTAGTGATATTATGGTTCCCTGATTTTGGTTGCCGCATCGGTAAAATCAATAAAAGAAAATAAAAAACTATTCGAATTTGTACTTTAGGGAAGTTAGTTGCAGAATAAATTACGAGAGTTGTCTGAGAAACAAGACATTTTCTTTCCAAAATAATTTTTCTCCAAAATAGTCGTTGGTCTATTGGATAAATGTGCCCGTGATGGCACCTTCGAAGAAAATTCCAAATATTTGAAATCGAGAGGGATATTTTTAAATTACTTTTCATCAGCTCATTCAGGCAGCTTAATTATTTAAGAAACGATAGATATTTAACTTCAATCAGGAAAATCGATGTCATAATTCCATTTAATCTAAATTGGAGTTCATGTGCCATCATAGGAACATATAGTCACAAATTCTACATTATAAATAAATTTGGGAATCGCAATCAGTTTCAATGAAGCCAGCAAAAATAATTTTTATTTGAGCCAAAAGCGAAAGTATGTCATGAGGTTTTTAGGATGAATTTTCCGGCACTTTCGGTCACTTCTGGTGAGGGTTTCCCGACCTGCAAAACTTCTGGCGTTATTACACCGCTACTAGCTTAGAGTCCGACCTCACGTTCTACAATGCTTCACTCGTGTACTACATCAGGTTTTTCGGACGAATTTTCCGGCACTTTCGGTCCTTTCTGGCGGGGATTTTTCGACCTCTAAAACTTCTGGCGTTATTACACCGCTACTAGCTTAGAGTCCGACCTCACGTTCCACAATGCTTCACTCGTGTACCACATCAGTTTTTCGGACGAATTTTCCGGCACTTTCGGTCCTTTCTGGCGGGGATTTTTCGACCTCTAAAACTTCTGGCGTTATTACACCGCTACTAGTTTAGAGTCCGACCTCACGTTCCACAATGCTTCACTCGTGTACCACATCAGGTTTTTCGGACGAGTTTTTCGGTCCTTTCTGGCAGGGATTTTTCGACCTCCAAAACTTCTGGCGCTATTACACCACTTCTAGTTTAGAGTCCGACCTCACGTTCCACAATGCTTCACTCGTGTACCACATCAGGTTTTTCGGACGAATTTTCCGGCACTTCCGGTCCTTTCTGGCAGGGATTTTTCGACCTCTAAAACTTCTGGCGTTATTACACCGCTACTAGCTTAGAGTCCGACCTCACGTTCTACAATGCTTCACTCGTGTACTACATCAGGTTTTTCGGACGAATTTTCCGGCACTTTCGGTCCTTTCTGGCGGGGATTTTTCGACCTCTAAAACTTCTGGCGTTATTACACCACTTCTAGTTTAGAGTCCGACTTCACGTTCCACAATGCTTCACTCGTGTACCACATCAGGTTTTTCGGACGAATTTTCCGGCACTTTCGGCCCTTTCTGGCGGGGATTTTTCGACCTCTAAAACTTCTGGCGTTATTACAGCGTTCAAAGCGTACAGAATTTTTCCTTTTTCCAGCCCATTTTTCGCATTTTCATATCCGACCTGTACAGAGTGCCAGAAATGCCGTTTGGTGATGTACTAATTACGGGCCCCCCGTTTCCAAGCACAAACGTCGTGGTAGCGTAAACAGTATGTTCAGTATTACTGTATTGGAAATGTAAAAACAACGTCCTAACAGACTGATTGTAAAACGATAAAAAAATCTGCGTTTTGATTTTTATTTTTTGTGAAGTTTTGCCCTTTTTAACAGAAGAATTATTTCTAACATAATTTAAGTTTTGAAAAATCAAGTAAGCGCCAGAAATTTTCCAAAAAAAACTACGACAATCTGATATAATTTGACATTTGCAGAATTATTTATGATTTTTTAACAATAGTCAAACACGCCACCTTCCATTTAGCAACATTTTTAGATCGCTATACTAATTATATCGACATTTTCCATGTCGATACTTCGAGGTGGATCTCTGAAAAGGTGGTTGAACGAAAAATTTTACAAGATGTGTTTTCGTATTCTTTCTCAAAGTGTTACAGCAATAATAACAGTACACAACAAACAATGGCGACCTGCCAGGGGGTCGGTTTGTGTAGCAAATCATACATCACCGATTGACATTATGATTTTATCGACGGATAACTGTTATGCGTTGGTGAGTTTTAAAACAGGCAATGTCGACGGTTTGCAATAAAATAGCATTTGTCTATGGTAACGAATATGTGGGCTCGGCTCGTTATAGTTTGTATCAAATTTCGTACCCAAAAAAATTGCTTTCAAACAAACCTAGAAATTATTTGCATACTTGTAGGTGAACCACTAGACGTTAAATATGGATGTTTTTCTAGAGGCGCGGAGCTTAATTTGGCACCAGCGTTTTTTGTAACAATCAATTTGGCAGGTCATATCCACTTTAAAGCTATTTTGATCTGGCTCATCATGATTAGTCTAAATTTGGAGCAATTAGCAATCGATTAGTCGGGCGTTACCCGAGTTTCGTAGTAATCAGAGCGATTAATTAAAAGATAATCGCTATACGTTCACTCTAATCGACAGTGCGCATCCCGTAAGAAGCTGAAAACAGCGATTGCCGTCGACGATGATCCATTATTTGAACAGTAGCAGAAAATATTGCCATAGATCCATAATTTCCTTTCAAAATATTGTTCAGTGGTTTCATCATTTTTGGATTGCGAATTTTGGACGATGAATCCGCAAGCTATTTTCGAAATACCGTTACATCCAGCGTTTTATGGGCCGATGGCATAATTGCCACTTAGTATCTTTATATCCCCATCAGAACACGATTCATGGTACATGTTCCAACCGGGCGGTTACCGTTATACGAACGATTCTGTTTTGTGTTCCAATCGTTTGTGAACCGTTTCTGGGACGGTGTTTTCGATACTCGGTTGATAGCATTTACTGTTGCAAGAACCGGAAATTGCGCAGAAAATATCTATAAACGCTTCCCAAAACCGTTTCAAGAACGGTCCATACCATCAAGTTGGAACAAACCTTAAAATAACACAGTGAATGGTGAACGCTACATAGACATGATCACTACCCTATTTGTGTCTCAGTTGGAAGGCATTTAATGTTGCAGGTATGTAGTTTCAGTAGGTTAGAGTCACATGCCACACGGCGTGCGAAACAATCAATTTACTTAAAGAAACATTTGACATCGATTAATTTCACGAAATGGTCCTGTTAACTAGCCATCTCGTCCCAACGACTTGATACCACTGGATTAGGGCCGGATTACGCTAGGGGCTTGGGGGGGCTCTAGCCCCGGGCCCCAGTTCCATGAGGGCCCCATCATTTGGAAATCATTCTGTATTTTTTGATTTGTTGATACAACAACAAATCTAACGTATTGATATTATTTTGTGAATTTTTTCGGGTTTTCGAATTCCTTAAGGGGGCCCCGTCATTATTTTAGCCCCGGACCTTATAAATCTTGATCCGGCCCTGCACTGGATAATTTTATTTAAGGCTTTAGTGAAGTCACCTGTTTACACGGAGAAACCAGGGACATTTGAGCATTTGGAACCAGATAAACCAGAAGCACTTGAAAGCCAACAAGAATGTTTGAAAATTGGCCCTTTACATTAGTTCGTTTCAATTAACGAGGATGGTTTCAAAAGTACCTGGCACAACAAAGCAAACACAAATAAAAATTCATTTTTCAACGTAACCTATTTTTCCCAGCCATGTTCAATAAGTTCTATGCCCTTTTTATAATAAGAATCTACAAGCTCTTCAAAATAGCCATTAACTGCCGTCATCACCTCTTCTTTGTTGAAAAATCTTTGACCACCGAGGCATTTTTTTAAGTCTGAAAACAGAAAATAATCCGAAGGGGCTAAATCTGCCGAATAGGGTGCATGAGGTATCAATTTAAACTTGATTTCATTAATTTTGGTCATTGCAATAACTGATGATTTTCTTCTCAACTAAATTCGTCGGTTTTTGCTTAATTCCTTCGCTCAAACGAACAAGTTCGTATAATACTCGCTGTTGATAGTTTCTCCTTTTTAATCAATGAAATTGATCCTACGCCCATCCCAAAAAACCGTCGCCATGACCTTGCCTGCAGATGGAACCGTCTTTGCTCTTTTTGGAGCCCATTGTTTTGATTGTTCTTTAGTTTCGGGTGTGAAGTGATTAATCCACATTCCATCCATGGTTATGAAACGGCGTAAAAATTTTCAGTTAATACACGATGTAACATACTTTTTTGAAATGCCTACTATATCTGCTAGCTAGTGCACGTTCAGTTAATGTTCATCCAGTATTTGTGGATTTCCTTCAACATTTCCGGAATCTTCACCTCAAATGATCGACCAGTGCGATGCTGGTCTTCGCATGTTGTACGGCCTCCTTTAAACTCTGATATCCGATAACGAAGGAGCAATCTCACCCAGAATAGGATCTAGTGCAGCTTTTATATTGGCTGGGATAAGGCCTTCCAAATAACAGTATTGTATCACATAACGATGACCAATTATTTCCATGTTTACAAATTCACTGAAAACATTCACTATTGATAGATATCAAACAAATACTAAACAACGTGGCGTTTTCAAACATGCAAAATTTACTGTATAGATTGTGTACTTTCTAATACATCTAATAAATTCAAGCAACTACCGCCATCTCTAGATCCGGCCAGGTACTTTTGGAACCATCCCGGTAAAGTCTTCCTTTAGAGAAACAAAAAACAAAATTTGTCCTTATCAGACTTTGATTATTATATCTTTAAGGTTTATAAACAAGGTTAATACAAACAACAATCAACCAGAGGTAGAATTGAAAGCTTGTTTTCCTAAAAAGATTTCATCTCTCAGTTAATTTTTACTAATTTTGCTATTATAGAGTTCAGTGCAACCTACAAGTCTGCACACAATTTCCCGTTTTTAAGTTAATCGTTTTAATTTTTTCCCTTCCGAAAGCTATTTTAATAGAGATGTCCAGTATGCAACTATTGAGCTTAGGGAGCTTTGGAGCCATCAAAACGAACTACTTCGAAGGCGAATGAGTTTCATTGAAATATTTCATGCTATTATTGTGATTGTATGTAATAGATATTCCATTATAAATTACTCACCCATTATAATCGCTATTATTCTGTGTTAATAGAAAATTTTTGGAAAATGTTGTGTGGTTATAATTGAATTTTGTTGATGTTTTGTACAAAGCTTAGTAGTGCATAAATTTTAGGGGATGAGGGAAAATAATAGACAGAATTAAGTCAAAAGAAATTATTAACAAACGTTTTTCGATCAATCTCATAAATAAATCAAAAAGCTCATCTAGTAAATGTCTCAGTTCTTCTGGAACCCTCTCTTATAACGGTATTCAAAATTTTCCCTCGGTTTCAGTAAAATCTCCGTCTATTTTTTTTTTAATTAGTAGTTTCGTAAATAAAAACAAAACCTCACCATTACTTTCAATGAATTTGAATCCGAAAAATTAATTAAAATGCATGACCACCGTCAAAACCAAAGAAAATGTTTTACTCAATGCAAGTAAAAGCATCCGCGCTATCAGGATGCCTACGAGATCCAACTTGTACATGCGCAAAGATAGCAAAATTAGAATCTACAAGACTTGTATCAGACCCATCATGAGGTACGCGAGGACACCAACAAGACGAAACAAATGCTGCTGAAGGTGGCCGAGATGAAAACAATGAGAACAATAGTGGGGAAAAGAAGAAGAGACAGAGTGAGAAATACAGATGTCATAGAGCAATGCCGGATACAAGACATTGTGAGATGGGGAAGACAACGTATTAATAGGAAGCGGTACAACCATGTAATACGGATGGAGAATAGTCCTAGAAAACAACCCGCCCGGCTCAAGGCCTTCCGGGAGACCACCTAAAAGGTGGAACGATAGTTGGCAATCCACCTCGCACGAAAAGATGCAGAGACAGCTTCAGAATTAACAGATCAACAGATCTCCAAGAAGAAGAAGAAGTAAAAGACGATTCTTTTTGAAACATCTATTTGGATTTTTTGATCTGTAGTACAGTAATGTCTCCTTTTCTCCTCCTGTAATCCTTTTTATAAATATATATCGATTCGATCTGCCAATAAATAAATCATTAGTCTTGGATATGAGAATTGCATCGCAATTTTTAAATCCTTGCACGAAACAAGCGTGAATAAGATTTTACTGTATGTCGTTCTTGATTCACGTCTGATATGATAAATTATGTCAGGACTTTGACTATGATCTGAGATCAGGTAGATCACCTATCAGCTGATGGCGAATCTCAACCCAGTACGATATTTGGATTAGTTTCCGAACGTCAAAAATTTCAAAACTTTTTTTAGTATGTTAATTATTCCAAGATATTTATTTAGTTGTATAATAGATTCTAGATGTTTAATAATTGTTATTGAGCAGTTATCAACAATTTACCCACTCACACAAGTTTAATACCAATAAGTTATTTTTTTTTCCTGAAATTCCCAAAGATATAAAAACTCAAACCTCAGTAAGCTATCAAAAACGACAGAAAAATTTGAAAAAATTGATGAAATCTTTATTGGAATCGATAGAACGATCAGTATATTTTGAAGATGATTTCATGCAAATGTTGGCCGCGGCTCCGCTTTAGATAGCCCATGCGCAAGGTTCAATTTTGGCAAACTCTCTCCAACATATCGGCAGGTATTTCACGAATAAATGCTTCAATATTGGATTCCAGTGCGTCAACCGTTGCGGGATTATCCCTGTAGACACTAGCCTCAACACGGCACCTTAAGAAATAGTCCAAAGGCGTTAAATCACACGGTCTAGGCGGCCAATTGACGGGCCTCATGATCATGATCAAATTATAGGGTAGATCACCTAATCACCTGTATTCAGATGGATCACAACAATGTTATTTGCTTATTGGGGGTCTCAACTTGAACTACTGATATAACATCCTTCATGAAATACTGGCAAATTTCACTGAAATGGTACTTGTGGTCCATGCAGAAAATTAACAGTACATTAAAATGAAACTAGGAGTTTGTCAACTTTCAACTTTTCACATCCTTAATTATGTGAGGTTATGAGCACAGAATTAGTTCGGTCAGTCTGTATTGGTGGTATTGTTTTGTTTACAACATCCTTTTTCGTTTGGTTATGGAAAAAATATTCGCGTTATTGCGCCGCTTTCCGCCGCGGTGTTTCATTTTTTAAACTGATACCAAAAAAATATAAAAAGGCAATGTCTGAAAGGTAGCAATATCCTTTAGACGATGGAACACTGATAGATAGTATCAGGAGTATTATAAATTTTTGTCGTATCACAAGTTTTTCG
This sequence comes from Diorhabda elongata, assembly GCA_026230145.1. Lineage (NCBI taxonomy): Eukaryota > Metazoa > Arthropoda > Insecta > Coleoptera > Chrysomelidae > Diorhabda > Diorhabda elongata. The sequence goes on from CM047926.1 coordinate 42,764,579, forward strand.
AGATATTGGGTGTGAGATTCACGCATCCAACGAGGATTGTTACGTGACCAGTATCTACACTTTCCACTACGTTTCCATTAATACTCATACTCGCAAAACATAACAATTTGGATCGTGTTGATTGTAACATTTTTCATTATTAGGTCTGCAAACTCTTGACGTCTCTCAACACCGTCATCTGACAACTCTTGAACCAACGTTACTTTGTAAGTTCTCTCGATATTTGTCTAGTACTCAAGTGGGGATCGTCTTCTAGCAGGCCTGTTTTAGATAAATCTTTCAATGAACCAGTTTCGTTAAACTTTTTACTAGTTTACTGACAGTAGACCTTGTTATGGGATTTCGGTTAGGATATAAATTATTAATGTTATTACGCGTTTCTTGTTGAAATAATAAGGATTTCGAAAAGCGAAAAATATTCATTTGAAGTAACATTATTTTTTTGGAAAAAGGAAAGATTTGACAATGTAAACACCATCATTATACCGGCCGTATCACAAGACGCTTGTATACAAAAATTTATAAAAGTCGTTTCGGAGATAATTGAGGCGTTTCATCTAGGATTCTGAACTTGAATTACAAAAATAAATCAACCTTAAAGCATCTGTATGAGACGTCTATAAAATGGGTTTGTTTGTGGTCCTTTTGTTAAACCTTTGTGAATAATTGAATCTTTGTATTGATTCTTCTATCGAAATTGATAAAATATAATTATATCTTTTAGTGATAGGAATTGTTTGCGATAACGAATGCGGTGAAAGAGGCGAATGTAATATATTCAATTTTTATATATATTATATAAAGTTCTCATCATCTCATCTATTCAAAAATGTTTTGGAATTAATCGCGATTGAAATCGATTTTCTTTTTTAAGGAATTTAATGTACTTTCACCAGCTCGAAAACTTTTGTTTTTGGTCGAATTTTTCTAGGAAAAATTCGACTATTACGGTAGGCATGACTAGAAGAAAATGGGGAGCACATCATTTTTCCCATGTTTTGAGACCTCCTGAACACGATTATGGTGGTTTTTCGAATGTCTGTAGTTTATATATATCTGTTTAAGCTACAATTCTTATTTTCGTCTCTCGAGCAATTGTTGTGGGTCCGATTTGGTTGAAAATTAGCATACATGGCTTTTTTGGCGGCGGATTGATGTTATTAGAGTTTCGTTGAAAACAAATGAATATTTCGAGGGGTCGCAGTGCCAAAAAAGTGGTTTTTCACCTTTGCTCACCTCTGCAGGTCAAACGAAAAGCGACTGAAAAATGAAATTTCACATGTAGGTTCAATTAGTTGCGAGATGATTTCCTGTTTAAGGTCGAAACTTTCCATCTCCACCAGTAGGCTAAGAATTTTTCAATATATCCTCGTAAGCATTGAATGCGGTCATTTCATAATAATATGCTATATAGAAGAAACAGCGAGTGCACCGATTCTAAAGTTATACTCTCTGAAAATAGCGGCCGCTATTATTAGTTATGTTTACTTAGAGAAATTAAGTTCAGTGGTTTCTCTAAATTTGTCCTTGTTCTCGAGAGAATTCGTTTAGATTTGAGAAGAATCAGTGACGTTATTGAATGATGTTACAGCCTATTTTTGAGAGACAGTTGTGGAGAGGCCAACTAAGTTCTCTGATCGCGGTTCCGAGGGGGTGTAGCATACCCGCAATCTGTGAAAAAAATCTTTTTGTTATTTAGTTATCGATAACATTTTTTTGACAATCATGGATGTTTAAACAAACATTAGCATATCGATTGGACGGTTACCTAAAATGACGCCAACCCATGAACTTTTTATTATTCAGCTCAATGTTACTTGTGTCGACCATATGGAATATATATTACAAATGGTAAAGTAAAATGACAGAACGGTTTGAGGATAACAAATGCGCGTCCGTATTTCGTTATCTCTATCGCGCAATAATTTAGATAGATTTGGTAACATGTAATACCCGGTCGACGTAAACATTTACTTTTGCATAAATTCTTAAGAAATTGAAATTAGTTCAATTGTGCTTCATGTACCTTATCGATAACTGTTATCTTTAAAAATTCTCCATGTTCCACTTTGAGGTTACCACATGTAGGTTCAATTAGTTGCGAGATGATTTCCTGTCTAAGGTCGAAACTTTCCATCTCCACCCCTTTCCATTTTATGGTCATTTTTGTTATATTTTCTTATTTTTTGGCCAGAAAAAGTTTAACTAGAGGGTTCGAACTTCGCATGCAAGTAGGGGTGATGTTGAAGAATTGTCTTTCTCAAGTTCAAAGTTTTCTTCTTCAGTTCTTCTAGCACAAAACGCCCGAAATAATTTTCATCGTTGTAATTGTTGAACTGGACCGCCTCCCATTTTCGAAATTTTTTGTCATTATGACAATTTTCTCTTTGTTGTCAATTGGAATTGAACAAGAGGGTCCGAGACCCCACCGGGTCTATTGAAATTATGAATTTTCATTCGAGAGAGAGAGAATTAACTTGTGAAATGAAAAGTTATTGAGGAATAGCAAATTTTCCATATTGAGAATTGATATCATTTCCAAGAAATTCATTTTAAGGATAGATTTGTTTGTGTATTAGTTAAATGCCAATATCCTACATAATTGGTCGGCAAAGTGCGGCTCCAGAGCCGCATGTGCTCTGTCACAAATATCTACGTAAACTGTAATAATATTTTCATCAAAAAAAAAAAAAAACTTGAGATGATGATAAAATTATATCTCATTTTGATGATACATGTTCTCGATTTATAGAAGAATTTAAATTTATCAAAATTTCTTCAAGTTGAAAGATAGGTATGGATAGGAAACTAAATTTTTTCAATATTAAAAAAAAGTAGTAACATTCGAGAAGGAATTATCCAGGATTTCAAAGAAAAACATTGTTTCACTTTCCGACCTTATGAATTCCCAAGATAATAATTAATCTTTTCAAAACAATAATTTTGAATATGAAGGAAGCATTTCTCAGTCGGATTTAGGATTTTCAAAACAGCAGATCAACTTTAGTATTTGTCAAAAATCCTCCAAATGCTACGTAAACCGAATTGAAATTTTCTTTTTTGAAATTGACATTGGTGGATTTGAAAACAAAGATGTATGGTTCCTTAAATACGAACGTCTTTGTGTTGAATTGGAAATATTGGATAAAATAAATGTGATCTTAGTTCGCAACACAAGTGGTTTCCTTTGAATGGCCTGGAGAAGGAAGACATGATCATTTTTAACGCTTGGAATAGTATTCCTGACTCTTAAAATCAGCTGGAAAAGTTAGCGTTTGCTGTTCTCTCCCTATATATGCGAACAATCATCATCAAACATGAAAATTATCAAGAGAAAACTGAGAAATCGTCTTATTGATGAGAACTTGGAATCATACCTTTAAAAACAACAACATACTAAAACCTGACTTGCTCAAACTTTCCCAGAAGATATAAGCTCATAGTTCGCACTAATATATATTTATTAAGTATATTAGTTTCATTTAGTGTAATAGAGTTAGTAAACAATCTGATTTGGCTCTCATGTTTTTTTTTAAATTGTTGTAATGTTAATATTTTGGTTATTTGGCTAATAAGTTTGCCTACCACCTCCCTACATAAATCCAACTGTTTCCGATATATCAAGTTTTTTCAGATTTATTACAAAAATTAAAATTAAAACAAATATATTTCATAAATTCGTACGATTATTCCTTAATGTAAAAAAACACAAGAAACATTGTTGTTAATGTAGGAGATGTTTAATATTTTTATCGGCGAATGTCTTGGCAATATGCCAAACTGTTATAGGAATGTCTTCCAACGTTACTCAATATCTCAGGAGTAACTGATCTAATGACCAGTGCGATTCGTCTTTTTAAGTCATCTAAGTTAGGGGTTTAGTTTTATATACAATACTTTTGACGTATCCCCACAAAAAGGTCTTATGGCGTCAGATCATGAGGTCGTGCTGGCCATTTTATCGAACCGCGCCAACGAATGGGAAAAATTTAGTTCAGGTACTACCGGACATTAATTTGGTGATTTGGCATTGATTCATGTTGCTGAAACCATATGCAGGAACTTATGGATTTTCTGGATCAGTTTATAAGTTTGTTTGTCAAAGTTGATACCTGAGAACCTTGAGAGCTGGCAGCTACATATTTCTAAAATTCTTTTCATCAAAAAAGCAATTATACTTACTTTAATTATACCTAATTTTTTATAATCCCACGGATTTCATATCCCCTTAGCATTATTAGTATGATCAAAAATACAAATAGCTGCAGTATCGACTGGTGGAAATTTATCAAAATGTTATACAGCAGATATTTCGAATATTGATATTTATAATAATAAAACAACAATCTAACTTCAATAGAGTTGATATAAATATTGGTTGTTTATCGTCAAACGAATGAAAGTTAAAAGTAAGAAGTCGTTTAAGAAAAATATGTTTTTTTAATACGTTGATTGAAACATGTTATCATAATAAGTTCAATTTTAAAAATAATGAGGCAACGATTGCAATCATTTCTTAATAGCGCAATAATACTTTCCTCAGTATATCATTCAAGATCAAATTAAAGAATGATTAGCTGGAATAAAAATTTGTTATTAGAATCAATTTACTCAATGTCCTCGAAAGTAATAATATTATTAAAAAAAATATCATGAGGAAATTTTTTTTGTGGTTAGTTTATAAAGTTGAATTGGATCGAACTACATCATTGGATAAATGGATTTTTTCTCTATTCAAATAAACACCTTTATTTTTAATAGACATGACATCTATTATTTATAAAGCAATGACATACAGTGTTGTCCAAAAGACTTTTTTTCCATAATCATTTTTATTTTTAACAGTCTCATGTTTAGTCTATTATACACTGTTTCAGCGACGCTTTCAAATAATAGTTGCCGTCTTTCTTTTTGTGTCCGAAATGGCAAAAATCTTTCAATTATTCAATTTATATTGATAAGTGCAGATAGACAACTCCCGTATAAATATCAAAACATAACCTGCGTAATTTTTGAGAATCAGGATTTAGAAAAAAACATTTATCAATAAAAATTATATTCATCATTAGATAGTAGATTTATGAATTCTTACGTACCAGATTTTTCACTATTATTTTACTCATTCAACTGAGTTGCAAATAGAAATCCATGAAAATGTTTTATGCAAAAGTTGCGTTAAATGAACTGAATTGTTTCGAGATGCCAATTCCCAAAATGAAATCTGTATAGGGTGGATATCATATTGAATACAGCTACATTTTTTTAAAAGCAAGATACCCTATAAAGTTGATTATTTTTGGGAAGCTTTTCAATTTCTAGATTTGAATATATCCTATGACTGATATCTGAGCCATTCATAAACAAAAAATTTGTTTATCATCATCATTGACACGCCTAGGAACTGAATTTCCAAAGAGTCAATGCGCCATAAAAATTGATAGTGTCGGTGTTTAAAAAAGTTAACCCCAACACAAATTCTCAAGAATTTGTTTGGATAATATACAATATTAATAAAGTGGTCGCGTGGTTGTAAACGATAGTTTAAAAATATTTGGAGTACCCATGGGAACCATCAGTAAAGGAATGGCCTATTCTGAAATAAATTCTAATGTTTAGCTAAATCAACCTGAAGGACTTACAATTGATTTGATTTTCCAATTACTAAATTACTCGATCAATACCCCATTATATCTGTTGAGAAAATACAGAAGAATTTCAAAGATATTAAGGTCAGGGATCCTTCTAATACATGGTCCCAGAAGTACCTGGCCTAACCTAGAGATGGTGGAAGTTGCTTCAAAAATACCATTGTATTAGAAAGTACACACTGCATATGTTTCAAGTTTGAGGACGCCACGTTGTTTAGTATTTGTTTGACATCTATCAATAGTGAACATGGAAATGGTTATGTGATACAAAACTTTTATTTTACAACCAATATACAAGTTGAACTAAATTCTACTCTGGCTCCTTCGTTATCAACAGTAAAATATTGGGTATTAGAATTTAAAAGAGGCCGTACGACCTGCAAAGACCAGCATCACTCTGGTCGACGACTCTAGAAATGTTGGAGAAAATCCATAAAGCGGTACGTCGACTGAAGGTGCCCGAGCTAGTAGACATAGTAGCCATTCCAAAAAGTGCGGTACATCGCATATTAACTGAAAATTTGGACACGAGAAGGCTGTGCGCAAGATGGGTGTCGCGTTTGATCACAATGGAACAAAAACAACGTCGTGAAGATGTTTCCATTCAGTGTTTGGCTATGTTCCATAACCTTGGACGAAAGAACAATCAAAACAATGGGCTCCAAAAAGAGCAAAGACGGTTCAATCTGCAGGCAAGGTCATGGCGTCGGTTTTCCGGGATACGCGTGGGATAATTTTGATTGACTAGCTTGAAAAAGGAAAAACTACCGAGGGCGAGTATTATGCTAACTTTTTGCAACGTTTGAGTGAAGAAATCAAGTAAAAACTGCCGCGTTTGGTTAAAAAGAAGGTGCACCAGCTCATACATCCGTTATTGCAATGACCAAAATCAATGAAATGAAGTTGAATTGGTACCTCATGCAACCTATTCGCCAGATTTAGCTCCCTCGGATTATTTTCTGTTCCGAGACTTTGAAAAATGTGGTCAAAGATTTTCCAACAAGGTGAAAAGGGGGATGTAAGCAGTTAATGGCTATCTTGAAGAACTTGGCGAGTCTTATTATAAAGAGGGTATCGAACTTATAGAACATGGAGAGATTGTTGAAAAATAAATATGTTTTTTCCAAAATTTTTATATTTTCTCCTTTTTGGGCCAGGTACTTCTGTGAAACTTTTGTAGAACTTGGAGAAATTTCAGGCTTCATAACAAATATTTTTTCTTTTCTCTCGCATTTGAATTCACTAGAAATAGAAAAATTCGAGTACAACCAACGACAATAACATGAAGGAAAGGCTTAAAGAGAAAAAAATCTTATTTTCCTTATAATTTCCTTATAATTATCCAATAAAGATTATTTATTAATAGTGTTGAACAAGAGAAGAATTTATTATGTTTTTATTTTGGTTTCAAAATAATTAATCCAGCTCTAATCTCTGACCTGTATTTTCAGAAGTGCATATTTACTTATTGTCATCTTATCTCTTCATCAAAAAATAAATATTCCAACGGTAAAAAATGTAGTTTATACATTTGACAGTATTGTATCTAACTACCTACCAAATAATGCTTTGAATAATAATGCATTATTATAAAATGACATGTCTTGAATAAGAAAGACTTTCGTCTTATTGATTCAAAGTAATGAAATTTACAAATTATATAAGAACGTGGTAAGAATCAGAAATCTATTCAATTCCAGTCACTTTTCCAAACCATTTAGTATAGGGTAAAAACACAACCAGGTACATGAACCATCCATAAAATTCTCTTTTGGATCCAATTAATTTACAAGGACTATTTTTATAATTAAAGATAATATGTTTATTTGCAACTACTTCTACTTTGTTAACGCCACAGAACATACCCTAAGAAGAAATGTAGTAGATTCAACATGGCAGATTTTCGATGCCAGTGCCCTCGACGGTACGTGCCTGAACTAATCTATTTTCGCGATTCTTTTAAATTTACAACACAGATTATCTACTGTATTCTGTTATTCATTTCCACCCAGTTCGAATTTCGCAGTTTCCCCAATTCACGACAAACAACATCTTCTGGGACACGTTTGTTTACATTTGTTGTGGTGGTTGTTTGCTTTTAAAAGTGGCCATATCAACACGGAAGGTGTTGAACGTCCGTGGCCATCATTTCCTGTAACCACTCCAAAAATGGTTAATAAACCTTCAATATTTTCAAAGTTTTAATATGAAAAAGCAATTTACAAAGTAGGTTTCACGATTGATTAGTGCTTGTCAAGAATGCGCTCGCATTAAAAATCGAAACATAACCGCAAGTGAACTTTTCCGCCAATATGTAACAGCAGTTGAAACATTATATCCCAGAAACAAAGAATCACGCAAATCAAAGGAATAATGTATTCCCAAGTAAGAATAAACTCTTTCTGGGCACGGTGTTTTGTGATTACAAATATGTAATCTTTAATTTTAAGAAAATTGTTAGATTTGCTGACACGTTTTGATGCCGAACCATTTTTGCAGAAAAGTTTTTCTATCGCCACAGAACAGTGACAAACTTTTTGTCGTTGAATCGGTCACAGATTGTGAGTAGAACCAAATGCGACTCGCAACTGGGCCGATCACATTCTGACAATTTGTTTGTGACCAAATTGTATCGGACAACTTTCATTTGAATCGAATACGTCGCGAAATCACAACACTAAAACAAATGAAACATTCCAAAAGTTGAAGCATGCTCAAAATCGTGACACTGGTATGGCTACAAACTTGTGCCTTTTGTATTGCAGTATGGCACAACACTTGACACGTGACATCAAAAAGTGGTATTACGGCCACCACGCCATGTGTATTTCCACCAGCGCATACAAAAATTCACGACCTTTTTCATCCTTTAACTGTTTCCTTGAATAAGTATCTTATTAAAACAAAATTTCTGTGTCATCCAACTGACGGCTGATCCCTTAAATTCCAAAGTGTCTTTCTTGAAATTCCAAATTTCCTTTCTTTCATAACCTTCCTTCTACGTACTTCCTTACACGCGTCCAATAAACTCTTTCAATCTAAGGCCCCTTTCACACCAAACTCGTCCGAATCAGTCTGGATCACTCCGAATCAAGTTGAATCTGATTCGTCATCTCCATTCTTTCACACCAGCTGAATCAACCTGAATCTACAAAAATCTTTTTGTTTTCCTTCTTTTAGTTGCTTTTGAGTTATCATCGTGGACGCAGTTGTTTTAAATGCAAATAGTGTTTCGTAGGAGGCAACGGCGGAAACAGAAAACAAGAAAAGTGTAGATACATCACATAAATAGGTTGCCGTGATTTTTATAAATCGCACTATTTTCTTTAACTTTTAAAATTAATAATTCCACGTCCATCTGATATGGTTGTTGATTCAAGACTGACCAGACGAGGAATCTGACGGGTTGAATCAAGTGCGACCTCGAATCAAACCTGATTGAACCAGATTCGTTCGGTCTGAAGGTGGGAAAAGAGTCCCTTCACATTTAAACGGAGCGCTCGAAGCCGAATCTTGGTCAATCAGATTCGTTTGATGTGAAAGGGCCCTAAGAGTTAACTGGATTAATCTCGATCGATTCTGTTCCTAGAGGTTAGGCACGCCCAGGGGACATGGAATCACAGAATCACAACTTTGCAAATAGCTTTTTCATTTGTATGGCAGTTTCACTCGGTTGAAACATTTACTTGCTTATCTATCTCATTCCAAATCATTCCACTTTCGTAATTTTTTTTTCGGATTTTTTTCTGCGTGTGCAGAATAATTTATGTATTCTGAATATAGTAATCCGAAATGTTTCACTGACATAATTCTGAATTGTGAATGTAACCAAGGACAAAGAAAAATGATAAACCTTTTAAATAAACAAATCATTTCATTGTTGTAGTCAAATCTGTTTCTGCCTAGCTAACAAATAATAGGAGCTTTGCTGTCCTTTCAGTTAAGCTAGAAAATTGAGAAGTCTCGCACTTATTGACCAGCCGTCGTATATTAAATTTCGTATTATGAATTAATACTAACGTCTCTAATTTCAGACACTTTCGGTTTCGGTTTTAGTACAATTTTTTGACATTCCGATACGAGGGTGTATTGATATCTAGCCTAGCCTAGACCAGTTCCATACATAAACAAAATATTCCGTTACCATAACAACGAACAATAAATTATTAGAAGTGTAAGTGTAAAATTTGACGTCAAAAAAGTAAACCAGAGTTACGCGATAAATTAAAAGAAAAAATATGTCCACCGAAATTGTGAAAATCGAAAAAATGAAGTATGGAGACATCATCAAGTACCTGTATTTAAAAGGGTTAGGAGGTAAGCAGATTTATGAAGATATGCTTAATATCCTTGGTGATCAATGTTTGAAAAATTGGTCTGCAAGGTTCAAAAGACTTAAATTTTCCATTGAAGATGATGACTGATCGGAAAGGCCACTTTCTGTGTCAGTCCCCGAAAATATATATGCAGTTCATGACATAATTTTATCAGACCGTCGAATTGGGCTAAAACGGATATCTGGAGAACTGAATATTTCATACGAACGCGTTCATCATATAGTTCACGTCAATTTGGACATGAGAAAAATTGCTGCAAAATGGATCCCCAAATGTTTGATTGTTGACTAAAAGGGTGCAAGGGTAGAAGCATTTAAAAACTATATAGACTTCTTAAACCGAATTGTTACTATGGATGAGACTTTGGTACATTTCTACGATGCAGAAACAAAGCAACAATCGATGGAATGGCGACACTCTGTTTCTCCAAGACCTAAGAAGTTTCGTGTCCAAAAATCAGCTGGAAAAGGTCTTGCTTCAGTTTTTTGGGATTGGATAAGGGTAGAACAATAACTGGAGATTACTATTCGACATTACTGACCATTTTACGAGAAAACATTAAAGAGAAAAGACGCGGAAAACTATCCAAAGATGGTTTGTTTTTGCAGGACAACGCCCTTGCACACAAATCTCATGATTTAGGGTTTGAATTACAAAAAAAAACCCTTATTCACCAGATTTGGCTCCGTCCGACTATCATCTCTTTCCTCAACTGAAAAAAAGTTTAAAAGGTCGTGAATTAACTTCGAACGAGGAGGTGATAAAAGCTATGGAGGTTTGGTTTGCGGAACAAGAAGAAACATTTTTTTTGAAAGGTCTAGAGACGTTGCAAGTTCACTGTATTAAATGTATCCAATTAAGAGGAGAATATGTTGAGTAATAAAATATTTTGACATGAAAATTCTACAGTAGGCTAAGAATTTTTCAATATATCCTCGTAAGCATTGAATGCGGACATTCTCTCTGAAAATAGCGGCCGCTATTATTAGTTATGTTTACTTAGAGAAATTAAGTTCAGTGGTTTCTCTAAATTTGTCCTTGTTCTCGAGAGAATTCGTTTAGATTTGAGAAGAATCAGTGACGTTATTGAATGATGTTACAGCCTATTTTTGAGAGACAGTTGTGGAGAGGCCAACTAAGTTCTCTGATCGCGGTTCCGAGGGGGTGTAGCATACCCGCAATCTGTGAAAAAAATCTTTTTGTTATTTAGTTATCGATAACATTTTTTTGACAATCATGGATGTTTAAACAAACATTAGCATATCGATTGGACGGTTACCTAAAATGACGCCAACCCATGAACTTTTTATTATTCAGCTCAATGTTACTTGTGTCGACCATATGGAATATATATTACAAATGGTAAAGTAAAATGACAGAAAGGTTTGAGGATCACAAATGCGCGTCCGTATTTCGTTATCTCTATCGCGCAATAATTTAGATAGATTTGGTAACATGTAATACCCGGTCGAAGTAAACATTTACTTTTGCATAAATTCTTAAGAAATTGAAATTAGTTGAATTGTGCTTCATGTATCTTATCGATAACTGTTATCTTTAAAAATTCTCCATGTTCCACTTTGAGGTTACCAAACATGAAAAAATAGTTCAAAGGAAATTACAAAGATTGTACCAATATTTTTCCTCCACCTATTTTTCGCACAATATGTGTACAGTTCTTCATTATAATAAGAATCTGTACAACTTCACACCTCAACCTCAGTGTTTAAGATGGTCGATAGGAATATTTTTTTGAAAATGGAAAAAATTGAGTACTGAGCTGTCATTAAAAATTTGGTTGTGAAAAGCATGAGCTAGACGTTCGGAACGGCCATTAACTGCGACAACCAGCAATATCATCGAAAAAGTTCATCAAATGGTTCTAGATGAATGTCGGATTGAGGTAAAAGTAATAGAAAAAGCTATGGGTATATCAAAAGAACGCATTTGCCATATACCGATTGAAGAATTATGCATAGGTACGCTATCCGAGCGTGTAGTGCTGACTTTGAGCCAAAAGCGCATTCGAATAAACATTTACCAGGCTTTGTGGACTATCTTCAACATTGTGCGATCAACTTCTGCGATGGCCGTGGCTAAAAATCACGAATTGCACTTCGTATTCACCAGATTTAAGCACTCGGTAAGTTTTCCTGTTTAAGTTTAAGGAGAGAGACTGCAACTGTTGAAAGGATGAAAAAGTTAGAGGATCACTGGAAAAGTGAATGGATTTAAAAGTAGACCTGTATGTCATTGATTAATAAATAAGAAATTTATTTTCAATAAAATTGAAAATTTTAATAATTGTGCCTATTGAAACGGGACGGGGACGAGAGTAAAAATGCTAAAAAAACAGAATTTATTTTTGGTTTTCTTCACTTCTCGGAATTTTTTTTGGCATATATGCGATTGATGAAAACTTTTCAAAATTTCATTAGTATAATGTAAAAATTCAGCTTTTGGGAAAGTTTATGCAAGAATATCAAAATACCGTCCGCGCCACTGCTTTCAACCGTTCGACGTATATTTAAACTGAAACAATAACCTCTATATTTTTGGTTCAATATACGTCATCTAGCACATTATTTTTTCAATTAAAATTTATAAAACGTACACAACAAAAAACTCCAAATGAAATATGTAAAAAGCAAATTAGTTTTTATATGATTTAAAAGAAAAAACTTACGACGCATTTCAATATAAAATTATACAGTGTGGATTGAATTGATGGATTACATTGATCATATAAATCGTATAATATTTCCTATTTTGATATAAAATTGATATTGTGAGGAGGAAAGATAACTAAAAATATACATATACCTATTTCTGACCTAATGATAATAAAAAAAAAAACTAATTAACATTAACTTATTATACGAAATATTTTGATTAATTTTAAAAATATCTCCATCGGTATTTATACACTTTTGAAGAGTTTTCTTATTATTTTTTCTACTTCGATTTTGACTTTTAATGCCAAAATCCGCTTCCAGAGGGATGACGAAGTTGGAACTGGGTGGGAGTCCGAAAACTGGAACCCACCGGTTGATTTCAAATGTTTATCAGATACTGCACTACACACTGGATTATTTTATCTAAAAATATTTTTGGTGTTTCGCAAGGAAAGAGATATGAAACAATTTTTCCTAACCTAACCTTACCACGTATTTTCAGTTACTGATAAAAATCCGTTTTCCTTACACCAAAGTAGAGTACTTCCACGATTTTTGAATTTCTTTCAATAAAATATATGATGATAATGTAATTAATGAAGTTTATTTTTTAAAAATAACATAATCTAAATGACGGCACTCCTCTATACGCGAACGCAGATTTATGAAAACTCTTGTCAATTAATTTTGGGGGGATTGCTGCCATTTCCTGGCGGATATTCTCCTTTAGCTGACTGATGTCACTCGGATTGTTCATGTAGACTTGAAGTTTGAGGTGTACGGGCTACGTGGGGGTCAAGGGATATCACCTCTTTTGGAAATTAGTCTTGCAGGAAAAAGCCGCAATAGAGTCATTTGATGTGTGACAGATCGCTCCGTCTTGTTGGAACCAAGTTCTAGTATTCGCTATTCATGATCTCGCAAGTTCTGGAGTCAAATATCCCTCTAACATCGCAACATAGCGGCTGGTGTTAACGGTGATGTCTCGTCCTCGTAATCTTCGAAGAAGAAAGGAACAATAATTGCTTGCTCCAAAGTCGGTATCTTTTAATTCCTGTGTTAACTGGAACTTATAAGGATGCAGTTTAATATCCAACAAAATTCGCTGTAAACTTTGTTTCGATAAGTGTAAAGCCGCCGATCGCTTCCGAGCAGACACATACGGATTTCCTCGTATTGAGTCCTGTTGTTCGTCCAGTTTAAACGTGGAACCGGCACTTCAAAACGCTTAACCCTTATTTTGTTTGAATTTGCACTGGGAGCTTCATTAATATGTCTTAAACCATATTCTGAACTATAGTAAAGTCTCGAAGAAAAAGTGTTGAGTTGAGTAGATAAATTCATAATTATTCACAAGAATTATTATTCGATTTACCCCCTTCCCTTGTGAAACGACAAAAATCCTTTTGGGTGCAATCATCTAGGGTAAAAACTTGAAGCCAATCGCTTAGTTTCCGTTTTCGAAACTTCAGTCGAAGTTGGTAGTAAAAAGTCGATCATTAGTGATTGACTGTCGATATTTGATATTTAATACTCGATAAGGACGTCTCCCTCTTGACATTTACTCTATATTTAATTCTGCAATCACCCGTGTCATCCATTTTATTTTAATTCATTTGACTCGAGTCCGAAAACTGGAGCAATAGAAAGGCGTCCACACTCTCGCACTCGCGTTCCCTCGATAAGTTTTATTGAGAGTCTGAATCGGGCTTCCAATACGATATTTTCCGCTCATTATGGACTACAACGTTTTTCTTTTTTCACGTAACCACAACAAATTTTGTTTACGCAAGATCTTTTTTGAAAATTGTGACCCGGTTTATCCGATCATGATCCAAAATGTTTGGAAAGTTTTTCAGAGCACGTCCACTGTTATTCGTAAATGATAGAACTGATAGGGTCATATTCATGTGATTGGATACTTTTTAAGAGATTGAAGGTAATCAACTAACGGGTTGTTTTGTTTTTTAAGTGAAATTTAACTAATTTATTTATTTTTATTACTCATGCGAGATAAGTAGTATTTTTGCGGTTGAAATAAGAGCTGTTTATTCTTTTTAAGGCCCACTCAAAGTATACTTAGCACACACTGCACAAACTGCCTTAACAAAATGGCTAAAATTAAAATAAATAACAAAAAAATGTTGTTCCATTTTATGTATTGATTTTTTAGATGAATTTATTTATTTATCAATTAATATTTATTTATTTTTTGAAATATATTTGTTTATTTCTGTTTACTTTTGTTTTTAGGACTCGAGCTCTCGTGAGTAATCAATAAATTATATTTTATATGGTTATCTATAATTAATTTTTCGAATCGTGATTGACGGGTTACCATACTTTTTACATTTCAATATAAAAATAGCTTAATTGCTATTAAATTTTAGTGTAAAATCCGGATGAGTGGCTAAAACTTCTCAATAATAATTATTAAACATCTAGAATCTCTTTTAGAACTGAATAAAGATCTATAAATACAGAAAAACTGGAGATATGAACATACAATGTCAAAAAAAATTAACATATGTAAGTAAGCAGTCTTTTTAGGACGTCCACTTTGTGCATCGTTATCAGTGCTTACTTCGACTGGTTTAACTCAGCAAACCACTTCTCCACTGTTTATTTTTCTGATATAGAGTCCGAATAATGTTTATTAAGCCAAGCAAGTATTTTTCGTCAACAAGAAAAACTTTATCAATACACGAAGTTGACGAGTAGGGCTCTTTCAAACTCTTTCAAAGTAAATAAATCAAAGTTATTTATATCTAAATGGAGAGGGCGTCTGCATAGCACAGGATTTTAACTTCTTCAATTCCCATTTTGTATCCTCTTAGTTTGCGTATTTGTTTTATGATTTCATCCATTACTATGTTAAATAGGAGCGGATGAGAGAGTCCCCTTGCCTAATGCCCCTATTTGCAGGTATCTGTTCAGTTAGGTCATCATTTATATTTGCTTAGATGGTATTTTTTGAGTATATATTGTCGATTATTTTAATGACATTATATGCTCCGCCTGACATAAAGTCCGAATAATGTTTATTAAGCCAAGCAAGTATTTTTCGTCAACAAGAAAAGCTTTACCAATACACGAAGTTGACGAGTAGGGCTCTTTCAAACTCTTTCAAAGTAAATAATTCAATGTTATTTATATCTAAATGGAGAGGGCGATTGTTTTAACTAATATGAAGTTTGCAATTTTGATAAATATTTCATTTTCAATAATACACTTATTACGAACTAACGAAATTTAATAGTGTAATTAGATTTTAGTTTTTGGATGATGAATCGCCTTGATTTATACCTTTTTAATTGGAAATTGGTTTTTGAACACATGGAAATATTGACGTTTCGATATATTTCGGTCTTTATCAAAATACATTTCGATGATTAATGACAATTTATTGGAACAACCATGATAATAAACGTCTTACTACAATATGTGTGAATTGTGTAAATTTTGCGCTGCTCCACAACAGAATAACATAAATCCAAAATAGAACATTATACTTCATATAACATTCCAATTATTTTAAGCGATATTCAATATTTCACCAAATTTTTATTTAATTTTATCTTCTTCTTCTTCCTGCTGTGTATGGGCATCATTGCCTGTTTTCCTTCACATCATTGCCGCTGCTCAGTCACCTGGGATGTTGTCACTCCATCTTTTCCTAGGTCTTCCAAGGCTTCTTTGTCCAGCTGGTGATTTGTCCCTTGATATTTTCACAATTCGTTCTTCCGCCATGAGGTCGATGTGTTCATTCAATTTTATCTTTCTATCCAGTACCCAGTCATTAGATGTTATCTATCCCGCATGTTCGTCTTATGTTTTCACTCCTTTCTCTATCCATTAGTGTTCTTCCCGCTATTCTCACTCAACTATTTTCATTTCTGTAGTCTCCAATATACGTTTCGTTTTGGAGGTCTCAGGTCGGGTCTCTGCTGCAGATTGTGTCATCTAGGTATGCTGCTGCTCTTGAGGCTCTTGTAGCTTGGTTTCTTACTTCCGTCTCCACGTCCCCGTGTCCAGATATTTAAATTTGATTTCCTGGTGTATTATTTTGTTATCCACCACAAGCTTACATCTCATCGGTGTCTTGGAAGTAACCATTGATTTTGTCTTTGCCGCTGATATTATCATATTGAGCTTTTTTGCTGTTTTGTTAAATTGGTACAGTAGCCTTTGCAGATCGTCCTCGTTCTCCGCCAACAGTACCGCATCGTCCGCATAGCACAGGATTTTGACTTCTTCATTTCCCATTTTGTATCCTCTTAGTTTACGTACTTGTTTTATGATTTCATCCATCACTATGTTAGACTGAGAGAGTCCCCTTGCCTAATGCCCCATTTGCAGGTATCCGTTCAGTTAGGTCATCAGTTATTTTTGCTTGGATCGTATTTTTTGAGTATATATTTTCGATTAATTTAATGACATTATATGCTCCGCCTGCATGATCGCTGGGTGGATTGAGTAGCTTAGCGATTGTGTTGCTGGTCCCAAGCCCGAGAAAAGGAGGAGGGTTGGTGGAACGGGTTAGCAGCCCATCCACCGTAAAACCGAATATAGCTCATAGACCCACAAATTTGCCTCGGAATAGGACAACATGTAATTATATATTATATAGAATTACATATTGTTATCCATGGTTAAAAAGTATGCAAAAATTTAATAGGTTAATTCAAAGTTATATGAATTTTGCTTAAAAAATTAGTTCTAGACACATAAAAATTAAAGGTTTTGTACGTCGCTTCGAGGCTTGAATTTGATGATTAAGATCTCATTCTAGTTTAAGATCTGCAATCTACAGGTGATCTATATGATCCAGGATCATAGGATTCAAAAAGCACTATATTTAGTGAAGCGGAACTGTTTGATACAGATATTTACATTTACAAGTGCAAAAGTTTAAAAGCGGTATCCCTTGACCAACAGTCTGAGATTATTAATTATCGTAAACCTGATTATCGTTCAGTGTATGACTGCTTGGATAGGGATTGACATATTTTGTTTCTATATGCCTTCTTATTTTTCGTTTACTTATTCTTTTTTTCCCCTTTGCCCCCTTATATATATATATATATATATATATATATATATATATATTATGTTCGAAAGATAAAATTGACGTATTTTGATCAAGATAACAAAACAATAGACGAATTTGTGTTATTAAATTTGTGAAATCTTCTCTTCGGCACCTTGAACCTGGGCCTCTTGCATGTCAGTCTCGTACTCTAGTCACTACGCTAGGGAGACCTTAATAATACGTTTTTCTACGTCCGTTATAATATTCACGTTTTTTTTTCATTCATATGCATTCACAAATAATGTCAGAATCAGTTTAAAAGCGTGTCATTATAAAATTATTTTATCAAAATAATGGGCTGTGAACGCTTTCTTTCTCATGCCAATTCAAGCACCAATAGTAATGGAACTTCAAATTAATAATGCTCACAGTTGTACTTTTAATATTACTAATTAAAATTGATAATGGTTTTGCCGATTTTTTTTAAATCTAAGTACGTAGAAAAAATTTAGTATGAAACTCGTGTGTAAAGTAACTAAAGTTTCACTCGTAGAAATTGCCGCGGTCCAACCGTCCTATTCGTGAAAAAAAAGTATTACTTTACTCACTCGTTGGACACACTGTTTATACCACCACTACACTAAAACACTGTTTACATTCAGTATCTGAAGATGGTAACTTGGTTATCGAAACGCCCGTCGGACAGTGTAATTGTTAGTGGTGGTGTAAACAGTATATTCAGTTTGAATATCGCCAACGGTTACAGAAATTCCAACTTAGTTACTCACTTGTGGCATAAATAAATGCATTTTCCGCACTACTGCTTAAAATAAGTTTCCTTTACGCACGATAGTAGAAAAAATTTTTGGGGTTGCTAATTTCACCATACATAATGTAACAGGAATATTCATAAAATACCCGCGGTTAGTTTTTAGCTTTACTGAAATTTTGGCGAACAAAAAAACTTAATTTCACTCCATTTTAAGGGTCATATCTCGGAAAGGGATCGGCTGAGATAATTTTGTTGTAGGAAAGACCGATCTTAATTTCATACGAGCAATCAATTCCTGAATTTTGTCGCATTAATTCAAAAACACCCCGTATTTATATCTTTCTATTATTACACCGAGATATCTATATATTTCAACTTGTTCAATTTGTTTTTCTTGTATTTGAATAATATTTTCTTTTGCTCCAAGTTCTAATTCTATGAATAGAATATGCCGTAAGTGAAAAAATATTTATTATTATAGAGTCAAGTATTGAAATCATTATTTATCTTGTTTCAATATTATTAAACAGAATATTTAATATCAATTTTTAAAATAAATCAAAAAGTAACGGCCTTACAGACAAAAATCTTTATTTCGTGTAGATTTTTGCATGCGGTTGAACCAATTGTCGAAGCATTTTTTCAATTCCGATTGAGGTACATCCAAAACATGTGATTTGAACGCATCACCCGCTTCTTCAGGTGACGTTGACGTCGCAAAAGTTTTTATATGCAGGAATAAGGAAAAATCATTGGGTACCAAATAAGGACTGTATGGCGGATAACCACCAATTCGAGGTTTTCACTGTTTAAAAACGTTTTTGTTTGAACTGATGTGTCGTAACACGCATTCGTTTTCTGTGATTGGTTTCCCTGATTTTTCCGGCAAACAACTATTCAGAATTGATCGTTCTAACTTTCTCTAATGGAACGTTGACGACATGTCGAGTTATTCAGGGATCGGCTGAGAAAATTTTGTTGTAGGAAAGACCGATCTTAATTTCATACGAGCAATCAATTCCTGAATTTTGTCGCATTAATTCAAAAACACCCTGTATTTATATCTTTCTATTATTACACCGAGATATCTATATATTTCAACTTGTTCAATTTGTTTTTCTTGTATTTGAATAATATTTTCTTTTGCTCCAAGTTCTAATTCTATGAATAGAATATGCCGTAAGTGAAAAAATATTTATTATTATAGAGTCGGGTATTGAAATCATTATTTATCTTGTTTCAATATTATTAAACAGAATATTTAATATCAATTTTTAAAATAAATTTGAAAACAAAATTTTCCTTAAATGACTGAGAAACTCGACGAATTTCTCTATAACTTCGATTATCTTATTTGGTATTTGTAACGTTTTCCTTAGCTCAGGTGCTCCGCACTGTATAATGTGAACGTTTGTGAAAAAAGTACTGACCCAGGTCGACCTGGCATATTTTATATAAATCACACTCGACAATTCATTTGACAAAGATTTTTAAATATGTGTTCGATGATTACTTTGATGACTGCTATGTGTTGTTATTTTATGTTTAAATTGTTTTTTTTTGGTCACGCTTATTTTGCAATATTCGCAGGTATTTTGGCTTACCTTGTGCACCGCTTTGGTTGGTTACGTGAAGCCTAGTGACTTCAAGACAATGCTCAACAAGTACGTGTCCATTATGTGCTTTGGAATATTATCAAGAGCTATTTCGTCTGTTATCACTTATCATAATGAAGAAAATAAGCCGAAGAATGGGATTTGTGTAGCGAATCATACGTCTCCCATTGATGTGCTTATACTCATGTGTGATAATTGTTATTCTTTGGTATGTTTTTGTGTCAAAGTTTATCATTTTCCACATTTTACCATCAAATTTGTACATACTTATTGATTTTTGATTATTTCACTTGATTGAATCTAAATCGTAAACTAGCAGCAATAAATCTACTGTAATTACCAACTAATTAGCTCAATATTGCTATTTCAGTAATAACCAAGAGGGCCTTTAACTCGATGACATAAAGATAATAATAGATAAACTCTTTGCAATAGATAAATAGATAAACTATGCTGGTGGTGGCTTTAAGGAATTAAGTTGAAGGACCTTTTTGTATCAATCACTTATCAAAGCATTTATTTCTTGTATAGTTATACAATCAGTAAGTTATTTTGATATCGATAATTTCAAATTAAAGTCGACGCTGGGAATTTTCAATTTTTTCTGGAAAACATACATTTTATCTCTTACGAATTTTTCTAGAAACGTAAAGCTTTCTCGGGACCATTAGGGCCTCATTTACTTGATTGGCTCAGTAACATATACTATGAAAACTATTGAAATCGTCATTTGTTCAAATTTTGAGGTTTCTTATTAAAATATCGTTCAATAAGTCCCCGGTTTAGTGAACAAAACAGCTTTTTAGCAAAATTCATAAAGATAGTTTACTCTCAGAGTGACATAATTATTATAAAGCAATTTTTGTGCCTGAAAATAGTCGTTCCATTGATATTTCATTCATTAGAGAATTTTTTCAGATCTAAATGCAAGTAATAGTCACTGGACACCAAATCTGGACTATGTAGTGGTTTTGAAAGCAGTTTAAAGTTTAATTTTGCGATTTTGATTATCATTTTTATCGATCAGTACATTTATTGGTAACAGAGAATGTTTTTTTTCTGCATGTGGTTCAGGAGAAGTTAAGAGAAACCGTGTAGATTCACCATAACACACAAGGCAACTGTCTGCGCGGACTGGGCACGACGAAGGAATCATTGACTATTTGGAAAAAGCAAATTAATGAACATTGACTATTAGTACTCTATTGGACCGATTAAAAAAATAAATCAAAAAGTAACGGCCTTATAGACAAAAATCTTTATTTCGTGTAGATTTTTGCATGCGTTTGAACCAATTGTCGAAACATTGTTTCAATTCCGATTGAGGTACATCCAAAACATGTGATTTGAACGCATCACCCGCTTCTTCAGGTGACGTTGACGTCGCGAAAGTTTTTATATGCAGGAATAAGGAAAAATCATTGGGTGCCAAATAAGGACTGTATGGCGGATAACCATCAATTCGAGGTTTTCACTGTTCAAAAACGTTTTTGTTTGAACTGTCGTAGCACGCATTCGTTTTCTGTGATTGGTTTCCCTGATTTTTCCGGCAAACAACTATTCAGAATTGATCGTTCTAACTTTCTCTAATGGAACGGTGACGACATGTCTAGTTATTCTGAAAAAGTAGGCGAACACTTGTTTCGAAGTGCTTCGTGCTCGAACAACTTTTGTTGGATTTGGCTCGTCTTGAAAGACCCGTAGAGTCGATGGTGATTAGTTCCGAATTCATATTTATCGATCCATGATACGTCGCCTGTCACGATTTTATAGACGTCTTTACAAGCACTGCGATCGAATTTTTTCGGCATGACTTTGCACCAATCGACTCGACGCGAAGAACCTTTTTTGACAGCCAAATGAATGTAGGCGAGTGGAACTAATGCCCAAGTATACCTTAATCTCACGATATGTCATATGACAATCTTGCAATATTAGTTTACTGCCACCACGATTGAATGCGGAAAACCACCGAAACACGGTTGTTCGAGGAGGTGTTTTATCACCAGAAGTCGAAACGATTTGATTAGCATACTTCTGTTGATTAAATCCACGTCAAAAAAAATGTTCGCAGCTTAATTCCATTTGATACCATGATGATGGTATCTGTAAACAACTCAATTAGCACTGACCACAAGTTCTGAGTACGTTCACCATAAAAAATGTCGAATGACTAATAATTTGTGATTTCCTTTTTAATTGGTCCCATATGTACATTATGTTCCATTTTGGTTGAGACTGCACTGTATCTCAGCTATTATTAAAGATTTAGACATGCCGTTTTAGAGACCCTCTATCACTTTTTTGTAAAACTTTTAAAGCCACAAACAGAAATATTCCAACCACTTTTGTTCCTGAAATACAAGGCGAAAACAAAAATGTTCACTTTTGGAGATGTTATTATTTCTCAGGTCCTGAATAAGATAGAAAAAAAATGAAAACTGCTTATAATAGATATTTTTACATAAATCAGTTTAAATAGAACACACTGTAAATGTTTTTTTCTGAATACATTGATATATCACAATCTAACCTTCAATAAATTTCAGCTTCAAAAATCAGAAAAATTAAATATTTATGTATTTATCTATTAGTATGCCACGAATTCTTTCACATATGCATTTAATTATTACTTTCTTAAAACGCCACGTGATTTAAACCTATTTATTTAACTATAATTTAAACACAAACTCAAAATATCACCCTTTAACATGAACTTGAGAATCTTCAAAACAAAAATTGTATCGGTACAAATTCAACATTAAAATTTATAATTATAAGAATCAAATTAGAAAGTGAATTACAAAAACCATATAAATCTAATAAAATTGTTCAAACTGTCGTCCATTTTGTGTTATACTTAAACCACATAAAGTTTCAATTCGCCTTAAGGCATTTAAAATCATAAGGGTTGTAAGTTTCTGAATGCTACTTCGGTTAAGGCTCGGAGTTCATCGATATTATTATGTCGATGTGCATAAATCTTATGACCATATAAAGAAGTCTATAATACTTAAATCCGATGACCTCGGTGGCCATCTGATTGGCCACCGAGTGAGTGCCAATCCAGCGTCTACCAAAATAAGTAATTAAATATTGTTGAATTATGAGCAGGTGCTCCATCTTGCTGGAAATATATCTGATGTCGCCGTGCCAAAGGTATACCCTCCAACAACGCTGCCATATTATTTTGTAATATATTTAGGTATCGTTGGGCAGTTAAGCTATCCTCAAAAATTGTATATACAATTTGAGTGCCCAATACAAAACATGAAACACTAAAACCAAATCGGCCTTGTCGCTGTCGTTCAAAAGTAATAAGTTGGTTTTTTTGATACCAATTTAGTTGGAGTTTCAGGAACCGTTGGTGAGATTCATACTGAATACACTGTTAACACCAACAATCACAGTTGGTGTTGTGTAGTGGTGGTTTATTCAGCTTCATACCAATACCTTGTATTTTGTCTATTAAATATGCCGCTGTTGCTTGTATGGGATTCACTAGACTATATTACCTTTTTCGCAAAATCCGCATCTTCATTACTTTTGGTTAAAAATCAATTTGAAAATTCCAATCGTTCAAATGGATCGTCAGGATGCAATGCTTGAACAATGTTTACATTATACGGTTCAAATTTATGCTTTTTTAAAATTTTTTGCAATTATGCATTTGAAATTCCCACCTCATCCTCTATTTTTCGGGATGTTTGGGGTCCTACTTCTACACACGCTAAAACATTCATTTCGCCAGCTTCATTTCTTTAAAAATGGAGGATTTTGTATAGCAGCCATAAATTAAAAGATTGGATTTTAACCCGAATAAGTCTTTCTGAAAACCTAATATCTTTTTTATTTTTTGAATTTTGTTACAAATTAAAATAAGCCGATCATTATTGATTTGTATTCACTCTGTTAGTGACTTAGTTTGTGTGCAATAAACAAAACCATTTTTTATGCATGAGTGAAAGAATTCATGTTCTACTATTGAATAAACAAACATAAATTTATATCTGATTTTTAAACTGAAATTTATTGAACATTAGGTTGTTATACATCAATGTATTTAGGAAAATGATTTTACATTAAAGTATACAGTGTGTTCCATTTAAGTGTTTGCCCAATCTTAAAAATAGTGCTCTAAAAAATTTTTATGTAAAAATATCTACCATAAGCAGTTTTAATTTTTTTCTATCTTATACAGGACCTGAGAAATAATACTGTACCTTGGAACAAAAAGGGCCAATGTTCAAAATTTCAAAATTTGAGTTAAATGCACAATTGAATTCAGGATGCGACATATAGTAACTGTTAAAAGGACCAAAGTCCTCTTATTATTAGATCATTGAAACTCAAATATTTTGTCACGGCCAAAGTTATTTAAGGAAATGCATTTGACGAAAATAGACATTGGCCCTTTTTGTTTCAAGGTACAGAATAACATCTCCAAAAGTGAACATTTTTGTTTTCGTCTTGTATTTCAGGAACAAAAGTAGTTGGAATAATTGTATAATGTTTGCGGCTTTAAAAGTTTCACAAATAACTGTCCCAAAATGAGACAGAGTGTACAGTAATAGTCACTGATAATTATTTCTCTCTTTTCCAAATAGTCAGATGTGTAGTAAAGAATCCAGGTCACATATTGAACCAAAAAATATTTTATATAAACACTCCATTACTCAAATAAATTATTAATTCGTTGTTTATTTTGAGGAAACGTGGTTTTCATGTCTTTTATATGATATCTTCGTGATGTCTACTACCTCTCAATTTATCTTTAGTAGTTTTCCATTACGAATTATATTTTATGGTGTAACCCCCTAGTTTGAACGCCCTGATAGTGGAGCTGGTACATTCACGTTTAGTATTTTTGTAGGTTGAAAAATGAAACTTGATCAAAACAAGGAATTAATGTTTTTCATTGTTAAACAAATGTTTAGGTTGTTCATTCTAAAAAGCTCTTAACAAACTGTCATGGACTTACAATACTAACTGTTAACTCTGTTAACTAAGAGCAACATGGGACGGCCTGTAATAATTTGATTTTAGAACAGAAATAATAAGTCAAAAAATTGTGTGTGTGTGTGTCAGCTTCGACGCACGACTGGAGTTTACTCCTTAAGTTCGATAGTCTAACCAGACGCAAAAAGAGTTTATTTAACTTAAAAAAGATTGGCTGATTGCCAGAATATTTTGTGCTTCCTTCATTAATTTTTTTTAATCTGTAAGCTCGCTGTCTCCCGGCTGGAGTTTTTGGAGGTTTAGATTTTTTCCTAGTCAAAAAATATAAAAAGAAATTAGAAAATTTATAAATGCATAATTATAAAAATTTTAACCGACTTTAAGAAAATTGATAAAAAAAGGTTTTTTTAAATTACTGTAATTAATTTTTTATTTAAAATACAATATTATCTTAATAATTAACAAAAATGGTTATAAAAAGATAATTATGTCACTAAATCTTTTACATACAATAATAAATAGTACATGAAAATTATTTAAATAAGCTAAAAAATAACTTTTCGAAAGAAAATTATATAAAAACATTATTATAATGGAAAAATATTGTCGATTTTTCTGATAATATTATCGAATTATTGACTACAGTTGTTAATATTTAAAAATCATTTATAAAATAAATCATAATAACGTGAAAGAATTTATAGACATCGACAAAAAAATTAATTTTTGGATAGGTTAGAAATTTTCTATTTTATGTGGATGCGCTCGATAATTCATATTGGGTTGATTATCTAATTTTATGTGTTGTTTTCAAATATATATTTATATGAACTATATCGATAATTATCAAAATATTTAATAAATACAAGTTGCACATGCTCATACATATAATACATGAATTATAACGTACCTTGCAACCACGTGTTTGTTAGATGTTCCGGCAATATCATCTACACCTCTTTCTGCCATAGTTATTTGAAAATACTTTCAGTTCAATTTAGCGGAACACAATGATAATAAAACTTCACAATGACAGCAATATAAGTATGTCGACACTGACAAATTAGAAAGTTGCGCATCATAGAGTGCGCACCAAAAACGTAACGAGGTCATTCGTCGATAGATTTTACTCCTCACATTTTTCTCATACCGGGCCCCTTATATATGCAAATCGATTCTTAAGGAGTAAACTCCAATAATGATTATAATGGAAACAATTATGGAAATGTCAAATATTTAGCTTTTTTGCTAAAAATTTTTTGATATTGTATGGTTTTCATTATTACAAAATTTCATATTTTCAGAAGAAATTCCAAACTCAATTAATATCACATTATGTTACTAAAGCTTCTTGAAATAGATTTTAGTTGATTGCTAAAATGTAAGCATTAATTTTTTATAATTCCTTATACCTTAATAATGCAAAATCAACAAGTCGTTCAAAAATCGTATGGAGCAGAGGGCGAGGAAGGTGAATTATTCAGTAAAGGGCAAAAAAATTATTTTTATTATTTATATCTACAACATGCGTCTACTAATCTGGCCAAATCTTATTCCAATATTTTCATTAGAATATATAATTTTGAATTTTCAAGTAAAATGAAAATCATGCTTTTAAATGGAGTTTCTTTAACGAATAAACGGTTCTCCTGAATACTCATTTTAACGTTATGGTGCACCTTGTTGTAACTTGAAAACCACTTGGTTTATCAAAAAATATATCCTCTATAAACGCTATGGAAACCCATTGCGTTTTTGAAAATCATTTTTTAATGAATATTTTTTTTAACTAGAAAAATGTAAAATAATGTGAAAACCGCGGTCACCAGCAGAGCTGCGACGAAGACTTAGATTTGCGTGGGTGGCCAGTCATTAAACGACTCAGTGGTTCCGAAGAGCTTTAATAAGTATTAGTCTTAATAAGGTGACCATATTTTTTATTTCAAATTCGGGACGTGTACTTGTAGCGGAGGGAGTAGTTAAATAACTTAAATATGATTTATATAATTTTTTTTTTAATAAAAAAAAGGATATAATGGATATCAGTATGTTTAAAATAATCACATTTTTTTAATCAGAATTACTGAGTACAAAACTATGTATTTTTCCGAACTATGGATCTTTAAAAATAAAATATTTCCAATGATTTTTGGTCGATCTGTTTATTTTGCATTCTTAAGGTATAAAGAATGAAAGAAATGAGTACTTAACATTTTAGCAATAAAGTAGAAACAGGATGGCAGGATACTACTGGATTTAAACTCTACTAAAAGACGAAAAAAGGAAAAAACACTTGTGTATAAATGAGATTGATATTTTTATATCACACAAAATTAATAAGTTTATTATGATTTATAAAAAATGTGTCTTCATCCAAGTCTTTTGCATCACCTTCTTCTAATAGCTTATCCTGCAAAAATTTGCTCTCTCATAGGTAATTAATGAGTCAATAAAGGAAGGAACAACATGGCTCCCATGATAAGATGAAATTTTCACGCCTCACATCTGCAACCAGACTTTTATAAACTTTCTATTTTGGGGGGATAACCTAAACAGTAAAACAATAAATAAATTTATATATTATCTACTAAATAAACTTACCGAAAAAATTCAAGTGGTTCCTCTTTTTGAACAACCAAATATTGCATTATAATGACCATTTGTATACTTGAGTTCCTTAAAACATCGAATTTCTGCGTGTAAAAAAATATATAAAAATTTATAAATGTGATGATTTGTGCTGTTAGTTACTCATACCATACTTTTGGTGTTTTACTGAGAAATAGAAAGTAAAAATATTTTTTTAGCTTCATTAAACCATCTTCTCAACTTAGGTTCCAAAACTTGAATATTGTTTATAAAGTTTGCAACCCTAAATGTTTTTTTTTAGGATATTACCGTTAGGCCAAGCCCCAGAGTAAAAAATGTAAGTTCATAGTAGAGTTCTAGGAGTTCTAGTGAACGGATTTTATTTGGAATATGTTCAGGGGTGTCCCCTGAATGTAATCCAAATGGGCGTCATGAGGGTGCCCACTTCAGCCGCCATCTTGAAAAACACGTTTTATTGAATATTGCGCGTACCGCGCATCGTGCGTCAAAAATTGTGGAGATCATTTTTATAGATAATAATTTTTACCATCTTTTTTATTTGAAACTTTTTCCCGTAACATTTATATTTTAGGAGCTGTAACGCTGTAAATATCGACTGAACGCAAAATGCCCACGATATTATAAGTTGTAGTACACTAGAGCCTCGCTAATCAGAACTGATTGGGACAGGGGCCGGTTCGGATTACCGAAAATTCCGATTAACCCCTACAATCGTTTTCAAAGGGAAAAGTTTCTGTTAAAAGCTGTTTTTGTACACATTTATAATTATAATTCTTCTAGACGATGCGTTGAGTCATCGACGGTGTGTCGCGCGCGTTTTTCCTCCTTTCCATTTGTTTATACCTGGTTTATCTGCGACAGTTTTAGTTAAAGTGTTCGAGGGCTGTGACTAAGACTACATATCTTTGTACATATTCTTGCTCTATGATTAACGTTTTTAGTTATTAAAAATAAAAAATAATGGCTACCGTTAAACATACGACTTGTACCTTAAAAGAAAAACTCGAAGTTTTGAATCGCTTCGATAAAGGCGAGAGTGTTACAAAACTAACAGTAGAATTTGGAGTAGGCGAGACTACAATGTCTGATTACAAAAAAAACCGTACCAAGCTAGAACAGTTCTAGACAGCATCACCGTCTAGCCAAACATCCAAAGCTTCTAAATTCTACAAAGTCGATGAAGCTCTCTATTTATGGTTTGTCCAAGATAAAGAAAAAGCTGTGCAACTGAACAATTTAATGAATGGAGGTCAATTGTTTACTGCAAGCAATAGGTGATTGAGCCGTTGAAAACTTCGTCATGGCGTCCGCCAGTTGACAATAACTGGAGAGCAATTATCTGGATGAGTTCACTGCTATTATTACTGAAGGAGGATATTCTCCTCGGTATGTTTACAAGGCTGACGAAACCAGCTTAAATTTCAAGGCGTTGACAAAAAAAGTTGAGCTTCACAGCAGGAAACCTGGGCTTAAAATGAGCAAGAAACGAGTAACATTGATGGCATGTAGTAATGCCGGAAACCATAAATTATTTACCATTGATGATGATAGGTAAATCATAGAATTTGAGGGCATGTAAACGTGAAGTCCCTACCGGTCTACTACACGAATCAAACACGAGCGTGGATGGACATGGTCAAGGCTGTTGAACATTCCAATAAAAAAAAACGACTTGCCATATAAGGCAATGTTGTTCATTGGCTAAACACCTACTCACGCAGACATCAAACAATTACAAAGTGACGAAATCAAAACTGTATTCCTCTCACCCAATGCTTCAGCTCTGATATAGCCAATGGCCTCCAGGCAATCTTAAGACATTTCTCCGTACACTTATGGAAGGAGATTCTACACTTAACTTTAATTGAAAAAATCAAGAAAGTGACAGTGAAAGATGTAGCTGAGGCATGGAATACAGTTACTTATAACGCTATTAGAAAGTCTTGTCGGAAGCTGTGGACTTCCCTTTACTTTGTTGACTCACCAGATGACAGAGTTATAACCAAGGACCTCTGCTTCAAATGGTGAGAGGAATTCCCGGTTGTGGGAAACCAAACGATTCGGTTATCGATGAGTGGAGGGCACAAGATCCCGACACCTACGAGAAGCTTGCCGACGAGAGCATAGCTGCTGCAGTGAATCGCCGAGAAGCGTGGAAATGAAAATAATTGATTACCGATAGGCAGTTCGGATTAACGGGGTTCTAGTGTATATATTTCGGGTCGTTTGGAATTTTCTTCTCTTAACATTCCAACTGTACGATGGATCGATTCGAATTTATAGGAAATTTCATGCTCTACAAATTCAGATACCGGCATTTTTAATTTATCATGAACCGGAAACTATATATTTAGTAAAACCCATGTTACAAAAAGTATGGAGCGCTATAAATAAAAACCTATACGTTATGAAAAAAAAAATTAAATAAAAAAGATGGTAAAAATTATTATCTATAAAAATGATCTCCACAATTTTTGTCGTACGATGCGCTGTTCGCGAGATATTCCATAAAACGTGTTTTTCGAAATGGCGGCCTCCATGACGCCCTCCTGAATTTACAATCAGGGAACATATTCCAAAAAAAATCCGTTTTTTAGAATGTTGCAAAAAACTAGCCGGAGCTTGGCCTTAAAACAATTGAAGTGTTTGTTCAAATTCTTGAAATCTAAAATCTTAAATAAGTATATACTTTTTGATGGTATAAATGAATTGGTGGTATTAATTCTACAAGAGAAAATAGGCATGAAGCTTTTTTTCTACTTCTTAAACGTATCCTTAACATTTATCCCTCTCAAGAAT
Source organism: Diorhabda elongata (assembly GCA_026230145.1). Taxonomy (NCBI): domain Eukaryota; kingdom Metazoa; phylum Arthropoda; class Insecta; order Coleoptera; family Chrysomelidae; genus Diorhabda; species Diorhabda elongata. Next base: position 42,795,027 of record CM047926.1, read on the forward strand.
TTATTTCAAATACATGTGAATGACATCAATCCAATTCTAAGTTATTCTTTTTATAAATTTATTCACGATAGACAACTATGAATTGAGTCGACATGTATATCGAAAACTACCAGTAATATTTTTCTGATCATTTGTCTGAAGGACTTTACCGAGGCTAACTGATTTTTTTTTTTATCTAGAAGCAGTTGTTTATTGTATTTTCAGAATTGGCAGTGCATTTTAATATAAATCAATTCGAAACGTGTATAAAGAATTCCAGTTTTGAGTTATTTCCATTTTTTTTGAAAATTTCGATGGGTGCAGCTGTTTATAAACAAATTAATTTTCGGGAAACAAAGAAAGTCAAGTCGAAAATGACCAAGTCTTGCCTGTATAACGCCTGTATGAAGCTTTCTAAATTATTAGAAATTACAATATATATAGGGAATTCAAAAATTAGCGTCGAATTAAAATATATTGAGAATTATATATAAATTCAAATGTCTGTGTTGTTGTGGTGCATTTATATGACAAAAATTTAAATTTTCTGTTTATTTTTGTTCAAATTTATCTCAAAATTGTAGAAAATTGTTTCGAATCGATTAGATTTCAACTGGAATCAGTTGCAGCATAAACATTAAGGTGTCCCAGCCCATAAGATTGCACCTGTGCAAAATATTTCGTACAATTTTTTGAACATCGTTGGATGGCGAGCAATGATTCCCATCCATGGCCACTACAATAGACTTTTTCTTCAAGAGTCGTATACAAAATATTATCTATCCAGCGTTGTTAACAGAAAAAGATTGCTAAGAGAAATATTTCACATCATTTGGACCTAATATCCTGTAACAGATCAACTGTAAACCTTGGGTTCCCCGGTATCGCAGCATGAAATGGGGACACAATAGATCCTTTGGGTCGCAGTGTAAATGGAAGACATTCTGAGTGCCACACATGCCAGATTCATAAATGTTGAAACCAATTCGAACCAACAAAGTTTGTTTAATTTCTTGTATGTGTTTTATTGTGGTTTAATTGTGGATAGTCAGCGGCCATTATCTAGGATAAATTAAATTTTGTTTTTCTTTTCAACGAATTGTTTTTTTCATCTATTAATGATCTATACACCGAGTATGTTTTGATAAATATGTCGTTCATTAAAAATGTCAAATTCTTCATACATAATTTATTATTGGGTTGGCGACAAAGTAATTTCGATGTGGTTGTATAAAATAAATCACTTTGTTTAATAGTGAGTAGTTTTTAATTGATTTTACTCAATGACCTATTGCCATCTTTCTTTCAGCTTCATGATTCCGCTCATAAAATTTCTGGTCCATTCAAAGAATTCTGCAAATTTCCGAAATAAATGGTAATCAGATGGCGCCAGATCTGTATGGGGTATCACCGCCAAGCTCCAATAGTTTCCCACGAGTTCCCAAAGATATGTCAGGCCTTGCATTATCATAGTGTAACACTAAACCTTTCCGATTTGACAATTCTAGCCGTTTTTCTTTGATTGCTTCATCCAGTTTCATTAATTGGTGACATTATTTTAATCGTTTGGTTCCTTAGAAGCAGCTCGCACACAACACCTTCGTAATCCCACCAAACTGCCAGCATGAGCTTTTTTTGATGTTTCTCAGCTTTCGATGTGGTTTGTGCTGGTTTATCGTATTTGCTCCATGACCAAGGACCAAGGGTCGGTTTCATTTCGTTTGAGGTGCATATAGCAAATGTAGATTCTTTGTTTTAAATGAATTTCTTTCAATTCGTGAGGTACCGAAATATCAAGCTTCTTAACTAGACCAAGTGTTGTTCAATTGTTGCGTGCGATATATGTAGCCTCTTCGCAACCTCTCGAACCTCTTCAGTTAAATCTTTGATTTGGTCATCATCAACTCCAGTAGGCCGACCAGAACGTTGCTCATCTTTGAGGGGAAAATCTCCAGAATGGAATGTTTTATACCAATTCTGACAAGTGCGCTTTGTTGAACAATCAGCACTATTTAAAATTAACCCACGACTAAACTGATGCTCTACTTGCTTCTAAAGTTACATCAATGTGACAGTATCACGTGACAAAGTTCTTAGTTACCAACCCTATAATTAAATATTACTTGTTCGCACTTGCGCGTTCGTTTTTTATTAATATATCAAAAAGACCTACTAATGATTCAGATATCATGAAATAATTTTTGTTTTTTCATGTATCTACAAGAACCTTTTAATTTGAATACATAGTTATAAGCATAAACTTCCCTCATCTCAGAATACACTGATATTTAACAAAAATGGGGTTGCTATTTGAAAAATTACACAAATTTTTCTTGTAGAAAAATATTTTAACTGAAAAGAGCCCTGCACAAATATTCAGATAAATATTTGCAACAGTTTTCGATATACATAGAACCCAAATTATCCTGATATACCATGTACATGTTGACAAAAATGAATGAAGAATAATTACATGCTATTGTATTAAAATTCATTAGAGGACTTGATAGAATGATTTTGCTGTACTTTCTCAATACATATGAAATGTAATCTCTCTAGTTTGCTCATGAAATACACAAATGAAACCAAATGGTTCCGATTACAAATCAAAGGGCATATTTTGCTAAGAATTATTACACAGTATTATAATGTACCTGTTAAAGTACTTCGAAAATACGATTAAAAAACACTGGTCAACAAAATTTGAATTTTTTTTGTCACACGAAAACTTTCTACTGCTACCAAACTCTAAATGTACTGTGGCCATTAAACAATAATATATTAATGGAAAAAAATTGACACAAAAGGTTTCTTGGAGACATTTTTATAAAAATGTACAATAAATACCTATATGTATGAATGTTTGGATTCTGGTAGGTTCCTTTTAAGTCTTCAACAGCATTCTGCTAGCATTCCTGGACTTTTCTACTAAGGAAATGTGCTGATGCCTTGTTCATCATTCACAGCATCCAAATTCTTGGGGAATATATCCAGATGAGAGTGCAGGATATGTATTTTTAACAGGAGCGTAGCGTAGAGGTCTCTAAGGTATTACAACCGGAGAAACTCCTATCTTCTTCAAACGAAGAGATAAAAAATGCTTCCGAAATACTGTCGGCTAAATACAGCAAAGACATCTCTTAGTTAATCTTTATGAACAATTAATTGCTATGAAAACATGCTGAAAATCTGAAATTCAAGAAATTCATTCCATCAAGGAACTCATGGAATTTTTGATGATAGAATTTACCGCAACAGATGAAAGTTTTTTAAAATTAAAACTGATAAAAAATTATCTAAGGACTTCGATGAGGTAGGAACGGCTATCAGACTTGTCACTATTGTCTATAGAGGCAGAAACGTTAGAAAAACTGAAATCGTCTTTAGCTATAGATGATTTAATAAATCGATATGCCGAAAAAAGGCAAGAAAAGTGTACATTCAATTTGAATTGTTGGGCTAACTCAATTTCTAGGAGGAAGCGATAACTTAAAATAAATAAATATTTATTTTAATTTAATGCAAGCATTTTTTACCCTTCATTTGGGCCCCCAACTAATTTTGATACAGGGCCCCTCCAAAGCACGCTACGCCACTGATTTTTAAAGACATATTACATCGCAAAGCTTTTTATGAAGTTATAAGCTCATTAATTGAGTCGTAGTTTCCTAGGAAATTTAGGAAAACATTCAAAAAACATTTCCAGGCGACTTTTTCCAGATAATTCATCTTTCCTTCAAAGTTTGTATCCTTGATTTGTGGACGACTAAATATTCCCTTAATTTTTCTTGAGGTCTAAGAATCCAATGCCATATTTAGGTATAGCTTTTACAAAATTTTTCATCGGGCCGAGCTTCAGGGTTCACTAAAGGATCTTTTTTCTGCCCTACAGTAAGTAATTCGGGCTTGGTTCATACTTTCTTTGTGTAGGGAATTTTTTTTTGAGGAGTTAATGAACAATCTCCAGTGACTTTGATCGTATTCAAAAGTCAATTAGACTAAATCATCTGCTTTAGAAAAGTGAGGTTTCATTTGATCGTCACGATGTCGGAAATAAGAAATTTTCGTTCCAGGAGAAAGTATATTCCAGTCGTTTAATCTAGATCTCAAAAGCTCAGCTTGTTTCTTAGACAAATTAAAATAACGTACTAAATCGTTTAAATTACTTTGTATCAATAAATGCGGTTCATAACTTTGGTCACTCTCTTGAGATACCTTATCGAGTTGACTGAGAACAAATGCCGGACTAGAAACAGAATCTTGACTTTCTGCTTGATTTGGAGGCTTTGGCATAGGAAATTAACACTAAGTAGGATCGGTCTTTTGGCCCAAGACAAGTTTGGGTACTGGATAGTGTGTTTGGACTTGGTTGTGACGTCTTTTGTTTGAATCAAACAAAACACTTACATGATTTTTTGCTTCCGTCCAAATCATTGGTATAATAAAAGGCAAATGTCCAGATTCTTGCTTAGCTCAACTTATAGTAATCTTACACACCATGTTTATGTTTATAAACCCAGGATTAATCTGGTTGGTGCACAGGAAAACGAAAGTAGTCTAAACAGCACCTTTTAACGTAACGTAACGCTGAGATGTAAAAGTTAGTTCTCCGCACACATAACAAACACTGTCCGGGTTATTAGAACACTCTCTCGGCATATTCACAATATAATAAACATAACTTAGTTTAATTCAATTGTTATACAGTCGCCTAAATTGAGTTATTCAAACAAAAACACGTAAATGAGGTCTGAGAAGAATATATATCTGCCACAAAAAAAACTGGGTCACTGAAACAAAATTATGAATTTTTTTAAATGAGGATTCATCATCAAAAAATCATCACAAAGTTCGTGCGGCAAAAACAGTGTTTACCAGTGTAATTTTTATAACTATTTTATGTATTTAACGTTTATGAAATACGAGGGCAGTTTTTTTTTCAACCTCCGATAGGCTATAAATAAAAGACAAGTTCATAAAAACTTACGGTTACTTTTCGACATAATCACCGAAGAGATTGAGACATTTGTGATATCTGTGGACAAGGTTTTCAATACCCTTTTTATATAAAATTGCCGCCAATTTAGCCTAACCGTTCAGTAATAGTAGATTTCAAAACAGGCCTTGAAACTTCTGGAAATTCCGTAGAAAAAGCAGTAATGGTGAATCTGCGGTTTTCTTTAACCATTCTGTCAACTCGTTGAACTAAATCATCTGAAACGACAGATTTGTTTCCTTGGTCCTCTTTATCATGCACATCATTAGCGCCTTCAGCCTACAGAGAACGGATCACACTTCGCAATTCACACTTGGCAGGAGCATCAGTAATGGCTGACATATTTACGTAGCTGTAGCACAACGCCGACTGACGCCTGAATGTCAACAATGGCGGAGTGTGTAGTGCGAGAGCTTCGCAGTCGTCTACAGCGCATGCCCGTTTTCTTCTGCCCACGTAGCGTCTTCACGGAGCGATCGGAGGTTGAAAAAAAAAACGGCCCTAACTAGCACTTTAACTAAAGGTTCCTTTAGATTAAAGGACCCTTTAACTTAGTTGTTAAAGTGAAGTGGTCCGATAATCGATTTGTAAAGGCTCCTTTAAGATGTTAAAAGGAGGTTTATTTTGTCGCTAACATTTCTTTTGTATTTGCCGGTTTAATTATTAAATTCCATTTTTCATTTTAATTATTCTATTCAATGATTATTTTTTTCATCTTTAATCGTGAGTTTTAAAGGTTTTATATGATTGATGCACGATTTTTATTTCTACGATGTTCTTTGTTCTCATAATAGATTTATTGTACCAATTCTAAGTATTTGTATTCACGTTTTCCAATTTTGTCATGAGATATCTCTGCTATAATCGCTGTAACTCACTAAGATATTTTTTCCAAAGGGTCTTTCTTCACATCCCCTTCTCAAAGCACTGTTGTTGAATATTTATCTGGTCGAAACCGAAGCCGCACATCAAATTAAAAGAATATTTAGACTAGATGTCAATTATGAGACACGTGACTTAATTTAAAGCTACTTTTAAATGTATTATGAAACCGGCCGTAAATTAATTTATCATAACGTGGTATACAGAAAATGTCCTGAACTTTTGAGAACACACAATTTTAAAATCCTATACTAGTCCGTTGCAATTAAATTTAATGTTGATATAAACTTTAATAATTAATATTTTTTTCAATTTTTTATTGAGGTGATAAAGCCGTTTGCCATTTTAATTTTAATCAGTGAAGGCAAACAATTCAAGCAAATAATATATTTCATATCCATACTTAGTACATATAAATTCCTACCAAGCTGGAAATCAGTAAAAATTTTTAAAAAGTTCAGCATCATTCCAGTGTATGGAAAAAATTTTATTCAAGTTCGAAATAACGACTTCGATAATTTTTATCATAAAAGTATCTTTGACAAAAATTGTAGATCATGAAATTCATAATATGCACACGTTTCCACGCCACCTATGAGGTAGATTTAATTTAAAAAAAGTTAAAATTTAATCGTCCAAGTCTAATTTTCAAACTCTTGTTCTTTAGCTTCATTGTAAGTGCATGTAAATTGCGCCAATAGCGAAGTATCGTATGTCGCCTCGTTGGAATCAAATGCATCCTTCACTGTTGGTGATTGTTTAGTGGAAGGGAGTAAAGTTTAAACGGGTTGTTGACCAACTTCCAACCCCAGACTGTAGGGCTTAGCTGATAACCAAGCTACACTTGAACTTGGTAAAATACCCGAAAAAGATGATGAGCGGCAACTGAGAAGAATAGCAATCATGATGTTTAGCTTCAGCGGTAACTAAATTCGATGCTTTTGGTGTAGGATCGTCACGAGTCCGAGCTACTTCCAGCATTGAATCTCTAACTTGAAGTGTACCTACTTGGCTAATTCGACGGCTAAAATCTGATAATTTTCTTATCTCTTACGATTTATTCAATTCCTGGCCACAAAAGAAGCATCGTTTTTTAAAACAAAACGCTGATTCACTGGAACGACAAGGACTTACTGTTGGATGTACTGGCTTCTTGTTCTTCACTTTGTCTTTTATTAGCTGCAGCAATAGAAGACTTTCGAGTATAATTTTTGCGACAATTTTCATGTATTGTGTGAGATTTCCTATTTTGAAGATAGTACGAAAATTCATTCGCTCTCAATTAAAAGTTTAGCACAAATAAAGCTCTGACATTTTTGTTATAAAACTCGAAACCTCACGATATAGGTTAGGATCAACACGTGTTTTCACTACCAATTAGTGCTCAAGACTAACGGTATTTTGCTTATTAAAGCACAATTGAACAGGATGTTGTCTCAAGGATACAATGGCGTATAAATTAAGGTTAATCAAGGAAATATACATAAGTTATAACTTATGTATATTTCATATTTCCAGTATAAGTTACAATGACCGAAAGAAAAATATTTTTTCTACGCCCATGTCTGTAAACGTCAAAAATCGCACTATCAACATTCCTTGTAAATGGCATTTGACAATAACATGCACGTAATGAGATCTCATAATATACATGTGGGTTTTGAGAAGAAAACTTAAACTTCTTGGTTTAATTGAATTACAATCAAATTTTTATTTACGTAATACTTTATTTGGTGTATTTACACAAATTTAGTCAATTAAAAAACATAAAACTTAGCATTAGCGAGATATATTTAGGACTGAAAGAGTGATGTCCCTAAATGTAGGCAACGCATTATGCAATTTCTTTAAAAATAGGACACGTTTTCTTAAGTAGCATGCTATGAATGGACGTTAGAAAAAGTATAGTACGTTACACGAGTTGTAAGCCCAATAATTAAATTATTTACAACTCTTGTTACGTAATATACTATTAACATATATTATATCTCAGAAATGGTGGCTCGTAGGAAAAAAAGTATCGACACGTTTTGTGTAGATGATTTTATAATCTACAAAACTCATTTTCTTGACCTTTGACCTTGAATAACATTTTTTCCACACATGGGAATGATAGGGAACTTTCAAATTTTATTTTAAATTATATTTTAAACAATTGTACTGATTTACTGGGAATTTATGTAGCTTCACTCTTATTTTTTGGTCTAATAAATGTATTCCTTTCTCCATTCAAGAAGATGTACAAACAAAAAAGTTTATAAAGTGGAAGAAAAGCTCTATATTAAATATAAATTCCAAAAAATTAATATTATTTACTAACGTTCAATAGATAGGTCAACGCCACGGTGGCTTCTTGGGAATATTCCAAAGAGCATTAGCAAGAGCCTCCCCGCATATCTGGTTTGAAAGATCTGAAACTAGGGATAGAAGTGCTGTTGCCAATAGGTATGTTATAATATTTGCATCGGTTACAATATTTCAGAACAATATATTCTATAACAAATTCATTTATAGAGTTTATAATAGAAGGTCTAATTCTGCGTATATTCAGATAGTATAGTTGCTTTTATATTTCTCAACACCCAGTTAAGTGGTAATGAGAGGATTCAATCCAATACCCTGCAGTATCCTTACATTGAATAAATTATTCCCCAATAATATCCATCCTGTCGCTAATCTGTCTTATATCATCGTTAAAAGACAACATTGTGGCTTGAGTACAGTTCTCGAAGCAATGAAACGTTGTGCTTGAATAACTAATGCCATAATCAAGTTCATAATACTACCAATAATGGTCCGATATCCGCACAAGTGACATTAACTCTAAGAAAAGACCAGTGCCCTCCTGTTTACATGAACAATGTACAAATACCACAAGCTACTAACGCGAAGTACTTAGGCATGCAACTAGACACAAGGCTTATATGGAAAGACCATATCATTAAAAAGCGCAAGCAAATCGAACTGAAAGTAATAGAGTTATACTGACTAATTGGTAGAAAATCCAAATTAACACTCCATAATACTTCTCATGATAGCTGATGCAACATGGTATGGGTCGAACCTTTTTTTTGCCCAGGGGTGGGGTGGAAGCTAATGCCTTCCTCACAACGGGCGGGTGCAAATGCTGTGAGTTTGTGTGGGACTCTCACCCACTAAACCACCCTCCTCAATCCTTGGGAGTGTCGTACGCCGGGAGGACAACAAATTGTCATTGCATCAGCGTACAACACTTAATCCTTTGGATTTTTGAGCTGTTTCTTAGCTTCACTCGTCTCCACCAGTCCGTCAAGACTGCACAAGAAGAGAGAAAGTTACTGAGCCACTCCAACAACTCCAAGGTCTTACAGCTCCCAGCAGTGGGAGTTTTGTGAAAGATGTCATGAAAGAAGGAAGCACAAAACATCTTGAACTGGCTAACTATGGAAACACGTTACTCCATCCACTTATAAAATCACAAGGTGGTAGAAGACTAAAAAGAAATTGGCCAGGAGACCTACAAAACGGATAAAGAGGACTTGTCACTGGAGAAGACCTCATCACACCATAGTAGAGCACATTTAAATGATATCCAAACGTGCTGAGCAAACAAAATTCATCCAAGCGACTTTCACTTTAAGAAAAGACCAGTGCACTCCTATTTCCATGAACAATGTACAAATACCACAAGCTGTTTTGTTTCCAACGACTGTCGCTAGAATTTTTTACGGCGATTGTATATCTTGAATAGGAGTTAATGGTCAACGATATTTCGTTGTAAGAAGATCACGTTAACTTCAATCTTTCCAATAGCTTATATTTTTATTACGAAACTTCTGCTGCTAATCCGTCTCACTTCACTCCGGAATCATCATCTGAGCGGACTGCTACCGGGGAACGACGTCCAAAGCGTCCAAAGGCACAACAATTAGTTATGGGTTTAGTATTTTGGGATGCACATGAAATATTGTTCATCGACTACTTCCAAAAGGGAGAGACAATCAATAGCGAATACTACATAGAGTTGTTAGATCGTTTGAATGTAAAAATCAAGGAAAAACTTACACTTTGAATCGCTTCCTCATCTAACGTATAGTCCAGATCTGGCCCCCAGTGACTACTGGCTATTTGATGAACACAAAAAAATACTCGCCGGTAAGAAGCTCAAATGAAGAAGCAATAGCTGAAAGTGAAGCTTATTTCGAGGTATAGACCAATTCTCCTACAAGCAAGGCATTTAGAAGGCGATTATGTTGATGAATGAAATCGATTTTTGACAAAAAAATGTGTTTCTCTTAGTTAGTCACACGACTTATTGAATGATCTGTTTACTCTGAAGATATTTTGAATTAATCTAATTTATTTGTGTTATTGCCTAATAACCGAATTGAATGTTTTAAAAGACATCCATACATTGATAGAATCTACCTATTTGCTGATTATTATCACTTGAATTTAGTACATTATTTTTAATGTGCGATGAAATTGAATGCAAATGATAATGAATTCAATTCAGTTTCATAAGTACCAAGATCAAATTTTCTAACCGATTCAAAAAATTTCCTTGCCTCTATTTGTTCTCATTACTGCTTCTAATCTTCAAAATATATTTAAAATACTGTTTTCCATTGTATCTTCCCGCGTTTCATCTTCCATCTTGCTGCCGGCTTCACCAAAGGCTTATTTAGGCTTCTCATTACAGGCAGTAAGGCTCTAGCCCTAAAAACCACGAGTGTTCAATTAGGTTAAGATTAGTGTTTTTTTGAACGAACTAGACTTGTAATTTTCACGGTTTAGAAGTAAATTTGTACTACTCTAATTCAAAACTGGATAAAATATTGCTCCATTGTCGTTCTCCCTAGTTCTGGCCTCCTTGTGCAAATTGAACACATGGAGATGTTGTCCAGGTAATCTTTTGTTATTATCGGTCACTCGAAATCCTGTGTGCTATCGAGATTATAGATTGTGTCCAATTGTATTACTTAAACTTGTGGCAAACTTTGCCAAAAGTGCTTTAGCATTAGCACATTCCCTAGTGGAAACATTTTTATTCTCACTTGTGCTTGGGGTCATTACATACAAAAAGGGGGCGCATAAAATAAACTGACCAAATAAATCATTTGTACGGACTTTTACTTACCATAATGTAAAAAATTAAGTTTTCTATATACTTAACAGAAAAACATTGTTTAAAAAATTGAAAATAAATAATTTTTTTATAGACGATTGTGAAGCATTATTCCTCAATCAGAATATTTGCAAATTGACTTGGTGTTTGTAAATTGTTGCTTTAATTTCATTTTTCAGGTTAAGAGAACACGTGAGCAATCCCAAAAATCCACCTATTCTCATATTCCCAGAAGGAACTTGTATTAATAATACATCAGTCATGCAATTTAAAAAGGGAAGTTTTGAAGTCGGCAGTGTTATTTATCCGGTAGCCATAAAATACGACCCCAGGTTTGGAGATGCCTTTTGGAATAGTAGCAGGTGATTAAACTTTTTTGTACAATAATAAAAATAATTTCAATTCTTCCAGGATTTATAGATATATACAGTGCGTCCATAAAATAACGCAAAGTTCATTATTAGGTTAATAAACAATAGGTAAGATGAAAATCCCAAAATGGATCGGTGTATGTTTGTAATGTAAATTCAGTAGCTTAAACAATAGACCCATGGCAATGTAGTATTAAATCTATAATATTTATAAATATTCATGTTATTTAGCTGTATTTTTTTAACAAAATTGTTTCCTGTTTGTTGTTCCATAAATGAAAATCATCTCCATTTATAAGACTCGTTTCAAGCAGTTTGAAAAACTAGAAAGAGAACTAGAATTTGGTAACTCTAGCATCATTTAGAACCTCTAAAGTACAAAGTAAGTCATGGGGAACTTTACGTACTTTTACCATATGTGGAGTCCCTCAAGTCCTAATTTAAAACGCAGAAAGTTCCAAAATGGTATTTTTGAGAAAAGCGTGATCAACTTTTAGAGATTGGTTCTTTCGTTAAAGTAAGTTTGTACTGATTGTTTCTGCATACTAAAGAAATACATAAAATACATGGTTTTATTCATTTCATTATACATTTTGGTTCTTTTATAATGAATTATGACTCTTACTGCGTTTTGTTTTAGTTTTATTCTTACGTCACCAATCTGTTTTCCTTCTCATAAAATTTTTGATCCGCTGCTATTCATTAATATGCTTTACAGCCAAAGAAAATGATTCAGTTGAAGATGAGATAACTTAAATGCTTCAATGCACTACTAATTCATCATTAAAATGTGCACTTCAATCTCCTTTTTTCCAAGTTTTTGCTATTTTTCCATTCCATTCCATTTCCTTCCTTCTTTTTGTTTGTTTCTGTTTCCCATATCGCTTCAACTTTTCTGTTCTCCTTCATTCTCACCATATGTTCGAACCAATTCAACTATTGTTCGATTTTTTGCTATGCACTCACTACGTTTAATTTGCGTCTGATTATGTCGTTCCTTATTTTATCGAGTCTCTCCACCCCCGCTATTTTTCTCAGTATTTTCATTTCACATATTGTTATTTTTTGCTTTAATTTGTCGGTTAACATCCAGGATTCGCATCTACAGATCAGCATAGGCACTACAACTAATTCGTAAAGTCTCGTTTTCGTATGTTTTATTATTTTTTGCTAAATAATACTCTGTACAGGGTGGATATTGTCCTATACACCCTATTGGCTACCTATTCGTCAATCCTTCCATCTGGTCTTACAATTGTACCTAGACACTCTACTTTTCGAATTCCTGTATTTGCACAGTTATTTCTTCTGGTTTGTTACGTATTCTAATTATTTCTGTCTTTTGTATCTTTTTCTACAAATATTGCTTCATCTCAATACTCCACTTCTGTATTCTATTTTGTAGCTCTTCTTTTGTGTTAATTAGTAGGTCGTCCGCATACATTAGTTCATTTAGTTAGATTGGTCTCAATCTGTTTAATCTTCTGTGTGTTTTTTTTCTTTCTTTGTCTACTTCTTCAGCTATTTCGTCCATGACTAGTAGAAACAATAACGGTCTTGAAACGCCTCCTTGTATTACTCCTCTTTAAGTTACAGAACTACTTGTCGTCTTCCCGCTAACTTGTACTACATTCTCTGATTTCTTATATATATATTCTTATCAGTTGTTTACTAACTTTTCTATTCCTCGTTATTTCCCATATATTTTCTCTGTTTATACTATCGAAGGCTTTCTCTACATCGATTGCTGCAACATAAATCCCCACATTTGCCTCAAAGTGAATAAACTATCTTGTGTTGATATATTGGTTCTAAATGCCGCCTGTATATCTTCCTTTCCTATTACTGCTATTTTCCACTACTCTGGAATTGTTTGCGTATTCTCCATACTACCAGTAATATTCTGTATAATAAGTCCTTTCTCTTATTTCCTTAGTACTTAGTATTCATTTTATCTATTCTATTTTAAGTTTTTCTATCCCTCCTGGCTCTGCACGTCTTAGTTTTTATTTATTTTTTGTGTGACATATATTCTAGATGAGTTTTTACATTGTTTAAAAATGATATTTACCCAGAAAATATAAAAACTTGACATTTTAAATCAATAATTATAATTATTCAATGCAAATAAATATCAAATCAGATGACAAACAATTAAAAACGCCAATTTTTTTAATAAAGATTTGTTATAGTACTTAAAGCTGCTAAATAATACAGAGAAAAATATTGTAAACAGGAATAGATCATACAATAAACTTATTCAAAATAATAAATTGTCATTGGATCCAAATTGAACCAAAACTCTTGCTTTCCTTTTCGCATTAAGGGACACAGTTCTTTAAAAATGTTCTCTTTTTTCTTTGTGGTTATTCTCCTTGCAGTTCCACGTGGTTTTATATTATCACTCAATTTTTAATTGTAAAATTCTGTTGGGGGCTGAATTATCTATGGATATTATGAAAGGCGTTGCTTTTTTAAAAGAAATAAATGTTAAACCGTTTAAATAAGGTGTGGGATGTTTTTTTATTTGTGTCCATGAAGAATAATCTTTCCATTCATAGAATTTATTTATTTCTAAATTAATAACGTTTTCGTTTCCTCAATTTGCTACTTGGATTGAATCAACAAAATTTGTTAAGTCATATATTTATTACGTTTTCTTTTCATGGATACTTCTACCTGGTGGTGAAAATCTTACAATTCGAATATAAAGTTTTCCCATTTAAAATTCAAGCAAAAATTATTTTTTCAAATTTCTAATATTCACTTTTTATAATAATGCAAATCAGTTTGATAAACAAGGTAGGAAATTTTATGCTCTTCGAAATCGCTTTAGAGGTTGTTTGTGCAACTCGGACTGGTTCATCAGTAGGAGTCGTTAAAGCACCGTTTTTGAAAAAAATTTTTTTTCCTATTGGTAAACCAGTGCAAAAAATCTCTAAAGCATTTTAGAAGAGCATCAAATTCCCCACCTTGTTTATCAAACTGATTTGCATTATTATAAAAAGTGAATATTAGAAATTTGAAAAAATAATTTTTGCATGCATTTCAAAATGGAAAAACTTTACATTTAAATTGTAAAAACTTAAAATTGATATTAGGAGTTCAAACTTGGTGAGAATTTTTTTCATATATGTAGAGTAATATATAAAGATGAAAATTTTTTTCGGAAATGATTCACCCTAATATTTATATGCGGTTAATCCATTTCACGGTTTTTCATTTGAAACGTGTGAATCTGTTTACCATTTGGTTAGGGCTGTAGGTCAAATATAATACAGAAAAATGTCAACATGTTCAGAATGTTCTCCGTAATCATTAAATATCTGAAGGGGATGTTTTAGAAACTTTAAAATCTGTAAAACATTGCATTTATCAACTGTGTTAAATGTTAAAACTATATTCAAATTGTAAGTACTTAAAGTTAATATTAAGAGCTCAAACTTGGTGGGAATTTTTTTTACATATTTGTAGATAAATATTCTGCCACAAATTACCGAAAAAATTCTACAAAGAGGATATATTAAAATTCGTACAACTTCATAGAGAGCGGGAATGCTTCTGAGACAATTCATCCCTGTTCCAACGCCAACGTGTACTCAGAAGGATCTTCCAATCTTCAGCTATAGGTCTATCACTTAAATATTTTCTTAAACAAAGTCGTTTCTCTTTCTTTTTGTCAATATGTCAATAAACGCTTCTCTTAATAGTGCAGAGATGTTTTTTCAACATTTCTTTTTCTGTGAATTCATTGTTTTTTAACCTCAAACGTGTGAACGCCCTAAGAAAACTCCGTGAACAACAGGGAGCAGGCCAACGATAGCTTGTATGCAGGACTGGCACCAGCATAACATTGTCGCATATGTCGTTTTCATTGGTTATTTATGCAATTCGAAAATCACTTATTGCATTAAAAAATATACATGGAGCAATATTTAATACGAATCCCTAAATTAATTTTTCCAAAACCGATCTGGAATTTGAAAAATCAAATTAGTTGTTCAAACACTGAAACTAATTAAAATTTATGTTCAATTTCACAAATCAATTAAAGCAAAGTAGTAGACACATTTTCGTAGCCACATGATAGGGGCTGGTTCTACTTATGGTAAGACTATTTAAAGTTCACTGTGACTTACTCTGTATAAAAGTTATTGAAAAATCGGAAACGTACTATGAACTCTAAATTGTTATTATTTAACAGGTACTCAATGGTACAGTACTTATATATGATGATGACCAGCTGGGCCATAGTATGTGATGTTTGGTATCTGCCTCCTATGTATCAACGAGAAGATGAATCGGCTATAAACTTTGCAAATAGGGTGAAAAGTGTAATTGCAAAACAAGGAGGATTAGTAGATTTAATGTGGTAAGTTAACCAAACTGCCCCATATAAAGTTTATATTAACCGTTCCATTATCCTCCAAAGGATAAAGTAACACCATTTATATTTGATTCAGCAGTTGTTTCCATGCTTATCTATCCTGTGCAATATTTTCAGCATAATGCAGCCTTATATTTGATAAGGGCTTTGTTTGGTCTACCCTTCAAGTTTGAGATCTGCCTCTTGGGCGTTTGCCTTCTACGTTCCCATCTACGATTAATCGTTCCCTTGTTCCTGATCTTCTAGCTATATGTAAGATATGCATACTAGTGTGAGAGATAAGAGAAACGGTTCTGTAGTTGCTGCACTCCAAGGGCGAACCTTTGTTGAATACTTGAATAAACAGCGATTCTTCCCAATCTTGTTTTCCATATAAGGTTATAGATTTTGTCAAATACTTCTATTCTCCCCTTGTCAAGAGACTTTTAGACCTCTGCCGTCATTTGATCCGCACCTGGTAATTTTTTGTTTCAGAGAAGTTTTAAGACATTTTCAACTTCTGATCTTAGTATATCAGGCTCTTGAGGGGTAGTTATTTCTTCTGTCAGTTGTTCTAAATTACCTTTGTAAATTTTTTAACAATATACTTTCAAACTTCCGCTATACCATTGGCGTTGTTTATAACTTCACCCTACTCATTTTTTATTACTTGGGTGCATAGTTTTAAATCTTTGGAGACATATCTTACTTTATTAAACAATTCTCGAGACTCATGTTTGTTGGAAGCAAGTTATCTGCATACCCATACGATGTGGTCATTTTTTTCTCACCTGCTTGCGGCTTTGATCTTTTGGTTAAGATAAAAATTGATGTTTCGACATATTTCAGTCTTTTTCAAAATATGATATATTGATAACCCGTTTTGAGAATTATCAGTTTATATCGAAAATATTCTATTATATTTTTGGGGTTCATAGCATATAAATTAATTAAAAAAATTGTAAAATGCGAAGTGGGCTTTCTTCTATTAAAAGGAAACAGTATAGTACTATTCAAATTAGTTCTAATCCTTTACCCGGTGTATCATTGGTGCCGTACCAAGTTTTATTTAGGTAGATTATCAAAAACAAAATAATGTTTGTTTCAAGTCTGAACTTCTGTTGCCCCATTATCTAATTATTCATTAAAAATACAAAAATTCCTGATGAATGTGTATTTATTTTTCCGCAATTGTTTATATAATAGTTTATAGACTGTAATTGAACTGAGAGAAGTTACATAGCTTGGTTCGTTGAAACATCTCAATCTCGCATATAGGTAAAAGGTAGAAAGATACTGTTAAATAAAGAAAAATTCATTTATTTGGAATTTAAAAAAAATATTCATCCTGAAAAAGTACAATATTATATTATATGCATAAAAACAATTGGAATACTGGTTTACGCTTGGCAATTATCTCTAATAATGTCATTGGAAAGACTTATATACTATTTTGATCTCCTTTCCTCTTAATGTATTTCAAGCAATTATAATAACTTTTCTACTCCTTTCAAAAGCTACGATTTCCAAGAAAATGTCGCACAATGTCATTTTGACATTAATAGAAGATCAGTTTGTTTACTCTAAAGTTGAAAGTTGATTTGGTATTAATAAATATGTTTTTAAGGGATGGTCAACTGAAGAGGGTAAAAGCGAAGAAAGAGTGGAAAGAGAGGCAGCAAGAAGAATTTTCTAGAAGATTACAGGCTGATTAAACAAACTAAGTCTGTTTAAATAATTTCACAAATTATATTTAAATTGCATAACAACAGTTTACATGTTACTTTTATTCGTCAGTTTTCTTTCTTAGCCAGTCAAGGGCGGAATTAAAGAAATATGATACATATTACAAAAAAAAAATTAGTTACAATTCTAGCTGTTTTTTATTTATTTATGAAGGTTGACAGGATTTTTGTTATTATTCTATTCATTTAATTGAGATTATCTTTTCTAGTACTTACTGCCAATTAAATAACATAACTAATTAATTGAAAATCTCATAGATAAATCATATGTTAAAACCTCTTTTGAAAATAATTACTAGTTGAAATAATAATGTAACACTCCTTTAAAGACAAATTGTTGTTGAACAAAAACAGGAGAGTGAAAAATTAAAATTATGCACTAGTTTTCCAAAGTTTTTTGATTTCGAACGACGATACCCTTGTCCTAGATATTGCAAGAATGTCTCCGGTTTCTGTTGAATAGTATGATAGTTTTAAAACAGATTTCGAAAAATTACATTTAAACCTGGTTTGTCTTTAAAACGTTCGATATTAAAACACAACAAAACGCAGATTTATTTTTATGTTAGTGAAAATCACAGGAATCATATTTAAAAGAAGGAATATTTCATTAAAGAGAAAAACATTTAAATCTCGCAACCATATTTTCAAAATTAATTTTTATAATGTAAACTGGACACACGATTCACTACCACTTTACCAAATCTTACAACCCTTCTCTCTGCTTTCCATAGTTTGCTGGTTCATATTCATGATAAGTGATTATTGGTGACCTGGTAGTACAGTGCATTCAGTGTAACAGTTCCAAAATATTAACTTAGTTACGATGTAAGACAATAATTTGTGATGTTTATAATAACTAACCAAGGTTGTGATTTTAGTGTTAATAATACAATATTTTACATTCAATTCAATGTATAATGAAAATAAATGGTGACTTAATGAACTGAATGAAGGTTCAATTCAATATAAAAATAATAAAGTTTATCATTTTTCAGCATACACATTTTTAATGTATGTAGCTGTAAAACATTATTGTGATTGTGTTTTTTCACTATATTATTTAGTTTGTGAATGAAAGAAAAAATTATATTTACAGACATCCTGTATATTTCTATACAGCAGTGCATGATCAAGGTTAAAGTGAATGATTGTTAGAAGTGAAAATGGTAATTTTCGATCTCTTCATGTTATTTTTCTTACATATGATTTTTCATTTCATACTTTTAGATAGGTGATTTTATACCAATTTCACTAATACAAATAAATAATATAATAGAAAATAAGGCGAAACAAGTAAATTGAGTTTGAACTGAATTTTTCAATAGCTCCAGACAGAAAATGTTAAAAAATATTTATTAATCTATTACTTAGGATAAATATAACTTCTAATTACCTTTGAAGTGATTAATTATTTTAGAATATATTGAAAATTATCAAAAATGATAACTATGTGTTAAAAATAATTTTTTAATGCAATTGATTATAAAAACAAGGACATTCTATGATAAACCATATTAGGTTTGATGTCAAAATGCCTGGAAAATGGAAATAAATGGGTATTCCAAAATCAAAGCAAGATTCGAATTCAATGAACATCGCTATGTTTAGTTTTTAGATTCTCATAACACACCAGATAAATTGCATCTGGGGCTTTGCTGACATACAACTCTTTTGTCTAAAGTTTCCATGACACTTTTGTGGATAAATTTCATTGATAAAATGTCGGTATTTTCTCCTCTAATGCTTTTGATTGTGTGGGTTTGGTTATATAGACATTTGGATCAATAGAATTCCATAAAATCTAATGGTGTTGAATCACGTTCCATTGAATATTTTTTACCAAAATAAACAGAAATACTGTTGTTTTTCTACTTTATACGATTTATATTCTTGAGGGGAAATAATAGACATTGCATCTTACATTCTCAATTTATTTAAACATTATACAATACACTAATTCATAATAATTCACTTAGCACTATCACTTACTTTACTAACTCAAGAATTTAAATAAATTCTTCGATTACTTTGTATTTTGTTCTGTTCACTACGACTATTCATTATAAACTAATTATTAAAAAAAATCAATCTAAATAAACCGCCTGCTTATAAAATGTATGTCAAAGGCTCCGCTCACTTTTGTTAGAATTTCACTACTAGGCAGGACCGGTCCAGTGTGGAGACACGTTCGTGGCAATATTGTTCTGATCATAATTTTTTCTAAAAGTTTTGAAGTAAAGCCGCCAAACTTTCATTATGTTTCAGATATTCACAATAATGAAAACATATTGTCGTATCGTCTCGTGCTTCATTTATACTAATCCTAAAATGTGAGTTGTCCTTTTTCTGGGTTGTCAATAATTTATGTAAAATAAAGCGACAAATTCAAATGTTACGTTAATTTTGAGATACCCTGCAACTTATAATAACAAGTATTGTAGATTGAACATTTCACCAATCAAAAAACGAAAATTGAAAGTTTTTCTGATAAAAATATTTAAGAATAATTTGTAGTATATTCACTGCATTTTCTTCTCTTGTTTAAATAATATTAAAATAGTCACTTTAATCCGCCCTTGAAATGATTAAATCTAGTCTCCTCATTCTAAATAAAATATTTCGTGATATTTTGACAACAGATTTTTTAGTATGTACAATGTGTATAATTATTCTATTCTAAAGTGAAAACTATTTTAATTTAAGAAGTAGGTATATGTATATTTACATAACTGAAGCTTACTTTCTTGATATGCAAATATTTTTATAAACTGATAAATTAACATAGGCAATTATTCTACTTGCTATTCATAGTTTTATTATTCAGGATATGGCACCAAAAACTAAATAGATTGAATATCTTTTGATCATACCTCATACTAAGTGTTAAACGTGGTTAAAAAATTAATTCTATTAGGATTGTGACAATGACACTATTCTGTGGAAATAATAAGTTTTCCATATGTAAAATATTGATATTTCCCAAATATTTTATACACAATCTATTTGTTTCTCACTTATAACTGTTCCCATTTTTTTCGATGTCTTTAATTAAACTTCTTTCTAGTGACATGTAGTGAGAGCTAATGACGGTCCTACTAACACATACAGTTTCCTTTCATATTGTTCTCTTTCAATAAGTGTACCACTACATTGTTTATTTTCGTTTAATGTTGATCTTCTAATGTATTGCATTGATTCTTATTTTAACTATTACAATCAGATTTCCTATGAATACTTAATTTCTGTAACTTACAGTGCAGCCTATTTTATTTTAATAAAAAAGTTGGTAATGATATTATTGCATATAAGGTTAGTTTTGTTTTAATACCAATGATTTTTTTCATTTTGGAATCCATTTCCAGTAAATGGTATTGTGTTTACAAAAGTTATTCTACTGTTTATTTCTGCAACTACTCCTACAACTTACTCGAAAAATTAACACATAATTCTACTATTCATAAAACTATTTCTATATTTTTTTCAAACCTAATGGTAGAAATAATTATTTTTGAATATTTTTTAGCATATTTTTTTTTTATTCCTCATCACTCAAAAATGATGAATCTGATTGACATCAAATTTAGTATCTCGATTAAATGATTATCTCTCTGAAAGAATAATCTTAATGCATTTGATACTAATAATAGAGAGCGGAGTGAATGAGATTTTTTTAAAATTGGTGGGTGAACAATGGAGCACCCTATGGTTAACAATGGGTCCAGGTATTTCAGATACTAAAATAGAAATTATTTATTTAATAATAAGAAACAATTCATCCACCCTAATGGAGAAGCGAGAATAAGAAAACATGGTGATGTTTCAATTTTCATACGAGGATTTATTTTCGCACGTGGGAAGACTAATGCAGTAGACAGTGTAACACCACCTGCACTTTTAAGGTTACATGTAGTAACGAAGGTACTTTTTTCACCGCTGGTCACTTGTACATGTATACATACATGTATTCCTTCGCCCCTTTGGAGCTAATACTCTCGATTTTTTTTTACAGTACCAGTAGCAGTTTCATTCACATCATAAATGAGAGTACCATCTGCAAATGCTAGATTGCGATTGAAGACATTTTAAATATTAACAAAAAAATATTTTGACCGTTTCTTTTATGAACGTTGATGCCCTTACCAAACTACAGTTTGTGGGACCATTAAAATTAATGCGCATTTTTTATAATATTCACATGTGGCCTCCTCATGTTCAGCCGTAATATTTTTCTAATGGAATAGTTGGGCGTCTGACGGTTATATTTTACTTCCTGCTATACCTTTGTAATGAAGAAAAAAGAATGGAATATTTTTTTGATATTTGAGCCGGCCTTTATCACATTATCGCCTTCTGAATAAATTCCTATTTTTCTTACCTTTTTGCTTCTGCCCATTCTTTGATAAATTAATAATTACAAATGTATTAATGACTTAAACGAAATAATACATAAAAAACCAAGCGCATTATCTCTTTGACAACAATTATACAGTGGATCGTGGCTCAGGCTGAGGTAACAATTTGTGTTATGTTACAGCGAAGAAAACATGATTAGAGTTAGGAAATAAAATGGTCTGAATAATTGATGTAACTAATCAATTATAAACAAAGTACCAACTTACTTTTTTAAAATATTTTGGTGACATCACAACAAAAGCAGGTGTAGTACGTCAACATGTGAGATCGAGAGGGGATTACTTGCAGGGGGATGTATGTGCTGGGAAAAGCCGCAGCGCTAGTCGTGTGAATTTCGTGCGTGAGCCACCGTTTGCCCTGTGACCCTATATAAAAAACCCAACAAACTTATTTATGAATCATATAAATGAATTGCTACACTCTTTAATAATGTGTATTGTCTCCTACTACCTTACTGCTTCACATTAATCCCATATTTCAGCTAGTCTTAATGAATGCTTACAGTTGAAGAGTATACAACCTATATTGTCACACACACGTGTTCAACGGAATTAACGTGAGAATCATTGTGGGATAAGCTGAAGCTGCAAGTTCCTAGTGGTAAATTTGTACTTCTACTCATGTGTGGTCGTACACCCCATATATTTGTCTATGACTTTCACTTGATTCAATGATTCTCGCTTTTAGAAAACGAATTCCACTGTCGGGATTTCTAATCAACCCGAATATCTTTCTTCACGAATATACCTTGTCTTGAGGTGTAAATAGATGTGAAAAATTATGTAGAGGTGACATATTATTCTTCATTAAAGAGTTTTTTCATATTAACATCAGTTCAAATTACTTATTTCATATTTAATGACTGGCGGGAAAATTAGAATGGTGTATGCTTTATAATAGACGTTTTTGTATCTGTATTGGAGTTTTGCTCTAATAGTCATATCAACTCACATTGTACATACTTATCTTTTTTTATGTTCAATTGAAATCAATGATTGTTGGATAAATGTGACAAGGAGGATTAAGTTCCTTTTTTTCTTATATATCTGCATCAATTATTTTTATGACTTGTGAATTTTTTGTAATTTTAGGTATATATTATTGATAATTTTATCGATCATTCATACCTTGCGGCAACTGATTCATTATGTTTTTGTAATTGTAGAAATTTGTATTTTATTAATAATTATTTATGTTTAAATTTGTTATATATGGTACAACTACTAGTCATATGTTACCAATAATCACAAATGCAAATTGTATACAAAACAAGGAATCAAAAGTCACAAGATAATTTCTCATCTACTCATAATTTATTGATATAGAATCCTGCACTTAGATGCTGAGAAATGGATTTGTGATTACTATGAGAATAACACTTTAGTCATTGATAATAAGAAAATACGTAGGTTTTTGATTGCTCAAATATACCTATGTGAAAAACTATTTCAACACAATGTGTTATCTGGAAGTTTTATGATAAATAATGGTCTTCTCACAACATTAGTGCTGGATTGTGCATTTTGTAAGTTTCGTCTCTCATATACGACTTTATAATAAGTAGTCATCTGCAAATATATATATTTTCATGATATTTGTCAATGTTTATAGAAATTCATGTGGTGTTGAGCTCATATTTATTGTCAGTCTTCAAAATCACTGGTGCTATTGTCTTGTAAATATTTTGATACTTCTGAGATTTACCGTATACTACACAATTAGAGAAAATATGGAGTAATAGAAAAATTCACTGTTGCTGACTGTTATTGATTGACATTAACCGAGAAGAAATTTTTTTATTATTTGTCGGACATCCCTACCGACTGCGCCAATTACTTTACGTCGACTTATTTTTTAAAACAGCGAAATAATATTTATTGAAATAATGGTAAAGGAAATTGAACATTCACTATTCGAGGAAAACCATGCCCACATTTGCATTTGTTATCTTCCATATACATGTCAAGAAGAAATCATTTAACTACTTACTACACATACCAGTAAAATGTATTAGGTTATTTTTCACCAAATAATTCATAAAAGCCCAATTTTCCCGAATTGATTACCTTTTTCTGTAGTATGAGCAAAAGTGAAATGAAATCGGATTTTCAGTTTGCATTAAGAAAAAAAGAAATGCTTCTATGTAAAGTAGAAAATAATCACAACTCATATCATGTAACAGTTCTACATAAAACATATTATAATTTATGTATTTGTATACCAAATATCTAGAAAATATATATCTAATCTAAATATGGTCATTTCTTATTTAGGAAATCAAATTTTCACTCAAATAACAGTAGACATGGATATTATATAGTATACATTTCAACGAATGAGAAAGGCTGAGGAAAAATGAAAAAGCACAGGCTAATGAAAATTAAAACTGATGAAGGCATTTATTTTGTATTATTTGGATGTGGCACGAGTCTTTTTTTTAGCAAATAGTCTCCTTACAATAATTTTTTTATAACTGGGCTTTTAGTATTTATTATTAAAATGTATATAAGATAATTCTTTCTAGTTTTGTATTGTGTATAATAAAATTTTGTCAAACTGCAATAGTTGTTTTAATAATAGGCATTAACCTGTTATTTTTATTTATAAATATGGTGCATGATTTGAGTATTTGATCCTATGATCATAATCATGTGAACGCTTCCAAGGCAATCTGAAAGGCTGCTGTGGGCGTTGAATTTTTTTAACAGTTGAAGGACGGACTTTTTTGTTTTTAAGTAATTAATGATTTTTTACAGTTTTGTTCAATATAAACCAAAAATAACATAAATATAACAAAATAAAACATACATATCCTTAGTTTCTTTATATTGCCATAGGGCAACGCTAGTCTTTAGCATAATCACAATATTTGATATCTGTCTATTGTAGTAAAATATTCACTTTTAGAGAACTATTATTTATTTATAACACAGCAACACAGAAAGTTTAAATTTGGGAATGAAAATGAATATTACAATTTTTGCAGAGACCTACATTGCATTTAATGCACATAGTAAGCATTATTGAATTGCAATATTTTCCAGCACACCGCTGCTTCTTTTCATTTGAAATGCCCAGTATTATTAAATCTGATACTCTACAAAAAGACCTGCTAGAATTACTTATACGTGGACGGCCTCCAGGCTTTGAGGGATTTCGAGCTCTCTCTAAATAGGTTTTTACAATTTCTCTTCTACATTGAAGCTGTGTTAGATGGTTTCTTGTTTTTTGGATAAAAACCGGCTATTCTGGATAGTAGCATCTTCAAACCAGGTGAATAAACAGAACCACCATTTCTTGCCACATAATGCTATCCGATATCCGAAATCGGTACCGCCCATTGAAGCATTATACCTTGCAATAAGATGTGGCCTTTCTATGTGCACAATTTTTTTTACGCCATTGTCTTTCTCAAGAGCTGAGTCATATGTGCCTCTTAGCCTTTTCGTCATAATAGCTTTTGATGCTAAAGGACAACTTTTTGGAATTCTGTTTTCCCATATTGTACTGGTGACTGAATGTGAATATCCAATTTGCTTTAAATAATACAGAAGATTAAATCCGGTAAACAAATTGTCAAGAAATACAGAACGACGGAGTTTTCTTTTATATACTTTCTTCCTACATAGAAATAAAAGGAGATGTGGATTGGCGACAAATTAATATCAATGTAGGGGTCGACTCCTTGATATGCAGAGAAGTTTACAAGGTAACCGCTCTTTGTATTAATACTTCATATTTCATATTCCGAATCAAATCACGTTCAGGCACAAAGTGTAAAATAAATTTTTGATTCAATTTATCCATAAGATGGCGCAATTTAGAAAATTTGTCAGCGGAATTCAAATCATCGTTATTTGCGCAATGCAAATATTTGAAAATGGTTGATAATCTTTTACTAGCATGTTGCCCATATCCTTGTCTGATAAAATTGGCAAGAAAGTTTTCATCCAAGTGTCAACATCCAAGAATTCAAAAATGTTATTAAAAATAATTCAAAAATTTCGGTGGGAATTAGATAGACAATCGAATTTCTCGTTAATTTCTAGGAGGAAATAGCTTCTCTCCAGCGTCCATGTATGTCACCCTGCGTCTATTCTATATTGTCGGTATTATTCTCAAGTATTTGAGATTCTAGCTTTTGTATGTTTTGTATTTTCTTCAACTTCTCGCTCACTTTCGTTCACAGTGACTAAGAGTTCTGCGGGAGTTTCTCGATAAATTATCGACCAGACCGCCACCATCCTCCTCTCCAGAATGTCCATCCTCATAACTATCTGCAAAGCTTCTTCCAAAGTCAAACCACCTTCTGATCACAAAATATTTAGGCAGTAACGAGCGTATTACATTTAAAAAATGAAACTAAGTGAGTAAACAACACAAAAAATCAATTATTAGCTCTAAAAACAAATCATGTAAAAAACATAGTTTTTTTTTTAAAAGTTCTAACGTTGTATTCAACGATTTGCTAAAAGTGTACAATCATTTTATTAATAATAAAGATTAATAAACTCATTTAAAAGTATAACTTTAAATTATGAGCTTATAGAACAAACTTGCATATTTTATAATACTTACACGAGCTTCAAGTCCATATTTTTACCAGTAATTTACAACACAGTAACATAAACACCCCCATTGGTCACAAACATGCGATTTACTAAAAAACCACGTGCGGTATATTACAAGCAGGCTTAGAAAAAATTACAAACAGAAGTTGATTTACAGTGGCGTGATTTTTGTTGCCAAATGACAAAATTAATTTTGATAGCATACTTTTCTCCTTAGTGAACCTATTTGTTTTTAAAAGTAATCAGTAAGACATGTTTATCCCATACTGATAATTACGAGTCAAACCTCAAAATCACTATAATGTTAGAAACATCCAGGGTTTTTTAAACATAATTGTAAATTTATTAGATATGGACCGAATGCAAAACCATCTTATGAAGTAAAACTTGGAGAAACTACAGACAAAAAAAACAAACTTGTAAGACAACGAAATACTTTCTTGAATGGATGAGAGAATAAAAGTGGAGGGTAATAAGATAGAATACAAGAGAATAATAAGAAAAAATCCAGGGAAGCTAGGGCAGCATAGTATGTACAATAATAGATCGGTTTGGAAGTAATTACGATTCTTACATAAGAAGCTCAAGTTTGTACTTCTTTCTTCTTCTTCAACCGGCGCCACGGTCCTTTGAGAACCAGCGCTTTCTCAACAATCGACTTCCAATCCTTTCTGTCCTGAGCATGGTGCCTCCAACGTTGAACTTCTAGCTGGATCAGGTCCGCCTCAATGTCCTCCAACCAGCCAAGGAGCGGTCTTCCTCTCAGTCGCAGTCCTTCAGGAACTCCATTATATAACTCTGCGTGGGTATCGATCAGAAGGCATCCTCTCCCCGTGTGCCAGCCACCTCCGACGCGATCCCCAGATGAACGCCATACATCTGTCTTAGTTCAGCATTCCTCCGGATCCTTCACGTACCGTTCTCGTAAACAGAGCCAAAAATCTTTCGTAGGATCTTAAGTTCCCAGCAGTTCAAAATCCGCTCATTTGTTGTCGTCATAGTCCATCTCTCGCATCTGTATGTGACTACGGATTATTGTCTTGTAAATTGTGAGCTTTGACCTACGTGAGAGCCTCCTAAACTTGAGCATTCTCTGGACTGCCCAGAAGGATCTGTTACCCGCAGCAACTCTTGCCTTGATCTCCGTTGTCACGTCATTATCTTCAGTTATCAAGGCCCTATGATATTTGAATTAGTGGCACACAGGGAAGCGATGTTCTCTGACTTGGAACGTGGATGGTTTCACGAAAACATCGATATTTTTTCAATCGATGTTTTGCAGTTATTGATGGTTTTAAATAAGCATCGATGTTTTGGTAATTTCAATCATTCCTAGTTGATGAGTCCACGGGGACTGACGGTTTGTTAGATATTTACTGAATTTTATAAGGGGAGTAAACGTTATTTTTCATTTCTTAATTTGTATGAGTGAAGACCGTATTTATGAAATATTTAATGTTCCTCACATAATTATCTTCTGCAATTGATATTGGAAGAACTATAACACACTGAATTTTCAAAATGACCAGCCATTACAGTGTATTCATAAAGTACCAAAGGGAATTGAAAAATTTTATATTATGGTGTTTTTTTTTCAGACATGGTGGGAGTTGCATTAATGAATATTGTTCATTAAGTTTTATTGCATAACGCCAACATCGGCAGAGTAACATTTTTTTACTCTACGGGAGGTATGCGATTGTATTTGTTTTGAAAGTAGAGTAGTGGTAGGATGCAGAATGTAGATATGCTGAGCAGATATTTGAAAAGTTTTATTGTTCATTCATGACATGAGAAACATGTATCACAAGTAATAATTGAATGCTCTAAGCGGTCTAAGCAAACAAATGTTTTACATTGAACACAGTGGTAAAACGATTTTTCTTCTTAAAATGACAGGAAGCCTTAAATTCATTTGTCGAAGTTTTAAATGTTGAAGAACTAGATCTCTTCTCAATTTCACCACAAATTTGCGTCAGTTCGAAGTTGCTTCTGAATTGGAAATGACAACAATAAAGGCGTTCTTTGAAGATGTATTCAAAAGTGAGAAAAATGTTAAGGCCACTTAGGACTATTACGTGAAACATTGTAATCAGTTTGAATGGCGAACATAGAACTATTTACATCTCATTTACTTGATTCTAAAAGCTGTAATGCAATTTCCCGTCTCATAACTATGTCCTCTGGTTTATTACTAAAATTGAATTACCGGTCTGGTTGTTTACCAACATAAACTTCTTGGTTTTAAACATAAAATGTTTTTGCATCAACTATCTCAAATATTTTGATGTCATACTTGGCCGGCAACGTCCTCTAAATGCTTCCAATTTTTCATCAATTGTAAGTTATTCACTTGGATTTTAAAGCTCTAGGCGATTTTCCACAAACATGTCACATATTGCTCTTATCGGGTCAAGCTTATCCAAACGTTTGCTTTCAGCTTTTGTTGTTATCAAATTATAAACATTGCAGTAATATGCTGATCCTCTTTTGACACATTGTTGCTTTAAAAATATCAGCTCTCAAGCTATCAGTGGACCACAAATCATCCAAATTTTCCTCCTGGATTTCAGAGCACCAGCTAAATATAGAAGTCCTAGCAAAGCTTTTAGCTCATGAGAGGTCGTATCCTTTACCAAATGTTGCGAGTCTGCACAATTATAGTTTAGAGCTTTTTGGTTGGTATATTTCACAATATCTGATAGCATAGCATCTGTAAAAAGGAAATGCCACCACTCAATTATATTTTCAGATCTTGTTTTTAGTTTTAAGTTTTTGTATTTCTTCTGTATCTCGTAGAGCCATCTATGCCAATAAAATCATTATCATATTCCTCTGATTCAGTTATATCCATGTCTTCAGTTAATTCTTGTTGGGTGTCCGAGCCTGCAGATCTCTCATTTACATGGTCTTCTTCTGCTTCTGAGCCCGATTCTGTATCTAAATAATATTCTGTTTCTTCCCATAATTTCAATAGACACTGTTGTTCCTCTTCGTAGGAAATACTAAATAAAAAAATACTTGCTAATAGATGATGAATAGAAGGTATGGTGGGGTACGGCACAAAAACCTTCAAACCTACAGTGGAGTATGAGGTAGACATGATAATAACATACATATATCTCCTACAACAGTCCTCTGTATACTAAAATAAGCATGTTAACAAGTATAAAATGAAGATACTCATGGACTCACGAAACTTGTGTATATTAGCCGATTGTTATAGCATTTTATAGTTCTTACCGGTGCAAGGGGAATTAATAAATTGGGGTGGTGTTAAGTGGGAATAGAGGAAATTCACAGTATATGTGATTCCTTCTAGTTATTTTACTGATTTTACTTATATGTGAATGACTATAAACTAAAAGAGTAAAATATATTTTATAAAACTATGTTTTAATTAATAACTAAATACAGTACTATACATTGACTAATTTGAAGCTGTCGCTATTTCTGATTCTTGAATTTTTTGTTTTTTAAACAACTCCACTAACTCATCTTGAGCAAAACTAATATTTTCACATTTAGACAGTTCAATTGGAAATGTTACCAAATTAAATTTTGGATCTCTAAATGTGAAAGGAGTCCAAGGACCTTGAATGGAAGGATTTTCGGTATGCCATAATTTTCTAATTCTTGTACCTTCATGCACTTTTTGTTGCTTTTTAAATAATTCAAGCCACTTATATACTTCCTCTCTGGTGAAATTTCTACAGCTCAACCACTGTGTTTCTCCGTTTACTAAAAAAGTCAAAAAGTAAGAACAAAGATAGAAATTGGAAAATCTTTATAATAATACAATATTCTGCTTTCATAACTGCTGTGCGATGTCTTCTAGGTTTTAAGTATACTACAATTCCAGGGTTATTTTTAGCAAAGTCGACCAAATCTGTTTCAATAAATTCCCTGAAATTGAACGGATTAGTTATATTTGACGAATTTTTTATTATACTATATACCTCATTCCCCTGCTAGATCCATGATTTTTACAAAATTTCAATACAACTCTTTGGAGTTGTCCTACATATCTGCCCATACCATTTTGAAGAGGAACATTTATAAAACCAGATTTTAAAAATATTGTACTGTTAGACATTTTATAAAATTCTTTTATAAATTAAATAAATTTTCTAAATGCATCTAAGTTCAAAGACAACCCGATTAACCTTATTCTTCTTTTTTCTAAATTTATATTTATGATGTTAGTATCATTTGTTAACACTATGTGGTTTTACACCAAGTAGAAATCTATTTTTAAAATTATGTGAACTCTAACATAGAGTTCTTTTAATCACCAACTGCTATTTCAGCTTTTCTCGGATAGGTGGCTCAGTCAGTTTGAAATAGAAACATATTTAGACTAATCTAAGGAAATTGAAGGTCAGTGTCTAGAAAATGATCTTTTGTAACAGTAGTAAACTAATTAGTACACTGATTCTAGAAAAAAATTAGTAAATCATTCAGTATTCGAATTTATTGAAATCTAACAAAATAATATATAATAGGGACAATAAGAGAACAACAAATAAAAATAGTAAATGGAAAATAAAAAAAGGTAGATTAGGACTAAAGTCTATTTATCGAAGAAAAACAATAAATCAAAACATATTTATGCATAGAGCACTTGATCAGGGTTGAAAGCGCCAAAGCCGAGCCTGTAACAGGACTGCATTTAAGAAATAATTTGCGGTTTCATAAGCAGATTAATAATATAAATTATAAATAATATTTCATTCATTTATTTGAAAACTACCAAATTTTCGTTTTCGTCTTCGTGAAAAATATTTTTAACATCAGAAAATTCAAATGTTTTATTTTATGCTGCAACATATTGTTTCAAATCTGCCCAGATCAACTCAATGGAATTGAGTTCACAATGGTAGGGCGGTAATCGTAAAACAGTTTTATTTTTATGCTCTGTGACAATACCTAAAAGTTCTGCTTTAACCATATCGTTTCATCAAAATCAATATTTTTAGAAGTAAGCCATTCTTGAATACCTGTTTTCCTTGTTGTAATTGTTGGAATCTTCTTAAGTTTCCTCGTGTTATACGAAGCATTGAATACGACAACACAATTTTTTTCAAGCTTGGATAGAGTTTTCGAAAACCCTTTCCTCGTGATAGTATCCGGTTTTTTGGATTCAAATACCAATAAAGCGTCTGGCAGACAACCATTTTCACTACCAGCGTGACAAATTATTATTCTCTGTCCTTTTCCTAAAATTGAAATGAATACAACCAAACGTAAAATGTGCTATTAATTGAACTTTCTTCAATTGTAATGAATATGGAAATTATCTAATTCAACCTAATAATAAATATTAGTGAAAAAATCTTTTTAGAAACAAGCTTTAATTTGGATGCAATTTTAGAGGATTTACAATATGGTTTTAAAAATGGAAGAAGCTCTAATAACTTGATATTTAGAAGACTCCACCCAAACCTTATCTTTAGTATGCTCAGCGTTTACCCATGTTTTTCTAGACTGTTCCTTCGTCGTTTTTTGTATTGAAATCCCATTTCTTCTAATAAATTATAAAATGGTGATCTTTTAAAATCCGGTAAGTCCATACCTTCGTTAACTACTCTAAGAACTTTGTCCACTTTATGTATCTCATTTTTGGAGAAAAATGATTAGCTCTGTACTCACGAGTGATTAGGTAGAAACTTAAAGAAGACATTGCCGAAATATTTCCCGTTATGGATATAACGTCATCAACAGACTTGTCATCTTTTCTTGCATTTCATTTTTTAAATATTCAAAATCATTTGTTTTTAGCAAGCGTTAAAATGAAGCCCTTTTTTTCGGCGGAGTATAGCTAATTTCAACAACTTAATCATCACTCTCCGTGTCAGATAAGTTTAAGAAAATTACGCAATAGACAAATAAAAACGGTCCCATCGCCTCTGATTTGGATCGGTGCCACGTTTTGCCCTGGATGTTCACGTACTGATCACACACTGATCATTAATTTGGTTTACTTTGTTTCTTAGATAAATATACTTTAGCGTGAAAGTAAATAGTGTAAATATATTGAGTGGAAAGGAAAATGATACTGTGGAAGCAAAGCTGTTCAACTCCGGAGCGAGTATGTTTTTTTTCCAATTTCAATTCATCAAAAGGACAGTTAGGCTTCTAATATATTGGACCGAGCTACCTACTGTAATACTTGGTGTGCCCCTCAAGCTGCTTTATGGTTGCCCGATGTGGAAAATCATTTTATAATATCTTTGCCATTGTATGCGGAGATATATTCTGTTTTCTATTATCTTTTTGACCCTTCGTAAGTACGTATGCTGTTATTCTTCTTAGGATCTTCATCTCGGTTCTTAGTGACTGTATGGTTGATAGCAGAATAAATAATTTTCTAAAAACGCTTGCAACTTAATTCGTACAGATCAATAATTTCCCCAAAATCACGCACAATGAAGACCATCTATTTTTTCTGTAACAGTGGAGGTCAAAATCATTTTATCTGTTTCAAGTCCAGTATTCCTGTGATCAAGTACTGTTAAACATTTAACAATTGCTTGTTGTTTAATTTTTTTGGTATTCTAACATAAATATTATAATACATAGAAAAATCAGACAGTGATAAGCCGGTTATCAGCGAACTAAATTTGTAATTGAATTTCTCACCTGTTTTTATATTAATGACTTTAATGGGATTTTAATTCTACATTATTTGTTGAGCTCGACTTTGGAACGACCACTCGTCTCGATGACTGGAATTTACCTGTTGTAATAATTGCACAATCCACTATTATAGAAACTAAATAAATTGATTTAAAGTAGGCCCTACACTATCAAGCGGCTTGAAGCGCCCATCAATTGGAGCCTCAAGCATTTGATCAAACCGCTCGATAGTGTAGAGCCTCCTTAACGTATCTGATGAATATTACATTTAAATTGTTTACGTGACACTATAGTATCTATCTAAAAAGTGGCGACATCTCCCAAATGTTGAAGGTAATGTAACAGTAAGAAAAGTAAATAATTGATTAGCTACATTATTATTATATTGTAAACATTGGATGAAAACACTAGAAATAAACACTTCTTGTATATAAGACTTTCTTAAATCAACATTGAAAATGTTTTGACTCCTCTGGAACATAAGTCTTCTCGCAAAACCAGTCCGTTTTTCTGCCCACAAACAGCCAGCTCGTTTGAAGATCTATAGAGGCTCATAGGCCGTCCTGTTATAGCTTGCCAGCAGGGCCGGATTAAGCTAGGGGCTTGGGAGGGCTATAGCCCCGGGCCCCAGGTCCAAGAGGGCCCCATCATTTGGAAATCATTCTGTATTTTTTGATGTGTTGATACCACAAATCTAACGTATTGATAGTATTTTGTGAATTTTTCCGGGTTTTCGAATTTCTTAAGGGGGCCCCGTCATTATTTTAGCTCCGGGCCTTATAAATCTTAATCCGGCCCTGCTTGCCAGAATTACGGACTAAAATTTAACAGAAAGAAGACTGAATATATGGTCATAACTAAACAATAAAGGGTACCCATAGACCAAGTGGAAAAATTAACGGACCTGGGAAGCAGCCATGATCCTAACCTTGATCTGCATATGAGGATAGTACTATAATAAGAATGTCTGTCTTGTGCTTTTAGATGGCAAGGTTTAGAAGTGTTTGAAATGTGACAAGTTGGAGGATAGAGCTACAAACATTTTAGGTTCTTGAGCAAAATTTTGGAAACAGTCGATACTATAGAGGTGAATGGGTTTATAGCATTATTTGAAAGATAAGTTGGGTTGATAGAGTTACTAACACCGAAGCTCTTGAGCGCGAGAACAAAACTTTAGAAATAGTCAACACTATACCAAGAAGTGAAAATTAGATTACTTTGGACATATGATGTGCAACCCTCTGAAGTGCGATCTTCTTCACTTGGTAATCCAAGGCAAAATAGTAAAGGGTAGACAAAGTATAGGTTGGCGCACAGCATCATGGTAAAAAAATCTTCGTCAATCTCTCTCACGCAATGAGAGTTAATATGATGTACAAATGACACAGCAAACGAAGAAGATGGGAGGCATTAAATAAAACTCAGTTGTGGGATTGTGTGCAAGAATGAAAAATGGAGGAATAATACAGTATTATATCCATGTAAAAAATATATATTATTTATTCGCAAATCGTTGCATTCATTTAGGAAATTCCATGAACGTTTCATCATTCATTCATATATTTTGGTTTATATATTTAATATGATTGTTATCAATTCGTACCATTAGTCTTGATCGATTATATATATCGACGAGTTTGCACGTCAGGTGTGTAAATATTGATGACATGTGTAATAGTTGCCGTCATTTAACGTGAACTTACGTGATCTGCTTATTTTTATTGAACATATTAGTAGGTGTACACACCAGAGATACATCGCTCGAAATTACGTGACATCACGTACCTCGATGCTCTCATATATATCTTCTGCTATAGCACATGTTTCTAGAGTCGCAGGTACTAATAAACTTACTTATAGATAATGAAAATTGATTTTGTGAATCCATTTTTTACCTTTATACTGAATTAACTCATATCGCACAAGTTTTTGATTTGTTCGAATTCGAAAATAACTTCCGATAAACTGCTTGATTCACTGATCTCAATAACTACATAATTTTATTTTTTGTCACCCTATTTCGAGGCAGATAACATGAGTGTAACTCTTACTGCAGTTTATTCCCTAATTTATTTCCATTAATCTGTTCCTAATTCTTTGTTTTCGATAACTATATTAACATTAATTTTTCATGCACCATTATTCCAGTAGCCTCCGACCGAAAGAATATCTTTAAATTAATTTCATTCTGTAGTTTCTTTGTTATCAGTTCCTGTCTATATTGTGTTTATTTATGTAATTATTTCGTTATCTTTTGACAAATTTAGGGCACTAATTTCCATAATATTATGTATAATTAGAATAAGTGGTTGATGGGAGAAATAGTGTCAAATATTTGTACAAAGAAATCATGAAAAAACTTCATCACTCTCCTAGTATTAGAATTGTTGAAATACATATTATAAAACATCTATTTTGTTCCAAATACCTTGTTGAAATTGATGGCTAATCGTCAATATAAGTAAGTAAATACATTGAATAATAAGACGTAGATCGTGAAAGAAAAATCGCGAATTCTATTCACAAATATATGTAAATGAAATTCAGTTGCTTTGTTATGTCAGTCATTTATCAACTAGCCCTCATGCAATGTATTTTTAGGTCAGTTACGTCAAAAAGGCATAGTTAGTGTTTCAATGAAAATAAAACACATCAACTATAACAATAAAACTGACGGTAGCAATTCAATTAAATCCATTAACTTCCGGTCCATACACCCATTAGATAACCCATCTGAACCATACCCATCCGTCTGGGTTGGCCTCTTGCATTAACGGTTGGCTAACGACGCGTGAATTGCGCGATCCCACTTTTCATATTGTTCGTAGTTAATTCACCGACTGTTTTTGTTACCTATTAAGAATTTTAAGGACAAAGATCATTAAATTGATAAAATTCTTTCACTCGATATACAGAGAGGCAATTAACGAATACAATTACTCTTATTACTAAAATTGTAATTTAGCTGTGCACTGACAATCAGGTCTAAATTTAAAACGTACAGTGAAATGAATTTATAACCAGCTAAAATTCACTTACGAGAGTTTTCCGAAATCAACCTCAAGATATAAGCACTGGGAAATATATTCGCGTATGTGTTGAGAGATTCTTATTTTAATTTAAGCCAATTTGAATGCTTATTTTCTGTTTGTCAAATAGTCACGATTAAAGGCATCTGAATTTAAACGTGGCGACAACAAACGATATTATCGAATAAGTTCACGAAAGTGTACTGGACAATATAGTCCAGTCACTTTAGGGTTTCACCTCGGAATTTGAGATAATAAGCTGGAAACTCGTATACAGCTTCATTTTGGTGTTCTAAAAGTTGTCTCAATAGTCTCATATTATCTCGAGTCTTCGTCGTAAGTTATTCGAGGTCAAAGGTCACGAAAATCGGTTTTTTGCAATTATCTCCGTTTCTATTGCTCCAATGATGTTAGCACCCATTATCAAAATTATAGAGCATAAAATTTACGACAAATTTTGTTCGAAACATTTTTTCATAAAGTAACCGTTTTTGAGATAGAGAGCGGAGAGCACCCAGCGCTCCGGCATATGTACTGTAATACAAGGTCAACCGTGAATCTCGGTGAATAATACCTTGTACATAGTTACTAAATCACTACAATATTATCAACAATAAATAATTTATATTATTTATTAGTTAATACATTGTATTGAATATATATGTATAATAAATTCATTTAATTTTATTCGATAACAGATTGTAAATAAATAGATTGATAGATTGTAAATAGAAAAAATCAAGTAAATATAATTTATGTTGATTTTTATTTAGTAGCTGTACTTTTGTTACAATTAAAATTAGAATTAAATGTACATATACATTCTTCAAAAATTTTTTGATAAAATATTGGTGTGTATGTGTGTGTCTCGAAAAGATATAATAAAAACGATCCTACTTTTTTGGTAATTACGATATCAGTTGAGTATTTTTGTCTTGCTATCTGGTACATACTCCGTAAGAAGATCCTTGAGCTCTTTTAATGAAAATTGCGAATCTTCATGATTTTCTATGTAACAAAAAATCTCTTTCATTGCTTGAGTAACTTGATTTTCTTTACGAGGCTTATTCTCAGTAGATGGTGTTCGATTCAGCTGAAAGCAAGTCGATTTCATGAAGTACACGATCTTTCACTAATTCTCTTAAGGAATCCTTTCGTTCTTCTGTTCTTTTAATAACATTGTCTTTGAATTCCAGAGTACTTACGCTACTGATTGTTCGTCGATACTTTTCTTTTTTTCTTAACTCTGCTGTTACGTCAGCTGTTTGACCACAAAATAAACACAGTGTTTTAAAATCAAATACCTCATTCCTTTTTTTACGATGTACACTGGATGATGGTAAAGGATCACCTTCTTCTAGTCGTCGTTTTGATGCTGATATATATTATTATTACTGATGTATATTTTCCGACACTCGACATGCACATTTAAGAAATCTATGTGACCATAATTTCTTTGGATACTTGCAGTTTTTAAAGTTTTCAAGCCACGCACTACATTCACAGAATCACCTTCAGTTAAAGACTTCCCACAAATAAAACACAAATCAGCCATAATTATCAAAATTGTACGTCCGTCGTTACTGAACCAACTAAAAAATTCGGTCAATAGAAAGTAGTCCCTTGAAAAAGAAGTGTCTCCACATAACAACTGAACATCTGCCACATGAACTATGGAGGGATCCGCATTCGCAGGTATAGACATCATAGAAAAAGGTCCTCTTATAGAGGTCCGTCTTCCCAGTTATAATATCAATAGAAAAATGAGATTATACATTTTAAACTTTAAAATCTGTAAATTTTATAAATTTATAAAAAATTATTCAATACAATGTATTAACTAATAAATAATATAAATTATTTATTGTTGATAATATTGTAATGATTTAATAACATTATACAAGGTATTATTCACCGGGAATCAGGGTTGACCTTGTATTACAGTATATATGCCTGAGCGCTGGGTGCTCTCCGCTTTCTATCTTAAAAACGGTTGACTGTATGAAAAAATGTTTCGAACAAAATTTATCGCAAATTTTATGCTCTATAATTTTGATAATAGGTGCTAACATCATTGGAGCAATAGAAACGGAGATAATTGCAAAAAACCGATTTTCGTGACCTTTGACCTCGAATAACTCTTAAGGTTAAAGATATACAGTCCCTGGCCAAATTATTAGACGGAAAATATTGATATTGTACCTTTTCATTGTTTTAAATTTATATTTGTTCATAAATTGAGGAGATGTTTTGTTATTTTCAGTGGGTTTGGGTTCTTTGTCAGGACTTTATATAAAACCAATTTGTTTGTTTACAATTCTTACAATTCTGTGAAAGAAAATTAATGAACAAAATTTTGGCACGTGGCGACAGGATTTGAATACAAAAATAAAGCTTAATTTGATACGAAATGAACACACCGTTTGAATCGTTTGCCAATACTTATTTTGATTAACAAAATTCTTGCTAAATAATCATCGGAATGTTGTACAAAACTTAACAATCCTTGACATTACAAATTGGAGCACGTTTGCCTGTCGCCAATTCATTTCGCTTTTTTCGCTGTCGCGTGAACATTTAAAAATCACCTGCTAACTTAACTAATTTAAAAATTAACATGAACATGGTAACCAACTTTGACTCTATGTAAAACAAAATAGAGTGAGGTAAGGATAGGGTCAAGATTGGGATAGGTCGGGTCAGTTGTCAATTTGATCAATTCTTAATAAGATGATATGTTTATTAAGTTTTAAAGAAAAGTGAAAATAATATAAGTAGAAGTCTATATTGAGTTGCCTTTAGCCCCTATTGAAGCTTCAATTCTGTACCTATCAATGCCAGATTTAACTGTCTAGCATAACCATCATCAAGATGGTGATTTCTACGAATCAACTCCCACACATTTTCAATTGTGTTCATATTGGGGCTATTACCCAGCAGCATCGAGATTGAGTTGTGTGAACGGTTCACGTACAGACGTTCTGCTCCCGTACCGTCGCTGATGACTGACCAAATCAACACTGAAATGATTGGTGGGGAAATAATGACACATATTTCTATAATGAAATTTTTGATAAGATAATTAGAGATATACACTGAAACAATAGATTTTACCTTATTAGAGTTCTGTTTATATCATGACAAAACTTCACCCACAAAGTAATTATCTGTTATAAGTGTATCAATAGTGGTTGAAAGCTGATTTTTTACAGATGAAGGTGAAAAAACTTTAATATATATATAATAATGCACATTGGCATAAATGTAGAGCATGACGTTTGAAGCAATTTGACTCTGTTCAGGATGGGTTTTAATAGAGTATCCGCACATTGATGTCAATATATTGCTTCATACATCAGATATCAGAAGAGGAAATGTTTTGTGTGGAATACAAACTAATTTTGTCGTGTATTTAGCTCATTTACTTAATTTATTTATTCACTAACACTAAGTACACTAAACTATTAATTATTCAGTAATTCTCGAGGTATTAATTTGATTAACCACACCGTTTACTTGTCTATTCAGATGTGTTTGGGATGACATCAAATAAATTACTGACTTCCTCACTAATAAACATGTGCCCATTTATACAAAACGGATTACTCAATAATTGGGTTCTAGAATGTAAACAAATAAAAAGACTTTCCTAGATATTGATTCTATAAAAACGGTTAGTGTAAATAGTGTAAATAAGTTATAGAAACAATTCAAAAGTTTGCTGGTTTATAACCATTATTGGAAATTTGTACCCAGGGCGTTCAGCAAGCTTTATTGACATAATCGAACAGAACCGACTTCACGGTCCATGTCATCGACGAGTCAGTAACAATACAGTTCATCTGTGGATGCACCATATCCAATGAATTCCTTTAGTTGTTAGCTGAATATTTTATAAGTGGATATCAATGACTTTTTTTTAAGTTCGGTAATTGCAATATTATTCTATTTAATCCATCCATATCCGAGGCATTTTGTTGATGGTGTTTCATAACCATATCTTTTGACAAGCCCTATGATCAACTCCCAATCTGAATGGAGGGTCGCAACTACTTGTGGTCAGCGGGTCCATCGGACCTAGCCGGGAGCACTGCCTTAGCAGATCCAGCGACCGTTCCCCTATCCGCCACCTTAGGGCCGCTCCTTATACTTATAAAATAGAAGAAGAAATACAGATCAATTGAAGGCAGTAGATGTTTTTGGAGCCTAACGAGATTACTTAAAAGTAAATTGCTGTCAAAAAATACGAAAATAAGAATATACACAGTCATAATACAGCCAGATTTATTGTAGGGAGCTGAGGTGTGAGATCTGAGAAGACTTGGTGGAGAAGTAGACATGTCAGAGGATACAAAATTATGGAGGCAACTTGTTGGCGAGGCCAAAAATCAATTTGGATTTGAGTAGCCATAGCAGTAGTAGTAACTGCAATTTGATATTTCACTTATCTTATGTTGAGAATTTCGCGAATTTCATAAAATTGGTTTCTCTAAATTCATTTATCTAATATAAAAGCATTTTCAATAATTATTCACCTCACATGCTCGAATGCCTTGAAATCTAATGAGACCGAATATCCAACCAACGAGACGAAGGACGAGGCACTTTTGTTCTTTTCCAAAAGACTGATAATGTTCGGTTAACTCCTAAGATAAGCTCCAACGTCACCCAACGTTAGTATCGTTAATTCGGTGTTGGCCCGAATATCAATCACTGCCACGTTAGAAATAAAATGAATTTCAAATAATAGTTGATGTATATTTTTTCTTTCATTGATACATTATGCGAAAACTTTTTTGTTTGGTAATTTACGTCTATTTGGACAAATTATAACCATTTTTAACATTCCATCGGTTAGCTTATTTAATAACCGAAATATCGAAGCGAAAAGATCGATATCAGACGACCGAGTTTGTGAGTGTTATTTTCCTTGTGTGTGTTTAGGGACAAATATTCGAAGCTGTTGTGTCAGTTGAACATGGAAATGCTTCTAAAAATTTTTTGATAGTGAACAATCAATTGGCAATGGAATTACTTTCCCTATGCAACTGTGGTGTACATGTTTTTGAACTTTATACTTGAAATTTGACTTTTTGGAAGTTTATAACGATTGTAGATACCTACCTGAAGAAAAATGGCATAAGCGAATTAG
Organism: Diorhabda elongata; assembly: GCA_026230145.1. NCBI lineage: Eukaryota > Metazoa > Arthropoda > Insecta > Coleoptera > Chrysomelidae > Diorhabda > Diorhabda elongata. Next base: position 42,836,280 of record CM047926.1, read on the forward strand.
TTTCTATTTCGAAATCTTCAATAATGTACCAATGACACTATATTCTGATTCATATAAAGTCTTTATTTTGTACTTAGCAACTTAGCTACCTGTCTGGAGGCTATGCGGCCTAAATTTTCTAGCTTTAAGAAGTACTTAGTATAGAATCGTTACGCTTTTCTTTAGATGGTAGTTCATCGGATGTGTCCAGTGAGTAGACCAGTAACTTTGCTTGACACATATAAAAATCTCTCCTATTGTTTCAGACTAGAGGTCTAACTCCATGTTTCTGATTTCTCCGTTTCCAAACTTTTTTATGATCATCACTGGATGGCTTTTTGGGAAACATATTAAAGGTTATGGTCATATAAAAGAAGTTGTTTGTGAGTTTGTTCATGTCGTTCCCAGGTACCCATATCAAAGTAACTTTGCTGATTGCTCGTAGAGAGTTGAAAAATTCGAGGCATTCCCATACTAGTTTTTAGATATCTTGGCATTGCATTGCGGTAGTTGTGTTAATTGCAGTCGACTTATTCATTATATCTATGAACACCTCGCTTACCTTTAACATTCGTAGATGCCCAATCATATTCTGTTCCTTGAATGCTTTGTAGTGCTTGTAGTGCTGCCGTGAGACATGGTTGGGGATGCTGTTATTGCAAGACAATTTGTAGGTTACTTAGGGGTATTTCCCTAATTTTAGTTTATGTACTTATTCGACAAAAATAATATTATACAGTTTGTTCAAAATTCATAGTATCTTGCTAATGTTTCTATTTTTGTTTGGTTCACATGAAATATTGAATATAAGTTCTTGAATAATGGGCCAGTTGCAGAAGTCAATTAAAAGTATACAGAGTGAACCCATGCTCCTAAATAACTTTGTCAATATTTCATAAACAGCACACCCTGTATAAATTTTCAGTGCTTACAATAGTTTCACAGCTAGAGCCGTTTAAAATGGAAATTATTATAATTAGATAAGTTTAAAATTTAAATTTGTTTACCCAACAGAGAAAATAACGAGTCTCCGTTGAAGTTAACACATACAAAAAACACGGGGTATATCTAAGACAGGTAAGTGAAAGCCGCCAAATGTATCGGCACAATCGGTGAGGCAGGAATCTTGCAACTTGATATTGTGATCAAATATAAAGTTAGCCACCAAATCACTATCGTCGACGTAGCAATACTCTTCGAAAACCCTATAGAGAAGATTCGCAAGTACGAGAATCTCTTTTCATTCAAACATATGTGATATATGTACTCTAAGTTAGGACAATTTCTTCTCATAAAAATGGCTTATACTTAATTAGGATATACTTAAGACAATATTCATGTACCCTCTGAAAGTTATGATTTGTTTGATAAATGTATCCAATATAGTCTTTATTAAAATTGGTACACTCTCCCATTATTGTTCTACTGCTTATAATGCGTGTCAGAATAAAGATGAACAATCTGCAAACCACTGATAACCGCTCACATTTTTCAAAGAAAATCGTTTACCACACAAATTCTCTTCAACTTTTGGGAACAGACATAAATCACTGGTGGCAAATCTGGAGAATTTGGCAGACTGTCTGAGCTTTTACAGAAGTTGCAAAGGCGGATCTCTGACTAAGTACCTTATCCTTATGTAGAATATACTTTCGTTCAACTTTACCCTACGTTTTTCTTTCACAACCCCACATAATTTTGAAACAAATTTGGTATTATCAGCAACTGTAATTATAGCTCTTTTTTACAAACAATATATTAACATTACTTATCTTCAATTATTTGTTTAATAGTCATACATCGATCTTGCAGCAAGAGAACATGGACTTTTTCAGTATTTTCCTGTGTGTTAGAGGTTGTGGGACTCCTGAATGCTGGCTTGTACGTACACGACTATCTACTTGATTTAAACACATAATACGACTTTTTCACCATGTCTTATACTGTTGATTCTCCTAACGAATCCACTAAATCTTCATGAAATTGTGTTTTCTCAAAGGTAAGTATTTACGCACTGCTTGTTTCGAATTAGAGATTAAACTATAGACACATTTGAATAGACTGTACAAACTGTTTACACTACCATTACACCAACATTCACAATTACACTGTCTGAGTTATCGTCTTCAGAGAATGAAGGTGAACTAAAAGTGCTAAAATCTAATAACTTGACTTATCTGTTTTATACTGAATTTTTCTACCTCTAAATCTTCTCCCGCGAAAATTAATTCCAGCGGGAAAACCTCCTTGGCGGGAATCTTCACATTTATACTACTAAACTATAGTAGGCTGTAAGTAATTGGCTTTATGTGCCTATTCAAGCTTTTCTTACATTTAGCAGTTTCATTGCTTTCAAATGCATTCTACAATTTATTATTGCATACATTTTTACATTATTAATACTCATGTCATGATTATGACTGGCAGCGTGATCGATTTTTTGGTCCGTCCATATTTTAAGTGAGCTATGTGCTCTTCAACCCAGACAATAGCGGATCTCTTAGTCTGCCTAATATACTTCCAGCAACAATCACCACAGCAAATTTCATATATACCACTCTTTTTCAAATTTGTCTTGTATCCTTAGGATTATCCAACAGTTGTTTTATTGTATTGTTAGATTTATATACCAATTTGTTAAATATTCCTTTCAATCCCAGGATTGAAAAGTACTAGGGCAAATTTTTCTTGTTTTGCATTTTGATTCTGGAAAAACGTGGTTTTACATAAAGATTCCTTAAACTTATGACAGTCAATTGAATTGATCTATTTACGTTAACTGTAAATATTCTTCGATTACATCAGCTTCCAGATTATTAGATCTCACTAAGTCCTCAAGGTGCTCCTAGATCTACGGGATCGGCAAGCTGGGAAATAATGAACTTATATTATAGGAGATTAAAATTAGGTTTTCAAATTTTGGAAAAATTATAACTAGGTGTACAGGCTGTTGAAGAAATAGGTCTCATTGCTTTCCCAGGTTTGTGAATTTTAGGAAGGCAATAAAGGTTTGACAGCGTTGGGTTACTTACGGATAACTTATACCTGAGTGTACCGTCGACAAGGTTCTTATGATTTTTAAGTGTTTCCCCCACATTTGTGTGATCATTTTATTCAGCGGATTATTTGAAATTTTGGTGTTTGGGCCTGTTTAGATTAGGCCGTCCACTTTCACGAAATAGTCCTCCTTGTCCATTATAACAACCTTGTTTCCTTTATATACTTTTAAGTAAAAACAATATTTCGTCCTCAAACTCTTGATAGTATTCAAATCTCTTTTGCTGACCGATGGATTTCTATTCTTAATATACATATTTATCGTGATCTGACTTCTGCACGCTTTCCGGACAATTCCTATCGTTATGAGGAAGATACCGAATAGAACTTTCGATATATCCAATAAATTTGCCTAGATCGCCATCGCTAGTAACAGCAAAATCCAAACGCTTATTCAATAATTCCATCTCTTTTATGTCAAACGTCTGGAGAAAAAGGTTTTAGGCAATGTTGATAGGCTTAAAAGAAATATTCTTGGGCTGTGGTTTCAATTTCTTAGTTAAAACAGACATTTTCTTCTTAAATTTTGAATCAATGACTCTTAACATGTTTGGTGGCAATTAATGATGAAAATTAGTATGTTGGGTAGTGATGCCAAAAGAAAACTTTAGAGATCGGGAGCCCCTCGAAATTCGCCATAAGAGGGGCAGGGCGTCGATTTTTGTGGTTTCACCCCCCCGTGAAAAAGTCGAGTTATCAATTTTGACGTTCATAGGGTCGATTTTACATATTTAGACCCTCCTAAACAAGAATATGTCATTACTTTCGAGATCCGACTTCGAGAAGTTCCCCAAATTTCAAATTGAAAATTTCCACATTTGCCGATTTTTGTGAAATTACCTTAAAATTGCGTTTTTTCTTCAATGGACCGAATACATTTTTTAGGATCGAATTTTCAATACGATATTCGAGTAATAGACCCAAACCAAATACCCAACAAACCAATTTTCATGCTTGTATCATTAATTGCCACTTTTTTGCAGTTTCCCACTAATTGGATATAGTTTCATTGATTTTGATAGAGGTACCTCCAAAACATGTGATTTGAACGAATCAACCACTTCTACAGGCCTAGAAAAACGTTGATATTACAATTTGAAGTTTTAATTATTCAAAAATATTTTTGTTTAAACTTATTTTAACACATAAGTCATGGTGGAGATTGATTCGTCTTCTGCTATTGGTTTTCCTGATTTTTTCTTCAGCACTCCTGGTGAACAAATGCTGGTGTACCATTCAGAATTGACCGTTTTACGTTCCTTAAATCAAGCGGTGGCGACATGTCTAGTTTTTCCGAAAAAACATGCGACCATTGGCTTTAAACTGCTTCGTGGGCGATTGTTGTTTAGCTTCGGGTTTATTGGCTTTATTCATGATTTGTCTCTTGTTACGTTTTTATAAATGTCTTTGAAAGCGCCGCGATTGAATTTTTTCGCCTTTACACCAATCGACTCGAGCTTTTTTTAAGCAGTTGTCAAATTCTGCAGTATCCAACGCGAACAAATATTTTTGACAGCCGAATGTTCATGCAATATGAAATTTATGCGATTCGTTTCTGTTACCATCTTATAGAGGTCTCTTGAAATACCACGTTTGAATTTTTACATCTCCTCTTTACACCAATGTCTCTCAAACAAAGGTTCTTTTGATATTGCTTTCACAGCACTATCGAGACATATTTAAGAGACATCATTCGCGAATGAAGATTAATGAAGATCAATTTGTGGAAGATGTAGTCATATAATTATTATTCATTTACTAATATTGTTAAAACCAGACATTTCCTTATAAACGGTGAATGTCTCTGATTACGATATATTATTTAACGCATCCTACTTAGGTAGTAGTACCTCGCTCTGACTTAAGTTGAATAAGCCTTGACTAAGAGCCCTCATTTTTAGGGGGCTCCGGAGCGCCAACGTGCAAGTAATTGCATGCAGATCAAAATATTGCACGTTGCTTGATTTTACGCAAGTCTCAAAATTCCATAAGAAAAAGTAAATAATTTCCTAACCTCAAATTTTATTTTGTATTTTGTGGGCGGTTTAAAAATTAAAATAATGAAGGTAGGTGAAGTGAACAAGAAAAAGTAGTCGGCTGCTGCCTTGCTTTTGGAATCTGATGGGCAAGAAAAAGCACCCAGGCGATGGCTAGATAGAACAAGGGAAACTCGAGTTTAGCTGTAGAATTAGACCAGGAAACAAAATTATATTTGACAATGGATAAAACATTTGAAAAACTTTTAAGGAAAATAAAATATGGGATAACTAAGAAATCCTTGGCGAGTGACATAATATCAGCAGATCAGAAACTCATTTCTTCCTAGAATTGCAACTTGTACGCAATAGAAATGGCACCAAACCGATAATGTCGCAAGTTTCATTTCATTACCTCTAGTCCTAGCCTATTTATTAATATTGAGCCAGTTTTAATTAAACTGATTTAATCAAATCTTTGTTCTGATTTGTAACTTGTTGATATCTAGTTATGGAAATTGTCTAGATTTCATTTTATATTACGAAGTATACTCCTGAACAACGGGTTGCATGACCCCACTTAATTTGTAGTTCATTGAATAAATAATAACATCCGTGGATAATCAGGAAAGAGTTTGATTTAGGACTTCGAGTCATGAGTTTCGGTTTGTAAGAATATATATCGCGTTCAATTGGTAAATCAATTTATTGAATGTTTTTTCTATATTTTTAATAGGTACTATAACTTTTGAATTGATATCTAAAGATAAATAACCTTTGGGTAATTCACATTTTATGATCAAATAGTTTAAATAAAAGCTTTAAGAAACAAAATATGGAGTTTTTTTATAAGTCCCAGCTTTGGAAATGTTTGCGCTTAACTTAAAAGTATAAATGGCAATGAATACAACTCGAAAAGATGTCGCACGTCAATAGCCCAGTCGCACATAGATCGTTTTTCGGGATTTAGGCGGCCAAAATTATTTTATGTGATATTCATATTACAAAATAGTTACATAAAAAGAATTCTGTGTTTGGAATAACTTTTCGAAATTATTTGTTTGTGCACGGTGGTTAGGCGCACCTACTTGTGATTTTTTATCAAAAAATATTTTATTCGAGATCGTAGTTGATTTCAAAGTGTTTTTTAATACTGAAAATACATATGACATACTCACGGCTTTCCCCAAGGAGGGACAGCTGTCTAGGTTTTAGTAATACTTTCAGGTATGTATTATTAAATAAAACAAAGTTTATTTTGTTCTAATAAGTAAGTGAATATATTATACTATTAAAAGGATCTTACATAAGCTAGCTAAATAGATAATCACTAAAAATAATCAATCATACATTGGAGACTTATTCATCTACATTTAAATTTTCGCCGCTTTCATCAATTTCCATTGATTGGTCGGTTTGGCTCAGCAGGAATTAATAGCTGCATTGTTTCAGGCAAAAATAATTTTGAAGCGGTTTTTTTTTGGTCTTTCTCATGGAACTAATAAATGGGTCGGATGTTAATAGTAACCTATGATAAATATCTAAGTTGCATTCTTCCTTCGAAAACTTGCGAGCAAACTTTAGGCGATAAGACCTAAAATGTTTATTGCGGGCCTCAGCAGCTTCTTCCGAAAGTTGCCCTATCGGCAACAAGGAATTTTCTATTATTGAAGCTCCATGAATTAAGACCTTATGCATCGTTGGAGTCATAGGATGCCAGCCATATAACTCAACAAATAGTTTCGCAGTTTCCAAACAGTAGACGCGTTTCTTTTTCCTTCTGTTTGTAAAATTACTTGTGCCGCGTGAACAATTACTTCTTCGTCGTAAGATCCGCTGACTCCTTCAGTTTTTCTCCTCTTTGTTCTTTCGCTAGATTCGGTAAAAAATTTGGTAGGTCGTCCTGGCCTTTGCTGCGTCTCTACGGGCGGGGATCTCAAATGTTCCTTCCAACCAAGAATTATTGGCCGCCAAAAAGTTTTCAAGTATTCTATGCGCTCTTTATCAAATCACATTTAAAATACGAAAACTTCTTTTTTATCACATTTTTATGTTCTTCTGTGTCCCTGTATTATTGGTATCCATCACTTAAACAAGCAAATATGACACGACACATAAAATATTCACCGAAGAAAATGATATACGAAAAGGGCGTCAAGAACTTTTACGTGCAGTAAGTGCGACAATCAAGTTTCGACTAGTAATGCAGCGCGCTCGCGCAGTCTAGGGATGTGGGTGGGGTTGGCTATTGTTCGTCAGGTAGTCTACTATTCCAGGAAAAAAATTGTTTGTCATTAGTCATAGATTATTGTAATTTCGACTTATGGCCGCCTAATTCCTAGAAAACTACGTATGTGAGTCGGTTATAGTTTTTTTTTCAATGTAAAATTTTGAGTTATTGTTACTTGCATCACTATGTTCAAATTGTACTGTAGTTAACATAACATACACGTACTTTAGTTAAAGAACTGTTCTAGATAGTTATACATAGTTTATTATTGAACATAGCATACACAATAGATATTTGCTTATAATGACAACAATGGTTGATTCTACAATAATTATCGAATTGTGAATCTCTTCCACAATAAACGCTCTTTCTATGTACGTACACTTATTTTTCATTGTTAATTTTTACGTTACCATTTGGTCTTCTGTCAATTCCCACATATCATCTAGTTTGAGGGTAAGTTACAAGAAGTTACACAATAATTTACCTGGGGCCTTATTTCAATATTGAGCTCAGAATCTATTGAGTCGATTAATTTCATTCCTGCTTTCTCTTTAACGGCTTGAAATGTCGCAATAGTTGATCTCATTTTATGAAATCCGGTATAGGAACAAATGATTATATTATTTGTTCTACAAATATATTCATGAACACTATGCAAATTTAAATAGTCGTAGTGAATTGCAAGAAGCAAATTAAACTTTTTTATTAGTTTTTTAAAGCATGGGACCCGAACCCTTCTGTGATACCAGTTACAGAACAATAGAAAAAGCATTGGAAAAGAAGGAAATTATTGGATCAACCTACAGGGTCTAAGACAGACAAAGACATGGGAAACTATAACAAGAGAAGATCTGCTGAATGTATCAATATAAGTAAAAATAACCTACGTATACTATCATTGAACACCTGAAGACGCTCTGTACCTGGGAGTGTATGAAATAGGAGACGAAGATTTCTAAGAGGATCAACTGTGAACACTGGATTCCCCAATATTCCAGGAAGGAAGGGAGGCACAATAGATTCTTTGGGTGGCTGTATATATGACCTCAATATCTACAATAATTAGTTTTAGAGTATTGAAACCGACTAAGCGGATGCTACCCTTTCTTGAAAACGGCTAAAGGGTATTTTAAGATCGTGTTGAGCTTGCTGTGCATTCAAAAATCTATAAACATTTTGAGGCTGCGAATATGAAACAAGCTTCTTCGAACTATCTATGGTTTTTTGTAAAAAATCGATAAAACAAATATATAACTCGATGAAAGACAATATTCCTGCATATTGAAATAACTACCTCCAATTCATTAATCATAATACAAACATATAAGAGATAAACAGTTTAAAATTCATAAATCGATGGCAGCGGTTTACCTTAATTGATTAAACAATTAAATTAAATTAAACAATGCGGGGATTATCTAGCTTTAAAAATTTTGGTATTAATAGGTATCGAATATTGAAAAATAAATAATACTAAAATACTATAAAATACTAAAAATACTAAAATACTAAAATGTGATTACCAAAATTATAGAAAATTAGTTGAGGAGGATGCTTTGAACTGACATGTCTTATAAACGAAATTAAGTCCAATTTTTTCGAAAGAAAATTTCTAAATCAATGGAACGGAAGAAGAGGAACAGTGGATTGATCACCAGATTTAATTCTATGTAACTTCACAGACCATCCTCAAATACTCAATTATATTGATAATCAATCAAAATTATTGTATCGTAACGGAAAACTATCGCATTTCTAGAGCTGAGAATTCCTCGAAAAAAACTTGGTCTGTTATGAATAATTTGAGGAACAAAACGCGTTCATCAAACACTATAGACCTCGACCCAGATGAACTTAACAATTATTTCGTGAACGTTAGTAAGAATATTAGCTCTAAAATATCTCCAATTCGTGATACTCTTTCTTTCCTCGTTTCTTGGACCTGTAGGTAGATTTGAGCTGGAGCAAACCATACTCAGCATTCGCAACAAATTTCCTGCGGCATCGATGGGTTTATCAACTAAGTTATTCTTAAATTTCCCAGAAGTGATGATTTACATTTTATGTCGTCTAATCAATCTTTTTAAAAGGGGTTTTTGTGACGCTAAGGCCTTCGATTGTGTTGATCATGAAATTCTGATTAACAAAATGGAGTATTATGGCATCCGACGTGTTCCTTTGAAATGGTTTGTATCTTACCTTGAATGTATAAAAATACGGGAACGAGATTATGGTGAAGTTTCGAGTAACCTAGCAGTTGGCTGTGGTGTACCTCAGGCTTCAGTTATTGGTCTAATTATTTTTTTGGTATTCTTTAATTGTTACCGACTAACGAATTAATAGTAAATTCACTTTATGTGGAGTGGTCCAGATATACAAGCTTTACATTCTACCATGGGCAAAGATCTCATTATTATCAAGTTCTGATGTGACCCGAACGGGCTTTGTTTGACCACTGAGAAAACTTTAGTTTTATCCTACAAAAGAGTTTTATAACCTCTAAAACTAAACAATGACTTAATACAAACTAAACAACTCGCATATTCACTATGGTTTGCCTTTTTAGAGGTCTTGGAGTTTGGACCTCTTCGAATCTATCTTCAAATTACAAAGAACAGCTAATGGTTACATTTATGGCTTAAGTAAAATTAGGAAGTTTCAACTTTCCCCGCTCTTTTAATTTTAGAATCCGTTTGTTTGGTTCGCAAAGACTTTCACAACTCAACTGAGAGACCCATTCATAGTTACCCTCCCAGGAGAAAAAAATTTGACATTTACTAAACAATTCCCACCTCTGATCTGGTAAAAAATTCATTCATCTCCAATGCCAAAAAATTATTCAATCAGCTACCTTCAGAACTAAAAGTGGAAAATAGATTGAATAAGTTTTTGTCAGTAGTTAGTAATTGTTAATTATACAGTGGATAACAATTTGAGCATATTATTTGGTTTGCTTTTGTTACAGTGTACGTTTACTTTTTATCAATCATTTTTGCGCTTATTTCCAGCCCGTACAATGTAATTATATTTTACATCATTACAATTATTTGGAAAATAAAGCAGGAAAATTCGACTCATTGTTAGATCCTTAATAGTTTAATACTGATATATAAAATTTAAATTTCCGTAAATTTTATTCAATTAAATTACATATTTTTCTTGAGTCATTCTTAAGAAGCTACACAGACCTTTTTTTTATTGGTCAGTCACATCAGCTCAATCAATTCTTAATCATTTTTGTTATCCAAATTATAGTCAGGAAGTATTATGGATCAGGTAGATATTTTCGGATAATTTTGATTGATTTGCTTGTGCTAATCAACTTCGTGTGTTGGTTTCGGGTTTTAATGTCGTGGCCACTAATGTCACTTATCATTTCAAGTTATAAGTGCTTCATGTAATTGAATGAAAATCTTATCTAATCGGATGTACTAATCTTTCAGTACAAGGGTTGCTATTTATATTTGGGTACTAACCATGATAAAATAAGTATTTCTGATATTTTTATTGTTAATAAAATATCTCTTTTATAAATTTGAAATAATGTGCGAAGAAAAAATGATAATTATGAAGGATAACCCATGAATGCGATCCTCTAGCACAGCGGTTCTCAAACTTTTTTAGTGAAGGAACCCTTTTGGAAAGCGAAATACTTGACGGAACCCTACAATAAAACAATAGTCTCTAAAAGTATATTCTTTATTAATAAGCATAATAAACGTAGAATGTAACATATACTTATTACTTACAAGTATAATAATAGAAATAGAAGATATTAAAAAAGAAAAAAAAATAACTAATGGGAGGTATGAAACTGTTTTTCATTTTTCATTAATTGGTTGATATCAGGTTTGATAGAAGACAGTTGAAGTCTCATATCAGGTTCGGCGTTCAGTCTATTCTATATTTATTTTAGTAAAAATTTCTTCTCCGGTAGTGTTTGTGGGCAACGGTGATCACATAAGCATGTCTTCTTCAAAAGAACTTTCATATGGATATGTCACGATAACCAGCAAGATAGCCAGACCAGCGACATCAGTAGACTCATCCATTTGCAAGACGAATCGTGATTTTTGTAGACGTGCAACTAGCTCTTCTTTGAGGTAACTTGCCAGATCATGAATTCGGCGTTTGATAGTGGCACAGTAGAAAGATGCTTCGCAGATTTTCATCCAGCATATATTTTGTTATGTCTAACACACATGGTTTTATCAAAATCTCAGCGATAGTGTGCGCTTCACCTTCTTGTGCAATGCGATAGCTAACTAAATATGATGCCTTTGTGACCTTTTCATTGATAGTTTGGGTTACTTGCATCATAGTTTTTTGACTCTTCAATAACTGTTCTATTTTACGTACAAAAAATTCTCTATTCTTGTCTTTAGACTCGGGGTGTACAGTTTCTAAATTTCGGCGCAACTTGGCAGTTGGAAGCCATGGAACTATTAGGAAGCAGTTTACTACATAACATGCAGAGAGGTGAGCCGTTGGAATCAACAAATCCGAAACTGATATATGATTCATCATACTTCCTCTTTTTCGCCTTCGAAACCGTGGAACTTGACGTCGTTGCATCATTATCATCGATAATTGCTGTACATTCCGCGCGTACTGCTTTTGAACATTCGGCTTCGTTAGAAGATGTTGTTGCAACACGTTTAACGCCTTTAAGCCAACGTTCCATTCTTCTTTATTAATAATTACTTGTCAGGGTGGTGGGTTCAAATTAACGCACGATCGTTACTGAGTAGAAGAGTTTAGACCAAAGAAGATATGTAAAAAACTGATACACAATCAGAATACAGTAGTAGAACAGAAAAACTTCGTTTCTAGCAAATAGGTACTTATCGCTCCGAACGCTAATCGTCGACTGACTCGAGTGTCGAAGCGCGGTCCTAGCCTCGATCTCGAACATTCTTAAAAATACTCGAGTCGGCGCCTTTGATAAATAAAAAGCCGAAATAAAAATAGAAATACAAAAAATGCGGTGTAAACAATCTCGACTTGTTTTGAAGTTATATAGCCGAAAGTCGCTTGTTTACAACTATAGCGTCTAATCTCAAGTGACTGCGCGCTCAAAAGTAGATATCGGCGGTCGGTTTTCATCAAGACAAAGGCTAAAGCGGCTTGCTGATCTCATCGGTGAGACATAAAGCATAAATAAATCACCTTAAACTTAAGTATTGAGTCTATTCTTTTTATCTAGGCGCGTGCCGTCCTGAATAAATATTTGGGCTACTGTAGAGATATATTTTTTTAATCTTCTGACTCTCGTATTTTGTACAGGGATCGGTGTAAGTGAAGAACTTGCAATAGGTTTGCCATAAAGTTTTATTGAAGAGCGGCGTGATGTTAAACTCTCCTCGTAAAATGCACTGTTTCAAGTTAGAATGAATTACTTTACTGTGCTGGGTGGAGACTGAGTTTTAAATTCTTGCGGAGCCCCTACAGGGGTTTCGCGGAACCCTAGGGTTCCGCGGAACATACTTTGAGTATGGCGGCTCTAGCAAGTTGAAAATCCAATTTTTGATCAGCGGTCTAACAGCTTATATTGTTAGGACGAAGAATGATTCGCTTTCTTTTTACTGTTTTTCAAATGTCTTGTAGAACACTAATGGTGGTGTTCTATTTGAAGATGTCCATTTCAAGTTGTTTCAGCGTCACTGTAGCCATATGACCGGGCGGATGTAATTTGGGCGCTAAAGGATTAATGTACTTTTTACAACATGTAAACTAGGCCTCAAGACCGAAGGGTCATTTTAGTCCTGTATTTTGGGCGCTAACCGACTGAAGTACATGATTTATGAAATACAGTTATTTATTAAATCACCGACATTTATAATAAGATATATTTTCGTATTTTTAGATTTTCCTATAAGAGAAATGACCTATTATCACTTAAGGTCTGAAAAAATTTACCGTTAGAGGGGGCTACTCTGCACTTTTTTAAATGAAAAATCTGCCCTTAATAAAGTAAATTTTTGTAACAATCTACAGAATAAAGTAAATTTTATATTTCTTCATATTTTTATTTAGTACTTAAGTACATATTACATATAAAATAAGAGATTTACATAACCTAACCTAACCTAACCTACTTAAAAATCTATCAACTTTCCCTCTATTGGGTTATTTTATGACTCGACCTACCTGCACTTCTTAGCGCCGAAAATACATGTCGGATTATCTACCCTTCTTGGTCAAACAGGTAAATAAGGATGGTTAGCGTCCAAATTACACTCGCCGATATGACCGATAATGCTAAGGTAACAGGAAACCATTTGCTTTGATCTGGTTCTTTGACGAACGAATTTTATTGGATTTTTATTTTGACTTGAAAAATTTATATTTATACTGCTGCTATGATTCAGGATTATATGCGGATATTCATGATTCATCATCTGTGAAGATGTTATGTATTGCCTGAGAGAATTCCAGCTGAATAAAATTTTTCTTACAGCCACATTATTATGTAATATCTTGTTGGTGCTAATGCTGCCAAACGGTATCTTAATCTATCTCGCATGACAATCTTGTTTAAATCTATTTAAGCATAGCATAGGTGTTTTCAGACACAAAATGTCATATTGGCATACATTACACCAGTTATTTGAAGTGTTGTAGGATGAAGCTCCAAATTTCATGTATGCATTCGTTTCGATAGTTGTAACAATTAATTGTAGAAGAGTATTTGTTCCTAGGTCAATTTAATTGTTCACTAAGATTGTCACTTTCAGTGAACTTGAAACTACAGTAACCTCACTCAATGACAAAATTTACAGTGGAAATGTTAGTATTAGTAAGAAGGAAATGGAAAAAATTCCACTTAAAATAAGCCTCAATCTTAATTTTTTCACCTATCTGTCATTTTTGTGGGTTACAAGAACCCGTTCTATTGGTTCTGGCTATCTTACGATGGTCCCAGAAGTAACCACTCAATTGAGAAAACACAAAGATTTCCATCTTCATATACTTTTTCTGGGGATGTTTTATGAATTGTTTTAATATGAGCTGTTTCGCTACTTAAATAGCAATAATTATTCTTCTCACTTTTTAAACAGATATGAATTCAATGGGAATAAATCTGAAGAATAGCTCTATCATACAGAAATTCAAATTTCAATTAATCGAAAATATCGAACAAAGTAATAACAGTGAGACTTTCGTTTTATCCATATGCGGCCGTTGTCGCTCAGGAGTTTGTGTTAGAATCTCTTGAATCAATACCATGACCTTGCCTGTAGATGAAACGGTCTTCATGTTTCTTTTGATCTTCATTTCCAATCTATTCTTTTGACTTTTTTCTTGAATGTGTAACGAATTTGTGTCTATGAAACAAAAAAAGACGTCTGCTTCGACCTACTGCTACCGTGAAACTTCCTTAGAAATTAAATCGAATTTTGGCAATGGTAAGCAAACGTGGCACTCAGCTTTCTGGTGTCAAAATGTTCAGATAATATACAATTTCCTGCAATTTTTGAAATACATTCTATGTCTGCTAGGCCAGTATCGCTTTGTGTGTTTTCTTCACCCATTCGGTAGTGGACTCGGCCTCGTTTAAAGTTTGCTACTCAATATTCTATTTTGTAAATGAAAGGTACGACATTGGTTGAGCCTCTCACATAATGAGGACTAATTTTCCATATTCTTTCAAATCCACTGAGAAAGTTCACTATTGTTGCCCGCCTAACAAATTCTAAGCAAGTTGGTATCTTGAAACTCTAAAGATATGCTTCATAGATTATTTTCCAAACAACTACTGCTATCTTTGGCTCAGACTAGGTATCTATGAAGCTACCTTTGTAATTCTCATCACTTATCTTGGGCAGGATCGTTTAACTACTTTAGATTACAAAACTCATGTACTATTCTGGTACTATTAGATAATTATTTGATTGTCTTCAGCTAATACCGAAGAGCCAAATTGGTTTCTTTATTGAATATAGTCTGTAGACGTATTACATTCAAATAGTCTCATTACATACGCGAAATCACTTTCAATTGTACATTATCTGTTATAACGGAATCGCAAGTATAATAGGAATCTAATTAGCAAACAGTTCAGTCAAATACTAATTAGAGATGCACTACTATACACTATTACAGATAATACAAATTCCACGGAGAACAATTCGTAACAGAATAATTGAAACTTGACGTATCAACTGAATAACTAGATTATTATATAATTACTGTAATGTTATTGAATACATGTATATTGTGTACATATACAGGGTGTTTCGGGACTTTTTCTCATACGACTCCTCGTTTTTGAGTTGTAGGCGTTCAAAGTTGCCAAACTAGAACTTATATTCAAATATATTTTCCAAATTATACATCCATTCAAAAATTATACGTTCGTACATTAGTTCAAACAAAAATATTTTTGAACAGTCAAAACATCGATTTGATGGGTCATCCGCCATACAGTTTTCTTTGCCTGAATAAGGAATTGATGCCTTCAAATCACATGTTTTAGAGGTACCTAAATCGGAATGGAAAAATGCTTTGACAATTTCCAAAACGTAAGTAGCAACCCTCGTGGTTTACAATCATTGGTATGGAAGAAATGGTAAAAAATCCTTGTATCATTAGAACAGAAAAAGATCGTAATGAAAATACAAATAGAGGAATTATGGCTAGAAATTCGGGCCATATGTTAGCAAGTGATGTGTTGATGTTAAGTTAGTGAAGACATCGGACCTCAGCCGTTTGTTGAGGTCCAAGACGATCCGCATTCAATGGAAATTCAAATAATTAACTTAACGACAATTCAATCAGTTTTTGTTGTAGAACTGAGGTATGTGTGTTCTCTAAAGTGGATTCGATGGATGATTAAATGATTTGTGAATAAAAGAATAAATAATTCTACACTACTATTTGAAGGCCAGGAGCGGCGAATGTCAGTCGATTTTTTAACAAAAATGTACTTCTTGTTCAACTAGATGAAATTGATGGTTTAGGAGATGTGTAAATTTTAGATCGCTGTACATGCCAATGCAGTTCTAATTGAGCTGCATTCCATCGAACATCTTGTTATTTACACGTAGTTGGTTAACAACCACAACTTTCAAATAAAACGAGAAAATGAAACTATAATAAATGTTCGAATTGAGCTTTGTTGGACGAGTCTGAAAATTGCGAGAGAAGCGAAGCGAGTCCAACAAAGTAGTGTTTCAGCCGCGGCGTACACAACATTTTTTAGAGGACGCATAAGATCCTAAACTTTTTCAATTGCAATGAGGAAAGAAAATATATAATAGAGAATTATAAACATTGTATTTATAGTGGTGACACCACTTACGTACCTTGCTGCATGAGATTTATCTGGCAACGAATTAAGAACGGCCGCATTGCTTTCTTCGGTGGTATCAGGTGGCGTGGATTGCAGTAACTCTTCATCGCTGATGTTTTCTTTTTCATCATCATTCATTGTTATTAATTAATTTAGACAAAATTTCGAATAAAACAAATAATTTCAGAAAATTAAAAATTTAAAATAATGCTAAATCATCGAAGTGAAAATGTCAACTGTCAACATTGAAATGGCTAGAGTCATATTTGAGGAAGTTAAAGTTGTCTATTCCAGACCGTGCCGAAAGTGTTTTGCAGTACGGAACTGTCGCTTTAACTACATGGAACTCTCAAAACGCAACTTTCGGTATGCAAATGAATACAGAACGAAAAACTTTCAGACGACGTCGTCTAGAAAGGATATTTCTTTGAACTTAGAAGAGCATACCAAGATTCTGTCTTATAGCGTCACAATGGGAATCTATTATATCAATCATTCCTTGTGTTTACCGGTGTGGCATATACCAAACTTTCAAGATATTCCCAAAAGGAGAAGGTATTAAAACACAATCAAATATTTCTTGGAAACAGATCTGTATCCATAAATTAAGTAAACTAGTTTCCATTATTTTTAATGAAATATTTTTTTAAGAAGTGTCTTACCAAAAAAGGTGGTGAAGGTCAACAACGAATTATACGAACATCAGCTTTGGAGCAAAATGCATGCTGATCCTTCAACTAGCGTACACAAAATGTTACTACAATTTAACGTGATAACGACAACTATTCATAGCATAATTTACATTTATGGGCAGATGAAAGTCCTCACGGTACAATTCAAACAAAAATCAACATCTATTTTGTTAATGTGTGAACAGAAATAGTGGGTAATAATTTAGTAGGTCCATATTTTTTTGATAATAAGCTGAATGGTCAGCTATACTTTTTCTCCAAAATGATTTTCCACCCATATGATATTCCTCTAAACACTCATAAAGACATGCGGTTCATGTATAATGAAGACCCTCCCTGGTTCCTAAATAAGGTGAAAACTCAATTATAACATTTTTCCCAATAGGTGGATTGATCAGGGAGGTCCATTTGCATGGCCACCACGTTCCCATTAAATACAGAACAGAATATCGATAAAATTTACTGTGATTGTGACGCTATAAGGAAGAATCTGGAATGCTTTTCCAAATTCAAGATAATATACTTCGTAGACGTCGTAGAAGTGAGTAAAATTGCAAGGTGCCCACTTCGAACATTTATTATAGTTTTTTTTTGTTTTCATTTGAAAAGCTGTAGGTAAACCAACTGAGTTTTCCTATATTTCAATTTTTTCCTTATGTAAGTAACACGATGTTCTACAGTATGCAGTTCAATTGGAAATGTTTGGTTGTGTTTCAATACCTTCTGTAAGTATTTTCAATAAATGATTACGATTTATGATAATTTTCTTCAGAATGTCTCTTTATGGAGAACGGTTGAACAATAAATGTTGGAAAATCGATTCAAAAATTCGTTTTAGGTAATTCACTGGATAGTACAGGGCATTAGCCCCTGGCCTTCAGATAGTAGTGTAGAATTATTTACTTCGTCACACACACTATATGGACATACGTAATCATCCATTGAAACTTCATTATGTTTTAATGTGTAATTTAGAAAAGATACTTAAATATAAGTTATGATTTTGCAACTTTAAAAGCCTATAGCTCAGAAACTACCAACTTCCGAATTTTTTGCATCAAGTTCAGGAGTACCAGTATGTTTATTTCGCGTTTTATTCGCGGCAAACACTATGCGAGCATTGTATAAGCACTCATGTGACATATTATGAAAAAAGAAAAGATACTACAAAATTGTTTCAAAAAAAGTTGACCCAGTTGAAATATGTTTTGGAAGCTGATACATTAAATGATTTTTTTTTATATCTCACTCTCATAGAGGTCGCTAGTTAGACGGTAGTAGTATTGAGCATATTATCAATTAATTAATTAACATTACAGGTTTAATTTAAATTTGAATTTTTGAAATACTCACTTATTTGAGATTTTAGAAGATTTAACGGTAAACTTGCACTATCTATGCACTATTTTCTATGCACGATAAACCTCCACTGCACTTTAAAAGAAAGTGTAGTAATTAATGGAGCAACTATTTTCCGAATCTATGAATAAATGAATTGGTTAGGAGATACGGAAGCTCCGATTCATTTGCTCGTTCATGAAATTGTTATCTTTTGGATTACACAATTGGATAGTATAGTATTTCAAGTCCTTATTTTTTCTTTCAATTTTTTTGTTTGATCATTATTTCATCGGTTATTACTTCATAATTTCAAAATTACTTTTTTGGTGTAAAATTGAATAATGTTTCAAGTTCACTTCAGATCATGAGTAATAAATCTAACCTTAAAAAGTGGTGTACAATAATACTTGATACGATAGCTTCCTCTTTGAGAGTCAGATATAAAAAATAACTCATGGAATGTAGGTATCAGCGTCCAAAACATATTCGTGTTTCATTACAATGTTGGCAGTAGTTTTGACAAAGTTATTTTTCTTCAACGGCCTTTATCTTGAATATAGAAGGCGTTACAAAAATTTTTTACCTATCAAACCGTAATCATTTCTTATTATTGGTATCTCATTGAACGCTGTTTGATTCAGTTTTACCAATACTTGAAACATTAACAGCATTACATTCCGGGATCATGTAGATTACCAATTTTATTATTTTAGCCCCGTGATTAATTTATAACTCATAGTTTTTTTATATTTTTAGATCTTAATTGAGTTGTGTAATAGATTAAATATGTTTTTTCAAATATAGTTTATAACAAATTTCTATACAAATCACGGGAATTAATGACTTTCATGTTCAAAAAACAATCCAAATTAGCCGTCAGCTGCTCGTTTTTACCAACGACTTTTAAGAAAGTATGATCAGGTTGACCAGATCATGATCTGAATATTCGTAAACTTGGAAACCCGATCATGCTGATTGTTGTTCGAAAAATGATCGAGTTAATCGGATCGTAGTCAAAGATCCTTTCTACCTTGGTAGACCAGTGAGTAAATGGGATCAGCTGAAGGGTTGTTTCATTGGTCTATGCAGCAGCTTCACTGATCTGTTATTGAGGTTTGCGGTTATTTTTACTCCTCGGCATTCCAGCATAAAAATACATAATTAGTATTAAACTTTAGTGCCAAATTTGTGTGAGGGAGTGAATCGTTGATAACTGCTCAATAACAATTATTTAACATCTAGAATCTATTATACAACTAGATAAATATCATGGGCGAATTACAGATCAAAAAAATGATAAAAATCAAAGTTTTTGTGGTGTATTATGTATTTCGGAGAAAAATACTGCAATATTCAATGAAATGAAATAATAATCAATATCCACTGAATATTTCCCAGTAAAGACTCGTTATATATATAACACGAGATAGAGTATTGAGGATTTCAGCAAATTTGGAAATGAGAACTCTTCATTGAACTATATAGTTTTATGTTCTTCCTATCATCAGAGAAACTACAAAAATAGAATGAAAATCATGAGCTAGACCAATTATCGTGGTCCATGTAAGAAAAAAAGGGAAAACATTCTAAAATGATTATTGAAAAAATCTTTAGTTATGTGAGAAAATGACTTCGTTCAATTTGAGGATGGTTTCCTAGATGTTGTATTAATTTTGATTCAATACAGTGTTTGAGGGATATCCAGAAGTTATGTGGGACGACTAAGGTGGAAGCTGTAGATTCTGAAAGGTATAATAACAACTGCTCACTAAATTACTTGATTTTGTTTTGGGCAATTTTATCTCGCAATGTGTATGATGGAGAAGCCGAAAATTAGAAACAATAACGATGTAGAATTATTTGAAAAAATCCACGAAATACATGTTCAAGTCCTCCATGGCCTAATGAGGGATGTTCGCAAAAAATTACGTTTAGTTGATTAACACGGGTTTCTCTATTTATTAATTGTTTCAGTAACTAAGCTGTTAATTAAAGTAAAAGAAAATGCATTCAACATAACGTACGTTATTAACTTAGATAACGGTTTAGTTGGACCTGGGGCTGGACGTGTCATGAATTGTAGTGTTGCACTTACAATTTCGCAGTAAAAACTTTGTTCTTCTCTTTGCTAACTATATATTTTTCAAATTATCCTATTTTTTAAATTATTTTTCACGATTCGTTAGGATTAACGCACTTGACTACTGGTAAATAAAAGTGAAGATGCTGAGGGCACGGCAGTGAGTTCGTCAAGTTGAGCAAAAAAAGCGGCGTGGCCGTGCCATCCTTTTCTCGAAGCAGCTAAGGTCATTTTCGACCCCCTATAACTTCCTTGTAGATTAAACTAGAAGCCTGTATTTCTAGTAACCAAGCAAACATTGTATAAACACCGTATATTTTGAATTTCATTCAATTTGAACGAGTAGTTTGAGAATTATAACTAGTCAAAGTTCTTAATTTTGTCACTTATTGATTGACCGATTATCCAAACTCTAGTAGACATAGAAGCTTCAAATTTTGAATACAATTAGTGTTTAGTATATAAATCACGAAAAACTAAAATATTTTGCAATTTGAGTTCGGTAGATGTAATAGGCCGATGTCGAAGTATTAAAGAAAGGAATCTTCAATTTGTGAATACAATAGACTAAGAAGCATTTACGGTCCAAACTTGTCAAAAATTGTAACATCAAAGCCTCCGAGACACAGGGAATGACTTTGCAAAAAACTGTAGCTGAAGCTCAAGAAGTAGTACCAGAAAAGAAAAAGAGGAAGACTACCTTCAAAAAGAAGAATAGCTCATAAGATAGAGAGAGGGTTCAAAGCAAATGCGTTGCTGGTATTTAAGAAGTAGAGG
This sequence comes from Diorhabda elongata, assembly GCA_026230145.1. Taxonomy (NCBI): domain Eukaryota; kingdom Metazoa; phylum Arthropoda; class Insecta; order Coleoptera; family Chrysomelidae; genus Diorhabda; species Diorhabda elongata. The sequence continues at coordinate 42,857,710 of CM047926.1, forward strand.
GTACTGGAAAGGAAAAAAGGAGGTCTACAAGTTGCCTCAAAAACAAAACTTGTAATAAAACCTAGTATCGCAAATCAGTCAGTGTACCGTAAAAAGTTCCATGTCCGTTGATTTATTCAATCCCTACTTAAGTGACCATCTGTCTCAAGTTATTACCTAATCAGCCAATCTAACAACATCTTATAATGATCATATTAATATTAAAAACTTGTGAAAAAAACCAAGTCTCGCAACTTAGTCAGTGTGATTTTGCAATCTCACGACTTTTTACGGCAGAAGAACTGAGCTGCAAAACTTTATTTTGGTGGCAATCAAATTTTTACTAACTACGTGTAACTATACACTGCAAAAAAGTGCAATATATATAGATTCCTGTCTTCTTGTGCTACTGGGCAACCAACTCTCATGTACCTTCTACTTCTGATCCCCAGTTTTTTGGATACCATAACGCTCCTTATTTTTTAAATGGCCCTCGTAATATGAATAAATTGAATTTACTCTGGACTTTTCAATTAATCTTGGAATTAGGATTTTGTTATTACCTACATTTTTTATATTGAATAAAAATAAGGAAATTAAGATATAATAAGAAACAAACTCGAATCTGTCTAATGTATTAATTGAAACGCCCTCAATTCAAGCCACGATAGCAGAACAAATTGAATGAAATGTTTGGAAATGCTACGACGATGGAGCAAGATAGATTAATCTAATGTACTACCAAATATTTTATTAGTTTCCTCTCAGTTTTCTTCGGAGAATTAATATTTCATTTACATTACACCAATCCTATTCGTTTTTATACATTTTAAAAAATCAATAACAAAAAGTAATTCACCCATGCACTGACATTTTGAATTTATAAAGAAGATAAGTTCATTTTGAAGATGTAAAATAATTACGAGAATTCCTTTCACGCCTTGCGTGCTCTTTATATTGCGCTATTAAAACAAACCTGCTTCTTTATTATTTTACAATGACGTCATATGAGCTAAGGACTTCTTTAGCAAACACGGTTTCGTGCGCTTTTCCTTTGTTTTAAGTACCTTAAAATATAAAAGGGGAATACACATTACAAGAGGTACATCCGGCATATTACGAGATCGGTGCAAGCAATCGACAAGTCTGTCGTGCAAAACAATGAAACAAGGGTTATACAACTCAGAATTCCCAGTTGGTATAGGTCAGTAGCGTATTTATAAAGTGAGCTTGGGATACGAAATATCAATGATGTTTATTAGGAATATTAATAAACAGATAGAGCTTAAAGAAATTGCAAAATAAGGAATAAGAGTTCTCAAGCATATCTGTGTAGTATATTGGTAATATTATTTGAAGATGTTTATGTCAATAATAATTTTTTAAAAGGTCATTTAAGAGGTGCATTTCAAAATGCTTCTGCCGCTTTGTTTGTACAATAATTGTCCAATAGCCATTGTTTGTAGGACACGTAGTTTGAGGGTCATCTGTTATTTAGTTGCTTCACGTTGTCCTATCGCAAATAGACAGATTTACTTTCGTCAACATGTGTGCACGTTGGTGCATTGGATAAAGAGATGTAGGGGCAATAACTATAGTTCTGACCGATCATCAACGTATTCAACTGAATGTAATATTGGTAGAGTCAAAATATACTGATTCCAAATAGTCTCATGAAGTATAAAAGAAATCTACAGAGCTAATTTGTACTATTCTAATCCATGTCTTGGCCATGAAAAGCATTACCTTTGGACTAGTATTGAAATTCCTGTAGAAACTCGTAGTGCTCTTCAAGACAATCAGCAATGAGGCCATTTCAATGTTACTTTCATAGTATTGTTTGATAGGTCGTGATCTTCTAAGCTAAAAGAGCTATAAACTGTCTAGAATAAATTTTGTCTTATCAAAAGTTCCATTGCAGCAGTTAAAACGTTAAAAACTACATGAGCCAAACGTAATTTTTTAGATTTGGATGAATGAGCTCAAACAGCAAACCAACTAATCAAATGACAAGATATTTTCTATTCCGATGTACCTATTTGTAACTGTTATACTCCATTCAGAAATAGTGTAGAGTAATAAATCAATTTCTCTCTTGGCCACCATAGCCGTAGTCACATTTTATTAAACCTTAGCAAATGAATTCAACATTTATTTTCTAGGAAATACCCATACCAGACCGGTTAATTAGAAAAAGATTTGTAAAATGTTTTCTGGGCAAAATTATAATTAGGTACATTTTGCAAGAGGTTAATATAATATTAAAATATGAGGTATACTTAGATGATTATTGAGAAGTTTCAGTTTAAGAAAAAGTCCTATAAAAAAAAAACACACACAACTGCATTTTTAGCGCAGTGTTTTTCACATAAAGTTTTTCAAAACTTTAGTGAATATTCAATATGTCGACCTTTGAAAACTGTACTCCAATACATAAAGTGAAGACGCATGCACTCTCTGTTAACGAGAAAGCCATGGCTTTAAATGTATATGGAGCATTAAAATATCAGTACTTTTCAGTGAGTGTGGATGATCTAACAAGTATGTGTTCGAAGATGACAAGTCTAGGAAAATCATCAGTCTACAAACTTTTTAAGGAAAGGAAAACAAGTGGATGTTTAAGTGGTCCAAAATCTCGGCCAGGGAGGCAAAAGGTTAAAATCGATGAAGATTACGAATATGCAATCCGCAGGAAAGTCATCTCATTTTACTTTAAAAAGAAAATTCCTACCATTGAGAAAATTTTGGCGTTCTTTTTGGGAGACGGATGGCCACCAATTAGCAGAAATAAGCTTTGGCAGGTGTTAGATGAACTAAATTTTTGTTGGGAAAAACAACGTAAAAATTCATATTCAAAAGATTCCGAAGAAATCGTGTGTTGGAGAAGAAGGAAAAACTATTTTTTATTTGGACGAGACTTGGGTTAACGAGGGGCACACGGTAGGAAAAATATGGCAATATAAGACGGTTTTAGACAAGCTTTCTTGGAGGGACTATCAACAAGATTGAGAGCTCCATAAGGGAAAGGCAGACGATTAATGGTAACACATATTGACAGTGACAGTGGTTTCTGAATGCAGATATGTTCGAGGAATACTTTATACAAATGCTAGATCTTATTCCAGCCGGATCTGTAATTGTTCTTGACACTGCCAGATAAGTTGAAAGTCTACCTACGACGTCATGGAGAAAACAAGACATTAATAACTGGTTAAAACTAAAAAAAATGCATTCAACAATGACTTGCCGTGAAAAACGAACTTTTGTCAATTGTCAAAATAAATAAAAATCCCCAAAAGATTTCTTTTTTTTTTCATCACTGTGAACTCAATCCCAACGAATTGATATGGGCCCAAGTTAAAGGCGAAGTAGCTCGGAAAAACACAACATTTAAATTAAAGGACGTTAGAAAATTACTAAACGAAGCTTTCAAAAATATTACTGCTGAAAACTGGCGAAAATTCATTCAGCATGTTATCAAAGAGAAAGAAAAATGTGGGAATTAGACAACATTATAGATCAAACTATAGAACCTCTCATGATTAATTTAAACAATTCATCCACTAGTTCTGTATATAGTGTATATATTATAGTAATGTATAGTTTAGTATATTTTGTATTTTTATTTTCCATACTTACTTGTATATAATCCTATTTGTGATTAATTAAATAAAAATAACTGTATATATTGAAATGCAATAATAATATTTTATTAATTACGAAAAACCCATTACAACGGTTATGATGGTAAGGGTCTTCTTACTATTGGGGAGATTCAGAGGTTGGTGTGAAAGTATTAAAATAGAAAAGAAAAGGTTGGCCATTATCTACGTAACCGCTTACATTTTAGTACGGTCAATTATGGGGAAAATTCCAGTTACTTATTTATCATTGGTATATGTATATATTCCAAGTTTTGGACGTAAAGTCCCGTACTAAAAATTTCAGGGTTTTGTTTTTTCCAAATAGAGTATAGTTTGTAAACTAAATATTACGTCACTTTTGTGAGCTACATGAATATCATCCTGGTAGAAAATCATCTCTATAGTAATACGCCAGCATGGCTAATATTAATTTTGGATTTTGTTACTTATTCGTCCATTTATTTCTGCTAAATATAATTATGTTAATTATATGAATAAAATACAAACAAAAAGAAGACTTATTTTTTTTAATCACCAATTCATAGAATGCCGACCTTTGGAATTTTAGTCATAACCATTATATTTACTGATTTGTAAAAACTTTTGAATTGATTCGTATGAATACTGACGTATTAGTCACTTGATGGAAAACCACTAGCGGTTCCACTTCAACTAGTTTACTCTTTTTATATGTAAACAATTCTCGTCAACTACGTCAAAATTAAAAACTTTGTGAACGAATGTTCAACAACTAACTTGGTAGACTCTGTTCTTTAAAATATTCAAATCATCGCTTCAATTTCTCCATTTTTATTCGAAGTGAACAAGAAAGGGCGTTACTGTCGCTTTACGTATAGACGTTGAGGTTTTTTTAAAATTATTATTTGGCGTTGATAAACAATTACTTATTTTATACTTTATGAATTCTTCAACTTCAACATTCATCGTTGCGATCTTCTATATTTTTTTGGAATTCATTTTTGGACTAATATACATAATTAAAGTACATCGTTGTATTTGAGTGTCATTTAAAGGGTTTTTGTTACCAGAGAAATTTAATGCGTCACCAAAAAAAAACTAATCGATCACTGGGTTATGGGTAGCAAACATCTCTGGATTCGTTTTTCCCAACCTACCCCCTAGCCCCGAAATCTAACTTAAATTAACCAAATCTCACCTGGCTTAACCATTATTGGGAGGGATAATTTGATGAGCAAAGGTTGCCACTTTTGATTGTTGTTTTGAACAGGATATTTGTATGATGACAAATGAATTGAATGCTTCAGTCAAATTTTGATACAGCTTTCATCGTAAATCCACTTTAAATGAGGTAATCAGAATTTCCAAGGTACTGGTTTTTAAATTCAAGCATGATAATTTCTGAGAAGTAAATGAATGACTCCATATGGACGAAGTGCAAAATTTAGCCATAATTAGGTCTATAACTATTCTTTTCAGATACCGGCTAGAATATGGATGTTATTTTTAGCCTCTCATAACGTTCCTTGAGTTTCCTCATAATATCGGCTAAAACCATGAATCTGATTTTACATTTATAAGCAGCGAGAACGAGATTTCCTTTGAACTTCTAACCATAATACCAAACTTAAAGTAGTAGTTATAGAATTTAGAAATGAATGCTTAATGGATACGGATTCAAAATCAAAATGTGACGTGGTACAATCTAATCACATTCAATTTGATTACATAACCATACATAAATTTTCTTATCCATCTCAAGTAAGTCATTTACTTGTTTTCTTGTACTTTGTTTTCTGCGATATCTAAATTTCATGTGACAATACTTAAGTTTCAAAATATCTCGAATTAAGAGTATTTCATTTGGTGGCTGGTTGGCTTTGATAATAGATATCATCTTCCACAGGCCAGTGCACTATCACAAAAGCTGCGAATATTTCGAAAAGTAAAAAATCTTTGTGGTTAATAGGTTCATAGTGCCAAATTTTTCTACTCAGTCCCATTCCACTCATGTGCATAAAATCTATTCGAAAACTTGATATTATGAATAATCTGTTGCACTAGGAAACAATTCTACAGTAATTCCGGATGTAGGTCTTCCGTACAGTTTGGAAAAAGTTTAAAAAACATAATAACATTACAGCAAAAGAAGAGAAAAAAATTCTTATATTGAGCGTCCAGTTAATAAAAATTATTCCAACTGATACTCAAATTTTTAAACATTGGAAATTTTGTATTTTTCCGAAACATTTTTATAAATTTTCAAAGAGTTGTACAACGAATTTTCAGCAAACATTGTTGTCCTGTGACGAGGGATCGAAAACTTATCCTTGAAACGAGCATTGATTTAATTTTGAAGCAAATTTTCCTCTGAAAATTTGATGTTAATTTGGGGAAGTAATTCTACAAATAAAATATCCTGAATAAAACTTTCTAATCGGTATACATAACTTTATGAGAGATGGTATTTGGGTGGGGTCTACAGATTTTTGAATCATTCATCTTGGTGAAAACATGAAATTAAATCGCGAATGTTGATTTTCTATTACTGGATTAAACTAAAACCAGTGTACTGATTAACTCACTTCGACTTTTAGTGATGAAGCACCATCTCGAGCTAAGATAGTGTTTCGAATCCACTCGTGATCACACTTCGCTCAGGATGAATATCTTGAAGGTCGTCCAAAATCGGTTGTTGTGCCAGATAACATCGATGATGTGTGTAAACTGATATTGCAAGATCGTCGTGTGACGTTCCGTGAGATTGAGGTATATTTGGGCATTAGTTCTACTCGCATACATTCAATATTGCATAAACAGTTGGCTGTCAAAAAGATTTGTTCGTATTTGATACCGCATAATTTGACAATCGCTCCAAAAAATCTCGTGTCAATCGGTGCAAAAAAAGTTGAGAAAATTCAATCGCTTCAAAAGACGTCTATATGATTGTGACAGATGACGAATCATGGATATAAATCCGAAACTAAACAATAGTCGACTTTATGGGTCTTTCAAGACGAGCTAAATCAAACAAAAGTTGTTCGAGCACGAAGCTCCTCGAAGCGAATGGTTTCCCGTTTTTTCGGAATAATTGGACATGTTGCCACCGTTCCACTAGAGCAATTCTGAATGGTACACTAGCATTTGTTTGTGTTAGGAAAAATCAGGGAAACCAATCGCAGAAGACGAATCATTCAAAATCAGTAAAAACATCGAATTGGTGGGTCATTTGCCGTACAAGCCCTTGTTTGGCACCCAATGATTTCTTCTTATTCATATCAAAAATAAATTGCGACACCTGAAAAAGTGTTCATCATATGTTCTATAGGTACGTCAATCGGAATGGAAAAAAGGCTTCGATTATTGGTTCAAACGCTAGCAAAAAGTGAATTGATCTCGAGGGAGAATATTTTGAAAAACAATTATAAATATTTGTTTTCACTTCTCTATCTCAAAACTCAAGCGGCAACCCTCGTATAAAGTCCTGATAATTGAAAATATATAATATCAGAGAGTAGCAGCTTTCTTTTCATAGTGAAATTAGGAGTTTGCCGAAATCAATAGCTGTTGAATAAGTATCCGATTCAATGTTAACAATATGATATGATTTTTCAGAATTCTCTTTCAACTTATTATAACTCTGGATGATTCTGCTTAAGTCAAGTTTTATAATTTGCTAGACGAGAAATGAAAATTCGGCCAAATAAATTATCTACCCACAGTTTCACAAAGGTCTTCTCAAATTTTGTAAATTTGGCTAAAAGTCGCTGACTTAACTCTGTTTAACCGATACTACCATGGGGACTTTGAAGAGTGCTAGCCTGTGAAATCAGCTACCAATGCATCTATATCCACAGGCATCTCCACACGGCACTCACCACTCGAAGTCTTCGAGTGTAATAGGGTTAACCTTCTTGTGTTTCCTTTTTAAATAAAACACACAGGTATCTGAGTATAAGAAGCAGATATGTATCCGAAAACAGAAAAGGTACTAATTGACATATTAGTACAATAATATACCTAAAAACATCACTAAACTTGATTTTGATATATTAGATAAAAGATTGGGAATACCTAAGTATAGTTAGAGCATAAGAATGAAATTCTTGGAAAATCATAATTATCGTTAGACTTGTTAACACATTTGAGGTGCATGCAATTTTGTTTTTTCAGTTACTGATATATTTTTACACTGCTGACATCATGGAGGTGGAGTTGGAATAAATTGGTAGTGAGCGCGGCAAACCTTTGTTGTAGTATAAACAATATAAGTATTGATTTAGTATTACCTTTGAAACTGATTAGGTTATGTTGTATTTGTACACTTTACACGAAAATATAATTTCACATATGGGAGTTGTATACTTCAATTTTCCCCACACAATAGAAATATTTTTATAATATCAAATTGAATTAATTTAGTTCCAAAATAGCTCCCTTAAATATGGCCGAGTTTACACGTCCAAATGTTGCACACCAAATTTCACTGACCGAAGTTACCACTACCACTCTTTTTAGGATAGTATAGATTATAAATAGTAGTGGCCTTAAATACGAGAATGGTTTAAATATAGACCGGAATATGAGTTTAAAAAAATTTCTTATTAAGTTACACAGCTGAATTTTCTGAGTGTTTCTGGATAGTTTCCGTCACAATCTACACACTTTTGCTACCTCTCCGGAAGCATTCAGATGCAGTTTGCCACCACTTTTCAAAAAGCCACCATTCACATATTTGAGACTCAAAGAGGCGCTAAGGTATTTTAAAAAAATAATGATTAGGTACTTGAAACCAGAAACATAAATTGAAACAGTACCAAACCAATGTACCTGCATATTGTACACTTAGAAATATCAGCACGGTAGTTTTTTCACTTTTTTGCAATATTATAAACGGAATTACATTCGGAGGCATGCACAAAGAGATAATAATTTATCATAGCATTCAATTTCATACCTCCGACTGCAATTCTGTTTATAATGTTGCAAAAAAGTGAAAAAACTACCGTGCTGATATTTCTAAGTGTACAATATGCAGGTACATTGGTTTGGTACTGTTTCAAATACCTTATCATTGAATTTTCATCTTGTTTCAGCCTTTTCAGTTGATTTTTAATTGTAGTTATCCATGCAGGCGGATTTTTTGTTTTTTTTTAATTATTATTTTATTTACGTCTCTTTAGTTAAGATTACGTAACCGGATTAATTCCTTGAATGAGTTTATGTCATGTGGTTGATTAAGCAATTTGTTAGGGTCAAGAGAACTAATAGCAAGTCCGGAGACAGTGTTCACTCTGCTCAAAGCAACGTAAGCTTGACCTTTTGCAAATAAGTTTCTACTTAAATCTACAACTGCTCGGTCTAAAGTTGTGTCCTGTAATTTATGCACCGTCACTACCCAGCATAAAATTAAGGGAAGCATTCGTCGCTCGATCTTGCCTTTACCACGTAAATTCTGTAGCACAAAGCTCTATCCGGACTCCAATAACAGGTCGGTTCCCTGTTATATTTGGGTCATCGAACTCCACAAATACTGCTTGTGGCAGTTCTCCCGGCTCCAACTGCTCTCTGCGTAGTGCTGGCCAATCTATTCGTCGGATAACACCCATAGCACCATTAATCAGCCCATGGTTAACATTGATGTTCCGTCTTAGCATGGCTCGAGAGCCTACACCTAATTTGAGTTGGTTTGGTATACCACCTGTTTTATTGGGATCTTCAGGTAATTATTTCTCTCGTGGAATATGTTTTAGGATCCAATGAGATGTCTACTACACTAACGGTGTATACTTTTGTGAGCTTTTTTAACTTTTCTGTCATAGTCGCGTCATATGCATCAACCAGTCTAGTTGTTGGGAAAATTCTGACAGCTTCTCCATCGTCAAATGGCCCTATCAACGATACTCTGCGGTTTTCTATGATAAATAACTGGTCCAACGCCAAGACTGTTTAATATGTCCACAAAAGTTGTATCTCCAGCTTGTCTTATATTTTGGGGCAACTCACAATAATGAAGATATTTAAATCGCACAAGACAATTAAAATTATAGTAACAACGTAGGTCCGTCCTCGTAGTAAATATATTAGTCTTATATAACAAGAAGTCACAACGATACCGCGTTTTAAAAACCTAGTGGTGCCATCTATCCGCACAGGTCTGAATTATTTTAATTAGCCATTTTTCATCGTTCTATCTAATATTAAAACTGCCAGTTATATACATATTTACAAACAGTGCTTAGAATCCTTCCTTTGTGATACTCAACTCGATATGCTTGATAGTAATAACCCTTCTTGGCAGTCGGGTAAAAAAGCAAGGATAGGATATCCCGGATGATCTCTACGCTTCGTAATAAACAAGTTTAGGCAATAAATTTTGCGCGCGTTTCTTCAAAAATGCCGATTTTTATTTAAACCACGCTCAAAGAGCCCTGAGACACTTCAATATTTCAATTGAAGAGGAAGTTATTTGAACAAAATAATATATCATGGACATTTAAAACGATCAGAGTACCATCTGATCAAAGCTTTGAAATAAGAGTTGAGAACAAACTGAGTAATTGATTAATTGTATCAAAAATATCTGTTGGTATAGATTTTGTGGAGAAAAAAGTGACTGACACAATAAAATAAAAATGCTAACATATACGAGTATGTCATAGGAAAGAGTGGTGAATATCTAAGCATAATCCTGCTCAAATTTAGATAGCAGGAATAAGTTACTCGTAATAAATAAGTTTTAATTGGATTTGAATATCGTATTTCATGACAGCCATTTGCATGAGTATGTGATGTATTTAACAACTATACAATAACAAAATGGAAATATCTCAAGTTATAATGAATAGGTGAGTACAGTTATTAATAAAGTATAGTTGAGAACACTATATTCAATAAGTTATAGTTGATGTAGTTAAAATATAGATAAGAAGAAACTTTAACATCATATTAACATGTAATGAGAATTAGATTTAGTAGTATATCCCGGAGTTGGTGAATTCAATTGAATTAATTATTCGTAGTATAGTTAAATTAAAATAAATAAAGCCCAGTTACCAGAAATTAACGTTTCTTAGTAACATAACGGAGATATATTACGTAGTAAAGAATCTGTCATGGTTTTAAAATCAACACAAAACAAAACCATGTTTTTTCTCAAATACTCCAAACAATGTGTCCAAAGGTTAAGCCTTTATTTTTGCGCGACTTTGTAATTTATTCCTCTCCTGGAAAGTTATAGATTTGAAATTTTAAATCATCGTAAATAACTATAGATATTAACACTCACATTTCTTTCATAAATTCTTCTATTTCTTAATTCGCATCCAATTTAGAAAACTCTTTCGTTTCGACTTGATGAGATGATACCTCATACTGAGTTTATTTGGTCATAGTAAATATTTGGCGCTATTGCACTCCCCCGTGGAGGCACAACTTTTACGAAATGTTCCATATCTTTTTAAGATGAGCTTCTCAACATATTTTGAGTATTATCCTCTCCATCGTTGTCTACGCCCATCACTTCAGAAGTAACAGAGTTTTATTGTGCACGATTTCAACAATTTATATGTAAAAGATTCTTAATCCAATCTATCAGCATGATTTTAACGAAACATTTATAAACCAACAATCAAAAATTGTTGTTGGAACGCAGTTTTTGCGCCGAATCAGTTTATTGATACTGAGAGAACAAATTTTAAATGTGTAGCTTAACGAATGATATCAATTTGAAAATAATACCAAGTTTTCTAAAAATGGAGAGTCGTTGAAGTCTTTATAAAGATTTTTTCTCGAAAAAAATGAATGGAATTTAGTTTGTATGACAAATGAGCTATACACAAGTAATTAGTTTGCATATACTCTGTTGGATAGTTTTTGGGGAGAATGTACCACAAAGGTGATACTGAAACAGTTGATACAATAAATAAAGATATGTAGCAGATAATTACAGCCCTTAAATCGATACTTCATCATACTAACGGTAACCGCGGCTTTGCCGGTCCGGCAAAATACCATACCGTGAATGACAGCACTTTTACTTAACGATTTCGTAACCTACGAAGAGGTGTTATTCACCATTTTGGAGAATTAATGAAATGACATTGTCGCCACTATGTGGGCACTCTATTAAAATGCTTCACGAACATAGTCAAGCTGACTCAAACTTTGGACTTAACATTGGTCCCGGGTAGAGCAGGCGTTAAGTGTGAAAGACTGATCTAACAGACAGATTAGTGTTCTTGGGTGGAGTATCTGAGAAAAACTTACGTTTCGTGAAATGATTTTCATCTTTGCTCCGGCCATTTGAACTTGGATTATGCTGAACGTGCGGGACCGTCATTTACTGTATTCCAGAAAATATAAGCGTGTGTGTGTTATGTGGTTTTAATTATAAATTATTAATTTTAAATGTCCTTAAATTGAAACTTCCAAACTTCCATAATTGCGGTACTAATTTCCCTTCACGCAAGGATCTGAGTAGCAACGATACAGAAAAGTTAAACTTTGCATGAAGTTGGTGAAGAGTTCTAATACAGAAAGCTTAAGGAATTGTCAAACAACTGTTTAGTCTGACCATTTCAAAATGAGATCCTACGATATTTCAAGAGCAAAACAATTCGAAACACGATCAGATATATACCTTGTTTATGTTTATTCTTCAAAATCAATAGCCAAATTGTATCACAATATAAACGTTGTTCGATATGTTCATTTAATTTTTTGCTACATTATCTGTATATTGTTCATTATATTCCGTATTTTGAGTCTAAGTCTTTTTTGATATACTCCAATTCTATTCTCTGCACGCTAACACAATAATCTGAAAAAAATATTTATTGAGATGTTTTGCGTACCTACTGAAAAAATCATAATCATATAGAAAAATAGAAAAGTTTTAAATATACTCCTATACTAGTCGCTCTAGTTAAAATAATGTTTACGGAAACATTACATTTATTGCAAATTATATGCTATGTAACTTTACGGATAATGATGGAACCTACAAGCTGTAACAAAATAATTGGTGGTTGCTTGTTATATGTTATTGTATGAGTTGTTTTTAATAATATGAAATTTCAGAAAAATAGTAAAAACCCAAACTATTTACTCGCAAAGTAATTCTAGTCGTTCATGTAAACGGTATCGATTTTTAATTGGTCATTGGTTATTTTATACATATATAATCGAATTTACTTACACCACATTTAACTGCTGTATATAAATGTTTCCAATTCTTTCTTAATAAGTGCTGTTTTTTGTTTCTAATTTGTTGTGTCTCTGTTCTCAAGCACAGTACCAATAAATTTATCATATGTTGCTTTATTCTTCGTTTTCTTTTATTTTTGTTTATTTTTGCATCTCATATTCTCTCCATTGGTCTTGAATTTTCCCATTCTTTGTAAATGATCCCACCAATTTAACTGTCATAACTGAATGAATTCCATGAGTGACATAATCTCAAGATCATATCGTATTTGTATACTTGTTGACGCATCTCTTTTTGTAACTTATCAATTATCTTAAGCTTCGTCCTCCTTGCAACTGTTTTGTGCTGATATATATGCTTAAGGCGTTTCAAATTCTCATCACTTTAATCATCTGTCTTTCTATTTCTATATTCATAGTATTTTGTTTGATTGCCATAACTGCAACTTTTTCTACATTTATTCTCTTACCGATGCTTTAGTGTACTTTCAAGTCAAAGTTTTTCTGTATACTTAGTGGTTTTCTGTGCTCCCTCAGATATTTTCACTGCTTGCAGGCTCTTATAACCAACGTAGACTTTCTTTGAGTTGAATTGGAAGTTTATTACATCATCTTTAATAGATTGAGAACCAATGGACTCAAGTTACCATCTTGTCTGATATGACTAATTATATTTTTCACATCTCGTTTATATAGACTCGTTATTGCATTTCGTAACTCCTATTTCTCTTTTCTCAATTAATTGAGTTATTCTTCTGTAGCTGTCACATTGTTTGCTATCTCCTTTCTTGAAAATGGGTAGTCGCTACGCTATTTCTTAGTCTTTTGGTGTCTTCGAATCTATGCATCATATTTTTGTAAGTAAGTATAAAGCCGCGTCCACACTATGTCGACTGTGTCAATCGACCGCTGTCGACACAGTCGACATAGTGTAGACGTGTCGATCGACATTTGTCGAGTCGAATGTAACCCGAATGAAGTGCATTTTTATTTTCAGTCGAATGGAAATAATTGCCAAGTTTGGACCTGTTGAGCGTGATAATAAAGTTTTAAATCATTAGTTTTGTTAAAACCTGTGTTCGCAACCGGAAGAAGTGGTTCTATAATTTTGTTTTACCAAAGTTAATTGTTTTATCAAAATGAATTTCACAGAAGAACAAACATTAAATTTAAATATGGCAGTAGCAGCAGCAACAAGAGCATCTGCATCACTCATTTTGTTTCTTGTTTCACTAAAGCACAGCACTCAACTACTCACAGTCGACTGATGAAATACGTCCACACAGTAGTTTATGTGTGGACGAGACGAATGTCGCCTATGTCGTTCGATCGGCATAGTGTGGACGCGGCTTAAGCCTCCATAGTTTTTTACATAAGTAGTTGTTTGAAACACGACTTCCATCTTTCCATTATTTCTGCATGACCTCTTGAAATTCTATTATTTTTATCTTTGTATATTCTGTCGTGTTCATTGTCTTTTCTTGAAGATTTAAAGGTTGTGTAAAATAATTTCTGATGTCATTTCCCAATTTATTATCGAAGTTTGACCAACTAGTTTTCACTGCTTCGACCAGTATATTTTTTATAGATTTTTATTATTCTGCTATGTTTTTCATTTCCCTTGTGCAGTTCTGTATAGTTTTGTGTTGGGACTGAGTGTTGGTTCTTATCAGGTTAAGTGTGCGGCAAAATTCAAGCAGTTATTCCTTATCATGATTTCTTCATCATCCTTGTTATTTTTATAATAATCTTAATTTCGGCCATTGCCGCAACAATGCTGGCAATTCTTGTTTTTTCCTTATGCAATTGTTTTGCTATTATTTATCATCCAATCCTCTATTGTTTCGAAGAGAGGAGAACAAAACCCTGGCTAATTCGGCAATGAATATATTGTATTAAAAATCTTCCGTAGAAAGTTTGTTCGACGTGTTGCATCTCAATATTTTAGAGCAGCACTTGTAGCTGTTGTAGCAATACCAAAATCGGTCAGCAAAGTAGATGATTTCTCCTTCGAAAAACAAATTCAAAACAATGGATGATAGTACCAATTGAAATTTAATATATTAGATGTTACTTTAACATAACGAAGAAATAATATTTTCGTTATAGGAGATTTTTGATATCCCTACTTAAATTCGAAATATAACTTGATATTTATAGCCTTACTACTATTTGAATTAATCCATCCACCACATTAATATCATAGTACTGTGACGGGAACATAATGTAATGGAAAATATCGAACAAATGGTAGGTGGATAGAGCTTTTGAGTCACCATTGGACTATTCCTGAAATGTTTTAGGGACGTGACTATTATATTTTGTTATAAAACAATTATATAAATCGATCACCTATCACATAAACATGAAAAATTTTTTCAACCATGCAAATTTTTTTTTGTCATTGTGTAATGTGAAGAAAGCAATTTATTTACAATTCTTTTCAAATTGTTCAGCCATTTTTCATCATTATGGACCATTTTTTTTGTATTTGATATTGCTTAAATGATACTGATAATTAACTGACTGCGCCATTTCATAGTTTGTCAATGGAGTTTTGAATGTAGGTCATTTCTTATTTTAGACATCCTTTTTCTATTTTCTAAATAATAAAAAATATGTCCTTCATAAACAGCTTGATAGTTGGGAATCTCATATTATATAATATTATTGTTTCAGTTTTTCAATTTTGTTTGCTGTAGTATTTTGAAAACGTAATATGTCCTTCTTATCCTATTGAAAATAAAATCGGATAGCTGATGAGAAAGTCTTTGAATATTAGATGCGGTGTTGTGTATTTTGAAGTTGGGAATTTGCTTCGTTTGTTAATTGATTATAATTTTATTCTGTTTGTTGTATATGTTATGTCCCAAGCCCGATCTTGTACGGAGTCGAGCTTCGTACAAATTCATTGTCCGATCTGTACAAGCCATTTTGTACGAAGTCGACTCTGTACAAAGCTGGTTGTACGGAGTCGGAGCATCGATACTCACTCGGTAATGAGCGCGTTATTCCGAAGTAGTACAAGCAACCTAACCTAACCTAACCTAATCTAACCTAACCTAACCTAACCTAACCTAACCTAACCTAACCTAACCTAACCTAACCTAACCTAACCTAACCTAACCTAACCTAACCTAACCTAACCTAACCTAACCTAACCTAATCTAACCTAACCTAACCTAACCTAACCTAACAATAGATGGTAGCCAACTAGCCGGAGAACATACTTTCAATTACAATAACTACGTTTGTGTTTACTAACATCTTAATAGCGAGCTCATTACCGAGTGAGTATCGATGCTCTGACTCCGTACAACCAGCGTTGTACAGAGTCGACTTCGTACAATCATCTCTGTCCGAAGTCCGCCAATCTCGACTCCGTACAACATGGCTTGTACAGATCGGACTTCGTACAAATTCATTGTACGAAGCTCGACTCCGTACAAGATCGGGCTTGGGACGTAACATATATATTTTCATGATTATTACATACATAATTATTTTCTCTAACGCTTTTTAGAAAGCTGTGCATTTGGATTAAGAATATGATATTCAATATACTTGTGAAGTATGTATGATTTATTATTTTTAATTAGTAATTTTTTAGTGTTCAAGAAAAAGCACCATAAATGTTTCGATTTTGATACCAGCAAATTCTCCAAGACTGCTGTTTGGGTGGTTGTAACTAGTAGATTGCCCTAAAAATCGCACTGGAATTGGCCAACCAAATATCCTGATGATTAATGATGAAACTTCGTTATGCAAAGTTTTGGAGGAACCCCTATTCAGAAAAGTGTAGGAGCTACTTGTACTCGTAATATTAATAAGCAGATTTTGTTCAAATCCCTATGAATTTAAGTCAGTTCAAAAATTATCTGAAGATGATCATGACTGTAGAATTGAATTCAAGACTTTCCGATGGAACAACGTTTATTTTAAATGGCATAGATAGTTGCTTCGATTATAGAGATATACATTTGGTAACAGTTTCAATGACATTAAATTTCATCACGATTGTGAATCATCAAATTTAAGTGATACGAGATTAGTTCCACGAAGTTTACCAAGACAGATTAGAAGAAGGGGTACATTAAAGTGACCAAACAGATATTCTAATTGATTGCTTGTAGACTATTTTTTCATGTGTATAACTAAATGACTTTTTGTACATGACAAAACGTAATAATCGAGATGAAATAAAAAATACGATACAGAAACAAAAAATCAGCAATTGCCCGAGTCTGTTGAGAAATAAACAATTATCAAACATTTTGTTGTGAGTCTGAAATCAAAATGTCGGTAAAAGTCCACTTTTATTAGGTATGGTTAACATTAATCCTTTGATATTCCTGTCTCCCCACGCAAATGTGAATGATAACGATATGTTTCCTTTGCCAGATTCTCTATGTATTTTAAAGTCTAAGAATTAAAAATAACTCATAAATAAGATTATTGTTAAACTGAATAATGGATATTCAAACTTTAAAATCGTTCATATGGGCTTGTTTGTATAGTTTAGCTCAGGTTAGGATTTCTGAAAAGCTCTGGTAACACCGAAAGAAAATCCAAGAAGTAAAATTTGTAACCTCAAGTGACTATAATATTTAAATTTCCGTGATAAATAAAGAATATTCCAAAATTTTTTTAGATTATGTATGTTCTGTTTTTCATTAGTTTTTACTTTATATATTATTAAGATTACAATTGTATGCTAACACCATTACCTTTAGTGCTAGTGAACACGGCATTTATCTAATTTTTCTACTACATTGCCTCATATTTTTCAATTTGTACTCGATTTTAAAATTTATTGTCGCTCTTTTCATTATATTGCAGTGAGTCGTTGAGATCCGCCTGTGGTTTGGATTGGATTGTTTTTCTCCAGGGAAATCGTCTGAACAAGTTTAAAATGTATACGAGAATGAACCGCAAGCTCTGTCGAGTGCATTGTGTTTGAATGTGCTTGCTTTATAAGGATAAGGATGTAGGGAGTAAGGACTAACGGATGAGATTATGTGAATAGGAGAAGGGGAAATGATTGTTGGGAAGTAAAATAATAGACTTTTTCAGTATTTTATGTCATCAAACGTAATTAGATTTGTAACTTTCTAGTTATCTTGATAAAATTGTTAATTGCTTGATTTTATGTAAAATTAAAACCACCATCCTTCCTAATTTTGTTTACGTATTTCGTTTGAAGAATACTTGCACTAGAATATTATTGATATCGCAATGAAATATATTTGATTTTCCTTGTAATACTTGTGAGATGGTTATATGGCATAGACATCTCAATGTTTATATAATTGTTTAAGAGAACATCAATATGGAAAATATCGAAAATTTTCATTATAATTATGGCAAAATCCTTGAAATACAAGAAATATGGAATTAAATATAAAATGAAATCTATCAGTAATGGAAAAACCAGTGTAAAAATGATTAATTCTCTTTCCTAAATTTCAAATTAAACACCAAAATGTACTGATTCTACTATATTTACAAGCTTTCCAAGATCTATGTATTCATCAGGTCTGAATTTATGGTAAAAAATTTGAAAATATCTATAAAATTATAACAATATTGAAAAATTACCCCCTTCTTTTGTTTGTTCGCAAGGCCTTAATCTGTCTACTCCTCGGAATTTCACCGAGGAAATGAAAAGCTGAAATAAAAAAATAGAATGATTAAAATAGAAAATAAAAATAATATGCTTATCATCAGAACACTGTTGACACTAACACACTCAATGCTGGTCTTGAGCTAACTGTGAAACTTGTCGCTTGGACCTTGTAATTATAGGAAACATATTGGCGTGGGAAGTATATTATTTACGGAAGGGGTAATAAATATGTGGAGATCGGTTTCTTGGGATATATCTATATATATATAGATATCAAAATAAAGGATTTCTACGTTAAATTCTGAAATAATTTCGAAAATCAATATTCCGCCGTTCTTCAACGGGGAAAACAACTACTTTCCTGGCTAATGATTCGACGAATATTGATTTACAACTCTTCTGAAGAGCGTGATGTAAATCTATCTTTTTGTCGATATTAATATCCCCAATAGCTCGCAATTTCAAGGAGCGGCTGTAATTAGTGACTAGTTTTGACGTTATTATGTCTCATCAGAAGGGGCCCGAGATCCGAACTGAAGACTACGTCAAAGTGCGTCGCATTTGTTACATGTAGTTAAACATTTCGAAAATATAGTCTGTCATTCTTTATTGGAAATGCTCAAATCGACAAGAAGGTCGATGGATATCACGCTCTTCAGATAAGATGTATTTCAATGTCTGTCCAGGAATTAGCCAGGAAAGTAGTTGTTTTCTACTTTGAATGATGGCATACTATATTTTCGAAATATATAATTTCAGTAATTTTCAGATTTGAATAGTAGAAATCATTTATTTTGAAAATTCATATAGGGATATGCAAAAACGTAATCAGGAACTGCAACCATTGCTTGTTTGCTAAGAATTGTTTTTTTTTATTATTCATGTTCGACATGTTTCATTATCCTCTGGTATAAAGGATAGCAAAAGTAATAGATATTATTTTTATGGGTTGATAATACTTTTATATTAAAAATTACTATTATAGACTAAGTTGAGATATAGAATAAGCTTAACGGAAAGCTTGAATATTGATATCGTTAACGGAAAGTTTTTCGTGTAGTGCTTATGATACTAATAATATTTTCATGTACATTTGGTCATTAATCCTGTTGCGGATATGTTTGTGACAACATTCTGTCAAACAGCTTTCCATCTAATTATGCTCAATAACTTTATTTTCCTCCCTTTTCTACTCTCAGGCAATTGAGATTTAATCGATTTTACGATGTCTTTTAACGGCTGTTTTATTCTGGAGAATTCTTATGTCACATTCCAAATTCCACTAAGCGACGGTATTTTTTCGTTCAAATTGTTAGTAATAAAGTTTTTGCCGAGGATATTACACACTTGTTAAATTGTTCTACAGCATGGAATATACTAGAAATTAAATTGAATTATAAAAGTTTGCGAAAGTTTTTTAATTTAGAGAACATTATTTGATATTAGAACTGAACGAATATATATATAATTTTTTCTACGACACGAAACAAACTAGAAAATATACATTATATGATTCTATGATATAATTTAAATTAACTACGCCAGCAACAAGAGTGAAAAGAATGCTTCATATATTAACCTGCATTTGATAATCTTAGAAATTCGACAATTATTTTCAACCAATTTCACTGATAACGACCACTTGTAAATACATTTATCTTGCTATTACTAACAAAATACGGATCGCTATCTAGGTGATTTTAGTAGTATACGAGGTCAAGTTTTGAGGTAGATAAATGAAAATATATATTTATAATAAGATATGGCTTCATAGTTTCTCAAAAGCATATTATTTGAACGGATGGAAAATTTAACCTCGCAATTTATTTTTGATCTGCGGGAATAAGAAGAAATCTTAAGGTGCCCAACAACGACTGTTCGGCGGATGACCCATCAATTAGTTGTGCGTGCGACAGGTATGCATGTTGTCTCCTCTACTCTTCAATATGTATTCAGAAGAAGTTTTTGCCAGAGCCTTAGATGAAGCAAGAGAAGGTGTTGAAATCAATGGAAAAATTCTTAATAATATAAGGTACGCTGATAATACGGTCTTAATTACAACTATCCTCCCATGTCTATCAATGCAAATGGTGGCATCATCGAAAATGTTGAGAAATTTAAAAATCTGGGGTGCTGGATATAGAACCAGCATTCGACCTTAAAATCCGGTACCGGTTGTTGCAATGCTATGTATCCAGCACCTTATTATACGGAATGAAGGTTAGGACCTTTAAGGTGAACTCACTAAGGCACTTAGAGATTTTCGAAATACGGATCTTTCAGAGAATGCTGAAAATTTCCTGGATCGCTCATATCGGTAACGAAGAAGTAACGTAAAGAATAGGAAATGACGTGGAACTAATCGAGTTAATAACTCGAAAACCCTCGTATCTTGTAGACGACAGGCTTCTTGGCTGAAGAATATTCGCAAGTGGACCGGTTTAGACTCTCAGAAGCTGATAAGAAGGGCCAGAGACAGAAATGACTTTGCTGGGGTTATGGTCAACTTTCGTTAGAAGAGGACATCCAAAGAAGAAGATCGAGATGAATGTTTCAAGTAAATATGAATAACTCAAATAACACTCTTATGAAAACAAGTTCTTGAAAATGTCAAATTTTATGATGGTATTGTCAAGGTGGTGGGTATCGTATACATTCTAGATTATGTATGAGATTATATGGACTTTATGAACTTTGTATTCCATTTTTTAACAATAATTTCCCAGTCTGTATCATGTTATAATCACAAAATATCACGCTAGATTGATAACTCGTATATTGAAATTTCCATTAATCACTATTAAATTAAAAAAATAGAATCGTATCACACATGCTTAGTGAAAACAATAATTTCACTTACCACGAATTTACTGTTCCGAACTTCACTAATAAATAAAAAACCAGTTATAACAAACTCTTTCATAGAGTAAACTTAAAAAATTAAAAAATTGTGTGTGTCAACTCCGACGCACGACTGGAGTTTACTCCTTAAGTTCGATAGTCTAACCAGACGCAAAAAGACTTTATTTAACTTAAAAAAGATTGATACTGTATAAAAGGGTAAATTTGTTAATTAATGAAAATAATATACATATATAAATATATATTTATTCATTTCATATACATTTATTATAACTACTCGACGAAATATTTTACATTAAACTTTTTACAATAGTCAATAATTCATATTGGGTTGATTATCTAATTTTATGTGTTGTTTTCAAATATATATTTATATGAACTACATCGATAATTATTAAAATATTTAATAAATACAAATTGCACATGCTCATACATATAATACATGAATTATAACGTACCTTGCAACCACGTGTTTGTTAGATGTTCCGGCAACATCATCTACACCTCTTTCTGCCATAGTTATTTGAAAATACTTTCAGTTCACTTTAGAGGAACACAATGATAAAAATTAAAACTTCACAATAACAATATAAATTATTGATATTTATAATAAAAACAGCAATATAAGTATGTCGACACTGACAAATTAGAAAGTTGCGCATCATAGGGTGCGCACCAAAAACGTAACGAGGTCATTCATCGATAGATTTTACTCCTCACATTTTTCTCATACCGGGCCACTTATATATGCAAATCGATTCTTAAGGAGTAAACTCCAATAAATCATAATAACGTGAAAGAATTTATAGACATCGACAAAAAAATTAATTTTTGGTTAGGTTAGAAATTTTCTATTTTATGTGGATGCGCTCGATAATTCATATTGGGTTGATTATCTAATTTTATGTGTTGTTTTCAAATATATATTTATATTAACTACATCGATGATTATTAAAATATTTAATAAATACAAATTGCACATGCTCATACATATAATACATGAATTATAACGTACCTTGCAACCACGTGTTTGTTAGATATTCCGGCAATATCACCTACACCTCTTTCTGCCATAGTTATTTGAAAATACTTTCAGTTCACTTTAGCGGAACACAATGATAATAAAACTTCACAATGACAGCAATATAAGTATGTTGACACTGACAAATTAGAAAGTTGCGCATCATAAGGTGCGCACCAAAAACGTAACGAGGTCATTCATCGATAGATTTTACTCCTCACATTTTTCTCATACCGGGTCCCTTATATATGCGAATCGATTCTTTTGGAGTAAACTCCAAAAAACATACGTAAGTTTAATAAATTGAAAGAGTTAAAATTAATTTAATTCTTTAAACAAATGCCGGATATATAATAATTCTTATCGTGATGATATAAATTTTTTATAGAAACAATTATTTCAAGAAATACTTCATTTAAACAGATTCTAGCAGATGAAGACTCTCACTTTCTCTATTCCTGATCGAGATCCGAACGAAATATTACTAATGCGAGTACAACAAATATTGTAACTTAACACTTCTTTATATCACATAATAATTCAATTGTCTTTTGATCTGATTTAAATAAAGATATTTTAATGGTTAACATGTAGAAAACTCAATACATTTTGAACAATGATTTATATATTGACTAATTTTTTGTTAAGCATTCCTTATATCCGAAGTTTAAGTAAACCATTCTAATGAACAGTGTTATCTTATAAGATTTATTGTAAATCATTATTGATATTATCTATTTTCTCAGTCAGTGATGACAAAATGTGTCATAATCTTTAGTCGGTTGAATAATTTCTTTGTTAAAAGTAGCAGTAAATGCCTACGTTTTATATTTGTATTCAGTAAAGTAAGGAATATTTGATATTATTAGTGTAGATTTTGTAACAATGTAACAAAAATTGATTGTTTGCATCTAAATACAAAGATTTTTAGATGGCAACAACAAGAACAAGAACTCTCTAAAAAAATTCTGGAACCGTTGGTAATATTCTAGCTGAAAACTGAGCTGTTGATGTAGTGATAGTATGAAGAGTGTGTTCAGTCCCAACTAGAAATCATTTTAATCACTAATAAATCGTTTATCTGAGGAAAATTGAATTAAATTATTGTTCAGTATTGAAGAGGATCTTCAAGCAAGTGTGAAATTTTTCACATTAGTCACGAAAGAAACCGTTCAAAGAATCCTTGAAAAACATAAAATTCATCGTTATCATATCCAACTCCATCAAGATTGGTATCTTGAGAATTGACCCAAATTCAAATGAATAGTCAGAAGTAGTGTTTTAATTTCTTTTGCAGAGAAGTCAAATTTTTATAAAAATGGATGTGTGAAGGTAATTAAGTGTTAGGACTATATTTCTTTGCTAAATGAGTAACTGGTGCGGTATATTTACGCTTTCTTAAGACACACCTGTCATTACTAATAGAAGAAGTTCTATTCAATATTCGATGAGGTATTTGCACGATGGTGCGTTTGTTTATAATAGTGCGCCTATACGAGATCATCTCAATACTTATTGGCCATCTCGTTCTCCCGATTTAACATGAATTGATTTCTTTTTATGGAGCTGTGTGCAAAAACGGTCCTTCCTCGACTACTCGAGAGAATATGAAAGAGAGAATATAATAAATAGGCTTTTATTCAGTAAAGTAAGGAGTATTTTATATTAATAGTGCAGATTTTGTAACAATGTAACAAAAATTAATTGTTTGCATCTAAATACAAAGATTTTTAGATGGCAACAACAAGAACAAGAACTCTCTAAAAAAATTCTGGAACCGTTGGTAATATTCTAACTGAAAACTGAGCTGTTGATGTAGTGATAGTATGAAGAGTGTGTTCAGTCCCAACTAGAAATCATTTTAATCACTAATAAATCGTTTATCTGAGGAAAATTGAATTAAATTATTATTCAGTATTGAAGAGGATCTTCAAGCAAGTGTGAAATTTTTCACATTAGTCACGAAAGAAACCGTTCAAAGAATCCTTGAAAAACATAAAATTCATCGTTATCATATCCAACTCCATCAAGATTGGTATCTTGAGAATTGACCCAAATTCAAATGAATCGTCAGAAGTAGTGTTTTAATTTCTTTTGCAGAGAAGTCAAATTGTTATAAAAATGGATGTGTGAAGGTAATTAAGTGTTAGGACTATATTTATTTGCTCAATGAGTAACTGGTGTGGTATATTTACGCTTTCTTAAGACACACCTGTCATTACTAATAGAAGAAGTTCTACTCAATATTTGATGAGGTATTTGCATGATGGTGCGTTTGTTTATAATAGTGCGAGATCATCTCAATACTTATTGGCTATCTCGTTCTCCCGATTTAACATGAATTGATTTCTTTTTATGGAGCTGTGTGCAAAAAAAGGTCCTTCCCCGACTACTCCAGAGAATATGAAAGAGAGAATATAATAAATAGGCTTTTGTATATCTCCACAAGAAGATCCTGAAAAATTTGGTAGTGTAATGATGTTTACGGTAAGTACTTGAAATAATAAACTTTGTGTATGGAGAATGCGAGAAATAAATTAATACGAAGCCAAAGATTCTATTTGTGCCATCAAAAATTCTTTTCTGAGAAGTATAAAAGGAAAGGTACAGGTTTCTATCTACCGTTCATACACAAGAGGAAATAATTGAAATTTAATCGAATACGGAAATCTTGCATCATATTAGAAAACGATTAGGTGAAATAAAATTTTTTCCAGTGAGTTTCGTAGCGTCGATTTACCTTGAATTTCTACTTGTATATGTTCATACCTCGAAAACGACTGTATAACGTAAAAAAATGCAAATATCTCAGCGATCTCTAAGATATATATTGTTTTTCTTAATAACATTTCTAATAGTTTTTAAATAACCCATATACCCAAATTTGGTGCACCCTGTATATATCATATGTATTAGAATTAATGCTTGGTTGAACATTTTATAAAAGTTTAAAGAACAAGTAGTCGAATTTGTCCTTTAATAATTTATTTCAAAAAATATTTCCAGATCATGTTGATTTCGCTATCAACTATACCAAGTGTATAATTAATAATTCATTTAGCAAAACTTTTATCCGATTCATCTTCATTCTCTAACAAGTAGAGATTATTGAGATTTTGATGATGATTTCTGGATACCATTAACTAACTAACTCACATATTCATATTTAACGTACCAAAAAGATTTGTCAAACTTTTTTATATGGATTTTTCGTTTAAATTCATACAAAATATTTCACTGCATAAACCCTATTAATTGTTTATTTAAATTCATTAGACAAAACTCTATTAAGCACATTATGTTTATTTTGTACTTCAAGTTATTCGAATCTCTTGTTATCGGTGTAGGTAGGAATCAACAACCCACATAATTTACTAGAATTACACTCAGATTCTGATATCTGAAACTCCCGTTTGACATTAAATATTCGCAACTCAACCCTCCCTTTTCCACTAGCTATTCATTAATCTTGTAAAATGCTGGAAATTGATATATGTATATATATATATATATATATTCATATTGAGGATGTGACAAAATTAAACACCAATATGTACTTACTTTAATATATTCCGAGCTTCCGAATACTTATGTATTCATCATCTGAGAAATAATTTAGGTAAGATTCGGCGATTTTCAATTGAGTAGTTTTTTGTAAAAACATAAAATATATGGATATCAAAATTATATACAAATATAATATATAAGTATTCGGAGGCTCGGAATATATTAAAGTAAATACACTTTGGTGTTTCGTTCTGCCACATTCCCAATAAAGTTCATAATCTAGCTGGCAAGATTTCGTTCAGAATTCAAATTACCATTATTGTTCTACTAAGAAAATTGCAAATATATTGAAATAACCATAACAAGAAGGGTACCAAAACAAAAATCTATTTTGAACCAAAATAAATCATTTTTCATTCTGAGTTGTTATATTTTAAAATAAGTAACAGTAAATTTTGGAAAATGAGTACTTTTTATTAAACTATAAATCCAAGTTTTCGGGAACTGTTTTTCCCAAAATCAGGGAACTATTTGAATGAAGAGACAAAATAAAAAATAAAACAATGTGTAATACAAGTGTACCTTAAGATATATTATCATATATATATCAATTTAAGGATGAATTCCTAGGTATTACTGTAACGAAGTAAACCATAGTGGAAGTTAAATTTCATGAATTATGATCCACATTAAATATGTAATTTTTCAACGAATTTTGTGAAAATATTTAGACAAAGAACAACTTTCCATTAAATGATATATGATGTTATTGAAATTAGCAACGTATAAACTTATGCCGGTATGGCACGTGCTTGATTTGGGTTGCTGATCATTAGCAATCACTGATCTTTTTTGTGACAATATAGGATGGTATGAATTGAAGTTCAAATTTCAAGTTGGCTTTGTATGCCATTCTGTCTATATGTTAATTTTATAAAAGGCAACATTGAAGTTTTCCATGAAGGGAATTGATTTTTTTTAAATTATGTTTTCAAATATAATCATCAACATTACTGAAAAAGAATGGGATCTTTTTATCAAGTTTGCTTACGACAGTTTCCTTATGTTCTTTCATTACTAATTGTGCTGTAACACTTAAGATCGAAGCTCTCATAATCGGAATATTTGTATACAAAGGAACTACATCTGAAATAAATTTTTATATATTTAATGTTATCTTTGGAATGTATTTTTGATATTGTATTTCACAATTACAAAAATGTTGGGAAAAGATATTAATTTTTCAACTTAATCTGCTTTTAGCTCCATACACTTTTCCCAGCGATGTTTGTTTAATAAGTTCGATACACTTTTTATAATTAGAAACGTCAAACTCCTCAAAATAGCTATTAACTGCCATCATTATCTCTTCTGTGTTGGAAAATCGTTGACTACCGAGCCATTTTTCCAAATTATCCGAGAAGCTAATTTTGGCGATAAAGATACATGAGGCAGCAATTCAAACTTTAATTCATTAATTTTGGACATTGCATTAACGGATGTATGAGCCGCTGAATTGTCTTGATGAAACAACACTTTCTTCT
Organism: Diorhabda elongata; assembly: GCA_026230145.1. Lineage (NCBI taxonomy): Eukaryota > Metazoa > Arthropoda > Insecta > Coleoptera > Chrysomelidae > Diorhabda > Diorhabda elongata. The sequence continues at coordinate 42,885,079 of CM047926.1, forward strand.
TAGCCAAATGCGGTCGTTTCTGCTTGATTTGCAAACGTTGCAATTAGTTTGCGTAATACTCGCTGTTGATAGTTTCCTTTTTTTTCATGTCAATGAAAATTATCCCACGCGCACCCCACAAAACCGACGCCATGTCCTTGTCTGCAGATGGAACGGGTTTTGCCTTCTTTGGAGCCTGTTCTCCCTTTTCAGTCCATTGTTTTTTTGTTTCGGGTGTAAAGTTATGGACCCACGTTTTATCCAAGGTTATAAAACGGCGCAAAAATTGGACTTAATTTTGTGAGACGATGCCAAACACTTGATGTAAACATCTTCACGAAGCTGTTTTTGTTACATTGTGAGCACCCATCTTGCGCACAGCTTTCTTATGTCGAAACTTTCAGTTAATATGTCTGCTAGCTTGCGTACTTTTAGTCGATGATCACCTAGTATCGCTTTGTCGATTTTATTCAACATTTCTGAAGTCGTCACCTCATTTAATCGACCACTGCCATGCTGGTCTTCGCAGGTCGCACGGCCCCGTTTGAACTCTGCTACTCTGCGCTAATACTTTACTGTTGATAACGAAGGATCAGTCTCACCCAGAGTAGAATCTAGTTCAGCTTTTACAATGGTTGAGCTAAGATGATTCAATCTATTTTGATTTTATTGCATTTCTATTTTCATCAATAGATTGTTTCAATATAGGGTTATAATTTTAATCGTTCTTACTTTGCCTATTTTAAAAATTTTTCAGGTTTTTCTCGGCCTTTTTTTTCAAATTTTCATGAAAAGTTAACAAGAATTACTTTACCTATTTTACTTTTTATTTCTATCAACTTATTTTCTAATTTCCCAATTAGAGTTGTGGATTAAGTGAAAGAAAATTGTATGATTTGAAATATAAAACTAGATGAAAAGTGATTTTGAAATTCATGCTAGAATCGAGTATTTGCAAATTTTATATTAAATAATTTTAAACTCAGAAATGTATGTATCAACTCAACTTTTTCGCAACAAAACATTTTTCTTTGTAATGATTGTGACGCTGTCTATACAGGGCAGACATTTCAGTATCTTGAAAATAGATTAAAAAGTCATCAATACGATAGAAAAATATAAAACTGCATTACCAATCCTCGAAGTATCAAAAATACATACATTAAATAAAGATTCCAAAGATAATTTTTAGAAATGGTACCCATATATAGGAACGATAAATGATACAAAATATCTAATTCATTCAAGTGAAATCTTTAGTTCTATTTTACTAACTTTAATGCAACTAAAAATAATTATATATATATTATAAATTCGTAATATTTATTCTTGGTTTCCACCGTAAAATTGTTGTCTGGAGGAAACCTATGTCAGGAATGTAATAAAAGTGTCTAACATACAAAACTGACAGTAAAATATTCAAGAAGTGAGCATAGGGACAAAGATCGTTTTCGTTCTTTTACATGACGGCACCAAAAGGATAGAATTTTGATTTGACACTATTTGGCGGGACTATATGAAGTTAATATAAAATCTTACAGTTAACATGTTTCACAGCCACACGTTTATTGAGAAAATGCAAAATATGAATCAAAATAGTACAAAAAACATATAATATTAATTATTATTATTATATCAAAAAACAATTATAAACTAAAATATAGAAAAAATTATAAATCAAAATAATCAAACCAAAAACTGTAGAGGATAATGATAATTTCGAAAAATATCTAATTCAAATCCACATCCACGTAATGATTGATTTGTTAAAGCCGTCTTATATGTAGCAAGACAAAAGGAAATGCAATGCGAGGTCCGATATTTCTTGATCACAAGCATGTACAGATCCATTGAGCGCTTCTTGCCAGATCTCTCAATTGCAACTTTATCGGTTTGGTATCATTTCTATACTGTCCTATTTTTGCTTAAAAAACTAAGCAAATGTCAGTAGAATCCTTCTGTGGTTTTTTCACTGTTACTAAAGAATAACATAGACCATAGTAAAGCTGTGTGTGTAAGTATTCAAGTACCAGTATCTGTGATAATGATTCAAGTATTTTGTTTGAGTATTACTTGAAAATAGTAAATGGTTCGATTGTTCTGCTTTCAGTCTAGATTTTTTACTGTGTTCAAATTACACGTTTGGTAGAATGTAGAGAAAAATTTACAAAATATGGGCCAATATCTAAAAAATGTAGAGAGCTTCAAACTGTACTGGTACCGAAATGTGATGAAAATTTAATTAGTAACACCTGCTACCGCCGCCAGGTAAGGGAACGTTCGATCCTAATGTTCTAGAAATTTCTTTTATTTCTACAAATAGCATAGCAGAGTAAAATTTTTAATATCCTTCCATTACTGTTAATGAAGTCTGAACAAAGAAATATCTCGAGAATAACTTTACCTATTAAATTACATCAATACATTTTCATTAATTTCTGAAAATTATGAAATTTTTCTCTCTCAAAAATTAGATAGTGAATCAGGTTACAAGAAAAAAATATTCTTGAAAATATAGCATGGATATAATAAGTAAATGAAATGTGATGATATTGATAATAATCAATTCATGAGCTGCTTTCGATTTTTTGACTTTGACAAAACATTATTTTGTATCTATCACTAGACAGAATGTGTTTTTTTTTACCGAGTCATAGGAAGTTTCATTTAAAAGTTAAAACTAATATGTGTCTGTGTCTGCCAGTTTCTTCCGTCACACCAATAGTATCAATAGTGTGAACATCATTTTGTATTTGACTATACATATGTAGGCTCAGATTTAGTGAGCAATATTGAAATGAAATAAGTTGTTGAATGTTGAATGAAAGGAAGATTGTCAGTTTTACTGGAGCCTTGATGTGTAATTTCATATAAAAATTACTAAAAGGCTATGGGCCTATAAATGGCTACAGTTGAGTTATTTTTCGGCGATTCGCGTGCAGTATTTGTTCCAATATCAATAGAGTTATCGCAAGTGAGTGCATCAAATTTTTCCACATGGAAATTTAGATTGTAGAGTTTACTGGAGGATGTGGTGAAGATGAAAGAAATCCCTGCCGAGATTAAGGCAGGTATTGCAAGTGCGATAGCCCGCTATAAAATCATAGCGTTTGTCATAGATGAGCACATTAAATATATCAAAAACTCAAAGACGTCTAGTGATATGATAAAGTCTCTACAAATTGTATTTCAGTGGAAGAATATTTGTTCAAAACTATTCAATTGAAATGTGACAAAAACACGGAAATTCCAGAACACTTTGTGAAATTCTACGAAATAATCTCTGCTGGTGTTAACTGGTGTAATTAATCCTCTATCAAAATGAATGATGCAAGTGACATTCATCTGTTTCCGATTATTATATAAAGGCGATGTTATAGTTATGGAAGGGCAAAAAATTTATAAAATTGTTACCTAAAGGTAAAGGATAATGGAAGCCAAGAATTCCCAAACAGAGGGGGAAGTTTTTCACTAAGAGTGGGCAGTTTCCGGCCAAGAACAGACAGAGAAGTAGTGGAAAGAATAGTAATTGTAAACAAGTTACAGCCTATTTGAAGGAGATATGATTGAGTGTATATCTGAGACATTTTAGAATGGGACATTTGAATAGATGAGGTCGTCAGCTTTTAAATATACCCTACTCCGATAAAATAAGTGATTAATGCCAAACGGAAGAGGCACAGAGAAAACCTAATTGGTGATTTTATTTATACTGACATTTGGGGACCTGTTAATGAAAAGACATTAGATGTCAAACGGTACTCTTTGCCAATATATCGCATTTTACTATAATCTATTATTATTATTACGAAAATCAAAGTTTAAATTTAAAGTTTGAACACCCCGTATATCGGAAACTAACAATATTTGCATAAGGCATGTTGAGAAGAATCATCATATTTTGAGGTCTAGAATCTACAGTTCAGAGATTGGACAATCATCTTGTATAACAGGTACAGTATTGGTCCCAAAGCACTGCATCTAGGAACCGCCGCTTTAATCAGTCGAAGCTCTAAATATTCACTTAAATCTTAATGTACGATCTTTCAGGTAGGAGTATTTCCATTTTCTCTAATAAATTTCAAATTATTGGTAATAATTATATCGGTCTGTAGGATTCTACTTTATGCACTGGTTTTCCTGGTTTCCACGTTATTGGTACGTATTGAAGCCTGAATGCTTGCATACTTTTGATAAAGTTGTCGCGTTGGACACAAATCTGCTATTTCTAACCTGAAATTTTGTCATTTTTATAAAGTGGTGGTAGTTATGAGGTTATTACAAACGATTTTCTTAGAAAACACAATATCATCGGAATCTTTTGCATTTGGACATCGTATATAAATAAAAAAACTGAACTATATAACAAATACCGGGAATTTGTTTGAACACATGAGTAGTATAGAAAAACTAGTCTTTGATTGAAAAAAAGGATAAAGCCGATTTTAATACAGTTAATGCCATTTTTTATCAAAAGACAGCACTAACTTTATTGAAGAACTTTACTAATAGAGTCTTGTGCGCATGTGTACCTGTCAGATATGTCAGAAATTAAGTCACCATTCCGATAATATCCTAATAGACAACTTGCCAGTTGTGATATAATTCCAGATACTGTTACAACATAACAAACATAACCATTTATATATTATTTGGATTTACGAAAATGTGAAAAATCGTGTATTAATTAGTAGTCTAGATTACCGAAGTATTGGTATTACTCCAAACAAAACTTTCTGCTGTTTTTTGTTAGGTACTGCTTGTGAAATATTATATGACAATCTATGGTAGAAATTCATATCTTTGAAGTTGATGATAAAGTACGAAATATTTTTTATGAGAATTAGACGATACAAATATGTTGATGACTGTTGAAGGACCTAGCGATTGTTATCATTTAAGTTCTCATATCATTTTTTATATACAACATATACCATAATAAAGTCGTCAGATCTACTTTTTGTTACTTTAAGATAATAACATAGATTTTGAAAGATGAAACACGTGACTAGCACACCAATGACTTCTTAAAATTAAGCGCTACGATTTTAGTCGCTTATTCGTAAGATTAGTTTACTTTCGGAGAAAATAAATGTCTTACACTTTATCTTAGTAGTCGAAACTGTCCCCAATTAATCCAAGGAGCAAAAGTCGAGAATAAGATATATATTATCAAACAAGATTTACTAAATTTACATTATTGCCAATTATTAACAATATTATTTTTTGAGCGATGCTAAAAAATATGTGAATTTTTACCCGACTGCCAGGAAGGGTTATGTTTTGAATGCGTATCTTGTATGTATGTATGTAATATTCTTTATTACCTTGTATCTCCAGAACCGCTAAACGGATTTTCACATTTGAGGTATCGTTAGATTCATTTCATTCTTAGATAAAAGACATTTAAAAAAAATTAAAAAAAAACCATTTTGGACGCCATTTAAAAAAAGTTTTTTACCACCAATCATATCGAGTTGGATATCAAAATGAAGGATTTTAAACACTGATTGTAAATAAATATATAACTTGCAGTTTTAATATTAAATGGAACGATAAATAATAGACGAAATATCTATGGTGCCATATTTAAGTCTCCGAAATGTATATTTGTGGCTTCAACATTATAAAGAAAATGAAGCTATATTCGGCGGAGTTAATGTTTTACTTTTTGAAGATCTTATGCAGTTGCCTCCAGTGTCTGAGGTTTCTGGGGGATCTTATTGCTTTCGTCAGCCAGAAAGGTTATCTGCTGAAATTAATCTTTGGAATTTATTCAGTTTTTGTGAGTTGCACCAAAATATGAGGCAAGCTGGAGATACAACTTTTGTGGTCATATTAAACAGTCTTCGCGTTGGAGAACTTACAATGCAGCAGTTATCTATCATAGAAAACCGCAGAGTATCGTTGATAGGGCCATTTGACGATGGAGAAGCTGTCAGAATTTTCCCAACAACTAGACTGGTTGATGCATATGACGCGACTATGACAGAAAAGTTAAAAAAGCTCACAAAAGTATACACCGTTAGTACTGTAGACATCTCATTGGATCCTAATAAAACATATTCCACGAGAGGAATACTTACCTGAAGATCCCAATAAAACAGGTGGTATACCAAACCAACTCAAATTAGGTGTAGGCTCTCGAGCCATGCTAAGACGGAACATCAATGTTAACCATGGGCTGATTAATGGTGCTATGGGTGTTATCCGACGAATAGATTGGCCAGCACTACGCAGTTGGAGCCGGGAGAACTGCCACAAGCAGTATTTGTGGATTCGATGACCAAAATGTAACAAGGAACCGACCTGATATTGGAGTCTGGATAGAGCTTTGTGCTACAGAATTTGATGCTTTACGTGGTAACGGCAAGATTGAGCGACGAATGCTTCCGTTAATTTTATGCTGGGTAGTGACGGTGCATAAATTACAGGGCACACTTTTAGATCGAGCAGTTGTAGATTTTAGTAGAAACTTATTTGCAAAAGGTCAAGCTTACGTTGCTTTGAGCAGAGTGAAGACTCTCTCCGGACTTGCTGTTAGTTCTCTTCTTGACCCTAACAAATTGCTTAATCAACCACATGACATAAACTCATTCAAGGAATTAATCCGGTCACGTAATCTTAACTAAAGAGACATAAATAAAATAATAATTAAAAAAAGAAAAACAAAAAACCCGCCAACAAGATGAAAATTCAATGATAAGGTATTTTAAAAAAATAATGATTAGGTACTTAAAACCAGAAACGTAAATTGAAACAGTACCAAACCAATTTACCTGCATATTGTACACTTAGAAATATCAGAATTGCAGTCGGATGCATGAAATTTAATGCTATGATAAATTATTTATTAATAAAATGAAGGAATCTTCATTCGATTGAATGTCAAAGTGATGTTTCGTGATTATTTTTGTTCATCCTAAATCTAAAGATCAGCAATCAAAATTAGACATATAAATGGACAAAATTAAAGCATAGCTCCAAAAAATGATGTACAAAACTCTGCATTATATTGTCTAATATAGAAAAAATTCGAGGTAATTCTTAATGTACACTTTTCTTAAAACTGAAGAGATAAAACATTAAAAGAGGGACACATTACTATCTACCAAACGCTTTGGATTCATATTATGGGAATTATTTATCAAGAATTCCCTTTTATCCACTATCACCTTCCACTTGATTTCATATGAATATGGCGTAGTTTCAATATTAAAAAAATGGAACGATTACAGTCAGAAACATAAATACCTTCTAGTTTAAATAAATCAGTATCTATCGCACTTAGAAACACATAGACAAATAATAAGAAATTGAGAAATGTGCATTGAAATAACCCTTTCCACACTCTAAATCTACCTCAATTCATATTATAAACTAGCTCATCTGCAATTTTATGTAAGTGGAAACTTTTGAGCTTTCACTATTTAATGTATAAATATTAACTTTGATTTATTGTTGATGAACGAAGTACAATAATATTGTGTAGTTATGGTATTGAATTAAATAATAGAGCTCAAAATATATCCTGCGACCGAAAAGACTCTTTGATACTATACACTTGACGGTTTTATTATCAGCTAATGATCTTGAACACCAGACAAGTATTCTCCTCGAACTCCGTCCTTTCGAATGCACTCATTTTGTTCTTATAACTTCATTAGAATCTCTCTCTTTTTTAGCATGTATGCTACAACACTATGTTTCTTGCTGGATCTGTAATTCTTCCTATAATGTCAAATTTTTCTTCAGTGATGGTGAATCTAAGTTCTCTTCGACCATTTCTTCCATGTATTCTTTGGAGATTTTTCGTATCGTATGACTTTTTTCTTTGGCATCAAAAATGTATCGTAAGATCTGTTCACAATAAGTATATGAATATTCTTGTTACTATAGTACGATGCTATTTAATCCTTGTACATAGTGCTTCATATCATCCAGAAATTAACTCGTGAGTAAGCAACTTCTCAAAAACAAATTTGAATATTGTATCTGCAATTAACAGGATCACAACGAATTTAAAGTAACTACTAACTTAACATATCTATTTTTTGCCAAACACTGCTAGTACCGAATTGGGATCCTTATTGATGTCTTAACTAATTGAACATCGACAAGTCTTTTTTCAGCTATCTAACGCTTACATATTGTGAAGAAGTCAACGACGTAATTGATGTTAATATGTTGCTATGACCACTGTAATCGCCAGATTTAAAAGGCATCGCCCAAGAGTGATATTTAGAAGAGTGATATACAACTACAGGTAGTATATGTATCAGAAGAAATATACGATAGAGGCGACAGTTCAGGCAGTGACATTGAATGCCACAGTAGATTTCTCTGAAACGATTATAGCAGCTGGTTTCGTTACTAATTAACAAGAAGTATTATCAAAATTGGATGTATAGTAAATCAACCCCACGTTTCACACTTCAAGGACAATTTAACAAACAATTCAATCTAAGTACAGACGTTTCAAATTGTGCGTGTTCGGCGATACTCAGTCAAAATTACGACGACTTGACTTACACATAGCAATTGCTTCTTGAGGTTTAAAGGAATGTGGAACAAACCCACAATTATAAAGGAATAGTTAGCTATTCATTGGGGCATTAATCACTCCAAACGTTACTACATGACTCATCTCAATTTATAGTTTTATTTATAGATCGTACTTTGAAACTCACCAGAATAACACTTGAATTGGAAGAATACAATTTTGAAATATAGTGCGTTAAATGAAAAGCGAATCACGCTGACACTATGTAGGAGGACGTGAAGACTTATATATAAACAATTCACACTTTTTAGCGATCACAAGAGCGCAAACGCTTAAAAAAACGCTCAATTAAAAAAGAATCTCACATGAGCGAAGGCAGAGAGAATGCTATTAGAAAAACATTCAGTATTTTTCGGCCAAGTACCAAAGATGGTAGAGCAGAATGAAGAAATTCCAAAGATCCTAGAAATATACCAAAACGACCCAATGTTTGGAGAGCATGTAGAAAATAACAGACTATTAAAAAAGGGCGAATATCGAATGGAAAAGCATGGAGAAAGATGTGAGGTTATATGTAAAGAATTGTCACAAGTGTCAAGGGAACAAAGCTAAACCAGGTCATAAAGAGAAATTTATTATTACAGATAATGCAAATAAACACATCCGACATAATGTATATAGACACAATAGGTCCATTTGACGAGATAAACAGAGGAAAGCGTTACTACATCACAATACTGTGATACATATCAACGAACGACAATAAGGACAGATAAAGATAAACTTTTCTACTGTTTATCATCACGAATCGATACGAAGTTGTGAAACTTCACGGAACGTTTAACGAGTACCTAAAAAAATTTATAAATGAATCCAAAGATAGGTAATTGATGAAAATTTGTGAAGATGTTTGCATATTGTTAAAATACAACACCCAAGACATATCATAAGTACACTCTCTATTTGAATTACTGTATGTATAGTACGCACACGATGGAGCTAGAAAGTTTCTATTAAAACATGAATTAATAAGAGTGAAAAAGAATCTTCACCAGTAAATTTTGTTAGGGAAGATTTAGTTTTATCATAGAAAGAGAAAAACAAATATTGATTCCCATTACCTAGGACCGTTTCAGATAACAAGAATAATAGATGTAAACTATGAGATGTCAAGCAAATCGTTCAAAAAAACCGAATCCGACTGTATTCATATTATAATTGTAACGTTTGTAAACAAGTGTAGAGAACAATAAACACGTGAAATAAACAACATAGTCAAAAAATTGACAAACAATCTAGCGAAATATAAAAGAAACCTGGTAACTATGATATTCGATAAAGTAATATAAAGGTATTCAATATTTTATATAAATATCTTATTCAGCATAATAAACGAGGAAAATAGACAGTTGTATCTATGTCAAGCATACGTACTACAGTCACCGACAGGTTATCGGAAATCACACAAGTAAAGTATGCACAAGTCTCATATGATTTGCTTGTGTTTTTGTTTTCGTGGAGACTAGCAACTTCTTTACTTTGGAACGGTGTATTTCTAGTCAGAATTATGGCCCGACAACATATTTTAAGAGTTTTAGAGATCCATTTCAATATCTCTAGCGACCCAATTTTTTATCGAGACCCTAGCATTAACGCGAGGTTCTCACGAGGCGATTTTTGTTGGCCGACAAAAATCGCAAGCGATTTGCGTTCATACGGTTGAAATATCGATCGGACCGAATTCAAAATGGTTCCAAATAAAGTAGTGCAAAGGTGTGTACGGTAAATGAAAAATATTGTATTTGAGGAAATGAAAATAATATTGAGAAAAGAGATATTTAGAAAAGAAGGAGTTGGATATCTAGAAGGGACCGACTAGGAGCATCACAGATACTTTTAACAGAGCTAGAAGATAAAGCTGGATACAAGAACTTTCTGCGTATGAGCGAGGCCATGTTCAATGAACTTCTTTCCAAAGTCCGGCCAAAAATTTTCAAACAGGATACTAATATGCGAGAAGCTATTCCTTCAAAACTAAAATTACAAATAACTTTAGGATATTTAGCAACAGGGGACTCATATTACAGCCTTGCATACCTATACAGAGTTCCTATGTAATTTCCAACTTTATGAAAAACGTTTTAGGAAAAATATACAGTGCCTTGCAAGAATTTATTAAGGTAAGTCTAACAAAGATTAATTGCTTTCGAGTCACTCAAAAATTAATCCGACTCGAAAGCAAAAGTTGACAGCCGGGCAACTTTTTATCGGTCAACAAAAGTTGATCAACTGTTATTGAAACAGTGTTCTCATGAAGCGAATATTGTTCTATTCGGAAGCGATTTTTAGTTGACCGATAAGTGAGAACCGCGCTTAAGAAAGCAGGTTGCCTGTTGCCTTGCCGATAATTTAGGTAGCTCGTCAATGGTTATGGACAAAGATAAAAATTGTCGGAACTTGTAACAAGCGTAAACCGGCACCGACGAATTTATCGGAACGAATTTTCAATTCTTTGTTGCTTGTTGTCAACGCCAGACGTGGTCACATTATTTAATATTAATTAATGATGGGTAGTGAAATTTTGATCCCAGCAATTTTTGGAAGACTCGCTTTGTGGGAGGAACGACAAAAATCTCACAGCAATCGAAATGTTACGCAAAACTTGTGGAACGACAGTGGATGGATGTGGGAATAGATGGTAAGGTTTTTATTAATAACAGTCTGTTTATTCCCAATATTATATGATAAAAATAACTCATACAGTAAATTACATAAACAGAAATGCAATATAATCAAAAATGTGGATTTGTGGAAAGCTCTGGTACATTAATGGATTATTGGATATCTCTAATTGTTTTAGCTGTATTTGACGGCCTTCCAGCGCTGTGATTCCCACGGTTCTTTTGCACAATTTCTAGTTCAGTTAGGTGTTTCTGAAAATCTTCTCTATCGATAAAGGTGTTATATAAAACAGAAATACAATTAATAATATCATCTACCACATGTATATCCGTTTGGACAAGATACGCCATTTTGAATTCAATATTCCAAAAGTAGATTCTATTGTTTTTCGAGAGAGTCTGCTGTGAAAACATTCCTGATCTATAGGACGTTTTTTCCTACAAAAAGATTTAAGTAAAAATTCCGTACGTGAATAGACTAAGTATACATAAGTATACTGCAATTGATATTGGAAGAACTATACCACATTCACATTACAAACTTATAGTTTTTCTATTTATTCCTCAATTCTTTTAGTTTTTAGGACCTATGTTGAGCAAATAAGATAAATTTCAAAAATTTATTGAGTACTTAACTTTGTTGTGTTTGTCCGTCCTATTAACCAAATTTAATTTGCAAGTAATTTGTGAATGGCAAAGATTTCTCTATCCTTCGAGGTGTCAGCTCGGTTCTGCGCAATCTCAAGCATGAGCAGTATAGATAAAGTGTCTCGAACGAGAGAAAAAATGAATATTGTTGGCACCGTAACGTAGGAACGATTTTTCTCATATCAACTGTCCATACAGGAGTATTACATATATGGAAAATCAGTAGTACCATGTTAGATACTATTAGTTGTTTTTTAATGTGTAAATAGAAAATATACCACATAGCTAATCTACGAAGTAAAAGCTGCTTGAAGGGGGTGGCAGAAGCAGACATCTACTACTTCCTTTTGTCGATGCCTAGAAGTATATGTATCCCGTTTACTACTGACAGGCCAAGACGATGTTAGACCTGATTAACCTGGTTATTGTGCTTCTAGTGATAGAAGGTCTTTCTAAATGTGTTTGTTGATAAAGGACATGCTTGTTCATGACTTCGGAGTCTAAAGCCGTAATCTACCATCATCAGAATTTTTGTTCTTTCTGTTCCAGTTAAAGAAGCCATAATAATAAAACTCGTATGAAACTAATTGCATTGGTGACACTGACAAAAAGTTGTTTTATTAAAACAATTGAGAACATTTATAGAAACAAATTTCCTAACTAGATAAATTTTTAATTTTTTAATTATATAGTTTTTTCCATAAAATCAACATCAAGTTTATTACGTTTTTTATCATTTTCTTCTTATGTGCCGTTTTTCGCATTTTTCTGTTTTCATGAATGAACGTTATACATTTTAAGAATTTTTTGCGTTACTTCATTAATCTAAAATATTTATTGATATACAGAGAAGGTGTGTTCTCAATTTATATATTGATATTATTAATATACGTGTATTACATCAGAATAATAATGAGACACATTTCAAACTTTCATTACATAATATTTGGCATTTGGAATAACCAGACGGTGTAGTACATATCGAATTTTTGAATCAACTGAAGATTTAAATGATAAACAATTAATTCGGGCCTATTGTCGATATCAGTATCACTTAATTCTTGATAATTTTGTGGATGTCTACTGCAAATTACAATCTTCATTCGGTTTTAATCAATCGTTTTCGTGCCATTATTATTTTGAAGGTTTTTAGTTAAGTGTTGCAACAAATACAATTATGGTATAATTGTTCTTTCTCTTAAACCCGTTCAGTCAGGATTATGTATGTATATGTGAATACCAGGAAGCAAAATGCAATTAGCAGCAGGTGTTTTCGGAATAATTAGAATTTTAAAACAACAAACTGAGTCACATTACAGCGTTAATCTTAAGTAATCGTCTGTATTCGCTGTATTTTAATTGAATGCGTGGGAGGTAAAGAACAATGATGGCATATATATATATATATATATATATATATATTAGGGTGTTTCAAATTTCCAAAAGTTTGAATTTCAAATGACTTTGCTTTTGCCCTGAGTCCATGTACACACTTTGAACATGAACAGTTTTTAACCTGGTTTGCGTATTTCTAATTTTGAGTTATATCCGAAACACCAAGTTCTAATTGACTTTGTTTTCTTGTGTTTCAGGTAATTAATATATAAAATGGCAACTAAAAGAGGAATTTGGCTGTTAGAAAAAGTGCCTAGTAGTGAGTTTTTAGGAGCTCGGCTTCCTTCAAAGGAACAAGTATTCATTCACCATCATAAGGAACTGAACGAAACACTTTCTAAAGCAGCTAAATCCACCAGTACTAAACTTCAAGTAGTTTGGAAGAAAGTAAATATACCTGTTAAAACTAAAGAAAACATTCGTATTAGAATACAGAAACTGTACAAAGAATATCAAAATCTCGGCAAAGAATAATCAAGAAACACGGATAAGGCTAAGTTAGAACGCGAGATGTGGAAAGGTGATCTGATCGAATTATTTGACATTTCCCGCCAAAATGTAATGGATATGACTGAAGTATCACAAGAAGAAAAAAACTTTCTCATGTCTCAAAGAGATGATCGCATGAGTTCATCAATGAGTGGTGTTGATAAGGTTTTTGCCGCTAAAGCTAAAACTAAAACTTTAAAAAAAGAAAAACAAGAGTTATACAAAAGCAAACATTTCCAATCTATAGTTGAGATTAATAAGACAGTAGCAGTTGAATTCTCATCTGCGTCATCATCCGAAGATGAAAAAGGACAGTGAGTTTTTGGCTCCAGTAACAAAAAAACAACGAGCGATTCCTAAATTAAAGACTGTAAAGGAAAAAATGTTCTTGAATTTAGACCAAAAACCTGCAAAGAGAAAAGAAACAAAAAGATTAGAAAGCAAAACCTTTGATTTTGAAGGGAAGGACATCAGTGACTTTGTTACTAAAAAAACAAAACTTTTCTTTGAAATGTTTGGAATTGCCGATATCACAGAATCCTGTATGGACCCTCTACGAAGTCATGTTGATGCTCTTGAGGTTGTTAATGATACTGCACTGAGAGGTATTGCATTAATAAAACAGTTCAATGAATCAGCAAAAGACGAATAACAAAAACAATTCTCATTGAGTATCGTCGAACATCACAGAAAAGCCGTCACTAAACGAACTAAAACGGCTATTGCATCGTACATAGTTGAATAATTGATTCAATATGTGATTTTTTTACTAAAGGACTATCTTATTGTTTATATCAATCATTATCTTAAGCTTGTGATTTATAATTTCAGCAATAAAATCAATTTAAGTTGAAAAATTGTATTTTGTAAATACTCATCCAAAAATTTCAAAGTGTGCAACCTCCAAATATTATCCACTCATCTCCTAGACGACTCAGGGCATAAGCAAAGTCAGCAAGAATTTTATATTTTATTTTTTATTTTTTACCATTAAAAATGAAACACCCTAATATATATATATATATATATTCCGAGAAATAATTAAATTTTAGAATTAGAAATTAAATAATTATGATTTCTATCAAACGTCATTTTGAATATTGAGCTTTGAATTTAAAGTTTTAACCAGAATTAACAAATTTTACAGCCGACGCAAATCTTAATTAATTATTCTAAGTGAAATTTTATTATTGTTATACATTTATACATATTTCTTATATTGTATTTGACCATAATTTCGATCCCATTATGAATACATGTAGACTTTTTGATATATTTATGCTTTTGTGATAAAAACTAAAAGTCGAAACATCGAATTTGCAGCTGTTTTTAAAAAAATTATAGAAGAAACTAATTTTCAATCAGAAGAGACTTATTAACATTGTATAAGTTAATTATTGAGAATCAAAATTACTCAGATTGTGTCATATTTCAAAAATTTAAAAAATAATTTACATATATAATAAGATAAAATTACGTATAACACTTAGTTTTTTCAATATGTTATAGATGTATATATTTGAAGAATTCTCTATATTAACTAAGAAAATGACTAATTTTGGTTATTATTCAAATATGAGAGTTACTTACTATTTTTAATCATAACCAACTCAATTATATATCGCTAATGACAAACATTTAATTTAACATTGATTAATTTAATCTAAATTTCTTTCATTCTGATGTATTTTCAACATTTGTATAATTGTTCCTGTGATTTATATCAATGAATAATTTGACTGACCTTAAGTTTATGATCCTTCCACATTCGAATCATTGAATCAGTTCCTCCTCCAATACGAGATTGGCATTCTTGGAGACATTACGCATACTTAAGAAGTGAAATATATAGTGGCCACTCTGGATATAACATGTGTACACCAAAATAAGATGAATACCTATGTACTCAAAGAGTGCAGTAGGGCATTCATTTGCAAATATACATTTCATCGGAGACCCCCCATTGGATTTATACATCCAAACCTCTTTCTACGTACGAGGTAATCGTGTGATAGGCCTGTACGGAGAAAGTGGACCGTACAAACCCAATTAGAGCCAATGAATTCCTACTGGTTCTTCCACCTCTGAAGATAATGATACGATTTCAAGCTATGGGGACAGAGTACATGGTGAATATCCTCAATTGTAGGCTGAAGCAATTGACCAATATCCAAAGAAAATCTTCGCAAACGTGGGAAATGCGATATGGGACTGACCTTTCCAGAATTCCAAGAAGAAAAAAATGTGAAATCTTCAACGAAGTAGAGAAGAATCTAAACAATAAATACGAAAAACAATACAATACTCAAAATACATCAAACTGAATATGTAATAATTTATAGTGAATACTATGGTGAAAAAATTTAGTTTATGGTATGCAAATTACAGTACAATAATACAACGTTGACACTCAGTGTCGATTCTAATTATGATATTTATCGATAGAAAAATTGTAATTAAATAGAGAATCAGAATTTACCCAGCTAAAAATAAAATCAAATAGCTTGAATATAGAATTCACAGATAGAGCTATAAAATCAACTTGAATATCACCCTCAAGTGATTGGTGAACGTTATCAGTACCTTCAAATCAAAATAACGGAATCATCAATCAACGTACATGTAGGTTTCATAGTCAACTCCACAAACAAGTTCAAACCAAGAAAACGTAAAACGTATTATGTAGCTTTAACATGTACAAGAAAATCATCCAAATCTATCAGATTGTATATGAAAAGTTGGCTATTTACTAAATTAAAAAACAAGACTAAAATATGAAGTAATCACTTGATATATTCCATATTATATTCACAGGGCCGGAAAAGATTTATAAGGCCCGGGGCTAAAATAATGACGGGGGCCCCTTAAGGAATTTGAAAACCCGGAAAAATTCACAAAATAATATCAATACGTTAGATTTGTGGTATCAACACATCAAATCAAATACAGAATGATTTCCAAATGATGAGGCCCTTTTGGACCTGGGGCCCGAGGCTATAGCCCCCAAGCCCCTAGCTTAATCCGGCCCTGTATATTCAGGTTGTCCAAACTTACATAGAAATGTCTACACAAAAAATGCATAGACAGATTTATATGAATACTGATAAAATGGAAAATATGATTTCGATTTTACAAACACAAATTTTGACAAAAATTATTAAAAATTAATTATGTATTCAATAAATATTCATTTTGTGTTCAAAATGATGTAAAAAGTCCAATTCAAATTAATCCTAAGTTACTTTAATGAATTTTTTAGGTATACTGATTTGACAACAATATATAACTAATTTATAAAAATATTTATTTTATTTTTGTTCGTTAGTTTGTTCTATATTTAGTCTCACTCTTTTTTTATCAAATGTAAAATAAAGTAACCTAAACTTTAGGTTTCCTGTGGATTTTTCGCAATAATTCCTTTGCACTGATTTCATTGATTTTTTAAATGATCTGTTTTACTGCTCAGCTTTCAAAATTTTCAGTTCCAACTGCAAAGGTACATCACATAGATTTTCCATTCTTTATTGATTAGCTTATTTTATTTTGTTTCAAAAATATAAAAAAGCTGTTTTTAAGGCAACCCCTTACTTATTGATTTCAATTGAAATTTGCACAAAAATATGTGAATAACAATCGGCAACGCCGTAATACAGTTGCATCCATAAATTATATTGGCAACGGAAGTGGAGAGAGTACTTAGCTATTGTGTGACAGCTCAAGCGTCACAGAATTCTAATGGCTCAAGCTCAAGTTTACACAAGCTAATTGGTCTTTCTCAAAATGAATAATTCTACTCTGTTAATGGTGAAAAACGAATTCTAAAGTCAATTTATTACGCGACTATAGAGAAAAGCCTTCAAGCAGAGAAATATTTGAGGGAGATTTCTTTCTGCTAATTAAGATTAAAACTGCACGTTATATGGATTACAATTTTTCATATTTACACATTGTTTAATTTCTAAAGTGAAATTAGATTAAAGTCAAATACTAGGGTATTCACGTAAATTCACAATGCGGTTCAAATATCATAATAATATAAAAGTTAAATTTAACATATTCTATCACATATGGAAATATTTTTGAAAGAATTGATGAATAATGATGGTATATGGGAAGCCAAGGTACAATAATATTATTGTAGATTGAATAATTTAAATTACATACAATTTCAACAATCAACAATTTGTTGACATATTACACAATAATTTCACAGGAAATACGTCATTATGTGTTGCCAGGAGGTATTATTATTGTTTACAAGAATAAATGTTTTTCTACGTCTAGAAATAATTTTCATATTCACGTGGCTCTAGATTTAATATATATCCTTCAACCTGTAATTTATAGTTCGAAATTCAACCGAAGCAAATAAACGACTCTTAATCTTATGTGAGTTTTTTATTTTCTGTTGAGATTAATTATTACTGAAATGCAAAGTGTACTAATTTAAAAAATGAGGTGGTGAAGTGGAGTTACTATAAAATAAATAAGAAAAGCCATTATGGCGAGCTGTAATTTCTAACCGACGCGACGATTAGCGCGCAATATCTTCTTAGGCCATGATAAATTTGTGGGCATTTCCATATCAACACGATCAAAATACTGAACAATTATTTATTATTGCTGTCAACTTCACGAATGGTTTTATTGTGGTTTTTCAGGAAAATAGTTCAGATTTGTGTCTAGATTAATCATAATGGAATCGGAAGACACCGACAACAACAAATGTTTTTAATAATTTTCTAATTCTAGTGCCGCTGGAACCTGAATACACCAAAGCTGTCGAAGTTCTATACCATAGGTGTGGCCTCCACGAGGTTCTTGTGCGGCCCTTTGTCACCTAATACAAAATGGTAGAGTTAGTTTCAAACAACTATTGTACACCAACGCCATGAGATTTGCGCGAAAAATCCCACCAAAGACAGTCATATTGTAACATGACGTCAGAATACTAGTCTGAAACTAGTATGAAACTGAATGAACTAAACGAAAAAAAAGCTGGTTTATTTGTGTGTTTTTTCTTATTTTTTTCTCTTTACTTTTTTTTATTTAGAAGGAATATTGGGAATAAAAAAATTGTAGAATTTTCAGGTAAGTGAAAAATTATTTAATCGGAGATTTCAAAATTTCAGAAACCAATTATGCTTTTTTCAGAGTATTGCAGAAATGTTGGTTTTATATCCAAATAAATAATTTTTCACTTTACTGAAAATTCCACAATGTTTATGTAATTTACATATTTAAAAGAAACGAATAATGTTCTGTGTAATATTTATTTGGAAATAAATTAAAATTACAAAATAATATTTACAAAATTTGTCATTCAGGGTAGCCACATGCTAGCAGACGATATGTTTACATCGATATTAATTGGTTGCGTCATCGATTACACAGAACAATTCATTAGTCAGCTGATTGTCTTTGCAAAAAAATTTAAATTAGCGCTAGCAGCGCCAACTACTTTGTCTAAGAAGTGAACAAAACTCGGTTTCAAATCTACCATTTGAGTGTCACACCTCGCTTTAGCTTCTCTGACTCGCTTCTCTCAACGTTTCCCTGTTGCGATCATCAGCAAACTGTAGTTAACAGTGCGTTAACAGTTACACGGTTTTATTGTATTTCTAGACAGTATACACTTTTTTAAACATACTATTTGATATTTGTTTTCTTATCCATCATGACAGAGAAGAAAATTAGGTGATGAAAACAGAACATTTAATGTAGAATGGGAGATTTTTTCTTCACTGCTCAGAAAGATAAAATGATGTGTTTGTCTTGCAATACAGTTTAAAGTACTTTAAAAAAAGCGAATTCAAATAAACACTACTTGACTCATGAAGAACATAAATATTTCGCTTTAGAAGGTGAATCACGAAAAGCTGCACTTCAAAAGTTGAAAAATGAGAAGCATCATCAGCAGGCATCTTTTAGTGCCTTTGTAAATCGAAATTCCGCTGCAGTTGCTGTTACGTATAAAATAGCACGTATACTTGGAAAAAGGGGCAAACCATTTAGTGACATTGAAATAATTAAAGAATGTATTGTTGAAGCAGTGAGTATGTTAGATGTCGACAAATACAAACAATTACCTCTTTCAAGAAGAACTACAACAGATCGACAGCACGAATTAGCGCAAAATGTAACAGAGCAACTTCATACAATTATACAAAATGAAGATGTTTATTTCTCAATTGCTACAGATGAAAGCACTGATAAAACAGATTCGACAGAAGTTGTATATTTTATTCTTGCTATAACTAAAGATTTTCAATGTTACGAAGAACTACTTGCGTTGGGTACACTAACTGGAAGAATTCGCGGAGCCAATATTTTCAAAAACTTCAAACAAGTATGTAATAAATTCCAATTGTTTGTCAGTAATTTAGTCAGTGTCTGCACCGATGGCGCACCTTCCATGAGAGGCTAAAAAGAAGGATTCGTTGCTTTGTTAAAAAAGGAAAACTTAAACTTGAAAAAATTGATACCATTCTACTGCATTTTGCATCAGCAAAATCTTTGCGCAAAATCTACCATTTTGCAAGACACTCTGGATAGAACCATTGCCATTGTCATGCTCTCTTTAGATGAGGAAACGTATAGTGTTGAAGCACCATACTACTACAAGGTTCGCTGGCTATCAACAGGTCAAGTTTTGATAAAAGTTTTGTCTTTACGACGACAAATTTAAAAATTTTATCAAGAACAAGGAAAACAATGTGATCTATCAGATGAAGTATTTCTCAGAAACCTTACATTTTTGTATGATATGATGAGAAAATAAAACAATTTAAATATTTGCTTGCAAGGTGAAATGAGGTATATTTATGAAATGTGGCAAAATATCCAAGCGTTTAGAAAAAAATTATCATTTTTCAAAACATTGCCTTGTCGATCGGATATATCTGCACAACACTTCCCGGAGCAGAACTGTGAAAATAAAATATTCTATGAATATGTAGGTGTCTTGGATTTTCTGATTTTGACGAGAACACTCCTGCTATGAAACTGGCATTTGAACCACATTTAATAGATTTATCCGAGGCTCCTTCAGAACTACAAATGGAGTTAATTGATTTAGAGGAAGATAGTATCATCAAATCCCTTTTTAACGCTAAAAAGGATCCCCATAGAAATCTGGAAAATGCTGTTGAATATCCATGCCTTCGAGAACATGCTCGCCGTTCACTTTCCTGCTTCGGAAGTACCTAATGTTGCGAGACAACATTTTCTCTCATGTCAAAAATAAAAACAAATTTAAGAAAGTAAATTACAGATGCACATTTAGAGGATCAACTAAAGCTGTATGTCACGAAACTTGATCCAAATATACAATTACTGTCATACAAAAAACAAAGCCAAATAAATCACTAACTTAGTGAATGAAAGAATATTTTTTAATGTACTTTTCTATAATATTTCGTCATTATTTTATTTGTATATTATATTTAAAATTTTGTAGTATTATATTTTATATATAATGCAATAAATTATTACATCTATAGAAAAACTATAATAATTTCACAAAAGTCACTTTCTTAGGTCAATCAGCTTATGCGGCCTCCCTTATTGCTGCCTAATTTAAATGTGGCCTTTAATGGTAAAAAGGTTCCCACCTTTGCTCTATACGTTTCCTCATACCGTCATCTTCGATCTCAACTAATATTCCAATTATCAAAAATATCTTGAAGAGATATCAATGTTCGGAAACTAACCAGAATCATGTTCATTGTAGTCATATGATAGAACCGTTTCTATCTTAGTAGGTGGTAGGTGGTTAAAAGCGATCAGCTGAAGGATTGTTCAATTTCTCTACGGCTTATTAAAATTGATAGCTTACTGAGGTTTGCGGATGTTTTTACTTCTCGACATTTCGGCATAAAAATAGCTTATTAGTATTGGATTTTAGTGGAAAATCCACGTAAGAGGGTAAATCATTGATAACGTTCGAAATAATAATCTCTCTCCTGCTGGTAGAACTTTTCAGTAAGGAAACAGGAAAAAGTCTATGGGTGGTGATCACCGAAGTGTGTTGCGTTAGTTTTCAAATGCTGTCGCTTTTATGCAATTTCTCCCTTGACCTTATCAACCAATGTGTAATACTCTTATATTATTTTTAAACTTTTTTGAGGATCCTCGATGAACACAGTCGTTGAAAACGTCTTTGCCGAAGCAGGTTTGCTTTTTGTAATCAGTTATTTCGACTGTTTCTCACGTTAAATCCAGGTTTTATCAAAAGTTATGAATCGACGCAAAAATATACAGCGTCAATAAGACTCTGGGAATGTTTTTTCAAATACGCTTTTGGTCCTAAGTGAGAAAGCGCTTTTCAGACTCCCGACTTAACCTGTAGCCTAGATGCACTTTGTATTTTAGGAAAAATTCTCTTTCTTTTGCGCTATTTCGGCATTGTTGAAAGTAGCGGCCTTTCGACTTTTCGAAGGAATCGATGTGTTTGTTACGGTAGTTCTCACAATTATTACATCACACACTAAGTCGTGTGACACACAGATGGGCTGCCATTGTCCAAGCCGTTTATGAAATACTTTCAAAAGACTATTTGTAAAATTTCATAACATTTCGATTAGTCAGAAAAAAGTGACAGACATTTAGTATATGTATAATTGACAGAAAACTGTGAGAAACAGATTTTATTCACCACCTTCTAGCTGCGAAATCACCAAAGGATGTGGGCTAAGGAAACTGAAAACTCTGTATATGTATAATTGATAGAAAACTGTGAGAAACAGATTTTATTCACCACCTTCTAGCGGCGAAATCACCGAAGGATGTGGGCCAAGGAAACTAAAAACTCTGTATATGTATAATCGATAGAAAACTGTGAGAAACAGATTTTATTCACCACCTTCTAGCGGCGAAATCACCGAAGGATGTGGGCTAAGTAAACTGAAAACTCTGTATATGTATAATTGATAGAAAACTGTGAGAAACAGATTTTATTCACCACCTTCTAGCGGCGAAATCACCGAAGGATGTGGGCTAAGGAAACTAAAAACTCTGTATATGTATAATTGATAGAAAACTGTGAGAAACAGATTTTATTCACCACCTTCTAGCTGCGAAATCACCGAAGGATGTGGGCTAAGGTAACTAAAAACTCTGTATATGTATAATTGATAGAAAACTGTGAGAAACAGATTTTATTCACCACCTTCTAGCTGCGAAATCACCGAAGGATGTGGGCTAAGGTAACTAAAAACTCTGTATATGTATAATTGATAGAAAACTGTGAGAAACAGATTTTATTCACCACCTTCTAGCGGCGAAATCACCGAAGGATGTGGGCTAAGGAAACTAAAAACTCTGTATATGTATAATTGACAGAAAACTGTGAGAAACAGATTTTATTCACCACCTTCTAGCTGCGAAATCACCGAAGGATGTGGGCTAAGGAAACTAAAAACTCTGTATATGTATAATTGACAGAAAACTGTGAGAAACAGATTTTATTCACCACCTTCTAGCTGCGAAATCACCGAAGGATGTGGGCTAAGGAAACTAAAAACTCTGTATATGTATAATTGATAGAAAACTGTGAGAAACAGATTTTATTCACCACCTTCTAGCTGCGAAATCACCGAAGGATGTGGGCTAAGTAAACTGAAAACTCTGTATATGTATAATTGATAGAAAACTGTGAGAAACAGATTTTATTCACCACCTTCTAGCGGCGAAATCACCGAAGGATGTGGGCTAAGGAAACTAAAAACTCTGTATATGTATAATTGATAGAAAACTGTGAGAAACAGATTTTATTCACCACCTTCTAGCTGCGAAATCACCGAAGGATGTGGGCTAAGGTAACTAAAAACTCTGTATATGTATAATTGATAGAAAACTGTGAGAAACAGATTTTATTCACCACCTTCTAGCTGCGAAATCACCGAAGGATGTGGGCTAAGGTAACTAAAAACTCTGTATATGTATAATTGATAGAAAACTGTGAGAAACAGATTTTATTCACCACCTTCTAGCGGCGAAATCACCGAAGGATGTGGGCTAAGGAAACTAAAAACTCTGTATATGTATAATTGACAGAAAACTGTGAGAAACAGATTTTATTCACCACCTTCTAGCTGCGAAATCACCGAAGGATGTGGGCTAAGGAAACTAAAAACTCTGTATATGTATAATTGACAGAAAACTGTGAGAAACAGATTTTATTCACCACCTTCTAGCTGCGAAATCACCGAAGGATGTGGGCTAAGGAAACTAAAAACTCTGTATATGTATAATTGATAGAAAACTGTGAGAAACAGATTTTATTCACCAACTTCTAGCTGCGAAATCACCGAAGGATGTGGGCTAAGGAAACCAAAAACTCTGTATATGTATAATTGATAGAAAACTGTGAGAAACAGATTTTATTCACCACCTTCTAGCTGCGAAATCACCGAAGGATGTGGGCTAAGGAAACCAAAAACTCTGTATATGTATAATTGATAGAAAACTGTGAGAAACAGATTTTATTCACCACCTTCTAGCGGCGAAATCACCGAAGGATGTGGGCTAAGGAAACTGAAAACTCTGTATATGTATAATTGATAGAAAACTGTGAGAAACAGATTTTATTCACCACCTTCTAGCGGCGAAATCACCGAAGGATGTGGGTTAAGGAAACTAAAAACTCTGTATATGTATAATTGATAGAAAACTGTGAGAAACAGATATTGAAGCCAAAAAGAAAACAAAAAATTTGTTGTATATTTGAAGGTGGAGATCTTGCTATATCGACTCTTACTTCAAATATGGAGTTTCCAATTAATTTTATGATTAGAAATTAAAAAGCGTAGTAAAATCGCAGGATTGATTTTTTTGAATCTTTCCTACGACTTTAATGTTAATATCTTTAATATCCGAAGTCGACCAATAGACGTGTTTAATGCGTTAATAGTGTGGCTTATAAATTTACGGAGATATCAAGTTTAAAGTACTGCTAAACTGTATTAACTGTTGAGATAATATTAGTACATCATTTATTTTAATGCAATCAACATCAAACTCCAGCACACTCTATTCACTGTCAAATAAAATCGACCATAAAATATCATTGGCATTGTATGATTGCATTTGAGTATATTGTTTTGAACGCACGACAGATACAATACAGATTTCGAAACAAAAAATTCAGTAGTACATTCCTAAAAAAAAAAAAAATTTCAGTTAATGTTTTCGTTCGGTTATATGAAATATCAAACAACATCCCCACTCTGAAACACTTTTGTTGACGATATTAATATTCATCGATCAATACCATAGTCGGTATACTGACTACAATATAAATTCGTATAATTTTTCGAACCATTTGAATAAAATTTCCACCAAACATCCACTTTCGTGGAATAAAGTAATAATAATTAGAATATTTATCAAACGTAGCAGCTAGGTAATTAATTTGAAAAACTCAACAAATTAGTGTAATTGTCTATTTTACAATTTGTACGTCAACCATAGCACAGTTAACTGATTTTGAATAAATTGTCCATTGAACTAACAGAAGAACTACAACAATATTCAAAAGTTTGATTTAATTCATGTATTAAAGAGTTCCCACAATGTCGCCTAAGAACTTGACGTCCTCGGAGAACTACTACAAGATACAGATTTTCGACAGATCGATCAACTGAAAATGATCGAAAGACATATTCACTCATCCCCGAATAAGGTCTGTCGTCTGGTTTTATGTCTTTCTCATATTATTTCACACCAGGCTGTCTACGATAATTAGGATGAAGCAACGAAATAATATATAGAACACAAGAATGCGATCAAATTGTAGTAAGTAACGTGCCCACGTTAGTCGAAGTAGTTAGGGAGACGAATAGGAGATTTTTCGGGAAAACTCAAGCTCAAAACTCAGATTAGTAAAAAAAAATCGATAGTCTGAAATACTCGAGCGCATCAGATTAAGATATTTGGGGTTGATTTTAGTGTTTTAAGACTAAATTTAACTTATTTGACGCCTCCGAGTTATAGGGTCTTGTAAAAAAAAAGTTAATCCTGCATTCTCGAGCGTGATTTTTTTTTATTTTGAAGAATATTATCTAAAAGTTACTAAAAATATAAAATCTACCGGTTTCCGCATAAATAAAAAAAAGTTAATTTCATTTTACACAAAAAAGGTCTCTTTACATTTTTGTCCAAAGTTAAAACTTTTGGACTTGAAGCATCATGAAAACTCAAACTCACGGTTTTTTGAGTATATCTCGAAAACGGAGGGTGTTGAATTTTTTTTCTTAAAGCTTCTCGACAATTTTCGGAAAAAAGTATTATTAAGATGTACAGTTTCATTTATTTATATTATTCAATAGCCTGTTGATCCTCAAATTGTTTTTTGGACGTACCGTAAGCAAAACGAAGTAAAGAATTAAAACAAAAAAGGGGAATGTGCATAAATATCTAATACACACTGAGCGCTTCACAGAAATATGCCGTCCAGTATTTTTCCTTTATTTGATGGTGGTTAGGCTAGAGAGATAGAGAGTAAAGGTAAAGGTCATACATAACAATACAATTTGTATTACATTTACGTAATAATACAATATTTTTGTCAGATTAAGAACCTCCCCTATGAAAATCTGACGCGCTCGAGTATTTCAAAAGAACTTTTTTTTTGCATTTTCAAAAATTTGTCGTAACTTTGTCGTCATGCCGAAATCGTCAGTTTTTTGGGACCTACTTAACACCCCTTCAGAAAATCTGATGCCCACATGCCCACCCCCACCACGCAAACCGGCAGATTGGTGTACAGTTGTTATCAGAGGCATTTGGGGCATACGTGGTATGAATATCTGACGCGCTCCGGAATGCCCAATTAACCGTTTTCTTTTTAACATTTGTGAAAAACCCACCGCTGGGTTTTCACCATACGAGCTTTCCTTTACGAAATTACTTTATCTTTCGATTTTGATAGGTCTGGACGGCGCTCGAAAATGTCCCCATTTAGCGACCTCGCCTCCCCAACTGAAGAGGATTCACACCAATGCGTCCAGAACATTTGAATTCCATCTACCAATACAGGAATCAGCTCCACACATCTAATTTTATCTGGTTGCCTCATTTTTGATGTACAAACTAAAACTTTATTAGTGGCTACACAATTATACCAAAATTTATGAAAATAAACTTGGTCTTCTTTAGGATCTGCTCTTATTAAATTAGGGTTAGTAAATATATGACCAATTGCCACTTGTCTATCGGCTATATAACAAAGAATCAGTCCTTTTGGTGTATCAAAATCCATTAAACGGTCTTTTTCATCTATATCAAATTTAACATTTGGTGCTTTATCTGAGCTAATATACTTTATATGATAATATAGAGAAGTATCACTTTGTCTAGATGTATTAATTACTTTTTGACCATCTTTAGTCATATTATTAGTATGAAGTTGTATGTTCGAATAAATGTAGATTTTAAAAAACGTGTAGTATCACCTTTAAATGGATGAAAATTTAGTTTACGTTTATTTATATTAACTAATATTGTGAAAGACAACTTTTGTGTCAAACCTTCTGTATCAGTACAAATTTCTTCTTCATTTAGACCTCCCAGTAGATTAAATATCTCATTATATAAAAGAGTTTGTTGTTAAATGTTGGTACTGTTGGTATAACTTGAAATTGAATCTAACTTCCAGCAAATGTTTTGATTTCATTGAAAGCAGTAAACTTGGAATTTTTGTTTTTAACTGGGTTATCATCGTTACTCATATAGAGAAAAGTTCTTTTATAAAATACTGTTTTTACATTCATTAAGAATGTCCAATCACTGAACTGTAGATTCTAGACCTCAAAATATGATGATTCTGCTCAACATGCCTTATGCAAATATTGCTAGTTTCCGAGATACGGGGGATCAAAGTTCAAATTTAAATTTGGATTTTCGCAATAATTTTTTATGTTTTCATAATTTCTCTTTGAAGATTGGCAATTTTACGTTTTTTTGGCATGAGGAATCATAATTTGCACTCTAATTTAACATTGCTAATAGATGGCGCTAGTTACACTTGTTTGTGTTAATTACATCAAAGTAAACTTACAACTTACAACTAAAATAATAAAAAAATATTAAAAAGCGTCAAGTTCTACGAGTTATTTGCGGAGATATTTACGAAAGCGGATCATAAAGTCTATTGAAGTAAATGATGGGCATTTTGAGCATTTGCTTTGAAGTTTTTTATTTTTGTTTACAAATTTGTTATTGTTACATATTTAAGGAATAATAAAATTTTTTTATGAAAAAATTAAAATTTATTGAACCTTTTAGAAGCAAATAACTCGATAACCGATTTAGTTATACGAACACCTCGAAAACTAGCAGAATCATCATATTTTGAGGTATAGAATCTACAGTTCAGAGATTGGACATTCTTAATGAATCACCCTGTATATTCGACATTTTTTATGGAGCGCGGTACATATGTGCAACATCTTACGATTCCAAATCAATCTTTCTCCTAATCGAACTACGCGTTGCTGATCACATTGCCAATTTATTGCAGAACTCGACGAAAAGGGTACAACACGTTTTTCAGAAGAAGCAAACACTCACATTTTTCTATTTCCTGCTTTATCGCCCATTGAATCTGTTTGTTGGGCGACTGAGAAATTCGTAGCATCCTCTAGAAGAACAGGAGACAACTAAGAGATTTGTATTTTGAACATGTTGTTATGAACAAAGATGTCTTTGTCAAACAAACATATGATGATTCTGATACAGACGGGTCTGATTGTCGTGATGATTGGTTAAAAAGCTTGAAATTTAATCTTTTTCTGTTTTTTTTTTATAAGAATAGCTACCTAAAATATTCTCTTTTGAGTACAAATAAGTTTACGATTGTTACGCCATTGTGTACGAAGGTAATTTTTTTCTACGTTTTCGTAATTAATATTTACTTATATCAACTTGTATTATAATAATAATAAAATTGTAATTAGATGCTGTTAGATAAATATTTTATATTTAGAACCCAAGTATTACATTTTGAAAAAAATCAGCTTATTCTACTTATGCATAATGTCATCCAATTATCCAATTGCCTAACAATACTTTCTCGCTTATGATATATTTTTCAGTTTTTGAGAATATTTTAATACTTGTAATTATATTCTCAGTCCATGCTTCCAAATCGAAGCCGTATATAAAGTTCTGGTAGTGTAAATGAAAGAACTATATGTCGACCTTTCTGTTTGGCATTGGTATGGGTTTGTCGTTGACAACATTTTTCTGAAAATGGAAAAAAAAATTAGTATCGAGCTGTCATTAAAGGCAATCCGTCTATGCAAGAGAAAAAGCAGTTAAACAATGTGTCCGGAGACTTCGTACCACAGACTCGATAAGGACCTTAACAGGTAATACCGCAACCTGGTAAAGTGTAGGTCAGGATAATCTGATAAGGACTTGATGAGGATGTAACCCAGATAACTAATAAGGTCCTCATAAGATTTAGCTTATTTTGGTTCTCATCAGGATTATCCTTATTAGGATAGCCTCATAAGATCCATATCAGGATTACTTTATAACGTTCTGATCATAATAACTGTTCTAATCACTATTACCTAACATAGTCCTTCTGGAAAATTTATTTCTAAGAATAATTTATTTATCATAAAAACTCACATGCACCACAAATATTGTTTAAAAAATTCATATTATAAGACACATAAAATGGAAGCAACAAACATAACTTTAGATAAATAAGAAAAACAATTCGTAAATAATATATTTTTTTCCAAAATTTCAAATTATAAATAATAAATAATAATCATAATAATAAAATAAATTCGTTGATCCATCACTAGTTTTGACAAACCCTTTATTGATCACTATACTTGAATTATTTTTTTTTGTTTATTTCCATGTTTAATTTGGTACAATATCAGTAATTTGTACTATAATATACAAAGCGGACAAATTTTTTTTTACTTAAATTGATCAGTCCTTTAAGAAGAACTAAAACAACTGCTGATTTTCTCTCTCTGTTGTCGCGAGCAGTTGTTAAATATATGAGTTTGAGTAAGTCACGCTATACTCATTTTGTATTTCCAAAGCTCGGTCACCATCACATATAAAAAATTATTATTTATCACTACACTACACTACACTACAATGTTTTTTTTTCCTTTATTTCAATATTTTTTTATTTTACTTTTCACATTTCCGATACATTTGCATCACAAGAGTGAGTGTATAATGTATTAAAAACTTACTTATCGTTATAAGGTTTTCCACATTTTTCTGTATAAAATGTACTTCATAGTTTCATAGACAGAAGTTGCGAACACAATAAATTCCTTATAAAGTACTTTCACTATGATATAAATGAGAAAATTATGAGCAGTGACAACATTCGATAGTAGTAATGTCATACAACTGGATATAAACCAATGTTCGTTAGATCCAAATGCTTCCAATATAAGCACTGATGGAACTGAAGCGATATATTATATAATATCATGTTAACTAACTGCAGAAATTCCTATCCTTTAGTTTGGTATCTACTCCAACATCAAAATGAATAAGCAATTTCTATGAATAAAATGAGAGTACTA
Source organism: Diorhabda elongata (assembly GCA_026230145.1). Taxonomy (NCBI): domain Eukaryota; kingdom Metazoa; phylum Arthropoda; class Insecta; order Coleoptera; family Chrysomelidae; genus Diorhabda; species Diorhabda elongata. The sequence continues at coordinate 42,915,345 of CM047926.1, forward strand.
CTGTATCGTATAATGTTCCAATTATTTAGTGTAAAATGAGTGATTTGATAATAGAAATATTGAAGAATATTGATTTATCCAAATTTCTCAGAAAAATATTATTTTTCCAGTAAGATAAACCTGTGAGATTCCTTGTCTGGACGTGATCAAGAAGACCTCATGGAAGATAATTTATTTTCAATAGGATCAACCTAATGTGATTCTAGTGTGGATCTTCTTGTTCTTCTTAATAAGGTTATCCTGAGAGGCTCCTAATTTGGACTTGATCAGGAAAACTTGATGGAAAATTAATTTATTTCAAATAAGGTTAACTTGATGCGCTCCTATCGTGGACCTCGTCAGGTTTGTCCTGATACAGTTAACTTTGTTTTAACCTGATAAGGTCATTATGGTGTGTCAGGGAAATGAGGAAAAAATTCTAGTCGAGCAGCTGGATAACCAAGATGTTATCAAAACATTTAACCGAATGGGACCACCGTAGGATTAAGTTTAGAGATATGGAAGAAGTTATCGACACAAATTCATAACTATAGATGAAATTTGGATTCACCACTACATTTATGGAACGAACAGTTCAAAAAAGGCAAAGATGGTTTCATGGGCCGAAAAAGTCAATTTTTTACGATAGTGATGGGATCTTTTCACCAAAAAAGTTGAAACAATAATGGGAGAGTATTACATAACATTGCTTGATAAGAAAAAGGAAGAAATTGAAAAAAGTAACCGCATTTGAGGAAACATAAAGTGCGTTTTCATCAGAACAACGCATCTTCTCATACTTCAATCATAGCCATGGCTAAAATTTACGAGATTCACTTCGAATTGGTTGATAAACCACATAATAATACAATTAAGCAACGATTCGATCAAAAATATTCAGCCAATTATGCCTAAATCCTATACGCAACGAAAAGTTGATTACCTGGGAGTAGTAGAATTTTCAAAGAGTAACAATTTCCTCAAAACCTTGAACTTAGAATTGTGGTTTCTGTTCACTGAACATTTGAAAGTCATTTATCATTTTGTAGGTGTATATGTCATATTAAGTTTCGAGAAAAATGTATAACTTTATTTTTTCTACCTTAAAAGCCTAAATACTTTATTCACGAATAAATTAGATTTTTCCAGTTTTTTTTGTATTATTAAGACAAAAAATGCGTTTTGTGAAAATGACGCATTATTTTTACTCTTTTTGAAAATGATGTGCACTTTCATCTAGTCTTTTTATCTTTTCATATAAGAAAAATAGTGAACCACAACAATGATTAGTGCATGATCATCACGTGAGCATCTTGGGCGAAGCAGGACGTGGCATCGTTATTGGTCCACATCGGTGGCACCATAATACGTCACAAATAAAGAGCTGCGGGGGAGAGGCCTGTACCGCATTGTTGCAAAAGCCGCTAGATCAGGTGTAGTAGTACAGGAACCGCATTAGGCATCGTATTATCGCACTGCAATGAGATTGTTTATTTATGTTTGTTGCGGTTCACTGACACGGATACAGCTGATGAATTTGTTGACATTAACTATACTCCGCCTAAGAAATGAGCTAAGAAGCTTCATTTTAACGCTAGCAACCCTCTTCACAGCGGCGCATAATCATCAATAATTTTATAATTATTATGGTATAAGATAAGAACTAATATATAAAGAAGCCTGTGAAACTAATATTTTGTTCATTCAACTGATATTCGTCTAGTACGTCAGTCACATTGGTGTAACCATTTTATAACTTTAAATTCTTAGTTCATTTAATTTGATATTCGTTTAGTACGTTAGTCAGATTAGTGTAACTATTTATTACTATAAATTATTAAATTCTCAGTTTGCTAAATAAATTGTTTTTAAAAAAGCAAGTTGGTGAATTGATTCATTTAATTCTAGCCAGAAACAAATGATTGGAAATATTTCTAAAAATGAAATGCAAGAAAATGATGACAAGACTGTTGACGACGTTATTTCCTAAACGGCAAATATTTCGAGAGTATCGTCTTCAAGTGTCCACCGAATCGTTCGTGAGTACAGAACTAATTATTCAGAAAAAAAAATTAACAATTCAATTGATGCTAACGACAGGGCCGTCATCAGAAGAGTTGTGCTCATTTTTTTTTTTTTCAAAATGTAGTTTCTGATAATAGTTACCGAAGATAAGAACTTGCTGGATCTTTGAAAATCAACATTTTATAATTTATCAAAAGAAATGGAATTTCAATTAGAAAAATTTACTACCAGTATGAAACAAGGGTAAACGCTGAGCATACTAAAGATAAGGTGGACTCTTCTATACAATCCTTGAGGCAAGCATTATTGAAGAGATTTCCCACCGAATTAAGAAACCCATCAGGTAGGTAATATTTAAAAAAATTAGTTTACAAGCTTTTCTTTAGTGTCATGTCATCTGTGTGTTTGCTTAGTGTCTGTGTATGTGTGTGTGTGTAATAAAATCTAAGTTCATTTTGATTGACATCTACTTATGGCAAAAATCCTCTCTTCTTATTTGATCAAAGGCTATCTCCGAAACTATAAAACATAAATGAATTCTCTTATCTTTATTTATAATTTCTCACTTAATTGTTCTAAATTTCAAGTTATTTGAGCTTCTTCCATTTTTCAAGCCATATTGTGAGTTCTATAAAATTTCATTCAAATAAAAGCTTGTTTCTAAAGAGATTTTTTTCCTATTATTTATTATTGGATTGACTTAGATAATTTCCATATTAATTACAATACAAGAGAGCTCAATTAATAACACATTTTATATTTGGTTTTATACGTACCTGGTTTTATAGGGAAAGGACAGAGACTATTTGTCACACCGCTAGTGAAGATGGATTTCTGCTTGATGTTTTGTGGGTATTTGAATCGAAAAAAACCGGAGACTATCTCGAGAAAATGGACGAAATTGGATTTTTAAAACTCTACTGAAGCTTGAAGAAAAATGTATTGTCGTATTAAACAATCCTCCGTATCCCAAAAGGAAGAAATTTCAATTAGACAACAAGGAAAACAGGTATTAGAGAATGAATTACTTCCAAAAATATCGATTTGATGAAACGATGTTTAAAGCAGAGCTTTTAGAAATTGTCAAAGAGCATAAAAATAATTATTGATGAAATGGCCAAAAAAACAAAATAAAACCATTACCGCCCTACCATTGTGAACTCAATCCCATTGTGTTGATCTGGGCAGATGTGAAACAATATGTTGCAGTAGAAAATGAACAATTAAAACTTTTCAGAGAAGTGTAAAAAGTGTATTTAACATGTCCAGGAAAAAGGTTGAAACCAAAATGTGGAATAAAGACATTGTCATCAATTTGCAAGTTGAGTCCTTTATTATAAATATTGACGATAGTGGAAGCTCAATTTCATCTGATGGGGAATCAGAAAATGTGTTCATTGGGGTAAACAATGAAGATTTTATTTCAATACACATATTTTTAAATTTTTAAATGAATGTGTTCCATATTTTTGTCGTTCACTTCGTATCTATTCCGAACTTCACGCTTACATTGTATATTTTTAATACTATTAATCTGCTGTTTTTAGCAAATTGTTTCTTAAATGCTGTCTTGTTATATGCTCGGCTTTGGCGTTTGCAGCTCTGATTACGTACAATATGCGTGAAAATTTCTTCGATAAAAAGAATATATCTACTTCACCGTTACATATTTGATAAAGTATGACTATAGCACTATCAAAGTAATGTTTTCATTAGAAGTTATTAAATATGTCCAAGAGTAAATGGCATAAGTCAAGATAAAGGCACTCATAATATCAGAAGAACATTGAAGTTATCAAACATTTTACTCCGAGTACTGAACACAATGTTTACACAACACTACACCACCACTACTCACAATTACACTGTCTAACGCGCGTTTCTATAACCAAGTTATCGTCCTCAGACTCTGAAGATAAACTTCACTGTTCAATATGAATGTCATCAACGCAACTGTTCCAGAAATTCCAGCTGGAAGTGATAATCGATTTTTCGAGTCGTATTCATTGTAATTATAAAATAATTGAACAAAATCTCATTGCTTCGTTCATTTTCAAATTTCTATAGGCTGCAACTATGATTTTATCGTGAATTACACATATCATCAACGTTGATTATAATGTGGCGTTCATGTCACTTACACTTTTCCTTACTCTCCAACTTCAAACTTCAAAATTAATATCGACAGGCTAATGTTGTATCTATATGTGTGAATCCAAAAAATTTCACTAGATTAGATTCTTTTTTGCTAGACACATCGTGTACAAAGCTCAATCTTACAACAGCGTCAAGATTTCGAAAGTCTTAACTTGCTCTAACTGTAATCCTCTTTTTTTTTCAGCTATCCATATTATACACGTTTTCTCCGTTTATTTTACATGCATTCGATGTGGAACGTTTCTTACCCCTCTAGCAATAAGCTTTAGATAGTGGAGCTTTTAATTGAAATCCATTCATAATGCTTGTAATTTTTTTTTAGTGAATGAACGGTGCAAATACAGATTAAGCTAAAACAATTTTAGATTTAAATAACCAAACATAACTTGTACATACATGTGGTATTCTATGACAACTAATTAAATGTGTGAAGCTAAATTATCATCGGGAAATATTTGTTTTCAATTGAATGTCCATTATAATTATGTTGTTTCCACAATTTCCAGCACCATCGTAAAACCGAAAGCTGTTTTAGAATTCTGAATTCAACATGAATAATAATAGAATACAAGGATACTTGGCTTAACAATAGTTTTATCGATTACCACAAATGTATTGAGTATCGGTTGCCATGGATGATGAACTATTACATCGATTACAGTCAATATGTTTTGAACGAATTCACATTCACCCTAGAAAATAAAAATGTATAACAGTTTCAATACAAGAAGTTATGTATTAAAGATTCTTTCGAAGTAATAAGCATAAGATGTCATCGATTTGTAATTAATTAGGCCAAATGTATCCTTATCAGAAAACATAATTTAATTAATAAAACCTATACTACATGAGTCATGCATAATGTTACAAAATTACTTACAGTTAACAAGATCATCATTGTTGAGTTTTTTATGCAACTTAATTTTATGCATTGGTCTTTCATAATACATATCACGGAAGGTTGAGATATAACCTGTATATTTGCCGTCATGTACATTGTACAATAAGGATTATTTTTCATTAACCTTCCATTAGGCGCGCGGGTATTTCTAACGTATTTGGTCGCGTTGTATCTAGCAGATACATATATCAAATAAATTATTTCAAATTATTTTTAATATATTAATACAGCAAATTTTATATGAATACTTCTTTTCTCCGCTTTTAATTTAACACTTTTTCAAGTAAAAAAAAAATAATTATTTTATATGGAAAATGTGTAAAATTTTAATTATGGTATCGACAGAACTAGGTTTAAAGTTACATTATTTACTCACAATATTTTACAAACTTATAAAATTGATCGGAGTAATCAACCTCTTCAATTTCTTTATTATAACATTTATCACAAATCATGTTTGTATGAAGTTTTATACATAAATGAATTCTACATTTTTTACAACAATATGCAGACAATGACGTTTTCTTATTTTCTACATAGGATGGTTCGCATCGCTTTCTTTTACTTGGTCCAGGTGTTGCCTCTTGAACTTCTTGTTGTGCTTACAAGGTTTTGTAATTTTTGAGCAAATCTTTGGTTTGTCGTGGAAGACTTTTTATTTCGGCCCCCACTTTTAGTTGTTCGTCTAGCAAGGCTAGTCCTAATTTTTTCAAATATTCTCTTCTTGTGACAAACGTATTTTTGTTTCCAAGAAATATCACCCGGCGAGTTGATTCCAGCTATGTTCAGTAAATGGTAAAAAATTACCATCGGCCACCTCTTAGTTGATCTAGCAAGATTATAAGTAGCGCAAAGCTTGTCGACCACATCAACGCCGGATTTTGTGTTGTTATAAAATGATATTATTTCTGGCTTTTTCAAAGCATCTTCTTCCACTTCGTTCGACGCCACATGCAAACTGGAAATAAGGACTACGGTTTTTCCTTTTTTCGGGACATATGAAACTAACGTTCCATTTTTTGTGTATCCAAATATACTGTCGAATACTTGACGCCCTTTTGGTAAGACGAAGTTAGCTGGAAGTTCTTTTTTATTCTTCCGAACTGTTCCCACGTACGATAGCTTCTTTTCTTCTAACTTTCTCACCAGCTCTACACTTGTGAACCAATTGTCTGCGGTAATATTTCTACCCGACTGAAAAATTGGTTCAGACAATCTCATTACTACGTCAGAGGATGAATTGCTTTGCCGAAAGGGTCCCTCTGGCTGTTGCCCACAATAGATTTCGAAGTATAGTAAAGTTTGGCGTCACACAAACAGAAAATTTTGATACTATATTTGTTTAGTTTCGACGGTATGTACTGTCGAAATGCACATCGACCACGATATGCTGGCAGTATTTCATCAATGGTCACGTTTTGCCCAAGATAATGTTTTTTGTAGTTTTCAATGAAATTACTGAAGTGATTCCTAACAGCTGCTAGCTTGTCAAATTCACGTCTTTCTTCTCTTGTAGACCGATCATCAAATCTTAGACATCTGAGTAGAAATCTGAAGCGCTTTTCAGTTATTGCCATTTTGAAAAAATCAATTCCTAGCCCTTCAGATGCACAAAAATCTTTCAAATTGCAGTGACCTCCTCGAAATACACCTGCTAGGTATAACAGGCCAAACAATGCTCTTATTTTGGCTTTTATACTTTCTATATATAGATTTGTGGAATCAACTATCATGTTTAACATATTACTAAAAAATAGATTCCAGCAATCTAATTCAGTTTCGGCGTTTATGGCTGTTTGACCAATTACACCAGGTAACTTCATCATAATATTATGAGGACGGGCTCAAGTTACTCTTGGTACAATTTTACTCCATCGTGTTCCGTCTTTGCCTACAATGACCATTTCAATATAACACAATACAAGTACATAAAATAGCTCCAGCTTACCCAAAAAAAATACTGTTTCCTTGGTTTCCACTGTCATCGTTTCCATCGTCATCGTTTCCATCGTCATCCTTTCCATAGGCATCGTTTTCATCGTCATCGCTTACTTCAAGTTCATGATCTCGGTCTCGGAATCAACTGATCTTGTCTCGACATGGTCTTCTGTTTCAGATTCATCAGAGTCATCCACATCTTCTTGTAAATAAGTTCTTCAATATCTTCTGGTTTTGAGAAGTCGTAAATTTTTGTACTCATGTTTTAATTTGAAACTCTCGCAAGCACTTTTAGAATACAAATAAACAAATAAAAACATTAAAATTTATGAATAATTACCAAACGTAGAATTGAACGAGAACTTATCCCAACTATGTCTGAAGATAAATTGACGCTTTTGGTCGCGCTGTGTCTAGCAGATACAATTCCGGAGGTTGGACGGGCTTAGGGTGACCAGGGATTGTAAAAGTGAAATCAGCCGATTGTACTTCTAGGAAAGGCTTCGAGATACATCTGCCGAGAACTACTGCAAATCTCCATTTTCTAGAGCTATTACATAAATAAATATTTAGCAAAAAGTTAGCCATGTATCTCGTAGATACACGCGCGACTAATGGAAGGTTAATTAATATAACAAGTTTTACATTTTCTGATCTTAGAATGTCCAGTCCATTTTTATGTTATAGCTGCGTCAATTCATTTTTATATTTCTCCTTCAAATCTTCATCAGTAAGAGGTACTGTACGTATTATACAGAGCGCGTGCTGGCTTTAATCAATTATTGAGGTTAAATTAAGCCTATCAAATCAAAATAAAAATGAAAAATACGTCCATTTTATAACTGTTTTAAAATTGAAACTGATTTGTAGTTTTTTAAATTTGAATCAAAACTGTATGGCAAGGTTGGGATTCACTCACAAACAAAACAACGAAGCGAAGTGAAAGTGAAAGAGAGGTTCAATGACCTTATTCCCAATAATTCTATCCAAAAATTCTACCACCATGTTGTCTTGCTATTGCTGAGAACGTGAGTGCGGATTATGAACAGAAGTGAAAATTGTGTCTGGGCAATTATGTGAAAATAATGGAATGATGCGTAAACTTGAGTAAAAAATTCAGTTAATTCACTATAATCGCCACGAACAAGAAATCTTGTATGATATGGGATATCGCTATTGTTAGATCCTTTTTTATCACTTTCTTCTACCATAAAAATCAGTGGCGAGAGGAGCTAGTGACAGCCTCACTTAATAATTCCTTTATCTTATTAATAGTAACTTGAAAATCAAAGTGATAATGAAATTTATATATCTATGTATAAGGAGTGCTCAGGAATCAAACTATCATGGAATAGAGTCATATTACAAAAATAAAGTACAGTCCCAAAGAAAATAATACATTTATCAAAATATTTCTCTAAGTTTATATCTAAGAACCAAAAAAAATTAATATTATATTTGTTCCTAGTACGGTGTTTACACAAGACAGACATTTCGATATATAGAAAATAGATCAAAAAGTCATTAATACGAAAAAAATTAAACTTGCGTGCATTTTAATATATGAAATTCCTGAAACAGAGCCTAGCAAGTGAAAGATTTTTAGAAATGATTCAATTACCTAGAAAATATGATAAAACAGACCTAAATAATTTAAGTAAAATTGATTACTCTACTTTATATATTTTAATAGTACCTACTGTAGATTATGCAAATTGTAATATGCTCTATTCTTGTGATTTGAAGAATGAGAATAAAAAAATTTAGTATGCTTAAGAAAGATTTTTTTTTTATATTCATGTCTACTTAATTTGTATATACTTAGGTATTATGACTATATTTCTTGTCGTTTCCGAATACTTTTACTCTATAAGACAGAACTAGGCACAATGCAGCCTGCAGTTTCCGCATCGTCCATGTTTTGTTCTATATGTCTAAATCTTAAGCTGAGTTCTCAGACATGACTTCGACATAATGCCTCGTCCAGAAATTCGTTGCTTTCACTATGTAATATTATCATAGTCTTACCGTTATCTCTGAATCTTCAATTTTTTCCGATAAATCCAAAAGGGGCTTCAAAGGTCTAATGTAATTGATCGCTCTCATTTAATCCCATTTGCTGATTAATTATTGATTTTTTTTATTTTGACGTTGCAAACGTTCCATAGTCTGCTTTTTTGATTAGTTTCGTTCCATTTTCACACCACCCAAAGCGTTTCTGTACTGTCCGGAAATGGGGATTCCATCCAATATTTTTATCGTCTTGCAGATTACGCTTACGATTTTTTATGGTCTTTTATTCCTCGATGGCAAAGCGAAGATGCCTTATATTTATCCGTTCGTCATTCATCCTCGTTTTGCTATTAAAACTATTGTATTATGGCTAGCGCTTTGTGCGCCTACAAATCCCTTTGTTGGGGTGGAATACTCCCCTTGTTCTTTTTACCATAGTTTTTCGTGGGTCCTGGCTTCGTTTATCAGATTTCTACATTCTTTTCTGTTGGCCTTAGAGTACGTGTTCTGTACTATTTAGTGTTTATGTTTTAATACACCTCATTATATTTTGTCCTCCCAGTTCATCTTCTATTTCTTTATTTTCCTTTTAACCACCCATCGTTAACTATTTTCGTTTTCTTGATTCAGCAACAGTTCTAAGAAAATTATTCTAGGATTCATTATAGAGATATTGATATTTATGATTTGCAATTTCTTCGGCTTCTAATAGAGGGATGGACATTTGGTAATCCGTTGTAACATCAGATTCTATACAGAGAAGTATGTCGGTAATTTTGACCCTTACTTTCAAAATTCCTTTGCCGTTTTCTCGAAATTCTCCTCTCAATGTTTAAATGTATATAGATTTATTCTATATTTTATCTTGTTTAAAGGCTCCGTAATCCTTACCTAGTTGTTAGTAAGAATTCGTTTCATTTTTACAGTCTTTTTTTTTGTTTGATTGTTCGTATTTATTGTTTGGTTGTTTGTATTTCTAATAGTATCTGTTCCATCACATTTTTCATATTTGATTGACGGTTAACCCACTGCTGTTAAAAATTTGATACGAATATTACTACAAAGAAATACAGGTGAGATAATCAATATCATACTAAAATAGTTCAACGAGAGATCCGATAGTTGATACGCTGTAGAAGGTAGAATAATCCTGTTGGTGGTTTGCTATTGCTTTAAGAGAGATAAAACACAGAATGTAAATGTTTAAGTTTAAGCCCAACAACCGTTACATTTCTGTTCCTTTCTTTCGTTACGTTTCTGTGTGTGTAGAATTTCCGAAAACTTTATAAACATTCCTCCTTATTTTTTTTTAAAAAGACATAACAGTGAGACACTTTTTTTAGAATTCTTCTTTTCAATACGTTCTCTGATGACAGAAAGGTACTAATAACTCAGTACAACTTTCAGGAATGTCTCGAATGTCAATGGGGAATTGTTGTGTTTCACCTTGTACGTAGCACACTCCCTTGAGCTAAGTTCATTAGAGTATTTATAGGCCTAACTTGTTTTTTTATTAAATTATTCAACAGTCAGTCGGCTATACTAATATCCCTATTCAATTAATATTATCAGACTATTTAAGGTAGTGGCGATAATGTCTTGGTGAGCATGTAAAATTGACATTATTTTGTTTCTCAGAGAGTTACTTCCATAATTTACTGATGAATTTATCTAACGTATGTAGGGGATTCGTGAATGATATTCCATTTTTTATATATCAAATGGCGATTCTCACGGTACCGTTCAATATCTATTAAATTATTCATCTTTGTTTTTGAATTATGGATTTCCAATCGTCATTAGTCGATGTTAGAATATTTAGCAACTATTTCAAGACCAAATTTGATATTCATCGATTTTTATAACATACAATTTCAAAATTTTTTGGAATAATTAATTATAAGGTCACATTTCAAGTTATTTACCTAGTATTAATTTGTTTCACTGACTAATAACAAATCATTTATTTTGTGACAAAATGTTTACTCCAATTTTTAAGGCACAATGTGAACTTTTCCTTTGTCGAAAATAGAGTTTTTCGTTAATACCAATCAAATGCGCAAAAACTATGTTCTGAAAGTTGATTTTATATAGAGAAGAAACGTAAATGGTAAACGTATTTTTCTTCTTTCTTCTTCCTGCTGCGTATAGGCATCATTGCCTGTTTTTCATCACATCATTGCCTCTGCTCAGTCACCTGGGAGGTTGTCACTCCATCTTTTCCTAGATCTTCCAAGGCTTCTTTGTCCTGCTGATGATTTGTCTCTTGATATTTTCACAATTCCCTCTTCCGTCATATGGTCAATGTGCTAATTCCATTTTATCTTTCTATCCAGTACCCAATCATTGATGTTATCTATCCCGCATGTTCTTCTTATGTTTTCACTCCTTTCTCTATCCATTAGTGTCCTTCCCACTATTCTTCGAACTATTTTCATTTCTGTAGTCTCCAATATACGTTTCGTTTTGGAGGTCTCAGGTCGGGTCTCTGCTGCAGATTGTGTCATCTAGGTATGCTGCTGCTCTTGAGGCTCTTATAGCTTGGTTTCTTACTTCCGTCTCCCCTTGCCTATTGCCCCTATTTGCAGGTATCTGTTCAGTTAGGTCATCATTTATTTTTGCTTTGATCGTATTTTTTGAGTATATATTTTCGATTATTTTAATGACATTATATGGTATCTGTCTATGATAGAGAAGGTGTATTTTGTCTTTTAATTGTATTCGATCGAAGGTCAATGTACTAGTAGTTGTACTAGTTGTCTTTCATTTGTCTCACTAGTGTTTCTGTATCGTTACGGATTCTCTTGTATTCTTCATATGCTTCTGCCGTTTGTGACATGTAGTTTAAGAACGCTTTCTTTTTCTTTTTGCACAGTTCGTTGACCTTGTTGGAGAACCATGATGTTTTGTTCGTTTTTGCGGTCTTATAGTCCGAGTTCCAAGCGATTCACTTGCTGCTTCTATGATATTTTCTTTTAATCTCTTCCAACCGTTGTTAATAACATCATTATCTTCTATCGGGTTTTTATCGATTTTCCCTTTTAAACGGTTTTTATATAGTTATTTTATGGGTGTGTCCCACATGGATTCGATGTTTATTTTTTCTGTGTGTGGTCTTGGTTCTCTATTCCTTCCCAGGTTAAGTTTCATTTTGATTTTGCCCAGAAGCAAACTGTGGTCACTTCCTGTATTCGTGGAGTATAATATCCTTACTTCTTGTATCTGTGCGGGGTGTATATGTCTATTGGTTACGATGTAGTCTATCGTTGATTGTTGTCTTCGGGAGTTACGGAAGGTGGATTTGTACTGTGGTTTGAGTTCAAAGAAGTTGTTGTTGATTCTTAGATCATATAGCGAACATATGTTCATCAGCAATTCCCCATTGTCGTTCAATATATTTTCGTTAAAGCGTTGTTTTACGCCCGGGATCACTTCGTTACCAATGCGTGCGGTAAAATCTCCAAGGATTATTATCGAATCATTCTGTGGTAGTGATTCTGTAATATTTTGAAGCTGTTCATAGAAACTTTCTCGCTCTTGTTTTGGCTTATTATCTTCGGGTGCATATATCGATATTATATTTAATAATTGAGTTTCTGTTCGCAGTTTAACGATTAATATGCGAGATGATGTATATTGACATTCTTCTATGCTGTTTATATATTTCTTGTGTATTGCCAGTGCCACTCCTTCCTTCGCACGTTCGTCCTTGCTGACTCCACTGTATATTACCATGTAATCGTCGTATATTCGTTGTCCATTTCCCTTTTTTTGGTTTCTTGAAGGGCGCAGATATCGATATCGGTAGTCTTTCACTTCTATCATAATTTCTTGCTCTTTGTTGTTAAAAGTTTTTATATTCCAAGTAGCAAATCGCAGAACATCTCTCCTCCACCAATTCGTTAGCCTTGTTCTAGCATGGGTCGTCGTCTTTAAATAAGTCCTATTCCGAGGCAAATTTGTGGGTCTATGAGCTATATTCGGTTTTACGGTGGATGGGCTGCTAACCCGTTCCACCAACCCTCCTCCTTTTCTCGGGCTTGGGACGAGCAACACAATCGCTAAGCTACTCAATCCACCCAGCGATCATGCAGGCGGAGTTAAAACGTATTTTTAATTATTTTTAATATATAATCCTGATACCAATTCAAGAATTTCAGGTTCATTGAGAAAGCATTTTAAATCGACATTTTTACACACACTTCAAGAAGACGATGAGGCAAAACATCTTGAAAATTGTACATGGACTGAAGGGGAATTTCTAAACAACCGAAATTGTTCTTCGACGAAGTTACGTTCTCTACAAATGGAGTAGTATCGACACATAATTATATTACTATTGTGATGAGAAATGAGAAATAATCAATTGGACGATTTGAACCGGGCTAAATTAATTACCTGACGTAGGGCTTCACAAATTTCTTTTTAATTTACAGGTACAATAAGCCAAAAACGGAAATGGGACAAATTTTCGATAAATCCGTAAACTTTTATAAATTTTAATACATACATTAATATTGTTGTATCGTGTGGGTAGAATGTAATGCTACTAAATTCTCACATTTTAAGTTTTAATTATAATAAAACGACAAATATAAAAAGGTACAATAAATTCTGATGTTTACATATTAGTGGATTATATATTTTCTTTGCGTCACTCGACTCTTGTGACGCTCCGGCGGACAGTTTTGGCCAAATTTAACTGCATTTGAAATATAAACCCTATTAGATTTTTATCTATTAGGTTAAGTTTGGTTAAGTTGTTATATTTGTTTGAATTTGTCCTTTTTGAAAATATAAGTTTTCTTATATCTCTCAGAGAGTAGTATACTTCACTTTTCTTCACGGAGTCCGGAGTAGAAACTAGAACGAAGTCGGACTCTTACTCACTTTACAGTTTTGAGACACTTTTTTTTAGTTTGATTTGTGAATCGAACATAGCAGTGACTGTTATACGTTTGTATTATTTTAGTTTTTCTGTGCAGCTCTCATGTTAATTTTACTCTCATCATTAATTTCCACAACTTATTTGTGATCTCATGTAAATTGGCACTTGTAGTGAACTCCCACCAAAAACGGCTATTACCGTACCTTTATATATTGTATTTAACATTTTTACAAGAAGTTTTAAATCAAAACAAAAACGTGTTTAATTATTTAATTTGAATATTTAATTAAAAAGAATACAATATTGAGTAACTGTTTTTCACCAATAAGTATTTTAATTTGATTTGTTTATATGTTCTATGTACAGTCAGCAATGCCAGCAAGATGCAATGGGTCGTCAGTCATGTAAGATATCTGATCAGGCGAACAAAATAATTCAGATGTGTGTGTGAGCTTGGCGTAATTATGTGAATCACAATCTCAAAAGGTGCGAGATAAAGAAATTCACAAATAGAATTAGAATGAAAAGAAATGCGCAGATTTATAGTCAACAGACGTAGAGTAATTGACCAACAACGCCAACAAGTTCTTCGAGCATTTATATTATTTTGGATCTGACGCTTTCCCCACGGACAACTATATGTGACATGTTATTACGAGTTTGTTTGAATTGGGTAAAAACGGATCAACCAAGAATATTGAACAATCTATTACGATCAGAGATTAATTTTTATTTTATTTCAACTGCCATAGTTAATAGTAAAAATATTAATAATTATTTGTGATGATTAGATCAAGCTATCAAGAATTGAAATTTAAAATATATTCGTTACTTTGATTAAGAATCGTTTATTAACCATAATAAAGCATACTTCCATTTTCTATACAACGCTTTCGATTTTAAGTACATCCCCACGCACTTATAGTGAGCTAGTTAATTATATCGAACTAAATAAATATTTCTTAGGCAATCTAATCTTATAAAAATCAAACGTTGCCGTTGCTTCGAATCTCTTGTTTTTTTTATTCAATTATACAACGAGTTCGACAGAGCTAGATAGACTCTATATGTTTAATATCAAGGATTGCTACTCACTAAAAATTAAAGACAACATCAATACTCCTCTTCCTACAAAAGTCAGTCTGGGAGTTTAAAGATTTTGTTCTGTATATTGGTAATTTGAATTTCATTTGCACCTAAAAAATTAGATTTTAGATGCTATATTATGGTTATATAACAATTCAAGTTTCTTTTTCAGTTCTTACAATTTATAGGCGTGGTTTATAAAACAGCACCTGATATGGTTTTAATGACTATGATTCTGTTCACATGACTATGAATTTTACTATTCAAATACATTTATCGTTCTCTATTTTTCCCTCGAGTTTGCAAGTTGAAGAAATGAATCCCATTACTCACCTGATTATAACATAAAATATATCCGAGATTAACATCAACCATTTATCGAATTTTCCTTAGATTGTTTCTTGTGTGTTATACAGGGTGCTTGGAGGGTGAGTAGCCATAGGAAAATGGTCGATAGGTGATGGTGTTGGCTACGTGTTGCGCCTACTTAAACAACATTTTGCCTTAAGTTTAATGAGTAATAATTTTTTTTCTATTTTTCTAGAAAATCTCCATTTTTTTGTATAAAAACATTAATTATTTTTTTTTAATAACCGCTGAAACAGTGAAGTATCAAACTTTCATAAATCGAAAAAAAAAACATCCTTATGTCAACTTCAGATGGTAACAATAAAAAAAAAATACAGTGTATGGCATTTACAAATGTTTTTAAATAATATTCTTTCGAACGGTATGTAACATGTATCATAACTAACCAGGAATGCATTAAAAGGGTGAAAACCTAAACTATTCAATTGAGCAGGTAAAATGTTTTGTCTCATTGTAACACAGCTAAAATGATTGTGCTATCTCTTTCATCGGTTGACTATTATGCTCCCTTTGGCCCTTGCGCACCCTGTCGGGTGCATTTAGTTGACACTTGTCGTTCTTTGCTACTACACGTGTTGTACTTCACAACTCCACTTTGCGCATTATTTTTGTTTTCGTTTGTTGTTGTTAAGTTTTGTTGTTACTGTTATTTTCAATAGCTGCTTTTACTAACGAGGAATACGCTGATAGGTTGATGGCTTACGGCAAAGCTGATGGAAATGGAAGAGAAGCAAAAAGAATTTATGAAGAGCGTTTTCCCAATAGACGTCAACCTTCATACTTTTGAAACGACATTTAGACGCTTAAGGGAAACTGGCAATCTAAATCGCCGTGAACCTGGAGTTGCCAGACAACGTAACGTTGCTGATGACAAACGCATTTTGGAAGCTTTTGATGAAGATCCCACAACAAGTATCCGCACTGTAGCTGCAACACTAAATCTAAGCGCATGGAAAGTGTGGTCTGTTCTTCGCGCTAATGGAAAACATCCTTTTCATTACACTCCCGTGCAAGGTCTAGAAGAAAACACATGGATGTTGACCACCTCGACTTCTTAAAAAGTATCCTGTGGACGGATGAATCAAAGTTTTCGAAGGAAGGCATTGTAAACATTCATAATTTGCATCATTGGGCCCCAAAGGATGAAAAGCCTAAAAAGAAAAGAGCGGTGACACATCAAAGGAAGTTTTCGGTTAACGTTTGGGCAGGACTAATTGGCAATACACTTATTGGTCCACATTATCTACCAGACAATTTGAATGGCAATAATTATCTAGATTTTTTAATTTTTAATAAATGATTTGCCCGAACTCATGGATGGAGTTCCAAATGTTCAGAATCAAGAACCCATTTTTTTTCAACAAGATGGCTGCACTGGACATTAGCAGTCCGGGAACACCTTGACAATTTATTTCCCAACACTTGGATTGGCAGAAATGTTCCCATCCCATGGTCTGCAAGGTCGCCGGATATAACACCGCTTGATTTTTATGTCTGGGGTCGTGCTAAAGCTCTAGTGTATACGGAAACCATTGAAACAAGAGAGCAATTAATTGAAAAAATAATGAAATTAATTGAAATAATGGCCATCAATTTGAACAAGATTTGTAATAAATGATTTTAAAAAAAATATTTTTTTGTTTTAATTGCCCCAAAATAAATTACATAGATAGTAATAAAAGACAAAAAAGTGCAACAGCTAAACCTCCTTTTTCGTTGCGTCATCCAAAACAAAACTTTTTACCTGCTCAATTGAATAGTTTAGGTTTTCACCCTTTTCATGCATTCGTGACGACAAACCGGTTTTTGTTGAGTTACCTGGTTAGTTATGATACATGTTACATACCGTTCGAAATAATATTAACTAGAGAAATTTTTAAAAACATTTGTAAATGCCATACACTGTATTTTTTTTTATTACCATCTGAAGTTGACATAAGGATGATTTTTTTTTCGATTTATGAAAGTTTGATACTTCACTGTTATTTCTTTTTGAATAGTTTGTATGAAATTATGATTAAATCTGAATAAGGTAAGACACTAACAAATGACATCATTTCAGCGGTTATTAGAAAAATAATTAATGTTTTTATACAAAAAAATGGAGATTTTCTAGAAAAATAGAAAAAAAACTATTACTCATTAAACTTAAGGCAAAATTTTGTTTAAGTAGGCGCAACACGTAGCCAACACCATCACCTATCGACCATTTTCCTATGGCTACTCACCCTCCAAACACCCTGTATACATATAAGTATTGTCTTTCAATTGAAATAATTATTTATTTATTCTTTCTTATTGATGGTAATGTCTCGACTTGAGAACTAAAGGAAAATTAGTCGTAAATAACCTATTCCAAAATCCTTAAAACGCACTTTTGAAATTTGAAAATATTCGATTTACGTTCTTGTTGCTGAAAATGAATAATGGACATTTGGTGATAATGATTTTTTCTTCATACATAATCATGACCTACTCGTTAAAGCTTTTAATTCTAATTATTGGAGCACATAGCAACTCGTTAAATTTTTTGAAGAAAGTCAAGTTTATTATCAACACGCAGAATTAATTGTAAGTATGGTTTGAACTCCTCATTAGAAAGGTATAACAACTACATCGACCCAAGAAGGAAAAAGCTACACATTTCCAGCATGGTTTTTCACAGGATACTTTCACTTAAATGTACACCTAAGTAGAAACGAAAAACTCAATTTATATGGCCTTATATTATTTATTTATAACGATGAAGTCCTCGTAACTTTGCTATTAATATATTTTGACAACTATTCATGAAAATCCATAAATTACATTGGATTTTCCGATTTTACATATGTACCGATATATTGTATGAAAATTCATTCTTATTAAACATTTCCTTATGTGTAATGTGTTGATAGATCTGATGAATGTGTTAATAAAACAAAATTGGAAGACTCTCCGATGAGTGGTAACAGAGAGGTGGTCAATTATGTAGAAAAAAACACTAATAAATTATTCTGAGAACAATATATCGTCAATAGGAAGGTGCCATAAATCGACTTTATGTCCGTTTTTGTTCCACATGAAGGTAGACTACCTTCATTTTTATTTATTGTCTTCAATACTGCACATTGTTCTTTATTAAACTATTTATTCCTTGCAGAAGATTCATACTAATTCGTCACCTCATATTATTCTGTTGAAGATAGATCATGTTCATATACATTTAAACAACGGGAAAATATATAACCCAATCTTGACAATAAATACGAGGTGTGATTGAAAAAATCGGTGAATAATTTTTATAGTAGCCATAAGTTATGATTTTTCCATTTCAACACGGTCTCATTCCCTTGCTTGTTAAGACAAAAACATGAATTTTAAACAAAGCATGAATATTACGGTTACGGCTTTAGATAACAGATTGAATATTTTAGAGCCTACTGAATTGCATGGAGCTGGAATTTGGCAAATTTGAACTTAATTCTCAACAGTTTTAACATACAGTGCGGTCGTAAAGTATGGAATAAATTCAATAATTTCTAATCCAAGAGATATTTTCAAAAACCCTTGAACACGTCAATTTTATTTTTCGACGAGGATTTTTTTGAAGAAAAAATTAATATACAGGGTGTTCTCAAAAAAGCTGGGCAGGTAGCAACTTTGTTTTTTTAAATAGACACCCCCAATTTTTTGTACCTTTTCGAATTCCTTGTAAAATTCTAAGCATTTTTCATGTAACACTCCCTATACCTAACTTTAACCGTTTTGAAATTAGAGCGTGTTAAAAAATTTAAGAAAAATTCGCCTCGATATTACATTTAAGTCAAAGTAGGCCATGAGCAGCTGCAAACAAGAGAAAAATTTATACGAAATTAATAGAATCCACGGATTTTCAGGTAACATTTTTTAAAAATTACGATTTTTACACGACATTTTAGCTCTAATACCTAGTTTACATAATTTGATTTTAACAAATGTTGAAAATGTCTTCCATTTGTTAACTGGCAATAACCTAACCGATTAATAAATTCATTCTGGACACTATTAATGACTTGTGGTGTGATACGTCGCATTTCTTGAGTAATACGATTTTTTAATTCTTCCATATCTGCAGGTTTTGTTTTAAAAACTTTTCCTTTTATGTAACCCCACAGAAAAAAGTCTAAAGGGGTTAAGTCCGGGGACATTAGGTAATCCTCTCCCGGATATAACGTTGCTAGGGCTGGTAGAACATCGTTATGTAAAAGCTGCAAATACCTTTCACCAGTTGAACTTTCTTCAATGAAAAAGGGCCCTACAATACTGTTTCCTACAATACCCGCCCATACGTTAATTTTTTCCTATACTGAGTATGGCCTTCGCGCATCCAATGCGGATTTAAGACCAATAACGGTAGTTTTGCGTGTTTACTTCTCCATTTAAATTAAACGTAGCCTCGTCCGAAAACACAATATTTTTCACAAAATTTTCATTCTCAAAGCACATAGCTTGTAAACGTTCGCAGAACTCGAGACGTCTGTCATAATCGTCTTCATAAAGTTCTTGAAGGACTTGCATTTTGTAAGGGTGGTATTTGCTTTTATGTAATGTTTTGATCACTGTTGTTTTACTAACATTTAATTCTGAGGCCAGTTCTCTAGTTGTAACATGCGGCCGTTCTTGGACACTTAATAAAACATCCAATTGTGTTTCTTCTGAGACAGATGGTCTACCAGACTTTGGAGCATCTCTTACATGACCAATTTCTCGAAATTTTTTCTCAATCTTACTTACTGTTGATTGCGAAATTGGAGTCCGATCGGGATATTTTTGGTTAAATAACTCGTATACTTCCTGTTGCGTTCTGGTTCTATTCCCATAGCCAAGCATGATTAATACTTCTATCCTTTGCGTCTCAGTAAGCCGCATCTTGATAATAAAATTAATTATAAAAATGTTTTTTCAAAAAGAAAAAACTATTGCGACCATACAAAAAGATACTTTGATAGATATTTAGAAATCGAAAAACACTTTAGGCAATATCGAATTAAAAGCAGAATGAAATAAAGTGCTGTTTTGTGTCAAAAAGTCATAGCCTACTTATAATTTAATAGTAAATTGTTCATTCCTCTAATTTCTGCTTAGAATTTTACAAGGAATGCGAAAATGTACAAAAAATTGGGGGTGTCTATTTAAAAAAACAAAGTTGCTACCTGCCCAGCTTTTATGAGAACGCCCTGTATATTAATTTTTTCTTCTTTTTG
The DNA here is from genome assembly GCA_026230145.1 of Diorhabda elongata. Classification (NCBI taxonomy): domain Eukaryota; kingdom Metazoa; phylum Arthropoda; class Insecta; order Coleoptera; family Chrysomelidae; genus Diorhabda; species Diorhabda elongata. The sequence continues at coordinate 42,935,926 of CM047926.1, forward strand.
AAAATATCTCTTGGATTAGAAATTATTGAATTTATTCCATACTTTACTATCGCACTGTATATAAGATTCAATTTCATTTAGACCAAAATTCTTCTTCTTACGTTAGGACTAGGTCCTATATTTTCATCAAGGGTTTGCCAGGAGTAGTTGGGATGCTGAGGACCAGCTTTCATACCACCTTATAGGTGGTCATCCAGGAGGTCGAGTTGTGTCTGGTTTCTTTTCCTTTGCAATTTTTGCTAACCGTTCATTTGGCATTCGGTCAACATGGTCTCTCCATTCTCTTCTGCGGCTCTTTGCCCATCTTACTACATCCTGAATATCGCAAATGTCACTTATTTCTTCCGATCGAGTAACGTATGTCCTGTTATTGATCTCAGAGTCCGCATTGCTGTTCGCTATTTGTTGGAATTTATATAGGAGCTTCTGTAGGTTATCTTCGTCTTCCGAGATGATTACTGCGTCATCAGCATATCATATTATTTTTATCTCTTTGTCTTCCATTCGGTATCCTCTCCCGGCTTGCTTTACTTCGTTGATGATTTCGTCCATTACAATATTGAACAGGATTGGGCTTAGGCTATCCCCTTGTCTGATACCAGTTGTCACAGGTATTTTATTGCCTAATTTGTTTGCCGTTCTCTCAAAAGTATAATTATCGGTGTAAAATTCTCCGATAACTCTTATTATATTGGGGTGAACGTTCCTTTTTTTAGTAGACATATAACATTAGTTAAGCGTATCCTATCAAACGCAATGAAGCACATAAAGGCTGCCTTATTAAACTCTATGGCTTTTTCAGTTATTTGGCGCATTATAAATATAGAATCTATAGCAGATCTGTTGTTTCTGAAACCTTGCTGTTCTTCACATATCCCGGTAGACATTACTTCTTCTGCTAAGAATGTCTATCAATAAAAGACATATATCAAGGTCATGGTAATTATTTTCATCGACTGTGCTTTCCAATGAGAACAAATTTGCCTCTTGAAGGTAGACGCAAATCTTGGCTGTTCAGAAATGCTTCTAATTGTGAAGTCAGCCTTAGTATCAGCGCATTGGTGGCCAAGGATTGTACCTATTGGAATTAGTTCAAATTCACTCCTTTGACTTGTTCTGATTTAAACATTTCATTTCTATTATTATATTTCCTAAAGATGATTTGTCCAAAGAATATTATTATCACTATTGGTTCAGAAAAGAAAAATATGTGAAAATGGAAACAGAAAGACAAGGTTTTACTCACATCTCAATTAGTAAATACAACCTATAGAAAAAACGCCTATATCACTTTAATCTAATCATTCGGAGAGTAGAGATTTCACTTATTTGATACATCACTTTCACGGCTTTCATTCTTGTTTAAAATAACTCAATTATTCGAATTTACGATTGGAGTGAAGATTAAATGACCCAATCATTGTAAATTTGTGAAGTTGCTAACCAAAAATATGTTTTTTACAAGAAAACTCAAAGTTAGAGCGTAGTACTAAGAACTCCCTCTGCTTTCAACATTGTTTTTATACTATACTAACAGTAATATTATCTCTAATTTTTAGAATACAATATTCTCAAGTTCTTTTCTAACAAACGTTTTCATTGTTCTTCTTTTGTCACGGATAATACTTGTTGAAAGAAATTGGTTTTAAGTAATATCTTCCCTTTCATTTTAAGTACCAACAGTATTTCTGCGATGTGGACTTTTTTATCTCATAAAGGGCCACGCAGATTTATTGCAATTTTCACTTATCGCTTCAGAGAGTCCGAATATATCAATATAGTAACAGTATTTATGGCTTACAAATTAAATCCAATGTATCCAATATATTGATATTAAAATGGAGTTAATAAGTATGAAGGGCAAGAGCATAATACGTTAGAAAACAAGAAAAAGAAGTTACAAATATAGAACTATAAAATCCAACACTCAAATGTAAAAATTATAGAAGATTTAAAGTTGTATCAGTTTTCATAATAATCTCAATTGTTCAGTAAAACTCAAAAAACCACTTTTATCGTTTTCCATGTCTTGTGAAAAATGCAAATGTTATGAAAATCGGTACAATTAACGCTATTTGCAATTCAAATAGAATGTTTTCGCTTCACGAACATCAACTTTTGCAAGATTCATTTTTTTCGTGTAAATATAAATATACTAATCGAAGCAAAAAATATGGTTGATATTGCAACGGAAAAATTCGGATGCTTCTTATTTATTAGAAAACCAGAAATTATTTGAGGCATCTTGGAGATGAGAACATTTGGTGTATTCCAAAACTCACACAATCAAAATTGAATGCAAACTTCGCCAGCTATACTGCAATGAAAGTTGTGAGTCGATTGCGGCACAACTCCTCGCTGCTTGCATATTTGCGTCCTAAGTATTTGCTACAGAACAAAAGGTTGAAACTAAAGGTTCTAGGTTGTTAGGAGCTATACTAGCTACTGGCACATTTTCCGTTTTTCATTGTATTTTGCAAATATTTTAAATGCTGTGTCTTTTCTGAGTTTTCAATATTAGTAACTCTGTTTACTATCACTTGCTGATTTCTCTTTTAGGGATAGTAAACCTCATCTGAAATTTGACTTATTAGTGAAATTCATTTCTATATATAGGTGCAAATATGGAATACCATTTTGTTTGGTTTATAAAAATTTTTGTTAGTATATACTATAGAATCAAGCCGTTTATAGAAAAGGTACAATGGATAATTAGATATAAAAATGTGGAAACAAATATGTAATTAGTATAAACAAATTTCAAAAAAAGAAGCTAGAAACAAACTACAAAGTTTCCATCTTAGAAAAGATGAAGGAAATGAGGAATACCTTATATATCTAGATATTATTTTAACCACTCCCATATTCGTCTTTTTTAGGGCCTCCACACTCATTATGAGTCCACATTGCAAAACAAGCAATGAGTATCGTCCACATTAGATTTTAATTGTCCCGGTATATTATCCGAATCGTTGTCAAAATCGTCAAGTTTTACATCTTTGCTTGCTTCCTCATATTCATCCATAGAAACTGCATTCTTTTGACGTTTAATTTTGTACTTTATTTCGTTTCAAGAATTTTTCTTTTTTAACATTACGCGCTTTTGCCTCATTTTTCTGTCTTTGTAAGGGGACGAAGTAATCATAATAGATCCAATTGGTTTTCTTGAGGATTGTGTTTGAGACTGGAGATATTTCGAACGATGGAGCAAGCTTCTGGGTTGAACATACGGTCTTGATTATCTTTATCTTGGTCTTAGTCATCTTCATCTTGATCTTGGACAACAGCTTGAATTCGAACAGGCTATTGTCTTAGCATGATGTTTTATAGCATGAAGGTTTAGAAGCTTTTGTTGTTTTGACTTCTTGTTCTCAGCAATAAAGTCAGATTCAGAAAAAAACATTCCTGTTGAAAGGGTAAATACCTGTGGTGTGAAAACATTTAGCTGTGCCTGAACTTTTTCGTAAGATCTACCATTATATCTAAATCACCAAGAGCTGGTTTGTTTTGACAAATCTAAATACGAATTTCTTCACTAGGATAGACTTTTAATAATCCCATAAATGACTTATCCAAAGACTGGAGCTTGTGTGGCAGACAAAAAATGTTAACATGGTTTTTCCTTGCAAGGTCGATAATGTCTGTAAGGGGCGTTAAAGATAAACAGGAGGGGTGTTTCTACTGTTGGTTCAGTGCACCGGATAAAGTGATGAAAATATGGGAATGTACGCAATCGGATGGATGTGCAAATCCTATGTATGCAAAAGGAGCTCCCTTCTTGAGCTGTTTATATTTTTCCTAGGAAAAATAATTAAGTTGATTTCAAAGTTTCCAGCCGAACAGAGCCCCTCTCCACTCCACTTTTGGTATCAACCACCAGCACCTCTTTAACAAAACGTTCAAACACCAGAAAACATTGAAGGTAGCGTACTACATGTTTCTTTTTTTGTGTTACAGAAACTGCACATGATCCTTAGCCCTCAACTTCTCAAGCTGTCATTCAGACATTGCAGTAGGACTATCAATAGGTGAAGGTTTGAAAAATAGACTGAAATATAGCTTTATTCAATGTCGTGAAAAAAATTAATAGCGTTTGGATATGGGGAGATGAAAGATTAGAAGATCTTGTTTGAAATGATATGCAAATACTTAAGAAATTACAGTTTAGTGGTAGTTTTATAATAATTATGTATTAATCTAGGACACTATCGCCTCAATGGACTCCTAAAGACGTTAGACTTAGCAGATAATGCAGCCTGCAGATTCTGTTGCGCAGTGTGTAAGACACTACGGAATTCCAGAGCACTACACCTGAAATCGTAAGAAATAGAAGACGAATATCTCTGACAGCTATAACCTATCCACATTCTAAACGTTCTAAGAGGAGTGGGATCAATATATCAGCTGTAAACATGGGTTCCCAAGTATCACAGCAAGAATGGGGGTCAAATAGATCCTTTGGGTTGTGTGTACATGTATTTATCAATATGTTTATTTTGTATTTTTTCGATGGTAATAAAAAACTGTGGTTTGCCTCATTTTTGTTACATTTCCGAAGCCTTATTATCCCCATAATTGAAAATGAGAAGATGCATCATATTAAAAACCAGGTTTCGTCCAGTTATTTTTCGAAATACGTCGCCAAAAGCAGAAAGGTAACTGTTGCTTCCATGTACGTTTATTACTGTTGATGCACTAAAGAAAGGCGCTCAAGTGGGAACTCGAGTTGGCTATCTAAAGGATGTGGTTGATCTGTGTATTATCTATATCTAAATAGATTACGTGTTGGTTTTCTGACCACAATTTGACAAGAAACACTTTTACATACCATTTCAGTTATCACTCTGCACGTGAATAAAACGAAAACGTTTCTTTACAGATCAACTACACATCCATTATATTATGTCAAATATCAATGCTTTTCTGTGATTGGCTGGACAACATAGCCTCCAGTGTCATCTACCGCTAAATCTGTAAAACGTATTAGTAGTGCTAATGGACCAAGATGTTTCATTTTCCCCTACAGTAGCACTTGCAATAAAGGTGGCAAACATGCATTAGTTTAATTGGTTTTAGATAGGGAGCGGCATTTGGTTTAGTCAAAACCGTGTTATTCCATATTACATGTATATTTCATATTTACACCTTCTCTATATAAATATATTCAAAGCATTATTGTTTTATAAATCCTAATTGAAGAAACTAAATTTACGGGTTTTAAGAGTTTGAATTGATTCCGAATTGAAAACCACAAATTTTATTGGAAACCACTAACGGAAATGTCTTCCCTACTTCCCTAAAACATAGATTCTACCTAATCATATTGTTTACAATATCCACCCCAATCTCCCCTATACAAAATTCCGCGCACACCGACTAATAAGGTGCGCGCGCTATGATGGCGTCTACCTGTCGACGTCGTCGTCGTCCTCCACGTCGTAGTCAGCGGTGGTATTATTGGGGTCAGAAAAGCGGGTGGTAGGGCTAGAAGAGCAGTAAGGGGCGGCGTACAGTGTTTCCAAATCTCACAAAATTCTTACGTACGTGAGAAATATCATATTGAATTTTAAACAAAATATTTTGACAAAGAATTATTTATACTGAAAAATATACGAGAACTGCTACTTGAGTTTTGATATATGGCAGAATGTGTAGCCATACAAGTGTTATTTAATTTACTTTGAAAACATGGAATTAAATCGCTAACATTTTTAAGCTTCAATTTTCTATGACTGTTGAATTTAAATAAACCAACAACAATTTACCGATCAACTCGCTTCGACTTTTGGAGCACCATCTCGATCCACAGGATTTCGCTGGTTTTCCAAATTTGACCGTTGTCGCATTTCAATGAATTTCGTGAAGGTCGTCCAAAGTCGGTTGATGTGGCAGAAAATGATGCTGTTCATAAACTGATATTGCGAGATCATCATGTAGCGTACCATGAAATCGAGGCATTTGTTTTATTCGCATACATTCAATATTGCGTGACAATTAACTTTCAAAAAGATTTGCATAATTTGACAATCGCTCAAGAAAAGCTGGTATCAATTACGAAACGAGTTGGTGAAAAAATTCGATCGCTGTGCTTCGGAAGACTTCATGGATATATGCATATGAAATTAAGCAACAATCGATTGTAAGGGCTTTCATGACAAGCCAAATGCAAAAAAAGTTTCTCCTCCACAAAAATACGAGCTCTCACACATCAACTCAAATAAAACGTTTTTGTACAGTCAAACATTGAATTGATAGATCACCGTATTGTCCTTGTTTGGCTCTCAATGATTTCTTCTTATTCCCGTAGATCAAAAATAAATTGCGAGGTTCACGTTTTTCTACCAAGAAGAAGCGATTGATGATTTCAAATAACATGTTTTGGAGGTACCTCAATCGGAATGGGAAGAATGCTTCGATAATTGGTTCAAACCCATGCAAAAGTGTTTTGCCATATTCAATTATTTGTTTTCATTTGTTTATCACAAAATTTAAGTAGCATTCCTCATATGAATTATTATACACTTTGTTTTCACACAGATTTTGTTATAATTCTATTTCACAAGATAATCACTAATATCTTGTTTATTGGCTTCTATAACTTCTATCCATTGCTGCCTTAGCTGATCATAAATTTGTATTGTCCCATGAACGACCTGTATTTGTTTTTGAATTGTAACAACATGTCGACTAAGAGAGATTTGATTATTTATTAACAATCCTAATTTTAGTATATATATATATATGACAAAATACTTATGACAGCTGTGTGTATTTTTTGGGCAACTTCTTGCTTGCTTGTTAAGCAGGTACAAGTTTGCAAGGTAATAGTCCTTGTATCAAAAAATCAAACACTATTGTTTGATGTGATTAAACATATTAGAAAGCCATTTATTATTCAATATTAACCTTCTTCAGTAGGTATTATTTTGGTTGGTGGTTATAAATTTTAAATGTGGCAACCTCGCGAAACAAGATTCGTAGCAGTGTGAGGCGAGCACCGGCCACGGCGTGACACTAGCTCAGGCGCCTACACCGCGTTCAGTTTTGGTTCTCGTACTCTACATAAACCAAAAAACTTACACACCTACTACGAAACAAACGCCTCGACGACTACCGACGCCTCAAACACCTGAGAGTGTGCCCCACCCCCACTTGACCGTCGCGACGCCTAGCACTTTGGCGGTACACACTGATACAACTCTTTCTGTTTCAACAGTCGATCATCGACAAGCCAACCGTAATCTTACTTTACGTGAACCGCGGAATTTAACCTAATTGTTGTCCGCTCTTCAGTTGTTTTTTGTTTTCTACTTCCTCTTTTTCGGTCTCATCAGCTGTGCGTACGCGCGTGTGCATGTGAACTACACTGGAACACTGTGACAGTAGTTCATTCAGGTGCATTTTTAAGGGTTATTTTTTCAGTTTCTCTTTTGTTGGTTTTGTTTATTATTTTTAATCGGATTGCTATTGATGGGTTTCTGGATGCCGGAAATATCGATTTGAAGGTTAGTTTGATTATCAAAAGCAAAAAGTACATTTCCCTCATTACAAGTTGGTTTGTTTGTTGTGGTTTTGTCCTCACAATATTGTCCTCAATTTTTTTTGTTTAAATCTAATATACTTTTGCTGTGAACTAAATGTTAACGTCGTCTTTTCCTAAATAATAAATAGTGTTTTTAATATATAAACGAACAGAAAATATTTTGAAAAAACAAAAAATTATAGGAAACGGTTTTACTGCAATGCGTACTTTTACTTCGTTTTAAAGGGTTACTCCTTTTTGTTTATCAGTTCATACTTTCGACACTCATTTTTATTTTTAATAGTGTACTAAAACAGTAGAATGAATTATTTTTAATTATACCATGTCAAATAAAACTAGTCAATAAATATATTATTGTCGAATAACTCATTGTGAGGTACTTTGGTACTTGAAAAAATCAATTGGTTTAACATCAGCAGTAACAAAATTTTGTAAATTTTCTATGAAAAATTCATATCAAGTTTTATTGACATAAATAAATCTTGTTTCAATAATTCACTGTTTCAATGTGTCATTGAAATATATTCATATGACTACTTAAAAGTTTCAGCCATATATATATGACGAAATAGAATTATTTATCAATAAACTTTGAATTCTATGGTACGAATGTAGAGGTCGAAAAGGAGTTGATATATGAAAGAAGATTCAGCTAGCCATTAACGTCCTTCAACAGAATTTAATATCGCTAATGCGAATCGTCGAGCAGGCAAAAGATAACCGTTAGAGCTTTCTTTCTAATCAACTGTTTGGAACGTATGTTTGTGGACCATGTACGCATGATGTGATAAGATATCCAACGAATTTCGAGATAAAAGTCAACCAAGGTCATTGTTTGATGTGATTACCAGCAGACTTTTTTCTTTTCTCTCATTGTTCCTCTTTCCATAACTCAACCAGTAAAATGGATTCTTTAAATTGCATTTGAAATGAGGTTTTGACGAATAGATTAATCGCTAATATAACTACGAGGTGCGCTCAATTTATTGAAGACATAAGAATTTGGAATAGAACGTATCCCTTTCGGATGGCAATGCACAAATATCACATTAGAATCTTCTAGTGGAAGAATTTCAGGTTGGCTTCCCTTTTAACAGCTCTGTCAGGCATTTATGGTTTCTCAAGAGTGTGTCAAAATGTTTTAATTTCAGAACATTTTTTTATTTCTGGAAAGAATCGGATGCCGAAGTTAGGCGTATGTGGAAAGAGAGAGAAAGTGGTTCGCTTATTTCCAGTTTTTTACTCCGCAGACAAATCTCTCAAATAGTCTATCGTCTATTAGAATGAATGGAGTTTGTTTACTTATTGCACAATTTCGTCTAGACATTGTCATTAGACAAATTTCAACATTTCGAGAGCCTCCCAACACTGTTTTACAACTAGAGCGGCAATACGTGGTAGGATACTGACAAGCCAAACGTTTTCAAACTTAGTATTGCTCATTAAGGGCTATTAAACATTATTTTTTTAGGGGAATCAATTTGTCTCGGCCATTGGTATAGATTCAATAGTATATTATCAATTCTCAAATCAAATACATTATATATTACCTTTATTTACCATAGTTCGATAATACGGAAAACATTTTGAAGCGTTAAGACAATTTTTTTAAAATATCCACGAAATTTCATATAGTGAATAGAGCTGCCAAAGTGGTTGAAATTCTCTTCTCCTAGATAAGTGCTATTGGCACAAAATAGGTCGGTCTGAAGTCGTGAGGTAACTTGGTTATAAATTAGTCTTCCAATATTTATTTTGTCTACCTTTTAGTGAAGATGGAAGGTTGGGCGGTTTTCCAAATCTGAATATATCTTTAAGGTTTCTGCCCTTGTGTTATTGCTATGGTGAATACACATTCTGTTTGAATTAAATTCCTTAATACCATTAAAGTCAATGTAAGATTGGACCTAAGCCAAACTTGCAGTTCTTTCTACAACTGTAAACTAGAGGTGGAGCGCTGTACTGTATCGGATGGATATGATCGACTCGGTGAATTTTGCAAATTTTTTATATTCATTTCATAGTTATAAGATTAAAGTATAGCAAATAGTTCGCCAGTATAGATGATGCGAATAAAACTGTTTTTAGAGCTATCTGTTTATAATTTGTGTTCGTCGAGTTTGTAGGATATGGTTGATAATAGATTGTTTATTTATTCCATGAAAGTGTTTAAGAGCAAGAATTTGATGTTGCTCAAATTTATATTAGAAAGGAGTAGTGGAAGAGCAAAAGTGTCTAACTATATTTTCTTACGTGTATTGAGTGTATTGAATGAGCAGAATTGAGCAGTTGTTCACAAAGAAGGCTTATAATTCTCGATAATGCTACCACTGTCCATTATAGAATAGATGAGGTATTTGTAGATTACTTCTCAATATCCGATAGGATTAAGATGTTATTGCCTACTTAGACAATTCACTTCGAACTCTTGGATGTGTCTATTGTATAATGCGATCCTTTGGTTGACGGCGAGGGTGCAAGAAGATGCTAAAAGAGTAATAACTGCTACAAAAATGTTTTTGAGCACGCTTCTTTTACTACGTAGGATATTCTCTATTTTAACAGTGATGAAAAAAAATTTGGATCAAGAAATCTTGTTCTATGTTTCAGTTATCGTTGTTTCATTTTTATCAAAACAAAATATTGTTATTGTCATTAGTAGGCATAAATGGGAAATATATATTTTTTTCAATGCATAATAAATTTTTCAAATTACCATTATTATTCGTAATCGTATTGTCATTTACAAGTAGAACCACAAGGTCAAACATTTAAGTATATGTTATAAATTTATTTAGCCGTTCTAGCTAGAACAGACAACGGTAATACCAAACTAAGTGTGCACAACTTCTATTGGTTCCTGAAACTTATGGCGTACTATATATGTCACAATTTAGAATCCAATCTCATGTTAATATGTAAGACAGACTTGTATGACTTTGACGGTATAATTACTTTGGATTGTTTTGCTGTTATATCTAACATCATAATAATAACAATCTATGCAAATAGTAAATTTATTTATTAATTGGTGGGTGAAAATTTATTATCCATTTGAATATTATTTCAACTCAAAATAGGATTTAGGTAGCGTAGTATCAGTAGAGGAGAGCTGTCAGTTACCACCGAAATGCGATGATATTTTGTAAAATAGAGCGTACTGTTTGAATAAAATGGCACAATTGACCAAAAAATATCACTTGCTTATCAGTATTTAAAATCATCACAGTTAACAGATGCTATCGGAAATAGTTTAATATGGAGCGTAACGATTGATGGCAATACTATACATAGTTGAGTAAACTTATTTCAGGGCTGCAGCCCTCACCGTTTTTAGGGGTATCACTCGTATCCCTACAATAGATGTAACTTAAAATTTTCATCTTTAGTAGATTAAGATAAGTAGATCAAAATACGAATCTTTGCTGAATATCAAGTTTCTTCTGCTTTTCTAGATTTTTTTCTTCTTCGGTTCGTCTGTTGCGATATTTTTTCACGAGCAATTTATATGCTAAATGCAGCACACTTTCGAATATCCGGATTCTTGCATGTAATACGGAAAGGCCAAATTCAAGAGCTTCAGGGCATACATCATTGTTAAATCATCAAAATATTTTGATGTAGCTCCACATATATAACATCTGCTGGTCGATATGGTGTCTGTAGCTGCATTGCAGACCTTTCCGTCAACCATAGTCATTTTAAAACTATGTTGAAAAAAATTCTCTCCATTGAGGTCAATTTCCGTCAAGTTTAATGAGTTTACACTATTCCTTACATAATTGATTTCTTCTTTTGTGATGTCTGTAGATTCTTTTACGAATCTAAATCTCATTGGACGGCAATATCTAGGTGAAGATGGAGTTGGATTTTGCCACACGATTTTACTTTTATCCTCACCACAAACAATTCGTAGAGGTACAAATGAGCTTATAAAAATATTAGCATCAGATTCATCTTCGTTTTAGAGTCTTTGTTTAAACTGGGCTTGTTGAGAGCCGTGCGTCACAACCCCATTTGCAGATTAACAGTAACGAGTTCTTTTCAACGGCATCAAGTGTGAGTAAGACTTCTTCTAAGAAGAGGGATAATCTGGTTACAGTGTGATCCAACAAAGATTGTAGGTTTCCTTCTGCGCAGGTAGACGTCACTCGTAATGACTCCTTGGATGGGTAGCAATCTTCTTTGGCCTTCAATAATAATTCATAATGTCTGTTTTTACAATCACTGGCAGACGCAGAAGAATTTGTAATGTCTTTTGAAACAGTAGACGCGTTTCTTTTTCCTTATGTTTGTAAAATTACTTGTGCCGCGTGAACAATTACTTCTTCGTCGTAAGATGCGCGGACTCCTTCAGTTTTTCTTCTCTTTGTTCTTTCGCTAGATTCGGTAAAAGATTTTGTAGGTCGTCCTGGCCTTTGGTGCGTCTCTACGGGCGGGGATCTCAAATGTTCCTTCCAACCAAGAATTATTGGCCACCAAAAAGTACCTCTTTATCAAATCACATTTAGAATACTAAAACTTCTTTTTTATCACATTTTTCTGTGTCCCCGTAACACACGAGTAAATAATTTTCTAAATATTTAATTTTTTCATTTATCGATAATGAATGTTGCTCGTTCATTTTATCGAAGAGGTGAACCTATAACAATAAAAATTAACACAAAAACATAAAATCCGATTTTTCCCTATTTTTGTGAAAAAAATTTCAAACTAGTTTATTTTTAAAACTAGCAAAAACTAGCAGCTGATTTTAAGCAGTTTTCTTTATAAGACTTTATACTATATAATGGAATCAAAAATGTAACTCGGAAAGGTGCGGAAGTAAAGTTTTTTTTCGATTGAAATTGAAAAATAAAGAAAAAACATTTCATATTTGATACAATTTCATATTAATTTAATAAAGGCTTACCTGTATTATTGGTATCCATCACTTAAACAAGCAAATATGACACGACACATAAAATATTCACCGAAGAAAATGATATACGAAAAGGGCGTCAAGAACTTTCACGTGCAGTAAGTGCGACAATCAAGTTTCGACTAGTAACGCAGCGCTCTCGCGCAGTCTAGGTATGTGGGTGGGGTTGGCTATTGTTCTTCAGGTAGTCTACTATTCCAGGAAAAAAAATTGTTTGTCATCAGTCAATTATTGGAATTTTGACTTATGGCCGCCTAATTCCTAGAAATCTACGTACGTGCACTGTTCAGTCCTAAAGTTACGGTGTGGTGCAGTCTCGAAATCTAGTTCCACATTTTTAAAAAGGGTGAAACCGACACAGATACTTCTAAACGTTCAAATTATACAAAAATTCGCGCAGTCACAATTTATTATTTTTTTGATGTTAACACCTTCCATATAGTAGAAATATGGAACTCTAATAAACAATACTTAAACACGTTCTATAAACCTGTTTTTTTCGCAGTTTGTAAAGTTTATGGAGAGCTTCTGCATGGGCTTATATTCATAGGCAACAAATATATAGAGTGGACAATTGATTCTCTATTTCATATAATTTGGTGTTGTGATTAGAGTTCAAGGAAACCAGTGGGCTCCCCATGTGTATTGTGTAGGGTGTCGATGGATTAGTGGATGAAAGGGGAGAGAATAAAAAAACGTAAGATATGTTTTTCACAATGCAGAATTACCAGCATTAACGACGCCTTTGAATTGGCAAGATATGGGTTTGAGTAATGATGGACGTATTAACGGTTCTACAGAAAGCTGTGAGGACAAGTGTACCTACCACACATTCATGTCTTGTTCTAGTGCCGGCAAGTCACATTTTATTGGTCAAAAAGAGTTGAATAATTTAGTACGTGTTTTTGTGGTATCAAGTCAGAATGTCTTCATTTCTTTCTTAAGGAGTGGATAGTACTTACCAAAGAAACAGAAATTACAACTTTCAGAAAACTGAAAGCTGCATTCCCCTAGGCTACAATATGGAAAATTTCTCGGGTGCCTATAATCATATCAATGGTTTGATGCAAGAATTCGACACCAATCTTACTTCTTGTGAAAGAGACCTGCTCATAAACTTATCGAAATATAGTTTGAAAGCCATGGTTTTACATAATAGAATTTCAAAACCATATATAGTCAACTAGTGTACCAATTGACTATTTAGTGACAATGAAAGAAACGTGGCAGATATTTGTTAATTTTTTCAGGATTTTAGGAAGGTTTTACGACATATCATTGTTTCCTTTGTTAGTGAAACAACCCCGCAATGAATGAGGGGCAAATTTAGTTCCAAACGCTATTTCGGAATTTTAAATATGTACCTCTTATATATTCGAAAAATTTCCTTTTGTCTCTGCTGCACATTACAGTTAATTGATGAAAATCTTTGCGAAGTCTATGAATAAAGAGGGTAAAGGATTTAACTATTTAAGAAAAGTCTTTTCCCAGTTAAGTAACGCTAAGATTGAGAAAAATATTTTTATTTTGCTCTGAACTGATTATGAATTCATTCATAGTATTTTCAGGTTGTGTTTTCTAGACCCAATTAAGCTTTAATGCAACTGGGATAAGTATTAATTCTTTTATCGATATTCAGAAAAACTAATAAGTTGATTGAGCTCATGGAAATAGCAGCTATTTAATTTTGTATTAAATCCAATTATCGACACAGGAAATGGGGAGTCGATATGTTCAGTGTCCCTATTTTTTGGCGACGCGCATTGTTTTTTGAATTTGCTTGGAATTTTCCAACCACGCAGGTCATTTAAAATTTGTAATATTATTCAGTTCATAAATGATTATAGCAACACCTTTTTGCTACGTTTATAAACATTTTAGATGATTTGAAAAGGCATACTGAAAAATTTTAAAACAAAATGTTGAAATGCAATATGTTGAGTTGTTAATGGATCACTTTTCATAAATTAAATGTAGATAATTTCATGAGAAAACCGTTTTGAACTCGGTATATATCGTACCGCTGGTAGTAAAAAATAAAGATGTTATAAGTGATGTCTTATTTTAGACAGAGCGAGTCAAAGAGCCAATAATTTTATGGAATTTGTATGCTAAAGGACCGTGAAATGTAAATTTTATTCAGGGCACGTATTTGTGTTACAAACAAGGCAGCTCTGAGAAGAAGTTGTGGGAAATCGTGAAATTGGGAACATTATGTGATTTATTTTGAAAGTTTTGGTGATTTAAGTAAACAGATTATACTATTTACTACTGGGTGAATGTTGATGCTCAAGGCAATATTAGAAATTATTGATATAATGATCACCATTACCTAGTGAACTTAATCGATTAGTCAAATCAATTGATTCGAGATAAAAGCATGGATTCAACATGATAACAATGACCATTACTAAAATACCAGCAAATCATCGAAAATGTTGTACGGCACTCGCGCCTTTGAAGATTTATTGTGGTTTGGAAAAGTCTAAATTTTCTAAATATTATGTGAATGAAGTTTGGGAACTGCATCAATTTAATATAAGCATATAAAAGTACATATAAATTTTTATTATCGACCTGCACAATAGTCTTCATTTAATTCTAAACAATGGTTACAACATTGCTGATATGATCTAATGTATCGTAGGGTGGCAGTGATGTATGAGTGTAGATGAGAAAGTAGTTTGTATGGAGCTGAAAAATCTTCGCATCGATACCAATAAAAAAAAAACGTCCCTTCGTGAGATTGTTCAGAAATTAATAAAACCGATAAGTCACATAATAGAAACTGATAGACCTCATAATACACTCTTCTAAATTCATTACATTGTTGGCTCAGTTGCTCTTATCAGAACTAGTTCAAGTCAAAATATGTCACACAGATTAGGAAAATTATATATATGATTTCTGCTTACATATTTCCTGAAGGCTAGAATTTGCTGAATAAAGTTCTATACGAACGTATTCTCCGATTGAAACATGTTTATAAAAGGGATGTGGATAGATGTAATATAGAAGAAACAGAATCAAAACAAATTTGAATCACAAAAAAATATTTAGGATATTCATGTATGAAAACTTATTTTTCTACTATATGGAAAATAATTGCGAAACATCTTCTATTGTGCAAACTTGAAAAAATCATCTCTCGACAATTAAAACAAACCACACATCTCATCGCGTCGTTACGTGGATATATAAAAACTTTGTATTAGTTACTGTTCAGGAATTATTTATGCATACAAACAGTTCATTCATTATTTTTCTTGAAATCTCCAAACAATGCTTGAGAAAACTGTAAAAAAGAGACTGCCATTGTTCCCAGATAGAAATTCTTCTTCGGTGCAATTCCTAAGTTGGAATATGTATAATTGGTACTCAGTTTGAGTAAACAATGAATAATAAATTCGACACCACCACTAGTTTTTAATGAAACAAAACTCAAATAGAGAGAAAATTTGAAAAGTTAGAAATACTTTCTAAAAAATTAACGTTACTCCAACAAAGAAAACTAGCACGATATTACAAATAAATGTTCATGGCTGGAAACATTCATTGAAGTTCCATAGTAATAGATTTATGAAAAGAAAAATATTCAACGGATACGAATCAATTGTTAAGATGAAACAACTCCATATTGTAACAGATAAGAAAAGGAAACTTATGAGGATAAAGCCGGGTTATTTGTAGCTCTCAACTGTGGTATAGTTTTGTGGTAACTTAGTTGTTGGTACAAGCAGTGCTTTCTTTATTTGGATCTGTCAGATACAGATGGAACAACTAAAGAGAGAAAGAGTACATCGAACAGATACGGGAATAAAGCATACATTTTGATGCACACACAAGCGGAATCTATATTTTCAAAATATAACCAGAATTAAATTAAATTAAAATAAGTATTTCCAAAGAAAATGTGATAATTCACAAAATTTTTTCTAAACGATTTATTAAAATGATGAAAATTGTACCAAATAATAGAGGAAAGAAAAATCAATTTTGTAATGGTTGTTACCTGAGGAAAGCGATAAAGTAAAAAAATATCAGAATTTAATTTTAATCAATTCTAGTTCAATGGAGGTCGACAATTGCCTATGCCACAGAAGTAACGATAATTATTTAATTATTATTTACACTAGCAAAATAATTAGAAGAAATCTGACAACAAGAGCGAGTCTCGCTAATACCAAAATAGCGTTTATTTTATTAAATAGAAAGTTATTAGAAGTGGTACTCAACATTTTAAAAATTAGTAATTACTATTTCATTCCTTCATTTGAAATTAACTGATAAAAAACAATGATTATGTAGTTGTTGGCCTCAGAAGTAATGAACAGAGCTTTAAATACTAATCAGGCATTTGACAAGTTCGAGCAACACAAAATAAAAAACAAATTTCCTTCCCATTATTTCTTGTTTATGAAACCATACCTAAACAATGTAACCTTTTAAACAAAAATCAACGAACACAAAATCATTTTCCAATTGAATCAGGGGTACCAGAGCGAGACGTACTTGGTCCATTACTTTATATACTATATGCATCAAATATATCGGACATACTGTACACAACAACACTCGTTGGTACAGCCAACAATCATTTCTACTCATTGAAATGAAAAAATGACATCAGAAAATTTACACAAGTTCAGTTAACCGAATTACAAAACTGAGATATTGAGAACAACTCATTCATAATTTTCAGATTTTGCAAGGATACGCCTAATAGTTACAATAAATAATACAAAAATACCAAAAGTACTTAGCAATCTACTTGAATAAAAGAGAATAAAAGAGAAAACAAATTGACATAAAAGCAAAGAAACTGCACTAGTTCAGAGGGAGAAAGTCTACTTCGAAAAGAAAGTCCTAATTTATGTTTTATTAATCCAATACGAGCGTTGTTTCCATTCCGATTGAGGTACTTCCAAAATATGTGATTTGAACGCTTCTTCAGATGTCGCAAAATGTTAACCTTTGATCTGTGGAGATGAGAAATCATTGGGTGCCAAACAAGGAGTTTACGGCGGATGTCCATCAATTCGAGGATCTGACTGTTGAAAAACGTTTTTGTTTGAACTGATGTGTGAGAGCTCGCATTGTCGTTGTGGAGAATTATTCGTCTTCTGCGATTGGATTTCCTTCTTTTTTGAAATATTTCTCACGACCAAATGCTAATGTACCATTCAAAATGGACCGTTCCACGAATCTCTAACGAAACGGTAGTGACATATCCAGATTAGATTTGGCGTGAAAGCACATACAGTAGATTTTTTATTAGTTTCGGGATTCATATTCATAGATTCATGACTCGTTGTCTGTCACGATCCTACAGACGTCTTCAGAAGCACCAGCATGTTTTTGTATCAATCGACAGGAACTTTTTTGTGAGCCATGTCAAATTAAGCGTTATCCAACGCGAACAAATCTTTTTAACAGCCAAATGTTCAAGCAATATTGAATGTATGTGAGTGGAACTGATGGAACTGATGGAAGTATGCCTCAATTTCACTGTATGCCATATGACGATCTTGTAATATCAGTTTTCGCACAGCATTGATGTTTTCTGACACCACAGCTGATTGATTTATTGAACCACGCCATCCCAGTAGATCTATATATGTCAAAAATACAAGATTTTATTAGAGAACATCATAAAATCATAGAAGCTCATCCGAACCCACTATTACAAGAACTGTTAGTACGAAGGCACAACAAGCGTTAGCAGGTACATCGCTGGATGTAAACCTCATCAACGTGATAAAGATTCTAGAGAGCCTGGCAAGAGTTAAAAATTAAATCGTAGGATATAATTGAATGTTGTCATTGCTAATGACATAAATAAAAAAATTTATTGATAATAAAACAAAAAAAACTTGGTTATGAATCTGTTTCTATCACAAGTATATCAGGAATATTCAAGATTACAAAACCTAATTAATTTCTATTCAATTTCGATATTTCATTACTCCATACACCATATACGATTACTAGATATGAATTTGGACCTCACTACATATTATAATCATCCGAAAAGTCAAATGTGTGAATAATTTTTTGAAAAGCATTATAGCAAAGGGTTATATACAGAATTTCAAAGGAGGTATTGATACTATCTCATCTGATCCCAAATAGATGAAAGAATCAGCAATAATTATATACCTTAGTGACGAGAATCACGAAACTACTAAATAATTAACAAAAGTAAATTCTACTGCGCTCCTTTTTATTTTTATGAAATTAATCAGAATCCAGAAACTTGCAACAAAATACCTAAAATCGAAAAATCCTGAAGAATATACCGGAAATAGGCTAAGTTATTGGCAACCATTTTTAGAAAGTGGCGCACTCTGAAAAGACACGGAGGATGGCGTTCTTACAACGTAGTAGAAGGATACACATAAGAATCCATACAAAGAAAAATAGAAATATCACAAAAATTGTACAACCTTTCAGCGACATTCCATCAGGAAAATTAAAACATCTGCGAACCGTCTCCTTAAATATGTACCGAAGGGACTACACTTCTACAGTAATACAAATTGTATAATAAACTATTTATACTATTTCCTGAATTTACCTACTAATTATGTTGTTGTTTTCAGAAAAGTATTATAAATAAATAATTGTTTTCCTTATAATTAATATCAATTGTTTACTTTGTATTTATCGCGCGGAAAGAATCAGAGGTTCAGAAAAATTTTTCCGTCCGTAGTTCTCAGAATATCAATTTTACTTTTTTGTAACAACAGATGAAAGCAAGCTGTTTTCAGATAAGTATAATAAAAATACCAGTAAATCAGTTGTAGCATGTCTTATCAGGTATGTGGCTCCATCGTGTTGGAATGACATATCAGAGAGATTAATGCCAGATAATTGAGGAGACATATGAACCAATAACTTAGCCAGTGCTGCAAATAGTACATTCAACACTCAAGTGTTACATTAAAACTGTAAAAAGAGAAATGTAATATTTATGATCTGCACAACATTTTCTACCGTCTAGAAATTTTCTTTTTCCAAGAAAATTGTTGTTATCCGTTAATATTACCTACATTATTTCCATTCATTGATAATCTCTATTCGTGAAGTACTTGGCGTAATAAAAGAAGGAATTCAACAACATAGAACATTTTCTATTAGTCTATTGTCAAATTGAGGGCATGGCTTTTGAAGAAACATTGTCAGGGCAATATTCAAATTACTCGATTCGTAAGTTCATTCAGTCCAATGACATGTACCTAGTAGATTCTTCCAGTAACAAAGATGCCTGAAAATAAATCTTAACCTTTTTCAATTTGGTTGAATACCGAAATAAAATTCCAAACTTTAAAATAAGTTGTTGGTTTTCTCATAGGAATCAAAACTGGGAACCAACTACATAATTCTTTTCACCCGATCAACAAGAATAATGATAAAAAAATATGAATTGAACTATGAATAATAGAAAATCCCGATATTTGCTTATATTTTTCATTGAGCATTCTCAGATTGAATTAATATTCTGTCTAAAACATTTTATTGATACCCAAATTTATGGTTGGCGAATACTGAGTTTTTGGAATATTTTTGTGGTTTGAAAAACGTTCTCTCTAATATACGGGATTTCATTGCTTCACGTATTATCCTAAAGACCTGTACTTTATATAAAGAAAACAAGAGATTTTATTTTAGAGTAAACAATATTAATCCTTCTATATTAGAAATTATCCATCAATAATTTCTGTCGTTATATTGAGGCTTATCTCATTAATTTTCACATGACCAACTTGACTTATTTGAAGACGGTATCCTATTAGCTGATTCTTATATGGAGAACAAAACCTAGCAATTCGGACAGATTTGCTGGATTTACTTCCTCAAATTATTTGCCTCATATTCCATTGAACAAACCATAATTTGTCTGAATTTAATCGATATGTTATATTATGTAACGACCGTTTTCTCTTTCAGCATAGATTCATTGCGACGCAGACGGCTTGTCACTTTACATATATAGATCTAACATAAGTTACAACTATCCCCTAATTGTTATTGCTACATGCTTGAATCCATCAGTCTTCCGTTTCTGTAAATGATTATATTGAATAGTATTCAAATGTACCACATGAATTTCTTCGATTCGTATGTAATTGAAGCGTTACTTCAAAGGAATACAAATGCTGGATTGACGAAATTAAACTTGGAGAGTTTGCCAGGATTAGGCAATTATAAAGTTTTAAATTGTTTATTTGTTCAATTAAGGGCTTTATACAATGAAGGAAAATATTTTTGGGGAGTTTAAACAGAATCTGATTTCTCGGAGTAAAAGCTGTTGATTTTAGAGCGCCTGTTTAATATCCATATTAACTTTGAAACAAAGGTACATTATATACTTCAACTTGTTCTAATTGTATATATATTTCTAATATGATGATAATTGTCGCGTTTTGTTATACGAGGGTTACTTAAGTTTTGATGTGTCCACAGATACTTGGCAATCTTGACAAAAAAATTAAATTAAATCGTGCACTTTTTGGTGCGGCGATTTTCTATGATTTTCGACCTAGAATACATCAACAGCAATGTGCCGATTTGACAATTACTCAAAAAACGTCATGTTGATTGATGCAAAGAAATACTGAGAAAAATTAATCGCGATGCAATCGTCTATAGGATCGTGACAGGCGATTAATCATGGATCTTTGAATATGAATCCGAAAATAAAAAAAAACGACTGTCAAAACGAGCAAAATCCAACAAAAGTTGTGTCGCCACCGTTCCATTAGAGCAACGTAGAACGGTTAGTTCTGAATAGTACACCAGAATTTGTTTGCAAGAAGTGTTCGAAAAAATAGGGGAACTAATCACAAAAAACCAATCATTCTACACAACGACAATGGGAGCTCTCACTCATCAGTTCAAACAAAAACAATCAAAACAGCGTATTGATGGGTGATTCGTCGTACAGTTGTTGTTTGTCATCCAATGTTAGAGCAATTGCATCGAACGCTTGCAAACGTGTATTGATTTTAATGGAGAATGTCTTGAAATACAATAAAACCATATACAATTATAAATATTTGTTTTTACTTGCCTATCTCAAAACTTAAGTAGCAACCCCGTATAATATTCCAGCAAAAAAATCTATGGGAAATCCAGATAAAAGAATATAATATGTAGGAAATTTGCATTTATAATCGAAAATACATGATTAAATAAATTTCGATTAAGAATATGAACATAGAAAAATGACGAGAAAGATCATATGGAACAAAATATATCAAGGGGCTAAATGAGTGTTCTAACAGCTAAAAGTACCAATGTGGGAAGTACTAAGAAACTATAGGATCAGCATTTTATTGAATAAATATGTCAAAAAGACATATGGATACAATATACAGCAGATGTAACAACTATCAATAACCATGATGGCTTGAGAAATATGTGCAAAGAAGAGAAGAGGTGTCTCTGTTGCTAGATATATGGACAAGTTAAAAAAAATGATAGCCTTCAAAGTACTATCAATGGCTGCTTTTCATATGTTCATATTCAAGCTGCAATAGGATGAATTTATAACTAAGGGCATAATCGTACAATCAAATTTTCACTGCATCTACCTAATATGTTGTTTGAATCATTTTTCTTGGTGCCATAGTCAGTACGGTAATCACGACCGCATTACGCCGTATGGATGTAGTTCAAAACCTCTGTTAGTAGCTTCAATGATTGTAATTTCGGCTAAGATAAGATGGAAAATAGTATAGGACATGCGGCATAACTTTTTACTATACGCAGCTGTAGAAAGCTAGAAAGCAGTCCACTCCAATATTTGGTAGTCTTATTATTAGACTAGGGCCGATGTTTGTTTCAAGGAGGAATTTTACAAAACAGACCTTTCTTGATGTCTCAATTCAAATCACAAAATCTCTTAGAAAGTAAAATTGAAATGAAATAAAGATTGTCAAACAGCGACTTTTTACTGAGACAATGGAAGAGGTAACATTTTTAGGTCATAATTATTTAGAACTAAGAAATATGTTATGTTAATAAAAGATTTCCTAGTCAATTGGAAGGGGAACCACTTATTTACCTTCTCTTGAATTTATGTTTCACGATAGAGATCGTTGAGATAGTTTTTAGAGGATTTTATATGAGATATGATGGTCCTGATGCAGAAAAAGTGCAGGACTGGCAGCTATCGGGCTGTAGTAGTCGTCAGCCACCAAAAAAGTTTCCTTTCGGGATTCTGAAGAAGTTCTGTACTAAGTACTGGGAACGAGAAGATTATTCTTAGCAATGGCATTGTTTCGATTGATAATACAAATCAAGCATCAGGCTTGTTAGTCATTTAGACAGACATGATTCGGGGTTATGGTCAATATCGACATAAACGGTATCGCTTAATTCATACTTTGCAGGTATTGCAATACCTGAGGATTTACTGCTCTAAATATAAGAATTATAAGGGGGTGGGTTGATGGCACTAACAAATGGATGTACACTCCGCGGATCGAGGAAGAGCGACAGGCAAAAAATGAGTACTTGAAATCTTATGCTCTGAGTGTTGGGATGAAGCGGAAAAGCGAATGTCTATGGCAGAAGTAACGTTACATTTTCCAGTGAAGTATATCTTTCTAAATATTTAGAAATGTTTTGTTGTTGTGAATAGTATTCTCTATTTCATCAAATACTTTAGCCGCAACTGGATCCAAATATTTGGAACCAATTGCGGTTTGTTTGTTCTACTGAATCTAATTTAATCAGCTTGAAATCGGATAGAAGGGAATTATGTCTGAACACTCCACTACGCTAAAGGAAACCCATGGGTTGACGAAGTGCTAGAGAAGTGTTTAATGAATAACATTTGACTGTATCGTAAAAATGAGGGAATACATATTGGTGTGGTGTGACGATA
The DNA here is from genome assembly GCA_026230145.1 of Diorhabda elongata. Lineage (NCBI taxonomy): Eukaryota > Metazoa > Arthropoda > Insecta > Coleoptera > Chrysomelidae > Diorhabda > Diorhabda elongata. Next base: position 42,959,284 of record CM047926.1, read on the forward strand.
TTCGATAGCTACTCTAAATTTTTTCATATTTCTCTCAACTATATGAAATTTAGATTGCGTCTGTACGAGAAACCAGAGTACAGAGTATCGATAAATTTGTATTCGATCACAAAGATCAATAGTTTAGATTCACTCTACCAAAAATGAATAGTACTTTTGTACTGTTTAGTTTGTTACTAAAAAAGCATATTTCTTCTGTCAATTTCAAATATGTGTTTTAAAGAAAGAACTATTGGGCAGGACTAGAGGAGATAAGAGACAAAAAAACTTCTCTTCATATTAAAATTGAAAATTTTTGCCATATCTTTGTCCAATTCTTAGGAATCCTAGTAAATGAAACTAGAATAGAGATGCGGAGCCCATGACTTGAGAATGCACTACTTCAATATAGTAGTTTGGTTTTTGGATATTTGGATAATAGATCATGTTTTGTAATTCCTTGCTCAGTGTATTCTTTATTAAACTTTTCAAACAAATGTAGTGAAAAATTGTAAACACTCCCAATACTACGGTTCATCAAAGATATTTTGTTGGATTAGTAATACCGATGCAGAATAATTTATTTGTTTTTAAGGTATAAATTAATTACAATGTCCAATATTTTAGTTTAGCCCAGCGTGTCGTTAATTAGTAAATGGCTACCTGTTATCGAGAACAGATTAACCGTTTCAAATGATTCACACACATCTGTGTAATAGAATGATACTGTGATATTTGTTTTGGCAATTAGTTTAATTAGACCGAAACTATTGAATAATTGGCGACAAAAGTTACAATGAAGTCAAACTCAATGTTCCCTATAATCGGCTCCGAATGTTTCGGAAAATTTTAATGGCTTTGGAAACAATCATAATAATTCAAACGATAACCTAAGAGCTTTTATCTCAGTGCTAACTAATAATCATATATTTCTAGAAAAAAGCACTTTGAAGCAGTCACTTATGCATTTAGATATTCATACTAAAAACACTGTTTACCCTACATACGTTTCCATACCAAGGTATCGTCTTTAGAGTCTGAAGGTAAACGAAAACCTATGAACTTGACCTACATATTTATACCAATGAAAATCTTCCCACTAAAACCTCTTCGGCCGCAAATGTCACATTGCTTTCAAGTTCAACTCTCGGACAGAATTTTTAACATCAACACAAGAGAGTGATTCTGAATAAAACTTTCAATATTTCTAATAATCGCTTTTATCAGGCCCAGCAAACCCAAACCCTTATTCAACATGTCTATGTGTTTTCTGTCAAAAGTCGAGGAAGACAGGATTTAAACAATTTCAATTCCTTATTTGACACAAACATCTTTCTCCTGAATTTTAAATGAAATTTTACTCAGTAGTGTTGAGATTGTTGATTTTAAGAACAGTTTAAACAGGGACAAAGGGCGTATTCCTTACATCTCCTTCTATAGTTTATTAGTCAAGGAATTAATGGAAAAAATTTTCTCACTGGAATTGTTTCTCACTAGAGGAAGTAATTGTGAGTGTTGGTATAGAGGTAGTATGAATACTGTGTTCGTTACACGTACTGAAGATAAATAATCATTTTACGATATCAAACAGTGTGTAAGTTTGCGAAGAAATATTTTCAAAAGCAATACATTTCCAAAATATTCATAAGCTAACAGTATAGAAATTACATACGTTTTTGGATCGAGAAACTGAGTCTCAATAGGAGTAGCAATGTATGAATTCCTATTCGAATATTAACTTCCAATAAAGTGGAGTCAGAAACAGCTTGAACAGACCCAACACTGAAATCTTGTAAAGGTAACCTGTACTCTCTTACAAGAGCCACACCCTTTCAAATATATGTACAGAGCTAGAGCTTATCCTACTTGTCTCATTAAGTATTTCGACACGCTGCAATGTTTAATTGGTAAGCCAGTGAGGTGTGGTTGGTTTTTGCCGTAAAATTCCTGTACAGGCTGTTTACAGTAATTCAGACTGGGAAGGTGCTTTCACAACGTTTTTCTTCCAGTTTCTAATTCTTTCCATTATTTTCTGCACCAAGGAAAAACCTAATAAAATATTGACCTCTTTCTCTCTTTTTATTCCTCAATGATCAGTCTTGTGAAACCGTATTTTTCTGGTCAATTTGCTCCAATTTAAACTTTGGGTTGATGACTGAATATTTTTATAGCCGCTTGTCTATAAGAATAAATGGCGTCTCAGGCTAATTTCGACGCGTCTTCTAACACAATGTCATGAACAATTGTGTATATGATGCTAGTAATAAATACTACATCGCCATATTTAATAGTAGTCTTTAAAACTTGAGGAAAGTGAATTTTTAATACTATCATTTCATGTACCTTCCCTATACATTGCCAGAAAAAGAAGTGTGAAGTAATAATCTCAATTTTCTCAAATTCTCATGGTTCTAGGGATGCATACTATGCCGTAGTGCATTTAATGCCTCACTAGAATTTATTTCGAACTTTTCATTCCAAATTAAATATCCATGGTTATTCCTAAATATTCATCTTGTGGTGACATTTTCATATGGTGACATGTTATGGTAGAAAGTCTCCTTCTTCTATATATCTCATGGTATGTTTCCTCGTGTTTATCCATTTACTTAAATATTCAATTTTTGCTTTCCCCTCAACTATCATGACTGAATGTAGCGTTGGCAATTGGTATTGTACTTCAATTAAATACATTTATGAACAATAAAATTATACGTTGAAAAATTCTAGTTGATATTTTCCTGATAGTATTTCCTTATTAGGTTAATTATTGTTGTTGTCTTGGAAATTACTTTCATCAATATTTTCTAATTAATTATTACTCAATAATCTTTTTTTATTGTTGAAACGGAAGTTGTTTCTTCCTGATTATTAATTTATTTTAATACTGATAATACTCAACGTAGGTATCCATTGCCTACGATAACAGTAACGAAGCTTAATAGTTTTGGTTAACAAAACACAATGCTAGATAATGACAGAGAAAATTTATGAACTTAGTAAAAGTATGAACTTATATGATATCATTTTAAAATAAGATTCCCTACACTTTTCCTATAGTAAGGGTATAACTGAAGTAGTTATAAATTATGATAATGAAATTTTAGATGATCAGAAAGCATATTATTGCTTTTTATTACTTGTATCGTACACGTAGAAAACTATATTAATTTGTACCTCGTTCACTTCGATTCGTTCGACATCAAATAGCACTTTTAAAATGACGACATCTTTATTTTCTTCTGGTTAATCTATCCAATAAACAAAAGTCTCATTTTTCTTTTCCTTTGTTATTTGGAAATCGGTAACGACTCCATTTCACTACTGCAGAAAAGTCTCTTAGAATTCAGTGCATCACATCTCGAACACCTTATCAATACAAATTAATTTTGGAATATGTACAAACTTTTGTTGAAACGTGTGTCTTCTGTATATTTTCAGGAGCTGCTATCTTTCATCTGATGTAGTAAATGGAAAGTATCGTTTCGAGAAATGTGTGTACCAATTCGGTATATGATAATTTATTGATTGGCCCAGAGAAAGCTACATTTAGTGGAGAAATATTTCGGGAAAGGAATTTCTAATTCTAGATCCTATAAATTAGCGTTTGTGTATATGATTATGCAGTCATAGTATATTCAGGAGAGTCCTCACAAGAAAATGATATTCTAGAAAGAATCCGATTGGAAACAAGTGCACTATTGGAAGGATCAGTTTATGACTTAAGAAAAATGTTAAATTTACAGTTATAAACCTTGATTCTGCAAAATACTAGGCGACTATCTTAAATGATATAAAATCTCCTCCATAGTAAATTTTTACAGAATGTTTGAAATGATTGGGATCATTCATTCACTTTAAGGAATCTGAAACATAACATCTAAATTGTATATCCATCATAATGTTGATTACTGAATAGTTGCTTGTAATATTTTCAACCAAAGTAAAATAAACGATGCCAGGATTGTCGAATATTTTATGCCATAATAATTTTTTCATCTACCTGTGATAAAATGTATGAATTAGCACGTTGACGGCGGCCGTCGAAGGGTACTTGACAGTGGTGCTACTTTCTAAATGGCAACCGTCGACGACCCTTCGGCACCTGCTACCGCTTTTTCAATTCATTCTGTATCGGCCTAGTCAACTGGAATCAACTCTAAACTGTTTTCCCACCTTTCCATTCAATTCTACATTATACCCGTCAGGGTTTTTTTTATTTTTCTCTATTCTCTAGATTCCGCTCTAAAGTTGAATTTCACAATATATTTTTTATTTATTCATACGAAATAATTATAGTATTTCACCAAAAAGTATACGACACACAGCCGATTTCTTTCAAGGAATCTTATGTTTGCAACAGCTGCAATTTTCTCATGTGGTTTGGCTACTCTTTACGAAACTATGCCCATGTATTTTTGGATTCTTATTTCATATTAGTGAACCGTAGTAGTTCCTAATGGCGGCCATCGAACACCATTCGACGAGCATTTTTTCACAGAAAAGAATTAGAAAATCGGCGAGAAAGGTTGTGGTATGACAAGAAATCTTAGGAAACTGACACTAGAACATTTCGATAACTATGATGAGGTTACCCACATCATATCTGAATGTTTGGGAACCTAAACTGGATCACGTTCGTTGTTGTAAAAAAGTTGATCGAGTCAATCGGGTCGCAGCCATATGATCTGGTAGACCTGTAGTAGGTAAATACGATCAACTGACGGGTTGTTTCATTTCTGTGTGGATTTTTGTTATTAGTATTAGAGAGAGAGCTTTATTGAGAAAAAATTGTTACAATTTGTAGACAAACAAACATAAAAATAACTAAATAAAGAAACAAATAAATTGGAATTTCAATATACAGAAGACATCTACAATGAATAATAAAATTATAGGTGATAGTAATAGGTAATAATTAGCATATAAGTCTATAGCAAAATTAAACCAATATGCAGTATGCTCAGAATCAAATATTATTATTAGATTAGAAGTGGAAAGTCGTGCAACGATCTTTCTGAAATTGTAGAAACGTGTTTACGAATTAGGCAAACGGATTTAAAGATGAATATGGAAGGGAGAATCGGAGCTTTGCTGTTTAGTCTGAGTAAATGTCTAGCAACTCTCTTTTGTAGTTTGAATATTCGCTCACATTGAGTCGCACTACACGTACCCCAGAAGGGCATATCGGAGATGCAATCAATAAAGGCGTAATAGATTGTTAAGGAGGTGGATAAGTTCAGTTCTTCGGAAACGGATCTCAGCGCAAAACAGGATGAATTTAGTTTTTTACATAAGGCGGCAATATGTAGCTCCCATTTCAATAAAATGTCCACAACAACTCCTACAAGCTGACTTCTGTTGGTAAGGTATGACTCAAACCATACGTGAGGTATTCCCCTTAAACCGTAGTATTGCAATTTGTTGATTAAAAAATAATAATCAACACAATGGAAAGCCTTAGTAAAGATCACAAAAAGTTGTTGCAGTGGAGTGATGGCTGTTTAGGCTGGAGTACACTTTATTAAGGAGGGAGAATAAAACAACATCATTTGTGTATTTGTTACTTAAAAATCCAAATTGATGGTAGTAAGTATTTTATATTTAAACAGAAAAAGCCACTTTTTGACCAATCCTAATATGATCTTAGATAACTTGGAAATGAGTGCATTTGAGCGATGCTTGATTTTTATCTCCTCCTTTAGAGGTATAATTATAGTCGTCTCAAGGCAATTGGGAAAAGTGCTATTTTGAAATGAAACGTTAACGTGCAATCGGGCAGACTTGAAAACATTTATTTTTTAAGGTCATTAATTGTACTACGGCGAAACACTGCTAAAACTACGGGCATAAAGAAGAAACTGTGTAAGCTAGCATCATCAGGAAGCATCATGAGATGGAGTTATAGAATTTGATCAATTTTTGCCTACATTCACGAAGTGGTCATTAAGGTTATCGATGAAGAAGCCTTATTTCTTAGATCATTCATAATGGTTCATATTTCTTAGAAACAGTACAATTGGCGAGTCTCTTATTATAATAAATATCTTTGGCAGCTTTTATTGTCTTATGATAAATTTTTCTGTATAGTTTCACGTAGTTTTTGAAAAAGACACTTTCCGAGAATTTCAGTGTAAAATCCGTGTGAGACAGTAAATCGTTAACAATTATTAAACATCTAGAATCTATCATACAAATAAATATCATGAAAGAAATAAAAACTGGAAGTTCTTGTCGATTATGTTTTAAATTTCGAAAATTGTGATCTAAATCTCGTTTTGGGTTAGGATCCGCCATGAAATGATAGGTGATCAACCTGAATCTGGGTTATAGTTTCCGAAAAGTACTAGTGTTACAAATAGATCGAATGAAATTTAAATTTTCAATAAAATAGAAATTAATGGAAAGAAAAATACCCTGAAGAGTATTATGCTTCATATCAAATGTTAAGGGAATACCTATCAAACATGTACAATATTTAAAAATTATGGTTGAAATGATAATAAAAATTTTACTTTATGTTGATTATCCATTGAACAGATAAATATCCAGTATCTCCATACACATTTTCATTATATATTTAAATTGCTTCGAAAACAATAAAAAGCATTATTTTTAGTGGGCTTACGTCACAGCGTATGGTAATTATCGTACTTTTTGATAGCTGGCTAGGTAGATAAGAAACGCTGAAACATCAGGTGTTCATGTTGATAATACCTACGGGTGAACAGCAAGTGGAAATTTGTATTGATTATAATACGTAACCCTTTTCCATACATTTCCATAAAATACAAGAAAATGTTGGGAAACAAATACTACAGTAGAATGCGTTCGATTGATTTATACAGGATAAGTCAATGAGAAAGAACCATATACTTATTAATATGTCAAACTGCCAATTCCTAAGATTGTCTCCAAATAATTCATAGGGCAGTTTCTTCAATTAAATTTTGATTCATTTGAGAAAATAATTTTTTCAAAGCTGCTGCTTTTGGTACTCATTTACTTAATAATCCGAAGCCTTTCTACCCTTGTAGGTGTAGGTGTAAGACAGGTGTAGAGTCTAGATACACTTCTCCAGAGTTTCTTCCACTTTTTTCTATCCATTCAATATCTCTTTTGTCATTTTCTAAACTTCCCCTATCTTTTTTTTGCTTTTCTTGCTCCGTATACTCTTCTAAACATTTTATCTTCTTCCATTCTTATAACATATCCAAACCATTCCAATTCGATTTATTTGCAGACAGAATATTTCAAAAGAGATTGTTTTTCGAATGTACTACCACGAAACTGCAAAAAAGCTAATTTGGTGTTAACAAAAGTGACTTGAACAAGAAAATAAGTGATGAAGAAGATGGGATAGACGATCCTGAATAAAAGTTTGATAAATCTATAGACGATCATTTTTTAAATCGAAAACACTACTACATATAGAACATGACTTTCTTAGAAATCAATAATCCAAAAGTAGAAAAAGACTAGGAACTTCAGAAATGACTAAATCGTTAAGAAGTCAAGTATCCAGCTAAGATCATTTAGTTGCTAATTCACAACGAAAAATGGAAAATAAATGCAATCGACGGCAGTGTGAATAATTTAAACTAAGAGTAAGTGAAGCATGTATCCCGAAATTTGGTCAAAACTACAGATGTTTGGTCGTCAGTTTCTTTTGTGAAACATAGAGTCTCAATGAAAACTTCATGTAACTAGATCTGTATGTAAATAGACTTTACTTTACAGACTTTATGTTTTAGTAAAACTCATTCTAAGAACAATTCCACGTTGCAGAGATAACTTGAATAAAATGAAAAGACGGTGTGTCGATATTATCTAAGATTAAGGCTTATATATGTTACCGCTTCCCAAATAGATACATCAGTTATATAGGGTGTGCAGTGCAAGATTTTGGCTAGCATAGATATCATAGATATGATCTATGATGTTGCTATTTGGTGGTTATGAACCTTGGGTGGTATAACACATATTGAGTAAACAGTTATTTCTTACCTCAAATTTCGGTTCTCACAAATCAGACACTCTGCATATTATTCCAATTTTGTAAAGGTCTTATACTTATTCGGTAATACCAAAAAAACTAAACTAAACCAAAAAAATTAAACTATTCACAGCTGTTCACGTAGTCAAAAGCCATCCTTGTTAATGAATAACCGTTCTTTATAAGTTTTTGTTGACTACTTCATGACTTTAGGTTTTGCTTGAGTATGTCGATATACTGATCATCTGTGGAGAATGTGAAAGAAATAGCAGATGTGCTAGATATTTCTTTTGAAATCATTTCTCTGATGAGACAAATTCTGCTTAGACATGGGTCTTTTCCAAAATCCTCAATGTAAGTCCATTGTTACAGAACTTAATGTTATTCATAGTCTTGCTTATATCCAAGTCAATCCTCACATTTCAACTGGATGTAAATCAGAGCAGCTTGACGATCTGTTACACCAGAATCTATAGTTACTATATTAACACGTTGACTGCCACGGTAAGGATCAGAATTCCGTTTAAAATGACAATTTGATTTAATTATTATTATTAAAAACTCAAATTGTAGTGTATAGCTATCATAAAAAGCATAAAAAATGTGTTTTTTTAAGAAAAGGTGTTACATTAATTAACTTACATAACATTTGATTTACATAACATAAATCAACTACGAGTTAAATCGTACGCAGACACGATTCGACCTGTCGCTTCAATAGTATCTCAAATATTGTCGAATGCATTACACTACGTCTTTCTTGAGTGTGTTGTTTTATAATTATTATTATAATTAAATTATCAAGAATCCAATATGGATAAGAAAAGACCATTGACTCAAAATGAAATTGAGTACTACGCAACTCTAAGAAAGACTATTAGATGGCTCAAAAAGATTTCATTACATATTATAGAGAAATATATACACAATGCTCACAAAATTTTTCAAAAAGTAACTTCTTCTAAAATAAAGCTGATCTAGTTCGAAGAAGAATTAATCGTCGCGTTGATTGGAAAGGAGATTCAACCAGTTTCGAAAAAAACGTATATGTGCCCAAAAAACGTAGAGAAACGCCAGCATGTGAAGAAAAGCCAGCCCTTTGTGTGGAAGATTGCTTTAAGAAGTTCCACAAACAATAAAATATTATTTTATTTCGTGAATTTGAACTAATTTTTATAATTATATTTTTCGTTCGTTTTGTAATAAATTTTCTGTCCATGCATTCCAGCATTGATTTTCTGTTATTTTCGCAGAAGTCATCTATCGATATTAGCACTTATATATTCCGAGTTTAATCGTAGCTGCACAAAAATGGCAAGTAAACACCAGACGAGTTATCTCGTAGTTGGCAGTCAACGTGTTAAAATTCTTTTTGTTTCTCATTTCTGTTTGTTTGTTGTTTCATAATAGGTAAGATACTCATTAAATAGTATAAAGATTATAGCACGTGATCACGTGATTTTTCGGTGGATGCATACCACTTTGAGAAGATCTTTAACATATTGGACATGTTACAAGTGTCATATTTTTTCATAATATGTATTAGTTAACGAAAACTTTTAGACTAAAACGAACCAAACTGAAGTGAGCAATACAATTGGGAAATGCGATATCGTCAAAAACATCATATGACAATGTAAAACTTTTTCCTATGTATTGAGCGTTTCTAGTTAATTGATTCATTAGATGCGATCAACAACAAATTCAATATATTTTCACTTGTGTGACAATTATTCTTTTTAATTATATATGTTATTTTGGGTAACTTCTACAGATATGCATTTTTTCCAGCCTCTACAACTACTACTATTCAACTAGAAATTCTATATTGGCGAACAGAAAACTAAAATCACTTTAAAATTAATAGTCACATGGTATTTAGTTTTATTCATTAGGTTACCTTTACTGTTAACGTGATCTAAAAAGATGCACAAAATTTCTTCCAATTGCAAAATAATCATTTTATTACATAATTTAATATGGTCACTCATATTAGATTTAAATCGTTTGTTTCTGTTCGTTAATGTGATGTTGGTTTAAAAATATCAAATCTTTAAATAAGGCCAAGTTAATGTTTGACGTCCCAAAGTTTTTATTATTCATTTATTTTGTTACGAACTCGTCCACGACATGAGCCTGCCCTGTCCGGTTATATGGAATTTTGAGATTTGGTGAAGTAGTGGCCCGTTTGATGTTTTTTGCAATAATTTTCATCATACTATGTGTTTACATTCTTTCATTTTGTTTGATTTGTTTGTTTATTTTCAAAAATTTCCTAGAATTTCTTTTTGGGTATATAAACGAGTTTTTTAAGCGGATCTAGATCAGTTTATAATAAATAGTCATAGTGATAGGAACGAAATGGAAAAGTAACCGAAGTGAATAATTTGGTTAAGTGTTAGTGAAAGTGAATTATTATTAATGCATCTAAATGTTCTTGATTTTTAGTCTCTTCTGTTTTAAAATTAGTTTATTTTGATGTTTCGACTTTGTCTTTATCAAAATATGATATTGACACTGACAAATTGCTTATTTATATTGATTTATAGATCATCTTAATCGTAAATATCAAAATAGGGATAAAATCAACTTAGAACTTTGCTCCAATAAGAAAAATTAATTTTTCCTTTGGTTTCCACATGTCAATTATATATAATTATTATATTAAGAACACAAAAGACAGTGTTTATAAATTCACTCCACCGATAGTAATATTGTAGATAAATAAGAAATAGTCGACTATCCCTATTATTAATCAAAAATTTCAAGATATTGAATATATAATATACAATTTAAGAAATTACAATATGTCAATCGTCTTCTCACAATTTTTCATATCCTTACTATTGGTCACATTTTTAGTGTGGTTGACTTAAATTTTAACTTTAGAATCTCAAACTCATTTCTTCAATATCTGTTATTTTCAGATCGAATTTTCGCAACGCCACCCCAAGGAGCACCCCACATATTGAACCGTGGAGTCTGCTTTTATAAACAGGAAGAGAGGTAGGCATCCTCTGGGTGACAACACGTCTCCCCCGCCTGCCGCTACTCCACCACCTCAATTAAAAAAGTCTCGACACGACGACCCCGGATCTCAAGCGGCCGTCGGTATAGATATTATGGAAGCACCCCTGGGTGTCTCTCACAGTCAAAGTATGGATTCTGTAAACACTAATAACGGCGAGGAAGAGGTGAGTTGATGATCAAGTTTATAAAAGACCTTTGTGGGTGTTTCTGTTCTAATTTCATTATAATATTCTACGAATGAAGACATCATTAAATTACCTGTCGAGGTTTATTATTAAGTGAGTTATTCATAGGGGGCTACAAGGATTATGTACCAAATTGTGCTGATATGCTAATATAATATTTAAATACTATCACCAAACGATGGCGATAAGACATGTGTGGATATATTGATAATTTATTTTACGAATGCTGCTTGAAGGCTGGCTTCTAATCAAATTACATCAACCTTCCATTGGAAATGAACGGAATTTCCAAAATATTCAATGAGAGTGGTTGTTTGACCATCTTAATAATAGCTTAATAATAACTGATTTCCATTTTTATGGGAAATCAAGTGAAATTGTGAAATTATCTTACGAATGTTTTGCAACAATACTTTAACAATGAATGAATGTTGTCTATTGTTTCATCGATAAAATTGATATTAAAGTTTCTCTTCACTATTTTGAAAAACTCTATATAAGCAGCTGTTATTCGTATTACCATATACACTCGTAGGAAAGAATCTAGAAGCTCAAAGTCCATCGATCGTGATGGTCATACTATTGCTGCTATTCTATCGACAATTATCGCAGGAAATCTTGCTACTCAACTCCAGATAAATCATGTTACCAAATGCATTATTTTGACTTGCAAAAACTACTTGTTAATGAAGGGTCTATTATTTATTATCTAGTATATTTTTCTCTATGGTATGCTATTCCCAAAAATTCTCAATATTAAATGTGCAGCATGGAATATTTTTCAATTTTTTCCAGGTCAATATATAAAGGTAGATACGTTTCCAAAATGGCATTTTGTATACTATATAATATATTGTTTTGACACTCTATAAAGTACTTAATCCACTCCAAGTATTCGATTTCCATTCAATTTTATCATCATTCACCAATGTTTTCTTCGTTCTTTTGATATCAATAAAAGAACTCATATTTTTGATAGTAAACAATTTAATTTCAATTAAGGATTCATCAAGATCTTTAAATTATGATTCTTTCCAAAACAGGATTGCTACACTTTTTGGAACCGTATACTCAAAGAAATGTTTTAAACTCTTTACTTTAAATAATTTCCGTAATGTTAGTACCGATTTCATGCCGTTATAGTAACCAAGTTGTTTCATCTGGAAAGATGTTATAATACATATTGAATGGTGTTACATGTTTTAATTTGTGTCGGTCAGCTTCAAGTGACAAACTTAGCACTTAAAAAAAAAGAGAAATATCGTTTGATTAATGAAAAATCATAAAGCAGTGAAATGAAAATTTTTAATAAAAAACAAAACGATTAAATTAAAAAATTATCATTTATATGTATAAATACAGAAAATAACAGCCAGACAGAGTCTGTAATTTGGAATAAATTCAAAAGTTCAAATGCTAATTTATCATTATATATGTGTATGTGTGTGCTAGGAAGCAATTAGCAGCAGGTGATTAGGAATAATTGAGAATTTAAATCAACAAACGTATTCATTCTACTGGGTTAATATGAAACAATCGGTTAAATAAATAAAATTTCCTCAGCACACTCTTTTTTATTTATTTTCAAATTTGGAATCTTTGTACTATAATTTACGACCGTAACATGTTAGTCAGCCCAAAAAGTATTAGCTTGTCTGACGACAGCCAAAAAGATTCGACAACCAAGGATATCATTATAAAAATTAACTAAATGGGATTGAACGATCGTCGGATTCAGCTTAATGAGGTAGAAGAGGCTATCGACATATCAAAATAATTCATTTACCATATTTGATTGCTCATCAAATATCTTCGGGAAGAAAAAACAATAACAGAAGAATATCACGCTTCATCGCTTGATAAGGTGGAAGGAGAAATTTCAAAAAAGCGACCACATTTGAAGGAAGAGGAAGATTTTTTCCATTAGGACCTTCCTACACTTTGGTAGCTATGACTAAAATTCAAGATTTGTATTTAGAAAGTGACCGACCACCTACCGTATTCATTATATCTAATCCTCAGCGACTTTCCTGTTTTCTATTCTTTTTTTGAGAAGAAAGACGGCAACTATTATTTGGAAGAGTTTGGAACATCGCTGGACCAAGTTTATAAACCTAAATGGAGACTATTATGGAAACAATAGATCTTGTTTTCTGTTAGGTCGGAAACTTTCTAGACAGCACTGATACGGCAATGTCCTAAATGTATAATTCCTTTTAAATATACCCAATTCATCGAGGCAAAATTGGTCAAGACTAATTTCGTATCCGTTCTTATAACTTCTCAACATCTTCCGGTTTGGTAATGAAAACTTAGCTTTTGTAATACTCCTTGGCTCCTTTCACCTTGTCCAATTACATGAATGTACAGGCTTGAGATACTAACGAACATATCTTGTTAACTGGGAAACCCACCATGTTTTGGAAAGTATTGTTTCTATTGGGAATATTTAACGTGTACAGTCTTTGACAGTCTAATTCCAATAACTCTTACAAAAATTCATTAAGAGTTTCCTCAGATAGTACTGCGCGTTGGGTTTGGCCTCACCACCACCTAGCGGGGATTTTCATTTAATCAATATCGATTATCTTCCCTTATTATTAAAAATAAATGTAGATCCATGAGGAAAAGAATGTTCGTATCTAGTAATTCCCGGAGAATTTTTAAGGTTGAGAGAATGCAATTAATATTGTTTAACAACGTACGCTACAGACGACAGACTAATTTCAACATCATTAAATATATTCCTGGTATAAATTTTCGGATTCTCTTGAACAGATTTATATTTTTTCCAAGGGCTGTTTGTCAAAGAGTACTTGTTTTTCTTACATGTCTGATTTTCTTGAAATTGTTTATTTTTGCACTTACGGTACATTGCGATATGTGACTTGTCAGAATAATTTTTTTAATCTATGCGGAACTTCCGTTCTTGTCAGACAATATATGGAGTTTGCTTGTTGTGTATATCAGTTAAATAAACCACGAACGACTTCTTCAAAAGAATTGACTTGCCAGTAATCGATATTTTAAAACATTTGTTGACTTTAAGAAACCACACAAATTTTATTTATTTGTTTAATATCTAGATTTTTATATTTTCATAAAATGATAATTCTTGTGCAAGATGTCCAAGAATCTGGACATAATATTTTTTAGTTTGGCATAGTGTAAGGAGGTATTTCCCAATTATTTTTAAATTTATATACTCCACTAGCGGACCCGACAGACGTTGTCCTGCATGATATTTAAAGCGATTAAACAAAGTATCAAATGGAAAACAAATAATAAAATAATTTCATATTCCCTATTTTAAAATAACATCAATTTTCTACAAACAATTCGTTCTGATTAATAATGTTTGTTCAATTCTATCTTAATGCGACTTGATAAACAATACTTTTATTTAATTTTTGGGGAGTACAAATGAATAAACTTGACGATTTTCCAACGCGAAAATACGCCACATATAACTGGCCATGCTAAAAGACCGGATTTTCTAGATGCAACACCACATTGTTCGACCTTGTGACTTATTAATTGTCATGGCAAATACCAAGCAAATTGGAAACTGTCAGAATGGAATGAGTGAGTCTGAAGGAATCATTGGGATCCAAGTGGCTTCGAGAATGTTACCCATAATTTTTTTATGACTTATCTTGTACCGATGCGCAGCTTGGGAATATTTAAATTTCGGAACAAAATGGTAGGCGAGACAATTTTTAATCACAAGTTATGTGGTGGCATTTCTGGTAAATCTAGAGAATTTAAAAATTCAGCAGGATAGTTGACTGCTTCGTAGTTGATAGCATCGGTCAGGAACGACTAATATAATTAGCTGGAAATCTAGAAATACGAGGATATATTGAAAAATTCTTATCCTACATTTATTACAGCAAGTCGGCAACGTCTCTAGACCTTTCAAAAATAATGTTTCTTCTTGCTTTGCTAACCAGACGTCCACAGCTTTCATTACCTCCTCGTTGGAAGAAAATTTACGACCTCTTAAACTTTTTTTCTGTTGAGGAAAGAGATGATAGTCGGACGGAGCCTAATCTGGTGAATAAGGGGGGTGTTTTAGTAATCAAATCCTAAATCACGAATTTTTTGCAGGCAACATGAGATTTGTGTGCAGGGGAGTTGTCCTGCAAAGACAAAACAACTTTGGATAGCTTTCCGCGTATTTTGTCTCTAATTTTTCCCCGTACAGTGGTCAGTTATGTCGAATAGTAATCTCCAGTTATTGTTTTGCCTTTAACCAAAAAATTAATCATGATTACTCATCAGCAATCCCAAAAAACTGGAGCAAGAACTTTTCCAGCAGATTTTGGACACAAAACTTCTTAGATCTTGGAGAACCAGAGTGTCGCCATTCCATCGAATGTTGCTTCTACCCTTGCACCCTTTTGGTCAACATTCAAACATTTGAGGATCCATTTTGCAGCAATTTTTCTGATGTCCTAATTGACGTGAACTATATTATGAACGCGTTCGTATGAAATATTCAGTGCTTCAGATCAGATCTGTTTTAGCCCAATTCGACGGTCTGATAAAATCATGTCATGAACTGCATCGGTATTTTCGCGGACAGACACAGAAACTGGTCTTCCCGATCGGTGATCATCTTCAATGGAAAATTTACCTCTTTTGAAGCTCGCAGTCCAATTTTTTACGGTCGCATACGAAGGACATTGATCACCAAAGATATTAAGCATATCTTCGTAAATCTGCTTACCTCCTAACCCTTTTAAATACAGGTGGATATTTTTTTTCTTTTAATTTATTGCGTAACTCTGGTTTACTTTTTTGACGTCAAACTTTACACTTACACTTTTAATAATTTATTGTTCGTTGCTATGGTAACGCAATATTTTGTTTGCGCATGCGACTGGTCTAGGTTAACTAGATATCAATACATCCTCGTAGGCTTTGATTGGAAGCGTATTTACAATACTGCAGAGATTTTCTGGCAATTTGGATGGATAGTAAAACAATGCCAAGCTATTGATATGTAATAAAGATAAAAGTAATCATTAATTTGACGGTATTAACATTGACAAATTATTCGATGGCATCTCATCTTCAAATAAAAATTATATCTCCCTTGGAAATTTTAACCAACTGGTACAAGTATTTTTGAAAAAAGTGATTTAAATTAAAGAAATTATATGTACATATTCTTAAACAAAAAACAATGCAATGTAACTGATAGATTATTAAAAATGGTACACACAGAACAATAACAGAACTCCACATCAAAATTTGATGAAAATGAATGCCAAGTGAGCTTTGGAAAATTTCAGATATTGTTCAATTTATTGAGAACCAAATGATAACAATAATTAAATTGAACCGTAGTTGAATAATAATGACATGATTCGATTACGTTATACACTTGATGGAATAACGGAAAAGTTTGAGTTTAAAATTTAGTCTTGCACTTAATTAAATGACACAAATGGAAAATTGATCGAGCAGGTAATATTAAATGGAGAGATCGGCTTAGTTGAAAGTTTTAATGTAGATACGTACAACGAGAAGTTTACGATAGAGGTCTTAAGCCCGAGGGGAATAAATTATAGAGATTGGGTTGATTTTTATTTCCACCGCGCTTTTTCGCATTTTTATTAGGCGTGGAGAGGTCAAAAATTTGGCCCATTTCCGAATTAAATCACACAAATAATTGCTTAGTATGTTTCATACCATGAAAGTTTAGCAAAAGAGTTGTTTGTGTAATTAATGATCCACTCACCGTGAAGATAATTGAATAAAATAGATACATTAATTGAAAAAAATACTAATGAGTGATAAGAAAATATCAATAATTCAAAATATAATCTAAATTATTTGTTATATGTATAACAGACATAGGGTCAATACAAATGATCGTCAGAAAAAAATATAACAACAATAGGATTAGACTGTTTAAATATTTATCATTTTTCAATAGAAGCACCCTTACTGCAGAACCCTTCACAGCAGATATTTTGACAAACATTTCAACAGATCAAATTTTGTGAAACAATGGACATGTCAACAAGCAAAATTGTTAATAGTGGAGCTTTGAAAATGAGTAAATTTTTAGGTTATACGAAGTTTTCACAGAATGTGAATGTTTTGGCTAATACTTTCATCAATGGTAATATTGAATACGTTGTAGGAAACCTAGCAGGAAGGTTCTATATATATATTTTTAAGAATTAATAAACACATTGATATCTAGTTTAGAAAATCGTATTGATGAAGCTTCTGACATGATTTTGCAATATTATCTTGTTTACTTCAAGATTAAGCTACACCACATCACGCTATTCCAGTAGACAGTGGCTAAAGAATAGATTCTCCAGCAACTGAATTAGTTGGAAAAAAGCAATAGAATGGCAACCTTCATCGCATATGAAGGCATCTAAAATTTATGGTTCATTAAATACAAAAACGATAATGGGAAGATCTGGAGAGAACAATAACAGCTGCATGAGGAAAGCTTCAGATAGAATATTGGTACAATTGGAACCGATGATACCTTCAGGATATTATTGGATTTGTTTAGAAAAGCTGAGTGGGGAAATTAAATGGAAGAAATTACACGACATGGTATAAAATTTCATTCAACTTTCATTTCAATGCACCTCTGATAGATGGAACGGATACTCATCTCTACTTATATTAACAAATTTTATAAAGGATATTGAAGTTAATATTTAAGTAGTATCATCGAAAAATTCTGTGGCTGATGACTTACTTCCAAGCCATTTTCTTTCACACACACACACACACACATCTCTACTGATTTTATACTTATCTGAATCATTTAAGGAGCGTCTTAAGAATCTATTATGGTTCAATCACCCAAACAAATAGTAACACCACGACATTGACAATTTTAATTTTAAACGTAAAGACTAAATCTCTTTTTTTCTACTAGTACAACTAAACCTTGATTGTGTGCGTGCGGGAATATGTTATCTCTAAAAATTATAAAATATTTCACTATCGTGAGAAATCAATTGAAGAGATTATTGGATAATAAGATATAAGTTTTTCGGTACGACGTAGACGCTAAAAAGCATCAAGATACTTATCAGTTTCCACCCCATTTCAAGAAAATGATAAAACAGATTCATTTTACTAAGGGGACGTATTACAATATTTAGATACGTTATTTGTCAAACCCTCTTATTTTCAAATAAAAAATATGCAAAGTTAAGTATTCTGATGAAAAATTCAGATATAATGATCGGCAATGATTTTTTTAGATGTTTATACCATCTTTGCCAAAAAGTCTCAATTAATTTGAAGTACAACACTTCTTAGACATATACGATAATTGTCATATAACTATAATTAATTTAATTATAATTTATGATACAAAAATCATACTTATTAATATCCAATTAATAGTTCAGAATGTCTATAGACTATGAAGTTGTCACTGTTGAAATTGACATGGAATGATCACAAGCATTCCTGTGATTATTAAATTGCATTTATATAATCGTCATTTTTGTTCTTCCAACGAAGCTAGGTCGGTTTTATAACTTATTAACATCCCAAAAAAAAGGTTTAGGTGGGTCAAATCGAGGGATTATGTAGGCCATTCAATAATCGCATAAGAAATGGTTTATTCGCGCCGTCTTTGTGGAAGCAGGATGCATCTCCTGAGTGCTTATTACCATTTTCAATAAACTCATTGATATTGTGTCTTCTAAATGTTCGAGCATACAATTCCATCCGCATAAATTCGACGTATAACTCAATAGAATTTTGGGTATGTGTTTCTTAGAATACACTACAATTTTCGTCACTCCAGTTACAAATGAAGAACTTGAAATCATCTGAACTCATTTCTAATAGAATATTATGAAAGAACTAAATATTAGATAAATTCATTATTTAAATTTAATGAAGAAAAATAGTAAACTAAAATATATTCACGCATAGTGCACGTGATTAGAATTGAAAACGCCAAAGCCGATCATCTAACAGGACCGCATTTAAGATATAATTTGCGTTTTTAGACACCAGATTAATAATATTAATTATAAATAATTTTGCACATTTATTATTACAAAAATATACAATGTTAACGTGAAGTAGTGAATTTTCCTATTTTCCGATGAAATTTATTTGAGGTATTCTTGCCTTCAATGTATTTCTAATAATAAACTGCTCATTTCCCGTTTCTTGTATTAAAATCCTACTTTATTCGAAAAATTATAGAATGTTGATCTTTAAAAATTCAATTTAATTTTTTTCTCTTAATGGATACTTTTTTGGGTAGGCCACTAAATGATTAGCTCGATACTCACGACGGATTCGGTAAACAATTGACGTTTTGGAAATAACTTCATCATTTTGTACATTTAATTTTTTTAAATATTCATAATCATTTGTTTTTCGCTAACGTTAAAATGAAGCCATTTAGCTCTTTTCTTAAGCGAAGTTTAGCTAAGGTCATCAACTTCATCATATGTGTTCGTGTCATCCATGTTTAATAAAATTACCCAACAGACAAATATAAACTCACTGTAGTATAATAATATGATGTCTTCGCTGTACTATACATGATCTAACGGTTTCTAAAGCGATGTGGCGCTCTACACTCCTGCGCGGCTTTTTATTTCTGGTATCGATGCCGCACACCGTTTTGCCTGGGATGTTTACGCACTGATCATTGTTTTGATTTACTAGTTTTCTTCGATAAATGTTCAACAAACTGATAAATTACCAATTTTTGCAACATTTCTTTTATATCACTTTTGATTTATAAGAGGTGTTGCTGTTTATCTGATTGAGAATTTCCTTCGTAAATAACGGAGAGACCTCTGAATATTCTGTCTAAAAATGCCTATTGAGGTTTCCTACACAAAAGAAATAGAGCAGAAATTGACATGTTCCAGTATTTCCTTGAAATCTAATGATCTCTCAAATATTGAGGTGTACAGTTGTCTGTAGCCGCCTCTATGTTTAATATATAATGAATATAGAAATAAGATGGCAAAATCCTTTCGACGACAAGATTGTAGATGTTAATTGTTAATTTAAAAAGATTTAAAAAAAAACGTATAATAAAAAAATAAATTTCAAAGCATTATTTTCCTTCCAGTTAAATAAAATAAGTCTTCTACATTGTTGGAAAATTTATTGATTATTAAACAAATCAATTCTGGTTATAGTACAAATCTAAGTAACATATTGAGAGTTAAACGTAAATATCAAGCGTCAAAAATATGTATTTATACAATACATCATTGATTTTAGTTAATTGTGGTGTTAGTGAGTTCTTTTAATAAAAATAGAATTTTAAAAAAATAGTGGAAGATTTATTAGCAAGCTAAGAAGGCAGGTTCCAATGCGTAGCAAATTTTGTTAAAAAATTTTTAATTTCGATTTACGAAAATAAAAAAAATATTGTTTACACCGGACAAGTTTTGGAATATTTACAGAAATAAAAGTAGCTTAGTAAAAAATTAAATATAGTACCATACTTCAGAGGTCAATAAAGATGGCTAAAGATGAATAGCCTACAGGCAGCAAATCGAATATGCCATTGATATGAAAGAAAAATACTATTTCACGTTTGAAAAGGATTCGTGGTGTTTGAGTACGTCAAAATCGAATCAAAATAGTGTCATAAAATTGTGGATCCACGCACTAACAAACAACGAAGTATAGGGAAGGACATAATGTAATTATTTTAAGCTAAAATGTTAACTTGAAATTTAATCCATCCCACGCAATTATTTCGGTTGGAATTAATTACAAATATTTTATTCAAAAATGTGTTTTTTTATTTTGATTCGAATAATAATTACTGATACTTTTTATTCGAAAATTTCAGATAATCGTCAATATATCTAACGTATCGATAATTTTCATTCTCTAGACAGCTTATAGTCCAGTCATTTAAGCTTAAATTAGGTAAGAATATCGAAATTCGAGATACCCAGCTGTAAGTCTGTAAATACTTGAAGATTGACACCCTAAAAGTAGTCTCAAAACCTACATATAGTAGGGTGTACGCAACTATTAAATTTCAAGGTCAAAGGTCACAAAAATCGGTTTTTTGTGCTTTTTTTGCAAATATCTCATTTCCTATGGGTTTTTTGCTATTTGTATTTTTTATTAATATTGTAAAATACAAAATTCTCTACAAATTTTGTTTAAAAAAATTTTTTATACGGTGAACCGTTTTCGAGATAGAGGGCGAAGTGAACGCGGTCACAGGATCACTTCAGGTCAACCGGTGCAGTTATAAAAGGACAAGATATTGATTTACTTGTCATTTTAATTGGGCATACACTGATTTACGAACAAGAAATTTTCTTTAAAAAAGTTGGGAACGGAAATGTAAAAACGGAGATATACACACATATTTTATTTTTGCACGCATTAAGTGGATGTGACAAAACTTTTTAAAACGGGAAAAATCATTTTTAAAAGTTTTCGAGAAACTGACAAATTTGGAAGAAAATTCTTCGGCCCAAAGATTGTTGGAGAGTGGAACTCAAACCTTATTGGCAGTCTATAATGCTCCGAAATCTGTGAAAAGTCTCGATCATCTTCGTTATATACATTTCGTCAAGTCTACAAAACTTAATAAACTTGTGCAACTTTCAAATATTCCACCAACACGTGCAGCTGCTCATCATTTTAAACGTGTATGTTATCAAGTTCAAACTTGGTTAGGGCATGATTTGGAACCCCAGGTATGGGGTTGGGCAATGCGAAACGATTTTCTGGAGCCTATCATGACAATTTTACCACCTGTTCCAGAAGATTTGCTAAATACAATTTTCTGCAACTGCAAGAGTGGTTGTGGTTCGCGATGCGGATGCAGGAAAGCGGGCTTGCAATGCTCTTTAGCTTGTGGCCAATGTAATGGGCAAGCTTGTCTCAATGCTCTACCATATCAGAGCGACATTAATGATGATGGAACCTTTGACCCCGAAATCATGGAAGAAATTGAGACAAATGTCGTTGAAGACGATAATGAAGACCAGTTTGAAATTTACCAGCAGCCGGAAGACGACGATGAAGAGGAAGAAGATGATTAATATTATAAATTGTAGTTTTTGTACCCTTTCTTTCATTTTTTTACTTTTAATAAAAATAAATGTATTGAAGGATATTTTTTAATAAAAAGATTAATTCATAATTTATTTGTTTTTTTTTCAATCATGTAAGAAGTTATTGACATTAATTGGGTTAAAATTAAAATATAATTTCTATATTTACATATATCGACAGGTAAGTGTTGTTAAATAAATTAAGACTGAATAAAAAGTGGATAGTTTAGGAAAAATATGATAAAATATAATATAATAGTTAATAAAAATTCACAAATATTTATAATCATTGATTTATCGATAGTTCATTAACAATATATGGCGCCTTTTCGACCGGAGGTACCGGTTGACCTGAAGTGATCCTGTGACCGCGTGTTCTCCACCCTCTATCTCGAAAACGGTTCACCATATAAAAAATTTTTTCGAGCAAAATTTGTAGAGAATTTTGCATTCTACAATATTGATAATAAATACAAATAGCAAAAAACCCATAGGAAATGAGATATTTACAAAAAAAAGTGCAAAAACCGATGTTGGTGACCTTTGACCTTGAAATTTAATAGTTGCGTACACCCTACCATATGTAGGTTTCGAGACAACTTTTAGGGTGTCAATATACAAGTATTTACAAACTTACAGCTGGGTATCTGGAATTCCGAGGTGAACTTACTATAATGACTGGACTATTATTTATTATTTTTAAAACGTGTTTCAATCAATTCCGATGAATTGAATCATTCATTACCCGATATGTAATAAAATATTCAAAACTGCGCACTATTTAGCGTCAACGAAGTAAGTAAAATCGAGGCTACGAAGTGCATGTCAAAGTCGGAAATTATTTATTATTATGTAACGATTACGATAATATCTAGAAGGACATTCAGACAATACGCATAACACACTAAAATGGTTTGTAATAATTTTTATTGTAACTACGATATACGACATGGTATGTGGTTGGAAAGAATGCAAAGTTAGCGGTAGCGCATAGAACGTACTTGGCCTACGTACGTCTAATATCGGTTCCTTAAATGTATCATAAAGACGGTCGAGGAAGGTAAATTGACATGAGATTTCTATTTAGTTTACTCAATGAGCTTATTTTAGTCTAATTTATTCTGTACATGAAATAAAATAAAAATAAAGGTCAATCAAGACGTCAAAAAAAGAAGGTGAAATTATGTTCTACAAACTTTGATTATAAGTACAAGTACAAAAATCATAACAACAAAAAACAATTAAAATAAAAAGATTGTTATCCAAAATACTATCATTGGATTTTAAATTGTACCTTTAGTCATCAACAATTCTATTTTGATATTAGTATTAATAGAGATCCGGGGGACGGCATAATCCAAAATCATGACAATGCGTCTTTCAGGATCCAGCCGAAAGACGAAAAACCGTAAGATCCAAATTAACAACCGCCCTTAAGGATGTTTACCTGACTCATGGATCGCAGAATTCCTCTTAATGCCTGCATAAACCTGAGAAAACGGATTTTTAGTACTAGAGGTATTCTGTATCTGCCTTAATAATAGACGACTCTCAAGATTACCAATGACACCTTAACATAGGTAACAAAGATTGGTTTGGGCACTGATATCTCGTTACAGACTGTTTTTAGACAGAGGATGAGAATGAAGAAAATGAATAAATCCATTGATGCCCTTGTCTCAACGTCCTGTTTAAAAAAATTACCTCTTTCAAAGTAATAGAATTATGGTCTAGACAGGAATTTGTTTTAATGGTCTTATTAAGTTGATTGTATTGGTTAGACGCATAAGAGAAAATGTATATAGGGATCATATATACTCCCCCAATTTCAAGAAGCTGTGGGTACCAGTTTATTTGATTGATGACATCGAGCTGTAGTGGTTTTGGAGAAAATATAAAATTAAGGCTCGCTTCCATCCAGGTTGCCTGGTCTGAATTTCAAAGAACCTACTTCAGATCTGTTAGAAGCCACAACTTGGGACGGAAATCGAACACAATTCATTGAACAACTTGGATGAAAGCATGCTA
Source organism: Diorhabda elongata (assembly GCA_026230145.1). NCBI lineage: Eukaryota > Metazoa > Arthropoda > Insecta > Coleoptera > Chrysomelidae > Diorhabda > Diorhabda elongata. The sequence continues at coordinate 42,983,568 of CM047926.1, forward strand.
AGAAGATGTGCTGCCGGGATACGTGCAAATGTAGGTCACACAGAATACTAGCTGTCGATTAAGCATTTGTTTGTAAGATTCCTCATCCAATTCTCTTAATTCAGTATTCTATATTCATTTCTCTTAGAGAAAGATTTCATGCTTGGCATTCAACAGTTAACTTAACTCTTTTAAGAAATACTTCTTTTGTTCTAGCTTCTGAAATCGACTTCAATCGATGTCTTTATGAATGAACATCTGTTTATTTCAACTGAACTCTTGCGTAATTGTCAACACCAATAGAATTGGCATCTTACCGCTTGTCAAAATTCGGGAGTGAGTCGATGAGTTATATGCCTTTAAACTTGCGAGATCAGAACTTTTATTTAAATATATTTTCTAAATTATACATTCGAACATTATCAATTTTTGATATATTCTTGTAGTGTGTTTGACAAAATAAATAATTCTACACTACTACCTATCTGAAGGGGCGGCTGAGGCCCAATGGTTAACAATCCGTACAATCTGTACAATCTTAAGATAGCAAAAATGAATTCTACAGTTGATTTTTTGGATGTAACTTACTCTTTGCATAACTCGATAAATTTCATGGTTCAGGAGTTACTTATGTAGATTTTTAGATCGTTATACATGCCAAAGAAATTATTCGTCATAAAGAGACATTCTACAGAAAATTGTCATGAATTGTGATTATTTATTGAAAATATTTACAGGAAGTATGTGATGTTCCTCTAAACCAGAGATGGGGAAACTACGGCCCGCGGGCCATCTCCGGTCCGCAAAGCGTTAAAATCCGGCCCGCGACCAGCAAACAAAAATTAAGTACAATTTTCTTTTTTTCAGAAATTACATTCTCATGAATTGGCAATGAAGGCAGTACACGTCGTGCATAAAACCCGTATGTCCGACTATCGTCGAACGCACTACCCATTTGAGGCAAATTGGAATTTTATAAGTCCTTATCTAGGACACAATACCCAAATATAGTTTTCTACGCCCAGAAAATAATGGCTATGTTTGGTACAAACTATTTGTGCGAACAAACGTTTTCAATAATGAAAAAATTTTCAGCATCACATATGGAGCCGGATTATGATGAAGTTATGCAGAAACAAAGCAGTTCCACATGTCACATGTTCCCACAATGACCAGCGCCCCTCAACCTTCTACTTCGCAGATAATTAAAGTTCAATTAATTAAATGTTATTAAAGATGTTATTTTTTAATATAGCACAACAAATTAGTATTTTAGAAAAATTATGGCCTTATTTTTATTTTAGTAAATAATGTAATGCCTCAACTTGGCCCGCCATATATTTCGTTAGCAGAAATTGGCACGCGAAGAAAAAAATTTCCCCATTCCTGCTTTGAATATTCGCAGTTATATGTGGAGCGTGATGGATTTCCTCTCCACAGCATAAATGATAGAGTCATCAATCCATTAAACAGCACAGGTAGTGATTAAACTTCTGTTTTGTTGAGGAAGAAATTCGGTATGTAAAATACGAAGCATTTTATTTCAAGTACATACCTACAAAATTTCGAGTTACATTATATGATTTTTAGTAAATTTTTGAATATTAGAACAGGAAACACGAATCTGGAAAAGTTTGGAGGGGATAATTGAATGAATTTACGTGTCTGTGTAAAAAAAATTGGACAAGGAAAGCATTTGTGACCCTATAAGGCAGAATATCGGAATGCTCTTCCAAATTCAAAGTAATATTCTCCGTAGACTCCGGTGTGTGTAGAAGCTCAAAATGCTCAGTTGGCACATTTATTGTAGTTTTTTTGATTTTATTAGATAAGTTATAGGCTAACCAACTAAATTTTCCTACATTTCAATTTTTTCCTTATGTAAGTAACACGATCCTAGACAGGATGCAGCTCAATTTGAAATGTTTTATTGTGTTTTAATACCTCCTGTGAATTGAATAATTAAAATACATGATACGAAGTTTTCTCAATAAATAAATACAATTTGTGATAATTTTCTTGAGACTGTTTTTTTATGGCGAACGGTTTCTTTGGTATATATTACGATTTAAAAATCTATATCTCCTAAGCGATCAATTTTATCGAGTTGAGCAACTTTTTCGTCAAAAAATCCATTGAAAAACTCATTTTTGCTATTTTAAGATGGTACATGTTGTCCCGGATTGTTAACCATTGGGCATGCGCATCCCTGGCCTTCAGATAGTAGTGTAGAATTATTTATTCCGTTAAACACACTACATGGATAAAGGTAATCAGTCATCAAAAATTCATTATGTTTGAATGTATAATTTAGAAAATATACTCAAATATATGTTCTGATTTCGCAACTTTAAAGACCTATAAATCAAAAACGAGGGGTCGTGAGGGAATTTTTTTGTCAGCATTATTTTCACGTCATTTACTCACTCCCGAAGTTTTTGCATCGAGCCTCGATGCAAAGCTCGTATAAACAGTTTCCGCAATTGCAAATTGACAAACTATATTTTGGCATTAATATGGATATGGACTTTTGCCCTAAATCTTATCAGTTTTTAACAAAACTCACTAATTAAGCAATAGATATTAAAAATATGTGCCGTATGGAAGTATGATTATCGGTTGATTCAAAGTGACTTCACACGGATGCTCTAAACAGTCTAGACATAAGCCTTCGGTTTGTAGCTTGGCGTCATTTCTTATTTTTACTGTTAGATTTCACGTCTCATACTCACGATCATTCATTACACCAATTAATACATTTTTAGTTTCATGTGAAATTATATCCTCATAACTTCATAACTAATTGCTTTGCCGCTATACTAATTTAGATATTAATGAGAATGACCACAGGAAACTGTATATGCGAACTGTGACCTAATTAATTAAACTTTACACTTTATTACCGCCGAACGGTTGTTGTATAATTTTTAATAAATTCCACTCCTATATATATATATATATATATATATATATATATATATAAGTGAGTAGTTTTTTATTGGGACCGTGGCAAGAAAACACCAAAGTGGACTAACTTCAATATATTTTCCGAGCTTTCGAATACTTATGTATTCATCATCTGGGACTGAAATTATGGTCCTCTATGACTTATACTAATATCATATTTATTGAAATAATTCGATAATTGTTGGGAAAGTCCTTGTCCATATGGTAAGGAAAAATGTTTTATGTTTTGATGTTTCTGTTTTGTTTTATAATTGATTGTAGTATCTGTTTATCCTTTTCTTGAATATGTTATTTATCATTTTTTTCCGGATAATTATTTTCTTTCAATGCAGTTTTTGCTTTTTGAATAGCTAAGCATCTAAATTCAGGATCTGATAGTTGGATAGATCTATCAGCCAAACTTATTATCACTGATCTTTTTTCTGACAAAGGATGACACGAATTGAAGCTTAAATATCTTGAGGACAAAAATGGTATACCACATTTTGTTCTTATGTTATTGTTAATTTTATATAAGTTTTTCATGATAAGAATACAATTTTTTATTTATGTTTTCAATTTGATTCTTTGGTACAGTAGTAATGCAATCATGTGCTATAACACTTGGAATGGAAACTCCCATAGCACAACCATCAATTTGTTTTTATATTTCATTTTCATATTTGAAATATGTTGTTGTTAAGTGTGAGTTCTACAGCTTTTATAAATTCGTTTTGAGGTATTTCTGTATATTCTTCAATTTTTTCATTAATATATTTTTCACAATGGTACTAGGAATTTTTATATATAAAGAAACCACATCTAACGAAATAAATACATATTCATTAGGAATTTTGATACTTTCAATTTTTTCTTTGATATAGTATTTGTTTTGATTTAAAATTTTTTTCAAATAATTAGATAATGGGGTGAAAGGAGTTTGAATACTTGAAACAATCGGTCGAAGGGTAATGTCGGGTTTGTGGAGTCGAATTTGACCGACAAAAATCATTCCTTCAAACCGTTTTCTATTTTTCTAGCGTCTTTATTTATGTAATGTATATCCTGGTGAAGCCCTTCACTATGTTCATCAGATACAGCATCAAGATATTCGGGGAAAACATGTAAGTTTGAAGAAGGAATTTTTAGTTTTTAAGGAGCATTTCCGATATTTCCGAAGTAAATTTTATTGTAATATTTGTTACCTTCAAATTTAAATTAAATCGTTATTTGTATGACTTAGGTTATTGATGTCACTTTTAGAATTGTGTTTTTATATTGAATCAGTTTATTATTTTTAGAACTATCGTAATACATATATTTTGAAATAAATAATTTCCTTTGAAACTACCATAAATTAATTTCTTAAAAACTTTTACCTCTCTCATGGTACGCCTATGTTCGAATAATGTCATGTATGTTTGGGCTGCGGGAAAACAATAACAAACTGTCGTTAAGTTGAGTTAGTTCATCGTTCTCAGTGTATTCATTATGTGTTATGATGCTAGGTTCATCTTTTTTTATTCGTCCAAGATCAAGTTATATTATGTTACAGGAAAAGTAGATTGTTAGGGAGAGTTGACTCTACTTAGGAAAAGTTAAATCTTACTAAAAGTTTCTGTAAAAGTTGGATGAGAATAAACAGATCAATTTTACCTAGGAAGAGTTAACTATACCTACTGTGGTTTAGTAAAAGTTGATTCCGAGATGTTGCTCTTTTCATATAACTGCGCGCGCATATCTTTGTTTTGCTTATGTTACTCCAGCTCTAGCTGTTTACTGTCTTTGCCGTTGTCTTCCCGTTCACGTGTGTATTTGATGCTATTAACAACAGCGACCAAGGAATAAGTGTTTACATTTCAATAATTAGTTTGTTATAAAACTTCATTAATAGCCCAGTAAACGAAGCAGTTTAAAGTTGTAAAGTTATCTACCTAATGAGTGACGTGATACTCCGAATTTGAGGTTAGGTTAGGTTAGATTAGGTTAGGTTAGGTTAGGTTAGGTTAGGTTAGGTTAGGATAGGAGTTTTTGCTTTTTCTATTTATTTTTTATATATATTTTTTTATTTATTAGGAAGACTGTTTTTCCTTACGGAAAGTAAACTTTCACTAATTCAAGGTAGTAAGAGTATACTTTCCCTAGGTCTAGTCAACTCTGTCTAGTAAATGTTGTTCAAAATTTATCACTTTTCCCTTTTAATCAACTTTTACTAAAAAGTCCAGTAAGAGTCGACTTTACCTAGGAAGAGTCAACTCTTACTGGAGAATCCACTTTTCCTGTAACATATATACTTAAAGAGATGCTAAACGAATAATTTGTTGAGAAAATATTCTGAAAATTGAGTGAAATGAGAGACAGTGGATTCTTTTGAAGTATAATTGCAAGAAATTATTTGAATTCCACTAAAACTCTACATACTTTTTAAATATCTAATTAATAAAGTTACCTTCTCTTATTTTGTTTATTGTAGTAGTTTTAAGAATATTTTTTCATTAAATTTTCGTTGAACGTGATTTTTAGTAATGAATTTATTCATTCGTATCCTGTTTGTATGAACACAACTCCATCATATTCTTCTGAAACTTTGATCATTGATAGCAGGTATTTTAGTATTTTTCGATTGTTACATCAAAGTATTCTCCTCCAAAGCTTTTGAGTTCCAAGCAGATCCAATTTTACTCGTCTCATGAAAAAGTTGGAACAAATTCTCTACATTCTGAAGCTGGAAACATATTTTTTTCCGCCTTAAGAATCTCCTCTCGAGTGATGTATTGATTTTTCTGTTGATATAAGCAGCCGATCTAATGCTATACGAATCAGATAAACACACCATAACTATTAAGTTCGTGAGCGTGTTTGGATATCATCTCTCTATTTGGAAAGTTTCCAGCTACAAACAAAAATTTCTCGAAGGAAAATTTATTGTATAGAATCAACTTACAATATATGAAATATGATTAATTCATTTCGAGTCTAACTGGTGATGGTTACATAGTAACATATTTTCCTCTTATCTCATTTTCTTTCTATTTTCTTTGAAACAAAAACTAATTTTTGATTTTTTAACAAAAGCTTATTAAAAATAAATACTTCAATATTGAAGGTTGCTTTTTATCATATCTTGAAATTTGAAAAAAGCAATGTATAATTGTGTATTAAGGTAATATGTTTGAAAATAATTATTAAATAAACATATATTCTAAATTTTGATCTCAAAAATTGAAGATTTCAAGCTTCAAGTCTTACTACATTGAAAAACATATCAAACTATCCAGTAATTTCAGCCGCAAGCTCGTTACGATCGGTAACATGCAAAAGAATTCTCTTTTTGGTAAGCAGCGTTACCACGGCACTAAATCTACGTTCACCCAAATATGGCGAAGGGAATGCTATCAAAAATCGAAGTTCCAGTTGAGGTGATTTTGCTGTATTGATATTTGAAAACGGGTCCAGCTCCCAGGCTGGTTTTTCTTAGTACTGTGACCAACTGGGTATCAATAGGAAGAACAAACCTAAAACAAGTGCAACTTTAACATAATTAATCAACACTTTTCTTTTCTATATATATATATGTATATATTTACATCCTCTTTAATTGCCTCAGCACAAATTGACACTAAACGCTTTTACGCACGCGGTGTCAAAATAACAAGTTGTTGGTTGGATCCAACTCCCAGACAGGTATTTCCAAGTTCAAAATGTCCAGGTATCGTCATAAGTCAATGTGGAGGTTTACTAAATGTCGGCAAATAAATCGTCGTTACTGTAGCAGAGTGATAAGTCGGTAAATTGTGAAACTCACGTCTGCAGATATTCTTTTTGTGTAGCAGCAGTTTGGCTGCGAAAGCAGTAACAACTTTTTTTGTTTTTATCAAATTCAACTAATTGCTTTACAGCTGGAAATTTATTTCGTTGACAGTTTAGTTCTATCTTATAAGCTATATCATTCTTTGATGGAATGAGTTTATTGCGCAATTCTGTATCTTTGGTATCATAGAGCCATGTTTTAAACTCAAGTCAGTCACTAATTAACTCTTGATAGCCAACGAACTTCTGTATGAAACAGCAAACAGTTGAAATCTTTGTCATTACCAACACAAAGCTGATGGAATAATCTATTATTCAACGTGCGATTTTATTGATTTAATGACATATTGCAGTGATTTAAAAATATTTGTCGATGAATAACGCAATGTAATGCAAGGACGTCTGGAATTTTCTTTCTTAAGAACACTATGAAGCCTTTATGACACCCTTCCATTACGGGGGCACCATCCGTAGCGGCTGATATAAAATTCTTTGGAGGAATTTATTTCTCATCACAAAACTTTTGCAATGTATTGAATATGGTTTCGCCTTTTGTATCGGTCTCTAAATTTCTAGCAAACAATTGTTCTCCGCATATTTTCTCATCTTTAATAATCCTCTCGTGAGACAGCAACCGTGCTTCATCGAGCTGAATTGAGAAGTGACTAGAAGTAATTAGTCCTTAGATGATTGCACAATGATTCTTCAATATTTTCAGTCATTCCATAAATTTATCTTAGCACAGAATCATTACTTAATGGAATTTTTCGGATATCTGCGACCGGTTTATGAAGAACAGTAGTTATTACTTCCTTTATTGTTGGCAAAATTAACTCTTCTCAGATGTTGCGTGGTTTGCCTTTTTTAGCAATTAACAAAAATATATTGTACGAAGGCACCAACAAAATTTTGATATACTTGGTTGAGCATTATGCTTTATGTATGGGTCTTGAAAATATGCTACATTCTTGCCTTTTTTATTTGCATGCATTTTATTAAATTATCTTGCAGTCTTGAACGCTTCATTCGAAAATATTTTTACACATTGAAGGCACAAAGGCAATGAGAGTCTCATAGGATTTTCAATGAATCCGTATTTAATATATTCCGCATAGTTTAACTTCTGACATAGTTGTTTCAAAAATATCTAAGTAATGAGCTCAAGAACTGCTATTATTCCGCGCGAAATCTGAAATGAAAATAAATAATACGTTCACCAACAAGAATAAGATTAACATGCATAAACTTGTTTATCTCATTCGACGCTCAATCCTACTGAACAAGTAATATGTATCTATGAGTCATTGATACAGTGTTGCACAAACCGCGTTATTTAACAAACAGTTGTTACTAATACGTATTAAAATGAGAAAGCCTTCTTACTTGTTGATTTGTCTCTATTTCGAAGCGGACCTACTACTTTTATCTAGAAAAACATTTCTAATGGATAATCAAATCATTACCTCTATTATGCATGAAAGAATCCGCAGAAATTTCACTGGTTTTACATATTTTTAGTTTTTGGAGTTTACTCCTTAAGAATCGATTTGCATATATAAGGGGCCCGGTATAAGAAAAATGTGAGGAGTAAAATCTATCGATGAATGACCTCGTTATGTTTTTGGTGCGGACCCTATGATGCGCAACTTTCTAATTTGTCAGTGTCAACATACTTATATTGCTGTCAATGTGAAGTTTTATTATCATTGTGTTCCGCTAAAGTGAACTGAAAGTATTTTCAAATAACTATGGCAGAAAGAGGTGTAGATGATATTGCCGGAACATCTAACAAACACGTGGTTGCAAGGTACGTCATAATTTATGTATTATATGTATGAGCATGTGCAATTTGTATTTATTGAATATTTTAATAATTATCGATGTAGTTCATATAAATATATATTTGAAAACAACACATAAAATTAGATAATCAACCCAATATGAATTATCGAGCGCATCCACATAAAATAGAAAATTTCTAATCTAACCAAAAATTAATTTTTTTGTCGATGTCTATAAATTCTTCCACGTTATTTTGATTTATTTTATAAATAATTTTTAAATATTAACAACTGTAGTCAATAATTCGATAATATTATCAGAAAAATCGACAATATTTTTTCATTATAATAATGTTTTTATATAATTTTCTTTCGAAAAGTTCTTTTTTAGCTTATTTAAATAATTTTCATGTACTATTTATTATTGTATGTAAAAGATTTAGTGACATAATTATCTTTTTATAACCATTTTTGTTAATTATCAAGATAAAATTTTTATAATTATCCATTTATAAATTTTCCAATTTTTTTTTATATTTTTTGACTAGGAAAAAATCTAGACCTCCAAAAACTCCAGCCGAGAGACAGCGAGCTTACAGATTAAAAAAAAAATAATAAAGGAAGTCCAAAATATTCTGGCAATCAACCAATCTTTTTTAAGTTAAATAAACTCTTTTTGCGTCTGGTTAGACTATCGAACTTAAGGAGTAAACTCCAGTCGTGCGTCGGAGCTGACACACACAATTTTTTATTTAACTAAACCTAACCTAACTAAAAAAATTATGTTGTTTTCGTTGTGCAATTCGAATTTTGATTACTTTAAAAAAATATAATAACTACATTTTTCCCTGGATCATTTAACGCTCCTCTTTAGAACTGCAGCAGCCACAAGGGGGCGTTATCGCCTACTTTGGGAAAGACTTTTCTATGGATATGGTATGCGTCGTATTAATTTTCTCAGCGTTCAGTTGAGGTGTACATGTTTAGTTAGTCTCGACTAGTTGTTTAGTTGTGTGACTAAGATGTACGCAAATATTTGCTTCCTATAAAATAATAAAGTATTTTGATAGGTTTGCTGGGAATAAAAACAAGTATTTTCCATATTATTATCGTTATACTTATACAGGGCGTATTTTACTTTGTTTAAAATCGTCGTACATACTTCTATTTCTTTTGGAATCATCATTTTCTAAAGTGTGTTGTTTATTTTGACAATACCTGCAGAACTCGATGGATATCAACTAATAGGATTTCACTGGTTTCACATCACTTTTATTTACTACTATCCACTAATCCAAGTTAAGGGTATTTGGATTTCCTGTCCATAAGAAGATTAAATAGGGGATGGAAATGTCATGAAAGTCCTTCAGTTTTGGAGTAAGGATCTTCCTATTTTATGTTTATGCAGAAAATTAAAAAATAATAAGTATTTCAGCGTGCTATAAAATTCAACCCTCAAAGTAATTAACAGTGAACAGGAAAGTCCATTAATTTGCAAATTAGGATGGCGTCATTGTGTTTTTAGAAATGAGTATATATTTCAGCATTTGAAAATTTAACACTGAAAGAGGTTAACAGGAAGAGGAAATTTTGTATGAAATACAGACAATTTTGATACTTGTGCCTTCTAATTTTGGTTTTAAGCTGGAAATTGGGAAATAATGCACACATATAAAAGAATTTTTGGTAGCATCAATTTCAAAATCATCAAATTTATTAATTGCTACTTTCTCATTTTACTTCACAATCACGTTTTTATGCAGAGCGTCGAAAACTCAAACTTTTTCGGAGAAATCAGCTTGTAAGGGTTAATACAACGATGTCTTCTTGCAAGCCAATAGAATGTGGAGCGCCCCATGGTTCAGCAATATGCCCTATTTTGTTTTGAGGCCAGAATCAAAAGTATTTCGACAAATAAATTATTATATATGTAAGCAGAATGGACATAATATGGTTGTTTCATTTCAAACCAGTATTGAAAAAAAAAAAAAAATAAATCAAAGTTATATCGTAGGTTTACTGTTTTCACAAACATGTTTTATTTATTTATTTCATAGCTACGAGGAAATGAAATGGATGTATTTGTTTATAAGTAATGAGATTTCTCAAACGCTTCAATGACATTGTGAGCGATATTTTCGTTTCTACTAGTTAATTTTAAACGCGACTACTACTAATTGGTAGATACGCAGGCGACAAACCCGAAATACAGGATATCATAAATTTACACGGTTTATGATTAAACTGGCAACGTTTTCACCGAACTAACTGATTACGTAGCTTCCATAATTCGGTCTACCATTGTTGAGTTGAGATTAATTAGTACACAGTAAAAATGTATATGCATTTGTATATAGTCGCGGTGATATATGCAAAGTATTATTACGAACCATTTTTATGCGGATTGCTGGATTTTACTAACATAGTTTTATAATGTTTATTTGTTTTGTATTTAGTAACAAGAAAGTTTGAAAAATGAATTCTATTTACACGTGAAGAGCTATCTTTTGAAAATGCTTGTTCCTTTTGTTTCTTAATTACAGGCCTTCAAAGTTGCGATCCTAGAACTGATATTCAAATTTTGTTTCCGGAATGAACATTATGAACCTTTAATTGATGATTACGTATGTCCACGTAGTGTGTTTGACGGAATAAATAATTCTAAACTACTATCCGAAGACCAGAGGCGGCTCATGCTCAATGGTTAACAACCCGTAAATTTTACAGGGACAACTTGTACAAACTAAAGATAAATATTTCAATCTTGTTAAACTCGATAAAATTTATGATTAGGAGATGTGGAGATTTTAGAATCGTTGTACATGACAAAGGAACCGTTCACCATGAAGAGACTTGAAGAAAATTATCATGAAATTCGATTATTTATTGAAAATACAGGAGATATTAGAACACAATTAACTATTTCTAATTGAACTGCAAGATTCTGCTTTTTTGTTTTTATCTGATAAGTTGCAGGTGAACCAAATAAATTTCAATTTTTTCCCTATGTGAGTAACACGATGTTCGACAGTATGCAGCTTTCAATAAATTTATGATAATTTTCTTCAGAATGACAATTGAGAATTCATTTTTGCCATCTTGTACAGGTGGTCCCTGTAATAGTTACGGATGGGGGATGAGCCGTCCATGGCTTTCAGTTAGTAGTGTAGAATTATTTATTCCTTCAAACACACAACATGGACAGACGTAATCATCCATTGAAAATTCATAATGTTCTAATGTGTAAGTTAGAAAATATACTTAAATATATGTTCGGATTTTGCAATTTTAAACACCTATCACTCAGAAATTACTCACTTTCGAATTTTCGAAAGTCCAGGAACGTATTTAGCCAAAGTACATCGATAGTACCTTCAATGTACGAGCGTTCCACTTCAATACAACTGGTTTCACACTATAAAAATACGGAAAAATCATTACTAATAATGGTATGCATCAGAATTTCTAATGATCATTCGTTGACAACATTTATCTCAACAACTCGAACAAGCTGACGGGATACACGACAAAATTAGGCGGAATGGCAAGAGGTATTTATTTGCATTAGGGTTTCTAAGCAATAGGCTATCTAATATAAAGTATCTATTTACTTAGATTATAATTACTATCATTTAAGAGTGGCTCAGACATCGAATCATCGCCTTTCTCAGTACCAGCAGCAATAGTCTTCCCTATTTCCATTTATACGCTATTTTTTGAGTGGACGGCCAGCATTGCTCTCAACATGAATCCAAAGACAAGTTGTAGTATCTAATAAAAACTCTGCCACCAACAGGCTGGCAACCTTTTGTATCCTGATCTGTACTAGCCTCAAAAGTTCATATAATTTGACATGATACAATCTTAATTGAAGCTACCAAAAATTATATTGATTTATTCATAAGAGTTTTTACGTATATATACTAAAATAACACCAGATGGAAAAAATTTTTTTTTCGAGTGCATCAATTTAAATTCGCTATTCATATGCATGAATATTCTGCGTCGTTTTTGACGCCAAAGCATTTATCCAAAGAATCTCTGCTCCGTGCTTATACGAAAAAAATTAGGAATATTTTGATGGTTGTTTATAAGACTTTTTCTGAATTTGAAAGACCTGAGAATATCCGTAATGACAGCAAAACTAACAGAATTTTAGACAGACATCAAAATTCTTCATTATATATGCTCATTGGAAAAATATTTTCAAATAGAAATTATAACGCTGAAGTGTGCGTTTTTAATTAAAATATAATATCGGTAACAGAAAAATACGTCTATTTTATGTGAGCGTTATGAGTTTGCGAAGGATTTGAGGTGTTACAGTAACAACATTCATATCAAACGCTAGATTGCGGATTCCTACACAAACAATCAAACCACGAAGCAAAGTGAAAAGAAAGATGTAATAAAGCTGCATTACACATCCGGATGCAGTTTGTACCCAGTATAAACAATATGTAATTTCAAGAGTGAGTATGGTTGGTAGTTCATTTGAATAGATAGAATGAAAGAGAATTTTCAATTTTTAAATCGTTTCTGGAAGGATCGCTCTCGTTATATTATATTCAGCGAAAACGGACGTTTAGGAATAAATCATCAATTGACACCATTCATTTGAAATTTTTCAAGACAGTATTGAAATGAAGTCGAAATCAGGTACAGCTCATTTGACAGTAAGTACTAAAACATAAACCTTCAACTACTGTACTTTCAATAGCGTTTCTGGAATCTGTTTTATAATATTACACTGAAACATTCTGTCTATTATTTCATTCCTCTTATAAACAGAAGTTCAATACACCAAATAACTAGATGAATTCTGGAGAATGAGTTGATCATGGAAACGTAGTTCCTCATCCAATCAATTTATCAGAACAATTTATTGAGAAAATTCAATATATAAAGGAGAAACTGAGAAGGAGCTTTATCAACCAATTTCCAATATTTAGTGGGCATTCATCTAAAAGCAATGAAAAATTATTCAACAAAAGTTTTAAATATTTCCAAAGTATTATTGAATAATTTTTTACTTAGTTATTACACATTATTTGTATGTAAGGTAAACCAAAAATACGGTAAAATTCTTTATTATACCAGCAATATAAAATATGTAAATTGATTTACCAAGAAAAACCGCTTCCATCCGTAAACGAATGTATTATCATTACGTTGCCAATCAGCACAGGTACGTTTTACTAAATAATTTTCGACATCCATTGCATATATTTTTCACTCATTCAAAAGGTAGGTGCTTGTGCAGAAATTCTGTATGTCCGTCTGTCCGCATGACTTTCACAACATAAAAAACTGATTGAGAAAAAATAAGTTTTGGTCTATGGTACTTCCGGTCCTAAAAACTTTCCGTTTCAGCTTTTTGTTAAAAGAGAATGTTTAACATCTCAATTCGAATCGGCTTCTAAAACTAAAGATGTGAACGCGCCATCTGTACATTATGGGCATCACGGCCGACCGGGACTTCATCTGACGTATGGAGACTACGTCGTCTGAGTGATAGGCGAATGGACACAGCTCAGACACTTGTGCAAGTTTCACAATTTTTCTAGTGACATCAAAAAGCTCATGCCAAAATGCTTGGTCGGCTAATCAATGTTATAACGTTTTGGTAATTTGAAGACTAAGATACTACTATAAACTGGTGGAAACATGTATGATTTGTAAATTGTAATTCCAATATTATCGCCTAAACCGATCTGTTTAAATCTTTACTTCAATATTAAAATGTTTAAAATCAAGAAAATTTACATTAAGAGAGTTTTCTCCCATGTTTCAATTATGGAAGGAGTAAAAAAATTTTTTTGGAAGAAGTAGTCCATTTTTGTAGGTTTGTTGCTATTGATGGTGATTATTTTACTGTGTTTTAATCGCAAAAGACTCTTAATAGTACCAATCAATGATGATGACATACATTCCGAACTAAAGTCTGAGCCTATTGTAGCGCGCTTATGGTAAAAGTCTTAATTCGAGAGAGTTGCATCACAGATCGTATCAAACATGATGGTTGTTTCCGTTTAAAAGAGATCTATCACAAAAATCTGTAGTATCATATGTTATGTACAGTAGTGTACAGACGAATATGGGTATGGTGCTTCCACAAGAGTTAGCGCATAACAAATATCAAAAAAATCCTTGCTCCCGTGCTATTAGATCGACGTGTGACTACTAGACAATTAATTGTGCGATGTTGTAATTAATATACTACATACTGCCAAAGGAAATTTGAAAAGTATGAAAATGCATCCTTCAATAGAAAAGGTCACGTATTGAGAATTTTCGGATGTCCAAAGCGTAATTTTATCACATTTTCAGTAAGAAGAATTCAGAGATACGTTGAAACAAACCTCCCGATGGAAGTTGCGCATAGATGTTCCCTTGCACCAGAACAACGCACTACTTCTAGGTCTAAGGTTGTTTCCTGTTGCTCTTGGCCACCAAATAAAAGCTGCATAGCTTATGATGGGTCGCACAAGTGATTTGAACATCCAGTTCATCATTTTAGTTTTCAAGTCCTATGTTCCTCGAACCATTCTGTTGTATGAAGCACTTCGTGTCTTAATGGCTTACTGCTTGAAGATGTATGATCGAGTGTTTGTTAGGGCTGATTGCATCTGATTACTCACGATATCATCATACTTACCCGCATGTACATGCATAATTATAACCACGTCGTCGGCGTATCCACAGATTCCATATACTGCGTACTAATAACCATAGTACTATGGTAGTGGGGATAGGCAGCTACCTTGTGGGTATCCGTCTCTGGGTTTTGCAGTTATTCCTTTATTTTCTGTATTGAGATTGATAATGCGACTATTCAAGGTTGTCATAATCCAAGCGACCATGCCTGGTGGTCTGGAATAGTTCCTCTCTAGACAGCGCTATATGACTAAACGTCGAGCCTTTTTTAGACAAATGACTACTTCGGCGGGAAATGGATCACGTACCAATAATGTGCAAAAAACATTGTAGTTGAAATCCGAAATATATTCACTAACGGAGCGGAGCTTATAATGACCCAATGGAAGATGAAACTTGCGATTAGAAGGGTGGTTTTTATTATGAGCTGTTTGAACTCGTGCATAACTATTTTGATAAAAAAAGGTTGGATTGAATCAATAGTACAGGTGTTCATTGCATCGTATATTTTTGGACTACTTGCCATTTATTTTTTTCGTCCAACTTCTAAAGTTTTACCATTGAAATGGCAAAAACTCATCGATTAGAGAGTCACATAAATTATTCATCAGTAAACAATGACAAAAATGGAAATTACTTTTTTTCCAGAACAATATTTATGTGTATCAAACTTTATATAGTACATAACTCATTTGAATTAATAAATCACACTGAAAACCGAATTATTTCTAACATATTTTAAATTAATTTCAAGACATCTATTTTTAAAATTACTTTATAGAACGACGGCAGCCTCACATCACTTTTTCATACTGTCTGTCTGGATGCTACAATCAATTTAAATTTAAAACGTTGAATGATGATTATAAGTGGTAATCAGTCAAAGTTTGAACCAGATCAATATCGCGTTTCAATGTTCGGATACAGTTTCAGTCACGCACTTTTTCCTATTCGATGCTTCATTTAAATTCTGTATCCGTATCAAGGCGTTACGATCACTTATTCCTAGCTAGGAACGTATAGAAATCAACTTTTGATTATTTTGACGCCGCATTAATTTTGTAGAATTTTCACCCGAAGAACGTAAGAAATCGATAGATATATGAAATTAAGTCATTCAAGAGAAAATGCAAATTGATTTTAAAAAGTTATTTAATCCATATTTTTTATTGAATGAATTTGTTTAGATGCCATCATTTGATATTCTTTAGAAAATATCAAGATATGAAACTTACAAAGAAGCTTTCTCACATAAGTTCTCGAAATAGAATTACTGGGAAACTTTTCATTAAAACTGCGTTGTGCCGGATGAAAATTTGGTATTTTCCACCAAATAATATGACCAGTGCTGTAGTATCGCCCAAAGTACGAAACATTTTACTTCTTAAAGTACTTAAGCGTTGGGTTGACAACAATATCACAACTTACTAAATTACCAAAGGCTTCTGAAATATTTTAACGTTCTATCAACAAAATTCAAAAAATTAAATGAAGGAAAATAAAAACTAATTGTACGGTTAAATTTATTTTCGAAGTGAATTACTTTTAGACGGAATCAGAGCGGAAGCTCGCTGAAAAATTGAAATACAATATGGAGAAAGGTTGCGGAAGTGTAAAATCTCTGCCGTAATTTTGTTTGATTAGAATTTGATGTCTTTGGAGTCTTTTAAAAGTATTGTGAGGAAATTTGCTAATTCAGACATTACAGTCTTACATCGGCTTTTTTTCTAATTTGAAAGGATTCCAAATAAAATCGACGAAATCAACTGAATAAATTGATATTGAGTTATTAGATTAATAATTATAATTTTATATAATTAGGATATATAAATTGAACGGTATTGCACATTACAATACCGTTAAAGATCCGCGGTATGCAATCTTGTTCGTGGTTATTTGCATTTATAGTTTACGAAGACTGAATGTTTATCCGAGGAATGACTCGATGTTACTAATTTTAATTATGATTTCTTGGGATAATTAGGTTTAATGACGTTCTTCTATGTCTTTACCTGTAGAAAAACAGGGAAATAAATTTAAACAATTAAATAATGACTGCAAATGAAGAGTTTTCATAAAAGAATTGATAAGGCCTGAGCAGAATTAGTCATAAATTTGAATTGAATAGGTTCTCTTTTCATTACCGTTCACGTTTTACTGCTTCACCGGCGGGTGTAATTTGGGCGCTAACCATCCTTCTGTACCTGTCTGACCAAGAAGGGTGGATAATCCGACATGTATTTTCGGCGCTAAGAAGTGCAGGTAGGTCGAGTCATAAAATAACCCAATAGAGGGAAAGTTGATAGATTTTTGAGTAGGTTAGGTTAGGTTAGGTTGGGTTATGTAAATCTCTTATTTTATATGTGATATGTACTTAAGTACTAAATAAAAATATAAAGAAATATAAAATTTACTTTATTCTGTAGAGTGTTACGAAAATGTTGTGAGGAAACTTTATTAAGGGCAGATTTTTCAGACCTTTAGTGATAATAGGTCATTTCTCTTATAGGAAAATATAAAAATACCAAAATATATCTTATTATAAATGTCGGTGATTTAATAAATAACTGTATTTCATAAATCATGTACAAATTACATCCGCCCTGCTTCATAATGTGTTGACAACTAAAAGATATGAAAAAATGTTTACATAAAATACTTTAGTAGTCATTTGGGTATTATAAACTCGATTCATAAATGAAACTTTTGAATTAAAATAAAACTGAAATTAATATGAAACAATTCACTACAATTCACAGTTTAAAAAACACGCCATTTCCAACCTCTGTCTTTTTAAACTAAGATAAAAGTTTCCCTCACAAATATTACGTTCAATTTTGAAAATTATGCAAAGTTTTTGTGCCACATTCTAAACTATGCAAACCTTGACTCCCATCTACACACAGAATTTTTTTAGCCTATAGGTGGATTACAGAGATTAACACTGATAGTGAAACCTTTAATGTTATTAATACGGGTACTATCAGAAATGATGTCTTGCAGGTTAGTATCTTTGGTCACTATAAAGAGATGGATAATATTTGTTCTACATAGCAGCCAAGCCATGATAGTAAACTGTTCCGAAATACTCTAGAATCATATTGGTTGTTTCCCTTATTTCATGACGAATCACCATGTACATGCGTATTTTGATACATTGGAGGATATGGCAAGAAAAAAATTTCTATCCGAAACCGAAACCACTTATGATATTCATAACAGACAAGCAGAGTCAGGAATATATGGCTCGAGAACCAAGCTAGCTGCTATTCGTATATGCGAAGCTTATTACTCACAACTCAACTGCTGCAATGCAAAGATATTTATTCTATCAGATAGCATAGCAGCTCTCCAAGCACTTGTCTCTTATAAAATTGAGTCAAAGCTAGTATGGAAATGCACATAATCTGTTTGCTTCAGCCGAATTAGACTGAAATAAAGCAGTTGTTCATTTTATCCAGTTGCTAGTGTTCAGAAAAACAAGAAATCTCGATATGACTCTAATTTATGACTCTAATTTCTTTTCTAGAAATTTAAAACGAGGGTGAACTGTGATATTAAGATAAGAAACACCACATGCAACCAGAAGACTAAATTGTTAGATTTATTTCAAACAAACGAGGTAGCATACAACAATCTGTGAAACTGCTTCGGTAGCATAATCTAACTGGTGTGTCGAAACGAATGGTCATTTTTTTTATGTCTGCAAACTCAGTTCTCAGTTAAAGTGACCACAGGCACTTATTTATTTAACCTATATACGAGAAGGGTTTGCCAAAACTTCCACCATGGTGATTTTATTGATAGTTTTCGCCATGTTCCTTTATTTGTCAAAATTTTCCATACTCTAACAAATAGATTCATTTTGATACTTGAAATATCAAGAGAAAATACTATGATGAAATGAGTATTAATTAAACATAGAATACGGATGATGCTCAATATCCGGGATGGTAATTTACTGTAATTACTCAGAAATTGTAATTAAAATCCGTGCTCTTATACGACGAATAAAAGGACATGAGATATATAATGAAATTAATATTTCTACTGAATGCGCATACAATTATTGACATGAAACATGACAGATGCAAAATCTATTTGCAAAATAGGTGCTGCGATTGATTAATGCTGATCACAAGCTCGCTCGAAAGTTTTCGTCGATAGGATGATCAAGAAACTGAACCGTGCTCGTTTATAAGCAAAAATAATGTTTCTTTGTCTATAATCTTCACAAATTTTGTTACGCCCAAGCAATGCAACACATACTATTTTTTTATCAATATCTATTTCCTCTCAAAAGTACTGATAAGTTCGAACTACTTCAATGAGAGTTGTTGGTACCGAAAATAAAATGGTAACATGAATCAATCTCCTCTAAAGTAAGCCTTTGAGCTAGCAATATACTTATCACAAAGCTGTATCACTAGATTGAAGCATTCCAGGAAGGCTTTCATCGGCGCTCTTGTGACCCCAATATAAGGAATGTATCAACATATTTCTAATCAATTCTATTTTCTGGTGAGTAAGGCAGGTGTGTATAGGCAGAAAAAGCGCTTAACAATTCACCCGTTAAAAAGGAATGGTGACACAGCGTGTTGTTTTGATGAAGAAGGAATCTTTATTAGCACGTTGTTTTACAATCGTTCAAATACTCCTATCACCTATGGGAAAGAACAGGTTTTGCATATTTCCGTGTACTTTTTAAGTCGAAGTTCATCCTGACCTTATCTCGCTCTTAATTAATTCATTTCCACATCTATATCGCTCCTACTACTTAAAAATAGTTTTCAAACATTCTGATATTTCGTGACCTTCAGCTTTTTTGTTAATTTTTAATAGAACATGAACATGAGCTTGTCAAGATCCATTTTTCTTGACAGACAGTGCAAGACTTGAACGAATGTAAATTGTTACTTCCTCACGTACTAGTTGGAATAGATGCAGTGTTAGTAGTTTTTGCTGTATAAATTCACTGAGAATCTTCCGATACCACCTCGTATTCTCACTTGTTTTGTCGTTTCGAGAGTCAAGACAATAATATTCACTAGTTTTTCTCTTCAATTCGAATCGGCATTGAAACTAGATGAGAAAAATATGTCGTGATATCGTGAGACTGGAGTAGAATACGAAGTCAGTAGGTGAAATGTTCAGCTTATGAAGTTGGTAAACAAATATCGAAACAACTGATGAAGAACACGCAATTAACGGATAGCTGCCATAATGATATGATTTATAATTAATATTCTCTTCACGTATTGATTTTTTCAAACTTACTTAGAGCTCAATTAATGATTTAATTGGAGTGGAATATCAGAAGATGCGTAAACTTGTTATTATAGCATAATTTTCGTTTCCATTATACTTTATAATATTTGCTCTAACATATTGTTATAATAGAATTCTACTTTGAAAATTATTCGGTATGAAAGTATCAATTACCCCAGTGGACGGTGGTACGATAATATCATTCATTATATGATGAAAAACTATCACTGACAAACTATAATTAGGCATAGAATAAATAATATTTCAGAGTATCGTATGGTACATTGGAAGTATGAGGGTTGTCCAAAAAGTTTCCAACCTAAACCTAAAGATATCTAAACATGTGTAGAGAGATTCTTAAAATTGAGTATTATACTATAATTAAATATTTGATTTAATAGATAATAATCCGACGCAAATTAAAATGGAGTCAGTCATTGTGTAATGACTGAAGACTCATATGTAAACTATCCTGTTAAAGCAAAATCCTTTTCGAATGCGGATTTCTCAGGCCTCATTTAGAGCTTTAAGCAAAATTAGTCAATCCATAACTATCGATGAAACCTGGAACCACCACTACACTGCTGATATGAAAAATCTGTCAAGAAAGTGGATTGCAGATGGCGATACTGGTCCGAAAAAGACAAACATCGTTTCATCGACCGGAAAAATTATTGTGAACGCTTTTTGACATAAACACACCTCAGACCTCGGTGACTCCCATTCACGAATTGCATTTCGAATTGGTTGAACAACACCACCGTATTCACGCGACTTTTTTCGGTTTCCTAGCCTCAACGTTCCACTTGGAGAAACGTAAACTTTTGTTTAGAGAAGAAAGTGGGCAACTATTATATAAAAGGGTTAAAAAGGTTGAAGTAGTATCAATATAAAGAAACAGAATTTAATTTTTTTATTGATTCATTAGAAAAGTTGTTTAGAACTATTTCTTTAATGGTATACCATGTTACCAATATTTGGCAATATTGTAGGTTACCGTGAATAGTAATTTTCAACTAACACGAATATATTTGGAGTTTGTCCTTTCAAATGTATTTACATGTGATACTTTGGAAGCTCTTATCGAATGTTGTAGTGTATACAATGTGTATAATTATTATAGTAAGAAGTATGATAGTGTAACTTGAGATGTACTTCAAATGTTAATTAATGATATTTTGTCATTTCTCCCTAACGTTGACAGATGACCTGGTAAACCCCACATTACAATGTGCTATTTGACGGGCAGTTATCAGTATTCTATTTCTCATTTCTCAATTATGAGATATTGTCTTGTACTCAATGGTGCGTTCTTTTAATATACTAATAGCCTTTTCCACCTATCTGACCTTAAATCGATGGTTTTCCATTTGGAAAATTTTTTCGCTGATATCGATGTTTTTGGTAGCCCCGAACACTCACGTTTGAATCGTGCAGAGTCTTCCTACACAGTGTCTAGCTCCTCTTTCATTGCTTTTCAAAATAGTTCGATATTGAATTTTTGACATTTTCAGAAAAATATTTACAACGATTCAATTGAATAAATGAAGCTTCTAAAATGGCTGAAATTTTACATCTGCATGTTCTCGTTTAGGACTTGAGATTAATTAATCAAAATAACTACATTTTATAAGAAGCTCTCTATTATTAAGTCAAGTTTGATCGACAACACTAAAATTAACAGAAAAAACAGATAACTGCTTTCACGCATTCGGGAAACTTTAAAATTTTTGTTGCAACAATGAGTAATCTTTCACGAGAGTTAATCAGTTTCCGACCACGTATAAACTCTTCACATTCCGTTAATGTTCGATATATAATTATATGACTTACATTTTAATACTTGAACAATTTGAATTTTGGAGGAACCGTCCAATTAAGCTATAAATAATCAAGCATTTTCGATATTTTTAATACAAATATTGAATTAGTTTGGCGCACATTAATATTGAAAGGAATATTTACGGATTACATTCGACTGAAATAGAGTCAAATCCAATATAAATTTCGTTAAACTTTTCTCATAACTTATGTACTCTACGTCAGGGGTGCTCAAACGGTCGATCGCGAGTGCTTTTTGAGTAGATCTCGAGAAGAAAAAATTTTTTAATAAGTAGGTAGGTAACTAAACTACAAAAATGTATTACGTAATAAAATAACACTGCTTGCGGCAAAAGGCGGCTTTATCAAAGGAACGCGCGGCACTTGACAAAGAAAAGCCGCGTTGTTTCTAGACTAGACTGTACTGTCTAGTTTCGGGCGGCGCGTTTGACGGGATCATTCGAGACTTTCTTTCACGCCGATATAAATGTTGCGCCTGCATGAATTGGAGTCATTCTGAATTGTAACTTGATAGCGATACTACGTCGATACAAAGTTTATTATTAAATAATGGAAAATGAGTGCAGTGAAGAAATCTAAAACGTATCATTTTAATAAGGATTGGGAGGAAGAATTTTTCTTTTGTATGGTGAAGGATAAGTGCATTTGTGTTATTAGTCGTACGTCAGTTGCAATACCTAAGCGTGGTAACTTAGAGAGGCATCATAAAACGGTTCATAAAAACTATGAAAAGGATTTTCCGCCACAGAGTCAATTAAGAAAACGAAAACTAAGTGATTTTATATCTTGTTTGAAAAAAGAACAAACCATGTTCACAAGACCAGCCAAACAATCAAAAGCTGCTACGATCGCGTCATTTAAAATATCTCATATATTGGCGAAACACAAGAAACCATTCGAAGATGGATCGGTGGTGAAGGAAGCATTTATTGAAGCGGGTGAGACTTTATTTGGAGATTTTAAAAATAAAACAGAAATCATGTCTGCTATTAGAGAACTTCAGTTATCTCGTCCGACTGTCACAAAGCGTATTGAAGTCATGAGTCGTCAGGACATCGCAGATAAACTAAAACATGATATCATGGAATGTACATACTTTTCTTTACAGTTCGACGAATCCACCGATATGACAGACACTGCCCAGCTGTGTATTTTTATTCGGATGGTATTCAATGACATGTCGGCTAAGGAAGAATTTTTGACAATCATTCCTCTGAATGGGGAAGACCCGTGGCGAAAATATATATGAAGTTTTCTTTAATTTTGTAAAAAACTACGAGCTACCAATATATAAATTAATGTGCATTACAACCGATGGACCACCAGCAATGACTGGAAACAAAAACGGTTTTGTGGCATTGTGTCGAGCTAATGAAGAATTCCCTTCAATTTTTTCATTCCATTGCATTATCAATTATCAACAAGTTTTGTGTTCCAAAGTTTTAAACACGGAGTCAATTATGGGCATTGCAACAAAAATTGTGAATTCCATCCGTGCACGTAGCTTGCAACGGCGGCTCTTTCAGTTGCAGTTGGAATATAGGGAGTCAGCTTCTTCACACAGACGTCAGGTGGTTGAGTCGCGGAAAGTTCCTACAAAGGTTTCAAGAATTATTGCCCGAAATAACAGCTTTTCTAGACACGAAAGAGGTGATGACACTCAGATATTGAAAAACGAAAAATGGCTGACTGATTTGGTATTTTTGCCTGACATCACAATGCACTTAAACATCGTTAACTTGGAGCTTCAAAGTAAAGGAAAAACTATTATTGAGATTGAGATTAGCGCAGTAAACGCATTCAAAAGTAAATTGCAACTTATGATAGATCAACTGAAAAGAAAGGATCTGAAACATTTTCCGTCTTCGAAAGCAAGGATTCCTCAGTTTAATTATGATACGTATGAGGCTGAATTATCAAATATTTTGGGACAATTCGAAATGCGTTTTTATGATTGCAGTAAATTGTAAAATATAGCATCATTTATGAGTTATCCTTTTTCATGTAAAAACATTGAGGAATTAGCTACTGAAATAGCAAGTCAGTTTAATATGAACTCATGTTCTGTTGAAAATGAGTTGGTGCAGATTATATCAGATATACATCTCAAAGCTGCATTTTCTGAAATGAAGATAATTAAGTCAAAATATCGCAATTGACTAAGTGACGATCATATGTCATCATGCTTGCGATTAGCACTCAGTGGTTACGTACCATCTTATGAAAAGTATGCTGAGGACATGCAGTGCCACGCTTCAACATCCAAAGCCACTCTTTAGTTCGGTTTAACACCATATGTAACTCTTTTGTTTTGTAACAACCTATAAACTCGCAATTTTGAATAACTATGAGTTTTTTCATTGATATTGTAGAGAAGAACCTAACTAAACCTAACCCAAACCTTGACTAAAATAATGTACCTATATTGTGCAGAAAGCTAATATCCATATATGCTACGGTACACCCTACCTAGGTAGGTAGGGTGTATCGTGTATGTACGACAACCCTGCATCTCACATACTTGCAGCCTCTCAGAGTCGATCGTAAGTAGTCTAAAAATATTGAGGTAGATCGCCAGCAGTTCAAGTTTGAGCACCCCTGCTCTCCGTGATAGCTCGTTGGTTATATTTTGTTCAGCCATATAAGTCTTCACATTAATAATTTATTGTTAAATTAGTAAGAATGACTATTTTAATTTATGTGAAGTGCAGTTTCGATAGACAGTTTATATCCTCCAATGTATATCTTTTGTTGGCCCACGGCCAACTAATGCAACATAAATTTCGAACAGATAGTTAATTCGAGGAAAAAATTGAGCCATATGGTGCTCACAGAGATTAAGTCGAATAGTAATATATTCATCAACACCACAGTGTAGCTGAGTGTTATCTCATATTTGTTATAATCTAATCAATACAAAATTCAGTTATATGGAACAAATATAGGCGATAACTTTTTATATATTTAGCTCAATTGGTTTTGTTTCCATTTATTGAATAGGGGTATTCATACAGTAGATGGAACTGTTCAAATGAAGCTAGAATATGAACGTTTTCGTATTGGGAATGTAGCAAAATAAAACACCAAAGTGTACTAACTCTAATATATCATCCAATCTTACGAATACTGTATTGTAATGGGTATCTCATAACGACCCTACTTTAGTTGAAAACAAAATCATTTTCTTATTCTTAAATGTATTTATTAGTATGAATTGAAAGATAAGAAACAAAATTTTTTACACGAAATTGTTTAAATTACGGCCATCACGTTGACGGTACCCGATTTCAAAAATTTTTTGAAGAAGTGGTCGAGGAATACTCCTGATATTTTCTACAATATTGCTTCTCAAATCTGTAAAATTTCGTAGATTATTCTCGTAGACCACGCTCTTAAGATAAACAAAAAAAATCAGGCCTCAAGTCAGGGCTCCGAGGTGGCCATTCAATATCACATCTTCGTGAAATCACCTTTTCTGGGAACAACTTGTGCAATTCAGTTAAAGAGTTAGTGGTTTGCGATGTGACCCTTCGGTCTTTATAAAAGTATATTTTGACAACTGAAACAGCAACCAATAGGAAATGAAAGCTGGTATGGGTACCTGAAGAAAAGAATACCACAAATCCAAATAAGGGAAGTAACAGAAGCAAATATACATGAGAAAAGAAGGAAAAGGAGACCTAAGAAAACTTGCTACAACTAATAACACAAACAGAAGGAAGAAATTTATTGAAATATGGTTTTAAAATAAATTTGTGTCCACTGAGTGGGGAATTAATAGAAGAATTTCTTCTATTAAAGCGATTCAATCTTCTCAAACCCTACAAAAAGCATATAGCCAACACAAATAATCTCTTGATCTCTGTCAAGTGCAATATGGCAATATTTCTTTTAATCGAAATTCGAAATCCATGGCCACATTTTTTTTCAATTATCTGCTTAACTCAATTTATTCAGTTATAATCTAATAAACTTCCAGACTGTTTCTTCTTAATATTTTTTTATAGACTAATAGTATCTAAGTGTTTGAGACACATCAATGTGTCAACTATCATTGCTCATTGTTAGGCTTTCAGTTAATTCTTCACTCTAGAGTTTTCACGAACTTTGGAAATCTAGAATTTTTAGATCAGTAACGTTAAAAGTGTTATAGAGTCAAATATTGGTACTTTAATAACGATTCTTTATGACGATATCAAACATGCAGAAAATACAAGATGGCCAATAAGAATAAAAATTAGAAAATATATAACGAACAAAATCTCCGTACTGCTTTTATTTACGAGTACCACATATATATAACTACTTTCGGTTATTTTCCTGTATCAGTTACCCACAACGTTTTTGTGGAAAACTAAATATAAGTTATGCTGTGTCGAAATTAAAACGCAACAAATTACCAGGATTTTCATTATACTCTTCCTATATTCGCTTGTAGGTTTCGTGCAAATGTGGTGTTCCATTTGAAATGTATGCTGTGGAACAGATAGTTGGTAATTATTGGTTTCAAATGAAAATCTGTCAAATAAAGATGCTATAATGGAAATAAATATATTACTGGATTTCCTTCTAGAAGAACAAGATACTAAGCGACCTATTTCAAAAAGGAAAATCGAGGTTTATTTCACTGTTGATAGAAGCAATTTTAGAAGATTTTCGTGGAAAAACCACCAATAAGATCATATGTTACTGTTAATTCTTATATCAATTAGATAATCTGCAGAATATCCCTGTAATTTACAGACTAACGAACATGCATAAAGTAAATTCCATAAAATAGGCTCTTGTTTGAATAAAACATTTTACACAGATGTACCTAGATTTCTGAGACTTGTAAATCAAGGAATAAAAATTGAAGCAACAAGAATGTTACTCTATTGATAAATTATAACAGATCTAATCACTTAGACAAAAAACATAAAAATAAACTGAAGTTGACAGGCAATAAAATTGCAAAATTCCTCTCCAGACAATTACTTATTAGCGCAATTTAGAGATTGTGACTTTTCAAGCATATTTAGATTTACTGTCAAAGTTCCTGAAGCCCTGGCCATGACTTATTGACTGATTGTCATGATTTGATGTAACGAAATTTAGCTTTTGCTATCTTTTCTTGATAAACTCTGACTTGAAATATAATTGATTCAAAATTCCACTTTTGGTCCTTAGTTTGCAGGGCCCATCATTATCTTATTCATTGAACGGGAATCAGTCTTTTATTTTGACTGTAGTTCCTTAATCGTCTATAAGATTATTAGCATCATTTTCTTGGCATGTTTTCCTCAACCTTTCTTGGACTTTTCACGTTGTGATTTTTTTTGATCATATTTTTTTACATAAAATCTTTTTGCCGTAACCTTCTCGTTATCATCAAAAACTTCATGATAAAACTAATTACATTTAATCCAGGTATGAGCACTGCTTCTTTAGAGCAAACAACACGGAAGATTTATTCGAAACATTATGTATTAGAGCTATATTAAAATTAATACTCTCCTCAGCTTGTTCTTGATTTTTTAAGATGATTGATCTGAGATTACTGGATCTTGAACAATAGTAACAAGACTATTGTCTTTAGTAAGTTCATTTGTGAGTGCCTCTTTTGAATTTGTAAGAGCTATAGTGATCTCGTCTTGATTATCTTGTACTGACACTACACTAGAGTCCTCAATAGTTTTAATTAATGAGGACTGCAAAGGTGTATTTTCAGACACATCCATTTCCACGTTGTCTAGTTTTCCAAGACCGGAGCGAAACAATAGTGTTTCAATCGCTGTCGTCCGCAATTTAATGATGTACTATTCGTTATTATACAAACTAACTAGGTAGAGTACAAATATGAGCTTTTCAATTTAAATTTCACACTCTAACTTATGGTATTCGCGTATTGTAAAGTTTTTCATATTTATTTACACTCTTCCTATTCGTTTGGGTGAATTTATTAAACACTGTCTCTTACGTTCCTAATTTATTTACACACTATACTATACAATTAACTTAAATTGAAAGAAATACTGTAACAAACCGTCTTCTATAATAAAAAGTTCATTAAAGGCGCGTCTGCCATTTATAAAGAATGGATTAAAGGCGCCGCGCGAATTCGCCGCATTTTATGTAGCTGAACAGGACAAGCCTAAGGACCCATTTCTTGAGCTTATTCGTAATAATATGAAATACATATGAAAACTCATTGTTAATTACTATTATAACTTAGAAAAAAACCTAATTATATAATTACAATTCGGCTAATTTCTCGAATTGCTCCAGATAATTGATAAATATCCTAGACTACGATTATCTACTTTAATATAAGAAGTTTTAACAATAATTTAATGAGAAAACACAAGTAGTTATATAATAAAAACAACATGTTTTTCAACTAGTGCAAATAAATTCGATATAAATTTATATGAAAGATTTTAATAATGTTTAATCTTTAATATTGCCTTTTAAATGATATCGAATTAAAATATCTATGATTCAATTTCCTTTTATTTTTAAATACCGTACGCGGAAATTATTGTTGTATATATTGAAAAGTTGAACAGGAAAAATTATTTATAATTATTTTCATACTATGAATAAGCATACGTAAACTTGAATGCTATAATTAATTAAATATGTTTCTGCTTTCCGCTTTCAACTGGAATTAAATTCAAAGGATTTATTAATGCAAATTCTAAAACCGACGTTTAATTTATTTCCACAGTAAATTTTCCATTATCCAAAGTTTACGATGAGCAGTATTATTAAAATTATCCCTACAGCGAACGTTATTCTTATTTTTCTTTATGCCATTACTGTTGTCGAACATGCGAAACTTGCATTTGCAACGTCAAATTTCGTGAAATAAATTAGCGATGTAATTAAGATATAGCTCCGAGTGTTGTATCTTATTATTAAAGCGATCTTGCCTTTGTCGTAGAATTCGGTTTTCAGTATGAGATAATCCCTCTTTAATTTTGGAAATATATTCACTCGAAAACAAAAGCTTGTGGGTAAATGGTTCCTATAAAATTAGAAACATCAGCTTTCCGTTGTTATGAAGTTTATTAACTAAATTCCTTTTGGAATCCTTTAAATTTCTACTACATTTGTGAAATATTTTTCCATTTGGTCTGAGTATTTGTTTGACACATTCTAAAACAGTTTCCCGAAACTGTTTAGAGAAAATGTCTTCGGTCGACTGAACGAAACGAGACAATGACACCGAGTGCAGCCTGATCCATTTTTCGCTGAAACACATAGTGCACGTATACACTGTGTTAATACGGAAGGCTAAACACTTTGAAGCGCGATCGAAAACCGACTGGCGTTGGCTTACTTCGAAGCATACTCGCGAAACAAGTTTCGGGCGAGACTCGTTTCGCAAAACAATTTCTCGCAGTGACAACCTGGCTTAAGAAATAGGGCGCAGAATGTGATGCGCTCAGTGGTAAAAGGTTTTCCAATAAGAGGTGATATTTTGAATAGCCCGCTATTTCGGTAAATGTCACTTTTGAAGCTGTCATTTGTTGACATTTGACAAGTAGAAACTACGCCATTAATGAAAGTGGAACGATACACGCTTCAACAACGCATTGGAATGATTAAAATTCACTATAAAAATGGTGAAAGTTTGACAAAGACGGTTCGTAAAACTAAAACATTTTTGGCTCGACGTGAAGCACCTTCTCGGACCGCAATACAGTAATTGGTGGAAAAATTTGAGCTGTTGGGACAAGTTAGTGATGTGAAGAATAAAACCCGTGCACGTCGCTCAAGAACAACTGAGGATATTGCTGCTGTAGCCGAAAGTGTTGAAGAAAACCCAGGTTTGTCCATTCCTCGTCGTTCTTTGGAATTAGCCATTCCACAAACGTCATTACACTGTATTTCTTTAAATAAATTTCATAAGTACTGTTACAATTCTGAATCGAATTAATGTATCACTATCACTATTGCCATTATTTAAAATAGGCAAATTACTCGTAATCTTTTCATTACAGATGTTCAAGAGTTATAGGATAACCTGTTTAACAATGCTGAATGGGAAAAGCACACATTTCTAGACTAAATAACCCACACTTTTATTAAATACTGTGTCCATCTTCACTCACCCGCGAAGCATGAGTGAGGACCCGAAACGCATATTCTTCGCGGCTCGTTCCACGAAAATTGTCGGTTTTCACCCCATAAAGGGCTTCGCGACTGCGAACTCGACAGGGCTCCACATTCGCGGGTTGCTCAGTCGCTCAGTAACAATTGCCATGAGAGGTTGTAACTATAAATTGCCTGAGCCTGTTGAGACTGTTCATACCTACTACAAATAAACTTTGATTGAGAAGATTACACGTCGTACATAAGCGTCAAGAGCGCGAACTATACTGCGAGCCCGGCGCGAAGTGTAGGCTGTTGGCAATCTTATTCGCGATTCGCACCGTGTTTCGCGCTGCTATTCACGCAGCGATTTGCGTGCGAGTGTGGATCGGCCATATAGAAAAGTCTCATAACCAGATATTAAGTTTGTAACCAAAATTTGTCTATGCACGTTATTTACTATTCCTAATAAATGCATGACTCGCATACACAGATAATATTCCTTTTTTCTGAATAATGATCTGGACATAGTGCTGACAATACTTTCCCACTATCCCCCTTTTCTCATGTCCCATTAGTTCTATTCACTTCTATTGAATTTATAACATTATGAGAGGATTTTCTCAGCACTTAAAACATTGATTAAGGGAAAAATATGATTATTTGAAACCTTCTAATTTCTATTCAAATGTTTTGTCTTTTCCATTTCTTTGTTACATTCTTTGTCGAATCCTTCCCCTTTTTTCTGTTCTACTCACTTTGGTGACATTTAATCTGTCGCTCTTTATGGTTTCTTGGATGTGTTTCCATTGATTATTTATATCTAGGCTCTCTATTTGGGTAAGCGTTTTCTATAAATTTCGCCATTTGATACTTTTTATCGGAACCGTTATTGTGTTTTCTCCTTTTTTGTAGTTTTTGTTTGATTTTCGTTATTACAAAGGAATGATCGCTGCCTTCGTCTGCTCCTCGATAACTACGTATACTTTTACCTCATTTATAAACTGACTTTGAATCAGACAATGGTCTATTTGGTTACAATATTGACCGTTTCGGCTTAGCCATGTTCCTTTATATTCGAATTTAGTGCAAGCAACGAAAAGTCTCATCTCTGTTGCAAAATTAATCAATCTTCTCCCATTATAATCGTTTCTTTATTTTTACTGTGCTTCCTAATTATTGGGCTGTGTACGTGTGTGTATGTCCTTGTCAATTTTCGCCTTAGTGCCTGATAATGATATTTATTTATCAAGAATATAATATCATTTGATATAAAATAATTATTTCCAAGTTATCTCTTGAGAGCCCCCACAAGCTTTTTTCAAACAACTTACATTAAGATAGAGTAATAGAACTTTCACTTTATGGAGGACAAACTATTCAACACGAACAAACTGGCAAGTTTAGGTGAATGAACAGTTTACAGTAATTCACTGCGGAAACTTCTAGTTTTAGAACTTCGCAACTTCGTTTTATTGGACGTTCTCAGGGTATGATCTCTACATGTATTATGTTTATTAATGATAACGATAATTTGAGGTAGTTTTTGGAAGGAAATGGAAAAGCTTTTTATTATACAGTTTTAATAAATAGAACAAAACTCATCAATTATTATTGGACAAATTTTGGTGTGCTCAATTAATTGTATTATTAAAAAATGAAATGGTGGAACATACTTTGGATTGAACTCTTTCAAAGTACTGCCCTTGACTAAAAATGCACTTTTTTCAAAAACGTTTTCATTTACTCTGTCGTAGTCTTTTCAATATCATAAATTAACTTCTCTTTTTTTGCACTTTATTCTTTTCATTAGAACCATAAATTGAAAGGTGCTAAGTCTGGTGAGTAAAGTAAATGCGAACAAAAAATATTCTACTTGTGTGGTCGAAGAACGTCCAGTCAGAATTTTATATTTAGCTGTTTTATTTCCACTTCAAAGTCACTCATCCCACTGTTTAAAATTCAATAAATAAATTTTCAACATATGAACATTCTTTCCTACTTTTTCTTTAAACTTGAAACTGAACTTGATGTTAATGTTGAATTTCACCAATAAACTGTGCCAGGAAAAAGGAAAAGTTGATATGGCGGCATATGGGAATGCTTATTTATAATGGAATACTGAGAAAAAGTATAGAATTGCATGCTAACAGTGGAAGTATTAACAATTAACAAAATTGTAACTCGAAATCAGGATATCAGTTAAGGGGTGAAATTGAAGAAGCAAACCAGTTGAATATCTTGCAAAATTTGAAATTATATCGACCACGATGCATTTTGATGAAGCCAGGTTCACATGTTCACATTATATGTTCACTACAATCAGCACAACTGCCCTTTGTTCTGGATCACATACAAAAACTCCTACAATTTCTATTCTACTTTAAGGATTATCCACAATTCATGTGATCAATATAATTTCAATACAACAAAATTTTTCTTAACTTTAAGAACCAAATAATTAGAAGAAAGGAGTGTAATTAAAAATCACTTGATGTTCGAGAGGGTATCTAATACATTTCATTATTTTTTGATGTAATTGAATTAAGAAATATTTGTTTGTATTGCAAGTGAACTTTGAATTAAAAAAACTGCACATACTACACAATTAAATAGTAGACAGACACTGCTCGAGGCCATAAGGTTACATGAAATGAAGGACTGTGTTTCCTTTTTCGGTGAATATCTTCAAAATTATCATTCAATTTGAATTTTTCAATTATTCAGATGAATATTTCTTTTTAGTTATGGATTAAAAGATGTACAAAGACAATTCAGTCGTGCACATTATGTGGAAAACAACTGTAGTATATTTTAGAATCTATCTCTCACACACACAAAAGTTTAATTTGAGAGTATGTAAGAATCTAAGTGATCTATGATTTTAATTCAAGTTTTGTTTATCATAAAAAGTTGAAATTTCTGAAACCGTTGGTGATATTCATACTGAATATACTGTTTACACCACCATTACACCAACACACACAATTACACGCGTGTTTCGATAACCAAGTTATCGATTTCAAATGCTGAAGGTAAACTAAAACCTAATGTCTTAACTTATCTGTTTCAAACACAATTTTCTCACCGATAAACCTTTCCCGCGATAATAAATTCCGGGAATTCCTCCTTGGTGGGATTCTTCACAATCATTCCTTGACTACCAAACTATAGAGTGGACTGTAAGGAATTGGCCCATTGTCTCTATTAAAGCTACTCTTACATTTAGCAATTCATCTCAAATGCTTCCAACAATTTATTATTGAATACATTTCTTAACAATTACTCGATTCGTCCATATTTAAATGAGCTATGTGTTCTTCAAACCTGACAATAACGGATCGCTTAGACTGCCTAATATACTTGCCGTCACAAGCACCACAGCTAATTTCAAATATACAATTCGTTTCCAAATTTGGTATTTTATCCTTAGGATTGCCCAAGAATTGTTTCAATGTATTGTTGGATTCATAAATCAATTTAAAGCGAACTCTGTTAAATATTCCTTCTAATCCTTTTGTATAAACAGGATTGAAAGGAATCAGAGCAATTTTTTCTTGTTTTTCGTATTGAGTTTGGAAAAAAGTGGTTTTACATAGATTTCTTAAACTTAGGAAGATTAATTGACCTATTTACAATTCTTTTATCATAACCGTTGAGTATAGCTACATCCTCAATAAGGGTCAATAAAGTCAATTAACCGAAGTACCAGGCAATGGAGCCTGACTATCTTTGCTCTGATACCTTTCAATCTTGTTTATACAAAATGATTGGCGGGACTAGATTTTTAATTGGCTTAAAAATCCTAAAATATATTAAAATCATTGTTGGGTAATCCTAAGGATGAGGATACCAAATTTGGAAAAAAGCAGTATATATGAAATAAGCTGTGTGGTGATTATGCCGGTAAGTATATTGGGCAGACTAAGAGATCCTTTATTGTCCGGTTTAAGGAGCACATAGCTAATTTAAAATATGGACGGACCGGAAAATCGAGTATTTCCGAACACGCTGCCAGACATAATCATGACAAAAATATTAATAATGTAAAATTGTTAAAGAATGTTTCCAATCAATACCTTACAGTCCACTCTATAGTTTAGTAGTCAAGGAATAAATGTGAAGATTCTCGCCAAGGAGATTTTACCTCTGAAATTTATTTTCCCGGGAAAATTTAGTATAAAACGGGTTAGTCAAGTCATCAGGTTTTAATTTACCTTTAGTCTCCGAAGACGATAATTTGATTATCGAAGCCCGAGTCAGACAGTGTAATTGTGAGTTTTGGTGTAAAAACAGTGTGTTCAGTAAGAAAATCGTTTCGCGAAAATTTTTGAGAACCTTGCGCTTGCACACATTGATATAGACTTTTTACATATTCAATAGAATAAGATTTCCGATTTTCATGTGAAAATTCCACTTCGTGGGAATCTATACAAGGATATTTCTATTTTTCAGGGAAAACTGACCGGGCTATTTAATCTAACGACATGTATAAGTCACGTTTGTAGATAACGAGGCGGAACACAACATTTAGATAGCGTCAATTTAGACGAGAGTTTCTGAAATAATTTATACTGGAATCAAAGGACTTGAGTTAGGTTGAACATGGTATTTGGCAAATTAGTATTAAAATGAATAGTTACGCACCTTAGGAAATTTCGTTATAAAGTTGATAAATTGTTATTGCCGATAATAAACAAGATACGCAGGCTCTTGTATGAAGTATTGGAAATAGTTATTCTGTCACGTTTTCAATTAGAAGTAAAATTTAAGGTTTTACGAGGCACATTACAACACGGGCAGACATTTATATTACTTTCAATATCTGTTTTTGGATATCTGAACTCAGAGACCAGCGCATTAATTCTTCATTTCATTATTCCCACATATTCATTGAAATATGTTCCAACACCTTCCATTGTACTATGAAACTAGATATAAGTATTAGTAAGAAAAGTTATTAGAACCCAAATTCTGATAAAATAGCCTAGATTTGTTAATCTTCATCGTGTTTTTAGTAAAAAATTAGTTTGCCTTGATAGCTTTATGACACTTTATATTAGGAGCGTAAGTCTCACACTCTTGTAACCAAAAGTGTTGATTTGCACCCTAAAATCCTATTTCATAGTTTCAATGATTCGGAGTATTTATTACCGATGATTCAATATCTATATTCACCAAATTTCGTTCTCGAGTAAACCAGTGTCCAATTATTTTTTCGGTATGTCTAATTATTTCGGAAATTCCATAAATGGAGCCCCAATTCAATTTTGTAGACACTTATTTACTGTGAAATATTTTGATGAGGGAAAGGAATTAATACAGCTTAGCTCAATATAACTCTTGATATTTTACAAAAATATAAATAGATCGATGTACTAATAGTAAACAGTATTAACTTTTTGAAAATTTGTATATGCGACTATAGAAATATTCCAAGCACGGGCGGCAATGACATAAATTCTGCAACACTCTTGTACTAGCTGTATAATGTTTAATGATAAAAGTACATTATAAAAAGGAGATTCTATTTGTTCAGAGCATAAATCGTAGAATATTTCAAACAATTAGAAACACCCTTTGTTGAAAATTTTAATGAATTCAGTTGTCACGGTAATGTCGAAGCCAAACTTCAAGAGTTTGTGCGTTTTATGTGAATAGTTTCCGCGTAAATATTTTTCAAGTCATTATGTAAGTCTATGAGATTATTTTACACCAAGTTTGCAAACGGAAATATAAAACAAAGTTATTCTTCAAAAAATGTATAAAACCCTACATAAATTAAGTATTCTACAATATCTTCACACCTTTATTCCACTGTTTACTAATTTGGAACAACAGGTATACATTTGATAAACGTATGTATTATGTGTTTATAATTCGGTAAATAGAATACTTCTCCATTTAGCATTTGCAACATTCTTATTCTTAATTTATATAACTACGACTCTCACATATTATTACTTTTTGTTAACATCCACCAAAGAAACAATTTGAAATTTTTCCCTTCAATCTTTTAACGTACACAAAATTTTTAATCATCCCGGCAAGTGAAAATGTATGCGTTCCAATCGTCACAGCTCTGAAACAAGCTCGTATAAACACTGATAACTGCGAACGTCAGTTCGTATCGGCACACTTTTGTAAGCCCGACTTCAATCATTCCGATGGTGCTGTGGAAAAGATTACGCTTACAGTGATATGGTGTTTGCAACAAAATCATTACATTAACCATTTTTCTTTGATTTTATGAGGAATAAATGGGCACAGATAGAGAAAAGAGCGTAATTGAAAAGTGAGTAAAGTTTTCAGTTAATTTTAACAGAGATAGATTACTGACGAATAATTAACCACTGATTAAACTCGAATAAATAAAATATTTGGAACAGATTTAAAATTGTTTATAAAATATGAGATAATACAGTGCCAATGAAGTACACACTGATAAACGGTATTATTTTCCTGTTTCCATGAACTGGTTTATGCGTGCTACAAAGTGGTTACCTTATCTTCCAATTTCCATGTTACTGATCGTTTCTTTTATTCTCCTCTTCTTGCATATGTAGTGCTGCCTCACATTTAAATTCTGGATATCGTAGGTAATTTCTGGTAAGTGAATACATGTTTTTCAATTGTTTACATCATTTGTTTCAAGGAAAAAATTCGACTATTACGGTAGGCATGACTAGAAGAAAAATGGGGGGCACATCATTTTCCCCATGCTTTGAGACCTCCTGAACACGATTATGATGGTTTTTCGAATGTCTGTAGTTTATATTTATATCTGTTTAAGCTACAATTCTTATTTTCGTCTCTCGAGCAATTGCTATGGGTCCGATTTGGTTCAAAATTAGCATACATGGCTTTTTTGGCGGCGGATTGATGTTATTATAGTTTGGTTGAAAACAAATGAATATTTCGAGGGGTCGCAGTGCAAAAAAGTGGTTTTTGACCTTTGCTCACCTCTGCAGGTCAAACGAAAAGCGATTGAAAAATGAAATTTCACATGTAGGTTCAAAAAGTTGTAGAGATGATTGCCTGTCTAAGGTCGAAACTTTCCATCTCCACCCCTCTCCACTTTATGGTCATTTTTGTTATATTTTCTTATTTTTTGGCCAGAAAAAGTTTAACTAGAGGGTTCGCAACTTCGCATGCAAGTAGGGGTGATGTTGAAGAATTGTCTTTCTCAAGTTCAAAGTTTTCTTCTTCATTTCTAGCACAAAACGCCCGAAATCATTTTGATCATTGTAATTGTTGAACTGAACCGCCTCCTACTTAACGAATAATACGAGTATGATCGTTGCTAGGGTGATTTTTTTTACTTCCCATTTTCGAAATTTCTTGTCATTATGACAATTTTTTCTTTGTTGTCAATTGGAATTGAACAAGAGGGTTCGAGACCACCGGGTCTATTGAAATTATGAATTTTCATTCGAGAGAGAGAGTTAACTTGTGAAATGAAAAGTTATTGAGGAATAGCAAATTTTCCATATAAAGAAATAAGATTGAGAATTGATGTCATTTCCATGAAATTCATTTTATGGAGAGATTTGTTTGTGTATTAGTTAAATTCTTCATTCGACTTTCATGATGGAGCTCTGCTGTTCACGGCTTTTTTTTTAATGAATACGTCAATTTTAGTTTATTCCATGTTTTTTTAACAAATAGTTTTTCCATATAATTCTAAAAATTATTATTATTTCTATAATGTTTGCTATACCAAGGTTCAAATAATATAAAATGCATATTTGGATAACGATTTTGGAATCAGTTTTTGTGAATGTAAACTCTTCATATCTATTCTTTAGAATGATTTGTCGGCTAACATATAACAGTGATTAGATAGAACAGTGGAAAAATATTACATCGGAGTTGGTTTGTCGCCACGTAAACTCTATCAACTCTTTTCTCGAAATTTTTCGTATTTTTGTTATTTCCAAAGATATTGATATAAAAACTGATTCTATTCCGAATATTAATAGCTGGTATTATACTATCATGAAGAGTAGAGTGCGTAAACAAAAATTAATTTGTTTTTTGTAACACTATACCGCAGCAAACTTCTAGTGTATAGTTTTTTCGCAATAGATACTTTAATAAAAATGTTGAAATCACGGAAAAGTACACATTCCCGATCTTTCAATAATATAATACTCAAAAATAATATCTTAGAGAACGACTCATACAGCTTAGGTCTTTGTTACTATTTTATTTTAGACTTAATTTTAGAATTAATATTATCGAATTAACTCGACTTAACAATGATGGTAGTATGATAAGAATAACGTGTCAGAGGTTAACAACACTTTTGCTAAGTGATTATATTCACAATTTTCATCATGTTTCTAATGTCTACTGTTAGAAATATACATGAATATGACAAATATATTAGTTGTGATAAACATATAAATATAACTGTTTTCGTTGTTGGGTGAATATGCAGAAGAAGTTCGGGAACTTGGAAAAACAATTGAAGAAACCGAGGAAAAGCTAGGGAAATATAGTCTTCGTCTCGTTCAATGATTGTTAGTGACAATTTGTACACGCATTATGCTGAACGTCCTTATTTTGATACCATTCACATCCTCAGCTCAATTTTGAGTTTATTATTGAAAATTGTTAATAAAATCATTGCTATTGTACTTAGCGACCGTCCAATGAAAATACAGCACATAGGTAATGAAGTAATTATTACAATGGAGCAGGTATAAAATATTTTGCATAAATTGCATATGAAAAAGCTATGTGTAAAGTGCAATATACAAGCTCACTTGCATTGGAAGGTCAAACCAATGTTTGGATATTATCAAACGTAATACATGTGAATTTTTCCATTGACACGTCATAGTTGACGAAACTTGAGTTCATCATTATACCCCACACTCAAAAATATAACTAAGATACAAACAATTCATGTTCTGAAGGGGTTTCCACACTGCCGTACAATCTGTGAATTATGTTCTCTGTCTCCATTCACAAAGAATGAGAAACTTGGTCTAGTTTAAGGAAATGAGCCGACAAGGTAATTGCGTGACTCTATATCATTAATAATGTCTAATAATTACTGTCGATTTTTGCTTGACATAATGCGTTGCACACTTTTAAAATCCACTTCTGTCTTTCAACAGCCTCTAAAATAGAACTGATATATGATAAGTTGAGCTAATTCATTTAGAATCAAAGATCTATGCTGCTTTCTCTTGTGTTACTACCACATACCATTGCATTAATTTGGTCCTTTTTGTAATTTTGTAAACTACGGCAAAAAAATTGCTTAATGAATTCATTTGAAAAAATCGTATTTTTAATTGTCTGCACCTCAATTTGCATTTTAGTTTCTTAACAATGAAAAAAATGTTCAACACTAAAGTGTTAAATTTAGTATTGCAGTAAATTTTTTGCCCAGGTCGGTTATCAGACATGTCGAACCAACAAGTCATCGACAGTCTTTGAATTAGGAGTAATAAAAACGTTGTTTGTTGAAACTGCTCATTTGAAATGGGGATTAGAAATCCGTTTCTATATAATTATAGTATCTGTATCTCTTTCAAACTATTTCAGCGCCTTCCTAACACGTAGAACAACAAATACTTGCATATATTATCCAAATCGATGATTATTTATACACGTTACTTTCAACATATTTGTTATTTATTAAAAGTACTTCATTCCACACTGTATTATTATTCGGGATCTGCTTAACATATCACTTAGCATTCATTAAATAGATGTATATTATCAACGACTAAGTTCCCAAATTTACTTATAAAAGTCAAATAAACCACTTTTCATCATGTTAAATTTTATAACATTAATCAACATTTTAAATAAATTAGAACAGATAATTAATTGAAACGTCTCCAAATATATAAAGATTCTAGTATTTTCAACGGTTATTTTATCTATTGAACTCTTCGATATCATCGTTTTAATGACCAAACAGTAATAAATGTTCCATAATCTTAAGTTAGGAACGGAAATAGGAGTCAAAATGATGCGATTATGACATCCATTCGGAGGGGCACCAAGACCTGGGCCGGTATCCTCAACTCACTCTTCTTACAAGCGAGCGATCACTAAAGGGAGTGATTTCATTGAAAGCGATATGAAATTTTCAGATTCTCATGTGCCCCTCCGCACGCAAATTTGTAATACGAGCGACTAGTTATGGTAACACCGGTGTATAAGCGAATTTTGTCAAAATAGTTTCTGGTCCTGTACTTGTGCTGTTAATTGAACGCAAAGAATTTTATCCTAACCTAAAAACCATTTTTTTAATAGTAGCAGTTATTGAGCTGTGAAATAGAGCAACATAAGTACAGTATACTTTGAAAACAGTAATCTTTCTTCTAATGTGATTCAACTCATGAACTGTTTGGGAGAATTTTATGGATGCATCCATTATATCTTGTCTATTGAATACCTCAATAATTCTCTGAATGCATCGACTCACTGGTACCCAAAAAAATCATTATTACCTACATCTTGCTGGTAATTACCATGTTAATGTTATATTAAATACCTATCAACTACGTATTTGTAATAAGTTTAAATAAATTAAAACCAAACAAAACATTTCTTACTACTGTAGTCTACAGGTTCGTCCAAATATATTCTTTTTGTGTCAAAACATATCTGAAAGTTTCTTGGGTTAGCCGGAATATTTTAAATTGGTCAACACTGAGTTGTATATATCCGAAACAATTTCTTTAGCTTCTAGTTCTTCCAGCAGTCCAATATACAGATTATCCATTACTACAATTCCATATATGTATACGACTTTTTGATAATGAGTCCGATAAAAAAAAGAGTAGTTGTAAAATAGTAGTATATAGAGAAGTGAAATAAAAGGTGAAGTTAACACATTCGATCAGTTTTACTCATAAATAAATTAAACAATCAAGACATCAAACATATACAGTCCACTAACCAAATCAACTCAACCAGACTACAATTATAAATGATTTATATACAATTACTAGCTGACCCGGCAAACGATGTTCTGCCATATGAATTATATCTAAAAACTATTTTTCTAGTTAAATAATTTACTATAGGGATGAACTTATAATCGAAAGCGTTGTATAGACAATGGAAGTATGCTTTATTTAGGTTAATAAAATATTCTTTATTAAAGTAACGAATATATTTCAAATTAAAATTCTTGATAGCTGTCTAGACATCAAAATAATTATTCATATTTTTACTATCAATTGGCCGAAAATATGCCACATATAGTTGTCCAAATACCACTGAAATGAGCCTAATATTCTACATCAGAATCATACTGGAATTTTAGTCGAAGAAATAAAACTGATGTAAATGCTCTAAGAACTTGTTGGAATTGTTGGTCAATTGCTTAACGTCTGTTTACTGGGAAACTGCGCGTTTCTCTTCCTTCTAATTGTCTGTGTTGATTTCGTTCATATCGTGCCTCTTGTGATTGTGATTGACATACCTGTACCGTAATCACACGCACATCTGTATTGTTTTGTTCGCCCGATCTTTCTTGACTCTAGATTTGATTCTCAAATTGGCCCCTTTAGGTCTTGCTGATATTGCAGACTGTACAAGTAATCTATAAATAAATCAAGTTAAATTACTTATTTGTGAAAAACAGTGACTTAATATTGTATTCGTTTGCTTATTATTTGACTTACCTTTCACAATAATAGAATTCGTATATTTATTAAACACGTACACGTTTTGATTTAAAACTATTTGCAAAAAATGTTAACTACAATATGTACAGATACGATAAAGGCCGTTGTTAGCGGGAGCTCACAACACGTGTTTATGTTATTAATAAATAAATATTGCACTGGAAGTTAATGATGAATTTACGATGAGAGTAAAATTAACATGATTATTGCACAGAAAAATCAAAATGATACGAATAACAGTCACTGCTACGATCGATACAAAAAGGAAATTGAAATTATAAATAAGAATTTATCGTAATATAATAATTATATTTGATTGTCATCTTGTAATCCTATTGCGGATCTGTGGATAAAATAAAAAAACGGAAAAATAGGCGTTAATCGTAAAAGTCATAACAAAATTAAAATTTATTAACAAATAAAAAGTAGGGATTGATCGTAGAGTTTTGAAAATTTAGAGTTGTATGTATTTTTTAATGCTGTATCACAGAAAAATGAAACAAAATTTATCCAAAAAAATAAAAAAAATAAGGGAGGACTACCTTTAACATTTAGGGGGATGATTTTGTCCGATTCTCAGACCTATCCGATTTGCACACAAAATTTCATGAGAATCGATCATGTTTAATCGAGTTTAACTACAAACACAATGACACGAGAATTTTCAATAAAAATAATACCTTAGAATTGTATATTTACATACTAATGCGAGTGAAATAAAGCACTCCTTTTTGACGACAGCGTTTCTATTACGAGGAGAGAGCATGAGAATCGAGACAACATTGAATTTCGATCCCCTCGCATTCAACGACATCGATATCACTCCAAGCGAGGACCAGAGAATACCGGTCTTGGTTTAGAACGAGGCAGCTATAGCTCACCGTTTTATTTCCTGTCAAAATCTAACGGCGTAAGTTTTCTTTTGGAAATATTCTACTGTAATTGCGTAATTGCAGAAATGTGATTAATCATAAGTGAGTAGACTGTAGACAGGAATCAATTCTACTGGTCTATGAAAGATATCAAGGTTTAATTTAACATTAAATACTCAAATAGCCAAGGTTCATATCTTTTCCAGGAAGGATAATTCAGGGCGTTTCTATAAACAACAAACAGAGGTGGTACACAGCAAGATAAGTACGACGGCGGTCCAATAAGAACTAAGAAATTTCAACCGGATCTGAATAATGATTTTTAGAGCGTATGGAAGAGAGCGATAGAGCGGGTTTTAAAAAAATTGCTAAAGGGCAATATCGGTCAGACGAGCAGTGGTGCATTTATGCTTCGAATAAGCATGATGGGAAAACCCATTTTCAATCTAAATTCGTCTCTGCTTCAGTCCAAATCAGCATGAACTGTCTGTGGAAAATTGTGTTCCCATCATTCATCTTAGAAACATGAATACATCACGACTTTGCAATGGAACAAGATTCTCAGTCAAGAAAATGATGAACAAAGTTATCGAGGTAACAATTTTGGCTGTAAAATTCAAAGGCGAAGGTTGCCATCGGCATAAACTGTCCCGGCAATATATAAAATTTATTGGAATGCCATTAGCGTCATATTATTATGAATATCTCTCATTTTGTAACTAATTCCAGTTAATTTCAATAAAATTCAATTTTTCCTTTCGACAATTACAATTTCCCACTGATTATTACCTAGATTCTCCGTTCCAATACACACAATTTGTCTTTCAAATGATCGTTCTCCTTTTCTGCACTTTCGGTTCAAATTGTGAAATTCTCAACATCGATGAACTGGTTTCCCACGTATCCAATATGGTTTGACAGTAACGATGTAGTAAATTTCGGTTGGGTTGACAATAGTAAAAATTGATGTTCGCTTGGACCATGTTCCAAAGGGAAACGCATTATAATTATTAATATCTGCTAAAAAATTAAAAACCATAAAATTAATCGAGAATTGATAACCTTTTATAAATCAATTATTATAATATTGACAGAAAAAGAAGAAGTGAGCTAGTAAGTCTCTATGTCCTTTGTAGAATCGTAAACCAAGCATTTGATAATGTGA
The DNA here is from genome assembly GCA_026230145.1 of Diorhabda elongata. Taxonomy (NCBI): domain Eukaryota; kingdom Metazoa; phylum Arthropoda; class Insecta; order Coleoptera; family Chrysomelidae; genus Diorhabda; species Diorhabda elongata. The sequence goes on from CM047926.1 coordinate 43,027,630, forward strand.
TGATCTTTGGCAAAGTTGTTGGGCATGATCCCTCTAAGATTTCTTAGGGCTGGATTTATATTTGGAACAAGAATGGTCGATAGATGACGCCACTGTCAATAGCTGGATCAATTGGATTGGACGTTTTCACGTCGTTCCTTTACAATTATGCTTCCAAAGATACTTGTTCTTTATTTGAAAATTTTATGCTATGTATAAACTGTTAAACGGATTTGGATATAAAAGTTATGAATAATCTGAAAAATATTAAATTGAACGGGCGCATCTCGCTGGACCACGACGGAAAACGCTAATACTTCATAAATCTGCTTGTCGAAGTCCGACAATAGTATAGTTCTTCCAATATCAATTATGCGAGGATCAATCAATATTTCATAAATACGCACGGCACTCATACCAATTAAGAAATGAAAAATAATGTTTACTCTCTGTATAAAATTCAGTAAATATCTAACAAACCGTCAGTCCGCGTGGACTCCGTTTACCAATGAAAACATCGAATCGTAAACATAAATGCATTTCTATTGGCCGAAGCTGTATGTACACAATTTCTTCGAAATGTACCTGCTAGACATTAGCATCGCTTGGTAAAATTTATTCAATTCATAAATTTCTTTGAATAAATAGAAATATGGCGTTCTTTAGACCATGAGCGAATGAAGACAATGAAATTGCCCAGTGTAGTGAGAATAAAGACAACTATGCATTTAATAATAAAGATTTAGATATAAAAACCCAGCAATTTATTTTAAATCTATTCGAATGTTTAAAAAAGGAAGATATTCAGCAATTGCTGAATTAACTAGAGTGAATAAATTTTCCATTTATCGAGTAGTCACGAAAGAGGTTGCTGTGGATCATTCACAGAACCGAAAAACATCTAAAGAAAACCTGAAATCCGTTGACTATTTTATACAGACACTTTATAGTTTATATAAGGAGAACAGGGTTGCGACATTAGAAGTAATAAAACAAACGGTAGCAGATTATCTAAAATACAATTACACCAGTTTAGAAACATTGCGTCAAGTTTTGTCAGCATGTAGTTTTAAACACACAAAATTGAATAAACGGATGGCAATAATCGAATCGTCAAGAATCGTTCGATGGCGATAAGTCAGATAAAAGACTACCGAAGTTCCAAAAGACACATAATTCATCTAGATGGTTTGACAGTAACGATGTAGCTAATTTCGGTTGGGTTCACAATAGTAAAAATTGCTGTTTGATTGTTCTAAATATAATATAATTATTAATATCTGCTAGAAAATTAAAAATTGTGCTGCTGATGATCATGAAGATAGGACAGCAGAATTATTTTAAAAGTCGTTTAATGAACAGCTTTTAACTAAGATTCCACCACAATCAGTAATCGTTATGGACAACGCATCTTATCACGCGTGGAAACTGCTTAAGGTATCAAATAGTAACAGTAGAAAAAATATTCCTATTCCTGTCAGTGATCGTGAAAAAAGTGCAACAAATAAAGAATTGATTAATGTTATTGAATTTATTATATTGACAAGCTATGCAAAAAACAGGGTCATACTCTTCTCAGACTACCTTCTTACTATTAAATATTTAATCCTACAGAGTTAATATGGGCAAACGTAGAATCATAATTACGAAAATTTAATCAGACTCCAAAACTTAGTAAAGAGGTTGTAGTACTCGTAAACAAAGTTGTATCTGCAGACTGCCAAGAGCGTTATAAAAACTGTGTTGAACATGTTATCAAATAAGAAGATGAGTATGTGGTATCTTTACGACCCATCATAATTAAATCAATGATGAATCTAGTTCAGACGATTCTGACTACCATTATTATTTATAAAGATACTTTGGAATTGAAATGTTTTTTTCTTTTGTTTTATATGCAGAAAAAACCGATTGGGGTAAAAAAAGGCTCAGTTCACGTCTTATACCCTATTTAAACGAAACTTCCTCACAGGCAGGTACATTTTACTCATTTATTTACGTTTTAAAATTCAATATTCAGTTGTAGCAAGTTAATGAGATATAATAATGATTTATGATGAGGTATAATGCTTCCAATTAATAATGATTCGATTGCCTTTTAACGAAAACTTTCTCGCATAGATATACATATTTTTAAAAATAATAAATTTATAAAATGGGGTATTTACGCCCATTGTAGTTCAAATCAAATTGTCGGCAATGATTTTTATATAAATAAACATGATTCCATATTAAACATTCTGCGGTCAAGTTTTTTTGTTTAAAACCACTCTTTAAAAAAAAACACCAAGTTATTCTTATCCTTTGTAGCTAGGATACGTAGGACATTTATTCTGAATTAGGAATATAAAAATTGAATACAGAATTGTGAAGAGCCACTGCCTGCAGCCGAAAAAAAACATATTTTATCTAATGCAAATAAGACGACTGTTTTAAATAATCAGCCGGCTTTTTATATCCGAACGCACGTGCTGTTTGGTGACACTTTAATTTCCTATCAGGATTACTAAGAGTATGAGAACTCGCCTTAATATAATATTAGTTTTGCGGTCCGAATACTTTGATAGTTTTTATAGACCTTCAAGTAAAAAATAACTTTTTTAATTCTTTTTCATTTCATTCCAAATTTTTTGTCAAAATAACTCACACAATTAAATTTAATGCCATCTCAGGTAAATGTATTAGAGTATGATTATTATTTATCCACCGACAAAACTCCCAATTGAGTGACAATTCTCCGTGAGCTAGTAGTTGCATCTTCTTCTACTAGATGCAGAATATTTTTTACTTCTACCAAACCTTGTCGAGTAGCGCGTTTAGATGATATGTTAGCACTGGGAAGCTTACCAGTCTCGCAAAATTTGTTTGAAACTCTAATATATACGTTTTTATCAGGATATCTTTGGTGTGGAAAACGTTGACGATATTCTTCAGCAGCAGTTCTATCATTTCCATTACAGAAACCATAAACAAACACCATATTTGCATATTCTACATTTGAATAAGCATCTGGCATTTTGCAATATTAACAATCATATAAATTCGAAATTAAACGTTCAGTTACTGTTCACTGTACACTGACAGTTCATCAAAATTCAGATATAAGTGGAAAGCTAGATGAACATTTTCAATTACTCCACAACTAAAAAGCAATTGAAAATCGGATAAGAACATATCAGTTTTTTGACATCATTTTCATGTGTATAATACACTCATAGAATTTGGTGCGCCCCTACTGACTCACCCTGTATATTGGTGTTAAAAGTTTTTAATATATGATAGTTTTTGAAAGAAACATCAATTTTGACGTTTCGATTTTTCTTTAAGTCTATATCAAAATCTTTTGGAGTTTTCTCCTTAAGAATCGATTTCCATATATAAGGGGCCCGGTATGAGAAAAATGTGAGGAGTAAAATCTATCGATGAATGACCTCGTTACGTTTTTGGTGCGCATCCTATGATGCGCAACTTTCTAATTTGTCAGTGTCAACATACTTATATTGCTGTCATTGGGAAGTTTTATTATCATTGTGTTCCGCTAAAGTGAACTGAAAGTATTTTCAAATAACTATGGCAGAAAGAGGTGTAGATGATATTGCCGGAACATCTAACAAACACGTGGTTGCAAGGTACGTTATAATTCATGTATTATATGTATGAGCATGTGCAATTTGTATTTATTAAACATTTTAATAATTATCGATGTAGTTCATATAAATATATATTTGAAAACAACACATAAAATTAAATAATCAACCCAATATGAATTCTGGAGCGCATCCACATAAAATAGAAAATTTCTAACCTAACCAAAAATTATTTTTTTTGTCTATAAATTCTTCCACGTTATTATGATTTATTTTAAAAATAATTTTTAAATATTAACAACTGTAGTTAATAATTCGATAATATTATCAGAAAAATCGACAATATTTTTTCATTATAATAATGTTTTTATATAATTTTCTTTCGAAAAGTTATTTTTCAGCTTATTTAAATAATTTTCATGTACTATTTATTATTGTATGTAAAAGATTTAGTGACATAATCATCTTTTTATAACCATTTTTGTTAATTATTAAGATAATATTATATTTTAAATAAAAAATTAATTATAATAATTTAAAAAAAAATGTTTATAAAAACCTTTTTTTATCTATTTTCTTAAAGTCGGTTAAAATTTTTATAATTATGCATTTATAAATTTTGTAATTTTTTTTTATATTTTTTGACTAGGAAAAAATGTAAACCTCCAAAAACTCCAGCCGAGAGACAGCGAGCTTACAGATTAAAAAAAAATTAATGAAGGAAGCCCAAAGTATTCTGGCAATCAACCAATATTTTTTAAGTAAAATAAACTCTTTTTTGTTGGTTAGACTATCGAACTTAAGGAGTAAACTCCAGTCGTCCGTCGGAGCTGACACACAATTTTTTTTTAAAAAACTAAAAAAAAAAGAGTTTATAAGTTACATTTATTTAATACGGGAATTGTAATTATAATTTGCTAGACTAACAACTGTTACTCACTTAAAACCAACATTGTAAATATTAGCAAATGTATTCATACGTGGCAAAATATATTTCGACTGTAATAGATTTGTTCACATAAATATAATCAATTTTACACGACATATTTGTTATAATGTACTTCAGTAACTTAGCAGAAAACAAAAATAAAGCTCTTGACAACATTGTACTCAGTCTTGCATGTCTCACTTCCGGAAGTGTTACTCGGCCGATTCCAAGGTCTTCAATCTAAGAAAAATGTATCAACTTTATCTTTGTTGGTGTAACTAACAAGCCGATCAGTTAGGGTCGACGTAGACATAGGAACTAACAGCATAGCCCGAAGGCATCGGACCGTATCTAGACCAGTTTCTTATTCAATGCATAAAATAAAGTACGTAACCGCATATCGCAAGTGGTTTAAAAAGCAGTAAGAAAAACAGAGTCGTAACCAATTTAAAATCATGAAAATAATTCCGGCAACAGTAGATTATCTAAAGAATATCAAATGTCGGAATATTTTTCATTCAATTGTTAACATTTATCTCTACGTTTTTTCATATGGTCTACTTTCTCGCTGCTTGCATCAAGTCATATTATCTTAGCTAAACTACTTAGTCCTTTTTCATCCATCATTTCTGTTTCTATATATATGTCTGCGGACAATCTCAGTCAACAGACAAACAAGTGATGACATACAGAGGGGACAATTTAAAGGATGCAGCTTAATTTTTCCAAACATGACGTATATTGGGATAGTTTTTATATGAATTAGCTACCTTGTGATCTGTTAGACACATCATTTTCACTATTTTATTCCCATTTGCTATTGATTCATTTTTGTGGCGAAAAATAGTTTTGGTTGCAGAATTGTTCGGTTTTTGCCAGACTTTAAATTCTCTAGATACGTATTTCTACCACCTGGAATAAAGATCATAAAAACCATTTTTGCTAGTTAGAAAATATCTTTTGGTTTCTGAACTTACAATTCGACAAAAAACTGATATGAAAATATACTTAAGATGCTTATTAGCGGTTGCTCTAATAAATAGAACTAACTTGGCAGTAATATCTTCAAACATAAATGAGAATATAGTTAGGAAGAGTTTGAATGAGTTGAGAAAATTTCGAAAAATGGAAACCATCATTTTATAGTTTAGAAACATAGAACCTCCCTCCAGAACTATCAAAACTCTGTGCGGAGGAGCTCAGTTGCTTTCAGCTGCACAACACAGATCTAAAAGTAGATTTACCTCTGATAGTATCTTTTCCTAATATGTGCTGTTAATGTAAAGAGAAAAAATAGACCCCCACAATGCTACTATTAGATTTTTATTAACTAAAGAATGTCTGCTGTGCAAAACTACGATACAAGCATTCAGATTACAAAATTGAAGGAATTGAGTTCTTCCTCGAGTCGTAGCAGCATATGTTGGTAGTAATTTATATGGACTACTTCTTTTTATTCCTTAAGCAGCCTCGGTTATTTCTGTTAGGACTTGAGAAATTGACTTGCTTGTAACTTCATTGTTTTTTATTGAACTCGCATGAAGTGATGATAACCCTAGTCAACTATCAATTAATACCGCAACCTCGACGATTAGCGCGAACTTTAGGACATGAAAATATTTTCCGGCGTTTAAGCAATAACACGGCCAAAACACTATTATTGCTGTTAAACTTTCAAAGTGCAATAAATTTATTGTTTTTTATACTAGAACACCTTAAATTTGTTCAATATTGTGTATAATTAGATACAAAGGTTTGGAGTTTGAACATATACCACCAGATATTGTTCAAAAAGCCTCTGATGTTTGTAATAATTTGCCAAGAAGCAAATCAAGACAAAAATATGGTGAATTCTGTTTCTATAAATACCAATGTATTTGAAACCCCGTAAGATCATGGCGCCTAATCATTGAAAAATTAAAATACGCAGAACTCCTCATGTTCTCCAATAGTTTCTCTCCAGAAAAATCCAACACACTAGTGGTATTGCAGTCGAGTTTTTTTTGAAAATTAATTATTCATGACATAGAGGATTTCAAATCGATAATTTTAATAAAATTACTCAATTCTAAAGTTCCTACAAATGAAATAATTTGATAGCAAGATAATCACAAAATCCAGAGTTACATTCCAGGATATTGTTCTCAAAGGTCTTCTGTGACTAATTTACTGGATGCAAGAGCAGATCTAAAAACACCATGGGGATAATTGTAGTAATATTTCTGACTAGACCGATAAAAAGTGACTAACAAAATGAATATTTATATCAAAAACTGTATTACAATCAAATGAGCTTGCAGACCTATAAAAAGTTTCTCCATAAACTTCGACATCGACTAATATTACAATTATCGTATCGTAAAGTATTGAAGTGAAACTAATACCAGAAATTATATTCAAATATTGTTGTAATTGGATTATCGAAATCTATCAATTTAATGAATTTTTATACCAAACTTTGTTTTGAACACGAAAACAGAAAAAAGCACAGTACTAGATACATGAAAAAATGACATATTTCTCCTTCACTTCAGTTACGGAAATCGCCATCGATGGTATTAATAATATTTTGCGCTCGGGAGACATCTTGGATTTACCAAATGTCAAACGTGTGCCATATTGTCACCAATTTGAAATTTGAGATGCCTTGGTCCTCAAATGAAAGTGTTAATTTTTTACAATAATATTATAGACAGCAAAATTTCTAGTAAAATTGAAGGTAAAATTTAGAAAAAATGGTGTTCCATCTAATATTCTGTTCACCATAAACATATTTCATTTTGTTGAAACATTTACTTGGTTTCGTGCAATTTTTGTATTACTTGTTGTTGTTTATCAATTTCTTGATTATTGGATGATATCCTCACTAGTTTGTAGTTTATATAATTCTAAAATGAATATATCAAACATCCAAATTCAATATTCAGTATTTGCTGAAATACGTGTAGAATATTTGTCCAATTGAATTGTATCACAGAACGCCAATGATTGAATGTATTTTAGAAAGTCCAATATCTAGTGGTTGAGAAACGAGACACTTGCAGACATGCTATGAATCTAATCATTTGAATAGTCTGATTGATCGGATTATTTACAGTTACGTTGCAGATCACGTGTGTAAACGGGAAACTAGTATAACTATATATATACATAATAAGTTTGCTATAACAAATGTCAGAAAATGAAGATTTTTACTGATTATTTCGTAGAATCAGATACTCATACACTACTGATGGTGTGCTAAATCTCTTCAACTGAAATTATTTATCAGAACCTTGATAATTTTTTGGGCCTGAGGTTCAAATCTAGGTCAAATTCTAGATTTTCTGTTGTAGTTGTTAGTTATGAACAAAAAAGTGTATTTCGACTTTTCAATGGAAGAAAAAAAAGATCCTTCCATTAATAACCAGAGTAGTCAAAAAATATCATAATCACCTAGCTGAATTAGCTAGGGCAGCTTCACCAAAACTTTAAACCCTCCTCAAAACCAAACAGATATATAATCCGTAACAGCTTCTAATCCTCTACAAGGCACATGCTCGTCAATCTCAATACAGAGAAGAACAATTCGAATTATAGGGAACCCAGAGTTGACCAGAAACTTAGACAGCTTAAAATATATGAGAAAGGTCACTGACCTAACTCTGTATTACCGATAGTACAACGGCAGATGCTCTTGCGAGCTGTCCAAAATAATCCTCGAGCAGTATCTACAAGACCTACTCGTCAGGCATATGTGGCTCATGAACATCGATTTCGCCTGCTGACGCCAAGAACGTCAATTTCTTTGCGCAAGCCTATGGAATCCGCTGCCAGGCAAGTCTATATTGAACACTAAATTTACAGAAGTTCAAGATCAATAATCCACAAGCATCTTCACACGGCAGGCACCACTTAAACTATTCGAGTGTAATAGGGTTTATCCCAGAGGTGTCAAGATCAATTTTGCAGAGGGCGATACATTAAATTTTGAATTCGTAGGTGGTCCAGATTGAAAATAAAAATAAAAAAATGAATTGAATTATAACATTTTATTTTTTAAATTATATAAGTATATAATTACGGTTGTTAAAAATCATACCAAAGTTATAAAAGATGGTAGGTAATTATGCTGAGCTCGAGGATGCAGATACCAGACTTCTCTTGTTTTTGACAAGCTCATTGATGCATGATATGATCCATTTTCAAATTTTTGGATGCCAATGATTCCTGATGAATTATACAGTGAAATCCCACAAAATTACCTCATGTTTTCTGTTTTAATTCTTTTAATTTAGTTACAACGCCCGAATGTTTGCCAGCAATGGCAGGAGCGCCATCCGTAGTTGTGCTGCTAAGTATATTCCAGTTGAGTTCATATTCTGCTATCAAATGCTCAATTGTAGAATAAATATCATTTGCTGTTGTTGTACCTGTAGTACCACTATAATAGTTCTTTAGTTATTTCAAATATACAGTCAATGCCTCGTATAAAAACAACAAGTTGACCTGTATCAACAGTATCAGTGTTCTCATCAACAGCCAGTGAAAAGTTTGTGAATTCCTTGAGTTAAAGTTGAAGGTTTTGATCTTTCTCGCAATTTCTAATGCAATATTAAATTTTAATTTCAAGGCAGAGCATCTTCGCTATGTGACAATGTGTCGATCCTTATTTTTTCAGGGTAACAATCGAGTTTTGACTTATGATTCGTATTATGGATATCGCACACGCACGACACAAACAAATGCGCAATACCTTCACAATCACTACTTCGCAGTACAATTAAATTCCTTCTCCAACCGCATCGCTTCGATTACTCGACTCAACTGACTAAATATTTTTCAATAAATATCACAATAAGTGCATGTTGGGGGGAATAGAGAAAATATTAAATTCTGCACATTTATTTTTCTGCAGAATCTGTTTTAATCAGACCTGCTGAGGGATATGGAATATGATAAAATAATTATTTCCATCGGAACAAAACTGTATTATAAATTCCTAGGACATGATAAGCAAAATGATTTCCATGATGGTATGACTTGTTTGATCTAATACAACATTATTAAGTGTTGTCATTAAGTTTTCAGTTTTGAGTTTAAAATTTTGGGGATACTTTCACAGAACTCGAAGCTGCCCTTGTCTGGTGATTATATTAAATAATATTCAAATTTTGGTGAGTGCCGGGGTTTCTCAAAAGTCGAATTATCTAGATTAGACTCTCCGATATGAAAACGAAGGACCGAAGAGTTCAATATTGTTCAGTATTACAACTGATGCGAAAACTGAGGACAGACTTGAATTGCGAGCAGCAAAAATAAATTAGTTATGCGAAGCGAATAGTGTATTTATAATACAAATTATTTACCAGTTAAGGGTGTGAATAGTAAGAAAATATATGTTGAGGGTTGAGTCTGTGGTAAATTGTAGAATTGTTGTCAATCTTCTGGACTTATTAAATGTATCTGCCATTTTAAATTCCGAAGGTGGCAGATTGAATCATTTTTTGGCACTGAAAATGATGGAATTTTTTACCAGACAGAAGTAAGTATAGTTAAGTAAATGTTTGAATCCTTTCTCTAGTAGGTATTAACGAGTCTCTCAGTTGAATTGTGAAAGTGTTTACGAACCAAACAAACAAATTCTAAAATGAAAAGAGCGGGTAGAGTTAGAATTTTGTGTTTTTTAAATATAGAATTCGCAATGCGCTCCACTACTCAAACCAAAAATATAACGAATAGCAAACTACAAGACTCATCAGAAAGGCAAATCATACCGAAGTCTCATACTATTTCACTAGCCTGAAAATATTGTAATGCATACTTCTTATTTAAAGTTGAACCATGAATAATATTGATGAACCCAAAATGTGTTTTTGATATTAACATAAAAATTTTTTTTATGAATTTATTGTCGCTTCAACTTCAAAGGTAACCAGCGACGTGTCATTTCACAAAATATGATACAATTGAGTGTCTTGTAGATATTTGGTTAAGTTTGAGGTATTACAATTATTGTTAAGCAGAGAGATTATGTTGTTTGGGAAGTTGTTAGTTAGTCTTTCGTTTTTGTACTCCTGACAGGTCAACAATAAGTGTTTCACGTTTTGATTCTCATTACAAGAGTAACATATTGGTGTCACCTTAGTATGTTCTAGCCTAAAATGATCGATTGTTATTTGGTCCGTACGATTTTTAATGGTTGAACGGACGGTTTTATATATTTTAATATCAACCGCGATCAGTTCCATTCACTTGGCCACTTGTACTGAACTATTGTTTTGATTATCCCTTTCTAGTTGTTTGCTATTAATTCACGCACAATTGTTGATAAAGATGATATGTATAAAAAAACTTTTTTAAAAACCCAAACATAATTATAGGAGAAGGGCCGTGGCAGACAATGTTGGTACGTAAGATTAACGTTAGTTAATAGAGCTGAAAAAAGAATTATGGTAACAATAGCAAAAGCGTTGCTGTTCTATGATAGAATATAACAAAACACTATTCTTGGAAGAGAAAAAATTTATATAAAATTTTAGCGCACACATTTTTGATATAATTTTTTTCCACACTATTATAACCAACTTCTGATAACATGCGTACCAGCCTTGTCCACCACGAACCTTATCCTATCCTTATTTTGTAAGTTTTTAAACCTTATTAAAAGTGTTTTTTGGAAAAGTTTTTTTTACTATATTATTTTTTACTTTTCATTCTCGTAATTGTTCTAGTAGAATTTTGTAATCAATATTCTAAATACTTCTCATGATCTAAGGATTGTTCTCTTCTAAAATAAAATTGCAAAAGGATTAGCCCCATTGCCTATCAGTGCGATCCGGCAGCACTATTTGTGTACACAATTGATGTTTGACAATTGGTCAAGCTCTTTCAATTTCTCGCTTTTTTATCTAACCTAACGCTTCGTTGTCAGCTCCAAGAATCAATTATCAATCAAACGTAATTATTGAAAATATTATAACCTAAATTTGTATCCTGACAGGAACCTAAAAAGAAATATCGATACACAGGTTGTGTATTACAATGTCTACTATTGTTCTCTCTCTTTGGTGATGAGAAATGGCAAAATAAATTCTCCTACATTGAATAGAATCGGAATAAATGGAGAGTTGACAAATTGGTTTCTTCCTAATATCGGAAATTGCTAAACAATAGAAGTGTTTATTTTGCCACTTAATCGGCATTCCACAATACATATTCAGTTGTCATATCGATTTAATTATTTCGATATTGAATATCAATTTAAAGGACAATCTCCATAAGGTGCTCAAATTGTGTGAGTCCAAAGCTAAAATGTCTGTTAACTTGCTTGATAGGGAACTTCAATTTAGTTGATGATTTCCTTCCGTAGTTCGATTAAATAGTGATGAGAAATCAATTTTCTATTTTCATTAAAATTTATTATCAGTTCCCAGAACTAAAACAATTGAAAGGCTGTAACTGACGGGCTGACAAGTTTGTGCAAACGTTATGTGAACTTTTTTTTATGAAACTGCAGTAGAACGTATCATAGTAACTACAATATGAATTTAGAAATAAATCTGAGTCAGCTTGTCCTGTGTACATTGTTTTCGTTTTCTGTTATGCTCTTAAATTTCTTTATATAGTCACTGTTTTATATTTGCAACATGGAAACGTTTCGAAGACGCGAGGTATTTTATTTTATAGAAAATGCAGTTTACAAAAGAATCAAGCAAATTTTTTTAGCCATAGCATTTTTAATCTTTACACACCTGCTGCATATGTCAAAATTTTTCTATCGTCTTTAAGCAGATGTGATTATTAAATTTACTGTATTTAAATTGATAATGAACAAAAGAACTAAGTTCACGGATTGAACCGTGTTGGAATTTTAAAAATTCTCGACATTTCGAATCCCACTTTGGAGCCATTATCAAGAGAATAGTGGATATTTGTTCATAGGTTCCTGGTCATTTACAAGGCCTCAATCTGCTTACTCCTCGGACTTTTACCAAGGAAATGAAAAGCTGCATTAAAAAAATATAAAACGATTAACCTTCCACACGAGATACATGGCTAACTTTTTGCTAAATATTTATTTATGTAATAGCTCCAGAAAATGGAGATTTGCAGTAGTTCTCGGCAGATGTATCTCGAAGCCTTTCCTAGAAGTACAATCGGCTGATTTTACTTTTACAACCTCTGGCCACCCTAAATCCGTTCGACCGCCGGATTTGTACCTGCTAGATACAGCGCGACCAAAAGCATCAATTTATCTTCAGATTTAGTTGGGATAAGTTCTCGTTCATTTCGACGTGTTGTAATTATTGAAACGTAAATTTTATTGTTTTTAAGTATTTATTTGTATTCTGAAAGTGCTTATGCGAGTGTCAAATTAAAACATGAGTACAAAAATTTACGACTTTTCAAAACCAGAAGATATTGAAGAACTTACTAGTCTCGCTTTTTCCGAGGACGAAAATTTACAAGAAGATGTGGATGACTCTGATGAATCTGAAACAGAAGACCACGTCGAGACAAGATCAGTTGATTCCGAGACCGAGATCATGAATTTGAAGTAAGCGATGACAGTAATTTTTTTTGGGTAAGCTAGAGCTATTTTATGCACTATTGAGTTACATTGAAATGATCATTGTAGGCAAAGACGGAACACAATGGAGTAAAATTGTACCAAGAGTAACTCGAGCCCGTCCTCATAATATTATGATGAAGTTACCTGGTGTAATTGGTCAAACAGCCATAAACGCCGAAACTGAATTAGATTGCTGGAATCTATTTTTTAGTAATATGCTAAACATGATAGTTGATTCCACAAATCTATATATAGAAAGTATAAAAGCCAAATTCAACCGTGAAAGAAATTGTCGTCCTACAGACTTGATTGGAATAAGAGCATTGTTTGGCCTGTTATACCTAGCAGGTGTATTTCGAGAAGGTCACCGCAATTTGAAAGATTTTTGGGCATCTGACGGGCTAGGAATTGATCTCTTCAAAATGGCAATGTCTGAATAGCGCTTCAGATTTCTACTCAGATGTCTAAGATTTGATGATCGGTCTACAAGAGAAGAAAGACGTGAATTTGACAAGTTAGCAGCTGTTAAGAATCTCATTGATCAGTAATTTCATTGAAAACTTCAAAAACCATTATAATCTTGGGCAAAACGTGACCATAGATGAAATGCTGCCAGCATCATGGTCGATGTGCATTTCGACAGTACATACCATCGAAACCAAACAAATATGGTATCAAACTTTCTAATAATGTTGCTAGATCAACTAAGAGGTGGCCGATGGTAATTTTTTACCATTCACTTAACGTAGCTGGAATCAACTCGCGGGTGATATTTCTTGGAAACAAAAATACGTTTGTCACAAGAAGAGAATATTTGAAAAAATTAGGACTAGCCTTGCTAGACGAAAAACTAAAAGTGAGGGCCGAAATAAAAAGTCTTCCACGACAAACCAAAGATTTGCTCAAAAATTACAAAACCTTGGAAGCACAACAAGAAGTTCAAGAGGCAACACCTGGACCAAGTATAAGAAAGCGATGCGAACCATGTTATGTAGAAAATAAGAAAACGTCAGTGTCTGCATATTGTTGTAAAAAATGTGGAATTCATTTATGTATAAAACTCCATACAAACATGATTTGTAATAAATGTTATAATAAAGAAATTGAAGAGGGTGATTACTCCGATTAATTTTATAAGTTTGTAAAATATTTTGAATAAATAATAACTTTAAACCTAGTTCTGTCGATAATTTATATAAAATTTTACACATTTTACATATAAAATAACTATTTTTTTTACTTGGAAAACAGTTAAATTAAAAGCGGAGAAAAGAAGTATTCATATAAAATTTGCTGTATTAATATATTAAAAATAATTTGAAATAATTTATTTGATATATGTATCTGCTAGATACAACGCGACCAAATACTTTAGAAATACCCGCGCGCCTAATGGAAGGTTAAAATAATACGCTAAAAGGAGATTAAATTGAAAAATAAAATGTTTTTTCCCAAAACTGTTGTTTGTTATTTGTTGGGCCAAGTACTTCTGGGACCATCCTTGTATGTATAATTAGAGTACTTATTTTAATTGATAATTGTGACTAAAGTGGTGAGATTTTCAATCAAAATAGAATATCAGGAATAAAAAACACATCAATATCAAATAATTGTTCCAAGTTTGGAAAGAAGTTGAGTGATTTAAGTAAGTCAAACTTCAATTTGAAATTGTGGCGTGAGATTGCGGACTCACTCACAAACAACGGAACAAAATAAAGAAAGAAATGTAATTTTTAGATCATTCAGCGTCACGTCGTATTGGAATATATTGTCTCGCCTATGTACTGAGATAAATGTGTCAATACAATCGATACACTATAAGGTTAAATCTTCAGTTATTATGAAAGGATCAAAAGATTTGGATTCAAGCATTCAACTTCTACGAATAAGTTCGCAAATCGAAAGATTTGAATGTTCTATATATTTGAGTAATAATTCACAGCTTCTTTTTTCTGCTTACTAAATTATATTCATTAGGTGGTATTCAGCAAAGTTTTCAATTTTAATAATAATAAAAATTCTCTGCACCAAGTTTGAGAGCAATTGAGAACATCGAATGGTGAAACTTTGAGCTGACTAACTACTAATTAAAATTTCAAGTCAATTCTAACTTTCATACTTATCGCGTGATTTATATTGTTGGCGTATAGTAGGAGATATATTGATTTGTTCAATAATCCAGCTTGTTTGAAATTTTCGTTAACACAAAAATAACGTATGGATTGAAAAAGAAAATTAAATGCATTTCTCAAGTGTACATTGTATACTACCTAATTAAATTATCAAATTCCAAGACCCTCGCGATTAATGTTGTACTTCTGAGTATCGTTGATCAGGTGTGAGAATTTTCAGATATCACATACTTTTAGAATATTTAGGTGGATTTTCCCCTAAAATTTTTCTCATATAATTGTTCATCGATTACACTAGTGGATATTCACAAACGTGGAAAAATGGTGTTTCATTTTAGAGGATGCAGAGCTGAATGCATTCAAAATTTGATATTCCACAAAAAGTAGGCAAAAATAAACATTGCGTAAGTTCTTTAAAGGGTGCAAGGAAGTGTTTCATAGAGACTGAGTATAACAATTGAAGCAATAAGATAATCATTAATCTTCTATTGATGAATCTTTTGATCGTCTTAAAACTTCTATACACTTTTAGCCAATATTCGCAGGATTTTACAAACAATGATTCTTGGAGGTTCTGGACCCTGAAATCTCTTTACCCTACCCTAAATTTTTCTTATTTCTCTACGCAACAAACCCATATGAACTGGTGAATCATTTTTTTGTTAAATTCTATTTTAGTTATTTGGAAGATATCTATGATTATATCTTTTAGTTCAAATATAACTTGGAGATTACGATAACTTCAATAATTATTATATATAAGTGAAATCAACTAAACTTAAATCGATCTTCCAAGAAATATCTCAGAGAAACGCCATATATATATATATATATATATATATATATATATATATATATATATATATTGTTATGGTATAAATATATCCAAAATAAATTATTAAATAATAATAAGATATAAATAAAGCAATAAGTTCAGTTCTGTTATTCGGTTATTTAGAGCAGTTTATCACAATAAAATAAATAACATTCTTTATATTAAGTTTTGGCCAACACTATATTCTAAATTATTATTTAATTTTGACAAATCCTGTATAATCAAAGAATTTAATCCATAAATTGACAGATAAAAACAGGAGCACCAACTTCAAAAATTTGTGTGACATACCAACATAAATTGTAAGGTTATAAATGATAAAATATAAAAATTTTGACAACTGCAATGATAAAATTAATAACATAGGAATGAAATAAATACAACAGAGAAATTATAGAATAATATTATTTGAATAAAGTCACAATAATTTAAAAATTTAGAAATGACAATTTAGTAACTAACTTTTAAAATGAATATAATTGGTTAAATAAAAAAAAATTGAATAAAAAAAAGAAGGAAGAAGAGAATCAACACGGGAGAATGAAAAAATTATTTTTGGCAAGAAAGAAAAAGAGTAAAATAATTTTAATTGAAATTTAAAAAATTAAAATCTTGATAAAAAAGGCATAAAATATTCAAAGGATTGATAATTAATAATTGTAGTAATAAGAAATTAGTGAAAACAATTAAGTAAAGTGAAATAAGTGAGAATACTCACAAAGGGACAATTTCCAAGATAAAGAAGTTGTGAAAAGGAAAAGAACAGGAGTGGAACTACAGCGGAGTGTCTGTTTATTCTGCAAGGCCGTAACAATTTCCAATTTAAAAAAAAAATTAAAAATACAACATAACAAACACTTAAGGTACTATTTCTATTAAGTTTAAGTATTTCTTTTAGTATATAATATTTGAGTTCACATTTCCATATAATTTAGTTTTATGAATGTAATTACGAGTATGAATGAATGAATGAATGTTTGTAAAATAAAATAATTGTAATAGCTAGTTAAGAAATTGTATATTTTGAATATTTTATTCATTATAAAGATCAGACCCGGTCTTAAAACTATTATCATCTGACATTATAACCATAACAATTTATCGCAATATTTTTTTTTAATTTGACCTCACAATATAATACCCTGAGAATAAAAAAATAATAATAACATAATAGAATAAAGAAATTCAAATAATTATCAATGGCGCCCAAATTAAAATCTGATTTTATTTAAAAAAAAAAAATTCATAAAAATAAACATTACACATTATCATACCATAACAATATATATATATATATATATATATATATATATATATATATATATATATATTTTTAATATAATAGAATAAATAATATTGTCAAAGGGATATAGAAAGTTAATTCTACCAAAATGAAATTTTATCATTTTTAAAATAGGAAAAACTGGTGTAAAAATACAAATTACTATTTTATTTCTCAAATTGCTTCTTAAAACATATCATTCATATCGATATTTGATCAAACGAAAAGTTTTGATTCACTAACATTGTAAATATATAGGGTTCCACTTTATGATGTTATTGATTTTGCCAACACATTGATAGGTATATATTTTTGCGAACAAATTTTTCGGCAACTCTGGAGAACCAGTCAAAAATTTGTTCATTTATTTCACCAATAAAGTTTTTTGCTTTAACTTAGCCTACATGTTTATTAAAACTAACACACAGTGGGGCGAACTTATGCTTTTGGTGGACGTGGGACCAATATCTGAAATTTCGAATTTTCCTAAATTTTTTGGGTAATCTGCTCTTCTATCATTGTCCATCGTCATTTTATTTCAATTAAGCATTTCCACCTAATATATCTTATTAAAATTACCGTACATGGAAAATTTCATTTTTTAAAAAAAAGTACCACAACTATTTTCATTAACCCAACATTGATTATGAATCATATTACAATTAACATATTTACTGTATTCCACTCAGTTTATTTGTTTCCCCTGCAACTATTGGTTTTGGTAAAAAATTTTAGGGTAAAAAATATTTTTAAATAAAACAAAGATTTTAAGTTATGATTTTATTCCATGAAACTTTATCTTGAAAAAGTTTTGATACAAAATAAAGTAAAGGTTGCTAATTACACCTCCGTGCAACATAACAGGACTATTGAGAAAATACTTGGGGTTAGTCATTAGAGAGTGCTCGAAAATCACAAAAAGTTTCAGTCACCACTTTTTAAAGGCGATATCTCGAAAAAGGGTGGACTGAGGAAATTTTATTATAAAAAAGACCCAGTATAAACTGCTAGATTTCAATTGAAGGAATTGTAGATGCATTTTCCTACGAGGTATGCAAACCAAACAACAAGCTCTTGTATTGGCCTTTATACTTACGTTTAGAAAAGATTTAGTTTACATGAGAACTTCGACAACGGAATTAATTTGCGAGGATTGAATATGACACAAATAAATTTCTGTTCATTACCGATCATTGCGTATTCTTGAGTATTTGGCGTTAAAACTTAATTACAAGTATTATTTTCGGATAAATCGCTATCAAACGTGAAGATCCATAATGTCTAATAAAAGCGTGTTAGGAAAAACAAGAGAATCAAGTACTACTAATAGTAATAATAGCTAAAAATTTTGGATTGGTGTAGACCAGAGGTGGGGAACCTTTTTAACATAGAGGCCACATTTAAATTAGGCAGCAATAAGAGAGGCCGCATAAGCTGATTGACCTAAGAAAGTGACTTTTGTGAAATTATTACAGTTTTTCTATAGATTTAACAATTTATTTCATTATATATAAAATATAATACTACAAAATTTCAAATATAATATATATATGAAATAATATGAAAATATTATAAAAGAATACAATAAAAAATATTTTTTTATTCACTAAGTTAGTGACTTATTTAGTTTTGTTTTTTGTTTTGTATATTTGGATCAAGCTTCGTAACACACAGCTTTAATTGATCCTCTAAATGTGCATCTGTAATTTGCGTTCTTAAATTTGTTTTTATTTTTGTCACGAGAGAAAATGTTGTCGCGCAACATTAGGTACTTCCGAAGCAGGAAAGTGAACGGCGAGCATGTTCTCGAAGGCATGGATATTCAACAGAATTTTTCCAGATTTCTATGGGGATCCTTTTTAGCGTTAAAAAGGGATTTGATGATACTATCTTCCCCTAAATCAATTAACTCCATTTGTAGTTTTGCACGAGCTTCGGATATATCTATTGAGTGTGGTTCAAATGCCAGTTTCATAGTGTGCTAGTCAGAAAATCTATTAGTGTATTAGTTCTATTAGTTCTATTAAACAATCCAGGACACCTACATATTCATAGAATATTTTATTCTCACAGTTCTGCTCATTTAACATTTTAGCTAGTTCCGGGAAGTGTTGTGATATTTCCGATCGACAAATGTTATTTTTTTTCTAAACGCTTGGATATTTTGCCACATTCCGTAAATATACCTCGTTTCACCTTGCACGTAAATATTTGAATTGTTTTGTCATCATATCAGACAAAAATACAAATTGTTTACCTTGTTCTTGATAAAAGTTTAAAATTTGTCGTCGTAAAGACAAAACTTTTATCAAAACTTGACCTGTTGATAGCCAGAGAACCTTGCAGTAGTATGGTAGGTCAACACTATACATTTAATCATCTAAAGAGAGCATCTGACGAAATTCACGATGACGCATTGCATTTACGCGAATATATTTGACAATAGCAATGGTTCTAGATGGTAGATTTTGCGCAAAGATTTTGTTGATGCAAAATTTAGTGAAATGACAAAAGCACTAAAAGATGCCTGCTGATGATGCTTCTCATTTTTCAACTTTTAAAGTGCAGCTTTTCGTGATTCACCTTCTAAAGTGAAATATTTATGTTCTTCATGAGTCCAGTAGTGTTTATTTGCATTCGCTTTTTTTAAGTATTTAAAACTGTATTGCACAACAAACACATCATTTAATCTTTCTCAGTAGTAAAGAAAAAGTCTAACTACATTAAAGCCTAACTACATTAAATGTTCTGTTTTCATCACCTATTTTTCTTCTCTTTCACGATGGATAAGAAAACAAATATCAAATAGTATGTTTAAAAAAGTGTATACTGTCTAGAAATACAATAAAACCGTGTAACTGTTAACGCACTGTTAACTACAGTTTGCTGAAGATCGCAACAGGGAAGCGTTGAGAGATGCGAGTCAGAGAAGCCAAAGCAAGGTGTGACACTCAAATGGTAGATTTGAAACCGAGTTTTGTTCACTTCTTAGACAAAGTAGTTGGCGCTGCTAGCGCTAATTTAAATTTTTTTGCAAAGACAATCAACTGACTAATGAATTGTTCTGTGTAATCGATGATGCAACCAATTAATATCGATGTAAACATATCGTCTGCTAGCATGTGGCTACCCTGAATGACAAATTTTGTAAATAGTATTTTGTAATTTTAATTTATTTCCAAATAAATATTACACAGAACATTATTCGTTTCTTTTAGATATGTAAATTACATAAACATTGTGGAATTTTCAGTAAAGTGAAAAATTATTTATTTCGATATACAACCAACATTTCAGCACATTTCGGCAATACTCTGAAAAAAGCATAATTGATTTCTGAAATTCTGAAATCTTCGAATAAATAATATTTCACTTACCCGAAAATTCTACAATTTCTTAATTCCCAATATTCCTTCTAAATAAAAAAAGAAAAAAATAAGAAAAAACACACACACATAAGCCGGCTTTTTTTTCGTTTAGTTCATTCATATTGCAACTTGGGGGCGCTAAAAACTGTTTAAAAAATTAATATCGAGTGACCAACTCTGAAACGGATGGTCTATGGACCAGAGCCTCACTCATGCGTGTTAGGATCCGTTTCAGACTAGTATTCTGACGTCATGTTACAATATGACTGTCTTTGGCGGGATTTTTCGCGCAACTCTCATGGCGTTGATATTCAATAGTTGTTTGAAACGAACTCTACCATTTTGTACTAGGTGGTAAAGGGCCGCACAAGAACCTCGCGGAGGCCTCATGCGGTCTCGAGGCCGCAGGTTCCCCACCTATGGTGTAGACAGTGAAAATTTGTCTTTTAAAACCAACAATTTCTCATTTGATATTCACATATCATTCGTATTCGATTGTTTTTATTGTACATTCAAATAAAATAAACAAATAAATGATCACTTAAATCCAATTGATTTGATCTAGAACTGTGATTGTAAACTATTATTATGATTATAATCAATTTCTGAGTGTGTGAAGAATCAATCGGTAAAAAAATATGTTATTAAAATTATTAAATTTTGAGATACGGCAACACTGACGTGAATATGTCAAATCTAACTTTGCCATCATAAAGTTTGATATTTTTAATGGTGAACGTACTCAGAACGTGTTATCATACGAGTGCTATTTTAGTTTTTTACAGTTCCATTTATCTTGACAAAAGAATGGATTTAAATTGCGCGATGATTTTTTATGACTTTTGACGTAGACCAAACCAACAGGAGTGTGCCGATCAAATCGCGTACCATTTCGAGTCACCGACCCATTGTGGTCGCACAATGTCATGAAGGTCGTCCAAAATCAACTCTTGTGCCAGATAACATCGATGATGTGTGTAAACTGATATAGTTACATCATCATGTGACATAATGCGACCTTGCATACATTCAATATTGATGAACATTCCTCTGTCAAAAAAATTATTCTCGTTGGATACTGCATATTTTTCCAATCGCTCAAAAAGAATCGTGTCCATTGATGCAAAGGAAAGCTGAAAATATTCAATCGCAATATTTCGTATTTCATATTTATATGAACCCGAAATTAAACAGCAGTCAACTGTATGATGGCTCTTTCAAGAACAGCCAAATCCAACAAAAGTTGTTCTCTTTGGAATGTTACGATTCGCATTGAAAATAATAGATTTTAATTAATAATATAGAATTAACATGGAGTTTGACTTTTTTTCATTTTGAAATCTGTCCATTTTAAGATTAGGTTAGATAAAGTCGTAATTATTGACGTTGAAATTTTATAGATTGGGTTAGATTATATCGTCATTAATCATTTTGAATTTTTGTAGGTCGTTACAGATGATGTTAAGTTTTTATTGAATTAGTTTTATAAAAATTTAAAAGATAAGCACAAATTATGATAAGTTCATTAAACTCAATTTTTTATTATTACTCATCACATTGTTACATTTTAAGCAATATATATTACTGTTAAAAATAGGCATTTTTATATCTAGTAATTTCCTGGTAATAATACTATCGAAGATTTAGAATCGATAGAATGGTCTTCATAAAATACACACGTGTTCAGCCATGGAATATCTGTTAAGATATACTTTGCTGGAAGATGTAATCTGATAATATTGTGCAAAAATTTCAGTCTCTGAAGACGATATTGGTTATCGAAGCCCGCGTCATATAGTGTAATTGTGAGTAGTGTGTTCAGTAATTTATTATTGTTATAATTATTCGCTGAATTTCGAAGTTACTATTAGAAATATTCTATAGAATTAGTTTCAAAAGATACGAAGGATATGACTTTAAAAAAAAGTTTTTATAGTATTTCCAGGTTCTATATTTTTCAGCTGTTTTTTTAATTAATTGGTATTATGTCGATCAAATGAATGATAATTGATATTACTTTCATATGTTTCGAAAGTTATAATATATCATACCCGTAACAGATATTCTATGGTTCGACACATATTTTATAGGAGCCATTCCATGGATTAGTAATCTCCCACATCATCATCAGTAGAAAATTACAAAATACGCTTATGAATATTTTTTATATTTTTTAAAAACTTAACATCAGTGAAAATACAATGACATTCATAACGACTCAACCTCTTAAAATTGGGCGTCGTTTTCAACGAGTGAGTCTAACCTATCTTTAACATGGTCCGATTTCAATTTTAACAGCAGCAAACTCAATTTTTACGTCTACTGTCATTTTAACACAAAATTGAGAAAACCACAATTCTCAGTTAATTATTGTAGTTTGAAATATTTAAATGTTTGCCACTCATATCGAAAAGTATTGTGAATATAATAGAGATCCTTTCATGAACTAATTTCACATACAACTAAGTTATTCTATGAATGATTTTGTGTGTCAACTTGAGTCTAAGGTAATTAGAAATGATAATATTCAAATAAACAATCACACATAGTTGAAATATGTCAAGAATTTGCTAAAGAATTCTGTGCCGCAGTATATGTATAGAGGTAAAAAGCAATTCAACGTTCACCACCTAAGTTTCTCGACAATGTTGAAAATTTCTCGGTAAATTGGTATTTTCTTGTTATTATTAGTTCGAACACAATATGTACTTCGATTTTCTCTTAATATTCTATATTTTTGTAATTTTTGAGTTATTTAGTTTTCAAAGATCTATTCTATCTCACATTTTTACCAAATTTGTTCGTAGAAATACATACTTCGATTCTATATAAGTAAATACAATTTTTAATTTATGTCGTTGAATGAATTTGCTTGTCTTCGGGCATTATACGTTAGTTATGAAATATATCAAAATGGCAGAACAATAAAACTTATCTCAAGCAAGAAATTTATGAAAATTTTAAGGCAAATAACTTATTGAACAGAGAGGATTGAATGAATGTTAGTTTGTTTATAGTCATATATTTGAATGAGAATAAAATGTAAATGTGAATTAAATAACTGTTGTAATAATTGTTATCTATCTCTCTCGTTTGCAAAATATTTTGTTTTCCTTGTTCTCAACTAGTTATTTGATCTAATATACAGGGTGTTTCTCAATTCATGTGACAAAACTCAGGAGGTGATTGCTCGTATGAAATTGAGATGGGTCTTTCCTATATCAAAATTTCCTCAGCCCACTCCTTCCCTAGATATCACTCTTAAAAGGTGGTGACTAATTTTTTCGAAAATTTCAGTATCGCTGGAAATGAAAATCCATTGAGTTTCGTGCACTAGAAAAAGATTAACCAAAGATTTTTCTTAATATTCCTGTTACGTTATACGCGGATGAAATTAACAATTCTTATTTTATTTCATATAAGAAATTTTTTTATGAAATAATATCATAACTTACACACTTGGCTATATTCAAAAATATTCTTTATTCTTAAATTCTTTCACCAAAACCTATAGCTGCGGAGAAAAATATAAACACCATAATTTATGATTTTCTTAGTAAATTGAGTGGAAATCAATACAGATGTGAAATTTAATACGTTTCATAATGAATATTGAAAATAATCACCTCTATCTTGTTTTTAATTAAATAGTTTCAGAAAAGTACCAAGTATCTTGGTTCAGACATAAACGCTCAATCGGATCCAGAGGAAGAAATCAAGAATTAAAATGGCTCGAAAGGCATTGGCAAGTGCTCGTCAATGTTTGCAAACAAAAATTTAAATCTCCACGTCAGAAAAGGATTCATGGAATGTTATGTGTGGTCAGTACTGATGTTCGGAGTGGAAACTTGGATCTTGAAAGCTCAAATGATCACAAAACGTTAGGCGTTTGAGATGTGGTTCTAAAGACGCATCCTGAAGATACCCTGGACTGACAGAATCAACAACGATGAAGTACTAAGACGCATTGGTCGCAAAAGGAAGTTATTGACAATTATTAAGATAAGAAAGACTTCTTACATAGGACTCATCTTACTCAACGACAAATACCTTCAGAACATGTAGGGCAGACTAGAGGGAAAGAAAGACATCGGCAGGAAAAAGAAATATTGTCGCATTAATTTAGAAACATCCTGTATATCAAATTCATTGCTATATGTCTATAAAACGTTTTGGCTGCAGTAGCGAAAAGATAAACCTTCCTGAAATTTTCAAAATTAAACTTAAAAACTTGTCCTGGATTGGATTGATAATCCGTAAATATATTTCATAAAATAAAAAATCTTCATTTGTCTCTGATAATATTGATTTTAGAAAAGGTCATATATTTTTTGACGTAAACCTATCATTTTGATAGTTTGGGTCCAAAATAATAGGTTTACATAAAAAATTTGTATGTTCCTTCTATCAGTTTCTTTTTTTTTTGAAATTTTCTTTGAAGGGAGTTGAGGGGTAAACGAAGCTTTCCTTAAATCAAGGAATTCTTTAGTAATATTTCAGTAAAATACATTTCTTTGAACTGGCGCCATACAAAACTTAGAGAGTTTCCAGAGTTTTGTGAATTTATCCCGCTTGGCGTATTTAAGAGAAGAACAGCGAATTTGAAAACAGTAATTACACATATAAAATATAATATAAAATTACCTAATATTAATATAATCTTGTCTTTATTTAATCTATTCATAAAAATATTCCACACAAAAGATTACGTTACTGGGACCTATCTACGGTGTGGAAGAGCCAAATGGAATAAATTAGTCAATGAGGGCGTATGGGGAAAACGCTTGGACACGTCAATTTGTGTCAAGGACAGTAACCAACTTTCTTATTAATGCAACCACCTGTACATTATTAATTTTTTAGATTCTTCAGAAAACTCTAGATATAATTCATTTAGAATGTATTATTCCTATTTTTTACTGTTTTGGACATATTAAGTGTTTTTAAAGTAGTCAAAAAAATTGCACAAATTCGCTACATTATCATTACAATAAAAACCTTATGCGTAACACTGATTATCGCTTTCTAATGTGAGAAAACAATAATGTCAATGTAGAAGAATTTCAAATTCTGGCCTGGCAAATTCGTGAACGTTTCGGCAACATACTACTAGTATGTTGCAAGCTTGATTATCTTTTTAATTCATCTAAATTGAGGGGCTCAGTTTTGTATACAATACTTCACAAATAAATTATAGTGTCGTCATATTAAGAGAAAAATTTGGTTCTGGTACTTTGGCACATTGATTTGATGATGGGGTGATGTTGCATCTTGCTTAAGTTATATTATACCCGGAGCAGCTTGTGGGTTTGCTGTATCGGGGTATACATTTGTCAAAATAGCCACAATATTTTTTGAAGCTATTCCATATATCTATTTCCATTCAAGTAGCCATCAATGAAATAGGGACCTAGGTTTGATTTCCAACTAATTCTGCCCAAACATTAACCAATGGTGGGAATTTTAACGATGAACATGACCGTGAAGTGTGAATGCACTCTTATACAATACCAAACATCTTCTAATTGGATCACAATGCTATATAACTGGCAACATTTGTTTACAAAGATACGTTTTCCTATCGAAAACGTCTTTCAGAAGCTGCTGAACTAGTATCATTTTAAAAGGTTTCAATTATAAGTACTCTGTAGTCAGTACTAATATATATCCAATATAACCTGAGTTTTTTTTTTGAAGAAAATATCACTTTACGGGGAAGGATTTCGGAGCTCTTTACGGGAGGGAGGAGTTACCACTCGCGGTTCCTCTCGCAACGCGAAGAATTCATCATTACCATTGCAATTTATACTGGTCAGTACTGATTTATACTCGACATAACATCAACAATGACAAGAAAATTATTGAAATTTTATTATCTCCTTCCCTTGCGGGGAAACAAAGATTCTGTCAAATACACTTATTTTACATATATTTGAGGGTATGTACGAAATTTCAAGTGATTTTAACGATTGCTCTTTTCGTAACTCCAGCTAAAAATATGGTAAGTGAATGTACATGACCAAATAATAAACGGAGTTTCCAGGATCGATCATGATTCCTATTTTCGACCAATAATTATACCCATTTTATGTTGTCGATTCACTTAGAATTCACGTAGAATTATAAACAATTACAGTTTCAGTCTTTGCTTAATACAGAAATATATTCTAACATTATAAAAATTTTTGTATTATAGTTTGAAATGTGATATATGATAGTAAAGCATGATAAATAAAAAAATTGTTTGAAACATTGAAAGACTCGGTAGTAGATTAGTATATCAGGTGACAGTCGAAAAATGAATACACAACAGTATATTATTAGTATTAGGTATTGTTATCAATATTTCAATTGAATGTATTGAGCTTTTCGTGCTTCAATTTTTGAAAATTGTTCAACACATTAACGCCTGGATTCTGTTTTTGTAATTTTTGAAATAATTAGCATAAGGTTATTCCAATTACGTTTTTTTATATATTCCCAACTTTTCAAAAAAAACAGGATGTACATATGCTGAGCGTTTTGAATACTTCCTTTTTGATATTTTTCAAATATACACATTAATAATTCTTGAATTAGTGCTTTTTGACAATATAATTTAAATAAGTTGAGTAGAGTCAATAAACAAATCTCATTTGGTATGAATGAGAAGTCATATTTGGTTGGGTAGGAGAGTATTCAGGTTTACCTTCTACTTTAGGATTATGCTTACTGCCTGATGGTAGGTTCGGTTTATCAAAATCCATTTTATCAGAAGATGTATTTGGCTGGAGTCACAGTCTGGTTAAAATTGTCAAATGTTATTTTTCTAGTAATTTTCCTTTCCTCTAATTTTTATACTTTTACACAAGCAATCATTTTAAATTTTTAATTTAACAGTGGGATTAGCCAAAAAAATCTAACGTACACCCGTATATTATATATACTTGATACTTTGATCTATTCTATGTGTTGAAGAAGAAACCACCGGTTTTTGTGACTTTTTTGTTCGAAAAAATAGCCCAACAAACTCGAAGTTTGCTTTGACAAGATGCACACGGAAATTTATAAAAAAACATCTAACCTACACATCAGCCAACATGTCGTATATAAATAAATTGTGAGTTAGCCGGTTGTTGCAAAACACCGTATAATTGATGTCTTTTTTTCAAAAACTGCTGAAGACAAGTACTGATCTTGAGGTACTAATGAATTGATGCTATTTTGAAGATGTCTCATCAGTTAACAATAAAATTCTAAATAAGTATATTCTCAATCCGATAAAACAGTTTTTGTATATTTGTAATTTATACCATATTCATTTATTGGTGATCATGAATGAATTTGAAGGCTAATGTAGAGTGGGAGATAACATATAAATCATATCAAACTGAGTATAGCCTACAGAAAAAGTACGCATGCGTCAAAGGTTACCGACTGTAAGCTGTTTTTTCTGAAGCCTAATTTGACTACCCCGTCTGTAGACAAACCAGTGTATTTTTGGCTTTGTTTGTATAGGAGCTTGTTTTTATTTTGCCATATAAATGTTCGACATAAAAATAGTGCAAGAGATTGTTGTGAAATTTCACATAAAAATTGAAAAGACTGCGACTGGAACTATAATGAAATGAGTGTATAGCAAATAATGATTGTCGCATCCCTTTGGTTTGGATTAGCTTAAGAGTTTTCAAGATGGCTGAGAAGATGAAGAGATTCACGTTCGGATCGCACTTCCACGTCAAAAAGGGGCAAAAATATCCAAAAAGTTCGATCTACCGCTGAATCTATAAGAATTGACATATGATAAATGAAAACTGACAAGATTTCAGTCTGTTGAAAATGTGAAAGAAAAAGCGACACGCGTCCTGAAGGAACTGATAGGAAAAGACTTGCAATGTTTCAAGCAATGGAAGATTCGCATGGAGAGATGTAGGAATAGGGGAAAGTTATACATTGGCGGTGATAAAAAATAAATATACATAATATCATCAGTTTTTAATTTAATAGCCAAACCTTGGGTATGTTAATTTGGTGAGAGATAATATACATTGATTTATATTCATAGTAACATCCTTTATTGGTTCGCATGTATTTAAAAATTATGAAATGTTTTTCGCATTAATATAGGAAATGAAAATTGGGGCTCATACTATGCTCGCAGTATTTGTTATGTAATTATATTTATCACTAAATAATGCTAGTATTAAGCCAGTAAATTTGAAAACTTTCTCTTGTTGGGAAGAACCATGTAAAGGATATGTTTTTTCGATTTCAATTTTGTTGATATTTTTTTCTCTTCATACAGTTTTGCTTTATTCCCATACCAGCGAAGAAACACTGAGTCTGAAGCTTAACACACCATATCGCTCATCAGCATTCTGGAAAACGTCTCCGAACATCTGATTAAGAACGGAATCTGGGAATTCTGCACCGAGCATAAATTCCGAAATTCCAATTCGGACTCAAGCCTAAATACTCTAGTCACAACGTCATCACTGCACCGCCTATGTTTTCATGGATGCCAAGAAAACTTTCGATTAGGTCTATCTTGCTAGACTTACTAGAAAGTTTCTGACCATTCGATTATTATATCCGATGATAAAATTGATATATTCCTATACCACTAATCGTTCTTTCAATGTCAAAGTCAGTTATTACTTATCCTAACTATTCGCCCTCATAACCCACAATGATCCATACTAGCCTCCTTTTATACATCATCATTCATAATCCAGCTCTTCGACTGGATACAATGGGGAGAAGAGAGGGTCTCATCAAGTTACTCGGACGGAAATTGAGATGAAACGTCCTATAATCGCTCGATCAAACTACCACTACACCTTATTTAACCATCTTCTCAGAAGAGTCCCTTTACAAGAGATGTTTCAGTCCCAGTAACATCCTTCCTATCGATATTTACATAACTTTCATTTCGAGCCTCCGAAACCACCTACAAGCCAGATACGTGATTTGTACTATCGAATCAAACAATTTCATTATTAAAAACACTCTTCTCGCAACCTGCATTCCTACAAGACGGCCTCATTCCTTAGAGCCTACGAGGAAACCTCCCTATCTCTGCTTGCGACAGCGTACAAAGATCTCCCAGAAAACTATCCTGCTCCCTTGACAATTCCATTAGAAGAATTTTTTCCGATGCTTTGTATAAAAACACAACTTTTATAAATTTCCACCTACAATTTCATTATAAATGTGGACACATCAATTTATATCAGTTGTGAATACGAAATATATTAATATAAACGCAATATAAACGATAGAAACAAGATACTTTTTTCCTTCAGGTATATACAAATATTGCTTTAACCCTTTTAACCCTTCCAATTTTTAGTTGCCAGCTTTCTCCTCAAAATAGACGTTTCTATATGCGATCACGTTTCCGTCTGTTGAAAATGTCTTTCTTGCAAATGAAACTTGAAGGTTATGAAACAGGAAAGAGCCGCTGAGGGTCAGGTCTGGTAAACACGGTGGGTGGTAAACGAAATATCAGTGCAATTCGTGAATTTTAGCGATGACGGTCACTGAAGTGTGAGAAGGTGCGTTGGAATTGCATTTTCGTTATCTTCAAATGCGGTCGCTTTTTATCTATATAGGTGAGGTATTAAAATTTCATTTGTTGCTTCATGACTCATTTTTTCAATAAAACTTAGAAGAAGTTACGGAGAAATTGAGAAGTATAACACGCAAGTTTACTATTTGTTAAGCAGAGTTTCTATTGGATTCAATGAGGTAACTGCGAGCTATATTAATTTGTCGAATATGTTCCTAATTGCTTCTAATTTGTGATTAAGCAAGCACTTCTACCGAAAATCATTTGAGGGTGTTTTCAAAAAGTTCCGTTCTCAGTAGATTGTTTATCTGATTATAAAGATGATTCAGAATGATTAGTTTGTATATATTTTTTCAGATTTTGAATTTTGTGAAATTTTCCGTATATTTTCAAAATAACATGTAAGTGTTTTTCAAATATTCTCAATTTTTTTTGTCTGGTATCCTTCTAATTCATCATATCAAACCTTTTAATTCGTCAATGTCAATGTTGAAAAATCGATTACAGTCGTTACAGGAGTTTCATGTAATTTGATCTTATTTTTGTACATTAAAAACATAGAAGTAGATGGTTTCAGGATTTTGGCCGGGATTTTTAGATTTTAATCCAGTGAGGAATGCCACTGTCAACTCTCAAGTCCAGGTAATTCAAGCAAAAATTTATTTAGAATAGTTAGAATAATTGAAGGATAAGTATGTTTCGAGATAAAAGAAGATAAATAAGTGAACTTGCTTTACTAACAAATCACTGAGAAAAAATTGACCCCTATTAGAGCAGTTGAATTGACATTCGTTGTCCCTCAATATCCATCCAATATTTTCTGTAATGAAGATATTTAAAAGTTTTATTTCAGCATGATTACAGAGGTTAAAAATGTAATTTACTCTAACAGTGTCAGTGATACGTGGAATACGCTTAAGGGATTTTTGGCAATAGCAATTAATCCAGCAGCTCACAAAATATATTTAAATAGCTACATAATATGATAAATTAGGATCATGTCTCAAGATGTGAGTAATATTGTATTTTTGATATCTGAGAATTGGCCGTCGATCCATACTAGTGGGTATGCATATATTCAGAGTGAATCCATATAATTAGAATTTTGTCTATGAGAAGAAATGGAGAGTCTGGAGTCTTGGAATCCTATTCTACTGCATTAATACTCAAAACCAAACTGTCTAAGACCGAAGTTGAAACTGAAATTTTTGATTCGACCAAAAAACAATTTGTTGAGTATTAGATGGTTGCACTAGTTCTAGTTGAAGTAGAAAGTTCAAATTTTCATAATCCACGTAAGAAAAATGTAAGTCAGCAATACTACTCCACGGATTGTGATATTGTATGAGTATACAATTGTGAGCGTTATTATAGTTGCCTACTAATGATCACCAAAATTCCAATTTAATTATTAGAGCCATGATTAATAGCTTGTTAGTCTTCCCGATAGGTGTTCATGAATTTTACAGCAAATTTGCCAAAGTTTTTTCCTAAAATTAGTAGTTTTGGAGAAAAATAAAATACCTATATCATTGTTTTTATTTTAAAATTCTATAACAAAAATCGAGAACTTTTATTCAAGAAATAATTTCAGTCGCTTAATATATTTCAACTTCCTCATCAAGCTAAGACAAGAAACGTGGACATTTATTAAATATTAGACACTTATTCTAAAATTGTATTATCAGAAATAAATTGTTGTACTTTTCTATTTTGTTTTTTTGTTGTTGATGTAAGTTCTAATATAGAAGCGGATAAATAATATAACCATAAAAATATTGTTGAAAATCCATATGTAGGCTACAAATGTATCTATCTTACCGACACAATTTGGTTTCAAAAGTGTTATGATGAAATATATCCACATCATATTCAGTTGAACCTAAAACAAATGAGAATTTTGTTAGATTTGAGGAAGAGTTTCCCAAGTGTAACCACATCAAGATTTCTAATTATTTCCCAAACGATAAATTCGAAATATTCGAAAGCTTGGAATATATTTAAGTTAGTACACTTTGGCAACAATTCCTCTACGAAAACGCTTATAATCTTTGTATTGGAATTGAGTTTTTGCCAGTTAGATTATGAGCGTTTTCGTAGTGGGAATGTGACAAAATTAAACTCTAATATAATCCGAGCTTTCAAATACTTGTCTATTCATTATCTGAAAAATAATTAGCTAAGCATTGCGGCGTTTTAAATTTGGTTATTTTTTTAAAAAACATACATGGTATCTGATTTTATCATTTGCTAGATTGTCGTGACTTTAAAATGTATTTTCGTAATACATTATTATAAAGTACATACTTTGAAAACTTTGGAAGCATTAAATGGCGCAGAATTGAAGAAAAAAGATCTCAACTTTTCGCTCATTTCTTGCTACGACGAACAATCGAGTAATATGATAGGTATCGATTAAAATGATCAACACCTTTCATGTACTTTTTATTAACTAAACAGCGCATTTTCCTCAATTAGTTTTTTAGTCTCCTAGTCGATATTATGGCTTTCGATAATGTCATCTGAACGATCAGATACAATATTTTGATCAACTAGGGGCCTTTCTTTGTTTAAAGATTGTCACAAAATGTTTAAGAAGCAATTATACTTCTACTAAGAAACCATGGTGTTTTCAGCTGTTTTTAAATGTTTCAACAAGTGTCTACACCGTGAATTTTGTCAATAAAAAAATATTCAGCTTAGTTTTATTTGTCAATACGACAAGATACACTATATATTTAATTACTTACTATTTGTATTAAAGTGATGTTTTTCTTCAATATTAAGCTTTTTTTCCATTCGGGATCTAAAGACGTCAGGAGGTAATAGACAAACATAACTGTATGAACGAAACTATTCAGAAAAATAATAATGATAACAGAATCTCCCCAATAGTATCTATTTCCGCACCACGCTCCAAACAATATCATACTATGATGGTATAAATGTAGAAAACTTATCTGCCTGTAGCTTTTTCTAAGTACAAAAAACACCTGAAAAATAAATATAATGAGATAAATTATTTTTCAATAATTTATATTGAAATTTATGAGTAAGGTTGGAATGTACAGGGTGACCCTTTAAGAGAACAGGTCCATTCTGACTTTCTACAAAATATTTTGCCGTTTTTGCTTGCCAACGAGAACGTTTTTATCCAAGCGACATATTTTCAGCATGATGCGACATCTTCCTATTTTATACTGGCAGAGAGACAACATCTAATTGATGTCTAAGGCAACAGGTGCACAAGACGAGAAGGTCCTATTTCATAGCCTTCTAGATGCCCCGATTTCAATTTCGTTGATTTTCATATTTGGGGACGATTGGAGTAACTAGTTTACACGTTAATATCAATAGCCGAATACAATTAATTGCTAGAATTATATTTTTTTGTAATGCTATTAGTTATTATCGTTATTATTATTAGTGGCTGTTTTAAAATTTTGGTTGAAATATTGGAAATTTTTCAATCAATACTTTATTATCAGATATGTAATTATGGTTGTTATTTATTATCTGATACGTCATTATGGTTTTCTATGTTCAATCGTTTACTAGAAATTGAATAAATATGCGAAAAAATTGTCGCGTGTGTCGTTTTAATTGATTATTCATGTAGTTTGAAAATCACATATTGCATTGAAAAAAATGTTATTAGGGTACAATATTCAATACAAATCTCTAAAGCTGGTCCTGGAATTTATAAGTTACGCTATTACTAGTGGAATGCTTGATAGTAACGTACTGTATGATTAACAACTTTAAAAATACAATTAGCTTTGACAAAAATATAGCCAATTCAAATTTATAGTCGATTTCGCAAATCACCCTGTCACTAGCTGTCACACAGTCTATTCGGAAAGTATGTATTCAGTACAATAAGAAGTAGAAATGATAGGTGACAGAATATGTATCTTGGATATGTAATTATTAGCTGCACTGAAACGTTCCTAAAATGTGTGCTTAGGGACATTCGTTGAAAAACAGAAAATGATAAATTAGAATGTGCAAGAAGCAAACGAAATTGTTTATTTCACCAGGAGGATGACTATTCGTGAGCTTAGTGAAGAACTTCAAATTTCATTCTGGTTCAGATGAAGCATTTAAACATATAATTTGCAAATGTACTAGTTCAAAATGATATGTAATAGAGGAAAAAAAACCACAATAATTCATTACAGAAACAAGAATATATAGACCAGGGCCGATCATTTTTGAAACCAAAAAAAAATAATAGTAGGAAGAAACACATTAGTAAAGGAGCAGAATATGATAAAAATAAAAGGACAAATAATTTACGGGCGATCTAAGGTCGGTAAAGAAAAAGGGGTGAGTTTTCAAGGGTAAAAAATAGTTTATCTTGATTTCTGACAAAACTGCAAGTCTTATGGAAAAAAGGTCAAATAGCTAAATTGTAGGTAATAAAAGATCTACATCTTTGGTATTCACACAACCTCAAAATTCATGTTTTTCGTTTATAATTTTAATCTTTTACAAAAAATATTTTTTCACGAAATTTTGAGGAAAGTTACCTTTACATACCCCACTGTAATTTATTTGCTTTGAAATGTGTATTTTTTCACGTTATTTTGAATTAAATACGAAAAAGCAGCCTAAATTTCGAACAAAAATTCTTCTGGCAAAAAATCTGCTTTTTTAAAAAGTTGGTGGGATTTTTGTTCGCTGGACTTAGGTATAACAATTATTAGTTATTCATAAAATTTTTTCATTCTCATTAAATGAAAAACGTAAGATTTCATGTTCCATTGATAAATATAAGTGATTGAAATGTAAAATTTCGATAAATATCTAAAAATTGTACATAATGGAATTTTGGGATGGCGAATTATTTTTTGCCTCTTCTGAGAAAGTGTACCATGGTGATTGTACTATTTTTTCATACCATCAAAAAGTAGAGATTTCAACGAATAAAAATTTCACCGAATTTTTAAAGAAGCGGACGGAAGAATTCTCGTTCGAAAATTAGGGTGCTTTTACGATGTCAAAATAATGTAAAAAAATGAATATTTCAATTCAAATAAATTACAGTATATTTGGGACTTAACAAAAGTTATCGTCAAATTTCGTATAAAAAATTTTTGTTCGCAAAAAAAATTAAAAGCGAAAAAAAACAAAAGTTGTAAATTACATACAACTTTTCTATTTGACTTTATTCCATAGGACTGTTTTTTACCCTTAAAAACTCACCCCCTTTCATTTCCTGACCTGAGATCGCCCATAAACTATGTGCCCTTTTATTTTTATCATAATATCCTCCTTTGAGTCCTAGGAGGACTATTAAGATCAAGGCAGTTATACAACCAACGATGCTGTATGGCAGAGAGTGTTGGATCGTGAAGAAAAAAAAGAAAACAAAATGAACATATGGGAGAGAAAGGTACTGAGGAGAATTTTCTGAGGAGTGCAGGACCAAAATGAATAGAGGAGAAGAACAAACGTAGAGATCAAAGTACTGAATGGACAAGCTGAGAAAAAATGGATGGAAGCATGTAGAGAAGATTTAGAAAGAAAAGAGAACTGGCGTGAAGCAGCTATGAACAAAAATAAATAGAGGAAAGCAGTAGAGCGACTCCAAGCCTTAGACCTATAAGGCCTGTTGAGCTGTTATATATAATATATTAAAGGCTTTCACCATGGTCTAATAAGGATGTGGGTATAAAAAATCCGTACATCATCAGAAAGCTCAGCAATCGAAGTAGACGTTGACTGAGAATGTTAGGCTTTGAATGAGAATGTTATTGTTTCTCGCAATTCGTCAGTTGTCAAATCTTCCAAATAAAAACATTAAGTCTTTGTCTCTGAAAGAAAACAAACGACGTGAAATAATTGCAAATTCTTATGATGAAAATCGAAATTTTAAGAAATCGTTTACGGATAATCACTTTGGAAATGTGATTAGCCAGGAAAACAATTCACTATATCTGTTGGCGTGTTGAAACAGATATTTCGATTCAAGAATAGTCAGAATCAGGCAGAAAAGTGGAAAAAAATACCAAAAAAAGAGAAAAGCTTTAGTTGAGGTGGCTCGCGAAAATTGGGCAGAAAATACAAAATCTTTAAGAAATATGCGAGCAAAATTCTAAAAGAACATAGTTTAACAATGAAAAAAATCGGCACTTAGAAGTTTCAATGACAATGAGTTTTCGCTCGTTCAAGGTTTGGAAATCATTATAGACGACGAGACATATTTTACTTTTGATGGGATTTAACAGGCGATTAATAAGACTCATTATTGTCGGAAACGCGAGATAGTAAATACAGAAGTATCTGGCAAAAGACATAAAAAGTTCAAATCGAAAATATTGGTATGGTTGGCGATATGTTTTCATTGTCATTCTTCAGTTGTCTTGCTGCAAATTTTACAACTGCCAAAATATATAAATAAAAGTGCGTTAAATCGGGATTAATGCAGTTCGTAATAAAAAAGTATCCTAAAGGAAATTTTGTGTTTTATCAGATAAGGAAACTACTGAATATGCAAAGTACATTGTTAGAGCTTTTGCTGAGTTAAATATTCCGTTTATTGAGAAGTCTAAGAATGATCCTAATGTACTTCAACTAATGCTAACTGAAAGTTTTTGACGAAATTTAGAACGAATTATTCTGATAGTTCGGAAGCAACTTCACTTAAACTATTTATTCAAGTGCAAATAATTAAATTTGAAAAAATAATTTATAAGAAATTTTTTATCTTCACACACTTATTTGATATGGGTAATTGTCTAAGAATCATGAGAGGAACACCAAATACTTAAGTAATGAGGAAAAAATCTGAGAAAGAGGAACAAATCAATGAGTAAATGACAATATACTGAAACACTGTTTGAAATTGAAAACAGTTTTAATATAAAAAGCGCAAGAATCGGAAAAGATAGCCATAGCATGAAAACATCAGAATACAACGATTTTATATAGAGAAATAGAGCCTGTGGAAATAAATATTGAATAAAATAATTTTAAAATTGAAAACAGTAGACAAAAATATGGATGACAAGGCAAGTGACAAAAAATATCTACCATAATTAGATCAATCAATACTGGAACAGAAAAGTATAGGATATGATTTTAGAAATGAGACTATAGTATCAATCATAAGATGAGCTGAAAATTCAGAATTTTAAACAAAAACCAAAAAAAGACTGAAGAATAGTGTACAGAGAGATACAAAAGAGAAACTGGGAGTGGGAATAGAAAATGGAAAAACGGCAATAAATGGACAGTGGAATAAATGAATGTAGCGGCATCTACTGAATTATTCTTTTCCGTGAAATCTATTTGTTTTTGGTCAAGTATAGTACAATGTTTCGATTGTAACCGGTGATAAATTATTTATATCAAGTTTGATTCGTTAATTTTTTCTCTATTATAACAAAATTGCAAAAATACTTACGGTTTCAACGCAGTCTAACATTTTAAGGTATAAGTAGTCTCTTCTCAACTTCAAAAATACTTTATCTTCGGTAGTTTGGATGCATATCACATCTGTAGATCCTAGATATACTAAAATGGTCTAAAAATATTGATAATGATAAATAAACATTCTCATGAACCAAGAAAATACATATTCAAATATATTTATTACTGGCCAGTCTTCGTACGAGAACTGTAGTATTTAACAGAAACCGCAAATACTTTTCATATGATATCCTTCAGTGAGAATTTTTTGGTGTCGTTACCACAAAATACAATTATATCTAATTCAAAAATTTCAATGATGAACTAAATTTGTCAAATATATAAACAAATGATTAGGAATTTTATCGTATTGCAGCTTTTAAGCTAGTCAATTCCAAAATTTGAGCTTACTGAGGCTGAGCCAGTAGGATGACGCTGATTGTTTTTGGTTCTGTCACGGTTACTTGTTACTTTTGAAACGATTCTTATAAGAGCATTATTATATACCCCAGTAAGTTCAATTGAATGCCTTTGTGAGCTGTAGCCTAGACTAAAGGTACGGTTATTATTGTCTATCCTCATGACATATAGAAGGCTTTTGACAGGGTTTGGCATGCCAACCTTCTTGATTAATCAAAAGTATAATTTCTCGTCCTTACTTAACAACAGTCTTAGTAACTTTTTCAAAGACCGAACCATCGAAGTAGCTATCGATGAACATATCTCAGAAAGATTTCAAGTCAACGCTAATATTTTCAGTGATACATCTTGTCCTGTACATCAACTAGTCGAGAAAACTACAAACCTGATCAACAGCATAGCCGAAAATAGCACACCTTCAATACTGATCTCAGAAACATTATGGAGTGGGGTGGAAGCAATCTGATTAAATTCAATGCGGCAAAGACTCAGGCTGCTATTTATCACCATCACCGCAAATTCGCCGAGGTTAGAAGCAAAATGTCCTGGAAAAGTCACGCGGCCGAATTAGCTAAGGCAGCTCTACAAAAACTTGGAGTACTATTCAATACTAAAGAGTTATATCCGTGCAACAGATTCTTGTCTTCTACAAGGACCCGATTAGTACCTCATTGGAGTATTGCTCATAACAAGGCTACCCAGATGCTTTTCCAAGCTGGCCAACATAAGCCCACATGGAGCAGTATTTGCAAAAACTATTTGATGTGGCTCATGACCACTAAGTTTCGTCTGCAAAAGCCCAGATCGTCAATTTATCGGGACTCCTTTCTTTGGAGAAGTATACGTTTCTCACAATCATTTTAACCTTCAGAAGATCAAGATCAATATCCATAGGTGTCTTCATTCGGTAGGTACCACTCGAACTACTCGAGTTTAATAGTATTCACCCTGTTGTGCTTGATTTTCACAAAAAAAAGGATGGAGTCGGTGATATAGAGCTGGTTGCTTCAATAGTTAGTCTACTATCATAATGAAGCTCTTTGCTTCTTCTCTAATAGCTTCTTCTTAGATTCAATGTAACAATTCTACAGTAACAATGAAATCATAATGCATTATTTTGGCGCAAGGAGTTGATGCGAGGCTGCTTTAGCAATGATATTTCTTTTAAAATATAAATTGCATCATTTTGTGAATTTTTGTTTGTTTCGAGCACAAGATTAGTACGATTAGTATAATTCCTTTTAACATATTTGAATTAGCTGCCAGCAAAACAGAAAATCTGCCACCTTCAAATTAAAGGAGAAGTTTAAGGTTATATACAAGAATTATATGGATTGGTAGTCAACGCAAAATCACAAATTAAACGTGAAGTAGGTATAGTCTCCATTCTAAAAAATACACTGATTATTGATAATAATATCTGTCTAAAAAATTGAAGGAAGCTTGAAGCGTTCTAAAAAATCAGTCCAAAGGCGATCGAACAGAAAAAAATCAACAAAAGCTAAAACTTTAACATCGAAAGAATTTTTTCAAAGGAGCACCAGATCATTCATCCATGCTTTCCTAGACAATACAAATACCTTCGCTCAACTTGCATTAATCAATAGGTTTAGTAGGATCTTTCCGTTATTTTGCATGTTTATTTTGTAGATTAAAATGAAATTGTGGCAGTCAATATACATGAAAACGACAATACAGTATCAGGTGAGTTTCAAGAAATTAGTATAAGATATCTTCCACTACGATTAGCTCTTGCCCTGTTGAACTATTTATTTTCGAATTAACAACATGGTGGATACACAATCTGACCAAATGAAATAAATAAGTTAGCTGTTATTAGTAAACAAATTTGCGTGAGCGGGTGTAATGACATTACAAATGTGTGTAGATTAGGAGAATTGAAATTAACCACAGCTGCTGAAATTTGTATTGACGACAACACAAATATCAAACTAGAATAAAAAAAAATTAAATGAAATCCATTAACTAAGAATATTTGTATTATCCAAAGTACAAGTACAACTGCTGTAGAAAGTACTACTTATAATATAGCTGGTAAAAAAGTTTTATCTGTTACTTCAATAATTGCAATTATCATGATTATCATTGACAAAAATTGGCAATATATTGTTTTTCTATTGATAACTGCACTATTGTATTCAAGTGGAATTGAAATAACATAAACTTAACTTGAAATGCATACACTCTAATAATTATAAACATCGTAAAATAGAAATATGTATATACGTGGAATAATCGAGTAATATTCACTTTCATAACCGCCATATTCATCATATTTTTCAATTATGTTCTATATTCAAATCAATGTGGAAGATGAATTTATTCAAAACTATTATATACAGCTACTATTGTTTCAATAAATTAATATAACTTACCTGATAAAATATGTACAAGTTTAAAATGATTTGAATAGAATTGTAAAAAATTAAAACATTCTTTAAGTTGAAAGGTTGTTTGTTTTTCATCAAGGCTGGTCCAATATATTTGACAATGGCGAAGTATGCCGGTATAAATGTACATATGAAGGTGAATGTACAAGCAAACAAGTCTTCATTCCTTGGATCTATAATAAAAGTAAAGAGGTTAATTTTTATCGAATAATCAACGCAACTATTTATGACTAGCTACTTAACAAGCTGAAATAAAACGAAAATAAAAGTACATATTGATAAAATTATCATAAAATGGACGACGTTAGGTTTATAAACTCAAAAGTGTGAAATCTCTAATTTGAAATCTATTTTCTAGGGTGTAAGGAGTATCACGTGTTTAACCGAATTCACAGTTATACCTCTATATTACACACAAATCGAGTAACAATGTTGATGTCTCTAATTTTTTTTGTTTGAATCCTCGATAATTTCTATATTCACATTCAATATCCAATCCAAGATCTAACATTCATATGACTAGACTAATTTTAGCGTAATGTATACGAGGGTTGCTACGTAAGTTTTTTATAATAATTGTATAAAATATTACCTATAGATAGAAACAGAAACAGACTACTCCGATAATTCAGAAGATTGTTAAAAAATTTGTTGTAATACACCTGATATTTTAACATTTGTTATACGACCATTCGATGGTAAATTTTCTCTTTGTGTGACAGAAAATGGTGCTCAATTTGAACACTTGTTTCGAATATTTGCCAGGAATTATTACCGAGCGCTTTGAAATGATCGAAATACTTGTTTAACCAAAATATTGATAATCGTTGATTAAGTGGTGCTTAAATTTGACCAATGAGACCTAAAGTATTATACCAATATATCATATTTTCGAAGTATAATAAAATTATTATTGCTTAAACGTGATAAAACACTTTAATTAATTCAATGTTGAACGTATTTCCAATAAAAAATGTTTTTCATCAATCCGTTCGATGCAACTCTGCCGGTGTAACGGTGTTGGAAATGTTCTCCATCTATCCAATTTAGTGAAGCCTCAACTGATATGTTATTTTTTTCACTTTTATTCAATTTTATATCTTCGTCTAGGACTTGAGGCTGGATAATACTAAATAAATCATCCACTGTACCATGCTCTCCAAATTTGACTATAATAAATCCCAAGGAAATGTAATTTCTCAGATATTTTCATTGTTTAACTACCTTCGTAGTCTATACCCACATAAAAAAGTTCATAATCCCCGTCTGAAGATAACATTTTAGTTGAATAACTGTAAAAACAATAAATATTTCTTTTATGAAGCATATGTGTTCAACAATTGCTTAGAATCTATATTTTATTTTTTTAGAAATATAAATTACAACGAATGTTGACTTTAGATTTCGGAATTGAAGATAGCATACTAATGCTAGGTAGGGTATTTGCCGCTACTACCAAAAAATATTTGTTTTTTCTGTTTAAGGAATTTCATCTCGTATTCTATGAAATTACATAAGTGAAAAGAAAAATATGGAAAAATTTAATTTTATCGAGATTTCCAATGACCCTACAAAGAAGTTGTGTAGAGTTTGTATTTCAATAGAAAAAAATGGTTTCAAAGTATAATCATTTGTTTCATCGATTTTCGCATTACTCGTAGAATAGTAATAATTATATTTCGGACTTGATTATCCGAAGTCTCGTAACTGGTAGGCTCTTAGACATATGATAAGTTGATAAATATAATTTTACTTCACTTAATTGGAGGTAGCAGACACAGCGAAAAATCAACAATAATGTATTGAAAAACCGATAATGAATAAGTGAACAATAAAAAGTATTATGATCATAGATACTCCATTGGTCGAGTTTTGGAATATGTACATTCTAATTTGGTGAATGGAAAATTCTGTGGCCGGGTCTTAAAAGGTCATAAGTCATTTCTTACATAAATGGAGTGTTTGGTAAATTGTATATTTTAGGCAGTTGAAAGGAAAAATCCAAATCAGTATCCAAGTTATTTCAAATACACTCTACACCTAATATATCAAAAACGATATGGCATAATAAATGTACTGAGGCAGCCTGTTGTCTAAACTAAGATAAATATTTTAACAAATGATGTTTTGAAATATGATAATTTCACTTGGATAACAATATAAACTGGATTGAGAAATAATTTTTCCTTCCGAGAATCGACTCATCCCTATCTAAGACACATGCATTGCCTAGGAGACCGATCAATGTCACAGTTTTTACAGGAGATGTAATTCAACAACTATCGCGACATATGGCTAGGAAAGTGATAGGTATTTATTGTATATGTAAATGTTTAAAATACCTCTAGCATTCAATGTAAGATATGTTCCCTTCCTCTGGAACATAAATGGCAATAGTGCATGAACTATTTAATACAACGGGTTGGAATATGAAATAAATTGGACTGTTACCACTCTAGAAGAAATTACTTGGGTAACATTATGCCTATTGAGATAGGAAACTTATAGTTTTAATAATAAATTTCAAATTGTGTCATCGATTGTTATTGAAACCCCAGAAGTACTGGTAATAAATACTGTAAAAATGTCAAATAAATTTCTCCGTTCAATTTTTGAGGAAAAAATGTATGGTCCCATTATGTAATCATCTACCATTCCAGCCCATACATTTACAGAAAATGCATGACTCGGGAATTAAACATGTCACTTCTAGTAAACGTTGCCCCATAGATAAATAATATTAAGTTACAAAAATCATCATTTTCCATATGTTGCCATAACTGTTCATTCGCAACTATCCATACAGAGTACTTATTTGTATTTAAACTTTGACTGAGGGATCTCATACTTGAAGATGGT
This sequence comes from Diorhabda elongata, assembly GCA_026230145.1. Classification (NCBI taxonomy): domain Eukaryota; kingdom Metazoa; phylum Arthropoda; class Insecta; order Coleoptera; family Chrysomelidae; genus Diorhabda; species Diorhabda elongata. The sequence continues at coordinate 43,070,951 of CM047926.1, forward strand.
TGGACTCCTATCAATACTGGCGAAAATGGAATAAGTAGGATGATGTCTATGAGTAAACCTTTCTCTATACAGTCTTTGCCTATCCCAATAGGCATAATGTGAGCCAAGGAATATCTCCTAGAGTGGTGGCAGTCGAAGTTGGGGACATCCTACATATGTGATTTTTCGTGTAAATTTCCGTCTTTTACGGAAATAAATATATTTTTATATTTATCTATAATCGGATTTCTACTAATATCTTTTGATCATCCCTTGAATCACTATTCGTTAAACAGACTTTTGGTTCAGGTAGATTTTCCGTACTTACACTTTTAAATACACTTATATCTGTCAGAAAAAATGAACATAGAATAAAAATATATTCTAGAAATATGTTCGTTATCGTAAAAATTTGAAAAATCCCCAAATTAACATTATAAATCGAATTAATTATTGATTAGTGGAGAAACACAAACCGAAATATAGGAGTGTATCATGCAAATAGCCCGATGTCCTTTTGACTGATTTACGTCTTATAATGTTCTTATATAATGTGTCAATATGAATAACACACGAGGAAAATGCAACTATGGTGTATCGTTTATGATTTCTGCTAGCTACTGTCTCTATTCAACGGTGTCCAGATCATAGACATCCTAATAAAAACTTGATTATCACGGTTTTGAACAAATTTTTCGAAAATTTCGAGTTTCCTAGTGCTAGGAAGACAACTGATCGAGCTACTCAACAAGGTTTTTAATTAGAAGAAATCAACCTGACTTTATGAAAAGATGTAACGACCATTTCGCGAAGAATTGTTAGGTAATGGTTCTTTTCCAGAAAGTGAAATATCTACAATTGGAAGATTATACTAAACGTACCTATGGAGTTTTGTTGACGGATAGATAAATAATAATTTTGTTATGTTATACATTACAAAGATTAAGGAAACCTTCCAACCAAAAGTCTAAAGTATTTTTCAACATAAGTTCTCTGTGAACATGTGTTTTGTAGAATTTCGAAATAGATCAAGCAGAAAATCTTTAGAAGTCAATGACGGAATTTTTAAAATTTATTATCTGATTATGAAAATATCTAAATATGAGATTTTATTTCCACCCTTATCTAGTGAACGAATGAAAATAGAATAAAATCAATAATTTTTTTACATAATTTTGTGTGTAATACACTCCTTCAATTTGGCGTATTCCTCCCCTTTCTTTCTATAAAATACCAAATATATGGATATGAATTTATGTATAGGAAAATCAAATTCACTTACCTCTATAATCTTCGAAAGATGTTTGAAACAAATTATATAGTCCTTTCAGTGCAACTGCCATAGTTGAGGTTTGGTTGTAAAACGAATACTGTCGTTCTGGAGTCTCTCTTATGAAGTAGTTGATTAAATCGTCATCTATTGTTTATTTGTTGCTTATGAAATATTCTAAAAATTAACATAGTATGAATAAAAAGTAGTAGTATGATTAAAAATGGCACAAGTTTTGTGTTACAATACAAAATTATTGAGAAAGTTTGTCAAAAACTTGTTTTATATTGAAATTTCTTAACTTGTCTATCACTACCGATTATTGTAGATATGAATCTTAATTTTGTTTTTTGAATGAAAATCCTATCTCCATTGCATTCAGTTGATACATTATGTCAGATTTTCAGCTTTTAAAACCATCAAATAAGATATTCAGAAATTATCGCCAAAGTTGGCTATTTCTATGATTATGTAAATCACTTTAAGGTTAAATCAGTTTTTACCAACATAAGTGTATGTTACTTCTCAACTCTTTAGTTCCCGTATTCAAGTTGAAAGAAAATTGTATTGTGTTTTCATAGAAGTTCAGCTACATTTGTATGAGATAAGAAAAATATAAAAAATAAGTAAACTACTCTCATTATTTTATGGAGGAGTTACCTGCAGATGACACTGGGTATTATAGTAAAGTTAAGACTCTAAAGGACACACGCGAATTTTTCCACTTTGAGTTAGGAATAAAGCCTCAGTTTTATAATAATTTTTATTACACATAACCAATTATGAAAAAATATAACAATTATCTATTGTGAAAGATGCAACAACAATTTAGATGCAACACAGACTGTTACCACATTTCGCCTGAAGTCGAGTTCAGTGGTTTTCGAACTTTCTTTTGATCTGTCATACATTTTGACAAAATTAATTTAGACCAAAAGAAAACTGAGAAAACTACTACTACCCTCAACACTGTCGTTGAAGCGGTGTACCCCAACAATGTACTTATTGTAGATATTGATGAAGGCTGGGAAATCGACCTGAATTTTTGCTCGTTTTTTATTATAGGATCAAAACTTTATGACATACTTTACTTCTTGGCTTTTTTTCATGTCCTTCGAGTTTGGCAAATTGCGATTTCCGCTAGCTACTGTCTCTATTTAAAAGTATCGTTAATAGTGTCCAGATCATAGACATCCTAATAAAAACATGATTATCACGGTTTTCAATAAATTTTTCGAAAATTTCGTGTTTCCTAGTACTAGGAAGACAACTGATTGAGCTAATCAACAAGGTTTTTGATTAGAAGAAAACAGCTTGACTTTATGAAACGATATAACGACCATTTCGCGAAGAATTGTTAGGTAATGGTTCTTTTCCCGAAAGTGAAATATCTACAATTGGAAGATTATACTAAACGTATGAAATTTGTTGACGGATAGACAAATAATAATTTTGTTAGGTTGTACATTATAAAGATTAAGGAAACCTTCCTACCCAAAGTCTAAAGTATTTTTCAATATTTAAATCCATTAAATAGGGCGTTGAAAAATTGTCGCCAAATTTGGCTATTCCTATGATTATGTAAATCACTTTTACATCAGTTTTCACCAACATCAGTGCTATGTTACTCCTTAACTTTTCAGTTCCCATGTCCAAGTTGAGAGAAAAATGAATTTCATTTTCATATAGAATAGTTTAGCTACATTTGGATGAGATAAGAGACACACGCGATTTTCACCATTCTTTATTACATATAACTAATTATAAAAAAAAATATGCTTTGTGAAAGCTGCGCACTTTAGATGCAAACCGATATTGTATTTGTTACACATGTTTCTAGTCCTTTGTTGAGAATAGACTTTCGAGTGATCGTACGAACTTGCTGCGGTCCTTACCGAGGTAGGTACTCTTATCTGCATAGGTACGCTACAAGCAAAATTACGGGACACAGACAGTTACCACATTTCGCAATAGTTCCAGCTGCTTTCGAAATGTCTTTTGATCAGTCATGCATTTTGACAAGCTGATAATAAGCAAAAAGAAAACTGAGAAAACCACCACTTTTTGCTATCCTGAACACTGTCGCTAAAGTGGTGTACCCCACCAATGTATTTATTGTACATATTGATGACGGCTGGGCAATCGACCTGAATTTTTGCTCGTTTATTACCGACAAATCCAATCAGATCCATTATTATGATAGGACCATAACTTCTTTTAAAGCTTATTGACATAGTTTACCTCTTTTTCTCCGATTTATTTTTCATATCCTTCGATATGGCAAATGGCAATTCTCTAAACGGTTTTCTCGAACAGTATTACCAATATTCTGGTCTCGCTAATATTTTTGCAGAGGCAAACCGGTAAAACAATTATCGAAGTGTAACTTTTACGGTGCTTATTCTTCTCGTAATCTTGAATGGAGTTCTAAAATAACAGCAGCTTCTAGAACCAAGTCGGACTGCATCCTGAGTCCTGGACCGAACGCACCTTAATATGGCTCACTAGTTACTAAATATTCATGACGCGCAGCAGCTGACAAGAGCTTGTAACCGAATTTTATTGATTGTTTGGTACCGTATAGCTTCGTCACATGGAAATGTGTGAAGAAGTTAGCATCGAAATTCACATTCAGTTATTTGATACATTCTCGGATTTTCATCTCTTCACTTTCATCACAAGTTACATTCAGAGTGTGATTTCTCTGTAAATCGTACAATTGCTCATGTCAACTATGAAGTTGACTATTTCTATAGAGCAATTTGAAACAAAGGAATTATTTTTGCCATACCCTGATAGACCTGACATAGGACATTTGATGACTCACGCTAGATACCTAAGAAGTATGAAACTGTTGAAGCGGGCGTGCAGTAATTAGATACTTGAGTTTAAAGAAGTTTTTATAGTTATCGCATTCGAAGTTGAGTTCAACAGTTAGCTAGCACATTGGTTGATTGTTTCGGGCTAGCAATTTGTCGTGTGATACGCTTATGACCGATTCGAAGAAGAGAAAGGATCACTTCTACTATACTACAACTAAATTTTTCTTTTCCATTTTTCATTTTTCTTTCATTTTTGTTTTTAAACCAATACGTACGAAATTGTCATTCTTGTTGTTGATTGATGAATCCAGATTTTGTCTTTCATTATCTGCTTTTCTAGTATGCAAATTTTTTTAATTAATCGATGAAAAGTAGTTGTATAGTTGGCAAAGTGTTGTGGATATCTCAGAGGAAAAGTTTCACAGACTTTCCCTATAATTATGTAAAATTTAATACTTTAATACTTGTTTCTGATAATACATATTTTTTTAATAAAATGCAATTTTATGAGCTTATCATGTGAATTATAGGGGTCACAATATTATTCATGTGTTGAATGAATTCAACAAAATGCGTCAAAAACAAAAAGTCAAATTTTGTTTTTATCTTTGGAAACAAAAATTAACGTACAATACAGTTATTGCATTATCAGAAAACTATCAATTTTAATCACAGAAAAGTAAAATTATGATGCTCACACAATAAGATTATTGCCATAATATTTTTCTAAGATCTTAGTGATATTTTTCATTCAATAACATAGTTTTTATGATTGCTTCTTGTTGCTATTAGCGCCTTCAATAAAAGTAAAAGTATTTTTTAATATTTCGGACGATATTTATCTATATATAAGTGTAATTAACACACATTTATGTATTTCTTTTATTTATTATTGTATTAGAAAATCAATTTATCAGACATTGAAATAACTAATGATTAAAAAGTTAAATTAATTTTTTAAATAGGAAATAATATCAGTCTTTGAAGTTATATTTTATTTACCAAATATTATCTCAACACTAACAAAATTTGAACACGGACGTATTACAAATACTGTTACAATATTTATTAAGAAAGAAAGAGAAAAAATAATTTACACAATTATTATAGTCAATTCAATTCTACATTAGCGATTTTCCAAAAACTCGGGGAACTTAGTTTCTAAAAAATCACAATCAGGCATTTTTTTTACAATGTAATGTATTATTTTCTATAATATATTTTAATGAACTACATCCGGATACCTAATTTTTATAAAAACAAGCATTTATACTTCTGATTGATATATGTATATAAGTATATCACAAATTAAATATTCACTCTAAATTGTTCCAAGAACCAATTTAGTTGGAATTTTTTGAACCGTTGGTGATATCCTTACTGAACACACTGTTTAAATTACCACTACACCAACACTCACAATTACACTGTCTGACGAGCGTTTCGATAACCAAGTTATTGTCTTCTTTGTCTGAAGTTTGCACATAGCTCTTCGTCCAGCAGCAGCAAATGATGTCCGCCTGTTTGATGCATATCATGTTTTAAAATATATCAATCAGTTTGTGGGTAAAAACCCATTTATAAAGTTTCCGAAACAGTGGCTAATTTCGAAGATACTTTGCTACACTTTTAGTTGAATCTTGATGAGACTTGATGACACTAAAGAAACATGGCGGTTGCAAGTTATCAACTGTATGAGGATGTCGATGAATCAAATAGCACACAGGACATAAATAGCTAATAAAGTATCTAGAACGTGTGGTAGTGCTGAAATATCACTGGGTTTGTGACCAAGTACATCAACGGGAGTTGTGATGACAAGAAGAAATATAATTTCAACACAATAAAATTAATTTTATGTGCCGAATAATTAAAGAAAATAGCTACCTTGGGTTATGTGGTCATGCAATTTCCGGAAAAAAATTACTAGTTTTCGTTCAAAGTGACATTTTCTTACCTGTCTTTAAAGATGAAAAAAGATTTTTTTGTGTCTTCATTTATCAGACTCACCTGGTTCATTTATATCGATTCGTCACTTGAATACAAAAAGTAGACTATATTTCCATTCAATGTTTCTATTGAATTTGAATTTTCATCATTGTTAAGAAACGATATTGTAATACAATAACCCATATCTTCCATATCAATGAATATCGAATGTTTTTTCAATTTTATAGCATAGAGTCAAAAGTTAATTGTTTCAGTCAAAGATGACAAAGATCAATCGAAGCACATATTTATACCTTCTCCTATCAGTCAATTATTGGGAAATTCTGATTATTTGAAATAAGCAGAATCGTTCCAGAGAATAATTTTCATTTAAAAAATAACAATCAGCATTTTCATAGGTGATTATTTGTACTGAATAATAGAATAAAAACAATCGTCTGTTGTAGTTCTATTGTCGGTAACACCACCAGTCGTTGATAATAAAACAATGGTCTAATGTTATTTTAATTGCGCTTTGCATAGTTAGTTTTAGCTCTTAGACTGACGATCGTTCAAATAAATATATTCAACTGACGATAATTTCAAATTCTAATACAAGGGAGTTCATAGTTTCAGACACTAAGTCGTTATGTTCAAATTAATACATAACATACATCAATGCATTTTTGTATCCTTTCATAATTTAAAACGTTGAAACTAGTATTTCGGGATGATTTCGGAAATTTGATAAATTGCTCTACCTATTCCATTCTTTACGTAGTGAAACGTCTACAACGTAAATTTTTCTTCAGATTAAAGTTTAACCAGAAATCATACGCTGTGAAATCAAACGAATGCATTGTCGTGGTCCAATATCTACCCGCGAATATCAATTAAATTAAAAACTGCAAGTGAACATTTTGTGGTGTAAGAATTTGCTGTAACTGTATGCTGATCTTTGATTTCATTTGCATTCTTGATAGATCTTTGTTTTTCCATGTTTGTTAATAGGGTTACAATGTATTACTATTTAAGAAAGAAAATTATTTCCAGAATGCTCACTCGCTCTGCTTTTCAGAGATCGTTGAAATTATGTGACACCCCCACTGAGTAAAAATTTTTTTCACAAAGATGAACACGTGAACTTGAATTTACTGTTGCGGATCCAACATAATCGCTCATTTGCTTGATTTTTTGGATCATTGGGAATTTTGGATCATCTTCGATCATAAGTCTCATTGTCTTAATGGCGCCATCATAATCCCTAAGCGATATCCATCCTTTTTCAAATTTGCTATACCAGCTAAAAATAGTTATTCTTGGATGACTTCCATCTCCAAATGCGAACGTTCGAGACTTTATTGTTCAATTAAACCGATTTTGTAATCAAATTAGATCTAAGCGCGCACATGTTCTCTTGAAAAGTGCATATTTCGATGGCATATCGTATGTACCAGTGGTTACTCTTTGTTTGTGGAAACTCAACTGCAATCATATCTTACTACTTGAGAAATAAGAATGCAGTACTGCCAGCTCTAGCTTCTCTAATTTCGGGGCATCTTAAAATATACTGAGTAGCCGCAGTGATGATAAAATTTTGCGTCATTTCAATAATTCAATTATTGACAAATCATTACTCCTAGCAATGTTTTCTTGGTTTCTATGCCATTTGATCCATGATCTTCGCAGATTAAACAACTTCTATCTTAGTTCTGTTATTTTTGCATCATACAAAGCCACTAATTAACTCAAGCAATTACATAAGCGGCAGTAAGAAGTTTCACCTATCGTCTTCAAAGAATTGCTGTTAGATGTGCCAGAAAATTTCATTGTGCGGATTATGACGAAGATGCTGTATGGTTGGATGAAGATGTTGACACAACTAATGTTGCTGTTATGCCAGTTATAAATAAATTAAAGGAGTGGATTCAGGATTATTAATTTTATATGTTTAATAAATATAATGGGCAAAAAATGAATGATATTCGTGAGACGTGATTTATGGATGACCCCAAATATAGTAAAGTGATAAAAGCTAATTATTCTTACCAGTTTTGCCCGAAAAAAGAAAGATCAGTTGTCTTCTTATGGCTAAAATGAATTTTGAAATTTGTGTATACATTGGATGAAGATACGCCTAACCAAATCCAAAGATATTTTTTGTATAGCTATAGTTTAATTAGCTTGAAGAGGCGATAATCAGATTCGACAACAAAGGAGGGTAGAGACTCAATATCTTATTTGAAAATACTGTGACATTATATCAAAAATTTATTACCAATGATAACCTTTAATGTCCGCGTTAGTTAGAATTGAACTTGTGAATTCAATATAACAAATCACTTCAATAGATTCACTTCAGACAGTCACTCTATAAGAAATGGCATTAGTGAGAAACAAGCCATACCCATTTCTGGAAATTGAAGTATTATTTCGATCATGGAAATAGTGAACACTCAAGAAGTACTCAAAATATATTGAAATTACTATAATCGACCTAAAACCGATAGTACTACTAAAAATGTTCGTATTTGCACATTATAGTTGAAAATAATGTATTCTGTTGTTATTCAAAATGAACAAAATAAATAGCGAATAATAATTATAGAGAAGTATTTTTAGGTTAGGTTGATAAATTGAGTACAATAAATAAATATATCTAGCCTTTAACGTCACGGGCGGGGTCTGCGCAGACCCCACGCACTGTTTATTATGAGTATTTTTTGAAATTGACACCTTACAATCGCGCGTTTCCGGCTAATCTCAGTGCGCCGTGAGGCCTTTCGGTAAGCGGATGTTTGTCTCTCTTCTGTTAAGGTAAGTTCCATTTTGGTACACGTGGGGATACTTGCAGCCCCCACCCGTGATTTAACGTAGTTACTTTTTTCACTTTGGTTATCTTTTTATTTGTTTCTTTTTCAGAATTGGTTTTGTATAAATGAAAAATGAATTGCCGACTAAACGAAAATCATATTGCGCAAATTATTTTAGTGACTCGGAAAGCGAAGGCATAGGAGACACGTCTCAAGAGAACATTTTGGAAAAATTAGGTGATATAAGTGACTGTGAATCAATACATAGCAAACATAATTCAACGCCTGAAATAGAGGAAAGCGATGAGTCTTCCGCCGCTGAGTCCGCAGAAGATACAACCAGTAATAGTTTTTACGGTCAAAACCGGTTCAAATGGAGCAAAACTCCTCCACATTCATCTCGTATTAGACAGCACAACATTATCGAGGAGCGTGCGGGTTTGAAAGGGCCTGCTCTTTCTAAGAATGAAATGTCACTAATAGAAACATGGGAACTATTGCTTACTGATGATATAATCCAACTTATAGTGCAGTATACTAATCAAAAGCTAGAAGCTAAATATACTTCACCACTGATACGACCTTACTATGCCAACAACATAGATAGTTGTGAGTTGCGAGCTTATTTTGGATTACTTTTACTTACTGCAATTTTCAAGTCAAATCACGAATATGTTAGATCATTATGGGCATCTGGTTACACTGGTAGAGACATATTTCGTGATGTAATGGGATTGAACAGATTTTTGTTTGTTCATTCATTTCAATATCACATTTGATGACCTTAGCACACGGGAACAAAGGAGGTCCACTGACAAACTGGTTTTGATAAGCGAAATGTTTGATAAATTTATCCAAAACTGCAGTAACAACTATACTTTATGTATAGATGAAATGTTGGTGAAATTTCGTGGTAGATGCTCGTTGAGGATGTTTATCAAAAGCAAGCCTGGAAAATATGGGCTGAAAGTTCAATGCATGTGTGATGCAAAAACCCACTACTTGTACAACGCTTTTATATACACACGAAAGCCTCTAATACAAAGAAATTCTTCACAATTCGTACCAACTCAGGATGTTGGCTGAACCGGTGTATGGATCAAATAGAAATATCACTGGAGATAGTTGGTTCACTTCGATTGAACTAGTGGAACTTCTCTTACAAAAAGGACTCACATATGTAGGCACGGTACGAAAAAATAAACGAGAAATTCCACGTGAGTTTCTCCCCAATAAGACAAGGCCCGTGGAATCTTCCTTATTTGGATTTGTACGTGACAAAACATTGGTATCACACGTACCAAAAAAAAAAAACGAGAATGTAGTTCTACTTTCATCAATGCACCATGAAATATCAGTTAATGAGCAGTCCAAAAAGCCGGAAATCATAGAATTTTATAACAGCACTAAAGGAGGAGTAGATGCCTTGGATTTGAAATGTTCAAATTATTCATGCTCACGTCGAACACGGAGATGTACAAACGCAATTTTTGGTGCTATAATGAATATTTCAATTGCTAATGGTTATGTTTTCTGGGTTCTATCCAATCAAAATGAGAAAAAGAGCTGATGAAAATACATAAAGTCTATTGCAATGTCTCTTATAAAGCCACACATTTGCCAAAGACTGGAAAATAATACTAACTTGAGCAAAGATGTAAGAGCGATAATGATCAAGTTGATCGACAAAGAGCAGACTTTGCCTAGCTCAGATGAACCTGGTCCTAGTGCCCCAAAAATTAAGCGAAGATATTATAGTTGTCCCAGATCTGAAGATAAAAAAAAGTACTATTGTTTGTAAGTCTTGCAAGAAAACTATTTGCAAGCCTCATTCAGTAGGAATTACTTATTGTTTACCATGCCTACCCAAAGAATAATTTTTAACGTTAGTTTAGGGTAGTACGTTTCAAGTATTGTCATTTTTTTTCTATAATGTTAATTGTTTAATTTTCGTATAATTACTACTTTTTGATTCTTATTTTATTAGAAAAAAATATTAAGTTAGTTAGAAGTTGACTTTTTTGTTAAATTTTAGTACATTGAACATGTGCCTTAAAAATTATATGTAGAAGATTGTTAATTTTATAAAAATGTTTCTTACTGTCTAAATACTGATTGTTTTATAATTAATAAATAATTTTCATAAATATTATAATGTATTTTCTTATAATCTAAAACGACTCTTAAAAAATATTTTAAAAAAATGATTTTATAAGTAAATTTATATTGGGGATACTTCTAGACCCCCCGCGTGACGTTATGTTAACCTAAACCACGCGTGTACTTAAAGGCTAGAGTAACTTCCCAAATTGATAATCAAATCATATTATTTATTAAATATTTTCCATTAATTTTTCGAAAATGAAGATTTTGATCTTTCTTCTAGCTCTTGAAATAGTATAATAAAACTTCACTTGTGACCAAATTCATTTCAAGCTTATCTTTTATTGGGAAATGGTATAATGGGAAATACAGTGTTTACAGCTAATCAATTGATCCCACTTTCATATGCTCCCAGGTGTAGTGCTCTGAAGCTCCGTAATGTTTCACACTTCAAGAGAATGTTGATAGAGTGCAACAAAATCAACAGGCTGCATTATCTCCTAAGTCTAGTCTAGTATTCAGGTGTTTGTTGAGGTGACAATGCCGCGATAGGACTCCTTTTAGTATTAGAAGATTGTGCTTACTTAGGTTGATATATTCAGCAGACCTACTCTGGTCATAGTTTCCCAGAAGAATCTTTGCCTGTCTCAGCTCCTGTACGTTGTCCTAATAATTGGTTTTGCTCCTATCCACCTTCTTTTCCATTGTTTTGTAGCTAATACCACAGAAGGCTTCAAGTCCCATGAAGGGCTTGTCTGCCTCCGCTTAGCAAGCCTATCAGCTATTTCACTCATTCACTCCAGTGTGTCCCGGACACGGACACAACTTTATTTTTATTGGATTTTGAATTTTATGATATTTAGGCTTCAAGCTCTAATGGCTACTTGACTAAGGGACAGGACGATGATCTTCCGTTTGCGAAAGCTACTGTCTAGATTGAACTGGACACATTTTTCAATTGCATAGATTTCTGCTTGAAAAATGCTTGATGTATTCCCTGGCTTTCAGAATGTTTGGTTCTGTCTGCTGTTTTAGATCCGTCTGTATACAATTCGATAGCATTTTTGTTCATTTCTTGTACAGTGTTATTCATTTCTACAGCTTATTATGGAGGTGAATTTTTTCTCATGTCCTAGGTTTGCTGATTATTTAGGGAAGGTTTTCTTTGGTGATTCCGTCTCTGACATTCTGATGATGACTCTCTCACGCTCTCCAGTGTTGCGTGTAGAGTTGGGAGATTTAGAATAACTTGGCTACTTATTTTGCCACAAATAACGAATTTATGATTGTTAAAACCGCGGACTGAACCAGATGAACAGACAGATCGATAGAATCACATATTCGTGGGGCAATAGCAAGCAGATTTTATGAGCACTGATCTTTCTATTTTTGGGATACAAAGTAAAAAATTCGACTTCGATTTTATCCGAATGAAAAAGTATCTCGTTTTCATGACAAACTAATTGAAATAAGATAGGAAAATACTTTTGTTTTCTTAATAATCGTAGATATATTGAAAAATTCTTAGCCTACTATAGAACTTAACAAAATTTCAATGTCAAAATATTCTATTGATCAACATATTCTCCTCTTAATTGGATACATTTATTACAGCGAACCTGTAACGTCTCTAGACCTTTAAAAAAAAAGTTTCCTCTTGCTATACAAACTAGACCTCCACAGCTTTTATTACCTCCTCGTTGGGAGAAAATTTACGATCTCTCAATCTTTTCTTCAGTTCAGGAGAGATGATAGTCGGACGGAGCCAAATCTGGTGATTTGTGTCCAGGGGCGTTGTCCTGCAAAACCAAAACAAATTTGGATTGTTTTCCGCGTTTTTTCTCTTTAACTTTTTTTCCGTAGAGTGGTCAGTAATGTCGAATAGTGATCTCCAGTTATTGTTCTACCCTTATCCAGAAAATCATTCATGATTACTCCATGGCAATCCCAAAACATTGAACCAAGCACTTTCCAGCAGATTTTTGGACAAGAAACTTCTTACGTCTTGGAGAACCAAAGTGTTGCCATTCCATCGATTGTTGCTTTGTTTCTGGATCGTAGAAATGTACCCAAGTCTCATCCGTAGTAGCATTTCGGTTTAAGAAGTCTACATCGTTTTCAAATCGAGCACAGATCGAACGCGATGCTTCTACCCTTGCACGCTGTCAACATTCAAACATTTGGGGATCCATTTCGCAACAATTTTTCTCATCCAAATTGACATGAACTACTCATATGAAATATTCAGTGCTTCAGATTTAGCCCAATTCAACGGTCTGATAAAATCATGTCATGAGATGCATCGATATTTTCGGGGACTGACACAGAAACTGGCCTTCCCGATCGGTGATCATCTTCAATGGAAAATTCACCTGTTTTGAAGCTCGCAGTCCAATTTTTCACGGTCGCATACGAACTTAAATACATGTACTAGATGATGGCTCGATACTCCAATCTTTCGATTTTCACAATTTCGTTGGAAATCTTTTTTTTTTCTTATTTATTACGTAGCTCTGGTTTACTTTTAAACGTCAAACTTTACACTTACACTTCTAATAATTTATTGTTCGTTGCTATGGTAACGCAATATTTTGTTTATGCATGGAACTGGTCTAAACTAACTAGATATCAATGATCTTCACAACAGAACCGATTACTTTTACTGTCCTTTTTAATTGTATCACACAAATTTTTTCGTAATTTTTCTCCCTTAGGGATATTTAAAAATAGTTTATTTCGTCTAGTAATAGTTTTGTTGGTACATTTTGATATGATATAATATTTCCAACGAGCCATTGTCGATCCGACATTTTATCAAAAAATACAACTAATACGTCACGATAGGATGGTCAAACAAAACAATGTGGTGAGGATGCGATTGGCACCTTGCAAGAAGAAATGAGGGCGGATTAAAAATATTACACTTTTGAAAATTTATACCACTATTATGAGTACTAAAGACGTGTGGTAAATTACAAAATTTATGTTACGGCATGTCCAATCATATGAAAATTTTTAATCCGACATCCTTTTCAGACCCTAACAATCATTTAGCTACATTTGAATGTGTATTCTTGGTATATACTTTTATTGGAAAAAGAGTTGATATTTTCGTATCTATACATTGAAAATTGAGAAAATTTGTTAAAATACCGAAATACTTCCAATTCGCGAATCTATCTTAATCATTTACATATGTTTAGACAAAGTTTTGCATAAAACAATGTATAAAACAATATACGTGAATATATAAATATCTGAATTTCTTTAAATTTGTTTTCTTAGACCTTTCAATACGGTTTTCTTGAGTTTCGTGAAAAAGTTTTGATATAAAATAAAGTGAGGGTTGCTAATCATACCTCCGTACAACATAAGAGGAATATTGAGAAAATACTTGTGGTTATAGTCATTAGCGAGTGCATGAAAATCACAGAAAATTCAATTTCAGTCACCAATTCTTAAGGGTGATATGGGCTGAAAAAATTTTATTATAGGAAAGACCCATCTTAATTTCATACGAGCAATCGCCTCCTGAAATTTGTCGCATGAACTTAAAAACACTCTGTATAAACTACTTCATTTCCATTGAAGGAATTGTAGTTCTATCTATTTTCCTGCGAGGGAGGCAACCCAAACAACAAGCTCTTGTTTTGGTGGTTGCCTTTACGCTTACATTTAGTAAAGATTTACTTACTGAGAACTTCGACAACGGAATTAATTTGCGAGGATTGAATATGACACAAGTAAATTTCTGTTCATTACCGATCATTTTCTATTCTTGAGGATTTGGCAATAAAACTTAATTACAAGTATTATTTTGGGATAAATCGCTATCAAACGTGAAGATCCATAATGTCTAATAAAAGCGTGTTAGGAAAAACAAGAGAATCAGTACTATCTGCGCCTCTCCACGTCTATTATAAATATCTCAAATTATCAAGTGCATTAAGCTGTTTAACTAGAAATACATGTGAAAGTCATACTAATAGTAATAATAGCTAAAAATTTTGGATTGGTGTAGACAGTGAAAATTTGTCTTTTAAAACTAACAATTTCTCATTTGATATTCACATATTATTCGTATTCGATGGCAACACTGACGTGAATATGTCAAATCTGACTTTGCCATCATAAAGTTTGATATTTTTAATGGTGGACGTACTCAGAACGTGTTATCATACGAGTGCTATTTTAGTTGTTTACTTGAACCATTTATCTTGATAAAAGAGTGGAATTAAATCGCGCAATGATTTTTTATGACTTTTGACGTAGACCAAACCAACAGGAGTATGCCGATCAAATCGCGTACCATTTCGAGTCACCGACCCATTGTGGTCGCACAATTTCATGAAGGTCGTCCAAAATCGACTCTTGTGCCAGATAACATCGATGAAGTGTGCAGACTGATATAGTTTAATTGTTCTCGTTGGATACTGCATAATTTTCCAGTGGCTCAAAAAGAAACGTGTCGATTGATGCAAAGAAATATTCAATCGCGGTTTTTCATATGAACCCGAAATTAAACAGCAGTCAACTGTATCCACAACAAAAGTTGTTCGCGCACGTAGCAAATGGTCGTTTGTTTTTTCGAAATAATTGGACATGTCGCCACCGTTCCATTAGAGAACAATTGAATCATCGAAGTGATAAGTGAGACCCCGTACATTTCTTGTTTGGCACTCATTGATTTTCTCTTCTTCCCGCAGATTACAAATAAATTGCGAGGTCAACACCTGAAGAAGCGGTTGATGCTTTCAAAAGTGTATTGATCTCAATGGAGAGTATTTTGAAAAACGATTAAGCCATATTCAACTATAAAGTTTTGTTTTTATTTGTCGCAAAATTTTAGTAGCAGCCTTCGTACATCATTAATTATAATTCCTATTTAAATATAGTAAATAAAGTTTATACACTCACTCAGATTATTTCACGACCCCTTAGCCGAATCAATTCTGGTTCATGTTTCTGCTCATGACATAATCCTAATTAAGCTGAAATTAGCCAGATTGTTGCTCTCAAATGCAATTTAGTATCAAATTGAACCTGGTATCTTCTATCGAGATAATCGATAAAGAGAATACTGGATATATCATTGCACAATCTTACCATATTTATTTGTATGAATAGAATCAGGGTAACAGGATTTCCACAAAAAAAATAGCTCAATAAACGATAAACTCGTTGATTAGAAATTCCAGTCACGATTTTTTTGTATAATCGCTGGTCTTTAATTTGCTTAATGGTAGAACAGCCATTTTGATGGCTTCTTTTTGGGATGTGAAGTTGGATATAGGTACCAAATATCATATTATTTATTTATTCTTCACAATAATAAATTTGATATACTACAATTTATATCACAATTATCGGGAGAGAATAGACATCGAGGTATTTGACGAAAAGAAGTTATTGCTTTTGTTCATAATAAGTTATTTAATGTTTTAATGTCTGAAAATATCGCTTGTGATCAGAATAGTTAATTGTACATAACTGCTAGATACATTTTTTTCTCTCACTAACTATAAATAAAAGGAAAATCATTATAGTTGCACTACAACATTAGAACGTCCCTCAAAATGAGCTATTTTTAATCTTATCTATATGAAAATGACGAAAAAAAACACAAGCGTATTTCATTTTGTATTGGGATAAATGGATAAATGGAGAATATTCATGTTACACTTTGGATTGATATGATTCACATTGAAAATAATGGATTGTAATTAATAATATGGAATTAAGAGGTTAGATAGGTTAGATAAAATCGTAATTATTGACGTTGAAATTTTATAGATTGGGGTAGATTATGTCGTCATTGATCATTTTGAATTTTTGTAGGTCATTACAGATGATGTTAAGTTTTATAAAAACTTTAAAGATATGCACAAATTTATTCAAATCAATTTTTTATTATTACTCATGACGTTGTTACATTTTATGCAATATATGTTGTTGTTAAAAATAGGCATTTTCATAATAATTTTCTGGTAATAATACTATCGAAGATTTAGAATCGATAGTCTTCATAAAATACGGGTTCAGCCATAGAATATCTGTTATGATATAATTTGCTGTCACTTTTGGAAGATGTAATCCGATAATATTGTATAAAAATTTGAGCCCCTGGAGACGATATCGATTATGGAAGCCCGCGTCATATAGTGTAATTGTGAGGGCTGGTTAGTAGTGGTAGTGTGTTCAGTAATTTATTATTGTTATAATTATTCGCCTAATTTCGAAGTTACTATTAGAAATATTCTATAGAACTAATTTCAAATGATACGAAAGATATGACTAAAAATGTTTGTGTAGTATTTCCTTGTTCTATATTTTTCAGCTGTTTAATTGAATTTATTTAATTAATTGGTATTATGTCGATCAAATGAATGATAATTGGAATTAGTTTCATATGTTACGAAAGTTATGATATATCATACCCGTAACAGATATTCTATGGCTCGACACATATTTTATAGGAGCCATTCTATGGATTATTATTCTGCCACACCATCATCAGTAGAAAATTACAAAATACGCTTATGAATATTTTTTATATTTTTTAAAAACTTAACATCAGTGAAAATACAATGACATTCATAACGACTCAACCTCTTAAAATGGGGCCTAACCTATCTTTAACATGGTCCGATTTCAATTTCAACAGCAGCATCTCAACTTTTATGTCTACTGTCATTTTGGAATTTGTTTTTTGAATCATGCACATTTCCTATTACAACACAAAATTGAGAAAACCACAATTCTCAGTTAATTATCGTAGTTTGAAATATTTAAATGTTTGCCACTCATATCGAAAAGTATTGTGAATATAATAGAGATCCTTTTCATGAACTAATTTCACATACAACTAAGTTATTCTATGAATGATTTTGTGTGTCAACTTGAGTCTAAGGTAATTAGAAATGATAATATTCAAATAAACAATCACACATAGTTGAAATATGTCAAGAATTTGCTAAAGAATTCTGTGCCGCAGTATATGTATAGAGGTAAAAAGCAATTCAACGTTCACCACCTAAGTTTCTCGACAATGTTGAAAATTTCTCGGTAAATTGATATTTTCTTGTTATTATTAGTTCGAACACAATATGTACTTTGATTTTCTCTCAATATTCCATATTTTGGTATTTTTGAGTTACCTAGTTTTCAAAGATCTATTCCCTCTCACATTTTTGCTAAATTTCTAATTTATGTCGTTTACAAAATACAGGATGTAAGTATACTGAGCGCTTTGACTGCTTCCTTTTTGAAATTTTTCAAATATACACATTAATAATTCTTGAATTTTGTTTAGTGCTTTTTGACAATATGATTTAAATGAGTTCAGTGGAGTCAATAAACAAATCTCATTTGGTATGAATGAGAAGTCATATTTGGTTGAGCAGGAGAGTATTCAGGTTTACCTTCTACTTCAGGATTATGTTGACTGCTTAATGATGTAGGTTCGGTTTATTAAAATCCAGTTAATCAGAAGATGTATTTGGTTGAGTTACAGTCTGGTTAAAATTGTCAAATGTTATTTTTCTAGTAATTTTCCTTTTGATATGTTTATAATCTGTAATGAAATAGCACAAGCCTTCATTTTAAATTTTTATTTTAACAGTGCGATTTGCCAAAAAGCTCTAACGTACACCCACCAATACAGAAAATATCTTCATATCGTGCTTTGGCATGAAAATATGTAATGTGCAAATTCAATTATTATTTGTATTATTACTTTGTAATATTACTCGGTATGATAGTGAATTAACTGTATCAAATTAGATAGAATTATATTCTTATTGTTTATTTTTCACAGATCGTTAAATATCAAATAAATATGTCATATAATTACCTTGATCTATTCTATGTGTTGAAAAAGAAAAGTTTGCTATGACAAGATGCACACGGAAATTTATAAAAAACATCGTTTAACTAATGTTTTTTTTTTTAAAACTGCTGATGACAAGTACTAATTTTTAGGTATTAATTATTTGATGCTATTCTGAAGATGTCTAGCCACTTAACAATAAAATTCTAAATAAGTATATCGTAAATCCGATAAAACAGTTTTTGTATATTTGTAATTTATACCATATTCATTTATTGGTGATCATGAATGAATTTGAAGGCTAATGTAGAGTGGGAGATAACATATAAGTCATATCAAACTGAGTATAGCGTAACTATTATGAACGCCTTGCAATTTAAAAGTCCTACTTACTACAGGCATGACAATGATAGGTGCAGAACGTGCTCCTTTGGAAGAATAAAACTGCAACATACATTCGGTATTTGCTTCGATATATTTACAGAGGGAAAGCAAAGTCTGAATATCGTGGGAATGCAGCTGCAGCGGATTGGAATCGTATTAATAGGATCATCATTTGTCAAGGCGATTAATATCAATTGATAGTTATTTGTATACCAAGGACTGAAAGTGCTACTTTGTTGGACGAGTCTGAAAATTGCGAGACGAGCGAAGCGAGTCCAACATAGACGTATAAGATCCAACATTTTTTCAATTATACCGATGAAAGAAAAAAATTATTATGAATTAGAAATATTTTATTTATAATTTTTTTTATGACACTACTTCATAAAGCGCTCGTACTGTGTTTCGTAAGAACGGCCGCATTGCTTTCTTCGGTGAGATCAGGTGGCGTGGATTGCAGTAACTCTTCATCGCTGTTGTTTTCTTTTTCATCATCATTTATCGTTATTCATCAATTTAGACAAAACTTTGGATAAAACAAATAATTTCAGAAAATTCAAAATTTAAGAAAATGCAAAATCATCGAAGTGATACTGTCAACTGTTAATATTGAAGTAGCTAGAGCCACATCTAAGAAGTTGAAGTTTTCTACTCCAGATCGTGTTTTGCAGTACAGAACTGTCATTTTCACTACACTACTCAAAACGCAACTTTCGGTATGTAAATGAATACAGACCGAACAACTTTCCGATGGCGTCGTCTAAAAAAGCAATTTAACACTTGGTCTGGGAGATCACCCAATACCACATCGAGAGGATAACTGAGTTATATTGCAGAAGCTTGAAGCTCAAATCAATGCAAGGTAGAGTCATGGTGAAGTGAGCATTCGAAAGTTTCAGCAACACATTAATGAAATGTGAACCTTGAAATGGGGTTCATCTTTAAGATGTCATATACGAACCGTGAAGTGATAATATGTAATTACAACAAATGTGCCATAATGTAAATATGTTTTTTGTCAATAAAGATGTTACATATAATATTAATTCGTATTTCAGTCTCTCTGCTTCATTCGTTCACACAAAAATTCAAATCTATGTATTATTGTTACAGGTAAGCTAGCTCAGATTACATAACTGATCAGATACACGTAAGTAAAATATATCAACTATCAACTATTAATTGGAAAATCATTACACCAGGTATTTGAAAACCAAAAAATTTTTTCCATCAAATCATAATGAGTTATTATAAATTAATTTATTTGATATGATTCCACTTTTTAAAATGGAAATAGTTATATTAAAAAATCAAATTATTGTTTAAATTGTTCTCTGTTAAGAAATGAGGATTTTTAGATTTCCTTTGGTTTTTCTACAACAGCATAGAGATCAACGAGAACTCGCTTCACAATAACAACATTTCTTTGAAATACCTGAGCATCGACTACCAAGAACAATAATCATTCGAACAGAACAGAGAAACATTCTGAAGCATGTTTTAATTTTACGTTCAACGTAATTTTTTTACTGTAATTTCTTAGGTGCAAAAGCTCGTGATTATAACAACTTACCTTTTTCATTTTTACTTTTGTTATTATTGAACATAAAGTTAAATACATCTTTCTGTACAATCGATGGGGGAATCACCTTAGCATGTCCTATACTAGGTGCTTGGCTGGTTTCCAGGTGTCTATCTCTAAATCTAAATGAGTTTTTGTTGAAAACAGGGGATTTTTGGCAAGCAGAATACCAAATTTCATTGATTTACCACGTTCAAGACTCAAACCATCTTCAAAATTCATTGGAATTCACGTATTCCAAAAAAAAAACGAACATAATATATGTTCAGTTCCATTCAATTGTTGAGAAGTAAACTTCAAAACAGGAGAAAGATTGTTATCTTGTTATTGCTGAGATGAGGAGATAAGAATGCGAAGAAAAGCGTTGACTTTATTCAATACAAAATATTCGAGAAAGCACATTTCAAAGAGATTGTTAGTAAGTGGCAGCCACATATCTCATCTCCACTTGTCGGTTAAGGGAGGTGTATATAAATTTCTGGTGAAGCGATGTGAGGAATATATTCCGGTCTTCATTTCATAAATCCCTTTCGGATGAAGCTACTTTTCTGGTCTGTAACGATCCCATTGGTTATTGAAGCTTATAAGCAGTGTCCTCAGGAAATACATTTATGTAAAGGTACCAAGAAATATTTGGATGAGAAAACCTTCAGCTAAATACTATTAAGACTGTATATTCATGAATCATGTCTGATGCTATTCGGAATTCTATAAAAGTATTCATACCATTAGGTAAAAGCCTACGAGTAGAAGGTTGCGGATATTTTCATCATCTGCTACTTTTGTCAATCTATCGATAAAAGTGTTGTTTTTGAAAAATTTTTCTCATTTCACAATAACCACATAAGCAAGGGAAAAAGGTATTTTCAGATTTCATTTATCACCAACATTCCGAATAAATGCGTCATACTCTACCATTTGAAAAAATGTAAGTAGGATTACAGTAACTAGGAAAAAATTTCAATCTATTGATAACGAATACCTCAAAGACAAAATCAATCAACTTACATTCACGGTTGAAAAATTGCGATAGAGGTAAAAATTTAAATATTAATTGATTATTATAAACAAAAAATCTAATTATTATTTTGTGAATGCCGTTCATTATGTCTATTTTTTATTTGGACCCAATAATCGTCAATTTCATAACAACTTTTACAACAAACAATGAAAATATTTGCTTTTGTTTTTGTAATCAATTAGTAGTTTAAACAATAAAAGTAATGTGTACGAGAGCGTTGCGTGAATAACAAAGAATGATTGTCGCCTCCATTTGGTTTTGAGTAGCTTTTCAAGATGGCTGAGAAGATGTTGAAGAGATTCACGGTCGGGTCGACCTTCCACGTCAAAAAGGAATAAAAATATCCAAAAAGTTTGATCTACCATAGGCTAACTATTCGTGTGATTGCTGAATATATAGAAATTGACTTATGTGACTACAAATGGTTTGTGTAATATTACACACGGTGCTGCTCGCAATTTCTGTTATTTGAAGTTGGCTTGACAGCGCTACAAGAGATCTCCATAGCGCAGCATTAGTGAGAACAACTCCAATTATTCAGTTCCAATACGAGAACAAAATTGGAATATACATTTTTCAAAATATTCTAAAATATGTTCGGCTACTTATACTGAGACAAATAACTGAATAAAAAGCCCTGTATATTTTTAAGTATTTACACTTTATTCTTGTTTCTCAATTTAATGGTATTGCAATTTCATATTGCGTAGTTTGAAATAAATGATCAGTTTTATATTGTTATTAATGCGAATTCGTTATTCTGCACGTTTCAGCAGTTCGAAGCTTTCCTACAGTCCATTGTTATTAAAATTTATAGATGTATGAAAAATTTTCGTTCTTAGATATACGGCAATATGTTAATTTCAGGTTCAATATTGAGGAAATGATATATGAAATTTTATAGTGTTAACCTCAATAGCTTTTTCGAAAATTTGGTCGCTTATTGGGAATTTTACGATAGAACTTCACTAAGATTACTGAAAGGATGAATGCATCTATAATTTCTATTTAACCATTCATCGAAATATTCCTTTGGTTATTCGTTAGACAAAGTGGATATCACATACCGACGCCCTAGTTCACTATAATGTACTAGGAACTTAACCAAATTACTTTATAGATAATGTATCGGTAGACAAGCTCAATAAGTTAGCCACTATGATCAATTTGATGTTGTAGGAAAGATAGAACACTTCCAATTTAGAAAGATTTGAATCAGATGAATACAACTCAATTTATAAGCTTCAAAAGAAATGTATTATGGGATGTAAGTTGCCAAACGCTTTAGTAGAGCCAAGGATCCCTCAGAAAGGCTAAATAAATGGTAGGCTGATGAAGTTAAAGCACCGTGATCCTTGCAGACGACACGTTGAAAATTGGCATAAGATAGAATCAATCAATCAAGGCAAAATTTTTCATGTCTAAAGTAGCCTTTTCCTAGCTCTGTGGCCTATTCAACGTCTCTTTGGCATTTTCGTACATTCTTAGATGTTGGAGATGCTCGAAAATGGTTCTTATTCCTATACTAGCAAAGAAATACTGAGCCTGAAGCTTAACGCACCATATCGCTCATCAGCATTCTGAGGAACATCTCCGAACATCTGATTAAGAACGGAATCTAGGAATTCTGCACCGAGCATAAATTCTGAAATTCCAATTCGGACTCAAGCCTAAATATTCTAGTACTGCACCGCCTATGTTTTCATGTATGCCCAGAAAGCTTTCGATTAGGTCCAGCTTGCTGGACTTGCTAGAAAGTTTCTGACCATTCGATTATCATATCCGATGATAAAATTGATATATTCTTAAATCACTAATCGTTCCTTACATTAAAAAGTCGGTTATTACTTATCTCAACTATTCGCCCTCATAACCCACAAAGATCCAGCCTACCTGATTTCTATACATCATCAGAGAGGGGCTCATCAAGGAACTCGGACGAAAATTGAGATGAAACGTCCTATAATAGCTTGATCAACCTATTACTGCAACTAATTCAACCATCCTCAGGTAATCCCAATACAACAGCTGTTTCAGTTCCAGTAATATCCTTTATGTCGATATTTACATAACTCCCATTTCGAGCCATCCAAACCACCTACAAGCCAGATACGTGATTTGCACTATCGAATCAAACAATTTCATTATTAAAAACACCCTTCTCAAATCTGCATCCCTACAAGACGGCCTCATTCCTCAGAGCCTACGAGGAAACTTCGCTATCTTTGCTTGCGACAGCGGACGAAGATCTCTCAGAAAACTACCTTGCTTCCTTGACAATTCCATTAGATGAATTTTTTCCGATGCTTTGTATAAAAACACAACTTTTATAAATTTCCACCTACAATTTCATTATAAATGTGGACACATCAATTTATATCAGTTGTGAATACGAAATATATTAATATAAACAAACTATATAAACGCAATATAAACGATAGAAACAAGATACTTTTTTCCAAAATATTTTTCAACAACTTCAAGTCTAAACAATTATTGCTTTAACCCTATTAACCCTTCCAATTTTTAGTTGCCAGCTTTCTCCTCAAAATAGACGTTTCTATATGCGATCAAGTTTCCGTCTTTTGAAAATGTCTCTCTTGCAAATGAAATTTAGAGGTTATGAAACAGGAAAGAGCCGCTGAGGATCAGGTCTGGTAAACATGGTGGGTGGTAAATGAAATAACAGTGCAATTCGTGAATTTTAGCGATGATGGTCACTGAAATGTGAGAAGGTGCGTTGGAAATGCATTTTCGTTATCTTCAAATGCGGTCGCTTTTTATCTATATAGGTGAGGTATTAAAATTTCATTTCTTGCTTCAGGACTCATTTTTTCAATAAAACTTAGAAGAAGTTACGAAGAAATTGAGAAGTATAACACGCAAATTTTTTGATTCGACCAAAAAACAATTTGTTGAGTATTAGATGGTTGCACTAGTTCTAGTAGAAGTAGAAAGTTCAAATTTTCATAATCCACGTAAGAAAAATGTGAGTCAGCAATACTACTTCACGGATTGTGATATTGTATGAGTATACAATTGTGAGCGTTATTATAGTCGCCTACTAATGTTCCCCAAAATCCCAATTTAATTATTAGAGCCATGATTAATAGCTTGTTAGTCTTCCCGAAAGATGTTCACGAATTTTACAGCACATTGGCCAAAGTTTTTTCCTAAAATTAGTAGTTTTGGAGAAAAATAAAATACCTATATCAATGTATTTATTTTAAAATTCTATAACAAAAATCGAGACCTTTTATTCAAGAAATAATTCTAGTCGCTTAATATATTTCCTCATCAAGATAAGACAAGAAACGTGCACATTTATTAAATATTGGACACTTATTCTAAAATTGTATAATCAGAAATAAATTGTTGTACTTTTCTATTTTGTTTTTTTGTTGTTGATGTAAGTTCTAATATAGAAGCGGATAAATAATATAACCATAAAAATATTGTTGAAAATCCATATGTAGGCTACAAATGTATCTATCCTACCAACACAATTTGGTATCAAAAGTGTTATGATGAAATATATCCACATAATATTCAGTTGAACCTAAAACAAATAAAAATTTTGTTAGATCTGTGTAAGAGTTTCCCGAGTGTAACCACGTCAAGATTTGTAATTATTTCCCAAACGATGAATTCGAAATTATCGAAAGCTTGGAATATATTCAAGTTAGTACACTTTGGTGCCACATTTCCTCTACGAAAACGCTTGTAATCTTTGTATTGGAATTGAGTTTTTGTCAGTTAGATTATGAGCGTTTTCTTAGTGGGAATGTAACAAAATTGAACACCAACTCTAATATAATCCGAGCTTTCAAATACTTATCTATTCATTATCTGAAAAATAATTAGCTAAGCATTGCGGCGTTTTAAATTTGGTTATTTTTTTTAAAAACATACACGGTATCTGATTTTATCATTTGCTAGATTGTCGTGACTTTAAAATGTATTTTCGTAATACATTATTATAAAATACATACTTAGAAAACTTTGGAAGCATTAAATGGCACAGAATTGAAGGAAAAAGATCTCAACTTTTCGCCCCTTTCTTGCTACGACGAACAATCGAGTAATATGATAGGTATCGATTAAAATGATCAACACCTTTCATGTACTTTTTATTAATTAAACAGCGCATTTTCCTCAATTAGTTCTTTAGTCTCTTAGCCGATAT
This sequence comes from Diorhabda elongata, assembly GCA_026230145.1. NCBI lineage: Eukaryota > Metazoa > Arthropoda > Insecta > Coleoptera > Chrysomelidae > Diorhabda > Diorhabda elongata. The sequence goes on from CM047926.1 coordinate 43,096,868, forward strand.
TATGGCTTTCGATAATATCATCTGAAGGATCAGATACAATATTTTGATCAACTAGGGGCCTTTCTTTGTTTAAAGATTGCCACAAAATGTTTAAAAAGTAATTATACTTCTACTAAGAAATCATGGTGCTTTTAGCTGTTTTCAAATGATTCAACAAGTCCACACCGTGAATTTTGTCAATAAAAAAATATTCAGCTTAGTTTTATCTGTCAATACGACAATATACACTATATATGAATTGACTTACTATTTGTATTAAAGTGATGTTTTTCTTCAATATTAAGCTTTGTTTCCATTTAGGATCCAAAGACGTCAGGAGGTAATAGACAAACATAACTGTATGAACGAAACTATTCAGAAAACCAATAATGATAACAGAATCTCCCCAATAGTATCTATTTCCGCACCACGCTCCAAACAATATCATACTATGATGGTATAAATGTAGAAAACTTATCTGCCTGTAGCTTTTTCTAAGTACAAAAAACACCTGAAAAATAAATATAATATGAGATAAATTATTTTTTAATAATTTATATTGAAATTTATAAGTGAGGTTGGAATGTACAGGGTGGCCCCTCAAGAGAACAGGTCCATTCGGGCTTTCTACAAAATATTTTGCCGAATTTGCTTGCCAACGAGAACGTTTTTATCCAAGCGACGTATTTTGAGCATGATGGGGCATCCCCCTATTTTATGCTGGCAGAGAGACAACATCTAATTGATGTCTAAGGCAACAGGTGCACCGGACGTGGAGGTCTTATTTCATAGCCTTCTAGATCCCCCGATTTCAATTTCGTTGCTTTCCATATTTGGGGGCGATTGGAGTAAGTAGTTTACACGTTAATATTAATAGCCGAAAACAATTTATTGCTAGAATTATACTTTTTAGCTCCCATATATGCCTCTTGACTACATAATTCTATTTATTGTTTTACAATTGTGGCTCGTTATTATTATTAGTCGCTGTTTCAAAATTTTGGTTGAAATATTCGAAATTTTTTCAATCAATACTTTATTATGTGATACGTCATTATGGTTTTCTATGTTTGATCGTTCCCTAGAAATTGAATAAAAATGCGACAACATTGTCGCATTTCGGTGTGTTTTTATTGGTTATTCATTTACTTTGAAAATCATTTATTGCATTCAGAAAATATTTGGAAAGTATGTATTCAGGACAATAAGAAGTAGAAATGATAGGCGACAAAATACGTATTGTGGATAATATGTAATTAAAAAAAAGTATTAGCTGTACTGAAACGTTCCTAGAAAGTGTTTTTTGGTATATTTGAATTAGAAATGATGAGAAAGCAGTTTCACTTAATATAAGGAGTAGCTTCCTTCACCGAGCTGAGATTTCTGGAAACGTTGGTGATATTCCTACTGAATACACTGTATACACTACCATTCTTTACTCTTACAATTACACTGTCTATCGCGCGTTTCGATAACCAAATTATCGTCTTCAGGGACTGAACGTGAACTCAGTTTTATGAGTGTTGGTGTAGTGGAAGTGTAAACAGTGTGCACAGTAGCTTTTTACAATTCGCACCAAGGTGTAGTAGACAAAATCGAGGAAAAATAGTTCGTTAATTTCCAGTAATTGCTCGAGTTTATCCAGTATTTGTTATATTGAATTTCGTTTATGCATACATTGGTAAGCTAAAAGTTTTAAGATATGTATATTTGATTCATTATGTAATTTCTCTGTTGTGAATAGACTGTCTTTTTTCAAAAGAATTTTCAAAATAATATCTTTTGTTGTTTCTAGATTTTCACTGGTAATTTCAATTGCTTCTTCCCAAGCTATTATACAGTATCTCAATAAAGATTCTGATCATGATTTACAAAGTATAAGTAGATTCTTTTGTCAAATAATATCCATAAGAACATAAAACATATGCATTGAGGCTCTCAGTCTATTACTGACATGAATATGTTCTGACCAATGTAGACATTGGTGAAGTATCATGTATTATGCTGGACACTATTTATTGATCAGCAATTGCAGTCTACTCTTTAAGAAACATCATTATGCAATGTAATGTCAAAGTTGTTGGCTTCTTTAAAAATAGTTGAGCTAAAACTGTTGCATTTTGTTTTTGATTATTATCAAGTCATATACTAATCTGTCGCAGTATTGTTTCCATATGAGTTTATCACTTGTCCAGCTTTACCAGTGAGAATATTAGCTGTATCGTCCTCGTAGCACATAATTTCACCAGGAAAGCTCGAAATTTATCTTATTCAGATCAATGAGAAACATAATAGGACCTAATATTGTTCGTTGTGGACCACCTGTCTTTAATATGTAGCTGGAGCTTTTCATTGTTTGAGTTTCGTGAAAAACCGTATTATAACATTACCCTACTATTCACGACATTCTCAAAAAAATTTGCTATATTTTATCAGTTTATCAACATCACTCAACTTTTACAAGAGAGTGACAAGTAATTCCTATTATTAATTAATATGCATAATGTGGGTGGAAGGAAGAGTAATAACTAGCTTCTGTTTATTCCAATGAAAGTATTTACAGATTTATTTGTGTATTAGAATAATATTTTGTTATATCTGCAAAATATTTCATCAAGTTTTCATTGATCTGGTGCAAATTAATTTCTATTCTATTCATAAGTAGTAGAAATGAAACTTTTGATAATTGTATATACTACAAGCAACTCTTTGAAGCTTTTGATCTGAGATTTAGTCCCTATATATCTTTATAAGAAAAAAAATTGATTATTCTCTTGATAAACATAAAAGTTCATACAATTATAAAAATTATTATTGTGCTCCTCCTACAACTATTGGAGAGTAAGTGCTTATCTTTCCCAGAGCATTGACAGAAAACACAGAAAACAGAAAAATAAATTAGAATTAGAAAGTTGGTGGGATTTTTGTTCGCTGGAATGTCTACTTCTTGTTGGTGTTAAAAAATATTATCATCACCATGGTAAATTTCCTGGGATAAGGCAAAACATGAGACAAAATTTTTTTTTAATCGTTGTGTAAAATTTTTAGTTATTCATTAAATTTTTTCATTCTCATAACATAACAAACCATAAATAAAACTTTAATAAATACCCGCGAATTTTACCTTGAAGATGGTACTATTTTTTCACAGAGAGAAAGGTACCGAAGAGGATTTTCGGAGAAGTGCGGGAGCAAAATGAATAGAGGAGAAGAACAAACGCAGGGATCAAAGCACTGAATGGACAAGCTGAGATGGGATATGCTGTTAGAGCAAAAAGACTCCGTTGGATGGTGCACATAGCCAGAATGTACAAAAATAGTTGGGTGAAAAGATCCTTGTTAAGGGGAGAAAGAGCGAAAAGATTTAGAGAAAATAGGAATAGAGAACTGGAGTGAAGCAGCCATAAACAAAAATAGATGGAGGAGAGCAGTAGAACAACTTCAAGTCTTGGGCTTATAAGTCCTGTTGACCTGTTATATATTGAAGGCTTTCACCATGATCTAATAAGGATGTGGGGATAAAAAATTTGTACATTTTCAGATAGCTCAGCAATTGAAGTAAGGGTTGACTGAGAATGTTATTGTTTATCAAATCTCACAAATATAAACATTAAGTCTTTGTTTCTGAAAGAAAGCGAACGACGTGAAATAATTGCAAAGTCTTATGATGAAAATCGAAATTTGTAGAAATCGTTTACGGGTAATCACTTGGGAATGGGATTAGCCAGGAAAACAATTCACTATATCTGTTGGCGTGTTGAAACATGTACTTCGATTTAAGGAAAGTCAGAATCAGGGAGAAAAGTGAAAAAAAAAATACCAAGATGAAGAGAGAAGTTTTGGTTTAGGTGGCACACGAAAAACTGATAGTCAGTTTTCGAAAATTGGGCAGAAAATTCAAAATCGTTAAGAAATGTGCGAGAAAAATTCTAAAAGAACAGAGTGTAGTTGAACAATAAAAAAAGTCGGCACTCAAATATTCTGACAAGCAATGAAGGGAACAAAAATCGAAACTTAGAAGTTTCAATGACAATGAGTTCTCGCTCGTTCAAGGTTTGGGAATCATTATAGGCGACGAGTTAACCGGCGATTAATAAGACTCATTATGGTTGGAAACCCGAGAAAGTAAATATCTTTCAAAAGACACAAAAAGTTCCAATCGAAAATATTGGTATGGCCGGCGGTATCTTTTAGTTGTTATTCTTCAGTTGTTGTAAGTTTTACAACTGCCAAAATATAAAAAAAAAGTGCGTTAAATCTGAATTATCGCAGTTCATAAAGCAAAAGTATCCTAAACGAAATTTTGTGTTTTATCAGATAAGTTTCCTTATCTGAATATGCAAAGAACATTATTAAAGCTTTTGCTGAATTGAATATTCCGTTCATTGAGAAGTCTAAGAATGATCCTAATGTGCTTCAACTGATGCCAACTGAAAGTCTTTGACGAAATTTAGAAGGAATTATTCTGATAGTTTGGAAGCAACTTCACATGAAGTATTTATTTATTATAATTTGATGCATTATTTAAAAAACAAAAATTAGGAAAGCGAGCCGACTTAGTGCTGAGCCAGTTATATAAAATGTGTGTAATTATATTGTAGTAATTATTGTTTCATAGAGTGAAGTGCAAATAATTAATTTTAAAAAAATAATTTGTACGAATTTTTTATCTCCACACTCGATATGGGTAATTGTCTAAAAATCATGAGAGAAACACCAAATACTTAAAAAATGAGGAAAAAATCTGAGAAAAACAACGATTTTATATAGAGAAATAGAGCCTGTGGAAATAAATATTGAATAAAATAATTTTAAAATTGAAACAAAAATATAGATGACAAGGCAAGTGACAAAAAAATATCTACCATAATTAGATCAATCAATACTGGAACAGAAAAGTATAGGATATGATTTTAGAAATGAGACTATAGTATCAATCACAAGATGAGCTCAAAATTCAGAATTTGAAATGAAGATTAAAAAAAAGACTGACGAGTAAAGTGAAGATACGAAAGAGAAACTGGGAGTGGGAAGAGGAAATGGAAAAGACGACAATATATGGACATTGGAATAAATGAATGTAGCGGCAACTACTGAATTATTCTTCTCCGTGTAATCTATTTCTCTTAGGTCAACTATAGTCCAATGTTATGATTGTAACCGATGATAAATTATTTATATCAAGGTGGATTCGTTAATTTTTTCTCTATTATAACAAAATGGCAAAAATACTTACGGTTTCAACGCAGTCTAACATTTTAAGGTAGAAATATTCTCTTTTCAACTTCAAAAATACTTTATCTTCGGTAGTTTGGATGCATATCACATCTGTAGATCCTAGATATACTAAAATGGTCTAAAAAATATTGATAATGATAAATAAACATTCTCATGAACCAAGAAAATACACATTCAAATATATTTAATACTGGCCAGTCTTCGTACGAGCACTGTAGTATTTAACAGAAACCGAAAATACTTTTCATATAATATCTTCTATATCTGAACTTAATGTTTCAAATATATAAACAAATGATGAGGAATTATTGCAGGTTTTAAGCTAGTCAATTCCAGCCAGTAGAATGATGCTTATTGATTTGGCTTGCCTCCCGGTTTCCTTTCACTTCCTTTTTATAGGATGATGCCAATCTTTTAAATAAACTAATCGTACGGTTTCTCGTCTTCACTTACCAACGGTCTTAGTAGCTTCTCCAAAGACCGAACCATCGAAATCGCTATCGATGGACACTTCTTAGAAAGATTCGAAGTCAACGCTAGTATTTTCCAGTGATGCATCTTGTCCTGTATATCAACGTTCTACTTGAGAAAACTGCAAACCCGATCTATAGCATAGCCGAAGAAGCACAACATCAATACTGATCTCAGAAACATTATGGGGTGGAGTGGAAGCAATCTGATTAAATTCAATGCGGCAAAGACTCAGGCTGCTATTTATCACCATCAACGCAAATTCGCTTGTTGGGTACCGAGGTTAGAAGCAAAATGTCCTGGAACAGTCACGCGGCCGAATTAGCTAAGGCAGCTCTACAAAAACTTGGAGTACTATTCAATACTAAAGAGTTATATCCGTGCAACAGATTCTTGTCTTCTACAAGGACCCGATTAGTACCTCATTGGAGTATTGCTCATAACAAGGCTACCCAGATGCTTTTCCAAGCTGTCCAACATAATCCCACATCGAGCAGTATTTGCAAAAACTATTTGATGTGGCTCATGATCACTGAGTTTCGTCTGCAAAAGCCCAGATCGTCAATTCATCGGGACTCCTTTCTTTGGAGAAGTATACGTTTCTCATAATCATTTTAACCTTCAGAAGATCAAGATCAATATCGATAGGCATCTTCATACTGTAGATACCACTCGAACTACTCGAGTTTAATAGTATTCACCCTGTTGTGCTTGATTTTCACAAAAAAAAGGATGGAGTCGGTGATATAGAGCTGGTTGCTTCAATAGTTAGTCTACTATCATAATGAAGCTCTTTGCTTCTTCTCTACTAGCTTCTTCTTAGATTCAATGTAACAATTCTACAGTAACAATGAAATCATAATGCATTATTTTGGCGCAAGGAGTTGATGCGAGGCTGCTTTAGCAATGATATTTCTTTTAAAATATAAATTGCATCATTTTGTGAATTTTTGTTTGTTTCGAGCACAAGATTAGTACGATTAGTATAATTCCTTTTAACATGTTTGAATTAGCTGCCAGCAAAACAGAAAATTTGCCACCTTCAAATGAAAGGAGAAGTTTAAGGTTATATACAAGAATTATATGGATTGGTAGTCAACGCAAACCAGGTTTTTTTCCGAAAACGCATCATTCCTCCACCTTGATAAATTAAACGTGAAGTATTTATCGTCTTAATGCTAAAAAATACTCTGGTTATTGATAATAACATCCGTCTAGAAAAATATACGAAGTTTGAAGGGTTCTCACAAAATCAGTCCAAAGGCGATCGATTTGACACCGAAAGAACAGTATAATTTTTTCAAAGGAGCACCAGCATCACACTTTTTATTTTCTAATTAATAAAATGGTGACTACATAATTTGAAAAAATGAAATAAATAAGTTAGCTGTTATGATTAAAGAAATGTGTATGTTTTCAAAATTTGCGTGAGCGGGTGTAGTGACATTACAAAGTGGATAGATTAAGAGAATTGAAATCAACCACAGCTGCTGAAATTTGTATTCACGACAATACAAATAACAAATTAGAACAAAGAAAAAAATTGTGGAAGCCATTAACTAAGAATATTTATACCATCCAAAGTGTTAACAATATTACAAGTACAACTGCTGCAGGAAGTACCACTTATAATATAGCTGGTAAAAAAGTTTCATCTGATACTTCAATAACTGCAATTATTGTGATTGTCATTGACAAAAATTGGTTTTCTTTTGATAACTGCAGAAAAAGTTTCATTTTCCATTCGCGAGTGATGACTATTGAATAGTGGCATTGAAATAACAAACTTGACTTGAAATGCATAAACTAAAATAATTATAAACATCGTAAATAGAAATATGTATATACGTGGAATAATCGAGTATTATTCACATTCATAACTGCCTTATTCATCATATTTTTCAATTACGTTCGATATTCAAACCATTGAGGAAGATGAATTTATTTAAAACTATTATATACAGCTACTATTGTTTCAATAAATTAATATAACTTACCTGATAAAATATGTACAAGTTTAAAATGATTTGAATAGAATTGTAAAAAATTAAAACATTCTTTAAGTTGAAAGGTTGTTTGTTTTTCATCAAGGCTGGTCCAATATATTTGACAATGGCGAAGTATGCCGGTATAAATGTACATATGAAGGTGAATGTACAAGCAAACAAGTCTTCATTCCTTGGATCTATAATAAAAGTAAAGAGGTTAATTTTTATCGAATAATCAACACAACTATTTATGACTAGCTACTTAACAAGCTGAAATAAAACGAAAATAAAAGTACATATTGATAAAATTATCATAAAATGGACGACGTTAGGTTTATAAACTCAAAAGTGTGAAATCTCTAATTTGAAATCTATTTTCTAAGGTGTAAGGAGTATCACGTGTTTAACCGAATTCACAGTTATACCTCTACATTACGCACAAAGCGAGTAACAATGTTGATATCTCTAATTTTTTTTGTTTGAATCCTCGATAGTTTCTATATTCACATTTAATATCCAATCCAAGATTTAACATTCATAAGACTAGACTAATTTTAGCGTAATGTGTGCTACTTAAGTTTTGACATAGACATTTTTCTATGGCCGAAGGACATGGTCCATATTTAGCCATGAGCTATAGCGTTAAATATATCAAAAGTGTTCCATGTGTATCTAACCAACCCAAAATCACCACACATGTTGTCACTATATAATTGGATTGGTTAAGTGTACATATTTCACACCCAGGGGTCGTTCAGGCAAGGCAAGGTAGGCCACGGTATAGATGGGGACCGGTTTCTTAAATTCAGTAACAGAGGAGACGAAATTAGCTAGATTACAGTTTTAAATTGCACTATCTAACGAGATGTAATAGAATGTTAAAGATAGTCAGCTTTTTTCATGTTAATGAACTCTTTAAGTTAGATAGAGGTGGATTGAAGGTGCCTATGCCAGCATTGACTGGGAATTTATATTATATTTATATTATTGGCTTCTTAAGCTAGTTTGTCAACATGTCCGTTGTGACTGAGTCCAATACGTGGTTTTATCCACAAAAATTTCATATCGTATTCTTTTATGCGTCCCATTAGTTTTCGGCTTAATTTTTGGAATAGTTTATTTTCAAAAGTGTCATTTAAGTTGACCAATATTTCGTTATTATAATGGATTTTTTTTATAACCATATATGACATGTACAAACAAATCATTGGGTGCCAAACAAGAACTTTACGGCGGATAACTCATCAATTCGATGTTTTCACTGGTCGAAAACATTTTTGTTTGAACTAATGTGTGGAAGCTCACGTTGTCGTGTTGGATGAATCTCCTGGGATTGATTTCACGAAACTCAACTGGAGGTAGTAGAAGCAGCAGAAAAAACCTCATGAAACCAATAATAATAAATTGAGAAACCGATAATGAATAAGAGAACAAGGCGAAGTAAGGTATTAATAAGGTTAAGATGATTATGATCACATATAGACCATTGGTCGAGTTTTGGTATGTGTACATCCTAGTTTGGTGAATAAAAATTCTGTAGCCGGCTCTTAAAAGGTCATAAGTTATTTTTTACATGAAAAGAGTGTTTCACAAAGTGTATATTTTAGACAGTTGAAAGGATTTGAGCTATATATGTCGTCAAGTAATAAAAATAAGTACAAAAAAACATAATTAATAATACAAGGGTAATCATGAAAGACAAAACTTTGTAAGATAAAATAGTTAAAACTTAATATGTCTACATATGTTTTTTTAATTTTCATATGACGGAATCTGTTGAAAAGATTAATATACACCAATATCTTTGAAATTAACGTTTTTTCAATGTACATGAATTTATTAAATTGCATCTAAAATTTAAAGTAACCGAGAACGATACATGCTCAAGATGTGATACCTGGTTGGATCAACAAAAATATTATTACAGAGTTTTAAGTAAATTTCAAGAAAAGTTGACTGTGCATATTAGTTTTGGCGTACGAAGTAAAAGCAGATGACAAGAAAAAAGGCTTCGGACAACTTAAAGCAGCTTCTACAAACTCCTTACTTATCAACAAATGAGATGTTCTATTTGCGTTAGGTTACGACATATAATTAACAGTACATAACTGGTCATCAGGAGAGTCAACGAATTTCATGTGACCAGGTGCCGATGAAATAGCGTTTTGCATTTTTGCTTTTCAAAATAGTATTCCAGCAGAAGTCAAGCAAATTTTGCTTCATTTGGACACATGTATAGTCTAGAACATGGTATCGAGAATCAACTCATCTCTTTCTGAGATTGCATTGCCTAAGAAGCCCATCAATATCACAGTTTTTACCTTCATTGTAAGATACGTTCCCTTCCACTGGAACATAAATTTCAAATGGCAATAGTGCATGAACTATTTAATACAATAGGTTGGAATTTATTCAAATATTGGAGATAAAGGGCATATACCTATCCTTAAATTCGACTGCCACCACTCTAGGAGAAATTTTCTGGGTCAAATCTTGCCTATCGAGATAGGAAAGTTATATCCGCGAACGTATCCTTTCCAAGATACAGGGTGTTGAAGTTTTAATAATTAACTACCTTTTCTAACATGTATAAATGATTTTTAGTTTTGCTATCCTGAATTTGACTACGCTAAAATCAACCATTTTCGAGAAAAACGTTATTTTGTGACCACTATTTATATTATATAAAAAAATTAAAAACAGTTTCTTCCGAATTTACTTACATCGATAGGTTAATGCTTATGTGTTCGTTAAACTACACGTTTTCTTTGAAACAGTGTTCTCTTCTACTTTAATTTAATTGACAAAGTCTTAAACACAAAATAGGCGGAACACAATAAATTAAAGCAAGTGCTCAAATTGTTCATCTCCTTCGATTACACAAGCCCCGATTCTTCGCAGCATTGACAAGCGCACGTTGCGAAAAACATAAGGGATATTAAAAATTTCTTCTATTGCTGCTTGTAAACGACCAACAAGATCGTTAATTTGAACCGAACTCTAATAGACAAGAAATTTCATATGCCTCTATAGAAAAAAACCAAGGGGAGTAAGATCTGGAGACCTATTTAGCCAACCAGTTGGCTCACCTCGACCTATCCAGTTCTATGCATAAGTGTCATTTAAGTCGTACATTTGAGACAGAAGCTCCAACATATTAAAATATCATATTTCAGATATAAAGAGTAACTTCTTCTAAAAGTCTGGTAATAAGTCCTTTAAGAATGCCAAAGTTTCAATAACAATCGATCACACCATTTGAAACTTATCGACAAAAATCGTTCTATTTTTAAAACTTTAACACCCTGTATCTTGGAAAGTCTGCATTTGCGGACAAAAGTTCCTCATCCCAATGAGCATAATTGTACCCCATTAACTCCCCCTAGAGCGTCGGTAGTCGAATTTAGGGCAGATAGATAGAGCATACTCCGTTTCTGTGATATTTCGTCTAAATTTTTGTCTTTCACGGAAATAATAGCATGCTTGAGAAAAAAATTGTGGACATGTTTTTATATTTTTCTATAATTAGATTTCTACTAATATCTTTGAGTCATCTCTGAATTACTATTCGTTAAGCATACTTTTGGTTCAACTTGATTACAATACTTACACTTTTAAAAACATTTATATCTACCAGAAAAAATGTTAAACAGCTTATCAAATAAAAATACATTCTAGAAATATTTTTGTGCAAATATGCTGTTTTGTTTATGATTTCCGATAGCTACCGCCGCTGTTCAAAAGTATCGTCAACGGTGTCCAGATCATAGAGACATACTAATAAAAACATGATTATCACGGTTTTGAACAAATTTTTCGAAAGTTTTGAGATTCCCAGTGCTAGGAAAACATAAGTTTGAGCTACTCAACAAGGTTTTAAATAAGAAGAAAACATCCTGACTTTATGAAAAGAATGAACGACCATTTCACGAAGAATTGTTAGGTAATGGTTCTTTTCCAGAAAGGGAAATATCTACAATTGGAAGATTATACTAAACCTACGGAGTTTTGTTGACCAATAGGTAAATAATAACTTTGTGTTATGTTATACATTCCAAAGATTAAGAAAACCTCCCTACCCAAAGTCTGAATTATTTTTCAACATAAGAGTTCTATGGAAACATGTGCTTTGTAGAATTTCGAAATATTGAAGCAAATATTCAAAAAGGTAAACCTAGTTCAATTAGAAGAGCAATAGACGCTCTTTGTGGATGAAGCAGAAAATGTTTAGAAGTCAATGACGGAATTTCTAAAATTTATTAATAGATTGATTTGATTATAAAAATCCTTATATATGAGATTATATTTTTACTTTGATTCTAGCGAACGAATGAGAATCGAATTTTTTTTAAATAATTTTGTGTGTAATACACTCCTTCAATTTGGCGTTTTCCTCCCCTTTCTTTCTGTGAAATACTAAATATATGTATAGAAAAATCAAATTCTCTTACCTATATAATCTTCGAAAGATTAAATACACTTATATCTGTCAGAAAAAATGAACATAGAATAAAAATATATTCTAGAAATATGTTCGTTATCGTAAAAATTTGAAAAATCCCCAAATTAACATTATAAATCGAATTAATTATTGATTAGTGGAGAAATACAAACCGAAATATAGGAGTGTATCACGCAAATAGTCCGATGTCCTCTTGACTGATTTACGTCTTATAATGTTCTTATATAATGTGTCAATATGAATAACACACGAGGAAAATGCAACTATGGTGTATCGTTTATGATTTCTGCTAGCTACTGTCTCTATTCAACGGTGTCCAGATCATAGACATCCTAATAAAAACTTGATTATCACGGTTTTGAACAAATTTTTCGAAAATTTCGAGTTTCCTAGTGCTAGGAAGACAACTGATCGAGCTACTCAACAAGGTTTTTAATTAGAAGAAAACAACCTGACTTTATGAAAAGATGTAACGACCATTTCGCGAAGAATTGTTAGGTAATGGTTCTTTTCCAGAAAGTGAAATATCTACAATTGGAAGATTATACTAAACGTACCTATGGAGTTTTGTTGACGGATAGATAAATAATAATTTTGTTATGTTATACATTACAAAGATTAAGGAAACCTTCCAACCAAAAGTCTAAAGTATTTTTCAACATAAGTTCTCTGTGAACATGTGTTTTGTAGAATTTCGAAATAGATCAAGCAGAAAATCTTGAGAAGTCAATGACGGAATTTTTAAAATTTATTATCTGATTATGAAAATATCTAAATATGAGATTTTATCTAGTGAACGAATGAAAATAGAATAAAATCATTAATTTTTTTACATAATTTTGTGTGTAATACACTCCTTCAATTTGGCGTATTCCTCCCCTTTCTTTCTGTGAAATACTAAATATATGGATATGAATTTATGTATAGAAAAATCAAATTCACTTACCTCTATAATCCTCGAAAGATGTTTGAAACAAATTATATAGTCTCTTCAGTGCAACTGCCATAGTTGAGGTTTGGTTGTAAAACGAATACTGTCGTTCTGGAGTCTCTCTTATGAAGTAGTTGATTGAATCGTCATCTATTGTCTATTTGTTGCTTATGAAATATTCTAAAAATTAACATAGTATGAATGAAAAGTAGTAATATAATCAAAAATGCCACAAGTTTTGTGTTACAATACAAACTTATTGAGAAAGTTTGTCAAAAACTTGTTTTATATTGAAATTTCTTAACTTGTCTATCACTCCCGATTATTCTAGATATGAATCTTAATTTTGTTTTTTGAATGAAAATCCTATCTCCATTGAATTCAGTTGATACATTATGTCAGATTTTCAGCTTTTAAAACCATCAAATAGGGTATTCAGAAATTATGGCCAAAGTTGGCTATTTCTATGATTATGTAAATCATTTTAAGGTTAGATCAGTTTTTGCCAACATAAGTGTATGTTACTTCTCAACTCTTTAGTTCCCGTATTCAAGTTGAAAGAAAATTGTATTTTATTCTCATTATGTTATGGAGGAGTTACCTGCAGATGACACTGGGTATTATAGTAAAGTTAAGACTCTAAAGGACACACGCGAATTTTTCAACTTTGAGTTAGGAATAAAGCCTCAGTTTTATAATAATTTTCTACGACCGTGCGTTTTAACCCACTTTCCCGCACGCATTTTAGTTTTGAAGATATTCTTCAAAGGAGAAACAACAATCAAACCACCCGGGTTTGATATCAGTTGCTATGACACCCCAAGTGTGTAATTGTTACTAAAACATCAAAGTTGTTCAAAACGTCTTGGAAGTGACCGAATAAGTCTAAATTAAACCACATTAAACCGAAGCCGATACAATAATATTAATGGATTCATCCGACGAAGAACTTCCCAAAGCCATTTTGAAGGCTGTAAATGAAGCTAATTCCGAGCTGTTACCTGCCAAATCCAGACCAAAGTATGAGAAACAATACCACCATTTTGTTACATGGTGTAAGGAGAAAGGGGCCAAAACTTATAAGGAAGAGATATTTCTGGCTTATTTTTCAGACCTAAGTAAGGTTTTGAAATCTAATACAATATGGTCCCGTTATTCGATGGTAAAAAGTTTCTCTCTTCTACAAATGACTTAAAACTGTTGCCGTCACCGTCATCGTCATCTTTATGCGACCTGCAACCGATGCCATCCTCACCGACCTCATCTACCTTCCAGTTGAAACCAAATAACTCCACTGGGCCGGCAATTCTTACTAGTCTACAGAAAACAACAAATTGTGTTTTCAATATTAACATTTATAATAATTAGTAGTTTTTAGTTAAAATTTTGTATATTATTATGTTTGTTGGAATTAAATAATTTTTGGAAAATGGGTTGGCATACTTTTTTGTATATACGTTCGTAGAAAAAATAATTTTCCTAACTCATAAGTGAAGTGTCTTTCCCGCACTTGACCGCTTGCCCGACAACTGCAGTCGCGTGCGGAAATTTTCACTTTCCGCACTTGTTAGGAAAATAACTATTTATTACACATAACCAATTATGAAAAAATGTAACAATTATCTATTGTGAAAGATGCAACAACAATTTAGATGCATCACAGACTGTTACCACATTTCGCCTGAAGTCGAGTTCAGTGGTTTTCGAACTTTCTTTTGATCTGTCATACATTTTGACAAAATTAATTTAGACCAAAAGAAAACTGCTACAAACCATCAACACTGTCGTTGAAGCGGTGTACCCCAACAATGTACTTATTGTAGATATTGATGAAGGCTGGGAAATCGACCTGAATTTTTGCTCGTTTTTTATTATAGGATCAAATCTCTGGCAGTTGATTGCAATGGTGACGATATTATGTCACTTATACTGCTATAATATCGGTTAAAGCTTTATGACATACTCACTTCTCAGCTTTTTTTCATGTCGTTCGAGTTTGGCAAATTGCAATTCTCTAAACGGTTTACCCGAACAGTACCACCAATATTCTGCTCTCGCAAATATTTGAGCAGAGGCAAACTGGTAAACAAATTATCGAAGTGTAAGGTTAAGGTAGCTTATGTTAGGTTGTACGGTGTTTATTCTTGTGGTAATCTTGAATGGAGTTCTAAAATAACAGCAGCTTCTAGAACCAAGATCTGAGTTCTGGACCGAACGCACCTTAATATGGCTCACTAGTTACTAAATATTCACGACGAGTGTTTTAAGTTTGACACGTGATATTAGACAAATAATGGAAGATTGTGGCCTCTTATCCCATATTGTAAATTGCTCACTGCCGGAATAATAATAGAAAAATTGTCTCCATATTCTGCATTCTGTTTCCTACATCATGGCTAGGGATCCATTAGTGGAAAGTTATCAATTTTTTTGTCTATACAGCGTTAAAAGACGACTGCAAATTTCTTTTCCAGTTCACTAATTAACATTTGTGGTTACGGGTATAGCGCCATTGCAATAGCTTAAATTGCTCACTTAGATTTCAATTTTTCAAACCACTTCCACATTTTCCAAATTTACCTCAAGCGATTATCGGCTGTTTTCAAAACTTCAAGAACTCTTGTGTGGTAATCCATTTTCTTAGGACAATAAAAACATGTACGGATAATCAATGGTTTTTATGGGTTTTATGGGTCTTTTTAAATTTTCTCACGTGCTTTCATTAACATTTATGGTAACCAATATTTAAGCCACATTGCCCTCAAGCGATTATTGGCTGTATACAAAACATTTGCGCGGTAAAAGATTTTTTGAGGATTATGAAGAGACATATGGATAATCAATATAATATCTTTGTCAGTTTTTGATTATAGTGGATGATGGGCGAAGCAGAGAGATAATTCCACTGAGTGTATCCAGATAATTTATTAGTATATGCCGAAATTTATTTGGGAACATTGGAGACTATTATCCAGAGGATTCGAAAAAAAAAATTCTTGTTTTAAAATTATATCAGTTAGACGAAAATTTTTAAGAAACATTCATTATTATAATCGATATACTATTTTTCCTTAATGAAATATTCTTGCGTTGTAACTTACATTACTGGAATGAAACTAATCAATAGCCATCCTTTTCAAATTCGCTATACCAGCTAAAAATAGTTGCTTTTGGATGACTTCCATCTCCAAATGCGAACGTTCGAGACTTTATTGTTCAATTAAACCGATGGTGTAATCAAATTATATCGTAGCGCAGCCATGTTCTCTTGAAAAGTGCATATTTCGATGGCACATCGTATGTACCAGTTCTTACTCTTTGTTTGTGGAGACTCAACTGCAATCATATCTTACTACTTGGAGAATTAAGAATGCAGTACTGCCAGCTCTAGTTCCTCTAATATCTCAAAATATACTGAGTAGCCATGGTAATAATGAAATTTTGCTTCATTCCAATAATTCAATTATTGACAAATCTAAATTGGAATTTCATGTACTGCAGCACTAAGAAATCTTAACATCTTTATTGCTGAATATGTCATCACAAAATATCTTCCGTTCTTCAAGTTTTTAGGTGAAATTTATCGTTGTAAGTCTATTCTTCTAAGGTTGGAAAAAAGAAAAAGAAATGCTATTGATATTTCACCGATATAGGTCTAATAAAGTGTGAAATTATTTTTTTGAAATACTCAATGCTGTGGAAAATCAACCGCATTAACAATAAATAATAGTTTTGATACTGCCTTTGAGAAATCTTCACACTAATTAATAGTAATTATTTATTCTTAGATTATTGTTTGATTTGATTTTATTGGTACTATTGGGAAATGTAAGCCATATCGGAAGCCAGCTGAATCTCTATACTCTACTAGTGCTCAATTATCCATAATGTTGGAACACAGTTCGAAACCTCAATCCTGTTTCTTAGAAGAGGAAAAAACTCTTGCATATTTTGAAAAAATTTGAATCATATATCAAAGATATTGTAAACACCGGTGGAACAATAAGATAGTTTGTTTGCAGGGTTGTCTGAAAAGTTGCCGTCCTAACAATGAAACAAGACATTTTTCTCATCTTTTTTTTCAACATGGCCTCCAACTGATGAGATGCTCTAACCGTTTGAAATAGTGATAGTTGCCGTATTTCTATGTGAGAGAGGCATTTACGTATATGATAAAGGACTATCCTGAATTAAATATATAAATTTAAGGTAAGGAGACAGAACAATGTCGTGATCCCTTTTTGAGTCGATGAAACCGTCCTTGCCTTTTTCAACGCATGCATGATTTTTCAGTCAGTAAATCACTAGTTATCGAAATTCTTGGCCGTTCCAAGCACTCGATATCGTGAAGCTGATACGAGCACGTTTGAATCACCCAAAACTTTGAGATCGTGAATGAAGGTGCAAAGCCTCTATAAGTAGACTCTAATTCCTCTTTGATTTGCGAAGGTGGTTTGTCTTTCAAAAACAAATATTTAACGACAGCTTCATATTCAATTGTTTACATTTTCAAAATAATATTCACAGCGACTCATTCATACATACAAATATCAACTAATCGTTTAAAATAGCTGAAATTTTGGTAACAAATTTTCAACTTATCCCTGAGGGTGCTGACATCTTCTAATCGATGTCGAAAAAGGGATGATTAAAGGTGACTTGAAGAAAATATAAAGTATACTTCCAACTGGTTTGATGATAATGCCAGTTACACCAATCGTAAATTATGCTTCCGACAGTAAACGTTAATCACGATCCAATCGTTTAATTAGACAATATAGAAGATGGTGCAGAGGTTTCTGACTAAGATCGAAATTCTATCATTGACACGACGATAAAAATGATTCCAAAAAATTAATATTCTTTCGTATAATGGTGAATTATATTTATCATCAATTTGAAACATTTAATTTAAAAAATTGTTACTTACTACATAAAATTGCATTTTCTCGTGGCAAATTGACACAGTACTTGGCGGAAATCTAAATATAAATTTATTGTTGATAAAAATTAACGTCTGCTGAATAGTCTATTTATTAGCAATAGTATATTATGCAACGAGTTCATTATGATAGTTACATTGTAATAATACGAAATTTATGTTAAAGTAAACTGTCGTAATTTATACGAGTACATTATAACCATTTTTTATAAGTTGCTTGTGTGAAAAGTGGGTGGGAGTGGTCCTAACTTTCGTGACGTCACATTTTAAAATCTATTGTAATCTAAATATTGAAACACGAACTTTAAACTATTACTTTACGAACACCTCAAAAACATATACAACTATATCTGTGTAAATATAAAATACCAATTGTTACGCGTCGACCGCCCGGGCGCTCTTTAATAAAAGCCGCCAAACGCATTACGCCTAGCAACGATTTCTTGGTTTCTATGCCATTTGATCCATGATCTTCGCGGATTGAACAGCTTCTATCTTAGTTCTGTTATTTTTGCATCATACAAAGCCACTAATTAACTCAAGCAATTACATAAGCGGCAGTAAGAAGTTTTACCTATCGTCTTCAAAGAATTGCTGTTAGATGTGCCAGAAAATTTCATTGTGCGGAATATGAAGAAGATGCTGTATGGTTGGATGAAGATGTTGATACAACTAATGTTGCTGCTATGCCAGTTATAAATAAATTAAAGGAGTGGATTTAGGATTATTAAGTTTATATGTTTAATAAATATAATGGGCACAAAATGAATGATATTCGTGTGACGTGATTCATGGATGACCCCAAATATGGTAAAGTGATAAAAGATAATTATTCTTACGAGTTTTGCCCGTCTTGTTTAGTAATAGTGATATTACCAATGATAAACTTTAATGTCCGCGTTAGTTAGAATTGAACTTGTGAATTCAAAATAACAAATCACTTCAAGAACAATTAAAATTGAAATTTCATTTTATAAAAGTTGGGAATTTTTTTTTTTAAATAAATTTGATAATTAGTTAAAATAAATATTATGGCAAGACCGAGTATTTTCCCTATCGAGCATCGATATACGAGGGTATTAAAATAAGTTACAAACCGATTTAAAAAAAAAATTAAATTAAACGATACATTTTTATTTCGATACTAATTTGTACCGTATATTACCTAAACAAATCTTTGTATTTGATAAAAAAATGTTGTAATTGTCCCACCGAGCCTGAGGTGCAAGCCTCAGTACCAAGGCACATAATTTTTTGATTAATATCTAATTTTTCGTCGCATTTAACCGAATGAAATATATGAACCAAACCCGGATCGACACTATTTTCAAATCGGATTTGATGGCTTTATCGTAAAAATCGACGTCTTCGCTCCCCCATCCCGATATACTCAAATCGAAGCCCCACAATTTTATATAATCGCTTTTGTATATAGCCACGATTCCAAATCCGAACGGTCGCCAAAAACCGTGTTTATCATCAATCGGACCTGAAAGACATCAAAGACATTTTTTGTTTTTTTTTTTTAAGAAAATTTTCGACGATATAAAAACTCACACATCCACATCGATTCGTTATAATATTCGTCGAGTAAATGAGGATCGTACAAACTATAAACAATCGGGAAATATACTTTGGAATTTCGAACGGGGTTTTTTCGTATATATCAACATCGATGAATAACATCAAATCGTCGTCTCGTAGTAGAACTCAATATTTTTATTATTCTATAGGGATATTTTTGTTTTAAATCGTTAATTAATTGTAGACTTCTTTGGTAGTCTAGAGGGGTTTGTTCATTTCGGTAAAGTGCCACATGTAAATTGGTGGATTGTTTGGTTTTTTAAGCAAATTCGTTCGTACGAATCGAGAAATCGTTCGAATATCGTGTGACGACCGCTTAACGGCAATACGAAATTAATATAACGTTCATCCGGTGCGTAATAATTTATTAGGGGTTGTAGTTTTTCGTTGATTTTCGAAAATATTTGATTCACGATTTTTTTATGGACCGGCAATGAATCTAACTCGATTAATTCCTGATCGGAACGTTCTTGATCTATTTCACGAACGAACGTACCTAAAAAATAAAACCGCGATAATAATATACGAGGGCTAAAAAACGACAAAATGTATTATTAAAAATTTGTTCGCTAATATATATATATATATATATATATATATATATATATATATATATATATATATATATATATATATATATATATATTGAGACCGGTCCTGTTAGAAAGTTTGGCGAATGCGCCGGATTCTGCGTTTCTTATTTTTTTTTGTTATCTGCTTACATTATGACTTCAGACAGTCACTCTATAAGAAATGGCATTAGTGAGAAACAAGCCATATACATTTCTGGAAATTGAAGTATTATGTCTATCATGGAATTATAGTTAAAATTAATGTATTTTGTTGTTATTCAAAATGAACAAAATAAGTAGCGAATAATAATTATAGAGAAGTATTTTCAGGTGAGATTGATAGATTGAGTACTATAAATAAATATATCTAGAGTCACTTCCCAAATTGAAAATGATATTATTAAATATTTTCCTTTAAATTTTCGAAAATGAAGATTTTGATCTTCCTTCTAGTTCATTAGAACCTCACTTGTGACTAAATTTATTTCAAATTTGTCTTTTATTCCATAATTTCACAGAGTTTGCTGTTTTCTGTTGCCGTTTAGAAATGTTTAATAGATAGAAAATAAATATAACTTAATTTTACAAGAATCATTGTGTTTATTTCTAGTCCATAGGATTATTATTAACAAACTATAGAAGTCTGAATATATTTTATAGCGCCCGAGATCCGTTTAAAATAAATAGTACGTCATCAGCACCGATTGGGTAGGAGAGCGGCCGGCCTGTTTGAAAAATGCTACTGGCTAAAGGGATATTTTGATGACAAAGAGTTGATTTGTTGATAAAAATGGAGCAGATTTTTTTTAGAGATTCTTCAGACAACTTGCCCCAAATATATTTTCTTGCAATAGCTACTTGTATGTATGTATGGATATTGGGGTATCAAAAACACTACGACCAAAAGGATCTATTGTTTCCCCCTTTCTTGCTGCGATAATGGGAAATACAGTGTTTACAGTTGATTTATTGATCCCACTTCTTCTAAAAACTCCATAATGTAGGATGTTTCACGCTGCCAGATATCTTCCATATGCTCCCAGGTGTAGTGCTCTGAAGCTCCGTAATGTTTCACACTTCATGGGAATGTGGATAGAGGTTTCCTCCTCTGTGTAACAAAATCTACACGCTGTATTTTCTCCTAAGTCTAGGTGTTTGTTGAGGCGGCTCTTGTTAGTATTAGTAGATTGTTCTTACTTGGGTTGATTCATTCAGTAGATCTTCTTTGGTCATAGTTTCCCAGAAGAGTCTTTGCCTGTCTCAGCTCCTGTAGGTTGTCTTAATAATTGGTTTCGCTCCTATCTACCTTCTTTTCCATTGTTTCGTAGCTGATACCACAAAAGGGTTCAGGTCTCATGAAGAGCTTGTCTGCCCCCGCTTAGCAAGTCTATCAGCTATTGTGTGGCAACTTTATTTTTCTTAAACTCTAATGGCTACTTGGCTATGGAACAGGATGATGATCTTCCGTTTTGTGAAAGGTACTCTCTAGATTGATCTGGACACATTTTTGAATTGTATAGATTTCTCCTTAAAAAATGCCTGATATATCCCCTGGCTTTCAGAATGTTTGGTTCTGTCTGCTGTTTTAGATCCGTCTGTATACCATTCTACACCATTTTTGTTCATTTATTGTATGGCGATATTCATTTCTACAGCTTATTATGGAGGTAAATTTTTTCTCATGTCCTAGGTTTGGTAATTATTTAGGGAAGATTTTTCTTTTGTGATTCCGTCTCTAATAATTATTTTGGCTCTGTTACGCTCTCCAGTATTATGTGGAGAATTGGGAGATTTAGAATAACTTGGCTACTTATTTTGCAAGAAAGTGCCACAAAGTATTCAAGTTTAATATTATAGTATCCCTAGATTTTATTCATCAAATAACAAGTAACACCTTAAAACTACTACGTTATTGTAAAAATAATACGTGAAGCTACCCTGTATCGTAAGTCTTGAGTTTTGAATAAGCTATTCAAAAATGAAAGTTGCTATTTACCTGGAAATGATCTTCACAACAGAACCGATTACTTTTACTGTCCTTTTTACTTTTTTTTGGGGATTTTTCAAAATAGTTTATTTGGTCTTGTAATAGTGTTATGGTACATTTTGATATAATACAATTTCTATAACGAGACATTGTCGATCCAGGCTCCGATATTTTAATAAAAAATACAATAGGATTGTCAAACAAAATAACGGGCGGAGTAAAAATATTACACTTTTGAAAATTCGTATCCGCACCATTATGAGTACTAGAGACGTGTGCTAAATTAGAAAATTCATGTTACGGCACCCCAATAATTTGAAAATGTTTAACCCGAAAAAGTCCAAATAAAGGTATTTATACATTGAAAATTGAGAGAATTTGTTAAAAAATCGAAATAATTCCAATTCACCAATCTATCTTAATAATTTACATAAGTTTAGATGAAGTTTTGGATAAAATAATGTTTATATGATATACGTGATTATATGAATATTTGAATTTGTTTAAATTTCTTCTCTTATAACTACGGTTTTCTTGAATAATACTGTTGATTTCAGTCAGTTAGTTTGCAAAAACAGGTCAAAATTGACGATTCCACCTATTTCAGTCGATATCAGTATATTTTGATGAAATGATGAAATTATTGGTCAACCGGAAAAACAAAGTAGGGATGTCCACTGAAAAAATACATCGATGTTTTTTCCGTTGTAATGCATCGTTACATTGCGTCGATTCTTTTCGATACATCAGGGGGAAATATATTGTTTGAATAAAAAATAAAATGCAACAAAATTTATTTCTTAATAAATTTCTATACAATGAAGTTGAAAGAAGATGAGAAATATCTCAATATTTTTTTCTAAACTTTCTAAAAATAGGGCTCTATTTAATCGTTCACCTTCAAGTCTATTTCTTTACTGATTTAGAGTTTGGCGGCTTTGGACGGTACTGAAGTGGCAACCATTCACAAATATTTAATGCAACAATATATATTTTCGGAATTGTATTTTCGAATCAGTTCAAATTTCTAATGGATTTTCGCCTAACATACAAACTGGAGTTTTTGAATAAACTTAAATTTCATCTGAAAAGTTGTCGTCTGATTTATTATCCTTTCAGTTTTTTTATGGACCAATTCGTGGTTGTAAGTCCACGGACTAAAGCTCTTTTCCGGTCTGTCTGAGCTATCTGAAGAAACTGATCCTATTGAATTGCCTTCTTGTTACGTGATATTATTAAACAACTCCTTTATTCTTTGTGTGCTATAGCATTAGAACATACAATTGCATTAGTGAAATGAAGTTTTTTTAAATGATTGATCTAAGAGTGTTGCTATGGCTAATGGCGTAACAAGTTCAATAGCTCTCTACTTGCAGTATGGGAGATATTCAGAAAATGTTTGGAAGAAAAACACATTTTTTGAAGGAAACTTCAGAGCTATTCCAAGTCTCAATTCTCCTACTTCTTCTCTTCATGTATTATCTTCATTATTGGATGTTGTTTTGTTTTTTTGTCTTAAATCTTCGCTTCTACGATTGTGCTACTCTATTTTCCCTGCTATTCTTCTTACGTGTTCTATCTCAATTGTGTCTCTTGTTACAAGCTTTAATAATATCAAAATCACCGGATATCTTTTAATTATTTATTTCCCAGACAATGAATGTATTATATTGGCACTGACAATTTGCGTATTTATAGTAATCAATCAATCAAGAATGTCCAATATCTGAACTGTAGATTCTAGACCTCAATATATGATGATTCTGCTCAACATGCAAATATTGCTAATTTCCGAGTTACGGGGTCTCCGAGTTTAAATTCAAATTTTCATTTTCGCCATAATTTTTTATGTTTTCACAATTTCACAATTTCTCTTTGAAAATTGGCAATTTTACGTTTTTTGTCATGAGGAATCATAATTTGCACTCTAATTCAACTTTAATTTAACAACTAAAATAAAATAATACAAAAATATTAGAAAGAGTTAAATTCTACAAAAAAAGTTACTCATCTTTGATTCGTGTAACTCAATCGGTTATCGAGTTATTTGCTTCTAAAAAGTTTAAATTAAATTAATTTTAATTTTTTCATAAAAAAATTTTAATATTCCTTAAATAGGTATGTAACAATAACAAATTTGTATACAAAAATAAGAAACCTCAAATCAAATGTTCAAAATGCCCACCAATTTACTTCAATACACTTTAAGATCCGCTTTCGTGAAGATCTCTTAATATCAAATAATCCTGGTCTATTATTTTTAATCACATGCGCGGCTTCTTTCAAATTGAAAAATCCAAAGGATTTAAATCAGGGCCTCTTGGTGGCCAAGCAAACTCACTTCCAAGACCAATCCATCGTTGCGGAAACTGTTCGTTTAAATATTGACAAACTTGTAAAGAATAATGTGGTGGTGCTCCGTCGTGCAAAAACCACATATTTTGTCTTAAAGCGAGAGGAATATCCTCTAGTAATTCGTATAAAAGTTCTTGAAGCAAATCTAAATAAAGAGGTCCATTTAAATTGTTTGGCAGTTCAAAAGAACCTATTAAATACCCACATATTACACCACACCAAAGGTTAACCTTCAACTCGTGCTGAAAATGTGTTTCCCTCATAGCTTGTGGATTTTCAGACTCCCGCAAATGATTATTTTTATAATTAAATATTCCTCGTCTGGTGAATGATGCCTCATCAGTAAAAAGAATTGTATCCAGAAAATCTGGGTTAACATTTTGTTTATCTTGCAAAAAATGGGCAAATTGTAGACGCTTAGATAAATCTTGAGGTAATAAATTCTGAACAGGAGTGTAATGATATGGATATAAAAATAGATGATTGGCTTATACCTGTTTGCAGACTGATATCTGGATTCTCCGTAACACAAATTAAAATTTCATCTTCTTCAACGGCGGTGATTTTTTTTGTAGCACCGTGCTCAGTTTTAGAGCGTAAAAATTCCTGTTTCACCTAAGCGTTTGTAAAGATTTCGGTACAGTTTGTAATTGGGTTGCCTTCGATTTGGGTATAATTGTAAATATCTTAGGGCCGCAGCTGGACCACTATAATTTGACTGAGCAAACACACAAATCGTATCGCGCATCTCATTAGTGGAAAAATAGTTATGCCTAGGCATTATTTCATAAATAACTATTACACTTGTTGATTACTAAATTGTTGATAAATGGATGTATTACTTTTTCTTATTATTATCCAATTTTTGCTTCTACACAAACTGTCTAAAAGTGACACAAGACTACTTGAAAAGAAAACGAAAAATTAAACCACGGCAGAATCATCATATTTTGAGGTCTAGAATCTACAGTTCAGAGATTGAATACTCTTAATGAATCACCCTGGCATCAAGACAAATCATCACGATTGAAATATAACAAGGTGAAAGGGGCAAATATTGAAAGCAAATTATTTATATTGTTCATCACATTCTCTGTGCTGAATACTGATTAGATATCAAGAGGCAGTCCTCCAATTTCTTGTTTATCTTCATTTGTCAGAATCACTTTGCAAGTATTCCAATTTAAACTAAAAGTTCACTTAACATCGATAATAATTTATTCACATTAAGGATTCTTTAAAAATTATATTCCTTTATTTGTATTATAGAGTATTAGGTTTTTTTTTATTTCATTATTCTTTCTTCTCATTATTCAAGTAGGTTTTTTTATAAAAGTTTAAAAACAAGTAGACCATGATTATATTGTTAAAAATCCACATTAATCCAGGTAAGACAGTTAAGCTACCATCACAATCGGTAAGTGAGATTGAGATAGCGTAATGTAGACACATTGCTATTAGTTGAATCTGCAACAAACAGGAATCTATATAGTTTTCTGTAGATCGTCTACACAGGGTGTCGACTTAAATTGGAATTATATTGAAACATTTCCTAACAATAATTCCAAGTAAAACATTTTTATTCATGAAAGGTATGGTAATAGAATACAATTAAATTTTTAAAAGACACATCACATATAGTTTAAAAGACTGATCAAAATGCATATGTAAATGAAAATTGTTCACTCAAATCTGGTTATATTGTGAATTTCTTACTAATTTTGTAGCGCTCGTCAATTGATATACATATGATACTTTGAATTATTTTTTTATTGACTCTGGTCCCAGAGATTTAGATATCTGTAGGACAACAGAATAAACGATAATTATAATTATAATATGAAGATACAATTGAAAAAGAATACAGTAACAGAAAAAAAAATTATTCTAAAACTTACGTAAGTTATATAATCGAAAAAATATATAAAAAGAAGAATCGGCATAGAAAGAATAAATAATACAAAGAGGCTTAGAAAAGAATTTAACAATATAAACTATATGCTAGTATTAAAAAAAAGACCGGAAGAATGTTATTATTTTTTTAAAAACTAATCAGAAAAGACCCAAAATGAAGAAGGCTTAACAACAAAAACATATAAGTCTAAGAAACAAAAAATTACAGAAATATACATGTTTATAGTAGATACCAAGTCAAATTGAACATTGAGAAAGGAAGATAGACAAGATAAACACAATTGAGATAGAACACGTAAGAAGAATAGCAGGGAAAATAGAGTAGCAGAACTGTACAAGCGAAGATTTAAGACAAAAAAAAAACAACATCCAATAATGAGGAAAATACATGAAGAGAAGAACTAGAAGAATGAAGACTTGGAATAGCTCTGAAGTTTTCTTTCTTTTCAAAACATTTTCTGAATATTTGCAAGTTACTTCGACTAAGAGGTTAATTTATATTCTAATAAGTAATATTCTACTACATAAAGTTCAGTTGTGAGAGCTGTGTATAATTATTGTAGTTCAGTACCATATGTGTTTAAATTGACAAGTAAATCTAAGACCAAAAAAAATATTTTGGCCTCTTAACATTTTTCCTCTTATGCTTGTTGTTTTGGTAAGAGAATACCCGATATAAAATATGTAATGTATGAAGATGTTTCGATAAAAAATATTTACAGATAATTCATATCCAAATAGTATGAAATAGATATTACAAGCAAAATGTAGTAAATTGCTGTAGAATCGTTAAAGTTAGTATGAAAACTCTTAGAATTTTGAAACTAATGGATGTGTAGACGAAAATGAAAAATGATTCGTAGGATCAAAAATATATTTTATGATTTCATGGAAAATCAACAGACTCAGTTATATTTATTATATCATACAATTTTTCATTTAAATCGATCGACCTATTGATTTTTACTTACTATTTGTATTTTTGTGACAGTTTTTTTCATTCTCAAATTTTCTTTCCATTTGGCATTGACAGAAGTCAGTAAGTAATAAACAAACATCAATGAATGAGCAAAGCAGTTCAACAGCGGAACAATCGCTACATTATCTCCCCAGTAATATGTATAACCACACCACGCCGCATATAATATTATACAGTGATGATATACGTGAAGAAAACTTATCTGCCTATAGCTTTTCCTTAGTACAAAGAAAACCTGGAAAAATTACAGCAATATTATGAAGAAAAAAGTGGAAGAAAAAGAAATAAGGATGGGGCAGATTGAGTGAAAGCTTTAACAAAAATAGTAAATTTAGTATTTATATATCGGTATCTCGTTGGGATCGTGGCAAGGGGACACCAAAGTGGACTAACTTTAATATATTTTCAGAGCTTTCGAATACTTACGTATTTTTCGTCTGGGAAATGATTAATTAAGATTTCCGGTGACTTTTGATATTATTATTAATATTGATATTATTAATTATGGTCAAGTACAATATAAGAGAAATACGTATAAATGTATAACAATAATAAAATTATGATAATAATAATAATTAATTGTTGAGATTTAGTTTAAATATAAATTTCAAATTCATAGGATTCAATGTATATATATATATATATATATATATATATATATATATATTATATATACAGAGTGTTTCAAGAAAAGGTGATTACGTCTCTAAGTTGCCGCAACTACTAGCAACATTGTATTGAAATTTTATATGATTTGGAATGAATTCGTTTTTATGTCTGACTCTCATAGAGGGCGCTAGTTACACGGTTCGTACCAATCAATATTAGATTTATTAAATAAGATTTCAACTGAACTTACACATTATTTAATTTTACACCAAAAAGGCAAAAAGGTACTCTTGATAAAACTATGTAGCGTTTACGGAATAATTTGATTTAAAAATTATGAAGTAATAACCGATGCTGGTAAAAAGTAATGATAAATATATTGATTGAACAAGAAATCACAAGATGATAATTTAAAAAAAGCTTCATAACATAAAATAGAATTCAGTTAAAGATAGTGTTCAAAATGTTCATCCTTCTTTATAAAGTATCCATTAATCTTCTAAACGGTTGGAATTTAGCTATTAGGTCATTAAAATGACGTTGAATTCTGTCTCTTAAAACCTGAGGTGAATTTACCTCTATAGCATAAACTTTTTTTAAGATACGACTGAACTGTGTAATCCAAGGGATAAAAATCGAGGCCAATGAATCGGAGCATCTGCACCTCTACCAATCCATCAATTCGGAAAATAGTTACTCCACCAATTACGACACCTTCTATCGAAGAGCGTTGGAATTCCATCGTGGATAAGAAATAGAGATTTTCGCTCGTTTAGCGTAAAATCTTCTACTATTTCGAATAAGTGATTGCTTAAAAAATCCAGGTACATGTCACCATTCAAATTTCCATGTATAATGTAATAACCTATTGATTTGTTCCCTTAAGATGCCGCTCAAACAATAACTTTAAATTATTGTTTGTAATGTGATAATCTTTTGAGATATGGATTCTCATCACACCAGTATTGTGCATTATTGGATTTAAAAAAAGTGGCCTTGTCTGTAAAAAGAATCCATTTTATAAAAATTTGTATTGATGGTTGTCCTCTCTTGTAATGTTTGACAAAATTCCACTCTAACCAGTAGATCGTCTGGCAAAATCTCTTGGACTTGCCAGTAATGATAAGTATTCTCCAAGTACTTGTAGAAGACGTATTTGGTTGTCTTGCGACATTCCTTACGCTAATTATTCAATTTTTATCAATTAAATTCAAAATAATATTTTTTTATTAATGGTTATTGTTGTTCTATGTTTTCCAGAGGTTATTTTGTTAAGTCTCACATTACCAGTTTTTTGACAACGTCGTTTAATGGCTTTAAATGTATTTATACTTGGTAAGCTTCTTCCAGGAAACTTTTCTGCATAACACGTAGTAGCCGAGCTAGAGTTTCCTAAACAATCGACTAAGGTTAATAATATGTCAGTGTATTCATAATTTGATTTCATTTTGATTAATAATATCTGATTTAACAAATAACAAGTTTTCAGAAATGTAATTATTATTGAATCAACGTCATAATTATCAATGAATTACTGTTTCCAATGGTAAACTCAGAGCAAATGTTATTGGCGTGTAAAATTCAAAGCTCAGCGCCCATATTTTCTTAACTTTGGAAAACAAGATCCTGTACTGATTAGAACGGATTTTTGTGAACGGTACAAGAAACGAAAGCCTTCAGTCCCAATTTTTTAAAGATATCCGTTTTATCGATGGAGTTTCATTTACGATACAAAAAATTTTTAATTCACATAATGCCTACTAATTGATAATATTATAATATACCAGCATCGGTTATTATTTTATAATTATCAAATCAAAATATTCCGAAAACGGTACACAGTATCGACTTTTATTAAGAGTAGCTTTATGGTGTTAAATTAAATGATGTTTAAGTTCATTAGAAATTTTGCTTAATAAATCTAATATTGAAATAGTTATGTACAATACTACTTGGTAAGTAACTAGTGCCCTCTATGTAAGTCACTCATAAAAGGAATTCATTGGTTGTATCAGCTTCCAAAATATATTCTTATAAAATTTCGAAATAATGTTGCCAGTAGTAGCGGCAAAATTGTATAAAATGTATACTTTTGTTTTCTTCAACACCGTTGTTTATCTTGAATACGGATGACGTTACAAAAAATTTTTTACTGAGAAAATCCTAGATATTTTTCAGTTTACTATCCATCCTAGACACGTGATCACCCTGTAGATCGATTATATAGGTCAGTTCAATAGTTAATCAGAAAAATGAATTAATCATACAATCGATATATACTTTCAACTTAGAACTGAACAACTGAATTTTCATATATTTTATTGAAACAATGAGAATTTATGCTTTTTTCTGGCTGTGATGAGCCATAAGATATGAAAAACATAAATTCAATTGTAAAAATTCAAATTCCTTGAAACGCAAATAAAAAGAGACTGTTTGGAAATATATACGTAAAACCGAGAAAGCTATCAATGATAAAGAATACTTGAACAATTTAGAGAAAATGTATAAATCCGTTTTATTAATTGTAATATTATTATGAACAATTCCCAATTCCATCATTGGAAATCAGTCAATCAAGAATTGTTGTAGTATATGAATCACTAAACAGCCTGCAAAATGATAATAGTTATCAAAATCGATGTATCTATAACTTCTACCCAATTAATTGATTTTTTCCAAGGTTTGTGTTGCAGAGTACAGTAATTTTGCATTATCATTTTGCAGAATAACGCTTAATTCTAGTTCACCCAATCCCATTGTTCATAATAGACATCTACATTAACATCTGGAACTGATGGACCTACATCAAAAATGTTTTCGAGTCTGCCCGATTGCACATTAAATCACTTTACCACTTTAATTAACGTTTCAATTTAAAATTGTACTTTTCCCAATTGCCTTAAGACGGCTATAATTATGTTTCTGCATAAAGGGGGAGATAAAATCAAGCATCGAATTATCGCCAAATTGCACTCCTTCCCACGTTATCTCAGATCATAGCACGATTGGTAAAAAAGAGGCTTTGAGTAACAAATGCACACGCTATATTCTAACTCCTTAATAATGTGTACTCTAGCCTAAACAGCCATCACTTCATTGCAACAAGTTTTGTAATTTTTCTAGTGCTTTCAATTGTATGAATCATAATATTTCAATCAACAAATTGCAGTGGAGTGCCCCAAGGCTCAGTACTAGGCCCTATTTTGCTTCTTCTGTTCATAAACGACATCGCCTATCTAGACGGCAGTAATAGAATATGTCTATTTGCAGACGACACTAGTTTCTCTTGGAGCAACCCTGATCTCACGGCATATCATATGACCATAGGTGATTTAATTACCCTTAAATCATGGTGCGATTCTAACTTCTGTATCTAAACGTTTCTAAACTAAAGTTTTATCGTATAAAAATACATTGTAGCCTTTTTTATTAAATAACACTACCATTGACGGCGTTGAATCTGTAAAATTTTTTAGGGCTTGTTGTGGACAATTCCTTGAAATGGGAGTTACATACTGCCACCTTATCTAAAAAAGATCGGCTTCCAAAGAACTGAACTTATCCACCTCCTTAACGCCATTATTGAGTGGCATCTCTGATATGCCCTTTCCTTCTGGGGTGCGTGTGGTGCAACTCATTTTGATCGAATAAAAGATTAAAAACTCTGAATCTTCCTTCCTTATCTATTTTTGAATCCGTTTGCCTAATTTGTAAACACGCTTCTCCAATTTCAGAAAGATCGTTACACGGCTATCCACTTAGGAACGCAGAGCACAACCTTTACCTACCTACTCCACGTTCAGAATTAGTTAAGGGCTCAATATTTTACAATGCAAAAAAATGCACAATCACTTGCTAATTGAAATCAAATCTTCTTTTCCCACATTACGCAATAATTTACTGGAAAGTGCCTTCTAGTCTGTAAAAGTCTTCTGTTCTAATAATAATTAATTAATTCAGGACATGCTGCATACTGATTTAATTTTTGCTGTGAACTCATAACACTTATATACTAATTATCACGTATAACTGTTATCTATAATTTTGTTACTCATTGTGGTTTTAATCTGTATATTAAAATCATATTGTATTTGTATCTTCATTTTGTTATTTTTATGTTTGTTTTTTAGTTTTTACAAGCTTTTGTCCGCAAATTGTAAAATTTTTTTTACATTAAAGCGTTTCTCTCTCAGTTTGTCTAGTTTCAGCACTTCAATAAGAATATTTTCGGTCAGAATGTTAAAATTTTTTTCTCATTTATACATCTCATTTTATCTTTATACACCATTTCCAATGATAGAAAACATACAGACAACAAATTGTTTGTCGAAACGTGTATCAGTGATGATGAAAATAGTGTGTTCAGTATATTAGAATTAATTCAAATGAAATGATTAGTTTGAATATTGTATTGTATAAATACTCAATCTAGTTTTTTGGTACAGCAGTAATATATCTAGTCATATATTTAAAGTGTAATAAAGTATTCATAATGAGTTTGCTCCAAATGATTTAAGCAAATGATTTTGAAGAATAAAGAATAAAAATAATCTACAAGGAACAAAATACAAGATCAAGATATTCCTACACCTAGAATGAAATTTTGAACAACAAAAAATCAAAAAAGTAATTTTTTAGGTTAATTCTGACGCTGTTTAGGACAATTGATGAAAGATTAACAAATAATGATACTGCAAAAAACAATTTGAAAAACTCAAACATTAACTAATTACCATACAAAAAAGTGAAAATTAGTATACTTTGTTAAAAAGATTCCCTAAACCATGAATAAATTGAAATCATAAACGCTTTTTTCGTATACTGAATTTTGAATATTTAAAATGAGAAATGTTCAAATGATCGAATTGAATGTACAATGAAATAATCCTACATTACTGGCGATAATAATACTAATATAAATGAGAATTAATGATTTTTTTCCTGTTGTCTAATGAAAGTGACAAGAAATAAACTTCAAAAAATACTCACGGTTTCAGTACAGTCAAACATTTTGAGGTACAAATATTGTCGCTGGCATGTGTTAACCAATTCAGGTTTTCCAGACTGTATACATATATAACTTGGAGATCCTTTGAGTAATATAAAAGACTAAAAATAGGGATATTCAATCGTTTTTGGGTCAATATGTATTTCCAGTTATAATAGTTATGAAAACAAATGTTTTTAGTAACACAAGTTGTTACTAAAAAACTTATGAATATGAACTATATGAATAACTTATTGTGATAAAATAGACCTACACAAATACGAAAATATGAAAAAAATAATTGTAACACGTAAGGTATCCACATTCATTGGTAAAATATTCAATATTTATTAAAAAAATAATTTCACGTTTTTTAAATCGTATATATTGATAATATTCATAGTTCACATCTAATAAACATGCCTCACATCTATTAAAAACAAAAACTTGGAAACAAATCACTTTAAATATCAATTAGCTCTACTTTTTCCTTTTATGAGGGGTTGCACTTTCTCTTTTTAAAAACCAACAGTAATCACCCATCATGGTCGAATCTCATCGTCCTTGATACCGAATTTCCATTGTTCTAATATCTTAGTAGAAACTCCCATCCTGCTCATCACTGATAGCTTCAAAATTGTCGGGAAAAAATGTCCAATGGGAAAGGAGGAAATGAATTTTGAATGACATTCGAGCACCAAGGGATTTGTAGGCGTCTAGAAGTTCATCAACTAAATGTTGGTAGTTTGGATCCATATTGTGGGACAAAAATCCCCTCACTACACTAACAAATGCTCTTATTTCCTTTCCTGTGAGCATTTTTGCAAAATTGTCATCGTCCATCAATTTTCTTATTTGTGGCCCAATGAAAACAATTTCCTTCAATTTAACATCACTCAACTGGAGAAAAACTTCTCTAAGGTATTTAAATTCATCATCCTCTTTATCCATAGCCTCTACAAAGCTTTTCAGCAATCCAAGTTTAATGTGAAGGGGGGCAGAAGGACATTTTTGGGATCTACAACTTGAGATTTTGAAATCCCGGTTAAAACACACTTCTTGCTGGCCAATTTTTTTACATAGAGTTGATCCACTGCCCGACTGTCCTATAGACAAATAAAACAGCAATGTTTCGTAAACCCTCCCTGAAGTCCCATTAAAATCCCAATCACCTTCGGGTCCCCACATATCTGCCACATATACTTATAGTTAATTTTGTCTAAAAGCAAACGAATATTTTCATAAGTTTCTTTCATCTTCACAGAATGGTATAGACCATCAATATACGAACACACACACAACGAATTTTCCGTACTGTAGAATTAAGAAA
This sequence comes from Diorhabda elongata, assembly GCA_026230145.1. Classification (NCBI taxonomy): domain Eukaryota; kingdom Metazoa; phylum Arthropoda; class Insecta; order Coleoptera; family Chrysomelidae; genus Diorhabda; species Diorhabda elongata. The sequence continues at coordinate 43,131,199 of CM047926.1, forward strand.
ATGTAACATCTCTTTTTCTAAAGGTCGTAATTTTTGTCTCCTTGGCTAACAAGTTTCATTCCTTAAGACGGGAAGCAAGAAGTTCAGACTGTTGCTTTGATAACCCCAAATCACGTGCTAAATCATTCAACTCACTTTGAACAATCAAATGTGGTTCACCGGAACTGGTACATGGAGTAAAAATAGGGTCGGTGCATTGTTCTTTGGAGCTTGGAGCTAAAACAATATTTTGTGGATCTAAATGCGCAATCGGTACTGGTAAATCTTCGATATGGGAAACAGGTCGTAGGGCAAATTTGGATACTCGATCTTGTGATTTCCTTTCTTAGAATAACCTTCAGTCTTTGTTAGACAAAAATAGCAGTCGTCAAAATGGTTAGTACGCTCCCATTATACCATTGGAGTTGCAATAGACATGCTTTTTTTTCTTCCCATTTATCCACTGCACCAATGACACGCTATAATTAATACAGCACGCGTGGGGGCCCACTGCTTGTCTCCAATTAAAATACAGAAATATTTTTCTACATTTTCAGAAAAAGGTCTGGCTTGCGATTTCACCACAAATATAGCAAAATTTGTCAGTTTTGCAACTGCGGCGCGTTTGAGTGGACATTTTCTTCGTCTTGATAATCAGTTTTTGTTATTTTTATGCTTATTACTGTGAATAATACAGTTCAGGTATTTTTTCGGTCATAAAATTTACCGATATTAACCGCCCCTTTATAGAATTACCAACCTGCTAATGTAAACAGGGATAATTAAGCTATTGAAAAGTGGTACGTGTTAGGACTTAATGAACATTTTTTCTATCATCGGACGGGTACTTCCATTTTAAAAATAAAGTCTCGCCTGTATTACGGAAATCTTGTCGGCCAGTATAAATAATGAATAAATTTGAAATTAACAATGTATGAAATGCATTTTGAATATAATTAGTAAACATGATCCATTCATATTAAACCGGATTAATATGGAAATTATCAGCTGCTCGAAAAAAAACAAAAACAAAATACTATTGAAATTTTATAGTGGATATGGAGTCACAGTAGCAATTATACTTTGTCTGTCTATATTTTTTCTTTGAAATAATCAGTAGCATCAGTCTAAATATCTAGAAATAGTGCTTGGAAGAAATATTGAAAAAAACGGGCCTTTCGTAGTCTGACACCGGTGAACATTACAGTTAAGATCAATCAAGAACTCCAATCTCCGTCAAGTACAGTACTTGAGTCCTAATTAAGATACTCCAATAATTATTGGATGCTTTGTTTCTCTCTTATCTATATATTTTACGGGTGATGAAGTTGATATTCGGTGTACCATGTTTTGTGAAAATTTTGCAAAATTTGTTTTCTAACAAATTGATTTTTTCCACTCAATACAGCTACCCTGCATATAAATTATGACTAACGTAATGGACATACAGAGAAATGAGAAAACAGAAGAAATACATTTAGTTTCTTTTATAAAAATCTTATGAATTTCTATATGAAAGTACATATTTCAATTTGGTCAACTTACCTCGTAAAATACATATAAGTTGACAATTATTTGAATAGAGTTATAAACAATCAAAATATTTCTGAGGTTGAAAGGTTGCCTTTTATTCATGAATGCCGGTCCAATGTATTTAACTGTAGATATGTACAACACTACGAATGTGATATAAAAAGTAAACGTAGATAAAAACGAATCTTCGTTCCTAGGATCTAAAACAATGAACAAAAAATATGTTTCATCTAATTTGAAAGGAACATAATTATCAGAAGAATACTGATTATGTGAATCAGAATTAGAAGATTTTGTACATTATAGAGGAACACAATGTTTGTGCTGCTTTTTGAGTCAATTACTTGGAAGGAAAGAACATGATTCACCATCAAAGTTAACAGAAATTGACCAAAATCTAGGAATTAGTACAGTATACTACTAAACTAAAATGGAAATTATATGTATAAAAAAATCATGGTCAAATATCAAGTGAACCAATTCATTACATTAGCACAGAAGGAGTTTTTCTGAAAATACGTTGCCAATCATGGAATAAAAGTTTCACTTTTTTGATACGTGAATGGGATCTATTTTGTTGCATTGAGTTGTTAAGTATCTAAATCCAAGAAAATGTAGAAAATTACAACTAATTAAATTCCATTTCTCCACAATTAGTCTGCTATGAGTAAAACTGGAGAATTGGATGAATGTATTAGAGTAATGGCAAAGAAAAGAACTTTTCGTGTATACTCATTTCGAATATTGAAAATATTTCTAAAGAAAAACTAATAGATATGAACAATATTCTTCATAGCTATGACAATAACATCTTGTAGTTTTATAATAATATAAGCATAAATAGATTTATAAAATTGTCTCTTCTTACCTTTGAAATTCCCAAAACCCTCCATATATATATCTCGAACTCTTTCTAGTATATTAGCCATTATTGTAAGAAGTTTGAAAAATATTTAATAAATGTATTTGTGTTATTGAAATGAAAATCTAGATTTGTATTACAAAAATGGAATAACCATTGTAAGAACAGTGTAAATGAGAATGAGTTTTGTGTTAGAACTTGACTCAATGTTATACACAAATCTATTGTTTGCTAATTTCAAAATATTATACGGAATGATTAGTCAAGTCAATTTTAACAGATTAGTGTTAATTCATGTTTATGCGAAAAAATTTCACAAAAATTTTATTGTCGTCGTAGAAGTTGATTGTAACAATATTAATTTCTTGTGTGCTTTGAAAATAATTTATTTTCAAAAATATCAATGTCTAAATTGACCAATTTTGAGAAAATTTTGATGACATTTTGCTCCAACAGAGGCACTATAAAACTACTGATAAATTGTGAATTCATTCCTTAGGTTGAGAATAAGTATTCGCCAATTTCAAAAGGTGTTTGCGATTAATGTGTGGTTTGATTCATTAGCTGCTCTACATCATACAGGGAGTAACCATGGTGTAAAATGCAGACTTTTGAAATTGATATAACCGATGACCTATTATAAAATGGCGAATTGAAGATGTAAATAATTGATAATGGTACTGCGAAACTGTAGAGTCACAAAACTTATTCAAGTATCAATCATGGTTTTCGTCATTCTATTATTTCATTATAGGATTTTAAAATAATGAAGGAAAGATAATCAAGAATAAAAGTACACTGTACATACGAAGAAAGTAAGTACAATTATATTAGAAGGGAAGCAATAACTTGGAAACCTATAAGGAGCAACAGAAATAGAAAACAATAGTTATTTGAAAAACAATGTTTAGAAAAAAATTGGATAGATATCCAAGAGAACCAAATAAAATGATAATCAACGTGGAAGCTTTCTATAATACCAATTAAATGGAGATACATAATAATATTATGAGGAGGATAAGATATGAGAGACATACGAACAAAAAAAAGATTCGAGATGAGCAAGGAAACGTTGAATAAAAATATAGCAAAGATAGAAATATATGAAGATTTTTCAGATCCTCTCCTGTGGCTTCTCTTCTTCCTTTAAGGTCATTTTATTCTTTCTTCTATGCTCCAATTTTTGGTTTTCTTAAAAGTATTCTTTTAAATTAAATTAAACAAAATATTGAAACAAGTACAACAACAAAATAGTCCAATTGACATATAGGTTTGTGGATTATGTATTTCATGAATCGTTTTATGTTTTTTGCAATTTTATCTGTTTCATAAAGTTTCTCAAAATCTATTTCACTTGAATTCGGTGATTTATAGATTTGATTGTTTAAAAACTTGAAATCTAATTTTGGTAGAATTGTCGATTTTCCTTTTTATAATTTGTATGTTACTTGAAAAAATTTCATTTTTATTTGAATACTGCAATTTCTTGGGATTATAATAATTAATGGATGTTTTATTTCTAAATAACAATCTGAAGTACATTTGGATAACATTTTAGTGTTGAAATTTGGAATTACTAAAACTTTTCTTGAAGATTCAGATCACTAACAAAACAGTTTATTGAAGAGCGGCCATTTTACAGTTCTATAGTACAATTTCGTTTAAAGTTTAATTTTTTTTTTTTTGCAATAATATTTGTTTTCAAAAACGGGACATATTCCTTTATCAAAATAACTTCTTGGATTCTTGGCCAAGTAAGGTTGTGAAGGAACAAATATTTTTTGATTTTGAATGACGGGATATAAGTGGAAAAAATCAAATATTTTATCCTTTCTAAAATTAAATTTTGACAATCCAGATTGATTTGTGAAATTATACTATAAAATGTAATGAAATTTTTTGGAGTTATTTTTTTATTTTCCAAGTTATTCTGAGGTTTTTTTGCAATTAGATTATGATGTTGTTTGTTATTTATTACAATGATCAATTAATTTTTTATGTAATGATATTCGTAGATATACCTCATGAATTATTTGTTTTTGATTTTATTGTAGAACATTTTTCGCGTTATCGTATCGTTCTTCATCATCCGATCTGAGTTCTGAAAAACCATTCAACTATTTTTGTGTGTAAAATTAAAATTTCTGCTCTGCTCTGCTCATCATTTGTTCAGCTAAGTTATTATGGTATGAAATAAGTTTTGTTGCATTCGCTTGTATTAAACTATTTTTTGAAAGTATAAAAATATTGTTTTAAATTTCCAATTTGCTTATTGGTTCCTTTCACTATGTTTAGAATGTATAAGTCTACATGGTCCTAAATTTATTGGTAATAACAAATCATTTATTTGTGTGATTTCTACATCTTCTTTGTCTTTGATAATTTCGGCTTTCTAATGTAATTTTTTGTCTCTTAATTTTGTTCGAATATATGCTATTTGAATATGAAGGAGGGTCAATTCTATTTTCATTTCTTTTATTAATTATTTTTCTTTTTACTCAATTATTTTCATCTTTAATTTTATCGTATAATAATTTTGAAGTTTCTTTATGATTGAAAGATCATCTAAGTCGGAAGGATCTGGATTATTTATATGACCATCAATTATTTCGAAGGGTGTTAATTGGGTAACGGAATAAACAGAATTTTCATATATGCAAGAATTGAATGTTTCATTAATTGATCTGGTGTCAAATGTTTATTAGTTACTCTTAAACAACGAAAATGTCAAATCAAACTGGAATTAAATCTTTCGACTAGTGAATTTTAATTATTTTTTTGCTGTAAAATAGTGCAATTCAATTTTATGTTATGAACCACAATTAGCTGTTATCTTATACGGTAAACCGTGATGAGTAATATAATTTAATAGATTTTCAACGATAGAAACTCCGGTTACACTTGATATAGTTTGACCGTACCGAAAGATAAGCGCATTTTCTCGTTATTGTCAAATATGAATGATTTGCTATTGATATGTTATATTAAATTCAATTATTCATTTAACATACTTCACGATTATTATCAAAATTTTCTACCACTTTTGAACAGATAGATCTGTTCTGATAAATTTACTTACATTTGTTTTTTGTATTGTTTCAATTAGAAGTGTTTTATTTGTATTATATTGACTATAATTTTTATATTATTTCCTTTGTTTTCTAGTTGAATAAACGAAATCATGAATTATATTATTAAATTTCTTATATATTCTAATCAATAATAATTAATATTTTTTTTTATTATTCTAGATTCTAAGTATTTCATCTAATCTATGTATTTTACTTATTCTAAATTATATTGATTCTAATTCTTATCTATTCCTATAACATAATAAACCAGAAAGAAAAGTTTTAGTATTAAAATCCATTTTTTCTACGACCGTGCGTTTTAACCCACATTCCCGCACGCATTTTAGTTTTGAAAGTGTCAAGTAAAATTATGCAAATTTTGACCTTATTAGATAGTTTTTTACTTCGGAGGTTATAACTATTGTTACTACAGGTAAATAAATATTTTCGAAATAGTCGATCAAATAAAATTCAAACATTTTCTAGCTTTTTGTAGCATAAAATAATAAAGATATTTTTTATATAACCATGTAATTGTTACTAAAACGTCAAAGTTGTTCAAAACGTCTTGGAAGTGACCGAATAAGAACAATCTTCTTCTAAATTAAACCACATTGAACCAAATAACTCCACTGGACCGGCAATTCTTACTAGTCTACAGAATGCAACAAATTGTGTTTTCAATATTAATATTTATAATAATTAGTAGTTTTTAGTTGAAGTTTTGTATATGATTATGTTTGTTGGAATAAAATAATTTTTGAAAAATGGGTCGTTGTATATACGGTCGTAGAAAAAATAATGTTCCTAACTAATGAGTAAAGTGTCTTTCCTCAACTTGACCGCTTGCCCGAACTGCAGGACAACTGCAGTCGCGTGCAGGAAAGTATCACTTTCCGCACTTGTTAGGAAAATAACTATTATAATTTCTTAAACTGCGTACCATTTCAAAGAATATCTATGTTTCCAAAATAGTTCTTCTATTCTCTTCTCATTTAGTATAGTATTAAATTATTTATTAAAATATTTCAGATTTATCTTATTATTATTCCCACGAAATTCTTTGTTAATTGTTTCACAATTTATTCCAATTTTCTCATTTCCACCATCCATTTCTCTTTTATGAATCATATTATTTTGATTCTGTACATTCAATATATTTGTATTTAATTAGGTTGTATAACATCCTCTTTCTATTATTTCGTTATCCATTTTTATTACATTATTTATATCCTTTTCTTCCATTGTTATATCATTATTTACTTTAATTATTTTTTCATTTAATTGCATTAATTGTATTCATCTAATCCTGTATATAGTAATTCTACATCTATCTTATGTTTATTGAATAATTCTGTTCCTAAATCCTTTTTTGTATCACTATTAATTTCTTATTCTATCATAATCTTTTCTTCTTTCGTTTCTATGAATTTTTGAATTTGTGGTAAAGAATTAATAGAAGTAAAATTTATTTCTATTATTTCTGGTTCTTTTTCCGATGCTCTTTTCGAGAAGATACGGTTTGATCATTGTTATTTTCTTCTAATTTTAATAAATTCTCAAAGTTATCTACCATTCTTTCTATTTCTTCGTTTTTGTCATCATAATCATTATTATAAGTTCTTTATTGGAAGTTTTCACTTTGATTAATGTTAACGTTCCTGGTAGGTCTGTATGTAAAATGTCTTGATGTCGCAGTCATCGGTTTTGGTTTAGATAGCTTCTGTACAGGTATTTAGTTTGGTCGGAAAACGTTTTTCCTGGGACCAAAATCCTGAGCGTTAGTCGGATAGTTTCGTCGTTGTTGTGGTATGGATTTTATATTAATTGGTTGACTGGGAAAATTATTGTTGTAATTATTATTATTCTATTTATTGTAATTATTATTTTGTGGGTAGTTAAAATGATTTCTTTTATAATACTGATGATGATTTGAATAATTATTTGATGTATTAGAACCGGGACTATTTACATATCTCGGATACAATGTATAAAAAGAATTAGGTTCGGTTCACATAATGAACTTACGCATTGTGTAGCAAGTATTCAATATTACAGCCTACTGGATGTCGGCGGAGGTGTTTGTTGGTAATTCCGGTTTTGCAATGCTATTTTGCAAGGTCTTAAGCATGACGTCAGTCGCTGAAAAAATAACTGGAACTATTTCCACGTTTTCGCTGTGGTACATCTGTTTAATCTCAATTGCGAGATCCGTGTATTTTACCAGTTTCTTCTGGTGTTTGTTGAGAACGTTATCAGTGTTCGGTGTAGCTACATCGACAAGAAGGTCTGAATTGACTCTTCTATCAACAACCACGATGACACGTCTGTTATTCGTCACCTGTCTATCGGTGATAATGGACCTATCGTAGTAGAGTCTAAAATTGTCATTTTCAAGCACCTCCTGCGGCTTGTACTTGTAATACGGTGTATATGTATTGAGAAGACCGAACTTGTTAGGCAGTTTCTGGTCGATGATATTGTACACTTGGTTATGCCGGTGTAGATAGTCGGTATTAGCTGACACACTACAAGCAGATGTTATATATTGGATGGTCTATGATGTTTGTTGGCATTTTCTGCATTTGTCAGATTGAGTGTTCGGAGTCTATTTTTCTTGTAGTTATTGTTGTTGACAACTTGATCCTGGATAGCCATCATAAAGCCTCTCTGGAAAGAGATTGCCAATAGTAAGCCATCTGTTTGAAGTTTCTTTGTCAACATGCGTTGAGGTCGTGATGATGTCAATCGTTCAGCGTCTTTCGTGACCACTGTTCCAGCTTCTTGGTGTCCAAAACTATATTTAAGTAAGATTCTGGCGATGTGGGGTTGAGGGGTGAATAATCCTTATTCACCTTGGATATAATCCGGTGCAGAGCTGAGATTTAGTATGAAAGAATTCACGTAGTTTCATTACCTGTCGAGGGTGCAGCTTAAAAAGGACAATCAAGCCTCTTTCACACTCTTTTCGGGGTAATGTTGTTCAATTCGTGGATGACTACGGGTGGTGGTTGTTGTTCTTCGTCATTATTGTTCGTGTCAACCTCTGAGTACCCTCTAGCTCTAATTTCGTCCACTTCAGGATTCCAAAAGAGTACGTTGAAACAGGTGTGGCATAGATATTGATTGCCTGGACTAAATTACCTTCATTTAATTCGGATTTCATAAGTGAAATCACCCTTTTGATGTACTGATCCTGGATTTTGCCTGCTTGTGGTCCAGCAACTTAGCCTGTTGAAATCCTAGGTATATATATCTCCGTTGAGAACTTGCACATTTCCGTTCATGATAATGCCCTTCTAGATATGTAGAGAATGCACTTAGACAGTCCAAACTCCATATGTATATCGGTGGAGAATCGATGTGTTATAGAGAGAGAAATGCTTTATTGTCAAAAAATTGTTACAATTTGTAGACAAAAGCTTGTAAAAACTGAAAAACAAACTAAAAAATAACTAAATGAAGATAAAACAGAAATTTCAATATACAGAATAAAACCATAATGAGTTGCTAAATAGATAATAGTAATAGGTAATAATTAGTAATTAAGTCCATAGCAAAAATTAAAGCAGTATGCAGAATAGAAGTCGTTTACAGAGTAGAAAGCACTTTCAAGTAAATATGCCCTCAAATTATTGCGGAATGCGGGTAAAGATCTAGATTTAATTCCAATTGGCAAGAGATGGTGCATATTGGTAATCTCTCTGTGCTTGCCGAAGTATCACAGAGTCCATGATAAGTTATTCTTTGCATCCTTGATGATCTCTTCTGCAATATTTCTGTTCCTTTGCTAAGATGTTATTTTCTTCGACGTGCTAATAAATTCTTTTAGCGATACAAGCTGTGAGTATCTTATATAAAGTAGGAAGGGACCTGATAGGTCTGTACTGAGTGGGGTCAAACGTCTGGGAGCTCTTTGAAAGCAAATAAGTGACACCTAGTGCTAAAAACATCGGAATATCTTCTGGGTTCTGTAGGAGGTAAAAAAATACTTATAAACTCTTATACCAGAAGTTTTGGATTTACTATCAATTAGTATTTTGGATTACGTCAGTGATTTCTTCCAGTATGAAATCATCAAACTACATCGGAACAATATTTAATAGCATCTATTCAGCTGCTTTCTAGTTGGCATTTCTCTTGTGGATATTGGGAGTTGACCTCAATGAGGATTAATATTTTTCCAATGTCTGCTTTGATGGTATAGGTTGATTGGTGTTTTTATTGGGCGTAGCTACAAGTTTCCTGTAAAATACTTTTTGGTTGCTATGAAAAGTATTATTCTGTAGCTTCTTCTTTGTTCACTCAATGTATCTTGATAAATGTTTGGAGATTTCGCTTTCAGCTTCTGCTGAAGCAGCATACTATACTCACGCAAATGTTGATGCTCTGGATGATGTGTGTGAATACCTATTTTCCTAAATATTTTTCTGATGTGGTTTCTTAAGCGTTTAGAGTGTTGTGCACAATTCTTGTACTCCGTTAGGCGTCCTAGCTCACTCCTGATGGTATCGATAGAACGTTCTAGGCAGCGTTGCCACCAGGGTTTTTTGTTGGGGTTATTGGTACGGATATTTGCCACTTATATTTGCTGATTATGTAGACGGAGTACTGCAACAGTTCCACAATAAATAAGTGAATGAAGCAACTCGAGCGTATTGTAGACGGTGCAAATATTATTAAGTTTTCATTCTTAAACGGTTTTGCTCTTGTTAGTTCTTGTAAAATACAAACGTCTGTTGCAAAATATTGTGTTAGTGCTTCTTCAATTTTTGGCCATGTATTTAATTCCATCCTATTTCCTACCTCTGCTTTTCCTCTCAATTCTTCCCGTGCACATTCTAATACATATGTATTTATAACGTGATCATTGTAAATAGCCTATGTTTCATTTAATTTTCACATCTATTTATGAACTTGTTTTGAATATGAATAACCGTATGGTTTCATATTTTCAAGATTCAGTTAAAATAAATCCCAGTCAAGGGTTTTAGATTTACCGTTGCCATTTCTGATATATCTGGATTGTTTTTCTCCTATTTTATATTTTATGTACTTACTTGATAAATTATGTAAATTGTTCATAAAAATAATTAATATTAATAAATTATCTCCTCCTTACGCAACTGATTGATAAGGATAGAGTAAAAAATGAAAATTACAAAAATAAGGAGGCTTTGTACTTACAGTGATCTGAAGTTTCTGTCCCTCGAAGAAAACGTAGATATTCGCGCTTCTGTATTAAAATACGTAGTTGAGTCTCTCACCGCACTATGCGTAAAATTCGCGACCGCACGAATCCTACTGCGACTGCGCCATTTATAAATTTAACTTTCGAAAATTCGTATTTAAAAACGTTAATAATACAACAACACACTGTTTACAATTTTATAGGCGAATGAACTTAATTAATTTCACGATCGGATTAAGTAACTTTCATTAAAAGGTATTTTCAATAATCCTATTTTATAGTGAAATAAACGCTGACACATGTTTAAAAAATATGATATTTTTACGTCTTAATTTTTAGAATAATCTAATTCTTTCTTCATATAACTGTCGCCCATTTTCGCAAAGTAAAGTGAGTTGTAAATAAATATGGAAACAATTTATAGACAACAGGTGTGTGAAAGAAATAAAAACTTATCGGAAAACTGCCATTAGGTATCTAATGATAAGAAATTTTTGAAAGATTATTTCGATCGTAGACTGCTGCCATTTTGTGAACCATTAAAGTTCCAACTAGACACCAACATAATTCCACTCAAGAACAATGTATGTTTTGAAAAATAAACTATCTATACTAAATGCGGAAAGTGGAGAAATTACATATTACAATATGTGAAATACTTGGTTAATTTGTTTCCGAACATGCCAATACACATTTGGTTTCAACAAGATGGTGCCTCTCTCCATTTTGCAAGACTTTTTCTTGAGTATCTCTGTGATGATTTCCGGAAAAAGTAGAAAAAGACCTATTGAGTGGCAACAGAGATAACCAAATATCAATACTTTATAAATTTTTAATAGGGTAAAGAATATCGATCACGCTTAGAATATTGTTAAATAGTCAACGGACAACGTCATTGGTTTGATTGAATGTATTGAATTATGTTATTTGTTTCTCAATTGCCAATTTTTTCGTACTTGGTAAAAAATAAAAAGTTGATCAAACTGTATCATTGAAAAAATGTATTTTCCTACGACCACTTATGAAAATGATTGCACACTCATTTTTACTCAAGAAAGTAGCTTATTTCACACAATTTTGGTAGATACAGGAGCAGCTCTTGCTGCATTAAAACGCCACGGAAGATGGAAATCCTCTACCGTGCTAAGCAGTACATAGATGACTCTGCAAGTAATTGGCTAATGATTGCTAATAAAATAATGAATGCCATTAGCAACACATTAAACAAAAAAGTTACAAATAGAAACATAGTGTTGAACAAAGTACTGAACAACATACTGTCACTGCACAACCCAAAAAACAAGTAACGAGACCTCCATACCCTATATTATTGAATGGTTCAACGACATCTAGAAATAGAGCTGAGTAATTCTTTTCTCACAATTTTAAGTTTGAAGACATAACTATGCTGCTTGTTTAATAGATTCCATTAGGAATTTACGTGTTAACAAGATGTGTTATATAATATGAACACTAATTTATTGAAAATTAATAGCCAATTCCTTAATTAGATAATTCTTGAGATATATTTGTAAATTTGAAATCCAATCCATTTTTGATTACCAACTTTCTGTTTACCATTCATTGGGGTCATTGAAGAACTTGGTTTGATTTAAAAACATTGCTACGAGGTCCAAAGACATGAGTTTATTGGATAACTTGTGTTAAAGTTCTTATACAAGTGAAGGAAACCACAGTGGATTTCAAAATTTTTTTGATTTGTGTTTATTTTGAATGTGTTGTCGGTTGTAGTTGATGGTTATTGTTGTTTGACGGTTATATATTTTGTGACTTATTATTGCTTCTTTTTTTCTTTGGAAAATTAATATAATATATCAGAATTCTAAATTCACTCACTTATTTTGTATAGTGTTGTAAAGATGCAGGTTGCTGCAGGTGCATATTATTTTTCAAGGTATTAATTATTGAGGTCAGATGCTTTCTGTACATTTTCCTAGACCAGATTAGAACTCGGGACCTCCAGTTTAAATGCTTGGAGCATTAACACTAAGTTATTAGCGATATTGAGAGTGTTTTTCGTATTTCTGTTTCTCAAGGTACCATGGTTTTTGAAACAATTTATAAATAAGAGTACCTTTTGAAACAATATAACCAACAGACATCAGAGAAGTTGCTGAAGTTGTCCAATTAAATCAATTGTCAGCAAAATGAAGGAAAGTATATAATATGACATTTTTATTTTCATTTAAATTGTTATATAATTGAATTGAAAACTGTTTTTAGTGTATTTTAGTGAATTAGATGGAGATTAATCATGAACAAAGAATTCTTGATAACTATTGACAAAGTAGTTTTTCAATTATTTGTTATATGACGAAGAAGTTGTAGCTTCTCAATTTTTTTCGACTGACCAGAAACCTCATATTCACGAGCCACAATTTTGGAAAATTAATCCTTGTTGAAACTACTTACCTGGAACTAATTTTAGATTAACCGTATATTCTACAAATTTATCTAATTTTAATCACACTTCTACTTTTAAGGCTGGCAATATTGTTTCTCCAAACACTTTTTCTAACTCCGCACGCTAAAACACCTTTGTTTCATGAAAATTATTCATATTCATATCTAAAAATTTTGAATGTGAAATTCACTGATTATTATTTAAAATAGTATTTAATTTCTAAATTACGTGCTCGTTAGAATAGTATTAATTACTAGTTTGAATTATCGGCGCTTGTATTATATCCAGTCATAGAATCAAACACTTTTCTATTTTTATATATCAGATCCAATTAACGTTACTTATTTGATACAATAAATAAGAATTACACTGGAAATTTTAAGACACGCTATAACATGATCTCAACAAACTTGTGAAGTTTTATTCTTAGGGGGAATGCATGGCAGTTATTGTGTTTATAGTTATCAAACGGGACGCGTCGCGATTGGATTTATCATCATTTTCTAAGACCTGAGATATTATTAATCTTTAAAATCGTTTATTTAATTTTGATTTCAATTTGATATTACAAGAATCGTAACACATGGAATGGAATTACAGATATAGTTATATCAGTTTTGTTTTAAAAAATGACTAGTCCGGACACGTGCTGACTATGTGGATAATTATAGCTTCGTCATAAAATCAATCAATACTTATGTTGTCAAAGGATCGGGGTACGGTCAAAAAATCAGCCATCATTTCTACATTGTTCATAATACAATAGACTATGTAATTTCACAATACTTACTCCCAAACAACATTGGCTGTGCGTCGACCCTTTGGTTCAATCTCTACCTTGACATTTTTGAACGATTTCCCACGTGATAGGGCTACATATGATTCTATAGCTATATTGGAACCTGAGATATAGATCTTTGAATGTAGAAAAATTACCAAAAACCTACAAAAATCCATAACTCCACATTGAATGTCCGCGCCTAGCTCCTCACCAACTCAACTGATTCAAGTGTCCAAAAACTCAAAAAAAAGAAAGTGTGTCAGCGAGTGTTCTTAAACCAAAACGAACTCTGTAGCTATATTGGAATCTGAGATATAGATCTTTGAATGTAGAAAAATTACCAAAAACCTACAAAAATCCATAACTCCACATTGAATGTCCGCGCCTAGCTCCTCACCAACTCAACCGATTTAAGTGTCCAAGAACTCAAAAGAAAGAAGGTGTGTCAGCTAGTGCTCTCAAACCAAAACGAACTCTGTAGCTATATTGGAATCTGAGATATAGATCTTTGAATGTAGAAAAATTGCCATAAACCTACAAAAATCCATAACTCCTCATTGATTATCCGCGCCTAGCTCCTCACCAACTCAACCGATTTAAGTGTCTAAGAACTCAAAAGAAAGAAGGTGTGTCAGCGAGTGCTCTCAAACCAAAACGAACTCTGTAGCTATATTGGAATCTGAGATATAGATCTTTGAATGTAGAAAAATTGCCATAAACCTACAAAAATCCATAACTCCTCATTGATTATCCGCGCCTAGCTCCTCACCAACTCAACCGATTTAAGTGTCTAAGAACTCAAAAAAAAAAAGGTACTTAAGCGAGTGTTCTAAATCCAAAAGAACTCTGTAGCTATATTGGAATCTGAGATATAGATCTTTGAATGTAGAAAAATTGCCAGAAACCTACAAAAATCCATGACTCCACTTTGAATGTCCGCGCCTCGCTCCTCACCAACTCCACCGATTTAAGTGTTCAAAAACTCAAAAAAAAAAAGGTACTTAAGCGAGTGTTCTAAATCCAAAAGAACTCTGTAGCTATATTGGAATCTGAGATATAGATCTTTGAATGTAGAAAAATTGCCAGAAACCTACAAAAATCCATGACTCCACTTTGAATGTCCGCGCCTAGCTCCTCACCAACTCAACCGATTCAAGTGTTCAAAAACTCAAAAAAAAAAGAAAGTGTGTCAGCGAGTGTTCTTAAACCAAAACGAACTCTGTAGCTATATTGGAATCTGAGATATAGATCTTTGAATGTAGAAAAATTACCAAAAACCTACAAAAATCCATAACTCCACATTGAATGTCCGCGCCTAGCTCCTCACCAACTCAATCGATTCAAGTGTTCAATAACTCAAAAAAAAAAAGGTACTTAAGCGAGTGTTCTAAATCCAAAAGAACTCTGTAGCTATATTGGAATCTGAGATATAGATCTTTGAATGTAGAAAAATTGCCAGAAACCTACAAAAATCCATGACTCCACTTTGAATGTCCGCGCCTCGCTCCTCACCAACTCCACCGATTTAAGTGTTCAAAAACTCAAAAAAAAAAGGTACTTAAGCGAGTGTTCTAAATCCAAAAGAACTCTGTAGCTATATTGGAATCTGAGATATAGATCTTTGAATGTAGAAAAATTGCCAGAAACCTACAAAAATCCATGACTCCACTTTGAATGTCCGCGCCTAGCTCCTCACCAACTCAACCGATTCAAGTGTTCAAAAACTCAAAAAAAAAAGAAAGTGTGTCAGCGAGTGTTCTTAAACCAAAACGAACTCTGTAGCTATATTGGAATCTGAGATATAGATCTTTGAATGTAGAAAAATTGCCATAAACCTACAAAAATCCATAACTCCTCATTGAATATCCGCGCCTAGCTCCTCACCAACTCAATCGATTCAAGTGTTCAATAACTCAAAAGAAAGAAGGTGTTTTAGTGAATGTTCTTAAACTAAAACGAACTCTATAGCTATATTAGAACCTGAGATATAGATCTTTGAATGTAGAAAAATTGCCAAAAACCTACAAAAATTCATAACTCCACATTGAATGTCCGCGCCTCGCTCCTCACCAACTCCACCGATTTAAGTGTTCAAAAACTCAAAAAAAAAGGTACTTAAGCGAGTGTTCTAAATCCAAAAGAACTCTGTAGCTATATTGGAATCTGAGATATAGATCTTTGAATGTAGAAAAATTGCCAGAAACCTACAAAAATCCATGACTCCACTTTGAATGTCCGCGCCTAGCTCCTCACCAACTCAACCGATTCAAGTGTTCAAAAACTCAAAAAAAAAGAAAGTGTGTCAGCGAGTGTTCTTAAACCAAAACGAACTCTGTAGCTATATTGGAATCTGAGATATAGATCTTTGAATATAGAAAAATTGCCAAAAACCTACAAAAATTCATAACTCCACATTGAATGTCCGCGCCTAGCTCCTCACCAACTCAACCGATTTAAGTGTCCAAGAACTCAAAAGAAAGAAGGTGTGTCAGCGAGTGCTCTCAAACCAAAACGAACTCTGTAGCTATATTGGAATCTGATATATAGACTTTGAATGTAGAAAAATTGCCATAAACCTACAAAAATCCATAACTCCTCATTGAATATCCGCGCCTAGCTCCTCACCAACTCAATCGATTCAAGTGTTCAATAACTCAAAAGAAAGAAGGTGTTTCAGTGAATGTTCTTAAACTAAAACGAACTCTGTAGCTATATTAGAACCTGAGATATAGATCTTTGAATGTAGAAAAATTGCCAAAAACCTACAAAAATTCATAACTCCACATTGAATGTCCGCGCCTCGCTCCTCACCAACTCCACCGATTTAAGTGTTCAAAAACTCAAAAAAAAAGTACTTCAGCGAGTGTTCTAAACCCAAAAGAACTCTGTAGCTATATTGGAATCTGAGATATAGATCTTTGAATGTAGAAAAATTGCCAAAAACCTACAAAAATCCATGACTCCACTTTGAATGTCCGCGCCTAGCTCCTCACCAACTCAACCGATTCAAGTGTTCAAAAACTCAAAAGAAAGAAGGTGTTTCAGCAAGTGCTCTTAACCCAAACGAACTCTGTAGCTATATTGGAATCTGAGATATAGATCTTTGAATGTAGAAAAATTGCCAAAAACCTACAAAAATCCATGACTCCACTTTGAATGTCCGCGCCTAGCTCCTCACCAACTCAACCGATTTAAGTGTTCAAAAACTCAAAAGAAAGAGGGTGTTGCAGCGAGTGTTCCTGAACTAAAATGAAGTCTCTTTCTTGAATCGAACCTGAGATACTGAGGATAGAACGTGTATATGTGAAAAACTCTCATAAATAGTGTACAGGGGGAAATCGCATTTGAGTATAATTTGAGAATGGTGAAAACTAGATGAAATCCGATGGTTGATGGCTGATCTGTGCATCAATACCTTTCATTGAAAAAAAAAAAAAATTAAGCAAATCGGTGGGGTAGAACGCTTGAACGGATTCGGAATGGAAATCATCAATTTTTTTAATATATAAGATTCTAAATTGAATTAAATAAAGAAATATATGCCATATTTCAATTAAAGCCATTCACTTGTCCAATCCTCACTTTCCGAAAGAGTCGTAACTATGCTGGAATTTATATATGGTGGATGATTTTGTCTCTGCTTACCAACGGTTTCTTCTTACTGGTAGATTGTACCGATTTATATAAACTTGGCAACGTGAGGGCATGTGAATTACTTTTGAAAGTTAGATAGAACAAGGAAGATTGTCATTGTGTACTACAGAAAATGGAGTGGAGTGTAAATCTGAATATCTTTAAGTTAAATTCTGATCAAAAACTTTAGCAGTCCTTATACGAAAGTAACTTTCATTAAAATGAATCCTTGGCTCTATCCAGACCATAGGAATACCATAGTTTAATTAAGGATATTTCCATTGTTCCCACAACCGTTTGGATTCAAGGCCTATATAACACACTTCTTGAACCTATGGTTCATCTAGTTTGAAACCAAAATATTTGTCATAAGTCTCTTTCAGAAAGTCTGAGATTTTCCAGTTTTCTATTTTTTGTTAGTAAACACTACAATATAATGAAATGAATCCTTGCCATAATAACAATTAGTACGTGAGGAACTAATAATTTAGAAGAGAAATTAGATATATTAAAATAAACCTTTTGAAGATAAAACAGAATATTAATATATGAGAGGGGATCAAATGATGTTTTCAAGCACGCAAAAATGCGCTGATGAATAATCATTGATGGAAAAATACATTTTATTTCTATTAGACCGATACTTTTTCGAAATATGAATTCAGTAAAAATCGTAGAAATAAGTACATATTTAGTGATTCCATTGAAATATTTAGAATAAGTGCACGTGAACATGCAAAATCATCAATTGTAGAAATTTTGGGACACCAATATCTAATTAAACTAAACTCAATATGGGTACATCTTTTGTTGACTTTTGCACAAAAATATAGCGTACATCATTTCGGGTGATGAATCTATCTATCATTACAATCGTAAAACAGAAAAGGAGTCGAAGGTTTGATGTCTTCAAAAATTCGACGCAGAAAATAGTACGGGCAAATCCAAAAACATGACTAGTGACCAATAATTATATTTCTTAGACCTTTTATATACATTTATGTTTCTAAATCGTCTTGATTGCAAGTTTCTTCTGTTTTAAAACTAGTTTTTTTCGTAATTTCTGAAAGACAGATAAAAATTTGACGTTTCGACTATTTTCTGTCCTTATCAATATCTGACAATTTGGGTATTTATATTAATCAATAGATTACCTACATCATGAATACCAAAATAAAGATAGAATCAAAATAGAAATCTAATCTAACCAGAAAAAATCATTTCTCCTTAGTGTCTCTGTAGCTGCCATCAATCAAATTATTTGTAGTTGTATTGAAATTAAAAAATAAATAGAACTATAAATTTTACTTCAATTATTTAGGTCTTTCATACCGTTTATAGCTTTTTTGTTCTTATAAATGTAATATATTCGTTTATATTTCGTGGTTCTTTAATGCAGTTTTATTTTTTTAATCGTATTTCTGACCTATTAGTCTGTTTTCTAAATATTGAGATGTCTGCCCTATGTAGACAACGTTACAATCAGTACAGGTCACTTGATATATAATATATAATAATGTTTTTTGATGTATTGGATTTTAGCTTAGTGGACTATTTGGATAATATATTATGTCGTTTATATTATTGGAATAATTCGATAATTGTGGGGAAAGTCCTTGTACGCATTGTAAGGAGAAATGTGGCATGTTTTGATGTTTCATTTCTGTTTTTTTTTTCTTAATTGATTATAGGAGATGTTGATCCTTTTGTTGAATATATAGTTTATAATTTCTTACAGATGATTATTTCTTTAAATGCAGTTTTTGTATTTAGGATAACTAGATATCTACATTCAGGATCTGATAGTTGTATAGATCTATCAACCAAACTTATTTTCACTGTGACATAGGATGTAGACACGAATTGAAGTTTAAATATTTTGAGGATCAAGCTGGCTTCGTATACCATTCTGTTCTTATAATATTGTGAATTTTTTGTAATGTGACATCCCCGATAGTTTACGATGAAATGGAGAAATGGTGTTCAAAAACGACTCGACTCATAATAGTCTTTCCGCTCATACTCCAGCCATAATTATCATTTTTTTCTCAAATAAGAAATTAAAAGTTATTCAATCCTCCTCATTGTTTTCCAATTGTTAAGTTGTGATTCAGAGTAACTTCTTGTAATTCAAATTATTTTAGAAAAGGTATGTTCTTCACCATACCATGATACCAATGAAAAAAACAACGAACTTTTTAATAAATTGTTTTATCGAATGAATAATTGCATACAATTTACTAGGAGGTAGATTATGGATATTCAATTAACACGTTTTTAATAATT
Source organism: Diorhabda elongata (assembly GCA_026230145.1). NCBI lineage: Eukaryota > Metazoa > Arthropoda > Insecta > Coleoptera > Chrysomelidae > Diorhabda > Diorhabda elongata. The sequence goes on from CM047926.1 coordinate 43,150,960, forward strand.
TTTCAATGTTCAGGCATGTGAAAATCCTTAACATGCCACTCGTATACACTCAGTGTAATTATTACCGTTTTTCCTAAATAAATATCCAAATCCAAATCCAAATTATAGAATCATCAAATTGATGTTTATTGTTTAATAATTTCACTTTGTCTAATTAGTATTTCAAACCATATCTGATGGTACAAAATTTGCGGAAAAATTTAATATTATAATATTTATATCGTTCTCATAATTTCTTTTTTTGTTATAGGTAAGTGACACTATCAGGATTAATTATAAGTAAGTAGGCACTTATTTGATGGAGTTTTATTGACCACGATACCATGCTACACTCAAGGAAAATATTTTTAAAACTGAACTTGAAAGACAATGAAGTTTTCATATTTTTTGGTAACGAGATAACAACAAAGTAATCATGTGTATACAATTTGATTTGTAGATTTAGAGCCTTTATAAAGAATCCCTTTTTTGTTTTTTAATAAAAAATATAGATTATTCTCTGATCTTATTAGACACATGGAGTTTCCTCGTAAAAATTTGTTGTCTTTTTTACGTCTAACCATTGTCTTGTTTTTTATATAAAGAATCAAAATCTGTTCCATTTTTTGTCTTGAATTCTTGTAATTATAATGGCATGTTCATATGTACCTAAGACTGCTGGATAAAATACACAGAAAAAATATTAAAACATCAAAAAATATATTTCCAATATTCTGAAGACTGTTATAATCATTATTATTTTTTCAAAAGAGAAATGTCCATCGATCTTATTGATATTTTTATTCTATGCTCAATTTAAAGAGTAAAAAAATACGATGAAGGATAAATTAGAAAAGCATCTGTCGTCTCCAGCGGTGTCTCCACAATATTGTCATATAATTCTTATAATAAAATTCTTTGTGACTACATTGTCAAAAATTAGTTTGCAAATTCGAGAAAGACGTATTCCTCTATGTACACAACTAGCTTTAATCCTAAAAAGATGGGATAGTTTACAGTTTTATAGGATAACTGGCTGAATTTAAATATGTTTCGCTATCAATATCTTTTAGAGAATGAACATATATATATAGAATTTGAATTATTCGTCTCCACATTTTATTCCTTAAATAGAGGTATTGTTCTTGGCAGGCGTCCATCAAACATAACCTAATACGCATTCTATAATAATATTTACTATATAAATATCCATTCAATATGAAAAAAAATTTTATCAACGTATAAAACTGAGAAGCCAGACTGGAATTGTCGGAATTGATTATTATTGGCGTTGTGGTTGGTAAAATACAGGCTATTCCTGGAATTGATACATAAAAAAATTGGGATTGAGTAGATGACATGAAAATGATGCTGTGCAGTAGTCGTGAAATCAGAACTTAAATTTAAGTAAATTTTCTAAATTATACAATCCAACGCATTTTCAATGATTACGTTTATACATGTAGTGTGTTTGACAGAATAAATAATTTCACACTAATATCTGAATACCAGGGGCCTACTGCCTACTTCGAACATTTATTATAGTATTTTTTCTTAAATTTTTCTACTGTAAGCTAACCAGTTCAATTTTTATACATTTCAGTTTTTTCCTTATGTAAATAACACGATGTTCAACAGTATGCTTTTTAGTTAGAAATGTTTTATTGTGTTTTTATACTTCCCGTAAGTATTTTCCATAAATAATCACAATTTATGATAATTTTCTTGGGAATATCTATTTAAGGCGCAAGCTTTCCTTGGCATGTACAACGATCTAAAAATCTACATATCTCCTAAACCATAAATTTTATTGAGTTAAACAAAAAGTACTTTTTGTTAAAAGATTGAGAAATTTATTCTTACTATCTTTAGATTGTCCCTGTAGAAGTTACATATTGTTAACCATTGGGCATGAGCCGCCCCTGGCCCTCTTATATTGGTTTAGAATTATCTAATGCGTAAAACACAATATATGGACATACATAATCATTTATTTGAATTTCATAATGTTAGAATGTATAATATACTCAAATAGAAGTTCTGATTTGGCAGCTTTGAAGGTTTTCTTTTTTTTTTTAGATATTATTGTCAAATTGTGAAAAACATACAAATGCTAAAATAACTAGTCATTTCTTAGGTTTCAACTTCTTATAATTTTAATTGAGTAATTTCTCTTCTATGGAAACATTAACATATGATAATATTTCTTAATCTGGCAATGACTGATGACTTGATCGTTGAATTATTTTTCAGATAATGTGGCGGTTTAGAAAATGTTTTCAGAGATAAAAACAATGTATTTAGTATAAACCATCTTTACTGCCAGTCTGTAAAGTAATCACATGTTTCCTCTGTGAGCAAAGAGGACTTAAGACATGAGTTTTACAATTATCAATCGAACCATATTCATTTTGTTTGTGTCTTCGGTATGTCTCAATACTTCTCTGATAATCATTCGGTTGTCAAGTTTTTCATCTTTAATATCACACTTTATTAAATATTTATAGTGTAGCGTTTGTTATTTACACTCTTTTTATTCTTGGGATGAATTAATAAACACTGTTTCTTACGTTCTCAATTCATTTACACACTATACAATACACTTAACTTATAATAATTTACTTCTGCGATTACTTTTACTAATTCGTTACTTCTGCTACGACTATTCAGTTACAACTGGACTAACTGCGCTATAGAAACTTTATATACTACAAATAAAATTCTACAAAGCTCTAGAACAAAAAGAAACAGAAGAAATGAAAGAATAGAGTTTCCTAGAAATTATTTGAAAGAAATACTGTGATAAACAGCCTTCTATAATGGAAAAGCCATAATCTGAATATGAATCGATAATAATAATGAAAACTGAAAATTTAACCCATTCAAGCCCATGTTGCCACATGTGGCAACAAGCTCAAATTGATCCCAAATCTCAAAATGCCACTTGTGGAATCAAATGATATATTTAAAATAAACGTTGGAATAATATCGTAGTTGAATAGTATACCCTGGAATTGGATACTTTTGTGCGGGAGGATTAAATTTTATTGGCTGATTCGAGGTCAAACGCATAGTCAAACGTATAGTCCGCATCCATTTTTTTGGCGGTCTGCAGTGGAAAATGTTATTTGCAACGGTGCAGTGCTGCAGTATTAGTTAGTTTTTTGTGCGTTTTACGTGTAAGGAAGTCCGACGTGAGTGATGATGAACCATCTGTGGATTCGGGATCCGAATATTTACCTAGTGGTCCTAGTAGCTACAATCATGGGAAATTTTACTCTTGTAGCAGATCCATTTTCAGTATGTTGATCTTTTCTATATATATTTTTCAGTTTTATCTTTCATCTAATATTGTTTTAGGATAAAAGAACTACAACAACAGTGCCTTTTTCTGTTGATTATGAAGGCGTTCAGTCCGTAATCGACCTAGAGAACATGAAAGACCCTGTAAATTATTTGGAGGCATTTCTGGCTAGAAATATAATTCAGCATGTATATAATTGGACGAATGAACGTGCAGGATGGTACCTCATAGAGAGTGGTACTGAAAAAGTCTACGTTATAATTTGGAAGTATGTCACAGTTCCCCGGTTGTTTTCTGGTCGAAATATATTTGATTCTCAAACAATGAGTAGAAACATGTTTTACGCTATTTTTTTAAGATTTAGCAATCCTCAAACTTTCATACCAGGGAAACCCAAGAGCCGTTTGGATATGTTTTTTGCTTAAGTCAAAGAAAATTATACGAACTGTAGCAATAGACGAGTGTTTGGTATTATACAAAAGGCGACTACATTTTAAACAATTTCTTAAATCAAAACGAGCACGCTTTGGAATTAAAATGTTTTGCCTTTGTCCTAGCCATCCTGATTTGCTGGGATACACATATAATTTTGCCATATAATGTATTTTGGAAAGGACGTATATAGTGTTGAGGATATTCACGGATCAGAACATCTATCACTGTCTGAAAGAATTGTGGTTTATTTGTTCAAGCAACTATTAGATCAAGGTCGAGAAATAATTATCGACAATTGGTTCATGTCTCTGACACTCGCAGAGAACTAACCGAAATAAGCCTCAACAAATTCCAAACTTGTTTTGTACGAAAAAATGATGTTTGGATTATTAGATATAGAGACAAAAGGGATGTTTACCTATTGTCCACCAAGCTCACAGCAGGATTTGTTCAAAAAAATCGTTACCAGGCATCAATGTTTACCACTTCAAAAACCATCTGCCAATGAATACTATAATACCAATATGGGAGGGATAGATGCAGTGGACCAAGACATTGAACCGTATAACTGCGCCAGGAAAAATTACAGCTGGTTTAAGAAAATTGGATACATGTTGTACAGCGTATGGTTTTAAATGTCAAGGTGTTATATATACATACTAACGGCAAAGATATAAGTGTTTTGGAGTTTGATTGATGGTATGCTTGCAAAATATTCTCCAGTATATACAACTATGAAGCAGCTTCTTCTGCAAAAGAACATGGATCTCGCCGCAAACGAGGAACTTTCAGAGTTTGTTACCAACAACAGAAAAAAAAACTTACACAGCTAATATGTGTATGATTTATGTTCAGAGGCACATTTTGATGAATACCATGTTTACAATCAAGTTTGATATACTCCGTTTTTTATTTTGCACGCCACTGTGTTTTTGTTCGCAATTTTTTCCATAGTGTTGTGAAAAATCTATTTAGTGTTTAAATTACTCACATGCTGGTACCTTTTATCAATCATTTATTTTTTACGCACAAAAGAATATTTTAATTTCACTTGCTACGCCACTGTTTTTTTATAAATCTCTATTCTGTATCGAAGGAAGAAATGTTTGATTTTCTATTTCAACATCATTTCATTCAGAAGAATATACCTAGGATCAAAATATCATATTTTATACAGTCGAACTCCGATAATTCGAACACCGATAATTCGAATTCCTCGTTAATTCGAACTTTTGAAGTTCGAATTATCAAAAAATTCGTATTTTCTGTGTTAAAATTACCGAAAACTTTGAATTCTTGGCGTTTAAATAATTGAAAAGTTCGAATTTTTGATGTTCGAATAATTGAAAAATTCGAATTTTTCTTGTATAAATTATGTATGTACATGTATGTACGGCTGGTTTTTCCCAAAAACCGGCGCGACGATTTTATTACTGGTAGAGCTAAGAAAGCATTCCTAAATAGTTTTCTAGTTCGAACTGCAATTAGAGGACGAATGTATGAAACGACTGAAAAGAGAATAAGAGCTGCTGGGTTTTCCCCAAAAACCGGTGCGACGATTTTATTATTGATGGTACAGTTTGAAGGTGCAATTAAAAACGACGAGTTCACGGGACGGATTTAATTGCACCTTCAAATTATTATTTTAAATAAATAAATAAACATGTTATATACCCATAACATATTTATTTATTTATAAAATGGAAAGATGCATCGAAATGCATACATATATGTATGTAAATGTGCACAACTCCGATAATTCGAACACCTCGATAATTCGAACTTTTGCTACGGTCCCTTGCAGTTCGAATTATCGGAGTTCGACTGTATTCACCTTCTACGCCACTGCTTGTTTTGTATGATTTATTTTTCTTTTCAGTATGTGCCTTTTTATTGATTGCATATCATTTATAAAAATATACTATTTTTTACATAGTCAGTTTGTTTTTTTTTCACTTAGGCCTCCATAGCAACGCCACTGGATAAAATCACTAAATTCACTTTTAAGATAACTACAAATACTTTCCTAATATACCGCAACCATAATCTGGGATAAATTGAAATAAAATAAACATTGAATACAATATTACGAATAGCTACTATGTACAATCGAAATCATATCTTATTTTGGTGGGACTTAGAATTCTTACTTTTGTTATGCAAATTGGTGTTATAAAATTGTCAGTAGTGGAAATAGAGGTTTGTAAGTCAATATATGAAGTAAATATAATTATCCAGTTGAGGAGAGAAGAACGATTTTTAGTTCATTTAACGCGTTCATTTTGATATCACTTTAAATTTGTTCTTGTTGTTGGGATAGTGGTTGAACAATTTTATATTAGCGTATTGAAGCGTAAAAGGGCAGTTGTTTTTTGTATATGACTCGAACTCACCTAGATAGGGAGGTTCTTGCACAACGTACCGGCCCATTTCTCATTGAATCGACAGTTATTGGAAAAAGAGTTATTCCAACAATACTGCACCCATCTTATTGACCCGCTAATCTTATTCATTTCACTCACATGAGTTTACTCCTCAATTCATCAATACGACGTAGAGGAGGTCGAATAAGCTGTACCTAACCGTGGTTCTAAATAAATTAACGATTACCAAGAATACTTTGAATCGTTGTCTAAAAGAACTAGTGAGTAAAGGTGAATTAGGTTGGATTGACACAGAAGTACATCCAGTATATGCAATTTGTCATTTGGCAGGAAAGTTTCGGGACACCTTGTTATTCTGTAGTCCAGGATGTGACTTCATGATATAATTTTAAACGCCCTATTGCCTCTAATACGAAGAGATTAAACATAAAATGGTTACTGGTACAAAATTATATTGATTCACGCTATTTGTTGATATTTTCGAAATGAACAAAATTGTAAACTAAGTTGATAATCTGGATTTTTGGCAAATCTGATATGAAGTTTCATAATGAAAACATGATCAACAAAGAATATTCTTTAGCTGCTCAAAAATGCAACCTAAACCTTTCACAATTACACCTTTTTACATTATTTATAGGTGTCTAATATTCACTATCTTTCCACTCAAGATATGCTGATTTGAATCCGTTTCACATTAATTCCTTCTGAATTAGATCTGATGTAGCAATCAAGCATCGATATATAGACACACAATAAGGAGTGTATATAAAATAAATGGCATGACATGAAATATTTTTATACACTTTTAAAACGATTTCTACATCCAACGGCCGATCCCACAGAAAACTCATAATATAATATACCCTCGGAGTTAATGTTTAAGCCAACGCCCACTTCGCGAAATCTTCACTTGCAATCAAAACTCATCGTTTTGCTTTCACAGCTATCTTGTTACAGAATTATTATATGGCCACGTTTCAGATAAAATTAAATTCATCGTTCTTATTTTTAGTTTTCGGGGTCTTTAATACTGCTTCCGGTATTTTACAATGCTTTTATTCGTTTGGTGTATAATTATCTTTGTAACAAAAATTTTATAATTAATATAATTATATAATATATACACACACCCTGTATATATATACAGGGTGATTCATTAAGAATGTCCAATGTCTGAACTGTAGATTCTAGACCTCAAAATATGATGATTCTGTTCAACATGCCTTGCTAGTTTCCGAGATCCGTGGTGTTCAACTTTGAATTTTGATTTTCGCAATAATTTTTTATGTTTTCACAATTTCTCTTTGAAAATTGACAATTAGACGTTTTTTCGGCATGAAGAATCATAATTTGCACTCTAATTTAAAATTGTTAATAGAGGGCGCTAGTTACACTTGTTTGTGTTAATTAAATCAAAGTAAACTTTTTTCCGGCTAAACTTACAACTACAATAATAAAAAAATAATAAAAAGCGTTGAATTCTACAAAAAAAATTATTCTTCTTTGATTCGTGTAACTCAATCAAACTTAATATATCAAAAGGTCTAAGAAATAGGAAATTGAATAAATTTATAAATAAAATATATATTTGAAATCATCCAAATAAAAATCAACCTAAAAGCTCAAGAAGTTTTAATAAACAAAATATTTTTGCGTGATAGAAATCGGTCCACTATAAACTTTTTACTTTAATTATATTTTTTTATTTATCATATCAAAAAAAGGAATATACTATTTGGAACATAATTTAATATGCTTTGATGTGTGTACAAATTTATGAAAACCTCCTTTGTTTAACATAGTGAAATTAATACATGAAGCATATTAAGCTTTCTTTATTATAAACATAAATAGAGTTATTGACAATTTAAAACTTGATAATTGATTTTTTGAAAAAAAAAGGCACGACCTCCTCTCGCTTTAATAACATCTCTCATATGATTGTAGGATGTTGAGCCACTCTTCTTCTATAGCAACAATGCTCTGTGATCAAGTTTGGGGCAGGAAGTCTAACTCGAATTCTTCTTTTCAGATCATTTCATAACTGCTCTATCTGATCGAAGTCAGCATATATTCCTGACATGCTGGCCACTCCATAATCCGAATACCGCCTTATGCAATGTAACCTTGCACGATTCTGGCAGTGTGCGGCCTTGCGTTGTCATGCATAGAGGTAAACTCGTCTCCAATGTAGTGGAAGTAATGTACCACATGAATTGCTAAAATTTCCTTGATATATCTATCAGCCATTGAACCTCTTCCGTGAACACGGTCACCCCTACGAATGAATACGAAGTAGGTACATGCTCTTATAGAAATTGAACCACAGATCATGCAGGAACTCTGATCTTCAAATCAGCATCCCGCAAATCGCTCCCTTGGTCTTTGGTACCCTTTTCTTCTTCGGTCGCAACTATAAAACCATATTCTGGTCTCATCTGAGAGCACAACAGATCCCAATTGTTCCAACGTTAGATGATCTTGTACAAAAAGATGACTAATAGTCACTCCTCGCGCCGCAGGGAGCTGTCGTTGTACTCGAAAGGAATTTGACGATTCCTTAAAGCTGTAGTTACGATAAAGCGGTCATCAGGAGCGGTTGTAAATCGCTTTCTGTCTGTTCCAGGTCGCCTATAAAATAATCCAGTCTCCTCATAATTCTGGAATACCAATCCAACCGCTGTGTGCGTTATATCCTACTAGCAACAGCTCGTTGACCAAGTGCATTTTCGGCTTTGGCTTTGGCTTGTGCGGCTTTTTGTAGAGATTATAAAAAATATATTATGAAAATTTCTGTTCGAACACAATAATTTAAAGATTTGACAAATTTGTCATTTTCAATCACAATATAAACACGTTTCATTCGTTTACAGATTGCTACGAATATAAACGATAAACATTACTGATAAATTTATACTCATATTAAATTGTCTTTCAAATAGCATTTTCCTTTTTCTTTTGATATGATGAATAATTAAATGATAATATAATTAAAAACAAAAGTTTACAGTGGGCCAAGTTTATATATTTATTTAAAACGTTGAATAAAACAAATAAATCTGTATGCATATATATAATGCTTTGTTAGGATGTAAGGACACAAGGTTTTCTCTATCACCACTAATCCCGTTGGGGTGGTAAATACCTTTTGGTCTCCAGGTCGTATTAAGGGAGGTGGGTGGAAGTGCGAGGCTAAAATGTGGAAACATATATTTCTGTCCTTTTCTAATGCTTGAAGACTTCTGAAAAGATCACAAAATTTCTAGAATGGTCTACAGTAAAGTTGTAAAATGTGTTCAACTATCATAATCGACTTAGAATGTAGAAAAATCTAAAAATTCCTGGAATGATCTGGGAAGTTCTAAAATGAGTGCAATTTATTATGATCGATTTAGAATGTTCTAATAAATTCTAGAAATCTCTGGATTGATCTGGAAAGTTCCAAAAAGGAACCAAATCGAAGTGATGTAGATCTAAATATTCTAGAGTGCTCTGATACTGGACATTTCAGTGATGATGGTATATAAACCGAAATTCAGTGACTGTTTGTCAATTAAATCGTGTTTGCAGTAGAGTAAAGATCAATTGTAATCAAGAAAGAGTAAACAATAAGAAAAAAATTCACATTAGTTATTTTACACAAGTGAAAAATAAAAAACTATTTGAATGTTCTGGAGTGTTATACTAGAAATTTCGGTGATGGTATGTAAACCGATATGCAGTGACTTTATTCCAGTTTTATCATTATAACTATCATATGTCTATATATAATGTAACATGTAATATGTATATAAATAATATAATATGTGAATATTTTTCATTTTCTAAACTTTTTCTAAAAATTATTTAGAATCCCTACAGTCCATTTGCTTGGTTCATCAGGTTAGCAATCAATAAGATATTTGCGGTCGATTTTTGTCCATTCCAAATGGCAAATTTTGTACATATGTCAAGTACCAATGATAATACTATAGACTCATAGTCCAAATTAGCTGTGTATTCCTGGAAATCTACTTTACTTACGGCATGGAAAAATTAGTAGAAGATGAATATTATTTATTGAAGATTTTTATTCTGAGCATGATCCTTACATGGTAAACAAATAATCATTATTATTTCTTACTACCTCAACTTTGAGATGCCTGGTTAGTGTTGAAATTATGACAAAGTATTCCATATATTCTCCTAGTTGAAAATACTTTCATGCTGTAGTTTGATCAACAATAGAACGTTTATGAATTTTTTCAAATTATAGATTAATTACCTCGCACAAGTATGAAAGGAATAGGATTAAGTTAACATATAAAATAAGCTCATGCACATGAGAAAAGATTCCTTCGATTTGCTCTTTGAAAATTCTGATTCCAAGAAATTATGGTATATATAGACTAAAGTTTGCGAAAATCTTATTTTGATGAAAAAACCAAATTAAGGCTTTGGAAAGATTCTTGTCAGATACTAAATGTAAAAATGATTATTTCAGATATATAAGACTCAGATTACAATTATTTATTCACAGTTCCAGCTGAAACGAATCCTCAGCACTATCCTTTGGATCAATATTTTTGAAGGTATTGGTACGACTAGTTTGATCATTGCTAGACAATTGAAACCTCTTTTATTCACTAATTCAACCACTCACATCATATCTCGAGAATTTTGTTTATTTGATTTGAACCAATCCCAAGTTTCAAAAAAAATTTTCAGTATTAGTGGATAGTGCCTTTGGGATATGCTTTATTTGTTCTGGCGGGTTTACTTCCGTATGCCATCGAACTAATCAACCTTGTTATTTTCCTTATGTTTCTATTTTCCCAATCGCCTAATTCCTTAAGAAGTTTTAATTCATTTTCATGATATTTTCCATCCAATTCCAAAAGTTTGAGCTTATAAAAATATTGATTCACAGCTAAACAAAATCATCAATTAGATATGATTTCATATAATAGCGAATTATTCATTGTTGACAACAGGATAAAAGAAAGGAATAGACCATATTTCAGTATAGTTCTGCGATCATCCAATTTCCATAAACCTTTATTATGATAAGTTTTTGTGAAATTTCATTTAATTAAGAGGTCTATAACTAATCAAAACACCAGGTACCTCGACTATTTGTTGTGAAATATATGATATTGGAATGATTCTTATCCATCTTATCAATAAAAAAATAAAGACCGATAAACTTATTCTAGTCCTCATAAAACTACCCCATACATTCGTTTTTTGTGATCATAGCGTATGGTAATCCGGCATGGAGCTTGCAATTTTACAGTAATATTCAGCCAATTCGTAGAAAATTTAATTTTATAAGAGTAATACGTAACGTTTGATACAATACCCAAATTGCTAGATAATCCATTGTATTTCCTCGTCTGGTTTTGCTACATGCTCTAATTAGTTGTATCTCTGCTCGATTTTGCTTACTGTAAATTGTTAATCAGGTTCACGGTCTTGATGAATTTGATAGAATAATCTGCACATTTGTAATTGAGTTTACATCCTATCGCCAATAGCAATATTCATTCATATTTCAATCTTTTCATTTTCCGTTGAAGGTTGCATATTATGATATGATAAATTTTACTATCCCGTAACAATTTAAAAGATGATAGAGGGAAATATAGAAAAATTTGCTGTTCTGTTTAGAAAAAACAGAAAATTCAAATCTAAGATCCACCTGTATCACTGTTTGGGAGATAACAATGACTCAGTATATAAAGTATTATTGAAAACACTCCATAGAATATAAATATAGTTACCGTATCCGACCTCTGGCAAATTTAAATTAAATTCGAAGAAAACACTGTACTAGATTTTTCCAGTGTAAGGAGTGAGTCCGTTAAACGTGGAGTTTTCCATGCCGTGTCGTTGCCCTGACAACTAAAATCGATCAATCCACGATTCTATATATACTTACATTATACCTGGGTATGTGTATAAGCCACAACAAGTTGATAACTTCCTAATCTCATGATCCCATGTTTACGATTTGAATTACATAGACTATTCATGAGATATAAAAACCAAACAGTTTTCGTAAACTTACATTTAACATCGATTATTAAGTTTCCTCAGCTCTTCCATCGGATTTTATTTTTTATTCAGAATATATTGTTAATTTGGTCTAACGGAAAGTTAATGCCCATTTTGTCGTTACAGATTGGAATTTTTATAAAACTTTAAATCATTGCATTTATTAAAACCATAAATATGTATATGACAACATAGTAACCGACAGCTTTTACCGAAAAAACTTTTGTTACCTCTTACTGTCGTAAACAAATCGGTATAACTGTATCTACTATTCTTCTCATAGTTGTTTTATTTATTTCACCGAAAAAATAAGTGTAATAGTAGAGTAGGTATTGTGAAATTTTGTATAATCACATGTTACTCATAATAGATTAAAATGAGAATATTCCAGTCAATTTTTATGAAAATATAAACATACAAAAGTGTGTTAAATTCTTAGGTTTTCTCAATAAAAATTTCGCTAAAATATTCTCACCAATACTTTGAATGCAAATGGAAATGAACCTTACCAACTGAAAAAATGATAATATTACAAATCGATTCTATATTGAAAAAAAAAAAAGAGATTTGAGTGTATTGAAAGAAGACTGTAGATGTCCTGAAAAAGCTGACATAAATCCAGCACTGTTTTAAACAATGAAAGGTGCACAAGAAGCACTATAAAACTAGAGGAAGGGAATATTGAAAGTGATAAGTGAAGATATTAGTTCAGGAGGAATCGCGGCTGATTACTACCGAAAATTATTCCACCACAATGTGATCTTCTTCAAATTGCCCTACTAATGATATAAATGCATGTTGCCGTGGGGCAAACCCGTACCATATTGTTTAAACAATTGCAAGGAGTTGTTATTTCTCAACCGGACATTTCTTTTATATTCCTTATTGCTGTTGAAGGCAGCTCGAGCTGTTTCTTTCCATAATCGTATTTCTTATGCCTGGTTCCATTTGGTGTTTATTGTAACTCCGAAATATGTGTATGTTTCTATTCGATCTTTGTCTTGACATTGGAAGATGTTGACTTTTGCTACTAATCATGTTTCGTGTTTGACATATTGAATCACATCACTTTCTACGTATATTTTTTGCATAATTTTTAGTTCTTCACTTTTATTTGCTATTATTATTGAGTGGTCGGTATATCTAATGTAGTTGATTGCTTCTTCGTCGATTTAGATACCATCTGATAGTTCTTCCAGTGCTTTTCTAAATATTTCTTCGAGATAAATATAGAAAATAGGAGAGGTGACAATATGTAACCACGGTGCACTTTCTTCTTGATAGTAATTTCCCCCTTGGGCCAATAACATACTTTTATTTTTGCAGTTTGACTCCAGTAAATATTAGCCGTAATACGGATATCTTTTCCGTCATTATCAGTATTTCTAACAACTTCGATAAGTTTTTCATGTTTGAGGTAATCGAAAGCCTTGGAGACATCGATAAAGTACTTGTTTTTGTCTTTGTTCATATCTCTGAATAAGAACCTGTAGGATAAAGATAGCTTCCTAGTGAGCTACCAAAATCAATATTTGTTTTACATTTTGCAAATATCCGATTTAGTATAATCCATAAATATAATTATTCAAAATCAAAATATGTCAAATTATTCTCAGAAATATATCCAAACAATTAACGTGAATAATTTAATTTTCAGGAATGATACAAGCAATTAACAATTTAAATTATGCACAGGATACATTAATGTAAAATTCATAAAACAGAATCATATATTTGGCTCACTCCTATCCTATCCAACCTCATAATGGATATGCTAATAGAGAACGTGGGATTGATGAATAACATTGTTTACGGGCAACGCAATAATTATCGTTGAAATAAGAGATGATACGCAAAGAGAGCTTTCTAAGTGTTATAGAGTAAAAAAATCTCAATTCGCCACCTTTACCAAATATAAAATGCGATAAGTACTAGTAATATTCAACAAAACCTTGAAACAAATCCCTCAAGCTGAATTACTGGGTATAGATATATTATCTCACTTGTAGTCTACTTTTATGTCTTCTGATTCACTGGAGTCCTCTAGATGTACAACACATTCTACAACTGTATCATTTTCATAGACTTTATATGCCTAGAGACATGTTGTGGCTATTTAAGGCTTATGTAGGGAACCGCAGGTTTGTTAACTGCCACAGTAACATGAATTTGGACGATTTTCCTAATAGTAAGTTCTTATTAACATAATTCTGTTGTTATCCACCCAATTATGAGTTGCATGCCCCAGTTATTTATTTTGCAGCGCAATTAAAGATTTCAATACATTAGAGTAATTGCCTTCAGTGCTATTTGGCTATCAAATATATCAATTGAACTATATATTCATTCCAGGCTTTTCATTTCTCTGACACAATTGCAAATCTCTATGTCATTTTTATCTGAAAAACTGTGGCTTTCTTAGTACTTCTACTCCTCCATTTTTGCTTCAAATTTTTGAACCGTTCGTATAACACGTCAATCGAGCATCTGAAGGTGTACATCTCTTCTAACATCCCTACATGGTATGCTATTTTGGATTTTATTTCGAAAATATTTATTTACTTTAATGTGTTACCCCACTCACAGTTTTAACTAACACTACACCAACACTCACAATTACACTGTCTAACACGCGTTTCAAAGTTATCTTTGACTTATCTACTTTATACTGAATTTTCTCACCAATGAACCTTCTCCCGTGAGAAATAATTCCAATGGTAAAACCTTCTTGACGGGAGACTTCACATTTATTTCTAAGCTACTAAAATATGGAGTGGAATAGCCACTTCGTCCCTATAAAAATTTGTGTTTAAATAGGAACCAAAGGTCTATCTATACCATAGGTGGGGAACCTGCGGCCTCCGCGAGGTTCTTGTGCGGCCCTTCGCCACCTAGTACAAAATGGTAGAGTTCGCTTCAAACAACTATTGTACATCAACGCTATGACAGTTGCGCGAAAAATCTCGCCAAAGACAGTCATATTGTAACATGACGTCAGAATATTAGTCTGAAACGGACCATTACACGAATGAGCGAGTCTCTGGCCCACAGACCATCCGTTTCAGACTTGATCACTCAATGTTAATTTTTTAAACAGTTTTCAGCGCCCCGAAATTGATAATAGATTTTCTGATTTTGACGAGCACACTCCTGCTATGAAACTGGCATTTGAACCACATTTAATAGATATATCCGAGGCTCCTGCAGAACTACAAATGGAGTTAATTGATTTAGGGGAAGATAGTATCATCAAATCCCTTTTTAACGCTAAAAAGGATCCCTTAGAAATCTGGAAAAATGCTGTTGAATATCCATGCCTTCGAGAACATGCTCGCCGTTCACTTTCCTGCTTCGGAAGTACCTACTGTTGCGCGACATTTTCTCTCATGTCAAAAATAAAAACAAATTTAAGAACGCAAATTACAGATGCACATTTAGAGGATCAATTAAAGCTGTGTGTTACGAAGCTGGATCCAAATATACAATTACTGTCAAACAAAAAACAACACCAAATAAGTCACTAACTTAGTGAATGAAAAAATATTTTTTATTGTACTTTTTTATAATATTTCTATATTATTTTATTTGTATATTATATTTAAAATTTTGTAGTATTATATTTTATATATAATGCAATAAATTATTAAATCTATAGAAAAACTGTAATAATTTCACAAAAGTCACTTTCTTAGGTCAATCAGCTTATGCTGCCTCTCTTATTGCTGCCTAATTTAAATGTGGCCTCTAATGGTATAAAGGTTCCCCACCTCTGATCTGTACAGTCCACTTTATAGTTTAGTGGTTAAGGAATAAATACGAAGATTCCCTCCAAGAAGTTTTTTCTGATGGGAAAACGGACCGGTGGAAAAATTTAGTATAAAATAAGTCAAGTTAATAGGCCTTCGTTTACCTTCAGTCTCTGAAGACGATAACTTGATATTGAAACGGTTCTGAAAAGTCCAGATTAATTGCACGTCCATTGTGTGGGAGTAATCCTATGGTCACCATAAGCTAGTTTTTGTGTGTTTGTTTCTTCATAGACCACGATACAGACCCATAAGTTATCAATAGCCTTATCACAAATGTTCTCATCATGACTTTCCTCAATAAATTAGGAGCGAAAACATGATGGACGTCATTTAAAATCTTAGAGCTATGAGATCTAAGACAGACAATGCGGAAAATATGAATATAAGAAGTTGCAATTAAAGAGACTGCGTAAGTAAAATAAAGAATACAGATAGTTCCGTCCATCATAAGAGGAAACATACAAATGAATAAATCACATGGAATATTTCTAAAAAGGACAGTTGGCAATACAAATTTAAAATATACTTGAAAATGAACATAACGTTAAGGATTGATAGGTAAAAAGAAAACGACATTTGAATTTTTAGTTTCCTCTTATCATCTGTTTTCCACTTCCAGTTTATGATATTGATGATATCTTGAAGCATGTACTAATTGTACCTCTACCTCCACCAATTCATTCTGTGAATAAATTCGATGTTTATTTATTAAATGTGGAAGTAATAATGGCTTTTAAGTGAAATAACCAAAGAGAAAGTAACTTATTTCGGCAAGGAATTTCCTTGACTCCAACCAGTTCAAACTTTATTTGCGGTGAAACTCTTTGCTGACACAATTTACTATGTAAATGAGTGACACAGTGTTGAAAATTATGGAATTTATTGAATAGGAATGAAATTCTTTTATTACTGATGTGATATTCTGTGAGTTTATTATTGAGTTCTGTTAAGATGCAGGATGCTAAAAAAAGCTTGAATCACTTTATCAACTCTTATGGATGAACAAATTTATCAAATAACGTTTTATCAATTAGTAACTTTGATGTGAATTATTTGGAGAATGGGAGCTTCTGCATGAGGTACTGGAACATTATTTTAATTGGAATACTTTCTTTCATTGTAGATTTTCCTTATTAAGGGTGGCTCAATTTATAAACAATGCAATGATAAACGTTTAGGTCTTCTTAAACTTGCATGCTGTTGTTGTCAGCTTAACTTGGAGTTTTTCAACTTTTATAATTTGTTTCCAGAAAAAATGAAGATAGTGAACTTATTGGAAACTTAATTACTTGTTTTTAGTGATAAACCTGTATATCTAAATCAAATTTATACTAATAAGGTAGGAATTTGATGCTTTGCTGTATTCTTTGAGGTTTGTTTTGGGAAATAGGGCATTCCTGGTTTGTTTAGTATTTTGCATGAAGCTAACATATGAGAGGAGATTCAAATATGACGGCGGCGAACCACCCCGTTTATTGTCGGATGAAATTGTAGTCAGTTGTTAGGCACATGAGAGCAGTTTCAATTGAGTGTTTGTGAACCTGCGACATTTTTAACTGTAATGGAATATAACAAAAAAAATCTTCTTGAAACCAATGGATCTGACATCATTATTTATACTATACAGAGTAATCATTTTAGAATATTGATTTTGGAAGAGAGGTGGAGTGAGATATCCTTTAAAAAGCTTTGAATATTCCTTACAAATTATCAATGAGTTTGTGGAGATAACGATCTTAATAATGTTTGAATCACCAACAAAAATACGCAAGTAAATTATTATAATAATTAATAATAAGTAATTAATATTACTTATTGACAAATAATTTTGATTATCGATGAATAAATTGGAATTTCTTATCCACTTGGTGTAAATGGTACAAGGTACATTTCATGCTACATTGCGTATTTAAAAGAAAATAGAAATTGTTAGAATTTTTTCAAAATTATGAACCGGCTAAAGCTACATATTCAGTAATAATCATTCCCAAATGAAAATATTCGTCTTCGACATGTTACAAAATAGATAAACAAATTTATGGAAATGGATTTTATGGAAAATAGACGACACGAACCTCAGCTACCGAGCAGGAATGAAGTAGGGGAAGTAGCATATTTGGGTCATTTGTAAATGGACAATACCTAGTCGATAAGGAAATTTAGCAGGTGTACCGGAAAGTAGTTTTCATGGAATTGCAGTCCCACAAATTCCATTTAAATAAATTACGATGAGTACAAAAACAATAAACAATACTTTTTCTCCAGGAAAATATATTTTTTAACTATATAGCGAAGCATATATTGCGGATATTGGAGTCACTCTTATTTTTACATTAAATCAATACTTGCAGCTATTACAATATCCATTCCTAGGAATCAATATGACGAAAATCACGTATATTTGTTAAAATTACATCAATTCGATGAATACACAAATTGATAAATATGAATTTTTGGAGTACAAACCATTTTTCATTAGGAGGTTCACAACCACATATGCTCTACTGGTCCGTCAATGTCTGAATAAACACTTTTTTGGGATGGATACTATTCAGATATGATATTTTTTTATAATACGTCGATACATTTTATATACTATTGGAGTCAATTGTGAATATAAATCGAAGATCTCTTAAGAAATCCATCTTGCAATTTAGATATCTTAAGGAAAGCTTCTGTAGAGTAGAGTGTGGAACTTACGTATACGAGTACAAGAATTATGGTGAAAGAGTGACATATTCAGGGTGGATATATTTCGTTATCTTCTTCTTTTCATCCTTTCTTGTATGTATCGTTAAATCGTTTCTCGTTCGGTACTTAATTTTTAATTCCGAATTTGCTAATTTCTCTAAACTTGTCCTCAGGTTTCACTGTATCAAGTTCAGCTTTAGTTCTTTATTTTATTTCCATTTTGATATTTTTTCCTGTATACAATATTCGTTATATTAATACCGATTAAAATTACAACAATAGAAGCTTCCACAAATTGGGAACAACTAGTAATGGAAATCTGGGGTGCAGCGTATTCATTTCTCAGTTGTATTCAAATTAATCATAGAAGGCAACATTGCACCATTTATTAGTGTGTTACAAACATTACAAACGCGTCATTGTTTTTATAAATAAATACGTTTATTCTATCTAATATCTTCTGGAAAACTATGGATAAGTGTCTTTATTGTACGGAGTATCAACTTGAAAATGCACTACCCCTATATTTCGACCTTCACAAAGACCGCTTGACATGATGCAATACAAGGTGCAATGCAATGCAAGGAGCAATATTTCTTGATAAAAAGCATCGCACATAAAGTTTAGCTGATTGCTTCATGCAATTTCTCACACTTGTAACATCATCGGTTCGGTGCCATTTTTATTAGGTACAAGCTGCAATTCTAGCGCTTAACAACCAATTTATCCATCAGGTTCCAAAACCAAGGCAGCATTAGATATAATTAATCTCAGTGAACCACTGACTAGTATTTCACTTCGTTACTTACTTACTTAGTTTTGTTATCATCATTGTTAAATGGATCACAAAATAATGAATCAAATTTTAGGTGAAATAACTTATTTATTAAATTTTTATTAGTGGCAGCAATAATGCAATAACAAGAGACACGCGACGTGCATTATTCATCTATGCGCTATTTTGACCTTGCAAGAAATTTCATGCAATTTCTTGCACCATGTCAAGTGGCCTTTAGAAACTCAAAAATATGCGAAGCCACTTTTAAGGGACAAGGTTTGTAGTATGGGTATTGGTATTGAGTTTTATTGATATTTTACTACCCTATGACAAATATCTTTGGTGAATTTCCCTTTCAGATGAATTTTAAGGAATAAAGTATCAAAAATTTCTATTCATAAAATGTTCTCAAATGAAAACTTCACCCGAAATTATTGATTAATGCATCTAATAATTAAGCGTCTTTTATCAAGTTATCCTTCTATCAAATTAACAAATTAATTTGCTGCCAAACCTACAGTACTCATACTCGGTGGTTTGTGAGTTATTTGATGGGGTGTCTCATTTTGATCTCTGGTATCAATCAATAGACATCAGAAGAAATCAATCAAGTGGTAATTGACTTTAATCGGCTTTAAATGACTGTTAATTGACAAGATTTGACAAAAGTAGATGCTAATTCACCTGAATATAAATAAATTGATGTGATTTGACCTCTTGGCTAAGAATGAAAAAATGATACTCGTAAATATTATACGATGTATAAAAGTGTTCTATGAATCTGCAGCTGGTGCTAGAAACATTGTATTTTTCTGAAAAAATATGAGTGATGAACATTTTGGGCATATTTTTCAATTGAATTTCAACCAATATCCTCCAAAGACTTAACCGAGGTTACAGGCATTAAAACGTCATTCTAGAAAGCCATAGACCTAAAAAAATTTGGGAATTCCTTCATTGAACTTAGTCCTTTCCTCATTATCGTTTTTAAGCCATAGTCAGGGGATTTAAGTTTCACATGTACAAAGCTTTAAACGTATATATTTGGGCTAAAAATAGTTATTTTCATATGAAAATTGTTGTGCTTATTCAAACTAATTATTGTAGTAGCTAAGGTGAGCTTTTTGAATAAAATACTAAATCAGGAAAAGGAAATAATCATAAAAATGAAGAATTCGCAATGATAAACAATATTTGAACAAAATTTGTAATTATCATTCATGAGTTTTAATGAAACTGTTAATGGTTTGGATTTCCTCCCTTTTCATTGAACGATATTTGAATTTGAACAATTACGAACGAGCTCAAAAATCATTATATGGTTAAAATCGATTATTATTCATGTGGTATTGATTTATTCATATATGCGAAGGCTGAATATTTTCTTTAAGATTATTATTTATCAAAATACATCCAAATAATTGACAAGGAACTGCTCCTCTTATAAATGTTGTTGAAAAGAAAATTGATGGGAATTGGAATGCTAGTCTGACATGATTATTTCAAATGATTCTTATATAATCGAAAGTGATAAATATAATGTAGTTAAGTATTGGACAGAACTCGTAATATATATAATACCCTTTCATTTCTCTATCCAAGTTGTACGAAATTGCATTCGTCAACTCACTCAATGTGTCTAATGAACTAATAACAGAATTATTTTTTTAACAGTATTAGCTGGTATCATATCGAAAAACATGAGAATATCGTTTCTCAAAAAAAGTCTGTAAAACGTAAGATTCTCTTTGCAATTAATAATCCAAACATTTGATTTTTATGACAGAGTTATGTTGCTATTGTCATTTTCAGTAACAGCAGTTTTACCATCACTGATGGATACAGCTCATATTAAATTTATTCAAAATAAAGTGAAAACTTGCAGTTTTTGTCGTCCATACCACTGGGATATGCACATTATATTTTAAATATAAGTTAAATGGGAACTTTGAAAATTGAAAAATCTTTCAGAGTCAAACAATTCAATGATGATATCAATGATAATTATACAACAATGAGTAGAGATTAGAAAATGTTTAAAGCTTCGAGTTTTTAAAAAAAAAACAAATGAGCACAATTTTTGAATAATTTCCATCTTAATGCAGGAATTGATGAACAGAATATATATGTTACCGTTAAAGTATATATTTATTTCATAGAATAACCAGTTATTCCACGAAATTACTGATCGTGTCCGTTTTAGTGTGTGTTATATGTTATTAATTTGACACATTAAGAACTCATTCCATGAAATAACTAGGTATTCTATGAATTAACTAATGAAAGACAGTTAAAATGTAAAAATAAATACATAATAATAATGGTGGACAATTCAAATGGAAAAGAAGTAATTTATTTATGGAAACGTACCATAAAATCATTTGTTACAACAATGTTTACTGAAATGACACTTGAAATTAGAAAGAACATTATTCTCAAAAACATTTTTAGTCGAATTTTAAAAGGAAAAATTAGACTATTACGGTAGGCATGACTAGAAGAAAAATGGGGGGCACATCATTTTTCCCATGTTTTGAGACCTCCTGAACATGATTATGATGGTCTTTCGAATGTCTGTAGTTTATATATATATCCGTTTAAGCTACAATTCTTATTTTTGTCTCTCGAGCAATTGCTATGGGTCCGATTTGGTTCAAAATTAGCATACATGGCTTTTTTGGCGGCGGATTGATGTTATTAGAGTTTGATTGAAAACAAATGAATATTTCGAGGGGTCGCAGTGCAAAAAAAGTGGTTTTTGACCTTTGCTCACCTCTGCAGGTCAAACGAAAAGCGACTGAAAAATGAAATTTCACATGTAGGTTCAATTATTTGCGTTATGATTTCCTGTCTAAGGTCGAAACTTTCCATCTCCACCCCTCTCCATTTTATGGTCATTTTTGTTATATTTTCTTATTTTTTGGCCAGAAAAAGTTTAACTAGAGGGTTCGAACTTCGCATTCAAGTAGGGGTGATGTTGAAGAATTGTCTTTCTCAACTTCAAAGTTTTCTTCTTCAGTTCTTCTAGCACAAAACGCCCGAAATCATTCTGATCGTTGTAATTGTTGAACTTGACCGCCTCCTATTTAATGAATAATACGAGTACGATCGTTGCTAGAGTGATTTTTTTTACTTCCCATTTTCGAAATTTCTTGTCATTATGACAATTTTTTCTTTGTTGTCAATTGGAATTGAACAAGAGGGTTCGAGACCACCCCGGGTCTATTGAAATTATGAATTTTCATTCTCGAGAGAGAGTTAACTTGTAAAATGAAAAGTTATTGAGGAATAGCAAATTTTCCATATAAAGAAATAAGATTGAGAATAGATATCATTTCTAAGAAGTTCATTTCATGGAAAGATTTGTTTGTGTATTAGTTAAATTCTTCATTCGACGAAAAGTTCGACTTTCGTGATGGAGCTCTGCTGCTCACGGCTTTTTTGTTGACACACTGGGTTTTATAAGAACATTTTTTAAATCCCTGACCGGTACCTAAACTTGAACTGTAGCAACCGACCGAAGCGATATTTCTACGTCCGGTACTTCTTCGATCTCAATATAATTGTTTTATTTGGCAGTTTCTTGTGACCAGTTGGAAAAATCCTTCTTCGGTTATTTCTACGATGATAGCTAAAATAGATTTGGTATCACCTGGGGTGGAAGGTGAATGCGTTTGTCGTCGACATTTTGAGGGGATGGCGAAGAAGTATTCTCATTCGTTTATGCTTTGGTATTTTTGCCGTCCTTTTTTCCGCTACTTTCCATATTGTTAATCGAAACGATTACCTTGTAAAAAGCGAGATATATTATATGGATTATTTTACACTTTAACGGGCTGTATATCGTTATTCTATAAAATAACCACTTAAAGTGTCAAATTGATAACATATTACACACTTTAACTGACACGATCAGTTATTTCAAAGAATAACTAGATATTCTATAAAATAACGGATTTCATACTTTAACTGTAACTAACATCTATCTCTCATACAATACTTTTAAGACGTAGTGGAAATTCTAGTTTTCTGCTTAATTTAGTAGTTCTGAAGAATTAACAAGCTATACAGTTTCTTCAGATTTCTTTTGTAGGTTTTACGAGCTGATGCAGATTGTGAAAAATTAATTTTTAGGGTAGTAGATAATTTGATTTAATTCGATTAAAAAAATTGCCTAACAAAAATATATGATTGTCAGTGATACAATATATAATAAGATCGTCTTCTTGGTGGGAATGCGACAAAATTGAAGATCAAAGTGTGCTCTAATATATTCCGAGCTTTCGAAACTTAGGTATTCATAGATTGGGACTGAAATTATAGTCAAGTGCAGTGCAAAAACATGTATAAGAGTATAACAATAATAAAGTTCACTTGGTTAATATTTGTGGCGGTTTCAAATTGTGTTATTTCTTCCAATACTTATATTGACGATTGATCCTCGTTACTATAGAAAGCGTTTTTAATTTTTATTGGCTAGATTACGAATGAATTTTTATAGGCTAGGTCGCTAATAATGGAAATGAATATTTATTGGTTCGATTATGCTTGTCAGATGGGTGAGAAAAAGAAGAAAAGAATGGAACCAGCATGTCAACAGATAGAATAGCAAAAATAGTACGTAACAACATCCCACACGGAAGAATATCTGTTGGACGACCACCAAAACGATGGCGGGATAGTTGTTAATCAACCTCACAGGAACTACTGCAGAGAAACCGGAACTGGACAGGCGCTACGCCTTCTACACGATGATGATGATGATTATGCTTGACTACGAAAACGCTCATAATCTAGCTGGCAAAGATCCAATTCATATATCAGTACTCAAAATTGAACACGAATGTGTACTAATGTTAATATATTCTCGAGTTTCCAAATACTTATGTATTCAACGTCTGGGACGAAGGATATTAAGTTACATCTCTATGTTTGGAAGTGAAGATGTCGCTAGAAGGCGTCTACTGAGGAATGTGATGAATCAAGTAGCAGCGCCGGCTGACTAGAGACTCCGTGCGAGTCGTAACGCCACTCCGAGAGACGCAACAACGTCGAAACTAGTCAATGGTTACGATCCTCTATTTGTAATGCGAGACATTAGCGATGTCAATTTCGACGGATTGTCGATGACATCATGTTCTTCGGAGGAGATGTAATTCAATATTCTTAGTGGTAATAGCCAAGAAAGTAGTTGTTTCCTCCTTTGAGGAACGGCAAGCTAACATTTCGAATAATAATTTAACTCATATATATCACAAATTCTGCGCATTTGAAGGAAAAGAAACATGTGTTATTCGAAGAAATACATTTTTACTTTTTCTTCATGCTTATTTAGTATAGTGAGAATTGTTAAATAATCAACTCATATATTACGAAAATAAAATCTAACGTCACTCAAATGTTTTTCAAATTATTACAAAAAGATAATTAAAGTTTTATCCAGTCCAGGTATAAAGAATCCAATAAAATCATGGATATCATTCCCATAATAATCATAATCAAGAATTATTTGAATTTGTTATATAAAGCAATCCTGAGCTGCATTATTTGGAATTTGCTAATTTTTAGTTTTCTAATTACTCGAATCCCAAACTCGAATCACACTAGTAATGAAGGTCTCAGTTTTGCACCTGTCGTTTTGATTTATATCAATAAACTTGGTTTCCAGCCATAAGTTTAAACGTATTTCAATACAATTTAATTAATAAAATTTTCACAAATTCACAAGACTATAATTACTACACGACTGAATTACTAATGGGAACCTTCCATGAAAAGTTGATGGGATGAATAAATCATTATTTATAAATTTTGTAGTCTCCCTGTGGAAATAATTGTATGAGTTATATGTTCATAATCATACAACTTTCTATCAATAAATACTGAAAAATAAATTAGATGAGAAGTTGGGAACATAAGGATTCAACTATGTAAAATAACTACCAGAAATACAGAGGAAAATATGTAATATGTAAATATATCAATAACCTTAGATCGAAAACGAAAGTTATTGACAGAGAATTAAAATGGATCAAAAATTCAACTGAAATACCAAATAAAGTTTGTTATTTAGAAATATAACGCTCAGCTCCAATCTTGTACCAACATTAATTCTAATAAATAATTACGTATGACTAAAATTTGCAGCAATATCAAATATCAAATCCAGTAGCAGTTATCTGAATAACATGACAGAAAATTTATACTGTTACACACAATATTATTACTAATTTTGGAATAATTTTAACAATAATCAACAGAAGGTATTATGAATTATGATTATAACTGAAAGGGAAGTTAAGAGGCAGAAATTGGTTTTTGAAAAAATATGATGAGGAGAAAACAACTCAAATCAAAATGGAACATGATCCTTCAAATTCATATCTAGTATTAAATGAAGTACTTGAAATTGAATTTTTGGATGAAAAACTTTCCATTTCACTCTCAATTGCAAGATTTATAATATATAAATATTTTGATAAAAACAGATAAAATATACAAAAGAAATATACCAAAATGGTAGATGAATATGGAAATTTCAGTTGAAATGTGGATCTCACCTATTTTCCTTAATTTTAACATTAAAAAAGCATTTCTTCAAAATCACTGTTTCTTTAAACCGCCAAAAATTGCAAAAAATACGGAAAATTTTGAAACTAAACTGCACAAACACTTTTGTTATCAATAAATTTGTATAACGTAATAAGATTTATTAATTTATTCAAGTCTATAATTCGAAAAACAAAAATTATCCATGAATATTGATAACAAATTTTGAACAATTAGTGATATTGACCTCAGATAACAACATAGTTGCCTGGTTACATTAATTTACGTATTTTTTTCTAAATATGGTGTGTTGTTATTGAATGGGTCTTAGGAGTATATATATATTTTCCTTTCAAAGAATGAAATAAATTACATAATCCAAATCACAAAACCCACTAAATAATACGTGTTTTTACGAGTAACTAATAATATGTCCATATTCAGTTGATAAGCATCTAGGAGAGAGGCTTATAGAGACGCTTTTCCATACTTATCACTTAATTTTAAATAGTCATGTCCTAGTCAAATTGGATAAGCCTATTATGTGAAACACGTTGTGGAATACTATTTCTCTGTATCGGTATTGGAACAACATTATTCTCGCATGGATGGACTACATTAATAAACGATTTATAGTAATTGTGGGCTGGTGCCACTGAGAAATAGTTTCATTTTGACAGCTGATTGTACGATTAAGTATTCGGCCACGCAATAAATTATAATGTGTTTTTAAACGGAGTAAATATTGTTATGAATATGGACAAATCATACAAATCTACAGTGGAGAAATTTCTTGTAAATAACTATCCTTAAAATGAGTGGATCGTATAATAAGATATTGAAATTATGTGTCACGTCCCACTATTCTAATGGTGTAAATTGAAGTTTTTCTTCACCCGGAGTTTTTCCAAAGTCAACTGGCAAACCAACCGACTACTTATGTTTTCCCTAATACCTATTTATAACAATTTTTCTGTAAATAAATAATATAAATACAAGCCGAAAGAGAGAAAATCGTATAAAAACTCCTAACATGACGGAATGGAATGGAAACATTGACAAATCTATAAAAATAATGGATAATATATTATTCAAAGCTTATCAATTTTGTGAACTACATCATTCTTCAGATCTATATTTGAATACCCTGTGGAAAAGCTGTTATAATGACATTCATTTGCTAGTACTTATCCGATATTTATAATTTTGTTTGGAATTTAGATATTCAGTACATTAGTAGACTTTTATTTTATCTGTAAGTATAACAGGGATGATTCCAAACTTTGTGGTATTGAAATCTCTCAAAATCTTTTACCAAATTATTTTAAGCTTAACCTTGTCGCTGGGACCACCCAGCGGTTATCAAGTAATTGTGGTTTCTCGGTACTTATGTAGGTATTGTGTTTTTACTAAACGCAGACCATATAGTCTCAAACCATTGAAGCAGTAGTAAATTAAATGGAGTAGTGTTATCAAAAGAATTTCTTGAGGTCAGGAATCATAGAATATACCATGAATGCCTCATAAATGAATTTATTATCTAATTGAGGATATAAATTTTGATTTACGAATATTTGAAAAAGTATTATCTTGGCTACCATTCAATAACCAGCTCCAAACCACAATACAATAGTTTACATCACTCGATTAGAGCCATGAAAAAATATTTTTCTACGACCGTGCGTTTTAACCACTAGTGCGGGAAAGTAAAATTATGCAAATTTAAACCTTTTCTAGCTTTTTGTAGAATTTTCAATTTTTTGAAAATATAAAATAATAAAGATATTTTTTATATAACCTTGTACATTCTTCAAAGGAGTGTCACAGAACAACTATCAAACCACCCGGGTTTGATATCCCAGGCGTGTAATTGTTACTAAAACGTCAAAGTTGTTCGAAACGTTTGGAACTGACCGAATAAGTACTTCTAAATTAAACCACATTAAACCAAATAACTCCACTGGACTGGCAACTCTTACTAGTCCACAGAATGCAACAAATTGTGTTTCCAATATTAATATTTATAATACTTAGTAGTTTTTAGTAAAAGTTTTGTATATTATTATGTTTGTTGGAATAAAATAATTTTTGAAAAATGTGTCGTTGTATATACGGCCGAAGAAAAAATAATGTTCCTAACTCATGCGTAAAGTGTCTTTTCGCAGTTGACCGCTTGCCCGAACAATATTACTTTATAGGTGGAAACTGTATTACATTTGAAATTCTATCTATCGGCATATTTAGTCATTTCACACTCCTATTTCAGTAAATTTTCATTGTTCACAATAGGAAAGAGAAACCATTGATTTCCAAATATACAGCGTGTTCCTCAATTCAAGCGACAAAATTCAGGAGATGATTGCTTGCACTAAAACTAAATTAAGATGGGTCTTACCCATAACAAAATTTCCTCTGACCACATCTTTTCGAGAAATCACCCTTAAAAGGTGGTGATTAAAATTTAGTTTAATTTCTTTTTTTTTAAATTTTAGTAATGCTAGAAATTTTTTGCACTCAAAAGACTAACTACGGGTACTTATTATGAGTCGTATAATATTTACCATCTTCACTGTTTTCCAGTCAATTTATTAATAAAATTATAAATTATGTTGTTAATTTTTTTTCTCGTCAGCTGCTTAATCCTTTACGAGTGCACGTTAATTACAGAATTTCAAGTTTCTAGTATTACTGAAATTGTAGAAAAAATAAAAACTTAATTTCAGTCACCACCTTTTAAGGGTGTTATCTCGGGTGGGCTGAGGAAATTTTCTTATTAGAAGGACCCATCGTTATTTCATACGAGC
This sequence comes from Diorhabda elongata, assembly GCA_026230145.1. Taxonomy (NCBI): domain Eukaryota; kingdom Metazoa; phylum Arthropoda; class Insecta; order Coleoptera; family Chrysomelidae; genus Diorhabda; species Diorhabda elongata. The sequence goes on from CM047926.1 coordinate 43,179,732, forward strand.
AATTAAATCCTAAATTTTGTCGAATGATTTAAGTAACACCCTGTATAATTTTTTATTTGGAAAAAATTCTATTCCAAAACATTTGATTTCATAATTTCAATTGAAAATATGGAAATAGCTATTTTATTGAGTTCTAGTTGGTTTTCGTCAGAATATCTTCACAAGAATTTCTCAAAAGAAAAAGTTATGGCAACATAATAAAGCCTACTTCATTTTATGTATGGAAATATCTCATTAATTTTCTCTAACAACACGAGTTTGATCTAATTGTTATTTTAAATTGACGACTTACCCAATATCAATGAAGTAGAAGATAATATACAAACTGTACACTTTTCACTTTACTAAAAAGTCTATAACAAATAAGTGTTGCACCAACGAACCAATTAACTGTCCAATAACCACACGAACACTAAAAAAACCAGCAATAAAACTATTTTCATGTCCACAGTAGAACGTAGGCACTTATTAATTACCTATTAATAATATTTCCTAAATGATGAACTTTAAATATTTTTGGGAATCTTCACATTTGTTCAAGACCCGAAAATCATAATTTTATTATTCACAATTCACTATAATTATGTTGACAGTAGTTAAAAGAAGATTAAATTGAAATTAACTGAAATGACAAAATAATTCTACAATATGAAACAGCTTAAAATGTGAAGCTATTCAAAAAGCTATAGACGATAATTGCTCATTTTCCATGTGCTGAAGAAGACGGTTTCATATTTTCAATAATTTTCTTGCTATTCACTTCTTTGTTTGAGCTTACAGTAAAGGTGGGTGTAGGACATCTGAAGTCAGGGATACACTTGGAATTGGCTCAAATACTAAGAACAGTCATGGTCACAATACCATAACGTCACGATGAATCCTAATTCCGTACATTAAATTTATCAATCTTTGTATTTCCAATCCATAGATTAGAAAGAACGTTATTTATATGACATACATCATTGAACAAACTGTGATTGGCTTCATATCATCGGTATCAAACTAGAGAAATATAATTCATCACCCAATAGTCCGATGTATTAATTTAACGCTTAGTAAGTAATCCAAAACAAAAGTTTTCTGTATACTGTCTTTTTGTTAATTTCATCACCCGACTATTTAGATTGCGTACTTATGGAGAGACAATAGCCAACATTAGTCCTCATTTTTGCAAAGATTCACAATATTAAATAGAGTTCCAGAATTATGGGCCATATCAAACAATATTTTCAATAGATCTCCCTGTATTTGATTGCATATTGGGAGTTATCTCGAATCACCCATTACCATAAAATAAGATTATAATGTGTTCTACTAGGTATTTAAAAAGTTGTAACTAATTATCCATAAAAATCGTTCAATACTCTGGAGAATATAAGAGAAATTGCAACATGAAGATCTGCTGTGGCAAGAGCATTCAAATAGTATTGAAAATTCTGGAAATTATTACTTCTTGAAATATTTTGATTTTTCAAAAAACAATGATTATGTATCTATATCTAATCATTTAACAATCAATTGTGAGTTGGCTATGATTTATTGATCACAAACTGATATTTTACTATTGCTGTTTGATACTGAGAGGGTTGTATTTGAAATACAAAGAAAAAGTCGTATATTACCTATAAATAAATTATAGTGATGAAATAATAGCAAACAATTATTCCAAAGACAATATGCATGCTTGAAAGAGATAATTTATATATAAACCATATGAAATTCATTCTGTATTCTCTATATCATCTCATCCTTTGTTGGAGATATTTTGTACACTTCATTATTAAGGCGATTCCAGAAAAAATGCGTCCATTTTTTCGAAATCTGGTGAGCTTCTTGGCCAGTGTTCTGAACCATTGCGTCATCTTCCAGAGAATAGTTCATTAAGATCACCATCAATTAATTGATTAGCCTGATCATGCGCGTCATCATGCAAAGACCACATTTTTTGCCGTGTACGAATTGGGACTTCTTCCAATAGAAGAGGTAATTGTTTCACTAGAAAACCTAAATAAATCTCAGCATTTAAATGTTCCTCAGTAAAATATGATCCTTCTAAATATTCACCAACCATACTTTTCCACGCATTCAACGACCATCTAGTTTGACTGAGTCTCACTATGTGAAGTTTTACCTGTTGACATAACCATTTTCATTGAACGTGTCTTCTTCTCCAAATGGAACATAGTCGAAAAAGTCTCTGTGTTGATTAACTTTTCGTTCAGTCCACCTATAAAAGGCTACACTTTTTGGAGTTTGCATATATAAGGGGCCCGGTATGAGAAAAATGTGAGGAGTAAAATCTATCGATGAATGACCTCGTTACGTTTTTGGTGCGCACCCTATGATGCGCAACTTTCTAATTTGTCAGTGTCAACATACTTATATTGCTGTCATTGGGAAGTTTTATTATCATTGTGTTCCGCTAAAGTGAACTGAAAGTATTTTCAAATAACTATGGCAGAAAGAGGTGTAGATGATATTGCCGGAACATCTAACAAACACGTGGTTGCAATATATAATTCATGTATTATATGTATGAGCATGTGCAATTTGTATTTATTAAATATTGTAATAATTATCCATGTAGATTTTGCATTTTTGTTCGCTGAAAATACGCCTAACACTTGTGTGTGGATTTCCAGTAACTGCCAGCAAAACATTAATTCCACCTTCTTCTGTTACAGTTTTGAATTATTCATACTTTTCATAATCAACTGAAACAAACCGCTAAATACAAAACAATAATGCCATTGTCAATTATTAGTTTTTGACAGAAAGTCATAACCCACTAACAATTAATTGTTCAATGAAATATAGGTATAAACTGATTGTTTTGGACAGAAATATTAAAATATCTGAAAAACTATTAGTTCCATGTATAGGCACTACTTGATAAAAAAATAAGTATCTTGGTAGTACTCCGTGAAACTAACATAAAGTACAGGGTGATCCATTTAAGAAAAAATTGAGAAAATAATAGTATTAATATTAGATTCAATGAATATTAACGAAATAAATCAGTTTCCAGAAATTTCACCACTATTTGTATGCTTTGGCTGCAACAGATCTTCATTCTAGAGCTTTTCTTATATTGTACTTTTTAAATAACCCGTAAACTACTTGTTTCATCGAAAAATAATGTTACTTTGATATGGCAAAGCATTCGGGAACACCCTGTAATAACAACCACACACCTTGTATTTAAAATAATAGTTTATTAGAGCTTAGCTTGAATATGGTCTTGTAGCTGAACATATTATGTGGCTACTCAAATGGAAAGGAAATTTGTCAAATTATAGAATAGAAAAATTCCGTTCATAATTAAATTCCTATCATTAGTGAAAGGAATGTGTAGAAACCAGTAACAATAATACATTGTGTAAATGATAATCAATTACTCATCATACGTCAATTTCCTGTGAAAAATAATTAAAAACAGTTCAATAACATTTTACAATACAAAAATTGATTAACAAAATACTTTTTAGAGTATTATAATTTTTAAGGAATCACTATAAACGTAGAATACTCAATATCAGTCCTTATAATTTCTAGGTACAACATATTTTATAAAAAACTCTCATATTTGCTGTAATCAAGCCTTTCAGCGAAAAGGGCAGGACATTTGCAGAATAGATCCTCTGCTATTTCCATGGCTTGATCGTTGAATCTACAGTTGTCGTCCTCTTACATGACCATAGTCTTAAGGTGATGATTGATGAAGCAGTGACCACCAGTTTGATGCCGTTTCTGGTCACCACGAGAAAACTTTTTAGCTAATATGTCTATGAATCTTTTGAATTATCTTGGGTCTGAAGTGTTTCTCCTATAATCCATCTGATTCTTAAGCCATTCGTTCAGTTCGTTATTGATGTGGCATCTTGGAAATTTATATTCTTTTCTGGTAACATGCCTTCAGAGATATTCAGTTACTCTTTCTACCCAAGTGAGACGTGAGAAATATTTTTAGTATATTTCCTTTGCCAACATCATCAGATCACTTTCTACACGTCTAACTGAAAGACAATCTTCATTGGAATAGGTCAGCAAATTATAAGTTGTCTGAACATACATTATTTTATTACGGACCTGTTTTTATTAACACTACCAAAAACCTTACAGTATATTCAGTTATTCATGCAAATGTATCATTATTTGTAATTGGAAAAATGCAACATCATATACATACTTCTTTCGTTTACTTTTCATATTACTTCATCAGTACATAGAATCAAACTTTTCTATTTGATATATTTAACATTAAACACGGCGCCTCTTTAAAAAAAGCCTTTCCTGGAATATACATCAAATTATTATAACATTTTTATTAATATATACCTCGATTTTTGTAAAAGTATACCTACACACAAATCCAATTATATTACCTCCATTCAAATCACTTCCTACTCCTATTTTACTTTTTCATCGTCTAAAATTCCAATTAAAACAGAAATTCAGAACAGTTTTATTAACATATAAAACCTCAGGCACTTATTCAGGACCGTATTTGTAGGATCCACTCAACCCTGAAATTAATGCTACTAATGTTATGTTTGGAAAATTTTAAACGGATTCAACCTTTCGTATTTTTTACGACACACGTTATTATTAATCAAAACCCCTGATGTAAAAAAGAAAATGATCTATTTTAGAGAATTAACATTTTTAAAAACAACTAAACTTAAATATACATGAACCTAGTTCATCTTAGTCTTCTTCCATTGGTTCTTCAATGCAAGTGAAACAAATTTGTGTTGTTTGAACATGTTCATTGCACGCCAAATGCTTGTATTTACTGCACTGAATATTTGTGGTTCTGCTCTTTTTCCGACCACACAAGAAACATCTTCCTCATGATTAAACTGCAGCTTTTTCCTTTTCTACCTAATTGGTAGGTTTATACTTAGACAGAAAAGACTTTGTGCCTAGTGGTAAGTTTTTTATTTGCGCACTATTCGAATTCTCAAGATTCATTCTCTTGATAACAACGGTTAAATCTGGAAATAGCAGATTGACTCATATTAAGCGTACCAGCCACTTCTCGCTCACTTTGAGTTTAGTCGCAAGAGGGTTTGATGAATAACTAATAGTGGCGAGTCAGGTTGATTAGCACCATTGTTGAAAAGCATGAAATGGTTGTTGTCAGAATCGAATTTTTTGCTCACGGTGTATAACGAAAAATAGGAATTATACCTTCGTCAATTTCTTGCACTATTGGTTCTACCTTTTTATGCCTGCTTTGATAGAGCATTCAATATTCTGTTTTATAGATGTTATTAATGATACTCCATTCGGTTTTTTCCTTTTGTTATTGTGTTTCTTTCTTCTTTTGGCTTGCGTACTGCTTTACCCACAATAATTATCATAATAATATCAAATGTCGTCATATAATCACTTAGAGAATGAAATATGTGAGTATTTCATGGGGCTAGATAGAATGAGGAATTCGTATTGTTTTGAATATATATTTCATATAAACTCAACCTTGCAACAACCATTTGTAATTTTCGACAGTAGTGAATGGGATTAAAACGTTTTCTAATAATCCATCTTAGTCTCTAGATCCCTAGGTACATGTCAAAAATGTATTTTATAGCTCTCTATACGAATAAATTGATGTGAACTTTGTATTCGCTTCATAAAATTTTGTTTTGTTTGTCCTGCTGATTTAGAAACAACATTAAGCACTAAATAATTCATTTTAATAATACATTATTTGTTTTGTCTCGGCATTTACATTTCATGGTGTATCATAACTTGCGTTAATATATTCATTCATTCATGTTTTTTATTCACTTATAATAATACAAATTTGCACCTGCCTCTTCAATCCCCTGGTTGGTAATAACTACACCCCTGTAGTTTTTCCTGAAAAAAAGATATAGTGAGATATTGCGTTCATGATGTAGTCGAATGTAGTAGAATTCCACCTTTACATAAATTCCCGATAACTGAATTTTGATATGAATACTAGGACTACCATTAATGAGCTATGGCATAAAGGCCGTGAATCGATTTTGCTAATACTGTGACCTATTGATCTATTATGTGCCATTTTCTGTTAACCCATCAAAATGCCACGACTTTTTGAAGCGAGCTGCATGTCTGGGGTCTACTTGGCTTTCGACTTCTGGTTTTTGAGGAACGTGAATGTATGTACCGTAATTTGTATCGATGAACAATCTCGCAGTCGCATTAAAGAAAAAGACAAGAGTTACCGAAAGTTTCTCCGATGTTATTCATGTAGTAATTCATTTACATGAACTTCACTTGATAATAGGACCTTTCGTGTCCAGTTAGTAGAATAACAAAGAAATCTTTTGTTTTAAGGCCGGGCAGAGATTTCCCCTACTTTTTTTGATCATGATTCTGCTGTCTGATGGAAAAACATCTATGCATTGCCATAGTCGCTTTATGTGCAATAGGCTGCACATAAACGAATGTCGTATGTTTTTTCCAGGAAGTTTTTGAGCACATCGGGTTAGCTGGCTAGAACTTAGGGTCGTCTAATCCATTTCCTATTCCCAACACTAATGAGCTTCGTGAGAAAGCAATTTCTACATTTGCTCATTGCTGTCGAATTGCTCTCGTGAATATATTGTTTTCGATAAAGCATAATTTGGAAGACATTGCATCCTCAAGTATGTCAATGTGTACCTTACTTTCCTCAATTAGATCACTAGGAATCATATAAATAAATCTGATATATCTTTTAGTGGTTTTTTCAAGGCCCCCCCGTGCAGCTTGTCTATGGATGTTTTCTCAATTTTTCTGTTCTTTGCCATCATATACAAACTTCATTGCTTATGATACTTTGAATAATAGATTTGTGCATCCTGCTCTTTAGAGGTTTTAGGTTCTATGTTCCTCTTACCACTTCGTGACTCGTAACAAGTTTCTGCTCAAAAGTCATTGAGATATTTAATATCCGACTCAAGCGATAGCTCAACTTTATTGGAATGATGATGGAATTTTTTACCACATAAGAAGTCTGTATAGTTAAGTAAATTCTTTCTTCGAGTAGAGTAGACATGAATGGTTCTCTCAGTTGAGTTGTGAAAGTGTTTGCGAACCAAACAAACAGATTGTAAAATGAAAAGTTCAAGGGGAGCAAGAATTTTGTGTTTTTTTTTTAAATAAAATTCGCTATGCGTTCTACTACTCTCAACATAGATATAATGAATAGTTGTTTTCTATAATTTGGAGATTGATTCGAAGAGGTGCAAACTACAAGACCCTCAGGAAGGTGAACCATAGCGACGATGCGATTCGAACAACGAGTAGTAAGTTGTTGAAGCAGTACAAGAATCGAGCTGTTCATACACAGATTCAATCGCAAAACAAACCCTATGAAAACTAGAAAAACTTTCTCTTTATTATCAGAACGAGACTAAATCACAATGAAAACAGATTCTTTGAATCAGAGTGTAGTGACTTAGGGATTCAAATTGTTTGTTCTCATTTCTTTCCATACCTCCCATTTCTCTAAAATAGATAATAAAAATAATTTCGAATTTACTGGCTTTTTCCGTTTTAAGTTGCCTTTAAACTGCAGTAACCTTCTGGGTCAAGGTTTTTAGGCGACGATCAATAATAATTTCAATGCAGCGTTTTATTACAAATAAAATCATTGTGACAAAATTTTTGAACTGAATACAACGCCAATTCAAATAATAACAATGTGTTCACTGCTAGGAAACTTAATAGATTAACGCTATTTCCTTAAACAACAAGCAGGTTTGCGGGCATTACCACATACACAATTGAACAATTTTACAAGGCCACATCGTTAAAATTACAGTTCATATGCGTTGAGTTACTATTTAAATATATTAATCTTATCTACTAATAGTTTCACGTGAAAAATATGCGTCAAGGAAAAAGTTTTAGAGAAAAAAATCTTGGAAAATTTTTCGAAAAAGATATCTGCATGATCTATTGGTACTTTTACTATAAAACTAAGGTTTTCACTTAAATATACAAAAAATTGATTTTTTGGAAATTTGGCTTCACCTAAATAAAAAAAGCCGTGAGCAGAGTCGAATTTTTTGTCGATTGAAGAATTTAACTAATACACAAACAAATCTCTCCATAAAATGAATTTCTTGGAAATGATATCAATTCTTAATCTTATTTCTGTATATGGAAAATTTGCTATTCCTCAATAACTTTTCATTTCACAAGTTAACTCTCTCTCGAGAATGAAAATTCATAATTTCAATAGACCCGGGGTGGTCTCGAACCCTCTTGTATATATATATATATATATATATATATATATATATATATATATATATATATATATAAACTACAGACATTCGAAAAACCATCATAATCGTGTTCAGGAGGTTTCAAAACATGGGAAAAATGATGTGCCCCCCATTTTTCTTCTAGTCATGCCTACCGTAATATTCTAATTTTTCCTTGAAAAATTCGACTAATTACATGGATGAAATTTTTGAGTTCACATTCTCATTATAATGTTATTCCTAACATCCATGTGAAAATCCAGCTTTTTGATCATTTAACTGAAATGATTTTAGATCCTTTATTCAAAATTCCCATTTCTTATTACTTTTATCCAGCTGGAAAATAGAACACGTGATACTGCTACCACTATATTTTTGATTCCACTCGAAATCAGCTCAAACGACGATTGGGACGGATTTGTCGAATTTTTAAATTCAGTTTGGCAACAACATCTCCTTCCATTTCTCATAATCTAGGTTTTAACATTTCGTTACTCATTTCATAATAAAGATTGTCCAACTCCTCAAAAAAAGTCATCAATTGTTGACGTCACCAAACAAATATTTCACCATGAATTTCATCATTTGTTCAAGTTACGCCATAGAATAACCTATAGAAGATCTAACGCCTCAGCCTTCTTTATAGCTAATTAACTCTCTTCAGTTTATAGTTTTAATTGTTTGTTTGCTCCCAATGCTGAATTATTGGCCCATAGTTATGATAGAGTGCAGAAATTTCCCGTGGAATTCTGCTAAACACTCAGTTGAAGCATTTTCAGTACATATCGAGAGTGAGTAAATGCGACACCTATCCTGAACAAAGGATTAAATTGTCAGATAATATTCGATATACCACATTTTTTAGCTCGTGCTCAGGAAATCGAAATAGAACAATGTCAAGCTAAAACGCTGTCATTATTGGTGGTTTGTGTTCATAATTGTGGAATTTGCTGGTGATTAATGAATTTTTTCCGCTTTCGAAAAATATGCGCTTGTTGGTTGAATAATTATTGAAAAGTATCAGGTAACAGTATTATAACCTAGTTTATGATCCTTCTCTAACATACTATTAAGTGATATTGTTTCATTCTCTAACCAAATCCATCAATAATTTCTGGTTTGATTTTATTCACTTTTGATTTACGGTAACCTTACAGAATAAAATCCAATGTGGAAGTTAGGTGATGTCGAGTATAGATTTAAAAAATTACATACCTGGAGAGCACAATGTCATTGTTGGCATCTTGAAGATATTGTAGATGAATTATACCAGTGCTGTTATTTTAGAATAACATTTATCGGGATATTTTTCGTCAATAAACTTTACCTACAAGATAATTATCCAATATACTACCCCATACATTATCTTTTCAGGAATTTTGACCTTCACGAAATAAACTGGGATTTAGAACAGGACCTGATATATTTGCAATGTCAAGGAGTCTGTCTGGATAATTCTGTTGGGTCCAATTGAATTGTGAAGTGTGATGAGTGAAATATATTCTCCTTCAATATCTTCAAAACTATTTTCAGTGACGTTGCAATCGATAGCTACATTGCTGCTAGATACATAAGGATTGACAACGCATTTTATTGTTTATCTAACCGTTTCGTGTAATGGGTTTTCAATAAGAAATTCTGCGTTTTGTACACATCAAGTGTCGAAATATTTGGAAATATATGATTTGAAATATCGTTGATTGAACATTCTGATGGATTCGAAACATGTGGCAATAATACGTTCCTTACAATTATTCCACACTTCTAACATGAAAATAAAAATAGGTATGTGAACTAATATAGCACGTGTCAGTTAATAATCCATATTGTGTGTAGATCGTTGATTATCTAATTTCTAACAAAAAGGTCAATGGTATTCTAATACCAATAATATATTTTTGAATCTAACTGTATAATTTTCCAATTGTATATGTTTCTTGCGGTGGGTTGATAAGAAAAATCAAACTTACAAACCGTAAATTATAAAGAGAGTTTCTCTTTGATCACTCATAAAGAACAATGAACTGGTGACTATGAGTTTGCAATACTGAATAATGGATCCACTTAAAAATGGCACTAGGATGAATCGCTTGGCTAGGGCAGGCGTCTCTAGAGGCCAATTTAGAATAAGCATTTTTTTTTGGTTGGAGAACATGATATGATTGAATGCGAAAGTGTGATACCGAGTTGTTGCTATAAAAAACACAGTCATGTCAATATACTCAGTCAGCAGAGCTGCCATACAAGCCATTACGGAAAATGGCATTCGGCTACAGAGACAACGACGAGGCGCGCTCGTTAGCCAGATTGGAATCAGTATATCCACCAATGACCCTAAAATTCATTCTTAATGAAAACAAAAGGCCTGCTATTACGTCTTTTAACAATCTGCTCGCGAGGCAGACTTTATGGAGGTGGATACAAACATCTGGAATAAAACAAACTACGGCACACATAGACCTTCTGTCGCTCTTACTATTGAACTAATTCAACTTGTGACTAGCCTTTTAATCGAAAAATATCATCTAAGAAGCTATCTCCATACTATGGGCATTATGGATGACCCCGAACGCCGCTGGTGGATGGAGGAGGTAGAAAATGTAGACCACTTTAAGTTTGCCTAGTGATTTCAGAAGGTACAAGCCAAAGGTCTTCAAAGGACATCGGTCTTAACTAATTTCAATTGGGGGACGAGGAACCTATGTCCTCAATGGTCTTAGAATACTCAAAATCTATATATGAACTATAAGCTATGAACCGTTTAGAAGAGAAAAAGGACATCGAATGTCAATCGTAGAAGAGGGAGCAAATAGACGATGTTTGTTCAGTACGACTCCGAAAAAATCGAGTCAACAGTGCCAAGACCAAAATACGTGGGCTAGTTGTAAGTGAAAAAAAAATTGAAAATTGTGTGTGTCAGCTCCGACGCACGACTGGAGTTTACTCCTTAAGTTCGATAGTCTAACCAGACGCAAAAAGAGTTTATTTAACTTAAAAAAGAATTGGTTGATTGCCAGAATATTTTGGGCTTCCTTCATTAATTTTTGTTTAATCTGTAAGCTCGCTGTCTCTCGGCTGGAGTTTTTGGAGGTTTAGATTTTTTCCTAGTCAAAAAATATAAAAAATATAAAAATTTTAACCGACTTTATAAAAAATTGATTAAAAAAGGTTTTTATAAACATTTTTTATTTAAAATATAATATTATCTTAATAATTAACAAAAATGGTTATAAAAAGATAATTATGTCACTAAATCTTTTACATACAATAATAAATAGTACATGAAAATTATTTAAATAAGCTAAAAAATAACTTTTCGAAAAAAAATTATATAAAAACATTATTATAATGAAAAAATATTGTCAATTTTTCTGATAATATTATCGAATTATTGACTACAGTTGTTAATATTTGAAAATTATTTATAAAATAAATCATAATAACGTGGAAGAATTTATAGACATCGCCAAAAAAATTAATTTTTGGTTAGGTTAGAAATTTTCTATTTTATGTGGATGCGCTCGATAATTCAAATTGGGTTGATTATCTAATTTTATTTGTTGTTTTCAAATATATATTTATATGAACTACATCGATAATTATTAAAATATTTAATAAATACAAATTGCACATGCACATACATATAATACCTGAATTATAACGTACCTTGCAACCACGTGTTTGTTAGATGTTCCGGCAATATCATCTACACCTCTTTCTGCCATAGTTATTTGAAAATACTTGCAGTTCACTTTAGCGGAACACAATGATAAAAATTAAAACTTCTCAATAACAATATTAATTATTGATATTTATAATAAAAACAGCAGTATAAGTATGTTGACACTGACAAATAAGAAAGTTGCGCATCCTAGTGTGCGCACCAAAAACGTAACGAGGTCATTCATCGATAGATTTTACTTCTCACATTTTTCTCATACCGGGCCCCTTCTATATGCAAATCGATTCTTAAGGAGTAAACTCCAAAAACGTCAAAATTATCTAACAACTGAGTGCTACATAACCATTTTGCAACCCTGCAAGACATATAGAGCTGCGACTTATTTTTCTTCATCAAAATCAAAAACGTCGTAAAAGGAACGTATTTTGAATAGATCGAGCACATTCAAATAAATGTGGGAGGCAGGAGGAAGACAGAGGCTATAGTCAAAGACTTCCGAAATTGGTGCAACGCCTGCAGTTTCCAGAAAAGAAATAACTTTAAGTGGACATTGTTGTCACTGAATAATGTTATCATAATAATTTTTTCTTCATCAGTCTCATTACTTGATTGTAAGAACTCGTAACTAATTAATGAAATATACTATGGTAGAGTTTACTAAAACAATATCTGCAACAGTAATTCTGAGTTAAAAATAGTCAATTAATTATAATATATTATAACTTAATTGATGATCGTAATCATTTACGATTACACTATTTGATGTAAACATTTGCAGATATCATGATATTTTTTAATTTGAAATCTGTACTCTAATTAAACTAAACATCCAATTTACAAACGTCAGATTCATTATAGGGGAGGATGACAAGAAAGATACCTCCACTTTTATTACAATTAAACCGTGTTGCAAAAGATTAGAGTGAACTTCTGGTAACTAAAAAAGCATACACTTGAATTTTGTCTGCGTAAATTACAGTTCCTATCAAATGTCATCATTATCAGTAACATATCATACAATAATTATTTTGAGCTCACTTGAATGAAATGTCTTTTCAGTTAACTGAAATTTAGAATGCTGCCATTATTGCCAAATTGGAAGATGGTTGTAGTAAAAGGTTTGATAATTATGGTATAATGAAAGTTTTCTGTAAATAATCACCCGATTACTCAATATCGGTAAGCATGACAATAGAATTGCAAAAATCTGTCTCAAGACTTGTATGCTATCTTAATGAAAACTCGTTGATATTAATAATTATAGCTTGAGACTAGTTCAAGCGGCAAAAATTAAAAATTTTCTATACTCCAAATTTGTTATTTCCAATTTCTTGGATCTTATTTCCAATTTTTCCAACATCTCGTTAGATAGAAGATAATGAAATATGAAGATTTCGCTTTATTATCGTTTTATACGGACATAATATGATGAAGAATTCAATTTCACTCCAATTTAAGTCGTTGAAATTAATTTCGGAAACAATTCGACATGAATTTTCCCATGTCAGTAAAGTAAAGCTGAATTGGTACTTCTACCAGTGTTTACCGAGAATTACAATGTCGGACCAAATTAAGTTCTCTGCACTTTGTGTGTATAGAAAGATGGCAGAGAATAACACCGCTAGCGTAGTTCCCAGTTTATGCACTTTGATGTTGGGACTCGGTTCGAAAGAGGGAATTATGCATATATGTTGGCAATAGCTATTAACAATAACATATAATAACTAATCTTATTATGGGACTTACATAATTACGGAATGTACAATTTCAATCGAGAACACGTTCAAAACCGACAATATAGAAAGCAATCTATTTGAGTTATTTGAGAGAATAAATATACATTAGGTTCATAAAGTATAGAGGTACATAATAATGTAGACCAAATATAGTGTTAGGTTATTGAAATCTATAGATTTTCTGTATTGTTAAAAATAGAAGGAAGTATTTCCACAATATATCAATATATCAATTTCATTTTAAAAAAGATCATGAAATATTCACCTGTATATATATGTACAGTGCTTTTCAGATAAAAGTATCCAGCTTTAATAACTTTTGTAATACTGGTATTTAGAAAAAATCCAAAAACACGTCAATTTATGTTGGAAGGGGCAAGCATTATGGCTTATTTAAACTTACTGGAAAAGCCACCCCCTCACCTCTAGCAGCATCCCCTTTATTTTTTTAAATTACTTGTCATATTTTTTATGTAAAATTTGGATACTCCTCTTTGAGCTGATTTCAAAAATGTATAATACTTGTAGGTTAAAGTGGTTAGTTTATGAGATAAACAATTTTTCTTTTAAGAGCACAAATTTTACTTATTATTTACTTTCACCTTATTTGCCTGTACTAAAATGGGTTGTACAACAGTTCAAACCCTTTAATCTTTTTAACTGTGCTATTTATTCTACTTAAAAAATCCAAACAACAAAAAACTCTACTTTTTATTAAAGTTTGACATTGTCAACTAGAATTTGTAGTCACTATTGATAGTGTAATTTGATACATTATTTATTTTGTTTCTCTGAAATGGTTTACTCTTTGCAAGAAAGAATTGATATTGTAGGTTTATACTACCAAAATAATAATTGTGCAAGAGCTGCTGCTAGAATAATTAACGAATTACATGACGGAAGACATGCAACTTATAAGTATGTAATTCAACTGATGGAGAAATTTACCACAACAGGGTCTGTTTGCAATGAAGTGCATAAGCGAGAGGGACTCGTAAATAACGAAGTAATCCAAGTGGCAATTTTAGGGCAAGTCAGCTTAGAGGCTCAACAACCCCAATCGTTGTCAACAATAAGTAGAGCGATCGGTGTTTCATCTTCTACAGTTTTCCGAGTTCTACATAAATTCAAGTACCACCCATACAAAGTTAAGTTGGTGCACGAGTTGAATGAAGATGATTTTGATCGTCGTCTAGAGTTTTGCGAATCAATGACGCAAATTATCAATAACAATCCACAATTGTTAAACAATATTTGTTTTTCTGATGAATGCTCATGGTCATTAAATGGCTTAGTAAGTAGGCATAATTGTAGATATTGGGCTGAAAGTGATCCACATATTATGCGTGAATTCCATACACAACATCCCCAAAAGTTAAACGTTTGGTGTGGTATCCTAGGTGACCACATTGTCGGACCTTTCTTCATCAACGGAAATTTAAATGGTGAATCATATCTTGAGTTACTCAGGGAAGGGGTTGACCCACGTATTACAACAATAATAGAAAATGATGATAACCTTTCCGAAGATTTACTGGTATTTCAACAAGACGGAGCTCCCCCACACTATGCTATGCCTGTCCGACAATTTTTAAACGAAACATTCCCCGCTCGTTGGATAGGTAGAAGGGGGCAGATGATGGAGTGGCCACCTAGGTCACCGGATTTAACACCCCTAGACTTCTTTTTATGAAGGTATTTAAAAACAAAATTTTATGCTACCCAACCAGAATCTCTGGATGATTTACGAGAGAGGATAGAAAATGAATGTCGACAATTAAATCCAGCCGTATTAAGCAATGTCAGAGAGGCATTTCAAAATAGATTATACCATTGTATGGAAGTGAATGGTACTCATTTTGAACACTTATTGTAACTTCATAATAAATAGCACAGTTAAAAAGATTAAAGAGTTTGAACTGTTGTACAACCCATTTTAGTACAGGCAAATAAGGTGAAAGTAAATAATAAGTAAAATTTGTGCTCTTAAAAGAAAAATTGTTTATCTCATAAACTAACCACTTTAACCTACAAGTATTATACATTTTTGAAATCAGCTCAAAGAGGAGTATCCAAATTTTACATAAAAAATATGAAAAGTAATTTAAAAAAATAAAGGGGATGCTGCTAGAGGTGAGGGGGTGGCTTTTCCAGTAAGTTTAAATAAGCCATAATGCTTGCCCCTTCCAACATAAATTGACGTGTTTTTGGATTTTTTCTAAATACCAGTATTACAAAAGTTATTAAAGGTGGATACTTTTATCTGAAAAGCACTGTATAAGAAGAATATTCAAATAATTATAAAATTACTTGAGTTGATGATATTAAAAATAATTAAAATAATTTTCCAATTTTTTCACATTTGTAAGTCAAATTAACTTAACCTAGAAACAGGAATATGGACAGGTGGAAGGGGAGAAAACGTCCCTGCGTTATGGAGCTGGAACTTCGGGGGATAGAGAAATCGTTGCCATTCTTCCACTTATAAAAACTGTCTATATAGGAGTATTACATATATTTCCAAAAAAATAGTTGGAAAAATAATTAGAACTAGTTTAATGCAACAACATATAAATACAAAGGGTTGAATATGTTAAATTTAGGATCATAGTCTATGAATCAATTAAAATCATAAATTTTGTGAACATTTAGAATATGGACAAATTATGTAAATATATTGGTTAGCGTGTTTCATTTTTTATTGGTAAGAAATAAAATATAAAATTCTTGCTGACTTTGCTTTTGCCCCGAGTCTAGGTGATGTATAAGTTATCTATGTGAAATTTGGAGATAATTGGATAATATTTGGAGGTTGTACACTTTGAACATTTTCGGGTAAGTATTTATGAAATACAAATTTTCAACTTAACTTGATTTTATTGCTGCAGTTATAAATCACAAACTTAAGATAATGATTGATATAAACAATAAGATAGTCCTTTGGTAAAAAAATCACATATTGCATCAATTCTTCAACTATGTACGATGCAATAGCCTTTTTAGTTCGTTTGACTTCGTAGAGGTTCCATACAGGACTCTGTGATATCGGTAATTCAAACATTTCAGAGAAAAGTTTTGTTTTTTTAGTAACAAAGTCACTCATGTCAAAGATGCTTTCTAATCTTTTTGTTTCTTTTTTCTTTGCAGGTTTTTGGTCTAAATTCGAGAACATTTTTACTTTTACAGTCCCACGTTAGTTTCGGATAAATACCACAGATGCCTCTTAGCGACAGTGAGTGCACCTTTTTGGACGCCTTCAATAGAATAAGCTTTGAGAAGCTGAATCATATCCAAATCATTCTTTGGAGCATACCTACTTACAATCGCCTCATTCCAAAAGCGTATATATGTAAGGATAACAAAGTGTGCGACTCTTGTCATTCCGTTCAATTCTCGTTGAGGAAAATTCAACTGTTTAGTGAAGATGGCAATTTTAAGTGCATACATTGCTTTTGCCATCCATTTTGCTTGGTGCAAAGCTCCTGGGATTCTAAAACTGAACTCTTTCTTACACCAACCCCCTAAGTAGAGAAGTGATAACAACTCCTTGTAGTCTTCTCTAGAATAACGGCTTGTTTTTAGGATTTTTTCTATGTAACTTATCATCTGCTGTCTTTGTTCTTCTAGAGGGTCTTCTAAGGAACTCTTCTCATCCAATCTTCTGTTGTGTATGACATCTTATCAAGTGAATTCCATTGACTTTGGAACTTCTTGAAAATCTGCACGTCTGGACCACTTGAAGGCGTGCTATAACACTCCTCTTAATATAAGTTCATGGGTGTAGTGACGGCAAGCTAACCATAACAGTGGGTGATTTAACTCTTTTTCAATTCTTGTACATGCCCTTGGATCAACCCTTTATTTGATGCGGTTGTATCGATGTACTAATGATCTTGTCACGTAGTCCAAATCGGTCTACTCCATGGATGACTGTTTCAGCTAACTGCTCCCCCGTTCCGTTTGGAGCAACCGGTACACCAAGCAAATGCTCAAAGTTTTTTCCAGTCACTAGAACTGCTAATATATCTTCCAGAGTCTTGACACTTCCGTGGGCTACCGAGGCTAGCAGTTTACTATCCCAATGTAATACCAAAGGTGGAGAATTTTCAAAAAGTGACTCTTCAATTTTCTCTGCCATTTTGGTTCTGTTAATTGTCCGAGCTCGATACACAGTAGATTGGGACACAGAAATATTGAAAACGTCATGACCAAGACTCTTTGCTGTTGCTATGAATGAAGAACTTGCTTGCCGAACAGAAAGCTGTTCCCGATCCCAAGTAGACGTGAGTGATCTAGAAGTTTTAATTTAGGAATCGCTTGTTGTTTTTTTGTTACTGGAGCCAAAAACTCACTGTCTTTTTCATCTTCGGATGATGACGCAGATGAGAATTCAACTGCTACTGTCTTATTAATCTCAGATATAGATTGGAAGTGTTTGCTTTTGTATAACTCTTGTTTTTCTTTTTTCAAAGTTTTAGTTTTAGCTTTAGTGGCAAAAACCTTATCAACACCACTCATTGATGAACTCATGCGATCTTCTCTTTGAGACATGAGAAAGTCTTTATCTTCTTGTTATACTTCAGTGATAATTCGACCAGATCACCTTTCCACATGTCGCGTTTTAACTTAGCCTTATCCGTGTTTCTTCATTTTTCTTTGACGAGATTTTGATATTCTTTGTACAGATTCTGTATGCTAATACGAATGTTTTCTTCAGTTTTAACAAACTAGTTTACTACTGGTGGATTTAGCTGCTTCAGAAAGTGTTTCGTTCAGTTCCTCATGATGGTGAATGAATATTAAGAGTACTTGTTCCTTTGAAGGAAGCCGAGGTCCTAAGAACTCACCACTAGGCACTTTTTCTAACAGCCAAATTCCTCTTTTAGTTGCCATTTTATATATTAATTACCTGAAACACAGGAAAGCAAAGTCCATTAGAACTTAGTGTTTCCGATATAACTCAAAATTAGAAATACGCAAACCAGGTTAAAAACTGTTCATGTTCAAAGTGTACAACCTCTAAATGTTGTCCGATAATCCTGAATCTCGAGACGGTTAACGTTTGCATCACTTGGACGCAGAGCAAGAGCAAAGTCATTTGGAATTCAAACTTTTGGAAATTTGAAACACCCTAATATTGGTGAACTATTGTGAGATACAGTGAATCAAAAATACTTACAATTTATTAGAAAGCTGTAAAATTTATGATTAGGTATTTCAATATCTGCGGTTTCTATGAAACATTAGATAATTACAACTTGGAAAAAGATACAGACTTATAAAATAGGGGAAAGCTCTTTTGTATCTTGAATCAATAAAAGTTATGAAGTAAGAAGATTGTCGATTGGTTCCTGATTTGTATCCAGTGGTGTTGTTTCCTGGTAACAAGTGGAGAGTTTGTAGCTCTCGATATTATATGAGGAGTTGTTTGTGAACTGATGGTTGGTACCAATGGTACCAATAAAAGGAATAATTATACATGTGTATCGAGATATTTATAAAAATCTAGAATTAGACTAATTAATTATCAATATTGTTAAATTTGAATGTGATTTTTTCATCGTTACTAGAATTATATGGTTAAGTTATTTGTAAAAGATGTTACTCTTCATATTTAAATAACATCAATATTAATATATAATATAATAATATTAATAAATTATTTATAACCATCATAATGCTGGAACTCAGAGAAAAGTAACCATGCCACCCAATTAAATAAATTAGAGATACCCGTAGTTATAATAATAAATAAAAAAAATCATATACAATCATAATACAATAGTTGTTTTGATATCGCTTAAAATTGTCAACTTTGTCGATGCAAATACAAAATTCTTGTACGCTATTATAGTTATTCTATTTTTAGGTCATTTATGTAGAAATTCGACTTATTCAATAACGTATACGTCAGAAGGTTTTTTTTCTTGACGTGGTCTGTATTCTTGACCATCATCATGACTGACCAATTGAAATACAGTTTGTCTATAAAGTGTTTTCAAATATTTATATTTTTTACTAATAACCGATTTTATTCGAGTACAGTATTATTATTATTCTAATTTTTCATGTGGTTTCATAATGGTTCAGTGACACAAAAGTTGGGTACATCATTTTTAACATCTCTCCCATTATCCAACTATATTCCAATGAAAAAGTTTTATAGATACTTGAACAAATCATTCGCAGATGTGGAGATATAAGGACTATATGCAATAACTGATTCCGTAATTGCATAAATAACCAATGTAAACGACATATACGACAAAGTTTTTGTGAACGATCAAATCTTGCCAAACATAAAACAACCATAATGACGTATCACATAAAGGGGTATGAGATTAAACCAATGTTATCAATTTTGAGTATTCTATCTAAAATGATGAACTTATCAAGTCACTATAATGAGAAACACCAAACAACAAAAAAACAATACTGAGCAACAATTTTAATTATATAATAACTAAATTTATGTAGTTAAGACACATAAATTAGAACTGACAAAAATACAATAATGGCAACAAAATAGAAATAATTCAAAATATATTTTTGCAATGGAATTCTACATACTTTTTTGCCGAATTGTTGATTGCTGATGGGGATCGTTTCTAATAGTATTACAAGAAATATAATTCTATCAATAAGTAGTTGTCGATTATTAATATTCTCTGTATAAACTAGTTGCTTCAATAGGTTCTAAATATGGTAATCAACAGGTTTAGGATCATGGTATCTGGAAGGCCATGAACACACACACACACACACTTTCCCTTGAGACGAGCCCGTCCCTCTAGGCATCCAACCCCGGATAAATCCACGAGTGGGTGCGAAGAAGGACATTCCACCAGCCCCTGTCTTCATCCTCTTTCGCGTCGCAGCTTCGCGCGTAGACTCCTTCCTCTCCCCTGAGGTCTATGGGAGATTCTGGGATGTCTTATCTTTTTGCTAAGAGATTAGCCTGTCTACACTCTTGGCTTCTTGGTCTGGACGTCTTAATGTGTGTGTGTGTTTTCGCTGCCTCGGGTAAACTTCTTCCAACCTCCAACCGGTAGGAAAAGATCTAATCCGAGTGGTCCTTCGCCTTCTCTATAGCTGTCCCCGATGTATAACTCTACATTTGCTTATGAAATGCAGAGTTACCGTGTCGGGGGGTGTCCTCTTGTGGGTTACTTCTGTTGGGCGATGAGTGTTGCTATGAGTGTCTGCATGTTCTGCAACACACTCAGTAGCTCGGGTGTTTCTTCTCCTGTCGTTGTCGTTTTCTTAGCAGCTTGTGCATAAGTGCGTCCTGTTTGCGTGGTGTTCTTAGCTGGATTGTTTTCCATCTTCTTCGGGTGTTTCGGGCACCCCTTGTAGTTTGCGGGGTGTTCTCCTCCGCAGTTCCTGCAATTTGGTTTTTTTGTCTTGTTGAGCGTGCATTCCGCCGCTCTATGCGCTCCCGCGCATCTCACGCAGTGCACGTCCATGTTGCACGTGCTTTGTCCGTGGTGAAATCCCTGACATCTGTAACATTGTACAGGTCCGTCGTGCCTTTTTTGTTCTACCACACTTATTTTTGTGTGGCATAGGTATCTCAACTTCTTATAAGTGGGTTCTTCTGCGGGTTCGATTACTACCATATATACAGGTAGCAGTTTTCGGGTGTTATCCTCGTTTCTTTGTGTACGACTTATCAACTGCCATACTTTTTTTGGTCTTGATCCATTTTCCCTCAGTTCTTCCTCTACTTCTGACACTGGGGTGTTAACAGCCAGTCCTTTTATGACAAGCTTCCTCTCTTTTTTCTCGTTGAGTAGGTAGGTATACCACTCAATTTCCTTATACTCGCTCAGGAGCATCTTCATTCTGTTGAAGTCTACTTTTGTCGCCGTCGTTATTTTCCCTGTGTGTATTCCCATTTTACACTGGGCATCGATTTTTCTTTGCACTAGCTGTTTGCGTAGTGCTGTCCATATGAGTGAGGATTTTAGAATTATCGGAGGTGGCCTTCTCTCCGGTTTTGTCTGTTTCCTTTGTTCATCTTGTTTTATCTTTTCCAATTCTTCTTGGACTTGTTTGTCCGTTTATATATCTTCTTCCTCTGAAGATTGTCTCCCTGGTTTCTTTCTCTTTTTTTTATTCTTCACTTCCGTGTAGTCTCCTTCCATGGGGCAGTCTTCATTATGTGTTCCTTCGTTCGTTTTGTTTCTTGTTTTCGTCTTGTCTACTCCTTCTGGAGTTAGGTTTCTTTCCATCTCTTCTATTTTTCTTTCAAATGCTTCGTTTTCGGCTTTCAGCTCATGAGTATATTCCTTTAAGGTCTCAATAAGCTTATTTTTTCAAATAATCTTCTCTTCAAGGGATTTAATTTGTTGTCCCATCGTCTTTACCAATAATTCATAATCAGCTTTTTGTTGAGTTATCAGTTTTGACAACTCAATTATTTTCTCTGCATCTTGTCGTTTTGTCGTTTTATCGACGATACTCTGTCGTAGGGTTTCTCCCTATTTTTGGAGTTGTCAGGCTTCATGCCTACTACTCTGTCTCGGTTATCCTATTTTGCTTCGGTACCTGGAAATTACCTAAAAAGAAAATTTTAAGCCATACTGTCAAGTACGGCTGTTTCGAGAACAGATAAATTCCGCACAAATTTGTGTTAACAAACACAATTCTTTCATGCAGAAATGTTTCTTATCATTATAAATGAAAGGCTGTGTCAAAGCATAGCTACCTGCAAAAAGAAGAAAGTTTTATCAGGGTCTCACCTGACTACCTGAGTCCGCTTTCACTCTCGCACTTGTTCACTCGTCGAAGTCTCGGAGTCAACTCTAGAAGAGATACTAAGGCCATGAAATTGGACCTTCACGTCTAATGAGGGCTGGGCTGCTTCTTAAATTTTGAGATAGACAAATAAAAATACATATTTATTATTGGATATTGCTTTATCGTTTTTAAAATATTCTTCAATGAAAACAAAGCTTTTTCAGGTGTAAAAAAATGTAGACCCTTGAAAGAATGGGATGAAATCATTTGTTGCCAAAACGAGGATTATACAGCGGATGACCCATCAATTCGATGTTTTGACTGTTCAAAAACGTTTTTGTTTGAACTGATGTGTGAAAGCACGCATTCTCGTGGTGGAGAATAATTCGATCTCTGCGATTACTTTCCCTGATGTTTTTGAGAACTTTTTGCAAACAAATACTGGTGTACAATACAAAATTGACCGATTTCCTATGGAACGGTTTCGATATGTCCTCTTATTCCGAAAAACAGGTGATCCTTTGCTTCGAGGTGCTTCAATCAAATTTTTTTGAATTTGGCTCGTCTTGGAAGACTCATAGTTTTTAGTTTCGAGTTCATATGCATCGAACCATGATTGCCTGTCGCAATTCTTTAGACGTCTTTTGAAGCATCGCGATTAAAATTTTCCAGAATTTCTTTGAACCATTCGACTCGAGCTTTTTCAAGCGATTGTCGAATTGAGCGAAATTCAACGCAAACACATATTTTTGACCATCAAATGTTCATGCAAGATTGGATGTATGCGAGTGAAACTAATACTCAACAACACAACAGCTGATTTTGGACGAAATACATCAGATAGTGAGGTGTGACCACGGCCATTAAAATTTATGATTAATTTCGCAAATCAATCTGTAAATTTATAAAGGAGAATAGTTGAAACTTTTTAGTGGCCTCATGATAGACTCCATGAAGGGATCTACATATGGTAAAAGTATGCTTCTCCAGACTCACATTGTATATGTGGGCTAACATCGTCGTAGTGGAAAATTATGTTTATTTTATTAACAAGCTTTTCCTTTGTAGCACAGTTTAAGGTTTTCTGATTTTTAGCCTTCTGTGTTAAGATTTCTTTTTGCCTCACATGCCTTTGACCTATTTTTTTGGGTCATCCTGAAGCTCATGACTATATCTACCTTCTTGTTGGTCTAATTAAATAGCGTCGTTTCCACGGTGTACCATCTTTAGCGCCTCTTTTCACTGTTTCTTTAGCCATCTTGTCCACATAGATATTTCAGACTCTTCATCGACTACGTTTCAATATGATGAAGTCTTCAACGTCACTAGCGTGCTTTATACGTTTTTTATGTCTCTTAAACTGTATTTTGAAATAATTCTGCCGGTAAAAATTTGTATTTTCTGACCCAGCTGTTATTACCTACTCTATGAATCATTGAACAACTCAGTTCATTTTAGATCTTACAAAAAAAATTATTTTTAATTAATAATTAAGTTGAATGTTGTCAATAAATATGTTTGTTAAAAAAATGTATTTCTATATTGAAATTTATTGAATTATAGTTGATAACATTTGTTCACGGGGTTTGTTTATAATTATGAAGGGTTACTGTGAGTAGTTTTAGACTCTTTGTAGCTCTCCCAACTCCGTATTTTGTCGAGGTAAAAAAATTCAAATGTTTTGGCTGAACTGATATTTGGTTCACTGTTGATGAATGTCAATTTGAAATTGGCGTGTGCTTTCTTTTCAAATCAAACTGTTCTTATGTAGAGTATTTTCAAAATATTATTTTATTCTAGTTGAAAACAATTACTATCATTTTTCGCTATTTCTTATAATATTTATGGGGATCACCATAAAATGATTAATTCATTACCATTTTGGAAGCACATTTTTTATATTGAAAATTATAATATCGGTTCGTGACCGATAACTCATTTTCGTGAGTAAAGAAATAGAAAAATATGTTGCGTATTAATATAATCTACCAATAAAGATTTTTCTAGACGGGTAGTTGGAACACATTGTGCCGTGTTACACGCAAAATGGATCGCGTGTCTAGATACTATTTAGTTTGTGAATAGAAATTTTTATAAAATCATAAATGGGTGACTATATAGGATTATTTATCATTTTATTATATTTTACTGTTTCAGAAGACTATTAAAATCTTTGTAATATACAGGGGGTGCCATGAGGAGCTTTACATACTTTCTCAATAAGTAGAGCCCCTCAGGAAGGAAGCCACTAAAAAGTTTCAACTCCTCTTCTTCATTAATTTGATTTGGGGAAAAATATATTCAGGGATTAAATTATTATTATTAGTATCAAATATTGCACCCTGTATAGTATCAATTTGATTTCTATACTGCATAAATAAGCAAAGAAAACGCACTTTTATTCAATTTTAAGTGAACGATCAAATCTCACCAAAACTAGAACAACCATAATAATGTATCATATAATGTGGAATAATTTAAAGCATTCCGTAAATTTCGATCTAATTAAGTGAAAATAGTATCTACAACATAATCTAATATGTGCGTCCAAACTCAACTACATTTTCATCATCACTTTTTATTATCTCTCAGAGCAGAATCAATTGTTTGTCAATTTTGAACTTTTAGACATTATTTTCGAAAACTAATAAATTAAATTGTTTGCAAAGTCAAATGGTGATTGTTAAATAAAAATTGTATGTCAAATAGTAATATATTTTACCAACTGTAACAAGTAAAAATAATCAGTGTGTAAGTGTAAGAAGTTTCAAAATCTAGATTGGCGTTAACTTTATAACCATTGTCATTATTTCCTTTATCAATAGTTATTTATGTGTATAAGAATAGATATTTCTTCTATGTGTATCTACGTTACGTACTATTGTGTTAGCTTTGGTAGAGCTTTTGTTACTATCGTTCAAAATACCATATCAGTTTTCGACTACAGAATATGCCGATATAAATTTTGTTAATGGTTTCTGTAGTGGTAACTGCTGCTAGACAATGGCACTTTTCTTAGTGGAAAAATAGAATGATGAAGCGCAGGAAGATGACATTATTGACGTTCTTACTATCAACCCTTTAATAGGTACTGGACAAGTAATTCGAGAATTTAATTTCACTCAATTATACATAAGTATAGTCAGTGAACTACATCCTGGAAATAAAATCCATAGTTTGGAATTTTGTAGATGGATTGACAATCATCGACCAACTCTGTACGGGACACTATTTACAAATGAAACCTAATTTACAAGAGCCGGGATAAATAATTCCCGTAATTCACATATGTAGGCTGAAAAAAATTCCCATTTGTGAATTTGTGTTATGAATGATGGTATTTTGAAACAAAAGGTCTATTTCAACAAAATATTTTGCCGAATTTGCTTGGTAACACGAACTTTGTTATCAAAAGGATGTATTTTCACTAGGATGTGTCATCTTCTTACTTTTCACTGAGTACTGACAGTGAGAGAAAATCTAAAGAATGTTTATGGCGGGTGGATGTGAATGTCCGATTTCATGACATTCAAGATACCGTAATTTCAATTCGGTTAATTTGAAGACATTCAAAAAATCAAATATCTCCCTTGAGGGACTATACATATGGTAAAGGTATGTAAAGTTACTCATGACTCACCCTGTATAGAAGAAGTAGAGCAAAAAAGGGAGTGATAGTTACATACCGTATGCCCGTAAACGTTTTAGTGATTTTTGATTTCCACGACTTGCGCGATCCTACTGACTGCGCCAATTTTGGTTTTCTTTACGAAAAATTCGTTTATAAAAAAAGCAATTACAAGTTTATTGTTAGAGATCTGAACAGATAAATCAATTAAAACAGCTGGGAAACCGCATTATGCCACAAAAAGTAAGCGTCATCGTTTCTCAAACAAATTAATTTTAAGCTAAATAACCGGGGTTTCGAGAAAACATTAAAATTTTTCTGCAATATATATTTTTTTTTGGAATTTATCATTAAAGTGTGTCATGATAACTAATTATTATTATAACTATTGTCAATATAATTCAAGGCTACTTTCTATAATATTGAATTGATCTTGAATTTATATTTAAACGTTTACCAGTCAATTTCCACGTGTTCCACTGCACGTTTTTTACAACCACTTTCACATTACGTGCGTAAAATAGTATAGCTGAAAGAAAATACGTTATAATATTATACAGGGTGTTCCGGGACTTGATGCAAAAAATTCGGCAGTGAGTAATGGGCATGAACATAGTGCTCTGACATGAGAACTAATTTTCTCATACGATTCCTCGTTTCTAAGTTATATGCCTTCAAAGCTGCGAAATCAGAAATTATATTTAAGCATATTTTCTATATTATACAGTCGGAGGGATGATCTGTAGAATCTGAAGATAGAAAAAATAAATTTTTCAATCGATTTTTTAACAAGAAGGTACTCTTTGTTCAACTCAATCGTTGTACTTGTCAAGGAAACCGTTCGCTATAAAGAGACATTCTGAAGAAAACTATCATAAATTGTAATTATTTATTGAAAATACTGATGAAACAATTAAACATTTCTTGGAGAAATAATGAATAAATAAATAAGCATTTAGACAACATACATGCTATTTGCAAAATTGGTGAACATAAGAAGAAATAAAGTAGGCTGACCAACTAAATTCTTCCACATTTCAATTTTTTCTTCATGTAAGTAACTCGATGTTCGACAGAAATGTTCGATATCGTTTTCTTGGCATGTACAACGATCTAAGTTGAACAAATAGTACCTATTGCTAAAAAATCGATTGAAAATTCATTTTTGCAATTCTTAGATTGTACAGGTTCTCCCTTTAATCTTACGGATTGTTAACCATTGAGCATAAACCGCCCCTTGCCTTCGGATGGTAGTGTAGAATTATTTATTCTGTCAAACACACTGCATGGACATACGTAATAATCCATTAAAATTCATAATGTTCTAATGTATAATTCAGAAAATATACTGAAATATAAGTTCTGATTCCGCAGACTTAAAGGCATATAACTCAGAAACGAAGTCCATATGAGAAAATTATTTTTCATGTCACAGCATTATTTTTACTTCATCTACTCACTCGCGCATTAAGTCCTGGAACACCCTGTATAATTATCAATTTCTTACACTAGACTGCAAGTGAAAATACGTTAAAACCTTTCATATCATTAATTTTGAAATAAGTTTTTCACCTTTCTAGAGAAAGGAGTTATTTGAATTACAAATTGCCAAACAAATTTGTTTTCATCGAAATTACTTGAATCAGTAAATTGAAAACTTTACTTTGATTCCATTAAATTATTATTATTACCTCATACTAAGTTCCCTTTTCAACTTTTATGGAATTTTAAGGAAAATTGCGCATTACAAATCAATTTTCTTGAACGATAATTTTGTCGTGAAGATATGAAAGGCATTAGATTTTTTTTCAGTTTTCAGTTTAACATGAAATTGAACATTAATAAACATTTACGCCAACGGAAACCAAAATTTCGCAAACGTGGTTATGCTGATTTTACAGAGAAGTCTATAAGAAATTGAACTCCATAATGAACAAACAGGAGAAGAAGAAAATATGATCAAGAATAATACGCACTTATTGATGTAATTATATTTGAATCGAGAACCATACATTTCAATATTTTGATTACCGTGATTCAATAAACTTATATCCTAATACTAAGTTCTTAATAATTTTCGGAAGAGAGATAAAATTTGACGTTTCGAAACGTTTTCCAGCGCAAACCCTCATACTTATTTCGAAACTTTGAATTTTCTTGTTTTGTATTATACATAGTTTTTGTCTGAGAACACATTCCATCGATACAACAGTATACTATTCGAAAAACACGGTGTATTATCAAAACAAAACTACTGGAAGTAATACCTACAATAAAATTGATAATTGTAAGGGCACATGTAGGAAACTTTACAATACCAAGATCGATCTTTTATACAACTATTATATTAGATCACTGATCACTTTTATTCATGTTATTCACAGGTTCCGAAAATAATATAAGATACCTTTCTAAATAGAATCTGAGTAATGCACACTAGGAAAAAAATCTTTTGTAGGAACAATTTTCAACTTTTAATTATAAATTAATCTCGAACGTGACCAAACATAACGCAATGTTACGGTTTGTCACCAGTTTAGAGAACAAAAAGAAGTTTTTTGGAAAATATAGTTTAAATCACCTTCCAACACGATTGTTCTTTGGTTTGAAGTTGGCTTTTTCATATGATGATATTAGTTTCCTTGGTACATTTTCATACATATATGATATAATGATAACAGTCATTATTTTTTGATGAGAGATATATTTTTGTCTTTCAAATGGGATATTTTTTATCATAACCAACTTTAATCGGTGGAATGCTGTTCATTTCTCATTATTTTTTTTTAGTAATTAGAATTCTGCTAACCCATTGTTGTGGTTTTGTTAATTTCAGCCTTCGTGGAGTCCATTCACTTAGATAACTGCTGTTTTAATTTATTCATTTAGAAGTGCATTTGGGTGATAGTTAAAATATTCCAAATCTTTCCATTTTTACAAAATACCTTCGTGTAGTGCGTTCAATCGTTAATCTGTTGATCTGTTGATTTTGTTAAATTGCGAGTAAACATCGCATCCATTTGGAAATCAGCTTTTTTGCTCAAATACCTATATCAAAAACATTCTTACGTAACTAACTAACTAACTTGCTAACTTAATAGCTTTTGTTAATGCTCCTGCACACAGAAAATACCATAACGGTATTTTTCTTGTGTAGGAAACAAATTTTACTTAAGACAAGCAATTATTGTTTTCTAGTATCTGGATAGCTACGTTTTGGTTTAGAATATAGTAGTAAGAGGGTGGCTACTCAAGTTTTGAGATATGACCACATTGATGTAAATATATCAAATCTAAAATTCACATCATAATGTTTGATATTTTTAATGGTGAACGTACTCGGAACGAGTGCAATTTGAGTTGTTTACAGATACATGAAACATTTGTCTAGCTCAAAAAATGGGATTAAATCGCGAACATTGTCGATTAAACCAACAGCAATGTGCCGATCAACTCGCTTCGACTTTTATGAATCACTATCTCGAGACACCCTGGTGGTCTAATATAGCAAGATCGTTATGTGACACACCGTGAGATTGGGGCATACTTGAGCATTAGTTCTACTTGCATACTTGCAATATTGCATGAACATTTGGCCGTGAAAAAGATTTGTTAGCGTTGGATACCACATAATTGTACAATAAAAGTTTGTAAAAACGTTTTTCTTCACTTAATCACATGTTTGGAAGCTACGAAATAGTGAAATTGAAGAGTTAGTTATATCAAAGAACGACACAAACAAACAAACATAAAGAGAAGAGGCAAACCCAGGAGAAAATGTAATACTGAAACAATGAACAACCCGCAAAAGAGAGGAATGAACTAGAGACGCTAAGAAAATAAAAGAACCAAATGGAGCATATAATCACCACTATTTTAATAACGCAAATCAAGAAGAATCAAACAAACTAAGTTTTCTGTAACAGATAGTGGTAATCAAGTTGCAGTTCAAAAGTTGTTTCTGATGGTTTTAAAAATACCAATGGATTTGAATTCATTCTAAATTATTCTAACCAGTTAGTGAATAAAGTAGCTTATCAGCAAAACTACGTGGATAATAAGTACAAAAAATTAGAGATAACTATGCTAACGATATGTGATACGAATTTTACGATTGTCCAATTACCATGACAGAAACCTCAAAGTTGAGATTTGTTATTAAAATTTTAAGCTTATCTGCATATTGAAGTAGTTATTTTCTAGATAATGTGGTAATAGTGTTATAAAATAGTTCACTTTGGTATTCACAAAAAACGGAACATCATACATATTACGATAAAATTTGGAAGCAAAGGCAAGATGAATAAGAACAATTGAGGGATTAAGTGGGAGCAATGAATGAGGAAATTCGATAATTGAGTGTGTAAAAAGGATGAAATAGGACTGTCAGCTGGCAATTGGTAAATGAGAAAATCGAAAATAGTTTCTGATAATACCAAATTCGTCGTTGATTATCAAAAGTATTGAGGTGATTATAAAATATATAAAAAATACATTCAGTAGAGGCCGCTGATTATAAAATGGAGAAAGAGTGGAAAATTGCATCTATTTTTTCTGTTTTGTACAACAGATTATTTTTTCAATATATAATTATTATTATTATCTTAATAAATAGTCGTAATTTTCATTTCTTTTGATAGAAAATCAGTTCAAAAGAATCAAGTTAAAATGGACGAAATAGGTTGAAATATCAGTTTTTTTAAATAATTTTCTTGAAGGAGATAGTTATTATCTTTCATACATCCTATCATCAACACAAAATCATTTTCAATTTCGAAAAACCATATTCTATAATTTTCTTCTAAAACTGTATCTTAGAATTAAACCAAGTGTTCTATACTTCATTGAAGAAAAAGTGAGATCTTCATAGCTTTTGGTTTCTAACCTATTTTTGAATGTGAACGTTTTGAGTTCATAGTATCAATGAGTTTTTCTCCAGGTATCTCATTCGCTACCACTTCAAATATTAATTATTTTGTCTAATCTGTCACTACCTCCATATTAGTTAGTTCCATTTCTCTTCATCTCATAGTTTTCCAATGAAATTGACAATAATATTTATCAGGGAAAGACAATATTTCCACAATAACATGAATATAGTTCTCCAAAACACAAATCCTTTAAAATGAAGTGGAAGTTCACTTTAACGAACAGAAAACGTTCCATAATATGAATCATCTCCATGATATCTATGTTTCGAAAGCGGAAATCACAGTACTGGCACAATATTTGCAAAAAGATCACAATCAAAAAAATTGTTGATAATTCTCATTTCCTCGTTTCTCATATTAATACGTAGATCGAATTAAAAGTGTTTTTCTTCCATATTTGTGCATTTGAAGTAAAATAAAAGGCTTCGTTTTCCGTATTCATCAGATCTGGCCACCAGCAAATTTTCTCTTATAGGAGATTATCATCAGACAAGACTTTAACGCATATGTAAATGCCTATTTTGAAAAGAAATATTTGGGGTAAGAAGGAATATGTTGAAAAATGACAAATCATTATGAAAAAAATATTTTGTTGCTTTGTTAGGTCGCAAACTTTCTGGCAACCCTCGTACTTCCAAATTAAATAATCTTCACTTTTCATCGTAACTGCTTCGAAGAATGAATATAATTGTTGTCATTTCTCTAGTCTTTGTAATTGTAATGAATAACTAGATATATGGGATCACTTTTTAATTAGATTAGCTGTTTATTCTGGTCTTACTGAATAATATAACGCACACCCTAATGTAATTGTAACTAATACGTAAGCAGTATATAATCAGCATTTTTGTCAAATGACTTGCACAATGATTATTACAATTATAGAAAAAGTGAATGGTATTTTCACAATAAAAATAATACATGCATCATACATTTCGATATAGATAAACTATTTTAAAAAACAGAATGAATTAAGTAATTCTGGCGATAACAAAATATATTTTCTTCATGTTTTATTCTAATTTTTTCCAATTTGATTTAACATCGTCCAGACTTTTTTAATTGTAACTCTTGAATAGTTTTTTGAAAATATCAATACAAATTGTTGTACGAATCCGTTTAATAGCCTAAATTCTCCATTCAAATATTTGAAAACTACTTGTATTTTGATTTTATGTGGAATATTCGTTTGTATTTTGATGTATACCAACAATAAACTGAGATTCACATAAAAGTTAGGTGAACATATGGTACTGAAAGTTCCCTAATAAACTAATAACAACCTGTCATTTATTCACCTGGTTTGCTGCACTCTGTTCTTGAACAGCTGCCGAAATGGCTGACAGCAAAATCAATCATTTGTTTTCATCATATCATTTTCGTATTAAATTAAACGCAAACTACATTTTTAATACAACTTTTTCTAGTTGTTATGATAAACATAAAGTAATATTGAGTCCTACATTTTCCCCTGATTTCGTTATTGAATTCAATATATAAATTGGAAAGTTATATGAGGTATTTAAAGAAAGTTTTTATGGAAATTGCTACAAACTTAACACACTATATGTGGTGAATTCCCCATAGCGACTACGATCGTTGTGGTCATGACTAACCTTCACGATGCCGCTTGTGAAGAGGTGGGTCGCAATGAGCTTTGGAAGAATTGGTGTAATTTTCAAAATTTAAGCAAGACAGATTGTAACCATAAGAATCTATCTCATTATTTGATTCGGTATGGGATATTATAAATAGTTTTAAAGCATTCTTGTGACGCACCATAAAATTTTTTACTATCGCTGCGGAA
The DNA here is from genome assembly GCA_026230145.1 of Diorhabda elongata. NCBI lineage: Eukaryota > Metazoa > Arthropoda > Insecta > Coleoptera > Chrysomelidae > Diorhabda > Diorhabda elongata. The sequence continues at coordinate 43,212,507 of CM047926.1, forward strand.
GTTATTTTGATTTCACTTTACACTTTCGATCTATTTTTTCTGTTTTGCCATTCGTTAATAAATATCTCGACACCGAAAACGTCTAGTAAACCTTTCCACTTGGGTTTACGATTATAACGCTCTGGACTAAGTGGAGCGGGAAACAACCTTTGTCCTACAACGCAGTGTGCAAATGTACCATTTTTAGAATCTTTTTGCGAATTTCCAGTTTTCTGTATTGTCGATTTGATTTTTTGTCAATTAGGAACTTTTTAAGATATTTTTCAGTCATTTACTGTATTTTATCTATCTGGTGGCGTGATTGGCTGATGCTTTTACCTTGTGTTTATGTTTGTTTCACGCATACGCTAAAAAAATCCTAAAAAAGCTGACTGATGACGAGTAAGAAACAGTTAAATCTTGGTATAGACTTGAGAGTGAAGATAGTGGTTGTAGAACTAATAAACTACGAAGACGACATTATTACGACGGATCGTCTGAAAACATACAGTACTGGGGGGTAAACACGTGTTGCAAATTTGGAGAGAGATAATTTAAATCACCAGTCCCAAGCTAATATAATATAAAGTAAACTACGTTTTCGAAACACTCGTCATAGAAATAAGAATATTATTATAACTAAACCTGGACTAAATTAGTATAGCTGCAACATATGCTAGGATGTTATAAATTCCTGTCGGTTATATTTTAGAAAAAAAAATGTATTCAGTTCATATATTAGAGCATAAGCTTCTTTTTATTATTTTCCAATCTGTTCTAACCACTTACCCAAAGACCTCAACCGGTACACCACAAACATTCAACTAAATTTCCAGTTGTTGCGAATTTAGTGTTTTTGGTGTATCAGTTGAGTCGTTTTGGTGTGATTGAATTCCCAACCTGCGAGTTGAAAAGATAAGAAAAACTTACCAGCAAATATAGAGAATACTGTCATCACAAATTTTACTGAATTTACTTTGATCTAAACAGTTTTAGAGTGTGAATAGATGGAGGACGATTTAGCAACGAAACTGCAATTTTACTGGATTCTTCGAATGGAATGGGAGGTGGATAATAAATCAATTTTGAGGCGAATTGCATCTTACAAGGTCTTATTGTTTTCTACACCAACAATACAGCAGATCAGGTACAAAATAATATGAAACCCTATTTATTTTCGATTTTTAGATACTTAAAAGTTGAAATAAAAAGACAAATATGGAAACTGACTGATGTAGTAGAAATTGAAGCATATATTGATATGATCATAATTTTGAGAGCCCTTCAGGTTCAAAAAGAACCAACAATGATGCTTTGGGGTACTGAAAAAGCATATGCAACAATATTTACGAGAAATTATTAATGATCTGGAGAAAAATCAAGGATAAAGGGTTCTCCTAAACTTTGTCGGCTTATTAGGGCCTAGATATTGTATTACTTGCAACAATTTAGCGAATAAGTTGCTTGAAATAGAAAAATTTTACTTTGCGGTACGTTACGTAAAACTCAGCCATACCTTGGTATTTCATGTCACCAGTATATCGAAGGCAGTTCTACTACTGTCTACAGAACACTCTGGTTATGCATGTTCTGTAGAAGATAACAAATTCAAACGAGATATGACAATTCATTTTAAAAATACTATATATACCACTGATAAAATGGTTAAGTGTATTCAGCACGTCGAATTATATTTGGAATGGATGCATTTACTTTATTGAGTTCAAAATTTCCAAATGAATAAGCCACTGAAGATTGCCATAGAAAATTATTACTGGAGATCTGAGACTCGCAGATGAAAGGGATGAGAAGATTTGAGAAAGAAAAAAAAATGCTTATAACTCTTATAAACCATATTATTGATGTATTTCCGGAGTTGGTAGTAGTAGTAGTAGTAGTAAAACATCAAGAAGTAGAGAGGGCTACTTCCGGGCGCTGTTATTTATTGGATTGGAAAAAAAACATAAATGCAGACAAAAAAGTTGACCAAACAAAACAGTTCAAGCGGCAGAATATCAAAAGAACGCAATATGCGTAAACTGTCCACGCGTTTGGTCACTTTCGACTAAAAGCGCATAAGAATAATAAATTTGAGAAAAATGAGTCAGATTCATAACTGTAGACGGAACATTGATTCACTACTACACTGCTGCAACGGAAATACATTCAAGATAGTAGAGCTTAAATAATAAAAGCAGGGTAAACCATCTCTTTACCGGATAAGGTATAGGAAATTTTTACGAAAAGCATTCGCATTTAAAAAGAAAAGTGGCTAAAATTCACGAATTGGACTTCGAATCGATTGACCACCCACCACAATCACCAGATCTGGTCCCAATAAACTTTTTCCCAATTTCGTAACTCTACTTATTTTACTACAATTTTATCAGACGCATACGTAAACAGTGATTTTGAGGACATAGAGGGTAACACTTATTCAAATAGTTTAGGAGGCTTCAGCATTTCTACACCAAATGTATAGACTTAATATGAGTTTATTGAGAAATAGAGAATGATATTCAAAGAAACGTTTTGTTTTTTTTTTAGTTTGGAAAATTTTCAGACAACCCTCATACACTTCATTATTTACTTGGTTTCGTTGTAGTTTTACAAGCCAAGTTAAGATTAAATACTTATTGTAATAGTCACTAGTTTTTGAAAGCTATCTGGTTACTCTGTGTAAATTTCGACAGGCGTAATTTTCTGTTGGCTGATTTCTATTACAAGACTACCGAAATTCTTCAATATTGGATGATGTAGGTGACAAATGTTAATTATTGTACGCACCTCTTACTATGGGATTTTGTTGATAATTACGCCAATATTCCTTTATCAAACTTGATTTCATAGAGTTTAGATCAATTATCGAGCTGTGCTGCATCGAGTCATTATGGGCTTAATTCCGGTTTCAATTGCGGTTCAGTTTTCTAATTGATTAGCTCTAGACAATTATATAAGAAGTAAGAGATTGATAGAAGGAAAGGAGGAGAGAGAATATATTTATGGAAATCATTATTTTTGTAGAAACAGGTATATTACGATGGTATGCAGTACAGTTCAATGACTGTTAAATATAGTGAAATACTTTTTTTCTGGCAACACTGACCATTATGTCATTTGTCAAATTCATTCATTTGTTTCACGCGGTCTAGAGCAGTTTGAGTTTGTGTGATTTCTTGCGATATAAAGTGAAATAAAAATGCCTAAACCGTAAGTATTACTCTTTTTATTACATCTAATGAATGAATATATAAGCTAATGTATTTTACAATAAGAATAACTTATAACATCCTTGGTACAACGTTGGAAACATGCAGTGTTACCCACGGGTGACACTGGGCAATATAATAATTCTACTACTCTGAATTCTTAGAAATAATAAGATTTTTGTTTACATTTAGTCTCATCGCTTTGTGCTCATAATATTTTAGTGCTTGTTTACGTATTACAGGTTGATGTTAGATGAGATTGCCGAGGAGTTGCTGGCTGAGGAAGACCCAGGTGATATTATTTTATTTCCTCCTGATGATGGCGTGGTAACTGACGAAGACAGTGGAGATGAAAACGAAGATAACATACTTCATCTTTCGAGTCGCATGCTTCGATCTCAAGTAGAGCTACAATATAGACCCTCCGATTATGGAGAAAATCGCATGGATGACCTGGAAGAAGAGAAAATCGACGTGCCTGCACCGAAGAAAAAAAGAAAAACGGCAAAGTATATGAGAATGTTATGGGAAGTAAAAAGTGACACGCACAATGACCTAGTAGCATCTAGCATAAGGCGGAATAGATTTTTCGAAATTCAGCAATATCTTCATCTTTCTGACAGTACATCCTTGCCGCCTAACGACAAATTTGCTAAATTTCGAGAATATTTTACAATACTGAATGGAAATTTCACTGCACATTTCAAAAAAGCAGGTACTTCACACATTTTCATAGATGAAACTATAGTACCATACTTACGGTACCAAACAACATATCCACGGAAAACCGATAAGGTTCGGTTACAAGCTCTGGTCAGCTGCTACGCGCCATGGATATTTAGTAAATTGTGAGCCAAATCAGGGCACGTCCGACCATGGCCTTAAGATGCACTCCGACTTTGGCCTAGGAGCTGCTGTTATTTTAGAACTCCATTCAAGATTACCAGAAGAGTTAGGACCGTACAACTTATACTTTGATAATTTTTTCACTGGTTTGCCTCTTCTCAAATATTTGCGAGAGCAGAATGTTGGGGGTACGGGTACTGTTCGGGAAAACCGATTAGAGAATTGTAATTTGCCATACTCAAAGGACATGAAAAAAGAGCCAAGAGTTAAGCTATGTCATAAAGCTTCTAAGGAAATTATTGCAGCTAAGTGGCATGACAATAGCATCGTCACCATTGCATCCAACGGATTGGATCCTATCACAAAAGTGGATCGGATTGGATTTGTGGATAAAAAACGAGCTAAAATTCAAGTTGATTGCCCAGCCGTCATCAAGATGTACAATAAGTACATGGGTGGGATAGACCGCTTTAACGAAAACGTTGACTCCATGAGGGTAACACTTCGCGGCAAAATGTGGTGGTACTCTTTGTTTGCTTTTGGCCTGGATGCAGCTTGTCAAAATGTATGGCTGATCAAAAGACAGTCAGAAAACAACTGGACCTATTGCGATTTCCGGCGGAATGTAGTAACTGTTTACCTACAAAAATGTGGCAAGCCCGCGTCCCGTAATTCTGCTTATGGCGTTCCTGTTTAGATAAGAGTACCTACCGCGGTAAGGACCGCAGGAAGTGCGGACGATCACTCGGAAGTCAACTGCTCTCAACGAAGATGCGGATATTGGCACCAACGCACTAGAAAAATGTGTACCAAATGCAATATCGGTTTTCATCTAAAGTGTTGGTACAGCTTTCACAATAAATAATTGTTATATTTTTTCATATAGATATGTAATAAAATGAATATTATTATAAAACTGTATCTTTTTTTCTAACTAAGACCGGTAAAAAACGCGTGTGTCCTTCAGAGTCTTAACTTTGCTATAACAATGCCCATTGTCATCTGCAGGTGACCCCCCATTAAAAAAAGGGGGTGGTTTACTTATTTTTTATATTTTTTTTATTCAATTCAAATGTAATTAAGCTATTTTATATAAATAGGGAATATATTTTTTCATTAACTTGGACATGGGAATTCAAGAGTTTATTACCCCAACAGTGCATAGTACCACATAATTATTTGTAGATAGTCGTCTACTGTAAAATATGGTTATAGAAATACGGATCATACTAATCGTCCGGTATCGTTATTCACTGTAACTATTCTTGAAATGGTTGATATAATTCATGTCCTTGTACTTGTAAGGAAACTAATGACGAAAATTCCAACCGAACGAGTATGACATATTTTGCATGAAATTTTACACATGGAAAAACTATCTGCAAAGTGGGTTATGTGATTACTTATTAATGATCGAAAGCTTGATCACAGTATAGAATTTGGGTACACCAGTTTACCACAGAAGTGAGCAAACTGCCAAAACAATGGAATTCATGCGAGGAATTAGCGGTCAATGTCAATGGTCAAAAGAATACAATTTATTTTCAAAATATATGAGAGTAATAAGAGTGTAGAATCATATAGGTGTACTTTTATCATTTTTTTCACCAGACGAACATTTCAAATATCTGTTTTGGAAAAGATATAATAGTATCCAAGTGGGTGAATTACCCAATTTATTTATGCACTCACATTAAATGCACTAGACTGATCATATTCACTAGATTAGCCCAGTAACACTCAACTATGCACTAACTTATTACTAAACCCGTATATTTGATACCAAGGTTTGGTTTACATTTTACTATTCCGATCTGTTCACTATAATTTCCAATTACTTACGAACTACTATATATATTGTAGTCTTTGCTTGCTATATTATGAGCGGTTTCTTATTGGGAACGTGGCAATGAAACACCAAAGTGGACTAACTTCAAATATATTTTCCAAGCTTTCGAATACTTATGTTTTCATCGTCTGAAAAATGATTAATTGAAATTTTCGTTGGTCTTGGATAGTATTAATGCAAGCGTAACAAGGCTATCGTATTTTAGGACGTGTATGGTGTTCTTTTAGCTTTCACAAATTTTCTTGACTTTGTGAAATTACCTAACGCTATTGGATCGATTAGAAATGCAAGCACCATCATTAAATATGATTGTTTCATTAAGATAATTTATCGATGAAAAATTGCTTGCTCTTTGCAGTTATCAAAAATAAAAAAATTAGGATATGACGCAGAGGTAGAAGTCTAAGCAGAGTCACAGAGACAAATCGTTTTAGAGGAAAGATATTGAAAAGTTGGGTATGGTATCGGAAAAAATTGCTCAGTTTATGACTTATTAAGTGATGATTATAAATTTACTCATCGGGTGCTCAAGATTCACTTGTTCACGACTTTATATACGAGGGTTGCTACTGAAGTTTCAAGGAAAAAAAATAAAAACAAATATTTATAATTGGATGTTGCATTTGTTTGAACCAATTGTGAAAGTATTTTTTCCATTCCGATTGAAGTACCTCCAAAACATGTAATTTGAACGTATGAACCGCTTCTTCAGCTATAGAATAATATTTACTGTCCAGTCTATTCTTGATCTGCGGTAATAAGAAGAAATTATTGGATGCCAAATAAGGGTTGTACAGCGAATAACCCATCAATGCTTCTACTATTCAAAATCGTTTTTATTTGAACTAATGTGTTAGAGCTCACATTATCGTGGTGGAGAATCCCTGATTTTTTTCAAATTCTTTTGACAAATAAATGTCGGTGTACTATTCAGAATTGACCGGTCTAAGTTCCTCTAATGTAACATGTTCAGTTATTCCAAAGAAACAGGCGTTTATTTGCTTCTAAGTGCTTTGTGCGCGAACAACTTTTGTTTGATTTATATCTTAAACACCGTGATTGAACTGAACAATTCAAATAGCACTAGTATGACAACTCGTTCACCCTTGTGAAGTCGAAATTTATCATGGTATCTCAAAACATAAGCAGCCGCCCTCGTATAATAAGATATCAAAGAAAAAACTGAGCCTTGTGAATGAATGAAACTATTTCGTATATTGTCGGTTTGTACGTATATAAATTCTTTTTTTTAGGCATACGACTTCCTTTATCATAGTGGAATACAATCCGTATACCTCAGTAACAAAGAACTATTAAAAATAGGAATCTATAATTGACAACTAGATGTTTGGAGTTCTCACATTGCATTCCAATCATCTAATTTGTGATATTCATTAAAAAAAATTTCTCATTCATGTGAAAAGGAGCATTTAACCCCAATTATATTTAATGAATTTCACACTTTAACGCAAAAATTCCATTTGACAAATTGAGTAGGTGCTAGCTACGGTAATAGTTCAAATGGTACGTTAGTACTTATTCGCTACGCTTGTTCATAATTTAAACTACCAGGCATTCAATTATTAGAGCAAGCGAATCCTCAAATATCCAAATGATACGGAGGGAGTCATTAAATAATGAAGGCAGTGAATTGGAAGTGCTTATTAGTGTCTCGAATATATGTGGAATTAATGTTCACGGATTATAATATCGTTTGAGTGGGTTAGAACTATTATTTATTAAGAACACCATGAAGCGTGGAAATTTGTGATTAGACTCAATATACGTTTCTAATCAAGACAACTATATTATGCATATTCATCTAGTTTAAAATTATTGTGTAGGTCTGACAAATAAGTAATAAATAATAAATTTTTGTCGCGCTTGTGGTGCACTTGGAACAATGATGATATAACCTTGCTCTATTCAAACAAATTTCTGCAGTTACTCTGACTTTCTGATCCTGAGTTTACTTTCTCTCCTCTGTTTTCTTTTTTTTTCTATTTCCTACGAAAACATTAAAATATAATTCACAATTCAATTTTTCCATATAGTTTTACATACCTTTTCTTCTCAGATATAAACATCAGATCTTCCTTCCTAGTGTTTTTTCTTTTCTTTATCCTTATCTTTATCGTTGTTTTTATGATTTCCTTTCTCCCTTTTGTGTTCGCAATCTTTTTCTTTAGCTCTCTTCTATTATTTCTTCAATATTTCATAATATTCCTTAATTCCATAATTATTGAATTATTCAATTGATTCATGATATAATATGATATTTATACAAATTATAATAATGAACCTAAAAAGGAGAATAGTTATTAATTATGTGGAAAGCTAGAAAAAATTGGAATATACCAATTTTTTAAGGTCATTAGATTATCATCAAATGTACAAAAACAAGAATAATAAAAACTAACGCCAGAGTCAATATTCCAAAATTGTAAGAAAAAAATCTTCACATGTTGCGATTAAATTTTATACGAAATGCGTACAGACACGAATACGCAGCACACCAATTTTCGGTTAACGGTTTAAATGATAGGAAATTAGCTACGTATCCGGCAAACTCCAAGTCATTATATGACGTTTATTAAATTCAAAAAATGGTTTCGAAAACCTTGCAGTAGATCAAAAAGAACATCAATTTTTGATGAGAGAAAATCTAAATGGAACATACAGAAAAATGATTCTAAAATACTCGATTGCACTATCACAGGTAATTTTATCGGACGAAGCATATTGGCTCGCATAAGCAAGTCGAAATTGGAGACGATGATCTTTTTCTTCAACGGCATAAGTAGTTCATTCCATCTGGAAAGGCCGTGAAGGAAGTGATCTATCGCGATGTACTTAAATGGATTCGAACAAGGGTCAACAGAGTGCGCTTAGACATTTTGCTATTGTAAGTTGAGTGTGGCGAGGTTTCTAGCTTTTAAAAGCAATCCAATGTTACCACAGCTGCACTATTTGATATGCGACTTGCTGCTCTTCTATTTCTTTTAATGTCTACAGCGTCAGCGACTGGAAAAATCACTTGAGGCTGTGTATTCTTGTAAAAGGGGGCTATTCGCAGGGAGTTATGTTGCCACTGATTAATTTCATTGAAATAATAGAATAATTTTTACAGCATGAGTCCCTCTAGTTAATTATTAGACATTGCAATTCATGAATAAACTACCAGTACATTGAAATCAGTTCAGTTAATGGTTTGCGATAGAAAACTATAACTCATATTCGTTCAAAGATCTTCATATGGTGAAAGATATATTCTATTGTATAAATTAATACAACCTGATGTTACGTGTTAAAAGTGTGATGCCACATTTGAACAACGTTACCATACATTGAAAGTGGCAGGACGTCTAAAAAAATATATCGAAATGAGGTTATGTACATATATGTGTACAAATTTGAGGTCTGATTATACTGATACCATCCCTCTCTTTCTGAATTCGAATCTGTCGTGGAAATGCCTATTTTATAATCACATTTCGTATGATTTTAGCTGCGTGTGAAACTTTTACTCGGGAGTTTTCGAACAAATAACAAGATTAAGAAGTTTGATTTTCTGACATAAATAACTGAGGCGTTTGTTTTGTTAATAACTTTTTTACAAACAAATTTGATTGAGTCTTGTGAAGTATCATGAATCAAAATATTGGTTATTTATGTATACCTTATTAAGTTTTCCTCTGTTCAGTGTTGACCTATGATATTTCTATGGAACTGTAACAATTCTCCAAAATCTATCAGGTCGCTGATTGTTTGTTTCTAAATTTTTCGACTGCAATGATATTTAAACAAATAATTGAAAATTCCGGAATTGACTTGTTATGTTTCTCAAAAATATCAATTTTGTCGCGTAACAGAGCATTGAGATAAGACATTCGTGGAACATAATGCGGTAATTGATGTCGTTTTTTTTTTTTGGCAAAACTGGCAAAAAATTGTGTACGCAAATTGATTAAATGGTTCTGTATATTTAAAAATTTTCAATTAAAAAAAAAAATAACTGAATTGTTCATACATAACAATATGTGGAGAAGATAATTCAAATAAATACTGTCAGTAACATAAAATAATAATCCATCTGTTCCGAAATAATACTCTTTTTTATTTGTTGTTTTTGAAATTTGTTATTCCATGCATTTATAGATATTGTTATATATTAACAATTATTTGTTCGGAATACTCAATTTATTATTAGAATAAATATTTTTTATACTATTCCGGCTAAAGTTGTTTCAATAGAAGAGTGAAATACTCAAAATTGGTAGTGAAACACAATATAATAAATACTTTTTCCATAATTCATATTAAACTTCATGAATTTACTTTCGTGAAGCCACATCCGAGTGAAAATAAGTATATTGTTACTTGAACTGATTGCAGTCTGAGTCAGACGTCGTAAAACTTTGAGAATCAAACATTGCACGAAATCGAATTACCTACTTCAAAAGTGAGCTCATACACGTTTATATGAACGTGTTTACGTATCAATATATTTTCTCCCTTAAACCTTATAGCGTTAGGAAAGAAATTTAGCAGACTTAAACTCAAACTGACAGAACTAATTTAAAGTTTTTGTTTGTTTTATATCTCTGTTTTTGTGAGTAAATATTAAGTCAATAATGTTCCAACTGTTTCAATATATCCTCTAAGGAACTTGTACTATATAAACACTCCCATGACAAACTCATCAAAACTTTGCGATAGTTGAATTTTACGCTATTTAACAGCTTATGCAACAAGTTATCTTATACAAAGGTCGCTAATAATATCTGTTTATCTACGATTAACTGAAAAAATATCAGAATAGTTTATCTTGAATAAATTTTAATTGGAATTGGTACTGATATGAAAATGTCACACAAAACAACCTATGATGTGGAATCACCGAACATATTCCAAAATATGATTAATTAAATCGAGTAAATTAGATCATTTATTCGAAAAAGACGTTAACGCTTAAATTGTATTACCGCATATTAACAGGTGATGACAATGAAACAAGTTGTTCTGATCTGTTTAACTAATCTCTAACACGGTCCAATATATTTTAAGTTTTTATAGGACTTTAACATTCACAATTGTGCTTGGAATACGCATTACGAAACCAATTTATCGTTGAAATATCGAAATACTTTCGAATAAATTGAACAAGTTTATCAAATGCATCAGATTGAGAGAACAAATTGTCTGTACGATGATCTGCTTGTATAAAAGAACATTAATCCCTCCGATAAATACGTTTTTGGTGATATATTTTCACTAGTATTTGTTGATTCCTCGCCTCAATTCGATATCTCTTCACCACGTAAAAGAAGCATTAATAATTAGATCAGATCTGCAGCTGCCAAGTCACGAATGAAAGCTGAAAGAAAATTCCTGCTAGATGTCAGCTGAAATCACAAAGATCAATATTAAGGCTACATCACTACTAACCGCTAGACGTACTTGAGAGCCTTAACGACCCAGTTATGTTCTAGTTTACAGAGTGTGCTGGGACTTGATGCAAAAAATACTTAATGAATCGAAATGTATTAAAACACAATCGAACATTTCTTGGAGAACTAATGAATGAATGAATAAACATTTGTACTACATACTATCGAAGATCGGAAGACACAAGGAACGAAATAATCCTTAGAATAAACTTCCATTGTGACGCTATACGGCAGAATCTTGGAATGCTCTTCCAAGCTAAATGAAATATTCTTCGTCGATTCCGGAAGTGTGTAGGAGTGCAAGGTGCCCACTTCGCACATTTAATATAGTTTTTTCCGAATTTTTTGCATCAAATCCCGCAACAACCTGTATAGTTGTTTTGTATTTGATATTTTTTTTTACAAATGCAATCAATACAAATATTATTCTTTCATCTAAATCAATATATCACTACCAAAGCTTCCTTTATTTTCTTTATCAATATGAAGTTTCCAGCTTTCTTAGACTCCGAATAATATCAATTATTTGCTATATCAAATATATTTCAATCATTAAATACTTTCGAATTTTGGGATTTTCCACTACGTTTTATTCCTTACTTACCTTAGACTCCTCGCCTCCAACTGGACTGTTCTTCAGAAAATTTCCCTATCCTCTCAAATTTATTGCTTGTTAGTGAATTTGATCATTACATTTGATACGGAGTCTGCCTCATTTTTTACTACTGTACATTTTGACATTCATGATTGTTCTAGGTATCTAGGTATTCAATAAATCGGATGATGTTTTTTTGCTTATTATTTCATCAATTATTGCTCTTTTTGTGTCATCACCCAACATTCACCTCCAACAATGTCCTGTAGATTATTACCTTCATTCTTCTTGTCATTAGATTGTTTTTCGGCAGATTCAAGAGCGCAAAATCAACTCTATCACCAGTTTGTACTTTCTATATGTATGATTCAAATAACTCATCCAGAGCGAGTATTATATGTTGAAAACTATTTTTCCAAAATATTACCTTTAATACGAACAAAGATTATAGAGAGCGCGAAAAGTAATATATCCTAGTTCAATCAATATAATTCAAAATTCATCAAAGTTTCTCGACACTTAATATTTTGTCCTTTGTATTCCATGTTCTTAAAACCGAAAGAACTAATTCTATGGTTATCTAACACAATTTTAAATCTCGTATCACTAACCCTCAGTCCATAAGAGACTGAAGAATTTCGACATATTTCAACTAAGTTCAATTTCAATTTCCCATACCTCCTCCCATGAAAGACGGAAAATACAATTACCAACCGGCCCTCCTATGAAAACTAATTATATGGAAAACACACAGAAACGTGAGAATGCTATAATTTCAACAAAATTGGAGTGATATCTCGAAAGAACCATTCTCTGATGCTTTCAACAAATTCTAATTTTGTAGCATACTGTGTTTACATTATTAATTCTTTTCCAGCACATTCTTTTGAAATATTATTTAATATCAGATACTGAATGAGTAATTCAGTCCCAAGCGTATATATCACAGTAGGTGTGTCTCTCATAAAACACATTTCGTAATGAATTTCAGAGTGATTTGAAGCAGAACTATTGATCTCCCTTTTGTCAGCTAACTTTTCATTCGATGTACTTTGGTATGAAATTATATATTTTGATTATTAAGTGGTACGAAAATTACCATAATGTAACAAAGATAGTTTTGAAGTTCTGACAATGTCATCATAAAGCTTGACATTTTTAATGGCGAACCAGTGCTATTTGAGTTATTTACAGATATTTGAAACATTCATCTTACTAAGAAAAAGGATTTAAATCACGAAAATTTACGTGCGATTATGTTCTATGACTTTCGAAGTGGATTAAACCAACAGCAGTGTATCTATCAACTTGCTTTGACTCATGGTGATGAAGCACCATCTCGAACCAACATGCTTCGCTGGTTTTCACAATTCAATCGTGGCGAAGTCGTCTAAAATCGACTGTTGTGCTAGAAAACATCGATACTCTACAGACGTCATGTGGCATACCGAGAGATTGAGACATACTTGGGCAATAGTTCTACTGGAAATATTGCATGAACATTTGAAGTTCAATAAGATTTTTATCGCATAATTTGACAAACGCAAAAAACAATCTGGGCAAAGACATGTCGAAAAAATTCAAACACGGTACTTCAAAAGACGTCTATAAAATCGTGATAGGCGACGAATCATGGATTTATGCATATGAACACGAAACTAAACAAGAATCGACTGTATGGGTTTTTCAAGACTACCAAAATCCAAAAACAGTTTTTCGGAATAACTGGATACGTTGCCTTCGTTCTATTAGAACAGCGAAGAAAGGTCAATTCAAAATGGTACATCAGCATTTGTTCGAAATCTTCGAAAAAATGAGTGAAAACAATCGCAGAAAACGAATCATTCTCCGCCACGACAATGCGAGCTCTAACACAGTTCAAACAACAGTGAGAACATAGATGGGGTCGTCCGCCGTGCCGAGGAAGAAGCTTTTGATGCGTTCAAATCAGATACCTCAATCGGAATGTGAAAAATGCTTCGATATTTGGTTTAATTGCATGCAGAATTTTTTGGAAAACAATATATCTGTTTTTATCAGTCTATATTAAAAATTTGAGTAGTGTAATAGTTATATAATAGTAGTTGGCATTTACAGTAAGAACCATGGGTCTTTTAAATTCAAATTGAATTTGAACAATGCCTTTAATCAATGCATTAACCCTGAAAACTTTTTCCGTTAAACATATTTGCATATCTTGGACATTTGAGATATTTTTTGCAATTCTTATTATATTTCAATAGGCTCCTTAAATTTTGGTACCAAAATTATAAATTATTCTTCATTCTAGTTTGCATAGCGTTCATTTTGATAACTTCCACCTTGGCTAGGATGACCATCGTGTAATATTAAGCTCATAATTTTCATTGGAAAATAATCCTAAGAAACACATAATTTTGGAAGAAACATTTGACTACCCTAGGAAAATTTTCTAATTCAGATCCTTGGACTCTCTCCAGTTACTAAATAGTGCAGCTATTAGAATTAGTTTACTTTAGTTTCTACAAGGTAGGGTTTTTTTATAGCCCCAAAACTGTTGTTAACATATATAAAACTATTTCATTCGTACATTTATTTAAGATGTTCAGTTTGATATTTCTACCCCGAATAAAGGACTTTGTGCAGAACATATGCTAGAATGAAATAAATGTCTAATTTAGAAATCAGTACATCCAATTATGTCAGTCATTTCAACTTTTAAAAGAAACCCTGGAAAGTATGCTGCATATATTGCGATGATTGAAAAAGTTTTCTCACAAGTACAACTTATAAAAACCCTCATTTTGTTAATTTATAGACAATTAAAAGGGTTCGAGAGCCGTTAAATTAAAGGATAAGAAATTTAGTGATGTGAGACATCTGATGTAATTCAGAACCGATTATTTAGATTTAGAATGATGAATTAGGGTAGCTCAGATTGAGAAAGTCTCATGGATCAGTGAAGGAAATGGTTGAATATTCTGTCACGAAAATGTTTCATAAATTAAGTTCCAAATTACTTTGAAAAAATCTCGGTACAAATAATAGTGTGGCGAGTTCCTTTGGAGATGTAATTGATAGTCACTAACGAGCTTGATTTCATTAAAACACTTCTAAATTTATTTGACCTGTCTTTGAATTTGGAGATTCTTTCAAGCAAAATAAAAACAGAAATTTCAATATGAACTTTTCTAATACCAGTTTATTTAATTATTTCTTGAAGTAGTGCTTGACATTAAAATGTATTGATTTTATACGATCTTCCAATTCCAGTCGCACATCTTGACATTTCCTTCAAATTAATTACAATAATTTTTTTAATTAGGGAACCAAAATTATACGTTGATTTTGGTGGGGAATGTTATACATTTCACATTAAGGGAATTAGAAACCATTCATAAAACCGAAAATTTTACAAATTCGGTAAATATCAAATTTACATAATGTACTAAATAAAAATTATGAAAATGAAAAGCTGCGAATGTTGTTGTACATATACAAAAAGTATTATGACATATATATAGTTTATAAAAATTTAGTGTGGATATGGTAGTAAAATCATATGAATAAATGAAGATAATGTTAATCAAAACACAAAAGAAAATAATGTGAAAATGATAAATTTTCAGCGAGTTTCCGGTGAACCTAGAAAATGTTTCCTCGAATATATCTAACAAATTGCCTGAATATTTGTGATTTCGATTATGTGAAGCTTTTCTCGAATGTTCAATTGCAATTTTCAAATAATCACACTCTTATAAACTTCTAATAACGGAAACGTATATGTAAATTCTATAGAAATTTGAAAAATATTCAGAAACTCATAAACCGACACTAAATCACCGTTGATGGAATATATTTATCTCGTGTCATGTGTCATAAGAATGTAAATCATCATAAAACAAACTAGTTCAATAGCACGGATGAACGTTTTTATTTGAGCATCATTATCTTTCGGAAACACGCGGTTTATTCCGTACCACGCTGCTCTTTGGACTAATGCGTTATTCCAAATTTGTTTTTTCCGTTTTTCAGAAACATTACCGATCCGCATCGCCTGTCACCGTATCCATCCCACCAATTCACGAAAACAATTGAACCCAAAAAAAAAGAATAAACCTGAATAATGTCACGACGTATATTAATGATCAATAACTTATCTACTTAAATGGTTTGTAATCTAAATATACATCACGAGTCAATATAATCAATAATGTTGTTAAAATTACTTTATTGCGAATAAATGGTGTATAGGAAAATATACATAATTTGAAATTTAACTTAATATCATTTACTGTACATCTTGAGTGCCGTAAGCTCACAATATGACGGGTTAGTAAACACATGTAATATAGAATAAAAATTTTGGACTGCTTATGGTCTGAGGTGGAATTCAATTCAATATGGATATCGTGAATTTATGGTGGCACCAATAACAAAACTTATTGTATTTTCAGTACAACGTCGATTCATGAATAACAGAAAACGTTTTCGTCGGTATTATTTGCAATGTCGTGAGGTTTTCAAGAAAGCCCGCATTGTCCTATTGATATTTCCTAGCAAAAGGCAGCAGAGAAAAATAGTATCTTTTATGACATGGAGCAAACTCTCCAGGATACCACGGTGGAACTATATCAATGTTCAATCAATGTGAGCATGAAATGGAATGCACTCAGTCTGTATACTAACAGTATGAACAGTTACTTATATTACGTACTATTTTGAATGATTGAAAACCTGATAAAAGATCAACAAACAAGATTAATTGCTTTATTCGCGAAAATTGGGTGTGGGGACAAAAAATCAGTACATTTTTGGACAGTTTAGCAAGTAAACTAGGCGTTGACTGAGAATGTTATTAATTCTTTCTTCTGGTGATTTTCGAATATAAACATTACGTTTCAGTTAAAAGTTCAGTTTCAAGTATTGAAAATCTTGAAGAAAACGAACGACGTCTTGTGAACAAAATCAAGATCTGAAGAAATCGTTGAAGGTTAAAGACTTTGTGAGAATGGGAATAGCCAAGGGACTTACGATATCTATTGACGTGATGACACAGTTTTTTCTATTAAAAGAAGTCAGGATCAGAAAGAAAAACGAAAATAAATGACAAAAAAGAAGAGAGAAGCTTTAGGTAGAGCGGCTCACGAAAAACTGGGAGTCAGTTTGCAAACAATGGAGAAGAAATCGATAAGAGCAATATTCTAAAGCAACAGAATGTAGTTGAAAAATCAGTAATGTCGAAACCCAAATAGTTTGACAAGCAATACAAGGAACAAAAATAAAAACTGACAACGAGTTTACGCCAGCTAAAAGTTTGGAAATCATTATCGACGACGAGTCATATTTTACTTTTGACAGGAGCGAGATATCATATTGTCAGAAAGGCGAAGGACTGAATTCAGGAGTTATAAAAAATTTTATCCGAAAGTGTTAATATGATTGGCCATATTTTCTTGTGGTTGTTCTCTATCATATATTTGTTCTTCTGGAAACTGTGTAACTGCTAAAATATAGATTTCGATTATTTCATAAAGGAAAAGCATCCTGGTGGATATTTTGTGTTTTGGCCAGATATGTTCATTATGAAGAGAACGTTGTGAGAGCTTCTGTAGAGTATTCATTCAGAAGTCTAGAAATGTTCATAATCAACTGAACGAAATTTAACGTTTTTGGCGAAATTTAAAACTAAACGTATATCGGTTGGGAAGCAACTACACAATAATTGAAAAAGAGAATTTTGATCTAACTCCGACAGAAGCGAGATTCAATACATCATAAATTAATGCAACATTTAATAACAAAAATTAGGAAAGTGAGCCAACTGCGTGCTAATTCAATAACTTAAAATGTGTGTAATTATAGTGTAGTAACAAATTTTACAGAGTAAGTTCAAATAATTGAATTAAAAGAAACAGTTTGTACTGATCTTTTTCCCCACACTCATACTAAGCTTCTCTGACTACTGTTTCATAAAATTCTTAACCTAGCAGTAATTTTCAAAGCCTTATTTGTATGAACTATCTCTTATCTCCTACTCATTAAAACATAGTAAGTGGCACAATCAGATTGACACTTCTTGGGGCTTAGCATGATCTCGACAGTCGTTTGAATACGTCTTCTATTTTCTTCAGATATTCATCAAATGTCTTTGCCAATTCAACGAGTTCTTCCTAATAAACCAGGGATGTTTTCCAAGCTGCAGCAATCTGAGTGAGGTCAATGACAACGAAGTGCAACAAAAATCAGACACAAAAGAAAAAAGAAGAGATGTAAAAATAAACATATACGAGGAAGATGCATATAAAATTAACCAAAGGGCAATAGTAGTAGAGATGGCTAGGTTGCAGAAAAAAATAAATGTTATATAAGAGTTAGCTAGAAGGAACAAAATATACATAGACAGCGATATAATTGAGGAAGCAAGGAACATACATGCTGAAATAAGGAATATAGCAAGTGAGAAGAGAGAGGAAAGAGGTTAAGTAACAGTTGATCAGGTTCGCACGCCGTTTGAAAGTCTTCATCCTTTTGGAAACCTCTTGCTTCTTCTGTAAGTCGAGTTAATGGTTTGGATCTCCAAATTTCCTTATGAACCTTCGATAATACTGGCATTGTCTAAAATTCAATGTTTACTGGTTGGTTGCGAACGGAGGCAATTATCTCTGGATCCACCACCACTCCTTCAGTACTCACAATATGGCCTAGAAAGTTGACTTGGTTCTGGAAAAACTGACACTTCTTCGGGTTAAACATGAGCTGTGGAACTTGAAGGCGTTTGAATACATCTTCTCAATTCTTCAGTTGTTCATCCAACTTCTTTTCTAATTCAATGAGTTGGTCCCAATAAAACAGGTGTGTTTTCCAAGATATCTCTCTCAAGACATTTTCCATAAGTCTTTCCAACCATTCCAACCCTTAGTATGTTTTCCTTTTTGATGTTAATCGGAAAATCGTTTACACTTATTACACGTTCTGGAATTTCCTTACCCGACGTAATTGATCCTTCTCCAATTAGTACTCCTTTACCTAACTCTCTCTCGTGGTTGTACCTTCTTCCATGGTTCCCAGTAGGTGCGCTACTATTATCGCTCCGTGCAGGTAGAACAGTATCTTCCTGTATAGATACTAGCACCGTGTTACTCTCATATGGATGACGGAATACTTCTGCAGAACCCACTTCGATGGCTCAGTTTCTAAATTTCAATTGGAAACCATAGGGATTCATTATCTACATTGCCAGCATCACTTAATATTTGATTACCCTATGGGTAAACGTTTCTTCACCAATTTCCAATTAGTTTAGTATTTGTCCGTCATTTTTAGGTCTCTTAGTATCTTAGCTATAATGAGGGCACCATTCATTCACAATAAACCACACCTAATTTATTTACACTGGTTTTTTAACGATGAGGTAGATTTATACACACTGCTCTTATTTAATTTATTTATACTCTCACACTAAGTACATTAAGCTATTTACTATCCACTGAACTATACACTAAGACTTATTACTAAACGCTTATATAAAGTTTTAATATATTGATTTATATTAACACACTTTACTTGTCCATTCCGATGTGTTCGGGATAACATCAACTGATTTCCTCGCAGATAAACAAACAAGTATTTATACCAAAAGGAATTTCTTAAATAATTCGATTCCAGAAAATGAACCATCAAATAAAAAGGCTACATGGGAATTGGTTCTATGGAAACAATATCGAGGAATCTTCGTTGTAAAGGAAAACATGTAACAAAAAACAATATCAAGGTTTACCAGAACCTCCGCATCCGCCAAACTTTAGACTCTTTCATCATTAACCGAACAGGACTGGCTTTATTGTGCATGTCGTTGACCAGTTCGTAACAATAGTAAAGCAGAAATGCTAAAATCGGAATACGCTTATCACGAAGAATATTATGAATGTGTCAAATGGATGGAAGACCTGAAGATAACATGAAGTTTAATGTCGGAGAATGTCGGAGTAGTGAGAGGAGTTGACTATTCGAAATTGTGAATTATGTTGAGCGTAAGTAAAGAATGGAAGTATAAAATGAATTTGTGCAACATGCATTCTTGGATGGAAAAATGACGTTATCAAAATGTGGATAATTTAGGAAAATTTTTCGTTGATGCATCCGGATATTAGGTATTAATTTTCATAGGCTCTAGTAATGTGAATTGAGTAATTCATTCTTTCTTGATATCATTACCATTATGAGTCCTCAAAAGACAATGAAGATTTGACATTTCATGTCACCGCCAGTGATGGAATTAGATATATGTCGGTTAAGTAGTATTTATCATTGTGCCCTCAAAATGTGAGGTGGAAGTTTTTTATGATAGTAGAAAGTATAACAATCAAGTGGCGGATGATGATATATTCGGATTATGTCATTCACAAATTGAACATTACCTTAAATTGCACCATCCCCAGAAATACAACGGAATATACGTTTAATAGCACCGTGGCTAATAGCAGCATGATAATATATAATTTCCAACGATAAGTAGAATGGAAAACGGCAGTAAGGGCAACTGGTTTCGTTGAAAAGAGTATTAGTAATAGGAATAAAGTTTCACACATCATTTAATGTTTGGTTGTGGAAAACGCAATGTCTAAAAAGTTCAGCAATATTAATTTCAACACCATCTCTTCCTACCGAAGAAAAAAATTAAGGTTTTTAAATATTCGAACAAAGCTTCTGGCCTTATACTTAGTATTTTTGTTTACGTTATTAGACACTCACTAATGTCAGTCTAAAATTTCATATTTGTAATCATGTTTCATGGATTTTGATTTGAAAACTTCACAACAAGTTCGTTTTCGGAAAGGGCATTCCCACACGTTACAGTATACTTTGAATTAGTAAAATAACCAAAAAAATAATATCACCATTTGATAGTTATGATAAATTTTAGTGACACTGTAAACTAATACATTCTGAGGGTAACATTATTCACATTTTATTGTGCAAATCTAGATTTCAACTATATTTACTCTCTCATTGAAAATGTATCTGCTGTCGAAGTGTGCTTTTAATTTTTTAGGGGTCTATAATCAAATGGAAATCGATCGATTGTAGATTTCTTGACAATTTTGATCAAGTTTATGATTAATTCGACAGAGACTTCCTTTGAGGGCAACAAATTACTAAATGAACTGAAAAATTTTAATTTTATATTCGAGATGAAGGTGCGTGGTATTAAATTTAAATTATTCAAATTCATCACAATGAAATTAATGATGGTCGAGTCGCTCCATCCCTCTAGAGTATGAATAATTATTTATCAAAAAATATTGAGAATGAATTTTTTCTATTAACAATAATATAAAAGTTAATTTGTATTGAATTGAAAGCACCACATTCCCAAAGGGAAATTTGTTCATTTTAACACATTTCAGCCTCTACAAAAGTCGCTCGTGATCGAAGCTTTGAGGAATTTAATTATTTTTTCTCTCTTGCTATACACACAAGAATACTGCTAATTTTTTGACAATTTCTCCTGCATTTGCAGTTTACAAACGCGAATGCCAACTTTGAACTGCCTTATCTCCAACTTTCATGTGAAAAAAAAATCAAAAACAAGTGAAAAGTCGTCGCACTCTCGACGCGACTATTTTTTACCGTTAGGAATCTGTAAATATTAACAAAAATCTTAATTTATAGAAGGTTTCCATGAAAAATAATACAAAAAAACATCGAAATGATATTTCTCTTCTCATTATTTTCTGACAATTCTCATAATAATAATAATTTATGAAATGATCATAAATCAAAGTGTCAATTCTATAAGCACTCAATTTTTTGTTCTGTTTGCGCTTCTCTTGAAAATACTAAACATACTGCATTCAAAAATTTTCAAATTCGGTGGTTGTTGAGGGTGATTGAAATCTCCACATAGTATGACATTAAATTAAATGTAACTTTGTATAAGAAAAGTCACAATTCTGTGAATTCGATTAATTTTTTACTAATAATGCCCAAAAGTTATTTTGTTTCGACACAACTACAGCTATAGAGGATTCAAATGCGTGAAACTCGAGGTCGCTACATGGTTCCTATGAGGAGATAACTCTAAAGGCGGATTCACACCAACGGGCACAGTTAGATCAGGTCACGGTCAGATCACCGTCTAGTCACAGGTAAGCAATTTACACAGCGCGGGCAGATTGCAGGCAGTCTTTGCCTATCAGTGCGAACAGATGTGCCTATCTCCATCATTCACTATAATTAGCACTCCAATTTAGAAAATGGATCCGTTCCTTGACAGGGCGATCATGTGTGATTGTATTGATGCAACGCATACATTTTTTCTAACACAATGCATATCTCTATTTTCAGACATTGCTCACATATAATTATGTGAAACAGGTAATTTTTGAAAAGTTGACGAAAAACTTTGAAAGTATTGCAATGTTAAAAAATAATTATAAGAAAAATTGTAATGAGGAGGTTGAAGACAGGTGGTTGACTGTGGCTGCGGTAGTTCACAGTCAAAGCGGGCAGTCCGCCGCGCCGATCTTAATCTGACTGTGACCGTACCGTGCCCGCCAGTGAGAACACTCTCATTGAGATCCGGAGGCAGCGATCTTGACTTAACCGTCTCTGGCCGTGACCTGATCTGATTGTGCTCGTTGCTGTGAATCCGCCTTATACAGACGGACGGATGGACAAAACGCTAGTAATTTTTTTCCTGTGAAAAATGCACTAAAATTAAAAATGTTCATTGAGAAACACTGTACAACTAATAGTGAAAATATCATTTCATATCGTTACTATTTATTTTTATTAATTTCAGAAAATTGCAGCTTTTTTCAATACAACCGTGAAATTGTCAATTTAATCAAATAGGTTTTTCAAAATAAGCATTCCAAACAGTTCAAATCTTAAGAATTGAACTCAATTATTCTACATAATATACAATTAATTTCAATTCGGTCGATAATGACAATGATCTGTTTTTTTTTTCTAAAATAAAGACGGTTCAGTTCTAATTCCGATACAAAAGGCTTATTTAAAAGTACTTTCTATCTAATTTGGAAAATTCTGGGATTACCACAAAAATGTCATCCTTTTCAAGATATTCAAGCTTAGACGTTTTCATTTTCAATATTCTCGAAAAATAGCCATCTGTCAATGGGCAATAACTCAGTTCTTATTGAAAATACAGAAGAATATCTTCGTTTTTTCTTAACTAAACTTTTGTTCTGCTTGATTTACTCTAAAAAAACACTTGCAAACAAAAGTTGCTTAGAACTGGTTAATCTATTTATTTCCACAGTAACATTGGCCATAAACATTTTCATCCCCGGTGGTAAAGCCTATTTAGGCACAAGAAAAATTGTAAAGTTAAGTTTATATATCCAAATTTTCAAGAAAAGCTCGTCAAAATTCCACGCAATAATGGCCAGTGACTGGACAATTAATCTATATTATCATTATTGGATGTATCGGGGCACTACATTGATAGATTGGCTACTCAGATATCTAGATATCAAGGCTTCTTACTCTCGGGATTAATCTCTCAAAAGTTTGCTGCTCAATGAACACAAAAAAGTTTGGACAATAATTTGACCGATGCCCTTAAGAACTGAGTAAATTGAAATCGTTCGTGTGCTACCAGAAATATATATCGAATTTTTGGAACTAGTACCTGAAATAATTGAATGTGTAATATTTATTTTCTAATATAGTTAAGTCCTCTATCGAATTTATTAGAAAATGAAATGTAATTTACATTCTTAAATATTGATATTAGTGTAAATATTCATTCCTCAGATTTGTTTCAACAATCTATATAACTTTGATAAATAAAAAGTTTTCGGGAATTTATCATCTAAATTCAGTCTTAATCTTTTTATAATATTCATAATTTTTTAACACATATTTCTTTCATTATTCTGAATTGATATTCAACTCTATGTTTATTAAACTAAAGACTGAATGTTTATATAAACAAACTTAAAATTAGCTGATTCCACTATTGCTTTTAAATGTTATTAATGAAACTGTTGAAAAAAAATATTTACATCGTTTGCTAGAAATTGAATCAAAATTCAAAAATATTTTAATTTAAATCAAAAACTGACAGTATTTTTATTCCTAAACATATAAAAAATTCATGAGGTGATTTCTCGTATGGAATTGACATGGTTCTTTCCTGTGACAAAATTTTCTCGGCCTTTCAGAAATATCAAACGTAAAATATGGTTTTATCTGAAATTTCAGTGACGCTAGGAACTTGAAATTATGTAATTTTCCTGCACTTACAAAGGACTAACTACGAACATTTTTTTCAATATTCCTGTTACATTATAAGGGTGTGAAATTAGCAGCCCTTCATATCAAAACTTTTTTTCGAGATGAAGTCTTATGAATTAAAATTATAACTTCAAATCCTGATTTCATTTAAACATATTTCTTCTCAAACTTTTTTTCTATAACCAATAGTTCCAAAGAATACCGTACGCGTTTAGAAAAAGAAATATCAAGCTTTTAAGGGTGATATCCCGGAAAGGCATGGTCTGAGAAAATTTTGTTGTAAGTCAGACTCATATTAATTTCATATGAGAAATTTTGTCGCATGAATTTGGAAGCAACCTGTATATAATATCTCAATTGTAGAAAGTTTGACGTTAAGACTCAAAAGTATGTGTTTGTGAAAAAATAATCATTTTCACGGGAAAGTTATAGTGCCTATTTGAATTATTTTTGACCGAAGTAAAATTTATTATGAAATAAAATAATAGAAACACAAAATACATTATTTTTAGTTTCACAGCTTTGGTTTGTTTATTTAAATATTGTAGATTGAATCAAAATTGTGTTGGACTCGCCCACAAACAAACAAAGAACCAAGTGAGGAATAGAATGTAATGCCAGGTAAAAAATATCCTTCAATTTTATTTCAAAATATTATTAGGAAAATTTTCAATTGAATATGTCAATTAATGACGAATATATTTTCAACATATTATTTTGTTGAAAAATTGATTTTATATTGCATCTAAGGGATCCATAACAGGAAGAATTTTTCTATTAGAACACTGCATCGGCAAGCAGTGCTATTAAGAAAATACTGAATGATTGATGGGATTATGAAACTATGAAATTTCAAATTCACTAGAGATATTTCATAATCTTTGGTGTATTGAAAAATTATAATAGCAAATGCTAAATTCACAAATTTATTGTAAAACTAAATACATTCTCTCCGGCATCAATGAAATTGTTTTGATTTCATAGAAAATTCATTATTCAATATTTGTTCATTAAAACACAACAAAAGTATGTGTACCCGTAAATACTAGCTTCTGTCGAATTATACGAGCAGCATGAACCGTTCGATTGAAATTTCGTTCAAAATTAAGGGAAGTCCAAAACATTGTAAACATTCCAAACTCGAACGACAATTCGGCTGCAGCCATTCAACCAGTGCTGCATCTGAATGTATTTTAATTAGTTAAACACGCCATTTCAATGACGGGAAATGTTTCCAAACTTGATGATTTATGTGAAGTTTGAAGCATAACTATTTTAGTTTCGACACTTGAATACGTTAACGGAATTGAGCACTGTTACAATTATTATCATCATAAATGTAAACTACTGAGGCGTAAATAATCGTGTTCACCGAGCAGGGAAGTTGGGTGCTTCTAGTAATGACTCTATCTCACAATTCGAAATTGTATTTCAAGAGTATCCATCTTATTTGTATTTCCCATTGCTTAAAATTATAAGTCTTCTAATGATGATATTTGATCGTGTATTTAGTATTTGATATGGATAATCATACTGAACACACTGTTTGCACTACAACTACACTAACACTAACACTAACACACACACACACACAATTACGCGTTTAGATAACCAAGTTATCGTTTTCTTATTACAAAATTCGCATCAACCATATACTGGTTACTGGCGATATTTTTAACAGTACAAGTTAAATGCTAGTATTCATTTACAGATATTTGTTAAATTAAGTTTATGATCGAGATCTGTCTCACGTTATCTTTGAGGTTAGTAATATTGTATTTAGGTCCTAAAATTTCAGATATTGTTTGTGGATGGACACTCTGAGATTATGTGTTTTATATATATCACATTTAGGTTCAGGTTTCGCATCAAATAAGTAGCTATGGGTCAGTCGCGTATGGCCCAGACGGAGACGCGTTAGGAGAAATTCATCTCTTCGATTTTTCGGTTCCACTGACCATGGTTTCATGGAGTTTTACACTTCACGAAGCTTGCATGTGGACGTCGACCATTTGTTCTCCCATTCATCGATCACATTACGTTTTAGGGTTGATTTAATATCAACACTGGTTAGAACACATACTATTTAC
Source organism: Diorhabda elongata (assembly GCA_026230145.1). Lineage (NCBI taxonomy): Eukaryota > Metazoa > Arthropoda > Insecta > Coleoptera > Chrysomelidae > Diorhabda > Diorhabda elongata. The sequence goes on from CM047926.1 coordinate 43,238,774, forward strand.
AGCTTCCTTCACGACCAGGTCCTTTTTTGTTGTTATCTTTTATGTATTGCAGTTGCTGCTTGATTTTTATCGCCAAGGAATTTAGGGTTTGAATTTTTAAAAGAGTTTGAATTGAGCTAAGGGAACCTGTGAGTATTAGGTGATTAAGTTAGTCTGAAGAAGCAGCGATGTGTGTATCTCGATATGCTGCATATAATTCTGCAGTGGATGTGGTCGGAGGAGCTCTTAGCTTATATTTGGAGGTTGATGTGATGATAGCGATACTCGTATCTTGAGATTTTGATGCGTTTGCGTACTAAGTTTTTGTATTCATCGTGTATGTTACCAAAGACTATTTTGATTAGAATATGGTTGGTGTGATGTTTATCGAATGAGGTGAGATGGGTAATGAATTTGATGCTTTTTATTGTCTATGGTGGAGTCTAACTAAATTTGATAGAAATGCATTCAGGACGGAAGAAATTTAATTCGTTTAGATATGATCTAATTCTAGCATGGAAAGGTTTGACGGCTCTGGGTTTATGCGAAAAAAGATTTGGGAATTTATTGGAAAAGCAGTTTCGGGATGTAGGATTAGATTTTACTTTGGATGTATACGTAAGGCTCAAATCTATTCTTCTGTTACCTAAGTATGGTGAACTGGAGCAGTTTACCTTCTGTCTCTAAAGACGACGAACGTTTCGACGACCAAGTCATCGTCAGGTACACTGGAGGTACCTTCCGTCTTTGAAGGCGACAACTTGGTCATCGAAATGCGAGTCAGACAGTGTAGGATACTAGGATATTTCTTTAAGAGATATGCAGAATTTGGATATAAGTCGAAATTAAGTTAACAAGATGGCTTGGTTTTCTTCCTCAAAAATGAAATAACCATTTTTGGGGTATCCTCTTCAGTTAATTTGAACTGGTAGCTTCATTTCACAAATAATATAGTCGAGATTATATAATTTTTATGGCTACTTCCAGCGAAGTTATACATTTGATTTTATACTGCCTCCCTCATACCCCAATAACTTGTCCTGGGTAAGGTTTTTCTTGTATCCAGTAACAACATAATCATTCTTCTTGATTATTTACATGTTTTTTTTCTGTATTTCTTCTCCTTATATACTGTTTTCACAAACCTTCTTGTGAATTTCAATTCAATTCAATTGTCGCGGTAACCTCAGAACCTTTCTCAATCAGTTTCATGTCTGTACATTTGTTTTCTTCTCAACCGAAATTTCTTGTTGCATCTACGTTTTACTATTGCTTGTTTGTTGTTTTGGAGTAAATTTTGGATAATTATCTACTTATATAGGTTTCTTATTCACTTCTCTTTGATAATTTATGTTTCCTCTCTTTCAACACTGGATTCTGCATGTTAGTTTGTCTTAGTCGTATTTGCCGTCATATCTCTAATTATTCTTCCAATACCGATCCATAAACGTTTCCTACCATTGTACTTGGGGGCGATCATCATAATTCCTTGGTTACAGGAATCGCACGCTTATGTACGTTTTATATCCAGCTGATTATAATTGTCTTCTCTTGGTCTAGAAATATAAAGTCTGCACCTTGTCGTGTACGGCATTATATCTTCCATTTAATTTTGCCGGAAAGTGTAGTGGGCACTCTAAAGCTGAGCGTGAGCCAATTTGTGATTTTAATACCAATCATAAAATTTTCAATTTTGTTACAATGTGCCAACTCCTGACCGTGATGGTCATGAAGATTATGCCACTCGGGATGTTAATTATGGAATGTTAAACAAAAAATGACATATATATTCTCAGTACATTTCAGTAAACATTGTTTTACGTTCTAAACACTTAAAAAAGAGCTTTGGACAGTATTCATTTAGTAATTTAAATTCATTTCAAATCCCAATGTAATTATGTTATTAGTTAACGTCCAATAAATATTCTCCTTGGTCAGTTTCCAACTTTACATAGTGGATTTGGTACTAAATTCCAGGTGATACTCTTAATGAATTCGTCACAAATTTTATCGTATACCCGGACTACCTTCTCGTTCACCTGAAATATTCCCGTTCCGAGTTGGCACATCCATATCTGAACGGATTAAAAAAACGTCACGAGCTGTAGCGCATTCACCAAAGCTTTTGCTGAGTCAAGGTCATCTTCTGAATATTTTTTTTCTATTTTTCATTAACTAGAAATCAGAAATCAGTCGTTGTCTTAACCTGAATTCCGACAACCAAATACATCATGTATTCTAAATTACTGAAATTTTACAGGAGACCAAAAAAAATTATTTGAAATACTAACTGTGGAAATAAATCAAGTGACTGACAATATTGACAAATGTGAATGTATAGCACAAATTCTTTATTTTCATATTGACAGACTTGGAAGTTAACAATATTAATATTTAATCTTGATTTTCAATTTTTAATCAATTATGCCGTTGTTCCTTCAAATTTTTTTCTTGCTTTATGTTGTGTAACTGTTAAAATTCTATTTCTTGTTTGTTTAAATAACTTTCAAAAATATGCATACATATTTATTGATTCATGTAATATAAAATGGATAACTGATTAATAGGCGGAACCATGGTATATAGAAAACAATAAACATTAAACAAAACAAAAATTATCATTGCTGAACATTGAAAAATTAATACAAAATAATCTTATTAATAATTTAATAGTCCCCCTAAACAAAAAAATGAAAAAAACATGCGAAGTTACATAGGTTGAAAAAATGTTTTATAATAGTGGGAAATCATGTTCTAATCACACACTAAGTCTTTTTTTGTTAGGCAGAGTGATTTTACTTGTATATGCAGGTTTCAAACAAATATTCTTAGTTTGTCACGCCTGAACGCCTAATTGCCTATCCCTAGCTGGTTTGAATATAACTTCACTCCATTAGTTTTGCTTATAGCTGTATTTAAACAAAAACTTGTCAGCTCCTTTTTCAAATCATAAAACTTTCACTTCCGATAATTTAAAATCCTTAGAAATGTTTAGTTCCATCTCATTATACAAATCTATGAAATCTTCATATCCTAATTCTCTAACTTGAAGAGGTTTCTCCCTTTTTTTCGCATTTGTAACGAAACATATTGATCAAATACGTTTACTGGTCCCGATTTCTTCGCCCTATTAACAGATCTCTCAATAATACTGATCGTTCCTCCTCTTAGGCACTCACTTCCTCAACTGGCACTTGCGGCGATGTTCTCCTGACTGTAGGGGGCAAACAGCCGATGTTTCAACAACGACACAACTCCGCTCTAGCGGCCAAGAGTCGAAATACAATTACGTCGTTGTTCCACCATACACTTTATGGCTTCGTGATACCATTAAGAAATAAAACTCAATTACTCAAAATTTTACAGTTACGTTCTTGTTCTTCTGGAACAGCGATATGACGGAATCGAAAAATCCAAAATTAATTTTGTATTTTATCAATCAACATTTTTCAGTTTGGAAAAATTGGTTATGGAAAAAAACTGGAATCATATAAATTGGAACTATCTAGAATTCCGTTATCCTTATTCCCACACTGGAAATATAATTCAAATTTGATCAAATGTCATTTTTTTCCTGAGAAATAAAGAAATGAAAACATCAATTTATTAAAAAACTCATCTACAAACAACGTTTTCATGGTAAATATGAAATTTCTGGTGATTACATAATGAGGTAATTTGGATTGAATGTTAACGTCCAAGTGGTTTACCTCATAAGAAACCTCTCGCGTTGTTATTTTCTAACCAATATATCTCAATTTAGCGCTCAATTGTGAGATGTAAGACTGAGCAAAATAAGTATTTTGTTTTTGTGATTAATTCAAAATAAAAGTGAAGGAATTTGGGTAGATTCTGAAATTCGGCTCGAATACGGTATTGTAAATTTTGCTTAATATTCAAAAACAATCATAATCATCAACATTTTCTGGAAACAAATACACACGCGTACTTATGTAATCGAATGGTTATTTCATATCATTTCAACAATTCACTACAAGTAGTAGAACATTAAACGAACTTGAATAATATGGTTTATTGTTTTGGTGTACATTGATCGATACAATACAAACATATATCCTTTGAACACTAAACAACAGGACATCAGCACACATTAGGACATTACCTAGCTTCCATATGCCTCTATGGAACAATGAAAACCCAATAATAATTCGCAGTTATAGATTATAAACTGGGATATATTTGGTTTGATTGTTGATCATTTGTTTAACTAACAACCTTCGATTCCGTAATTCTTTAATTGCATCGAATCACTGCACAATGCTTTTTATGGTTTATATTCCTAAAATTTTTCGTATCTTTAAACTTAGATGTTATTCTCATTAGTTCTCTTCAATTGTTTTAAATATTTCTCAATCTGCCGTGCCTCAGCGAATTTTGTATATTTAACTTCGTCCTGTCTTCTCATTATTTCTTTCAGTTCCGTAATTTTTAACTCTTTTATAAATCTGCTTTATCCCCAGTATGTTCCGGTTTGCTTGGAGTCTTCCATATTTTGATCCGTCATTTCTTTCCATATAATAATATTATTTCGCATGAAGATTATAAACTTAGATTTTTATTTAGCTTTTTAACTATATAGCTCTTATCATACTTTGCTGATCTTCTCTATCAAATACATATCCATTTCAATTTGTTTTTTATTATTATTACCTCCATTCATCTCTTGATTATGAGAAAAAGAGATCGCACGCCATACCCATCAAAAATTTTGCCCAGTGTATAATACGGTATAGTGTAAATAGTTAAATGAGTTTTCTTGGCCTCGGTTTTGATTCGATAGAGGAAGAAAAATTTCCTTGAGAAAAGAAAGGCTGTCACGTCATTAGACTGCTATTAGGTTAAGTAGGAAACGAAGAAACAGAAGCAATTCATATTCTTCCAAAACAGTTGCGGGGCCAGGCAAACATCAAAGTGAATTCCTCATATTATTACCAAGAGGTAAGATGGATATTGAGTTACTAGTTTTCCGGGACCGAGGTGTCGATATCAGATTTACCTCTAGGATATTTGTAATACTACACCAAATCACTTGGTTACTTCAGGCACCAGCTCACGAAAATTGGTTGTAAGTCATTTTAGACTCTCATGAATAACTAAGAGTTCTGAAAGAGCAGAGTGTGAACATGGAGTGAAAAATGAGGTTCAAATTGCACCTTTCCAGTGTGAAACAGAAATATTCTGTAAAACAGAATTATTACACGTACAAGGGACATTGACAGTCCAAGATCATATCCAAAATGTTATAGACGAATCTTCCCTTTCGTGACAGAATTATTTTAATGAAAAAGGCACTAGAATAGTTAGAGTAATACGAGAAGTATAGGGAATTGGATCGGTCGTTATATTTTGGTGTCCGACAATATCACTCAACATGAATACACCGGTCAATAGCCACGAGTTTATGAACATAAGCATTACACTTCGGGAATATCCCTCAATAATTGATGGTTTTATTAGATTTAGAGGGTGAAACACTCACTATTAATTGTTGGTTCAATTTTTCAATATTTTGTGCGTGTATTTGATGTTTTATCAGCTTGAAATTTTTACAATATGAATTTGAACTCGATATATCTATTTTTGTGTAACTACCTTCGTAACTCAGTCTCTAGGTCCGTTATGTTAAAAATAATGTGAAAGTACGACACTCATGAAAGCCAGTGTATAATACTGAAGATTGATTTTCTTCTTGATCATGTCATGATGCCTTGACACGAAACGCTTCTCATTCTCTACAAACTCTTACAACGGTCTCGTCATATTTCACACTTAGTGGCTTCTGGGTCACACAGAATTTGGAGAAAAAAATTCGCTAAAAGGGGATCTTTTGATTTGTTTCTAATTAATCAAATATTTTCTATCGCACCTTGTAGATTCAGATTTGATTTCCCATTTCACAAACTTCCGTCGGTTTCGAAACTTGAACATCAATGTATAAAAATAATATAAATATTCCGCATGCCGATAGCTTTGAAATAAATTTCTTTTTCCACCGACTGATCCACATTAGATTTTTCAGATGTTTTCCAAATGATATAAATATTTAGAATATCCGACTAATGAATTTGATGTGATAGAAAATTAGTTGGAAAAATAATAAGGCAGAAATTATATCGTTTGATGATAAAAGATAATAAATGAATTTAATTTTTGGAAAAATATTTTCTCACTCATTCATTTCAAAGAAAAATATAGATCAATATTTTCTTGACAAATAGTTTACACAGACAATTTTTTAGATTTGTTCAAATACTCGTAATCTAAAACACTAGACAACAAACCATTGACATATACAGTTTTAGAAAACTTTTTCAAAATCACCATTGAACTTCCATTCAACCAGCCAATGTGAGTTTTGTAACTCATAAACATAAACACCATTTAAAAGCACCAGCTGTTGATCCGACGCCTTGTGCTTCCTCATCCTTAAGGTCGGATAATACTTTATCATGCAGTGTAATTTTTAAAGATGTAACGGAAAAAATTCTAGCGCGACGTTTCGACGGTCATCATCAAGCAAGTCTAACAAGGAATCGTCCTATTTGAGCAGCTGTGACTTAGTTTAAAGCCCTCGGCGTCTACACTAAGAGAAAAATCATGAAAAAATTTTACTACCACGTTTCAACGATCACCAGCATGACAACCTAACAAGGAATCTAACTGCTACGGTATTTGTCCAAAAATCTTTTTTTAAATCGGGTTTTAATTGATGAAATACCAAAAGAGCTTCGTATACAAAAAGATCAGTGACGAAGAGAGATTTGTTCAAGTTTCCAACAATGCACCAACAACGCTTTCATAGAGTTTTCTCCAGTACAGCTTCCACTTTTTACCAGTCTTTTCATCGAAAAAACCGTAGAAAAAGGAGAATTGTGAGTATGTTCCAGGATTCTACCAGTTAAAGTCGCGTTTTAAAAATTGCTTGCACTCGTTATAAGGTTGAAAGTGGAATTAAAACTTCAATAAACGCGAGTTGATAGACAACCACGAATACTGAAACTACTTATTTGAGTTGTCTACCACACAAGAAAATTGTCATACTTTTGATATAAATCCAATACAGACAACTGCATTATTTGAAGGATAATGGAAATGAGGATACAACAGCTAAAAGTCATGAGATGAAAAAAATTTCGAAAAATAATGAACGGAACCAACCACGCCCCTATACTAATGTAATTTACAAAAATTTGGGGCTTGAATATCTCTAAAATTTTAATGACATATATAGATTTCGTGATATCATATGGAAAAATTGTGGTCTCCTTTTTCATTACAAATTGGTTAGGTAGGTTAGGTAACACCAAAATAACTTACATTGTAAAGATTTTGGCTAAAATTTAGGATAGGTTGTAATAATACAGTATGAGAAGGGCTTTGAAAAAAAAAACCTTTAATTTCCTTGACATTAGTGAAACCAGTCTTTTGTATAATTTGATTGGACAGATCTCTAAGCCTGACAAAGTATGAGATTTTCAAAAACCAAAATATTTCGAGCACATTCATTTAACATGCTATAGACGAATATGAAGAAGCTATACCATAACCTCGCAAAAAATAATTTTCGTCCAAATAAAAGGAGAAGGACTGGTAAGAAGAACAAAAGACAGTTTCGGGACTCTCGTAAGAAGATTAGCGCGGATACCAAAATACTGTCGTCAACTAAGGAGAATACATTGGGTTTCGGACAATGAAAAATACTTCACATTCACCAATTCCGAAATCACAGGATATGATTATTTTTATAAGGATAATATAGGAGAGTACCCTAACAATATAAAAAAGAAAATTCGCTGATAAATTTCTAGTCTGGTGTGTTATTTCGACAAGAGGGATATGCAGAACTCATATGGGTCGAGTACTAGAACAAGCTGTGATTTCTGAAAGGTATAATAATAATTACTGAATTAGTTGATTTTGTATGTCAACATCATGTTAAAGTCCTGTCTCTTCTGAAAGGACGACTAAGAATTAGGTACATAAGAATAACTGAGTGTGAGATAAAGGGTGGAAGCCGATAATTATGATGTAGAACTTTTAGAAAAATATGCGAAATAGACTTCTGTTGTTCAATACCTAAAGATAGATGTTAATAGAAGATTATGCCTAGTTAAGGAGCACGCTCTTCTCCATTTATTTAGTTATATACTTAGTCAGTTACGAGGCCGTTAATTAGAGCACAGCAGGCAGTATTTCTTTCTTTCTTCAAGTCTATCTGTGAGACTTCCTCGCATGTACTTAGCAATTTTTCACGTTTTGGCTACTATGTTTTCGGTTTTGTTTGGGTTAGTGTCAATTTCACCAATCCTATCAATTTCTTAGGTATTCCAAGGTTTGCTAGAGCTTGATACAGATGTTTTATCAATATTGATTCATACGCCTGTTTAAAGTTAATAGATAGGTTCGAAAAGATACTTATGACAAAAATATATTGTTAAATATCTTCAGTTATGTGGGTCAATTCAGAATCTCTCTTTCTGTTATACTCTGTACATATAGGTAGTTGGTTGATGAGTACTTCGTTTCTGCATTCCACTACTTGCTTCTGAAGCAAGCACTAACATAAGTCATTCAAAAACTAAAGCAAGGCGCTCTATCTGCTAACCTTATATGTCTTTAAATTAATTATTCTCTAAGTTTATTCCTCCAAAGGTTGGAAAATAAATTTAAAATTTAAATAATCCTTTCTTAAAAAGAAACGTAAAAGTCGGGCCTTGTAAAACTGATAATAAATATTTCAAAAATCTTAGGAAGAATCAATAATTTACCACACAATTAATGCTTTTTTAGCTTTGGGTGGTAGTCCTCTTTTGTGTTTTATCCCAATCGGAATAGCTCTTTCCTCCGAAGGTGGTTGGACATTGGAAATACGTGATGAACAAGTTGTACAAAATGATAAATCACTCCAGAAGATGTCATTAGCATAACCGCAATATATATTGAGGATGACGATACGATTAAACAGCTATTGGTTTATATACTCGTACATAAAGCAAATTCATACAAAAATATTCTTAATTTACCAGGTTTAAAATTCCCAAATTCTATTTCCTTCATTGAATTTCATCCCTTGAATTGGCAATGAAACTTTCTAGTTAACTTCATTTAAATTCGAAGAAGTGGCATTCGAGCATCCCCGAATTTTCCCTTGCTTACAAGTGTGAATACAGATTTAGAAGTTCACAAACTCGAATATCTAAAAATATTTTGATCACATTCATTGCGTTGTAAGTGGATATAAATAATTCTAAATTGCGAATGACTAGATATTTTGATTTTAGGTCAGGAACATTATTAGAAATTTATTGACTATATTAAACGTCGGCTTGAATACGTCGAGTTATTTTGTGTATTATATGAAATTGTATATAAATCGAATGAAATAACAGAAATAAATAAAATAATATATATTTGTAAGAATTATTACATTTTCCATGACATTAGATTCTTAGTAAAAATAATTTACCAAGACCACCAAAAATAATAATAAAAGTTGTATTGAGTTCATTTTCTAATAGTGAACACACTGTTTACGTTCAGTCTTTGAAGGCGATACCTTGGTTATCGAAACGCGCATCAGACAGTGTAAGTGTTGGTGTAGTGGTAGTGTAAATAGTGTGTTCAATATGTTCCAATCCAAAAATAATACCTCGATCAAAAACCCTACCCTCATTGAACTACCGCTGTAAAATTTTCAGCATATTTCATGTAATAAGTTGTTTCTCAGTAGTTGAAGTGTGATTGATATCTTGTTTATAAAGTTCTCTAGAATCTAGGATTAATTTGAAATGTTGCACACTTTTTGAAGACTGACGACAGTGATAGAGGAGTCTAGAAGTTTCATTGAAAGATCAATAGGAAACTATTCAGCAAAAACCATCAAAAAGTTAATTGTTATAAACGTCATCACCAGTTTTCACTTGCAATAGTGATTATTGAGTCCAATTTTAAAGTTTGAAACAGACATTTATTATTATTGTTATTGAAACGAAGTTTGCTATAAAGGTTCAGACACAAGTAAATTTCTAGAACGTATATAATAGAATGTGTATACCAGATGTAATTAAGGCTACGATGACGAATTCTTTTTCGGGAACGAGCCACACGTTCCATGAAAAAATTTTAGGGGGCAAAAAAAATCTGGAAGCGACTTGGGAAATGTTGAGTCTTCATTATTGATAAAAAAAAACAATTTGCCTATTTCAATCTCTTTGTTTCACAAATCTTCTCGCAAACGATCCAGTATCCCATTTAAAAAAAATTGAACTTACAGTTTCTCTTGAAATGTACCTCAATCGCACTTTGCCTTTGCCCTCCATGGAGTCGTAGACATAGTCAAAAGTACCTGAACAAATTTGGCACTCACCAGTATCACCATTAAATCAATTGAATGAAGTCCTGACTGACCGTTTTTCGTCTCAACGCATTACTACATTATCAAAGTAGATATATTTCGAACTAGCAATAAAAATTAATGCTGTATTCAGATCCATATTTCACGACGGATACGACAAACGCGATGTTATCAAAGAGATACCATATTAGGGTGTGAGACGAATTGGTTCAAATAGATGCGGCAGAAGTAATTTGTCCCATGAAAAATGATTTATCGAATTTTTTATGATACATCGTTTAAATTGTTCTTTCTTCTATCACATTCTCTATATCGTTCCAAACATGAAAAGAGCTGTTGACTCTGAAAACTTAGGCATAGTTTCAGTGACTTTCTTCTCATTTGAAACTAACAAAATTCGAGCTTGAAATCTAAATCGAAAGGTTTCCAAAATATATTCATTCTCTCATTAGTTTCTCGTATCGATTCCCCATGTATAATTTCTCTTGATATATACCCCAAAATGCTCAATGGGAGAACATGTTTATCATTACATCCACAAAGTAATAAAAGGAAGTTATGCCAAGTATTGGGCTGTATCTTAAGGGCATAGAAAGAGTCAAGGTAAACGTGACATTTCGACATTCCTATTGCTCAGAAAACAAGTTTTTCGAGGGTTTATGTATATATGTATGTGGCAAAAAGGAGTATGTTTTCACACTTCTTTCTGAAAAGGGTCAGAATGCTATTCGTTGACATCCTCGGAGAAGTTTGTGTAAATTTTCTACTCCTTTGTTTATATTTATATAGTGTGACAGGAATACGCTTTTAGTTATACGGACGTACGACTTCATTGAGAATCCGATGCTTTAAAGTAAAGCATCCACGTCCATAAAATAAATGTGAACTACACATAATAAGCTTGGTGCTTCTAGATGATTTTGTCGTAAAGTTGAGTTATAGCAAGTATAACTCTAAAGTTTTTAACAACTATGGACATTTGCTTCATCATAGTACATAAAATTACTAAGTGATGTAGTAACTGTACAAGTACTAGTAATTATTTGGAAATTGAGAACTATTCAGCCAACCGGCATAATGTTATTATATGGTGGCTTCAAATAGAAGAATATAATTCAATTTTAATTCAGTTGAAAACGGTGTGAAATTCAGCTTAGAAATGTATTCTCATTCTACCCAATAACCATCAACAGAGACTATAATGATTAGAGAAATCTAAGCATTAGTTTTTCCATAAATTTCGAAGCATCTGTGAACAAATATGACTGAGAATCGATACACCAGAACAGTACACGCACGCTTCGGTCGTGCAGAAAAGCCTCTCATTCAAGATCCTTCACTGAATATACAGTTGATAGTTGATATGATATAGCAGAACATCTTATAACATACGGAACCATTGTAAGGTGACCCTGTACAGTTTAGGGTATCACAGAGTCCATGCGTATGATCTTAATAAGAGCCTTTGAGATACTACTGGATCTTCCGAATTGGTACTAAACAATATATTCCGAAACCAAGAGAACGGAATATTGACCACAAATCCTTACCCTCCAATATCTTCCAAAGTACAGTAGAGTAATGGCAAATAAAATAACAGTCACCTAAAAGTTAATAAACCCTTCATAGGACCCGTTCAATGGAATCGGCTATACGATAATATGGAAATAGGATGTGGACAGTACTAAAATCAATTGATTGAATAATCCACAGAAACTGAGACAGGCCAAATACTCCCGGGGAACTATGACCAAGATCTATTGGATGTATCAATCTCAGTAAGAACAATCTATATCAACTAACAGGAATTTTGTTTCGTTGTTCAACGGGCACTACACACATTCTCTCAAATGGGAGACTACGGAGCTTCAAAATATCACACCTAGGAGCGTTCAGGAATCAGATTAATATATGAGATATAAATACTGAAGATTTCCTTGTATTATAACAAAAATAAAGGACACAATCAGACATACATACATATAACCAAATAATTTTCTACCACACACATTAAATTTACGAGTCATGAACAAACCTCATTGCATCTTCCAGAGCAGTGCTGCTAAGCTTATAGACATTACTAGAGTTATTATAAAATTTGGGAAGACTTTAGTTTATATCGTTACTATAGGAAAAATTAAGAAAAAATTGTGTGCGTCAGCTCCGACGCACGACTGGAGTTTGCTCCTTAAGTTCGATAGTCTAACCAGACGCAAAAAGAGTTTATTTAACTTAAAAAAGATTGATACTGTATAAAAGGGTAAATTTGTTAATTAATTAAAATAATATACATATATAAATATATATTTACTCAATTTATTCATTTCATATACATTTATTATAACTAATCGACGAAATATTTTACATTAAACTTTTTACATTAGTCAATAATCTCGATAATTCATATGGGGTTGAGTATCTAATTTTATGTGTTGTTTTCAAATATATATTTATATGAACTACATCGATAATAATTAAAATATTTAATAAATACAAATTGCACATGCTCATACATATAATACATGAATTGAAGACATGAGTTGATAAAGGTGCTATGTCCACTTTTTAAAGTTTTGAGTAAATGAGGAAAACGCGTTCCAACTCGGAACTTTTTTACAAAATTTTCAATCAATACAAACAGTATCTCATAAGGTCGGTATTTGTTTGTACTACTTAGCTTGTTATCCTATAATCAAATAAACTTTAATGATTTATAGTTATTTTGATTTTGATGGACATAGCACTTTTATCAACTAACATCTACTATTTATTTTAGTGGATAGAGGAACTATGTTGCTTTTGATTTGAAATAACTTGGAAAATCACTGAGAATATTGGAATAAATTTTTATTTCTTATGAAACTAAACAAAACACAAGTTGACACAAAGAAACTTAAAGCCTAATAGGTCTTCCGATTTTTCTTAGGGTTTTTTTTAGTTTCTTCCAAAACAATATCAAAGTACCATCTGTAATCTGTTGGGATGAATTTCAGTTGATCTTGCAGATTCGATATCTTTTCACTAGTGAGACCACCGCATTTAGGTAACTTCTGTAAAACCACTTTTTCAGCTTGTACTACGGTTTCCCTTTTTTTCTGCAAATCGACTTCCATAAATGGACCGAATGGGTCTAAATTAGTTTTGTAAGAGTATTTGCCAAATTCATTCACTCTAATCCATTTGACCTTATCGCTGAAGTATATTTTTTGATTAAGCGTATTGGTCTCTTTTTTGTATAAATGAAGTTTGGCTGGAAGTGCTTCAAAATCATAGAAAAAATGTTCCATATTGAAACACAAACTCTGTCTGGTACTGGCAGATTTTATTATTTCCCGATATTGGTCTGGTATATAAATATTTTGGTGTTTCCGAAGAACTTTCTCAATTCGTCCAAAGTCTCTATCTGAATCTAGGTAGCTGTGGCCAACCTCAGGAAATTTGTGATAATTTTGAAGACATTATTCAATATCAAGTATTTGTAGAGGCTTATAACAGAAAAATTTTTGTTTTGTCCCCCACATTGATCTGACCAAATTATCAAATGCTCTATCTCTATATTTTCTTCTTTAAGTAACTTGCAAAATCGAAGTAAACAACTTGCAATTTCATTGCTGCCTCTAGTGGCGATGTCTTCAGTCCATGTGAAAAAATAGGATTTGTGTCCTGAACTAGTTATACAGTGGATGCCAAAGTTGTACAGCCACATTTGCCTCAAATAAAATGATTTAGACGTTGATAACTTTGGTAGTGGCATTGTTTGTTGGAGGTCCATTGTAATGTAACATTTTTCTTTATCAACAACTATAACTTCTCGGTCAACTTTCTGCAAGGCGAAGGAAAATTGGAAATTTTCGGTGTGCTCTGAAGTATTTTCCCCAGCATCGCATATACGCATTGCTCTATATAAAGTTGGTGGAGTTTATTAATATTAAGTAAAGGAGAAATGTATTTTTTATATTGATTTTTGTTCCTAGAATAATGCGATTCTTCAGAAGGAAACTGCTTGATGTGGTTTTCAATACAGGTAATTACATCTTCAGGAATCTTTTTAGGATTTGTGTGATGACCCTGCTGACCAGCTTTTAGCTCTTGTTGAGCCCGAAACACTTTTTTCCTTCCAATTCTGTACAGAGAGCAGAAGGCATTTTTGCACACCAGTACGGTTTCTTTGTCACATGTTACTGTATATTTAAAAGAGTAAGATTTGGTTTTCAAATTTTTACGAGACCGATGACGATTAACTTCGTACATTTTGATACTTTTGAAAATCAAGACATTTTTGGAATTAATATCCAGTTTATAAAATTTTTCCAAAATTTTTTCTCTGCTTTGAATGCTAAATCTCTCACTACACTTCAGGCGACAACTTTCTTCACATAGTATTCCATCTTTTATTACTTTTTTTTCCACGACTTTACCAGTTTTTTGAGATACATATGCTTCACCTTGTTGTCTTAACTTTGCAGCTTTGTTTCTTTTCCATTTCTCGGGATTCCGTGCTCTCTTTTTAGCTACTTTGAAATCTGGTTTAACCGTCGCACTGTTTCTTATCCCATCAGCAGTAACATGAAATTTTTGTCTATTGTTATGCATTTCGTCTTGTGTTCCTCCATCACCTTCAACTTCCAGAATATCTTCGTCAAGTAATCCTAAGCTTGCAACGTTTTTTGAATTTCCAATGGTTTTTTTGTCTAGGTTTTCGGCCTCTTTGTCATTTTCCTTGTCATCAAAAAACACTATTGGGGAAAATAAATGAGTCAGAATATCCTCCATCACTGGAAGGTAAATATTCGCTGCCTGATGTGACGCTCTCTTCATCACAATTTTCTATAGACTCTGGAAAAAATTGCATATATTTAGTAGGGAGCTTCCAATAGCTATTTATGTAATCAGTTACGAAATGCCTCATTTTGTGTAACGCGTAAGATTTTTGTGTGAGTTCCGCAAACATCTCACAAGTTACACAAAATTGCATTTCTTAACGTATTACATACAAGATTTTTTTCTAATTTTGAATAAGTAATAGTAAATATAGAATATTATTGATAAAAATTGTGAAAACAGAAATCAAGTCTGTTGACAGTTGTCACTTCATGTCAGTTTGACGTTACATAATATTCCATTTTTCGTAACCAGTTACATAATATTTTACTTTGTGTAACTAGTTACACAAAGTAAGACCTTTCATAACGTCAATCAGTTTTAAAAAGTGTCACATTATATGTCAAAATTAGAAAAATGTTATTTTATGTTTACCTGTTTCAGAGCTGCACTGCTTTTGAAGACGGCTAGTGCTTGGTTGCCCAACACTATTCACATTTTGCAGAGACTTTTGTTGGGCGATGTCTTGCATTATATTGTTTTCTTCAACAATTTTCTCTGTACTTGGACAGGAGTTCGAATAACTTTTATCCTCTGAAAAGTACCGAAAAACGAATAATATTAAAAATATTCCAAATTTACCTTTTTAGAATAAATTTAATGGTAAATGGGGAGAGCAAAAATAATAATAGTAAACTAAAACAACTTACCTTCACTAGGAAGACATAAATTCTTATCTGTTATCAATGCCAACATTCTCTTAGTTCTGGAACTCATGATGAACTATTATTATGTAGTTTTAAAACCTATTCCTTCTTTAGAAATCCCGGATTTGGTCACAGAAACAGTATAAATATTATAAACATAACCTTAAAATATCACATAGCACCCGAACATGTGAACAAAACTTTCCAATAGTTTAGTGGATAAAGGTGCTATGTCACCAAATTGGACATAGCACCTTTATCTACTAATATATGGCGAATGCGTGACTGACATAGCACCTTTATTAATAAAAATATCCCATATTATTGAAAATCTGACAATCTAGGTTTATTCAGGGGTTGTTGCATTGGGTTATTAGAGAACCAAATAAACCAAAACCTAATTATTTGAAAAAAGTGGACATAGCACCTTTATCAACTCATGTCTTCAATTATAACGTACCTTGCAACCACGTGTTTGTTAGATGTTCCGGCAATCTCATCTACACCTCTTTCTGCCATAGTTATTTGAAAATACTTTCAGTTCACTTTAGCGGAACACAATGATAATAAAACTTCACAATGACAGCAATATAAGTATGTCGACACTGACAAATTAGAAAGTTGCGCATCATAGGGGGTGCGCACCAAAAAAGTAACGAGGTCATTCATCGATAGATTTTACTCCTCACATTTTTCTCATACCGGGCCCCTTATATATGCAAATCGATTCTTAAGGAGTAAACTCCAAAAACAGTATATTCACAAGAAGTAACTGTACTGTATTATACCTCTTAATACCTCTTCATTCGAAGATATTTCTTTCAATCTTATCTATTGAAACTTGTTCTATTAGTCTGTCTTTTCTTTCTTGTTTGCTTCATTCCATTTGTTGAATTGTCGGACTTCCATTTAGTATTTTTTTGTTTACATTAGAAATAACAGTTTATCACAACCATCACGATCGCTGTCAATATCTATTCCTAGGTATAACATTAGTTTTATTGATCGTTTTTCCACACAGAATATAATCTATTTGTATAAATAGCATATCTTCTTGCATTTCCCAGCTTTACTTCCCACATGTTTGAGCACATGATCATTCACCTGCTTCAAATTCTGTCTTCTCCAAAAACAAAACTGCGTTTGGTCAAAACCAGCTCGAATAAAAACTTTTCATTTTTTTCAAATCCTATCATCATCACTGATCTTAAATGATGCAAAATATGCACTCAGTGGATCTGTTTGGATTATATTGATTGGAAACTAGATTCTTAATAAGTTAAATTTGAGCATATTCCTTTCTAAAATATCGTGAAGTCATTTGTTCTGAGTTCTGAGAACATAGATTTTTCATTTAATATAAAACATGGTTATCAATATTATTTCCATCGCATGAATACAACTTAGTAATGTCCTGTATCTCTCAAACGTGTCCGGGGTTTGCCAGAAACCTCTAATATAATGCTTTTAAATGAGTTTGTGATTTCCGTGAGCTGAATAAATAAATCTTGTTCCAAATTACAGTGGGCGAACTTTGAAAGGAATCTAGTTAATAAGATAGGTGGTTTTATTGAAGAAAGGAAATTTATTCATCATATAAACTCAAAAAACTACCATCACACTAGTATTCATTTTTATGAAGAGTAAATGATACAATTTCAACATTAAAAAGTATTCCCAATTAGAAAAATCTACAAAAAGCTTAAGGGAATAATGGGACCAATTTTGAAATGGGTCAATGCTAGAGCGGAGACCCAACCTGAATTTCTGCTCTTGGCAAGATTCAAATTACTTCGTTTAATCAAATTTTCATGTCTTCTCTCATTGTTATTGTTATTTGATGAGTATTAAGATTCAACAAATCCCGTAGTTAAAAGTGTGGATGTCTGGAAATCGCGGTTGGCAAGGAAATATACTTGCCCAATCCACCAATCATAGATCTAAATGTTCTTGTACATTTCTTGGGAAATATACCTACATTCGTTCAGTTGCAAAAATATTTTTTTTTTCGCAATTGCTAGACCACAATTTCTAAGTGAAGCAGTCCATGAGTTTTCAGCCTATTATTGAAAGGAAGGTCATAAAAAGAAAAAATTGATTATTTTCCAATATATTCTTCCTTCAATTCCACACACATCCACGCTTCTATACCGTTATAGAAAATGATGCATCATCAGGGTCAAAATGTTCGTACACCGCCTTTTTAATTCCATTGTTGCTGTTAAATCTTTTACCCCTCAACCGGGCCTTCAGCTTTTCGAATAAAAAATGGTCGGATGGGGCCTTATTCAAGCTATATGATGACTGTTTAAACTCTGTGACGCCATTTTCGTGTGCTTTGGAATGCTAAGTTATGTGGACTGGAACATTGTCATGAAGCAAGCGTACACCTCCACTCCATGGAATCTCTTATGGATGTCGGATGATAGCAAAAGAACATAGTTTGATCACCCGTTTCATTTGAACGGATTACACTCTCTTGGACCTCGCGGCAAAGGTCTGAAAATTAAACTTTAAAATTATTATTTTAAAATGCAAAAAAGTAGCTGTTAGTAAAATGTTTCAAACTTCTAGTTTTACGTTTAAAATAGGATTTGGATGAATATTTTGAATGGTATTCAATATGATAATAATTTTTTATGCATATACAAGAGTTCATTGTTTCCAAAATCGTGTTCAAAGCTTCATTAGATCTAAAATACGCAAATAATAAAGTAGGTCGTGTGAGTCATATTTTCACAAAATGTTTTTTTAAGGGACAGATAGACTTTTGAAGTAATAAGGTGAGTATAATTTTTAAAATGGGTAGAGGAAAAGTTATTGATGAAAAAATTCGATTAATCATAATAAACTTATTGAAAAATGAGAAAAAGAACTCAGAAATCGCGAAAGTTGTAAACATGTCAAAATACAGTGTTCGAAATATAGTTCGCTTGTATAGAGCAAATGGTTCGATCGTCCCTAAACGCCGGTACGTAAGAGAGGCTCAAAAATTAGGATTTCGGACATACAAGGTGAATTTTGTAACACCTTAGTCCAATGCATATCTTTCTAAATTTAAATTTTCTTTACATAGGCCAAGGAAAAGCCATGATTGACTCAAATTCAAAAGAAAAACAGACTTAAGTGGGCCAAAGAGCATAAAATTTGGAATTTTGTACAGTGGAGCAGTATACATTGGAGTGATGAGTCTCGTATTGAAGTTTGCGTGTGTGACGATCGAAGTAGAGTTATTCGACAAAAAAATGAAGCTTTTCATCCAGGTTGTTTGAAGCGGAAAGTAAAATTTCCGGCATCTGTGATGGTGTGGAGCTCGATATCTGCAAGAGGAGTAGGAAAACTGCATTTCATAAATGGAATTGTTAATACTGAAAAGTACCTGGATATTTTAGAAGAATCATTGTTGCCAACCAGGGAAGTAACTTTAACCGCTGGGAAAACCTTTATTTTTCCCGTACCATAAGTCAAAAAAGGCCTTAAAATTGTTTTCAGACAACAATATTCCACTTTTAGAGTGGGTTTCAAGTATTCCAGATTTATCACCAATAGAAACACTTTGGCATGAAATGAAAAACAGTTGCGTGCAAATCCAGGTAGAACTGTTATGGAATTAAGGAAGACTACAAGAAATTTGGGATGATTTTACTCTCGAATACTGCCAGAATTTAATAAACACCATACCTCATAGAATTACGGCTGTTATTAAAAATAATGGGGATGCTACGCAATGGTAACTTTTAAAAGTTCTTTTTTTTGGTTTGTAATTATAACATATCCTAAGACTTGTAACTAACTCATGTCTAAAATGTTTATAGAAAATATAAAGTGCTCAAACCGAAAAAATTTGCCGGTTTTTAATAGCTGAAAAAGCAATAATTGATAATTTTTTTCAATTGGGCCAATTGAAATGGGACAGGGCTCGTATATATACATATTTATATAACGAAATTCTATCTTCAACAGAAATACAATCCGGAGCTGCTTAAAGACTATCTAAGAATCACTTGCAAATTGAAAGATTTTCTTTTGTTTCACAGTGAAAAGTTTTGTTTGTAAATATTTAAATGACCTCAATGATTTTCAACGAATAAAGTTATTCACTTCTCGTTCATTTCCTTTTGTTTTTGAGGTTAAACTACGTAACGATAATTCTACTCATTTCCTTTTCTTCTACGATTGTACAAAATTAATTATCAGCATCGAATATTCCTAACTCTATCAATATTCAAATCAGAAGATCAGAATTTTGCACTGGCCAATACAACGTATAGAAAAAAATTTTCCATTACACAAGCTGCATCAATAGCATTGGAATCCTATTCTTGGTATTCTTGAATTTTTACAACGATTAGCTGAAAAAACTCGCGTTCACTGTACGAAGCAGAATTTTTTCAAAAAATGTTTTAATGCTCATATTTGGTTCTTTGGCTGATAAGTTGGCTGTCATCGATATTTTCAGCCGATTTTGGACAAACACAAATAAAAACTCAAAGCTCCAAACTATTGAACGTCAATTTGAATATTGATTGATTGATTGATACTATCAAAAATCACCAAATACATATATATGTACATATAATTGAAATTTTGAAATATATAATTTTCAATTTTCAAATTCAGTATTATGAGTAGACTTCATTCAAAGATTAAAATATCCCACGAGTCGCGATGTCACTCTCCTTTTTTGCTACGCCTTGATAAATTATCTCCAAATTTGTATAAAAGACGTTAAATTCAAAGTCATAAGCGTCGACGTCGCATATTTTCATCGTAAATTTTTAACAAATTACTTAGCATCTAGATCGAAAATTCTAAAACTCTAATGGCTTTAAGAAAGGCTTTTTTGTTGCCTTATCATCCATAATCAATTTAAATCCTTCGCCCATAAAAGTGAAAACTCAGAGATGGTTTTAAAATTCACTTTCGTAAATTGCTGGAAACACTTCAGTGATGATATAATTTTCTACAACTTCTTGATAATAAGTTATGACTGAAATATTCTTTATTGAAAAAAGTTTATGCGTAGTACCTGTTTCCTCAATGAGAACTAAAATTCATGCTCAAAAATCTCAACTACAACATTGAATATTCGAAAAAGCTTTGCTTTTATCCAAACTTTATGTAGTACTTACATAGTAACTGAGGTAACTGGTGTAAATAGACTTTATTTAATTATGGTAAGAGAAATAAGATGATTTATTCATGGAACTAATCAAGCTTGAAACATGAGTTTGTCCAAGCTGTCAGCTATCTATACAAGAAATAAACGTAGTCATTCTAAAGCCGGCAGAAGCATATAACAGATTTATCGAAATCTCAAACAGTTCTAACAAACAGTTGGGGAATATGTTGCGCCTTTTGAAAGTTTCACATTTCCAATAACTATAGCGTTATATGGAATTTATCTAATCGTTCGTTATATTAGATTGGTGAGTACAAAAATAATCTAATAGCTCTTTTAGATAAGTCTCCAATAATATTTAATTTTTGAAATCTTTGGTGATATTCATACTGAACACCCTTGTTGACACTATCATTACAGCAACATTCACAATTCAGACACTGAAGGTACACTAAAACCTATTGACTAGACCGTCTCCCGGAAATCTCCACATTTATTCCTTATCTACTAAACAATAGAATGAGCTATAAGGAATAGGCCTTCATCTCTATTTAAACTGTATTCATATTTATTTTTATGACTGGTAGCGTGATCTGTAATACTCAATTTTTCGGTCCGTGCTCTTTGAACCGGATCTCTTCGTCTGCTTGACATCACAAACATTACAGCTTATTTCTATATACCATTTTTTTCCAAATTTGGTATTTAATCGTTAGGATCACCCAACAATTGTTTTATAATATATAATGTAATTGGATTATAAACAAATTTTGAACCCACTCTGGTGAAAATAACCTCCAATACCTTTGTTTAAACAACAATGAAAAATACTCCAGCAAATTTTCATTATGATTTTGGCGAAAGATTGTTTCACATAGAGATTTCTCAAACCTAAGACGGTTGATTTGCCCATTTACAATTCTCTTATCATAGAGTACAGCTACATCCTTAATAAAAGTCCTTTCTTCATTGTATCTTTCGATATCAAATGGAAAGTGAATTAAACGATGTACCAGGAAACGAAGACTGGTCATCTTGTGTCGTACCTACACGTATCGATGTTTTTCCTAATTACATCAAATTCTAGCTTATCACTATTCTTTATTACTAAATTATCGAAAAATGGTAACTGTGCATTATTTTCCTTTTCATAAGTTGAACTTCAAACATGGAGAATTTGAATTATTCCAAAATGAAATCTTCTACGCTTCGTATTAAATATAGCGAAAAAATTATCCACATACCTATACTAAACTCTGGGAAAATACTGAAACTCTTGACTAATTCGCTTTTTAATATGACTCATGAATAGTTCAACCATGAACGGTGAGAGGCAATTACCCATTGCTGTTCCTTCGTCTCGCCTTGTTCGTACAATTCGTTTTTGTACTGGAAATAATTTTGCTCCAAACATATTTCCGTTTTTTTTATTGTATTGTAAAAATTCTTAATCAGCTCCCAAATTAGCGGACCAGATATTAAATGAAACACATAGAAGTATCAGTCTTCTTGGTCTGCTGTCTTACTATTACTGTAGTGAGTCGTTATCACAAAAATGAAAAATTATAATCTGAAGAACTATAATTGAATATTTGCAGAATTTCTTAGCATAGCTGAAGATTATAGTTCAAAAAGGCTGAAAACTGCAACAATGAGGGAACACGTATAAACGCTATTCATAACAAATATAGTAGTAGACTGGTAAACTGTCTCTGAAGACGATAACTTGGTTATCGAAACGTGCGTCAGAAAGTGTAATTGTGAGTGTTGGTGTAGAGGTGGGGTAAACAGTAAATTCAATATGAATATCGCCAACGGTTCCAGAAATTCCAACAACTAAAAGACGCTTTTATATATGGGCTGAATAACTTGTTTCAGCGTGACATTTCTGAGATAAGTGTAAAAGTAGTTGGGAAATTCTGCTTGCCCATTATCTCCAGAAAAGTAGAACATATACTGGAGACTAAAGGACTTTACTTGATAGGCGAATGTGAAACATCGGAGAAATCAACCGCATTTTGATTGGAGAATGGCTTTACTAAATTTCGGCATAAACATTTGGTTTGAAAGACAAATATTGTAAATGACTAAGGTAGTGTTAGCATTTGTATTTTGCAGGTAATATTTAATGTCTGGCAGGTGAACTCTTTTGGAAGATAGAACTGATTTGTATTATGTATGCCGTGTTAATTTGTTAAATCAGGAACTTCCCAGACACCATTCGTATAATAAACGAAATACACATATTTTGTATAACTTTTTGTTGTTAATTTGTCAAAAATATCTTCATAACTTCGATTCCAGTATACGAATCTTTCGAGAATTAAGAATGACAGTTTTAGATGCCCTCACCTTCTCTTTTACTCACACTATTAACTTCATCCTCACTTAGTTCTGTTCAACAGCTGCACTAGCTCTCTACATAGTACTGGAACGCGAAGCAGAAAAAAAAAATGCCTTAAAATGTTTGGAGACGGAATCACCAAAGAAAATCCGTCCCTAAATAATGACCAAACCTGGGATATGCCTCAGGATGATGCATCGAAAAAGTAAATGAACAGAAATGGTATTAAATGGTATACGGACGGATCTAAAGCAGCCGACAGAACTGGTATAGGAGTGTAGTGGTCCAGAACTAAACAATCCGAAAGCCTGGACAATACACCAAGAACTTTACAACCAGAAATTCATGCAATTGAGAAATATTTAAAAGCTCAATCTAGAGGGGACTATCTCGTCCGATAGCAAATTCGTTTGAGATTGCATAGAAAAATTAAACGGGTTTGGATAGGATTCCGGGATACATCAGGATGAAGGGTAGATAAGTCTTTAATGGGACCTGAAACCTTTTGTGGTAGTATTGGAAAAGGAGATAGATGGGAGCGACACCAATTATAAAGACAACCTACAGGGGCTGAAACAGGCAAGAACTCTCCTGGGAATATATAACTAGAGAAGATCTATCTGGTGAATGTATCAAGTTGAATAAGAACAATCTACGAATACTAATAGTAATCCTATCGGGGCACGGTCACCTCAATAGATATTTGAAGGTGCTAGACTTAGCAGATAATGCGAAGTTAAAATTTTGTTGTACTGAGAACTTAACCTCTATTCACATTATTTCGATGTGTGAAACACTAAGGAACTCCAGAGCACTACACCTGAGAGCGTATGAAATAGAAGACGAAGATCTCTGTGAACACTGGGTTTCTCAGTATCGCAGTAAGAAAGGGGAACACAATAGATCCATTGGATCGCAGTGTAAATGATACCCCAATATCTACATACGTACATACATAGTTAAGGTCAAGGAATTACTTATGTGAAAGAACAATGTGGGATTCGAATCACAGCTCACTGAATCAAGTGGAATCAGTAACTGATTTAGTATTATTGAAAATTAAAAAGAAAAAAACTTGCTTCAAACTTAGAAACTTGGAAACATTAAAACTATTTAGTTGAGCAAGTAAATAGTCGATAGAGTGAACAAGTAAGAGTTAGGTGGATAATAAAGCTGTTATACTATAATATGCGTATACCAAAAGCTATATTAGAAACTACTTCACTGTAAAAGAGTTCCAGAGGTGAAATGAGTATATCCTTTATCTCAACAAGTGGTTTGATTTTTCTACTAGAGCACATAAAACGTTGTTATGAAACAGAATCTTCCACTTTGGAAACACTATATTCTGATAAAATGAATATTCAAATTGCCATTAAGAAGACTCCACTTACATTTACTGTTCTTCTTTGAACATGAAGACAATTAAGAATTACCCAAAAATATTTTTTTCTGAATTATCTCTTAGAAGATATAAGAAAAAGGCGTGAACAAAAAATAGTGGGTGTAATCTATTTGATAATTTTGGATAAATTTTGTCATATTTATCTAAAAAATTCAATTCAATGTTCAGCCGTAAGGCATATTGAAGAATTTACAACAAATTTTTTTTATTTTTGTCTAGTTTCCAATCCACATTTGAATAGTTTAATTCGTTTCACAATTTATGATGGCTTATAGCAAATATTTTAGTTTCGGTTTTGTTTTCGAACTAATAGATTTGGCTTATTCAACAAAATTTTATTGAATACCGTATTTTCTAAATATCGGTTCAAATTTCCTGTTTATTACCAAGTACAAACCACATTATTGCAATTTGTGGAAACGTATCGTCAACATATTGAACGTTTTTTTTTTGTTGGAAATTGAAATTTCAAATATTCAAGACACATCTTCCCATGTGTATCTAAACCAAATTAACAATGGAAGCGAGCATTCATTTCAACGAATTTGTCTATTTCTTATAAAGAAAACATGAGACGAGACGTTTTCAAAATGTCAATTCAATAGCCACGTGGAGAGTGTATATGGCCAGGTAGTAGAAAAGGAATAAATTATTCATCCTCTGTTAGGTCACCGAATTCGAGCAAGTCGAGAAAATATTCGCACTGCGAGGTAATTCGAGCAAATTATATAGTCACGGATTTTTATCATTATTTAGTCAGTATGATAGAAATCTGAACCGACCAAATCATAAGATCAATTATCAAACGTTATGAATGATAAAACCCGCTTATCAATAATTTCAGTTTTTAGAAGTAGTACAACATATTTATGACCACGTGGTACTTTTACAAATAATTTTACAAATGAAGTAGATTGGAAAAGTGCAACAAAGCTAGGAAGTGTAGATTGGTTATTCCATTAGACAGTGTGAGTTATATTTGATCTGTAGCCTTGGGTTACAGAAATATCTATACAAAATGGGTGCCGGATTCGCTTACACCACAACAAAAAGAAACAACAATCGTATGCAACTTTCTTCACGACATTTGGAGTTTTTTATTACTACTTCGCAACTGTAGATGAGACTTGGTTCAATTAACATGATGCTAAATTAAATCGGAAGGCAATAAAGTGGTTCGAGCTCAATATTTCGGGTTTCAAGCTTGTTTTGGCCTAGAAATCCAGACACAATAAAAACAGAATATTATTGTCGTCTCTTGGATCAATCGGATTTGAAAAATTACACAAGACCTGACTCAAAAAAGGAAAACATTTCTTAGCAACATGGCTGAACTTCCCCACACTGTTCATAAGACCTTTGCGAATTGAAATAAAAAATATTGTAGCATACCCTCTATTCGCCAGGTCTGGCTCCCCCTGACTATCAGTTGTTTTCACATCCGCGCTTCAGAAGCGTATTTCTATATTCATCCAGATATCAGAAGCAGTGTGTTTACAATTATGCATGAACATTTGATCATGAGAAAGCTTTTTTCCAAGTGGGTGTCACGTTTACTCATAGTCGATGAAAAAAAAAACAAACATGTTGACGATTCAGAGCTATAGTTGGGTATGTTTACATTTGATAATTAAAATATTTTGCGACGATATGTGACAATGGATGAAACATAGATCCATCACTTCACTCTGAAAAGGAAACGATCATCTCCTGAGTAGACTGCACCCGGTGAACCACGTCCGAATCGTCCAATGGCACAGAGATTAGCTGTGAAGGTTGTAGCTTCAGTATTTTAGGATACGCATGGAATATTGTTCATCGGCTATCTCCAAAAGGGAGAGACAATAACTAACGAATACTACATAGAGTTTTTGGATCGTTTGAATGCAAAAGTCAAACAGAAACGAAGAGAAAACCACTGTTTCTCCAAGACAATGCACCGATTCAAAAGTCGATGGCAAACGATAGTTAAGTTGAACGAATTATATTCGAATTGCTTGTTCATCCACCGTACAGTCGAGATCTGGCCCCCACTGACTACTGGCTATTCGATGATATCAAAAAAATACTCGCCAGTAAGAAATTCAGCTCAGATGAAGAAGCAATTATTGAAGCCTTTCTGAGGCAAAAGACAAATCCTTCTACAACCACAGCATCAGGAATTTAGAGAAGTGTTGTAATTTTTTTATTGCTCTTGGAGGAGATTGATTAATAAAACGGATTTTTGGCAAACAAAATTGTTTTGTTAGTCAAACGATTTATTGAATGATGGTTAGTTCATTTATGTACAAGTTAAGAAATATTATCATAGAAGCACAAAATATTTTTTTATTCCAACTACATGATAAATTTACAAATGACTAAGCATCTCACGCTTAAATAAAGCTGGAACGGTGGATATCTTCCATCACGTAACTAATGAGTCACAATATTCATATGAATTAAATCAAATTTTCTGTTAACTCAGTAGAAATAATCATTGTGACTAATATTCCAAAATTGGTAATAAAAAAGAAATTCAACTTCTTTATTTTTTTGTATTTTGTTTATAATGTCAACATCGACATATTTAGCAAAACTCTTCTGTTAAGACTTATAAATTTTACGTCTGCTACTCTTGTGGTGTGTATCTTGAATGACCTGGGTTTTTGCTGTCTCTCTTCTGGGTCCTCGTGGTCGCAGCGTTGCCATGGCATTCATTGGTAATTTGGTGGTGGTATGAAATGCTGAAACAATTTTGCCTTCACTGGAACTTCTGGATCTTCAGGATCAGGATTTGAATTTTCAATAATTGTACTAACAACATTTTAAAATAATGATCATAATACGAATTTCCCTCAATAGAAAAAGAATACGGTTTTCAACAATTCCTTCTCCAACAGTAACCTTTTTAGGATGTTGACCAGTATTTTGCCGAATAGCATGACAGTTAAATGAAATAATGGACTCAGAAGGAACATAACGTCTTATAATTGGATGACATTGTTATTCAACGTGACCATCATTCGCTCACAAGAATATATTTTCCTAAAAACTGTCTTCCGTGAGCTCCCGAGTAGATTCTATTATGTTTTATTATGTTCACTATCGATGTAAGGCCAATATTGAATGTAGTGGATGTTTCTCTACTCGATGTTTATGAATTTTTCTCAAACTATCTATATCTAATTTGAATTCATTAAGTTTTGAATTAGAAAATTTCTTATGTAAAAGGCAAGCTACTTTCTATCGAATTTAGGCTTCATCTCCGTAATCAGTATTTTTAAATACTGTTATTTGATGCATTTTTGTTGATGTAAACATTTTCCGAAATTGGAATTAATGAATTTCAAGTTACAATTTTGATATTGACTTCATGAGACATTTTAAACAAACCAATAATGCCACGGGAAAATAGTTTTAATTAATACCAACCAAAAATCTATTAATTATACCCAATTTCAGAGATTATTCTATTTTATTGTATTCCATCTCAACTGCAGCAATAAACTTAAAATCGATGAATTATTGAACGGAAAATGAAAGATATATTACAAGCCTATAGTGCTCTTCTGAAAATAGGAAATTATCACATTTTGACATGGGAAAATATCAATTCATAAATCAAACATTTGACTTGTTTTGGAATTTTTCATAAATTATGTGTTCAAATGGAGATAATGATGTCAGCCCATATAGGTTTTACACACGTCTAATGACTTTGTGGTATCTCCGCCTAAGTTTATATGATAATAATAACAACTTTGACGATTCGATACAAGGAACGATCCAAAAATAGCCGGAATTATTTCTCAAAAATATCTGATTGCAAAATTTTCCACATCTGCAGAAACGGCTTACAACTTACCTTCCTCGTTTTTTCCTTGATCTCTTCAACATTATGAGTAAGGATTTGTCCTCAATGGACATGTCGTTATTTTCAAACCGTGCATACCATTCGTAACAAGTTTTCTCTATAGCGTTACCTCTGTAAGCTGTTTTCGACATTTAAACAGATTAAGAAGCATTTTCACAAAATATAAAACAAAAGGCGACAGTTGCACGTTGTGCGTTTAAATTTGGTTACAATTTTCGACGAATCAAGTTACAACTAATTGTTTATCTGTAAAAAAATAAATTAGATCCTGATCATATTGAGATTAGGTTATGTGCTTGAAGTTTAACAATATATTTGCAGAAACTTCAATAATCTATATCCCAACCTGAATAAATATTTGGGAGTTATATCCCAGCATAAATTTCCTTAAAATATCCGAGAGTGAGTTGTGAAAAAGTTTAACTGTTCTGGTGTCGATTTCTCGTTTCTCGGAGCTAGTGTTTTATATTTCGATTACTACCATAATGACAAATTCATATCTAGATTTCTAGAATCAGTGAGAGACAAAATTTAAAATCTATCCAGTCTCTTTGCATTGACTGGAACATAAATTTTATATCCAATCCCGATTTCAACAAGTATTTCAACTTGCCTTCTAGTTTAGAAGATCAATGTATAGGACGGAATAATGAGTCCTTCTACCAAATATTCTTAACTTTTACCTTTTAACTTTTAACTTTTAACATTTCATTATTCAGAAACAGTTTCCAAGCAATAATACTGGTTTCATATTGAAATGTAGATAGCAATATCTAAATAATGTGATTCCCAAAAGATGAATTGGGAGGCCCTCTCTATCACCTGAAATGAATACTCTAGACTATTTTATGCGGTTCCACTCATAGCACATTGTATAGAAAACAGAATCTACCGAGGTACGATGATCACAAACTCGTATATATATATATATATATATATATATATATATATATATATATATATATATATATATATGGAAAAGACGAACTGATCAGTCAGTAATGCTAAGAAATGTATTGGAAATGTTTTCGAAGCTCCAAATTTTCTAACCACTCTTCTAAAGTGAAAAAAAACATATAAAAATTTGTTTTTCTACGACCGTGCGTTTTAATCCACTTTCCCGCACGCATTTTAGTTTTGAAAGTGTCACTTTCCCGCACTAGTAAAATTGTGCAAATTTTGACCTTATTAAATAGTTTTTTACTTCGGAGGTTATAACTATTGTTACTACAGGTAAATAAATATTTACGAAATAGTCCATCAAATAAAATTTAAACCTTTTCTAGCTTTTTGTAGCATTTTTAATTTTTTGAAAATATAAAATAATACAGATATTTTTTATATAACCATGTAATTGTTACTAAAACGTCAAAGTTGTTCAAAATGTCATGGAAGTGACCGAATAAGTGTAATATTAATGGATTCATCCAACGAAGAACTTCCCGAAGCCATTTTGAAGGCTGCAAATGAAACTAATTCCGAGCTGTTACCTGCCAAATGACTTAAAACCGTTGCCGTCATCGTCATCTTTATGCGACCTGCAACCGATGCCATCCTCGTCGACGTCATCTACCTTCTATTTGAAACCAAATAACTCCACTGGACCGGCAATTTTTACTAGTCTACAGAATACAACAAATTGTGTTTTCAATATTAATATTTATAATAATTAGTAGTTTTTAATTATATTTTCGTAATTTTGTATAAATTTTGTATATTACTATGTTTGCTGGAATAAAATAATTTTAGAAAAATGGGTTGGTATACTTTTTTGTATATACGGTCGTAGAAAAAATAATGTTCCTAACTCATGCGTAAAGTATTTTCCCCGCACTTGACCACACTTGATAAATAGATTCGCCTTTTAAGAATTAAAATATTGATTATATGAAATACGTGTTGAAAATGTAGATATCATCAAATATTAATCATATCACAAAATCCCTTTCAACAAATATTTATACTCATACTATATTTGAAATAATTAATCGAACATTATATTATTATATTTATTTCTTGTTTTTTATTTACAGGTAAGCTGAAATCGTTACTAGAGGGGTATGTATTTAAAAACATAGTTAGTATGAAAACCGAATAATTCCCGTAAATTCATTTCATTCATTATATTTCAATACTGTAAAACTTTGGTTAAAATTCTTTTCTTCATATATACTATATTAATAAGTCAATATCCATCTATCTATCAACTTTAATACTAAACAACCGATGATTTCTATCTAGGTGATAATTGATTAATGGATTTCTGTTATAACCGATAGTTAGTAATAATATGGTGTTCTAAAGATGTACATTATTTGTCAAATTTCCAACATCCAGTATATAATGAAGGTTATTATTGAATATATGAATAATAACTAGTCATTCACGAGTAGAATACTATATTTTATCCACGACTAATAAATATTTTTGAGCTTTTCTATTCGAAAATTTTGTTGCATTATTAGGAAACTTATTATTTTATTCTAATAAATATTTCATTTATTCATAGTACATAGTTATCGGACATAATCATATAATATATTAAAATAGTTAACACAAAAATCTATGTGTTTGGCTCGAAAAATATTAAGTATCTAATCCTACAAGTTGGTGGTATTTATTTCTAGTTACTAATAATTCATTTTGCCAGTTTAAATAAATTCATAGACCATCTTATATACTTTCCTTGACTTTTCCGGCAATAAATTTATTAAGGCACTTCAATATTTTCTAGTGGTGTTAAAGAAAAGTCATTTCCATTTCCTACATCAATTTTTTTCGGTTTTTCAACACAATTTAACATCAAATATCAGAAAACTGAGTAATATATGCACACAAACAATAATTTCAACAGGTGTCAGTAAATTTTTGTTCTAAAAGCTACTTCGATTTATGATGACTCAGTGTAGATGCTCCGCGTTTTTCAACTACGAGTCCCTGTTTCGAATACGGTTTAGAAATAATCGCTTTTTTGAATTTCATTAGTATCAGTGGTTTCCATGATAAAATTTCAGAAACAGATTCTTTGTAGCAGAAAAATACAATTTCATTGCTAAATCAAGGAAGTATCTGACGGCTGCGATTAATTAACCATAGCCGTGTTTACTATACAACAGGCGTGGATATAATATGAAATACAACTTTTAAAATAACAACGAACGTGAATTTGAACAAACTCCATACGTTTATTGTCTTTTTTACAGTTGATTTGCGTCGCTGATGATTTCCTTTCATAGTTCTCTGCATTATTACACATTAAGCTGGGGCGTACAAAATAACTGTGACTGAATAGAAATAAAAGATATAAGACTAATGGATTAACCTCGTTTATTTTGACTCATGGGAGGAAAGTTCCAAGCTAGACATATTTGGTTGATATCAAAGTGCTTGGAGTGGTTTCCAGGGTATCAATCGTAATGGCAGAATTATGTCGAAACTCTTGATAAAAACTAATTGTAGACAGAACGATAATTTTACTAGGGAATTATACTGCAAATACTAGACGGGAAATAAGCAATTGCTTCAAAAAGTAAGAAAAATGCTTTGAAAAACTTATTTTGAATACATATGTTCTGATATTTCTGATAATTTGGGAGAAATTGATAAACTCATTCATAAATTGTGTACCAATTCTTCCCCAGCTGGAGACTCAGGACTCAGGACTATTACTTAGATGGGGAGAAGAGTCAATATTGAATTGGACGCTACCAGCTTTTTAACGATCGACGTTAAAATGAATAGAATAATTCGGAAAAGCTAGAAACACATTATGAATTAAATAAACAAACAATACCTGGACATGATTCTTCAATTAATATTTATTGCTGTGAAACATAAAGAAATTTAATGCAACAAGTGAATTGTTAATAAATAATAATAAATTCAACTTCATATTCAAAAGAGCACAAATAGTTTTTCTTTGATATTTCTAAATATCAAAGATAAAACTGGCACTTATCTATGGAATGGTTGCAGCCCTCAACTGAATTCCCAGTTGTCGGAGTTGAATCGACTCTGATGGTGGTTTACCGGTTTGATCCTTGGTTTGGTGGTAGCTGTATTTACTTGAAACAATAGAAAATTAATGGAAATAAGTGAAATTTTGGGAATACTGAATAAAAAGCAATGATAAAAAGATCCGAGAAAAATTTACCAGCGAATATGAAGATTAGATCACCACACATTTTAGTAAATTTTTATTTGTTGTTAAATTTAGACATATAGAGGACGATTTAGAATACATATTGAGATTTCATTGAATTGTTCGAATGGAGAGAGATGTTAATAACAAATTAATTTCTTCAAAAACTTCAATGTTAGAATCATTCATAGAATCATTAGAATCAGAAGTGACTACTGTGCCACAATACGTGAACAAAGTGAAACGTGAAAAGCCGAATTGTGTGTTGCAATTGAACAACCTTTGCCTCCTTAAATAATCTATTTCAATGATACATTTTCAATGTCTCTTCAAACGGAATATTAGAGAATCTTGAAAATAACGAAAGAGGATGTCAAACGAGATAATACAAAAAAGTGCAAAAAAATTTTGTAATAGAAATAAAACACTATTCGATTTTGTGAACCAGTAGGAAATAAAAGACCAACTTCGCTTCATTCATTCAAGGGTTGTCAAACTGGGTTCCTCTATTCCAAATCCTTCGTTCAAGAATCTAGTACCACGTAGCTTCAAATTATGTATAATTGTCTATTTATCATTGATGGTATCATAGTGAATTTAATTTTTTAAACAGTAGTTTAAAATTTTTACTTCTTGGACAGAATTTGAAATGCCATGGTTTTCTTCACAATGGGATTGTTTCAGGGCCTCTTCAATTATGAATTCAGAAACTCTTTATTATTTTGTGTGGCTTCTGTTATCACAATTTCATTTTTATTGTTTCAAAGCGGCCAAATGTTACAAGATTTTTTCAACGGCAACATTTACTCCGCGAAGATATTTTTCTTTGAAAGTTTCTCGTAGGTATGAGATATAAACAATTTCACTCAATTTTAGAACTTTCTCCGTTCTATGATTACCAATTGTAATTACGACTCCATTTTCGTGAAATATTCTTATTCCCTCATTTCTTCTTCTTTTGTAAATGCCATATTCTTCTTTTCACCAGGGTTTCTTCTGCTTCTACCATTTTCGACGTCGATTTCATCGCAATACTGACAACTTGCCATTCCATTTGTCACGATTTTTTTTTAATAATAGAATGATCGATAGATTGTGAGAATTCATATAATCTATGTTTTCACATTCCACACTTGTGGTACTAAAATTCAGGTATTGAAATAACCTTAGTCTGTTCAGATCGAATTTTCAAAACGTTGTTATGCAAAAATGACGATTCCCTGGATATCCAAGGAATAAATATGCATTTCATATTTAGTTTGTTATTATTGCTTCTTTGTGCCACAGCAAATCTGGTATATGCTGTTCTATACTCTGCAGTTTTGTCCCATTCGTAACCAAAGATAACTCAGAGATATTAGTTATCCTATCCCATCAGCATCAATATGCTGGATGATGGGCTGGCTTGAATTCAATTCTTTCCTGATAAACGGAATGAATGGACCGTTGATCCTCGTGATTCCTAAATACTGATAAAACACCGTTGTTGGAGGAATTAATGTCACTTATTGATCACTACATACAACCTACTGACTTGGTTAAAATGGAAGTCACGTGCTTCCAGTTTCACAGTATCTAACTCTACTCCATAAAAATGGAGAATTCAACTGATCATTCATTAACAAGTATAACTCCCGGAACACTCTGTGTACTAGGTAGAAAATGTCGAACTATCTTTCCCTTTTCTAGACTCTGAAATGCTTAGAAACAAAGATAGGTGATAATATTTTATTGAATAGCATGGGAAACCAATAAGTTCTAAATGATATATTTATCATCAATAAAATCAACTATGTATTAGTTAGATTTCTTCAAACAAAGGATGGAAAATTTTGTCTGTTATTAGATAACATTATTTTCCTCAATAACGCTCATTTGTGATAAAAGTTATAACATCCGTATAGATGTGGCAACCGTTCACAAAAGTGAAATGAATTATTTAACCCCTATTCGGTGGCGCAATCCAACCAAGACCTCGAAACATCGACCGCGGTATTGCCACAACTGCAATCACTACACATTCCATCCTAACCTAGAAAATGTGAAGTATTTCATTGGCAAAACTAGCCGTTAGTCGTATTTAATGAACACGAGGCTGTTATTTATGTCGACGAGGGGAGTTTGTGTGAATTTAGAGGTTGTCTCTTCATAGCATACTCTTGTGGCAATATTATTTGAGAGTTACTGCGATGACTTGGAATTCGAGGAATAGAGAAATCAATTAATTAATTTCAATTTCAACCAAGCAAATTCATTTCTAATAACTTTGAGTCAAATCAACCAACAATCATTTTTCACTCGTTCTCTCATATCCCCAATATTTAATGGTTTGGTATTGAAAAGATTGCTTCTCGAGTACTCTCATATTAAGAACTCCTTTATCATTTGATAAGTCTCCTTCTATCCACTCATTGACTGAAACTTCAGCTCCAACAGTTCCATTCGTGACATTAGCATGTAGAGTAGACTGGGCCAAAAAACGATTCATTTTGTTTTTAAGGATACTGTGAAAATATTATTTATGATAAAAAAATGTTTGAGCTTCCAACAATAATATTAAGGGACGTTACGACCATTGATTTTTTAACAGTAATCGAATTTTTTACGCAAAACTCAACAATTATTAATCTGAGAAATTTTAGCGATGCGTATTCTTATAGAAAATTTAATTTACTAGAAAAAAGTTCTGTTAGTAAATTACTGTAAAATAAGCTGTTCCCTTGTAATCGTGCGTTAAACATTGATTTATTTTTTTTTAATCCTGCGTTTCGATAAAATTTATGGAGTTACGGAGTTTATTCGAAACCGATTTCTGAGAAGCCTCTAGAGATGTGAAAATATATATGGGATATGTAATTTCTAAAGTGCAGAGTATAAATTATAGTTCCTCAATCAAAAAACGATACCAATAGTTACTTTTAAGATAACTTGAAGTAGTCATAATAAAATATATAGATATACAGGGTGTCTCACGACGAGTTAAAACTATCTGTATATGGCCAAAATACTTATAGTAAAATCATGAAAATCTCTACGATTCTACCGAAAGTCGTCTGTAACTTTCATATTTTAAATAGAACACCCTGTATATTAATACATTTTTGAAATATACGTAAAATTTTTGTATACCTTTGTCTAAAAACTGTTTTCGAAAAATGCATACATTTGAGTTATCGATTTTTATGTGAAAAATTTCACCGTTGCAGACTCTTATAAATTATTTTTTTACGAGGATACCCTGAAAGATATGAAAATGATTTCTGTCCTGTTACTTTTAGCAATGTCAGGTGTATTTGCATCCATGTTGAAAAATTTTTCGTTTTATACAGGGTGTGTATAAAAATTATACAAAGTTTGACCTCATAAATATCAATTTTGTTAATTTTTTTGAATAGAATCATCCGGTTTTTTCTATTTTAATGCATTCGGGGTTAAAAACTTTCCTATACCTAAACCTTACCTTTATCCAGATAATAAATGTTTTTTGTAAATTTTTAGATATGCAGGTGCGGTCTGAATTTAAAAATTGTTAAAAAATACAATAATAATTTAAAACCTCAAATATCTCGGAAACGACTAAACGTTGGAATAGACTTAGTAAATACAATTTGATTTGATTTTTTTACCTTGACAAGATAAAGATAGAAATGAATAGATTTTTATTTCTCAGTGCTTGCATCAACAGGTCAAAATAAAATTTAGACCACACCTGCATCTCTAAAAATTTACAGAAAACATTTAATATCTGGATAATGGTAAGGTTTAGGTATAGGAAGGTATACATGAATTTTCCTTATTTTTTACCCCTGGATGCATTAAAATTGAACGGGTGGTTCTATTTAGAAAAATTAACAAAATTGATACTTTTGAGGTTAAACTTTGAATACTTTTTATACACACCCTCTATAAAATGAAAAATTTCTCAATATAGATTCAAATACATCTGACATTGCTAAAAGCAACAGGACAGAAACCATTTTCATATCTTTCAGGGTATCCTCGTAAAAAAAATAATTTATAAGGGTCTGCAATGGTAAAATTTTTCACATAAAAATCGATAACTCAAATGTATGCATTTTTCGAAAACAGTTTCTAGACAAAGGTATACAAAAATTTTACGTTAATTTCAAAAATGTATTAATATACAGGGTGTTCTATTTAAAATGACAAAGTTACTGTCGTGGGACACCCTGTTTAGCGAAATTTGATGAACCAATGAATTTATGAGTGAAGTATATTGAACGAAGTGTCCTATCTTCGATCCCAAGTGAATTAGTCATGGAACAAAAACTAGAAGGGAATGAAAACATTGATAACTAATTCGGTTCGAGTGTTCAAATGAAATTCATTGGATGTTAACGAAGATCAATTTCAAAGTTTAAAAATCTCTAGGTAAAAACAGTTCAACCTAATAGCTTTAAGTCAGCACTACTCTATCACACTACTCTTTATCAAAGTGTGGAAAGTGTGGAAACCTCAATCTTCCAAAAATTATAAAAAAAAACTAATTTCAAAACAAAAGAGACCTAAATTCGTCATTCCATTTAGTTGCTTCGTTTCGATTAAAAAAATGTTCTTAGTCTCTTGTTTTCAGTGGGTGAAATAGAGTGAACTGGGTTAACATAAAAAGCGTTATGAACCCTGTGAACAATTTCGCTAAATACCCACTATTGTTCGATGTCATACCGGAACGAGATTGACAATATCATTATACTTCACAAAATGTTTTCGTTTCCGGGAAACTTATCAAAAAATCGAGCGACTAATGGCGGATGAGATTGCAGGAAATACTTTTCGAACCTGATGTGAAAATAAATCATGTTCAACATTTTTAGTCTGAAACGCCAAATTATTTTGAAACATTCAAATAATTTTTTCACAATTTACTCGGATTTTTCTCTAATAACTCTAATAAATCGAGAGAACCATGTATGAAAAATACATTAATTGCACTTTTCGGAAATTTGTTGAATTTCCTCTTGGTATCATCAAACAGGAAACGTTTACGATTTAACAAAACATAGTTAACTCCGTATTTACCAAAAAAAACTCGATAATTGTAGTCAAAAGTCACTGTTTCTTGATTTTTCAGTTCAATTATCTGTATACAACTGATTTTTATCATGAAGTTAGACCTTTTTTCTCAATAACGAGTAAGCACGAAATCTACTTTTTGACCTATGATCTATTCTCTGCAACGTTGTTGAAGACGTTTTTACTACTTTGATTATTAAATGCATTCAATAATAAATTTGACCGAATCTTCAATGGCTAATCCATTTTGCACATCGCTTGGTTAGACGAAGGTTGTCTTAATATTTGTCTGTGCGGCTGCCAATTCAAGTCTTTTTGATTTTGTCATGGGTTACTTGACGATCTTTGGTTAGCCGTTCTTCCTCAAATATTATGTCCCCGTCCCTCATTCATTCTGTACCTTTTTTGCATGTGAAGAAAAACATTGACTACAAGATTTCGGCAACAATTCTCCTTTTTTTTTTTCAATTTATTTCATTAGAATCAAAAATTTAGAATCTTCCTAATTAATATCCGACATGCCGTGATACTTGATATTTGTAGCAAGTGAGAGTGTCTTATGAAAAATATTTACAATCGATTTTCCTGTGGTATCGTTCAACTAAAAGTTATCCACAACCATGTGGAAGATGAAAACTTTGTAGCTAAAGGAATATGCTTTACACTATTGTTTCAAACTAATATATCGTAGGAAAATAGGTGAAAAATATGATTAGAGTTATGCCAAATTTAGAAGTTCATGTCAAAAACGAGACATACCAATATTATTATTCTATAAGTTAATTAAAGTGAGTTCAGAAAAATGAATATATGTCGATATACAGTGCTTTTCAGATAAAAGTATCCACCTTTAATAACTTTTGTAATATTGGTATTTAGAAAAAATCCAAAAACACGTCAATTTATGTTGGAAGGGGCAAGCATTATGGCTTATTTAAACTTACTGGAAAAGCCACCCCCTCACCCCTAGCAGCATCCCCTTTATTTTTTTAAATTACTTTTCATATTTTTTATGTAAAATTTGGATACTCCTCTTTGAGCTGATTTTAAAAATGTATAATACTTGTAGGTTAAAGTGGTTAGTTTATGAGATAAACAATTTTTCTTTTAAGAGCACAAATTTTACTTATTATTTACTTTCACCTTATTTGCCTGTACTAAAATGGGTTGTACAACAGTTCAAACTCTTTAATCTTTTTAAATGTGCTATTTATTATGAAGTTACAATAAGTGTTCAAAATTAGTACCATTCACTTCCATACAATGGTATAATCTATTTTGAAATGCCTCTCTGACATTGCTTAATACGGCTGGATTTAATTGTCGACATTCATTTTCTATCCTCTCTCGTAAATCATCCAGAGATTCTGGTTGGGTAGCATAAACTTTTGTTTTTAAATACCCCCATAAAAAGAAGTCTAGGGGTGTTAGATCCGGTGACCTAGGTGGCCACTACATCATCTGCCCCCTTCTACCTATCCAACGAGCGGGGAATGTTTCGTTTAAAAATTGTCGGACAGGCATAGCATAGTGTGGGGGAGCTCCGTCTTGTTGAAATACCAGTAAATCTTCGGAAAGGTTATAATCATTTTCTATTATTGTTGTAATACGTGGGTCAACCCCTTCCCTGAGTAACTCAAGATATGATTCACCATTTAAATTTCCGTTGATGAAGAAAGGTCCGACAATATGGTCACCTAGGATACCACACCAAACGTTTAACTTTTGGGGATGTTGTGTATGGAATTCACGCATAATATGTGGATCACTTTCAGCCCAATATCTACAATTATGCCTACTTACTAAGCCATTTAATGACCATGAGCATTCATCAGAAAAGCAAATATTGTTTAACAATTGTGGATTGTTATTGATAATTTGCGTCATTGATTCGCAAAACTCTAGACGACGATCAAAATCATCTTCATTCAACTCGTGCACCAACTTAACTTTGTATGGGTGGTACTTGAATTTATGTAGAACTCGGAAAACTGTAGAAGATGAAACACCGATCGCTCTACTTATTGTTGACAACGATTGGGGTTGTTGAGCCTCTAAGCTGACTTGCCCTAAAATTGCCACTTGGATTGCTTCGTTATTTACGAGTCCCTCTCGCTTATGCACTTTATTGCAAACAGATCCTTTTGTGGTAAATTTCTCCATCAGTTGAATTACATACTTATGAGTTGCATGTCTTCCGTCATGTAATTCGTTAAATATTCTAGCAGCAGCTCTTGCACAATTATTATTTTGGTAGTATAAACCTACAATATCAATTCTTTCTTGCAAAGAGTAAACCATTTCAGAGAAACAAAATAAATAATGTATCAAATTACACTATCAATAGTGACTACAAATTCTAGTTGACAATGTCAAACTTTAATAAAAAGTAGAGTTTTTGTTGTTTGGATTTTTTAAGTAGAATAAATAGCACAGTTAAAAAGATTAAAGAGTTTGAACTGTTGCACAACCCATTTTAGTACAGGCAAATAAGGTGAAAGTAAATAATAAGTAAAATTTATGCTCTTAAAAGGAAAATTGTTTATCTCATAAACTAACCACTTTAACCTACAAGTATTATACATTTATGAAATCAGCTCAAAGAGGAGTATCCAAATTTCACATAAAAAATATGAAAAGTAATTGAAAAAAATAAAGGGGATGCTGCTAGGGGTGAGGGGGTGGCTTTTCCAGTAAGTTTAAATAAGCCATAATGCTTGCCCCTTCCAACATAAATTGACGTGTTTTTGGATTTTTTCTAAATACCAGTATTACAAAAGTTATTAAAGGTGGATACTTTTATCTGAAAAGCACTGTATATTGCAAGCGATCAATAGAGACGTAGTTAATAATGAAAAGTACAAAACGTCAGATTTCTATCGCGAAAGGTTTCAAAAAGGCGGACATTTATCTTCAGATGATAGCAGTATAGGAAAAGTAAAAGCCTGTGATATAGTGGAATGCACATAGTGATGGAGCCTGAGGGTGTTTGAGTGAAGACCCGAGACTAGGCTAGTCAAAAATGATAATTAAGGCCCAAACTTATCGATCAGGTGAGAAGTGATCAGTATTAGCAGTGATAATGTGGGCCAAAATTGAATTACTAAGACGTTCAGCAAACCGCAAAAGGAAATACGTAGGGGACTATGAAATACATATTTCGGTACTATCAAGACTCATAGTCTTTCTTAACATTTAATTCTTAATTACAAAAAACCATTAACACAGACATCTACTGTGAAACATAGCCGGTGAAGTCCATCAACAGTGAATGTTCTCAGCTGCCCAGAGATGAACGGATTTTGCGTTTCGAAAAGGCGTTTTTACTTGTTTTCGAGGACACACACAGTATAATTGCCAAGTTCAAGTGGAAACAGTTTAGACAATACGCTTTGTGAGTTTCATTCGTATGACACGCTACAAAACATTTTAAAAGAAAGCTCTCATATTTTAAATTGAACGATACCATCATAAAATCGTTAAATAGCGGGATATAGAATATTCTTCCACTAGTATGACTCAATTTCTTTATGTCTGGTAATTCTATAATACCCCAGCATAGTTGTGATCAGTTCATAACCCTAATTTATTTATTTTCAAACATAGCAAGCTAATGTGATTTCATTTGTTGCCCATTACTTGTACATCAATCTAATTATGGATCAGCTAAACGACTGACGACTGAAACGACTACATATCTTCACTTTCCATAAGCCATTTGGTTCGTCTAGCATCATTTCATATCTTAATTATGGTCAAAATTTATTTCACACGTGTTTGTAGGTGGACACACAGGTGAGCTGATGCCTACAAAAAGGAACTTCCTTTAAAAAACCATCACAATTTCAGCTCCCAATATCAGAGCCATTTTTGAAATAAACCATATTCCACAAGAATGACTTGTCTATTATAAACGCCTATATTTCAATCTCAATTATCTGCTCTAGGATCGTTGTATTTATTTATTTGTTCTTTTTATTTTCTATGCAGAAACTATACAAATAATAATTCTGGCAAAGTCAAAGTACTGACTTAAGATGTAATGTTTCTATTAATCCTGTGTAATTCGCGAAGCAGTTATCCGACTTCAGCCTTCGAATTTGAAATCATCTCAGTTAATTAATTGCGGCATCTTAACGGTGAAATGCCTTTAGTACATACCGTGCTTCACAATCCTCTTTCAAGCAAGGGTGGAGTATAAACATTTCTAAATCAAGGTTGATATCACGAAAGGAAAATTATTCTGTGAAAATATTTCCTTTGCATGTGTATAGTATTAAGAAAAAAATTAATTATGAATTATATTCTAATAATCATATTAGCCTTTTAAAAAAATCCACTTGATCATAACATACAAATTAATCCATCTACTTTCGCACTCACGAGGATGTATTGATATCTAGCTAGCCTAGACCAGTTCCATACAAACAAAATTGCGTTACCATAGCAACGAACAATAAATTATTAGAAGTGTCAGTGTAAGTTTGGCGTCAAAAAAGTAAACTAGAGTTACGCA
Organism: Diorhabda elongata; assembly: GCA_026230145.1. Lineage (NCBI taxonomy): Eukaryota > Metazoa > Arthropoda > Insecta > Coleoptera > Chrysomelidae > Diorhabda > Diorhabda elongata. The sequence goes on from CM047926.1 coordinate 43,281,074, forward strand.
ATAAATTAAAAGAAAAAAAATGTCCACCGAAATTATGAAAATCGAAAAATTGGAGTATCCTGCCATCAGCAAGTACCTCTATTCAAATAGTTTAAAAGGTAAGCAGATTTACAAATATATGTACGTGAAAAATTGGACTGCAAGCTTCGAAAGAGGTAAATTTTCTATTGAAGATGTTGACCGACCGGGAAGGCCAGTATCTGTGTCAGTCTCCGAAAATATCGATGCATCTCATGACATGATTTTATCAGATCGTCGAATTGTGCTAAAACAGATATCTGAACTTCAGACGAACGCGTTCATCATATAGTTCACGTCAATTTGGACATGATTGAAATTTGGATCCCCAAATGTTTGAATGTTGACCAAAAGCGTGCAAGGGTAGAAGCAACGCGTTCGATCTGTGCTCGATGTGAAAACGATGTAGAATTGTTACTATGGATGTAACTTGGGTATATTTCTACGATCTAGAAACGAAGCAACAATCGAGGGAATGGCGACACTTTGGTTTTTCAAGTCCTAACAAGTTTTGTGTCCAAAAGTTCTTGCTTCAGTTTTCTGGTTTTTCCTTGGAGTAATCATAATTGATTTTTCGGATAAGGGTAGAACAATATCTGGAGATTACCATTCTACAAGTTTTGTTCTTGAAGGACAACGCCCCTGCACACAAATCTCATGATGCCATGCAAAAAATTCGTGATTCGGGGTTTGAATTACTAAAACACCCCCCTTATTCACCAGATTTGGCTCCGCTCGAATATCAGCTTCTAACTTCTTATCTATAGTTCAGAATTCCGAGGACTTTAAATCAAATTCCAAATAGGTCTCTAATTGAGGACAGTTCAACATTCTAATCTGTTCTGCTTTCATTATCAAATCTTTTAGATTTTGAAAAAACAAATTCTATAAAAATTCAACGTCATTAACAACCAAATAACCTCACCTCACCTATAAATTTCAACTTCACTAACAACCGACCCTATAAAATTTATTGTCATTTATAATCTAGCCAATGAATATTCATCTACATTCATAACGACCTAACCTATTGAAATTTAATGTTATCCATATATTTACCAATCAATATCGAACATCATTAACTACCTTATCTAACGTACAAAAATTCAACATCATTTATAATCTAACCAATTAAAAATTAATGAAAATTTCTACAGTAACCAGAATCAATATTTCAATTAATCAATATTTCTATCAACGTCAATTTGAATATTGAGTTGTACGAGTTTGAAAATTCACAAGCTTAATACCATCAAAATAAGTATTCGAAAGCTCGGAAAATACATTAAAGCTATTCCACTTTGGTGTTTCATTGCCACGTTTTTCATTTTCTGCTTCGTCTACGAACAGCGTTTGTTGCTCTCCCAATTGATTCATTCCTTTCTTCTTTAATATGGGCCTCAGTATTCTCAATTCGTCTAATTAGTGCATCCCGTGTGTCTACTTTTATTTTGTAGACTTCATTTCTCATCCAGCCCATAAACAAAAATCTAGTGTGTGAGGTCTGGAGATCTTGCAGGCTAATTAATGGGAACTCCACGACCAATCCAACGCCCTGGAAATCGTTCGTCTAAATGTTGCTTGACCTGACGAGCGACATGTGCAAGAGCTCCATCGTGCTGTTAGTACATCTTCATTCTAATATTTACAGAAACATCCTCTAGTAGGCCTTGTAATCCATTTTGTGAAAAATTTTGGTAGTTGTATCCTGTAAGACGATTTTCCACAATGAAAGGGCCAATTGAATAACTGTCAACTATACCACACTACACGTTTACAGAAAACCGATGTTGAAAATTGATTTCTACTGTTATGTAGGGATTTTCCTCCGACCATTCATGAGTATAGCTACGAGAATTATTGATGCCATCACGGGTAAATGTAGCTTCATACGGTTAGAGTAATCCTCTGGTTGTGGGTGCTGTTCTCTCTGTACGTGATAAGGATATCACCCTTTTTTGTAAAATTACCAATTAAGTGGCAATTTTTCGTGAGCTAGTAGTTGCATCTTCTTCTACTAGATGCAGAATATTTTTAACTTCTACCAAACCTTGTCGAGTGGAGCGTTCAGATGATATGTTAGCACTGGGAAGCTTACCAATCTCGCACAATTTGTTAAAAATTATAATAAATACGTTTTTATCAGGATATCTTTGGTGTGAAAAAAGTTGAAGATATTCTTCAGCAGCAGTTGTAGCATTTCTTTTGAGAACATTTGTATTAATTATATCATACTGACTACTGATAAGTTTGCTGCGATATGTTACGTTGGGGGCATTAAATACAAGTTTATATCTACAATGGAACAAATCATCTCAACAATTGCATATAGATAATTTCACGTGATGGAGAACAATGTTACAGGATACTGTTTTACAGGATAACGTTTGAAATATTTTCGAAAAGTTGGATATCCACCATTCAGACTACTACTCTCTACAGTTCCCTTCAAAAACTTGGTTAGTGTTATCAAGTCTTTGTTTATTAATCGTTTGGCTGAAAATGTTGTTGAAGTAAATCGTATCGGTTATTAACGTATGTCCAATTTTTCTGGTTGGAAACATAACGTATAGCGTGGTAAGTCACACAATCGCTTTTATATAATAACACTTGGTGACAGAATATTACAGACAGTTTATTTGTGAAACGCTATAGATATATCTAGTTATATTACCATAAATATGTGAATTGTAACGAAGTCTTCACCAGATATATTATGAGTCGTTTCTTATGGGGAAAGTGGCAATGAAACACCAAAGTGGACTAACTCTAATATATTTTCCCAGCTTTCGAAAACTTATATATTCATCGTCTTGGACTGAAATTATGGACATATACAATATAAGAAAGAAGTATAAATGTATAAACCACCAAAAAACTTAATTAATTATTGTCAGTAAGAACTTATATTTTTTTCTTATACATATTTCTTATATAATATTTGACCAGTCCCAGACGATGAATACTACATAAGTATTCGAAAGCTGGGGAAATATTTTGCACCAGCCCAGAAGTATTTACGATATGTGAATGTTTTAATTCCGCATTTTTGATCGTATATATCTTGTGTTTTGGACAAATTTGTACGCTGTATCGTATTTTGAATTACAGAAATAGATTTCAATAGAATTATGAGATCAAAACTCCATAGATTCCTGGCATAAAATTCGCTTTTCTTCCTTTCTATAGATAAATATTGAGGTGACTCCAGTAACATGATTCTTATCCGTCTATTTCCTGCTGCGTCTCTATCAGATACTGAACATAACTTTTCTAATTTTCTATCAATAGAAATCAGTTTGTTAATGTCACAAGAAACTTCCACAATTTTGTGGACAAAGCAACAAAATTTCAAATTAGATAACATGGAAAAACAATTTGGCATAATAATAATTAAAATGCAATAATATCTCACTCCAATAAATATTGAATTATGCTATTCTGTGGTAAATTGTGAAACTCTTGAGCTGAAATACCTTAGTCAATCTCAGGAATGTATTTTCTACTTTTAATTCTAAAGGGAGCTGATTAAATAATTCCTTAGCATTGAAGGTAAGGGATATTTAACCAGATCAGATGTTAAATAAATGTCCAAATTTTATCTCCTAGAATGGTAACTATGAATAGATATTAAAGTTGAATTGTATGAAAATATTTGCGAACAGTCAGACCCCGCTTAACGCTGTTTCATTTAGCGCTGTTTCGGTTTAGCGCTCTTTTATATCAACCCGGGGATTCCCCGAAATCACTCGCAGCATACGGGGTTTTACTGAAATATTATACAGCGATAGGTTTCAAATACATATCCAAAAGTGTATACTTGTATTTCTTGTTTGGTGCCGTATTGTACAGACATATTTTTATTATTGGAAACATTTGTTGACATTAAGTATTGTAAATAGGTATTAATTTACATATTTAATAATATATTACAGTGTCAAATATTTTGATGTTTAGTTTTTTACTATGGGTGATAATGAAAAAGGAAAGAAAGCAAACAGAAAAAGCATTTGACTCAAAACTAAAATGGAAGTGATTAGAAGATTAGATTCTGGTGAACGTAAAACTCTAATTTGTGCTTCATTGAATTTGCCAACTTGAACAATAAAGACCATCATGAAGAATAAAGAAAAAATATTGTCATCGGCAACTACAACTACGTCAAGCTCTGCAACTAGAATTATCCGTTCTAGAAATAATATTATAGAGGAAATGGAAAAACGACTCTATATAGATTGACGACGAAATTGACCGCAATATGACATTAAGCCAATCTATCATAATGGAAAAAGCTAGAAGAATTTTTAATTACATTCAGGCTGAGACAATTGACAAAAGTGAAACTTTCGTTGCTAGTCGAGGATGGTTTAATAGATTTAAACATCGAAATAACCTTCACAACATAAAAATTACAGGAGAAGCAGCAAATGGTGATACAAAAGCGGCGGCTGAATTTCCAGCGATATTAAAAAAATGATTGAAGAAGGAAACTATCTTCCAGAATTGGTTTTTAATGTTGATGAAACAGGCTTGTTTTGGAAAAGAATGCCGAAACGAACATTTCTATCCCGTGAAGAGAAACGGGCACCAGGATTTAAAGCTGCAAAAGATCGCTTAACCCTTCTACTAGGTGGTAACGCAAGCGGAGATTTTAAATTAAAACCATAACATACTAATTTACCGTTCCAAAAACCCAAGAGCGATGAAAGGCATATCTAAATCAACTTTACCTGTAATAAAAAATCAGGGATAACTGCAAAAATTTTCCAGGATTAGTTCACTGAACATTTCTGCCCGTCTGTTAAACGTTATTGCGAAATTAAAAAACTTAAACAAAAAGCACTTCTGTTAATTGATAATGCTCCAAGCCACCCAACACATTTACTATTTAGACTTAACAACATTTTCATTCTAGTAGAAGTGGCTTTCTTGTCGCCTAACACAACTGCCTATATTAAATTTTAAGGCTTATTACTTGCGGCAAACCTTTAAGCAAATGTTTGAAAAACAGACGGAGAAGAGAATTTTGGAAAAACTACAACATCGTGGATGCTGTAGAAAACATAGAACTTTCTTGGAATGGGGTAACAGAAAGATCTTTGAAAGGAATATGGAAGAATATTTGGCCGGATTTAAGTAAGAGCGATGACGTTGGACACTCTGTCGAAGTGGATGAAATAGTGGAAGAGATAGTGAAATTAACGAAGGCATCCGGTTTTGAAGGGGTAAATGTGGAAGATGTCGAAGAAATAATCCAAAAAGCAGCGGCTAGTCTTTCTAATGATGAGCTCAAGGAATTAACTGAACAAGAAGAAAACAAAAATGTTGACAGCAGTGATTCAGAAAAAGAGCAAAAAGAATTTTCGATGGCGTTTGTAAAAAGGAGTTTGTCTACCATAACTAAAATAATGGATCAATTAATTGAAAATAATCCGAATTTTGACAGGAGCTCAAAAGTAAGGCGTGGTTTTAGAGATGCTCTATCCGTTTTTGAAAAACTTTTAAGAGAACAACGCAAAAGAAAGAGGCAAACATTATTAGATGCTTTTTTCACAAAAAGGCAAAACACTGAAAACGCGGAAGGCTAACTAAATATGACTGACTTAGAATTTTATTTGTTTTTTTTTTTAAGAATATTCGTTTTGTTAATTATATTTTGTTTTTATTTTTGCAAGAAATAATAATGTGGTATTAATTTGGGCTTTAAGAAATAAATGTTTGGTTCTATTTTTAATAAAAAAACATACTTTTTAAATTTAATACTTAACAAATTTCCTAGCCATCTTCCCCTAACCCCAATATTTACGTTTAGCGCTATTTCCCCCGCGTTAAGCGGGTTCTTACTGTACACAGATTTTAAAATGAAAATAATGGGAAAAGTTGAAATTTTGTATTTGTATAAAAGAATTTCTTAATTTGTTCTACTACTCAAACCATAAATGTAACGAATAGATTTAAAGATATATTCGAAAACATGTAAACAACAAAACCAAAAAGACAAACCATAGAGGAAATGCGATGCGAAAAACGAGTAGTAAGTTAATAAAACAGTATGAAAATCAAGCTGTTTAGACGAAGATTGAACGGCAAAAGAAGCAGAGAATAATTTTTCACCCAAACTGTCATCATGTAGAAACCCTTAAGTCATTTTTATGTTTTAGGGGTTGTGAAACTCTTTTGTAGAATAAAATTTCCTCAGTGTTTAATGAGATCTTGCCTATGGTAGAATGTAAAGGTTATATATCTTGAATACTCCTGGTTACACTGGTGACATCCGCAAAAAAACGGATTTCACGATAAATCTGTGAGTTATATGGTTTGATATAACACAACATTTGATGTACCCAAATCTAAGTGTCTTCTTTGGAAAACTTCTTCTGTGGTAGATCGTCAACAAAAAGTTAGGGCGTCTGTCTAGATTAAAAATAAAGTTTTATATCCAAGTCGCAAACCATATCCGCTTCCTCCATTGGATCGGTAAAGATGGACCTAGATAACTTGAAGGGAAAATATTCAATCGAAATCATCAAATTTCTCATATAATGACGAATGGCGAAAGTTCTTAACTACCACTGGTCCTACAATTTTCATCATCATTGATGCTCTCCTAAAATGAATAAAATTGTATGATGTAACTTTTTCAGATCATCAAAAATAGGGTTAATATACGAGATTTCTTTCTTGGAATTTTTTGATCGTAGAGGAAAATTGCCAGATTATACAATTTGCTAGTGTCTCTACTGATTGATTGAAGTCTCAGTATCTATAAGAAGCCAGGTCGACGCTATATAATATTATTGTTACAAATTTCAATTGTTTCAATTAATTCATTTTGCGAATTTATTCTGTATTCTGTTATACTTTCTAGTTCAATTTATCAATATTTTGCTAGGTTCCTATACATAAAGAGTTTTCAAAGTAATATTAAAGCGTAAAACTACTAATACTGAAAATATGAAATGATAGTATTTCTCAAAACTGACCCTAATATAACCTTCAAACTTAGTTATTTAGTCTATTTCTTCCCCCGTTCCTCTCTACCTTGGCATTTCAACACGCATACTGAATCTTTAATGGTTTCGTGTCTATGAATTATTCGGTCTCTCCATCTATATCCACCATTAATGAACGGTGAGTGGAATTGGTCGCTGGTATCCAAGGCGGCGAAGGGCTAGTTTGCACTACAAACAAATAAATTCGATTGGAATCATAATACGAATTTGTGTCACCCAGCGGTCGATATTATGTGAATAATGATGGCTGACCCGATGGTTTTTTCCACATAATCCGATATTTTTATAGTTTGAAACAGAATTTGAATTGAAAAGTAAAAGTAGATAATACAGGGTGTTTAAAAATAGTTTATTGATCATTTAGTGGACTGTACTTCTTGGTTGGTTAGAAAAAGTATTATTTCCTCGTAATATTTCATGTTTAAAAAAAAATTTTTAGTGTGTTACACTCTACAAACTCTCTCAATAAATAAAATGTTGACGCTAAGGCTCGGCGAAATGAAACATGCCACGACTTGCTTAGAGTCTTAAATATTCATTAGGTAGATTTACGTCTATAGTGATTTGAACTGAATATGATAAAGTTCATTCGAAATTTATCACCAATACCATAGGTCAGAGTGAAAAAAAAATGTCTAAAATATCTAATGTATTCATCGGCTTGCTAGCTCGCTATAACTCATTGGAGAGAGTCTGATGAATATTCTGGGTTCGAAATCCCACTGCCTGCAATTTAGACTTATTTTTATGAATCTTGTTACTTTTCTACTGTCTTATCTTCTTGAAGTTGATCTCTTTTCCTAATAAAACATAATCGTGACTATCTCGGGCCCAGTATCCACAGTTTAGAGACGATACAGTTGCATTAATAGTAACTTTAGCCCCGTTATTGGAAATTTCTGTTATTCAAAAAATCACGATGCATTCCGTGACTAGTCTAGCCTGTTTCATTATCATTCTTCTAATCTATGAAATCACTTAATCTTGTGGCAAATCTAAGGGTTCAAATGAAGCACAGGAATAATCTGTATAAAAAATAACTTGTCCTAAAACTAATACAAAGGACTCCTATAGTAAATGCCAAGAACACGTCATCATTTTACAAAACTTTTAAAAAGAATATGACAGAAATCAGTTATAGTTTTTCTTAACTGAACTGAAATTTCCGGAAATTAAAGAGAAGTAGCACACTATGAACACAGTCTTTTGTAAGAAATTAGTAGAATTTATCAATTTCAAAAATATTAGAAGTTTCACTCACTGATGCATTGGAAAAATAACTACTGAGCATGCTTGTCAATGTGAAAAAACAGATTTAATATTGCGTTTACCATGTGAGTATAGTATGATCACAAAGGATGCAGTCCATCTAGGTTCAGTTTACGTTGTGAGTAACCCAAAATAAAAGTATGTGATCTTTTTTGGATCAATAAGAATCAGAATTAGCCATCAACTACATCGCCTTCCATGTAGTAATCGACCGAAGGGTACCCGATATAGATGCTTGGGAAGTAACATCTCTAAGTATTGAAAGATCTAAAATAGTTGCTTATAGTAATAGCAACAATTTAATTTGAAAAAGGAAAAGCTGCATTTTATATATCGATTAATATTAACGTCTAAGCGATTAAACCTTCAAGACTTGATCCAATTCGATGCACACATGGTTATAGAATATCTTCGCCGTTCAGCAAATTCTCGTGAACTTCTCGTAATTCCTAGACTTGTAAAAAGAAAACTCATAACTCCAAAAAAATCTGTAATTCAAAGCTATGGAATTATATGATAGTTTTTAATGTATATTACGTATCTGCGGTTCTCATACTTCAATTTTGCACCTAGTGACTTATTTATATCCAAAAATAAAGGACGGGCTAGCATCATAGTGTTTTCATGACAACAAAGAATGATGACGCTGCGAAGTACTCCAATTTGTATATAGAATAAAAGGACAATAGTCGCTCTTATTGATAATAATATTTTTACCTGGAATCTCGTTTACTTTCTTAATCTTAAAAATGAGTCTTATTTGCTGTACAATATAATTTCTCTCCTGCAAATTTTTTACAATAGGTAAATATTGTTTAATATTGATAAATTAAATTGCGTATTTTTGAATCTGAAGTAATAATTTGAGTGTCAGATAAATGTGAGGAAAGTTAATTAGTAAATTACTTACATCATTTTGGCACGGAATAGGTAATTGTGATAATTGTGGAATGAATACTTTCTGACCTATTTGTGAAGATATGAACAACTAAATAAATTGCTTTTTTAGTAGCGCGGATAATATTGAAATTACACGTAAATGCACGTGACGGGTGATTTATTATACAAAATACATTTCGATGAAAGATATAGGTGAAAATATTTGACTATTAATTTATTGGAGGAATATTGAAAAATCGTTCGTATTGTTTGTTTTTCTCACGACATGTTATTAGTGAACAATTAAAATCAATTCAGTAGCTTTACAAAAAAATCAAGTGGAGAATAGATGAAATAACATCAGTTCACAGATAAGTAATGTGACGCATCGATAGATTTGAGAGAATTGATTTCAAATTGGTTTGGCAATATTGCAATAGGCTCTACTAAAATATATTCTCACGCACTTAGCTCTAAATATTTGTATTATAAATGAACTTACAGTTTACTAAGCTTTTCATACAACTATCTAATAATATATTTCTCACTCTATCAATTTCATGTCAAAAGTCACTCTTTTAACAATATTAATTGTATCCTAGCTTACATTTTATGAATTTCTATTCAAGGAGGAGGAATTAATTCTATAATTAGTACGACTGCTTTTGATAAAGTCTAGCATAGCATACCATAGCAATACAAAACAAAAATTCTTTTGATTTGTACTCAACGCAAAAAAAATTCTCTTTCTGTATTTTGTTGAATTAAACAAGAATTCAAGTCGTTCATACTACGAGCTTTTCATTTGGTCCTAGAAAGTACTCTGAATATTAATCATCCATCTGGAAAATTTTATGAAACAATTGTTTCTAAATCGCTAGCGACGTATAATCCAGAACTACAATAGCCAAAGTAATCGAAAACGAAATTTCAGAATATTTTATGAATGTCATACACAGGTTCAATGGATGACTGCCGCAAGAAAGAGTCGCATTTCCAAAAAACTGAAGATAGAGAAGATCATACCCATAAATAATATTCCTCTCATCCAAACAAAGACATCTAGATATCTTCCACTACAGCCACCTGGTAAATAGTCGATACAAAAAGCTGGAATTCATTTTGTCGATTAATGTCTTCAATTGAAAGTTTTTGAACAATCAGATTTTTTCACCAATTACCCTTTTTTACGAATATCCTTAAAAAAATACGAATTATTCCCTCTCAATGATAAACAGTACTTAAAAGCATTTCGCAATAGCTTTGAAGGGCTTAAAGCCATTTATGAATCAGATCAAATGGAAAACAGCAAATTCTGGAAATAAATGTAATTTTAAAGTCTATTATCCGCGGGGTATATACCAGAATTTCTCTTGGATATTTTCGATTTACTGAGGTCAACCATAATAATAATTGGAACTCGATTTGTGGGAAAGAACAACATGAGAAAATATTTTATGCAGAAACATATTTATACTAACAACATTAGAAAGACAATAATTTTGAATAGAACCTTTCTCCAAATTGTTTTTGATATATCATAAAAGTGTAGTAATTCTGAGTAATTCCTCAATGTTTTTGTTTACTAACAAGACATTCTTGGGTATGGTGCAGGTATGTGGACGGCATCTGCCACATAATTCCAAAGCAACTGAAGATTTCATATTAGCACATAATTTAAAATGCGTATCGATGAAATTTACTCATGAAATTGTGCATAATAGACCATTTGTAGTTACCTCAGTAATTAAGGATAATAATAAGCTAGTATTTGATGTATTTAGGAAACACACCGCTATATCCCGCTTTCCGCTTTCTATTGTATCCGACATAACATGGCCCGATTCCATTTGCTGGTACATCGTTTGATCTATTTATCTATTTTCTCTGGTTCCTTCAATTTTCCTCTTCAAATATTCTAATTTTAAGTTGAATAATTTTGATGATAGCGTGTTGCTTTACTTTACTTCTTTGTTAATCACAAAGTCATCAGATTTTCTTTAAGGTCTTAGTATGCTAACTCTTGTTTCTCCCCTAGATATCTTGACTAATCTTTCATCTATTTCTTGGTCTTTAAGTTAATAAACGTTCTCTTTATTGAGTCAAGGGTCTGTTGAAAATCGATAAATCTACGGATGGGGGCGAAGAAAGACATTCCACAAACCCACTAAGTTCTATGGGAAATTCTGGAAGTCTTATCTTCTTGTTAAGAGGTAGCCTGTGGAATAAAAACTATTGTCTTCTTTCTAACCTTCTTCGGCAAGAAAAGCTCTTATCCGAGTGATCCTTCGCCTCCTTTACAGCTGTTCCTGATGTGTAACTCGGCACTTGCTAATAAAGTGCAGAATTACCAGGTCGGGGGTTGTCCTCTTGCGGTCTCGGTTAACCTTGGAAAAAATATATTTGTAAATTTTTTTACTAACACAACTTAACCTAGTGATCCTGCTGTCCTCCGTTTTACTTTACCTGTTGGGCGATGAGTGTTGCTATCGGTAGATCGGTAATAATTTTCGGGTGTTGTCGGCGTTTTTTTGAGTACGACAAAGTAGCTATACTTTTTTTGGTTGTAATCCATTTTCTCTCTGTTATGTCTCGACTTCCGACGTGGGGGTGTTTATTGTCAGTCCTTAAACGACTAACCAATTGATCTCTCCATACTCGCTCAGACGCATCTTCATTCTCTTGAAATCCTTTTATGTTGCCATGGTTATATTCCCTGTGTGAATTACCATTTTTCACTGGGCATCGAGCTTCATCTGCACTAGCTGCTTTCGTTGTGCTGTCGACATTAGTGTAGACTTCAATATTATTGGAGATGGCTTTTTCTCCAGTTTCGCTTTTTTTCTTTTCTCCTATCCTTATGTTTTCGAGTTCTCCTCGTATATTTGTGTTCTTCTTCAGATGGTTGCCTATCCGATTTTTTCTCTCTTATTGGTTTTTCTTCGAGAACTCTGGATTGAATCTTAAGGCTTTTTATTGTTTCAACTTCTACTGTACTAGGATCTGCTTCTTTGTTGTATGTTCGTTTCTATTTTCCTCATCTATTTTTCAATAATTTTTTCGGCCGTCATTCCTCTGTCATAGGGTTTCTCTCTATTTCTAGCGTTTTTAGGCTCCATGGTTTTAAATGTGTGTTTTGGTTTCCCTATCTTTATCTGGAATACCTAAGAGTACCTAAAAATAGAAGTACGTCTATTTCGAGAAACGGATGAACTCCGCACTATCAAATTTGTGTAAACAAACACAAATCATTCAAAATTAGCGAAAGGTTATGGACCAGCTCAAAAGATTCTAATTTGATGTCAACGCAGTGCAAGAGAGATATAAGAAGATAGAAACTAAAGAGGACAAAATATAAAGGAATTCATATTCATGGAATTTATTTCGTTTGCCTATGGTTAATTACGAGACTTCATCTTAAAGTGTTACTAAGCGCCACTCATTCTATTTTGAGAAAGTGACGTTTTGAGATGAACAACGGAAATAGCGTATATACAAGAGTAAACAACGAACTCTCCAGTTAAATGCCAGTATCAACAGGGATCAGACAAGGAGATAGTCTCAGCCCAATACTCTTCAACATTATAATGGACGAAACCATAAAAAAAGTCAAAACGGCAGGCAGAGGATACAGAATGGGAAAACATGAGTTTAAGATAGTTTGCTACGCTGATGACGCGGTTGTGATATCCGAAGATGAGGATAATCTGCAAAAACTGCTACACAGATTTGAAACAGTTGCAGGAAAATTCAATATGATCATATCGACACAAGAGACACAATCCTTGACAATAGCGAGAGAACCAAGAAGATGCAAACTAGCAATTTATAATAAAAGTGTAGAGCAGGTTATGTCTTTTAAATATTTAGGGGTTAACATCACAAGCAATAGGAACTTGAAACAAGAAGTCAAAACGCAAACAACAGCAGCATCTAGGATATCAGGATGCCTTCGAACCGTGATATGGAGGAATAAATTTTTAAGTATCGAAAGCAAAACACGGATATATAAAACTTGTGTCAGACCAGTAATGACATACGCCATAGAAACGAGGGCGGAGACTGCAACTACTAAGCGGATTCTTAGAACGACCGAGATGAAAACATTACGCTCAATCATAGGGAAAACACTAAGAGACAGAATAAGGTGCAATGAAATTAGAAGAATGTGTGACGTTCCGGATATAGTGAGATGGGCCAGAACTAGAAGAAGAGCATGGAGAGATCATGTCAATAGAATGGACGACGATCGACTGGCGAAAATCGCAAAGGAAGAGAGACCCAATACAAGTAGACCGCCTGGAAGACCACCAAAGCGCTGGTATGAGAGCTGGTCCTCGGAGTCACACTTAGGCTGCCTCTTTGAAAACACAAGACATAGTCTCAAAATAAGAAGAAGAAGACGTTTTGAGATCTTTTTGAGACATATTTATTCCTAAGTTAAAGTTTGTGGTTAGAGGATGGTTCAATCTGGTTGTGCCAAAAACTGTGAGGCTAGAAGGAAGAAAGATACAGAATAAAAATCAAAATTCTTCAATCAATATATAATGTTTATATCAGTATTATTTCTTTCTCTCCCAATACTAATTTATATTTTCTCATCATTGCAATCAAAATATTTTGAAATACCTTAGGACTAAATGTAGTGGCTATAAGGAGAGACAATTTTTAACCGAGTGATTATACAGTAATGTATGAAAAACACAGAGGAATAGGGTTTTGAAAGCAGGAAACGTTCCTTCTATTTTTAATTTGAGTATTTTTTCACTTATAGTCTTATTGACCATTTCTGTTATTATTTAACAATAATATAAACACATACCATTATAGGTATTACACTAAAAAAAATACCAATAATATAATCCCTTAAAAACAATAATGGTACATTTTAATAAGTTATTGCTCATCCAGGTTCCAAACTGTATGTATATCTTTTTTAATTTTAATATATAAGTAAACTAGTGGATTTCAGAACTTTTTTCATTTTTCATTTATCCAAAAGCTACCTTTCCCTAAATGAGATAGGAAAATAACTATATATAATGGGAAGAAAATCTGAATCAAGCCAATATTTTTCTGAAATATGAGCGTACTTTCTGATTCAGGAAATGGCAAGATTTCAAGAGAAATTATTTAGTTCTGTCGTTTATACCTATTTGACTAATATTTAGCTGAATTACCTTCATTATTTTATTTATATATCATTTATGAATACAATGAAAGTAACTAGAATATCGCTAGCCACCAATATCAATTATTGATTAGTACTCAATCTAAAATTTTCCGAATTAAGTGGCATTTCAATTCTAGTATTTGATCAGTTTTGCTGACACCTCGGAAAAGATAGGCAAAGCAGGTCCGTAACCTTCAATAAGTCGATGTACTGACCAGTCCTTTTTGGATCACTTTTCTGGATCTTATATGGAACGTTTAATATGATAATTCCTCTATACTTCCTGCATTGGTGTGCTCATAGTGATAGTTTTTTCGTTTTTCAATTCGTTTGGCATTCATTCCTCAAACCATTTTCCTAATTATTTGGTATTGTATGGTAATAAATGGAAGAGAGAAGGAAATGTGGTAAAAAGATATCATTGGAATATGTGAATAACGACAGAACTGTTAATTCAACAGACAACTCTTATCATTTTGATCTCCTTTATAGGTAGATATAGCTGTATAATTTTTAATTCATCGAGAATACATATTAGATGAGGTTTCAATTCATAAAATAAGTTTTTATTGCATGTGAAAGTTATTTTCAAAAAAAAAACTTTTAGGTAGTTATTAACTTTCATATTCACTAAAATTACGTGTATATATAAGGACTTCCATTGTATTTCAATTATAAGACAAAGAATATTACATAATATTAAATTATAAACATACAAGGTACTTTATGAAATTTTCTTAATGATATTTAACGATAGACGATTGCTGTGGTAGTTTTATTTTTTTGGTAAACATCAACCCTGATCTGTTCATGTAAACTTCTCCAGATACTGCTTTCTTGAAGTCACAATACGTATAGGTAATGGAGGAATATTTTTCCTCGTATGCCTTGAATGGGATTATTTATACGAATAAGACCAGTGAATCTCCGTAAACATGAAAAGAGAACAAAATTTGTTCAAATCCACTCATTCCTGAATAACTGAATTATATTTCACAATTATTGTATTGATGAGCGATGTGCGTTTTGTTGATAATTCTATTCTATTGTATAGTAAACAATGTTTTCTTCCAACATCGATCCTTCATTCATTTAATTGCATTCGAATCAACACGTGAATCAATAGAAAGTTCTCTGACTCCTTAATATTTATAACGTGTTGTCAGATTATAGATACATCATCTTGATCATAAAACGAAGTTAAATCGAGAATATTTTCGAGCGATGATTTTCTATGACTTTCGACGAGGATTACACCAACAGCGGTGTGTCGATCAACTCGCTGTAACTTTCGGTAAAGAAGCACCATCTCGAGTAACCGCTCTACGCTGGTTTTTCGAATTACGTGGTCGCACTTCCTTACAGGATGGATTACGTGAATGTTGTCCAAAATTAGCTTTTTCTTCAGAAAACATCGATGCTGTACGTAAACTGATATTGCAAGATCATCATGTGACATACCGTGAGATGGAGGTATACTTGGGCATTGGTTCTACTCGCATACATGAACAATTGACTGTCAAAAAGTTTTAACATCCCGTCAAAAAAAAACTCGTGTCGATTTGTGCAAAAAAATGCTGGAAAAATTCAATAGCAGTGCGTTTATAAGATTGTGACAGTCGACGAATTATGGATCTATGTATATGAACCCGAAACTTAACAGCAATCGACTGTATGGGTTTTCTAAGACGAGCCAAATCCAACAAAAGTTTATCGTGTATGGAGCACTTCTAAGCAAATGTTGGGCTGTATTTTCATAACTGGACATGTCACCACCGTTCCATAAAAGTGAGTATTTGTTTGACAGAAGGGTTCTAAAAAATCGGGGAAATCAATCGCAGAAGACGAATCATTCTCCACCCCAACAATGCGAGCTCTCACACATCAGTTCAAGCAAAAATGTTTTTAACCGTCAAAACATCGAATTGATGGGTCACCTATTTTACAGTCCTCATTCGACACCCAATTATTTCTTTTTACTCCTGCAGATCAAAAATAAAGTGCAATGTCAATGTTTTCCTACACCTGAAGTAGCGATTAATGCGTTCAAATCACATGGTTTAGAGGTATATTTATTTTTATTTGTTGATCTTCTAACTTGAGTAGCAGCCCTCGTATTCTTGTGAAAAAAAAAGCTATTAGGATAAATCACCTTCAATTCAGAATATTTAGCAGAAATCTCCATAGTATTTATTCAAAATACTATGTTCATAAAATGTCTTACTGATTTTCCAACAAGATTTATGTAAACCAATGTCAAATTCAGTTGAATAATTGATATGGTAATATTAAATTTCAAATTTTTCTATTTCGGCTGTCAAATATTGCATCTGGTAACGTAAGTATGAACATAAACAAGCAAAACGGAATGGGTTATGTGGCTCCATAAAGTCTTGAAACTTTAATGTTACACTGCAGCGTTTATTTCAAGATTTGAAATGTTTTATATATTATCCAGTAGAAAACTTCACATTTTTGCCCCAAACAGTGAAGAATTAGAATACATGCTTATAGAACTACAACAAGAAGCAAGAAAAGTAGGCCTAGAAATGAACATTTCTAAAACCAAATTCATGACAAACCAACGGACAAACAAAGAGAGTATAAATGTGCGAGGACAACAGATAAAGAAAGTGAACTCTCATATCTACCTAGGTCAAGAATTAACATTGGGTAAAACCAATCAAGAACTTGAAATTAACCACAGAATACATCTAGGATGGGCGGCCTACGGGAAGATGCGACACGTCTTCAACTCCAACCTACCCCTCAAACTAAAAACCAAGGTTTACATGGAATGCATTCTCCCAGTAACAACCTACGGATGTGAAACATGGGTCCTAACAAAGAAAATCTTAAATAAATTAAAGGTACATCAAAGATCAATAGAACGGAAAATGATAGGAATAACGCTTAAAGACCATAAAACCAATGAGTGGATAAGAAATAGAACCAAAATCGAGGACATAGTGAGGCGAATAGGTAGTCTTAAATGGAACTGGGCCGGACATATTGCTCGAAATAACACCAACTGGAGCGGAAAAATAACAAGATGGAGACCTTGGGGGGAGAAAAGAAGCACCGGCAGACCACAACAAAGATGGTATGATGATATCAAGAGAACAGCCGGACGTAACTGGTACCAAGTGGCACAGAACAGGGAAAACTGGAAAAATATGAGAGAGGCCTATATCCAAAGGATAGAAAACGGCTAGAAGAGAGAGAGAAAACTTCACAGAAATGTTTTCAGAAAGACTCTATTATATGTAAACATTCATTCCATTTCATTTAAATGAAATTCATACTTCTAATACCATTTACGTCTTCTTCAAATGTCATCATTTGCAAGTTATTTCCACCTTAGATTTGAAGAAAAAACTATTATTTACATGTTGTATGATCTTAATACACATGCAAATATAATGGTGGTTTATACAACAACTTTGTATATGATGGTCATATCGGACGTGCACGAAGTATTATCATGATGACATGATCCAAAATCACAAAATATGGATATCTTCTATTTTTCTTCATACCTTTTTTGCTTCTTTCATAGTAACCAATATACCAATGTGCCTTACATATTCTTATTACAAGTAATGAGAACCTATCCCGATCGAGGTGCGGGCCTTTGCTGGCGTGTTATTAACTCATGAGGAACTTCTAGCCTTTGTAAAACAAATTGTTTATAAATTCTTAGAACAAAATAAGGTTCAACAATGTACCGCTCTTTACCGATTTGTACGACCTAAAACGAGCAGTAATTCAAATGTATTTACTACCGACTGATTGGTTAGTTAATTTCTTCGGTACTACAAGTATTGAGGACAGTTTGGGATGTATGAGGGCTATGCTTACAGCGAATTCACAAATTTGCGTTTAGATTGCAGCCAAATATCACGAACAGTTAACCACCAAGGCTGTAATTAATTTGTTCGAGATATACAATTATGACATTCGCTACTTAACGTTGGATATGTCAACCTTAGAAGCGCAAACTAGAAGGGACATGTATATTTTAGTACGAGTTTGAACTTGAACTCTAGGTTTTGCATATTAGTTTTCTGTCGAAGCGTATCTTCGAGTGCGTTTTATAAAAGAATGTGATCAATTTCAAGCAAAAATCAGTTTTTAGATCAGTATTATACGACAGAAAGTTTCGCAAAATCTTAGCAGGAGATTTGTGTTATTATCCCCAATGTTTCGATGGATAGGAAGGTAGGGAATGGTATATTAACCACGCAGAAGGCTTTCAAGAGCCGAAACAGATTAAAGAGTCGACAGAATTATTGAACTTCTCTCTTCAGATTGTCCAACAAAAATATTTTTGTAGCTTTCCAACGTCCTAACTCAATTGACGTGAATCGGCCTGACTTTACCATCTTTTCTAAATTGGGAACTGAAAGTACGTTATTCGAGAGGTTGTAACCGACAAGTTTAACGCTATCTA
This sequence comes from Diorhabda elongata, assembly GCA_026230145.1. Taxonomy (NCBI): domain Eukaryota; kingdom Metazoa; phylum Arthropoda; class Insecta; order Coleoptera; family Chrysomelidae; genus Diorhabda; species Diorhabda elongata. Next base: position 43,299,879 of record CM047926.1, read on the forward strand.
AAACTCGATTCCCGCACTGTTATGAGAAATCGAAGTACTGTCTCCAGAACTACGTGATTCCTTGAGCTAATTACTCTTAGAAAAAATACATCCGATCATTTAATGAACAAAACTTGTGAATATATCATAATAATATTGCAATTCTACTGAGGATACATCAATTATTGTGAAAAGTGGGTTACCCAAAATAAACAATTGCTTTTTACATTCAAATATAATTGTTACAAATTATCACATGCGAAATATAGAACGAACGTAGTCAGAAAATAGTATCGGCTTTGGCACTATATCAAATATTTACCGGAAAAGGCCAATAAAACTCAAATTATTTTGATACATTTGATTGTAATGTGCCAATTTTTTGTAAACTTGATCCCAAGTTATGTATACGTCATAGAATTCATCAAATTTTTGGAACCATTTTTAGCAATAAATGAAATAAAACTGAATTTTCGATTCTTGGAGTGGAATTATATTTGAAAAATATGGTGTCTTTTTTTCCATACTTCACTCTATCAGAAGCTTTCTTCTATCATTCACGCGATATTTATTTACATATTAAATTTGAAATTCCCTACTAATTGAATCAGTGTTTGGCCTCTAACGATTGTGAATAATCGATTACATAAATAAAATGTATAAAATCGACACTCTGATTAATTTCCGTTAAATTCTCCCTTCTACATTTTTACTACAGAATCTGATGAAGTTGTGAAATGGAATAAAAACAACTGCAAATAGATTGAATTTTCAGTAGCAGCAGTAGTATTTGAATGAATTTTGAAATATCTACAAAAAAGTTCGAGAAGTAAAAAAACTATAACATTTTAACTGCGAATATGTCGATCTCTGTGACGGAGTTTTCTTTTTTCTTGTCCGGTAGGTTTACAAGGTCATTTTCCACATTGTTACCAAAAACTTATTTTTTTAGCTAAACATACTATTACAAAAATAATATAATAAAAAACCAAAAAGATTCATTTTTTAAGTACCTGTATAAATTCAATAATAACTGAGTTATTGCTCGTTGAGGGATGGCTGTTTTTGGGGAACCTTTAACCTCAAATTTTTGGAAAAAACCCAGGAGATATGAGGAGATATTTTTCAAAGCACATAGAAAAACCTTTAAAATAAACACTCTCAAGCCTTTTCTATAAGAGTTGATTGATTTATAACAAAAATAAAGTTTCTTGTTTTTCCTTTTTTAAAAAAATGTAATAATTATACACTCGCCATTACCACCCTAATTGAAATTGATCATAATTAACTTTTTATATTATTGAAATGATCCATGTGATTTGACCGGTTTTTAGTGCTTATTTTAGAAAAAATAATTGATTTTCATAATCTTAAACCATAAACCAAAAACTATCAATGTTATATGAAAATGTTTGCAAATATTCATGTTTTTCTTGCCATAAATTTTGAGCTTTTTTAAATCTATGTATCATAAAAATTGAAGGAGATACATTAGTTCAATGTTTGCATATCAAATGTGGCTAATGAAACCACTTTGAGCTGCACCGTTTTCGAAACCGGGGGTTGAAAAAAGTTTTTATTGATATGATATTGAGGAACTCGAAATCACTTACAAAATGCTTTTTTAAAAAAGTTTCTAGCTTGAAAATTGAGCGAGTTACTGTCGAAAATAGAATGGCTTTGGTGGTGCTCAGCCCCGAGCACGAATGCCCATAGAAAACCCTAATCACCCGCACCAGAAGAACTACTGAAGATTATATTTTGCAATTGCAAAAAAGAGTGCGGATCGACATGCGGGTAGGACTTTACTGTGATAGTGCTTGTCCTAATTGTTCAGAAGAGTCTTGTCTTAACAGACACTCAAGAAGAAGTTGATAGCGACGAAGAAGTAGAGCAGGTGGAGGAACGAGAAGAGGAAGAGGATATTAGTGATGATGAGATAAAATCATTTGAAATTTTCTCTTTATTTGCTGCATAAAAAAATTTTATTGACTTTAGAAATATTTTAATATTCAATTTTTTAGTATTTCCGTAAAAAAATTCCGCAATTTTGAGATTTTTGATCATTCAAGGTGGGTTTCGTAAGGGTTGAAATATTTGAGAAGCAACACTTCTTGAATTTACCGTCGAAATATTCTCAATTCAATATGAATAGACTTTCAAATAATTTTCAATTATTAAAGAATCGTTGAGATTTTCTCATATGATAAGGCGATTATTTGGAGGGGTTGTATTAATCTGATAATAAAAGTGTTCAAAAATGTCAACAGAACAATATGAAACGTCCGGTTCGGCATAGAGAAGGTTTCGTAAAAGGGGGTGAGCAGAAATTGAATTAAAATTTTCACGAAAATCATGTTCTAATAAGTGTGTTTATAAAAAGCTTTCAATATTATTACGATTATCCGATTAAACATAAACTTCTTCAAGATTTCCAATTTTTTTCACGATAAGAGCTAGTTTCAATTCCTAAAAAATAGACAGCACATTCCGGCACAGGGTAGATTTTGAATAAGGGGGTAAGTAAAGCTTAAATCCAAATTTCCATGAAAATCCATCGTTTATTAACAAAATTTTTTACTGCTGGTTCCTGGCCTATGATTTCAATTGTATAATGAGTAATAATATTTGGCTGTTACGCCAAATATGTGTCGAATTGCTATTGGACACCTGATAAAGCAAGTTACCGAATACAGAATACGAGTTTTGGATTGGAACCTCAATTTTATCTTATCTTATTAATATTTTAGTAGAATAATTCTCTTTGTATAATGCTTATGTCATGTAGTTATGATCCCATATGTGGGTTTGTTTATTAAATTTTTATAATGCTTCTCATCTGAGAACAGAGACGTAATGACAAAGCATTCGCATGTTCAATCATTTTGATGCGCTGTACTTTCAAGATATCTAACCTGTTTCCTCCATTCTATGATCTCATTTACCCCATTAGAGATGCTTTCGTGAGGTTGGTTTCATTTCAGAAACAATTTGAATTCACAAAATAATTGGTCTCATTGTATCATAATAGTGTATTCAAATTCGAGAGTTTTAAATAACCTCACCGTGCATACACGAAAATTATTGTGATTACTTACTGTTTGACATCTTTTGAGCTGAAACTCGGCATATTTTGAAAAAAATCCGGTAACTTCGAGTAATTTGAAATTGTATTCTCTTATTAAAAATATATTGGGGCTGCTTACTTTTTCTTTTTTTTTTTTTAATATCTTGCTTCTTTGATTTCATTGCCTGGATATGGACATAATTTTGATCCGTATTATTTTCAGTATTCTGCTGGAAGGATCTTTAAAATAACATTTCTCGAACTCTCAAGACCCCAGTCATTATGTTTGTCACCATCAGCTTTTTGAATTAAATGACCAATCTTCATGACTAGTCCAAGCTTTTGATTTGAAGTACTTGCGAGGGTTATCAGAAAAGTTTCCGATTCAGCGAAGCAACAAGAGATTTCATCATAATCATTTTCATTTTACAGCATAGTCTCTTCTTAATTCTATAATTTTTCAACGATTTTCTATACTTTTCAATTCACTTCAATTCACTTCAATAATAGTTACAGTTTGTCTCACCAGAATACACGTTATCTCATGTTTACGCATGGGATAACGCCCTGGTTTGATCAAAATATCTTCAGCAAGTTTAACTTTGAGATCATGAATATGAAAAGTCAATAGGGGCCAGATCTGATTAATACGTGGGTGGTGAACCAATTCGAAGTTTCGAAGTGCAATTCATGATTTTAGACATGGCAATCCACTAAGTGTAAGAAGGTGTTATTGTTTCATCTTTGAACTCAATTCTATGCCTAGTTTAAAAACCACTTTTCTAGCTGATGTAACCGTCTTTGCCTCCTTCGGAATAGAATCGCTCTTTGCAATCCACTGTCTTGACTATTTTTTCGTTTCAGGTGTGTAGTGATGGATATAGGTTTCATCTACAGTTACAAATGGACGCTGAGAATCCGACTAAGTTTGCAAAAAATTCATCGATAGGGTCTGCCAAGCTAGAGCTCTTTGTGAGGACCAGATTAGGACTTTTACAGGTCATTCCATAACCTGGTAATGTAACCTGACAAGGACCTATTGAGGATTTAACGCTGATCAGTAATCTAATTAGATTTACCTTATATAGTCCTTATCAGGATTACCTTATATGCTCCTCATTAGGATTGCCTAATGAAATCCTGATCAAGTATACCATATATGGTTCTATTGGAGTGGTTCACAGTTTAGCTCAACAAGCATTTGAAAAGCCAAATGAATAAGCAATTTCTAAAAGTAAAATGAGAGTACTGTTGTATTTAAATTCATAAAAGGTTTCATAAGATGGTTTAAAACATTAAGTTTCCAGTAAGGTCCTTGTATGGACAAGATCAGGAGAACCTAATGTGAAATTATTCATTCATAGGATAACCTGATACCCTTCTTTTCAATAAGATGATCATCAGAGGTTCCTTATATAGACATGATGAGGGAATTCTGATAGAAAATTAATTTATTTTTAATTGGGTTATCGATGCACTCCTAGCGTGGACCTCGTTAGGTTTGACCTAATAAGGTTAACCATGGCTTCACCTAATGAGGTTATTATGATGTTGCAAGGAAATGAGGAAAAAATTCTAGTCGCGTGGGAAGTGTTCAGTGCTCATGCTTTTGGTCCAAAGTTATCAAACGCGGTACATAACGCTTTCGCATGCCTAATTATTCAGTCAGTACATAGCAAGATATCGATATGCGATTTAATCTCTTTGTCTCTAATACGACGATCCTGCAGTTTCATTTGGTTTACTTCGTCTATGAAAATTTAAGATCGTGAATGTGGTGCAGAGTTTCTGTACACCTCTTCAATTTGCATATGCTCATTGCTTTTAAGAAACAAATATATTGTCAGTTGAATACTTCATTTTTTCTATTCATACAAAAACTACACAACGACTCACGCATACAATTTTCGGAATAAAATTCCTGAAATTGCGGAAATTGTCATGCATATGCATATAACCAACTTATATTCCTAAGTGCTAACATCGGGGATCGGAAGCTTTACAGACAACCCTTGTATTTTATATGAATTCATCATATTTTCTTTAAAGACAATTTCTTCATATTGACATTTGAGTATTTGGTGTAATATTCGGACTAACGGGGTGAAATGACAGTTCCAGTCATCAAAGTAGATCATTTTTAAAGAACCGATTGCTTATCATGTCTGCGCAACCTATCGAGTAACTGTCAAGTAAGTCACTTGTAACTAGTATGTCTACTGCTCATTACGTTCCACGTCTCTGTTGGTTTTGATGGTGCGTATAGACTTCTTGCTTTGAAGCCATGCCAATCAGTAATCTCACCGACTCCTTTCAGCTATTCTGTTTTAAATGCAAAAATTTCCTTCTGCTGAAATTTACCGGAAACTTGTTAGAATTCACGATGAATATGTATTTTTTAATGGAGGAAAGATGAATGTTTATGATAAAAAACGATCTAGATGATCTAGTGTTATGAATAAGGACTTGACACAAAATTTTGATGAGAAACTTCGTCACTCTGTGGCCACCAGGTCAGCGTTTTAGTTGTTTCAGTTAAATATTTAAATACGAACAAATAATTGCAGTTGTAAAAATGCTGCCGAAATTTTCATCTTCACCTTACCCCACACATCATACAAAAGCTGTATGCAGATAAAAAAGCGAAACTGCGAACTAGCAGCTCTCTAACTACGGAACACCTTCAGATACTTAGGGGAGTCCGTCAGGGATGCATACTCTCACCCATGCTATTTAACATATACGTAGAACGAATTTTTCAGCTGTCATTGGAAGACCAAAAAGACATTAAAGTAAATGGAATTCTCATAAATAATATTAGGTATGTAGAAGACCTACAAAAGCTAGTCAATTCTATCAACGAAATTTGAATCAAATACGGATTCACAATAAACGCGCATAAAACCAAACTAATGGTAATAAGCAGACAAAAACACGGCGAAGCCCAATTACTTGTCAATCGAAATAACATAGAGAGTCAATAAATTTAAATACCTTGGATGTATGTTACATGAAAAATGGGAGTGCGACAAGGAAGTAAAAACTCGGATAGCAATTACAAAAACTGCTTTTACAAAGTTTAAGTTCCTAATCCGCCTAGAAGTCCTCAGTTCCCGTAAGCCTTATATTAAGGGTGATAAATATTATATTTGGCCAATCTTTTTGTATGGTGTGAAGACGTGGTCCCCGAAAATGAGATCCTTAAACAGAATAGAAGCAATGGAGATGTGGCAGTGGCGCAGACTTCTACGGATCCCATGACGAATGAAGAAGTACTGAGGAGAGCGGGTGTGGAGAGAGAACTGATCGCGGTAATTAAACAACGAAAAGGATCTTATTTGAGACACATCCTGCGAAGACCGAGATATTCAACTCTTGAGCTCATACTGACCGGAAAGATCGACGGAAGGAGAGGACCAAGGCGTAAACAACATTCCTGGCTACGGAATATAAGGGACTGTTGTGGCAACAATTATTCGTCGTGCAGAAAAGTGGTGCCTTCAGATAATAGATTCGAAGTTTTGGACAAGAGACCACCTATACGCTGTAAAGTGTATGGTACTTGAAGAAGATCCTACCCAACGGTCTTACATGTAACCGTGCCCTACCCACGTCCATCTCTAGCATCTATAGATAACAGCGCTACGCCACAGTTATTTCAATCACTCAGAATCTGGACAACTTGAAACCAGCCACCATATAGAAACTGGGCTTGGTTTCCAGACTTGTATGTGTGACTGTGCATCAGAAGCTGTCTAACTAAATAGTCATTTTCTCATACAAAATCAACATTACAAATCATAAAGTCTAGGAATTTAGTATTTCAATTAATCTACAATAATTATATAAAATGTTAGAACTCATCAAATTTATTATTATAAATGCTCTTTAATATGTAAATGTTATTTCTAGCTGGCAACAGAATGTGAAATGTTTGAGACATCATCGTAATTAAAAAACGGTTCACTCGCAGAAAATAACTCTTGTATCATTGAAAACTTCTGGATTTCATCAAATTGGAGAATAAGAATAGTATATTACGTAACAAGGTAAGGAACCAATTACTTACGAAGTGAAAAACTTATGGAACGTACGTTACTTTTTCTACACCTACCTATCTTCATTTGTGAATGAAAATATTCGGATATAATAATGTTTTGTTGCAAAAATTGACAATATATTTATTTCCAGAACATGATAAGGAAAGACAACTAGACAATTTCTATTCCAAATTTCAAATTATAGATAATTGTCAGAATCATAACATCATAACAGTAATTTTGTTAATGCATTACTTGTTTTGACAAACCCTTTCTTGATCACTACACATGAATTATTCTTTTGTTCATTTCAATTTTAACTTTGTTATGGCATCAGAAATTTGTACTGTTATGTACATAATTTTCTTTACTTGTATAAACCACATTCAGAAGAACTCAAACAATTTTCTTTCTCTGTAGGCACGAGCCCTTGTTATATATATGAGCGACAAGTCTAAGCATGTCATGCTATGCTCATTTTATATTTCCAAAGCAATATCTCGATCATCAAGACACATCTATACTGTAATAATTTTGACATAATAAAAAAAGTACAATTTTTCAATCACTACATATGTTTTTTTCTTTATTTGAGTGCTTCTTTAGATTACTTTATTACTAATTTTACGATTTAATATTTTGTCACTTTTCCACTTTTTAGAATGTAACTCGTATGACATTTCATGTTTTTAAATTGATTCAATTTACCTAAATATATAAGAAAAATCGTGTCTAGATGGAAATTCGATTACCATTCGATAAAAGCAAAAAAAAATCAAATTTTCTTACATAAAAACGTGTATGTTCTAAGGTCTCATCACGTGAACGCCACTCTTAAATTTCTATGTTTAAGTTTAAGTTTCTATGTTTAAGTGACTTCAGTTGTCCCGAAAAAAGTATACCAACCCATTTTCAAAAATTATTTTATTCCAACAAACTTAATAATATACAAAACTTTAACCAAAAAGTACTAATTATTATAAATATTGATATTGAAAACACATTTTGCTGCATTCTGTAGACTAGTAAGAATTGCCGGTCCAGTGGAGTTATTTGGTTTCACCTGGAAGGTAGATGACGTCGATGAGGATGGCATCGGTTGCAGGTCGCATAAAGATGACGATGACGGTGATGGCAACGGTTTTAAGTTTGTAGTACAGACAATTTTATTTGATATTTTTTTCTCGGAGTCCTCCAAATAGTCCTCAGCGATAGTAGTATACTTTCAGCCACCAAGTCGCTTTAGGCTGGTATTTCTTCGCCGGAGTCTGCTAGGAACGTTGCCGAAGAACGTCTGAAACTGTGTCCTGTATAACGTTCCGGATTAGGTAGGCGTAAATATGCAGCAATCTCTGCTGGTATCTTAGATTCTACAAAATATCTGATTCGTCTGTTTGGTGTATTTGAAGAAATCAAGTGAAACCGTGAAGATATTTTATGTATCATGTGTTTTGCGATTGAATGCGTTGATATGTTCTCTTCATTTCAAAGCAGTGATACGGTCTACTCCCAACGTACGATCTGCCATTTTAAAAACATTACTTCCTGAAGCTCTTTGAATTATAGCGAATGTGATGGCTATTCTATTTTTCCCCTATCAAATTTATAGCTAATTTAAAGCTGGCCAGTTAAATTGAACTTTATTATTTAAGGTCTACTGATATTATTTCTAAGAATGGCATCCCACAACATTTACTTCCTTTTGAAACTGCGATCGATCGTTTCGGAGATTTTCATCACTCCAGTAGCGACATTTTTGGTTATTAACATCATGGATATCCAGGAAAAATATATTGATCCAGATCATGATTATTCAGTTGTCCTTAATATATGAGGGAAATTTCGATTTTAAAGATTCCTTCATATATATACATACAATCCAATCTAATACAAACGTGTTCAAAAAGTTAAACGACGTTAACATGATGAATACGAAGTATTTCAACAAAACTTTGAAGAATGTCTTAATTGGTCGTTCTTCGACTTGGAAATGGTCTATTTTATGTAGGTAAATTACATTCTGTATTCATGATACGTTCGAACTGAAAATTATGATTTTTTAATACAAGGTTAAATATTTAGAGTCAATTACTTTATAAATTTAACTTTGTGTAATACTACTTCAGTTTCATTCATTTTATCTCATTAAAATATAGCAAAGTGCTTTTAATAATACTTAAGACTTGTTCACACTTCTCAACAGGTATTTTGCGAATTGCTAAGATCGGTGCTATATTTGAAAAGGTAATTAGTTTGTTTTCAAATTTATATGAATATACTGTACCGTTTTTAGTGTGAGGTTCGTGGATAAAATAGTGCAAGTTAATTTCACCCTCGAAACTTTCTTATATCACAATTATTATACTAATTACAACACTATTACCTCTTGAGTTCACAACCCACTAAGGGTTCACCATCTCTTATCTATCTATTTCTCTCTTTAGTATGGAGTACCACTCATACTAAGTTTCCATAATATTAAGTCATGACCGATGTCATTAGATAGCATGCAGTTGTGTACTCATCACAATGTGTTAGAATCTTATATGAATTTTTATGATATACAATAAGAAGCAAGGTTAATATTAATTTCAATTTACAATTCAATTAATATAAAACTCCATTTTAACCTTGAAAGAGGTTGTTAACTTATGTTCTTTTTTTTTATAACGACTTATCGCACTTCCACAGCAAGTAGTTTTGCTGGGAAACTCCGCTCATTAGTCATTATGACACCATTAACAAATATTTCTTCATAGTGATGAGCTGCCTTTCTTGTGATTCCTTCTTTTCTGTTTTGCTCCCTACGTCTCCCTTCCCCTGCTGCATGCAGGGATGAGAAGTTCGGGTCTATCTATTATCTTCTAATGTTGCTGTGTGTTTGGACCTCTTTGTCTACTGTCCTGTTCCTTTCTTTTTAGAATTTTTTCCACCATTCTCTCAACAGCTTTCCATTTAAACTCTGCTTCCATCTATATTTTCTGGTCGTAACTCAGCTCTTACTGTTTCTAATATCCGCCCACGCAGGACATCTGAAAATTGTGTGCTCTGCATTATCTATCTCCGAGCTACAGTATAGGCAGAGGTCATTTTCAGCTTTACCTATTCTCCTAACATAACTTTGGAAGGAGCCATGGGCTGTCATTGTTTGGGTCAAATAGTATCCAATTTCACCACAGGATCTTTCATACCACGGCGTAATATCTGGTAGCAGTTTGTGAAGCCACACGTCCTTGTCGCTGGCGTTCCATCAATTTTGCCATTTCTGTACCGTTTCTTTTCGAAGAGCCTTTTTCTCACCTGCTGTCATTCCTATCGCTGTCGATCTCTCTTCAACTAGAATATCTATAGGTATTATTCGTGCAAGTACTCTTGCAGCCTCGATTGAGATAGTACGATAGCCCCTGCATATTCTCAACGCTACTGTTCTTTGTACTCGGCTGGCTACGGTGTTATATTTGTTAATCTCTAGAACACTTCCCCAGATTGGAGCTGCATATAATAGTATAGATTCCGCCACGCACCCCAGAATCCTCCTTTTTGCTTCACATGGGCCTCCCATATTAGGCATTAGACGACTGAGAGCAGAAACTGTAACGTTCGCCTTGTTACTCACATATCTGAGGTGTTTAGTGAACTTGAGCCTTCTGTCTATGATTACACCTAGGTATTTCACATGGTTCTTTGGGTGAATGGCGAGACCTCCGATCTTAAGTTCTATTGGGCCATGACGTTTCTTCCCAACTATCATCACAGCTTCTGTTTTCTCGGGAGCTATCTTAAGTCCAACCGACCTCATCTAAGCTTCTATTTCTTCCAGAGCATCATTACACCTTTCCATTAGAACTTGTTCTGTTTTGGCTTTGATCATGATTGCGAGATCATCTGCATAGGCCACTGTCGATTAACTTATGTTCTTATTTAATTACAAAATGGCAAGAGGATGAAGACCCGGGAAAGTATGATTATAAATTGATTATTCCAATAAGATAAAGCTTCCTCAGATATTGTTACTAATCGTTACTGACAAAATACTTTCTAATCTGAATTTGTGAATTTTTGAAGAATATCCTTACATTTGCAATAAGCTTGAAAGTTTCTTGATGCAATATAGGGAGACGTAAATGGAACCTCACACTCCGATATTGTACAAATATAACGAGATAAGTTCACAATCAATTTATAATTGTTCAGCTCTAGCTGTATAAACTCTTAGCAAACTCGTATGCTGCTATTCTGTAAGTAAATATCAATCAGTTTCAATAATTCACAATTATCAGAGGATAAACTGAAACTTGGATTGAATGCAAACAAACCATCAAAATTTATAACGAAATACCAAACGGAGAGGACATGTCAATATAATAAATGTTCATTCTCCTCAAGAAATTAATATCATCACCGGATACAGCCCATATAATAAAAAAAATTGAATTCCTTCAACAATCGTGTATTCGTTTCCAAACCATGTTTATAAGTAAGTTATATTTCATTCCAGTAAACAATCTTCCATTTCGTGTTTCATCATCTTATATAAAATATTCTAGTTTCTGCACTAGTGATACACAATATAATTTTCCGAAGATCTACTTGAAATACTTGATTTTCTATGAGCTTACTCAAAAAGGGGTTCATTTCGCATGCTTTCGACGTCCATATTCAAAATATTCATTTTAACTTTTAAAGCTGATACAAATAATACGATCTATGTCAAAAGTCTAGAGTGATGTTTAATGATGTACTGATTAAATAAACAGAAATAAAATATAAGTTCATAAGGTGTATGAAAGCGTATTATCAAAAACAAAAAAAAAAGATTGAACTTCATTTGCTCTGCCGGAGATAGTTGTGGTTATTTTATTGAGAAATGTTGCGAATGCAAAGCAATATTCACAACAATGGTTGCTCAAATTTATCAAAATAACAGAATAGTCGCTATAAAGAACTCTTTGATCCCAAAAGGAACGTAATGGATAAAGATAAAATGAAAAGTAAATCCACATCTGACAAACTATTCTACAATATCTTTACCTTCGTAAGGAAGTTATACGTTCAATCATTTGGTAAACTGTTGAATAAAAACTTCTCACAAAAATCAACGGAAATATTTTGTTGAATTACAAAAATTTTAATTCAGAAAAAGTATCTTGTATATCTATGAATATCTATTGTATTTTATGACAAAATTATCAATCCTTTCCACGTTTCCTCAATCGCAGTTTATCAATTTCGACCTTAAGAAATTTTGATAGCCATTTGTTCTAGGAAATCTGTAACAAGCTGATAATTGAGAGGCCGGGACAACCGAATTAGATCCCTATTTGCAAGTTTGAGTACTTGTAAAAACTTATAGATCAGGCTCCAGTCCCCGGCAAGACGCTAAGACTCTAACACAATTCGCGATACGTCTTCTACGTGCTTCACAAGAACGAATTTTATGATCGATCCACCTACCGCTAAGTACAGGAAGTCCCTCAAAGCTTCCAACTGGCTACAACTAAGATAATGAGCAACTACTTGGTCTGGCCCAGCATCATAACAGAGGTGATCTTCCAAAACACCAGTGTCCACATATTAATTTGTATCTATATCGCCCGTCAAGAGATTTGTTATTTTCATAAGCCGGAACGTGAAGAAATGGGTCCAAAAGTCCAGAAAAGAGGTTTTTATGTTACGAATTTGTCCACTGATGTGGACCGTAAAGCCGGTCCTGTTTTAATATGTCAATCGAATCTAATGTTTGGCGGATGCACCGGGTACTTTTTTGGTATTTTTAGATATGCTTCCTTGTTTTCATAGAAACAATTTCTAAAAAGGGTTTTTATTTTGTTACGGCAAGTTAGAGATTTCTAGGAAAGTGATTCTCAAATTGGTCAACAATTCGATGTCATAGTACATAAAACTATAACATAAAAGTGTTTGGTAGTAAGTTTAGTTTAGTGAATAGTTCAGTGTAAGTGTTAATGTATAAATAAATTGCGGAAGTAAGATACACCGCGTATATAAATTCACGCTACTCTCTAGTAATTAAAAACTGCTCGAATCAAATAAGAACATAGCAATGAATTATAAATTTTCATTTCCATTTTATAGTAAAGTAGAAAATTGCAAATTTGTGCACATAACATGTAACTGGGTAGTGGAATCACTTTATCTCCGGGATCAACATTGAAATGACAATCATTATTCAATGTGTTTATTAAATAAGCGGCTTTTATCAAGTAATGCTCTTCATTATCATATAAAATTGAATAAAAATGTACGTTTTATGAAATATTTATGGAGGGTAAAGATAGGGAGAATCATCTGAGAATATGAAAAAGTGTCCGTCGAAATTTGTGGTGCCACATAAACAGGGATGATTTTATAATAATTATTGAAGTTTATATTAACGACATTATTTTGTAAAAATAGAGTCTTTTGAATTTTCAATAATAAACTCCTTGTGTTAAACATTATATTAAATTTTTTAACTCGGCATAATTAAATCCATCCACAATTGCTCCATCATACCGTATTGTTTGTCCACATCAGCGCTTTCTGGAAGCTTTTTGAACTGTTATCGTTTACAGTTGGACACTTTTCAACGTGTCTCCCATATGAGAAGCTTTCCTCTAGTATCATAAGAGAAATATCTAGTAGTAAATCAGATTAAGACGGGATCTCGTAACACCACCAGGATATTTTAGTCTAAGGGTACCTTCCTGGTACCTGCGGTCCGTCTTAAAGGTTGTAAGCTCCAAGATTTTGCATTTCGATCCATGCATAACACATGCGCACTAGGTCGAATTGTCATTTTTCGCTTTCTGATTTTAAATAATGTTTCTGGAGAAAAAATTCATCGTTTGTTTTCATAATAAATCAAAAGACGGTCCAATTGTGTGCCACTATTTTCGCTACATTAATTATATTGCTAGTTTCCATTTTTTTAGCAGACATTCTTCAAAATGTTTCAATGTTTCAAGACTTATATAGAAGCTATTTTCGTTATTGGTTCATGGATATAAAAGGAAATAGAGTATTAATAAAATATTCTTTTTACGTAGATGGAATGAAGGAAAATTCCTTTGAATATTATTTTGGAAGTGTTCCAATCCTTCAAATGGTTTGTAAGTTGTTCTCCGCTTTTTAGAATTGAACAAATGAACAGGACCGATGTCACGGTCACGGTCATTTACTACTCCAGAAATTATTGACAAAATCCGCGCACTTCTCAGACCATACATGTACATGAACCACAATTCTCCCCCACAACATGAGAGTGGTAAAATATCTATTAGGACTAAGTCAACACTTTTTTAAAAAGAAAATAGAAATCTCACTTTATAACCCTTTCTTTCACAAGAATTTTTTCTCTTGATTATTTCGAATGAATAGATATCATTTTCGATTCTCCTTCAACAATTAGAATGGTTTTAAATTTTTCGATTCAATTCCTTTGGCAAAGGAATACGAAATCCTGCACACGCGTGCAAGATATTTTGAAGTGGGTCGTTTAAGATATTGTGATTTTTCTCCGCCAGTTTATGAAACTGTATGGTCTAAAAGTAAAATATATATTTCAACTGACCGGATATGGAGTATTTTGCATGAAAGGTTATAAACAGAGGTCAACAATTTTGCATCATGAGAAAAAAATGAAGCTTCATTGAATTCATTAGAAAAAATAACAAAATTGATTTAAATAGGGGTTACTGTTAGTGTTGAAATTGATGCCAATCTTGGTCAAAACATTCAAAGCAACGTTTCTCAACGGATAAACAGCTCCAGTAAAGCATATCTAGCTGTCCGCGTAGAGTTTGAAATTTCTCTTCATTTCAATAACGCGGTCCTTGAGAAGGCCTTACAAGGAGAAATCACAAGATATCAGGTCACATAATCATGCAGGCTACTCAACGAATTCTCGTCTGCCTAATCATTCTCCAAAATTAACATTGGTATTCCCGCACACATAACGCGTACTGCTGTGGAGCTCAATCTTGCATGCAATTACGGATGTTCGCGAGTGTTGGATCGTTGTCCATTTGCCCACGTAAATCTTCGAGCATTCCCAGATAAATTTGGCCCGACTCTCAAACCAGTAAGGACCCGCGAGATCTACCGCATGGATACCAGGGATTCTTCGAGAGCGTTGTCTGTATAACAATATATGATGGAATATTCTGCGTTTTAAGATTCTCAAACAAATATGCCTATATTGTAAGAATGACTCGATATAATCACTATATCTCCCAAACTAATGGTAACTAAAATATTCAAATGGATACAGTTTCAATGCTCATCATCCTCTGTATGAAAAAGCTATTCGCAATGAGGTTATCGCGATTGTTGAGTGCTGATCAAAATATTACTCGCTGTCAATATTCTAACAGATACTCAATTGTACTGTAAGTGAATATTTTTGTGCATATTTCTTAGAAGGTTTAGCTTGGGTTCAAAATAAGTAAGAGAGGCAGTGGAAACAATGGATTTCATTCAAGGAACTTACTTTGCTATAAGCTGATGAGGTTTAGGCTTTTGTTATCTTTATCGATAATTCGGAGAAAAGATCAACAATACCTGACCAATATTAAGCTGATTTTATTCCTTAACTAGCTTTTACCCGCGGCTTCGCTCGCATCGAATCCATTGAATAAGTATTGGAAATCATTATAATAGAAAAGAACGAACTCTGTAGCTATATTAGAACCTCTCCTCTCCAGCTCAACCGATTTAAGTTTTCAACAGTTCAAAAGAAAGAAGGTGTTTCAGCGAGTGCTCTCAAACCAAAAAGAACTCTGTAGCTATATTGGAATCTGAGATATAGATCTTTGAATGTAGAAAAATTGCCAAAAACCTACAAAAATCCATAACTCCACATTGAATGTCCGCGCCTAGCTCCTCACCAACTCAACCGATTTAAGTGTTCAAAAACTCAAAAGAAAGAAGGTGTTTCAGTAAGTGTTCTTAAACTAAAACGAACTCTGTAGCTATATAAGAACTTGAGATATAGATCTTTGAATGTAGAAAAATTGCCAAAAACCTACAAAAGTCCACATTGAATGTCCGCGTCTAGCTCCTCTCCAACTCAACTGATTCAAGTGTTCAAAACTCAAAAGAAAGAAGGTGTTTTAGCGAGTGTCCTAAATCAAAACGAACTCTGTAGCTATATTAGAACCTGAGATATAGATCTTTGAATGTAGAAAAATTGCCAATAACCTACAAAAATCCATAACTCCACATTGAATGTCCGCGCCTAGCTCCTCACCAACTCAACCGATTTAAGTGTTCAGAAACTCAAAAAAAAGAAGGTGTTTCAGTGAGTGTTTTTAAACTAAAACGAACTCTGTAGCTATTTTAGAACTTGAGATATAGATCTTTGAATGTAGAAAAATTGCCAAAAACCTACAAAAGTCCACATTGAATGTCCGCGTTTAGCTCCTCTCCAACTCAACTGATTCGAGTGTTCAAAACTCAAAAGAAAGAAGGTGTTTCAGCGAGTGTTCTTAAACTAAAACGAACTCTATAGCTATATAAGAACTTGAGATATAGATCTTTGAATGTAGAAAAATTGCCAAAAACCTACAAAAGTCCACATTGAATGTCCGCGTCTAGCTCCTCTCCAACTCAACTGATTCAAGTGTTCAAAACTCAAAAGAAAGAAGGTGTTTTAGCGAGTGTCCTAAATCAAAACGAACTCTGTAGCTATATTAGAACCTGAGATATAGATCTTTGAATGTAGAAAAATTGCCAATAACCTACAAAAATCCATAACTCCACATTGAATGTCCGCGCCTAGCTCCTCACCAACTCAACCGATTTAAGTGTTCAGAAACTCAAAAAAAAAAGAAGGTGTTTCAGTGAGTGTTTTTAAACTAAAACGAACTCTGTAGCTATTTTAGAACTTGAGATATAGATCTTTGAATGTAGAAAAATTGCCAAAAACCTACAAAAGTCCACATTGAATGTCCGCGTCTAGCTCCTCTCCAACTCAACTGATTCAAGTGTTCAAAACTCAAAAGAAAGAAGGTGTTTTAGCGAGTGTCCTAAATCAAAACGAACTCTGTAGCTATATTAGAACCTGAGATATAGATCTTTGAATGTAGAAAAATTGCCAATAACCTACAAAAATCCATAACTCCACATTGAATGTCCGCACCTAGCTCCTCTCCAACTCAACCGATTGAAGTGTTGAAACACTCAAAAGAAAGAAGGTGTTTCAGCGAGTGTTCTTAAACGGAGTCTCTATCTTGAATAGGACTTGAGATATTGAGGATAGAACGTATGTATGTGAAAAACTCCCATATGTAATGTACAGGGGGAAATCGCATTTGAGTATAACTTGAGAATGGTGAAAATTAGATGAAATCCGATGGTTGATGGCTGATCTGTGCATCAATACCTTTCATAGAAAAAAAAAAATCAAGCAAATCGGTTGGGTAGAACGCCTGATCGCACTCGGAATGGAAATCATCAATTTTTTTAATATATATAAGATAATGTTCAATAAATGTGTTTTCGCTCATCACGACAATGTGCCTGTACATTGTTGCCGTCAAATTAGCCGAGTTACGTTACAATTCACTACATACAATCTGCTATAGTTACCAGATTCGGTTTTTTCTGTTCCCAAATTTTACAAAATAGGTACTGGAAAGTTATTTCAAACAAATGGAAAGGTTGTGGCAAAGAAAAACGCGTGTTTTATGGAACTACTGAAATATTTTTTTTTTAATGGTAACAACTTGCTTGAATGTGTGAATCTGAACGGAGATTTTACGAAAAATGAAACAATTTTTCACAGTAAAATCATTTTTAAGTTAAGCCGTCCTTATTCTAATAAATATGTGAGTGAATAAGCATAATATCATTGTTCCAATGACGTATTGTTAATTAGAAATATTGTCTATTTAAAGTAGCTTTTCAAGTTCAATAAATAGTTTCTTAAAATGACTATCGCCCACCCAAACTCAACTTTTATTATAATCAAATTTTTTTGGATATTAGCTATCATTTATGCTTTTTGTATAATATACCCACAGGATCCTATTTTTTAACCCATTTTTAACCCACAAAAAATAGCAGTTTTACCAACTAATAAGAGAAAGTTAATAAGAATGGTTATTCAATGAATAGTTATCCTATCAATCTTAATTATAACGGTGTTACTTATGATCTGAATCTATAGTTAGGTATAAGCTCAGAATTTTGTCACACTGTTGTTGTGAGTTATGATATATAAACAGTTTTACAGTTTCATATTTATAATTCTCACCAAATAATCAATAAGCAGTAGCCAATTCAATCTTATTTCACTTGTATAATAAGTTTATTTTCATGATTGCACCATATCACATGATATATGATCAATAAAACTCAGTTGGAACTCCCCAGGTGTTTCACCAATCGGAAAACTTTGTAACGAAAGTTAGTTAATGCGCTGGTTAACTGTCGAACTGAACGAGGCCAAAAAAAGGTGACGAAAGAGAAGATACTTTCTGTTTGATGTTTTAAGTTTTCATTTGAGTTTTTGTGTCAAATTTGAATCTTTAGTAATTATGAGGCTAGAATGTCCATTAAATTTTTCCAGCGGACAAAATTTTTATTATGGAACTCAATTTCTTAGATTTAGAATCGTACCATTATTTTTTTATCGCAGCAGTTGTAGTTCTGGGCTGTTTGTACTTATACGATGCAATATATGAAGTGAATTGTCAACCTCCGAGGAATCTGGAATTCACTTCTTATAATTATAGTGAAGGAAATGGTCCGTCGTTCTGGAATAAAATGTTTTCAAAAGCAAACGGTAATCTACAGTCTCCTATAAATATACTAGAAACTAGAGTGGAAGTGATTAGTTCTGATGAAGCATGTCCGCTCATATTTTCAGAAGAATTTCACATAGTTCCAGCCGAAATGAAATTGTATAATAATAGTCACAACGTAGTTCTTTACGCATCATGGCCGAATTGCACTTATCCTACAATTGTTGGTGGTCCCTTGGAAGAAGAATATCGTTTTGTGAATCTTCGTTTACGATGGGGATCAAATGATTTCGAGGGATCGGAACACATGATAAATTCTGTTAAATTTGCTATGGAATTGCAAGCAGCTTTTGTGAAAAAAAGCTCTTGCCAAGAAGATATCTTGACAGCAGCTACAAATAAATCATTAGTTATGTTGAGTTACTTTTTCATGGTAACCCCAATTGATAATCCTTATTTTGAACCTATGATAACGGCTCTGAGATATTTGAAAAGACCGATGAGCTACATATGTATCGAACCAATTACACTTTCATTACTTACGCCCGATTTTACAAGAGATTATTATACTTATATGGGATCCCTTACATTTCCCCCTTGTACTGAAGGAGTCAGATGGATAATCAAACCAGAACCATTGATGATATCTTCAAGACAAGTCAAACAATTCAGGAAACTTTATGGTTGTGAGAAAAGAATTGATACTAATACAAGACCTGTACAATCAACAAATGATCGGGAAGTTATTTATTACAGTTGATACTAAAGCATGTTTTATATATTAAATATATGTAATGAATCCGATTCTCATAATTCTTTTTTCTGTAGATGTTTCAAACTGTTGCAGAATGATATTGAGCATCTAGTCTGAAAGATTTTCGAACATCACTAGAGAAGTAGAAATTTTATTCAATTATCTATTATATTGATCAGAATTTTCTCGAGTTTGCAGCATTTTCTATAGTTGTAGATACGTGTGCTAGCGTGGCAAAGTTGATTCGTGATTATAACATAACAAGTTCAACATGTTCTTAGATCACTTCTGAAGCATTTCATTCATACATACGATTATCAAATGCCAAAACGACGTATTTCATTTTTTGGAGCAGTGGACCATAAAAGCAACGTTAAATGGTCAGAACGTGATGCGTAAATAGCGTATCGTTATATTTTCAATACACAAACATCTTAGTTTTACATAAAACTTGTGACAAAAAATCCAATCAAGATTTGTGACCATTTTGATCGACTGCTTATTGTTAATTTCCAATTATACGAAGTAGGCAATAGCTGGAATGGGATTTCTCTTGACTCGGGTGGTTCTTCTTGGTGGCGTATTGTGGTGTATCCTATATTCTCCTCTATAATGTTTTCTTGCGCTACGGCGATCAGAGTGGACATTACACCAGCGCAAAGTATACAACGAGAGTTCTCTCGTATGTAGATTGGATTAAGTTTTAGTGTCAACCAAGAGACGTTTGATGTATTAATGGTTGGAGGACTCACACACATATGAAGAAATTGTCGGAATTAAAAGATGGGGATGACCGATGGAAAGATATAGAGATGAGAGAAAGGGGACGTTCAGTGTGACAAAACAATTTGTTTTCATTAGATTTGACTACATATACTATCATAAGTCTATAGTTGAGTGCCCAAAAAAATTCAATATGGTTATACCAATAATAAGGCATTATAATATAGCTATATCAGGCGATGAGGTTATGAGTGTGGTGAAATTTTGTATGGAAAATTTAGTATCAGTATATATGATGAGTTAACTAGACAGCTGCACGCGAACGTCTTAAATTTAATATCTTGTTTATGATTTTTTTATTTATTCGATATTATCCTTGTCAGTTGATACATAAGATTGATCACATAAATCTAGACATCTGATTACTATATTCCAATTCCCACTCAATTTTTATTAAATTTATCCATTACTAGCTTTTGCGCGCGGCTTCGCTCGCATCGAATCCATTAATTAAGTATCAGAAATCATTATAATATTAAAGAACGAACTCTGTAGCTATATTAGAACCTGAGATATAGATCTTTGAATGTGGAAAAATTGCCAAAAACCTACAAAAGTCCACATTGAATGTCCGCGCTTAGCTCCTCTCCAACTCAACCGATTTAAGTGTTAAAAACTAACTCAAAAGAAAGAAGGTGTTTCAGCGAGTGTTCCTAAACCAAAACGGAAACTGTAGCTATATTAGAACCTGAGATATAGATCTTTGAATGTAGAAAAATTGCCAAAAACCTACAAAAGTCCACATTGAATGTCCGCGTCTAGCTCCTCTCCAACTCAACTGATTCGAGTGTTCAAAACTCAAAAGAAAGAAGGTGTTTCAGCGAGTGTTCTTAAACCAAAACGGAAACTGTATCTATATTAGAACCTGAGATATAGATCTTTGAATGTAGAAAAATTGCCAAAAACCTACAAAAGTCCACATTGAATGTCCGAGTCTAGCTCCTCTCCAACTCAACTGATTCGAGTGTTCAAAACTCAAAAGAAAGAAGGTGTTTCAGCGAGTGTTCCTAAACTAAAACGGAAACTGTAGCTATATTAGAACCTGAGATATAGATCTTTGAATGTAGAAAAATTGCCAAAAACCTACAAAAGTCCACATTGAATGTCCGCGTCTAGCTCCTCTCCAACTCAACTGATTCGAGTGTTCAAAACTCAAAAGAAAGAAGGTGTTTCAGCGAGTGTTCTTAAACCAAAACGGAAACTGTAGCTATATTAGAACCTGAGATATAGATCTTTGAATGTAGAAAAATTGCCAAAAACCTACAAAAGTCCACATTGAATGTCCGCGTCTAGCTCCTCTCCAACTCAACTGATTCGAGTGTTCAAAACTCAAAAGAAAGAAGGTGTTTCAGCGAGTGTTCTTAAACCAAAACGGACTCTGTAGCTATATTAGAACCTGAGATATAGATCTTTGAATGTAGAAAAATTGCCAAAAACCTACAAAAATCCATAACTCCACATTGAATGTCCGCGCCTAGCTCCTCTCCAACTCAACCGATTTAAGTGTTCAAAAAGTAACTTAAAAGAAAGAAGGTGTTTCAGCGAGTGTTCCTAAACCAAAACAGAAACTGTAGCTATATTAGAACCTGAGATATAGATCTTTGAATGTAGAAAAATTGCCAAAAACCTACAAAAGTCCACATTGAATGTCCGCGTCTAGCTCCTCTCCAACTCAACTGATTCGAGTGTTCAAAACTCAAAAGAAAGAAGGTGTTTCAGCGAGTGTTCCTAAACCAAAACAGAAACTGTAGCTATATTAGAACCTGAGATATAGATCTTTGAATGTAGAAAAATTGCCAAAAACCTACAAAAATCCGTAACTCCACATTGAATGTCCGCGCCTAGCTCCTCTCCAACTCAAGCGATTCAAGTGTTCAAAACCTCAAAAGAAAGAAGGCGAGTAAGTAAACCAAAATGAAGTCTCTATCTTGAATAGAACCTGAGATATTGAGGACAGAACGTGTGTATGTGAAAAACTCCCATAAGTAATGTACAGGGGGAAATCGCATTTGAGTATAAATTGAGAATGGTGAAAATTAGATGAAATCCGATGGTTGATGACTGATCTGTGCATCAATACCTTTCATTGAAAAAAAAAATCAAGCAAATCGGTTGGGTAGAACGCCTGAACGCACTCGGAATGGAAATCATCAATTTTTTTAATATATAAGATTTGTTATTCAAAAACATATATCCTCCATATTTTTCAAGTAATTCCAGAATTTCCTTAATGTAGAACTTTTGTTGCAAAAAATCTAACATAATTTTTCTCCACCAAGAAACTTCATCAAAAAATTTGACAAAAATTCAACCAATCTCGACAAGTCATCGAAGATACGCGTAGTTTGGCTTTGTCGTCGCAGAGGTGGTTATCTTAAATTTCTTCTTGAAATAAGTTCAAATATTATAATAGAACTACCGATTTGAACTAGTTTCATGAATTCATAGAATATAATTACGTTCCAGTAACACAACAGACAAAAACTCACAACAACACACACAAGTATCATTGGTCAGAGCTACCTTGTCAAGACTGGTGTCCCATATAAAACGACCAAGCAACACAAAAGAATACTCATAATTACCGTCGTTACCGGATGACCTAAAATCCTAAGAAACACGCAAGAAACTGATATCAATAAACCCCGAGTGATAAGTGCATTTCGTACGATATTAGACGAGGTGGCTAAATTAATTGCAGAAATGTTTCCTATAGAGCAACTAGTTGAGGAAAAAGAGTGCATCTGTCACCGAACAAGAAACGACAATGGGGATGCACAACATAACAAAAGACGTGTGGAAAGTCTCCAGCGGGAAGGTGGACCTACCGTATGATTCCCAACGTGAATGAGAGGACACAGCACAAGCAGTGAACATACCTAAATAAAAGTTCGAGGATTTCTCTAATGCTGAGCTTGCAACGGAGCGAACAAAGACACAGAACATTTTTTCAATGACAAAGATTTGAGACACACCGATATGGGCTGGAAGTTACGATGAATTAAGGCATCACACCTAAAACCTTGGTCAAGTCAATGCTTAGCTCTGAAGATGAATGGAGTGCAACCAAAACCTTCACAACAAAAATCCCCAGGACCTGCGATGCAAAGAGCGATGGTATGAGCTTGGGTCGTGTCCAATCGTCGAAGATGAAGTAGTAGAAGAAGATCCAACTTCATTATGAACTTCTAACCAACCAGCATCGATTGGGGGATGCAGGGAAATAATGAGGAAGGGAGAGCAAATCAGCTGATGCCTTTCTCGCGAAGTAATGCCTGACGGTGGTTTCCAAAGGGAATACAGGTCTACCTAGACTTGAGTGGAAGGGGCCACTACCAGTACTAGTTGGCAGTGTAGTCAGGTAGACCTTTTCATCCATCTCAGAATAACACACCCACCAGACATTACTGCTCGTCATTCTGGGTTAAGGAGTTTCTAATACAATTGTTCCAGTCATTTATCGATTTTTTTTAAGCTGAGATTGAAACGTGTCATTATTTATTCGTTTTTCTCTTTAATAAAGTATCCTAGATTTCAATAACGGATCATAAAGAAATAAGAAATTTATATTTATATATAGTTATACTCATACGGCACGATAATATTGATTTTCTTTCTCGATTCCATTTTGGTTGACGGTTTATCTCTATTACATCACCGATGTTTTGACAACTTACCTGCTGATCCATCTTGTCAGTTGCAGAATTTTATCCTCACCGTAAACAGCAGGAAGCTCTCTGCATATTTGTGATTTCATTCAGTTTCAAACGTTTATAGCTTTCAACGTAAAAATGACAACATAATTTTCTTCACATAAATCTAGCCTCAAATATCATCTGTGGAATTTACATTAAATTAGCTGATATATCACATTTCAGATTTTTTATAAAACATGAAAAGAATAACTATAGGATGATTCACAAAATTATCTCAAAATATTCGAATAGGACATGAATTTATGACTATCATAATGGCATTTTTTAAATAATTTATCATTATTTTCATCTCACATTCGTCTCAATTTTTTAGTGAATCAGTATTCTCGAGACACAATCTTAATTTAAACAACATGATAATATTAACTTGAAAACACAGATCATTTAATCAAACACATATTTTTCAAGCCTTAATATTCCTATTTATTCATTTAATTTTTTGTCTCACAAAAAAAAAGAAACTTGTTCATATCTGACTATCAAAAAAGATCTCAGTTTATGCTGTCAATTTTCACAAAGTTATTAAATTTAATTCCTAGTACACAGCAATACAGCTTTCTTCCCATAAGTTTAACGGGTTTTAAAGAAAAATTGATATCAGATGAATTAGCTATCGCGTACATTCATTTTATAGTTTATTCAACGAGTGAAGGTTTGAATTCAATTTATATCGTTTCAGAAGGTGCATCAATTTATAAATTGTTTCCAAAAACACATTCAATGTCTTAATGCTACGTATGTTGAAAGTGCAGGTCCCGGGTTCGAATCTGGTGTAGGCAAATTTACTTTTCAATTAAAAATATTGAGCAGCGATTAATGATTCATTGATCACTGCCGTAATTAATGGGTATTTTCGAGATCGAGAAAGCAGACGTATAATGAGTACATCATACAATCGTGTATAAAACATATTAATGGGCCTAATAAGAAACAAACATCGTAATAATATATTTTCAAACGTAATACCATTATGCAACTCAAAGTTTCACAATACTTATTTCTTAAACAAGTTTTATCAGACATTATTTTATCGTATGCGACAAAATTGTCTGTTTGCTCCTTTTTTGATTTTACATTAAAAAATTGTTTGAACATTGTACAGGGATAAACAAACATATCAAAAGTCAATTATGAAATAATTGGAAGTTTTTCTTGAAAATACAAGAAAATTAATGAAGGAGGCTCAGAATTTAATTGCACATCTCCAAATGGCAGGAGAGGCCATTTGCTTCCAAATATATACGCACCGTTTACAAGAAAGACTATCGAAAATTTTGATTATAGCGCGTAAAATAGGCGAAAATATTATGCTTGTTTATTTTGAAATTCTGAGTAAAGCTGAAAAATCATCTTCTGGTCCATATATTCGAAATTGAAGGGCAGCTTACGTGTAGAGTGTAGTAGAAATGTTGATATTTCGAAATATTCAAGTCTCCCGCTCACCTGAAAACATTTTCGCAAGGTTTTGAACCTAAGAAGTTGAAAGTTTTGGATTCTGATGTCATTCTCATCGTTTTATTGCTGGAGCTGGTGATAACGTGTAATTGCCAACTTGGCAATGAAAGTAAATATTAAATTATAAATCGATTTCCACATTATATAAACCGTTCCTCTTTTCAGGTTGTTCTCATTATCGGTTATGCTGGTACTTTTCGAAGTGAAGAGCTCTTCTAAGATGTCTATAAACGATTTTCAAATGAATGCTGATGTTATTATGGTATCTTACAAAACAATATGGATTGAAATTTAAAAAAAAATTATCAATTCGATATCTACTAACACATAAACGTTTAATAACTTATCCTAGCAGCTATTTCAATAATAGGCCAATTGGCATAAATACCATTGGTTGACATTATGGTTGACTGGTAATTTTTTGAAAAGTTCGTCTGTGTTGTTTCGGTATCTAGTACATTTATTTGTTTGTTATGAATATTTTTATTGGTGTGTTGCCTATGATGGTAATATATTCGCCGCGCTGTAACGGCGATTTTCAAGCTGTTTAGGAATCTTCTATTTAAGACCTATAGCATTCTCAAAAAAAAACTTTCTGATATGAATCAGTTCAAAAAGTGTAGTTTCAATTTATTTAAGAGGACACTAAATATTACATCACTTTTGTGAACTACGTGATTATGTATACTGGAAAGACTGTTTACACTACCACTACACAACATTCACAATTAGATGTTATACTTAGTTGACAGAAGTTTTGATTTGATTCATATGCATCCCTTTTTTACTTTACTTACGAGACGATGAGATTCAAAACAACTAATTTCTAGCATCTGTGGCATTACCCTCATGTTTGCTCACGTTTGTTCGCACAATTCTGAAACGTTTTTGATACATTTTTGTACAATATGTTTTCATTGCTTCTAAGAACATTGCAAAATGTTACTTCACAAATATTTAGAAACATTAGTAGATCGTTCAAAAACCATGTGCAAGATCTTACAGGAGCCCAAATCGGACAGCTTCTACAAAAAATTGGGAAAATAATATATTTAAATGCTATAGCTTTCTTGGTATGCTATATAACATATTACAACCCTACAAAGTTGAATTTTTATAAATAATCTCTAAATGTTTAGTTTGAAGCTGGCAACTAAATTTCTATGAGTGCCAGCTGCTTCTTACTGTTTCTGACGGTAGGAGAGTAATGATAGTATCGTCAAATAGTACTTAAGGGTCGTCTTCGATTTTGAAGATATACAAATATATTGAATTTGTACAATTTTTAAACACCTTCTAACGAAGGGCGCCTTTACTTGGTGATCTTGCAACATTGAGTCGAGTTCTCAGAGAAAATGGTCAAAGGTGTTTATCATTCTGTATTTACCAGATTACATATACGTCCATTAAACCTGCCATTTAATCTTCAAATATTGTGGAATCAATATCCATATATTTCTACAGAAATATAAATGATAATTCGAATTCGAAATACAGTTGAATTTCTACGGATCGTTGATTGGAGACAAAAATCTGTTAACAGAGATCAAAAACGTGAACGATTACAAAACTTGTCGACATCCAGACTTTTCACTTCCGCAGATGTCACAAATTACATTCCCTTAGAAATTTAGACGAAAAGTGGAAAAATCATATTTCTTTGAATCCCGGCTCGGAGAAATTAAAACAAAAACATTCGCTCGCAACATATCTCTGGAGACTCTTAAGAGAGATAGGGATTAAATTCAAAGAGGAAGACAGTATAAAAGGTTGTTTGAAAGAGTTGATGTTTTTCACAATAGGATAGAATTCCTAAGATATTATAAACACTTCGAAGAGATACTTCCCATTGTTATATTCAAAAACACGAACTTTTGATGAAGGTAGAATAAATAGGGAATTGGTAGAACCAGTACTAAAAGTGAAGAGAGGGAATATTTTTTCAACTCGTTTGAAAAGTATTTTGTTAATGGAATAATCTTTTATCGTGAAAGCTATAAGGATATGTAGAGAAAATTGTCAAGTTGTTACCGGCCCATATTATTTTTTAGTTTTTGCTTTTGTTAAGGGAATGGGCATATCAATAAAGTTGATATTATAAGTACAAAATAGTTATTAGAAAGATCAACTAGATATTCAATAAATTAACTGTAGTTTCACAACAGATAATTGACGGTCAAATGAAATTTTTCTCTCAATATAGATCTAAGTCTTATTTTAATGTATAGTACGAATATTACGAGGGTTGCTCCTCAGGTTCTGAGTTAGAAAAATATTTATTATTGGATATGGCTTTAATGCTTTTTAAAATATTCTCCATTGAGATCAATACACTTTTGCATGCGTTTGAATCAACTGTCGAAGCAGTTCTTCTCATTACGGTTGATGTACCTCCGAAATATGTGATTTGAACGTATTAATCGCTTCTTCAGGTGTAGAAACACGTTAACCTTGGAAGGTATTTTTTATCTACGGAAATAAGAAAAACGTCATTTGGTGCCAAACAAAGATTGTACCGTGGATCAACCATCACTTCGATGTTTTTGACTGTTGAAAAACGTTTTTTCTTAACTGATATGTGAGAGCTCGCATTGTTGTAGTAGAGAATGATTCGTCTTGGATTCTCTGATTTTTAGAAAACTTTTGGCAAACAAATGCCAATGCGACGGTGGCTTCATGTTCAGTTTTTCTGAAGAAACAGGCGACTATTTGCTTGAAAGTGCTTAATATGCAAACCATTTTTGTTGGATAGGCCCGTCTTGAGCATCCCATACAGAAGATTGTTATTCTAGGATAGGATTCGTCGTCTTCTTTAATTTCTTATTTCTTCGAACTTTTGATATGTTTATATTTCTAAATGTTTTTGATTTTAGGTCTCTTTTGTTCCAAAAATTAGCTTTTTTCAATAATTTTTAAAAAATAGTTAAAAATTGACGTTTCGACTAATTTTAAGTCCTTGATAAAGACTTATCATCAAGAATACTGTTGACACTAACACACTCCCTGCTGGTCTTGAGCTTACCCAAGATGGAAACTAACTTAACTTTGCAAGAGAATTCCACATTTGTCATCATTGGCCAAATCATATAGCGTCTAGGCGAACGATTAAGATATATTTGAAAACAGAGAAACACCACTCCTAACCAACATTCTTGGGAGGACGTAGAGCAATTACCATTTTAGGATTATCCAAAAGACAAGGTTCATCAAAATGAGCAAACTGATACTGAACAGCTTAAGGAACAGTATTGGTATGAAATTAATTGAAATACCATCTACGGCTATTCAACGTACCTTGGATGGTTTTCACCATCGTGTGGGAGCCTACTAAAAAGAGAGGGGTGGATATTTCCAGCATTTGATACGTTAATTACTCATTCAGAACACTAAGAATGTTTTTCAACTCCACATAACCACATAAATATGAGACAAACAGATGGGCTTTTCAAGGACAAAAATACATGTGCCTTAGCATTTTCGTAAGATACTAGTTGGTAACTCACCCCTTACTTACTTTCAAGTAACTTTGTATTATAGTCGAGGAGTATATAATATAATATTCGCACGTGATATTCCGTAATAGTAATTCAAACTATCCAATTGGAACGGATTGAGGCTACTATTGATTTGCATTGGCTCATTATATATTCAAATTTATATGATAATTATGGTAATAGGGGGACGCTCATGATGTGATCCATTTCCGTAAATTCATCTAATTTACAAACGTTTATTTCAGCAGAATGTTATTTCCGGATAGTTAATTATCATATTGACAAAAAATTACTGGGGCGAATGAAAGGAAGTTATCCATTCTAAGATTAGTACCTCCGGAATATTATATGCATTTCTGCACACTCTAAGTAACCTAAGAAAGTAATAAGGATGTTAAACAATCAAAAGATTTCAGTTTCAGTTCATTTCACGAATGAAATGAGGTGCTGTGATCATATAGGTAAATATTTCTCGAAAAATGAATGATGAAGAAGATTTAAAAGAACTGTTTATGTAGAAAAATGATCAGATATCCGAATAGAGATCTTCATAGTGATAAGCAGAAGTTATTATTTCCAGTTATAATTTCAAAATATAATGACACTTTTTTCTATAAAATTTATAGTTTCAAAATTCGTGAATAGGATTGGAAATTATCAACATATTGGAATAGATATCTTGAAAAAAGATGATTTTCCCATTTATTATTCAGAATATAGTGTCCATCAGATGTTGGTTGGAAAATGGCGTTGCTGAGAGCTACAAATTTTGCTTGGTAACGTTTTTGTTCTGAGTATATGCTTTATTTTGGTTTTATTTTACACGACTATTTATGGATTATTTTGATGTACTTACTCATAACATAGTATTTTGTTCTGGCGTATTCCTTCTTTGTTGTTGACACATAAATATCTATCTATGTGGTTTAAGACACCGCACTTCATGATTTCGTTATTACGGTAGCGTGTAGTTATTCTTTGTCATCCCTCTCATCCCTTGAATCTCTCTCCATCCCTATACCATAGATTCATCTCCCGTTCGTTGTCCCAACTTTCTATTATTGACGTGATTACCTTTAAACCAGATATTTGGTATACTTCTATGATAGAAAAGGTCTCTCATAATCCTGATTCGTATCCATATTCATTTAAAATTGACAATAATATTTTGCATCAACATATTTTCTCGTCTAACTCGATTTCTAGTGATTGATTATCTAATTGGAAGATTGTTATTGCTATTCCTATCAATTGACATATTTCATGACAATGAATTAGGTGCTAATCTGAGCATATTTGAAACTATTTTCTGTATCTCTAAACTTTACTATTTGCCTAAATCAAGAAGTTCTGTATATCGCTACGTGAATGAATATTGGATTTCCTTCGATTCAATAGGTAGATGATGATTTCGAACACATTCCGAGGTTTTATTGAATTTCTCGAATGGAGTGGAATGCCCATAACGAATTAATTTCTTCAGAAACTCGAATGTTAGAATAAATGAAAAAGTGTCACAATACGAGAATAAAGGAAGATCCAAAATATTTGGAGAACAACGTAACAAGCCGAATGGCGTGTGAAAATAGGAAAAGAAAATATGACACTCATACTAAATCGACGATATATGAATAGATAATAGTTATTATACAGTATATCGTTAATTTTTTAGTTTTCTCAGATAATTCGGAAAACATGTTTAATATACTACATGTATTCACCTTCATATATATTTTCATTTCACTTAACTTTGTAAGAATATATTTCCTGACTATTTCCCGGTCACACATCGATGTCAAATAATTGATGCTGATGTTTATGATCAGTTCCTTAAATAGTCTATCGTATGTTCCATTTCCATGAATTCCACTTCAAACTGTCTTTTTACAAAATTATTTCTACTGCTCCACTAAAAAGTGTTGAAAGAAAACACGTCTTTCAAGCTGCAATTTTCACCGTCTCGATGGGAGTAAGATCGGGCAATAGGGTAACAGGGCAATCTTGAAATGTATTGGTATCATACAAAGTTTTCCTCTGCAAAAGGCAAAAAGTCTGGCGGTAGATTGGAACTCATTTCGCGTAGTTTTCATAATTTTTTGAAACATGAATGCCTTCCAAGTTATAATTTCACGATTTTGTTCACTTTATATCGAAAAACCAAGTTTAGGAACCATAAATTTCTCAAATTACTTCGTTACTATTCAATAAAATTACCGCACTTTTGTCCCTGAATATTTATGTCATTCTGTTAATCTTAATAAGTCTTATACTTTATTAGCATTAATTTCAGCACAATATTTTGGTATTTGGCAAATAATATCTACAACTGTTTGATGTTACTCATAATTTTAGGAGATTCGTTGAATTGAAAAAGCTTTTTTTACCACTGCTAAAAATTTACAAAAAGCTTAAAATGGTGATTTGGAGATAATAGCTTTGAAATTACTTAATTTCGGAAAAAAGGTATTTTGCAAATGAATCGTTGAACAGAATACATTCAGTTTGCCCTTATATTGCTCATCAAATAATTATTTACCTGTATTTTGTTCTTTTCCATTATAGAGATAAAAAGGGATAGGGCTGAAAATCATTCGGCTATAAGTTTGACTTCATTTATAGTCTTTCTATTCGTGGGGTGAATTAATAAATACGTTCTTAATTTATTTGCACACTATACAATACACTTAACTTATAAAAATTTATTTATGAATATCTCTTAAATAATTTCTGCGATTACTCTCACTAATTCGTTCTTTTCACTATGACTATTTATTTAAAATTAATCAACTGCATTCACACCAATCATTTATATACCTAAATAAAATCCTACCAAGTTCAACAAAAGAAATAAATAAATAGACTTTCCTAGAGATTATTCGGCAGAAATAATGCAAATAAACCACCTGCTACTAAAGAAATTATATACAAGTTCCGCCCTTTATGAAAAACGCCGCCCGAAAAGCGCCGCGCGAATTCACCTAGTTTTTAAAATTCTATAGTAGCCGGACAGGGCCAGCCTGGGGAATCATTTTGCGAACTTGTTCGTAACAATATGTATAGTTTAATACTGGGAGCTAAATCGATTCAAAATCATATTTAACTAGGTTTTTTACTTACATAGAGTATCTATTTTATTAAATTATCACCCAGGTATTATATATTAGGGGTGTCAATTCTATTTCAAAGGCGTACTTCAGCTGGTACACACTTTATGTGTTATTTTTTTCTGCAAACGGAATATTAGAAACCTTTTTTTCAAAAAGTTTCAGGTGAGTTTGATATTGGCGTATCTATTCCAAAAGTAGTATCAAACTCTTCGACATAATATATCAGCCTAATATCCAGAAAAACATTAAAAACCGGTTTCTATTTCATTTCTTGACGAGATCATAATAACATAAAGGGCAAAGTCATTTTTTTGAATAAGTCTAGTAGGTGTATGAATTTAGTTATGTGTATAAGTTACGATGTCGACTTCTACCGGTGAATGTCAAAATTCTCACTTGTGTCGCTTGGTGTATGTCCGAAATATTGGCTGAATACCCTTACCCCGGTGAATCTTGACATTCACCATGCGCCAATGGTGAATGTTGAACATTTCCGAGATTTATATTTTCTTCTCCGTATTCCAGTGGCGATAAATTTCTTCACTTCTCTTTCTGAGTGGAATAACTAATAACTTAAAACACACAGTACATTGAAAATAATAAAAGAAAATAATAGAAGTTGAAAAATTACTCAATTATACAGTACGTTCTCAATAAAATAATAGTAATATAAAATTATGTCATTCAAATCTCATCCATTGCAACAACTTAAACTATTATGGTACTTTGAAATGCGCCATCCACTTGTTTTTACATTACAACTGCATTTATTTGTGGATTACTTCCTTTTGCAATAACAGCAAACTGTCTTGAAAATAAATGTCATTTATAGAAAATAACTTTTCTTCACAAATTCAGAACTGATTGCGTGTGTAAAACTACTTGAGGGTTCTCGTGTTTTTCAGTCAGCAGTTGATGTGAAAACGTGGTAGATTACAATTCCTCTTCAAAATTTTTCTTTGGAATATGGTTTTCGTTATGAGTGCCACTCAAGTATTGGCAATTTCTTCAATTTATTTTTCAGTTTCGATTTTCGCTAGTCGAAAAAGACGATGCTATGCTAAACATGGCTTCATAAAGACTTTGGTGTATTTCTTCTCTGTTTGTAGTATTCTTGGCGAATTGAGCAAAGGGTGAACCTGACTATTTATTTGTATTGTTATCGTTCCTCTATGTAGTTAGCTGTGTTGTTTTCAAAGTTTGTAGCTGGACTAACTCAGTTTCAATTATGTTGATACACCATTAAAAACTAATATTTGCCATCTTTATTTGACTGCAGATTTATAAGATCTACTTCACATATTTAGTTTAACTTAAAAATGATCATATCATATCTGAACTATATTTTTCTTAGGTGCACTGTTTCATTTAGCACTGTTTTCATGAATTTAAATACAACGTTACAATTTCAAATGTGATATTTTTGTATTTATTTCTCAACTCTTCAAGCTCTTCTTTCGTGGCTTAGTCGCCTTGGTGTTCGCTTCTACTGATTCTAACGGTGCAATTATATTCTATTCTTTGTTAATTTTTGAAACGACAAGACGTTTTTATCATCTATAATCCGAACATGTTATGCACTTAGTTTTAGCAGAAGGTATTTTAATGTACTTTTCTTGAAAAAAAAAATAATTGTACTTACCCGCAATTAATGCAATTAATCATGATTTATTGAAGTGTCCATCCTGTATAAATTAGTGTATCTAAATAAAATTGAGAAAACGTTGCTCTCACTATCAAACCTTGCATAAGACTGACAAAGCAAAACAAGGATTTGGCAGGAAACAGCCAGTTGCCTCTTTTTGACCACCACCAGCATATCTGTGATTGTCGATATACCGTTGAGGGTTTAAATGTACAAGAATGTAAGGAAATATTCGATCTTTCGCCCACGAATTTGGTGTTTATTGACATTCTCCAATTCCGGTCTTTCACATGAAACATATATTTATTATATTTGTAAAAAATATCCTAGCCTAGAATCTAGAATCTAGTATACTATTTTCATAAACATAAAAGTGGATAGTTGATATTATCATTTTACTGTTTTTTAATTAATTTCTCGCTCACTGTCATTGAGGTATAGAATTATTCTCTTAGGGTTTGGTCTTTTACATTTCATACATACAGACATACTAATATCTAGTAAGGATTAAGATGAGAAGTATTTCATTTCTGTATATAGATTTTTTCCTCAAAATTTGTGTCGTTACATATATTTTAAATGAACTATACGCAAGTTTTTATTAAAACAACGTGATTAATGGAGTGAGCCCTAAATTTTGACTCATAAGTTCACTCTTTTACTGTTTTTTTTTTTATATTTAATGGTGATTGCTATAAAATAATTTCTTTTCAGTTTATTGTGCAATGTAACACTGATGTTCTGTGAAAAAAGAATAAATTTCTGTTAAAAATAATAACGGTAATGTATGTACCTACATATACAAAACATAATAAATTTTTAATATAATGCAGCTGTAACGCCACCGGGAATATATAGATTAGTAGTTACTCGCACGCCCGTGTTAGTTGCACATGCAACCACAATCGCACGCAATACCGTAATGGATTTTACTGTTAACTAATTTGCTTTCGTTTGATTACGGCTAACGCCATTATGAAACATTAATAAAATGTATTGGTGGCTGCTACAAATACATTGAATAATTTTACCCCACGATTACAGGTAATGGGGTAAGATAAAACTACTGGATTTGCAATATACAAATGTACGTAATTGGGTCATGAAAGGAACAGGCATGAAGTTTACAATACAGGCTTCCAGAAAATGAAATATACGTTTTGTTGATTGTAGCAGTATCGTAATATCGTACCCTTGAATTTAGATTGCTGATATTCCAAATATTATATGTGGATGGGCCATCCCGACATTAAGTTTTCTAAGAAATGCTAAAATTTATCCTCATTTGAATACACTGTTTACACTTCCACTACACAAACACTCACGATTACATTATCCGACGCGCGTTTCGATAACAAAGTTATCGTCTTCAGAGACTAGAGGTAAACTGTTCTTCAGACGCGCGTCAGGCATTGCAATCGTGAGTGTTGGTGTAGTGGTGCTGTAAACAGTGTGTTCAGTACGAATATCGCCAACGGTTTCAGAAATTCCAACTTAGTTATTCTCATTTGTTATAAGAGGCGACAGACACAAACACCTATCGTTGTCAACCCCAGTTCTACTACTTCCCCAACCCATTATTTTCAAATAGGCATAAATTGTACCATGTCTGACACACCATTAAAAAGTAATGTGGTAATGTGTTATGATGATGAAGGATTCCTAGATAATGGTAGTTATCACGATTTTTATACCATATTGGCAAACTAATTTGAATAGCATACATATATTTCTATCATGGTATATTTGGTTACAGAAATAAGACCGGTAGCATAGAAGTCCATCCTAGCTTTAGCAAAGGAGAAACACAATATATCTTTCAGGTCGTAGTGCACACTCTTATACCTCAGTTTACAGTCTAAGAAGACCAGCGAATTATTTTATTAGCTTCATTAAGACACTATTCATACATTTTGAAACTGTACTTCACGCCAAATATGATTAGTCTGAAGTCTATTTATCGAAAAATAGTGAACCAAAAGATATTTACGCATAGTGCACGTGATTAGGTTTAACACAGCCGAGCATGTAACAGGACCGCATTTAAGAAATAATTTGCGGTTTCATACAGTAGATTAATGATATAAATTATACATAATTATGCACAATTATTATAATAAAAATATACAATGTGAACGTGAGGTTTGGAATAGATATAAAGTGAACGGCAGAAATACATTTATTCAAAAATTAGGTATTGATAGTTAATTGTTAACATCAAGAATACTTGCTTTGTGGATTGTGTGGAAGAGTCCATCCATACACCTTATCCTTGGATGTCCAGCTTTTACCTATGTTTCATAAAGATAGTGAACTTTTCTATTTCCTTTACGAAATTTCTCAATTCTTTTGAGGTATTCTCGTTTTTACACAATTATTTCTGCTTTTTCTAATATACTGTTCCTTCTTCTTTATTCCCTTAAGACCTCATTTTTTTTCAATATATTATGCGAGGTTAAAATTCATTAACTACTTTCAGAACTTTATTCACTGTAGTTAATTTATCTTCTTCATGGATACTTTTTTAGGTCGGCCACTGACTGATTAGTTCTGTACTTAGAAAGAATTAAAGAATTCGGTAGACACAGTACCGAAATATTTGCAGTTTTGAAAATAATGTCATCAACAGTCTTGTTATCATTTTCTTCCATTTTATTATTATACATATCCACATCATTTGTTTTTAACTAGTGTTAAGATGAAGCTTTTCAGCTCTCTTCCTAGGCGGAGTATACTTAATGTCAACAACTTCATCATCTGTTTCTTTAACAAACATATTTAAGAAACTCAACTCCTTTCCCAAGCGGCTTTTTATTTGGGGTATATTATGGTGCCACTGATCTGGAGCAATAACGATGCCGCAACGCGTTTCGCCCGGGATGTTCACGTGCTGATCACGCACTGATAAGTGTTCTGGTTTGCTAGTTTTCTTCGATAAATAGATTGAAAAACAGTGAAAAAAATGGCAAGAGTAACAATTTAAGGTCATATTAATATGAATCCTACCATAAATGAACGAAAATTGGACAAAGAATTTTTTTCACTCACTACCTTCGTACAACATAAATTTTTTCGTTAGAAAACAAAATTGGAAAGGAACATGATGTTCCTATTTTAATAAATTGTGCCGTAAATCTCACGAAAATTCAAGAGTAGGTAATGAGTAGGAATTTTGGAGATGCTAGATATGAACTGTGTTTTTCTTCAAAATTTGGACGTAGAAACATATCTAGAATTATCAACACAATCGACCCGCTATTGCAGATATAATCAAAAATTATAATAAGTACTCAGAAGGTAATCCCCAACAAGTCGCACCTCCACATTATAGGGAGGCGATATCTTATTGAAAATCTTTGTGAAGGATATCCTGATTCCATCCCTTGGACTTATTTCGTGAGGTTAGTTGAAGAGCAAAATTAATAAAGCCGAAAATGCTTTATTTAGAAAAATTAAGACTTCGGATAGTGCTTCAATCCAGTTCAATAACCCCTGAAATGCTTCAGATGTTCCGAAATATTCGATTTAGGTCCAAATAGTGTCTCTACAATTGTATAGAAGTCTATATACATATAAATGAATGATTCAATATTAATTTATATTATGAATTAATGAGTACTGCCCCAAATATCCCCGTGTACTGTTCCATGTCACCCATTTATTGAATATCAAAATATAGTAACAAAATAATGGATCGTACTAAAGAGAATTAAGTAATTGATTTGAATAATTCACCCAAGCTAAGAATGGTACAGTACGTGTAGTTGCCTAGGAGAATGATATGTTGTAAACAGTCGCCATTACATGCTGTGAATAACCAATCAAGAGAAATCATATAACATATTGCATGATTCATAATCATTTTGTTCTGATTCTTTTAAAAAAATATGTTCAACTTTTTTTTAGTAGATATTCTATTGACAATCACCACTAAATCCTTCAAAAATTGGTAGCAGATAATCAGACAAATTTAGTACATATTTTGTCAACGACGATTTCGTTTATTTTTAACTTCGAAAAACTGGAAGAAAATGTCATTATATTTTATTGTAAAATTATTGTTTTCTTCAATTCGCAACAATGCATCAATTCAACACTTTCTCTTTTTATCACTGCCCCGATATACCTCTAGTTTTGTACACCCGGTACAGTGAATGATAACAGTTTGGGGGCTGCTGCATTGTGTATGAATAAATTTTATTCCTTTTAAAATTTCTATAATTTCTGTTTTACGATTATTACTCTTTTATTTTCTAGCAACTTTTCTGTTAAAGATTACTATTTCTCATTTTTTTTTCAATTTAATTGCTGTTCCTCTCATAATACCAAGTTCTGCCTTTAAGAAATTATTCACTCTCCCAAAAATAGTACCTAATTATTTAAATCGCTCTAATTAACAATCTACCTGATTTTTTAGGCATTTCCACACTTATGAGATTCAATAGAAAAGTTTTCTTCATTTTTCTTCGTTCTCTAGTTTTTTTCAATCCATTTGTTGTCTCCATTTATTTGGGTATTCTTCAGAATATATCTTCATTACATGTTTCGCTTGAGTTTTTTCTTGTGAATTATGAGAAATCACACACCGTAGTAAATTTGTTTTAGCTCTTGTTGCCATTCAACGTACCAAAATATTTCAGTTTCTATTTTGTGCGGTTTAACTTCTAACAGTATTTCTGGATAAGTTTCTCATAAATATTTGCAAAACAGTTAATTTCAGCGTAATTTTCCAAAATCATTCCTATTTATCCATATTAAAATATCCATCTATTCAAATTTATTTTCTATTTAGTTAATGGTTGAACTTCTTCTATTTTCACTATACAAAATAGAAGTTTATCTCAGGCATGAAATTTTAATGGATATTGCATTTAGTTGGTTTGCCGTAGCATATTTTGTACTTGTTCATTATTAAATGAAAACTTTTTATACATACATGGTCTGACCAAATTTAAGCCGGACTGGTTCAGTTTAACTACGCGCGAAAATGGAATTGGTTAATTTTTTTTACCTGAATCTTTCGTGTCAAGTTTGAGTACCATATCTCAATAATGATATTATCCATAGATAAAAAATTGAGCAACGAATTTGCTAGAAATTTTTTATTTTCAATAGAATTTTACTTTAAAATTTGACAGAAGTGTTTGTGGTCAACTTTTTTACAATCGCAAGTATTTGAGTGTCACAAAGCATTCAGTGAAGGTCATACAGTCGTCGGAAACTTTATTCATAAAAAAAGACTTGAATTTTTTGCAATAACAACGTCGAATAGAAGACGCAAAAGATATGCAAATAACGTAGCTGAGGACTCTGAAGTCTCACCCTGTTGATTAGACGTAGGTTTATGAATATGACATCGTAATTGCGCAAATATTTAGCGAAAAGTGAAAAAGACATTGTAAAATGGGTTAAAAATCGAGGTTATACTTATCGTGTTCTTTGACAATCGTTTTGTGGATCACTATGAACTTTCAGTGGGATAAACGGTCAATGAGGACTACTACTTGATCATTTTGAAGCAATTCGTCGTGAGCTTGATATTTGAGCAAATAATTTTTGAATCACGATAATGCGCTGTTTCATTCCAGCATGATTTTGACAGATTTTTTGACTAAATACGAAACGAGAGTTATCGCTCAGCCACCGTATTCGTCTATGACTTTCTCCTCTTTTATAACCTCAAAATTCGGTAATAAAAGCGAACCCAGGTGATCCTTACAATAATTGCATGAAGAATTGAATTAAGCACCGACTTCGTCTTTTGGCCTATTTTGCAGGCTTTTATAAATATTTGTATTGAAATGTTCGTAAGAAGGGTTTTTGGTCAATCTAAATCAGATTTCATCAGATGATATATTTGTATGATTGAAATAAATATTATTTTTTGTTGCAGGTACGTATCAATCAATCTGTTTGCTAAAGTTGGCTGTAAGTTTCTATTTGTCTACAACTGATGATATTCAGGTAACTTAAATAATTTAAAAACTGTTTTATATCATAACTGCTGATATCTATTGTACCTATCGTTGAATTTGATCTATTGTCATGGAGCACAGTCCAAATGTATTAATGCCAACCATTCTATTGATACAATTCCCCTTAAGACAACGTAAAAAAACTCGGTTTCTTCTCATATTTATGAGCATAATGATAATTACTGCTTTAAAAGAACATATCAATGCGAATGTAAACCATTTTCGAGCGATTTGTTGAGTCTAATATTGAGGCGACTTAGATACAATAAAAAAATATGTTATTAATGAAGAATATTCACTGTTGAAAGAATATAATAATAACATTTCGGGTTGAAAGTAACTCTAATTATTTCAATACATAGATTGAAAAATAATTAATAAAAATGGACCTCAATGCAAGTACTTGATTGTTAATCGAAATCCTTGCCGCATATTTCATCAACTTTGTTGGTGTCCCAAATACTTTTCATGCCACTTATGTATTGTATAGATATATAGTTGGTGAATCTGTAACGGGGTGTATGGTTAAGTTAGCTTTGTCCTTATTCATTCACAAATTCACTCTTGAGAAGTTTTTAAAGCATAACAGTTTGCCATGTTTTCAGAGGAACACGTTTGATCAATCCCGATCGATATAGATTTCTAGTTGTCCCATTTTGCTCAACATAATAGATAATAGAGCGACATACAGTCTATTCCATTTTCGATTCTAAATTTATTCGTGCAATGGGGCATTCGAAAAGTAGTTCAAGTATGTACTGCATTTTTAAATAAATAATTACGGTTTTAGGGGTGAATTTACATCTCTTATTCTGTCTCAAATACAACTTCCTACTTGCATGATTCTTTCTAAGTTTTGAGATGTCGCTATTTATATAGTTCTTCCAATATCAGTTGCAGATTATAAAAACTTATATAAAAACCTTTGCCGACAATTTTGTTTGACCTACCATGGGCGTGGATGTCTCATTTTATAAATTTATTATTTTTATGAATACTTTCAGAAATATTTGTATCCTAAGCGAGAAAGTATTCATTAAAAGGCAATCAAATCGTTATTAATTGGACGGCATTATACGCCGTTATTCAGACAGATGCACTTGAATGTAGTCTAACTTGCCATTGAGAAAAAAAAATCATTATTATATATTGAATTATAAAACGTGAATAAGTGAGTAAAATATAGCTGCTTGTAAGGGGGTTCCGTATAAACATGGTACCAAACGTGAACCGAGTTCTTTTTGTACCACATTTGTTTTTATTTTCTGGAAAACGACATTTCCAAGTGAAAACCATAAAGGAAAATGAATTCTTTGCAAACAAAACGAAAGAAAAAAAAAACATTTCTATTCCAAAGTATCTTTATAAATAATAATGGTAGTCAGAATCGTCTGAACTAGAATCATCATTTGATTGAATTATAATGAGTTATGGCATGCTAACAAAACTTGACGCAATGTTTCTAAACTGGTATAATTGTATTCTGGATAATCTGCTACCTTTTGTGGCATTATCTCTAATGCCGCAACCCTGTTTTTCTTTATATAAACTATAAATTGTTTTACGTATAAAATCTTGAGTGCCTTTGTCAACTTTTCCGGTTCTGTGAATGATCCACTGCAATTTATTTATTTACTCTAGTTAATTCAGCAATTACTGACTATTTTCCTTTTTTCAATATTCGAATATATTTAAAATAACTTGCTGCGTTTGTATATCTAAATCTTTATTATTAAATTCATACCTGTCTTTATTCTCACTACACTGTGCAATTTCATTGTCTTCATTCGCCCATGGTCTAAAGAAATTGTGTACATACAGCTTCAGCCAATGAAAATGCATTCAAGTTTACGATTCGATGTTTTCATTGGTAAACAGAGTCCACGTGGACTGACAGTTTGTTAGATATTTACTGAATTTTATATGGGGAGTAAATATTATTTTTCATTTCTTAATTTGGTATGAGTCTCGTGCGTATTTATGAAATATTGATTGATCCTCGTATAACTTGTCTACTGCAATTCATATTGGAAGAACTATAACTACATTTAGAGTAGTTGAGACAAAAGGACGTGAGGTCTTGAACCTGTTATTCCAGTAAATGCAGAAACATGTTTTAGACATATTCAGCCATTCTTTTGATATGCGTTATTCTTATCAATCTTGTTCTAGTAATTTATAAAAAAAATTAAGTTCAAGCCGCAAAATTTTAACGTTTCTGTCGCTTATCACCTTTCAAAAACTCTCAATCTTAAGAAATGGCGTCAGTACTACTATAATCGACCAGCGTTTAGTTTACTTCAGTTTTATAAGTTTCTTCAACTCAGTTATTACATCGTTTATTTTCTGAATTTCAGGTAAACACCTCATCAAATTACTTATATAGGTATGTTTTTGTTCTGTGGTTCATGTTGCAGCTATGAGTCTGTTTATAGATTCTGCTGCTGGTATGGCGTTATCCTCAAAAATAACATCACGCAATAACTCCTCAGACAGTTTTTTAATAGATGAGATATGTAGATACTCTGTCGCTTTAGTAGGTTAAACTTTTAAATCTAACTTGTGATTTTTATCGACGAGACATAATGTTGAAATAAAAAATAATTATTTCGCCTATTATATTCACACCACTCCACTTCTCAAGATCCAGATAAAAAGGCGTGCTATCTTAAGGACGGATGGTTAATGCACCTTAATCGAGACTGGAGTGGTAACGTGTGTCGCTTATGATATTTCAAACCTAAATATTTTGCCATCGCGACTATTGGCACTTAATTTTTCTAATAGTTTCGACTAGAAATACTTTCAAGGTTAATTTAACATAATTATCTCAATTTGGGTGATTTTGTCGCTTACGCCCAATTGTCAGAATTGATAAACACATCGGTGCGTGAGGTTATATGCGAAAAACTATTTCTGCCGGTGAAGGGTAACGTATACTCCGAAATACGTTCTATTCTTCGTTTCCATCGTGTCAAAGGGCTGGAAGTAATCGATATTATTTGTGGTATACAATAGTTCGAAATATGCTGATGCGTTTATAGATTGGCGCACCAAGATGCACAAAAAAGTACGCGGTAGCCGTCGTAATTACTGACGTATTAGTAGAGAAAATCCATCAAAAGAAAAAAAATTGGATCGTCATTTCATATATTCCTCAGGTTGCTTTGAATTTTTTGTACGAAATTCAAACAGACTGTTTGGATTATGGAACGCTGAGTTTACGTTGGGTATTACAAATGCTGACAAAGGTATATGTAATCAAACGTCGGATGGTACCACTCCTGTCATATGGTAAGATTAGATTTTTCAATTCGGATGGTGAGAAGCGCTTAAAAATGGTTGATATTTATCACACTAGAATAACGGTATATGGAATGGCAACATTCGGCATGTTCAGTAAATAATTTGAACATACCCAATTGATTCAACGACGTATTTCAAGATATTGAGGTTACTCTGTCACGCTGTTCAAAATAGGAGGCGTAGCATGCTTTGTAAATCCATCATTCTTCATCCGGACATATCATGCCGACATGCGACTAATCGAATCCAAGAAAATGAATGAAAACAACTATATAATCATCTCTACAGTTCCGAGCTAGTACTTTGTAACTACTACTTGTTCTAGCGATAGGTACTACGATAATTACGACGATATGTGACTATATCAGTCTCTAATTCATACTTTCATATCCTAACATCATCCGTAATTTGATACCGTTGACTGTATGTTAGTCCATTTCTTCTTCATAAACATAATTGTTTCATTTCAAGCAATTTCTGTGTATAATTACGTCTATTTTAGTTTTTCTCAGATTCAATTTCACACGGCTACGTTTTTGAGTCCCTCAAAATATATTTAGAATTACTATTTTGGCTTTCCTACGTCCAGTTTTGTAGTTACTTAATATTCAGAAAAATATGTTCGAGTGTGAATTGTATCGATTAATTTCAATGTTCATCATTCGTTCTCGTGCGTCGTGTTCAACTGTACAATTCCAACAAGTAATAATGTCAAAATATTGATACATTGAATTATTGAATATTGCATGTCTAGTTGATAGTTTTCGGCCAAAAAATT
Organism: Diorhabda elongata; assembly: GCA_026230145.1. Classification (NCBI taxonomy): domain Eukaryota; kingdom Metazoa; phylum Arthropoda; class Insecta; order Coleoptera; family Chrysomelidae; genus Diorhabda; species Diorhabda elongata. The sequence continues at coordinate 43,343,722 of CM047926.1, forward strand.
CCATCGTTTTGGTTTTACTAGACAGTTTGATTGATACATACATCAATAATCACCTAATATAAGTGGCTTGATGTTTTTCTTGATAACATGATACAGTAAGTTGGTGATTATTGTATGAATTGATCGATATACTTTGAACATGTAGTGCGACTTAAGAGGTATGTACATACTGTTTACACCACCACTACACCAACACTCACAATTACACTGTCTGACGCGCCTTCCGATAACAAAGATATTGTCTTCAGAGACTAAATGAGACAGTATGAATATCACCAACGGTTCCAGAAATTCCAACTTACTCTTGGTACAGTTTCGGAGTATCGAGTTTTTATTACTTGAGACGGCATCAAATGGGTTCATTCTCCTCTATCGATTCTCGAACGGGCCGAATACCTAGGCAGGGTGGTTTGTTGTCTTGATATATATACAAATATAATGTGTTCCGGTTTTTCACCTTCCTCTAAAAAAAACTGCGATCGCATTTTCATTTTTGATAGATGCTCGTTCCTTCGGAAACCTGTAAGAATGTGTAGGTTATTCCTACTTAGGTAGACGTATTTATCAGTTTCAAATATCTGAGATTGAAGATCGACTCTTATATTCGACTGTTTTCTTTTTTCTTCTGTTCTGAGTAGTTCTCAAGTAGATATAATTATTCTAATATAACGTTAGATTGTTTATAGGAATACTTTCAAACTAAATGAAAAACTGACAGTGTATTTTTGATATATTTCTATTCAAAAAAACTGGTTTACTAGTGATTCATCTTGTTAACATACCAGGAAAATTTCTTCCATCTAGAAAGCGAACTTCCAATTATATCAGTTGAACTCAAATACGTAGGCCGCAATTTCACTGACAAATTTTCTCTTCATTTTATACAAATATAAAAAAAAAACTTGGAAAATAACTGGAAGTGAAAAAAATTTTGGATACATTCGAACCGATTCCATATTTCAAACTTAATTGGAATTAATATTATTAAATATTTAAAACAACTTTCTGAACTTCAAGTTATTGAGACAAGAAGAGATAAGTTACAACCCATTCGAGATAATAATATGCAAAAAGTGGAAATAACCATAATTCGTATGGTTCTTCCTTTATCAATTGACTTGAGAAATGAAAAATCATGTTTACTTGCCGTATAAAATTCGGTATTCATCAATCAAACCGTCAGTCCATGTGGACTCATCATCTCCATTGTTTACCAATCAAAACATCGAATCGTAAACATAAATGCATTTCTATTGGCCGAAGCCGTATGTACACAATTTCTTCGAAATGTACCTGCTAGACATTAGCATCGCTATTTGAGTAATAAATTTCTTTGAATAAATAGAAATATCGCGTTCTTTAGACCATTGGCGAATGAAGGCAATGAAATGAATAATGAAAATTTAGATATACAAACACAGCAAGTTACTTTAAATATATTCGAATGTTTGAAAAAGGAAAATATTCAGCAATATGATAATGCAATTATAATAAGAATTGCTGCATTAACTAGAGTAAATAAATTTTCCATTTATCGAGGTGTTTTACTGTGGATCATTTACAGAACCGACAAATATGAAAAACTGAAATCAGTTGACAAAGCTACTCTAGATTTTATACGTAGTACAATTATTAAAAGATTATTGGCGTCAGATAAAAGACTACCGAAGTTCTAATAGACATAAAATTTATCTTAGAAAAACATGGTTTGAGAGTCACGATGTAGTAAATTCCGGTTGGCTTGACAATAGTGAAAATTGCTGTTTGAATAAGACATGTTCTGAAGGGAAACGCATTATAATAGTATACGTTGGAAGCTAAGTCTGCTTCGTGCCTAAAGCTTTATTAATATCTGCTAATAACCGTCCAGCTGATTATCATGAAGGTGTGATAGCAGAATTATATGAGAAGTAATTTAATGAGCAGCTTTCACGTAACATTCTACCACAATCGGTAATCGTTATGGACAACGCAGCAACTACTTAAGATACCAAATAGTAGTAGTAACCAAGCTCAAATTTTAGCATTTATGTCTGAAAAAAATATTCCTATTCCTGTCAGCTGTCGTAAAAACGGCCCAACAAACAAAGAATTTCTATTAAAATTCTAGGTATTTAATGGCAAATGTGAAATCAGGATTACGAAAATGTAATCAGTCTCCAGAATTGAGAGAAGTGGTTGTAGAACACGTATCGGAAGTTCTAACAGCTAACCTCCAAAAGATTTGGAAAAACTGTGCTGAATATGTTATTACCATAGTTATTATTGTATTATTATATTTATAAGAATAACAAATTTATAAAATGAGGTATTTACGCCTATGGTAAATAAATCAAAATTGTCGGCAAGGTCTTCAATTGATTTTGGAAGAACTATACAAGTCCATGCAAAGCTTTTTGAAATATGATTTCCAAATGTAAGACAGGCAAATTGGTTCCGAATCTTTAGACCGTTGTACAATGAGAAAATCTTCATTTCTATTTGTATAAAATTGAAAGATCGTCTACATACATCTCCAAATTTGATAGTAGTTGGATCTATGACTATAACCCTGAGAAGAGAATTCAGAATTTTTGATAAAAACCAAAGATCTAAGAGGAACGATTAGTAAATCGTTGTTTTCTCATATTGTTAGGGTGATAGTAATTAGTACTAATGTGAAAAATGTGAATTTAGAATGTCATAAAAGGTACAGGTACGCGTAAGAATTGATATGCGATGAAAAATACTTGAAAATTGGACCAACACCAGATTTAGCACCAAGCTGTTTCAACGTTATTAATCGTGATTTACTAGTCAATATTCTTAAAAATATTTTCTAGTTGAGAAAGAATTCAAAACATATCGAAAATTTGTGGTCTTGTAATTCTTGAACTGACATTCAACTAAATCTAAATAAATTCTTCTTTGTAATTGTTAAGAAACTATATAACTTGATTAAATGTAGTTATTCGGAGGAAAATGGGAATTGGAAACATCCAGCTTTCTTGAAATGGGATGATGCTAATATATTCCTAGTTTGAAGGTTTTGTTGAATACTTCAAATTGATGATCTTCGAGTTCATTTCATATATGTTCGCATCAGGATATTAAGAAAAAGTTCAAAAGAAAGATATTTTTTGTACAATATTCAATATTTAGAGTCATAACCCTAAAGCAAAAGTCGAAATTCGTATTAAAGGTGTGACGGAAACTATGAAATCGGAAGTTAGAAATAAAACTTCCCAACATAGTGATAAATCTAGACATAGTTTTTATAATATTACGATATCAGACAAAATCGCTCGATACTGATCAAAGCTTTGACCTGAATAGTTCAATTCCAACTTATATTTAGTAATATGGATGATGGTTTCAAATTTTAAATTCCATTTGCTAATCTTTGCTTAAGCAAAACATACGATTTGGTTCTAAAATGTCAATCTTCCACAGCGCTATTTGAGACAATTCTCTACTTCCAGGTTCTCTCCAAATTTTTACTTTTCGCGACTTGTATTTGTCCATCACTTCGTACCAAATAACATTTGATTCTCAACCGGCAGCGATTGTAGTAGTATTCAATGTTAATTGATATATAGTAACATGGTCTTCGTAACCTCATAGTCATACTGTGTTGATGATCAATAATCGTTAAGTATGTGATCCCAAGCATTTTGGAAAAAAAGTAGGAGAATTTGTTTGTGTTATATTTTATTGTACATTTAATCCTCTCTTTCTTTCTCCCAATCCATTTCTCTCTACTCTGATATGAACATTTTAGTTACGCTTTCCTAGATGAGCAGTCCATCTTACATTGGCATCATTGGACTTCACCAGCACTTTTATACTCTAGACTGGCATTACTATAAATCCTTCATTTTCCCACCCTTATTCTTCGAGCGATAGTTCGTTTGATAAAAGTTCTTTTACACCCTTCGTCATATTAAAAATGGTAAGAACATTTTGACTTTTACTAATATTTTCCTCTTTTTAATTTATGTTCAAAAAATTACCTCGACTGTTTTTACTGAACACACTGTTTGCACACTCACAATTACACTGACTGACTGACTGGTTTTGTTGATTGATTGCAAATGAAAAAATAAATTGTCAGTCAAGACTTCTGAGTCACAGAATATTTTTCATTTATACAATAACTGCTGATAGTGTGCGTGGTGCCTGTTGTATGAAACTAATACTGCACATACACCTGAAAATGCTCAGGTCACAGTAAGATTTACAAAAACAAGGGCTAAGAGCAAACAATTACTAATTGAAATGATCGTATTTACTGGAAGCTGGCTTGAAGCTAGTGGTAAAAATGATATGCACTCTAAAGTATTGTAAGTATTATGGGTTTTGCAGTGATATGCAATAGACAGCGATACAACAAAACAAATTATCAAAAAAACGAAAGTTTAAAAGTTACTTTATATTAAGATGAAAAAACAGCTTAAATAATCTTTCTCAGCTGATTGAATACCCTTCAAGGACCTATTATTCAAAAGGATCCAAATAAATGATGGGCAAAGAATAGAAAAATGTTCGCTTGTTTTTGTTATTGAATAGAAACAAAATAGAGCACAACTCACATTATATTATAACCATAGATCTTTCCTTTAACAGAAAAATATCAATTTTGACTAAGTTATGAAACACTTGATCCGAACAGCAACAACTAAATTCAGGGATACAAGATCTTCTTGAGTTGAGACAGGAGCTAGAAATACAGAGCAGATTTAGGTCCCGTGATCTCGAAAACTGTCGAATTCTCTACAAACCAACGAGAACTGTGCCAAGGAAGTTCTCTAAATACCATATATTGAAAAAATATGAATTTTTGGAATCATGGATCCATTTTTTTAAGCGCTTATTGCCCTTTTTCTCTTAGAGTATATTCAAACTTCGAAATATCTACTAGTCCGATTGGACCTTTTATTTAATGAGTTAATAACGGCGTTTATTATAATTTCTAATATTGTTGATTTGAGATATTAAATCGTGCCAATCTAGAAAAAACAATTCCCAAAAAATTGATTGTTTCATGCTCACCCAATCTAAAATTAAATCAATTTACTATTTCTGGAAACTTAAGCCGCCCAATTTGTGATTATACGAATTGTCAATTCCGTCAACCACACGTATATATTCTATTGACAGTGAAACATTGAACCACATCATCTAAGTTGGAATAATTATAGAATTAAAATAACTTATTATAAATTTCTGTCTGCTATCATTGAGAAATATGATCTGATTTTAATTACGGTATACAGGAGTCTTGAAGAAATATCTTCTACGACACTAAATCCGGTCTAAACTATTTTATATCAACGCAACGATAAATGAAAACTTTAATGAGTTGTGTGTTGAATTTAATAATGTTTCGACGCGACGTTATTTCCAGAACGCTTCATATTGGCATTACTTGAGCGATACTTCAGTAGTGAGAGCTACAACAAAGCATTCAGTGGCATTAGATATTGTATTGTAATTTTTTATTAAACTAATTTACTAACAGAGAGAATGGGATATTACTTCAACAATATTGTGCAATGTGTAATTACCACTTGTTTCAAAATAACATATTCATATAATTAATTTGAATGAATGGAAATTGCTTCATGTTTTAATTTTCTGTCATTAACAATATGAGTATGTGATTTGGAAAAATTGAAGAGTTTCACTAATTTTTTTAATACACCAACACTCATCCTTATGCAATGGATATTTTCATCGGGTTTGCGAAATTCCATATGACTGTGAATTATCGATTTTCTGATGCTAGCCATATATATAATATGAAGTTGAGATATTTCAACTATTATTGAATGCTTGGAAATTGATATAGAACAGAAAGTATACATTCAAATCGAAATCCATTCATAATGAACTACTTGAAGTAAAATAAAAATACAATTTGATGAAGATATCAAAATAATGTATCAGCATTTGCTCCTATTTTCTCAATATTTCTACCAGGTAGACGTCTAAAAATGTTGGAATCAGCCAGTCGTCCTAGAATGAATTTTCAAATTACAAAAATTGCATTCCCGTAAGTTTAGTATTAATGGAAGGTTATTCTGAGTAACGATTGCTCTTTGATAAACAAGTTTCTTACTCTCCTGATACTCTTATTCTCTCCTACACCTACTTCCAATACTCATTGTATTTGTGTTTCCGAGTTTTTTAACATTATGAAGAATATGAGTTTAGCTGATTTTTGGTGACTTCAACGGGGTTCCAAAATCTTCGGTTCCTATATAAATTAAACTGTGAACGTATCTATTATCGTTATTTGACCAAGAGTTGTCAATTTCTCCTCGCTTTTTTATCCAGATTATCCAGAAATAATTGTACGTTAGCACGCAAATTCTTTCATGAAATTGTCACAATTATCTTACTCAAAGCTTGTATGGCGTTCAAATTCTTATCATTGAAAGTGATAATACCAAAGATAAGTTTAGATTGATTATTGAGGAAAATGAACTTGACTTGACTATAATCATCAAGCATGTACCATTCACTATTACAATCTTAACTTCAAGATGGCTATTTCACAAATTTTCATCAGGCTTTCTTTCGAATTAATATTCTTATTAGAGCAGGAGCTGGAAGTGCCTGTAATGTTTTAAATGGAGGAATTCATATATTGAGAAATGGCAATTGTCCAATGGCAGGAAGAAAGTTTGCGAAGCACTTCACTTATTGTATTTATTTTTATATCAGTCGATAGTATTATGCCGTCTCTAGCTTTGCGGGATATGTTTCTTAATATCCCATTTTGTCTTTCATGTGATTTCGAGTGGAATTTTCCCTTATCCATGAATATCTAGTATTTTCCAGTAACCTTATTCTATGATTTCTGTATAACGTCGACCGCTCCTCTTTGGCATCGTGACGCTCCCTGTAACTGGACGGCGACCATTGAGACGCACCCACTTCGAGTTGAGGTGATTACTAAAATTATACGGCCTCTTGACACGCACAGATTAATTCGTGGTTAGCTGCTAATAAAAAAATGTTTCGCAGGGTAGCAGCATAATGAATGATTTTAAGTATACAATTGATTTACGCCGTAGTCGAATCCATGAATAATCACTGTGTTTCATAATCTCCTGAGGTGTTTCATATACGTATAAAGGCAAAGAGAATAAATGAGTACGTTCATTGTCTGAAACGTTCCACAATTCCAGAATCAAGTGAATATATTTTCCTAACAGATTTATAATTGATATTTTTCATACACTACTGTGTACTTTGTGAAGTCATGGGGCATTTATTGCTAAAGATGATGTCTTCCTTTTGGTTATCGTTTTTACTTTCTTCGATCGGTATTTTGTCTTACCATTCAAGTTATTGTGTATGTATCTCTCCATTAGATGCTATCAATAATTTTTCTCATTTTCCAATTTCTCCATTCCAAATAGGAGGATAAGGTTGAGTTTCTGGTTAGACTATATGCACTTATTCCATATTATTTCGACCCTTTCTCTTACATTATCAATTACCGCTTTCAATGTATCGAATGTTGCACTCTCCATTGTATAATTTTCTATGATAAGTCTAAGATAACCGTCTATTTAATCCATCTCTATATAAACTTTCCTATTTATGCCTACGGTATCCTTTCAACCTATCGTATGCCTGTGTGTGGTCTTGAGAGTGTTTATTAACTAGCCAGAATCATGCGATTCGAGTTTGTTCTTCAAGAAAAATTTGGTACTTTATAGTTTGCTCCTAATTTCTTTTCTCTTTACTTAAATTTCTGTCGATTTTTCACTTTGTCACATGAAAATTTATTTTGAAAAATCAATCCTCGATAATCATTTCTGCTTTTTCTTTTAATAGTGGAATTGTTTTCACTGCATTTGATTACTTGAGCCTAATTTTTGCGTGTTTTTTCATACAAATTCACGCAATAGTTGGAAAATTGGTAATAGAATATTATGAAAGTTCAATGAATATTAAGTTAACAAAGTAATTGCTCTTCAAATATATCCATAGCATATACTATGTAGTATATATTTGTTCTAGTTGATTTCACATAATTGATAGCTCAAGCTTTGGACGTTACAGACCATATTGGTGCTTGGATTTCTCATTCTCTACTGTTTTCATCCAGTATTTCCTACTAGAAGTATCATTCGTCGAATATCACCTATTCTCCATCAAATCGTCCTTATAGTCATTTTCTTCTGGTTCCCATTGCTGCATTTTATTGCTTTCTGAAGTTAGTACGCCCTTCTTAATCCTCGTCTTCTATTATTTTTGGTCTTTAGTAATCTTTTGTATATCTTCTCCATTTGTAACATGTCATTCGTATTGTTACGTTTTTCTTCAAACTAATTCATTTTTTCACGTATTGTGACACTGTAGTCATTTCTGATTTACTTATTCTAAAATTGAGTTTTTGATGAAATTAATTTGTTATCGACCTTCCACTCCTCTACCTATCTACACTTCAAATCAAACTAAATTTTAGTAAATTTGTTGCCAATTGGGAGCTCTATCAAGGATTAAGCAGATACACCACAAAAAAAAACAACCAATCCAACTCCAAAGTCTGGAAATACAGATGAGGAATGCAACCGTCCCAGATTTCTATAAATGTCGCAATCTTATTTGCTTATATTCCTTGCGCTCTTTTGGTTAAGCAATTAATGAGAATTTATTATTTTTTGAATAAATGTATTTTTTGCTGATTTTTTTTATTGTTTCTAACAATAAATATTAATGTGGATAATCGTATCCGGGGACAGCTTAATGCTCAATTCTTATTATTAATTTAATTCATAAGGTGTTTCCACCTGATTTTCATTAGATTTTAACGTCGCTTGTTAAAGAGCTGGTGGCATCCAATTTAATATTAATTGTTCACCCGATCTGAGTACCAGTTATTTGAATACTTCAACTGAGGCCTAATACCACTTCTTGAGGAAGAGTCTCCTGTCTGGGTATTAAGGTTATATCTTCATTAAAAATTGTGTCTTCTTATTGAATTCAATATGGTTTTTTCTATTTGTGTCGTATTCTTTTCAATTCTGCAACTTTGATTTGCAATGATACTTCTAGATACTCGAACCTTTCCTAAGGAGTATTATGTGTTATATCGCTTTCTAATTAAATGTGCATGGGCTTCATCAGTTCATATTTCTCTCTATTCGTTATTACACAATATATTGTCTCTATCTTTCGAATAATGCTTCTCAATATTGTTAGAATCGGGATATTGTCAGCATGAAGAGTTGATACTTTTCCTGAGTTGACTATGGTCTTCAGATAGATAGGTAAGAAGATAATATGCTCTGTTTATTTGAAATTAGTTAAAAATACCTGCTTCTCTATTATTAGCTTCTTGCATTATCCGTTAAATATTTTTGTAATTAGGTTTATTTCATTTCTGTGTATTTACTAATATAGTTAAGTTGATTTGGTGAATGGTCTGTATTTATCTTTGTTATTTTGATTTATATTATGATTGATTGAGTCATTTGAGGTAACGTGCCTGTCGGTCTGGTTGTTTGTTGCTTAAAAATGTCTTTATTTTCTTTTATGTTTCCCTATTTACAATGCATCCAAAAGATTAACAATACATGCGTTGGCCATTGTTCTGGCAATCTCTAGATGTGTTGTGTACGCCTGGAAGTACTGTTGTGGTTCCTTCCGTCGGGGCATTATCCACAAGTTTGATGTAGCTACAATAACTCTGTCCCTGGTATATAGTTGTGACTTCCAGAATCTATCGGCAGAAATATCCCTGAAAAGTAGCTGAAAAACAGGGTTTCAAAAATCGATCGGGGTTCTAGTTTTCAAGAAAGCAACGTGGCTGACATTGAATAATTCGTATGAATATATTGAAGTTTTTATTTACTATGATTTCGGTATTTATAAATTTGGAATTCTCCAACCAAACTATGTGATTAGTGAACCATGCAGAAGTCTACAACCACTGTCGTGGATATCTCCTGCGCGATTTGCGGCTCTGAGTTTTTCTCCAAGATCTTTTGGTGACGAAGTCTTTGAAAGTGGGTATATCGGCTATGTCATGTAACGGAGGAACTTGTTTTGTACCACTTGCAGGGTGCGGAAATTTTGTTTGGTACCTGCGTAGTAGACTGGAGCTGCGTATGTTGAAATGGGTCTAATGATTTGTTTGTATAATAAAAGTTTGTTTTGTGTGGTGAGTTTACTGTATTTACAGATGAGAGGGTAGAGTCTGTCCATTTCAATCTTAGCTTTTTGTATTTGTTTGGCTATGTGGGCGTTAGCATTCGTATTTCCTTGCACAATATACCCTAGATATTTTAGGGTACTGCTTGGCAGGATCGTTTGTCCGTTAACGTGTAGCTACGATTGCAATGTGCTGCTTTTCCTGGCTATACATCTGAGTAACAAGTACTCTGTTTTTGACGCATTTATAGATAGTTTATTGTTCTGAAAATATGGTAAAATCTTGTTGCTCAAATGTGTTTGGATAATATTAAGTGCGTGATCGGGATGTTTTGCCGATGCTACAAAACAAGTGTCATCTGTATACACGGCTGTTAGGATTTGTAATTAGGCTTATTTTATTTTTGTGTATTTACAAATATGGTTAAGTTGATTTGGTTGATGGTTTGTATTTATCTTTGTTATTTTGATTTATATTATGATTGATTGATTTAGTTATAAGTAAAACTGAGTGAATGTGTTAAATTCACCTTTTATTTTACTTCTGTATTAAAGAATGGTTTAACTGCTTAAACGCGCTCTTTAGGTGAATTTAGTCATTTGAGGTAACGTGCCTGTCGGTCTGTCTCAAGAAATCGAGTGTAAATTGAGGATCAGTATGAAAATTTTAAATATGCTCGTGAACGACAATAAGACGAATTAAGAGATGCTTGTTTGAAATAATAATAGGTTGTTTTTGATCCAAAGCGACCTGCGTCATTGATAATGGACTGCCCACTATAATTATTCCTCTTTCATCTATGAACATGGTTCAATAAACTGAGCTTGTTTTTCTTATTAATTTGTTCACCGTCTTTAGTTCTTCCGAAAAAACTTCTGATTGGGCTACCCTAACTAAGACATGCATGGAGGGATTTATTTCGTCTTGCAGACACTGTAATATTTTCACAGTTATTCATAAATATGTAAAAATGAGCTACTACGCTTTGCAGTTCCATTAGAAGGAAATATGATAACGAGAAATTTTTGCCTTAATGTATAACATCCTTTGATTTAACTATATTTTTAGGCCATGAATAAGAGGTTTGATTTAGCCATGTTGGGCCTCACCAGCATAATGCTGAGTTAATCAAGTTTTCGGGAGTAATACTGAGAGAAATTATATCAGTGGGGTTGTATAATGCCACTGATGCTTTGAACTCAATTGTTGTATTTTTGAAACGTGGTTACATAAAAATTATTTCCAATTATTAGATATACAAGATAATGTTACTGCTCGTAGGAGTGGAGCGAGTAAAAGTGCACCTGAAAGTTCCTAGCTAGGTAATTGTAGATACATAAGAGTGTTGATTTTTATTTTAGTAATAATAGAGTAATAACAGGAATTTGATAATGATAAATATATATACCAATATTTTTTGTAGATATCACGTCAAACTTATTAATTTCTAAGGCGAATGTGGAGAACAATATTACAGATATTTATTATGAGGTTTGATTATTTCGTCATGCTTTTGAAAATTGGACTGGCTTGCATTTCAACATATTTGAACTTAAAAATGATATGAATTTACATCAAAGCAAATACTTGGAATTACGAATTAGTCGGTTGTTATTTGGAATTTTGATTCAAATGTTTGAAACATTAATGAGCCAATTAGTAAGAGTATTGAAATGCGAATAAAATATTTTTCAATTAGACAAACATTCTTTCTTCAAGCATATCTATTTTCATTTTAATAAATAAGTGTTCAAATTTCATTCGACTCGAATTATTTCTTTATTCTCCTTTCATAGTAAGAATGCAAAAAGTCAGTTTAATGAGAATAGAGAATAGAAAGTTTTGAAAATAATGAAATACTTCAATTCGACATTTTTATAGAATTTTCAATTTTGATGAAAAATGAATTAGAATACGTCAGTTTCACTAACTATGAGATTTTTTTACCATATATGCTAGAGAAGAATCGTTTCTTTTTTTGAAGTTAAATACCAGGTTATCACAATTTATGCACGCTTGGCAACTTTTTCCAATAATCAATAATCAATGTTAAAGTGGGCAAAAAAGAATTGCCTATTTGTAGATTGAAGCACTTATACTAAAAAAAAAAGAGGGAAACATAGAGAAGTTGGAAGAGATATAAGCCTCATGAGCTGGAAACATACTTTGAACGAAAATACCTGATTTGAAACGGCAGTTGACATTTCATTTGCTTTTGTAAAATTTTTATCCTTTCGTTGTTTTAAAACCAAATGATTGTTGATTAACCAATACTGGTCATATTTAAATATTTAGAAATTATACTGTGAATACCTTATATTGGAAGGTACTATTACATTATTCAACATTAGTTTTGATATGTGCGGCTAAATTGCACTTTTATTTCGCTGAAGAATGTATAGACATTTGTGCCATTTCTATGGCATAAAACATTATCGCTGCTTATCCTCATTATCTCATAATTAACCAATCTGCACCTACATAATATAATTTATCCCGATTTTTTTCGAAATTTGTATTTTTTTGTGAAAGACTGATTCTGAATTATCAATATTTCTCACTTATAGAATCTGTATAGACTACAGAAAGAAAGAAAATAATTAGAACTTTTAGAGAAAAGTTGGAATCATTAAATTTATTTCCCAGTTTTAGCCAAAGAATCACATATTTGAGGAATAAATATTAATAAATAATGATTTACATTTGATTTAAGAATTTCTTCGTCACTGATATATGATGTTATATTGGTTATTTCCTAGCACATAAATATTGTGTTATCATTAATTATCTAAGTAGTTAATGAGAAGTGGTATTTGTTTATTTGTCATTAGATCAATAGCATAAAAACAACTTGTTGGTGTTTTGTTAACCTTTTCATATCCTTTGCCTCTTCCTTGACGCTCATACGATAAAAAATGATAAATACACCATTTTTATTTTTATAGTCTCCATGCAAGTAAACAAATTTCTTCTATCATTGGTCTAGCATTTTTTTGGGAATGAAAGAAAAATGATTCAATAGGACAGGCAACATCTGGAAATTATGGTGGATGTTGAACTAATTTCGGACATCAATGGTCTATTGTGTTTACTGCAATTACGTAGATTGATACGTTATCCTGCAGCAGGAGAACACCTTCGCTTTACTTCCTTCTTTTATCAGGTTACTTGATTTTGAAAAGAAATTGGCGTAATAAACACCTGTAAGTGTGATTCATTCTGCATATAATCTACTGAAATAAGTCTAATGCATCCTAAAATACGGTTACCGTAACTTTTTACTCTTCACTCTGAATTTTGGTCTCTACATCAGAGTGATGAATATTTGACACGTTCACTTTTAGTAACCTTGTTTGAATCGCGTTCAAAGAAGACTGGAAGTTTTTGTGTGTGTATTCGTGGAGACAATTTTGTCATGTTCAGTTTAGCAGTTAGTGTATGTATTACATTATATTGGGGACCACCACCTATTTGATTTAAATGAACGTTCTCAACAGCGTTGAGAATGTGTGCTCGTCCACCTCCATATTTGTCTGTATACGACCATCTAGCGTATCTTAGGTCACGACAACGTAATTTCACTATGTCACATGATACTTCAGAATCCCTTAGTGTATTCACTAAGTCTTTATATATCAGCGTTAGGGTCAGATATTCTGAACTCAAGCTTTCAATCACCGCGCGTTGCTCGACCGATTTATTTCGATACTGAGATTCTCTCTCGAATTCAGGCTTCTTCTCTAGGAACGCTTCAACAAGTTTAGACTTGTCAGTTTCTAGTGTGATTCTATACATCAGCGTTGTCCAACTGGCGGCCCGCGGTGCCATTCGTTGTGGCCCGCGAAATGTTTTACGGAGAGGATTATATTTTCTTTATCCTTACATACCTTACAACATGAAAATGCCATGTCGCTTGAGCTAGTAAAGGCAAAAAAACATTTTACTGATGGCAATTTAATTAAAAAGTGTGCCGTTGAAATGGCCAAAGCTTTTGAAGATTCTAAAATGGCTGAGAAATTTCAATCAGTGCCACTTTCACATCAAACCATACAAAGAAGGATAGTTGCTATGGGTGAGCAAGTGGAAAAGTCTATGCTTAGCCTAGTTAAAAAAAGTTCATATTTCTCACTTTGACTGGATGGAAGCACTGATCAATCAGATGTTAGTCAGCTCCTAATAATTTGTGCGTACTACTTTTGACGATTTTACCAGTAAAGAGCAGTTATTTGATATCTGCCCTCTTTATGGAACGACTAAAGGAAAAGACATCTATGAGGCTGTGAAGAAAGCAGTTGATAGAATTGGAGGTTTCGATGAATTTTCAGCAATAGCAACAGACGGGGCCCCATCAATGACAGGTAAAAAAACTGGATTAGTGGGTCTGCTTCGAGAGAATGGTGTTACTTGTCCTGCAATCCATTGTATTATACATCAGGGAGGTTTATGTGGAAAATCAGTCAAGCAAAATCAAGTTTTTCAAACCGCGAGTAAGATTATAAATAAGATTAGAGGAGGAAATCGATCCCTTCTACTCAGGCAACTTAGGCAATTCTTAGTGGAAACAGAGGCTGAGTATGGAAACTTGATAATGTACAACCATGTAAGGTGGCTGAGTGCAGGAAAGTGCATGGACCGGTTTTTTGCCATAAGGAAGGAAATCCCTGCATTCCTCAATTAATACGTTTCATCGGACACAACTGAACTGGAAAGAAAGCTTAAGGATCCAGAATTCTTAAGACAGTTAGCTTTTTTAACAGATCTGACTAATCATCTTAACAGTTTATACTTGAATCTTCAAGGAAGAAACCAGACGGTTTCGGATTTAATCGGAAAAATAAACGGATTTCGGAATAAGCTGTGCATGTTTAAACATGCTTTAGAAAAGAACAACCTGACATACTTCCTAGCTGTCTGCAACTAGCAGAAGAATTCAATGGTGAGGAAAATATTGAGTTTTCAAGCTGCAGTTCACAAATTCAACAAGTTATTGATGAATTCAATACAAGATTTGAAGAAATCGAAAGACTCAAAAACAGCTAACTGCTTTATAATAATCCTTTTGGAGCAATAATTGAAGATCAACCACCCGACTTACAAATTGAGTTATGTGACCTTCAAGCTGACATGTTCCTAATCACCAGACAAGAAAGGGGACCTGAATTTTTCAAAGTACTGTCTAGGACTGAAGATTACATCAATGTTCGGAAGCACATATACATGTGAAAGTGCCTTTTCCTCCATGAAGTACATTAAAAAACCACAACAGAAGCAACCTCACCGATTCTTCCTAACGTCATCTCATGAGACTGTCTACAACTGAACTGGAGGTGGACATTTCCTCATTGGTGGATGAAGCCGATCCACCAGTCTTCACATTTTGTTATTACTTTAACAAAATTATTATATGGCCCGCAACCACATCAAAGGTTTTAGTTTTGGCCCTTGGTACCTTGCAAGTTGGACACCCCTGCTATACATAATAGATTAAAATGTGACATAATAATGAATAAATGTTTCGATTTATGATTCATCAATTCATTAGGTGCAAATAAAAAAGATCAGTTTTCGTATATGTGGTACTCATTTGAAATATGATAAAAAAGATATAGATTTCGTTCTAAACGCTCTGTGAAATCAAAAAAAGCTTGTTTTGAGGGTTTATAATGTTTCAAATTTAAATTACAAAGAGTGCAATTTGGTTACCTGTCATGTTCACAGCTAATTATTATTATATGGATGGTGCAATGCTTTAAACTTTATGTAACCACTTAATTTTCTTCTTATCACTAACACATACTTTATGTAGTTTCATCATTCTAATATTCAAATGATAACTCATAAAATTTTTTGAATGGAAAAAATAACTAGTGGAAATACATAATATATTTAGACGAATCCACATAACTTTAGTACAAATGTAGCCGATAAAGTAGACTGATTATGAAAAAATTCATCAGAAAAAAATGTATTTCACTTTTTTACAGTCTTTGGGAACTTCGTATTGGATTTCAAAGCTTATTCCCGACAAAACAAGTCACAAATTATTCAAAATTGAACCAAATTACCATGAGAGGAAATTAAAGTGAAAAAATATACATTCATGTGTGAAGATAGTTTTTTATAAAAAAAGCGTTTTCATTTTGCTCGTTTAAAATAATTTCATAAATTTCAATGTGTTTGATATTGCTCTCGAGAAACATTTTAACTGTTTGAACTTCAAAGCTACGATAACCATTTCGTTTCAAAATATTCTATCATTAGAATCTGTTAAGCAGTTTGTTAGGTTTAATAGCAACATTTATTATTGTAGTATTCTTTCAGTCTTATAATCTCTTGTTATGAGATTATTGTTGTAAACCAGATCCTTTATTCGGCCCCTTAAATGAAAATATAAGCAAGTTTGAAGATCTACGTAGCCAAATAAATATACTTCCACATCCTAACCACCTACAAAATTATGTTTGATAGAAAAAAATGCCGAACATATATGAAATAATGTGCCGGGTAACCATCATGTTCTAAAAATATGTCACAATGAATGGCAGATGGTATGTCTGAAGGAAGAGGCAATTCGTTTTCTGAATAATCTAAATATTTTTCTCCATCAACTCTCTGATTAAAAAATTGCCCAATTATTTTTCGGTCTAGACTAAGGACCACACATTTACAGACGAACGACCATGATGTTGGTTCTCATGTATCCAAGACCGATTTACCCTACTATTACTATAGAACGTAGCCTCATACGTCCACAATATTCGTGGAAGTATTTCAGGATCGTATGTATCATATTCAATAGCCAGCTGCAATAATCCAACCTGATATCAAAATCTCTGGTTTAGTATCACATGATGGGTACCCTGAAATCAGACTTACCAATAAGCCTAAAGAGAAAAGTATATGAGCAGTGTGTTATGCCTGTGATGTCCTATGGGGCAGAGACGCTTACCTTCACGAGACAAACTGCAGGAAAGATGAGAGTGGCGCAACGGACAATGGAAAGGGCAATGTTGGGAATTACGAGAAGGGATAGAATAGCAAATGAGAACATAAGAAGAAGAACAAACGTTAAGGACATTATTGAAATTGTAGCCCAAAAGAAATGGAAATAGGCAGGCCATGTAGCCCGAATGACGGATAATAGATGGACGAAAAGAATATTGGAGTGGAGGCCAAGAATGGATAAGAGAAGTAGAGGCAGGCCGCCAACAAGATGGAGTGACGATGTAAAGAAAATTGCAGAAAATTGGATACATACAGCTCAAGATAGAGATAGATGGTTTAAACTAGAGGAGGCCTATATCCAGCAGTGGATGGAAGATGGCTGATAGATGATGATGATGATGATGGGGTGCAAACATACCCTGATAGGTGGATAAGACTAATATTGTATTGTTACTGGCCAAAATGCATAAGTAAGTTGAAATTTCACTATCTGACGTGCATTTCGATAATCGAGTTATCGTCTTCAGAGACTGAAGGTAAACTAAAACCTAAAGACTCACCAATAGTGGACGCATTTGTCCATTCCGATTGAGATACCTTCAAAACATGTGAGTTGAACGCATCAACCACTACTTCATATATAGAAAAACGTTGACTCCTCAGTTTATTTTTGATCTGAGGAAGTAAGAAGATATTGTTGGGCGCCAAACAAGGTTTATATGGCGGAAGACCCATCAATTTGATGTTTCGACAATTTTATTTGAACTGATGTCTGAGTAATCGCATTGTCGTGGTGGAGAATGATTTATCTTCTGCAAACGATTTGCTTAACTTCTTCGAACCCTTCTGGTAAATAAATACTGGTGTACTATTCAGAAATGATCTGATAGGACGGCGACGATTTATCAAGTTATACCCAAAAAACAGGCGACTATTTGCTTCAAAGTTCTTCGTGCAGGAAATACTCTTGTTGGATTGGGTTCGCCTTGACAAACCCATACAGTAGATTGTTGTTTTGGTTTCATATGCAAATATCCATGATTCTTCTTCGCCTGTCGCGATCTTTTAAACTCATTTTAAGTACGGCGATTGCCAAATTATGCGGTATCCAAAGCGAACAATTCTTCTTAACAGCCAAATGTTTATGCAATATCTAATGTATGCGGAAGGAACTAATGCCCAATTATGCCAAGTATCTCACGGTATGTCACATGACGATCTTGCAATATTAGTTTCATGGCACATCAGAAGATTTTGGACGACCACTATTGAATTCGGAAAACCAGCGAAAAATGATGGTTCGAAATGGTGCTTAATTACCAAAAGTCGTAGCTGTTTTAATCACATTTTTTGTTCAAAATGAATTTTTCAAGTATCTGTGAGAAACTTAAATATCAATAGTATGACAACCCGTTCTATGCACGTAAATGTCAAACCTTATCATGGAATATGTCACATTTGACATATTCGCATCAGTGATGGCATATCTTAAAACTTAGTAGCAGCCCTCGTAAGCATTATTTCATTCCAAGTGTATGTAATAAAACAAAGGTTGTGGAGTATCCTTATTCTATAGATAGTCAAAAATTTTAAGGATGACATTGATCTATCTTTTTAACATACCTCAGTATACCAGTTTATATTTCAAAAACCCTGCTTACGTAAATTGTGGTAATTGGAAAGCTGTTGCAGAAGATACAGTGTCAATAAATTATTCTCAATAAATATCAATCACGTATGGAAAAGTCACTGCCGGACATTTTCTTTCGGGCTTTTATGGCCTTTACTCTAGTGTGAACAATCTGATTCTAATACATCGTGATGAGCTAGACATTATTTCATTTATACAATTGCTTGTATTTTCTGAAAGTATAGACCAACTAAATCAATATAAACTCATAAATACCAACTTTTAAGTCAATATTCAATTTTATGATTGAAAAAGGGAATGAAAACAAAATTATCCTTTACATTTGTTTTATCACATTTTATTCCAATCAACTTTGAAATCTATATTACAAAACAAAAAAGTTGTTTTTATCGGATATTACATCCCTTATTCAAAAAAATATTCCAATTTTTTCCTGAATGATGGATAGTTCAACAAAGAAAATTATAAAATTGCAGAAAAATAACTTTATTGACAACTAACAACAAATTTTATTTTATTTCATTCGATGACTGTTAGAAACAAAACCATTACCGTACCATTAAAAATAGTTTATGGGCTTTGTTTGCTGAAATATATACCACCCCAGGTGTATTATATCCTCTCAAATTTTTTTTCCACTTTATACGCTCATATTTGTTGGAATCATGTTTGTGTGACATTATATTATAACATAAAATGTTATAGTGTTTTGTATAGGTTATCAGTTTTATTATTTTTCTCTTGTTTTACGATATTGGACGAGGTTTGGCTACATCTGCTGATAAAATATAAATATGCTATAAAATTACATTGCCGATTTTACAGTAATTTTCCTTTTATTAACATAATCACAGTTTTTTGTACTCAGTACTTTAGTGAGTGTTTTATGGAATTTGAAGTGGAAAACCTTATACGTAGTTACTTTTTATGGGTTTGCCATATCCGTTTGTACCTCCTATTCTTGATTTATTTACAAAAAATTATCATTCAACAGTATTCCGGATAAAACAATTTTTTTTGTATTTGGAAGTTATGAAATGAATTGAAATATTCATATTTTATTTATTTAGTCTGAATAAAATTATTTGTATCTCCCTTTAACATTCTAGGCTAACAACAACTCCTATTAAAATTATGAATGTTACTCCGAGCTTAAAAGTTTTCAAATTTTCATAGGGTGAGTTTGTTTATGTATGTTATCAATGAACAATCGGGCGCATTAAGAAATTTATATTTTGTTAAATCACAGACAATAAATTTCATAGAGACAATTGGTATGCTACTTATTGAGAAACAATAATCAACGACGGAAACAATTTACGATTCATATTTCAAAATATATTGACTGAGTATAATCCATATTAAAATTTTATAATAGACGTCAAACAAATTGTTTCTATCGGACGTTGATTACTAGGGATTAAACGGAAAGTATATTTAAGTCAACATAATTTCAGAATTATCCTCCTTTAGCATGTGCATATAGCATTTCCATCTCCAGTCACTGTCAGAAGATCCATAAAATTTATACATCGAATCCTATTCGTTTTGCTATGATTGAATATTATTCGTGTTCGACTTAGTGATTGAGGAAGATAATTTCTAAAAATTCTACTATGAAAATAGAAGGGTCAATGTGAGCTGGTTTAGAATAAACAGAGGATAAAGAGATTAACTGATGGTACGGAGCGATAAATATGTTTACTATTTGCCAACAAAAGTTCAAATTTTAATAACCCACCACTTTTGACTTTTTGGAGTTTACTCCTTAAGAATCGATTTGCATATATAAGGGGCCGGTATGAGAAAAATGTGAGGAGTAAAATCTATCCACGAATGGCCACGTTACGTTTTTGGTGCGCACCCTATGATGCGCAACTTTCTAATTTGTCAGTGTCAACATACTTATGTTGCTGTCACTGTGAAGTTTTATTATCATTGTGTTCCGCTAAAGTGAACTGAAAGTATTTTCAAATAACTATGGTAGAAAGAGGTGTAGATGATATTGCCGGAACATCTAACAAACACGCGGTTGCAAGGTACGTTATAATTCATGTATTATATGTATGAGCATGTGCAATTGCTATTTATTAAATATTTTAATAATTATCGATGTAGTTCATATAAATATATATTTGAAAACAAAACATAAAATTCGTTAATCAACCCAATATGAATTATCGAGGGCATCCACATAAAATAGAAAATTTCCAACCTAACCAAAAATTAATTTTTTTGTCGATGTCTATAAATTCTTCCACGTTATTATGATTTATTTTATAGATAATTTTCAAATATTAACAACTGTAGTCAATAATTCGATAATATTATCAGAAAAATCGACAATATTTTTTCTTTATAATAATGTTTTTATATAATTTTCTTTCGAAAAGTTATTTTTTAGCTTATTTAAATAATTTTCATGTACTATTTATTATTTTATGTGAAAGATTTGGTGACATAATTATCTTTTTATAACCATTTTTCTTAATTATTAAGGTAATATTATATTTTGAATAAAAAATTGATTATAATAATTTAAAAAAAATGTTTAAAAAAACCTTTTTTTATCAATTTTCTTAAAGTCGGTTAAAATTTTCATAATTATGCATTTATAAATTTTCTAGTTTTTTTTTTATATTTTTTGACTAGGAAAAAATCTAAACCTCCAAAAACTCCAGCCGAGAGACAGCGAGCTTACAGATTAAAAAAAAATAATGAAGGAAGCTCAAAATATTCTGTCAATCAACCAATCTTTTTTAAGTTAAATAAAGTCTTTTTGCGTCTGGCTAGACTATCGAACTTAAGGAGTAAACTCCAGTCGTGCGTCGGAGCTGACACTCACACACACACACGCACATTTTTATTCTCAGATTTTAGTGGAAAGACCAGTAAGTAAATTATACCTCTTACTAAAAAATCCACATTTTCTGTAACACATACACAAAACTACCCTTCAAAATTCATCACCAATTTATAAAATAAATATGCTGACCATGAAGGAACATTGAAGCTTTCTATCTTTTAATGGAGCAGTTATAGCCCAAAAAGTAAACAAAATATCACCTCTGCCCCAGTTTTAGAGGAAGGTTATCTTCTAGAAAGAGTGAGTTGATTCAAATCTCTAACTTTGCTAATATTCTCCATTCCTTAGACTCATTACTGGAGCGCGTCATATGTAAAAATATGTTGCTGTAGTGGATGAATATCATAATATGATCCCAGATGTTAGGCCTTCTCTGATTGAAACAAAAATTGTAGCTTGCAGCACATAATGAAATAGAAAAGTTCAGTAACAAACAACATGAAGGACCGTACTAAAATTCATCGATTCGGTAACATTTGTTCTTCAAATTGGTACAACTTCTTTTTTAGTTTGATGATGAGCGCCATATCTCAACTAGTATGTGTTTGTCAACAGTTTTATCAAGATTGTAAAAGTTTGTCTTGCGATATTTACTATGGCAAAAATGTTGAGCAACAAGTTTGCTCAAAATTTATTGTTTCCTATGAAACTAAGGCTACAGAATAGTTGAAAATGTTTTGAAAAGTTTACTTAATCGCGACTGCAAATATATAAGTGGCACAGAGTGTTCAGTAAAGGACGTGAAGTCGTCGTAAACTTGTCTAATGCGAGTCGCCTATCCAGCTTTGTTATCATCGGAAGCAATATAATATTTAGATTAGTTTATTCTAGATTCCCACTAGGCTTGAATCTTTTGAAAAAACAGCGTAAAGTAGAGATGTTTAATATTCATCAAACTTGTAATTTTATGAGACAAGACTTTGTGTTTGTGACAAGAGTTTGTGACTCCAACGGCCAAATTGTGACTATCAAACCTTTGATAAGAAAGACTACCTTGTCTTTTTGAGGTGACAAGAATGTACTTTAAAATTCCAGCTTTAGTGTGACAGATTCTTTGAACAAACCAGAAACGAGAGTCATCACTCAGTCACCGCAATCCCTGCCCATGACTTTTTCTTTTTTCAGTACTCAAAAATATACACTATGAGTCTATTGAAGCTCTAAAAAGTAATTTATTCAAGGTACTCAACGCTTCTCTAGCCGGAGTTTACAAAAAGTGTATTGAAAATTGAGCGTAGGCACAATTGTATTAGTTCGGAAGGAGCCTATTTTGGGTTTGCTCACATGGTATAGAAAAATAAATTATTAGGTAATGGAAAAAGAGTAGTAACATACGGTAACACTATAATTAAAAATTTTAGTTTTATCTACATGTCGAAATTATTATTTTCAAACGACTCCATTACAAAACACTATACTCTCTTTTGTTGATCTATCAAAAATAATTTTCCGACGCATCTTTAGTTGTTTGTTCACTCTCACTAGTAATCTGTATTTCCAGGAAATGTAATACTTCTACTCCTTGCTATTTTCTCCAATCCAAAGAAAATGGTTTAATATAAGCGAATTCTGGTTGTTCACAATAACATCCACTTACT
The DNA here is from genome assembly GCA_026230145.1 of Diorhabda elongata. Classification (NCBI taxonomy): domain Eukaryota; kingdom Metazoa; phylum Arthropoda; class Insecta; order Coleoptera; family Chrysomelidae; genus Diorhabda; species Diorhabda elongata. The sequence continues at coordinate 43,366,935 of CM047926.1, forward strand.
GCAAAGGAGATGTACATAAAACAGTGGCAAATTGAATTTCATGTCCTCTTTTTTCTTTCTTTCGTATTGAGGTATTAAATTCTCAGCCCTCACTTACTTTGTGGGGTTATATTACATACAGAATATACAGGGTGACTAATGGAGAACAAAAACATATATACCGCAGAGAAATCCATTAGAGAGTTCTAGACGAGATTTGATTATTATGTATATATCACAACTGTATATATAAAATTTGTTCTCATCAATACCTTATTATGTTATATTTCATCATGATTGTTCTATTTTATCGTTCACTAGAAATTATTTATATACTTTGAAAATTACTTGCATTAAAAAAGTATTATATAGAATGCAATATTCAATACAAATACCTTAACTGATTTTTCCAAAGGCGGTCCTGGAATTTATAAGTTAAGCTAATACTTGATTGTAGTACTGCAACATAAAAAAACATTTGATAAATCAAATGACCTTTATGAGCACAATTGAAAAATTAAAGTTTATGGTCAACTTCATAAATTCCCCTGTGAATGGATGAAGAATAGGGGTTGACACTTTTTAGTTACCTCATGATTTCTTTTCTGAGTGACCCTACATATGGCAAAAGTATGTAAACTTCCTCATGACTCACCCTTTATATAGAAACTAGATTGATGATGAACAAAGTGAAAATTTGAAATTTAGAAATTGGATAAAAATGTTGGAAATGGGGAGGAATTTGCTTATTTAGCGATACAAAACAAATAGCAGAACAGAATTTAATTTATCGTAAGAGGCATTGGAAAAATGGAACAATCGACACCAGTTCTTGTGAAATTTTCTGTTAAGAATACAGTGCTATTCGCTACTGTTAAACAATCAGTATAGCCTTCTCATCAAAGTTGTTTTTCGGTTGTTGTTAATTTTAACAATAGTGCAACGAATTTCTGTGGAATTTCACATCAAACATGCATAAACCACAACTGAAAGGTATGTACCAGATGACGTCAGTTGAATATGCAAGCGATTATTAAAACTACACGTATCTTGCATATTTAAGTACTCCATTGTTAGACGATCCACCTCATTTTATAGATCTTGTGGCATGTAATTCATAAATGTTTCCTCATATGACATCTTCATTGAATGCTACAAGGCTTAAGTCATCTATCAGCCAACTTCCATCCACTGCTGGATATAGGCCTCCTCTAGTTTGAACCATCTATCTCTATCTTGAGCTGTATGTATCCAATTTCCTGCAATTTTCTTTACATCGTCACTCCATCTTGATGGCGGCCTGCCTCTACTTCTCTTATCCATTCTTGGCCTCCACTCCAAATACGGCTTGAGTCATTTGAAGCTATTTAGGAGCAAATACCTGTCCTGGTGTAGCTGACTAGAAGATTATTTCAAACAATGGAAGGTTCATAAGGTACCAAAAGAAAATGTATGTATTCTAAATGAAATACAACGTAGGTTATATACACAACTCGTGAGTAACACACATTGATGAAGCCAATCAGTATTTTTGAAAACCAGTTTTGAACAATACAAGAAGTATGCCATTCCAATCGTAGGAGAAAATACACTAAATTGGTTACAAATTATCATAAGATGGAAGTTTTTGTTATGTCCAGTAGAAGATATATGGAGGAATGTTTTTATTAGTGCTGAATAAAATATTTATAAATGTAAGCGGGGGCTACAAGCAAAAATGTGTTTTCCACATCAAACAGAGCATTTTACTTTCCCATATAGTCAGCAAATGCATTTGACATAGCGGTTGACAGAAGATTTCTTCTTGAATGAATCTTTCAATTACGATCTCATCCACTATGTCAAGTTCTTTCATTTTCTCGCTATCACAAAAGCATTGCGCTGCTAGCTAGTTTTGGAAACAATTGTAAATCACTAGGTGAAAATCGGAACAATAGGAATGAGCAAAAACCGTTTGATCTAATTAAGAATTTCATGAGAGGGAATTTCTGCATAGGTCGAAGTTTTATGCAAAACCGTCAATTTTTAACTATCTTTTAAAAAAACTAATTTTGAAATAGAAGAGACTCAAAATCCAGAACATTTAGAAACATAAATATAATTTCTTATTGGGAACGTGGCAATGAAATACCAAAGTGGACTAACTTGATATATTTTCCGAGCTTTCATCGTTTGGGGCTGAAATTATGGTCAAATACAATATAAGAAATATATATAAAAATAAAATGTCCACTTACAACACTTAATTGAGATTTCCGGTGGTTTTGAATCGTATTCTTGTATAAAATTTTAAAATATATAGGTTTCAAAATTTAATACTTAAATTGACGTTGATAGAAATAGTGATTCTGGTTACTATAGGAATTTTTATCAATTTTCAATCGATTAGATTGTGAATGACGTTGAATTTTCAGAGGTTAGATAAGAATAAGTTGTAGTGAATGATGTACAATATTGATTGGTTAATTTATGGATAACATTAAATTTCAATAGGCTAGATCGTTTCTGATTTAGAAAAATGATATTTGTTCAAGATATTATCACAGTGGCGATTTCTGTGATTTTTCTATATTACGTAATTATTAACCGTATCTCCTAGTTTGATGTATGTCACACCCGAGCGCGATGTGGCCTTAACTTGACAGTAATAAACATAAATGTAATACCCGCTAGTCCTTACACACCCTGCTACTCCTTGCTGTCCCCCAGGAACCGTATAAAACGAGCGCATTACACACGTGAAGGCGACTCTAATATTTATTACTTATATTCCATGAAATATGTTACGGCATCAGCCTACCAAGCTATATGTATAGTCTATATAGGTACACTTATATGGGTTATTTACGATGGATTTATCGTTTATTGGTAACTGGGTCTCAGTCCATTGGATGTTCACTGTAATACCAAAGTCGCTAGCGTATCAACTCTTCGGTTTTATTTTACCTTTGGGTTATTATTCAACACATTTTCAGGAGATATATAATTCGCATGCTCATTTTTCTTACGAGGAAGTATAGTGAATAGTTGAAGCTTAACTCAAATTATATCGAATTTCCCGTGATTTTTGAGTTCGTAATATCAAGCAAACTTAATAAATATTTGTTCATTTCTGTTCTTGTCCCATTTTAAATATTCTCAACAGCTTTCTAACATAAGTGCTTGTTATCCATTAAACCTCGCTCTGGGCATTGCATAATACACCATCATCTCCAATCTGTTCTTTCTATTGAAATCTCATATGGGAGTTATCTGAAAATTATAGATATTGGACTATTTTAACTAACTAAATATTCTACATGAGAATCGAATAATTTTGTTAAGACTTTGTACTTCAAATTTGGTTTCGTTCCATAACCTTCATCCAATTTGAGAGTGACTACATATTTCAATACAAATAACTGTGAGCATAGGATACATAAGAGATATCTCATCGAAGAGGGAAGTTAAGATTCATCTTATTAATGGAAACAAATAATCTATTTATCAATAAACAAAGAATAGAACGTTTCTCTAACCAATCTATCGCCAAGAATCGATAGAAACCATATTTGGAGACTACGGTGGTTGCGATAGCCATTTGAAGTTCAAGTTGTTGAATTTGACTCTCTTTTTCATTAATTGCTGACAAGATATTGTAAATTAGTAGAGGAAAGCTTTACAAAAGGTCATCTATTTTTACTCGTCATCAAGGTTCCATCCATTGTGACATTTCGATGCAAAACATCCTTTTTGCTGAGCCCAATCATCATCAAGCAAAGTCGTATATCATCAGTTCGTTTTTGTTCTACTGTAAGAAAACGTGCCACTAACTGGGAAGGATGCTTATTCTTCCTCAAATACAAGGGTCAAATTGACATGCTAATACACGATTTTCAGAAAAATGGAATGATTCTTCAGTATCGCTGAGTGACATTAAAAGAAAACGCAAGGCCTGCGTGGCAAAAACTTCTCTTCTAGTTTTTCCAATAGACGATTTACTGAAAAGAGAAACGACTTTTATTGTTCAGCGACAATAAAAATTATTCACTAAGTCAGAAATCATACGACAGCATTAGATGTTTAGATGCTTCCAAACCCGTAAATTGAACGAGGACAGGTACGAGTATATGTAGGTCAATTCCAAATATTCCGAAGTCGAGGGTATTCATGAAATGTCTAGGAACACATGACGAACTGGGCAAAGAAAAGTAAAGTTTTTTTAATCAGGGTGCCAGCCCACAGAGGTGTCCAGTGGAACAAAGAAGCGGAAAAGGGGACCTAGATTCCCTTCACCGGACCATAACCTTTCTGTTTATGGACAAATAAAAAACAAAGCTTATCAACGATCGTGAGAGGTCTAGTAAGTACAACAACCTAATCTAGAGCAACCTACCCATTCCCACATAGTTTCTTATGGAATACTATAAATTAAATGAATGTTTTAAGAAAATTAAAAACGAAAAATGTTGATTTGAAGAAGAGGGTGTGATACGAGAAAATATAATTTCTGAAGACATCGACACAGCAGGCATTCATATCCAGGTATTCAGTTTGACTGAGATCGAAAGTGGAGAACTAAGACGTATATCTTTTAGGCTGTAGAGAATGTAAGAACCTCTTATATATTAGTCTATATCTTCAATAATTGGCTTTTTCTATGGAACTAAACCTAAGATTCTGTCAAAAATGAACTGCTGTTTCGAATTTCAAAAACATTTATTCATTTTATAACAGATCCAATCATTTCCAAAAATGAGGAGAACACTCTTTCAAATAAGAAGTATGACACATTTTATTCCTTTTCATCAAATATAATACAATTGATACTATTATCAATAATCTAATTTTCTGGTACAAGCTGACGCTTCCAAAAAGCTTTTTAGGGTTTTTTTGTAAGTATCTGGTATCATTTCTTGTCTTTATAAGACAATATATTTCCATACCATTAACTTACATTGAGAATTCATAAGATGGTACATTGAGGAACCACTGTTATACCTTTAGTAGATATATCTTTAGTAGATTTACAACGAATAGACACCTTACTGTAAAGATTTCTTAAATATTAACATGATGGGTAGGAAATCTCTTTCACACAATGTTTTATTGAACTAATTTTTCTGTAGTTGGTGAAATATGTGAGAGGAGAACCTGCTTCAATCAAATTTAATATTTTTCAAGTTATTAATGAGAGACGATCAGAAAATTCTGGAAGTAGCTTATCCACCGGTAATCAGTACTTGTTGTATTAAGAGAGTTGAGACTTTTGCCAAAAGTTTTAAAGAATTTCCATTAATTACGTCTCAGTATATGAGTATCATAATCTCTTGGAACCAATTATTTGCCATAATTTTTTTTTGTTAGAAAACAATGCCCAAACACATAAGAAAAAGTCCATAAGTACTTTTTCTTCCATTAATTAAAAATATTTGCTGAAACAAGTAACTGAGTTCTAAATATTATAACTGTCATATGCCCAAACTTTCGATTTGAAATCACCTTCAATATATTCTTCTTTCAAATAACTTTTTCCAAGTCCAGTTTCTGAAATTCATAATTTATGTCTATATTAAATTGATCAGTATTTGATATTGAGTTTTGTTACAATTTGTAAGTGCCGAAATATCTCGTTCCTTCATTCATAACAACCCATTTCACTTTATAATAATCCCACCAGATGGCGATCAGGTGGTTGTTGGAAACATTAACTGGGAAAACTCCACTTGTCCCTGGATTATCTAGAAATTATTTGGAAGCTTTATGAGATTACTTATGTCTCCGTCTTCGTCTCTTTTAAGTGGAAAGGAAATAAAGTTTAATCGTTTTGATCGGGATTCAGCATCGCTTGATCAGGTGCGGATTAATTCGTACAAGAACAATGCTGATACTGTGTTACAAGAAAGATGGTTAACTCTGAAGGATTACTTTATAAATCTACATTCACAGCATTCTCCAAAACGCTTTTGATCGAATTTTTTCACGTTTCATTTTTATCAAATGTTTGATTTCAAATCAGATTTTTCTTTCAATAACAAAATTGAAGATTATTTGAGAGATATTTGTGTATATTATATTATTTTTTTATTTAAGTGTGCTATACATAAGCATAGGGAACGATAGAGTGAATAAGCTCGTGACAAAATTGAAAAAAATATCAGTATAGTGAATTTTGTGATTTCAAATTAATATGAAGTTTATAAAGTGTTCATGAAGTGAAAATGATAATTTATTTCCATTAGCCAATTGTGTGAGGCAACTGGTACATAAATAATTCCATTTACGGTGTCTGTATCTACCGTTTGAAAGCAGTTGAAATCCCAATAAAATTCCAGGAAATCTACTTGCTTTATTGGAAAGGTGATTAAACTATTATATTAAATTAAAATTAGAATAAGGCCTCATAAGTTGAGTATTCAGTTGAAATGCATTATGTCGCAAATATCCAATAAATAAAATAGATTGTGGATTGCTTAATAACTTCTCAAAAGATCCGTTGTTTTGCAAGATACTGTTATCTTAGTTGCACTCCTTAAAACTGAATCAGTATTTTTTCGACTATGACAGCCATGAGTATTCTGCGGTTGTGCCTTTTCTAATTAAAGTAATCATTGCCCCTGTGTGGAGGAAGTTTTTTCAAAATATGTTCCCAACAGCAATTGTGGTTGTTTCATTGACTTCCCAAACTCCTACTCTCTATTCACTTGTGGAGAGCGACTGAAAAAATATTTTTGACACTGACGAACGTGTGATGCCAGCTTAGCAGTAGTGGTACCAAACATTCCACGTGATTTACCAGATGCTCTCACTTCGTACTATTCTGTTTAATGGAATTATTCTAATGAGAGCAATGCTCATGGGGCGACTATGGTTTCATGCGATAATAAACATTGGAAAATGTTTGATGATTTCGACACTTCACAAATGGCATCATACTTTTCTGGCGCAAAATTTGAAATTGTGGAAGTGAACATCTATTACCGAGTAGAAAAATTACATGTATCTTCAAATTCAACCCTTCTTTGTATCGCAACTCTGATTATAATTAGCTTTTGAGTATTTTATTTTGAGTTAAGTTTAACAGATCTCTAAATTTTAAATTCCATCGCCCCTATGAGGGTTACTTATTAAACAAAAGTGATGTCACTTCACGTGATTCCCTTCTTATAAGCCCTTCTTTCACCCCCATATTAATCTAATTACTTCAATCTCATCTTCCATAGTGTTTATTATTGCCGGTACAAAGGTCTTTACATCCCTTGAATACTTTTGAAGCATGTTTTCCGCTATATATTTTCTTGTTTCTACTAGACCACACCAGGGCAACTGCAGTACTTTTGATACGCTTCTTTCATTTTAATGGTTCCAAGTCATTCTTGGTAAAGTATAAAATAACCTCAATTATTTAGAGCAGTTATTAGGCATGCTCTCATTGCCAAAATATGGAAAAAATTAACTAACCCGGAAACAATCTATAACTTTCGATAGCCAAGACATATTAATTTCATAATTAACCTAATCATTACTTAAAACTAAATGTTTTCTACGTGGTCACTCAAATTTATTACATAAATGTACGTAGTTTAGTAACAATAAGCTCTAATATAAGAAAAAAGTCTCTTCCCTGGTCTGTCCCCCAACCGACTTTATTTGTAATTATGAATGTATTAAAATTCAATAATTATTTTAGTATCGTTAATTTTATATAGAAAAATAACTTAGTAACAGTATCTCACAAGTAAAATTGCTTATATTCCAATTTTTTATAAAAAATATCAACTTCGAAATTTGTCCTTCGTGTTTCGTGTCTTGTCCCCTGGCTTTTTGTTTTCGTTTAAAAATCAGTTTTGTTTTGCTAATCTGTGAAAGTTGGGATCTTGTGTACATAGGATGTAACGTGAAGTTAGCAGCAAGCGGCGCATAAGCCGACTGCGCAGTCATTTTGTTGGCCATTTCAGTCACGCCACTCGCTGGTTGTAGAAGTGTTGAATGAATGTAGTCTTTCGTCTGGTAAGTTTTATTTAGCAATTATTTGTTAAAATACTAGTATATACTTCAATATTCACTATGAATAGTGCATACATTGTTATGCTTGGTTGTGAATTGTGTACGAAAAACTCTTTTACGGCTATTTTAGGTATCAATCGAAAATGTATCTTCCCTGGCTTATTTCCCCTGGCTCTTTTGATGACAGGGAAGATACCTAATGTCCAGGGGAGATACATTTCATTAATACTTCTATCGTTTTTCCTTAACTTTCGGTTGGCATTATGTCTATCTTAGCTTTACAATGTAATATGACTTTTTTACAGAAAAAATGGCATCTCGAAAAAAAATGACGCGCGAAGAACGACTCGAAATGAAAAGGATAGCACTCCAATATATAAGCGATGCTCCTGTAATACCACCATGTTCGAATAATGAAGACCCACCGCCCCCTCAAAATATAAATAGGCGAGCACATGCAGCACAGCAAAAGTCAATTCGAGCAAGAAAAGCTAGGAACCTAATAATAAGAAAACAAGCATCTGAAATAGCTCAACTTAGGTCTGCAAACCAACGCTACAAAAAACAAATACAACGGATCAAAAAACCACCAATTAGCACACCCAACACCAAAGTAAATTCACTTGCAAAAGCAGTAAGTACAAGTGACAAAGAAACTATAAATAAGAAACTGCTTTTCAGTGAAGTTATTACTCAACAACTTAATGAAAATTTTTCAAATCCCACCACTGACCAGAAAAAAGAGAGAACTGCACAATGATGATCCAAAACCCTCAAGATTTGTGAAAAAAAACATTCTACAATGGGGACTTTGTGCTAGTTAAACTTCAAGATAGAAAAACAGAATATCGTTATGTTGCAATGTGCGCAGGTGCTGAAGAAAATAATGAAGTTCAAGTTGGATTTTGTAAAATCTGTGATGGTACTGGAAAAAACTTCAAAATTAATGACGACGATATTTCTTTTATCACTTGGGATCAGGTTATAGAAGAACTACCTACCCCTAACTTAAAAATGAGAGGGCAACGTATTATTTACGCTTTTAATGAATCTGTTGATGTCTTTGAACGTGGGTTTTAGAAAAAATTAAGCATTTTTTCCAGTTACCTATCTAAATTGAAAATATTTTACCAGTCTCAGTACAAGCAAACTTTGATACTCTTAATCCATTATTGTCTATTGATAGTAAAGTTATATATATTTTTGTTTTCATGGAAAGAGAAAGTAAGAACTTTTTCATGTTTTGTACGTAGCGCTTAAGAAACATGTGATGTTATGAACAAAGACTGCTAAAAAATGAAGAGCCTAATTATAAATAATTAATGAGTAAAATAAAAATGAATAAATAAAGTTGATTCTTAACAATAACCCTGTTTTATATCGCTTCTCTGTTCATTAAGTATCCTCCCCTGAGCATCTTGTCTCTCCCCTGTACTGAGTATTTCCTCTGGTCACTTATAAAACGAGATAAAACCAACAAATTGACTGGCCACTTCGTAAACATTTTCAGCTTGGTATGCCAACGTAACTTAGAATTACCCATTTACTGAGTTACTTACAAAGATTTCAATTAAAAAAGTAAACCAACTTTCAACGAACAAAAATATATGTTAAGTATGAAGACTTCCTTTAAAAAGTTTTTTCAAAGGATGTTTTTTTTTAATTTTCATTATTATATATTGGAAATGAAAAATTCAATTTGATGGAAAAATAGCTTCAGCTGATTTTTCAATTTTCTCGGTTAAATTGATACTTTTTCTCTATATAGCTCTGCAAGTTTTATATTTGAAGTTTTCCTGTATGTTTCGTTGTTGATGTGGTCTAATCTATTTTCTATTCTATTTCTATTTTTCCTGTGTCTTTTGATCGGGTCCATATTTCATAACCGAAAGTGGTGTAACTATTCTTATATTTATTTCCACTCTTATGTCCTTGGGTATTCCATTGTTCCCCAGAAAAGACGTTTCTATCACGTTCTCCTGTGTTTGCGGTTTTTTCTCTTATTTCGTTTCCTCATTTTCCATCTTCTGCTATAATTGAGCCAAAGTATTCCAAATGTTTTATTTGTCTATTTTCTATTTTGATGTTGTGTGCCTTGGATCCTGTTCTTATGATCATCGTCTGGGTTTTATCAATGTTTATGTAAATACTGTATTTCACATTTAGAGATTTTGGTTTAGGTTGGATAGTTGGATAGTTTTTATTTGTACATAATTGTTAGAAATCTGATTATTTCAATTCTTCAAGACAATATCATGAAAATTGCTGTTATACATAGTCACTTTTGCAAAATATAGTACTGATATCAAAACTACTTCCAATCCAGAGAACACATATATATTTTAATTTTTCTACCAATTCAATCGAAAATTATTTTTATGGAAATATTCTTGTAACTTCAGTTGATTCCTAATTTCGTTCCTTGAACTTCATGACGAATTCATTCCCTTTAAAGACCGAAGTGACTATAGTGAAAAATAGTAAGTATTCATTTGGGTGATTGCTAAGATTAATATTACCATTTTATAATTACGATTAAAATGGACCTAAGTAAGAAGGAAAAGTAAAAATAAATTATGGTGATTAATGAGAAATCAATAATGAAATTTGATATCGAACAAAATCTGGACACACTACTATAGCTGCAATATAGGAATAAATGAGAAAACTTGAATGATTTTGGAAACTATACAGTTTTGCAAAGCACATCAGATCAATCAGGAAATCCAAACATTTGTCGGAAGAAATCTTCTCAGAGGAATGGAGGAATATAGAAGGATACACATACAACTTTACAAATTATTCAAATACAATACTTCAATATTTTCAACGATAGTTGCTAAAAAAATTGATTTTGTCGTTGTTCATGCCAAAATTATTTGGTTATATTATTTTAATTTCAATCCTTCGTTATGAACAACATGTTTGGATATATGTGTTTTTAAGTAGAATATCTCAGGATGACATTAGGCGCATCATTTAAATGTTAAAATATTTCGTCACCAATAAATTAGGTCTGCATTGTCGCATCGGTTTCATCAGTTTGAAAAAGCTTCTGTCTATAAAAAGAAATAATTGAGCTTATACTTTACCAAAAACTGAAAAGGGACTTTTTGGTTAGGAAGAACTTTGTTTCGTCGTACTTCGTGGCGATTCATTTGTGGAAAGCGACTGACTCATACATTCTAGATCATCATAGAAGACTCATTTTTCATGTAATACGTTGCACGTGATGGATTGTTTGACTCTGTTCTCTTCAGACAGATTATGATGTAACGAAACACCTGCTCTGCTTGGTTTTCCACTCTGCTGCAAATTCTCTCATATCATTGATCAAGTTTTGTGGAGGAAGTCAGAGAAATCATAACAATCTAATCTGAATTTAAAGAACCGTCTTTAGCATTTACGAAGGTGTTATTCTCTCGCATGAAGATCGCAAATATTCTTAAGCGTTACTACTTCTGCGAAACCCAAAAAGCAAACAATGCCGGATATGCTATTCTGGCATTTCATCCCTAAATGTTTCACCACCAATATTTAATCTTTTTAAAAGTTACAATAACCTCACAATTTCTTTGACACCTCTTCGAAGTATACAATGAGTTGTTAAATGACAATTATTCAACAAATGCAGTGAAATTAATGATGAAAATTGGTGATTTTCACGTAATATAGGTATACGAAAAGTTGGGTGAGAGTTTAAATATAACATGATGACGTACAGGATAGAAAAAATGTCTTAAAAACTGTTTTCATTTTGAAGGAACAAAGATTCCAAGAAGAAAGCGGAAAACCCAACGTATTTTGATACAGGTACCATGGACAATACCCAGAAAAATGATGTGATCTACGTCACTGTGTAGCTGAGATCGCAGATTTGGTGGACTAATATGAAATCTTATCCACCGCTGTGATAAGTGCTCAATTTGTTTGGTGACTATATAAAATTTTAGTGGTTCGTTCAAATGTAGATAATAGGTTTTTGCCTTCCACTTGCTGTTTATAAAAAATTCATTTCCCCACTTAATAGCTCATAGATCATTTGTAACTCATGGTTGATGCTTTCGAGTTTCACTAGATGGAACTAGAAAATCACGTCGACTGAAGTATATATCAACATAACTTCCATCTTGTAGAAATTAGTGAGACCTTCCAAAGATGCAATCCCCTCTGTGTATACGAGTACATAATATATAGATTAACTAATTTTTGTTAAGCAAGCCGTGTATAACTAATCGTTCATTTCAATTTTATTTGTATGGAAACGTTCCCTTTACTGATATTTCACCGAATAAATGAATACTTATCTAACCATGTAAGTATTTTTTGTAATAATGTAACGCTGTTGAAGATAATTCATGATTTTCACTTCTGTAAACAATTGTGAAGTCATCCATTTGTTCCCTATTGTAAACTAGGCTCATGACAAGAAAAGAAAACCGAAGAAATGAAAAAGTGCACACAAACAACCCAACCCAGGCATGTAGAAATGGCGGGAAAGCAACGGCAAACATCAAATAAGAATGTAGACATTTCTATTTTCCCGTAACGGCAGTTGAACACCCAAGAGATTCTCTAAATGCCAGTCGCAAGTGGAAAAGTGAGATACGCCGAGCTCAGAGTCAATCACTCTAAAGTGCAGGATTCTATACTTTCGAAAATGTATTTATTTAAGCTATTGATGTGATGTTTCTTACCAGTTCCCTTTATTTTCAATCCGTTCTAGGCGTGTGTATACACGATTCTCAGTTTATCTGAAAACTATGGGTTTATATCTTAAATTACTTTCAACGTTTAGAGAAAATATTGTATGTACGTTTGTACCAATCAACGTGAATTGTGTTCTTGATAAGAGATTTAACTGAGAAATATGCATAAAGCAAATGTTGAGAAATATGGATCCAAAAGAAATTAATTTATCGATTTCATGCTCTGATTTATTAATTTCAAATACTATCGCTTTGAAGAGGCAACAATAACAAAATAGTAGATGAATTTGTGGAAGTATTTTTATAATGGCTGTCCTGCTACTATCAGGTTAAGACAGATAGCTCAGTTAAACCAACCCTAAACCATAGTTAAACGCTGCGAAGATCTTGGATATTTTCTGATACGTTTCTTATATCTGTATTATGTATAATACAGTTGTATTTCAGCCTGGATATTCGTAACCAATCACATAAGCGATTATTTTTTTGTATGACCAATATCAAAGGCTTTTCGAGGAAATCGAAGAGCCTGTCAGTCCTCAAGCACCGCATTTGATTAACCAATTGGAGCTGAAAGAGCCCATAAGAAAAAGCTGAATTCAAGACTGAAACAGTGGAATCTTAATGCCGTGTACCATGAAATTGGAAAGTGCTACATGGAAAAATGGGAACGACTAATGCTTGCAGAATACTGTTGGTTTCAATTAGAGACACTCTGTACTCCGAATATAGAAGACAGGTGAAACGGTGTAGAAAACCTGTTGTTTTAGTGCTCAAGATTTTTCAAGAATAAATTTATCTTCCACAGAAATGTTACGTGAATTTTTCTCATCTTTCTTATTGATTTTTTCTATAAGAATTACGGATCACATAATCTTATCCACGAGGAAAAAATATTTCATTTAAAAACGATACGTTCATAATTCAGATTATTCTATTGACCATATTGATCATGAAACCTGTACTATAATAATACTTGATATTACGGCTTCAGTCCTTTCTAAAGACTAACGTCGCGACGTCGCGTCGCCGAACTGTTTTACATTTACTGATACTCTAGTGCCTTTCGCAGTACTCAGGAAGGTAGATAGCAATTTACTCTCTAAGACAAGTCCTTCCTTCTTCAAATGAACGAAATGTGGAAAATAGTAATGTAGTAATGTATAATTAATCAAATTTCAAATGTTCAGGTAGAAAAGTAAAGAAGAAAATGAGCTAATATTTAAATAGAAATTATTAAGAATTGATGTGATATTGAAATCTCCTCATAAGGCCTTTTATATGATGTTAGGTAATTCAAAAAAACTTTTGAATGAGTATTAAAAAAAGTGTATATATGTAGGCATTGATAATATTACCGAAAAGTGAAAATATCGAAAAAAATCTCTTGTGGTTAATCAGAACAAAGAAAATCTCGATATTAGAATAAATCAACTAACGATGAAATGGGCTCGGAAAATTTGAGAAATATATATTCTTCTGTGAAGAAAATGAATAGAACTCAATCTGACAAGAATAATGGTGTTTATTCAGACGATAGAATTAGCATTAACAAACTTAGAAGGTTTGAAAGGTTGGATTTATTTTATACCGCCCGAGATCCGTTCCAAATAGGTACTACGTCATGGTATGAAGGTGGCCGGCCTGTTGGACAAAATTTTAATAGCCATAGTGCTATTTCGACAATGAAGACTTGATTTGTTGACAAAAATGGAGCAAGAGTTTCTTAGTGGTTCTTCAGACAACTCCAAACAACCCTTAAATAGATTCCTTTACAATGGCTACTTATTTTACCACAAATAACGATTTTATGACAGTTAAAATCCGCGATATGAACCAAATGAACAGACAAATCGATAGAATGACCTATTCATGGGACAAAAACAAGAAGATTCTATGTGCACCGATCCTTTTAATTTTGCGATACAAATTTGCGTATTCCAAAAATTATTAGATTGCCATTTCTGAAAAACCGGTGGTACCCCTTTTTCTCTTTAACAATATGCAGGTTAGATTCCGTCTAGACGCCTCGCCAATGCAAAAAAGAAAACAAAACAATCATATCACGAATAACACCTTAAATCTACTACATTATTGTTACAAGAATACGTCAAACTACCGCAAGTTTTATATTTTGATTATTATATAGTCAGAAAATGGAAGTACCCATTTACTTCGAAATGATAATGACAACAAAACAGATAACTTGTACTTGATAAAACAGTTTTCGTTTTGCTGTCCATTTCCATTGCATCACACTATTTTTCTCGTCATTTTTCTTCCCTGGGGATACCTTCTTGAAAATACCTTATTTGGTGCAGTATTAGTGGTCTTGCACATTTTGGTACATTACAATATTTATAGCGTAGTAAAAATATTACACTCTCAAAAATTTATATCAACGCTATTATGAGTGATAGAGACGTGCAGCAAATTGCAAAATTTATGTAACGGCGTGCCCTATCATTTAAAAATTTAAAGCCGACGTCGATTTCAGACCCAATAATGTCATTGTTTCAAAAGCATGAGGCGCTCAATACTGATCGTTCTATTTTCGTAGTTTTGGTACAAAATCTGAAAAATTAGGTAATCTACAAAAAAATAGTGTTAGACTTCTATATAAGTGACATGACATGTCTTGTCAGAACTTAGATTTAAGTATACTTACCAAATTATACATTCGAACATTATGAATTTTTAATAGGTGATGTCGTATGTCCATGTAGTGTGTATAACAATTTGTAACTTTTACAACAACAACCTGTACAATCTGAATTTTTGGAGTTTACTCCATAAAAATCGATTTGCATACATAAGGGGCCTGGTATGAGAAAAATGTGAGGAGTAAAATCTATCGATGAATGACCTCGTTACGTTTTTGGTGCGCATCCTATGATGCGCAACTTTCCAATTTGTCAGTGTCGACATACTTATATTGCTGTCATTGTGAAGTTTTATTATCATTGTGTTCCGCTAAAGTGAACTAAAGTATTTTCAAATAACTATGGCAGAAAGAGGTGTAGAGATATTGCCGGAACATCTAACAAACACGTGGTTGCAAGGTACGTTATAATTCATGTATTATACGTATGAGCATGTGCAATTTGTATTTATTAAATATTTTAATAATTATCGATGTAGTTCATATAAATATATATTTGAAAACAACACATAAAATTAGATAATCAACCCAATATGAATCAAAAAATATTGAATTAATATATATTTATATATGTATATTATTTTCATTAATTAACAAATTCACCCTTTTATACAGTATCAATCTTTTTTAAGTTAAATAAACTCTTTTTGCGTCTGGTTAGACTCTCGAACTTAAGGAGTAAACTCCAGTCGTGCGTCGGAGCTGACGCACAAAATTTTTTTTACTCAATAAATTTTTTAACAAAAAGGTACTTTTTTAAGATCGTCGTAGATGCCAAGGAAACCGTTCGCAATAGAGAAACATTCAGAAGAAAATGATCATAGACTGTAATTATTCAATAAAAATGCTCACAGAAAGTATTAATAATTAATAGTTGAGTAGCCTACTTATCAAATAAAAACAAAAAAAAAATGTGTGTGTGTCAGCTCCGACGCACGACTGGAGTTTACTCCTTAAGTTCAATAGTCTAACCAGACGCAAAAAGAGTTTATTTAACTTAAAAAAGATTGGTTGATTGCCAGAATATTTTGGGCTTCCTTCATTAATTTTTTTTTAATCTGTAAGCTCGTTGTCTCTCGGCTGGAGTTTTGATAAAAAAAAGGTTTTTATAAACATTTTTTTTTTAAATTATCATAATTAATTTTTCATTTAAAATATAATATTATCTTAATAATTAACAAAAATGGTTATAAAAAGATAATTATGTCACTAAATCTTTTACATACAATAATAAATAGTACATGAAAATTATTTAAAAAAGCTAAAAAATAACTTTTCGAAAGAAAATTATATAAAAACATTATTATAATGAAAAAATATTGTCGATTTTTCTGATAATATTATCGAATTATTAACTACAGTTGTTAATATTTAAAAATTATTTTTAAAATAAATCATAATATTGTTTTCAAATATATATTCATATGAACTACATCGATAATTATTAAAATATTTAATAAATACAAATTGCACATACTCATACATATAATACATGAATTATAACGTACCTTGCAACCACGTGATTGTTAGATGTTCCGGCAATATCATCTACACCTTTTTCTGCCATAGTTATTTGAAAATACTTTCATTCATTTTAGCGGAACATAATGATAATAAAACTTTACAATGACAGCAATATAAGTATGTTGACACTGACAAATTGGAAAGTTGCGCATCATAGGATGCGCACCATAAACGTAACGAGGTCATTCATCGATAGATTTTACTCCTCACATTTTTCTCATACCGGGCCCCTTATATATGGAAATCGATTCTTAAGGAGTAAACTCCAAAAAATATAATGAATGTTCGAAGTGGACACCTTGCACTTCTAAACACTTCCTGAGTTTGTCAGAGGTTATTTCTTAGTTACTTTTTGTATGGCCACTACGTACCCCTGAATTAAATATAAGGGATTTATTCTTTAGTAGATATCTTCAGATCTTCTTATATGCAATACTGTTGAACACCAGGAACGAAATGATCGATAGAATAAAGTTCAAGAAATATCCTCCGTTGAGTTCGGTAGTGTGTAGAAGTCCCGGAACACCCTGTATACAAGAAGTAAAGATAATTCGAAGGTATATAATATTTTCAACGGACAGTGGTGACTTTTCTACGTTATCTCTAAAGAAATATAGTTATATACGAACATTCACTAATGTATTCGCTAAGGGTAAAAAGAAATTGAATTTTTCCTATCTAGCTTC
Organism: Diorhabda elongata; assembly: GCA_026230145.1. Taxonomy (NCBI): domain Eukaryota; kingdom Metazoa; phylum Arthropoda; class Insecta; order Coleoptera; family Chrysomelidae; genus Diorhabda; species Diorhabda elongata. Next base: position 43,384,481 of record CM047926.1, read on the forward strand.
ACTGAGTTTCTGTATGTATTTGCTATTTCCATGTTTATGAAAATATTCCATTTTATATACACGAAAAGAATCGAATAAATATTCGAGTCCTCCTGAGAGGTAGTATATTCTTCAAAACTTATTATATTTTTCCAAATTAGTGTAAGTGAGGAGTGAATATATTTATTTTGGAATAAATGAGCTGTGACACAATATTTTCAAAAATTATTTATCAAAAAATTTGAAGGAAATTATTCTTTTAACTCTCTTGATACTTATGTTGATGTGGAATCGTTATTGAAATATTTTTTCCATCTATAAACTTCAAAGAGCTTTGCGAATATGGAAGATTCAGTTAGCATTTCGACAGCGCACCAATATTGGGTGGAACGATCTGAATAAGAATTTAAGTTATGCAGAAATATTGAACAATGTCAATAGTTTCTATTAATTAATAAGTACTGTCCAATATCTATTTGTAACATGGAGTCGTCTTCTAAGTACAAAAAACTGTAGTTGTTTTGACAAATCTCTTAAGTGTCTGCACATAATTACTGTTGATGTTGACATCGAGCACTTCAGGCCTCTCTTTATTCTGTTTGCATTCTTTCTACTCACTTGACTCTTTAGGATCTCACTATTTGCGTAAAATATTTCTTACAGTTCAGCATTTTTTCTTATTCTTTACGACTCTTTGTTCATTTTCACATATCCCAGTATTTTTTGTAGTACTTTCCTCTCCCACACTACTATTTATTCAACACTCTCGTGAGTTAACTTCCAGGACTCACATCCATTCAGTACAATCGGCCTAATAATTGTTTTGTAGAATATTCGTCGTTCGTCTCATCATCCGTATTCGTATTTTTCAAAATTATATTTCTTGTTTTCCGTTTTAAGGGATCTTAAAATCGGTTTTCGATTCATTCTTTCTCGTTGCATTTCCATGTATTTAGTCTTCTCGCCATTCTTCATGAAGTCAAATATTTCTTATTTCGTTTCCAATCTATTATAGACTTTTCCCGATGTTCTAGCTAGTGATACAATATCTTCTGTATATTCTAAAATTTTATGCTTCATGTGATAGATCAAACCTTGTATCTGTATTTGCGATTTCCTCGTAATTACCCCCAATGTGAGGTTAAAAAGTGAAATAGATAAGGGCTTCAGATCTCTTTTTCCTTGAAAAATTTCCGCTAACCTTTCTTCAGATACTACTTGATCTCATTTCTGTTTAAAGTAAATTTTTATTGTATCGTAAGATTATTTATAATCACAACAACCAGTGTTTTGATGTCTATGAGTAAATTCTTTCCTTAGGCCTAGTTTCATATCCTAATAAAGAACCTCTTAAGTGTGTTTCACCGAATAACCAAAATATCAGTTTTTTCCCTTCTAATCAATGAAACCCTTGAATAATCCAAATAATTCGCAAAATAAGTTATAAGGTGGTCTCAACTGCAATTGAATAATTTAGTAAAATCATAATTAAAAAAATTATATATAATAGTTTCCTTATTGAATATGCTATTAGGTACTTGACTAACTCATTTTCTTAAAATAATCGTTATAGAAATAATATGCTTTCGAATATTTTAAGTGAAGAAAAAGAAATAAGCGAATGCCATAAAAACGATTTGATAAAATTGAACAATATGGTCCTATGATATATTGTATAATCAATTCCGATTACGAAAATCTACTGTTCAGCACATTTTTTAAGAAATAGAACGTAGGTTACAAATCTAAACAAGTAGAAGAATTGTTATCCTAATAAATATTCCTATTAGTTTTGTACTCCTTTTGTTTTTTTTTTTCGCCTTTATAAAGAATCACCTATTGACAAGATTTCTAACGACAGGGAGTTCTTGGCGACTTTTGTGGTATCAATAAATTGAATGTCTCAAGAAGTATAACGGTATATACAATTTCCATCACCTTACCCAGAAAAAACAGAAACTATTGAGAAATTTGATGGAATTGCTTGGTTCCTCAGAATATTGGGTGCATTACATTGTTCTAGGTAATTCTTGTTAATTTATTTATAATTTTCGGTATAAAATATAGGAGGATATCATGCTTAACTGTTCAGAAACAGATAATCCTTTTTTAAATTAACACACAAGGTATCAGTGATACTACAGTTAAACTTCCAATTATTATGGACAGGTAGCCAGAATGAGATCACATTTTTGTCAAGTAACAAATACAAATGAGGTATGAAGATGGTAAAAATATGAGGGTAGTTAAGCTATACTGCTGGGATATAATACTGATCAACTGTGTTCTTATCTTTTAGCTCAATTTTCTAATCAACGTGGAGAATGAGGAAATTTTGATAACGAAATACAAATAAGAACACGAAACTACATTGGTTGTCACTTGGAGTATGAAAGAGACGTTTTTGTGTATTTATAACCGAAATTACTGAAATGAATATTTGCTTATTATTCACAACAATACATGTATATCAATTATTATTATTTATCTTCTTCTTATAGTGCCGAGTCCGTTATCTGACGCGGCCATCATGTTGGCAATGACAATTTTGTTCACTGCAGCTAGGAAGAGTGAACTGGTTGTCTGACCAAACTTCTTCTTCCAGGGCGGCTCCGTTTTCCCTCTATTTTTCTATGGATGATAAGGAGCAATATACTATACGAATACATGTGCGAGTTAAGATAATTTTCTGGTCTTAACAGATCTCACAATCTCTCACTTCTTTCTCATTTGCACCATAACATCGTCATCATGCACTCTATCATGTCAGCTGATTCCAAGCATACTCCTATATGTCTATATTTCAAAACCTTTGAGCTTTTTAAGAGTTGCTTCCGTCAGTGTCACGTAACACGTAACATCTTAATACCCTGACGCGAAGCTGTGAACTTAGATCGTGACTACACAAGATGTTTTTCAATCTAATAAATGTTGCTCTAGCTTTCTCAATGCGACATTTCATTTTTTTTCAATGATCCTATCATGTACTTAGTCTTTTTGGTATTAAGTTTTATTCCATACTCCTAACATTTCTCAACCATTTGATCTAATAACATTCCATTGAGTCAGTTAACAGGACGGAGTCATCGGTGAACCGAAAGTTCTTTACGGTCACCCCATTTATTTTTATACCTCCTTCAACATCTTCGCCGAAGGCCTCTCGGAATATATGTTCCGAGTATAAATTGAGAAGTACTTATTATTATTTATAAAAGTTACAATTGATGGTACAATTGATCTGTTTACGGAAGCATTAGTAAGGTTAGTTGTGGGTATGATGGCGACAGTGTTATTCACAGTAGCAGGACTAGGAGCAGGAACAACGGGTGTTGGAGTAGAATTTGGAAGTAGTATTTCAACTAATGATGTAATCAGCGTAGTTAATGTAGAATCATTCTTGTGATGGTTTTCTTCTAAACAGCAATGCTGTCTTCTGCTGATTTCTATCCCCTAGGTGGTTATGATTGACGAGGATTTCCACCACCAACAGCCAAAAAAGTAGCGCAGGACCTTCTAATACTTCGGCCTGTATAAGATGTGAGATTTTCTAATTTTAACCTGCGATCATACTAGGAATTTTCAAATATATTTAAATTTTTTCATCCATAGATGATCTATAATCACAAATTTCTGTGTAGTGACATTTTTGCTCGTTCTAATATGAGAGTGATTTTATCTTTTATTATCACATAGGAAAGTAGTCAGTTACGTAGTTTATCACGATGGTAAGAACCGGCTACATCTATTGCCAAAACAACCTAAAATTATTGAATGTTACAATAAAGTTTCTATAAAATCATAAAAGTTACTTTGATTGCAATATGACATCCATCAGGTGCTTATGTTATGTGTTACATGATGAATAATAATTATAATGAAAAAACTATTCAATAAAATTTTACCGTTAAATTGGTTGTTCAGTTTCAAATCGAAATTCACGAATTATATTTGTTTTTCATTCCAAATAGATTATCCAGAAAACCGTGCGGAAATTTACGTTCTGAAAAAGCATTTCAAATTGTACACTTATTTCAAACGGCCGTCATTATAGTCCAAATTGATTTATCGGGACCAATTTTTTTTAAAATATGCGTTATGCACTACACTCACCGCTGGTGTTCTGAGAATTAACATTAAATCAAAAATTTTCCGGGAAATTCCGAAAAACTAACATGACTTTTTTTTCAAAAATCCATTTTTCAAAAATACCACCTTTAATTTGCGCGAATTTTGGATATGTTTTTCAGGAATCCCTGATCTACCTTTTTGCCAAACGGCAGTTAACCAAAATGTCCCGTTCGGAAAATATATATCCAAGCCTCATATACGTTATGTATTTCACTTCCAACGCTCAAAATGGAGGTTTAATCGGAAAACCAACAACTCCATCGTATTCTACGTGAAATAATACAGGGAAATCATATCACTCTATTATTTCTCACTTTCTATTAATTCTTTGCAAAGTAAATTATCGAAAATATAAATTATTACTTTGGAAGTCCGGGGATTTGTAAATAAGTATTATATGACGATTTTTACTCGTGGGATAAGCTGAGTACCACAAAAAATTTTCTAAATAGAGTGATATAGGTTTTCCATGTATTTTTCCTTGTAGAATACGATGGAGCTGTTAGTTTCACGATAGAACCTATATTATGAGCGCTGGGAGTGAAGTGCATAAGGTATGTGAGATAACAACCTTTGGCAAAGAAGTAAGACAGTCATTTTCTTATTTTTTCCTAATTTTCCCAAAAAGTTTTTATTCAATTTTAATTCTGAGAAAACCTTGCACCTTGTACCTGCTCTTTGGGAGATTCCAACCTCTTTCGCTCTCTGTAAATCAGCATCTATGGTCGAGACTGGTCTGGTTACATTTCTTATAGTGATAAAGTAGTGAACCACTGAATGTTCTTGATTGAAAAATTTATCTCCCATCTGAATATAAAAATTTACAATAATGTAATAAGGGCGTTTCTATAATTGCTGATGGATTCAGTAAATAATCCTTCTAAAATATTAGCTACTATCAGTTTAACACTTCGTGTTAATGGCTAATTAGATTTTTCTGGTTATATTATTGCTCTAAAAACAAAGCTATAATTGGTTTTTATAGATAAATGTTGTTTTATTTGATGTTTTAGAATAATTGCTTAACATCAGTGAAGCATGGAAAAGATTCGTCGGGCAATTCTGAAATTAAATCTTTCAGTTGACAAAAGTTACTGCAATAACAAAAAGGGGCTTCAAACCAAGTGTACCATCTAGTAATAATAGGTTGAGATGGAAGAGGAGTGTTCGATAATATTTCTTCATAAGTTAACTTTTATAGACACTTTAAGGAAGACATGTTACATGTATTGATTTGGGGTGAAATATTTTCAAATTTTGCCCAGCATTTTTCATGTATGGTGCTGCATCTGACAAAATTAGAAAAAATTATCCCCAGGAACTAGGAACAAAAATGTCTTTTGTATAATTCTGGCTACTTTCAGTGCGTTTGTTTCTTCTAAATCTTTAGAAGTAATGATTGGTTAACACCTTATGCGGACCACCCAACAAAACTATTGAACAGGTTGACTACCTGCTTTAAGTTTCTTGAGAACTGCAATAAAAGTGATTCCTTCAGAATAGCAGATTTATAAAATTGTTTCTGTTTTAAAACGCCTGTCAAACTTCTACATCTTACAAATTTATTCAGTTATTCTCAATATGCTATTTACTAAGGATATGTTTAAAAAATGCGTACAGTATGTAAAATATGTAGAATATGCGCTTTGCATATTTCAGGCAGTACCGTACCATATTGATACGACCTTAATTATAAACTTTTCATTTATGAATCGAGTTGTTCTAATTGTACAGGTATTTATGCTAATAAAAAATAAATAATTCATGGTTAGGAGAATTTGTTCGAGCTAGAATGCAATTTGAATTTTCTCGTTAATTTTATGATTGCACAGCAAAATTATCCACAATATTCTGAGAACAGTTATATAAAATAAACTCATTTAAAGACTCTTGAGAGAGTTTGAAAAAAATAATTATGACTCTCCTAGTTAATTTAAACGTGAAACTCGGGCCATTGTTTAAGTACTTTTTAGAGTTGTTAACGAATCCTTCTCTTCAAGTTTCAAATTCTGTTTTCTTTCAATTTGATTCAACGATGGGTACTATTTGCATTTCTGATTTAAATTTCCTCATTATTGTTCCCGGTTTCTACTTCGAGAAGTTGTTACTGTACAGAAATCATGAGTTTGCTATCTTTTATTTATTCACATTCCTGTTAGGTGAGAGAATTGAAGTGAATCAGGTTCTTTCCCTCGATGCCAACCTAACTAAATAATGATAACAGAGTATTACCCTGAAATAGTGCTTCTCAATGTCTCACTATCCACTATTGAGGGGTGAGTGAGAAGACAAAAAAACTGGGATGCTCAAATATGTCTGCGCATTACTACTCATTCATTGAATATTTGCAGTGTTTTTGAATTTTCCATAAATATTTTTGAAATGCTGTAAAACTCACAAGATCATTCTAGTGCCTTGGATTATCAATACAAGCAAGACATATTAGGGTAGTATAGAAGTTTGTAGAAGTTACAGATAAACTAGAAATTGTTAGTAGAATTTTATGAATCTTAATCTTTGTTATATCCTCGATATCTGAAATGAATACTTGAAGCCTGATGTATTATAGTATGAAACTACCAACTCAACTGTATTTGCTCAATGAATTCCATAAGAGACATAATTTCCTAAACTTGTAAAATTTGTTATTTGTTACATCGCCTTAAATATCTCATCTCTGTTGATTGCAATGCACTCTTTTGTCTATTAGTGAGAATCCATGTTTCCATTAATGATCCATTAATATTGGTTTGTAGATTGCTTTATAAACATTTAGATCCGTATTTCTTGTGACTTCTCTTTCATTCATCAAGCAGTGGTTTATGCTTTAATATGTGTATAAGACATTTTTCAATTCTCTTGGCAATTTCTGCATCTTCGTTGCCGGTATTTTCTAATTCTGTTCCAAGGTATTTAAACGTGCTTACCGTTTTAATCATATGTCCTGCTATTTCTATTTTCATTGTTTGTTGTTTGAGTACCATTACTGCAGTCTTTTCTACATGTATTCTCATACCAAACTGCTTTGGTGTGTTGTACCAAATGTCAAAATTTTCCTGTAGATCTTGGTTGTTTTCTACAATAAGGACTAGCGTTTCAGTTTTTGCAAGTTTTTGCATCCAACGCACATTTTCTTTCAATTGGATGAGCAGATATTTATTATTCATCTATAGATATGCTGAAAAGTAATGGATTCAATTCTCCAACTTGTGTTACTCGTTGTGTGATTAGAAAAGCCTTTGCAATTAGGTTTTTAGTAATAACATGGTTTCACTTTTCTCTTATATGAGCTCATGATTGTATTTCGTGATTCAACATCTATTTTCCTTGTTTTTAAACTTTCCCTCGTAACTCTGTTGGAAGCTTTCTCCATATCTATACATTCAAATAATACATCTGTATCTCGACAGACAGCTTTATTTATAATTTGTTTGATAGTAACAACAGAAAAATATTTAAGCTGTTCAACAGATCATATTCATACTTTAGTTACTCTCTTTTTAAGCATTCTCATCAAATAATCATAAATAGATAATGGTCTTGTCAAAAAACACTCGTTGTAGTTCGAATTTCTGCTGAATGAGATGATATAACTCTAAATGCTGATCTACATAACGGGGTTTTTGTTTTAGTTTCACTGTATTTGTTGAGCTATATTTTGTAATCTAGATGTTCTCGTACCTTGATTATTTTCCAAATAGTTGGAATCCCAAATATTTAAATCCAATTTTCTGGGATATTTTTTCCTTTTCAACCACCAGTTTCCAGCTAGGTAAGGTATCATTGATTATTTTAAATAGAAAACTCGATATTGGGAATTTTTCATTGTTCCAAGTACTTTGAGCTAAATTTGGGGTAGAATAGGTTTGTTCAAAAATATACATTCAATGAAATATACTAGATAATTATATACATAGTAAAAACGGAGAAGTAGGCTAATAAATTTCTAGGGATATAAAGTTATAGTGAATTCTCTTAACTTTCTCTCTAATTATATAATCATTTCTATTCTGTTAACATTGTGAGAAGGAGGTTCATTCAACATTCATCTTCCATATTATTAGTTTATAAATAGAAAGAAAAAGTACTTTTTCGAACAGCTTTCAATACAGAACCTTCACAATTACACCGTTTAACATGAGTTATCGAGTACAGAAACTGAATGTAAACGGTTCACCTTGGGACTCTAAAGACGAGCGTTAGACGATGTAATTGTGAGAATTGGTGTTGTATCTGTAAACAGTGTGCAGTATCAACGGTGCCAGAAACTCCATCCTAGAGTACATTTTTGTCAATAAAAGGTGATAATAGATACATAGCTATTTAATGAATTCACCAGTTCGTTTCACGAATTTGTTGGTTGTCTAAATCGCTACTATTGCTACAGGGAAAAAATTTACTTAGAAATTTCATTATAACCTGAAATGAATCTTGTGGAAGTAAGTAACATAGTAGCCAAGATTATCCGCAGATCGGTCGTTATTAAATTTTCACATTGGGCTATGTTTTGAAAGTATTTTGAACGTTTTTTTCCAAATTTTCGAGACTGGTATAAAATCACACATTATTTTCTAGTGCGTAATTTTGATCATTACATATAATTCAAATTGGTATTTTCACATCTCTAGAAGACTCAGAAAATAAATTTATTGATATACAAACTCTTGTCCGAAAGCTAAACAGTCATTAGACCTTTAAGATCTAGTTTCATAAGAAACAAGCTACTTCGTAAACGCCTATACAGGTAAGAAGAATGAAGTTATCCTATAATGGTTTTTGGTACAAACGGGAGTGGAGGGAAATGTGATAACTGACAGATTCGCTGAAGTAGGATCAGATAAACCTTTCATAGGATCTAAACCCTTCTGAGTGATCAGCTACAGAACACTAGAGAAAGCCACAATAGGTTGCTGGAGCTAACTACAAGACAGGCGAAAATAGTCCTGCCGCTTCAATGGACTCCTGAATTTGCTAGTTTTAATAGAGAGTGCAACGTGCAAATTCTGTTACCTAGAGCTCAAAACCTCTATCCGTATTATCTTCTATTGAAGTGTTTAAAAGCATCACTGACTAGCCGTGTCAGCATTTAGGCTGAAATACGAGTTTTTTGTAATCGATACGTTTGTTGATCGTTTTTATATCTACTGTTTAGTTTTTCGTTTATGTGTATGTTTTGCTAACGACAAGAATGACGCTCTGTATTTGTTTAAAGAGGTCTAAAAAGTGTAACGTATTTTTACTAGAGTCAGTCGGTTATTTGCTTTTCTTGTAAACGTTCGAGTTACGAGTTTTAATTAAAGTACTCAGTTTTCACGAGTTTATTATTTACCACTCAAAAATTTTACAACATCTTCAAGGGTGAGGAACTACAAAACTCCAAAGAACTACATTTGAAAACGTGTGAAATTCTTCGGCAGCCGAGGCCAAAGCTTTCTAATAAGAGTGGGATGCAAAGATCAGCTTTAAATACCAACTCCACAGCAAGCAAAGTGGCAAAATAGATTCTTCTGGGTTGCAGTATACTTGACTCCCTAATCACAACATACATAATATACAAAATTTTACCTGCAAAATTTATCAAAACGATGAGATAAATACCAAAAAAACGTGTCCGAGAGTTCCAAGTTGTACATTATGAAGTTCTTTTCAATTACTGAATATATCGTATAAATAATGGTATGATATTTTGGAATGAATACCACAAATTTAAAATAATATGCATATCGATAACTTCGAATGTGTATTATAATTTGAAATAGGTATTAAGGAATCATATATACATAGCAGCGCAAAATGTGGGACGTAAGTTTCAGTTTTAACTTTTCCTTCGCTCTTAGTAGGTTTAACCTATTAAATATTCATTTTCGAGGAACGATAAGGACTGTAATGAATTCAAATTGGAAATTTAAAGGCCAGCGAAGAGGAAAATATCATAACATATAGTGCAGAGTGGTTTTTGGTTACATGAGATGGCATGCATATAGTGGAGGTTATTTGCAGTGCATATTAATTCATCCTAATCAAATATACAAAGCTTTTTCGTTAACTTATTCATGTTTTTGGACTTGATAAATGCAGTTTCGTGTACAGTAAAGAGTCTACTTCTGAAATTCAATGAAGGAGGGGTTTTTTTATTTAAAATTGAAAAAGTGGAGCACTTAGTAACATTTGATGTGATATAATAAACTCGTTAGTTAGTTCATTCCAGGTGCAAATTGTAAGCCAGTTACAATACGTCATACATTATGTACCAAAAAGGCAGATCATGAATTAACACATTTTTTGTGGCTCAAAACTAACTCGCTTGAATATAAATATTTCAATGAAAATTTACCCTCATAGAAAGATACAGTTACATTGGAACGTATAACATGATAATCGATTTTTTCGAAAATTTTTTGAACTGATCAAGAATGGCGAAAGGTAAATGGATACATGACTTTCTTCGCGAAATTTGTATAGCCTTTGAAAATGTTTTAGAGGGCATTGAACGCTTAAAATAAAATGTTTCTCGAGATGCTTCAGCATTTTCACAAATGCGGCACTTCTTTAATATAATTGGCGCTTTCATTTCATCGGATGCATCAATTATTTCAAAAGAATACCCGTCTTCTTCCATGGAAAAAGTCTATCGAGATTAAATTTAGACTTATAATTAATCATGAAGCAGATTTATCATTACAATAGGGTACAAACCAAGAACTATTCCCTAACTTTTACAATGCGCTGAAGCTTTATTTTGTTAATACCACATTAATACTACAATTTCTACTCTTCCTAAGCACCACGTGTATAATTTCAAACCACCGTTAAAAACAGTTGGAATAAATGGGGAAAACGTTGCGTAATTGTGATATTTATCCATAGATATTACATATATTGAATAGCCAACTGAGATGCTGCATCTCGATATAAACTGGCTTCTTGAAACAGTGATATAGGAAACAATGTTTCTAAAATAATCCAATGGTCTCATACTATTCTCACATACATTATTAAAAATAGTCGTTTTCGTTTCACATCGAATGGGCGATTTTCATTAGTTTTGGTGTCTACATATCACAGCAACACCTGAGTATCAGGTGACTATTCAAAACAAAGTAAATTATATGAGCCTCTGCTATTTTGCGCCTAATCGCCAATGTTATAATTTACGAATACTGTAGCTTTTATGTTTTTTCAATCTAGTGCTTGTTTTGTTTTCGTTGACTTCTAAGCTCAATTTATCTGCTGCGGTGGTAAATGTGACAAAAGCTTCATTTTCTGCTCCGCGGGATACGTGATATTATATCTACATCATAAGAATATGCCAGGACTTGTATACTTCCATCCAGTTTAGAGGCTCTCCTATTTATTTACGTCTTCCTTATCACGCTTTCTAGAGCAGCATTAAATAACAACCAAGCCAAGGTGCCTCTCTGAGTCCATAATTAGACGGTATCAGATACTTTATTATCTAGTTCCATTTCACACATTGGCAGTGTTGTACCTCAGAGTTCTGGGTCCAGTTCTTTTTTTTTTTTTGATTTTGAATAACTTTATTCACGGATGACAGCAGTGTAACCTGGAGTGGTCCAGATCTCCAATGATCTCAAAACTATTAACTAAACGGTCTTTCTTCAAACACTGAGAAAACTTTAGATTTATCCTATAAAGGAGGTTTAAAACCTCTTAAGCCCAACGATGACTTAACACGATCCTCAAATTCGATCAAATTTCTTGGTCTACATATTGATGGTGCCCTTCAATGGTCTGTACATATAGAAAACCTGACAAAAAATTAACCTCTGCCAGCTTTGCCATTAAATCTGTGACTGAACTACTCGTTATTTGAATCGCATCTTCGGTACCGTTTGCCTTTCTGGGCGTCTTGTAGTTTGTACCTCTTCCATTCTATCTTCAAATTACAAAAAAGAGCTATTCGTTATATTCAGGATTTAGTAGTAGAACACATTGCGAATTCTATTTCAAAAAATACGAAACTCTAACTCTCTCCACTCTCTTCATTTTAGAATCCATTTATTTGATTCGCAAACACTTCCACAACTCAACTGAGAGACCCATACATACCTACCCTACTAGAAGAAAGAAGTTGGACATTTACTTGACTATATCTTCTTCTGATTTGGTGAAAAATTCCATTATCTTCAGTGCGCAGCAATTATTCAATCAGCTACCTTCTGAAATAAAAATAGCAAAAACTTTTAATAAGTTTCGAGGTTCGACAAAGGCATTTCTGCTTGAAACATCTTATGATTCTGCGGCTGAATTCTAAAATTCACCATAGATTCTAGAAACTAGAAATGTAGCTTTGTCCATAAAATTGTAAAAGTTATAAAAGATATAGATAGACTGAAATCTGAAAGGTTTGTAGATGCATTTCGACATAACAGTTACGGTTTAAAAGATTTTTTTTTCCATCGTTAATACGAGATTAAAAAAGTACACGGAGTCTCATCTTGGAAAATGTCAATATGGATTTAGACCCGGGAGATCAACAATGCTATTCATATTTACATCAAATTATAGAAAATGTTACGATCAAGATAGTAATAACCAAATTCTATTTATATACTTCAAACAAGCTTTTGACAGCCTGAAGAGATACATACTACTAAAAAACATATTAAAATTGCAGGTCTCAAAAACATAGCTCACCAAAATTACGAGAGATGGAAAAACTCAAGAAGTCAGACAAGGTGACGGAGTATCACCAACTCTATTTAAGATTTTACTAGACGGAGTAATAAAAGACTGCAAGCTGGCAGGTACAATTATTACTAAAGATGACAAAAAATTGGCAAGCGCAGATGATCTGGCGATAATAACGAGTGTGAAGAGTTGAAAGGAAACATTCTTAAAGATCGAACAGGAAGCTATTAAAAGGGGGCTACTACAATAAATAAAGTTGAGATTAAGTATATTTTAAATATTGGGAGTAACAGTTAACAACCATAATGAACGAGGATAGGAAATTACTTAATGGATCCAAGCAGGCTACCGAGCATATCATGAATTGCAGCTTCTAATGCTATGCAAAAAATCAGTAGACGTACTGGAATGAAAATCTACAGAACAGCAATAAAGGCCAACAGTAATCTATGGAGAAGAAGCAATGAATCTAACAGCTGATGAATAAAACCCCATCGAAAAAATGACAAGAAAAATAGATGGGCCAAAAAGTTGAGTAATAGACAATATAGAATGACTAAGTCACATAAAACGGATGGAAAATAATAGTGAAGTCGAACAAATAAGAGAATGGAAACCTTTAGAATACCGGCCCAAAGGAAGACTAATAAGCTAATGGGAAGTCAAGTGATCTGAGCAAAATGGGAGTCCGTGGATGGTGGAGTAATAGCCAGGACAGGAAAAAATGGAGAAGAATAGTGGAAAAAGCCAAAACATGCAATGAACTTCTAGTTTAAAAAAGAAAATGGTTGGAAATGGATTGAGTTACCACTAGAAATGAATCAATCCGCTCTTGATTGAGCAGATACTATTCCTATTGGAATGTACAACCGAATATATATAATCTATTTTTAGTATATCGTCTAGTAGGAATCATAGGAGAAGCATTTTCGCCACAAGAGTCTTCCAAGTGTGACAAGTGTCAACAACCTACTTGAATTTAATTCAATATAAAATATCATTTTAAACTTCCGTCGATCTATTTTTAAAAAAAATACTTTCACTCACAATAACTTCTAGAAATAAAATATCACCGTTTTAATTAAATGAAAACAATTGTTATCTGGAAATTCGAAGTAAAATGTCACTAGCACATTGCAGACACTAATCACCACCCTCCCGATATACCGTATCCTCTACCTTTCGAGCTTCCACCCATCACATTACACATAAACTCATACAAATCTCGCTATGTTGTCTGCATTGTTTTTCTTAACCACATTAATTATTTCAACCTTGTACGAGGCTATACGCTCGTAAAAACAATGGCAGTTAGTATTCGTAGAGCTCCGTTTTTCACGAATTTCCAGGACTTTATTTTTTGTTGCAAGCTGGAATGAAATTCGGTATATGTTTTTGACATGTAGGAGTATTGAAAATAGTTCATTTGTTTCCGCGAGGTGTGAGGATGTTTTAATTACTGATAGTAAATTTGGAACAATCGTGTAACATTTTAATTTCAGATATAAATCTACTTCTATTGTCGGTAGATAAATAATTTGTACACAATGTCTTTTACTTAATTTATTTAAACACACTAGAGTTAACTAACTTAAGGTACCTAAGCCAATTATTGCCACCCTAAGGAATTTGTATTTTTTATCTCAACATTTTTATTTAGATCAGCCTGTACGTTATGAAGAGCATTGTACAGCATGTCCTCTAATAGGGAAGGCGTACCACATATTTGTAATTTCAATAAACTTTTTTATATTACCATTTTTTAAAAACATTGCAAAATGGCAATATTCGGAATATGCATTCCAAACATTGCTACGTAATCTCAATATTAGGAACAGCACTAAAAACACTGAAATATAGAAAATAACCGACAAAACTTTATTTAAATTCACATTTAATGGTCACGTAAATGCTACTCAGATACAAAATAAAAAGAAAGATTCTTATAGAAAACAAAACTTAGGTACAAAATAGATTCTGAAACATTAAGTCTCAACAATATGAACAAATAAAGATTTCTTTGCCCCCATTCTCACCACCGCCCCTTTAGCTACTGGCAACGGCCTATTACGAAATTAAAGATTTTTCTATCTTAGTGTTCTTGGGTGTAATGGGTTTTCTGCAGTCTTCCTGTAACCTCGCTCTTCAGCCGAGTGGCTGAAGTTGTATCCAGCCCCATTTATACTCACGATATATTTTTTTCTTACCATCCATTATTATTACCATCGATCTTAAGTACGAAACCCCTCACATAGACAAACACACTCCATTCAAAACTTCTCAATTTTAGTCCTACCGAGAAAAATACATCCTTTATAAAGACCATACCAAATCTTACATGAAATATTCCTTACCAAAAAAAATCATCATTTTATGTCGATATAATGATCACAGTTTAAATTTTGTAATGATTTTCACACTAATTATATAGACAAATTGCTGCTTTTATTTAGAAACTCACATTCCTAAATTCATGTATTCTGAAATTTTTTTGATCGTTGAATTATTTCAATAAAGTTATTTCAGATGAAAAGACATGATTACTTAAAATGTAGTTCAGTTATTTTTAACTGGAATATCTATTAAGTAAATTGTAACTTATTTTGACTTGCAATATAATTTTCAGTGTAGTTTGAAAAAAAAAGTCAATGGTATAATTTTGTCAGCAATAGTATTCGGTGACAATATAGAATCAAAATATTAACATTAAATTTCAAGAGACGAAATTAAATGTAGTAAATTTTATGATACTGTTTTTCAGCAGCTTGCCAAATTCTAAACGCAGTCATACAAGTTAATGCGAAGTCCCAATTTATTTCAATATGTTCCAGCTTATGACCTTGTTTCCGTTGTAATAACTTTTGCAGTATAGCGTTGAGTTAATTGTTCAATTTTGTTAATTTTACTATACGATACACCCCCACACTCATCAATTTTCTATTGTGAATATAACAGTTATTACTTTGCTTCCAGACATAAGTCATAATTTTCCAATTGGCATTAAAATAACAGTTAACTCGTGTAACCTGTTATATTACCACCAATGCTACCGAATTATCAGTTTATTCCTATTCCTCTCATTTGAATATCCAATTCAGCATGTAATATAATTTATAATATCGATAAAAACTAATATTACGGTCATGAATACCTTCACCAAGTACAAATCAATCAAACGTATGTCTTCAAGGCCATCTTAATGTCAGTTTTCGCAATTTTCGAAATTAGACTTAACCAAGATTCAGTATCCAGGTATACAACAAGGAATAATATCTGCAGAGGAGAATGAAGTTAAGAAATTGAATACACCCAATCAAGAGATAGAAATTGGCAATACTTACAAAAAAGATACAAAGAAATTTCCAACAATATACTGAAGAACAAATGTAAGCAGGATAAACAAGAAAAAAGGAAAAGGCATGGATGACTGACAAGATTTTAGATCTCATGGATGCACGACGAAAAAATAAAAATATTAACGAATCCAAATATAAACAACTGAATGCAGAGTTAAGATGGAAAATAGGACAAGCTAAATCTGATTGGAGAATGTACAGAAATTGAGGAATTGGATAAAAGGCACGACATATTTTTTCTTCATAAGAAGATCAAAGAAACCATAGCAATCTTGTAGATAAGAACGGACAAATCATCTTAGATATAGAGGGAAAGAATATATAGAAGATTTATTTCATGATGGTAGAGAAGAGGTCCAAAGAATAAAAGACCCACTGGTTGGCCCAGATATAACAATAGATGATCGAATTGCTAAATCAATCGAAACCAATTCCCTTAGATTACTAACAAAGATGTTCAACGCTATCTATCAAAAAGACGTAATTCCATCGGATTGCTAAAAATCTATTTTTATCACACTGCCTAAAAAATCAAACGCTAAAGAATGTAAAGAACACCGCACTATAAGTTTGATGAGTCATGTATTAGAAATATTCCTACGAATTATACATCAAAGAATATACCCTAAAATAGCAGTACTCAGTTTGGCTTTCGAAAAGGACTAGGAACTAGAGAGGGTTTGTTCAGCATTCAGGTCTTGGTGCAGAGGTGTAGAGATGTCAACTGTAACGTATATTTATGCTTTATAGATTTTGAGAAGGCATTTCACAAGCTCCGTCATCATAAACTAATAAATAAATTTTTTAGCGAATCTTTACTGGAATGAAAAAGCAAATTCAAGACTCAAAGATAAATTAACAATAGATATCAACATTAGGACAGGAGTCAGACAGGGTTGTATACTACTACTTTTCAATTTATACTCGGAACGAGAGGCCTTCGGTGAAGATGTTGAAAAAGGTATAAAAATAAATGGGGTGACCATAAACAACTTCCGGTACGCCGATGACTCAATGGAATGTTTACAAACGTTATTAGATGGTTGAGAAATGTCAGGAATATAGAACAATCCTTAATACCAAAAGAACTAAGTACTTAATCATCCTAAAAAATTCAGTAAACGAGGGTGACCTTATTGTTGATCATGAACCATTGAAACGAACATAAAAGATTAACTATATTGGAACAACTATTAATGACAACTGGGATCACTTAACAGAAATAAAAGGTTGCATTGAGAAAGCTAGAGCAGGATTCATCAGACTCAAAAAGATGTGTGTAGATACGATCTAAGTTTACAGCTTCGCGTCAGGGTATTAAGACGTTACTTGTTTTTTATTCTATTATATTCTATTCTTTTCTATATGGTATGGAAGCATGAACACTGACGGAAGCAACTCTCAAAAAGCTCGAAGCTTTTGAAATATGGACATATAGGAGTATGCTCCTAATTATATAGTAGGCTAGAGTGCGTAATGATGATGTTACAAATGAGAAAGGAAAGAGAGATTATAAGATCTGTTAAGACCAGAAAATAGTATAGTTAATTATAGTATATTGCATCTTATCATCTAGGGAAAAATCTAGAGAAAAATTTACGTCAGTGGTTCGGTCAGACAAGTTCACTCTTCCTAACTGCAGTGAACAAAATTATCATATCCAGGATCCGCTAACGGACTCGGCATAAGAATAAGAAGAAGACCGAGAAAGACCTGATAGATTGGGTTTTGAAAACGCGCAAAAAAGTTTTTCATATCAAAAGCTGGATGATATCTCTGAAATCTGTTGGACATCAGTCCAGCTCTTTCATGTGCCGTGGGATCCAAAAGAAACTCACTATTACACTAGTATGCTTCAAACCCCTCATGTATTGAGACAAGCAATAACAAGCTGCAAGCGATTCGTGTCTGTTGTGAAATAAAGATCTTGAACAAAGCTCCCAAGTTGAAAGGAGTCTCAAAAAAATTAACCAAATGTTGAAATATGTCTGAGGCAATGTTCTTTTGATCAAACATTTGGTGTTCTCAATGCAAAATCAGTGACTTACTGTCCTAAGTTACTCCGCCAATAAAAATCACACATGAAGGCGTCATTAATATAAGGATATCTGGGAGATATAATTTGGCGGAATAAATATATAACTACCAAAAGCAAAGTCAGAATATACAAGACCAGCGTAAGATCAGTAATGACATACGCGATAGAGACCAGATCAGAAAACATCATAACGGTTTTTAAGAACTACTGAAATGCGAACGCTGAGATCAACAGCAGGACACACATTATGTGAGAAATGATGAAATAACGGAGATTGGTGACATCCACGATGTAATGAGATAGTTGAGAAATCGAAGAATGAAATGGAGAGACCACGTGGACAGAATGTTAGGTGACAGGTTGGCAAAGGAAGAAAAACCGAATATATCCCGACGACGAGACTTGTAATGAATTTTTGAGTTTCCTGAGATTGTTACTTTTGAAGGTCATGTTTGTATGAAAAAATTATATTGAGTCCATAATTCCAGTAGATAAGACTGATAAGAAACACCAAACTTCAATATATTTTCCGAGTTTTCATCGTCTGATCAATAATTAATTAACATTAATTTTTAAACTCATAGAATTCAAAATTCAATATTCAAATTCTGAATTATTCATATATATTTAAATTACATACATGCTTTCTTATTAGAAATATTTCTTTAAGGACTTTGCTTAAATATTTCGAATTGGAATTTGGAAATAATTAAGAATGTGTTTGGATAAAAGTATTCAAATCGTGCGCTTAAATTTTTTGGACCTAGGATCACCAAAACACAAGGAGAGATGTCGGACCATATATCGAAAGATTTATTTATAATAACGTTTCCATCTGGACCTCATCGTTTTGATTTGATTTGCTCTAGCAGAAGAGAACTAAATGATTTATCAGTTCTATCTGTAAAATATTTGAGTATGTTCAGGACTGTATCAAGAAATAAGCTTTTTAGAACCACCGTCATATGATTGTTATGATATGAAGATAATTTGTAGAGATTTGGGTATATAATGATAATTGGAATGCAATTGCATTTGAAATTAATATTTTAGCAACAGTGAGACTGCTAAAGAAAAATACCTGCGAGCTTCATCACTGAAGGAGAAATTAGGTTGGAAAAAAAGGAAGAACATCTGGATGTCTCCATATATTTGCTACTAATGTTGAATTTGTGATCAAATTTCTTAAAGCAAATTATTTGGTAACTGTCTTGTTAGCAATTCCAATAATATTGTTTCATAGTTACGTAATTATCTCAATATGAGTAGCTTTTCAATTAAGAAATTGTGTCACTAATTTTTCCCGGTGGAATTCGTTGTCGTCCAACATAATCGTTGCTGGCCCGAGTCTAGTAGATTAAATCGAATATTTAGGAAAACCACAAATCACTACATTAATATTCAAGTAATTTTGAAATCCTTACATTCACAACCTGCACTGTGATATGTGCACCAGGTCTAATATCGCTTTAGGTATTCCTCGTCCGAAATATTTAAATTGCGTCTATTACTCTGATTGTTTTATAGTCACAGTAATTACCTTCACGACCTCGCTACGGCATTTCAATACCCAATTCAAACATTTTCAAAGCTTAAGGTTTGTTGATTATCATTATTTATCACTAATTGAATTGCTTTTCGAAAATATATTTCCAAATTTCAATATGGGAAGTGAATATCCTGAATATTGGAAGAAATCGTTCACAAAATAATGGATCAGAATTATTGAAACTTAAATTTATGCAGATGAAGAAATAGTAGTAAAATAGATATATATGTTTCCTCATAGACGAAAAAATATATAAGTGATTTACACTAACATAAATATGTATAAATTTAAATGAATAAAGATATAAAGACAAATTTCTAACGTTACAGAGATGTAAACCAACTGAATGTGACGACTTGAAGGAATTCATCTAAATTTTTATAAGGCTAAGTTAACAAAAAATCAGTTAGGCAGAGCTGTAAGGTGAAGATGAAAACACATATAATCGACCGGAACAGAGCTAATTGGACAAGTATGCGTCAATTAGAGATATCTTCAAATATAATACCAATTTTGTATGGTAAAGGAAAGAGAAGAAAGGCCGCTTATCTAGGCCACATATATACCGTAACAACTAGTGTGACATACTAAAATTAATAAGAGAAGGAAAAATCTAAGGAAACCGTGGACCTGGTCGCAGACAACATTTATGGTTAAAAAATATACGCGATTGGAGATGTATGAATACATCATCTTTAATTCGCACCACTCAAGACCGAAATAAGTTCCCGAAATTGTCGCCAGCCTTCATTAAATGGAGATGGCACTTGAAGAAGAAGAATAATACCAATTTTTATTTGACCATATTTGAATGATTCATTGTAATTTGGAAGTCTCTACGGTTTCAGGCTATATACGTCAAATAAATTCGCTAAATACTAAATAATACTATTTGCTCTGGTTAGAGCGAAACAATTGAAGTTATGTATGCTAAACTAAACAACCAGATGGCCTTTGTAAACAGAATAATAGAGTTATTGCATGATTGTAACTGACAACGTACTTGCTAATACCCGATTTTTGTAACTATTCTCAAAACACATGCTGGGCGTACCTTAACCCGGAAATTGATAAATCTTCTTGTCTGTCCAATATAATTCTTGTCCCAATTACCACAGTAATTTCCCGAATTATAACACTTTTTTCATGGATTGCCTAACAAAAATATTCTTGGATTTATAAACAAATTTTATGAGCAGGGTTGAAAGGTACTAGAAAAAATCTCTTCTGTTTTCGATACATGTTTTGTAAAAATGTAGTGTCATGGAGAGATTTTCAAACTCAATACTATTAATCAACTCATTCACTACCTTTCTATCATAACCGTGAAGAACAGCTATTTCCTCAATTAAATTTTTTCTTGATTAGGGGATTGAGAAGAAGATTAATCAATCGGAGAGGTAAGAAAAAGAACCTGGTCATTTTATGTTTGAGAAAATGAAAAGGTAAGAATAAGTGATGTAAAATTCTCAAAAAATACACATATAGTTTGATTCATTTGAAAAAATCACAATTTCAAAGTTTAAGACAGATTAAATAGAGGCAAATATCTACTAAATACTTAATTAAATGGGAATTGTAAAATTTCTCCCACTGAAGTAGGTTTTCTCGATGGAACTATTCCGCCAGTAAAAACGAATTCACGTGGAGAGTTTGATTTGTTTTCGGTTGCCTTCGATCTTTCAAGAGAATATACCAATTATTGAAACACTACCAAATATAAATATTCCAGATTTTTAGGAAACACATACAAACAATTACTTTAACAGTTCTGTGCGAGTTCAATATCCAGCCGCTCTTCTGGCTCGCTGAGTGTACAAAAACAGGATCCTTACTAATATAATAAATGCGAATGTTA
Source organism: Diorhabda elongata (assembly GCA_026230145.1). Classification (NCBI taxonomy): domain Eukaryota; kingdom Metazoa; phylum Arthropoda; class Insecta; order Coleoptera; family Chrysomelidae; genus Diorhabda; species Diorhabda elongata. Next base: position 43,406,041 of record CM047926.1, read on the forward strand.
TGTCATCATGAAACTTTGTACACATATTCTTGGAGTTATTAGCAGTAACATAGGAAACATATTATTTACGAGAGATAACGAAATTATTTATCAAAAAATTTCAGAATCTAGTTTCTTCAACGCCATCTAGCATTCGAGTTCCAGTTCCAACCCAGAGTACTGTAATTCCGTTGCACCATATCCAATTGGTTACAGTTTTAGCCGTTTTTCTATATTCATTGTTTTGTTTTTCTGTCATTATATACGCAGTATAAAACTATCTAAATTTTTCAGGTTAGGTGTTATGTTTATGGTCTTAGATCTAGCTCGTAGGTATTAATTCTTTCTCTGTTCTTCTTTAAAAATGCCTCGGAAGCGGACATTTGGTGTATCCAAAGAGTCGTCGTGGGTCGGTGCAGCAAAAGTTGCACTATATCAAGAATCTTCAATTCACGCGGAGAAGACAACAGCAAGCAGAGCGACAAAGTTGCTCAGCTTGGCTTCTACTATAAATAAAGGAAAAACCAACATAATATGACGTCTTGGTATTCTATGCCATTTTTGAGCTCACGCTTACAATATCCGTATTAACCGGTTTATGAATATATACATGCATGAATGGAAAACATTTTTTGTGATACTGACACGGTCAAGAAATCATTCGAGCTGGGTATAATATCACGGGGTATTGTATTGTTGATAAAGTTCACTTCATGTCGTTTCTAAGCAGAATTTCGAAATTTTTACGTACAATTGAGAAAATAGTAGATTAAATGTACGTTAAACATTAATGTAAAAGTGGTACATCAGAATTTTGTCAGTGATATTATATTTTAAACGCGAATTAAAATTTTTTTATATTCCCTCTTATTTCCAAACATTGAGTAAGAACTTTTTCAATAAATCATATTAAAAACTTTATTAAACGTTGGCGCTTTGTAATATTTTTTTCCTCAGCCACTCCTTGTAAACGATTTTAAACTATAAGAATAATAACAGCATGATTCATCAGGTTTTTATTATTGATTGGCTTATTGATGTACACTGAATATAAACACTGCGTGCCAGGCACGAGCGAAACAAATCAATGATAAAGGTTTATAATTAACCTCCTGTCTATTATGCAATACAATAAAAAGCATGTAGCTTCCTGCAATTTTTGATAATAATCTTTTTAAATAATTTTCATGATGAATTATAGACCTGTCACAAAAAACTGCACTCTTTATCCTGGAGAGAAATTTTACGGAAAAATAATGTGAAATTACGTTTTAACTTTACACACTTCGTTCAAGGAGTTTCCAATGTTATCTAACCATCCGAAAATTGATATTGAAAGCCACTTACAAATCATCAACTTCCACAAGGATTCTTCAATAGTTTGTTGATTTAGTTGAGATTATCGACCTGGTGAAGACAGATTCCATAGAGGGTTATTACTAATGAATATTCAGGTCATCAACGACAATTTTAGTTACAACTTATCAAGCCTCGATTGATTTCATCGTATTTCCTAGTAACACTATCCATCAGCAACTGCGATTGTACTGTATTACTGATACACTGTTGATGTTAATTCCATTTACCACCGTTATCGAGAATACTATAAACTTCTTTGAAGATTAGGAATTCATTTGAACGAGTATAAGATGTAGTGTCATAGCTAGGTGTGGGCGAAGTGCGCCCTCATCCACGGCTGCGCACTCAAATGGGACTAATTACTTTTTTGATTGAATAAATACCTGATACTGGTATTCGTATAGATATATTACTTGAGTGAGTGAGTCCTTTATGAATCGTCCTCTACAATGTTCGCTAATTCATTTAAAGTTAACTAAATAAGACAGTGGAGAGACAAATTTCACCGTACTTCGTACAATCTTTCCTTACCTCGCTCAGCTTCTGATCATTCTCGGTTTTTGCACCCAAGTCAAAGGACTCAATTGAGACGAAGCTGAGTCTGTGGCTAGAGTAATCAGCTTTAATTTGCTTCTTCCATCGCTGGTTTTTCAATTTCAATTATTATCCTGTACTTAGGTATCTGTCGTATAATAGCTCAAGTTGGGTTTTTCTGATATTTCTTATCCAGTAGTTCATGAATCCTACGTAGTAAGCGAATACTCTAAAATTTTTTATTCTATTTTTGTGTTTCAGCAAATTTTGACAGTAAATAACTTTCTTCCTTGAAGTAAAATTGCTGTCTTGTTTTCTTATTATCAGTATTTTCTATTTTTTATTATAAATCTGTCTCAAAACAACCCAGGAAAGATCAAGTGAAGTGAACACAGATCAGAAACTAAGTGTAATGCACAAAAGATAATTTTTAGATTCAAATTGAAGTATTCAAACTCTGTTGTTGACAAACCCAGTTTCTTCAAGACTCCACTGATAAATTTTAACAAAAACCGATATTTAAATTTGTCACTTGTTTGGAGATTAAGTATTCTATTTTGGAAAGCAGAAGATTTAAATCAGAAAATGAGATTCGGTGAAAATTTTCTAATTCTCCCACAATTAGTCATGATAAACGAAAGTGCACATTGCAACAGCAGCTGCCACTTGAACTTCAATGTTGCCAAATGTACGGCGAAAATTACACGAATGTGTCGATACACGAACTTTAGTTAACTTTGTTGAACATTTTGATTAATCGAGTAATATAGTGGACGCTTAAGAAACTTTGTGAGCAGGGGATTCCCCGATCTCTGACGAATCTAGTCGTTTTATTGTAAATGCCATTGAGACTACATACCATCTATTTCAATCACATGTGTTGAATTGTTACTGAATAATCGAATTGTTTGGAGTTTTCTGAAAGGTATATGTATTACTTTGTTTCAATCGCCTGGTCAAAACTTGATAGTAATTTAATAAAGCCAGAAGAATACATGGTATGATGAGCAACTTCATCCATACTGTGGTCGAAATAAATTCATTCTGTACTATCAAAGACAATTGAGTTTAGATTCAAAGTATGGTGAATATGTGAAAATTAGTATCTACTTATTGGACAGCTTCATATGGGGAAATCGAGTGGGGGTCGCAAAAACGTTGGTCAGAGAATTGGTAGCATCATACAAGGTATCTGGTAGAGATATTAAGATGCTTAATTATTTCTTTACTCCTTCATTGGTGAAATCTGTACTATAATTGAGCTTGGCAACCGTGGGCACAAAATAAACGTAAAATGTGAAGTGACCTTGTGCAGATTTTGCTAAAGAAAAGGTAGTACTAAATGCATTATCGAGGAAAAATTAGTGATAGTACGAAGAAACGCGATATTAATGAATTTTATCACTAGTTAAAAACTGGAATGAATTGAATAAGATTTTTGGTAGATATACCACAAAAACATCTACTGAAAGATGGCCTCTAGCATTTTTTCATAATATTTCCGATGTTGCCTGCATACATTCTGTATTCTGAGAATGATGGAATGTTTGCTAAAAAATCGTTTTAACGACCATTATTTTATTTGCAATTGGGCGGAAAACTATGTACTCCGTTCAATTACAGATTGTACAAATCATAAGGCATTCCGCAACGAATTTCAAGATTGAATATCTTCTTGGTCTAGTCACCAATCCATATATAAGAGATCGATGAATTTTTGCATGCGTTTGAATCGGATTGATGTACTTCCAAAACATGTGATATGAACGCATCAATCGCATTGTCGTGGTAGAGAATGGTTCGTCCTCTGCGGTTGGTTTCCTTGATCGTAGGGGACCATTTACTTCCTGCGTGAAAAACTTTTGTTAGATTTAGCTCGTTGTGAAAGACCCATATAGTCGATTGATTCATTATTCGTCGCCCATGATGATCTTATAGACGTCTTTTGAAGAACCGCAATTGAATTTTTTCGGCATTTCTTGACACGAGCTTTCTTGTCAAATTATGCTAGTGGAAATAATGTCCAAGTATGTATTAACCTAACAGTATTTCATATAAAGATCTTGGAATTTTCAGTTTCGCAGAGCATTGATGCTTTTTAACATAACAGCCAATTTTGGACGATTTTCACGAAATTTATCCTGTAGTAACCACGATTGAATTCGGAAAACCAGTGGAATACGATGACTCAAAATGGTGCTCTATCATCAAAAAATGAACAGAACACTGCTGTTGGCTTAATCCACGTCGATTGTTATAGAAAATTTTCGAGACTTAATTCTATTTTTTGACCAAGATGAATGTTTCAGGTATCTGTAAACAACTCAAATAGCACTCGTATGAAAACACGATCTGAGTACGTTCACCATTAAAAATTTTAAACTTCATAATGACAAAGTCAGATTCAACATATTCACATCAATGTTGCCATATCTCAAAGCTTAAGTCACATACATCTCGATTCGACCAAAAGGAAAAATATTGCTATTGAATGTTACAATTCTTCGAAGTGAATTTAGAAAACGTCGCAAAACTAGCAAAATATGTCTTTTCATTTTATGTTAATCCTACATTCATATAAAATAACTTTAGCAGGTAAAAAGGTGCCTAGTTACTTCTTGGAGGAGGTATCAAATTCGAGTCTCAATAACTTTTGATTACGAAAAAAATGGAAAAATATCGGTTGTCAGAAATTTGAATTTTTGTGAATACGATGATCATAAAATTTCTTTTAGAAAAAGTCAATCAATTCTACCTTTGATCAGACAGTTCATCTTACTGTATTCATCCATCCCAAATGGACATGAGTCTAGAATTCAGAAACCCTTCCCAAATAACGATCTTTTGAAGAATTGTAATTATTTGGGTGTAGTACCTAAAGATATAGAATTACTGCTTTCAATGCCTTTTTCCGAATTAATTGTATAACATTTGTCCTAATGTTTACATCGCTATTAGAATTATTATGAATGTGACTGTGAGTACATCGTTATTAAACGATTTTTATAAAAAATACAATTCTCAAAATAATCGTTCATAATCTCCCACTGCACATTTATATTTTCCTTCACGTTATGCTAAAACATGTTTAGGACACCTTGGTAATAAAAGAAAAGGAGGCGATGGGACTTTGCCCATGTCTAGTATTAAAAGAATTGTCCACCACGAATTATAGGGGGTTGTTGCTTGAGTGACCGAATTATTGATTGTATACTGCGTAAATTCTAATTATTACATATATGCAAATATATGTTATTATTCATTTTTCAGTACACTATGTTTTCTTTATATACTCTGGCTGGTTAGTGTGGTTACAGCTAATATTTGAATTTTATCATTCTCATTTAATCAAAGTGACCTTTCACATGCAAATATGGGCTAATTTTTTATTAAAAAGTCACACTCGCTGACCTGAAAACGTCGGACTAATGGAATTCCGTTATTCATTTATAGCAACATGAACCTATTAATTAAATTCAACTACAACCATTTTATTGTCGGTGCACGTATTTCAAATGAGTTTACGTGTAAGCTAAAGAAAATTAAAAATATATAACAATATGTTATATTTTAGCAGAAATCTATTTTGTAACTAGTATGGGAACAATAATGCTTGAACGCAATATTATTTCGTATCATTAATATGCAAAGGGATTGAATCGGTAACAAACTATGAATTTTCAACTAGAAACTACTGAAAATTTGAATCTTATTCAGGAATTTATTATACAAGCTCAAACTTCGAAAGCCTTTGTAGGAAATCTGAAATATAAGTACTTTAATACAATGAATAGGAGAATGAACCATAACTGTACAGGGTGTTTCAGAAGAAGGTGATCCCGTCTCTTGGATAGATAGAAAACTGAAAAATGTTTGGGGTTTAGTCAGTGAAAAAATGTGGTAACGCTATCCGTATTCAAGATAATAGGGGTTCAAAAAAAAAACAAATTGTACACATTTTTTACTATTTTGCCGCAACTACTGGCAACATTGCATGAAATTTTATACGAATATGTTTTGGAAGCTGATACATGCAATGGATTTGTTTTTTATGGCTGACTCTCATAGATAACGCTAGTTAAATGGTTAAATTTATCAAGCAAAATTTCAAGTGAACTTAAACATCATTTAATTTTATACGGAATATTTTGATTTTAAAATCATGAAGTGATAACCGATGCTAGTATGAAATTTTTGTCATGTGAATGAGACCTAATCGGTAGAACGTATATATTTAAAAAAAAAATGAGACTGGGGTCTTTCGTTTCTTGCACACTCCTTGCACACTAACTTTAGGTAACAAATTAATAGGTTATCACATTCTACCTGCAAATTTAAATGGTGATATGTACCTGTATTTCTTGAGCAATCCTAGATATTATGAGATTCAACACTATTTTTTATGCACGATGGAGCTACACTGCACTTTTGTAGAAGGTATCGTCATTGGTTGAGTAACCATTTTCCGAATCGATGAATTGGTAGAGGTGCAGAAAGTCCAATTCATTGGCCTCTTCAGTCATACCATTTTCATCCCTTGGATTACAGAGTTTGGTCGTATCTTTAAGAAAAAGTTCATGCTACAAGGTAAATTAACCTTAAGAATTAAAAAACAGTATTCAACGTCACTTTAATGACCTCATAGGTGACTCCCAACCGTTTAGAAGATTAATGAATTCTTTAGAAAATAGAAAAGACTTGTGTATTCGTGAAAACCGAGGACATTTTGAGGACCTACTCTAATTGAATTCTATTTTATGTAATTACCCTTTGTTTAAATTTTCATCTTGTGTTTTTTTGTTCAATTAACACATATTTCTTCACTTCATACCTGCATCGGTTATTACTTCATAATTTATAAATTAAAATTTACCGAAAACACCTTTTTGGTGTGAAATCTTGAGTTCATTTGAAATTTTGATCAAATAATCCAATATTGAAAAAGTTAACTTCAATACTACTTGGTACGAACCATGTAACTAGCGCCCTCTATGAGAGACGGGCATATAAACAAATCCATTGGATTTATCAGCTTCTAAAGCAAATTCTTATAAAATTTCCGTACAATGTAGCAAATCATGAAAAATGTGTAAATGTTTTTTATTCAGCAAACCCCAAATCTCACAGTTTTTTGTCCATCCTAGAGACCTATTTTTGAAACACCCTATATAACTAAGTGACCACATAGAATTTTAAAAAAATGAACTAGATTTTTATTAGTAGAACTATTTTTTGAGATAATAACTTGAAAATTGGATTTTATCGAGCTTAAATAAAACAAGCAGGAATATGTGAGACAATTCAAATAACTTGTAGATGTCGCCACATACGTTATATGAATTAGAATTTTTTATTTTTCACTAATTATCAAATCCTTCATTTTGAAAAGTCCTGATTGTAAGATTTTAGATATAGTAATTGATGAAGGATAATGATCATCTTCACTCAAATGATGTGAAAATTAAACGATAAACCACTTGTAAATTCATGAAACACCATAAGAAGGTTAATAAAGAGAATAATTGATATATAACCCCTCACGAAGGTATTTTATGTTATATTTACATAATAAACATGTGTCGTTAAGTTGGAATAACTAAAGGCGAGCTAACTTAATCATTACAGTTTTCAACATGTCTATGTCACAACCAGCACGTTTACAACAAACTTTTTAGTTAAATATCCGCTCCAAAAATATGGGATACGATTACCTCGTATTGACTTCACCTGGAATTCTATTCCATAACTCGTTTTGTGTATTTATAGCCCAACATAAACCGCGTAAAGCAAGTGGAGGAACGATGTTTTATGTTAATCATTTTATCACTAGTTAGAAACTGGAATGAATTGAATACGATTTTTGGTAGATATACCACAAAAACATCTGCTGAAAGATGAATGTTTGCTAAAAAATCGTTAGAACGACCATTATTTTATTTGCAATTGGGCGGAAAACTATGTACTCCGTTCAATTACAGATTGTACAAATCATAAGGCATTCCGCAACGAATTTGAAGATTGAATATCTTCTTGGTCTAGTCACCAATCCATATATAAGAGATCGATGAACTTTTGCATGCGTTTGAATCGGATTGTGTACTTCCAAAACATGTGATATGTACGCATCAATCGCATTGCCGTGGTAGAGAATGGTTCGTCTTCTGCGGTTGGTTTCCCTGATCGTAGGCGACCATTTACCTCGAAGTGCTTCCTGTGTGAAAAACTTTTGTTAGATTTAGCTCGTTGTGAAAGACCCATATAGTCGATTGATGTTAAGTTCCGGGTTGATATTCATGGATTCATTATTCGTCGCCTATGACGATCTTATAGACGTCTTTTGAAAAACCGCAATTGAATTTTTTCGGCATTTCTTGACATGAGCTTTCTTGTTAAATTATGCTAGTGGAAATAATGTCCAAGTAGTATGTATTGATCTAACAGTATTTCATATGAAGATCTTGGAATTTTCAGTTTTGCAGAGCATTGATGCTTTTTAACAAAACAGCCAATTTTGGACGATTTTCACGAAATTTATCCTGTAGTGACCACGATTGAATTCGGAAAAACAGTGGAATACGATGACTCAAAATGGTGCTCTATCATCAAAAAAGGAACAGAACACTGCTGTTGGCTTAATCCACGTCGATTGCCATAGAAAATCATCGTTCGAAAAATTTTCGAGACTTAATTCTATTTTTTGAAAAAGATGAATGTTTCAGGTATCTGTAAAAAACTCAAATAGCACTAGTAGGACAACACATTCTGTGTACGTTCACCATTAAAAATTTTAAACTTCATAATGACAAAGTCAGATTCAACATATTCACATCAATGTTGCCATATCTCAAAGCTTAAGTCACATACATCTCGATTCGACCAAAAGGAAAAATATTGCTATTGAATGTTACAATTCTTCGAAGTGAATTTAGAAAACGTCGCAAAACTAGCAAAATATGTCTTTTCATTTTATGTTAATCCTACATTCATATAAAATAACTTTAGCGGGTAACAAGGTGCCTAGTTACTTCTCTCGAGCCTCAATAACTTTTGATTATGAAAAAAATGGAAAAATATCGGTTGTCACAAATTTGAGTTTTTGTGATTACGATGTTCATAAAATTCTTTGAGAAGAAGTCAATCAATTCTATTGCCTTTCACCTATTTTTGAAACACCCTATATAACTAGGTGACCACAAGTTGACAATGGAAAAATCCCCTTAGTTGTAATAGAATAACCTCCAGCAAATCATTTTAGAACTGCTTATATCATTTTCAATCGATTATTTTCGGTTCCATAGACATGATTTTTTCGTCATTTGAAAACTCAGGGATTGTGGAATCAATGGTATTACTAAATTCAGTAAAAAATTGTATATGCCATTGTCGTCATCTTGCTCGCGCATGTTATTTCTTACCGTTCATCCTAGAAACGCCTTTTCCTCTATTGAATCCAGCCCTCCAACTATTTGCGTATTTTGAAAAATTTCAAGTGAATAAACAGAAAAGAAGCACTTTATTATCAACCCAAGCAACAAAGAAAAACTAAAACCTGCTCTTGACGCCGGTACTCATAAGTGTTTTTTTAATTGTTTTTTAACCACTGACAAAATTACACTCTGGTGCGATAATCTCTCGGAAGTGAATTTTGCACAGGTGTAAAATTATCCATCATTTTCCAATAGTCGACAATTCCTGAAAATGATGCGTACAACAAAATCTTCATGTAACGACGTAAAAATTTTGGCAATCCCTGATATTTTGGTTAGTACTACTAATTAAGTACCTATATCCTTCAATCCATGATAAATATTTGGAAATATCTCACTATTTTGCTATTTTCTATTAGGGTACATTTCACGATATTGTCTGCATCCCGCTGGACCACACAACTTTTTCTCAGTTTAACCTCCAATCATATTCATAAATTCTTCTGAAAAATAAATATGTCATGGCAATTCAAACAGAAATACAATGGCATTCCTTGGCATGCTTGTGTCGAAAAACTATATTTCCACTATTAAAACTTTGTTTTTTGCTCAAACCGAAAAAAATTCTCATTAATTATTCACTTTATTATTAAAATGTGTCATAAATATAGATTTAATTTCGCTGATTTGCTTAAGATTTATAACAGATCAATATTTTTTCTTGCTACGAAGCTTTACAAAGGTTGATATCACATACTGCCCTCAGAAAACAAATACGATATCTTATCTTTCCAATAGAAAATCATGAGAATAATAAAATAAATAAAAATATAATAATTTTTTCTTCAATTCTGTATTTTATCAAGATATGAGAAACTTTTATCATTTTTCAAAATAACATTATTTTAGTTTTTGGAAATATTATGTCCTTCATCAGAAGAGAAAAACATTTCTTTGGACTTCTTACTATGGCATATATTAGAGCTAATCTCGAAGATATTATTTCGATAAACTTTATGAGTACTATATCATCATCATCGGAAATTTCATTCTCATCAATATTGATATTAATTCAACCTATCGGTACACGATAGCTAGTTTCAATTTAGAAAATCTTTCCTTCTTGTGATATCATGTTGGCGGCAACTTTGCGGTTATAATCGTGGAAAATTATCGAAAAATCCTTTGCAGACAAGCAGAATGTGGTCTTCTTATTTGCGACGATAAACTTCAATTAATATCGAAGTGATATGGGGACAATCTCCCAAAGTGTAATTTCCATTTTTTCTGAAAACTTTTCACATGTCATAATTCATAAACCTCGGCTTTCACAGGTTTATATTAGATAACTGTACTTTTGCATATCATATGGAAATTATATATTTTTGCAATGTAACTACCGTCGAGATAGGGATGTGGGAAGTTTTTCAGACTGTATATTTGGTAAATTTGGAATGATTTTGGTCTGAAAACATTTTTTTATAGTTGTAGTTCATGTCGCCTTGAGAATCACCCGATGCGTTTTTTGAAAATAAACTAATTATTGACATTTGTCTCGCATGATTTATGACTATAGATTTACGTTTCATCCATGTAGATAACGGGTCGTATTCCCATTGTTCTCGTTCACGTAAACGGTCTTTACCACCGCTGGAATTCTCGTATTCATAAACCTTTTTGAGTAAGCCATACAAATTCTAAATAATTCTTCGCGAAATGCTCTCATCACTACCTAATTTTCTTGATATTCTACATCTATTGTGATTGGTGAGAAATGATGCAATTTCACCTTTTACAATCTTTATACCTTGCTTCATAATATGTTTCACTATACCCTGGTTTTTGCAACAATTTCCTTTATTATCATCCATAGAAGAATTACTACCTAAAATTTCCAACGACGTGAATTTGATTCCATTGGGACTATTTTCTTATTTTTGCATTTTAACTCTCTTGCTCAATACTCCATTCAAGTTCCATATTAACATTCGTTGCAAAATTGTTTTGAGAAAGTGAGATACGATATTTACGGCGTTATGTTGGTAATTACCAGAGTTGTTGACACGCCTGATCAAGACGCTTTCACAGCTCAGCGGCCAACAGTACTTGAACAAGGTACAATTGTTCGTGTCCATGTTCTGAAATTTGAATTCTATAAGTTTATTCTATTAAGAGTATACTGAACTTTGCATTTGAACTGAATGATCAGATGAAGAAATACAATTTTCCGGATAAATGATTGGGCTATTCAAATTGATTGAGTTGCGAATTATTGAGTTACAAAATATTTGTAGCTGATTTTGCTCAATCCATTTGACGCGTCACTGAAACCAGTTTACACTCAAATTTTAAGATATTATTTCAAATAAGAGATGTTGTATTAATAGAAATATGTCTCGTTTTTTCCAAATCAACCTATATCTAATTGAGTAACAGTAATATTATGTAATATGTAATACGTGAGTTATAATTGGAAATTTTGGCGATAATCTTACTAAAAACACTGTTTTGATAACCAAATTATCGTCTTCAGATACCTGTTGTGGTTGGTATAGTGGTAGCGTAAATAGTATGTCATGTATTTCCTATTCGGCTCATTTTTTTGGTATAACCTTCTTTTCACACTACCACTATACCAATACTCATAATTACATGGTTTGACGCGCGTTTCGATCACCAAGTCTTCAGCGACTGAAGGCAAACTGATTATCACCAACGGTTTCAGAAATTCCAAGTAAACCATTTCTTATTAAGAAATATTCAGAAATGTAATATATTTAACACAGAATAAAACAAAAATTGTGTGTGTGTCAGCTCCGACGCACGACTGGAGTTTACTCCTTAAGTTCGATAGTCTAACCAGACGCAAAAAGAGTTTATTTAACTTAAAAAAGATTGGTTGATTGCCAGAATATTTTGGGCTTCCTTCATTAATTTTTTTTAATCTGTAAGCTCGCTGTCTCTCGGCTGGAGTTTTTGGAGGTTTAGATTTTTTCCCAGTCAAAAAATATAAAAAAAAATTAGAAAATTTATAAATGCATGATTATAAAAATTTTAACCGACTTGATAAAGAATTTTGATGAAAAAAGGTTTTTATAAACATTTTTTTTAAATTAGTATAATCAATTTTTTATTTAAAATATAATATTATCTTAATAATTAACAAAAATGGTTATAAAAAGATAATTATGTCACCAAATCTTTCACAAACAATAATAAATAGTACATGAAAATTATTTAAATAAGCTAAAAAATACCTTTTCGAAAGAAAATTATATAAAAACATTATTATAATGAAAAAATATTGTCGATTTTTCTGATAATATTATCGAAATATTGACTACATTTGTTAATATTTAAAAATTAATTATAAAATAAATCATAATAACGTGGAAGAATTTATAGACATCGACGAAAAACTAATTTTTGGTTAGGTTGGAAATTTTCTATTTTATGTGGATGCGCTCGATAATCCATATTGGGTTGATTATCTAATTTTATGTGTTGTTTTCAAACATATATTTATATGAACTACATCGATAATTATTAAAATATTCAATAAATACAAATTGCACATGCTCATACATATAATACATGAATTATAACGTACCTTGCAACCACGTGTTTGTTAGATGTTCCGGCAATATTATCTACACCTCTTTCTGCCATAGTTATTTGAAAATACTTTCAGTTCACTTTAGCGGAACACAATGATAATAAAACTTCACAATGACAGCAATATGCGCACCAAAAACGTAACGAGGTCATTCATCTATAGATTTTACTCCTCACATTTTTCTCATACCGGGCCCCTTATATATGCAATGTTCCTACAACTTCAGATTCAGATTTTCCCGGTAATTGTGCAACATTAGTAATTGAACTTTGATAGTGAAACAGCTCAATAATTTCCTATTCAAAGTTCATGCGAGAAACATCAAACTGCAAACTTATTCCGATTACTTGATGTTGAGCACTTCTAATTTTGTTGTCTAATGAAGATAACTATTGTTATGGAACTCCTAGCACTAGTCACGTGAATTATAATTGAATGATGGAAATTTATGATAACACGATATTGCGAGCAAAACCTCCGGCGTTTTTATAAGTGAAGTTTCTAATTTCTTATTTTTTTTGCAGGTAAGTCTTGGAAAATTAAATAGCTGTATTGGTAAGCATTTTTTTATCAATATTAACATATACGTACAAAACAAAAAACGGTCGATAGTTGGAGCGTCAATTGAAAGCATACCATCCTTCATATTTTGGCCTCTGTACAACTTCTACCAGACTTACTTAGTGGGAAGTTTGTAGGTTTATTTTACTAAAACATTTGATATTTCTAGTACATAACAAGGTAGCCAACATATTTGTAATATCATGCGTTTAATAATAAATCATATAAAATTGGTGAAAAATAAACTATTTCAATCGACTCTCTAGCTTAAATCCCTCTTTAGCATTACGAAAAACTCTTTAGATGGAGCGCTTATTCTTCTCTTGAAATTATGTAAATCATGTGTCTGGTTTTTCATAAACGATCGATTCTGGACTACTGCTCGGGGAGAAATCTAGAGTTACTGAGTTTGGTTATCGTAGTGGATATTATATTTTTTGTTTCCTGCTAGTTCATCTACTATGAAATATCAAGAATACTTGTCTCAAGAATACTCGACCGTGCATCGAGAAAAACGTACTTCTGTGAAGCACATATTTTGCAATACATTGCGGTTCATAACAGTAATTATTCCACAAAATTCCTTCCTGTTGAATGCTGCTGAGAAATCTATATTTTACCATAATGAATTAGTTACACCAGTTTTCTTAATGCTTTGCGTACTAGGCCTCCCTTACTGCTTCATTCAAAAAACAGCGGCTTAATTTCAATAAATTCAACAATCCTCTCTCTACGCTCATCTTTCTTAGAGTAAGCCTGTCTTTCTAAATGAATCATTTTGCAATAATCCGATAGATATATTCAAATTTTGAATTTCTTTCATTGGATCCATTCTCCCTTTTGATTGGTAGTGAATGAAAACTATACAAAAATTGATTAGTTACTGTTAACAGGCTGCACCACTGACAGTGAAGAAATGGTTGTCTTAACAATTCTGTTGTAAATTTGATGTACAATGTTATTTCGGTCTAAAAATGTAATTCAAGATGAGACTGATTGATCTATCGGCCCAACCAGTTCGGTAACTTAAAAGCTAAAATACCTTTCATTGTCTAATCCTTCCCATTTTGTTCAAGTACATTTGCCAGTGGAGAAAGTTTTTATATTTATCATTGTGAATCACCCATTTTATTTGGCTTTTTTTTTCATGAACTTCCATCCCCAAAAATATTGCCATCTACTTTATAATTGTTACTGTCGCCCTTCCTTCGGGCTATCTGATGAAATATCAATCGTAGTAATTTTTATTAATTCGAATATCAATGATTATATATCTTTTGAGTGTTATAACTGCATAAATCAGACATTTTCACAAAATACTTCATAAAGCATGCTTTTTCGCCGAGTCATTGCATTATATATTTTACAATAAGCCTGTTCTCCAACAACTCTTAATCCCCCGTATCGTTGGCCGCACAAACTCTGCCATCCTTCATTCTATAAGACTTTCATTATGAAATATAGTTATATTTTCGAAATATCTTGTAGTAAGGCTAAGATAAGAGATACATGAATCTCCTGGGTGCTAACAAGTAAGAGTTGATAGACGGTGCAGCTCAAAAATTGTTGTTTTATCATCCATCATCGAGTTGCCAGAGAAAAGCAGGAATTTTTGTCCAAATTTATATGGTATGATTAGAATGTTTATCATGTCTCATGCGATTGTTTTTTCACAAGCTTGAATAAATTGAAACCCCTGTAGCTATAAATATTGAAACGTGATATTAATAACTCCATAGAATTATTTGGATTGCATTATTATAGTAGAAATGAGTGCTAAATAAACATATAGTAACAAAATCAGTTATAATTTCTTTTCTTCTCAATGAAGAACGGGTGCTACTGGAGGTAATTGAAAAGAATTTAATGGGAAAGTTTATTATAGTTATTTCTCTTCAGTCAAAAAAAAATAAGCATGAAAATTGTAGTGATGTGTTCAATGAGATGGAGAAATCGAGGAGTGAAATTTGATTCATTTGGGTTAATACTTGAGATTTGTGAGGGACAGCTATTGCTCCATTTCATGTTTCCATTCCCTCATTAATGATAAAATCTGAAACGATAAAACTAGAACATATTCTGCTCCATTATTCGTTATTCGTATATATAATCACCTGTCTCTGCCTCTAATTGCACCTCTATTTTTGAGGCTTCTCATTTTTTTTTTCGATTTTCGATCATATACCGTCTGATTATGTTTTTATTTCTTGTTCTTATGACTCTCCCAAATCCCTATTCATGTTCCAGGTAGTTGTATTTTATATGCTCAAACTTTCTACATCATTTTCATTGGTATCACAATAATGTTACTGGTTTCGAAGTTCGTATTTCCTTGATTGGTAAACGATTTCATTTAGAAGCTTTGTGCAATAGTACTTTCTATACATTCCACCATTTTGTTCTATTTTCACCTATTCCAATAATAACCACAGTAGTACTCATTCCGTTTTCTCCTCCAATCTCATCATTTTTCCCTATTCTTCTTATTTTGTCATGTCATTATGTGAGAAAATTCAATCTTCCATTCTAACTTTCATTTCTGTTGGTTTTGATTTCACTATCACTCATCCATGTTTGGGTACATCACAGTAGTATTCTTCTGTTAATTTTGAGGATTATCAGTTTCTATTTTGTTATAATCTTTTTGTTTTCCGTTCATATTTTTGTTATTTGGATATGTTATTGGAATATTTCTTTCTCCTTATCAGATTCGTCACTTAATCTGTCATCTAATATGAAACTCGTATTCTTGCTGTACTTTGAGTGTTTTTGTCCTAAATTATTCCCTAAATAATAATTTAATTGAAAAATGTTTGCTCCATCTGATTGAAGGCAACCAATCAGTACAACATTATTCTGAAAACAGATCCCATTTCACTTTATTAGGTTGCAGTGGATCTATATTGATTTATTTCGATTTGAATGTTTTGAATACAATTTCGTTGAAGTACTGACGACAATATTGTTGAAATTATAGAACTAAAATACCCTTTATTACAGAAAACTTGTGTGAAAAGCAGTTATGGACTTTTTCAATGATATAAACTACAAATTGTATGAAAACTGGAAGGCGAAAGAATAGGCATTGATTTTGAATAATTGGGTTGTGAACACGAAAAGAATAGATGGTACAGAGTTTAAAGAAACTACGGTCAAATCCACCTAACAAGTAAGCTGCCACAAGAAAAATATGAAGAAATGAAACTTATTATCAACCCATTCAAAAGTGTATTTCAACAAGCGCGAGCTTCCCGCATTTCTATACACGAAAACTTCAATCAGATCATTGTAAAAGAAATAAAGCTCGACAGCATTGAAAAAATAAGAAATTTATGGAATGAAAATACCCCTGAAGGGCTGCAACGGAAATTCTCCTACACAGCCGCGGTAAAATTAGTTTGGGGAGCTGAGGAGGCTGTTGCTTGCTTGACTGACTTTTTTTTATCGAATCAAACAACGATAGTTCTGTAACAAATCCAGTTGAATTTAGCAAGACTTGCCAAGGTGGTTCAAGAATGTGTACTGGAAGCAAATTTTTAATGGAAAACAACAACAGCAACAGATTATTCAGAAGCCTCATGAAATAAATGTCATTTTATTATTGTAGTTGCATTGCAACCATATTGCATATGGTTGCCAGGTCGCCAAATCTAATAGCCGGTCATACCAGTCAGATAGACCGGACATTTATGTACAAAGGCCGAAAACTGCACATTATTGAGGATTTTGTCTCAGTATTAATAATTATGCCAAAAAAATTCCATGTAAAATCAAGCTTTTTGATTATTATCATGAATGTTGTTAAATTCTAGTGAAATAATAAATGATATCGAAGGACAAATCAGTCTTAGGTAGCGACTTTATTATTAATCAATCAAATACTCATGTCTTCAGTCAAAATTTAACTCAAGATACTCAAACATTTATCATCAAATTCTTCTTAAATACCAATAAAAGGTACAAACAAGACTTTAACTAAAAAAAAATAATCAAAACCATAATTAATTAAATATTAATTCATATTTTTGTTTTGCCGAAACCTGTTTAAAAGTTCAGTTCCTTTCATAATCTATTTTTAAACATCCTTACATGTCAAATGTTTTAAATTCAATTCTATAACAAACATTTTGACAACAGGGTCAATATGTAATCTGTTGCGTTATTTCGTTCGTTGCCCACATATCAAAGAAAAACTGTCATCTCCTGGGATACATAGATTTCAAATAGGCTACCAATTTTTTATGTTCTAAGAGCTCCTTGGAATCACCATTCTCTTTATCAAAATTTGCTATCGTCAATTTTGATACTTCCATTTAGGAACATTTATTAAAATCATCTATGTGAAAAGTTTTGTGACTTTGTATGAGTTTTCAGTTCAAGATTGTGAACACTGCACTGCATTAATATAAATGTTTCCAATATCTAAGTCACATGTTCAGAATTTACGTTGTTCTTGCATTTATGCTATTCATTATCGCAGAACAGTTCTTCAAAACCTTTATCACATAAATATTAGCCTTTTCTTTGATGTAATTTTGATAAATGGCCATAAAAGAATAAACAGAAAAATAGCTTTTGTTAAATTCACTTTCAAAAAGATCTCTTAGAGTTCTGGATGCATTATCCTTTTCCTTTTATAGGAAAGACGACTTAAGAGGTTATATATACTGGTTATTCGTTTAGAGATTTTTAATAAAAAGAAAACATAATTTTCTCCTCCTCTGTCTTTGCCATCAAAATTTGTAGCAGTATTTTCAGCCGATTGCTGATGTCTCATTTTGTTGTGATTGAATATCTATGAGGAGGAAACTTGAATTCCGTCTTTCTGATAGTCAAATACTGAATTAACAGCGCGAATAACTTAATAGCACAATGATTGCTCGCGTCAGTGGAAGCGCTTATCTATTTTAGATAAAACAAGTCCTCTAGTGAACTTTTTAACCATATGGCGCAAGAACATTTTTCAAAATTGCTTATGCCTTTGTTCTCACACAGGTTACTTTTTGCAATGTTTGAATCAGTATTAAGGCACTTTTGAAGTGGTACTGTACAGTTTAATGAATTAAATGACTAAATTTGCTTCACCGTGTGAGAAAATAGTAGCTTCCACTTCCCTTTTTGATCCCACTTTTGCTGTAACAAAATTATCTATTGTGACGACCACACAGCGGTCTTGATATTTAACGGAAAACTTGCCTACTTCTGGTTGTTCACTTTCCATTTTAGAGTTGTTAGTTTAGGACAGCATGGATCCTTGTGAAAATGCAAACGCACTGTACTAGAAGGAATACATTTTGATATTATTTTTGATACGATTGAGGCCACGACGTCGCAGATGGAAGTCTTCAAAAAATACTCCTAATCAGGGCTTAGATTCGATAATTTTTTCTACCAATAGGCAGTATTATGTGAAGAATTAATTCATATTTTTTAATTCTCCACTTTGTTTTTAATAATATGATAGATCGTATTTATCGATCACACCTGGTATTTAGTATCTCGAATTTATTGCAGTGATATAATCGGAAGTCAATCAAAAGTCAATACAAATTTTGTTTATTATAAATATTTCTGCGTTTGATTCAATAATATATTCAATATTATATTTTGTAGCCATTTTATTTTATAGAAAAAGGGTGTGTAACTTTGAACACAATTTCGTAAAAAATTCATTCACTTGATCATACTTCTTCATAATTTTTTTTTGTAATTTGTAGGAATTAAAAGGTTAATAAGTCTACCATAATTTTATACAACTGTATAACTTTAGCCATGAAAATGACAGTGTTTTCATTTGAAAATTTCAACCAGAATGTCTATTTCTAAATAGGGCCACTCTGTTTAGATTATACAGGCTGTTCCAGACGTTGAAGGAAAAAATTCGGGAGTGAAAATAAGGTTATCATATAGGAAAAATTCTCTGAGGAAAAATTTTGTTGGTTAGTATACAACTTATCAAATGAAAACCAATGAAAACGATAATAAATTTGTCGAGTGGACACTTTGCACTTCTACACACTTTCGGATTATACAGTGGATATTTCTTTGAACTTGGAAGAGTATTTCAAGATTCTGCCTTTTATCCTCACAATAGGAATTTATTCTACAGATAATTTCATTCCTTGTGTTTGCTGAAGTTGTATATGTCACCGTCCAAACCCGATTTCAGGACAAATTAGTTTTGCTTAGGCTAAACTAGTTGATCCTGATATGAATACGCATACATTGGAAAGGCAAAATAATCAATGAGGCAATTCTAAGTGCTACTAAAGCTCACCATGTAAAAGTAAATAAGAATTTCAGAAATTAATCGCTTTTATTGAAAAAACACTTATTATTTGTTATAGTATGATTTTTTGTATCACCCATTATCCATTGCTTTAACGACGAATCGTTATTGTTCCAATAAAAATGATTATTTTTCCAATTACGAAGTATTTTATTCAGTTTATGTTTATTTATTTTGACTCTTTAGATATATGATAATATTTAGACTAGGCCACACTAGTTTATTCTAGAGTGTGCGTATTCATATCAGGATCAACTAGTTTGGCATATGCTAAGCTGGTTTATCCCATCGCGGGAGAACTAGTTTAGCCTAGGCAAAACTAGTTCGTCCCGGAATTGGGTTTGGTCTATAATATATACAACACCAATAAATACCAATACAAACATTTATTGTAGACTTTTCGTTTTTATTCGATAAGTTGTAGACTAACCAACTAAATTTTTACACATTTCAATTTTCTTCACATGTTAAGTAACACGATGTTCGACAGTATGCAGTTGAATTAGATATGTTTGATTCTGTTTTATTTATGATAGTTTTTCCAGAATGCTTCTTTATGACGAACGGTGTCCTTGGCATGTACAACGTTCTTAAATTCTACTTACCTCCTAAGCCATAAATTTCATCAAGTTAAACATTTTTGTTGAACATTTAGTGAAAAATTCATTTCTGCTATCTTTAGATTGTAAAGGTTGTCCCTGTAAAAGTTATTGATTGTTAACTATTGGACATGGGTCACCTCTGGCCTTCATATGGTAGTGTAGAATTATTTATTTCGTCAAACACACTACACGGACATACGTAATCATCCATTGCAAATTTGTAATGTTCGAATGTATGATTTGGAAAATGGGTCGTATGGGAGAATTTCAATAGAATGGAGAACAACAATTTGTGTTGGCCTCGCAAAAATTACTTGTCCACTATATGATAATCTGATGTTCGCAAGGCCGTTCATTTTGATTCAGTCTCTGATTCGAAGTTTTAACGGCTAATATACTCAATGAAGATGCGACAAAAATATCTGCATTTCCATTTCCATTTCCATTTACGAATATTTTAACACCAAGGTGTCAAAATGCTCTTCGGTTACAAATATTTCACTATTTACGTCAGCGCCCGTTCACAGTCTATAGTAGCTTGTTTTGTAAAATTAATTATTAAAATTTGGTAGGGCTGAAATCCTGTCCGCGTTTCCAATATGACGGAATCAGATTGACGGGTATCTGGAATCGCCATTATGGCTACTGTATTATAAACTACCTCAAATGTCAACGTACCTTGAAACGCTAATTTAATTATAGTTTATATTATAAATGCACCTATTTTCCGTCAGATATACTCATACAATAGAAATGCACTTAAATAATAAACTATATTGGAATGGACAGACAGCGTTTGGTTTTTTATCCAATTTACATTTATACAGGGTTAAGGTGAAAGTATTAATGTTATCAAGGTGCTTCAAAGAAGTGTCATAAATTGATAAAATATTTAATTACCAATTTTTCCATTTTCTTCAATATTCCGGAAGCCAACTATGATTTTTGATGACTAATAATATGAAAGCTGCACTGTTTTGTGCTAAATTTGAATATAATTGTGTGGGGAAACAAAACCTGCATACTTTTGGATAGCTTAACAAGTAAACTAGGCGTTGACTGAAAATGTTATCAATTATTTCTCCAAATTTCACTGCTGCCAATTGTCCCAAGTATAATCATTACATCTCTGCTAGAAGTTTTGTTTCAAGTATGGAAAATCTGGAAGAAAACGAATGACGTAAAATAATTGTCAAGTTTTATGAGCAAAATCCATATCTGCGGATATCGTTAAATCAGACAGGAAAAGAAAAAGTTCCAAAAGTGAGGCGGTCAGTGTTGGTTAAAGCCACTCACCGAAAACTAGGACTAAGTTTTCGAAATTTGGTTTGAAAATTCGAAATCGATAAGAAATATGTAAACAACATTCGAAAGCAATAGAATGTAGTTCAAAAATCAAGAAAATCGCAATCGAAATATACAGAGAAGCAACAAATGGAACGAAAATTAAAACTTTTAGTATCAACGAGTTCTCGCCCGCAAAAGGTTTTGAAATCATTATGGAAGACGAGTCATATTTCACTTTTGACGAAAGTGAAACGGCGAATAGTTCTCAATATTGTGAGAAAGGCGAGGAAATAAATTCATAATTGTCTTTCAAAAGACACAAAATGTTCCAGTCGATAGTGGATAGTAGATATAATTTTACAATATTTCAATTCTCATTTTCCAAATTGTCCATACCGTCATTTATCCATTTTATTCTATTTTTTTCTTTGTTATCATTGTGCTCTTGTTTACTATTGATCATTTATTTGCATCCTTTCGTATTTGTGAATTTGTATTATATTAATGGAAGAAACCAGGAAAAATGAGAAAATTCAATATAGATACCCTGTGGTACACATTAACAAGAGATTTATACCAAAAAAGACTAATGGCAAAAGTCGAAAAAAGATCATGAACGCTAATGAAGACATAAACGAAAGCTGAGCCAGAAAGAATATAGAAGACGCTTCTAAGGAGGTGATAGGTATACACAGATTGTAAAGAAATTTTTGGTAAATTGAAAATGTCTATTCTATAAAAGTGTTCGGATATAGCAAAAAATTTGGCTCGATCCAGAATCATACTATATAGTATTTGAGCAAAATTGTCCATTCCAATCTTTGTTTTCACATGTAAAGGATTTCTCTTATATGTGAAAATCTACCTCTCGAAATAGCCCCAGCCACTTCAGCATTATGACTGTCATCACCATTTTATCAATACATACATTTTCTTGGCGAAACTTGCCTCTTAGAATCAAGTTTTTCGAGACTAAATGAAGTGTTTATGTTTTCGGCATGTGTAGGGTAGAAAAAAGTACTTTTTCTTCATCAGTATTAGAATTTTCTACACGGTCAGATCCATAAGAAATTGCTGTTATCTTGGTATATAGTTAATCAGAGTGTCCCTCTTATCTCCGGAGTCACAAATTGTTGAATCTCCTGCTACATTGTCTGGAGACAAAGAATTATAACATTGGAAGGCGTTAAGGTATCTTGACCACCAACAAAAGTACAAAGAAGAATTCTCGAAACAATGAAATGTGATAAGACAACACCGGAATGATATTATTGAAGTCTGTGAATTGAATCAAATATCAGAGGACAAATGGATGAATTACCTAACAAATCTGTTCAAACGAGAATGTTATACCAAGAAAAACAACATACCGTACATCAGGAACAACATAGAGATCACCATTCAAGAAGTCGGTCAAGCCTTAAAGACCGTAAAATATAGAAATCTCCCAAGAGGGTTAGACTCCATAATGAGTTACTGTAGTATGATGTCCAACATATCATACAAGAATTCAGAAATCTTACCCGCAGGATATCTTCAGAGCATAATTATGGCGACACAAACATCTAAGACAAGAATAAAATGCCTGAATTTTCAAAGTAATAATCAGACCCATAATGACACACAAATACATCACAAACAAGACCAGGATTTTAAAAACAAAATAACTCTTGAAAATCTCGGGACAAATATTATTAGACCGAAAAAGTGAGATCATCAGACGATTATGTAATTTAAATAGCATTATTGTGTACGAGTCCAATTGGAACACGGAGTGAAGGTTGACCACGAAATAGGTGGAATCACCACCTAGAGGAAAGGTATCGAAAGATAAAGAAAAAGATATTATTTAGTGTATAGCCGTAGCATCCCTGCAGTAATTGTAAAATGATTTTTTTACGTATATGCCGTTGTTCAAATTTGCAATACCATCTGTGAGCTTGCAATAATTGTGTCTTTATTTATGTAACTGTAACATTTAAGCAGAGGGCACAAGATCCCTCATTTTTTCCACAACGTATGCAACATCATTTAAAATATTTTTCCGTTTGTGATGTACTCAGATTTCTCTATACTTTGAACTAATCAAACTTCTTCTCAAACATTTACATCTTTCATTTTGTTATTACTTTTAATAGTTATTTTGTTTATTTTAATACAGTCAGGTGACATTTAATTTACATCTAAACACTTTTTCATTTCACTCCTACAATTTCAAAACGATTTAATATGATAATATAAAATTCCAGAATGTAAACCGATCACAAACATAAATATTTTATTTGAAACACACAATTACATTTTTTGCTTGAAGTATCAATAATCTGTTCCTTCTAAATGGTGTCATAAAAAAATAATTATCATTAGCTGGTGAAGTAATGAGTGTTTGTGTTCCCCTTCATAAAGAATTTATATACCCCACTTAAGATAACGGAGTGCAAGAACGTTATTCTTTCTTTTTCACTCCTACTTTTGTGATTAGAGAAATATATGATGTATACCGTATCTTCGTCCATTTCCTCTCGTCGTTAACCTAGTTTCGGATCTTATATTAATTAAAACTGTTTTCCATCTAACAACTATCAGGAAAAATCAGTTAATAACAGGTATTCTCCTAAATGAGGGTGATTTAGGGTAATATTCTCGAAAATTAATGATGAAATGTTTGTTTAATACTAAAACAACTTATATTCTAGAATAGATTATAATTAATTCTACAAAAGTAATGGAATTTTCATTCGCGTTTTATCCAATTCAATCCAATTAAGTTCAATAATGAAATTTTAAATTGATTACTATATGTTAAACTAGTTTGATAAGGCATATGATAAATGTTGAGTGAAATATGGAATAAACCACTCTATTTGATTTTTCATAGTATCACACATCATCATAACTCAAATATTTTCAATAGAACTTGAGTCACAATTTATCTAATAGTATATTACACACCGAGGGGGAAGAATTTCATTACTGTCGAGAGATCAGATATGATTTCGAGACAGGAATGAAACTTCCTAACTATTTTATTCCGAACCATCCATATTTCGATCAAAATTAATAAATCTTTGTTTCGTTCTGAACATACCTGAAATATTACCAGGCATTTTTCTCAAAATAATCAAGCAGGTATCTAAATTGTTACTGTTACTATGTGGTAAAAATATGTCACCAATAAATAAATGTTAGATAAAGTCGGAGATTGAGAAAAATGTCCTCCGATGAAAAATTGATAAATTGTACCCCTCCAGAAATATGACTAGTTGCTGACGCAGCAGCACACAGGTTGGTGCCAGAAAAAAGTAAGCGTCGCTACCTAAAAGCTATTGAATTATAGAGAAAGTGGTGCGAAGATAAAAAGGTGAAGAATACCAGTTCCGAAAGTCTACTCTTAGCATATTGTGGAGAACAAACCAGATAAAAGAAACCGACCACTTTGTAGACAATCCACAATATGATTCGAACGATGCTACAAATCGAAGAAAAAACTGATATTTCGAAACATGGCCTTCCTAAAACGACCAAATGTGGGCTTCATCTCAATAAGTAGTTTGTTGTATTTTAGTTCATTGTAGGTTTTCAAATATAAAAAAATATTCATCTAGAATAGATGAGAAAAATTTTTACGATTATAATATTTTAGAGGGCGGGAAATGAGGGAAGTAGAGGTGTGTAATATGACGCTTTCTAACCTCTACAAACATTTATCTTATGATTTGACTCACAGTACGCCTGTGCTGGCAATAATAATAATCAAACTGTCGATTCGAAGTCTCTTGCAGCTAACATCGCGTTTACTTATCTTGGCTATTTATTCCATTTCCGTTAAGTATTTAGGTAAGTTAAGTTAACATTTTCAATGTTTGTTCTTCTCGATAGAGCTGCATTCTTAAGAAAAAATTTGTAGTATTTCTCCTATTTTGAAATATCTCTGGGCTGCTTCAAGTGTTATAAATGACAAATTCGAAAAGATTGTGAACCTATTTGTTTTATTAGAAAAATTGATATCATTAATGTAATTCAATAAATAGTACCTGGATGACCGAGTTCCGCTCTGTATTTTTTTCCTTGGGAAATTGGGTCTTTTAGAAATTATATCCAAAATTTAAGAAAATATAAACTGGTTGTTTAAATGAAAACTCATGAGTTTACTATTATATTAGAAACAAATACTAAATTGTTTACAGTTTGTCAACCAATTATATAAGTATTTATATATTTTTATCATCAAAGTTTCAATATTGAAATCTGGTCTAATGCTTTCATCCGTACTATTTTTCATTAAGAAGGTAAAGAAAATGCCACATATTACATTTCATGCATGAAGACCGGACTTATGAGAAAGTTTACCCTTGGAATTTGTAAACAGGCATGGCTAATGCAGATCTAACAGGAAATTGGTGACGCTGCATGGTGCTTCTCAGTTCACCTTATGATGAGTCAAGGGTACTTTACCGGATTGAACACTAGGAAACATTTTTGCCTTTATTATATGATTGCACAGACTGGTTGCAATGAGTCTTATACCATTGCATAGTCGTTCTATATAAATTACGCGACAACATTATTAACGCATTTTTTTAAATTTCAGTTCGTGTGGTTTCAAGTCTTAAACGTTGACACTTTTGATTAATGACATCGAAAATTCAACTGCTCCTTCTTGTTGATCAGGCTATAGTAGATTTTGCACTGCTCGAGAAGTTTGGCAACTACATGGTGCTTCGAAAGAAGGTGATCCTGTCTCTGAAACAGATAGAAAACTGGAAAATATTTGGGGTTTGCTCAGTAAAAAATTTTTTTCGAATCTGATACATCCAATGAATTCATTTTTATGTCTGCCTCTCATAGAAGCGCCATAGTTACATGGTTCGTAGTATTTAACATAACTTTTTCAATTTAAGATTTATTAAGCAAAATTTCAAGAGAACTCAAACATCATTTGATTTTATACCAAAAAGGTACTCTTGATAGAACTCGGTACTGTGTACAGTTTTCGGAATATTCTGATTTGACAATAATTATGAAGTAATAACCGTTGCTGGTATGAAGTAATGATAAATGTATTAATTAAACAATAAATCACAAGGTAACAAATTGTAAAAAGGATTCAGTTAGAGTAGGTGCTCAAAATGTGCCCCATTTTCACGAATATCAAGTCTATCCTTTTTTCCAAAGAGTCCATCAATCTTCTAAACGGTTGGGGGTCAGCTATAAGGTCATTAAACTGACGTTAAATTATGTCTTTCAATTCTTGAGGTGAATTTACCTCTGTAGTATAAATGTGTAATTAAAATGGCATGATCCCATTCAATAAATAACGAGGTTACAAAAATGTAATTGTTATTGAATCAACGTCATAACTATCAATGAATGACAGTTTTCCATGACAAACTCAGAGAAAATGTTATTGCCGTGTAAAATTCAAAGTTAAATAATTATAATAAATAACTGTTTGTTTTCCTGAACCGCAATACATGATAATCAAATTGCTGTTTGTTTCATACCAAGGCCTCCAATATGTCAGTGCCTATACTTATTTAACTTGACAAAACAACATCCTATACTGATATAACGCTAACTAATTAATAATAATATTCATTTATAACTTTATCAATACTTTATACCAGCATCGGTTATTACTTTTTACTTTCATAATTTTCAAACCAAATATTCCGAAAACGGTACAAAGTATCCAGTTTTATCAAGAATACCTTTTCCATTATTGAAAAAATTATGTACAAACTACTTGATACGAACCGGATAACTATCGTTTTCTATGAGAGTCAGACATAAAAATAAACTCATTGAATGCATCAGCTTGTTGCCAGTAGTTGCGGCAAAATCGTGAAAATGTGAATACGGATGGTTTTACGAAAATTTTTTACTGAGCAAACCCCAAATATCTTTCAGTTTTCTATCTATAATAGAGGTGGGATCTCCTTTTTTTGAGATATCGACTTTAATTTTTTCAACATATTTTTGTATTGCTCTGTCTTTCTTCGCCTCATAATATCCATTGTCTGAACAGTTACCAAATACTTCATCAATAAGATTGTTGCTTTAAATGATATTCGGTGGTAATTCAATATCTTCCACAGTAGTCAGGGTCTGTTTGGTGTTGATTAATTTCAGTAAATAATTTGCTCTATATCAAACCTTAATCTAATACTCAAACGTTACCTTTTCTCGGTATTTTATGTCCAATTATGTTATTTCTCTTCAAATATAACAAAGTTCATATATTTAAGTTGATTATTGAAAACCCGAGGTTAACGGCAACGAAATGAATCCTAGCTAGATCGATTTATCGCCCCCAAAACCCCCTGTATTCTGAATTTCATGGAAATCATTGAAGCCGTCTACGAGATTCAGATTGTATATAAACAAGAATTGCTCGTTTAAACATATAAGTTTCATAGCGATATGATGGCGCTGAATCGATAGAAACACACCCATTTTAAGTGTGTATAAGTTTAACTTACTCAAAATTCGAACCAAAATTTTGTCGCGATTATTACGAGATATGGAACTCACCCACCAATGAAAAAACTGACGAGAGAATTACTGTAACTGCCCTACAAGTATATGATACTTTCTATTATCGCATTTCGGAGTAAAACAAGTGAGAAATTACAACGTATTACAAAGGCTGTTTGAGTTTTCGTTCTCACCTGGAGATGTTATCAAAATATAAGTTGTGAAATATGCTTGCGCATACATTGAGAGATTCTCAATGTAATTTATGACCTTTTTGGTTGGTTGCGTTCTGGAAATGGAAGAGTTAGCCACTATGTACGGAGATTCTGCACCATCATCTACAACCATAAAATTTTCACCAGCGACGTCATCGAAAATTGAGATTGATGCTAAAGAGATACTTATCAGATTATCAAAATAACAATTTGCTTTATACTGACTGAAGAACTAGGCATGCGTAAGTTACCCGTGTTCTAGGTTTTTGCTCACTTTAGACCAAAAGCGTATTCGAATGAACATTTTCTAGAACTTATTGAAGCAGTTTTAAACTCAAAAACTGTCCAGACAGTGGATTGCAAAGGTTCAACTTGCTCCGAAATAGTTAAAGACGTTCTCATCGAGCGATAAAGGGATGACGACTGCTTTTTTGGATAACTATTGTCATCGATTATTTTCAAAAAGGGTAAACAATGACAAGAAAATATTCAGTTGCTTATTAGAGTGAAGAGATGAATTGCAAATAAGCGACCGTATTTGAAGAAAAAACCAGTGCTTTTCAATCAGGACAACGCACTTCTTCGGCATTCGTTCATATTCGAAGCTAAAATTCAAGAATTGGAGTGAAAAAGTTTGGGCAAATAAATGTATTGTTAGGTCGGAATTTTTTCCGACAATCCTCGAATATTGAACACCACAGTCATTTGGAATAGTGACTACTTTTGGTCAATCATTTTATTCTTGGATCAAGAATTATTCTTTATTTATTGTTCCAAAGTTCAAAATAATTTTAGCGTATTCTCAAGCTTTTTCAATTTAACTTTATTTTATAATTAGCCACTGTTGTTATATAATAATTATTTATCAATTTATAAGATATCTTGAACTCTCATATTTCAAGTGATATTCGTCGAAAGTAATTTTAATGTCATAGGAAGGGTGTTGGCTTAACTTATGTCATTACAGCGTGACTACGGTAAGAGGGCAGAGATTGAAGGTGAACATGTAGGTTCATTTCACGTTTATATATATGTACAAGTGAAATTGACTGCATAAATAGTTAAATTAATTCAATAAGTCTATATTATTTCAATGGAAATATCTCACTCAAAATCAAATAATTTTTAATTTTCTTTCCAGGGTTTTTAACAGAATTATAATATTATGGTTTTTATTAAAATATGAGGCAATGATCCTATTCAGGAATACTTAATATTGTTGAAGAATTTTGATATTCATTACATTTTATAATAATTTTGATGATGCCCCTCATCTTTTTTCATATACTATTATGATATAACATACAGGGCCGCCATACAAGAGCGGAATACATAATTTATGGTTTAATTATGACTTTTATGAAAAATTATCACAACTAATTTTTTTTATATTTCGAATACTTTGCAACAGTGATTGCAAATTTACTGTTATTGTCACTCTTCATTTATTAGACCAGAGTAGAAGCCATCGAAAATAGTAAAAAGTGGAAAAAAATTATAGTAGGATGAAA
This sequence comes from Diorhabda elongata, assembly GCA_026230145.1. NCBI lineage: Eukaryota > Metazoa > Arthropoda > Insecta > Coleoptera > Chrysomelidae > Diorhabda > Diorhabda elongata. Next base: position 43,435,898 of record CM047926.1, read on the forward strand.
CTTATTAGAAAAGGCTGCGAATATTGAAAAAAATAAATTACGTGCGATCCGAGTTCGGGAAGTAAACTTAACTTTCTATGTCCTAAACATACTGTGATTTTTTTGATTTGAAATATTTATTTTATCACCTTATTTTGACTTGAGATCCTAAAAGTACCCAAATTTTCAATCAAAAAATCTCACTTCAATATATTCGATTTTTCTAAAAAGTTGATGGGTGTTCGTTGAAATGTCTACTTTCCTATGGTATAAAAAATATACAGTATTATTTAAAATTTCTTAGAAAATGGTAATGATTCGAAATGCACAAATTTATGTTAAAATTGTTATGGTTCGGAAAAATGCTGCAATGTGGAATAAAAAAAAAGCCGTGAGCAGCAGAGCTCCATCTCGAAAGTCGAATTGTATCTCGAATGAAGAATTTAACTAATATCCAAACAAATCTCTCCATAAAATTAATTTCTCGGAAATGATATCAATTCTCAATCTTATTTCTTTATATGGAAAATTTGCTATTCCTCAATAACTTTTCATTTCACAAGTTAACTCTCTCTCTCGAATGAAAATTCATAATTTCAATAGACCCGGTGGGGTCTCGAACCCTCTTGTTCAATTCCAATTGACAACAAAGAAAAAATTGTCATAATGACAAGAAATTTGGAAAGTGGGAAGTAAAAAAAATCACCCTAGCAACGATCATACTCGTATTATTCATTAAATAGGAGGCGGTCGAGTTCAACAATTACAACTATCAAAATGATTTCGAGCGTTTTGTGCTAGAAGAACTGAAGAAGAAAACTTTGAACTTGAGAAAGACAATTCTTCAACATCACCCCTACTTGCATGCGAAGTTCGAACTTTCTAGTTAAACTTTTTCTGGCCAAAAAATAAGAACATATAACAAAAATGACCATAAAATGGAGAGGGTGGAGATGGAAGGTTTCGACCTTAGACAGGAAATCATCTCGCAACTAATTGAACCTAAATGTGAAATTTCATTTTTCAGTCGCTTCTCGTTTGACCTGCAGAGGTGAGCAAAGGTCAAAAACCACTTTTTTGCACTGCCACCCCTCGAAATATTCATTTGTTTTCAACCAAACTCTAATAACATCAATCCGCCGCCAAAAAAGCCAAGTATGCTAATTTTGAACCAAATCGGACCCATAGCAACTGCTCGAGAGACGAAAATAAGAATTGTAGCTTAAACAGATATATAGATATATATATATATAAACTACAGACATTCTAAAAACCATCATAATCGTGTTCAGGAGGTCTCAAAACATGGGAAAAATGATGTGCCCCCAATTTTTCATGCCTACCGTAATAGTCTAATTTTTCCTCGAAAAATTCGACTAAAAACTACAAGGGAGTTAATGATTCAGTCTGGATATAGAACCAAAGCAGACTAGGAGTAATATTGGACACAGGTAGGTAGGTTTTTTACTTATGGATAATAGTTTGACAACATCAAACTTAATGGTAAGGTGAAACATTTCTTTAATATAAAATTAACTATAAGTGCAACTTCAATATATATTTACAATAGGTATCTACAGTGAACATCTTTTATCCCAGTTCTAGTTCTTGGAGAGTTTGGGGTGAATCCCATTGAAATATACTCTTCAAAAAAGCCCCATAGACAAAGATAGATTCTTGCTAAATTCGGTGACTCAATATAACCTCTTCGGCCACCTATCTCTGCGGAAAAATGATATTCGGATATTTTCAAAAAGTAGTAACATTATGAGATGAAGCTCCTTCGCGCTGGAACATTCCTTCTGATAACTATAAATGATTGATGGGATTGGGAAGCAAACGATTAAATTCAGGTTGCATCTGATCTCGTAGAACTTGAAAATATCTATCACCATTCAATGTGTCTCTCTTAAAAAAAGGTCCTCTAAGTATTCCACATTAAACGTTCAGCTTTTGTGGATATTATGTATGAACTTGTTTCATCCTATGTAGATTATTATCCTGAAAATACCGACACCCATATCAAATGTTGCTTTATCGGAAATAAATATTATTCTTCAATTTCATTCATAACTGCTTCGCAAATCTGCAAACGTGAGAGATCTCTCATTAATATCGTCAATCATTGAATTTTCATATTGAATTTTTAGCTTCCTGTACTCCTTCACGTTCACTGTTAAACTGTAATCGGTACTTATCCTTGTGGCAGTAAATTCAGCAATACATACATACCTACGCAAAGAAATATAAATACAAGATTATTATATGAAATCTCATCTCAAAAAATATGATATAAAAAGAAAATCTGCAAGCACCATTAAATATTTTACCAAATATACAAAAAAAATTAATTGTAATAATTATTTTCAATGAAAGCAACAACTTTTCGAAATTTATCTGAGGCTTTCGATTGTGTTAATCATAATATTTTAATCAACAAATTGCAGTACTACGGTTTCAGGGCACAACTCTCGCATGGTGTAAGTCATACTTTACAAAGAGAAGTCAGCTATATGTCTATTTGCTTTTTTATTAAATAACACCACCATTGACGTCGTTGAATTTGTAAAATTCTCAGGACTTCTTGTGGACAATTCCTTGAAGTGGGAGTTATATATTGTCGCCTTATTTAAAAAGTTCTTCCTGGTTTGCGCTGAGATCAGTTTCCAAAGAACTAAACTTATCCACCTTCTCAACAGTTTATTATGCCCTTATTGAGTCGCATCTTCGATATGCCTTTCCCTTCTGGGGTACATGTGGTGTGACTCAATTTGAGCGAATCTTCAAACTACAAAAGAGAGTTGCTAGATATTTAATCGGACTAAACAGCAGGGCTGACTGTAGAGACTTCATTAAAAGATCAAAAACTCTGACTCTGCCTTTCTTATTTATCTTTGAATCCGTTTGCTTAATTCGTAAGCACGCTTCTCCAATTTCAGAAAGATCGTTGCACGGCTATTCACTTAGGAACGCGGAGCACTACCTTTATATACCTACTCCACGTCCAGAATTAGTTAAGAGCTTGCACTTGCCAATTGAAATCAAATCGATTTCATCTTTTCCCATATTCTGCCATAATTTGAGGGCACATTTACTGGAACGTGTCTTCTACTCTGAGACGACTTCTATTCTAATAATAATATTAAATTCCGGACATGCTGCATACTAGTTTAATTTTTGCTATGGACTTATATACGAATTATTACCTGATACTATTACCTTTAATTTTGTTATCCATTGTTTTTTGATTTCGTATATTGGAATTGAAATTTAATGTTACTTAAATTATTTAGATCTTTTATATCATTTATAGCTTTTTCGTTCTTATGAATGTTTCGTTTATTAGATCCCCCTTCAAGAATTTTTGAATCTTTATAATTGAATTTATGTTTTTTTGATATTTCATGGTTCGTTAATGTTCTATTTTTTTTATCGTATTGATGACGTCTTAGTCTATTTCCTAATTACTGAGATGTTTGCCCTATGTAGACAGCGTCACAATTAGTACAAAGTATTTGATATATAATATTACTTCTTTTGTTTTTTGGTATTTTAGATTCTAATTTATGAAATATTTGGATTATGTCCTTTATGACTTATACTAATATCATATTTATTGAAATAATTCGATAATTGTTGGGAAAGTCCTTGTACATATGGTGAGAAAAATATTTTATGTTTTGATGTTTCGTTTCAGTTTTGTTTTTAAATTGATTGTAGTATCTATTTAACCTTTTGTTGAATATATTATTAATCATTTTTTCCGAATAATTATTTTCTTTCAATGTAGTTTTTGCTTTTTGAATAGCTCCCATGGCACAACCATTAACTTGTTTGTATATTTCATTTTTATATTTGAAATATGTTGTTGTAAGTGTGAGTTCTATAGCTTTTATAAATTCATTTTGAGATATTTCTGTATATTCTTTAATTTTGTCCCATTTTTTCATTAATATATTTTTTACAATGGTAATAGGAATATTTGTATATAGAGAAACCACATCTAACGAAATAAATACATATTCATTAGGAATTTCGATTCTTTTAATTATTTCTTTGAAATCCCAGCACTTCAAAACGACAAAACAATAATTCCATGAATTTCGAGATTATTCTACAATGCATCTACTTATATCAAAATCTACAATAAACATAAAATACCCTTTTTTGATATATGGAAAAATTATTTTCCTATTCTTAGTTTGATTTGCAATTGAAGCGTCTATTTTCAATTTTTCAATTTATTATTTCACTTCGTCGTTTTTATTTGACTTGTTGACATAATGGGACATTATGACAGTATCCTAACAATAATTGATTATTAATATGATTTTTCCTCATATAACCTGTATCAACTCGAAATAATTTGTTATTATTTGACCCAAAAATATATTTTATACACATTAAACAATAATTCCATCTGACCAGGCAGATGAAAAACTTTGATGTAACGAGACCATTTGCATCTCTTGTGTTTACTGCAAAATACATTACCTGCGCAAATGCAACGAACAAAACAATTTTCATTCTCTTCATTACTACGGTCTGAGTATAATTACTCCTGTGTATTTTCATAATACTGGCAGTGAGTTGTCTCTGGGTTTTACTTTCTCTGGTAAAATGATTTACTCCTCTTTTCCGGCTTATTTAAGCTTTTAATTGCTCTTTCCGGCTGTGTGTTGCTGAAACAACGACTGGGACATGACAGTTGATATTTGGGCTTTTATACACTGGAATTACTAAGTAGATAGATATATTGAAATTAATCTAATCTGTGGTTAGAAGGTACAGTGTAGTCAAACAAAATTCTCTCACCAATCATAATATATTCATGTTTGTTTTCATGACTGATAATTTATTAAACAGACGTTTCATCAATTAACTAATTCACCAGGTTTTTAATTTTTTTCCTGCGTTTTTATTCATAAATTAATTCAATAGGAGAATGCAATAATGATTGGATCACATTTTTATCCTTACAAAGTTCAGTCATCAAAATATATTATTTTCTATCTATTCTCACTTTTACTTTATCACTTCCATACATCGGGCTCAATTTGTTTATAAATTAGTGTTGGAACTTTGGAGCTATAATTTAGAACTTTGAATGATTTGAAACAAATTTTTAACACGCTTTTATTAGCTTCACCTGTATGTGAGTTTTAAGAGCTTGTGAGTTTGCCTGTAACTCTCCTTTGGACTAAAAGCAAGTAGCTTACTTAATTAAAATTTAGTTCAACACAGGATTCGAATCTCCGTATTGGAAAGTAACCATTCCACAACCTTACCAACTACACTACGCCGGCTTGATACAAGTTTCGACGAGATGTAGATATATAAGCAGCGAAAGGTGTAAATACGGTCCGTGGGGCCATAAAAAATATGCTTATGACGTTGCGCTGGAAAGTATTTTATACTAGATGTATCGAAAAGTCACACCGGATATAGAAAAAATAATCATACCAAATACCTTTCAGTTATTGGACAATTTCCAGTGATGAAGAGTAATCGTAGCTTCTGGAGACTTTTACAAGAAATGAAAAAATCGAGTTGTGTTTGATTAAAAAAATTATTAAACGTCTGTCATCCCGGAAGCCTTGGCCCGCCTCGCGATATCTATATATATATATATATATATATATATATATATATATATATATACAGGGTGCGGCAGCATAACTTCCTTTTTTCAAAAGTTAATAAAACTTATTGTATGAATCAGAAAATTTTTATTCGTTTTTTATAATACAGGCACATACATAAAGTTTTGTTTTACTGAGTTTTGAAGATCAAATCAGTTAGGTGACGTCCCCCATTCTCCATACACTGAGTAAACCGATTTCTGGCGTTTGTCATGACTCTTGCCAGCATAGCAGGCGTTATGTTGGCAATTTCTTCCTGGATGTTCGTCTTCAAATCTTGTAGGGTCCTTGGACGGTTCACATACACACGGGATTTCAAAAAACCCCATAGGAAATAATCACAAGGGGTCAAATCGGGAGAGCGGGCTGGCCACTCCAAATCGCCCCTAATTGAGATAAGGCGCTCTGGGAAGTGTTCCCTCAAAACAGCCATCGATGTTCTTGAAGTGTGTGCCGTTGCTCCGTCTTGTTGGAACCAAGTGTCCCCTAAGTCCAACTCATCTAGCCGTGGGAAAAAAAATTCCTGTAACATGTTTACATACCGGTGCGAATTCACTGTCACTGTGACTTCATTTTCCTCAAAGAACCAGGGACCAATAATTCCACGTGAGTAAATTGCACACCACACTGTGACTTTAGGTGAATGCAAAGGCCGTTGATGCAATTGTCGAGGATTGGTATCAGCCCAGTAGCGCATGTTTTGTTTGTTTACGGATCCACACAAATGAAAATGGGCTTCATCACTAAAAAAAACAATAGCGTCCTCAGGAACGACTTCCAGAAAAACCTCACACGCGTTCCTCCGAGAATTGAAGTCACGTTCAGAAAGTTCCTGCACAATTGCCATCTTGTATGGATGAAAATGAAGATCATCATGAAGTATTCTCCTCACAGAACGATCGGAAAGTCCAAGGGCAGACGCATGTTTACGCGCAGAACGCCGTGGTGATCGCAACACTGAAGTTCTAACTAACTCAATGTTCTCCGGTGATCTAATGGGCCGAGGGACTCCAGTTCTTCGTCTTGTCACACTTGCAGTTTGTCTGAACGTAGTGACCCACGTAACAATTGATTTCCGGTCCGGGACAGGGGCCAAGGGGGCTAAATTAAAGCGATTCCGAAAGGCGCTCTGGGTTGCGATCACAGACCATCCGCTCGAAAAGTAAACCTCAACGGCAAACGCACGCTCCTCACTGTTCCAACGCATGATGGCGACTGAACTGTGCCGGGACAAAACTTTATAGTCCCCCCTCTCGAACGAGACCACTAGCACTCCGTTACGACATCTACCGACTAAATGGCGAACTTTTTAAAAAAGGAAGTTATGCTGCCGCACCCTGTATATATATATATATATATATATATATATATATATATATATATATATATATATATATATATACAGGAAATCTTTCTTTCTGTAACAAAATATGAAACAGGTTCATTTATTTAAAAAAAATCGAGAAACATGTTTTTAAACACATCAAACAAATATTAGTATTATTATGAAAAAAGCTAAAGCTAACTTTTTAGTTTGATATGCTTCAAGAGCACATTTTTCAACTTTTAATTCAACACAACTACTACTTATGCTTGTGTACAAACCTAACATCTATAAATTCACTTCAGGATTTCCATATTTTCAATCTTTTTCTGTTATATATTTCCCTGTAGAATTGAGTAATTCTTATATAGGAGTGGAACATTTGTAAATCAGTTGAAGTAGTATATGTTTAATGAATAACAACCCAGGATCTAACAACAACTTCACTAAAGTTCACTACCTATACCGAATATATCGTTTATTAATAGATAGTACAGTTTTTTCTCTTTTTTAAACTGTAACTGTAAACTAATAGCAACAAAATATTAATTATAGGAGTTGAATAGATAAAAACAGTTCTGTGAATATTACTAGCTTCACCGTTTCTTTGGTCTGTTTTCAAGAATCAAGTTTTATAGAGAAATGAGAAGAAATATGGAATTGTAACAAACTGTAGAATCAACTGAAACACTTCGGATATAAGAATAAAAAAACTGTGATCTATATAATATTATAATCCATTTTATGAACTTTCTTCTTGAAAATTCTAGAAATGTTATCTAGCTTTTACGAATTATTTCGTTTAGGTTTACTAACAATTCGTAACATAGAAAATAAAATAGAAAATTATCATTACACTATCTCCAACATTTAACTAATCTAGAGAATTATGAATAGTAGATCTAAATCGTTACTGGTTAAAGAATGAGCGTATGAATTCAAATTTACATGTCTTACACCTAGAGTAATTTATCCACCTATTTGGGGATGTGAATGCCTTATATCAAATGAGCTTGTAGCTGTCTGTCTGTCTCAGGTTTAACAAGAGGAGGAGGTGGATATTTGCTTATGGCACCTCGTTTTAAGCAGCTTTACTGGGTCAAAGTTTATGGTTGGTGCTACAAATTAACAGTTCTCATTCTATCATATCGCGAACAAAGTGAATGAGATTTTAATTTGATAACCAAGGGGGCAAAATATTAACGTCGTCTATTGGAAGTATTCCATGATATGACGATCAATACTACCTCGAATAAACACAAATGATGATAAGCAATAACCCTCAAACCACTACTATCACCATGTAGCAAACATGACGGTTACTGTCCTTCTTTGCACCAGTTCTAATTAGTCGAAAATCAGAGGAAGCACAAATTGTTGGGAAAAAATACCAAAGGCGCAACTGCAGCGAAACAGTGTATAGACAGTGATAGGTCAACCTTCATATCCAAACAATTGCTTAGCAATGTGGCAACTCTATCTTGTAGAGCCAGATACATAAAGTACCCATTTTGATAAATCAACCATTTGGTAGATAATTTTTTTATTGTCACTTTATTCTGCTACGAATATAAATATAGTCGTATTGTTATGAAGAAATCGAGGTCAAGAAATTGCTCCTTTTGATATAACTCAGTATAGCTTGTAATTCGATACGGGATATACGATATTATGATTTCCATTGATGCTAGTACCTCTCCGATCGAAGAAAATGTTTTTCCACAGACTAGGCAGCAATCGAAGAAAGCCAAATTTGGAAAATAGATGAATTTAGTAATAGTTCATACTCAAATTCACTGATGGTCGCGATACTTTGTTCAGTTATGTGAAAAGGTGAGCTAAAGAGTGTATGTGTAATCCAGACCTATATACAATCAGTTAATCCAGATGTTTGCTGTGCTATTTTCTAGTTTAATAGTTCGCCAATAACGTTGATAATATACAAGAAAAATGCCTTTTGTATAGCAAAAAAAAACTGATTCAAACACTTGTCATGTATTTAAGGACCCTACCACAATTTGAAGTTGAAGTAGCGAGCTTATATAATTCCCAATCTTTTATGCTGATTCAGGATCGGGATTCAGACCTAAATCTCATAAATAGTTATACAACGAAATTATAAAATCCTTTCCATTCTTCCTAAAATGCATCGAACAAGAAGATTGCAAGAGAAAGTGTTATTTCGGTATGAGCGAATTTAACATAAATTTTACAAAGATCTTTTTGTAATCCAACATATCATTGTTTTCATTACTCACTAAGAGGTCTACAGCTTCTACTCTCTCTCTATTATTTAACGAAATTTTATAATCACATCCTGTGTTTTGCTATGTTTTCTGTCGTTTTACCCGTCCTTCATGTAGATCGCCTTCAATACTTTTGAAGACTTTTTGAAGACTGTTATAATTAAATTTGTCTTTACTCACTTCAATAATCGTTCGTTAGTTTTTTTTTGTGATATACCTTCAAATTTTATGATTGCAATTATTATTAATGAAAGATAAAAATATATTAATAACTGTATGGAAAAAATCTTTGTGAAAAATTAATAAATGCCCGAGAACAAATAAAAGTGAACAAATATAGATGTAATGTATCCCAATGGATGGAAAAATGGAAAACCACAGTGGATAATAGGAAGAATTATCGTAGTATTATTTCTTGACGACACGCAAGATTTAACAGATACAGTACTGTTGATAAATAAATATAGCCAAAGAATAATTTAGGTCCATTCCAAGTCATAAAAATAAATTGCCTAATTGAGAAATCTGTTTCTCAAATTTTTGAACGAAATTGCAGCTATTTTACGTCCAATTAGATTCTTTTCTTGGAATTTTAAAGCTTGTTTCCAGAAATTGAAGTTAATTAGTTTCTTACAGAGTTAAATTCGCCGTCTAAAATTAAGTATAATTTGATAAGATACACTTTTGTCTCCGAGATCTTGGCGCTTGGCTCAGATAGAAATAGTCCAGGCGCCAAAGATAGTTTAGTACGCAAAATGTGAGGACCAGCAGCTATTATCAAATTCTTTTACCTTAAATAGTAGAAAAACAAATGTTGCCGCCATCTGAATTGGTCCCTTCCCTTTTTGCCCGTCCTTCTAACCGCTTGGTATATTGTTGAATCATGGATTAGTCAATAGAAAAGAATTCGTATCTCATTGCAATTTATTTTTGTGAATATTTATATAAATAATATTAATTGTTTTGTTTTTTGATAAAAGGGGTGATTCAGTGAAAACCGAAAACTATAAACGTTTTTTAACTAGTACTTAAAAAGCTGGAGATTGCAGAAAATGTGATTTAAATGAGAAAGAAAGCGATAAAGACTTTACTGTTCACAATTGTTCCTGGTATCGAACTCATATCAGTAACGAGAAAAAAGGGGTCGAGATTTAGCATGATTAGAGTAGGAAAATTTTTCTATTTCTACCTCTTCTACTGAAACAAATGTTTCAGTTAGCCATCGGCTTGTTATTTTATCAACTAACTTATATAATATTTTTTGCAGTGAAACATAAGAAGAGTTGACATTGTATTTGGCAGAAATTATAATATTTCGATAGAATTCTCGGTATTAACTTTATGGAATAAACGACAAATGATGCACAATTTAATAATTTCAAATGAGCTCTTGAAAATACAAGCTTATTGTGATCATTTCTAACCAAGCACTGATAATAAGTTACATATTTTTCGATTTATATGTACTGCCGCTTCTGTACGATTTGAACCTAACCTAACTTGAATTCTAACCATTTATAAGCAAAGTCAATGATTTTCGGTTATACATTTGATGCAGGAAAATCAAATTGTATTATTATAATAACCAGCATCGATCCATATATTTTCATTGCAAGAACTTATTTGACTGCTCAATCCCTTGAAAGTAATATTCGGTATATTTTAGCAAAGTTACAAACTCTGAGTGGTTGCATATTGATTAGCAGATTGGGCTCAATGCAAAATGCTTTAAAAGCTTCATCTCTAAATTATCTACAAAAAGCTCTTAAGTATTTGAACAAGTCATACCATACTATCAGGTCCAACTTTTTCAAAGAAAACTCAAACTCTAATGAACTCGGTATAAATTAACGTCCCAAAACATAGGTTTCGGCTTAACTTTGTTAAAAAGTTATTTGCACATCAGATGCTTTACATATATATCTATCAAGAGCTTGGAAACAAAAATATGGCGACCACTGCAGGAATAAATAATATAACTCTTCAAAGATAAATTCATTTATAAAGGTCCAAACAGGCATCTTGAACTCAACATTCAACTATATCCCAAGAATAAATCTCTTCGAAAACTTACTCCAAAGTAGATAACAAACTTCTACAACCTATCATACTCACTTAGATTTCCAAAGTTTGAGTCATCGTTCTCAGTTTTCTAAGCAATGTGAAATAGATCTTTTGGCTATCATCTCCACAATAAGTCTAGGAAATATACTATTCCAGAATCTCAAATAATCATATTTGATTTTATCTGATATCTGCTCCACCATACCACATAACCTATTAAAAAAGGAACTTGGAATCCTCGGATTCCAAATGTGTTCTGCAATTTCCTTCTTAAGAATCGTCACAACCAACCCTGAGAAATACATATTCAGTTTCAGAAGACAAGTACCAGACTCAAATTTCTTAGATTTTGATGATCGTATTGTATTTTTTGCTATCTCTAGCTTTTCTAATTTCAGTTATCACGTAGATTACAACAACCACATCTAAACAATAAAAACAAACAAAAAAAATTGTAGGTGCAACAACTTAAAATAACACTAATCTAGCTAAAACGCATAGCAACAAAAAATCTATAGTGATAAGATCAACTTTTCCACAAAAATCATCATCGATGGCTACCGATATACAAAATATGAGAAATAAAGGAAGAAATATTACCAAAATTGTTGATAATAATATTAAAAAAGTTGTACTATGAGAGCTGATGAAAGTAAACCATTTGCTGATCAACAGAAATGGAAATTAGATCATCCATAAGAAGTTAGGATAGGTAATGAGGTTTTCTATGGTTTTTACTAGATTTTCAGCTTGTTTATGGTGCAGCTGAAGTTTGCTGTTGCGGTTTAGGTCCGAAGATTATGGATTCTACCTTCCTCTTCAACCTACCATAATGACTCTTTGTCTTTGTCTCTTTGGATAAAAAGAAATGTACCGAATGTCCAGATCCTCATCTGCAGATGAAAATTTTCCATATTCACTTTACCTCCTATCTTCAATTTCAAAAGTGTTTGAATGTGCCTTTTCGATTTAGCAAAAATAAGCAATAACGTTTTTTAGATACTTTCTCCACATCACCTGAGCCGTTTGGCTATTTGAAATAAGCTGTTGTTTGTCTTCTACTTTCCCAACTTATGAGAAAACAAACCATTAAGTTCCCTATTGAATACGAAATTTGCCTCATATTATTATCCAATACATAAAATTCTCTGAATCAAGTCGCTTTTTGTTCATGTGGAACATGCTTTTCTTATAGTCTCCTTCATATTGCAAGCTTTGGTTTTTTTTCCAGTTTTTCTCATCATATGTTTTGCGATTTCGCGTGTTCAACTCGCTTTACAATTAATCGTTATATTTTAATGAGAATTGAATGTCATATACTAGAATGTATTTTAAAAAAAGATAGATTAGTCCAAATTTCCGACCGAACAGGGAATTTTGGAAAATTTTTCATGCAAAAAATTTATTCCAAAACAAATACTATATCAAAAACACATGAGATTTCAAAGAAAAAATTGAAAGTATCAAAATTCCTATTGAATATGTATTTATTTCGTTAGATATGGTTTCTTTATATCCAAATATTCCTATTACCATTGTGAAAAATATATTAATGAAAAAATTGAAGAATATACAGAAATACCTCAAAATTAATTTATAAAAGCTATAGAACTCACACTTACAACAACATATTTCAAATATGAAAATGAAATATACATACGAATTGATGATTGTGCTATGGGAGTTTCATTTCGAGTGTTATAGCACAATTGGTAATGGAAGATCTTGAGGAAACGGTTCTAAGCAAACTTGGTATAAATATTCCATTCTTTTTCCGGTATGTAGATGATTGCATTACTGCTGCACCAAAGAATCAAATTGGAAATATGAGTGAAAAATTCAATTCTTATCATGAAAAACTTCAATTCACAATCGAGGTTGAGCAAAATAATATTAATCAATTTTCTTGATGTCGCATTATATAAAATTAACAATAACCTAAGAACAGAATGGTATACGAAACCACCTCGGTCCTAAAGATATTTAATCTTAAATTTGTGTCATACTATGCCACAAAAAAGATCAGTAATAATAATTTTGGCTGATAGATCTATCCTACTATCGGATCCTGAATTTTGATGCTTAGCTATTCAAAAAATAAAAACTGCATTGAAAGAAAATAATTATCAGGAAAAAATAATAAATAACATATTCAAGAAAAGGATACAGATACCACATTTTTCCTTGCCATATGTCCAAATTTCCCAAAGAATTTTCCAACCGAACAGGAAATTTTGGAAAATTTTTCATGCATACATACTAATGCAAAAGTTGAGTGATGAAGTTTTTAATTTCCTTCTTCTGGATTCATAGTATTAAAAATTAAAATGCAAAGAAGTTTTGTGGAAATTTTCAGATCTTAATATGCTGTAAAAAAAATACACAGCGATTTCAAGCTGAGCGCTCTCGCGGCGCGACAAACGTAGCGGACGCGCACATGCATGCATGAATGTTTCGTGGCTTACCTTCTCACTTTATTAGTTAATTACAAAATCTTTTTGGGTTTTCTGCTATGCTCATTGCGGTAATAGAAGATTTATTTATCACAAAATTCTAGATTAAATTGTTTGCAAGGACAAACTTCTGTGCTACTTTCTGATTTTCCAGAGCAGGAACAAAAATACTTTCGTAAAACCTCCATTGCAGTGAAGCCTTCGTAATAATTCGTGAATATCATATCTTTCTCAACTAACCACCCATGTCTATTTATATGTTTTGATATGATTATTGCTTTTGTTGCTTGATTCCATTAATTGATTTGCTAAAAATATGTGCTGTTCTAAAGCTGGCTGCGATGGAGGTACTATGTCAATGGAATCCGTTTTCTGAACAGCAATATGGTATCTTAAAAAATTTATTGAATACCAAACTAGTCTTCGTTTAAATTTGCCAAAGCACTCAATTCATCATCTGACATTTCAATCAGGCCGTAATAAACAGTTTTCTTTCCAGTGAAAAAAAACGCTGAAGTAGTTTCGCAGCCACTTTACACGTTTGCCGCAGGTAATGCAGCAATTAATGATCTGCGTAGTGTTTTCACAATTATGTGAATCGGTATATAACGTCCGTGATCGAGACGATTCACAATTTTCCCACTGTAAAACTAACATTCTCGTTCTGACTTAAAATTGAGATAACTTACCAAGAGTAAAATGGATACATCAGTGTCAGATGATTCAATAATAATTGGTTGATCACCGTTATTGATAAATTCGCTACAGTATGACTGGAAAATTATACGAGTGTCAGCATCAATATGACTGCACTCAAATCTTGAAAGTAGAGCTGTTTTGAATAACAAATGTAGATTTTCGTGGCTCTAATCCACCAGCCAAACAAACTTTTCTATCGCTACCAATCATAACATCGCACTTAGGTAGCTGTTCTTTTAAATATTCACATATAAATTTGGTGAGTTTGATTTATTTTCATTGTTCGAGAGCACTCTTCTTACTGAAAATGATTTCCAACGTACATTAAAAAAATAATTATTAAACACTGTTAAATTAATATGTAACATACGTTATGGAATAAAGTTACATACTTTTTTGTAATTTTGATGTCGAAATATTGAATAATAAAATATTAAACGACATAAACGGCTGGAAAAAGATTCATACATGCAAGTGCGCGCCATCAGCTTGAAATCGCTGTGTATTTTTTTCCACGGCATATTAAGATCTGAAAATTTCCACAAAACTTTTTTGCATTTTAATTTTTAATACTATTAATTCAGAAAAAGGAAATTAAAAACTTCATCACTCAACTTTTGCATTAGTATGTATGCATAAAAAATTTTCCAAAATTTCCTGTTCGGTCGGAAAATTCTTTGGGAAATTTGGACTGGTCTATCTTCTCTATCAGCTCTAGTATATGGCATTAAATTTCCATCAAAATATAACGATTAGTTACAAAGATACAGCGAGTTGAACACGCGAAATCATAAAACATTTTTTTTTTCGCATTTTTGATTAAAAACTCGATTTTGACCATGTAGTCCCAATTTTAGATAAAAATAAATATCATATTCGTATTCAGCGACCCCCAAATATAAGGATAGACTATTTTCAGCGACTAGGACGAGGTTGGTCGGTTTTTCAATTTCTAAACGACTTTTTAGGGGTGATCCGCACCTCTATAATATCTTCCATCACGAACAAGCAACGTACATTCGCATATATATATATATATATATATATATATATATATATATATATATATATATATATATATATATATATATTTAATTTTTTTTATTTTATTAGCGTCACAATTAGTACAAGGCACTAGATATATAATATTACTTCTTTTGTTTTTGGTGTTTCAGATTTTTAATTTAGTGAAATATTTGAAATAATGTATTATGTCCTTCATGACTTAAACTAATATCATATTTATTGAAATAACTCGATAATTGTTGGGAAAGTCCTTGTACATATGGCAAGGAAAAATGTGGTACCTGTATCCTTTTCTTGAATATGTTATTTATCATTTTTTCCTGATAATTATTTTCTTTCAATGCAGTTTTTATTTTTTGAATAGGTAAGCATCAAAATTCGGGATCCGATAGTAGGATAGATCTATCAGCCAAAATTATTATTACTGATCTTTTTTGTGACATAGTATGACACAAATTTAAGATTAAATATCTTTAGGACCGAGGTGGTTTCGTATACCATTCTATTCTTATGTTATTGTTAATTTTATATAATGCGACATCAAGAAAATTGATTAATATTATTTTGCTCAGCCTCGATTGTGAATTGAAGTTTTTCATGATAAGAATTGAATTTTTCACTTATATTTCCAATTTGATTCTTTGGTGCAGCAGTAATACAATCATCTACATACCGGAAAAAG
Organism: Diorhabda elongata; assembly: GCA_026230145.1. NCBI lineage: Eukaryota > Metazoa > Arthropoda > Insecta > Coleoptera > Chrysomelidae > Diorhabda > Diorhabda elongata. The sequence continues at coordinate 43,452,013 of CM047926.1, forward strand.
AATGGAATATTTATACCAAGTCTGCTTAGAACCGTTTCCTCAAGATCTTCCATTACCAATTGTGCTATAACACTTGGAATGAGTTCTATAGCTTTTATAAATTCATTTTGAGGTATTTCTGTATATTCTTCAATTTTTTCATTAATATATTTTTCACAATTTTGATACTTTCAATTTTTTCTTCAAATCCCATGTGTTTTTGATATAGTATTTGTTTTGGCATAATTTTTTTTTCAAAATATTTTTCAAATAATTAGATAATGGGGTGACAGAAATTTTCAATTTTTTTGCGTCTGATGACGAAATAAAAAGTTGTTCTTCCCAAGATCGGATTGGATCATTTTGTTTCTGATAAGAATTCATAGGGTCTTGTTTAATTTTTTTGTAAGTTGTCTTATCGTTTAATAATTCCATCATTTTATTATTATAATCTTCTGATTTCATGATAACATTTTTATTAGATTTATCTGCTTTCAAAATTTTGAGATTTCTATTTTTATCTATGAATACTTTGGTTTTAATTATATTTTGAGGTTTGATATTGTTTTGTTGTCTTTTGTTTTCTAATTTTTTTTTTAAAATTATCAATAATAATACAAGTATCAGATATTATTTTATTTTGAATTTCGCTATTGGATTATTGGTGTTGCATTCAATATTACATAAGATATTTGTCACAGGTAATTATTTGTAAGTTTTGTATGGGATAATTTTAAATTTAGAAATGCATCTGAGTATTGCAATTTTGTGGAGGATATTTTCAAAATTTTTCAGATTCTGTTCTGCTACATCTCCATATGTAAGTTCAACGTTACGGTAGGTAGGCATTATTTCATCGAAGCTCTTCAATTTCTTATTTATTAGACCTTTTGATATATTAATACATTTAAATCTTGATTTTAGGTCTATTGTGTCTCCAAATTAGTTTTTTTTTGATAGTTTTTAAAAGAAATACATTTTGAGGTTTCGACTTTTCTTTAAGTCTTTATCAAAATATGATATTGACACTGACACATTTGACACAATTGCTTATTTAAATTGGTCACCTTCATCATGAATATCAAAATAAGGATAAAATCAAGTCATCAAAACATAAAACATTTTTTCTTATGTTCAAGAACCTTCCCAACAATTATCGAATTATTTCAATAAATATGATATTAGTATAAGTCATAGAGGACATTATCCAAATATTCCACTAAATTTGAAATTAAGACACCAAAAAACAAAAGAAGTAATATTATATACCAAGTGCCTTGTACTAATTGTGACGCTGTCTACATAGGGCAAACATCTCAGTATTTAGAAAATAGACTAAGAGGTCATCAATTCGATAAAAAAAATAGAACTGCATTACCGAACCATGAAATATCCGCAAAACTCACCAGTTATTGTGGATGAAGAACAATTTACCAAAGTGTTACAAACCTATTACAGAGGGCACACTGCAGATAGTAGAAAGTTGGAGTGGACAAGAGAAAAAATACAAAGTGTGATCAAATTGTTGGCAGACTACAATTCAGCTAAATCCCAACGAATAAACAATACCATCACGCAAATAAATAAGATATTATGAATGTTGGTAACCAAAAGGTTTTAATAATAGAAAGAAAACAGATCTCATATCCAGTAGTACAAATAATTCCAGCAGAAGCATATTACCAAATAATATTCGACGCACATATTTCTATTGGTCATGGATGACGAGATAAAATTGTTGACGCCTTGAGAAATAAGTATGTGGGACCAATATTTGCGATAATAATATTTCTTAACCTGTTTAAGACATGAAAAGCTTTCCTAAAACAGGGATTGTCGTAAAACCGTTGATTTCTGACAACTTTAATCGAGGAGGTCATATAGATCATGTGCACTTTCAAACATCTCAAGATGGAGAGTACAAATGGTTACTGAAGTATCAGGATCACTTGATAAAATTTTGTTTTTTGCGACCATTAAAAAACGAACAGGTAAAAGAAGTGGCAGTCGAAATTCTTAAGATATTTTTAGACGTTGGCTGTCCACATATTCTTCAAAGTGGTAATGGACGTGAGTTTACTGCAATCGTATTAAAAGAAATCATTAGTTTTTGGCCTGCTTGTAATATTGTCTATGGGAGACCTAAATATTCTCAAAGCCAAGGAAATATAGAAGGTTCAAACCAAGATGTAAAAAATATGATTCGAGCTTGGATGGTGGATAACAAATCTACTAATTGGTCTATAGGCTGCTATTTCGTTCAATTTCATGAAAATTCGATTTACCATTCAACAATTGCAAGGACACCATATGAAGTCTTGTTTGGAGAGGATCCAAAACTGGAACTCTCGTCCACGTGTTTGTCTAAAAATATTGTATCCAAATAAGGATTAGGCTAGCAAATAGATGTCCAAGATAAAGAAAAATATTTCTAACAGTCCTGAAATGCCGCCTGAAGTACGTGTGAAGCCTGTGATATTTTGAATATTATACATAAATCGGATAATGAAGAGGAAGAAATATCTGCAGTTAGTAAGGAAATCCTCACCACATAATCACTATATCAAGTAAATAGTGAAATTATCATTTCTAACAAGTTTGACACACTGACTAACATAGATTATATTCCTAGAACTATTGAGGAGATCAAGAATATAGTGTGTTACATTTACAATAGAGAAGCTTCTGGAGCACATACATGTGTTTCACACAATATGTGGAGTTGTGTCAGAAGAAAATGAGGGTTATGGCTCAGTATGTAATCTGTGTCTGAATGAAAGTAACATAATGCAAGAAAGAAAACAGTCGCACATAAATTTAAAAAGAGTAGCAGATAAAATGATAGCCACATCATCTAAGAAATTTAATGAGATCAGTGTTGATTCGCCAGCACTAGTTCCAAATATAATAAGAGGGCCTTTGGACAACAAAAATATGATTGGAAAAGTTCTGGAGAAGAAAAACGAGTTATACCGAGCTGGCACTGCTTTTGGAGTCATTAAAGATTGGATGCTACGAAATGCTGTTGTCTCATCTCGAAAAGCGACACTACGTAATGATATTCCAAGGTCAGTATTAATTTAACTAGTTAAAACCACTTAAAAATAGTTCTTCGAAATGTATTTAAACTATGACATATAAAAAAATTATCTCATTCTCCCTACGGACTCATAAGCTTAAAGGCTGTAAAATGTAGTATCATCTAACCAACACATGACCAGACAGAAAATTTATCTTTCAGTATGATACGGATCCCAAACAGTCCTCTTCTTCACACCTGACCTGAACTCGATTAAGTAGTTATGAGACAAATTGGACAGTGACCTAATCACCCTTAAATCATGTGATTATAATCTTCTATGTCTCAACGTGTTAAAACTAAAGTTGATGTCTTTGAATTTGTAAAATTCTTTGAGCTTGTTATGGACAATTTGTTGAAATGGGAGTTACATATTGCCGCCTTATTTAAAAAGTTCCTCCTGTCTCGCGCTGAGATTATTTCCCATACAATTGAACTTATCAACCTCCTTAACAGTTTATCATGTTATTATTGAGTCGTCCTTCCCTTCAGGGGACGTGTGGTGCGAATCAATTTGAGCAAATCTTCAAACTACCAAAGACAGCTGTTAGATATTTACTCGGACTAAACAGTAGAACTTCTGTAAAAGATCAAAAAATCTGTCTCCTTCCTTCAGCTTTGAATCCGTTTGCCTAATTGGTAGGCACACTTCTCCAATTTCAGAAAGATCGATGCAGGCCATCCATTTAGGAACACGGAACACGACCTACAACACATTCAGAATTCGTTTAGGGCTCAATATTTTACAATGTAGAAAAAATGCACAATCACTTGCGAATTGAAATGAAATCGATATCAGCTTTTCCCCCTTTTATACTAATATAATCTAATTGAAGATGAAAAAGCTATTATTGCATCTTATGTTTGTTTTGTTCAAGGGATTAAAAAGTTTTTAAATCATAAATAGAAAATATGAATACCTCCGTGTTCCTTTTTTGCTTTGAAGGATTTTATGTCTCTAGATAGAATTAAATTTTTAAATAGACTCTTTAGTACTTCTATTAGCTCGAAATAAAATTGTTTATTCTATTCCTTCTTGGCAAGAAGGTTTACGGCCATAGAAATTACTTTTTTATGTTAACTTGTCACTGTAAACCCTAAATTTACAAAATAAAAGATAATATCATCATGTAAACTAATGTTTACTTCGTTTATTTTAAAGTAGGTATTATGAGTAAGACATAATTTTATTCAGTTTGAACAAGTGTACTTGTTAATTTTTCTTTAACTCATATTCCGCTCGTTTCGTTACTTGTTACACATTCTTTTCTTCAGTTCACTTCACGTTGTTTGTTTTTGAGTGAATCCGCAATTACGCCACACAAATTTGATTTAATTTTTAAAGTACTTGAATATCTAGAATAAAATCAAAAGCCTATTTTAGCCACAATCGTTAATTTAAATAAGCACAATCATTTACAGGAGAAAATGAATCTGAAGATGAGAACAGAACGTGAAATATCTTGATACATTAATTCTGCTTTTGTGGCTAGAATTAGTTTTGATTGATAATACAGAATCATGAATAAGATTTCTTGTAATGTAAAGTGAATTAAATTAATTTAACCGACGTGTATTGAAAGTAATTTCCATATGGTAATAAGCACTCGATAGTTTATATATCATTGAGTAGTAAACCAACGGGCTCCATATCCATGATTTGGCCTCTGGGAAAGATTTTGCAAAGATTAGAAAGTAATCTAGAATGGAAATTTTCGCTCACATACTTTCCATGTTATCAAATTGATAAAAATAGGAAATTTTACACATCAATCTGCTATCGCCATCTGCATAAGAATATTTATGAAAGTAGATTAAATGAGGATATCTCGTAGCTTCAGGCTTTTTTTTATAATTGATAATCTTAAAATGATTTTGTTCATCAATTTGGAATATTCACTATATATAACATTATCGTTAAATAATTTGTGCGCTTTTTACTAAACGATAAATTAACAAGCAAGTAAACATATATACGGTGTGGAACAGACAAATGGAATAAATTCGTTAATAAATGACGGCGAGATGGTACAAAAGCTTGGACACGTGGATTTGTATTTTTGAATAAGCAGTTTTTTCAAAAAAAGTTATACGAAGTGTATCATGTCACAGTGGACAATACCAGCTTTGTTATTTCAAATGCAACCTACTGTATAGTACCTCTTTTTGGAGGTGCTAGATATAATTAATGTACATGTCCTATACCCATCTTCAATCTTGAGTTTATCACAAAAATTAACATCAAAAGGAGAAGATTGATTGAACTTATTAGAAGAAATTGTGTGTGTGTGTGTCAGCTTCGACGCACGACTGGAGTTTACTCTTTAAGTTCGATAGTCTAACCAGACGCAAAAAGAGTTTATTTAACTTAAAAAAGATTGTTTGATTGCTAGAAGGGCTTCCTTCATCAATTTTTTTTTAATCTGTAAGCTCGCTGTCTCTCGGCTGGAGTTTTTGGAGGTTTAGATTTTTTCCTAGTCAAAAAATATAAAAAAAAATTAAAAAACTTATAAATGCATAATTATAAAAATTTTAACCGACTTTAAGAAAATGGATAAAAAAAAGGTTTTTATAAACATTTTATTTAATTATAATAATTAATTTTTTATTTAAAATATAATATTATCTTGATAATTAACAAAAATGGTTATGAAAAGATAATTATGTCACTAAATCTTTTACATACAATAATAAATAGTACATGAAAATTATTTAAATAAGCTAAAAAATGACTTTTCGAGAGAAAATTATATAAAAACATTATTATAATTAAAAAAAATTGTCGATTTTTCTGATAATATTATCGAATTATTGACTACAGTTGTTAATATTTGAAAATTATTTATAAAATAAATCAAAATAACGTGGAAGAATTTATAGACATCGACAAAAAAATTAATTTTTCGTTAGGTTAGAAATTTTCTATTTTATGTGGATGCGCTCGATAATTCATATTGGGTTGATTATCTAATTTTATGTGTTGTTTTCAAATATATATTTATATGAACTACATCGATAATTATTAAAATATTTAATAAATACAAATTGCACATGCTCAATCATATAATACATGAATTATAACGTACCTTGCAACCACGTGTTTGTTAGATGTTCCGGCAATATCATCTACACCTCTTTCTGCCATAGTTATTCGAAAATACTTTCAGTTCACTTTAGCGGAACACAATGATAATAAAACTTCACAATGACAGCAATATAAGTATGTCGACACTGACAAATTAGAAAGTTGCGCATCATAGGATGCGCACCAAAAACGTAACGAGGTCATTCATCGATAGATTTTACTCCTCACATTTTTCTCATACCGGGCCCCGTATATATGCAAATCGATTCGTAAGGAGTAAACTCCAATATATCTGTAAGCCCAAGTTATATTAACCATAAATGATTCTTTATGAATTACCGACAAGGGAGTTGTATATTATGGAAATTAATAAAACGGGGAAATGCCAAGAATTATTGCCAAATAGTCACAATTACCAGATCTTGAAAATTTTTATTAGATATTGATTTCGAAGGTCATCTGCTTCATACGCGGTAAAGAATGGCGTAGATCAATTACCCTCAAACGTCATGGGGGCTGGAAACGTTCCAGTGTCACTAAGGGGTATGTAGATGCCTCCAATTGATGTGGCGGCAATGTTATTAAAACCTCCATGTTTCAAATTAAAAAAATTAATTCTACTGAAGAAAATAATGATCTGGTTTTGAATTCTCAAGAATCTGGTATTTTAATTAAGGGAGACCAAAAAGTCATAATTTCTGTTCAAATTTATAATAACTGAACATTACACTATTAAGTTTGACTGAGTACCCAATGATGCTTCAGTTTGTCATACTGCAACAGTCCTTTAAATCACCACAAAAGTTAACACAAATTCTGAAGAATGCTCCTGCGAAGCTTTTCTCTGTATCAAATACTATCCAATTTTCTTTCCAAGAATTTTCTTCACTGTAGATATGTAGTTTTGTCCATATTTTATGACTACATTCAATTTGTCCGAAAACTTGAATCTTGAAATAACCTGACAACACCTTCACATATGACAGAATAATGCTGTCAAAATGAAACTGGAGGAGCACCAATCAGAGACTGATTTAGACTTTTTTTTTCAAAATAACTTCATTCTATTGAAGTATAATTTTCAAGTGCAACTAATAAATATGGGAGATAAATAAGTTCTAAACTTTAGAAAGATGAATAATATTTTTTTCCAATATTAATTAATTTGAAAATTTTATTTTCCTTGTCCTCGCAAAACGTTGAAATTCTAGGACTAGTTGAACTTCAATAGACAGTAATATAAGAGCATTAAGTCCATCTTTGGCCATGCTTGCGTTTTTATTTTCCTCTCAGAGTGGAAAAAGTTCTTTCTGTTGAGCACTCTGTAACTTGATAACTCAAAAAACTTGTCAACATTCGGATAAATATCTCGAAAAGTCCGTGAAAGAAATACATTGCAAATTTTTTAGCACATACCATTTTGGCTAAGGAATCTTCAAGTTGATAATGGAAATGGATATCTTCATTCTCTAATATTTCTTCCAAATCGTCATTATTTTTACTGAATAGTTTAATGGCTAGATTTTTCATCTCATTGTATCTATTTCAGATCATAAAAAAAATTGAAGTTTCTCTTATGCATTTGTAAGCTCGGCTAATTGTACACCCAGAGTGTCTAGAGTAGGGTAAAAAACATTTGTGCAAAAATTTTCTTGTCCAGAGAAAGTACTTATATCATTTATTCATGAGCATGTATCATAACGATAATAATCGTGAACTCCAGATAGTGCTTTTACTTTTTTTTTCATAATCAGAAATTTGTCTATTCCCTATATCTTGAAGACATAAAGCCAGAAAACTATAGATCTGCACAAACGATGATAAATCAGCTTTGAAACTAGCAGAATTAAAATGATATGAAATAACATTTCAAACAATCACTAGCATTGCTGCTTCTAAATGTTACAATCTTGTTGCTTCAGATCGTGTAGGCACCTTTTCATCACTGCTGTTGGCAATAAATTTTTCCAATGCATAGCATGCATCAAGTCGAATAGACCAAAGAGTTTGAGAAATACTCTTAACCCTTAAATTTGTACGCTGCACCAAGATCTCCCTGAGATGTGTAGATATACTGGAAAAATTGTATAGTTCTGTGAAATAGAAAAGAGGTCGACTGCTTCTGTTACGCATTGCCCAAGAACATTACTCAATATTGACTGTAATTGATTTATCAACACAAACCAAGAAAATTTACTTGGTGCAACAGGTTTTTCTCTTAAATCGAGATATTTTTTTGAACCAATTTTTGGAATGGATTTTCGTCTAAAACTATGATATTTCAAAAATTTTTCCGCGCTTCAAATTATGCCGCCCTAGTAATAGTTTTATATTTGGAAAAAGATCATCAGTTCTCACTTACGAATACCTGCTTCTAAATTATTTGATCGTAAACTAATTTCCGAAGAGTGGAACCATATTTTTGTTATTTTCATAGAGAAAACCGCCTGCCAATATCCAACTAAAAACTTCTCTTTCCTTCTAATCTAATTACCTTCTAATGAGGAAGAAGACACCTCATTCGATAGATGGTAATCGGTAGTGTACGATTTCCACGAAAGTGCAAGAAAGATTGGATATACATTCGCATTAGTTAGGAGTCTAGTCCAAATTGCGTCTTATGTCGTCAGCTTCTGATTTAATGGTCCCTCCTTAAATTGCGTAGTTTGCAATTAATACGGTCAATTCATCTTTTCTGAAACAACGCATCATGCATATTTTAACTTCATTTGTACATTTTGTAAACCGGCGATCATAAATTTTTTACTATAAACCAGCGTTCAGACGTGGGAGGGTCAACAGATTATTTGGAAAAAAAGGATTTTCATTTTTTCAATAGTAAAATATGTGGCTACAAATTATCTTTCTCATTTGAATACTGTATGCATTTCTATCCATTTTCATTTAGTTTACTTTCTATTAAACCCAACATGTATTGCTATAGAAACACTTACAATGACACTGTAAACATTTGTTCAGTATAAATACCACCAAAGGTCCCAGTAATTCCAACTCAGTAGTTCACTTTTGAATTAATATTCATAATTATATGTGTCTATAAAATTTACTTTTGCCTTCTTCATGTTGAGCGCTTGTGACAACAATAAAAATGCAAATTCATAATGAACAATCCATCATTACAGACTTTTACTGCGAACAAAGTTTGAAGATTGTAGGTTTTATGAGATATTAACAGCGTTATTTTCCGTGAGGAAGGACGTTTGGGGAAAAATAAGAAATGGGTTGAATACACAAAAAAAAAACACATTGGTACGTGCTAACCTTCCATATTTTACTCGATATATTCAAAGTTTTTTTACAATTCGTTTAGATTCCATAAGCACATTATGTGTAATGGAGAGTTTTTTGGAACTATATCTATTTCCAATCAAAAAGAAATACAATAGAGGATAATCCTTCATACAAGATAATTTGTTATTATTTGTTAAAAATCATAATTTCTGTAGTTTCGCAAACAATTATTCTAACAGTAAAGCATTTATTATATTTCACATACCCTCATGTTTCCACGAAGTGAAAATCGAACGCAAACAACACAAGGTATTTAGACAAGGATTATCTTCACCAGCATTCCATTTACTCGTTATTTGATTATCGTCTACCACTTCGTTTGCCTCTATCGGTGGCGACCAACAGTAACATAGGTTTGAGAGAGTACCACAGAAACAAATAGTATTAGCTTTACATGTGTAACATGATTAAGGATTATGATAAATGTTCCCAGCAGTGTGCCTCGAATATGACATGAGTGTGAATACTATAAAGAATTTCATTCCGATTAATTGTTAATTGAACGTTAACGTTTCATGAGTTTTTATTTGTTTCTATTCATGTTCGGTACATTCTCGATTATATACCATTTGGATTTGCGAAAAATATCGAAATACATTAAAGGCAAATTCCGTTTTGCTTCTATTCAGAACAACCATAATTATGAGATACGCTAATAGATTCTGTATCCAGGAATGTATGAAATAATACTGAATAGATCGAATTTTCAAAATTTCACAAAATAATAGTGAGAATGGAAAGGCTTCGACAACTCTAATTGTCTGAGTAGTTCCTTGACTACCCTCGCTCTAGCCCATAGAGATTCTTTATAATTGCAGAATCATTTGACTCCGTGTGTTCATGAGAGTTTGACTCTTATATTTCACAGAATGTTTCAATCGGCGACCTTGTCTCTCTATGGTACCTGATAATATCATAACCTTCGATCAGGCTTAACAGAGTTACTTATGTCTTCGTAGTTGCAGTTTATCTGGAAGGTTTTCTCCCTACCCCATCTGCATTAAGATGATTGAATATACGTCTTCTTGCTTACTCTCGTCTTGCACATCTTGAAGTCTTCCTTGCGAACCAGAGATTCCCACTAGGTTCGGGTCCTATCGGCGGATTCGAGCAACTTTACCTCCCATTCACCATTTGGCTTATTGAAAGCCTTGTAGCATTCCAGAATCAGCTTCGATATGGTAGTCATACCTTGCAGTCATTAATGCCGCTGCACTGTTTGTGAGTACGCGATACCAAACCAATAGTTTTGGGAGATATATAGAGCTAAATAGACATTTTAATTTCTGTTTTGAGCTATACATCAAAAGTGACTATTACAACACTATAATTAATCAACGGAATAAGAAAAATATTTGCTGGAAAATATTACATGGTACAACATCAGAAATATTAGATTTCTTCATAGATATTTCAGAACATAAATCCATTACTACTGTGAAAACATTTTCAGGATCAGATATAAGATGAACAAATGATCGTTGAAAGCTCCACAATTCATGAATTTAGCCTTCAAAAGTTATTTTATGTATATTTAACCTAATAACAGAAATACGCACAATAATTATTGCATATTTGCATTGAAATTAATAGGGTGAATAAGAATATAATCATATGTAGTATCTGTAGATTCTGTCTGGTAACCCTGTATAGAGTAGGAATAAAAATAACTTTTAGAGTTGAATAATTGATAAAAGTATTTTCCACTTTCATGCTATACAATAAACTGTTATGTGTTTTGTAAAGATATACATTTTTCTCTATCGTGAATAATATTTTAACTATCGACACAGTTTAACAATTTGAACCTAATTCTATATAGAATCGATCAAAACATTTGAAAAACATGTTATTCTTATATTCCAAACAATTCAGTCAATTCAAATATAACATCAAATTATATTTCACAATCTATTAACGTATAAAATTAGGGTTTATATCCTGATCTATTATCTTGAATATATTAAGCTCAACAAACATCTGTTACGGTAGATGTATAGTGAGGAAACGGAAGTTTAGTTTAGAATACGAACGTGTCTGTCGTCTTCATAGCTTAGTTCACCTCAAAATCGATTCGCTGGTGTTAATTTGTTGATTATTTCCCTATCATAACTTCGTGCAAATTGCGAGAATATAATGAAATATTGGTGTAATTTGAAACTTGACTTTCGTCATATATTTCGGAAATATATTTAGCTACTATCTACTGAAATTGAGAAACGTATTTTACTTCTTTTAATCTCACACTCTGTAAACATAATACAATATAAGAATAAATTATCAGGTGTATTCTGTGTAAAAATTATCACTTAATTTTGTTTCGGTTTCGTGATCAGAAGATATCTCATCGAATTCAGTAGTAAAGAGAAATATTTGACTGGAGTTAATCCTAAACTCATAATAAAATAAATAGATTTAGTGTTAAAGTGTTAAATGTGAAAGTTTTCATATCAATTCTAAGAAGGATGTATTTGTGTTTGCGTACAATGAGAAAAATTAATAATTTTACTATGTGTACCCGGGCATCTCGGGTTTTAATCGATGGACCTATTTGACTTGTAACACTTAGGCCTTCTACACAAGAAGCTACTTATTTGGAACTACGAGGGTGAATCAAATATAAACGAGACTTTTGGACCTGCGCGCGCAATAGTGATGGAAAAACGTTCCGCTGTTATTGGCTGTTAGGTTGGTTTGTCAGGAGTGGGGGAAGCACGTGACTCATCATCATAGACTCGCTCAGTGTCCATCGTTACGATGTCCGAGCAGGAGGTACCTCCCTCTATTGCGCAACGTATTGTTATAAAGTTTTTAGCTGCAGAAGGTGTAAAACCGGCCGAAATCTTGAGAAGATTGACTGCACAGTTCGGGGAAAAGACGCTGTCGCGAGCTAGAGTGTTTGCTTAGCATAAACATCGACAGTGTTCGTCAACTTGTTGAAGGTGATAGGCGTCTAACAACTTCGGATATTGCAATTTCGATATGCAAGACTTGCATATCGCCGCAAAAGACGACACCTTCCAATGAGAAAAGTGATTCTCCTCCATGACAATGCTCGCCCCCATACGGCAGCCCTGACAGTACAAAAATTGGAGCAACTGGGTTGGGAGACACTGGAACACCCTCCATACAGTCCAGACCTGTCTCCCCGCGACTTCCATGTCTTTGGTCTTCTCAAGGAAGCTTTGGGAGGGCAAAAATTCCACAGCGATAATGAGGTTGAAGCATATGTGCGCAATTGGCTACAAACACGACCTGACTCTTTTTACCTGGAAGGAATTAAAAAATTACCTATACGCTGGGAAAAATGTGTTTCTAAATCAGGAGATTATGTAGAAAAATAAACTATGATTGTTTGTGCGTTTAAAATCAAAATAAATATTTTAAAAAATAAGTCTTGTTTATATTTGATTCACCCTCGTAATCACTGACGCGAATTACTAACCAGTCTACGTCGAGTCACTAGCAAAGACGTGTGAAGCAAGGTCACAGTATCCATGCCAGTTGTCATACTAGATTTTCGACGTGCTCCTCGATTATGAGTGAGTGCGGCAGTTTTCAAGGCCGATAATCATATCGAAGATCTAGGTTTTTTCTGAACCAATGCCCAGAGCCTAGTGCCCTTTACTCGAGCGGCCGAATAAAGAGCCGGTTATATTTGCGCTTACCAAAATTACTCTCATCAATTTGCACGTTAATACCAGGGTCACTAATCTTGCCACGTGAATGTAGCTCGGCTAAAAAACCTCAACCATCATTTCTCGCGCAAATCGATTACTAAAAATACAATCTTAGTATAGAACAATTCTAAGAGGCTTAACTTACCGTAAAAATATGGTTCCAGATGAAATCATAGTCTATTCAAATGGTGGCAATGTTATGTCAACACATTCATCACTTCCACGGTTATAGCTTCCGTTATGAACAAATCTATAGAGCAACATAAAAATCACAAGTATAATAATCAACAAATTCAAATAATTTACACACTTAATTTCGTTGTGAGGTATTAGACTAGATCCTTTACACCAAATGTCTTTTGCCACGGCACGAGTTCCACATACTGAACGTCTCCGCGGGCAACAGAACACTCCAAAACCTTACTGGGCAATATTTATTACCATTCTTATTCGATGGTGGCCGCACTGCTTTTCTATAGAAACAATTAGAAATAAAAAAAAATAACAATGAATAAAAAATTACTTGAGAAGGAGAAAGAACGAATGGTGCAAAAGCATTGAAAGCAAAACACACGCTAGAACTGGAAAAGGATTAAGTGCATGCACAGAGACGATTTTGTCAACGCCCATATATTTATGCTTATAAATGTTCTTGATTTTAGTTCTCTTCTATTTTAAAATTAGGTTTTTCACAATAATTTTTAGAAAACTGATAAAAATTGACGTTTGGACTATCAGAATATTTTTTGTTTTTAGACCTATCCATGTGGTCATGTAATCATTTGCCCAATCTTTGATATTTGCTAAATCACTAACTTTTTTTGAGACATTCTTACATTTCTGCAAAGTATCAGAAGTGGAAATGTTTAGTTTTTCTATATTTTTATTGAAAATAGACAAAATGGTTTTTCACGGACGGAATAGTATTTTCAAATTATTGTTCACGTTCACTGATTAAGAATGTCTAGTTTCAGCCCATGATGAAGAACGAACAATAAATTAAAGCCAAAAACCTTGTCCTTCCACATTGGAAGGAGACAGGAACAAAATGGCTGCAGTTATGGAATGCTGATTGTCTATTGAGGGAAAAGTCTACATTTCTATAAATGTATGAAATTAAGTGTAGAAATTCCAATTGGAATAAGATAATTTGAAATTCAAATTTTTTGTCAAGTTAATGCATTCGAATGACGAGTGATCCTCCGTCAGTTGCACGATTGACGGTTGTTTTTTTATGGTTAATGAATATCAATATTATACGATAATAATGTCAATGTCGATAAAATAGCTTTAAAAAAACTTCACTTTCACAATTACCGCCACCTTTCATGCGGGCACCCAACTATGATATTCAGGCTGACGGTCTTGATTAGGAATGAGTCTACAGCGTACCGTATTGAACTCAGTTTGGATAAAATTCCTTGAAAAGAAACCAGTGCCACCCGGACCGTTACCCCATAAATCACTTTTTGAAGATTTCCTTTGTCAAATCTTCATCCGTCCTTAGTCCATCATTTTTTGTCAAAATTTAATAGTGTAGACATTTTTATTCCAAATTAGTTTATGCATTCAATATTAGAGAATATTGTTTTCAGCAGCCCAGTTGTGATTCCATTTTGAAAACATAGAGCTTACTTATCCTCAATTCTAGAGTTTGTGTTTACAGCGCAGTTTTGAAGCTCACGAAACCCAAACATTTATCTGGTATCTGGCAAAGGGAAATTGCATCTGTGTTTGAAGTAAAGATTTAAAAAGGACAGTTTAGAACATGCGTTTGAAGCATTGCCTACGCATGGGTAATCAAATTTTGCAATTGGAAAGCATCAAATGCCTTATGTGATTATTTCATATACCTAAATAAAGCAAATATGTTCTCTATATTCTTGGTTAAATTGCTTCAGTTAACCAAAATCTTTCATTATTTCCATCGCAACGAGTGCTTTGTATAAATCTTTTTCAACCAGGTTTTACTAATTTTTTATTCACATTTCCATAACCTCGATCCCTTTCGGTTACAAACGCAGAAGTTATTATATTATTAAGTAGTAGAATTCAGGTTGGAATAATTAGAATGATAAAACGCTGCTGGGTAATAGAAAACGTAAAAATATTCAAACACAAATTACCTCTCTTGAGTATCGAGCATTGAAATTTTTATGAACCGTTCTTGAAATTACCTTCCGAAAATAAATTACATGTATTTCAGATTAATATTTAAAAACTTGGCAACTGCTGTACGGAAGTGATCAGTCCAATTGATATCTACCCAAGCACCCTCGAGGGACATTACTCGACATGATGGCGCCCCTTTCTATACCTATCGCAGTATACTAGTAAATATATTGAGTCGATCGATATATGAACACCACCTGTACAGGTGAATTCAGTTTTAGCTACGAATTTATTGGAAAAATGTTATTAGGGAGGATTATAGGGTTATACGTTTATTTCGTTATTGGTTTATCGATTTTGAGTTAGTAAAATTATAATTAATATTTTATTCTGATCTTCTTTGCAGATCTAAATCTTAGATCAGAATCACTGTATCACGTCAGTTTTCAAGTACTTCTCTTCTAAAAGTGTATTGGCTTGATGTTTTGTGATATTAAGGTCGGGTCGCGATTAACCTTGCCAGCCAAATGACAGCTGAAGTCGAGCCTGTTGACGGCAATGGGGCAAGCATGGCGAAGGTAAGTAATCAAGCCTTGGTTACATACCAATCAATGCTTCTCATGACTCACCAAGTCACTGCCATCTTCTGTCACTGCAAAATAAACCAAATCTTGAGAGTTCATAATACCAAATCAATTTTTTTCTCAAATATAAGATACCATTCCAAATAAGCGCCTTATTCCTCAACAATACACAACAACATACAATCAACATATTTTTGGAATTAATGTAATTTTTACTTACATACTTTATACAACATTGAAGATTGGCCTGTCAATTCCCATTTTTATGGGGAAATACAAATCTTGTAATGTCTGTTTGAAAGTGGGTTGATTTGTTGAAATTTCACTTTGGAAAACTAGGTGCATATAAGATTGAAAAATAATGTTGATATACAACCAACTGTGGAGTATTGTTACCTTGAAGGATAACGCTGTATGTTTTATGTCGACTCAGGTGATTAATGTATATGAAGATTTACCCCAATCAGGAATACGGGGTGAAAAATGAA
This sequence comes from Diorhabda elongata, assembly GCA_026230145.1. Taxonomy (NCBI): domain Eukaryota; kingdom Metazoa; phylum Arthropoda; class Insecta; order Coleoptera; family Chrysomelidae; genus Diorhabda; species Diorhabda elongata. Next base: position 43,468,332 of record CM047926.1, read on the forward strand.
CGACATCTTCTAGATCATCGGGTATATAATTACACATCATACGGTGAAGTCCAATACCTATGAACATATTTGTTATAACTAACTAATATGTACATTACTTCTATCTATATGACTTCTATATACATTCATATGCAATGTGATGTTAAATAACTATGTATATGTATTTTCTTCCATGGCTTCTGTTTTTGATTATCTAAAACTAATAGTAAATAAATTCACGCTTTGTTTATTCATAAAGAATAGTTCGCTTACGTAATTTTGGTTTCTATCAACCTTGTCCTCGCGTAAGTTCAACTTTGCTTTTTATGACCTTCGTGGTTAATAACCACTCCACAACATGCTGCAGGTAATATGTGACTATGAGAATTTCTTAATAAACTTATAGATATGAAGGGACAAGAAATAATAAAGAGGTAGACAATAATCCATGGCAAGAATAGATTGATGCGGCAATAAAACGTTGATCAAATCGACTAGTGCTGTACGTATATTCCAAAGAAAGTAAAAGGAATGTGACGACGATAACTTTTGGGAGATTAGTAGGAAACAATAAAACATAAAATATCTTTACGGAAACACGGGAGGACAACAACTGAATCTACTCATATATATATTGAAATAAAATAATTATCCGGAAAAAATTATAAATAACATATTCAAAAAAAGGATAAACACATACTACAATCAATTTAAAAACAAAACTGAAACGAAACATCAAAACACAAAACATTTTTCGGTAATTATACACTTTCACGGTCACCTGGTTTTTTGGCTCTAGAAAATCGAAAAATGGATGAATTTTAATGATCTTGGTCTTAAAATGTTCCATTTTACGGCGGATTTATAAAAAAAATTAGTAGAAATAGCTGGAATCAAAATTTCTCATAGTTTTACTGTTTTAAATCGTAAAAAAAAACGGTTTTGCAAAATAATCCCTTACAAAAAATTATCTCATTATCAGATAAAGTTTTTATATTTTTTTGTATTCTACATAAATTAATAAACAATTTAAAAAAAAATCCAAAAAGAATGATTTTTACAGTTTTTATAGCTTAAAATGAAATCGATGAAAAACAATCAATTTTCGTGAATAGTTTCGTACTATATTCTTCAATGTTAATAGTTTTTGGACCATTAAAAATCGAAAAATAGATAAATTTTATAATTTTGGTCTCAAAATGTTCCATTTTACGACGAACTTATGAAAAACACGGGGGTAGTGGCTGAATTTGCGGTTTTTAATATTTTTAAACCTTAAATAGTAGAAAAACGGGTTTTTCTAGATAATCCGTTACGAAAATTTTTTCTCGTTATCAAGTTCAGTTTCAACTTCAAAATCTTCAATTCCTTTGATGTTCCAATTGACGCCTATTATTTAATTCCATTTTGGGAATCATCAATCTCATTGAAGATGTTGATGTCTTAAACTGATTTAAAATTCTTATTTTGGTCATCAATGTCATCATAAATTATTATAACATTGTTTGTATGGCATTGATACACTTTTGAGTTCAAAATAAATTTCATAAGATCCGTTTTTAACCTCAACTTTGTTAAAGCGGACGAAACAACAAAATTGAAGTCAAAAATGGGCTTAGATTATATGTATAATGATATATTTGTAATCCGAATTTCAACTTCAAAGTTGTAATTGAAGACTTTGAATTTGAAAAAATATTTTAAATTCTGTCTCGGGGAGTTAACTATTGAGGGGGGGTGTCGCGGGGGGTTGCTAAAAGAGCACAAAATAATGCTGTTTAACAAGTGTTACATTATTCTATTCTTTCAACTTATCTTTTGTATGAAATGAAAACAACACAGTAAACAATACTCATTTTATTCACAAACAAAAAAATATTTTTTATTATAATTGAAAAAAACATCCAATATTTCTTCAAAAAAAAAAACAAAACAATAAAAAACAAAAACTGCTTCTAACAATATTAATTATTGTTATTGCTAATATTATCACAAAAATCATGTAAAATTATAAAAAAGTTATGCAGTCTTTGACAATGATTATTATATTTTGTGCGAAACAAAAATTCGGCAATATACCCAAACATGTTCTTTTCTTTCGAGCCATATTTGGGTATATTTGCCCTCGCCGTTCTCCATGTCCTCTCTATGTTTTGCGTATGAGCGCCAGAATGTGGATCCACGAAATTTAAAGAATGATTTACCGTCAAATGTTTAAATCCTACAATATCAATAAGTAAATTAACATCCATGAAGGGAGATATTTTTTCGTTTCGAGTTCAAATAAAAAATTTTCCTGGTAGTAAAGCAATTTTATTACTGAAACTTCAGACGAAAATAAGAATAAACAACTACCTTCATCATTCAAGCAGTCATAAGCTTTCCAGTAATCAGCAAACATTTTGAGACCAAGATCATTAAAATCCATCCATTTTTCGATTTTCTAGAGCCAAAAAACCAGGTGACTGCAAAAGTGTATAATTACCCATTTTTCCTTACCATATGTATAACAATTATCAAATTATTTCAATAAATATGATATTAATATAAGTCATAAAGGACATAATATATTATCCACATATTTCACCAAATTAAAATCTATAACACCAAAAAAACAGAAGAAGTAATATTATATATCATATACCTTGTACTAATTGTGACGGGCAAACATCTCAGTATTTACAAAATAGACTAAGAGGTCATCAATACGATAAAAAAATAGAACTGCATTAACGAGCCATGAATTATCAAAAAAACATAAATTCATTTATGAAGATTCAAAAATTCTTGAAACGGAATCTAATACACGATAAAGAGAATTTTTAGAAATAGTTCACATTCATAAGAACTAAAAAGCTATAAATGATAAAAAAGATCTAAATAATTTAAGTAAAATTTATAACTTTATTTTGTAAATTCTAATAAATTTAATTGATTACCGCTATATATTTGAGATGTGGAAAACAAGGAAAAATTAATTTTTCTTATTGGAACAAAGTTCTAAGTTGATTTTATCCTTATTTTGATAGTCATGATGAAGGTGATCTATAGATCAATATAAATAAGCAAATTGTCAGTGTCAATATCATATTTTGATAAAGACTTGAAGAAAAGTCGAAACGTCAAAATTCATCTTTATTTTAAAAACTATCAAAAAAACTAATTTTGAAATAGGAGAGATCTAAAATCAAGAATATCTAGATGCATGAAGGTTGACACTTATTAATGCATCTCGAAACAAAAATTGGTGCAACATCTGCCAACCACAGATACACCTCGCATATGACTTCATTAGTCAAAAAAAATGTTTATCAAGCAAATGGAAACAACCGCTAATCACTGAGAACTAATATGAAGAATTTGAATGATTCTCAACTAATTAGAAACCTGGCTTTAGGTTTTACATTGGCGGACTGAGTGTATAATCTTTGCTCAATGTTTTCTTTTCGTTAGATCACATTAATATGTGTAAACAACTGTAATTATGAGGTTCCTTTTGCAGGTGAGGGCGTCCCTCCTGAAGGTTTCACCTTAGAACCTCTTAATAAATTTTTATTTTACCTGTTTGTACTGCATTAACTGCATCACGTGATATGAGAGATCACTAACTTCAATTATTTGTTTAATAATCACAAATCGATCTTACAGCATGCTTTTATGGAGATATTTTGATTTAGGATAACACTTTTTCACTACAGCATATGATACGTCACGTAACGCATTCACAAAATCTCTACGATTTTGTATTTAGGTTAACTTTTCTAAACGAGAGTAAGTAGTCACCGCGCTGTACTCGACACGATCCATTCTGACAATGAGATTGAACTTAGTCTTATGCTACGCTTCAACAGGTTCGTTTCTTGCGTGGCTCTACACATATCAGTGGCGGCGCAAGACCTAAACTTATTGTGTACATTTCGCGAGGCCCTCTGATGGTGCAAAAATAGAGATATAAAATAAAAAATCACTTTAAATTACATAGTTTTTTATTCATTGAGAAAAAAACCTAATTTTTACTAATACTTCTTTGGAATATTAAATAAATATAAAAAAAGAAATAATTAATGAAAGAGAAATTTTCTACTTTTGATTGTACTGAACTCCTTAATGATTGGTTCGTAATTCATTTTAGATGCTATATCTGCTTCAATATATAAAACTGCCAAAGCTGAAAATCTTTGTTGACCCATAATATTTCTTAAATAAATTTTAATTAGTTTTAATTTTGAAAAGCTCCGTTCAGCGGAAGCAGTACAGGTATTGTTAACAAAATTTTAATGACAACGTTAATATTAAGGTAAATTTCTTTCATATCGTTCTCTATGATATATTGGAGCAAATGTTTCACGTTTTTAATGGAGTTGAGTTTTAATTGGAGTTCCTTTTTTGGATTTTTTTTCTACTTTTCGTCACATAGAAAACCAAAATGTTGATTTAAAGACATAAATCTCGATTCCATGTTACTTATCATAGAATCAATCGTGGTGTTAAAAAACTTTTGAAAGTCTATATAGGTTGATCGCTGCCTTCAAAATCAAACAACCTTTTCTTTCTGGCTACTCTTTTATTTTTGAAATCTTTTGGCAAATCATAGCTGGTTTTCTCAACAAACTGACGAGCGTCAAATAAGCATTTTTGGAGTTTACTCCTTAAGAATCGATTTGCATATATAAGGGGCCCGGTATGAGAAAAATGTGAGGAGTAAAATCTATCGATGAATGACCTCGTTACGTTTTTGGTGCGCATCCTATGATGCGCAACTTTCTAATTTGTCAGTGTCGACATACTTATATTGCTGTCATTGTGAAGTTTTATTATCATTGTGTTCCGCTAAAGTGAACTGAAAGTATTTTCAAATAACTATGGCAGAAAGAGGTGTAGATGATATTGCCGGAACATCTAACAAACACGTGGTTGCAAGGTACGTTATAATTCATGTATTGTATGTATGAGCATGTGCAATTTGTATTTATTAAAATACATATTTGAAAACAACACATAAAATTAGATAATCAACCCAATATGAATTATCGAGCGCATCCACATAAAATAGAAAATTTCTAACCTAACCAAAAATTAATTTTTTTGTCGATGTCTATAAATTCTTCCACGTTATTTTTATGAATAATTTTTGAATATTAACAACTGTAGTCAATAATTCAATAATATTATCAGAAAAATCGACAATATTTTTTCATTATAATAATGTTTTTATATAATTTTCTTTAGAAAAGTTATTTTTTAGCTTATTTAAATAATTTTCATGTACTATTTATTATTGTTTGTGAAATATTTAGTGACATAATTATCTTTTTATAACCATTTTTGTTAATTATTAAGATAATATTATATTTTAAATAAAAAATTAATTATAATAATTTAAAAAAAAATGTTTATAAAAACCTTTTTTCATCAAAATTCTTTATCAAGTCGGTTAAAATTTTTATAATCATGCATTTATAAATTCCATTTATAAATCCAGAAACTCCAGCCGAGAGACAGCGAGCTTACAGATTAAAAAAAAATTAATGAAGAAAGCCCAAAATATTCTGGCAATCAACCAATCTTTTTTAAGTTAAATAAACTCTTTTTGCGTCTGGTTAGACTATCGAACTTAAGGAGTAAACTCCAGTCGTGCGTCGGAGCTGACACACACAATTTTTTGAATCCATCTTGTCGATATTGTTTGATGCTTCTCCCATAATAGATTATATAATTCCACCGTCAACGCTATACCTTAAGGACTGCATATAATCTCGAAGAACATCAAGTACCTATTGCAGATTTGCAAATAATCCAAACAATACGGAAGCTCTTCAACTGTTCTATTCACTTCACATACTAACTGATGAGAACTGAACGAGCTCTTCTAATTAGGATTATATTAATTGCTTCATCAACTACGGCAATATAGCATAACAAATAGAATCAGATAATTTTGAGATTTGTCATTACTAATAATTGAAAGTTGAATATGTGCGGAAACGTGTTTATCAATTTCTAGCAATACATATATAAATAAATGCTTTCATAAAATCTCCTTAGATAACTTTCACCTAATAATTTGATTAAACGAACCTCAATATTTGTATTTGTGTTTAATATTTAATCAGGATAAATTTTGTCTTTTCATTTTTTCCACACATTAAACTACACTTCATCCTATGTTAAAACTACACTTCATCCTATGTTATGTCGATAATTTACCTCATCCATTCATAAGAATAAATAACAAATTTTCTATATTTCTACTATTCCAAACAAACTTTTTATAGTGAACGATAAGGAGAGAACAATTAACGAAATGGATAATTCTATTTCTTAGTACGATTTTGAAAAAGTGTTAAGTTGGCGTTTATGAGTTTGTCTATATTGGAGGAAACTAGTAGTTCAAAAAAACGAATCACAGAAAAAGAAGAAGTATTTCTGTGACGAAGGAGTGTCTAAACAAAAATTCATGGGGAAATGAATATGGTTACGAAAATGGAATGGAGTGATCTTTACAAATTTTTTTTTTGTCGCATACAATCTGTTTGTATTTGAGAATAGGATAGATCATACAAGAAGAACAAGTAGAAAATAATCACATTATCTAGAGAAAAATCCAAAATATCCTTATATTTAGGTAGAAGCTTTCAAAAATGATGAAAAGTAGAAAAAATAATTGAAGGATAAATCCCATTGGAAAAGGAGGAGAATATAATAAAAATAATTAACGAGGATCTCAGGTCATAACAAGGGGAGAGAATTTAAAGATGGAAAACGGTTTATATCAATTTCCGACAAAACAACCTTCTATGGAAAAAAGTTGAATTGTAAAGTTGTAGATCTACTTTTGTATTTTACACTTTTTTCACATATTTTCAAAATGCATGTGAAGAATTGAAATAAGTTTTTGGGTTTTTTGTTTAATTTAGAATTATTTTTCACGTTGTATTCCATGGTACATCGAGTAATTTTAAATTTGGCCGCAATGGTACGGTTACTTTTGCTTATACTACGAAGACTTGCTATTAATGTACGAGTTTTCACTGATAGTTTCTAGGTTCTACCTATTTTAAAACTCAAATTCTGAATTTCCGAGAACAATAACAATTCGTGTACGACCTACAAAAAAAAAACATGTCCCGCTCCAAAGAGTATAAATCACAGAACTTTATTGCGTCCCACAGGAATAACTGGGACTAAACTACAATCATAAACACCGAATAAATAATTCACAGTTAAAGATTTATAAACTAATCACCTATCAGCACTCACCGACAAAACATACGGAAATATTACCAAAGATTCCAGAAATTTTGACTAAACTATTGTTTTTGATGTGTAAGACACCGTTTCGTCTTTTGCGTGACAACATGAGAGAGAAATTTGTTGGAGTGTATTTTTTTTGGGGGGGGAGTTAGTGAATGGATTATATGGTGTGTAATAACTTTTAACCGGTAGTGTACACAAAGTAAAAATGCGAACAAAGTGAGAAGAAAGACAATGAGATAAATCCAAGTATCCAAGAATAATTTCAATTCCATACACTCAAAGAGCATCTAGAAAAAAGTTGCATGTCATTGTTAGTGTGGCTTTCGTACTACTTTTGAAAGTCATTACATTCCAAGAAATAAAGTAATTGGTGATTATTTATCAATTAAACTAGAACAATATTCAGTACATTCATGCATTAAGTGAATGTATTTTCGATGTATTTTCATTCATTTAATAAATATGTCACATAGACAAAAAAAGAGAATTACTAGTGACAATCCAAAATCTTTTGTATTCAGAACCATTCTCTTCGTCAAATCCCGACATAAAGTTTTTTTTATTTCATTGGTATTACTGAATGGAAACGTTATATTCAAGAATTCGCTCTGCTATTTCGCTTTTATTATTTCAAATAGAAATTACAATCATTACTGTATCAAGTAAACTAGATTTTTGTGAGTTTTATGGTGTCATATTAATATCATCAACAAACTCAAATTTTACGAGCAACCTTTCTCTATTTGAGAATATATACTTTTTTGAAGAGATAATTCAATAGTGGTGAAGAAATATAGCCAAGTAAAACGTTGCTTTTATCTTTTCTCTTTCAAGAAATTCAATTTTGAAACTAGTTACTGACAAACAAAGAAAGGTTATTAGTGGAAATTCTCCATTTTCCCCTAATATAAAGTTCTTCTGCCAACGGCATTTCCATTAAAATTCCTTTAACCATCAATTGGAAAGCAGTTATTCTTGTTTAAGCTGAGAAACAGTGAAAAATAGGATTGCTTCAATGCTGTTATACATAATAATATACATCGAATAATACAACATTGATTTAATCAGCATAAGAAGTTATAAAGACCCCCCAGTTAAAATATCAACAGATTGTTATGTTAGGAAACGTCAAAAATTTTTCAACGTATTTGAAAATATTTTATTAACACACTGAATAATAATACTGAACGTTATTTGTCATTTAGTTCACTAAAAGTAGTCCAAAGGTAGATATGCTTGATAAAAAGATAACTTTCAATTGGTTGAAATTGATGGTAAAGAAAAGAAATATGTCACAATATAAAACACTTTTATTTATACGATATTCACAATACCTCACATTTCTTCTGACCATTGAGTATAGAATTGATATTAAACGTAGCTAGTTAAGAGAGATAGAGAGTGATAAGCCGATGCTTTTTCTCCATCTTTCAAAAGTATATTTTAACGTGCATGGTGCTCTCTCTATATTTAGTATTAACTCTATGCCACTAATGTTCATTATCCTATTAGATTTAAGGCGATAATTGATACGGTCTTGCAGTTTATTTAATAAAAGTAAGTCAAGTTTATAGCTTTATCAACTGGAAGATTATTGGTTACAACAATTAATATGATATATTTATGTTATAAAAACCATAAAATTTGAATCGCATTATCGCATTGATTAATAGAGAACACTATTGATCCCGCATTTTCAAAAATATATAATTAAAATCATAATATAGCAATACTCTGATCTCTTTTTTACCAACTAGACAGTACATGTTCACGATAACGTAGGGTACAATCTGAATAAAATTAGTAGAAAGTAGAAAATAAAATAGAGGAAGAGCCTTTTTTGAGCAGCAAGTAAGTTTTCTTGATTTAACGACCTTGAATTTTTGTATGGGGAGAAAAGAATTTATGGAAGCGAACACGTTTTGTCGAATGGATTACAACGAAAAATAGTACAGTTCAAAAAAAGCTCCAAATTGCTTCAAAAGGTTTCACGTAATGTCGAATAGCGACAACTGAATATTAATTGATAGTATATTATTCACAATCGTATAATAAATGTTATTTTCACCAAGTTAAGTTTCCTACCACGAGCGATAATTATAGACAATTCCTTTCGCCAATTCGAATAGAATCACATACCGTGTTGAGAAAACACACGTATAATGGGTACATTATACAGAAGTCGTGGATAAGAATAGATAATAACTCATTATACGCGAGTAGAATACTATACTTTACTCACGACTACTAATTATTTTTGTTAAAGTTTTTTTGTTGGCAAATTTGGTTACTTTATTAGAAACGAATTTTATTCCAACAAATATCTGATATAATATATTATTATTCATGTAAATTGTACATATTTATCGACAATTATAATAATCGTATAACTTCTCCATCATAATCAATACAAAAATTATTGGTTTAACAAATATTGTGTCTCTTATGTTACAACAAGTATTTATTCATTGTTCATATGCCATATTATACTTTCATTGACTTTCTCATCAATAAATTTGATGAGGCATCTTCAGCAGCTTCTCTAATTTCTGGTGGTGCTAAAGAAAAATCACTTTAATTTTGTATATCATTTTCTAGTCGGGTTGTTAAACATAATTTAACACACAAGCTACTTCAATTTTTGAATTCTTTCAAAATCCATGGTACGTTAATAATCAGATATGCAACTAACACATTCATGTCGCTGAAAGCTCAGAGTTAATGCTCCGTACCTTCAAACTCGAGGTCCCGTATTGGACTCTGGTCTAGGAAATTTTAGTTTTCTAATGTTTCTTATGTGTGCAGAACTTAATAGAAAATATTTAATGTTTTACATGAAAACATTATAAAAAAAACAATGTTTTGTATCAAAACAATATAAAATAGCTAAATCAAGGAAGTATCTGATAGCAGTGCTTAATTATTCATTGATTAATTAATAATCTATGGGTATTATTAAGGTCGGGCAAGAGGACCTATGACATTAGACAACGGTAGTGGATAAAAATATTTTATCCAGCAAATTTTTTTATTTAGTTGATTGTCTTGTATTACAACTAATTATTTATTATCATTTGTTTTAATTCACTTCAGCTGCAACAGAGAAAATAATGTGTTTCATTTGAAGATGTGTTGCATGTTAACCCATTACTTTCTACCGTTGCGTGTGTGGTATATGGTTACGTTGAAGGATCGGGGGATATAGAGTGGAAAATAAACGACATCTTCTAGATTCATGGGTTTATAATTATATTTATTTAAATAATTTTGAGTTATAGTACTTCATTATATAATTATCGATAATTATATATAATTCTATAGACCCACTGTATACCACATTATATATCTATATACAAATATATAGTACTATTCTATATGACTTATAACTATTAATATATATTTTATTTCTTAGCCTCTGTTTATGAGTATTTGAGACTAATAGTAAATAATTCACGCTGTATTTAATTATACTGATCATTTCTCATTCCTAAACTAACTTTCAAGTGCCAAATGTCAACAATATTATGAACGCAAATTTGATTTATCTCTAACTTGCTCTCGCTTCGGTTCAACTAAATTCATATTGGCTTTTTATGACCTTTTATGACATTCGGAACTTCTCAAGTTCCCAATTTACGCCTTTTTTTGTTATTCGAAATAGACCTGAATATTGATAGTTGAGTTTTTTCCCATCCTCTGTTTTTGTAGCACCAGTTCTCCAACCTTTCTTTTTCCCATCTAACTTATGCTTTAGTAAAAACTTGCAGCACGGTTGTATTTGTGAGCATATTGGAGTTTGTAACTGAGTTCGTTGTGATGTCAAAGTCATACCGTGGCTCTATTATCGTATCCAACTGTTCTTGTATGTTCGGTCGTCTCCCCTACACTAACTCAAATGGTCTGTAACCGTGATAAGTGTTTGGTTTTGTATTGTAGAAGTAAGCAAACATTCCAGCATATTCGTACCAAAAATCTTGGTTTTATAAGTGATACTGTTTTTATTTTATTCCTGCCAGCGATGTGAATAATGTTTTGGGCAGTAGACAATATAATGTGACAGAGTTTTCTTCTATAATTTTTTCCTCCTACAACTTATTCAGGCAATTAGAAACTGAAGGGTCTATTGCTATTATAGAAAATGTTCCTTCACAGTAATCGAAGAAATTTAAAATCGGAAACCAAGGTAGTGAGTTAGTTGTTTTCACGAGAATACTTCTGTTATTTCGACTAGATATTACATTGATAATAACACATTACCAGGTACAGCCCATGAATTCAACCAAAAGAAACAAGAAAATCGAAAACGCGTAAAGAACACAACGCAGCCATATGTAACATATCATTAGAATTCCTATCTAGGAGGAGCTATACTATGATGATATAGGTAATTACAGGATGGCTTCAGAATAAAAAATTGTTAATGATCCCCACTTACAAATACTGAGGGTAATGTTTAAGTAAACTCGTGGGAATTATGTAACATTGTAAACAACACAAAGATGATTTAATTAAACGTGGTATTATAATTGGTGAAAATGGATTTAATCAGAGCTTCAGCGTCATTTCTCAAGAACATAGCCATTATTTATAAAATCCAATCATGTTATTCAATATAATACTCATACTAATAGTCTAAAAGAAGGTTCGAACTGTGTCACAACTAGACAGTATAAATGTGAATTTTCGCCTGAAAGAACGGCGAGGTTTCCTAGAGCCTCTACATAGTATTTCTTCACAGTTAGTACGCATGACACCAGTTATTTTACTTAAAGAAATCTAAGAGGAACGCATGGAAGTATAGTGTGCTAAAGGGTCTTTCCTTGACCCTCTAGTTCGAAATGTATACTATGATGTGAAATATGAAGTTCTGAAACTGAAAATGCCTGCGAACATTATCCTGGTAGGATACGCGTATAACTTAGCTGTCTTGTTGTTTGGTAAGACTGAAACATTAGTGACAACAGCTATTTCTATACATAGAATCAGTGAATGGATGAAAAAGATGAAACTAGAACACGCCATTAGGTAACAGATGTAGTGCTACTAGTCAAAATTGAGACAGCTAGACGTGTCATTTTGACAAAGGAAACAAAATGAGAAAACACATAATGCACAGTTGCAATAAGGTTGAAACATCCTCTATAGGTAGCAGCACTGTTTAGCGATCAAGATGAGGTGAAGACGAGACATCTAACAAATTCTGACAGAAGATACAGAGTCGGGGAAGAATGGCAGGGACTGGACAAGATAATCTATACCTAATATTGGATGAAAAGAGGGCACGGTAATGATACGGTAATGGGTTCCTTTGTTCCTTTTCCACAGAATTAAATTGCATAACCCATCAACGTGCCATCTTCGAATCATCGAGAAGGAACGGAGAAAGACATATGATGGTAAGGGATATGGAAGGCAATGCAAACTACAATAATCCAATGACACAAATGTTGAAATTAAAAGGAACAAGGCTTATACTATAATAAGTAGGAGGTAGAGAGAGATAAGCTCATGGTTATCTAAGAGAAAATAATTGGGCATATTGAAGAAAGAACTAGATATAATGGACTATTCCTCTTTAAAGCAAAACCTACTGGTACTAGATAGCCTCGAACTTTGAGAGACTTTAGTCAGAGTAGCGCCGGACACTAATAGCTGCATAATAAGAGCCAAGCAGTTAATGACAAGCCGTTTCTCTTCAACGGAAAAAAATTAATAATCAAGGGTACCGTTTTGAAGGTTACCATTTAATGTTCACATTGTTTTCTCTATTTTGTCGATCCTTGTCCAGTAATGTGTGACATTCATCGTTTTTTTTTTCAAAAGCAGAGTAAATATAAAAAAAAATGTTTATATTCGTGGTATAGTGCATCTAAATATATTTTTTATGATGTTTCACAGATCGTATGATAAGGGACTACTATTTGAATGTATGATGGAAGGGAAAGGGTTGACAGATATCTGTGTCCGTCATCCAATAATTTAATGAATACTATTAGAAATTAAGGTGGACTGTTTTATGTGGCCTACTCTGTATAGAATTTTTCCATTTATATCTCGATTCACTTTGGTCTCGTCGAAACATAAATTCGATGAAAAATTATTATATCAACATTCGTCCTTAGTTCACTTCTGCATGGGACTTTTATTGTGAAAAATGTGGCAGAAATGAGACGTGCCATGTGATTTCACCACATAATAGATGATCATTTGTTATACTACTCATCATATGAGGTTTTGTCGTATTGCTATAAATTATAATTGATTACCAAAAGTGAGCTTAAAATTGAACGCTGTTGTCTATTACAAATTGTGATAAATATTTCATATTTTACAGGAGATAATAATAACTGTTTCAATTTTATATATTGTTTGTTGGAGAAAAAATCTCCAATAAAATCATGCCATCCAATTCTATGAACCAAATTGTTTCCTCCTGCAACACAATGTGGTTTCTAATAAAAGCGTACACCTGCCGTTTTTATGAAATTTGTGGTGTAGTTTTTACCGCCTATCCTCCTCCTTATTATAAATTAAAATCAAAATTGTGTTTTCACCCTCACTTAGATTTTATCTTCCTGGAATTGTTATTTTTCAAAATAAATTTACAGGAAATGAGTGTGTTTATTTTGGCGAAACTCGTTGTATGAGGAATTATAACCGTATAATTTAAAAAACCTTTTTATATTCTAAATGAATGTCATTAGTTTTTTTTTTTAGTTTAAGGCAGGATCGCATCTACCACACAGCCAACTTTGAAAAGGAAAGTACATACTAGGTGTGTAGTTGGTTTATAGAAAGGTTAATTAATATCTCAAATATCTTTTTTCTGTTGGAATGGAAATGCTAATTTTTCTGACAACAGAAACTTATTTTGAATAATGATTTAACAGTTTAGTATTTCTATGAAACTCTCCAAATTATAATCAGCGGCAATGAAAATAATGATACTCATAGTTTTTGCTGTAACTTAATTTGGTAGAGTATTTGTATAGTTCTTATTCCGCGAAAGAATACATAGGAAAGAGCCATCTTCAAGGGAGGTGTTCTAATTAATTAATGCAGATTAAAAGCTTGTTCAAATTGAAAAATGTTCGGATATCTTCAAACCTAATCTACGAATATGAAAATTGAGTTTAACATTGTACTTCAATAATAAAAAAATATAGTAAACTATTAAATTATGAAGCCCATTCTAAGAAGAGAGGAATATATTTTTTCGAAGGAAGAGTGTTCCACCACCTGATCATTTGTCCGCTATTTGTTGAGATTCATTACCTCACCCGCTACATTTACCTGATCGGGCTCCTCCTTATTACTTTCTGTTCCAAACTTATGGAAATAGTTTGGTTAAATGCCATATCAAACAAACCAAGAAATTTTTGCAAATAGAACTGCTTATTTTGCGAAAGAAAAAGCTTATTTTTCTGGAAATATTAGGAGGTTATGTTGAAAAAGATGTTACTTTTTATTGAAAATACAATCTTCCGTCATACCACTCTAGTATGGGTTATTAATTAGTGAGATACTTAGTGTATAAAGGTTTATAAACAACTCCCCAATAAAATGACCTCAATTTCAACTCAAAAAAGGAGTGACGGTGTGCTTGAAGTTATCTCAAAAAAGAATTTCAGTATGAGTAAAATGGTTTTATCTAGAAACGTGCGCATTGTTTGTGGTAAAAATGATAGAGATGGTTTAAAAGTATGATGTAAATTTTCACGTTTTCACAAAGAGTTCGTGTATGACCAGTTGAAATCTTACTTATAAGAAATATATTCGAGGTCTGGCTATTAAATAACGAGACTGCTTTCGAAAAAGAATTTTATTATAAAAATTATTCTACATTGAAATGCTCTCCTTCAATATACTCCCCTCCCCTCGGCACACACCTTTTCAAACGATTTTTCCATTAATCTAAGCAGTGCTAGAAGTCTTCTTTGGTGCCGTTTTTTGCTTTACCGCTTCTATCGATTCAATTCGGGTCCCTTCCCAAGCAGATCTTTTTCTAACCTTTCAAGTAAATCTGAGCAGAGGCTTTTATCATGTGTAATTCCTCGTGTAAAATTTTTCTAACGATAATAGTGGATCAACAAATGTCACGATTGATAGCTTAAGGTATTCTTATTAAATGTTGTAAACTTAACTTGTATAATTTGAATAGATTGAACTGCGCAGAAATGGAATATCTGGTGAAAAACAAACCTCATTGAAATTAAACCTAATTTTCGAAAATATGATTAAATATAGGGCTTTTTATTCGAAAAATCTTTTGTTTGATTTATTTCTTTATAAATGGAAACAATTTTATATGATATTCGTGATTGATTTTCATATGGTCATCAGCAGAAATTACAGTAAAAAATAGTCGCGTAACATGATTTCCAATATCTTTTCCATTGAGATTATATTGAACACTCAGGGAGGATATGTATATTTTGCCTGGATAAACCAAAACAGGTAAATTGATTTACCTACTGCTGGTTGAATGTCACAAATCGTCGAAGTAACTCAATTCCAATGATTTTGCCAGGTGGTTCGGTTTATGTTGTTCATGTTATCTTTTCGTCACTGAATATTTGGAAAATCATTTATCAATCTTCCTCTAATATTGTTATTAGCATTTTAACTCATTTTTATGAAAAAAAGATTTACGAGGGCTGCTACTTTAGTTGTGAGAGAGACAAATAAAAACAAATATTTATAATTGGATATGAGATACCTCCAAAATATGTGATTTGAACGCAATAACCGCTTTTGAAGAGTAGAAAAACGTTGACGTGACAATTTACTTCTGATATAAGGAAATGAAAAAGGAATCATTGGGTGCCAATCAAGAACTATACGGTGGATGCCCCATCAATTCGATGTTTAAGAGCTCTCATTATCGTGGTGGAGAATGATTCGTCTTGTACAATTGGTTTTCCTGATTCTTTTGAACAAGTCTAGTAAACAAATACTGATATACCATTTAGAATTGACCCTACTACATTGATCTAATGGAACGGCGGCAGCATGTCGAGTTATTTCGAAAATTTCAAATTCGGGTGACCATTTGCTTTGAAAATCTTCGTATGCGAACAACTTTTGTTGGATTTGACTCGTCTTCAAAGACCCGTACAGTGGATTGTTGTTTAGTTGCGGGTTTATATGCATAGATCCATGATTCGTCGTCTGTCACGATCTTATAGACGTTTTTTTGAAGCACAGCGATGGAATTTTTCCAGAATTTGTTAGAACCAATCGATACGAGTTTTTTTTGAGCAATTGTCGAATTATGCCGTATCCAACGCGAACAAATTTTTTTTGGCAGCCAAATGGCAGCCACGGTGTTTCGCATGAAGATCTTGCAATATCAATTCACGCACAGCATCGATGTTTTCTGGTACAGCATACCAATTTTGACAGAATTCATCCTGAAGGAAGAGCAACCACGATTGACAACGAGAAACGGTGGCTTGAGATGGCTCTTTACAACCAAACGTCGAAGCGAGTTGATGGATACACTGCTGTTGGTTCAATCCACGTCGAAAGTCATAGAAAATTATCGCTTGAAATTGTTCGCGATTCAACTCTATTTTTTTGACCAATATGAATGTTTCAAACCTCTATAAACAACTCAAATAGCACTCGTTTGACAACATGAAATCGGCGATATTTTAATCAATGTCCAAGCGATAATTTCGTCTCCGCAATTTACAATTGCAATTAGTTTTGTTTAATATTCATGAATTACATATATTTGACTTCTAGTTTTAGAATAATCTGAGGATAATGAGTGAAAATACTATTTTCTGGGATCCATAATGTTAAATTAAGTAAACTAATTCAAATTATCCTCGGATGAAAGTTAAACACATCACAGAAAATCAGAATATTCTTGCTCCAGCTAATACATGGTAAAATAATTTTAATGGTTTCGAATAATTATCTATTTAGTGCTCAAATTCTAATTATGAACATCTTTATATTCTTCCCAATCCATTATTGTGGTATTTCTAAACAAAACTTCGTCCAATCGAGATATTCTTAAAAATTATGGCCCGAATATTGCTACAACTGATAAAGCAGGAGAAGTATATTGTAGGTATTTTGGTAGGAAAGTTTTGTTTCTAATATTGGTCTGAAGAATCATACATACGTTAGATTTTTCCGCTATTTGTTAGAAAGTGAATTTTCTTTTACATTTATATCTTCACAACAGATTTTAAAATTTGTACCAAGATTTATCTTATTTTCAATTTTTTTCTTTGCGCTTCGAAAATGTATGGTTCACTTTTTGTAATAATTTTTCTCAGTTTTTTAAACTGTCGTTCCACTTCATATATAATTTTTTATATTCAATTTATGTGCTCCACTGACCCAATTGTCATTGTTCTAGCAGTTGTAATACTTGCTCGAACTTTAATTCTTCTCTTCTACATATGGTTTTGATTCTGCACTTTCTAATAAATCCTGTGACACATCAAAGTACATTCCTACAGCTTGAATTTCACCCGTACATTTCAGAGTTTGAGAGAATCCTTTGACGGATATGTTTACGAATCTGTAAACGGTATTAAAAATTACGTCTCTTCTTCTAGCGATTGATTTCTATTGATGAATATTTTCGTTATTGTTGTTTAAATTCAATATTTCGGCTCTTAGTTTTCTAGTTTGAACTAGTGTTATTTCTAAAAATCTGAATTCTTGACATATTTTATTTTGACACACTTTTCTCGATACCTCTACCTTGTTTTATTAACTTCATTCTTCACTGTACCCCTAAAATTTGAATTAGGCAGCGTAAGCTATAGAATCTTAGGGTAAACAACTAGAAAATGCTATTTTTTGATTTCCTGTTCACCTGCGACAATGATTTCTTCAATTATGGGTGTATGCAATAGATAGCTGAAAATATGTCATAATAATTTACCTCCAATTATGCTATTTCGGGCTAGAAACGACTAATGATTGATGATTCGTCAAAGGAAAAACAATAACTATTCGATCTTCTGAAATCTCTGAAATCTCACATCACTATCTGAAAGTATTGTTCATCACAATTCATAACTCTATGATAATTCTTTGTCGCCCAGTATTTACAGTATTAAAACACTGCAATCCCATTTATTGTTTCAAATGCAAAAGTTCACTATTCTCTCACTTATTTTTCTGTATGTTAGTTTTATAGGCGACAAAATAAGAATCTAATATCATCCTTGCCAATAACGAATTGAGAGTGACACCATTATATCGTTGAAGATGAAGATGCAAGTGTAAACGATGAAGATTGCAATTGTGATGGTTCCAATGGAAAGAGCATCCATTCAGCTGTTTTTAATTTGATTTTCCGTGTGTCCAATTTCATTTATGAACGATAAATACGATAAATTGTTTCTATTAGTTGTAGGTGATTGGAGTTTGTTTTGGAAGTCATTTTGCACCTATACCTTGAAGATAATTTGCATAAGATTCTACATCTCATTGCTCTCCTTTCAAAATTCATATACTCCTTCCAAAGGATGCTATTTTTTGGGAGTTTTTGTGTCCCACTTCCCTAGGTATTAGTACTACTCCCTCAAGGTACTTGAGCCTTTCAGAAAAATGCGCAGGAAATTCGCAGAATAGATTCTGTTGTTCTGCTGTTTCTATGGCTTGATCGCAGAATCTGTAGATGTCATCCTCTATCATGTCCATCGTCTTGAGGTGGTATTTGACCCGTTAAAAGACCGACCACCAGTTTCATGTCGTTCTTCTCATCATGAGAAGTCCTTCAGACTTCTTAGCTGATATGGTTATGAATATTTTGGATAGCCTAAGTCTGGGAGTATATCTCCAGTAAGACACTTTCTGATTTTCAGTCATTCGTTGTTTGTTATTGATGTGGCATTTTGTGAGGCAACAGTAGGGAAAAGGCTGTCTGATTCCTCATTTTCTGGTAGATCCTAGTGTCCTGGAGGCCACAATATGGTTACTTTGTTTTTGTTAGCTAGTGCTTTCAAAGTTTGTTTACACTCCTACACTAATCTGGACTTACACTCAATACCTTTCAGGATCTTCAAGGCTTCAAGAGAGATTTCTATTCAAACACTCTTTGGGCACTTTTGTTTATTGCTATCAAATCTAAAATTCACCTGAAAAATGTGGAATGGTGTTTCTAGAAGTACAGAGAGCTTTTGAGAGGAATTTTTGTCCAGAAATGCCAGTACAACTCCTTGTGTTAGCGTGTTAGCTTCAAACCGTCTATATACCAGAGTCTGTATACATTTCAAGCTTGCAGCAGATTTTTGTAGACCCATCATTGGCGGTCATCAATTACAACTTTCTCCAACACACATGTATTTGGTCCATTGGTTTTTCACGGCTTTCTAGCTTTATTAGCTGTAGAATACTTTGGTGACCTATCAGATTTTCTGTCTTTAGTTTTACTGTCTGGATTAGCCTCTTGGCGTCACTAAATGCCCTTTTTTTTATTATTGTAGGTGACGAATGAACATATCAATTATTGGTAGTTATAGTCAACTGTATTTCAGTAACCGGCTGCTTTAGTAACATGTAATAAATAACAAACTGGTACATGCATGTTTTTCCCAATATTGAAATACATTCTAGTAAATATTGACTTGATGACATATCAAAAAACATAGTTGTCGTCTTCTAGTGATATTATATTGATACTATTAAGGGCACATTGAACATCCACCACGCTCTGAATATAGTTCATAATAATTGTGCGATGTACTATCTTAAGTTCACTAGTTTCAAAATCCGTATCATACACTTTTTAACAAGCTCATATTCTCTGATATATTGTCATGAATATATTAAAGGAATATATACGTAAACACTTATTCAGAGAAAACATAAATACGCATTTTATCCATTTTCCCTAGATATTTATATATAAAGGCAAGTCTATATATAGAATTCTGAGCTTGAATTCCCAAGAACACCCTCCGTGTGCTCGAAATTTCAAATATTTACGTAACATTTTCTGGAGGCAGTTATTCGGTATGTATGCAATCCTCTTTCGTTTGTAATATAACGGACTGAGCTCTATGAAATAATAAAATGCAGAGATGCAGAATGAGAATCTCAACATCCCGATTCAGTTCTCAGATAATAATGTTGAATTGAATTTTCTATAAGAATATAATTGTTGATTTTTCTTCGGTCCAATCTATTACAAGATCTATGTTTATCTTTATCATCAGTGTACTATTGATTTATTTTTTATTATTGATCTGACAAGAATAGGTACCTTGTCTAGTCATAGTATGTTCAATGCTATTTTCCTACGACCACTTATGCAAATAATAGATTGCACACTCAAGTAAAGAGAATTAACAGAATATACATGTATTGAAATGTTTTAATACAAAATGAACCTGGCTGGGTGCCGAAAGGCAAAAGACCAAATTCAAGAAGACTGAAGAAGTAAACAATATGATTTTTTTGGGTTATATTATATTATATTATATTGTATTATAAGAAATTTTCAATTGTTTACAATGAAAATTGAAAGTTTATTGTGATTTGTGTTCAAATATTAATGTCTGCAAAATAATTTTAACGTTAAAATTGATTTTCTTACTTAAAAAAACATTTCTGACGTGGTCGAATGAAAAATAGTGTACACAGCTCGTTATAAAGTGTATTTCGCACTCGATACGTTTCATTACTCGCCGCTACGCGACTCGAGCAAAACAGTAACTGGTGCGAAATGTATTAGTTTCCAAACTCGTTATGTAATATACTAATTTCATTAGAAGTCTGGAAGTAAAGATTTTTCAGTGAGTGCGTGACGAATTCCATAATAATTGATACTTTTTTTGATACTCATATAAAAACATAGTAAAAATGATGAGAAGTGATTTAGAATGTTTTATTTTCAAAGTAATCATAATACATCAATAGTATGAAATATGAATAACATTTCCATAGTAACTTTATATTGAGTATCAGTATTGTTCTATTTTCTGTCCGTTTAATTTATGTTTTTTTTTTTTAAATGTACTCCAAATATTCCTAAAAACATATTAGAGCTGGCGGCACCAACCAGTGCTGATTTGTTACCGGCAAAATCCAGGTCAAAATTTGAACACGAGTGTAAAGTTCTCATAGAATAGCGAGATCTCAAAATAGGTAAACTGTTAGTTAGCCAAGAATATATCTTTCGCATTATGGAGTCGGCTCTCGATACTGAAGAGTTGTTTACTTACAAAAGAAATATCAAATAATACAAAATATTCAAAAATTATTGATTTTTTAAAACGTCCAAAAAGGTCCAAGGTACTGACGGCAGAACAAGAAACCAAATCTTCAGATGAACAATATCTATTGGCAAAAGTGACTTTAGTGTTTGGGATGTAATACGTATGAGTTTATTCGATGTGGAAGACAACAGGCGCTTTATTGTTGCATTTTTGCAAGATGGGAAAAACCATATGCCTTAGCATTACCAATGAGAGATGTATATTCCAACCTTATGCACTTCACCGTAATGTAGGTCTATGTTTTAAAAATATGAACAACACAATACTATTTGTTGCATACCGAAATCGTAGGTGTTACTCCCAATATGTTGGATGCCATACCATCAGCGTTCTCCCTAAACCTGAAACTGAAAAATCCCGAAGAATAGAACGGACATGGGCTAAGGCGCTCTTCTGGAACCATGTTCGTCGAAAAACGGCATACAAAGAGAAATAGGAGTATCACAAAAATTGCAAAATACAAGTTCTGCTTCTATTAAAACATCTGCGAACCGTCTGTTACAACATCTTTTGTTCTAAAGAATGAAATACCTAAGGAACTAAACTTCCTATATAGATATTAATCATGTTGTTGTTTTTTCCTTTCAATCAATTTCAATTGTATTTTTTATCAAGCGCACGGAAAAAAAATTGGAAATCGGGAAAAATTTTCCGTGATCTGCTACAAAAATGTCACATTTTACATAATAAAGTACAGTGTGGTGTCTTCCTCGTGAATTTTTTCGATTTATGAGGAAATACTGTTATATCCCACCGCTTTACCTTTTCCCAAATTCTCATCCATCTCTTTGACTCCTCTAATTAGTTTCATTCAATGATAATTCTCATCAATTTTTTTATTTGAAGTGCTTTTTTTTTGAAAGTTTTAATGTGTACTTCAATGTGCACATCTAGCTCTATAGGTTCATTCACTAATTGTTCTATCTCACCAAGTTCATTCATAACTTGTTTCATATTAGATTTTATCATCTTATTATTATTATTATTATTATGGATTTTTCCTCTATGAAGGGAAAATTTGATTCAACTTCTTCATTTTGCCAAATCCTTTCTCTTAAGTTTCACAAGTTTTCGAATAAGTTTGTTCCCGAATATCTCTGGTCCATCTTCTCAATAGTTTTTTTCCCAAATCTGGTAACATCACAAACTTTTATTGCTGTGTATGTTATATATATTTGAAATTGTTATGCATTTTTTCTTTTGATACTTTTGAAACTGACCTTGTTTTCCTTCTTTCCTGTTAATTTCTTCATCTTTTTCTTTTTCCATAATCCATTAGATCTTATCTAAATTTACATGTTCCTATTTTTAATCTACATAAGTAGTGATTGCTGCATATCTTCATGCCCGTATCTCTTTTGCTTGTATCACGTCTTTCCTATTTCCTTGTTTTTTGTTAAGGATATCATCAATAGACTTCTCACTTTTCATATCTATTTATATTGATCTTTGTGTTTTAGTTTCGTAAACGAAAAGTCTTCGATCTTACTAATATCTGTTCCTTTCGTTGGAGAATTATATCATCTTCACGGCTCATTCTATTAGTCTATTCTTAGACTTGTTTATATTTTATTGTTAGTTAGGTAATTTTGTTGAATATGTCTGACATGGAGACAGATGATAAAGCTGTTGACATTAGATATAATCTGCCTAAAAAGAGAACTAAAAAGCTTATTGCTAGCGAAAAAAAAATGATTGTGGTTCAAGGTGAAACCTATATATGGAATTTAGACATTGTCATATAATTTGAGCCTCTCATATTGATAACAGTGGGAGCTCAATGTCATCTGATGATGAATAAGAAAATGTGTTTACTGAGATAGAATATTAAGATTTTGTTTCAATGTTTCAATATTATCATTCGATTTCTGTATTTTGTGTTAGCGTAAAAATCCAAATACTATCAATACCTAATTCTCCAATGAATGTGTTCCATATTTTGGCCGTTGTATTTCTTTATAATAATGATTGTTTATAATTATTCATGATTTAATTTATCAATCTGTAGAAATCGTTCCGTTATATGCTCGGCTTTGGCATTGTAAGCCCTGATCCCGTGCATTATGTGTGAATATGTTTTGGTTAAGTGTTTTTCTCCGATAAATAGACTTTGGAGGTACTATTTGATTATTCAATAATTGAATTAGATTGGCATTTACAAATCATTCATAAATTATACTTGAAATCGACTACTACTGAAAGTCAACAGGGTTATCTGATCATTTTGTTCAGTTATTCCACTTTGTTCTTTACTTTATATTTTGAGCTATTAACATGAAGTTTATATGAATTTGGACTATTTTTTGAATATGTAAATGATACAATAGTAGCAATTGAGAAACCGTATCTTGCATTTAGCATAATATATTCTTTGAAAATCACTCAGTGTAAGATTTATTTTCCAAATTATAATATAAAATATATGCTTTCCATTTAGTGCATATAAATTTTGTTTACTACATAAAATGTTCCAAAACCCGCACTACAGACTGACAGTCGCTATATAATCCTCCACTGATCGTAAATTCATTCATCCAAATCGCCATCTATCATTCCCGAATAATCCCTCTGATTCAGGCACATACCGAATACACACCTCTTCCGAAATGTCCTCAAAATCGAACTATAGATATCGATGAGAAGGTGCTGTCAGTGGCAGATTTGATGGGCGGTGGCTGCGAATTATGAAAGTTGGAGAATTGAAAATTTCACGGGGTAACCAGATTGAAAAAATTGTATAGGGTATTTTGAATAAGTCAACTAATCGAGAACTGAATGACAGAGATTTTAGCAACTTTAATATAAATTGACATGTTTTCCAACGAAATTTATTACACTTTCATTTGATACGAAATACATTGATGTGACTCTTTTCCATCTATGATATATAAAATAATGGTCATTTCATCGTTAAACGTTTGTTAGGAGACATATTGGGTAAAAATACTTGGAATTTAATGGTGACTGTTGATATTCTAATAAAACGTTAAAAGAAAAGATCGGATCAACAAAAAATCGCCCAAAAAACAGTCAGAAGCTGAAAGATAAAAACAAACAGCTAAAAACGACAAAAATAGAGTTTTAAAGTATTCAATCAGCGATTATAATATGAAAATTTTCGAAGAAACTTGTTTCAAAAATTAGCAAATGTAGTTGAAGTAGAAGTGAAATATTTTCGGTGACTCATATTATTAGTAAAAATAAAATTTTCATAAGATAGTTTCTGCGATTTACGTGGGTTGCTACTCAAGTTTTGATATAGACAAATGAAAAAAAATATAATTAGACATGGCTATGGGCCCTAGTCTTAATACCGAGGACAGTGGAGAGGTATCAAAATAAACAACATCAGATAACTTGAATTTACTATATATACAAAAAAATAACGATATAAACAAAACTATTTAAAACAAAATATTAAAATATGTGAATTGAATCACTGGCAACGGTGTAAATACTTCGCTCTCTCGAGACAAAATGAACTCTCCCCTCGATTCCAAACGTCTCGCCTGGGTTTGTGTAAGCATGGAACAATGAGCAGGGGGAAGGATGAGGTTTATTGGTTTACCCTAATCAGGTATATTGGAGAGGATTAATTCAATTGTATGCTATTAGGACAATGAGAAAGTTCCTTGGAATTTCCTGGATCAGTCAGGAATGTACGGCGGATGACCCATCAATTCCATGTTTTGATTGGACAGAAAAATTGTTGTTTTCACTGATGTGAAAGAAGTTGCTAGCATTGTTGTGGAAGAGAATGATTCGTTTTGTGTGATTGGTTTCAGTGATTCAGACGTTCTAAGTTGCTGTAATGGAACGGTGGTGACATGTCTAGTTATTAAGAAAAAACATGCAACCATTTGCTTCGAAGTGATTCGTGCGCAAAAAACACAGATGGATGATTATTATATGCGAGTGTAACTAATGCCTCAATATCACGGTATGTCACACAACGATCTTGCGATATCAGTTTACGTACAGCATTCATATTTTCTGCACATTAACCAAATTTGAACGATATTCACGAGATTCAACTTGTACCGAAGTGCGACTACGATTGAATTCGAAAAATCAGCGAAATAGTTGAAGCGGGTTAATCGGCACACAGCGTAGCGGTTGGTTCTGAGTACACTCATCATTAAAAATGTCAAACTTTATCATCACAATGTCGGATTCCATACATCTATATCAGTGTTGATGTATCTCAAAACTTGAGTAGTGATCCTCGTATTCAGTACTATATCCCTATTATCACTGAATAGGTAGAAAACTCACTCTATTCGAAACTGCAAGGACCGAACGACTGCTTTGTTTTAAAGTTAAGGAGATAAGTATGATTTATTTCTTTTATAAACATGTTGCAGATTCTTCTTGTGTGTTAATTTCAAATATATTGCAATAAATAACCGACTCTTACAGAGAACTTAAAACTTTGATAATAATATTCGTGTGACGGATTATAATCGCATGAGATCAAAAATCCTTATATGGTAACTTCGAACTCAACCACTTCATTGCTAAGAAAAAAGTTCGATCTTGGAAAAGGTAAATATTCAATATAGATTAGTCAAAATAATAACTGAACCCTTTCAACGTAAAAATTTTCACTCTGTAATGACACGTGACAAACTATAATAAATAGAATTCGTTAAAAATACAACCACCTGAAGGAATATCTTAAGACGTGGTCATACCTTTGTGACTTGATCTGGCAGGTATTTTATATTGTTTCACAAAATTATGAATAACTACATAGATTGTTCAGAATTGCTATAAAACATTTACGTGTTGCTAAAGTTTTAACTTTTACATATAACTGATACCGCTGTCATATACAGAAATTTGTGGATGCGTAAATAGATAAATGTTCACTGTTTTTATAATTTTCATCAACCGCTTTTTGCAGAACTTGTATGAAATAAGCTGCAAATAATTTATCATATATAGAATGTGTTCAATAAACAAAATCGTTGCTTATCTTTAAATGTCTATTTGATATTTTAATTGTAAATAGTAAATTCTGTATAGATTTCAAGTTTTTTATGATAAATTTATTGATTTATAAATATAACTATAGAGACCATTATTTAAAATTAAATTGAAATAGATATTGAATTGAATGAATTACTAATCAATATTATGTAATACGATATTCAAATTGCCTTCTTCCATTTGACAATATCCATGTCTAGTTCATTCCAACAGGTTTTAGCTTGTACATAGTCAGATTATGAATAAAATAATCTAAGGTGATGAATTAGAAGATCTGGCACTTCATTGTTCATAATAATTTCGACTAACAGCATTGAAGTGTGATGATGCATTATCCTGCACAAACAAAATGCCATTAAAATATTAGTAACTACATTTCTCTTGCATTTGTTCATTAGAACGTGATAATGACTACTCCAAAAAACAACTAATTATTGAAAGAAAGTATTTCATGTGACCGGCCCTTAAAAACAAAAAAAATTGCATCATATATTTCCGAAGCAGGTGTTCCAAGGATCCTACATGAGGATCTAAGTATGAAAAATATCAGTGATTGTGATTGATTTTTAGATCTTATCCGCGAGGACCAATTGTAATGGGTGTTGAAACTATGATCGTTTACTTTGACTCGATATCAAAAAGAGATTCCTTGGAGTGGTATCCAGCCAACAAGTACAAAAAAAAGCCGTGAGCAGCAGAGCTCCATCACGAAAGTCGAATTTTTCATCGAATGAAGAATTTAACTAATACACAAACAAATCTCTCCATAAAATGAATTTCTTGGAAATGATATCAATTCTCAATTTTATTTCTTTATATGGAAAATTTGCTATTCCTCAATAACTTTTCATTTCACAAGTTAACTCTCTCTCTCTCGAGAATGAAAATTCATAATTTCAATAGACTCGGGGTGGTCTCGAACCCTCTTGTTCAATTCCAATTACCAACAAAGAAAAAATTGTCATAATGACAAGAAATTTCGAAAATATGAAGTAAAAAAAAATCACCCTAGCAACGATCATACTCGTATTATTCATTAAATAGGAGGCGGTCCAGTTCAAAAATTACAACGATCAAAATGTTTTCGAGCGTTTTGTGCTAGAAGAACTGAAGAAGAAAACTTTGATCTTGAGAAAGACAATTCTTCAACATCACCCCTACTTGCATGCGCAGTTCGAACCCTCTAGTTAAACTTTTTCTGGACAAAAAATAAGAAAATATAACAAAAATGACCATAAAATGGAGAGGGGTAGATATGGAAAGTTTCGACCTTAGACAGGAAATCATCTCGCAACTAATTGAACCTAAATATGAAATTTCATTTTTCAGTCGCTTTTCGTTTGACCTGCAGAGGTAAGCAAAGGTGAAAAACCACTTTTTTGCACTCCGATCCCTCGAAATGTTCATTTGTTCAACCAAACTCTAATAACTTCCGTTGCCAAAAAAGCGATGTATGCTAATTTTGAACCAAAATGGGACCCATAGCAATTGCTCGAGAGACGAAAATAAGAATTGTAGCAGATATATAGATATAAATATAAACTACAGACATTCGAAAAACCATCATAATCATGTTCAGGAGGTCTCAAAACATGGGAAAAATGATGTGCCCCCCATTTTTCTTCTAGTCATGCCTACCGTAATAGTCTAATTTTTCCTTGAAAAATTTGACTACAATATTTTAAGACTGCGAGGGTATCCTTCCAATTCGCCATATTACTCTGACTAACCAAGACGGTTGCGTCAAACAAATGTCGAAAAAGACACGGCAAAATCAGAGATTGAACACCTATTATATAGCCCTGTTCTGGCCCCGTGCGACTAATATATGAGATATGGGATAGAAGATTTAACGCGACAATGACTCTTAAGATGCATCATATATTTATGGTGGAATAGAAGCTTTCGTCAGACATTCTAGAGAGTGTGTTAAAATAAAGGGAAGATACAATTAAAACTAATCCCAATTTTTTATTTATGACCATTCTTTCTCTTTATAATAATAACTCATGGTTCGCAATACATATCTCATAGAGATATTAGTATTTTTTTTTAATATAATATATTAACCTCAATCTATTCACTAAGGGTAGTTTGTCGATGAGAACTTGCTCCCTACATTGTTTTCTTATTTGTTTCCGATTTTGCTCTATCCTCGTATCAAATTATTCGTGAAATATCTTGTGGTGCATTCCAATCGATTAGACAGAATCAAAGTTTCTATCATAGAACTGCTAATAATCGATATACAGTGCTACCTTAATACAACGTACCTCAATATAACAACCTCTTTATAACGAATTTTCAACTATCAAGAAAAAGTATAAATACCTCTAATTAACGAATATTGTCAACCCAAAACCTTTATATAAAGTTCCCACCAATGTATAATTGATCTCATAGTATGAGATACATGTCGCGACAGGTTTTGACACGATTTGGTCGTGAAACAATCATTGGAAAGTAACGTAAACGTAAACACTGCAGCTCGTTACTATTGTTAAAGATTCAAGTTGAAATGGCTCAGAAACGTAAAAGGTGTTCCTTATCGGTCAGAGAAAAGCGAAACATCATTCACTATGTTGACAAAAATCCTATGACGAAAAAATTAGATATAGCTAATAAGATTCCCGCAAGTACGTAATGTTGAGGAGAATAAAACTATTTTTTTACCTCTTTATAACGAATTTTAGACCAACCTAACTTCGACATAACAAACCTCAGTTCAACGAATTACTTGATATAATGAATATTTACTTGTTCCCTTCCGACTTGTTATATCGAGGTTGCACTGAATTTTGATATTAAAAAATTTGTCGACTCATTGAAAAGCATATGACATGATCCAATCATATTATTTTGTACTTTTTGAAGAATAGAAAATTGATTTTTGGAATTTATATAACATTTTTACATACCCTATAAAATTGTTGATGGATGTATAAATATTATCAATGTTTCTTGGATATCCCAATTGGAGATATCATTCATCAGTATATTGATGAAATCTATTCCAAATTTTAGACCCATATGATATATTTCTGTGGCATATGGTCTTCGAAATTAGAAATTAATTCTCGAAAATTGTATTCCCATGAAAAGCCCTTAATACGCCTATGTTTGTAACCGTTCGGTTGCTATTCCCATTCTTCATTCTTTCAATACGTGGTCTAGGCAGGACTATCTCAAGGATTCAAGAATCCGAGGACATTGTCGTTTTCAAGACCAATGACAGATTTATTAGATATATTGGAAAACCGACGTCAAACTTCCAGAAGGATATGGATAGCCAAAACATAAAATTAGCATATTGAGTTGACTGCCTCTATAGAAAAGATTAAATAGGTTCGTTTTGAGGTATATGCTTATAGATTGGGATGATATTGTGTGGCAGAAACATGGAATTAGCTTTGTAAGCTCAGAATGAATAATATTTCCATATATTTTCCGAATCAGATCACTTCTTCAACTTCAGATCACCTGATCACTGATGTAGAGAACATATTGTTAACAGGTGCGCTAATTTTGACTAATTAATCAATTTTCTACGCACTGTCGCATAATTCATCATTTTTGTGATGAATTTAGAAATCGTTTCAAATAATAAATCAAATTCTTTTGTTTTCTATTGAATAGTGAAAATCAAGATTCAACTTAATAAATACTCGTAAATACTCAACTCAAATCGTGATTGCTGTGACAACTTTCTCTTTTACAGCGGCGGACCATGAAAGTAACGCTGTTGGAATCTGAGATCATGGTTCGACCGAGTTTTATCATTGAATTTAGTATTCAATTCACAAATTAAACCACTACTCTTAAATAATTTAATTGGTTCTAAATACTTGAAGCTACAAGACGGAGTACTAGCGTATTTCAAAAAAGGCTAAAGAGGCCGAGACTCTCAAAACTGGTTTGGCAAATAAGAGATAAGAGACAAGGAATTTGGGAAATGATGGAACCAGTAGTGTCACAATACTAATTTAAATGTAATGAATTGAAAAGTTGGCATAATCTGAGGGTACAAAATTCAAAATTTTTATGTGTTTTTACATAAAATCAATCACGATAAAAAATCAAGTATTGATCTTTTTTGTAACTGTCATTTGGTTGCAATAGCGTGACTAAAAAAGATAAATTTGGTTAGAACCTTAGAAGGGTAATTTTGGTAAGCCAAGAAGTAGTTCATTCATTTCAAATCTGGTCAACAATGAAAGCAAGCAAACTCACAATATTCCAGTTTGCATCAGAACTTTCATCTTTACATTATGCGTAGGTGAAAAAATGAATTTTGTCAGAGTTGCAGCAATATTGAAGAAATCGATTCTTTTTACTAGACAGTGAAATACCTTAGACGGTGAAAATGAACTTTCAAAAAATAGTTTAAGAGATCAAGTTTTAAATTTATGGATATTCCTCTATAGACAGACTAATTGAATGGTTCACAAGCCTCACATCAAATACCAGACATTTATATGATAAAGACGGTGAAAATTAGATTAGAAGACGGCGTAAAATACTGAAACTCGTTCAACTGGAAAAAAATTCGCATGTCGAAGCGTTCTGTAAATTTAGCACCCCGTGTTCCCCGAAACAAAGCTTGGTAAAGGTAAAAATGAGAATCTCATTCTATATTTTCACGAAACAACGCAATTATAGACAGATTAAAGACTCACAATAGAGGAAACATGTATCCAATTGACTATTTAAAATCTATGTGAGAAGCTATGACGACCAAGATATATTTTACAACAGATGCATTAAACATTAAACGAGGTTAATAACAACAAGATATTAATAGATAACAAATTTATAAATTGAAGCAACACAAAATGGAAAATAGCCAGTTGATTTCAGAAAGTACTTACTAATCACGTCCTAATATAAAAAACAATCCATTTTGTTCTAAATGGAGGAAATATGGATATGTTTTTTAATATTGGAGGCATATTGACGTTTCAAGACTCCGATCAGGAGTATTTCAAGATATCACACAAAATGGTATGATCAGTTATGACCAAAGTCAACGTTTTAATTAAAAAAACTATCAGAACTAGAACCTAAATATTTGTAAGAAACTACCTATTGTTAGTGGAAACAGTACATAGATGTCTAAAGTCAATGTAACATGTTGAGAAAGTCTGCCTTGGTTAAGTTATATGTTTGAATTTGAAAGAGTGTATTGAAGGTACTGGAGATAGGAGATCAAACTTTTAGGCAAAGCAAGAGATACGGAAGTATGTGTTAACCAATCTAGAGCCAATAGAGATGAATACGTTGTACCAGATGAAGTTCTAAGGATGCCTTTCCTGATATATATAAGAAGGGAACCTACTTTAAAAATATCACAAGAATCGAATCGAAGTAGATTTGATGATTGTGAAAATCACTGACTTGTAAGAATAGCAAAGAATAGAATTAGATTAAAAGAAATAAATTAAAAGTTATTTAGCGTTGTATTCGTAGACTATAATTCATTTGTATCACAAATGGAGTACATTCTGAATTTGTTTTGTTGTTACTGTTTCATTATTTGTTGTATTTGACACAGCCCAAAATAAAATTTATTATTATTACCCTTTTTAAAACAAGAATTTTCAATCCTATGATACCAAGAATCAAGAATATTTATCAACAAAAACGTATAAAATATATAAGAAATTCATAACAATATACCGAAATGATGTCTTCTTGTATGCATTATTAGATTGTAAGGATCACTGAGCTAACGCATTAACCACTACATATTTTGTTCAACTTTGCGTGACAAATTCTAAAAGCTATTCTTGCAATGGAAACAAAAGAGTTTCATAAGCCACGGAGTTAATGCGGTAAAAAACCATTGAAAGGATACAAAAAACTGATTTATTTCAGTCTACTTCTTTGTGGTGAGCACCGTGATATAAACCAGAAAATTAATAGAGAAAAGTGAGTCTGTTTTTTCATTTATCATTAATTTTTTACGGGAAAACAATGGACCTATTGAATAAGTCTCAGTGTTTTGTTCATTAACATTAATCAATTAACTTCGTAGCTATTATTAACGATTTAAGAATAATGGGATTCAATGACTTTTTGTTGATTGTGAAAAATTGTCAAAGTATTTTAAATGATATAATTCATTGTTTGGAAATATACCTCTAAATATATAGCTTGCACAATTCCCTCAATAGGAAATTTCCTTATTTGCTGTTCCATTATACTAAATGACGAATATTAAGAATCAATATTTCATAAAGCCTTGAAAGGATTGTCGTAATTCTCTCTGTTGTTAAGACCACATAGCTATTCTATAACGTGAAATTCTGAGAATTATGGTAAATAAAATTTGTGAAAAAGGCGTGTTTTACGGAAATTAAGGAGTAGATCAACATTAGCATGATACGGTGTGTTTCTTGATATCGTTGTTAATTCTCAGAAATGCCAATTAATTACTTGGAAAAAAACTTCGCTAAGAATTTTTTGGATTTTGTTATACGTTAATACATGAAACCACAACTCTGAATTATTTTCCACCAACAACCAATATCATCGAATAATAATAATATGGATCCAACTCTCTCCATAATACAAATTCTCTTCTCGAACCAGTCATTTTCAGCAAACTTGGGGAAAGGTGGAACTGTTTTAATATGGAAACCATACTGCCGCATTTTAGTATTTTGTCTCTTTCCATATCGTTCACGTTTAGAGCTGAATTTGATGGGGACCACTATTGTCATTGTTTAAGCTGGTGTCAAAAACAGTTTAATACGTTATCATGGAGAGTAACGTAATATTGAGCTCATTGAGCTGGTCCATAGTATCGTTGTAGTACTGGTTTGAGGATTACAGTAACTGATCATCACCGGTATTTTATAAAGATACCTAATATATAATATTTGGGTATTATCTTGAAACCACTATATTGCCTTATCTAAACTGGCCCCATAATTCCCTTTTCAGCAGGACAATGCTAGTCTATATATTGCACTTCGATCTATGGAATTTATGCAAGTATTTGGCGTTCATGTTTTGCCGTAGTTACCCCTGTGAGCAGATTTAAATCTCATCTCATATGCTTGAGGAGATCAATTAAATATTCATTGATTCAATAATTTATCAAACTTTTTCACCCATTAAAACTAAACAAAATGTTTCTCAATGAACTATAATATGAGGAGTGATGCAATAGAAATGAGTTAAAATATGAATTGAATACTTTTTTATTGTTGCAATATAGCATTAGAAACTTCATAACTTCTCGAATAATCCATAAATCCTTAAACTTCCTCAAAGCCGGATCAAACTAGATTTAGAAATTATGTTTGTCAGTGAACGTCCAAAAAATTTGCGAATACACAGTGTACCAATCAATATTATTTTCTTTACCAGATAACTCAGACTTGTAAACGATAGCACATGATCATGAAACTTTGAAGTCTGAATAGATAAAATTCTCATCATTTGGGCACCTGCATTAACAAGATGTATACAGTGCGGTCGTAAAGTATGGAATAAATTCAATAATTTCTAATCCAAAAGATATTTTCAAAAACCCTCGGACACGTCAATTTTATTTTTCGACGAGGATTTTTTTGAAGAAGAAATTAATATACAGGGTGTTCTCAAAAAAGTTGGGCACTTAGCAACTTTTTTTTAAATAGACACCCCCAATTTTTTTTACATTTTCGGATTCCTTGTAAATTTCTAAGCATTTTTCATGTAACACTCCCTATACCTAACTTTAACTGTTGTGAAATTGGAGCGTGTTAAAAAAAATTCGCCTCGATATTACATTTAAGTCAAAGTAGGCCATGAGCAGCTGCAAACAAGAGAAAAATTTATACGAAATTAATAGAATCCACGGATTTTCAGGTAACATTTTTTAGAAATTACGATTTTTACACGACATTTTAACTCTAATCCCTAGTTTACATAATTTGATTTTAACAAATGTTGAAAATGTCTTCCATTTGTTAACTGGCAATAACCTAACCGATTAATAAATTCATTCTGGACACTATTAATGACTTGTGGTGTGATACGTCGCATTTCTTGAGTGATACGATTTTTTAATTCTTCCATATCTGCAGGTTTTGTTTTACAAATTTTTCCTTTTATGTAACCCCACAGAAAAAAGTCTAAATGGGTTAAGTCCGGGGACCTTGGAGCCCATTCGATCGCCCCCCTTCTTCCAATCCACCTATTCGGCAAAATTTGATCTGAATATGCGCGAACTTGTGCATGGTAATGTGGCGGGGCGCCATCCTGTTGGAACTAAATGTTTACATTAGGCAAATCCTTTCCCGGATATAACGTTGTTAGGGCTGGTAGAACATCGTTATGTAAAAGCTGTAAATACCTTTCACCAGTTAAACTTTCTTCAATGAAAAAGGGCCCTACAATACTGTTTCCTACAATACCCGCCCATAGGTTAATATTTTCCCTATACTAGGCGCATCCAATGTGGATTTACGTCCGACCAATAACGGTAGTTTTGCGTGTTTACTTCTCCATTTAAATTAAACGTAGCCTCGTCCGAAAACACAATATTTTTCACAAAATTTTCATTCTCAAGGCACATAGCTTGTAAACGTTCGCAGAACTCGAGACGTCTGTCATAATCGTCTTCATAAAGTTCTTGAAGGACTTGCATTTTGTAAGGGTGGTATTTGCTTTTATGTAATGTTTTGATCACTGCTGTTTTACTAACATTTAATTCTGAGGCCAGTTCTCTAGTTGTAACATGCGGCCGTTCTTGGACACTTAATAAAACATCCAATTGTGTTTCTTCTGAGACAGATGGTCTACCAGACTTTGGAGCATCTCTTACATGACCAATTTCTCGAAATTTTTTTTCAATCTTACTTACTGTTGATTGCGAAATTGGAGTCCGATTCTTGGTTAAATAACTCGCATACTTCCTGTTGCGTTCTGGTTGTATTCCCATAGCCAATCATGATTAAAACTTCTATCTTTTGCGTCGTAGTAAGCCGCATCTTGATAATAAAATTAATTATAAAAATGTTTTTTCAAAAAGAAAAAACTATTGCGACCATACAAAAAGATACTTTGATAGATATTTAGAAATCGAAAAACACTTTAGGCAATGCTGTTTTGTGTCAAAAAGTCATAGCCTACTTATAATTTAATAGTAAATTGCTCATTCCTCTAATTTCAAAACGGTTAAAGTTAGGTATAGGGAGTGTTACATGAAAAATGCTTAGAATTTTACAAGGAATCCGAAAATGTAAAAAAAATTGGGGGTGTCTATTTAAAAAAACAAAGTTGCTACCTGCCCAGCTTTTTTGAGAACACCCTGTATATTAATTTTTTCTTCAAAAAAATCCTCGTCGAAAAATAAAATTGACGTGTCCGAGGGTTTTTGAAAATATCTTTTGGATTAGAAATTATTGAATTTATTCCATACTTTACGACCGCACTGTATATGAAGTTTTTCTAAAGTTTAGGTATACTTGTAATTTTGTATCACGATGGAGATATTCTAAATAAATTTTCGTGTTCGTGAAAAAATTTTTTTTAAATTGAAAATAACAGGGAATGAGATCATTCAGAATAAACTTTATCTTCGTCCTCTCCTTCTATAATCAAATTGGAAATGCGATACTACATTTGTAAGATGATCCATTTTTTGAAACATAATATTCAAAAATATGCAGACATGATTATCCTCGATTTTAGAGACTTTAATGGAAATACATTTAATTTATGAAAAATTTACATTTCTTTTTAATGGAAACAGAAATTGATCTCAGCAATAATATTTGGAGATCACTTCCAATTATTCATGTCTGGAACATTATTTCTGATCAACATTATATTCTATTGTGTATGACAATGAAAATATATTTGGTACAGAGACAAAATCAAGAAACTTTGATAATTATTTTTTTGATCTCCAAGCCTAATTTATCAAAGTTCTTTTGTTGTAAAATTTACTTCAATATTTTCTGTAAACTCTTTTAACCTGGGTATTTTTTTGTAATTTCAAACTTCAAATATAGATCATTGTATTTTATTTTCAACAAGCAGCTTTATTCCTAAAGATATTTATTCCAAAATGAAATTTATAATTTACCCTCGTTTTTTAACAGCTTTTGTTTTCTAGCTTAAGCTTCCACAAAAAATCACATATTACCGAGTTAATTTGCTTATAATTTATAATAATTGGTAGAGATGTCTTGATATAATCTGATATGGCAAGACGAATCTGTGCATTTTCATTCCATTTGGAGAATACATTGTAACATGTCATTCGACTTGTTACATTTCCCCATAAATTTTGAATATTCTTTCGTTCAAGTATTATGGCATAGTGGTCATCTCTTTATTTTTTCTTATATTCGAGATACTGAAGAAATTAATTTGCTATCGACGCCCCACAATAAAACCTCAGTGTCGTTGCTAAAACATCCTCTATCTACATTCAACATTCTAGAAGTGTAAAATCAAAGTGAATTTAGTGCAGTTTGTGGTGATATCTTTTTAGACTTTGCTTTTTATATATAAAGCTTTCAAAATTCCAGGTATCTTTAATATTTTCTTTTTATTTATAAATAAATTTTTCAAATTTATTCGCGACAAATTCCTATTTTCTATTTATTTGGGACTCAGAACGAATAGAAAAGAACATAATCCTGTATGGTTATAATAAAAAAAAATTTAATTTGTCCTATGTGAAGCATAGGATCCTTCTTATTGAAATCTGTTCTACCTACTCGTTCCTTTTTTAGTAATTTCCATCTGTGTTCCCGTTTCTATTCTACTTTTTACCGCACTTCTTCAGCCGCCAGACTGGAGTTTGACGACCACAAAAGACCCAACCGGTGCACTACTATCAACAGACCAAACTCAACTTCAACAACTTGAAATTTATTATTTGCTGAAACCTTTTCAATTTTGCTTAGCAATAAATATTAATTTGGCGCATCACGTGGGGAGATTTTTTCTTTAGTTTCTATTAATTTAATTTATAAGGTGTTTCTAGCTTCCCACCATTTCCTCAATTACCTCTAATTTCGTTTGTCAAAAGCTGGTAGCGTCAATTTAATACTCATTGTTCATCCCGTACAAGTAACAGTTATTTGTATAATTCAACTGAGGCCGAATATCACATACTGAGGAAGAGTCTCCAGACAAGAAAGTTTTATTCCGCAAAAGGTGCGCAAAACGTGCTGAGTTTTGACGTTTGTGGAAAAATATGATCTGGAAAGAACATGTGATAATAACGATCATTGATCGTATTCTTCATACAGTATTGCAAACTTGTTTTTTGCCTAAAAATATCACCTGAAACTCGAGGCACTCCTGGAGGGATGCATTTTGAGGCAAAAACAGACAATAGTGATAGTGAATTGGAATGTGACTTGGAAGTTGCAAGTCCTTCAAGCTAGATGATTTTAATAACCTTATCAAATATCTGGGACTGTCAAAGTCTGCTTTAGATATTGTGATGAACATATAAAATTAGTACTTATGAATTAATTTGTAGAAATACTTTGGGAAAATATCGATTGTTACCTTTTCCTATCAGGAAAGTTTACAAATCTGAGTAAAGGAAAGGTAACAGCTGGAATTCCTCAGGGCCACAATTTCGTGGCAATTTTGACAGATATTAAGAACAAAACATGGAATGGGCTGGTGAAATTTTTTTGTGGATTTCTCAACACGACGTGAGCTCATGAGCCACTTTAGAAGATTCAGCATTCAATTTCACTCTATTCACAACCACCAAGAAGAATTTTTGCTAATTATGGGGCGAGGATTACAACAGAAATTTCTTCATTAGGTTTTAAGTAACGCACAAACGTTTTTTACTCTTTGCCTTCGGTATGAGTGAAAAAATCCAATAGAAGAACATCATGTCAAATGAATTAGGCTGTTAGATGAAGTTTTATTATGAAAAATCCATGTGTCATATCTATCAACCAGAGCTGATACAGAAATTGCAGTCACATATCTCAAATCATCATTAAAAATGGGACTGATATCTCAATCATCAAAAAAAAAATGTAGTGTAATGTAATTCATACTTTATATTCATTACCCGTAGCTAAACACACTGAGAAAACAACTAAGATCTTTATTGTAGTAAGAAGGTGAAATATTTGTCGTTTTTAACGTAAGTATACGACTAGCATCTTCAGGTAGCAGCTCAATTTCTTATATTTGTACGTTGGACTATTGGATATATTGGACTTTAAGCGAATATTTCATTGTTATTATAAACTAGGATTATATTTGTTTTATGGCGAAAATCGTAGTAGTAAATGGAATAGAAACATATTTACACTTGTAGTATAGTGGCTGTCGCAAAAGTTAATTCAAAGTAATATGACATAGTTATGCTTTGCTATATTAAAAATTCTGGATAATATTAAGAAAACTGAGATATTGGAACAAATATATACCACTAGATGTTATGAATATCGAAAAGAACATATTAAGTTTTAGATCACTAAGTTGTTAAATTCTTGGTTATGCTTCTGTTCTAACCTGATGAAACTATCAATTTAATGTTTTTCCAAACTTCACTTGAGTATTCTAATCCACTTTATATGTGATATTCCAAGTTTAAATGCATAGCAGGATGTTTCATACAAATAGCAACTATTATATTGTTAAAAACTTCATTCAATTTATAAATCTAACTCTTTGAATATAATTGTGAAACTAGAAATAACAAAAACCTCAAAAATATTCGATCATATCTGGGATTTGTGGATATCCAACTGACCGGCCTTTCTGAATATCGGTCGATAACAACACCCACAAATTGACCAGTATAAGGCCGATTGCGGAAATTTGTGAGTAATTCAAAACACCACTGTTGAATATAGTCTGGCAGAATAATCATTCGATTTATAGCTAGACTTACATTGACATACCATTACGGAGGAACCTTTTATGAATTTGAAAATTATGAAATATTTTTTTCATTCAAATGGGAAATAGAATGCATACGAACCTTACAATATATTTATTTGTAGATTGCTCATTTAGCCAGTCATTTGAAAGCAATGTCTATCCAATACCAAAACCATTCGATTATTTTATCAGGGATAAGGATTTAATTAGTTATATTTGAGCAAAATCGAAGTTTCTGGGTCAATATAATTAATCGGATTTGGGAAATGGGATTGGGATTGGGAAACAAAAAAATGGGTTTTTATGATACTAGTCCGGTCAAATTAACATTGAAAATAGTGAAAAAATTCGAGCTTAAGATTGATATTAATGTTTCGGACCACTGTTATAAATAAATACTATAAATTTCCCATCCATCTTGTATTCACAATAAATTATTCAACGATAATGGTGCGTTTCATCTTAAAATTGAGTTAGACAAAAATATAATTGTCCATTGACCCTTTTTTATCACGTACACGCATTTCCATCCCCCTTAAACTTCAAATCCCAGTTTCCCGTTCTTCTTTCAATCAAAATGAAATTAATTAGTTAAATTTCCAATACATCAATCAATTCATAGAATATTTACTACACTTCTTACTGTTCTACTAATTTTATGGTGTGTAAAATTTTTTACTATCTTCTTGGCTATTTCAATTCCAAAGATGAGACAAAATTATGCTTGTAAGACCTGTGAACTACTGACAGAATAAGATTTCTGGTATCCATTTCATTACTTTCTCGTTTTTCGTTAAGTTGTTTTGGGTTCAAAAAATGTTCTATAATTAATTAATTCATAAGTCGGTTTTGTACCTCAGAATCAAAGTTTGTCATATTCAGCTACTTATTTTCGAGAAACTCTACTCCAAAGAGCTTATTTTCTATAGATTTTCGTATTTGCTAATGTAATTGTCAACTTGTTATGATTATTTTGTTTTTATTGTGTGATTTTGTATTATCAAATTCGCATCATTTGGATATATTCTTCTGTCTATGTGACTTGGTATAGTCTACATTTAAATTTTCTTGATTATTTGACCTAACATCTAATCTAATCTTACCTAACCAAAAAAATAGTGATTTGTTGCATGGAGTATCAGTTTGAGACCACGGAATTGAATTATTTCTTACCAATGAATGAATAACCACCCTATACCCTTTCCTTTCTTGATCATTACTCCAAAGTGGTAGCCAAAACGTCGAGAATTCTCAAAATTCCAACTGAAATTATGGTCAAGTACAATATAAAAATATGTATAAAAGTATAACAACAAAGTTTCAAATTTCAATGTTTCTTTTGTAAGAAACATTGAATTCATCGAATTCAAAGAGCAATATTCAAATTAACGCTTTAGAGAAATAAAAATTTATTGAGCTGTATAATACATAAAAAAGCATTTTTGTCGTATTAGCTAATCTGAAATATAATAGATGATCTATTAAACTCACTAAATATTATCATTTAACTAATATACGTGAAATTTATCAGTTATTATAAATTATTGCTCGGTTAGAAGATCCAATTCTTGGTGGATAAATATGGTTGTGAATTATTATAAAACTTATGGCTTGAAGTATTAGCCAATATTATAAATGGGTTTTTATCATTTTTGAGAAATACAATTTAATTGAACATATACATTGCATATGTTAACTATACATAATGCGTTATTCAAAAAACGGTGGATGTTTAATTCTCCTCAGAAAAAAGTACAAAAAAATAAATGAATCAAGTTTACGTAGTTCTTTTACTCGACGTTATATTGGATGATGAGAATATTGTAAAAAGTTATGTGTTATATATGTAATCATATCTCAAACTTCATAATTATGCATTTTTCCAAGAATTTATGAGAAATACGCAAATTTCTAAATCTAATATGATATATCATAACGTTCTTGAGTTAAACTTCTCCAGGTGAAAGCTGCATTCCCGGAATCTTTTGAAAGACTTACCCTTACCTCTAAAGAACAGCTAATATTTCAAATTCTATTCTGAAAATTCCAAAAACGTAATTCTTGTAAGAAAATTGTCAAATTTCAGGTTCTGAAATGGTTGTGTCAAATAAAAACAATTAGAGAACTACGGTATCATTTATTATACAGTCGAAAAACAAAAACAAAGAAGTCATCAATTTTATTGAGTTATCAATATCAGTTGTTATGAAATCTGGTAACAGAAAGTCGATGTCCGACATTGTTGCTAGACAAACTTTCGTAAGGCTGATTAAGGATCTATTCATGTGGAATGAATAACCTGCACGATCACCTGAATCTCACCGCTAGATTATTCGTATGGAAAAAGTAGGGACCATAACTGGAATAATCCAGATTAATTAACTGACTTAATGTGGAGACTAACATTTCGAACATCTACTATTTTAGTCATTGCCTTTTACATCTTATCATCACGTAATAATTTGTTCAGATCTTTCTTAGTACAAAAATTACATTGAAGAAACTTAGCAGCTTTCCTTTATGTTCTTCTTGATTCTTGGTCACTTTTGATAGAAAATTAGTTGAAAAAAAGGTGAAAATTCGAGTTTAGAACTATTTCGATCTTTATCAAATCAACTTACAACTAATTTCTGGATACATCAATGATATTGGTATTGTTCATTTTCATTATACCAATACTCACAATCACTCAATTTGAGTATTTTCCATCGA
This sequence comes from Diorhabda elongata, assembly GCA_026230145.1. Classification (NCBI taxonomy): domain Eukaryota; kingdom Metazoa; phylum Arthropoda; class Insecta; order Coleoptera; family Chrysomelidae; genus Diorhabda; species Diorhabda elongata. The sequence goes on from CM047926.1 coordinate 43,510,397, forward strand.
ACTCCAAGGATGCTATCTTGGTAATTGAAGCATTCATCACATAGTTGATATTGTAATGATAAATAGTGTGTTCACTCGTACAATCTCTAGAACAATTCCCAACAATTTTAAATTTGGAGGTGAAGATCGAAGAGTTTGAGCTGTTAACATATATTACTTGAATTTCACTACATACATGCTTTCTTCGGCATAGACTCATACATACATTCAGTTTCCCCCAGATTGTTATATTGCATTTATTTTGTTTTTCTTCGGGGTTAATTGGCTAATACTAACATAAAAGATTTTGTTCAATCCATATATCTACTAAATGATATTAACTGAACTTTATTAATAAATAAATCTTTCTCTTCTCAGGTACGTAATCAACGAGTTGATCAGCATAAGTTGTAAGTGAATAATAATGGATAATTTATTTATTATCTCACATGCCATTTTGGTTTGGGTTACAAAACATGTTATCTTTCATATAACTATATCATCATAATCAAAACGAGAAAGCAATCATATGTAAATGTTATTTTCAAATTTATTTGTTTATGTTGTTTATTTTTGATATGGAATAATGTCATAAAGTAAAATATTTAATTAATAGTCAAAACATAAGATCAAATTTTTAACTACATAAGAAAACGATTCTTATTAGTTTTCAGTTGTGACGTCGTAGGTTCAATGAAAACATTGAGCAGTTATCTGCTTGATAATCAGGAGGTTATCTATGCCGCAAGAAGTGTGTGCTGTTATAATACAGTTTTTTTTCATTAGCTACGTATAAATAAAACATATTTCTTTATATAATAACAAAGTGAATAAACCTTTTATAGGTAAAGTCTTTACATTATTGAATAATCAGGTTAAAATTTGAAAGCATGATTACTATAAAATATTAAAATAATTTGAATCATATATTAGAATGATCCTTAAAACAAAAATAATACATCTCGCAGCATCATCAGGACGACCAGCACTTTCAAATCATTTTTGTTATATATTTGAATTTCTTGACACCTTGACACCATTTTTCACTCAAAGTTTGAATATTATATCTTACACGACTTCGAAAATAATGCTCTAGCTGATACCTTTATTACAACAAATTCTGCTACGATTTCGTCAATAAAAAACTACGGATCCCTTGTTCCTCACACTCTATTTTGTCTCAATAACATATTTTTGATTCTCATGATAAATTATACATGGAAATACTAGCACTTGAATCAACAATTGATGATAAAGTTCCAGTTTATATGCTTGGCATATTATACAGAGAGGTTGAGTCATACATAGTTGTTATAGTAAAATACCTGAATATTTATTACATTTATCGCCACATATATGAGACTCACTTTACGAAGTAATAGATACCTCCTTGTATTTAAGAATTCAGTTTATATCTAGAACAAAATCCCCCTTACTAATCAGAATATGTGTGCCTTACCTATCAATGCTCATGACTGACATTATTCAATATAGATATATTGCACTGATTGGATTTATGCTCAAACAAATGTTTTAATGGTAAATTGCATCCATTTTGCATATAAGCTCGATTTGCTTTTCTTCTTCTTCTTCTTCTTCCTGCTGTGTATAGGCATCATTGCCTGTTTTTCTTCACGTCATTGCCTCTGCTCAGTCACCTGGGAGGTTGTAACTCCATCTTTTCCTAGGTCTTCCAATACTTCTTTGTCCTGCTGGTGATTTGTCCCTTGATATTTTCACAATTCGTTCTTCCGTCATGCGGTCAATGTGCTCATTCCATTTTATCTTTCTATCCAGTACCCAGTCATTGATATTATCTATCCCGCATGTTCGTCGTATGCTCTCACTTCTTTCTCTATCCATTAGTGTTCTTCCTGCTATTCTTCGAACTATTTTCATCTCTGTAGTCTCCAATATCCGTTTCGTTTTAGAGGTATCAGGTCGGGTCTCTGCTGCATAGGATAATATAGGTCTGATTGCGGTCTTGTAAATGCGGGCTTTTGCTTCAGTTCGAATGTATTTATTTCGCCAGATTGTGTCATTGCTTTCTTACTTCCGTCTCCACGTCCCCGTGTCCATATTTGCTTTTATTTTTTCAAAATTTGCTTCCTGTACGTGAATTCCATTCAGTTTTGCACAAAGATTGGAAGTAATAATTTTTCTTTCTGAGATTTTGACAGAACATTTGAAAGATATAGGAGTAGAAAGGAGAATTTGCTATCTTTGTTGGAGGAAAACATTATATTTTTGTTGATATGAAGGGTGCTCAAATATTAGCGTCTGTAATGGATCCAATAGGACTTCATTTTGGTTCTGTGCATTGAAATATTTTAACGTGTATCATTGGATGCAATAAGAATGGTTATGTGATTCTTTTGTAGATAATTTAGAAATGGATAAAATATCTTCTCTGTAATAGTGGCTATGAAATTCCAATAAACTTAGATGATACGTATTTAATTAATTGAATTAGTGCAAAAGAAGTTCAATTTTGAAGCAAGGGGCAGATGGCGTCCTTGTTATTTATATGATATATAAATTTCTATCTTCGATTAATTTAATTTTTTAACCGCTCACACAGTTCGGAAGTTGTAAAAGGATAAAATCTGCAGATGTTCAGATGATCAAGATACCAATGAAAAATACGCCAGGGCAGCTAATGTGAAAGACATCCACGACTTATCGATGGCGCTAGATTTATTAAGAAATTTAGATAAACGTGAATTATCCATACCTCGCACTAATACGAGTGAAAGTGTCTTTTGTAAAGTTCACGATTGAATGCTCAGATAAAACCAATTTTGACTATTTTTCCTTTTTTCGACCTTCCAACCCCAACCGGGAAACGTTTGCGAATGGCTGATAAGACTTTGTTGTATAAGTTTATCTTTGACTCTGTGGCACAAACCTTTAAAGAAAGTGCCGGCTCGAAAATAAAATTTCCTATTCAGAATAAATTATTTTCCAATGCATTTTCACAATACCTAGAAGAAAAATATTTTCGAGGTACTGAACAAAAACACTTCCCTTCCAAAGTAATGAAATAAAATTACAAGTAGTAGAACGTAAGGGATGGAAGGACGAAAGGAGGATGTAACGTGCCTCACCTCATTCCCATTCTCCAAATTAAAAATACCATAGAATCATTGGAAAAATTGTTATGGTGCTTTTTGTATTTACCCGTTTATCTACCATCCAAGAGGGGCACTACAACTTTTCATTTGTGAATTCTATCAATGATTAACGAATTATACAAAGATGATTATCTAGAGGCTGGTAGTGTAAGACATACGATACATATTTCCTTGTTCCCTAAGTAGTTTCAAATAGTTGGAAAGAAAAATAAATGCATTTCTCTTTTTCTTTTTTTCTTTAATACCATAATATTGTTATTAAGCCGGATTGTCACTGCGCGAAACTGTTTCACAAAACGAGTCTCGCCTTCGTACTCACCCTGAAATTTGTTAAGCGAATAGAGCTACCCCCAATCGGTTTTCGATCGCGCATCAATGTGTTTCGCCTTCCGTATTGTTCACAGTCTATACGTGCACTATGAGTTTTTCACGAAAAATGGATCAGGCGGCATTCGGTGTCATTGTCTGGCACAAACTGACGGCTAACGCTTTTTTCGCCTGGAACATTTCGTCCAGTCGTCCGATGACAATTTCGCGAAACAGTTTCGGGAAACAATTTCGCGCAGGGACAACCCGGTGTTCAAAATAACAGTGTACGACAATCAGTATAAAAAAAATTGAATTTCGAGTATAAATTGAGTGAAAAATGAACATGTGGTAGCTGTAACAGGAATCTGAAATTTAAGTACCATATTTTGAGTGTTGAAAGACTTCTTTTTGTTGGAGTTTCAATTGAGTAATCACTACTTAGAGAGCATTTTTTACTAATGCTTCATTGAATGCAATAACATAATGGTCTTTGAAAAGTAGATAATTGATAAAAATTAAAAATATGTTCATCACTCGCTGCTTGAGGCAGAGAAAATGAAAATGGGTGTGTTTCAACCTGCTAGTCTGGACCGTTCTTGGAATGGTTATAGAACACGTTTAGATGAAATTTAGAATCGATCGTATAACGGTAACTGCGCGGGTGGAAAATATATGGCGGGTTTGTTTGATGGGTAAGAACGAACCTAATGAATATAATGTACAAGACTATTTGCAGTGCAACAACAGTGTGGTGATGCTGTTACCATATACCATTAGAATAGTTGCAACCAATTAGAAAGAATGTCAACAGGTTCTTTTGGAGCAACATTGCACCTATGGAAGACGAAAATGGAGAAGCATGAACTTAAACCGTAAAGAGGAACCTGAAGCATGATTAACTGACTATTAATTTCTACCATGAATTCGTACAGATCTCATCTTGTAAAAAGTATTTATTGTTCAGTTTTACTGGCATTCAGCTTTAGTTTGTTTTGGAAATAGCACCAATTTAAACAACGTTTCTTCTAATTTCCCTTTCATTTAAAAATTATCCAATTATTCGTATGATTAATTTGGAAGTCCAGTTTCTAAATAATATGGGCCGCACCCGTTTCCAGTTTCTAAATTTTTTTTTCTAAAAAATTTATATAATAAATATAATTACATATGTTTCCAACATAGAAAATTCGGGTCAATGTATTACAAATATGTCATATTTCTTGATCCCACATACAATTAAGATAATTTTCAACAATTATGACTACAGGAGGAGTTTATCATGGATCTGTTATTACTCTGCTATTTTATAAGACTTTTAAAGGTCAACGAAAATTGATTGAAGGTTCTATACTAACCAAATCACTACCAACAGTTGTCGCGCACGGCGAAGGGGACTGTAGACACTTTCTGTGTCATATTTCAAATGATCGGATAATGTCTTCTGTTAATTTTTATTTTCTTTTTATAATGAGTAATCAAAGGATCTGTTTTTCAGTAAAATTGTCAAACATGGAATTTCATATTTTATTATTATTTTTCTTTTTATTTAAAACCGTCCGTGAAGTTATTATTAAGGTACTTGATTAGATATTGTTGCTTATTGTGAAAATTTCGGATATCTATTGTTACTGTATGATTGCTTCAATTAATGGAAAACAACTATATTTTGTGGGAAAACATAGGAGAACAAAGACTACGTCAAAGGAACAACTTTTACCGAAATTTCACCAATCTTGAGATACAGAATGGAAATAATAATTACAGTAGTATGAGAGACTTGCATCCGACAAATATTGATGAAATAAAAACATGAAATGCGTCTTATACTTAGCAGAATTGAGAAAAGCTAACCATTCAAATACTGAAGATTTGTAGAAGACGAAACTAGTACCTATACAAATCTTTCGTATAATGAGTTTGAGAAGGTTTCGGACGCAATTTCATTTGATTCGGTTTGATGATATTAATACTCATCAAGATTAGATCACACAGGATAAATCACCTCCAATGAGATATTTCTTCGATCAATTCAATGAAAATAAAAAAAATTATAGCCAAAGTTCTGAGTGAGTGAGTTTCTGTCAACACATTTTAGAACGAATAGGAATGTTGTCACGACAACTGGTTTTCTAGTTTCGTACTTAGAGATTCCAGATTTATTTACACAAAAGCATTAGCGTCCAATAGAGTTTAACATGTTTTGCTGTTGACACATATAATGGAAAGAAAAGAGTGGATCTAGTGGAAAAACGATGTGCTCAATATAATGTTGATAGAGGACAAGCAAGTGGCCAATGGTCATCTTTTATAGTATACTAAATGCTGCAGGAATTAACTCAATCGTAATTTCTAGTGTAAACAATTCCATATGTATAAGAAAAAAATTTCTAGTTGCACTGTCATCCTCATTACTCTATTCCCACCAAAAAAAAATCATGATATGCTCACTAAACTTCGAGAACTATGTGAATGTAAGATTGTTTGTTACGCTTTCACGTGCAATGATTTCTGGTACTTATTTAATGGCGAGCGGAGCCGCGAGTAAAAACAAGTATTTTTATACTTTTTAGTACACTGCATGGTGTCTAGTTGGATGAAACCAACACCCGAAAAATAAATTGCTTCATGTCTTTAGAAAACAAATCTGCAATTGGATGAAGTTTCATTATACTCTAAGATATAGCGTGTGAAAATTTAGTTATTTTGTTTCTGTACATTGGAGAATGTTCAAATTTTTCAAATATATTAAAATTGGTTAGCATCTGTTATTTATGTATCTCAATTTAAATTCCTTTAGAAATTATTTGTAAGTTTTAGTTAGTTAGACCGTGTGCGACCACTAACGTACAAAAAGTTTACGAGACCACTGAAAGGTTAGGTAAGGTTTAGATTTTTTAATGGAACCGTTAAACTAAAAATAGTAAAGGTTAGGTTTTCCTACTTTGATTTCCACAATGATTAATATCAAAAAGTTTGAAGTGCAAATTTCTCATTTCAATGTGCTTGTTCAATTTCGGCATTTTCAGATGCAGAGCCAAATGTAAAACCAGAATGTAACCAGCTCTATAATTTGTAACCTATCGTTCGTATCTATCAGGAACAATTGATTATGATATGTGAAGATTTTCTGATACTGCAACTCCCGAGAAGAAAAAAATAAAAACGGAATTTTTTTATCTAGATAGTGCAGGGGCCGGATTAAGATTTATAAGGCCAGGGGCTAAAATAGTGACGGGGACCCCTTAAGGAATTCGGAAGCCCGGAAAAACAAGAGTAATAAAAGTAATAGGCATTTTCAATAATATAATATTTTCAAAATAATATCAATACGTTAGATTTGTGGTATCGAAACATCAAAAATACAGAATGTTTTCCAAATGATGGGGCCCTGGGCTATTGCCCCCTCAAGCCCCTAGCTTAATCCGGCCCTGAGATAGTGTTTCTCTTATGGTTTGTTTCCTAAAGAAAAATTACTTTATGAAACAAACCATAAGAGAACTAGTTTTGGATGAGACATATATAAAATATAGATAGTATATAGATTTTCAAATTCAATTTAATTGCGAAACAAAACAGTTTTAATGTAACTAACACACAGCTATAAAATAAAATAATTCCTTGCAATGAAATTTCACTAGTTTATTTATTTAATATTTCAAATATAAAACATTTTGATATATCGTTAAAAAATCAATTACCTATTATTGTTAAGGTTTTATATATTTACTTGATATCTTAATACTTCGAGAAGAGCGACTCATCGAGTTCCCCATGCAATATTATATTATTCGAATAGACCTATTCGGATGGTCTTAATTATGTGAATACACATTCACTAAAAATTTGTTTGTAAACCTCAGGCTTAGAGATATTATTTAGTTATGTCACTTTTTGAACTCATTTAATATGATTATTTATATCATTATTTCAATAAATACAACACAATATTTAAAATTTAGAAATTTATTTATTTTTGTTATTTCCAATAAAAAATTCCGGCTACCCAAATATTTATTGATATCTAAGCGACTGAATGATAGCTTAAAGATGTTAAAAACCAAACAACATAACTTCAGAACTAGTATTCTGGGAGCATAAACGTAGAGTTTCATAAAACTGAGACTAGAACAACAATCATCAGATTTTTTATCATTTTTGAAATCTACTTAAGACCCATATTATAACTACAGATTTACTATATAATTGTAAAGAGAATAGAATGTAGATGAATTGGGTTTTTGGATAATAATTCACGTATTTTGAAACTTTATTATCAATAATATTGATATTTAATACAAAAAACATTTAATTATAAACAATTAAAATTGATATTTTATCACCATAGTTATGATGTTATAATGTTTAAAATTGTTAAAAAAGGAGTTGTTAGTTGATTAGTTTGATAATATTCCTGATGTTGATAAATTTATGATAACCAATCTTTCAAAACGTCCGGTTTAATTCTTCTGAAGTTCGAGGGGCCAAGGCATCTGGGAAATCTGCTAAAAAATAATGTGATAAATGAAAATTTTCTATTTATTTTCCATTATATTAAAAATAATTGTTTATTCTAAAAATTGTACAATATAACGTGAGAGTTACGGCGACAAAGCTGTAGGATATAATGGATAAAAAATATTTGTATTGTAAACGGATAGGTATGTCCAGAACATCGAGTTTGTAGCCTTCACTTTATTATTAATGAAAAGTCAAGAAAAATTCAGGATGTTCAATGTCATGACTGTGCAGCTTCAGTAGGTAATTTATACTTCTGTTAAATTTAAGTTGTTTGATGTTATAAACAAGTTTTTGTGGTAATCGAACATAATGGTACAAAACGAGTATGATACTTGTGAAGTTCGACATTTTCAATATAAATTTGAAAATTCAACAATGACTACAAAATTAAATAGATCAAAACTAACTATATCAACTGCAATGCTTGAAAAATAACTGCAATTCTTCATATCTATCTTCAAATTGCAAAAAACAGATATTCGTTATATTTTTGGTTTGAGCATTAAAACGTAGTACGAATTCTATTTTATAAAACAAAATTCTAACTCTTCCCGCTCTTTTCATTTTAAAATGTGTTTGTTTGGTATCAAATCGTTTCACAACTCAACTGAGAGATCCATTCACGTCTACACTTCTAGAACAAAGAATTTGGACATTCACTCAAGTATATCCACTACTGATCTGGTAAAAAATTCCATCATTTTCAGTGCCAAAAAATTATTGAATCAGCTACGTTCGGAATTAAAAATATCAAATACATTTATGTTCCGAAGATCGACAAAGACATTTCTGCTCAAAAGACTCTATTATTCTGTGGCAGAATTCTACAATTTACCATAGACTCAATAGAATGGCATAATTCAATTTAGTCTGAAAGAAGATATTATAGGTTTGTTCCAACCTGCTAGTCGGAACCGTACTTGGAACGGTCATCGGAAGGGTTCATAAATATTTCTGTCTATGTGCGGCTCTTGTAAAAGTACTTGCTATCAACCAATAATCGAGAAGACTGTCCCGGAAACGGTTCACAAACGATACTTAAGTCGGTTTGAACACAAATAAGAATCATTCGTACAACGGTAACCGCCCGGTTGAATAATCAATATTTCGCAGAATCGTCACCGTACCAAGCATGATGTTTTGATGGGTTATAATTACACTTGTGGGCGGACTGCGGTTGAGTATGGCTCTGAATAACGAAATTGTATATTCCGGACGATGTGTTCTTCTCTCCCTTCGCTGTTAAGTAGTTCTGCTTCAGCCAACTCGCCTATTTGGAAACCATCCATGTAGTAGATGTCACCTCATTTTGGTATGATTCCTATTTGTTGGGAAGGTGTGAATTTCTTATAAAGTAGGTACGTCCGATGGCTATTGCCTGGAGATGAAGTATCATAAGCATACCCTTCGTCCTATGTTCCTTCGGCCCGTTAGCTTCCTTCTATCAGTATTACGTCTTGGTTGCCTGCTAATCTGTGAAGGTCAGCCGACCAGGAGTATCACCTCAAATATCCGCATCATGATGGAGGACTATGTGAACGAACATGGTGTTCCGGGAGTTGATACTAAAAATTAGGAAGTAGGAGTAGATGATGTGAAAATAATGCAGTAATATGAAGTTCCTCATACGAATTATAGGCTTATAAAGCTGCGAAATCAGAACTTATATTCGAACATTATAAATTTTCAATGTAAGATCACGTATGTTCATGTAGGGTGTTGGACACAATGAATAATTCTACACTAATGTCTGAAGGCCAGAGGCGGCTCATGCCCAATGCTTAACTTTCACATGGACTACCTGTACAATCTAAAGTCAGCAGAAAATAATTAATTTTTCAATCGATTTTGATCAAAAAGGAACTCTTTGGTCAAGTCGATAAAATTTATAGTTTTGGAGAATTGTTTGTATGTTCAATAGTTCTGGGTGTTCCAGGACTTGAAGTAAAAACATTTGGGAGTGAATAGATGACGTGAAAATGATGCTTTAATAAAAAACTTTTTCTACCACCTCTCTTTTGTGAGTTATGGGCCTTTGGAGTTGCAACATCGGAACTTATATATAAGTATATTTTCTAAATCATACATTCGAACATTATGAATTTTTTATAGATGATTTCGTATGTCTTTGTAGTGTATTTGACGGAATTAATAATTGTACACTACTATCTAAAAGCCTATACAATCTGAAGATAGCAAAAATGAATTTTTTAATCGATTTTTTAACAAAAGAAGGAACTCTTTCTTCGACTCGATTAAATTTATGGTTTAGGAGAATGTAGATTTTTAGATCGTTGTATATGCCAAGGAAACCGTTCACCATAAAGAGACATTCTGAAGAAAATTATCATAAATTGTGATCATTTATTGAGGAGGTATCAAAATACAATCAAACATTTCTTAGATAACTAATGAACAAATAAATAAACACTTGTACCACATACTATCGTAAAACATTACTGGCATAAGAAAAAAGAGATTTAGGATCATTTTTCATCTAGTTATGTGTTAACATAATGGAAAAGTGATCTTATACAAAAGTATCCTTCACAACGAAACATTCTATTTTTATATTCAATAACTACGTTATAAAATAAGTTCCTATATTCCTAGTTAAATTGTACATACCCCTTGAGATAATGAAGTTAGCAGAAAATAATTTATTACCGACTTAATCGATCCAATCATTAACTCCCTTAATAACAGTTTAAACAAAATATGTATAATAGATTCATCCGGTTATCTCTTTAATATTATAACCAAGCAATTTATAAACTGATTTTTAATCCAGAGAGCAGCGGGTATTGTAGGTATTGTAAATAACAAACAACAATGATTCTTTATTCAACTCAATGTTTTCGTTGAAGGGAGCCATAAAACAGGTAAGTATTTGAAAAATTTCATTATCATCATCACTAATTAACTTGGAAATAATTGCTTAGGTAAATCTTACACAGCAGCAACCCGAGAAAATTTAATTAACTGAAAATTTTCTCATTATGGAAGGTAGGAAGCCGTTTCAGAAAAATATCCGCTAACCTTATTAAATTTCACGTGCAAGTCATAGGTGCAACTTAGATAGGGCATCGGAAAGATTATACACATCATATGAAATATGTTCTGTAATGATATACCTACTGTGTTGAATCATGGACAGGATTATTCACAGAAATGTTATCTGGGAATTTAAGTCTATTTAACATAGTGTTTGGAAACATTGCGCGCAATAAAAGATTGCCTCTTAATATAAATAATATACATAAAAATAATTATCGAACTTCTCTAGTTAATGTATGAAGCAAACCAATATTCATGGAAAATATTGGAAAAGATGAAACAATCTATCCATAGATTTTTATAATTGTTTTGGAATAATACTTGCAGAGTTGATATTTCAGTGTATTTTTAGCTAGTTTCAATATAACGACTCTAGATAGATATCAATTCGTACAATTTTGTGAATTGTATACAGAGTGTTCCGTGACTTGATGCCAAAAATTTTCATACGACCCCTCGTTTCTGAGTTATAGGCCTTTAAAGTTGGGAAATCAGAATTCTAAATTTTTTATATTCAAATATTATGAATTTTTGATGAATGATTACGTATGATCTACTGTGCTTGACAGAATAAATAATTCTATAGTAGTAACTGAAGGTCAGGGGCGACACATACCCAATGGTCAGCAATCTGTTTATTAAGGAACATCTGTACAATAAAGATAACAAAAATAAATTTTTCAATCGATTATTCAACAGTTACTGTTTGTTCGACTCGATAAAATTGTATGGTTTAGGAGATATGTCGATTTTTAGATCATTGTACATGCCAAGGAAACTATTCGCGATAAAGAGAAATTCCGGAGGAAATTGTAATTATTCATTGAAAATACTGACAGGGGGTATTGAAATACAATCAAATATTTCTAATGGAACTGCATAGATTAGGTTTCATCTTATCAAATGGTAACAAAAATAAAACTATAATGAATGTTCTAAGTGGGCACCTTGCACTTCTACACACTTCCGGAGTTCCTTTGAACATGAAAGAATCCCTTCTATTTAATCCAGGAGAACACGATGGCCATGCATATGAACCTCCCCGACCAATTTACCTATTAGGACAAATGTTATCAAGATGATTTTTTACATTACATTTAGGAAGTGAGGAGGGGCTCAATCGTATATAAACAATTATTAATAAAACTGTCTCGTGTGAAACCAGCTTCATCATTGAAAACTCTTCTAAAAAATGTATTATCAACTGGTTGTTTATTTAGAAACTAACGAGCGTAGGCCAGTCTTGTTGGATAATCCACTACTTCCATGACATGCACTTTCTGGATTAGAAAGGGGTAAAGAAGCTGTTCCTGGAGAATCCAATGAATAGTTGTCGTTGATATGTTAAATTATAGTGACATTTTGCTAGTTGTGCTGGTATTCGTATAGTTTGTTTCCGACCTTCGCCAACATTTCATGTGAAATAAAACCTGTTTTCCGTAAGCTGTGATCAACCTTAACAAGTTCTACAGTCGGGTATAATTCTACCCAGAAAGCATTCAGTATACAAATCTTGTGGCTTCAGACGCCAAACCTTACAACAAATGCATATCGACATTTTCACAAAAGGTAAATTCTATAATATTGAAATTTAAATACAATGTGATAATTATTGATGAAAACACTTAAAAATTGAGTCGATTTCAATGTTTAATTGAATATCACATAGTAGCTTATATGAAAGTAGCCTACTAGATGAAAAATAACTATTAGCGTCTTTCACTTTTTTCCTCATATCTGTAATATCTTTTTCGATAGTATGTAGTACAAATGTTTATTTATTCATTCATTTCTTATCCAAAAAATGTTTGATTTTATTTTGATAACTTTTTTGAGTATTCTCAATAAATAATCACAATTTATGATAATTTTCTTCAGAACGTCTCTGGCATATACAACGATTAAGAAATCTACGTGTCTCCTAAACCATAAATTTTATCGAGTTAAACAAAGAATTCTTTCTTTTGTTAAAAATTTTGCAACTTTAACTCACAAACATAAGTCTCTGGGTTATTGAACAACTAAATTGGTTGACTATTTGTCATAGAAGTAAATCAGATCAGTGCTCCAAGCCTGAAGAAGTTTTCTTATACTGTAATGTTTTCCTTAATTTTGTTCAGTTTTTAAAAGGTTGGGTGAATTTAAACACACAGTGATTCTCACTTACTTTATTTATACACTAACATTGAATGCACTGAAATTATTCACTATCCACAAATAACACCCAACTATGCTCACGTTCACCGACTCTAACCTGCTATGCTAGAAGCGCATATTTATATACAACGGATTTCTTGAAAATTCGAATTCTAGAATCTAAATGATCCTTCCTAGAATCGTAAAAATCTCGTGAGAACAATACAAAATCTTACCGCTTTATAATTGTTCTTGAAATTTGTATCTAGCACGTTTACCAAACTTAAAATTCTATCAACAGAAGCGAACAGGACCAGCTTCACGCTCTATGTAAGTGAAAATGTAACAATCTAATAATTCCTTGCAAGATAAAAATTAATTTCACCAAGCTATTCAGATTCTGTAAGATTACGCAAGGTAAAATTATATTATACTACCTATGATTGGATGGTAGACAACACATTATTTAGGAGAGCCGAATATGCCAGTTGTACCTACTGCTAATGAGATGGAGATTACCTAACGCCTTCAGTTTTATTCAGGTGCGAAAGATGTGACAATTGGCAACTGTCAAAAGAAAAGTTGCCGTTTTAATAAGTTGAAATAATTGTACAATAACTAACAAACAATGCGTGGCTTGCTGGAAAAAAATTATCGTAAATATTTTATTGAAATATGGGGTGTGGTGATTAGAGAGCTGTTACTTTTTATGTCTTTATTTCTTTTAATATTATTCGACATGATATTTTTTCATATCAATATGAAACAATTGATAATATTTCGACATTGAATATTGAAGTATAAGTAGTCATACATCAGAAATTACTCACAAACAGATACTTAAAATGTCAGTACCGTGGCACGTCTATTTTCTCCAAACTCTTATTATAATTTACATTTAAGCATTTATACCTAAAATCTATCGTATATTCAGTTAAATTATGCTGCAATTTCACCAAAATATTGATTTTTAAAAAGGAATAATTAATATTGATTTAGATACTTTTTAAACCTTTTTCAAATTTAAGACATTTGCTATGAAAGTTTTATTGTTCTTTCAGTTTCGGTCTGTCGTTTTACTGCATATCAGTTAAGGACTATATGTCTTCAGTTCACAGGTGTGTTTGTTTTCAGTCCCTATATTTGACACAAATAAGTTTTTTTGTGTTTTAAAAGTCAAGTCATAAAATTACGAGTCAGTACGCGTGGAAAAACGATGTTTAAATCAATCCAAATTATTTCGAAATTCATTTTAATTATGTAAAAATATTTATTTTCAGCTTTAGATCAGTACTGTGGATGTCAGTACCAAGTTACGAATAACAAATAATGATATTTCCTCAATATTTCCTCAATGTTTTCATTTATTATTTTCGAGTTCTTTATTTAAAAAAAAATGGCTCTAATACTCTGCCCAAGACTGAGAATTATACCTTAGGCTCAAAACTTGGGCCGTTATAAGCTATTACAACGAGTAAGAAAAATGTATAACTACACGAATCGGCAGAATGAAAAATTACGATGAAAACGAATAGAAAAGGAGAAAGGGTTGTGCAGCAGAAAGTAAGAGAAGACCCAGATGCTCCTAAACAATATTGCTTCAATATTTAGCGAAAATTGATAAATTGAATCTACTACTAGTTACCCAAAGGAGAAAAATATTCTCGCCGTGTAATACCAAATTTGTCGCATTACCACTCTAGAAAAAAAAAGGGAAAGGAAAAGGAAAACAACCCAATCAATGATAATAACAAAAACATTGATAATATTATCTAAAACCATGCTGTACTGGGTAGAAAAGAATCAAAAAAAAATATGAAAATGAATGATGAAAGACGAACTACCAGTTGAAGGAAAAATTTGGCAGTCTTCAAAAACAGATGCAACTGGTAGAAAATCATCTACTTTCCCAAAAACTACTGGTCATAAATGTTTGAAATAAAATGTGATGACAAAAGATCAGTAGTGGTGAAATAAAAAAATCCCAAGTAATTCCAAAAGTAACATTAAGAAATAAAAACTATTATAGACTAATATTCTATAATATTCAAATTGTAGTTTTTTCTACATTAACATCTATATAAAATTTCATTTATAAGTTCATGTTAAACCTGGTTTGATTGTATTATCTGGGTGTCAGTACATTAGCGTTGAGACATTTTTTCTAAATCGTCCAATTTTTTTTAATCGCAGAAAATTATTTTCAGCCTATTATTTCAGCTGGCAACAAAAGTGTGATTTTGAACTAGTACTTATTTAGAAATTCCATCAAATTATCACTCCAACATCGCTTTTAGTTAGTTTCAAAGTCAGTTAATACAACAGACTAACTGAAAAACTTTTAGGTTTTTATGAATTATGTTATTCTCTGTCCATTGTCTGCAAGACTATGGGATGAAAAATTTATTATATAGCTAAAAAACGCTGAAGTGTGGTATAAAGTTTTTCACTATGAAAAATTCCTTGTATAAAGTAGAGTGTGATTTATGATTATCCGTTCTGAATCAATAGAACTGTTCTAATCGCATGTTACAAAAATTTATTCGAAGGTCACAGATGACATCTTAATATTTTTATTGGCTAGTTTGCTTTTTTCTTTTCTCTTCTCTTCCATACCTGTGAATATCCAGTATTTCTATTTGTGAAACTTTTAAAGTAATTGAGGAATTTGATTAAGAAAGTAATAATAGTTCAGGAGATTTTATTGGTAAATATATTAACATAATTTGGTTCTAGTTTAGCAGAATATTTTTACTAAAAATATTCACTTTTCTTGAAAAGATATCTGGGGCATTTTCCATTCTTTGTAATTGAAAATTTTCTTTGAAAACAACGGAATATATCAATTTATAATGTACCAGGAGCAGGTGCAGTGTTAATGTGGTGGCTGAAAGCAAATGGTCCCTCTGGAAGAGGAGCTGTATGGATAGAGCCTCGGGTAGCAGCTACATAACTGAAAAATTAAATACATAGAAATTTCATATACCTAAATAAATGAATAAGTTTATATAAATCAATTTTTCAAACATATTATTATAATTTTTGAATTTCTAGATCGTTCTGGTTGTTCTAATTTCTTTGGTAAAGGATTTTGTGATACTATACAACGTAGTCTAAGAAAAATAGTTTTACTTGTGCAGTTGCATAGAAAAGTGGCTTTTCTGTGCTTCACTGTAAAAACATATTAATTCCTCCTAACTATATATCCCGAGCTTTTCCAAATCATTCAAAGATAACCCTTGATTTCTCAAAAAACGAGATCAGCTCTGTAATAATAAGTAGCTGCTTGCAATCAAATTATTTTGTAATTTTGGGGACTGAATGTAATCGAAGGGATCCAAAGCGTATAAATATGGCAGATAAGGCCATGAATCGCAGCGCAGTTCTGCTATTTTTTCTTGCAACATCAGAATTTCTCATATGAACAATAATTTTTTGATTTTTGCAGATCGCTTTATCATATAACTACTTTCAAAATAAGAGAACTACATACAAATCATTTTAAGAGATGGAGCACTTTCGAGATCAAGAATACCAAGAAGAGTCTGATATTGTAATTTGATAAAATAGAAGTTTGGTTTCTTCTCTAAATTTGGTTAATTTTTTATATTTGGAAATATTCTGAAAATACTGTTATACGACGTGCTAATTTTTATCTCGATAATTTTTTCTATAGTTATGATACAAATATAATAAGCAGCGCTTGTCTAATTTCTCGCCCGCTGTCCTTGATTAATTCTGAACATATATTTCAGAACAGAGAAACTTACCCAGACTGGATAGCAGGGGTGGCAGTATAAGCCAGTGGTGCAGATGCATAGCTATATGAATAAGGAGTAACCAAACCTGCAGAATATGCCAGGGATCCATACGGAGAATACGAGTAGCTAAGTGGTGAAGGAACCACTATTCCTCCTGAAGCAACGGCCACAAGGGCGAAAAGTGCGACGAAAATAACCTATCAGAAACAAATAAATTTGTATTAATTTCAATAATTTTTATCGAAAGTTTTATATTACAAATTATCACCAAATGATTCTTAGTAAGTAATTTATAGCAGTGTTCCACCAAATTTTTGCTACAGATCCAATCGAAAATTCGTTGTATGTAGAAACATTATCGTAAAAACATGATCATCTGACAAAACCGTCTAAATATAACTAAAACTGCTGTTTTAGTTATACTAAATATTCACAATATTCATTTTCTGATGTTGATTAATTCCACTTATTAGCTTCATTCACGGGTCTGATTACGAATCAATTAGTGATCAATTTAGGATAACCTTAATGCACATGCTCAAATAAAAACCTATTCAGGATGCTGATTTATCGCAAACGATTTAGGGAACTCAAGTGATTTATCGATTGGCTTCTTTTTCAATTTTTTGTTGTTCGTGTATTAAATATAACATAAGGAAACGTAAAAATGAGCAGCTCTGGAGGAGGTGAGACAAAAATTGATTAAGTTCTTTTTATGTTTACAAAAGCAATTATTATTTTCAAATATATCTGAATTTAAGGCATTTTCATCAACTTCAGAGAAAGAATGTTATGTATGGGCTCATCCATCATCATGTAACGGACAGTGTTAATGTGTGCTAATATTATCGGCAGATTCAATAAATCTTCCTATTTTATAGTATATGTTTATTACTTTTGGTGACTTGTTTTTAAAATGATAGATGTATACATAATCATATTGATTACTTAGAATGTAATAATATTATTAATCATGCAGAGGGTGTGTCTGTAATCAAATCTTGCAAGTTAAATTAAATCCACGGTTTTCGATTGAGCTGAAATTTTGGATGCATGTAAATATCGGATGATAATGCAGCTGGAAAGTGGACATAGGAACTATGTAATTAAATGACGCAATCCCATCAAGTTTGGGCTCATTTAATTCGTCTTGACGAGTACTTAGATACTATATGATAACCAGGGTCTAATTATGTAGCTAAACGGTGGCCATAGTAACTCCATAATTGAACGATGCAACTCCATCAAGTTTTTTGATTCGTCTTGACGAGTATCTTGGTTGGAGTAAATATGCAACTCCAACAAATTGGGAAAAAAATGTCGTTCCGATTGTTATGAATATGAATGTTGTCTGATTAATTAGACAAATTTGAAAGTGACCACGTGCCGAAGGCTAATGGTATAAGGTTGTATAAACGTTTCCTTTGACTAGAATTGTACCTCAGGGTACGAGAGCGAACCCTGTTGTACTGAAGCCTTTATCCCTGTACAATGGCCTTCTGAGGGGATAAACCGTTTTTGTCTTATACTCTGTCTTAGTACACAAGAAAGCGATATTTAGAGAAAGCGAAATTGAAGGGACAGGAGAAGATTGCTAATGAAAGCGATGTCCACAAGCGGCAACGATTAGAAAAAATAAGTTTAGCGGTGCTAAAACGAATAGATAGACAATGCAAAAATGGGCAATATACTGAAAGCAGCTCTATTTGCTCAAGAACTTAAGATCAGAATAACTGTGGAATTGTAATTGTTACAGAGCATCTAGAGACTTTTAATATTACCCGTAAGTTTTCAATGTCTCGCGATAATGTGTTCGAAGCTTCGGTATGGTTGGTGGCTGATAATCCCTTGTACAAAGATGTCCTTATAGAAAACAACGCAAACCTATCGACCGACGATTTTAGTTCAATTTCCGGAAACGCTTGTTCTACATCGCAATAAAATTAAAGAACAAACAACCAAGGTGTAAAGTAGTGTTGAAACTATATACTAATTATGTATGATATGAAATCATTTTGTCGTAGACGCAGAAGCTTAATTATCGTTTAAGGTTACAAAGAAATTATAAAAGGTTATATTTCTTATTACATTCAGTCAACTTCAACTCAATTTACAAAAATTTGATGTCCTTTATCACTTATATTGGAATAAATACCGATGCTATTTTTCAATTTTTTTGCACAATTTGAATCTGAACAACAATAATAATCTGTTTTGTAAATATTTCATGAGGGCTTTCCTTTTAGCTGCTTGCATTTACTTTGCTAGTACATGCTTATATCTAAAAAAAGCGGCACTAGTTTTTGCAACATATTCTCTCATTTTTATTAGGGTTTATAACTACTTATTATATATTATAATATTCGGAACTTATTGTTGAACATTGGATATTTCACTTGAAAAAACAAGTCATCAAATATAACATCTGATTAAGCTACTTTTTGGTATTACGCATGAGCAACCGTACCGAATTATTAGTCATCCATGAAACATACTTAATAAGAAGGTCAACTTGCATCTTAATTTCAGTGACACAAATATAGTTCTGCCACTTACCAATAGTGGCGCTTGTATAATAACAATGTGTCATAACTGTCAATGTCAATTGTCAGATAAATAATCATTGGTTTAAATTTCTCAAACGCTTTGCTGATGCGTGTGTTAAATGAGAAGAATTTTGTAAGATTCAAAGCTCATCGTCAAATTATTGCTTGTGTGATAATAATTTTTTGGAGTATAAAGCTATTCCTACTATGAAGATTACAGTTACGCCAAAGTTAATGACCGTAAAGTGAACCAAGAACATTCATATGCTGTAAACATAGTGGTTTAGATATAGTAGACCCCGATATGATAGTCGTGGGTTCTTTTCTGAACATCTAGCAATTTACCCCTATAGAAGAGCCATTTGAGTTCTCAATTCAGATATTATTACAGAGAAAACTATGAGTTTTCACAAACAAAAAACGTATTTTTACAAATTGAAAAACAGTTTGATGAATAACAAAGAGCAGTTGAAGACATTGAAAAGATGTGAGAAATTGTATATAATAATGTACTAAAAGGACTCATTAATTATGTATTCATAGACAAGGTACACCAAGCCATGGACTGTACAAGACAAAACTTTTGCTCTTTCTATGTACAAAAGAAGTCTCTACAACCTTTGTATATTGCTCATTTATGACTTATGTTGGTGGCCAGATCGACTTAAACCTTTTAACGTACCTTGATATTATATATATATATATATATATATATATATATATATATATATTCATCAACAAAATTTATGTTCTTTGGCTACGATATGTTTAACTGAACTACTGTTTTATTCTGTTGAAAATGTATGTGAATATTATAACCGCGAAAATAGATTGATTTTGCCACGTACCATCGAGGGCACTGTTATCGAAAATCCGCCATGTGTTTTTCACCGGATAACAACTAAGTTTGCATTTCTGTGTAATCGTCCAACAAGACCCGAGAAGTCATCGACACACGAACGAGAGTTTCAAAAGTGCGCATGCTATGGGTCACTAGACTGATTCGGAATCAAACTATAGTTAGATTCTTGTTTTTATTGTGAATCAATGGCAAATGAAGAAAGAATCAGTTATTTATCGAAATTTTCCGTTTTTACGAGCTATCCGTTCGTTTATAATATGCACATAGTATACATTATTCAAAATTAATTTACGACAAGCAATAAAAAAGCATTCTTTACATTTTAGTAGCAATAATTCAACATTACAACGTGGAGTTAAAATGGTTCATTCATATATCCCATAAAATTGTGAACTGTTATTGTTTTGAAATTGTTAGTGGGAGAGAAAATGTAAAATACATTTCTCTTTGGAATGGGTAGAAATTTTGTAAAAGTAGTGTTCTTATTATCACCATAAGGGTTTCTGTGGTAATAAAACTATATTTTCAGTAATATGATTAATGTTCAGATGAAATAATGTGTAGGAAGTTAGTTCATTAAAATAAAGCATTTAGATAAATTGGTACATAAAAGGAAAAGAAATAATCTTCATTGCTATTCACTCATATATTCGAAAGCCTCTTTCACCTGTACTATCTTCGGAAAGAGAGAACCTAAACTAGAAAAATGTAGAAACTGAATAATAACGGTTATTCACTTGGTTGGTATTTATCATAAATAATGACACAATTTCATTGTAACAAATAATTTCATATGTAACCCAATGGCAAACGAAAAGAATCCTCTTCAAGATAACAATCTTATTTGCGTTTATTCAATGGAATCTTGTCATCCAATACATCTACAACGATATGTCTTACCCACATACCGTCTTACTGTTCCATAATAGTGTGTATATGCACTAACTTTCTGGTATGTTATATCTAAACTAAAATGGTGAAGCGCCACCCCAAGAGTGGAAAACATCTTATATGACTACCGTATATAAAAAAGGGGACAGAGACAATTGCGACAACTACCGGGGACTTACAGTACTGTGTACAATATCCAGAATTTATGGAAAAATCATAAAAAATAAAATCGAACAGGAATATTGCAACATGGAGACAGAAGAACAGGCAGGCTTCAGAGCGGGGAGGTCGACTATTGATCATTTATTTACGATTTCGCAAATAATTGATAAGAAAACCGCCAAAAATCAAAAACTCCACCTTTTGTATGTTGACCTTAAAAAAACATATGACAGCGTACCTCAAACAAAACTATGGGATGCCTTGGAAAGAACAAATATAAATGCGGCCCTAATAAAAGCAGTACAAAAGCTTTATGAAAACAGTAAATCACAAGTAAAAATAGGAAACAAGGTCTCAAAAGGATTCTCCATCAATAAGTGGTTAAAACAAGGATGCTGTCTGTCGCCCACACTCTTCAAGATATACCTGGAACACGCACTAGCACACTGGAAAAGGAAATGTAAGAACATGGGCATTCCACTAATCGATTCCACACTATATACCCTGTGTTTTGCAGATGACCAAATAATCTTGGCACAGGACTACGAAGACTTAGATGAAACAATAGCACAAAGAAATAACCAAGGAAGACCAGCAATAAGACAACTAAATAGTGTATTGTGGGACAAACAAATATTCAAGTAAAACAAACATCGAATATACAATAGCACAATAAAAAGTATAACAACATATAGTAGCGAAGTCTGGCCTCTAAAAGAAAAAACAGTCAAAATGCTTGAAGCCACAGAAATGGATTATTGGAGACGCGCGGCAGGAATATCAAGACTGGAAAAAATAAGAAACGACAGAATCAGAGAGATCATGAAGGTGCAACACACGATTACGGAAGACATTAGGGTGAATAAGTTAAGATGGTACGGACATGTCCAAAGAATGCCTGAAGACCGCATACCAAACAAATCTTAAATTGGGCACCAAAAGGAAGAAGAAAGAGAGGAAGACCAAGATTAAGTTGGAGAGAAGGTATCGAGAAGGATATTCGAGAGAGAGGATTGAAAGAAGATCTTTGGGAAGATCGAGAAAAAAACTATCTAAACTATCGAATTCATCTAAATTATCTCCCATAATTCGTAAATTAACGACTGTATTGAATTTTGTAACATAAACAGATAAACGTAGCCAGTTGAATTGGTATTGCAACAGATGGAACGATTTGGTTTCCTGGTATACCCAACATCGAGCAAATGAGTATGTTTTCCACAGAACATGTGATATAGGCTGTTTAATTTTCTTATTCATATTTCCTTCGAGTTTTGATGAATTATTTTCATTTTTCATAGATGAAATGTTTTTTTCTCTCATAAACCTATGTTCTGTACTTCACTTCACAGTTAGGTGCAGCTTGAGCCCAGTGTTGCCAGAGCTAGTACAATTTTTAGTAAATTTTAGTGTATTTTATACGCTAGTACATTTTTCCTTTTTTTGAATACATTTTCCCTGCGTTCGCAAATATAAAGTTATTTTATATTTTCGTTTGATAAAATAAACTAGAAATTGTACTAGATTGTAACAATAATTAGAAAACAGAGCCAAGTTGATTTATATTTAGATCGTGAAATTTTTGTGCTGCATTGCTAATTTTATCGGTAAACTTTATATAAATTTTTCAACCTTAAAATAATAATTGACATTTTTGGAAAAAAAAATTTAATTTAAACTTATGTTTATACATCTTTCTATAATTTTATCAAAGTTGTTTGAAGTTGGTACAATCTAGTTCAATTTTTACATTCAGCTCTTAAATTGTGGCAACACTGCTTGATCCGTTGAAAAAGTAGGATTTACTATGACTTCTGCTAGTATATCAATTTCATACATCTCAAATATCCGCCAGATAGTTTTGCATCATTAGTACTACCCATTTCAAACTAACGAAGAAGCCTCTCATCAAAAATTCGTTTCACTCTATAAATGTTATGTCCGAATTAATTCCTAAGGCACGTACCATTTCGGTTCACAAAAATTAAACGAAATTCACAAATATATCAAAATTATCGTAAGGTATTGAATGAACAATGATCTTTATTGTAAACAGAATTATAGGAAACAAAAATAATCAGTTTACTCAACAACTATAGAGAAGCGGGACTTGAATTTCAAGTTCCCGTTTTCACAAGTTTGAATATAATCCTCCGAAAGAGGATGGAGAATTATGAATAGACTGTATCCTTTAAATATATGAATCCTTTATTTGTAATAATTTGGTAAAGGTGCCAAAATATACATAACACATTTTACAGTTGATAATGAGGAAAAAAGAAAAAAAAAATAACTGTAAAATGCTGCGATTATATCAAAATATTTAATAATGTAAAATACGAAACATGAATTATTTGTAATCAAATATAAAACATGATCTTACCTTCATTGTAATTGAATACCTATTTCGACTGCTCGAAAAACTGTACGCCTTCGAAATCATTCCCATTGACTTTTATATGTTGGCATTATAGCATATTTTTGGGGATAACCGGTCTCTAACTCAAAAACAGGAAAGAACCTTGAGGAACAACTAATTTTATATCGGTCGTTGGGTGTGGTATCTTGAAGAATGAATGTATTGATTGACAAAGAAGCATAAAACCAGATTTTTTGAATTATGATGAATAATTATCGTAAACTATCCATCGGACAAAAAATACTGATATTTTAATTCTTTAATACGCAGATAATGCGAATTTTTTCTAAAACTATATTGCTCCCAGCAATTCATATTAATTACGAGAATCTTGTTCTGATATAGTTTTATTCTGTGAAAGTTTCATTTATTTGATTTTATTTATTTTAATGCAACTTCAATATAGATGGAAATATATACTTTAATTGATGCCGACTGTAAAATCCTCAATAACAGTCTTCAGCCAAGGAATTTAGGATTACAGTGTGTCGTGTCATTAGAAAAAAAGTTGTAGCTAGGGCTCTTTTATTTCTATTCAATTTTTTCATCAGTCTTCCATAGAATTCCATTTCACGTTTTCTGTTATGTTGTAATGATTTGGTATGTGACTATAAGTCAATTATTAGGAATTTCACTAATCAGAATTATTGACAAACATGTTTCATAAAAGTTTGTATTCGAATATAATATAATATGTCAAGTCTAGTTCATAAGGAGATAAAACTGTGTATCTCAAGGAACATATGAAATCAGTGCAAATTTATTTCTTTGTCAATCAGATTAGGTCTGTTCGCCTACAAGTATTATTATCAATGATTGTATCAATTATTCTTCATAGAAATAAATCTTAACGTTTCAATATGTAGATTAGTGATCGAAAAATTTACATTTTTGTTAGAGAAAAGTGTTTATTCCAAATCACTAGAACGGTATGACATATCCTTGGAGTCTAGATAGAATGTGGAGTGCCCCAAAGCTCAGTTCTAAGTCCTATTATGTTTCTTCCGTTTATAAACGTCATCACCTATCTATAAATCAGTGCTACAATAAGTCTGTCTGCAGACAACACTAGTTTCTCTTCGAGCAACCCTGATCTCACGGCACTTCATAGAATCACATCTAGTGATCTAATCATCCTTAAATCATAGTGTGATTCTAATATTCTATGTCCCAACGCGTCTAAAACTCTAATTTTATCATATAAAAATACATTGCAGTCTTTTTTATCAAATAACACCACCAATGACGTCGTTGAATCTGTAAAATTCTCAGGGCTTGTTGTGGACAATTCCTCGAAGTGGGAGTTACTTATTTAAAAAGTTTCTCCTGTTTTGCGCCGAGATCAGTTTCCAAAGAACTGAACTTACCCATCCCCTTCTGGGGTAGGTATGGTGCGACTCAATTTGAGCGAATCTTCAAACTATAAAAGAGAGTTGTTAGATATTTACTCGGACTAAATAGCAGGGCTCAGTGCAGAGACTTCTTTAAAAGATTAAAAATTCTGACTCTTTCTTCCTTTTCATCTTTGAATCCCTTTGCCTAATTCGTGAGCACGCTTCTCCAATTTCAGAAAGATCGTTGCACAGGTATCCACTTAGGAATGCGGAGCACGATCTTTACCTACCTGCTCCACATTCAGAATTAGTTTGAGGTCAATATTTCACAATGCAAAAAATGCACAATCACTTGACAATTGAAATCAAATCGATATCATCTTTTCCCACATTCCGCAATAATTTGAGGGCATATTTACTGGAAAATGCTTTCTACTCTGTAAACGTCTTCTATTCCAATAATAATATTTAATTCCGGACATGCTGCAAACTGGATTAATTTTTTCTATGGACCCATTATTATTACCTATTACTATTACCTATAATTTTGTTACTCATCGTGGTTTTATTCTGTATATTGTAATTTCATTCTATTTGCATCTTTATTCAGTTATTTTCATGTTTGTTTTTCAGTTTTCATGAGCTTTTGTCTACAAAGTATAACAATTTTGTGAAAATAAAACATCTCTCTATCCTCCTTAACTTTATTTTGAAATATTTCAAACGCCACGGTCTTTTGAAAAGGAATTGATGAAATAAGTTTGAATAAATATGGTTACCATTCTGACGATCAAATTTTGTCTACACCATTTTGCTGAAAGTATGAACGTTATCAGGCAATATATCATTCAATTGCCAAAATTATTTGAAAATTAAAAAAATTGCTTTGAATAATTCCTTCTGAGAATAAGCTCAAGAATTTAGATCTCTTTATTCGGAACGCAATTATGATTTTGTTCGTTTAGTTGGTGTTATAATGGTTCTTGTGTCGAATCCTTTTGGAATTATGAGAAACTCAACCATAACATGGATGCAGTGAATTCAAATAATGCCTATTATACTTATCCATTTTTTTGCTCACAAATAAACTGTATGTATGGAATAAAATGGAATAAAATAATGTGAACGGTTCTCAATCTCATATTGCAGATATTGAGGAGTAGCTCCATCAACATTTTCCGTATAAACTTCTAGACTCCTAGCTTGGCTTTCGCGTTTTGTATATCCCACATTTTTTTACTCTTTTTGTACATTTATCTCAAAGGCTTTGATGACTTTAAAAATGCATGTTACAGCAGATTACAGATTTAGGGAGTCTATACAAAAACACATTTAACAAGTTCTTTATTTTGCGTAGATTATATAGGAAATAATTTCACACACTTGCTGTAGTTGTTTCTTGGTTTATAGAATTATTAGAATGATAATACCATTGTATTGTTGTATTACCAATAGAATGACATTTTCAATGGCAATATTTAGGAAAACGGGGAGCTATCAACCTCAGTGCTTTTATTTGTTATAAACCTCCTGTCAATTGAGCAAGATATTATCTGTACACAATGACTCAAAACACTTGGTATATCCAAAATCCTATGAAGAATGATATTGTTTATGATATTCATACGCCTCAAAATTATAATGTCCGACGCTCGTTTCGATAACTACGTTATCTTCCTCAGTGCTCAAGAAAATTTACTTCAAATTACGGCGTCGAGCAAGTATTATTCTGAGTAGGGATAATGATGAAGTATAACCAGTAAGAGTGTAAATATGTTTCATTTTTAAAGGAACTAGTAAAGTACATCATATTCATAGTGTTTTGATGTATTTTTCAGTTTTTAGTTGAATGTATTACGGCATTGTTATGACGTGACTATTCATATTTTGAAGGTTGGATTCATAGTTTCACGAATTCGTTCATAATTATTGTGAGACTTTTCTTATTAATAATCATTATTTTATAATTACAATTTGTTTTATAATTATTATTTTTGGTAGGTTATCATAAATGTAAGACTTAACATTTGATATAACTAAATTTCCGTACTAAACATCCTTTAATTGACTTTTCAAAACTTCTCCAAATCATTGATTCCATGATTCATTAGCAGACATTTGAAAAGTCTCATGGAAGTTTTTCCCCTTCAATTTTCCCAACTCCTTTCTATATCCTTGAATTTATCCTAATTCGCTTCCAGTTTTCATTAAGTGTTAATTACATTTCCAAAATGATATACTGTAGGATGTAAATTCGACGTATTACGACGTTACATTTATGAATATGTGCAGTAGTCTTTGGGAAACTAGTTCTAGAAAAGGCTTATTCACTATTTTTTTCAGTAATTGTTGCCATCCAACCCAAAGCCAGATAACCGTGAAGCATATGACTGTTTGATTGAGGGTTGTGTCATACATCCTTTTTTCTCCATGCTTTTTTATATTCCGTTTGATCTTTTGAACCTTTTAATTTTATCCTCTTTGTCTCATGTGCCTCTTTGCAATTGTAAACCAAACTGAAAATGTCTTAATACTCAAAAAAGGATTAATGCATAAGAGCATGGAGTGCTTTTCAAGATGAATTCATAATAATTCTATTATCTTAATATCCATTAAAGTGAAATATTTACATCAAGCAATCTACACATTCCTATACTGGAATGATATTTCTACCCTTAATTGATTTGTCGAAAAATTATTATATATTTTTGTTTTTTAGGTTTCGAAATATTTACATAGTAAAATAAATCTTAATTGTTATGAAGTAATCGTTGAAGGTTTCAAATGACAGCACTGAACAATAAATATTGAAAAATCTATGAAAAATTACAACAAATAATTGAATTTAATTATTGAGATCTCGCTAACCTGTACACATTATTCATAAATGCGATAGAAATTTGTTTTGCATATTTTCAAAGATTTGGTAAATTTGAGCGACTTCGGACTTTCCTTATTATCAAAATGTTGAGAAATATAATGAATAGTAGAGGCACTGTAGAGGAGTTCATTTCAAAAGAAATTTTTCGTAAATAATGGTCCAGGATAATGATGAAGTTACCATGGATAATTGAAGAGGAGAGAAGAATATCTAATGATATTTCTTAAGTTGATACAACAATATAATTTCGAATATTTAGGGCATGAACAAAGAGTAAATTGTGGACACGAACGAATTACGTAAAAAAGAGCTAGTTATTGAGAGACGAACTAAAAAATACTAAAGAGAAGTGG
Source organism: Diorhabda elongata (assembly GCA_026230145.1). NCBI lineage: Eukaryota > Metazoa > Arthropoda > Insecta > Coleoptera > Chrysomelidae > Diorhabda > Diorhabda elongata. Next base: position 43,538,739 of record CM047926.1, read on the forward strand.
AATACAAAGAGAAACCGTGGTAAGCACAAAATGGAAGATAATTGAGTAATAAATGAAATCAACTCAACCTAACCAAATTCAAATATCAAAGAAGAAAAATTTTGCTTATCCGAATATATAATGTAATGTTTTTCTTATTTATTTACACTGATACTATCAATACAATCAATACTGAATATTTAAACACTGTTCTTTACTCACTACATACTACAGTTTTCTAACTTATAATTTATTTAAATTCTTCGGCTACTTTTCTATATAGCTCTTTTCAATCCTGACTATTTATTATAAACTAACTAAACTGCGCTAAACAATTTCGTTTATATATCTAATGTTCTCAAAAATTCTAGAAAATAAAGAAGCAGAACAAATAAATAAATAGACCTTCCTAGAAATTAGTTCAAAACAAACAATCGAAACAATCATCAAACAAATTTCGCAGCTTAAAAAAATTATAATAAAAAGCTGCCGAATTTCAGAATTCCACTATAGCCGGACAGGGCCGGGTTCACGGCCCATATGTACAACAATGATTTCACTCGTTATGACAAAAATCTTTATTTATTATTTAAATTAATGTTTCCTGACGGATAAAAAATTATCTTTAGTTTAACTTTTTTCCATTTCATCAGCACATTAAAATGTAGACATCAAAATTCGTATTTATTCGAAAGAATCACTCAGTTTTTCCACTTCAGACTGAGAAGTTGTTGATATATTTGCGAAAATAGAAGTCATGAATCAATTACACTTGTCAGTTGGTCATTGCTCTCACGAATGTTGTGAAAATGGATGCCATGAAAGCGTCTTTTCTCAAAAGTTTTGAATAGAACAATTTCCTTTCAGTATATAAGAACGAATACGAAGAAAACTCTAATGATGAATGGTGTAGTTTCCTTTTTAAGATGGAAAATATTTGAAAAATGTGTAGACGTGTACGCAATGTGCAAAATGAATGACTGAATAAGTTCAATCAGTAAATTTAATTTGTATTGTTTTTATTATTACATTGAATATAGCTTTTAAATAAGTGATGAGATTGATAAATGTGTTTTTCATCATAAATATTCGAAAATACGTTCGTTCAATCAACATCGCTAAAGAATAATTTAAAATTGTTTTTAACGTTATAAAGTTTATTTTCATATTCAACTTTCGTAAGAATCTTTGGGAAACCAAAGTCTTGTATCTTTCGGTTTAAAAATTTTTCTAAATTTTAATACTCGCAATCAATTTGTAGTAAAAAGTTTGTTGTGTTGAATTACAATAGTGGTGTATATAAGAATATTTAGGTACGTGGTTAGTGATAAGTGACACTGGTCTCCGTCTTGCAAACCTGATCTTTTGCAGAAAAAGCAAGACCGAGACCAAATACAGCTTTAGGTTCACAAGCCCAAGATCAAGCAGTGCAAGATTTACGTAATACTCAGGTCTAGTATTACCAGACCCACGTGAGAGCAAGAAAGAGCATGCAAGACTCTTGCGGCCATGCGTTTTTTTATTTTGCAATTTGAATTTCTTCAAATATTGCTGATTATTCTAGGGCTCAAATTTTTTGAATGTAGAAAGAAAATTTCTTATGGAATTGATAAATGGAGGCATTACCCTGGCTTATGCTAATCACATAGATGTTCGAAAAGGAATGTGAATATTTGAGATTTTAAAAACTGAAGGAGAAAAAAAAATAGTTATATGGAAACGTTGTATACACACTATTCTAATTCTATTACAATGATGAATAAATAAAAAATTTATTATACATAAACTTGAATGATCAATAATAAAAGCAGAAAAATATTTGTTGATTTTATATAATTATCAACACATAAATTAGGAATTTTCTTCGACTAATTGCCTTCAATGAAAATCTAACAAAAAAGTGTGTAAGAGTTTTGGTATAGTACCAAAACCGAAACCAACACTGGACCCTACAAAAGTATGACCAAGACTAACCTGGTCTTGGATCCCATCATCAATATACGTAGTATATCGAGTTAGTACTAGAAGTACCACTTGCAGTAAATAGGTACACAAAGATTGGAATTATTACAGACGTATTGTGAATATAGCCATCCGAATGTAATCACGTTCATGGATTATTGATTTTTGACCATTCAGGAAATGCATCTATGATACATGATACATGATCCTTTAACAGGAATTACCTCTGGTTTGAAATGTACTACTACTAGATTATTGATAACTGCAGCAACTCTCCACGAAGTTTAACAATGGTTCTGTTTTCAGTGGTATGGAATACAGTGGTCGTAAGGAATTATTACTAATAGGGAAACTAAAACTAACACTTAGGTAGATACATTGAAGACATGTTGGGTCATCACTCTCCATTTCTTACTGATGAAGTACATATTTCTTTCTTATATGGGCAACTGTGTAGTTCGGGTTTTAATCCTATAGAAATATGTTTGATGTTATTTTTGTGAAAGAATGAAATCTGAAAATGTGCAACTAGTTTATCCTTGGAGATCACAACACCTATGGACAAGGACATCAAAGAGTATCTCCAGGAAAGGGATAATCCCGTTTTAAACTGACCAGGAGACAATACAGATCAAAATCAAATAACAAAAAAGGTTCGAGTTTATCTTTGAAGAAGGACCTCTAGTTAATCTGCAAGACTTATTTCTCTTGAATATAGATTTGGATAATCAATATTATCTACAATCATTGATTGAGAATATACCATAACAGGAAGCCACATCTTCCATTAAATTATCATTTATTTCCTGGGTATACATTTTTTTCTTTTCGATTTTCACCAATCGTCAATTTTGCAGTTACATTACGAAAATGAAAATTTGAAGTTAAGAAACAGGAAGAAGTCTCTGGGCGCCAGATCTGGTGAATATCGTGGATGGTGTGGACCACCTAACCAATAATATCACTGTTTGTCGCAATTCCCGGCCTTCCCCAACCCCAACGGTCACTTTAGTCAATCCACGTTTGGATTCAGCTGCTCAAAATTTTACATTCGTAAATTATTATGCGGAGTCTCAGTATAAAGTGTCTATCTCATTTTTCATGGGTGTGGGTGTATTGCCTTTCAAAACAAATATTCAATTATAGCTCAATTTCTACCTTTTTTAGAGAAATGTCCAAAACGAGTCACTTATACGATCGTTAAACAGAAACTTCACATACAAAATGACTGAAATCATAGAGATGATATTTTGACCACTTATATTGATAACTACGGGCATCTAAGACTCAGAAAATTTTCAGGCAACTCTTTTATATTATGCAGAATTTTATTATATTCATATATATATTCATTTCAACCATTACTTCCATGTTGTAGGCTTCATTGTGTTTAGAACTCTAACGACTTATTAAAATAAAACAAAACGAAGCTAGATGATTTTTGACGCTATTTTTCGCCTTTATAGTTTTTTATCAGTCGCTCAGTTGTCCAAGCTCAGTCATGAATGTACTTTAAATTAATAAAACGCTTTGATATTTTCTGACGATCATCTGTATTTGAAGTTCAGGCATTTTGTTGGTTATTTTGTGAAATTGGATCTTTGATATGGAAATTTAATTTTTTTTCTGTATTTTGAGGATGTCGGTATTTTATTTTCAAAGCAGTTAAAAAATATACAAGAACGTGAATCAGCTACAAAGGAGATACAAATAATGGTGACCATAATTTACTAGAGAAGTAAAAGTTTTTGTTTAGAGACATAATGAATTGGGTAGCACAAAAAAAAATGTAAGAAAATAAGGAGATTTAGGCGCAATTTATTTCATTGCGCTATTGCTGCTGATACTAATTTTGCTAGAAATTGAAAAAAGTTACCTACATCATCAAACATAGGAAAACGTTCTGTTGTAGGATTTGATGTACCTAGTAAACTTGATTAGCAAAAAAAATATATTAACTCACGTTAAGTGAAGAAAATAATTACAAAATCTCGTTAGTTCAATCTAATAGTTTGGTATTAGAAGCGAACAAAGTTATAGAATCAAAAATATATTTGAATTTAAACTGTAATTAAAAACTCACAAGTAAACTTCACTAGAAAATGAATTCTTTCCCTGTTAATCGAACTAATTTTTATTTGTTGAATAAATAATTAAAATATTTGTGGGTTTGTTATTAAAAAAGGACGAAGTCCGCAAAAGATTGCTAATTCATAGTAGTAGTAGTTTCATAGTATGGATCCGTTCACAATATATCATAAAGGACTGATACAGAAAAATCATAGAAGCAAAATATAAAATGTGGAATTCACAGCGGTGGATATCATAAACAATCAACACTAATGAATTTAAGATTTGAGAAGTTAATTTGATATACCAAGAACTTTTTAATTCAAACTGGATGAAGCAAAAAAAGGAATCAACTTATTAAAAATTAGTTATTTAGTCAATCACAAGGGTTTTTCGTAGGCAATGCTCGGATTAACCGGATCAAAATTTCACATTCCGATCCAGATCACGTTCATTATAGTAAGAAAACTGTAATAGCCATATGGAAGAATACTTTCTTTACTAGATAAGAATGGATAAATGTGACCAGCTGACTGGTTGTTTTTTGCTTACTTTTGCGATTACTGTAGTTTTAAGATTTACACTTATTGTTATTGAAAATAAGTAAAATCCGTGTGTGGGTGTATCATTGGTAACTGCTCGTTCCAATGTATAAAAATGTATAAAGATTCTTTGATATATAGATTTTAGCAGCTTAACCTTCCATTAGTCGCGCGTGTATCTACGAGATACATGGCTAACTTTTTGCTAAATATTTATTTATATAATAGCTCTAGAAAATGAAGATTTGCAGTAGTTTTCGGCAGATGTATCTCGAAGCCTTTCCTAGAAGTACAATCGGCTGATTTCACTTTTACAACCCCTGGCCACCCCAAACCCGTCCCACCGCCGGATTTGTATCTGCTAGATACAGCGCGACCAAAAACAGCAGTTTATATTCAGATTTAGTTGGGATAAGTTCTCGTTCATTTCGACGTTTTGTAATTATTCAAACGTAAATTTTATTGTTTTTAAGTGTTTATTTGTTTATTTGGATATACAAAAAATGAAATATTAGTTTCATATGTCCCGAAAAAAGGAAACACCGTAGTCCTTATTTCCAGTTTGCATGAGGCGTCGAATGAAGTGGAAGAAGATGCTTCAAAAAAGCCAAAATAATATCATTTTATAACAACATAAAATCCGGCGTTGATGTAGTCGACAAGCTTTGCGCTACTTATAATGTTGCTAGATCAACTGAGAGGTGGCCTATGGTAATTTTTTAACATTTACTGAACGTAGCTGGAATCAACTCGCGGTTGATATTTCTTGGAAACAAAAATACGTTTGTCACAAGAAGAGAATTTTTGAAAAAATTAGGACTAGCCTTGCTAGACGAACAATTAAAAATGAGGGCACAAATAGAAAGTCTTTCACGACAAACCAAAGATTTGCTCAAGAATTACAAAACTTTGGAAGTACAACAAGAAGTTCAAGAGGCAACACCTGGACCAAGTAAAAGAAAGCGATGCGAACCATGCTATGTAGAAAATAAGAAAACGTCAGTGTCTGCATATTGTTGTAAAAAATGTGGAGTTCATTTATGTATAAAACTTTATATAAATATGATTTGTAATAAATGTTATAATAAAGAAATTGAAGAGGGTGATTACTCCGATTAATTTTATAAGTTTGGAAAATATTTTTAATAAATAATGTAACTTTAAACCTAGTTCTGTTGATAACCTAATTAAAATTTTACACATCATACATATAAAATAATTATTTTTTTTACTTGGAAAAATGTTAAATTAAAAGTGGAGAAAAGAAGTAATCATATAAAATTTGCTGTATTAATATATTAAAAATAATAATAACAAAAAAAAAATGTATTTGATATATGTATCTGCTAGATACAACGCGACCAAATACGTTAGAAATACCCGCGCACCTAATAGAAGGTTAACAACTGTACTATGATTGTAATTTTGTGTCAGATTACTCATGACTGAAGAGGTGAGTCCATGCTAAATGCGTATTACATACTTATTTAAGCATTTTCTCATTTTCAAGCCTTTTTAAACAGCCTACATATGTGAAATGCATATATATAGCATGTGTCGGAATGACTGAATTTTTACCTGCACTTCTTAATACTTTAGTGGTTGTTATAACGCGATTCAAAATTGGGTCGCGAAGCATATTTCTTGGGTCACGCTGAGTCGAACCAAAAAAGTTAGTAATACACCAAATAATAAGTAATACCAACACCTCCTAGAATAGTTATTTCCTAATACAATGTTTTACCGCTCTTCGTCCAATTCCTGTCCTGAGGCTTTCTCTTCTAGGAGTTGTTGGTAATACGCACGCCATTGCTTTGCGTGTGCGCAGACTCTGTCAAAAACTCGTTTCTGCGTGTAATAACAGTGAAACGTGAATACAAGCATTTTAGAAACAAATTTTGTCTTATTATTAATAGTAGAGTGATCAAGCTGCAGTGCGTATTGTAAAATTGTAATGATACTAGGAAGTATTTTTAGAATTAGGTTATATTTGCATTTATGATCGAGGAGTGAACAAGCCGCAATGCGTGTTGTGCAGTGAAATATTAAGTGATGAATCGATGAAACCAAACAAACTTAAAAGACATTTTGATGCAAATCATAAAAATTTTTCCTTTGCGGGAAAAGATCGTACTTTTTTCGAAAGAAAAGAAGCCCATTTAAAAAGACAGCAGCGTTTGGATGCACCAAGTAGTAATGGTTTTATAAATTCTGCCAAATTAGCTACAATTGCACAAAAGAAACCCCATAATATTGCTGAAAAACTTATAAAACCTACTGCCATTGACATGGCACGTATCATGTGTGGAGATGAAAGTTCGAAGAAATTACAAAAGATACAATTATCAAATGATACAATTCGTTTACGAATTAATGATATGTCATTTGATATTAAGAATCAACTTATTTCTGCTAGAGGTGAAGATATTTTTCGTATGATCGATTCGTTTTTTAAAGAAGAAGGATTAAATTGGAATCAGTGCTTCAGTATTTGCACCGACGGTGCAGCTGCCATGACAGCATCTCAAAAGGGATTTTCGAGAAGAGCAAAACAAATGAATCCACAAATTATATCGATTCATTGTTTGTTACATAGAGAAAATGTTGCTTCAAAAAAATTATCACCCGAATTATGTACCGTTTTGGATGAAATTGTTGCGGTAGTCAATTTTATCAAATCAAGAGCTCTTAACCGTAGAGTTTTCCGCGAACTGTGTTTAGAAGTTGCTTATTTGTCAGATATTTTATTTGAAATGAAAAATCTATATACGTCTATGCAAGGACGTAATCATACTATTATTGAATTAACTGAAAAAATTGCATGTTTTAAAAATAAATTCAAATTATGGAGAAATAAGTTTGAAGTAAAGAAACTTGCTTCATTCCCGACTCTTAATTTACTTGTTGAAGACAATAATATTGATATCACAGATTTTGAAATACAGAAAATTATTATTAATCAATTAGAATAACTAATAGCAGACTTTGATCGATATTTCCCTGCAGACGATGTTTTCAAATTGGGTTCGAAAGCCAATTAATTTTGATGTAAGTGATTTGCATGAGGAATTTGTTGATATTAATCAATTTCAAGAACAATTAATAGAAATACAAAGTTACCAAGCACTTCGATACAATTTCTACAAAAACACTGAATCTTTATGTGCTTTCTGGTTAAAATTGAAAACCGAAAAGCCAATAATTGTTGAAGAAACCCTTAAAGTATTATTGCCCTTTTCAACAACATATATGTATGAGGCTGGGTTTTCGGCTCTGTGTGTAATCAAAAACAATTACCGGAACAAGTTAAATCCTGCAATAGATATAAGGTGCTCCTTGACAAGCATTCAACCGAGGTTTGAAGATCTTTCAAAATGATTTCAAAAAGTTATAAATATATTTTAAGTAGGTCAATAAAAATTATTAAAAACACTTATTAATTAAATTATTAATCAAAATTTTCTTGGATCGAAAAGTACTTTTGTTTATCTTTATTATTAATAAAAAAAATAAATAAAAAATTTGTAAGTTAAAAAAAAATCATCATTGTAGGATTAAGATTTTTTAAAAATACGATCTAAAATAAAGCAATGAAAAATTTTTTTTGGGTCGCCACACGAACATATTTTTCAAACTTGGGACGCAGCTTAAAAAGGTTAAGAACCACTGAAATATGGGATGATAGCTGAACCCGACGTTCAATAATTCTAATTCAAATCTGGTTTTGGCAATCAGCTGATTCCACTCATCGCATATCATAGTTTCCGAAAAACCCTATTAACCCTTTTCGAAAACTATTATTCGGTTGACACGATCGAGATCTGAATCCTCGGACTATAATCCAAATCACATTAACTGATGTTCGGAAACTGAAGTAATTGACTCTTAGCAATATAGTAAGTTTATTTCTTGTCTGTCTTAGGTAAATGCGTTTATTTTTTTTATTCCGATAACACAACAATTAATGATTTCCATTCTATGGATGTCCATGAACGATTATTGTGGGAATAATGATACTGACGTTCACAACATAGCAATAACTTATTTTTATTAAAAATTAAAATACCTATCTCTCCATCGCAAAACTAACTGTAGATCTTTCAACAAGCAAAGGGAGAAAAATTGTAAAACAAAAGCAGTAAAAATAAATATTCCTTTTAGGATAAATTTCCACCGAAATAGGTATATTGTTAAGTTTAAACCATCAATTAAAAAGCTAGTTCAATTGAATTCCGTTTACAAAACAACTTATATGAATAAAAGTGATAAACATAAGAAATATTATATATTTATAATATATTCGTAATATACAATAATAAGTCAACGAGAAAATGAAAATCATTGAGTCACCAAATTTGGTTGGTCACGAAGAGAAATATATTTTCCATTTAGACTCTTACCATTCACGTGCGATTCATGAGGGTGGATCACGGAAAAAATCTTTTCGTGGCTTTACACTCGCAGTGATAAAAATCACAGAATACAAAAATTTTCCAGAAATACTTGGCACAACAGAGGAAACATGAAAATTTTGGAAAGAATATATTCATTTCTCAATGTAATCTCCTTTCAGCTCCACATATTTTTATAACAAGAATTGGAAAGCTCTCAAAATAGCCATTAACTACCTATATCACCTCTTTACTGTCGGGAACTCTTTGACCACCAAATCATTTTCTTGAGTCTGAGAACAGAAAAGAATCCAAGAGAGCTAAATCTGGCAAATAGGGTGCATGAGGTAACAATTCAAACTTTAATTCATCAATTTTGGCAATTGCAATTACAGCTTTGTGAGCTAATGCATTGTCTTGATGTAACAACACTTTCTAGCTAGCTAAATGCGGCCATTTTGCTTGATTTCTTCGCTCAAACGTTGCAATAAGTTCTCATAATATTCGACGTTGATAGTTTCTTTTTTCAAGATAGTCCATTGTTTCGATTTTCTCCAGTTTTGGCTGTATAGTGATGGACTCACGTTTTATCCATTGAGAGGAAACGCGCACAGCTTTCTCATGTGCAAATTTTCCGTTAATATGCGATGTAACGCACTTTTTTAAATGTCTGCTAACTGCTGGTCTTCACAGGTCGTACGGCCGTTTTAACTCTGCTACCCAATATTTCACTATTGATAACGAAAGAGCAGGCTCACCCAAAGGAGAATCTAGTTCAGCTTTTATATTGGTGAGGCTAAAGCCTCAAATATTGTATCACATAACGATGACCAATATTTTCGATGGTTACAAATTCACTGAAAACTATCGATGGCTGCCAAACAAATACAAAACAAAATATGTTGTATAGTTTGCGTACTTTTTCTAATACAGATGCATTTTTCTAGCAACTTCCGCTATCTCTAAGTCGGGTAATGTACTTTGGTACTATCGCGAGCTGGAGTGATATGCACAAAGTTGGGGCTCCGATGATGTAAAGTGAAAAAAGAAATGAAAACGGTGGATGACGAGTATTATGATTTTCCAGTTTATATTCCTGTGTCTCCAAACTATGTGCAACAAAACTTGATTTACTCTAATAATATATTTCTAATTCATTTGTTCAATTTACGGTCATTTTGTACATTCAAATATATAATGAAACCGTAATAGTATAAACTCAACTGTTCTTGACGGCGGATTGCAGGCAACTTAGTACTGCGCGCGCGTGGAGTTTGTTATGTCCTCGCCGCTTTTGCGCATTAGCAGACTCTTTAGCTTGGGTCAAAACGCGAAACGCGACCCCTCAGAAAATATGCAAATCGGATCTACATTCACACTTTAACGCGCGTTCCCTCGTAAGGGATCTCAATATGGAAATAATCATAAAAATATTAAATTAAATAAATGAAGCTGGTCATATAGATAACATATATCCGTTAAGCTTCCTGGGTTGAATCCCGGAGATCGATTGTCACTGTAGATATAAAATACCTGTAGCAGTAGTAGGCAAACCTCCAATAAAAAAGGATATTGAGAATAATAAATTAAACTGTTATATCAATAAACTGTGAAAGTGTAGTAATAAAAATCAAGAAAGTTGTTTCATAGAAATTAAAAGTAGCTATTTGAATCCTACAACAACGAAAATATTTTCTCAATTTATTTATGATACCACACTATTTGTTCACGAAGTCAATATAATGATTAAGACTTATAATTATACAGATCGATACAAATCGATAATTACTCGATTTGATCATTTTTCCAAGCAGCAATATTAAACTTTGTCTTATGAATCTCCTCGATTAACTACACGAATATATATCAACACTAAAGAAAGGCTAATTATTGGATCTCTTCACTATTTGGGAAGTATTTGCGGTCTTCTAATAGATAATGGAGAAAAATGGAGAAACTTTTTTAATTTCACTTGATCTAGGTTGCCTATTCCACAAAATATATCACCTCTTAGGTCTTTGTAAATTTCTAATTATATGATGATTGCTTCCATATAGGTGGAATGTCTTTAATTACTTATGTATATGAGTTGTTCTCATTATAGAACTCCCTTAGTTCCTTTTCTTTTCATAAGTATATGAAACAACTGAATATGTCATATATGATGTTATTTTCTTCATATCTATAATCGTCTGATGTAATTCTCCATTACAAACAGTTCTCCTGAAATCTAAAAATGTTCTTTAGAATATATTTAAAACATTTAATCACAATGATGATAGGAACGAGAATCTGATAATTTAATTCATTATGATAGCAATCAATAAGGACTATTGACATATTTTAAATATATTCGGATAGAAACCACACTCATATTCTTTCAGATTGCCAAGCGGCCATGAAGATCCTAAAAGTTATTAATTGCACGTCAAATCTAATGTGGGAGTTTAAACAAAGTCTAAAAGCACTAGCTAACAGAAACAAAGTAACCCTAATGGGGCATTCAGGCCACCAGAGTATACCAGAAAATGAGAAAACAGACAGCCTTGCCAAAAAAGAGGCAACGACTCCGTAACTTGGACCAGAACCCTACTATAGTCTCACGAGGTACCAGATCAATGAACAAACTGAACAGCTGAAGAATAAGATAGAGTCTTACAAGAGAAACTCTCCAAACCTAAGACAATCCAAAAATAGAAACAACAGAGCATCTACTCTGCGAATGTCCTGCCCATTTCGCTAATAGAGTAGTGCTAATACCTAGATAAGTGGGACACAAAATCTCTCAAAAAATAACTTTCTTTGGGTCAAACCACAACAATCTATGGAAAATTTGGTACGTTTTGTCTCGATAACTTTTGTTATTGATAAGTTTGAGTACTTATGTTGGACAAATGAGGTGGAGAAATAATTGATAATAAATACGCACAAGAGATTGATTGTAATTATTCCTAGCCCAAGGCCCTTAATATGTTAACATAACTGGCTACTACCGCAACTATTTGGCAATTTGATTCAGTTGTTTAAAAACAAGTAAAACAGTAGGAGAAAATGTGAATCATTGCTAATTCCTAATCGTATTGAATAGTCCTGAAATTTGGCATAAACAAATAGTTATTCGTATGATTGTCTCTTTGTGATTTCTGAGAAGTAACAGATTATGTTGGGAATATCTTTAGTACTGTTCTTACTTCCAGATATCTCTCCCAAAATAAATAAAATCCACTACAACAATTCCTTTTACTTGATGTAGGTACGTTCAAGTTCTTCTGAAATAAAAAATTCAAAATTCACGTTGTTAATGCTTGAATTGAATTGAAATCTCGCTTGCATCCGCTTGCTTCCGTCATCGTTCGCTCGTATCGTTTTGGGTGCCACTGAAAACTCGTATTTATTCGCATGTAATTGAAATAGTTAGCCCACAATCGCAAGCTGTCGCTACTATTACAGACAAAATGTTATACAAGATGTTTCCAAATCCATGCGACAAAATTAAGGAGATGATTGCTCGAATGAAATTAAGATGGGTCTTTCCTATAACACAATTTCGTCTGCCCACCCCTTTCCGAGATGTCATCCTTAGAAGGCGGTAACTAAAATTGAGTTTTTATGTTTTTCCCTATAATTACAGCAATGCCAGAAACTTGAAATTCTGTAATTTTCGTGCACTTGCAAAGGAATAACTAGCTGAACTTTTTCAAAATTCCTGTTATATTTTACGGGGGTGAAATTAGCAACGCTTACTTTTAAGCATTTAAACCGCTATTTTTTTGGCGAGAAGAATTTAACAATAAAAAATATTCTTAAGAAAACAAGGATTTTGAGTTATTATTTCATTCCATAAAACTTGAAAAAAGTTTTGATGTGAAATGAAGTGAGGGCTGCCAATTTCACCCTCGTATAAAGTAACAGGAATATCGAAAAATACCCGTAAGTAGTTCTTCGCAAATAGACGAATGATATAGAATTTCAAGTTTTTTACTTCACTGAAATTATAGAAAATGATTAAGAATTCAAACTTTTAAGGGTAATATCTCGGAAAAAGGTGGACTGAGAAAAGACCCGCCTTAATTTCATACGAGCAATCACCTTCTGAATTTTGTTGCATGAATTTAGAAAGACCCTATATATTGTGATAACTGAACGTTAGTTTTGGATAAAAATAAATGAATCGTCATTTGTCACGATAGTGAAATTTTAATAATAGCTCCTTATTGGATAGGATTTTCTGGATTTTTTTACGAAAAAACTTATATTTAATTATAATATCGCGTTTGACACTAATAAAACAGTAGTTATTGATTCTTATTTTGAATATTTTTCTTGTGCCGTTAATAAATTATTGTAACGCAGTAGTCAGTTCTACATTTTATGGCCACTTCCAATATAAAAAAGAAACTAATTATATAACCAGACATCTGTTTTATAATATTAATTTTGTTTCTCAGGTAAATATAAGATACGTATTTACAAAATTTAATTGACGGAATTCCTTAACAAAACCATACTAAACTATAATAAAAATGTAACCACTTTGTAACCACTACTAAATAATGAAGATTAGTTGCTCTGGTAGTTGTTGTCGAGACACTTTCCCGTGAGACGAGCCCGTCCCTCTAGGCATCCACCCCCGGATAAATCCACGAGTGGGTGCGAAGAAGGACATTCCACCACCCCCTGTCATTTCGACAGGTCCTCATCCTCTTTCGCGTCGCAGTTTCGCGCGTAGACTTCTTCCTCTCCCCTGAGGTCTATGGGAGATTCTGGGATGTCTTATATATTTTTTAAGAGATTAGCCTGTTGGCTATACACTCTTTTGCTGTCGAGAACACAAGTTTCAGATTTTTAGACTACTATTCTGAACCAATCGAATTGCGTGGAAGATTGACAAATTAAAGTCTACATGATATTTTAGGAGCTTTACAATAGAAGTGACCACCACATAACAATGATAATTTACAGAGAAATATTTTACGAAAAATTAACCGCCGATTGGCATATTACAATATTTTGTATCTTTGTTTGATAATTGATTCTAGAAATTAGTTTAATAAAAAGAAGTAATAAGAATTATTATAATATTACAGAGGGTGTAAAATTGAACACGGTTAATGTTTTCTGAGTGAGTAACGACCATGACGATGACGTATGGAAATAATTGTCACCTTGTGAAAAGTTCACGAAACGATTTCTCACCAGTCAAATGAAAGACACGGAAATTAACTTCATGGAAATTTCGATCAAATACCCCAATTCATGAAAGCGGATGATGAACATTTCTTCTTTGTGTTTATTCATAACAAATTTTTCCATAACGGAAAATAATACACGTGTTACGATTAAAATTTCTTGATTATCAGTGTTACGGGAAAACAGAAACAATAATACAATATAAAAATGAATTTTTGAACCTCATTTGCTTTCAATACGTCCGTTTTGTACATAAAATTATCAAATATTTCAGAATAGTTATACTTATCTTGAAATAATATAGAAAATCCTGAATGTACTTGGTAGTTGTCTTTAATGTTCTTTATAAGTTTGTTGGACGCTTTGTGGATTGATACAAACATTCCAAAAGTGATGATTCTTATTTGTTATAGAACCTTTCCCCTTCCTTCGACTAGTCATCCATCATTTGCCATAAGTGTGAATCACTTAACGCACTTGTTAGAAACTAATTACTAAAAATTTTATAAAAAATCTGTTATACAATGTCTTATACTGGTGCATCTAAAACTGATTTCATTGTCGGCCGTATAGTTACTCCAAATTACTTACAAGTTCTTTTCGCTGCCTTTTAATGTGTAGCTTTGACTGTTATAGAAATATTGCTACATACGCTGATTTATTACATGAAAACCTATAGCACTAAACATATACGACTGTAGCAAGAGGGATGATTTAACCACTGATCTATTTTATCTATTAATTTTACTTTTTTCGGAAATTTGAGAATGTTCAACGGCTCAAGCTAACAAATATCTTCATTTTCTATGTGATACGTCCGCAAGTATAATGCTCTGGAGCAAGGTAGTAGAGGGGGGCTAGTTATCCTAATTATGAGGATATTAGCAGGTTATATTATCAATGCAGGGAAATAGTACCCATCAAGAGCCATATAATGTGCTTCTTTATCTATCATATCATATCTAGTTCTAAATGAATGTATTGATGATCTTAAATTTATATGGTAATGTGATTTCTCGGATAAAATCACATTACCATCTAAATCTTCTTGATTTTAGGTCTCTTCTGTTTCAAAATTAGTTTTGTTAATTATGTTTGAAAGATTATATTGACGCTTTGACTTTTCTGTAAATCTTCATCAAAATATGATATTAACACTGACGATTTGCGTATTTATATTGATCAATTGATCGAAATAAGAATAAAATCAAACCAGAACTTTGTTCTAATAACATCTGGGGAAGATAATAAATTAATTCTGAAATGCACTTCCACAAATAATGGTTGAAGTCCTACAAAGAAATTACATTTTATACAATAATATGGTCGGTTTTTCTTTATGTGGCACTTGACACATTTTCCTAGACATTCAGCATCGAGTAGAAAATTACCATAAGCCATCTTTTTGTATTTCTAGAATAGTTTGTCTACCATATCCACTCCACCTTTGTTGCGTTATACATCATATCATTCCTGGTTTCCCGTTGATGTATTCAAATCATCATCTTAGTACTTGAGACCAGTAAAACGTTTTTTTTGCTTTGGAATGTATCCCCTGACAGACTACTACTTTTCCATGGAAGTTATCAATTTCAAAAACACAGAGGGAAGATATTTTTATCCCGTATTTATTGGACTTGCTTGGGATACATTGGCGAAACCCACAACATCCCGTGAACCCTTCCAGTTTCTCGTCCACTGCAATATACTCAGATAGCGTATATGCATCTTAGCATTCATTAACAGAAATATCAAAAGTGTGTCGAATGAGCGCAAGGTTATCAACTAATTTTTTTTCGTCACGAGTTTCAGCCTCTTCAAATATGACATGTTTTAGAAGAGATTTGAATTTTAAGATTGAAAGGATTAATCAGAAAATTCCACTACCAGTTCCATTCATATTTCATAGCTCTTCCAAATTCATGCGGACACATCAATTCCAGCAAAATAAATCAGTTCAATTATTGCTTTCAACTCTACAATATTGTTGCATAAGGTACCGCGATCACACCAATAACTGCCTCTAACTAATAAATTTTTTCTGTTGGTATTTCCAACAATAACATCCAACATGTCATCAGACAAGAAATAGCTCCATATATCGATTGAATTTATCAAACCTCTTTTGGAGTCGTACATATTTTTCTCATTCAGTAATGTTGTCTCTTCCCAAAAAATATAATACTGGCTCATCTATTTCATATACGTAGTCAGAAAACTCTTGCTCTGTAACTGTATCCAAATCTTTTTCAGTACCTTCATCATCCTAATTTTCTTCTGATTCATTGTTAAAAACAACAGTTTTATGGTTTTGGTCTGATTCTATACACTGTGTTATTGCTCTTTCTCATACTGGTAATTAAAAACTGTTTTCTGAAAGGTACTGAGGGCGGTAAGAGATTAAGAGTAGGGATTACGAAATAATATTCGTTGCATACGAGTTGATAGTCCGCGCGTGACATCTGGGGGATTATTTGGGCATCAGCGAAATGTAGGTACCTAAGAATATCCTTGAGGTAAAAGAGAGAAAAACGATGGAAAATTGAGGTTTACCTTTTCATTACTCACCTTTTATGAATGAAATTCCTCAAAGTACAGTTTTGAATAATTTGAAATTCGATCTTTCACATTATATTGTCGGAATAGTATATTCCAAGTTAAAGAGGGATTATAAGTTAATCATAATTCGAATATTTATAACTTCAACAAAATCTTGAGAATGGAATCGTCACTTTTTGCCCAAAGGCCAAATTTAATGAATTTGTTCCGATCTACACGTACTCTATTTTTCCCTGTGTACTGTTTTTCAACTAGCATTATTGTTAGGATAAAGCCTTCCTGTCGATAATTAGCAATACACCGTCATCATTGTATTACAGAACACAACTGTAGCGCCAGCGGTCTCATCTCTCGGGAGAACCATTCCAGTGGCGTGGATGAATTGAAATTAAAGAATTCAATTTTACTCGTATGCCATAAGTGTGGGAAAGAAATAGAGACCAGCTCTTCTTCTTCTCTCAATGCATATCTACCAATGGATGTCCCCTGCCTGATGTTTCGCAGCCAAGGATATTTTTCTTCTTTCCGATCCCTCTCTTTCATTCAATTTTACCTTCGATCAGTAGGTGCAAAAATTGATATTTGTTGTTTCGCATAATGTGCCCTAGGTACGCCGTTTTTCTCTTCTTAATTAATTTAAATAATTCACATTGTTTTCCGATGAGTTTCAGAATTTCTTAGTTTTTCAATCTGCGTCTCAGAATTTCTTCGTTTTTCAATCTAGCCGTCCAAGGCACCCTAAGGATACTGCAATGCATCCACATCCCGAAAGCCTCCAGCTTGTTAATCGTAGTCGTCTTTATTGTCCAGCCTTCCATGCTGTGAAGAAACACCCACCAAACGTAGCACTTTACGAGTCGTAGGTTAAAATCAAAATCGGGTCAAGTAAGCACTCTTCTAAACCTCAAGAATGCCCGTCAGGCTTGTTTAATGTGACATTATATTTCTTTGTCTGATGCCCAGTATTCAAGGAGCCATATTCCCAGATATTTTAAACACATTTATGTTTCTTGAAATAATCATAAATGTTGTTTTTCTGGTATTAATGTTTAGACCCGTTGATTTGCTCTGTTCTCCTATCTTATTGACCAGTTGTGCATATTAACAATATCCGCATAACGGATATTGTTAATCCACGTCCTATCAACTTTGATTCCCATTTCTATATCCTCTAAGGCTTCTTGTGAAATTGCTTCGGAAAGACCAGCCCTAGAACTGGAAATTATTTAATAATAATTTATTTTTTTCATTGATTTGGAATGTTTCAGTGAAACTGATCACTACTTGAGATATAAATAAAATCTACTTTACTACGATGCACAAAATTTGCTTTCTGGATTCTTCGATAAATTGACATTTGTAAATGTCTATTGTTCTACCAAGAAAGAATAATTTCTTGGCATGGATTTTTTGACATTATGACCACTGTCGTCAACATTAGTAAACGGAAGCACAAGGAGGGAAAAAGTTGTAATGTTTGATTCAGCTAGGATCGCTATTCTGTTCATGGGTAATGGTCAATGAAGACTGAGTCTACACCGTCAAGTGCCATGTAATATCGGATTTTAAAGCAAATACACAGGAGAGGTTATTGATGATATTAGTCAATCACTTCGTTTCAAATCAATCCACTTCCTCAACTAAATGAACTTTCAGATTTTTTTCATACAACGCACATCAACGTATTGTACATCGGACCATGCCGTTTCTCCATGAAGATAACCACAGATAACCACCCTGGTTATCAAGGTATTTTCAGCAACGGGTAGCTCCATTCTTGAGAGGAGATTATCATATTTCCAATTAATTAAGATCAACAAATCAATCTTTCCAAGTACTTCTAGGTGCACTCAATATATTTTTCAATGCACTTACTTTAAAAGTGTTAGTAGGAAAAAATTATGATGCCGTTATCTTGTCTAGAGAAATGAAAAATACTTTGTGTTTATTTTCACAAAGACTGATGTGAATTTTCAAGGAAAATATAGTATAGATTGGATAAGGAGTTAGTTTCATTAAATTGCCCATAAGCTATATGATTGTGGTATTTTATTGAATTATATTTGTCTGTATAGAGATACAGGATTAGTTGTATGTTTGAGTCGAAGACGTGGAATAAAAAAAATTGAGATTGTCAAAACCATATACAGTTCTGTTATTATCCTCAACCTACTTGGGTTGGGGAAGGTGCCTATTTTTTCTCGTAGGGATTATTTGAAATTTGAAGGTCAAATTTGTTGATCTAAATCAAATGACGTTGGCATTCTACATCAATATCTCATACGCAGTTATACAATACTACGAAATTTCTTCATTTAAAATGAAAATAAAATCATATAATAGATGATTCGACATATTTTTTTTTCTAACAATATATTGGTAGTTCAACTAATTTCGTAATTGATTTTATGTCTAAAATATCTTTAGAGTTATAACTTATTAGTAGAATATATTAGCGAATGGTAAAAAACGACGAATTGTTCCAAAGTTAATCATTCCCAGGGCACCGCCAATGTAAACAGCATACAAAAAGTAATCAGAGACCTTTGCCCCTATTCGCTTTATATGTTGGAAGGGAAACTTCTCCTTTATTGTGCCTCTCTTCAAGTTCGTGATCTATGAACGGGAAATTAGCCACGAAGCGCGTATACAAACTTTTCCATAAGTTAAGTTTTCTTGCTGCTTGCTGCTTCTAGCTTGCTGCAGTAGATAATAGTTAACTTCCTTACACTCAGTTATAAATCATTGAACTTTTCAGTCCATTTCCTTGAAGTGAATAATCTCAAACTGGAATTTTCTTGGATGAGAAATAATTAAGAAGTGGATTGAGACTACAATTTTGAGTGATGTAATTTATATGGAACTTTTTAGTTGTTACATAAATAAATTAGAAAACTTATGTATGCTAAATTGGCAGGTTCACTTAAAAGTCAACGTCTAAAATAACCTGGCCGTTTTTCTATAAATAAAAATTCAAGATTCTGATATTTCTACCAACTCAATAACAGATGAATATATAGAAGTTTACACATTTTCCAATTCCGATTCTAATTCCAATTCCGTGGTATCAATTTACCTAATCCCTGCAAAGAATCACCCCTTTTCTTGGTTGATTCCAAGGCCTCAATCCATCTACTACTTAAAACTTCACCCAGGAAACGAAAAGCTGAAACAAAAAATATAAAATAATTTAAATAGAAATTATATGCTTACCATCGAGAACACTGTTGACACTAACACAATCACTTCTGGTCTTCAGCTAACCGGTTAACTAGTCTCCTGGACCATGTAATATGGGGGACCTATTGACGGGTTCTGGGTTTTTGGCGCACGTGACAAGTATATTGTTGGAGGAAGGGGTAATAAATGTATGGAGATCGGCTTCTCGGGGTGCTTTGGAAGAAATTATTGGCCGGAGTGGTATTGGAACGAAGTGGATGAAGAAGGTGTTCCCAAGTTACCAGTAAACTCTGGTTATCGTCCTTTCTGTTCAGACAGTTTGGACGTTTCTCTATTTCGATAGTTTCTGTATTATCCTGGACTTGAAGCAGCGGAGTGGAGCGATGATTTTGGTTCTATTGAAATCGATGGATACGATGATGGGCAAGCGTGGAGGAAATGGCGGAATTAGTGACAAACAACAAATGTTCTTTGTCTTTGACGAAAATACATCCGTTTATCTGGCTGATATCAGAACAGGGGCAATCTGAGCAGAGGATTCCATACGCTCCATGGTGTGCAATGTATAGTTTATCTTTGAGACGAATCTGATTAGGCTTGAAGATTGTGCGGATACTGTGGGGTTTTAGAATTCTGCAAATGTTGTATGTTATACCTTTAATGTAACGAAAAGACATCATCACTATATTAAATTACATCACGCTCTTCAGAGAGGCTGTAATTCAATATTCGTCAAGGCATTAGCCAGGAAAGTAGTTTTTGTTTCTTTTGAAAAACCGTGGAATACATTTTCGAAATTATTTCGGAGGTGAATAGTAGAAATCCTTTATTTTTAAAAATTTGGCACACCTCATTTACCATGGAAATCTATATTATCGGCAACTACGCTAGATTTTTACCTGACCAATTGTTCGCAGTTGGAAGTGAGGATGGCGACACTCAGCGTTCGTTGGGAAACGTTTAACTACATGTACTAAATGCGACGCTCTTTGATATTGTCTTCAGTTCGGGTCACAAGCCCGTACGAGCAGTGCTAAACTGCTCTGATGAGACGTAATAACGTCGAAACTAGTCAGTAGTTACTACCTCTCCTTGCAATTGCGAACCATTGGGGATGTTAAAGACGACAAAAATATTTACATCACGCTATACAGAGGGGTTGAAATTCAATATTCGTCGAGGCATTAGCCAGGAAAGTAATTGTTCTCCCCTTTGAAGAACGGCGGAATACATTCTCTAAATATTGATTTTCGAAATTACGAGTATTGCAGAAAATCAATATTTAGAAAATGTATATATATATACAATTTATACAATATATACAATTTTCGGTCCGATACCAGTCCGGCCAATAATAACATTTTCTCTAAACCCCCCGAGAAGCTCATATCTACAGAACATAACCTAAAGCTTAAAACACCGTTTCTTAGTAGCCAGAAAATAATCCTTTTTTCTCCATAAATACCTTCTAGAATGAATTGTAACCGTTAATTACAAAATTGCCTTCTAATTAAAGTAATTTACTCACCTACCACATTCATCGATTTAATTGTTGCTCCAAATCCAAGTAATTAATTACATAAGAACATCCACAATTCCACAGCCTTCTGTTTTTGCCTCTCACATTCCAGCAACCCTTTTAAGCAATTGCAAGCGCCAAATAAAACTTTCGCTTAGTTTTATTGCAGCGCAGGAAATAAATTTAAAGTTCACTTGCATTGCATGAAATGAGGATACTCCGGGAACTTCAGACTAGTTAGTTGCGTATTGTTTTCAACCGTGGCGATTGTTCCGGTACAGGGAGAGTTATTACAAAGGGTAGGGAAGTTCGTTCCGACGTGCACATTTTAATATGTGTTAATCGATCAGCGACCTTTATTTTTCCATTTATCATCTCCGTTGTGAACTGGAATTAATTATCTGAGTTGGGATATTTTGTTCATTCTCATAACCTAATCATTAGAAAAAAATAGGCAAATTTGAAAGAACATTTCATAATGGAAATTTTCCACCATTCATTTTCATCCTATTTCTAGCCTTCTAGTAACATACGAGGGCTGGTACTCAAGTCTTAAGATATTACATTACATTTACATATACTTGAAACATTCATATTACTTAAAAAATGAAATTAAACCGCTAAAATTCTCATGTTATGATTTTCTATGACGGGGATTAAACCATTAGCAGTGTGCCGATCCACTCGTTTCGATTTTTTAAGATGAAGTACCATCTCGACCCAACGTCTTTCTCTGGTTGTTCGAATTCAGACGTTGTCGCTCTTATCTATAGAATGAATTTCGTGGAGGTTGTCCTAAATAGTTTGTTGTGACAGATAATATGGATGCTGTGCATAAATTTTCGAAATGATTAGTTCGCGTTGTATACCCATAATTTGACTATCGCTCAAAAAAAGCTTGTATCGATTAATGCAAGGAAATGCTGAAAAACTTCAATCGCGTTGCTTTAAAAAACATGCGGTGGATCATGGATCTTTGCATATGAGCCATACGATTCTGGGGCTTCCAAGACGAGCCAAATCCAACAAAAATTGTCGGCACAAGAAGCACTTCGGAGCAAGTGGTCGCCACTTTTTTGGACATGTTAGCACTGTTCCATATAGGTAACTTAGAACTATTAATTCTCAATGGTACAAGAACATTTGTTTACCAGAAGTGTTCAGAAAACTAACCGCAGAAGACGAATCATTTTCCACCACGACAATATGACAAAAACGTTTTTTAACAGTCAAAACATCTAATTGATGGTAAATTTGTCGTATAGTCCTTGTTTGGCATCCTAGGATATCTTTTTATTCCTGTGGATAAAAATAAATTGCGAGGTCAACTTTCTTCTACACCTAAGAAAGCAGTTGATACGTTCAAAGCACATGTTTTGGAGGTACCTTATTCGTACTGGAAAAAATGCTTCGAAAATTTGTTCAAAATTATGCAACGTATTGATTTTGATAAAGAATATTATGGAAAATAATAAAGCCAAATCCAACTATAAATATTTCTATTTGTCTATCTTAAAACTTAAGTAGCAACTCTCGTTATCATTGAAAAAGCGGAAAAATTTCCATTACCTGCATAGTCAAGAGATCACAACGAATATAATCACAAGTAAAGAATTAAACCGATCTGTGGAAAGTTGGAATAGTGTGTAGCTTGCAGCTCTCAACTGTGTTCTAAGTTGGTAGAGATATGGCCGTTGATGGTTTGTTTTGATTTTTTTGTTCCAGCTTAGCAGCTGTAAAATCAAGAACAAACGGGAATATGGATGGGAAGGACTGAATAGAGAAAAAACAAATTGTCACAGAAAAAAATATCAGAATTTTTTTATAAATGATTTCTAAGACAAATTACATATGATTAATAAAGAATATAATTATGAAAAAGTAATATCACGAAGCTAAAGAAAATATCAGATATCCCTCATATCACTTGAAATTTGTTCTGAACAATGTTGGTTTTCATTCAAGGTGATGGTTCCTATTTATTAATTAATAGACAATGAGTTTTTCCAAATTTCTTTTCTTCTTCTTCTTCTTGTTATTTTAAGACTATGTCTTGTGTTTTCAAAGAGGCAGCCTAAGCTGTGACTCCGAGGACCAGCTCTCAAACCAGCGCTTTGGTGGTCTTCCAGGCGGTCTACTTGTATTGGGTCCCTCTTCCTTTGCGATTTTCATCAGTCGATCGTCGTCCTTTCTATTGACATGATCTCTCCATGCTCTTCTTCTAGTTCTGGCCCATCTCACTATATCCGGAACGTCACACATTCTTCTAATTTCATTGCTCTTTTTTCTGTCTCTTAGTGCTCTAAGAATCCGCTTAGTAGTTGCAGTCTCCGCTCTCGTTTCTATGCCGTATGTCATTACTGGTCTGACACAAGTTTTATATATCCGTGTTTTGCTTTCGATACTTAAAAATTTATTCCTCCATATCACGGTTCGAATGAATCCTTTTCTTCAGATGATTAACATTTTTGGAGGTGAAGTGAAATTTAGAATTTCTGAAAATGGTTAGTTTGTTAGAAAATAAAGTTTGTAGTTTGTAGCTGAACATCCACCATCAGTCATTCTTGTAATTGCTGACAGGGGTATATATATATATATATATTCCTATCTTTCATACAGAGGAACAACTTCTCCAATAATTTCCAATAAAGTTTATGATCACAGATCTGATTTCCCGCATGATGTAATAAATTTAGTTTCGTTAAATTTTCTGCAGCTATCTTATTTTACAAATCATCAAATTGTTAAATTGGGTTTCAAAATCTTATATATCCCTTATAATGAATTATTTACGAGAGCGATTTGACGGAAAAAAGACTTTTATGAGGTTGACAAAAATTTCCTTATAGGGCAGTTCGTGCAATAGGCTTTTGGAGTGAAAACTCCAACCAAACAGGTATGCAATATTTTGCAAGGAAGTTGGGAGCCGGGATTGTTTGGTGCTCCCTTCCATTTTTTGTTCCGCCAATAAGGTCATAGTCGGTGAGATTGCAAAGATGTAATCCTCTTTGATTGTACAGAAAAAAGTAAACCAATAACTGACCATATTGAAAAAAGGACGGGATTTGTTTAATGGAAAATATTGTGTTTTACCATAACATTGCACTTGCTCATTTGTTTCCTATTTTTGCTACCTGCGGTACAATTCTGGCTCATCATTTTTTTCCTTCAGACTTAAGACATAACTTTGTGGGCAGTAACTTCAGAATAGATTATGGTTTTGTGCAATACGTATTTAGCGGAACTTCTGAAATATTTTTTTTGAGACATCAAAAAGTGAGTTTTCATAAAACCGCCCTTGTACAATTGGGCATTATGTAACACTTTTTGACTCTACTTTTATAAGATGGAAACATTTCAATACAAAAATTTTAATTTATTAATTAATGGTAGTTAGTTTGTTATATTAAAGGAAACTCATTCCATGATCATTACTATATCACTGGAGCAGTTCTCATCAAAGTTATTTTTTCTCCAATTTGATTCGTTCACTTTATTTATAAAATTGGTTAGTTTTCGACCACATTGTCTGACTGAATTCATTAAATGTCCAATGTCCATTATTCAAAACAAAAGAAGAAATAATAGTTTGAGAACTGTAGCAACTTCACAGGAAAATTTCGATGGATCATTATTTCTAAAGTCATTTGTAGAAATGAAAAGTCGAGAACTACATGGGTAAGAGGAAAGATGTGCCAAGCAATTCTACGTATCATAGGCGCTTATTATTTATTGTTATTTTCTCTGGTATGAATGTTTTTCTAAACGTTATTTACATAGATCGTCATTAAAACTTTTATTGTAAATGCTGCATTTTTTTTCACAATGTGAATTAAAGATGTATTTATACATTCTTAACAATCGTTCGTTAACTTGTTTTGGAGCTGCACTATTCAAAACTAAGAATTTTTCCACTGTGCTATATTCAAGTGTTTTTATTGTAAACAAATACTTGACGCATTAGCTTTTAACAACTTGGGATATACATGTGGACCGATTCACATGAAATTTCTCACACGTGTACCTTGTATAACTTAAAAAAACTAAAACTATGTATCTAATTACTTATTTAACAACAGAGATTAGGTTGAATTTTCATCACTTTTTTTAGGTTAAAATTAACTTTCTGTACTATAACGTTTATTGCAGATAACCAGGCGTTTGTCTGCAAACCTTGTCATTTTAACGTTACTTGAAGATTCTTTTAAAGCAATATGCGAAACTTTTTGCTTCTAATAATTTCAATATAGGAGCTACAAGTTATTCTGAGTAAACAGTTTTATGTAAATAATAATTGAATTTATACTTGAAATATTTCACCAAATTAAAATCTAAAACACCAAAAAAGACGTCATATTATATATAAATGACCTTGTACTACTTGTGACGCTATCTACATAAGGCAGACTTCTTGGTATTTAAAAAATAGAATAAAAGCTCATCAATACGATGAAAAAAATAAAATTGCATTAAAGAACAACGAAATCTTAAAAAACCATGAATTCAATTCTAAAAATTCGAAAGTTCATGGAACGGAATCTCATATACAAAAAAGAGAATTTTTAGAAATAGTTCACATTCATTCAGAACGACAATCAATAATAAAAAAATACTATAATAATTCTAATAAAACTCTATTTCTTATATAACTACAAATAATTTAAATGATGACTGATGATTTTGATAAAAACTAAAACAAATCGAAATGTAAAATTTTCTTCTGTCCCTAAAAAATTATAAAGAAAGAAACTAATTTGAAATCTGAAGAGACCTAAAATCAACAATATTTAGAAGCCTTTAAAACATTTCAAAAGGTCTAAGAAATAACAAATTGGAGAAATTCATTATTTCAATTGTATATTTATTGACATAGATTAAACTAAGTAGAGGTACTTACTTGTATTAGTTATTTGGGATTAACTTTCACTTACTTATAGATGATTATGGTGAATAGATGAAGATGAAATATTTTGAAACAACTTTATCAACCTTTATCAAGTTATTGACGAGGAAACGTATTAGTCCTGAATTTTACCAACAAGTAAGTTTATGATACGATACTCTATAGTATTATAGTTCCTGGGCTGAATAATTCCAACAAGTTAAACTTCCGGTATCTTTATCCATGATTTTAAAAATTTTGTCAAATCCTTCTTCATAAATATGCATAACGTTTTTATTTTCTGAAGTTCTGAATCAAATTTTGGACTCATATTTATACTATTAGTTTTTTTCACTCTCACTTATTACTTGAAACTCCTTCTAGTAGTGACTGGGATGATCTAGTACCTAATCACCCTTAAATAATTGTACGATTTTATTTTTCTGTGTCTCCACGTTTCCAAAACTGAAGTTTTATCATATGAAATAACATTGGAGCCTTTTTTATTGAATAACACCACCATTGACGTCGTTGAATCTGTGAAATTGTTAGGACTTATTGTGGACAATTCCTTGAGAAGGGAGTTAGTTACATATTGCCACCTTATCTAAAAAATCAAGTTCCTCCTTTTATGCGCTTAAATCAATTTCCAAAGAACTGAACTTATCCACCTTCTCAATATCAGAAGCATCATTAAATTAAAGATAAGGTAATTTGTTAATTTTCTATTTATTGTTGATATTAAATGATACTTTTAGAGAGAATTGACATTCCTTAAGCAAAAAAAATCTCCCCAACAGTCTTTTGATACATTGAATTATGAATATTTCATTTAATAACCGTCTTGAATTATCAATTTCTCTTGTTTTCTCAAATCAACTGTTTCAATCTAAAAAATAAAAAAAATCCATATATTATCGTATATTTCTATGTATCATTTTTCAATTACAATATTTTCAGTTCAATAAATTCATCATTTCATCCTTAATTTTTTTCTGTATCAACATAAGAGTTTAGGAGACTAACTCTACGATTCTGATTGGCTACTTCTATTCGTCCAATTCGTCTTCAATTTGTTAACATCAACAGCGTTACTTTCTCCACAAAATCCTTTAAAAACTATACCATTTCTTTTCTCAAACCCTTCCATCCAACCATTGCTGCTACAAAAATTATGAATATCGAGCCTTCGCGCGAAATCTTGTGCCTTTTCTTTAATCATCGGTCCACTTACCGGAACTTTTTTGTTACGAAGTTGCTTGACCCTTGTTAGCAAACACTGTTCAAGTTCAGGATATTCTGATTTCAGTTTTCCTTGTCCTCCAGAACATTGTGATTCAATTTTATGTTTACTCTGAATTATTCTACAAAGAGTAGATTTTGGCACATTGAATTCGGCACAAACTTCTTCGCGTGTCTTCCCTCTTTCATAAACGGATATTAACTTCAGTTTTTCACGTAATGATAACGATTTTAGCTTTCGTTTTGGCATTTTTCAAATAAACATCTGTATGATAGTAAAGCGAAACTAAAACTGAAGGTGTGGAATTTGTGGGTAGAATAAGAATGAGTAAACAAACAATGTTATCTCAGTTACAGAGGTTCATGCATATAAAATTTACTCGCTGTCTCAGTTATAGAGGTAACTATGATGATAAATCGAAAGAACAAATCCCAGATATAGAGGCTTGCCTCGTCCCACTAACAGAGGTAATTCAGTGCCAAAGTGTTGGAACCTCAGCATGAGTTCCAGTTATGGAATCCAGGTCCCACTTAACCGAGTTTCACTGTATTT
This sequence comes from Diorhabda elongata, assembly GCA_026230145.1. Taxonomy (NCBI): domain Eukaryota; kingdom Metazoa; phylum Arthropoda; class Insecta; order Coleoptera; family Chrysomelidae; genus Diorhabda; species Diorhabda elongata. Next base: position 43,566,808 of record CM047926.1, read on the forward strand.
GGAGAAAAATATAGGACAGTCACTATGCGTACAGCATACTGCTTCGAATCTACTCTCTTTTCCTCGTTTCATATTGTTCACAATTAATGCTTGCCACTATCTCATAACGACATGTCTAGAAAACAAAATTGAGTAATATAGTATTTAGCGACGTATAGCTATTTTAAATACGTATTGCAGCTCTAGAGTGGTACAATGCTGCTGGGGAAAGCGTCGTGATATTTGAAACTCGAATAAGAAAGTACCAATATTTTCTTCTTCTGTATTTTACAATACTGTATATAGACTTTTATCGTGAAAGCTATACTATTATGCTTTTTAAATAAGTTGTAAATCGCGCTTCAGAGACTTAACAAATGTTAGTTCGCAATTACTCGTTAATCTAGTTTTCCGCCCGTATTCTCAGTCGACTTAATTATAGCTTACCAGAAAAGCCTCAAGTCATCGATCAGTGGACTGCTTATATCATTGACCATTGCTCAAAATTTTTTAATTTATTTTGAACACATTAAAAAACAAGCAGCAATTACTGTTTTCCTGGCCCAATGTTATAATTATTTTTACGAGATAAGACCCAAAAACAATTAGACTTATTTTTTAGAAAATATTCAATTTATTACTAAACAACATCCCCTCTAAAAATATTCTCCATCGCAACTAAAGCATGGGCGGACTGTTGACTTCTTCAATGTTGGGATATCGGGTTCCTTACATACCTCTTTTCAAGCGTGGGAATAACAAAAATTTCTACTGAACCATGTCAGACGTGTGAGGTACATAAGGCAGCATGAATATACATTTTCGGAGATACAAATTTTCACAAATAATGTTTCAAAACTCTAAAATGCACATGAGGATCGTAGAAGGTCTGATACTGTTAATTTGATAATCTTATATATGTGATTCTAAAACGGCGAATTCAGGCAACAATCGCAATTTATACTCCCAACGAGTTGTGGACTTGGCAATATATTCAGATCGCAATCTGGGTAACTTTATCCCCTTTATTTTGACCACTGAGCGAAGCGTACTACTTACAACTCGTTTTGAGCAAATTAGCAACTTACCCAGACCCAATTTGGTGACAAAGGTAGAATAGATACGAGTGTTACCGATTTATGGTTAGTGAGAGAGAGCCAAAAAGCAGAATTTTGAACGGTTGTGAAGAAGCTACTAAAATGTTACAGGAGTCGAACAAACGTTTTACTCCATTGCCAGAATGCACCAATATTTTAGTGTAAATTCCAGACGTTCATAGTGACTCACTCCATTGCTCCAAGAAATGTATTGGCTATCTAAACTAAAATTAATAATGGTGATTATACAGATTGAACATAGAAAATAGGCCGCTACCTCGCTTATTATCGAGAAGAAAGCCTCTTCAAGCTGGTTGACAGTTTATTTTGCAATTAACTCATGATACCATGAAAATTCCTCTATAAATTTCCGCAAATATGTCCGCAAATGGCTCAGGTCAATGTTTTCTCAGGTGCAACTGCAAGAGATTTTGCACAGACAATTAAGGTTCCTTTGAACAGCTAAAATATTGTGTAATCCTAAATGCTACGGCTCATTAATGTTGAAAAATAAATAATATTTACATTTGGTAACATATTATGTAATAATATATTTGTTAATTTGGGTCGAAAATAGATAATACCTTACATAGTTACCATATTATCTAATGATACATATTCACCAAATAATCTGATTCGTAATAGTACAATTAGTATTCCATATTGAGGATTCACTTTGTCTAAATCGTGTCTAAGTCTTACGCTTCACTCAGCGGCAGAAATAATGTGGAAACTCAAAATACAATTTGATTATTTTGCATTAAGCAAAACGCGATAATTTTCGTATTACTCAACTTTTGTAGACAAATCGTGGGCTCTGATAATTTGCTCAAATCGCGTTGTGAGTAGTACTATCCAATTCGTTGGTTGGTCCAAATAATGGAAATAAATCTACACAACGCGTTGTGGTTATAAGTTTGGATCATTGCCCGAATTCCCCAATTGAGTACAACATATACACATTTGACTCTAAATAAGAGACTTTTAAAGATTCAAGGAAGAAGCCAACCACCCCTTGAAAACTTTGGCGGGCTTAATACATGAAAATACAGTTATTTGGTACAAGGTGAATTGAGCAGACATCATTGTTAAAGTTTAGATATATACAGGATTGTATTAACGCAAAACATACTATCAGTCTAATTTTCCCAAAAGTAATGTTAAACTAATTTGACAAAAATGAATTAAAAAAAATTGTGCGTGTCAGCTCCGACGCACGACTGGAGTTTACTCCTTAAGTTCGATAGTCTAACCAGACGCAAAAAGAGTTTATTTAACTTTAAAAAGATTGGTTGATTGCCAGAATATTTTGGGTTTCCTTCATTAATTTTTTTCTAATCTGTAAGCTCGCTGTCTCTCGGCTGGAGTTTTTGAAGGTTTAAATTTTTTCCTAGTCAAAAAATTAGAAAATTTATAAATGCATAATTATAAAAATTTTAACCGACTTTAAGAAAATTGATAAAAATGGTTTTTATAAACATTTTTTTAAAATTATTATAATTAATTTTCTATTTAAAATATAATGTTATCTTAATAATTAACAAAAATGGTTATAAAAAGATAATTATGTCACTAAATCTTTTACATACATAAATAGTACATGAAAATTATTTAAATAAGCTAAAAAATAACTTTTCGAAAGAAAATTATATAAAAACATTATTATAATGAAAAAATATTGTCGATTTTTCTGATAATATTATCGAATTATTGACTACAGTTGTTAATATTTAAAAATTATTTATAAAATAAATCATAATAACGTGTAAGAATTTATAGAAATCGACAAAAAAATTAATTTTTGGTTAGGTTTGAAATTTTCTATTTTATGTGGATGTGCTCGATAATTCATATTGGGTTGATTATCTAATTTTATGTGTTGTTTTCAAATATATATATATATGAACTACATCGATAATTATTAAAATATTTAATAAATACAAATTGCACATGCTCATACATATAATACATGAATTATAACGTACCTTGCAACCACGTGTTTGTTAGATGTTCCGGCAATACCATCTACACCTCTTTCTGCCATAGTTATTTGAAAATACTTTCAGTTCACTTTAGCGGAACACAATGATAATAAAACTTCACAATGACAGCAATATAGGCATGTCAACACTGACAAATTAGAAAGTTGCGCATGATAGGGTGCGCACCAAAAACGTAACGAGGTCATTCATCGATAGATTTTACTCCTCACATTTTTCTCATACCGGGCCCCTTATATATGCCAATCGATTCTTATGGAGTAAACTTCAAAATTGTAAAATGTACATAGAAATGACGATGAATGATTTAATGATGATTATAGGGGTTTCAAAAATACAAAGCTATTCGTGATAATACTCACAGAGCTTCAATGTTTTTAACCATTCTCTGGCTACTAACGACTTATTTTGTATCTGTTCAGAGATACAAAATGGAGGACAAGCTGGAACATAATATATAGTGGTCTCATGCATTATAAAAAAATTGCATGGCAAATCACAAAATATATTTAAAAATTTTAGTAAAAACTGATATCCCTGTTCAATCTATTAATGTGTAAGATTGAGACGTTCTACGCTACTGCTATAGTTTTAAAAACATTTTCCAATTTTGTCTTGGGACCACAACTATTAAAATAAGTCTGTATTCTCAAGCTAGTACATGAAGACAACATATAAAATTTATATTTTCATTACAGTTTTGCCATGTAATGAGAATTGTGGTGTGAGAAGGTATTTTGTTTGCTGTTGGCGACACAAATATGTTCAATATAGTCAAGAAACACTTTGGCAAAAGTTATAAGTAAATGGGTGTATTTAAAGTGAAGTGTATACGTGGAAGGTTTTATCCATAAAATACATTCCGTTCTAATATTACAATTTAATCGTCGAAATACACTTGGAAGAATTCGATGTGTATTTTGCTCTATCTGTAAACATTTATTCGATACACAAAAAGAAGTTGAGCAAAATAAGAAGACAATGAATATTCAGTTGAAATATTGTCATCAAAATATCAACATTTACTTTTCCTAATATATCTACTGAATGTTATAAATTGAAAGAACGTGGTTTTCTCTTGTAGAAGTAGACATGAATTTCCTCAGCTGTAACTACGGTCATCGGTGTTAACTGAATACAAACAGAAGTGAAATTGAGGAACCCTTGATCTCATGATGCCCCTGAAATTTGCAGTAAATATTAACAATACTTATAGAAGTATAAACTACTAGGAAAATGTCTCCTAATTTTCGATTATGAAGAGACAGTTGACTTATATGAGATTACACTGATTTGCCTCCCGAGTAACACGACCCATGAACTCCAGTCCACGGACGAAGCTGTTTTCAAAGTTTTTGAATATTAATGGGACGAGCAAGTGTTTTCATACTGGAAACGTCGTCATATAGAAAGAAGCATAACCAAACAGAGATTTCGTAATATATTTTCGATGGTTTGAGACTTAGCTGTAACACATAAAAATAGTACATCTGGTTTTTCTGCTACGAGGACGTATCCATTTATTCCCGAAGCGATTTCCGATTTTGCTTTTGCTCCAAGTACTAACCAATTGAAGTAAATTTTTTCGAAAGTGATCGTCTACAAAAAACTGTAGAACAAACAGGGTTTCTGGAAATGAATAGCAGGAGAATAAACTTTGAAGATAGTTCACCACAACCAGGGCCCTCAGAACTATGTCAGCGAAGAAACTACCAACAAGGTTGGAAGAAAATATACCACCAAAGTTGCAAAATCACCAAAACAACAAAAACCTGTGGAGTTCATTAATTAATGATAGTGATAACATATCTTTGACACGAAACTTTCACATAAGAGAAAGAATGATAAGGTAAAGAGGGAAATATTTACAATAAGGAAGAAATAACTCGAGAAGAAGATGAAGTTCAATAAGGAATCCTAAAACAAATGGCACATTCAGAAAACAAACAACGAACGAAAGAATTTACAAAACAACAAGATGAGAATGAGAAAATTACATGAAGAAAGTAGCAAAGAAAAGGTAGAAGAAGTACATGTTTTACAAAGAAAGGTCTTATAAGGAGCAAGGGAAGGAAATCAATAGAAAAAAGGTCATCAATAGCAAAGCATTGGTGGCTGAAAAAGATGTTTTCAAAAGGAAAAAATAAAAAAGCATCAAAATAGAAGAGCTGAAAGGAACCGTCATCGAAACAATTTAGCACAGATCAAAAAAACGCGGAAGAATAAAGACTATTGGTACTGGAAACCTGCTGATGAAGATGAATAAAAAGATATGAGGATGTGCACAGTTTGCTCCATCTACGTTTATGGCCAAAAATGATACTGATTTTTATCACAAACTTAATGATAAGTTTGTTTGTTCCGACTGGTCGTAAGAAAATTAGTTTACAGTTTAAAAAAACAATTACCTTATCTTAAAGGAACCAAAAAATAGTTGTTATGATCACTGGAAATCATTTTGTTTTTTGTCAAATAAAAAAAAATGAAGAATACTTAGAAACTTACTCTCGTTTGCTTGCTACTACAATTAGACTCGAACTTGTTTCCAAGAAAATTATTCTATAAAGCTATAAGAGTATTCCCTACATCAAGCAGAAGCAAAAAGTTGATTTTTTGTGTGTTTTAGGAAGGGATCTTATTAACGTGGGCATATTCCCTGAATCTACCTTAGTCAATACATGCGTAATGCACCAATAATAAATGCAACTACAAACTAAAAATATGTAAATCAGGAAGATCATTAAATCGATAAAATATGTGTTGAATGATGTTTGTTATGACGGCTCAAAGTTCAATATCATGTATGAAACATTGGTCAGCGAACTGCAACTATCGCGTTCATCAAAGAAAATGGTGTAAATGTACACACGGAATTTTGTTTATTAATTTTGTTCAAACTTGAAGTTGTATTCAAATCGTTGGCTTTCGAAATCAATAGTCGGTGTCGTTTCTATTGATACTGCTGATAAATTTGTAGGCAATTAACAATCGATATCATCATCAGCAAGCGCATATTTCCATAGCAATTCTATCTTTTAACATGGAAAGATTATCATAGTTAATATTCATAACCATCGATTTATATGAGTGTTACTCGAAAGCATGGAAGTAATTTAAACATGTTCAAATATTTGAATCAATAAGCGGAAAAACATATTTCTTCCAAAATAACTTATGTTTTTGTTTCAGGTAAGGGAATTAAAATATATCAAATCAGATGAGTAAGTACCAAGAGAATATCAAAATTTTTTTCCTTCCAATGTAAGGAAATGATGATAATTGTTTTACATCATCAACTGTGAGTAATTTTTACTGATTTTATGGATATTTTTTGTGTGAAAATAATGTGTAATCGTACAAAGAATGACTGGCGACTCGTTCTGTACTCTAATTTCTTCTCAATGTTGCTGCTTATATCCACAACTCATTGGATACAGATTTCATTTTCTATGTAACGTTCGAGATCACAAATGGTTTTATGTATCTTTTATTCTTGTTCTCATGTCTTATCTGGAGGTTGATAACGTATCTTCAAATGCTTATATGTAATTTGCTATGTTGAATAATTCTGGAGCAATCATATTCATTAAATCTCTTATTTTCCTCAGCCACCACTCTTTATGCATTCCGATGTCTCTTGTAAATTCCCAATTGCTTTCTGAAAAAGGTTTTGGTTCCATAGTCAGCTCCAATTTGTTCTTTTCTCCCTATAATATTTTATGAATCAAAATGCAAAAATTTTTCGTTCCTCCACACTATAAAGTTTATATTTCTTCAGTGTATAACGGAAAAAACTAAATATAGGAATTTCATAACCTCAATTCATAATTCAATGTTAAGTTTCTATCATAGCTGACGATTTTCTTTTCCGCCGTTGACCCTTTCTTCTACATTTATCATTTTCTCAACTTTCTAGTATCATCTGTAAAGTTCTGAATTCACATATGTGTCTCTTCAAATGAACTTTCACAATTGAAGAAAACTATAGGATAGACTTGACCAGTTATATAGGGTGAGATCAGTCACAATTCTTCGACAACTTTGTAAATCCATTTTCGAAAACTGCCAATGATTATTTCAATAGACAGAGATATGAGACATAATAATAGCTGCAGCAATTTTGATAGTAGCAACAACTTGTCAAATTATCTGTATCCGTGTCATCAACATTTTCAACAATAAATGGTTTTGTAATTGCGATTGCTATCGTGTGAATAACACGATAATTAAACTTTTATACACGTTAAATTTATGTTCATTTTTATCCACTAGCATGTATTTTGGTAAACCGGATCTGTTTTTTAGCCCACATGATACATTTTATAAAATGTCTCGGAAGCGCAGTAGTTCTGGTCATATGTTGTTTATTATTCATGATAACGAAAAGCCGAATGGGGCTATAACGCCGCTTTCCTGGTATGCTAGAAATACACAGGAAAGCAGTCTACGCCGGACAACAGTTCGAGACCGACTGGTTATTTTATTTTATATCAAAATGTTTGGATTGTTTATTTGCTGTGCATTTCTGATGAAATAGAGAAATATCACAATAGAACCTTCTCTTCGGTCTTCAGTGAATAAGTTCTATAATAATATGAAAATATGCATAACTACTATAGTATAGAAATCGATAAAAATTTAGTTGAAATCATTTTTATAACGAAAAACACATTAAACATTGTTCAATTTTGATATAAAAAAAGTCTCTTTTCGGACCTTCCAAAGGTAACGAAGAAGAGATAATCGATAACGTTGAATTATGCTTCAACTCAACTAGCTTAGATGGAAGATAAGAAATATTTTTTCCGGATAGGGAACTAGGATCATTTGTAGCATCTTTTCAATCCTAGCATAACTTAAGGAATCAAATCGGGTAGAGTTAATGGTTTTTTCGTTTTGTCTGAGAATAAATATTGAATTAATTGAAAATTATTTTTCTGTGATGAAAAAAAAGTTTGACTTTTTATCTCTGTTGATAGGTAACAAAATGATACGTTGATATGTTGAAATTATATTTCTTCTTGCTAACACAGCTCCAGTTTTTGTGCCTGTTCTAAACTATTTCTGTCCTGTTTAATATACCCTTCAACCACCTTTGATAACTAACCACCATGTTAATTTAGTGTCATCAATTCTTCCCTAGATTCAACTAAAAGTGTAACAGTCAATCTTCGAAATGAATGACGTGTATATGAGGTAGCATTTTCAAGTTAAAGATAATTTGCCACTGTTTCGGGAACCTTATGTAATGTTTTTCTAATTTATTGTCGAAAATTCTGAAAAATTAAGAAACACAACAAATAAATAAAAATCCTAAAAATTAGATCAAAAGAAACAATGTGAACAAACTGCTTGCTACGATAAAAACTCATATAAAATTGAACTTCAAATGAATTCCGGGTATATCTAAATTGGCACATCTTCGCCAAATTTTAGAATTCCCTACAACCGGACAGGACCGGTTCCAGGGCTCATATCGCTGACTTGTTTGTAACACTTATAAAATTGGTTTTTATCCACAACCTGTGATAATGTATAAAACTGGCGGCGATCCTTTGCTGCTACTGGACCAAGGACTATGTACCTACATTCGGTAACATTCACTATATTTTTTAATAACTACAAATTACCTATTCAGATAATTCTTTGTTTCCTTAAGTTTTACAATAAATAACTTTCCCTAATCATCTGATGTTGATTTCATAAATCCTAGAAGCACCTGCAATTCCAAATACAATAGCCTTGATCATTAAATAAACTTCATGGAAAGCATTACTTAAGAAATCACTAATTTGTATACTCGTAAAAATCGCAGCTTTCTTCGGTTTGTAACTTTTCTCACTTTATTCTACAAATGTAATTTGTTTGAAATATTTTGGAATGTCTACATTATTTTATGGGACGTTATATACTTTTACATTGTCGCTGTAAATTCAACATATCCTATTAATTTCAAAATTCAAATTTCACATCGATAATATCAAATCATCGTCACAGAAAAAAATTGTGTATCATACTCGGAAAAAATACTACATTTTAGCTTTCGGTTTGAGGTTAGGTCAGGTCTCTCTTCGCTGCACATCGGGACAATTCAACCTCAAGCTAAAATGTAGTCCTTTTTTCCTTTGTATAATAAATGATTATAGTATATCATTTTCTGTCTCTGGCTTATGTTTAAAGTGTTGGACCAGAGTTAAGTATTATTTTACCAGAAGAATAGAACAACACAAACTCTCATTTTCTTTTTTCCTTTCCATGGCGAAGTTATTTTGCCGCGAACGTACTTGTTGGTGAGCAATGAAGTAAGCAAGCTTCCAACATATTTTTCAATGTTACAACTTCTTAAAGTACAGTTTACCAAGTAAAATGAACCATACAGAAGTGCGGAAATATGAATCATACGCACTTTCGTCAACTCTCATGTTTAAAACTGTGAAGATATTCTTTGAAATAGTTCCAGGAATTTTCCTGGTATGGCAGTGATAAACCGCTCTCCCATTTAGGTGTCTTCTCTTATAAAATAAGAATTGTCTCTCAAATATTTCTGAAATACCCGATTACCTCTCAGACCTTCCTCTGTCAACCTCCGTTATGGAGTTTCCTTGGATGCTACAGATTCCTGAACCCTCTTCAGATGTTAAGCTCTTCACTTCTGTCTCCTCTCTGTCGAAACGTGGTGTCGCGGTAAGTTTTTTTCACAACTGCGATTCTTTTTTGCAAAAGTGGTTGATTTTGGAGCAGATTTATTCCTAATGTATTGGTAGAAGACTCAGAAAATCGATCTAATTCTATTATCTTTCTCAGTATTTTTTAGACATAAATTCATCAGTCAATCATCACAAGAAGCCATAAAACCGTATTTTTGTTCTAAAATGCGCTCCAAATTACTCTTCAATTTTGGTTTATTGTCCTATCATCGCAAAAATTTATCTCAAAAATAATTATACCTCTAAAAAGTGAAGTCAAGTGTACCGGTAAAAAGAAATTGATAGAAACTGAAAATTCCCTTATTAATTCAGCTACTCTATGTAAGAAAGAATCTATTTTATTGATATGATATCGGTTCGATACTTTAATATTATGATGTTATCACATTTTTGACTAAAAAAAGAGTATTTTTATCATGAATGTCTAACGCAACAAGGAAGGAAACCCCATTACTATACTACTACATTTCCAATTTATCCGTCTTATAAAATATTGTCATGAAAATGTAATTTTTCATAATACAGCAATACAATCTACTTTTTGTTTGAGCTTAAATTGTGGAGATACACGCAAAATAGAATGACGGTTGACTGAATATTTTGCAATTCATTTTCATTGTTCTATAAACTTTTTGCATGAATGGATTGGACGATGTAGGTGAAGTTTTTGTTGGCCTATAGCATTGTGATACAATTTTCACAATATAGTCGTCGGAAGATACTCCAGTGACGTCGGTAGAGGCAGTTGCCAATTACTGGAAAATTAGAATCCATCAATTCTCTATCTCTATCTTATTTGTTTGATCTCAGTTCTTCATGACTCAATCCCTAAGACAAAAAACAAATGAACTGTATTTTTCAATAGAGGAGCATAATTTTCCAGAAATTCTTACTGTTCTTGTCAAAAACTCTACACACAGTAGCCAGATTCAATAGAACTAATTTATCTCATGGAGGTACTATGATCATGTCCACAAACAACGACTTTTCCGAAATAACACAATTCAATGATATAATATATGAGAAAGTATTCGAATTTTCTATCGTCTACCACAAGACTTATGGCCTCTATATTATTTGTATTTACAGAACACCTGACGCTGACGTGCATACTTTCTGTCACAAACTACTGACCTCACTGGAGTTCTTACATCTAAAAAGCAAACTAATTATGTGTGGCTATCTCAATATTGATTATTCCAGTGTGTGCTGGTCAAAAATGTCTTCAGTCAATTTTTGATTCTTTTGGTATGATCATGCATATAACATCACCAACCAGTTCTAGTACTATAGACTGTGTGGTTTCATTGTATGATCCAGAATTTTAGTTAAAATCCTATACAAAAAGGCATATTTACTGTGGTTTTCTTCTGTATAGTGAAATTTTATTCCATTTGTTTTATCTTTATTTAGTTATTTTTATTTTATTTTTTAGTTTTAGTTTTTACAAGCTTTTGTCTACAAATTATACCAATTTTTTGCCCATAAAGCATGTCTTCCCTCATTTTATTTGTATTAAAACAAAAATCACCAAGTTAAGACACTGGGATAAGTACGGAAAGAGAAATGTGAATAAATAATCTTCTGCTGAACGCGAAACCCGAATGATAAATATAATATAAAAATTTAAGTACATTGCCTCTGGTTCCCACATTTGTTTTAAGTCTAATAATTCACTTATATATTCTCTTTTCCGTTTTTTTTGTTTTGATTTCATTAGTGCTCTAATGCTTCCATATCAAAGTTTTTTAGCATTTCCCAAAAGAGCCGGTACCTTCATATTATGTAGACCTGCAAAATGAATTTGCGTATCAAGCTTTCTCACCAATTTCATACTTATTAGATTTCTTTTTCAAAAATTATAAATATAATTTCACAATTTTACATCGTTTCCATAAAAATATCTACATAATACGAACTGGACTACGTAGAATCATTCATGTCGTTCAAATACACAATCGTATTCATTTGTGCATATGGTGAAACTCAAATAGATACCAAAATTTTTTCCACCCATGATTGGATTAATGTTTTGAGATAATTAGTTGTCATTTGGTGAAAATGTTATTGAAATCATTAATTATTGTAACCAAAAATATTTACATTCTTATTTATGTGGTTAATCACTTTGCTTTGCGTTAATGAAGGAGATGTTTGCGGTTCTTTTCTCCTTCATTTGACAGAACAGATATTGTATATTGGTATACCTGCCTGTGATATCTGGCTTCCTATGCTATGAGATCATACTCATCTGAGGTATTTCCGCAACCCAGGCTGATGGGTCACTTTGGTATTAGATGTCGTCATCTGGAGGCATTCTGGTTGATGTAAAGTTTATTGTTAAGCGACAGATCTGTTGATTTCTGTTGGAGGGCATAGTGAGGATTTTCTCTTACTGAATTTCTCAGAGCCATGCTACTTTGTAGTTTTATTCTAAGTAACCTTTTCTCCAGTAATTTCGTGGTAGATCGCACGTTTAAACACATGGTTTCCGGGAGGTTGCACCGCCAAAACAGGTGCAAAATGGCGAATTTAAACATGAGTTCACGTTTTTAGAATACTTAATAGTTTAAGAATAGAAAAGAACTTAGTAATAAATTCTAGCAAACATTTACGCTTCCAATGTTGAAAGGTTGTGGTGACTTGAAGACAAGTGGAAATCTTGTGCGTTTCTTTGAGATTATCCATGAAAATCATATATATTATTCATATGCAGAAGCCGCTTGCTTTCTTACAAAATAGATTTTGTATCTAAAGCTTAACACCTGGGAATTTCTGGAAGAAAAATGGCAGCGTAAATTGAACTATACTAAATATTGTTTGTCTTTGTTGACGATTCTTCACATCATTTGCAAAGATAAACTAAGATTCAAGTATAAATATTTCTAAAGACTTTTGTTGGAGTCTCCACTGTTCAGTTTCACGACATATACGTTAAATTCACCAGTTCCATTCGAAATGTTTAGTTTATTTGGTTTCCCTAGTTTTAATTGCCCGATTGATAACTTTATTTCAGAACATTCTCACTTGTGGGACCTAAAGGCTTAAAAAATTCCAGAAGAACGGATTTTGTTGACTGTACACATATTTTTCGAAAAGAATACAAAAAATTACAGGATATATTCATATTTAATTGCATTTTTGAAACTTCCCTCTTTAGCTTTTCTAAAATTTCAAAGCTCTCATACCATTCCACCTACCATATAATTTTTCCATTATTGGTATATGTCATAAGGGCATCAAATACTTCAAAACATATACTGAAAATATAGTATCAAACCCAATATAAATTTATTTTGAGCTATCTGAGCTGATATAATAGAAAACCTTTACCTATCAAGTTATTGTCTTGTTTCCACACACAGAAATATGATGATAATGACATTTTTTTTACTTAAAAAAGAGTCCTTACTAATTGTATGATACTCTGCTTTCATATAATTATAGGCTGACCAAACAAGGAAATATTCTTCTGTTTCGTACCTGATTGTCTGTCGTTTTCCACTACATTTGTCTTATTTTCCATTAAGCGAACTGAATTTCAATATCACAAGTTAATGAATATAGTTTAAAATTGTGTGTATAGTCATTAAAAATTAAGTCTGAAAGAATTTGTTATCTACCAACAAGATTGTAGGATATATCAGGATTGAGGTGTCTTTTGTTCCGTTGGTAATATCCATAAATAATTTTACATTACATATATATCTTAAACAATCGTTTTTAGCTCACTTTTCGAATACTTCTGGAATAAAACCTCTGTTACGTTTTACATAAACTGGTGATTTTGAATATTCAGAACTTTATTGGTATATTTGATTTAGTATATTTGAAGAACTTCTTTCCCATACCTAAAATCACCATCCTGAAATGAAACAATAATGCAATTTGATAATTATTCAGGAAAGAAAAGTAGTTAGTTAGTTGGTCAGCTATTTGAAAATAATTTTGCTTCAACCGAATATGTTCCGAATAATATTCATGATATTCGTTATTAAATCACCATTTTATGCGTATTCACTGAAATTATAGTACGCCACTGAATATTATGATTCTATAAAAAAAAACGGAGATATCTTCGACCGGCGAGCAATTTATCTAACAATAGAAGGAATGGAGATAGTTTCTTTTGGGCGAAGATGTTCATTGTCGCGTGCACAACGACACATTCACGAATGATAGTTATTAGAAAAGTTTTGTTATTTTATGAGCGAACCAACTGTTGAAGACCCGAGTGCAGCTATTTGGAAAAAATCGTAACGACCAGGCGCATAAGAGCATCATATTTCCACTAAATATAAAATATTTTATCATCAATATAATGAAATTGAAAAAATGAAAAATTATCATATATATTCGAAGCTATTATAATTATTCTGTCATGGCATGATGTTGGAGCCACTCTTAGCTATATAGTGATATTTCGACTTCGGTCGAGTTTTTTCTATTTGATCGCTGTCCGCATCGTCTTTGGCCCCCTTCTCTGTCAGTCGCTTCATAAGTTTGAACGTGTTCCGCGTGGAACTCTTTTAGGTGCAACTATTTATTTATCTTCAATTATCACAACAAAAAAATGGATAATTTTTAAGCTTAACAGGAAAAGATTATTATAGACTTCATATTATAGATTCTGAAGAACTAACTGAAAGAATGAATTATTGAGGGTATCTGAAAATTAACACAAGATTTAAATTTGCCGCTATTTTTGCATTAAAGTGTTGACATCGACAACGTGTCACTGTTTGGTGTGTATTCTGGAATGAAATACATACTTTCTTCAGCAGTAACTGATACTGATGCTGGATATGTTTGATTTTAGGATTCTTATCGAAAATCATCGTAGTATCGCTCAGATGGAAAAAATTTGTAATTATCCTGATATAATTGAATAAGACTGTAGATCAAAACACAAACAGAACTGCTAATACACCCGATTTAACAGTAGTTGTAATTAGCATAAAAGTGGAGAAGCGGTGAGTGCTGACAAAGAACCTGATGCAAACAAACTCACTAAAAATAAAATCGATATTTTAGAAGAGAATTCTTACTTTTATTGGGAACATGTAACCAGTTGCGTCCGTCAGATATTTTGACAACCATGGATCAGATTGCAACTACAGATTGTAATTGTAAATTGAAGCATCTGTTAGTTGATCGCTCAGAAAAATTGTGAGCTTGGATAACAATCGAACGTTATCACCCTATTAACCGTTGAAAGAAATTTCATATCATAAGATGCTACTAATTGACAAAATACCAGTTTATGCTCCTACAAATTTATAAATAATTGAGGTTTACCACAGGAGGTGATCATTTGAATTTCTTAGTGGAGCTACGAGACAAAAAGATGTCATATATTCATAAGCAGTTTCATGTAAGTAGTATTAGATATTTTGTAGTGGTGTTTCACGAAAAAATAAATTCGAATGGCACATGGAAGAAACTCCACCACACAAACCGAAGGAGGATCAGCCACAGGTCCTAAACTAATCGATAGTTTATCTGAAGAAGTGGTCGATATTCAGTTAACTTCAGTTTACGTTATTTTATTTATGATAATCTGGGTTGTTTCCACTGTGATATTTTTCTCCTAAATGATTTTTTTGTTCACACCTATACGAGTATGTATTTGAACATTTGAACACAAACTTATCGTCTAGGAAAGAGATTAGTCGAATAGATTGTTAGGTTAGCTGATCAAGGTTATGAAAAATTTAAAGTCTATTAAATTATTTCCTGAATGAACGAATCAAACATTTGAACATTCTATTTAAGAATGCCATCAAATTGTACACAAAGGTATTTAACGTGTTTAGCAATAGATTTACTCTTTTCCAATGCATTTATAGTAACTCATTGCCAGCAATTTTCATTTGGTAACAATTTGGAGACATATTGTCCTATATTTTCGATTGGATTCGATTCAAAGAACAATATCTTTGAATCATATAACTTCGTTACTAGCCTCATGATTAGTTAATTATCCATTAAATCACAAGACATAATTTTATCTATCTGCTACATTTTGACAATCACATCTTCAGGCCTATCAAAAATTGGTTCATGTCTTCCAGCTATGAAGGGCACTGATCTTATAAGTGACTGTACAGTTATTTACTAGGTAAAGGTATAGAATATTTAAGAAATTGATTTACTCCTGGCCTTTCCCTATAATTTTGAAAAATCCATTCCTGTTGGATATATTCTTTCTTAAAAATTTGGAAATAACTTTGATTCAGAAAATTTAAAGGCTTTTGTTAGTACTGCTGATGATTCATCAATTTGTCATCTTTGATTTATATCAGAATGATGGATAAATTTGCACATTCTTGGATGATGAATTACTGATTCTAGTTTTAATCATATTAATATTATAGGATATTTTACAGGCAATATATAAATAAAAAGCTGATTGTTGAGCTTAAAAAACATAGAAGAAGAATCCGATTGCATTCCTTTTGAAATTGCAGTGCATGCAATGTAACTCAGAATCTGTTTCCGGAAAAATCAAGAAAAATACAGATGAAGTCATATGGAGATTGCACCGAAAATGTTCTGCGTTATGGTTACATTATTCAATGCTTAAACTACCATAAATTTAAATTTAAACCTTGATTTAAGTTTATTCCACACTTTTATGATAAATAACTATTAGAATATCCTTATGATAAATATTACCTGGTAGTGACTTTTTAGAGGTTCACCTAGTTCACTACCTTCAACAAACGCCAGTCATATTTACACCAACCGAAGTATGATTGGCTTTGTAATAATTGGAAGTACACAAATATGCAGAGACCTTATGCACGAGTCACAGGTTCAAAAACGTTTGCCACATACTGCTCGTACTCCAAACAGTCTCTGTAGAATGTCTTCGATTGGCTCTTTACTCAAAAACTATACCAAATCAATTTGCTTGTGAGGATAGGCGACGTAGAATGTGAATCACTTTCAAGGGATTGAAAACTATCATAATTTCAATAGTTATGTTTGTGCACACAAATTGCGAAAGTCTATTTTTGTCTCCTTTTATAGTGAAAACTATTTCTAATGGTAGAATGAAATATACAAGTCTTTGAGGTAGATTTCTAGCTGCAGCTCAAGAATTACTTCAGAAATAGATTAGAGAGGCGGAAACAGATGTGTTGAATAACGGTAACGGTGAAATATTCCCAGTGGAGTATTCTCAATAATGGGATAGAGCATGGAATGTTTTATTTTAATGATGTACTCCAGTGGTGAAATTAAAAACCAAATTATGAGGAGGTAACCTCGCAAATTATATATATCCTCTGTCTTGGATACAATTTCGTCAATTATATAAAGAAATATCTTTATCAAAAGCTCAAAACTGACGATAAAAATAATTTGAAAACAAACTGTAAGTCTATAATTCTCACGTTGAAGCACTAGCTTTGAATTTTGATACTGAATTTTCTGCAAATGCTAATCAAACATATCTTTTAAGGAATTCTCATGAATTTTTTATTCTTGAGTATCCTAAATAGATCGTTTTCTTAATTAACCAGTTTCGCAAATTATACAGGGTGATTCATTAAGAATGTCCAATCTCTGAACTGTAGATTCTAGACCTCAAAATATGATGATTCTGCTCAACATGCCTTATGCAAATATTGCTAGTTTCCGAGATATGGGGTGTTCAAAGTTTAAATTTGAATTTTCGCAATAATTTTTCATGTTTTCACGATTTCTCTTTGAAAATTGACAATTTTACGTTTTTGTGGCATGAGGAATCATAATTTATTAGTGAGCCACCAAGAGGCCCTGATTTAAATTCTTTGGATATTTCAATTTGGTCCCAAATGAAGGCATTAGTTTACAAAAAAAAATTAATTCTCTTCCACAACAGCGACGGAACATAGAACAAGCCGCGGATGTAATTAAAAATAATAGACAAGGATTATTTGAAGTAAATGGTGGGAATTTTGAGCACTTGCTTGTCTTTTATTTTTATTTACAAGTTTGTTATTGTCACATATTTAAGGAATAATATAATTTTTTTATGAAAAAATTAAAATTTATCAAACTTTTTAAAAGCAAATAACTCGATAACCGATTGAGTTACACGAATCAAACAAGAGTAACTTTTTTTTTGTAGAATTTAACGCTTTTTAATATTTTTTTATTATTTTAGTTGTAAGTTTAGCCCAAAAAAAGTTTGATTTAATTATTACAAACAAGTGTAACTAGCGCCCTCTATTAGCAATGTTAAATTAGAGTGCAAATTATGATCCTCATGCCTAAAAACGTAAAATTTCCAATGTTTAAAGAGAAATTATGAAAACATAAAAAAATATAGCGAAAATTTAAATTTAAACTTTGAATACCCCGTATCTCGGAACTAGCAATATTTGCATGAGGCATGTTGAGCAGAATCATCATATTTTGAGGTCTAGAATCTACAGTTCAGAGATTGGATATTCTTAATGAATCACCCTGTATGAAGAAATACAATTATTTGATAAACGTTTGTAAACGAAAACCTACCATCTTTGTGTACTTTTTGTACATTGCTTTGTAAATTTTTAATAATGGCATAGAAATTCTCATTACTTTTACAGGATTGCACGATGTTTTATATGAAATCCGCAAATAAAACAATATAATTTTTTGGTTGTTCAATCAAATATTCCTCGAACAAATTTGATAAAATGGACGAACGTATATCTTATGAAGACACCGAGATTTTTATATTACCTGAAAAATGGTATAATTTCGAAACCTCAGAGCGGTTAGAATGCTTTGTGTGATGTATTGATTTGAAAAAATCTTCGTTAAATATGAAGTTTTTTAAATATTAATATTATTGAATCAAATGTAATAGCTAGTCTGAGATAATTGGAATTTTTTTCCGTCAGTTGAAAAAGGAAATATATTGAAGTGATTTCTGTCATTTGTTTTGAATGTAACTGTATCAGAGGCTGCCCCTGTATTCTCAGTATTGTGTTTGATATATGTTTTAAGTGTTTGAGTGAAAAACGTGTTTAGGCAGATCATTATTTTTGTCTAAAATTGGCCTCAAAGAGTTTTTCAAATTAGTTAGCTCCAAAACATATAGCTGGGAATCTGTACGGTCAAAAGTCAAATGAAATTTCTGAATGAAATAAAAAGTTGAGTCAATATTTTTTCTCTTCACCTTCTGCCACACTCTCACAGCACCACTATACCTAAATACGAGAAATGTAGTGCAGTTATTAACGTTTATCTCTGGTGATGAATTGTACAAAATAAAAATAACTAGGAGCAGTAATTATTATTTTCTCATTTGTTGTCTGGTTTTATTGTATAACTTTCTAATGAATTTTCATAAACATCCGTTGTATTGTTACTGTAATGTACCTTATGACAACAAAGCAAGTGCAGAGATCAAAATAAATGAGTAGTTTTATTAAAAAGAAGGTGATGATGAAAATACGGAAGTAGGTCAATAACGTCAAGCCAACAAAGAATTAATGGCGACGTTCTTTCTAGAATATTCTAGGAAATTAAGTTTTGGTTTATTCAGAAAGTGGCAGATTTTAAGGATATTACATTTATCAATTGTTAACGTACTTTGGTTGTCTTGGTATTTTTCAAAGGACTCCTTTAAACTAATATAGCTTCTGTTGGTGATGTAAGATCAATCTTAAAACTGATTTTGTTTTTATAAATAAAATTTTACTTAAATGAATCTTTATTACGATGCACAATACCAAATTTACTTGCTTGCTAATCATATACAAAGAGGACAAGAAAACTCAGTCCCTCCGATATTTGGCAGTATTCAGGGAGATTAAAGATAAAACGGAATTTATTTACTTGACTTACTTATATAAACTCAATTTTCTCAATTCATATGATTATGACTGATAGAGCGTTCAGTCATACTCGATTTTTCTGTTTCTTTTATTATATCACAGCTAATTTCGTTGACAAAATCCGTTTAATTGTTGGTGTTTGAGTAGTGTTAGCAGGAGATATTAGAAAAGCATGGTACTCATTCATAATGTACGTCAACTATTTTATTGCCATTTTAATACAAAATCTTAATTGAGTGTGACGCCTCTTAAAAATGATAAATGATAAATGAAACGCCAATGGTTTGTTATTTTTCTGTCAAATCAAAAGTAAATTGTAATTAATTTTGAAAGAAGATATGCGTCTCGTAACATGTTCAGTTTATTATTTAATCTGGAAAATAAATATAGAATAGAAAGTTCGGATTAGTAGTCAGTAATAATTTCATTTATCTGTAGTTGTCTATGACGATAATCTTCACTCAAAATTATTATGATCCAAAATCGCTACTTCTGCTGCTTTATTCATGACAATATTTTCGTATTTTTTTAAATATATTCATAGTGACCATCTGGAACGGAATTTTCTTGCAAAGTATAAGTTCCCGTTTGGGATCTCACATAGCAAAATTCAGTACCGAACAAGAATGTTGCATAAATATTCTTGGTATCAAATTACCAATTTGTGGAAATATTTGTTTCAATTTACTTAAGTTGAGACATAAGGAATCAAGTTACTATTTGTTTTCTTTAGGTTTCCATAGTCTCATAGTTTCATTGTCAAATGTCAAAAATGGGTGTAGTGGATTTTTATCAAAACTACGAGTTTTGTCAAACAAAAACTGTAGATCATAATATTATCTACAAAAAACGTATGAATAAGTAGTAGAAGAATTGCCAAAATATGCATCCATTTCTACGCCACCTATGAGGTAGTGTAACCCAGTCGGGCTATTCCACAGTTCCCCGTGATTCTGTTTAATTCGGCACTATTGCATAATGGAATTAGAAGAAACATGAATTGATTCGGCTGATTCATAACCTCCAATATTTCTTTTTGTTGTTCGTCTTGATATTGTTACGAACTCGTGTACCATGAAACCAGTCGCGTTCGATTATATTAATAGAATCTATAATTTGGGACGCATCGGGTACAAATTTCCAAGAAAAAAGACGACAAACCTTCTAATTGTTTTTATAACTTATTTACAGTATGTAATAGCCGTTTTTACAGAATCAATTTCTATGGAGGCTTTTTTGTTTTTTACATTCTACCACCGAATTATCGAGAAGTCGGTTTTATATAAATGGGCACTTGTTTATCAGAGAAGAAGTCAGTAAATAATCTTATGTCATCCCAACCATATCGGAATAGGCGAGTAAGTGTTCTGTTTGAATAGATCCATATGTTAAAAATAGTTTAAATAAATAAGAAAAAATATTACATCTTGGATATAAGTGGGTTGCATCAATAGCCCTGTATAGCTTGTGTAAATTAAGAGGGTTTCATTTCATCTATCATTGTCTAAGTTATACTTATTTATACCGAAAAATATTTTCACTTAATAGAGGACTTTGAATCAATATATCCCATCCAAAACTACAATTTTTTATTGAGATAATTGTATGATAAAACTCACGCTTTGCTGAAAATCGCGTGAAATCCATGACCTTTGACCACGAGTAAATTTTTTCATAAGTACGCCATAACGATGAACAGTTTTAAAATATTATTTTCAATCGTGTTACGTGGATTCACAATCACTTTCAGCTTGTGATGTACAATTATCTTTACTCTTATTTTTTTTTGGTCTTATTTGGCTTGGTTTGAGAAGTGTTTGATGTGTGTAGCCTTAGAATGGACTACAAAAAAGTGAAGGAGCGATTCCCTGAAGTGAATACTTTTGATTATCGGGATGGACTATTGTATTTTTCCTTTCATGTATATTAAGAAGAGATACCGTTCTGGCTTTCAAGAAATAACAATTCCTATCATATTATGATAAAGTAAAGCAAATCATACCTGTAGCAAACACATGGTTAATGATTTTCAATTTTATTAGAGATTGATTGTGTATTTTTCGTTTATTCAAATTCGTCCCATTTCAGTACGACGTTTGCAGCTTAAGTTCTGAGAGTTACAACACTGACGTGAATATGTCAAATCTGACATGATAAACGTACTCAGAACCTGTTGTCATACAAGTACTATTTACTTAAAGATAATTAAAACATTCGTATTTGTAATAAAATGGAATTAAAATGCGAACATGCGTAAAATTCTGTGAGTCTCGACGTGGATTAAATAAAACCAACAACAGTGGGCCGATCAACTCGCTCCAACTTCTGGTGATGAAGCACCATCTCGAACCAACGTGTTTGAGTGGTTCTCCGAATTTTATCGTGGTCGCACTTCGCTCTAGGATGATTTTTTGACGGTTGTTCAGAATCGGTTGTTGTGTATAAAAGCATCGATGCTGCTCTGAGTTTGAGGCATACTTGGGCATTAAATACACTCATACATTCAATTTTGCATGAACATTTTGCTGTCAAAAAGATTTGCTCGCTTGAATACCGCATAATTTGACAAACGCTTGAAAAATAGCTCATGGAATTGGTACAACGAAATGCTGAAAAAATTCAATCGCGGTGTCTTAAAAGGCAGGCAACGAATCATGGATCTATGCATATGAACCCAATACTAAACAAAAATCTGTATGAGTCATGTTCCCGTCAAGTGTGCCGCAGATTTCTCGCTGATCGGCTTCACCGCTTAGCGTTATTGAGAAACAACTAACTCGAGGCCTATCAGCTTCTTCTTCGTAATGTATATTAGCTTTCTTCTAATCGCTTGGATTCTGTAACTGACGCAAATGGTTGCCTGTTTTTTCAAAATTATTGGACAAGTTGCCGACGTTCCCTTAGAGTAAAGTTGAACTGTCAATTCGAAATAGTATACTAGCATTTGTTTGCCACAAAAATCAGGATAATCATTCTCCACCACGACAATGCGAGCTATCACACATTAGTTCAAACAAAAAGGTTTTTGAACAGTCAAAACATCGAATTGATAAGCCATTCGCCGTACATTCATTGTTTGACATCCAATGATTTCTTTTTTATCCCGCAGATAAAACTTGAATTACGAGGTTAACGTTTTTCTACATCTGAGGTAGCGGTTGATATGTTCAAATAACATATAAAAGTGCGTCTAGATCTAGATGGAGCCATATCCAATTATAAATATTCCTTCTCATTTGTATAACTCAAAACTTAAATAGCGAACCTCGTATTACTTGGAGAAATCTTTGAGAAAAGGAAGCAAAGTTAATGAAAAAAAAAGGTACAGGATAGTTATTGTAAAAGAAGTATGAAGAATATAATCCTTATGCCTTATGCCACTGTAGTTAATGTTAGTCTAATTCGAACACCATTTTTTGAAATAGGACGAAATAATTTCCTAATGAAATTAATGGCTTTTTTATTTGATCTCCATGTTATTTTGTTTAATATATCAACCCAACAAACCACATCGCTGTAAGTTTTTATATACGCTCCGCTTTTGATGAACGTTGCACCATAATACTCAACGCTCTCAACTCTTTTGTGTGTACAAGCGCAGTTTTAGGATAAATTAATCATTTTTGTCCGTCGTTTTGCGGACGTCAGCTTCCGAAATAACAGACCTGTCATCTACGGTGACGACTGACTGCTGTGCTGTATTTCATAAACGATGCTGTGAATTCATTCTCTCGTTTGTTTTCCTAGTGATACTCTTGCTTGCAAAAAAGATGGAAAAGTTATCAAGAACATTTGAATCTATTTCGAGTAATTAATCAAGTCTGACAGAGATTGTACTAGGAATTTTGATACCATTTAACAACATTCTTGATATGCTTTTCAGTTTTAGCTTGCCTTCGAGAAGATGCGATTACTTAATAATCAGATATTAGTTTTTAAATTAAAATACCAATATATATATATATATATATATATATATATATATATAGAAAAACATATATATAGAAAAACATTAACCTCCAAATTTAATTATAGTCTGTGGGGTGCCAATGCTTGTTCGGTGGATCCCACCAATTCGATGTTTTGACTGTTCAGAAACCTTTCTTCTAACTGATGTGTAAGTGCTCGCATTGTCGTATTGTCGTGGTGTAGAATGATTCGTCTTCTGTGATTGGTTTCTCAGATGTTTCTGAGACTTCTGGCAAACAAATGCTACTGTAGCATTCAGAATTGACCATTCTACGTTGCTCTAATAAAACGGTGGTGAAATGTTCAGTGATTCCGAAAATACAGACCGCCATTTCCATGAAAGTGTTTCGTGAGTGAACAACTTTTGCTGGATTTGGATAGTCTTGAAAGACCAATACAGTCGATTGTTGTTTATTTTCAGATTCATATACACATATCATGATTCGTAGCCTGTCACGATCTTATAGATTTTTTCTAAGGCACATCGAATGACCAATTGTCACGAGCTTTTTTCTAGCAATTGTCAACTTATCAGGTACCCAACGCGTACAAATCTTTTTGGCAGCCAAATGGTCATACAATCTTGAATGTACGGGAGTGGAACCAATGCCTCATGATGCCTCAATCTCACGATATGTCACATGACGATCTTTCAATATCAGTTTACTACGTTTTTCGGTACAAGAGCCGATTTTCGACGACCTTCACGAAATTATGTGCTACCACAATTAAATTGGGGAAACCAATGAGTTGGTGCTTAATTACCGAAGTTTCGAAGCGAGTTGATAGGCACACTGCTGTTGGTATTGATAGAAAATCATCGTACGAAAATGTTCGCGGTTGAATTCCATTCTTTCACTAAGATGAATGTTCCAAATATCTGTTCACTCGTGTGACAACATGTTTTGAGTACGTTTACCATTAATAATGTCAATTGTTTTGATTTTTTGATGGCCATATCAGATCTGACATATTCATATCAATGTTGCAATATATCAAATCCTAAGTAACAAGATGTTCAATTGATAACACAAGTATACATGATTTCGATCAAACAAAAATGATTCAGAAAGTAAATTGAGGGAATTAATCTAAATCGGCAGCCTGTTTCATAAAATTGATTCCCGTTTTCGAATTACTTGAATAATTGTCATGTATTGAATTGGAAGGTATTTGATAAAAGTTCATCAATGTCTTTCATACTGCTGTGATCTGTTTCATGCACTAGGATCCAAAAAGAGTTACTCATCATGCCTCAATTCCAAATTCTTTTGCATCGCTTTTTATTTTTCTTATATATTGGTGTAATCGCACTACTTGCTCGCATCAAGAAACATGCCAGAACCATGAGGTGATTTCTCAAGAAAGTATCGATTACTTGCTTGATGTCGATTAGTTATCATCAATAAACTTTGAAGCGGAGTGCTGGTTCTAACTGTGTTAAACATTCACGTCGGCCATCAGAATTTCATGTCCGATAATTATTCCTGCTTCCTTTGTTAAGGTTGACAGTTTTGAGAACTTAATAAGCTCTGCTCGTTATTCGAGATTTAATGTTCTCGATAGGATAATATTTGATAAGAAGGGGTGAGAAGATACGTGCTATAGATCCACAAGTGGTACAGGAGACGCGTTTTGTAGGTATGTCACATAATGGATATGAATTTCCGAATTCAGTATAAATCATTATTTTCTCAATTTCTTCATATTCGATCTTGATCAAGACCGTTCCATGATCTTGATCAACTCAGATTTTGTTTCGATAAAATCAAATCGCGAATCAAATCAGTTGGTTCATTTTACGAAATCAAATTCTCCTATAACAAAATCTATTTTATTACTAATGATGGAGTTGTTGCAACACCAACTATCGCAAATATGTGTCTGTCTTCAAGGCAATTTTTCATAATTTTCTTACGTTTTTTAAATATTTAACAGCCGCAAATGTGAAAAAATTGTGTGTGTCAGCTCCGACGCACGACTGGAGTTTACTCCTTAAGTTCGATGGTCTAACCAGACGCAAAAATTAAAACAAAACAATAACAATATTAATTATTGATATTTATAATAAACACAGCAACATAAGTATGTCGACACTGACAAATTAGAAAGTTGCGGATCATAGGGTGCGCACCAAAAACGTAACGAGGTCATTCATCGATAGATTTTACTCCTCACATTTTTCTCATACCGGGCCCCTTATATATGCAAATCGATTTTTAAGGAGTAAACTCCAAAAATACTTTGATTCGACATTCAACTTTGTCTTTGCAATTTCACACGTTCCAAAGTACAACCACATGATAGAACATTAGGTTCTGAAAGTCATTATAAGATCAAAGTATTTGCGATAGGTGAGAAATTAAAAACTAGAACCAATCCAGAAGTACATATTCAAAATCTGACTTCGAGTCATTGGATAACATGAAAAATCTTTGTCATCTGCTTGTTACGAATTTGGAACCTGGTGTTTTTTGAAATATTATAATTCTGAAATATTGAGCTGGAATATTATGATTCAATCTAAAGGACTTAAATAGAATTTGACTCTTAATTGGTTATAGTTTATATTAATTGAAAATTTGGGAATAATTTGTTCAGCACTTTAAAACTATTTGACGTGTCCTAGGCATTACTTGCCGAAGAGTGTAGCTTCCTCAAGTGATAATAGAATAATTGTTCATTCAATATTGTTGGGTTTTATACATACAAAGAAATCAATTACAGCATTTTTTGAAGGCATATATTAGTTGTGTATTTGAAAGCCAATTATGAGTCTTAATCCAATCATTTTATCATAGTCTCAATCAAAGAAAAATTTCCAATAATAAAAAAATATCCGAAATTACTTCTTAACCAGTAGAAATCGTATCGTCCATTTCAAAATGAATATTTCACCTTTGAACCAATATAGAGCTAATTGAGCTGATCGAGGCTCACGTTTTGTGTAGTTAACTGGTGTGAATCTGTAAAAATGCTCTGATTGACGTTAGTTGTTACAATAAATTCAGTCTGTTGAAAAATTCGTAGAGTGGATTGAGTACCATTACCTCGGTATAAATATTTACTAATTTTGGAGTGGATTATGAGTTAGTACTTAGGTATAAGA
Source organism: Diorhabda elongata (assembly GCA_026230145.1). Classification (NCBI taxonomy): domain Eukaryota; kingdom Metazoa; phylum Arthropoda; class Insecta; order Coleoptera; family Chrysomelidae; genus Diorhabda; species Diorhabda elongata. The sequence goes on from CM047926.1 coordinate 43,593,487, forward strand.
CATTTATTACTGTGCAGCTACCGCAAAAAAATATCAAGAAATATATTAGAATCAATAGAATCGCCTAATATTTTCAGTTGATCAGAAGATACCGGCAAAAGTGATGTGAGATGACCATAAAAAATAACTTCTGTTTAGAAAGATAATGAATAATTCACAACGATAAAAAATTTATTACATACAGATTTTTCCTTCACGGTAGAATTACGCTCCGTGGATGAATTGTCAATATTTAAATATTCTAAATCAAATAGTAAATTCTACTGATAATGTAACTAGTACATATTGAGAAGTTGTCAACTAAAGAAACTACAACAGTTGGAATATTCAGAATTCTCATTACATTTTCGATATGATAATGTATGGTGTTGTACTTACTGAGACAGTTTTACGAGTCTTCAGGAATCACCAAACACTACACTAGTCGACGATCTAGAGATATTTCCTCATCGTTGGAATGACATACTGTAAATATCCATGGCCATTTAGAGCTTTCTTAGATTTATATTTCTAGGACGTATGATATATATATATATCACTGATATACCAATAATAAATAAATATGGAAAATACTAGATTTGCAACAACAAATAATATGCCAAACATTCTTCTTGAAATTCGTTTCTAATAATTATTTTTCATCTATTAGGATACGTGATATTCAATTAAAAATTGCAAGCGACTTGAGTTGCTAAGTCAGTTTGCGGTTTTTTTCAAAACCCGTTATCAATAATTATCACATCGTATTTAAGTTTCAATATGGTAGAATTTACCTTTTGTGAATGTGCCGATAGGCATTTGATGTATGATGTAGTGTTTGTAGAGGCTTCTGGTAACTCGTCAGAAGCCAGGAGGTTGTATTCGAAACGTTTTCCGGGTAGAATAATACCTATCTGCAGGGTTGATGGCAGTTTACCAGAAACAGGTTTGTCGACATAAATTAAGACATAATTTTGTGTCAGATATTTTGTTCATGCTGGGCTGGTTACTTTTTATGTAGAATGATTCTAGAATTTCCCTTTCGTTGTATTTATTCTCTATATCTAAAATTCTGCCTATTCCAAAGTTCATTTTGTGGCCATTATTAATTACATGTTCTGATAGGGCGCAATAACGTTCAAAGGTTCTGTAATAACTTTGGTGTTGTGTGATGAGTTGTTGGAAAGTGCGAGTGGTTTAGCCTGTGTATTTCTTATTACAGTTCATGCAAGGAATACTTTGAATGTAATTTTTTTGTTGTGAAGGTTCTTCTTTTTGTTTTATTTTTAGATAAATTGTGTTGATTGCTGGAATATTTCTGAGTGCAATTTTTATGTTTTCATTTTTGAGCATTTGTTATTCAGTGTTTTCCATGTTCCTTATGATTTTTGTGAGTAGCTATTTTGGATAGCTGTTTATTTCAATATAAGAAACGTTATCGCCATCTCAACCTAATCACAATATTAAATAAAACATTTTCTCAAATAATTACATTGATAACATTCCAATATGGAAAAAAAACACTTAAGCAAAGTCGTCTTTTGGGTAATGGGGTAGCGAACAAAGGAGGAAAATTGTTTCTCTCCCATACGATCCAAAATTTCTCACAAGAAAAATAACTCAAAAAAAGGGGATCAATAACTGACAATTACTAAATGACTAAATTCAAAAAATTAAATCATCACACTAAACTCTATAAAATTCATTTACGCTGAAACCAACAGTTATAATTAGTAATCTTGGCAGAAATACTTCATAGAATTGGAAAACAAATTTAAAAATTTTACAAAATAAGCTTTGAACTTGTAAAGAAATGGAGTACACAAAAAATCTTACATAATGAATTAAAATCAAAACTGATGTTTTTCATATTCACATTTTTCCATGGAACTTAGCTACTAGTAAGTTTTGCCTTAATTTCTAACAATAACAGTAACAACTAAATTGTATCAATTTTTGTAGCCTCGACAAAGAAATATCCATTTAGAAGTATTTGCACAGTGAAAAAAATAGTTTTTAACTTTAACAAAACCCTACATTGGCTATTTCCCCATAAAAATAAATGTCACGATAATGAACAAAAGAACTTGCGTGGTCTCAATCAGAGCAAGGAATCAGATCACTTCTTACCAATGGATGAATAACTATCCTATCTCCATCCTTCTTTTGATAATGGTTCCAAAGCGGAAGCCGAAACGTTGAATTTTCAAAATTCAAACCCGGTTCAACCGGTAATTGTTTTGTTCATTTTCAATCATAATTATTCAAATTTTAATGAATGATTATATATAATGAAACGTTCAATGTAACTATTTAGTTTGGTTAAATATTGATATGGCCGGAAACGTTCGGGAGTTTTTGATTTTTTGATGTTCAACGCATATTAAAAAGTGATCCAATTAGTGCTACTGAAAAGCCTGCCACGTAAACACATCAACCATGTTGCTAGAGTATATGTTTCTTCACAATGCCCACGACTGGAGTAGGAATATGTAGTAGATCACTGAATTCCAATAAAAAAATTGTAGGAAAGATAAAATCTTTCCACGCGCATAATTTAACATTCATAACATGGTTATGGTAGTCTGAGGATATAGTTTGAAAAATACATTTTCCGCTATAAATTATAATTTTACTAATTTATAATGAAATTAATTAATCCCACACGTTGGTTTATGAAAATTTATCTTTATAAAAACTGAATAATGAATTAAAACAAATTATTATGCAAATTTCATGGATTGTAGAAGATCGTAATACAAAGCTGACATAAAATTAAAGCCTACGGATAAATATAAAAAATTTAAATTATTTAACAATGCTGGTGGAAAGCTAGGAGTAGCATTCCATCAATAAACTCTTAAACGTTAATAATGAAACAGTAGAAGGAACTACAGATATTGTTGGAATCGTTTGTGCACATAACGTGACGACAAAAAAAATTACAAAAACCAATTGAATTGTGAAAGTATAAAACAATTCAAACGTCAATAAAGAAATCTAGTGTGAAAAATGTACATGAGTGTCTTGTACATGAACAAAAGTATAATTTCATATTCGACTAGTGTTGAAGAAGCAACCATTTATAGATTTTCGGAACAATGGAAAAATGGAACTGGAAATATATATTTGTGCCGAGCACAGAAGCTGCAAATAGATGTATGGAAAAATATGCCATTTTCTCACTTGTAGTTTATTGTACTTTTTCTAAGGATATGGTTTTTTTGTGTGCTACAAAAAAGATGCTCAAAATCAGGATGAATGAAACATTTTACTCAAATTGTTATTAAAATTTATATCTTAATCATTTTATATTGCACAGCAATATTATAATTAGATTCTAGTGGCACTGGGAGCTGGATAGATTTCCCTAAACTGTTATCTTCATTTTGTTAACCACAGAATTACGATTCAGCAACATTATTGCTGTATTTCCAACCCTCTAAGCCTTTTAGAGTCATGAGATATCCTCCTGCAGTTGACCTTCGCAAAAAGCGGCCTGTATTTTATTCCAGGTTTAGTAATGTTACCAAATCTTTTTCCCTGGTGCCAAATTCATTTATTCACGCTGGTTGCTGTGCGAATTTACATTTGTCAATTGAATGAAGCATGTCACGTTCGCGTTTGAATAATTTTACTGATTTCTCCAGTGAGTATGGAATGTTGCTTTTAAGATCGGGTTATTGTATTATAAGGGCCGAAGAGAAAACTTCTATGTTGTCAATTTCTAATTACATCACAACAGCACGCCCCTATAAAATCTTCTCTATCCGGACATACTTTGCATTAGATGAGTCATTCGAAAATTGTCGAATTTCGCGTAAGTTTGAGTTTTTGAATCAATCAAACTAACACAATATTAAAAGACACAGGATACACCTTGGCTTTATTCTCCAGTCCATAGAATTTTTATAAGAAATTCCACACTTTTTGTCTTATAGACTTGGTAGGAAATTATCAAAACCAACGGATACTTTCTAACAAATCTAACAAATCTGAAGGGTTTTAGTATGAGAATATATAGTGATAAAACTATTCTCGTAGTCGGTAAAAGTTTCCACGGCTTAAGCAGATATTGCGCGGAAGTTGTGCCGTATCAATTTTATATTTTGATTATCTGATTTGATCAAAAGGATGCGATAACAAATTTTATTTATGGGATCTATTTAACTTTCCTGATTTTGTGATTGTGATGTAATTTTTAATTTTATGATTGGCTTTGACTTCTTAAGCCATATGCCCAAACTAAAAAAAAGGGTTCAATCCACTTTCACCGAGGAATATTTCCTCTCAGAACTATATGATAAGATTGCTGAGTGACCTACGAATAAAATACAGAAAGTATTAAAATTTCCGACAAATATATAACAAAGAAGAATAAACGAATTGGTTCCAAAATGGAGCCTGGAGGGATACCATCATATATAAAACATATTGCTTGACTGGTAAGCTCTGTCCAAATATAACAGTAAATTGTAGTTTTGAGTTGATATTATATACATTATGCTATTCAATAATATTCATTCTGAACCTCTTCTTGAACCCATAACCCATTTGATATGCGATCGCGAGAAACATATAATTTCGCATTTTTGTACAATATATTATTTTTGATGCTGTTATAATAATTGATCAAAACTTTTGGATACCTTGGACTAGTACTAACAAGTGACGGCAAAATAGAAGCTGAGGCTACAAACCGGATAGAAAAAGCAACAAATATATACGATGCATTGAAAATATAGTTTTCAATATGAAGGAGAAGTCAAAGTGAATAAAACTGGGTGTGATCAATATAATAACAATTCCAACACTGACGTATGGAAGTGTAACTAACAAATAGCAAATATTGGAAAACAAAGGCAACAGAAAAATGAAAACGAAGAAGAAATTCTTTATCTTAATACGCTATATGTCATTGAGCAATTTAATATCTAATTTAACTAATGCAAACGTAATTGATATGATGTTTCTACCAAAAATAGAAAGAATATGATGGATAGAATGAGAAATGAAATTATGAGAAACGACCTACAAGAAAAAACAATCAAAGAAAAAATAAATAAGAGAATCTGAAACTGATTTGGACATTTAACAAGGATGAAACAAGATAGATTAAAAAAACGAATATGGAAAGCAAGAAATATAGGAAGAAGAAGAAGGGGGAAGAAAAACATGAAACTAACAAATAGCAGATATAGGGAAACAAAGGCAAGAGACAACACATCAAATGATGATACTAGCACAGGAAAGGATGGAAAAAATGGTTCTCCCCAGAGAGGACAAAAAGAAAAAAAATGTTATTGAACAATTTAATATCAAACTTATCTAATTCAACTGATATTTCATAGAAGCGCATTTCACGTATATATTTTAGTATATGTACTGGTAGTTTGGTTTCTGCAAACTAATCTGCACTGGTATTTTCTATATTTAAATCGTTCTAGGATATTTAATTCTAATATATATATCGTACACTGGCCATTACTGTTAGATAGAGGTAGGCTTACTACTACTACTTTGATGAGACTAAATTTTGTTTTCAACTATATATCTAGACCCTTTCAATATTATTCTAATGGGTCCTTTCAATTGAAATACACAGTTCAAAACTTGAGAAGCTAGATTTAACTTTGAAGGAAAAATCCTGATATAAATCTTCTACCAAAATCATGACTTTGTATTTTATAGGAATTATTACGTTTGCAAATGCGCTTACTAAAGTTCCAGCTAGTTCTGTTTGACAAATAAATGATTATAACCAGGTATCAGAGAAAGTTCACCAAATGGTACTGATTTGACATCGGATTAAGGCTAGAGTGATAGAAGAAGCTGTCGTTATATGAAAAAAACAATACATATCATGTTTGAATGGAAGTGCTTGTGTGAGTTATCTCCTCGTTGGGTACCGCATTTGCTCACTATGCAGAATAAGTCGGATTTTTGCAGGTACCTCGAGCTCTAAATGAAACCAGGATACATCAATACAATCCTGAAATAAAGAAACAGTCAATTTAAAACTTACCCTGATAAAGGTACTCAAAGATGGTTTCTTCGGCTGGAAAAGTGATAGCCACTGTTTCATGGGATAATCATGGGCATAATAACATGGGAGTATTACCCATCATTGTTTGATTATATAAAGGAGAAAAATAGCAAGAAAACTACTATGTTTGAAGACGAAGGAAGAGGTTTTCCATCAAGAAAACGCACCTTTCAACACTTCGGTGATCATCATGTCTAAAATTCACTATTTGCACTTTGAATTGACTCTTTTCTGTTTTCTAACCAGAAATTTCCATTTGCAGGAGAGAGAAGTACATCAAACGAGGAAGTTTCCGTATACGCAAACGGTTATTTTGAGGAGAAAGACGGCAACTTTCATTAAGGTTGAAAAGGTTTGAGAATCGCTGGAGTAAGTGTATAAACCTGTGGAATAAAAATGAATGTGGAAACATCTATCGTTTCTTTTTTAGGTCGGAAATTTTTAAGACAAGCCTCGTATGACAACTATTTGAAAAAAAATGTGCAATAGTTTTCTCCGTTTTATTTTATCGGATAAATGAAATTTATCATGTATTGTCTTCGGAAAACTTGATGTTGAGGGTAATTTCACAATTCTAGTCCCAAAACACTGTTATGTTATGAAAACTTATTAAATCTAAAATATCTTCTACAAGAATATTCTATTCGACTGCCAACCATAATGTAATTGACTCTTAAAAGTGGCATGACGGCGTTTTGGCATTAAGAAAACGACTCATACGTTAAAATGTAAGTAGATACGTGATTTGTAAGCGATCGTTTCCAGAATGCGACTTTTAGAGCTCAAGTTTTCTTGAGAAAAACGTGCCTTGCATCCGGAAAAGCATCCAAGAAAATCTAAAAGCTTTCCTCCTAACCTAGTTAGATCGGGGACTAAAACCTACAAATGGGTTTATAATTAGAGATTTCTCAGAAAAGACGTTTCAGCGTGGGATCGAAAACTGTTTGAAATATGGCCGCAGTTTATACGGAATTTTTAATAAAAGCTGAGATGTAAAAGTTACTTCCAAACGTGATGTAATATAATGAGATATTTGGTATTTAATAGAAGGAAGCTTCTTGTAGACGAAAAGGCAATAAAATTATTAATTTCTTAATGGGCGAGACAACTATATTTTTTGTTTTGTTTTTATCAAGAAATATTCTTAGAAATATTGCTTTTAGAAAAAGTTTCCGACAATTCCAACAACATTTTAGTATGCAAATTTTTGCTGTCGGGCGGATACAATTGGCTTTTGAGTATAATATTTCGAGATTGCATCTGAGACATCATCTAAATTTTGAAATTTCTATCACAAAAAAATGTTGGAGCGATTTGTATAAAAAAATCTGAAGATGCGATATCGGGCGAGTATTGTGGGTGAGGTGTAAATAGTTTCCGCGTTCACTCCACCAAAAACAAATCAGTGCCCCTTAAGGATATAAACGTGGCTTCGCAGTACTACTTCGTGGTATTCATATAGGACTTACTTCTCGTCTCCAGTAACCAACCCAAAAATAAACATTTCTATATGGTGTATTGTTGATGGGTTGGTTTGATTGTTGAGTCCTCATGATGGATAGAAGTTTGGTAAATCAAAATCACCTGATCTAAACCTAGAGAGTCAATTTTGGTATCTACGAACGTCTAATGCGATTGGATAAACATGCAAATTTTTTTATCACCAATGCTATACATTCCAAATTGCAATGATAGCTTAATAATTTCGATATGAATAAGTTTCGATAACCTCAAAATATCTTTGACTCAACTCCAGTGTACGAAACGGCATTACTTTTCAGTTGCCCTAATATTATAAATGGATATTTTAATTTTGCTTTTGATGAATGTTTGTGAATTAGTCAGATTAATTTGACGCAGATTAATATAATTTATCCTAAGATTCCTAAGAAAGTTTATACAGACTGAAGTATTAGTGCAAAGTCATATTATTCAATTGGTTCACGGGATACAAGAAAAATTTATTGAAAAAATCACACACCGGGCTTTTTGAATATTTGCGAATGTAGAAGTCACTCATAGGTAAATGAAATTGAACATTCAGTACATTTCTACATGATTAACGATTTCTTGTTATCCTTCTTCCTTCAGGATAAATTGAAAAATATACATACATTTACTAAAAATGTTAGAAGCGGTATCGCTGGACTTTTCTCAGATGGATATTTCAGATGTCAGTACTATTAAAACAATATTTTCCTGGAATGATCATAATGATATTATCTTTCAGTACCCAGATTGAATCTTGTTGTTGTTATCTTCAATAGCCTAGATTTTATATAACTTACTATTCTCAAGGGTCTGGCGCACATCCGAAATAGTCCACTACTTATAAAAATATATCCCGACTAATCAACAATACCATCGTCGTCGTTAACAACATCGCATTTATGTGTTGACGTGAAAATGAATGCCACAATGCAAAAAAGCCACAAAAACCTCGAGAACAACGTCTTCAACGACATCAAAGAAAACGTTACAGGCTGTTTTTCTGCAAAGTAGTTTCAGGTTAAAGGGACTTTAGTTTGATATAGAACAACCGAGATACTGTAATAAAATTCAAAGGAAAACGATGAACTGAAACCTCATCTGAACTAACGTAGTAGCATTTGAAAAGAGATGAATATTTTGCAGGCATAATATGAAGAGAAAAAGCAAATATGGCAAACGTTTCACGACTGGGATAGGTTAATAAGAATAACATTGATCAATAAAATGTCCAATAATTACATATATACCTTAAGTCAATTTCTATTCCATAATTTGTTGAAATATAGGACAAATACTTTGAGATGTAGGTATGTATTGAGATTTCTCAATACACTGAATTTTATTTTTTTTTTTGCTTAATATTTATCTCCTTTTGGATTCATTTGTTATTTGTGTTATACGTGAATCTCTACGCCTTCATGTTCCCTATACTGCTACACGCACCGACACGCTTCTTTATCTTTAAAAAAAAAAAAAAACAAAATAGAGACGCGTCTTGATGCTTTCTGCGATCAGTTCACAGATCTCACGATCATGATGTCGATCACGTTCAGATATTTAGCGCCAAGGAAACAAATAAAAGATTAAACTTTGCGGTCGGAAAAAATTTCGATTAGCGGTTCCAGTAAATATACTGCGAAACTAAATTATCAAGGGACAAGAATAATTACATAATCATATACTGTCTGGTGCTGAATTTCAATTTTCCTCTCTTTTTTTCGACAAAATAGAAGAGGAAGAATGATTTCCTGTAATTGACAATGGTTTGTCACAAACAGTCTCGCTGATGAATTGATATATCGCTCTCGATTGAGTTAGTTACAACTTTTTTCGTTCGGAGACATTTTCTAACTTCAGTTGATTCATTTTCGCCTATATTTGCCCAAAATTACCAGCACTGCTATACAAAGTTTTCATCATCCCATCTCGCAAAAAACAGTAATTGCTAGTTTGTACAGCTTTCCAATGCTATTGAAAATAAAATATTATATAAAGGAAATAATGATTCCAATCTGACATAATAAAATCCAAACAACCGAACATCAAAATGTAGAAGGATAGCAAACATCAAATTATTTTCGTGAACACAAAACATCCTGTAGAACCTTATTCAATGATTCCTAAGCTCCATATTGTTTTTGAGGTTTTTTGGGAACTCCTTTTTTTTCAAGAATAGATTTTTTCCGTATGCAGTACACAGGTTTTTTGAAGCCAAAAAATACTGTTCCGACTGGAGTTCATAAACAACATTTTCGATTTTTACACGTTTTCAGAAATTCATTTGGGAGTTAATATTCTCTTTTCATTACTAGAAACACAAATCATATTATCTTTCGGGATAACGATCCCTTTTATTTCGTTTTAAATGAGAAACGGAAACTCTAAAATGATCGTAATCCTAAATGATTTGTTTTGAAATGCTTCATATCCAATCCAAGTAGAATTTAAAAAATGGGATTTTGTTCTCCCATCAGATTTTGCTTCTTAATTTTGTATTTATTATCAAATGTTGAATGGATGAAAAAAATTATATGTTTCTATTCTCTCCATGATTTTCAAATATCTAATATATATGTTTATGTTACAAATTGTCAAAAAGTATGTCATTTAAATGATAATAATAAGAGAATTACAGAAACTTTTGCTAATTAATCATTCTAAAAGTTTTTTAGACACAACTGTTGGAATTTTCTAGTAAAATGAAGTTTGTCAATTGTCCATCCTTTCAGATTATGTGAAGTAAATTCTGTGAATCTCACTGTGGATCCAATAATGGATTTTATAAGGTCTGCTTTCCAAATGTAACTTCGTTCAAGGAACCGCTGAAAATATGCAAATCACAGAATTTATATAGAGGTTTTATTAAGATTTTTTCTTTTTGACCATCAGTTAAATTTGAAATCAGCAATATGCATAGAATATTGTCTTAAAGGTATGGTTTACCTCCAAGAAAGATAATAAATCAGATTTCAAATTATTATTCAGTTAATATGATAAATTACATATTATAAGGCTATCGGTGTAAAAGTCTCCTGATAAATGTTTCTCATTCCACAAATTCATTCGCTAAGACAGAAAAATTCATAGCTATTCAAGAGGAGCTAAAGTACTATTTAATACTATAAGATGTATCGAGTTATGGTTAAATAGCTGCATTCTGAAAATTATGAATATCGCTTTTTTTCCGATTCCCTAGACATTATTTAAGTATTATACGGGAATTGCTACTTAAGTTTTGAGATAGACAAATGAAAACAAATATTTATAATTGGATTTTGCTTTATTATTTGCAAAATATTCACCAATAATATCAATACACTTCTGCATGCGTTCGAACCAATTATCAAAGCATTTTGTCCATTCCATTCCAGAAGTAGGAACGCATCAACCGCTTATTCAGGTGTAGAAAAACGTTGACCTCGCAATTTGTTTTTTATCTGCGGGAAAAGAAGAAATATTGGATGCCAAGCGAGAACTGTACGTCAGATGCCAATAAATACCATATTTTGACTCCCCAAAAACGTTTTTGTTTGAACTAATGTGTACGAGCTACCATTGTCAAGGTGGAGAATGATATGTCTTCTTCAATTGATTTGTCTGATCTTTTCCAACTCCTCTGATAAACAAATGATTGTGTCCCATTCAGAATTGACCATTCTACAAGGCTTTAATGGAACGGTGGCGACATGTCCAGTTATTCCGAAGAAATAGGCAACCATTTGCTTGGAAGTACTTCCACTGCAAACAACTTTTGTTGGATTTGACTTATCTTGAAAGACCCATACAGTTGATTGTTGTTTAGTTTTGGTTTAGTATACATAGATTCATAATTCGTCGCTAGTCAGGATTTTTTCTAAATATCTGCACCAAACGACCCGAGTTTTTTTGAGCAATTTGAGCAAGTCAAATTATGCGGTATCCAACGCAAAAAATCAGCCTTATGTTCATTGAAATGTTGAATTTTATGATGAGAATGTCAGATTTGACATATTCACATGTTGCCATGTCTCAAAATTTGAGTAGCAACCCTCGTAATATCCAGAAAAACTGGTAATGGTAATATTTGTGAATATCTCCTTTTCCTATAGAAAGTATTGAACAAATGATTCTGTCATTCATTCGTATACTTCCAAATGAATTGTTGAGACAATAATTTCTTGTTATGAATAATTTTTTTCTACTACTACGGCCATTGTATGTATAAATTCATGTGACATAACATAATAAATTGGTTATATACTAACAACTTGTACTTTTCCCTCAAATACGCAAAAAAAGCAAATTAATTTTTTATATAAAATAATATTTTTTTCTTCCTGCGTCGTCGCTTCCAATAACCTTTTTTCGTCAAACAACGATTGCTGTAGGATGTGTTGGCAGTCGTATACCTCTCTGTTTGTGAGGAAACTCGGCGGAAAATTGGAAAAACATGCTTTTCCTCGACTACCGTCGCTGTCGGTTCATAACATACGCATATGAATCCACGCCCAACCGAACACATAACTCAATTATGTTAACAGACATTTTCCAATATACCCGGCCACATATATGTATATCCGGTTATTTATGAAAAATAACCAATATTTTGGATGAAATAAACAGTTTGACCTCCTAGTTGTATCGATTAGACAAATATTATTTCATAACAAAAAAGTGGACTAGGAACAATCATATAATTCAGGATTTTATTTTACTGTTTAAAATTAGAGATTGGAAGCGTCAGTTTTAACACTTTGATCTCTGGCTGTTCCAGAATGTGTGTTGCTATAGGAACAACCTTCAGAAATTTGTCAATTTGACATCGCAAAAAATCGCAACGCAACAGATTCAAGCTTAAAAATAAGCGAAGCAAATGGATATGTACCACGTTAAAAATGCAGAAATGCGTTTGGAAACAGTTTTTGGCAATCTGCGAAGAGAAAAAATTTGATTTTCTTCATGAAAAGTCAAAACATCGACATAGCTGGGCAGATTCTGTAGATGTTTATTCAAGTTATAATTTAGGTATATATCAAGGCCTTAGAGTTTAAAAATATTACGAAAACAAGAGGGTACAAAAGCTCTTGAAAAAACCCAAAAGTTGGTTTTTGCTATATTTATTGCAGAAATATGGCATTTAGAGAATTTGCTTTCGAGAGAAAGAAAATCAGTTCGTCATAATTGAAAAGTCAATACTTTTCACACCAAGGGGTGTTGAAATGTCCATAATGATACTCAGAAAGTATCTTATAAAATTTGAGACCAACTGCTGTGGAATTACGCTGAGCTTGGACTGTAAAGCATATTGACATATATATGAAAAACATCGTATATGATCAACATTTATTGGGGTTGCTATCATTTTGTCTGGAGATAAGTATTTGAAGTAAAACATTTTAAGTGTTATAATATGGTGGTGATGGAGGAAGGGGACTTTCAGTTTTATGGGGTCGAGAAATTATTTAATTATTGCGAAAATAGTTGGAATTGGAAATATCTTTCTCTCAAACTAAAAAATTTGAGTATAGAACATTGCGCCCCCCGCTTTTCTCACAATAATACTAGTATTTTCCAGTCATTATCGTTTTAAGCGTGTTATAAAAAATTGTTCTCAACTTTTAAGTTTGATATGCTCATAAAGCGTGTTTTTCAGTTTTATCAAACTATCTTGTTTCTCGACTTTTTAGTGTCTTAATTGATACCACCCTTGTATAATAGCTTCGCTGTTTACATACCTACATCTCGTCTAAATTTGTATCGAGCCATAACAGTATAGTTGGTAAGGTTGTCAAACTGCTTTATTTCCAACACAGAGATCGAAGGTTCGAATCCTCTAACGAATGAAAAGCAAATTTACAAATGAAATGCACTATTTTCGAATTGTTTTTGTAATAATGTATGCAGTTCATCGATTCAGAAGCATTTTCAATTGGTTAACAGATACTAGTCCTTATGACTCAATGAATTGAATGAACAAATAAACTTTTGAAAATAATATGTCGGTAATTCCATAAGAAATCATCAAGAATTCTTCTTGAAAAGTGATATACTTTTGTGATTTTTAGAGATTTTGATTACTAACACGCTTATGAAATAATAGTTCTGTTTCGAATATCAGATTCGTGTAAGGACAAGTTTTCTGGTTTTTGAAATAAAACTATGGCGTTCAATATGTAAAATGTACAGTTGCCGTATACTCAGAATATTTGTCAGTTCCTTCGATAAATCTGAGTAATAATAATATTAAAAAAATTTGTAACCTCCCAAAGCTACTTCCTGGGTAACAAACTTGTCTCAAAAGTAATCATTTCATTTATCAGATTATCCATATTGTCAATATCTTCTTTTTTGTTGCTAGCTACCAATGTGAAGATTTACCGAGAATATGAAACATTAGATTCAAAATTCATCTAAATTCAAACTATCTAGTGCCTACTTAATCACAGGAAGTACCAATTTAACTAATATTTTCATCGATGGAAAAAAATAATTGTTCTGGTCACATCTACCTTAGCATTCACCTAATAATGCCACTTTCATGTCGTATCCCTATAATATCTAGAATTGTGATCAGTAACAGTACTACTTGGTATAAATAAAGCTTATTCTGAAAGTACTACGGGATTACTGCATTCTGGAAATTATGTCATGAAATACCAGCATAAGTTTTTTTAGAAAAATCTCGTTAAAACGTTACTATGTAAGTATGCGTGTATAACAGTTATTTTTCTACGTCCGTTATAATATTCTTGATATCCGTTTACGAAGATCCATTTTGTGTCTAATTAGAGGAAGTGTAGTATTATTATAAGTGATTAGAGTAATAGTGAAGAAAGTTTAAACTGCACACCAAAAGATGCTGTTGAATCGGCAACTCCACCGACTACAAATCTTCTCCCTGAGAAATTCAGGGAACAGTATTTAAAGGAATATAATTCTTTTATGGAGTAGCGTACTAAAAAAGGCATAAACAGCTTCACAGAAAGAGAGTTACTAGCTTACTTTGAAACTAAATCCAAAATGTGGAAGTCTTCAATACTTTGGTTGACTTATTCGAAACTGAAAGTTACCCTAATTTAAATAACGACGTAGACATCAGTAAATACCCGAAACAGTTGGCTATAGAACCAAAAAATTTAAAACATTTGCCCTTGAAGAAATTAATTAATTTCTGTTGCAAGCTCCAGACGATCATTATCTCATGAATAAGGTTTGACAGCAAAAAAATTTTATGTTTAATTTTAAATATTATTTGTAACATCTTCGGATTCGCTGGTGCTCTGCGGAGGGAGGAATTATATAAAATGAAGTGTAAAGATATTAATAATAACGGATATGTTTCAATTATCACAGTACCTGATACAAAAACTCATATTCAGCTTCAATAGATTGAACTTGGAAAACATTTATAAATATAAAAACCAACGACTCTCAAACATCAAAACAGATCATTTCTTTTTGCCTTTTTGCAGTATAGAATGGAAAATTCAAAACCCGAGTTGTAGGTAAAACACCTTTTCAAAGATTCCCTTGCTTATCGCAACATATTTGGATTTACTTAATCCAAAAATCTACGGTGGGTGGAAATCCAACACAGTTGCTGAGGGTCACGTAGACGACTCAATAAGAGATAAAATGAATTCCGCAGTGAAAATTTCAACGGGTACAACTAGTTCGACTTCAAGCAACATTGTAAATGTTCACGATCCCACCAACAATCCAATAAGTACTAATACAACTATGTGTTCCTGATTCAAGTACCAATACTAATGTAACTTCTTTTTAACTTCAAAATAATAATGCTCAAAGTGGTATTTTTAATATTACTATTACAAAGTTTTTCCAAAGTCTACGGACGTAGAAAAAATTTTGAATGGAACTTTTGAGTAAAGTGACTTTTTTCAGTCGTAGGAGTTGCCGTCAAACTGTCCCACTTGTGAAAAAAAGTATTACTTTACTCACTTGTTGTATAATAGTATATTACATAACAAGTTTGGGAACTGATACATTTCGGACGAGTTACTGTTTTGCACAAGCTGCGAAGCGGTGAGTGCTGAAACTCAACGAGTGCTAAATACACTTTCCAACGAGTTGTGTACACTATTTTTCCTACGATTCTACGATCACGGCACCCAGCCAGATTCATATTGTATTCGTGTATTCCCTCTATCGTTCGAAACCATATATAACATTTATAAAGCATTTCAATACATGTATGTTTTGTTATTTTTCAGTACATATGTGAAATAAAATACTTTCTTAGTTAAAAATGAGCGTGCAATCAATGAGTGGTCGTAAGAAAATTAATATTTCGTAGCTTTCTTATAACGTAGTCATCAGTGACTATAGAAATTCTATATTAGTACACATATTAAAACTTGCACTAATCTAAATGGAGACGAATGAGTAATTGTCACAATAAGTAACATTGATTTGACATAAACTCTAACTTGTATTCACTGTTGACTGTCATTTATCGCAAATATTTGAATCTGGCATGACAACCATTTTTATCACCTATAAGAAATCAATTTATATAACACATGAAGACGCGATGCTAAGAGGGAAACACCTTAGATCTGTTACTTATCACTTCTCTTGACAATGGTAAAAAAGGCTGTAATATTATAAAATCTCTCCTTAAAGTATAGTGCATATTCTTATATCCGATACTCTCAAACCAGTCCTTCATCTTCGAATGAAGAATTTAACTAATAGACAAACAAATCTTTCCATCGTCCATCATTGTAACGTGCTCGGCGATCTTGTTTTTTCTTCCAATCTTTACTTGGCATTCTCAATTCACACAATCACTCAATTGATACTGTTTTTAACACGTAACACTTTATTTTCCACTCGTTTTGAATGAAAATTGTCAAAACAATGAATGATTGCTCATAAATCGTTTGACATCTAAGTGTTTGTTGCTTCACAAGCTCCTTGATTAGTTTCTATTCATCAGCAATTTTATAATTGTATCTCGAATGAATTTTCAGAGAGAATAGAAGAGAAAGGAGTTGATTATTATTCTACTGAATACTCGACGATAGACCCGGTGGTCTCGAATCCTCTTGTTCAATTCCAATTGACGACAAAGAAAAAATTGTCATAATGACAAGAAATTTCGAAAAAGGGAAGTAAAAAAAATCACCCTAGCAACGATCGTACTCGTATTATTCATTAAATAGGAGGCGGTCCAGTTCAACAATTACAACGATCAAAATGATTTCGGGCGTTTTGTGCTAGAAGAACTGAAGAAGAAAACTTTGAACTTGAGAAAGACAATTCTTCAACATCACCCCTACTTGCATGCGAAGTTCGAATCCTCTAGTTAAACTTTTTCTGGCCAAAAAATAAGAAAATATAACAAAAATGACCATAAAGGGGTGGAGATGGAAAGTTTCGGCCTTAGACAGGAAATCATCCCGCAACTAATTGAACCTACATGTGAAATTTCATTGTTCAGTCGCTTTTCGTTTGACCTGCAGAGGTGAGCAAAGGTCAAAAACCACTTTTTTCTGCACTGCGACCCCTCGAAATATTTATTTGTTTTTAACCAACCTCTACTAACATCAGTCAGCCGCCAAAAAAGCCAAGTATGCTAATTTTGAACCAAATCGGACCCATAGCAATAACTACAGACATTCAACAAACCATCATAATCGTGTTCAGGAGGTCTCAAAACATGGGGAAAATGATGTGCCCCCTATTTTTCTTCTAGTCATGCCTACCGTAATAAATATTTATCTTGGTCTGTTTTTTGTTGTTCGTTATTAAATTCATTCATTGATTCATTCATCAAATTCGTTTTTCTTGTCTTAAGACATGCTGATATTGTATTTATTTGTCTTTTCGCTCTAGTTAGTAGTTTTAAGAAAAATGTATTTAAAACCTATTATTTCACTGTTCATGTTATACATATCTTCGTATGCCCTCTTCGAAATACAGTAGAATTCACCTGTCCTACTATAGAATGGCTGACGGCTGCATATGGGGTAGATTATATTGAAATTAGGTATTGGATTTTTATGTATACAAATATAAGCTCGCTCAAATACTAGGGAGCTTTCGGACTAAGGATTACAAGTCCTTCCAAACATGAAATTGGAAAATTTGAATTTTTACTATATTTCAGGCTTATGTTCTATTATTTTTTTTGTTTTTATGTGACCATAAAGTTCAGACTTGACATTTACTGGAAATATGCAATATGCCACGAACATATTTCACATCAATTCTAAAATGTAAAGATCTGAAGTAATTTCTCAACTCAGAATATTGAATTTGTGAATACTTTTGTGAATACATTTGAATTGCAGTGAAAAAATGAACTTATTACAGCTATGTTTTGATATATAATTTGCTTTTATGTCAGAAATAATCTTCTAATACTACAAATTTTTATAAATTTGAGATGTTGATTATCACTCATAAATTTCCCATTTTCTGTATAGAAACAATTTATGAAAAAAATTTATAAAATATCTGACTATTAAGAGGATCTTCTGATTTTTAAGATTAAACTATTTGAATGTATGTTATATCTTGGTTTCTGAATGGAGATTATTGATGCTGATGATTTCATAATCTAGTTTCCAAATATTCGGATATCTGTCTTATATAAACTTAGTAATAACAAGTAACCTCATTTATAACATTCCTTCTACTATTTTTAGAGTTTTAAATTTAAACTATTGAAAAATAACGAGAGAAAAAATGGATTGTTCTCTCAAAATTGTGTGTATCAAAGGATCTTCAAAGGCTCAGTATCAGGTTATGTGTCGCCGAATTATATCAAGATGTCGATACCTACAGTTCGAAGTAGAATCCATGAACCAACTTCACCTATAACAAGATCATAGAGTCTTCACTCTACAAACCAGGGCTATGGACATATACAACTCATTTGAATTAATAATAACAATACAACAAGGGATGTAAAGACGATCAGGTCGTCTATATCAACATGAGTAATGATGTTCAACCACTGTTTAATACAAAACATGACTTCACATCGAAATAGTTTCTATCTCATACTTGACGACTTAAGGGTAAATTCTGTATTTAGAGATGAAAACGTCCAACCACATCGCCCAAAAACGGTTCAGGATGCACCAGTAACGGGAAACATTGGATCTGCTTGCCAACATTCCTGATATGAATTCAATGAAAAACATGAAGTGCTACTATAATATATTCATAATCCTATTAATTGAATAATATTCTACAATAAAATATCAATGGATTGATTATTTCTATGTACATGCCTATCAACGTGTTATTGAAAGGAATATAAGGTCATTCTGCTTTTATTGAAATTTTAACATAATTTTTTCTCGTTCAACAAGTTATGGTAACAAATTTACCAATTGGTTTTATCTGAAATTCGGTCTATTCTCTTACGGATAACATAATCAGTGAACAAAATATTTTCAGGGAATGTTTTCAAAAAAACTATTTTCCAACAAGGATATCAGATGAGCTCCAGCAGACTTGGATCATGTTCTAGTTATAACTAAAGGTGCCAAACATAAAAAAACGAAGACTAAAGTGATGAATAAGAACAGACAGAATAATGAGGTAATAGGGAGGGCTATAGGAAACAACGAAGCTGAATGGAAAGCCAGACGTAGAGGATGTTTATGAGGAATCGGAACAAATAGAATCATCACTGATACAATCCATACTAGAATGTCTCGGACTGGCGGAGAGAATCACAGAAAAGGATTGGTTTGAAAAACAATATAGTTTTATGCTAGAAAAGAGAAACCAGGCAAGACTATGACTAATGAATCATAATACAGATAGCAACAACAAAAGATATGATGAATGAAGAAAAAAGGCAAAAGCAGAATGCTTACAAAAAGAAGACACGTGGAGGAAAAAATGAAAGCAATAGAAGGAAAGTATGTGGAAAAAGTTATAAGAAATCTTCACCAAGAGGTGAGAAGACTCTAGGTAAAAACCATAGAACAAGGATAGTGTAGAGATACAGAGGAAGCAATCATATGAGACGGAACAACCAGCAGTAAATCAGGATGATGGAAGAGAAGTAGAAGAACTTTCATACACGAATACAACCTCTATAATTTTTTTGACCAGTATAATAAAAAACAATTCACAACCAATAAGTCGGTGAATATCAAAGAGGCTTTAGTGGGGGCGAAGCACAGCGGACAAGATTTTCAACTGAAAAAATACAGAGCAATAAACAAGATCAAATCTAGAACTACATCTACTGTTTATAAATTATAAACAAACTTACGTACAATGGAAATGACAAGGTTGCATGAAGGCGTTAAAATTTTTGGGTATCCCTAGAAAACTAATAAGAATGGTGAAACTGATTTTATATAGAAGCGAGATCAAAGTATTATATTTGAGAAATGGATAGGAGAGGTAACATCAGATTTGAGAAGAGTGGGAATAACGGAGAAGGCAGAAACGGATGGAGAGGTATAGCATACAAGAGTAGGGTAAAAAGAAAAAAATACAGCTCTAAGATTTTGAAATATATATTCTATTAATTTCTTTATTCCACTGAACTAAAACTAATTTTAAGTGTTTTTTAAAAGGTTGATTCCAAATATAAGATTGGCAACTAAGTACCTTCGCTTTTTACTGATTAAGAGCCTTGCTCCATTTTTTGAATCACTTTTGTTTGTTTTATACTTTGCCGTTTGTCGCGTAACTTTAGAAGCAAGTAGTGCGTGATTTTTATTGACACTATTAGTTTTGTATTAATTTTAAACGTCGTGCAGAAACGAAAAGTTACGACATATTTTATTTTTTTATTTCCGTAAGAGAAACGAAGCTGCTGGGGCTAACAAAGAAATATGTGAAGATTATGGTACTGATTGCTTAAGAAAGCGGACGTCTCAGAATTGGTACAAAAAATTCAGCTCTAAAGATTTTTCCCACAAAGATGAGGAATGTTCTGTTTCGCATAATTGTTCGAGAGGTTGCTACATGTGAACCTATACAATAATTGAAAAACACTTAAAAATGTCTTGGGCTAATTAAGAAGCTTGATATTTCGGTACCTCATGAATTGAGAGAAATTCATTTAACACAAAGAATCAAAACTTGCGATATTCACCTTAAACGAAATGAAAACGACCCTTTCTTTAAAAGAATCATCACTGGCAATGAAAAAAATAAGTCATGTGCAGTAACATAGTTCGAAGCAAATACGATGAACCAGCACAATCTACATCGAAAGCTAAAAAACAATAGAAAAGCTCATGATGTCAATTTAGTGGAATTATCAAGGTTTTGTGTTTTTTGAGGTGTTTCCAAGGAACCAAACGGTCAATTCTGATGTTTACAGTCAACAATAATTGAAACTGGATGAAGCAATCGAAGAATAACGGTCAGAATCGTCAAATAGGAAAGGTTTAGTTTTCCACCATGATAATCCAAGGCCTTTCAGATCTTTGGCGACTCGTGGGAAACTATTGGACCTTTGCTGGGAAATGATGGCACATCTCTTATACAGCACTGATCTGGCACCAGATGATTACCATTTATTTTGTCTGCAAAATTCTTTGAATGGTGAAACTTACACAAATGATGATGTAGCACTTTGTTCAGTTTTTTGCTGATAACTATTCTTGGTTTAAAAAAAAAGTGTATTATTTTATACTACAAAACCGAAATTACTTTATCGCCAATATTAATATACCTACATGGATATCAAAATATTTCCTTTCTATCAAATTATTCATTTTACGAAATTTTGTG
This sequence comes from Diorhabda elongata, assembly GCA_026230145.1. Classification (NCBI taxonomy): domain Eukaryota; kingdom Metazoa; phylum Arthropoda; class Insecta; order Coleoptera; family Chrysomelidae; genus Diorhabda; species Diorhabda elongata. The sequence continues at coordinate 43,614,725 of CM047926.1, forward strand.
GACACTATCAACAAACGCTTTTTTTCTTGTAATATTGCTCTAACAGTAATTCGTTCCCTCTGCCTAAGAAGCTAAAAATATCAATCCTTTGAAACTACATTATTAATTAAGCAACCATTAACGGTTACGGATCAGGAAATCCACGCCTTTGACGTTTCACTCAAAAATCGATCACATTCATTAAAATTCGCAAAGAATCATTCTTCACCACAATTCTGAGGATTGAAAATTTAATTTCGCCGCTACAGCATTTTTTAACTGATCACGCTTGGTTTGGAAGGAAGTAAAGGGAAAAAGGGTAGGAGAATGAAAAGAGATTCTGTAAATAAGGTGACAGACTCTTCAGCGATTTACGCTTCAGTGAATGTCATGATTACTTCATTTTTTATTCCGAAAACAGACGGAATACGAGTGTGAAATAGAGTATATAGACATACACTTGAACTTCCTCAACATTATGCATGGATTTGCTCTTCTGAAAGGTGATGCTTGTGAAATTGTAATTGGGAATATATTGATTGTACTTACTGTACCTGATGATGCTAAATTTCCAGCTGTAGAATTAATGTTTTACGGAATATACAAGGGTGGTTTGTCAGATGGGAAATTTTTCCGAAGTTTACAATACTTTTACTACAAAGATATTATTATGAGTATTCAGACACGAGTCGCAGAACACGTAACTAATATTTTTTAATACATATTAATGAAATAATGTCGATCTTTTCCCAAATTATAATGAATTTCACTTTTTTGACGAGTGTTTGTTCTAAAATGTTATTGAGGTTATTGTCTTGTCTTGGCTGGAATTTTGGAGAGTCAGTTATTGAGTCTTTTACAGTGAGTTGTGTCCTGCATAGTGGGGATTCACCTTCAGTAATTGAATAACTGTGAGTAGACTCAGTCCCGCCTATTCGTAACCTAGTTAACTTAACTTGGAGTGATCTTTCGATGATAGACTGCAGCCAGGCTATCACTTCCAGCTTCACATCGCATAGTTTCGATGTTTGCCACTGGTTTTACTAAAGTTTTTGAACTTTCGATTCAATAAGTGATTTTATATTACGAACCCCGTCCCATTTCAGTTGGCACAATTAAAAAAATTACTAATTATTGCTTTTTCAGCTATTAAAAACCGGCAAATTGTTCCGTTTTGAGCACTTTATATTTTCTATAAATATTCTTAACAAATGTTATAATTACAAACCAAAAAAAAAACAAAAACCAAATGTAATCAGGAGAACATAAATATTAAACATACTTTTTAAAGTTACCATTGCGTAACATCCCCTTTATTTTTAATAACAGCCGTAATTCTATGAGGCATGGTGTTTATTAAATTCTAGCAGTATTCGGGAGTAAAATCATCCCAAATTTCTTGTACTCTTTCTTTTAATTCCATGACAGTTTTAGCTGGATTTGCACGCAACTGCTTTTTCATTACATGCCAAATTGTTTCTATTGGTGATAAATCTGGACTACTTGAAACCCTCTCTAAAAGTGGAATATTGTTGTCTGAGAACCATTTGATGGCCTTTTTTGAATTATGGCATGCAGAAAAATAAAGGCTTTCCCAGCGGTTAAAGTTACTTCTCTTGTTGGCAACAATGATTCTTCTAAAATATCCAGGTACTTCTCAGTATTAACAATTCCGTTTATGAAATGCAGTTTTCCCACTCCTCTTGTAGATATCGAGCCCCAAACCATCACAGATGCTGGAAATTTTACTTTCCGCTTCAAACAATCTAGATGAAAAGCTCTATAACTCTACTTCGCTCGTCACTCACACAAAATTTTATGCTCTTTGGCCCATTTAAGGCTATTTTTCTTTTGGATTTGTGTCAAAAATGGCTTTTCCTTGGCCTACGGAAAAAAAATTCAAATTTAGAAAAATATACATCAAACTGAGGTGTTACAAAGTTCACCTTATATGTCCGAAATCATAATTTTTGAGCCTCTCTGTGACATGTGGATCTTGAAACCCGCCTACCCACAGCATTACTCCAAAGTACACTTAGATAACCATAGTTATCACGTCTGTTTTGTTGAATTATTCTTTTTAACACTCGTTTATCTTTGTCTGACAATTTCGATTTTCTTACGTACCGGCGTTTAGGGACAATCGAACCTTTTGCTTTGCTTTATACAAGCGAACTATATTTCGAGTTCTTTTTCCCATTTTTCAATAAGTTTTTTATGATATCGAATTTTCTCATCAATAACTTTTCCTCTACCCATTTTAAAAATTATACTCACCTTATTACTTCTATCTGTCACTAAAAAAAAAACATTTTGTGAAAATATGACTTACACGACCTACCTACGACATAAAATATTATCAACAAGACCTATCTATTTCCATCATATTAAATATATTCAAAATATTTGACGATATTCATCCAAATCCTATTTTAGACGTAAAACTGAAAGTTTGAAACATTTTACTAACAGCTACTTTTTGGCATTTCAAAATATAGTTTAATAATTTCGAATTTTTCTAATTGGGCCAACTGAAATGGGACGGGGCTCGTATTGTACAGTACCATTTGCTTGTCCAACATCGTGGTCGGCTTCTTCGTTTCCTCGTAGACCAGAATAAGAAGGAACCCAAAGTATTATTCATTTTTTGTAACTGTCATAATTCGACTTTCAATTTGGAGTGCTATTAGGTGAGTGGGATGAAGTTGCCTAATTGTATGGATTGATTCAAAAGAGTCTTTGTTTGTTTCCAAGTGCCTGCAGAATAGCGTACAGTTCTCCAGTACAAACGCTGCTTGTTTCAGGTAGCTTGAGTTGAAGTGTGCTGTACTTTCACTGCTGCGCCGACGCCGTCAGTGGTTTTGTATGCAAAGTGGAATTGTGAAAACTTATCAAGTCTAGAGGCAAATTCTTTTCTTATCGGGACATTTGGAATCTCTAACTAGTTAAATTTGCACAGTCTAGTGTCAAAGGGAGAGACATTTATCGACCATAAAGGGGGAGTTTGAATTTTGTTCGGTTGGTGGTTTGAGCGTTCGATTTCGAGTTCTGCAAGAATTTGACTAGTTCTGAAATGAAATGGCGGATCAGTTTTGGTGTTCGTCGAATGTAGAATTTTGTAGCGATTGTGCTTTGTGTTGGGATGAATTGGATTCTGCTGTTTTGTGCTGATGGAGAGCGCATATGAAGAGGCAAGATATTTTTTTCGGAGATGTAGAGGAGGTTCTCAAATTTCACATTGTTCACATTGTAAGATTTTTATTGAGCTGAAACGAAATGCTCCTGTTGCTTTTATTAATGCTGTGTTTTGAATGCTTTCTAGTTTGTCTGAGGTAGTTTTCTTGGCAGTTGCACGTAATATAGAGCCGTAGTCTTTCTTTCAGCGAATAAGTGCCTTTATATATGTGCATTCAACAGTTTAAGTCAGATTCTCAGGATTTGCTTCTGATTGTTTTCATGAGGCTTTGGCATGATTCTTTGACGTGCAGTATGTGCTGCTTCCATTTAAGGTTTGTCTCAAAAATTTTTCCAAAAAATCCGATGTTATGGACATACCTTAAGCAATTTTTATTAAGTTTTAGATCTGAGATGGGATATTCTAAAATAAAAATTCAGATATAATATAATGTGTTTTCAACAGCTGGTAAATTCTCCAAGCATATGGATGACGACGAGACGCTAAGATCCAATGACTTTTGTGATCTTAACAATTGCTAAATACCCAACATTTATGGTTTATTTATTTTTATAATTTTCAATAGAAGCTTCTCAAGCTTTATAAAGAGATCACTTCCTCGATAAACTCCCCGAGAAACTACATTTTTGTCATTAATTTGAATGTTTGTTTTCCTTTCTACACACGTTTTCCAAACCATTCTAGCAGCAACCCAGAGAGAAAATCTGACATATGAAGTGAATGTAAGTGCTCAGGTCAATTCGGTATATCAGGCGCGACGAAAAAGAGAAATTTCTCTAAAACTATAAAGGTGACTGTTCGACAGAAGGAAGAGTAAATAGGAGCTGAAAGGGTGAGTTTGCCGATATAAATTCAGAACCTCCCACAGTTATCTTTTCACACGAAAAAAAAAATTATTTTGTTGTCTTCCACACACAGCACTATTTATGATGATTCATTATTAATTGAACTCAATATATTCTTCACATATTTCAGTTTTGTATTTTGTATTTATTTTCGCAAAAAAAGTGTATGGTCGTGAAACCGAATAAATCTTCTTAGCAATATTGAATTTATTCGTAAAACTACTATTTTCACTTCGAATAAAGAAGTTAAAAACACCAGATAGAAATCTCATAGGTTAATTCACTCATTTATTCTCAAGAATATCTTCAATCCAATATGGTTGCATACATAATTAACTATCAATAGGCTACGGAGTTACGAACTAATTTTATTCTTCCCGTAACCTTCAACTTGTCTTTCAGGTTAGTACCAAAAAAGTGTGAAGTCAACGACTTTCTTATAGTGGTATCTTGTGAAAAATAGAGATTTATAGAACAAATTAGATTTGAAAATTTAGGAAGACAACGATGCATTCTAAATCTTTGACCAGGCATATTTTTTATTTGTGAATAGGTAGTTACATACTGTTACGAATTCGTCCAGAAGATGGATCGTTGAGCTGGTTTTTATAGAATAATTTTTTAGGAAGGTCTTTTTATTCGTTTGTGCTAGAATCGAATTATCCAGAGATTTGTTTTGTATGAATACTCCCCTGTCTATTAGGTACGAAGTCGGTAAATAATCTGATGTCATCTCGAACACATCGGGATAGACAAGTAAATTGTGTGTTTGAATAAATGAATATGTTAAGAATTAGATAAGTGTTTAGTAATAAGTCTTAGTGCATAGATTAATAAATAGTGACTAGTTTAGTGTTGGAATATAAGTAATATAAGTTAGTCATAAAGAAAAATCATTACATTCGTCCCAGTAATTTAATAATTTGAATGAATTAAAAGCAAAAAAATTACAATTCGATTATAATTTGTTATCTGGAAATCAATTGTCCTTTTTTCAATTGAAATGGTAAAGTGAGAACCACTACTACAATTTAGGCAATTTGCTACATGTTTGACAAACGGTATTTGACCCTACATTTTTGTGAAGTGGGTTCTTGTAATAGGTTATAATTTTTGAATAAATACTCTGCGATGCTCTTCCATTACCCATAGAAAAAGCATGCAGAACATATCAAACATGCAGAGAAGTATTTGTTTATGAGGTGGGTGATAGAAATGATGTTACGGTGTATAATTGGTTTAAACTCTTTGGTGATGGAAATTTGATTGTGCAAGATTTGCCAGCTTCATATTAAAATTTGGTAATAGATCAAGACAGATAGGCATGTTAACTTTCAAGACATCGTTTATATACTGGACATCAATGATCAAACAAGCTAACATCATTTGACAAAATCCGGATAATTGGATGCCGTTTGAGGTCTGTGATACTCTATCAAAATTCAACAAAATGGCGATGATATATGTGGGACTGGAAGAGAATTCTATATTCTTGATCCTAGTAAAATGATTGATTTAGTACTACATGGTAAGAATTGACAAAACATTGATAACAGAAAGAAATTCAAAAGTATCTCCGAGAACGTGGTGGTGCACAAGTCCTACACATTTTTGACATCTTTGGAATATGTTGGAAAGTTCAAATACAACCACCTTATAGTCTATATATTGCATCACCTGACTATTATTTGCTTCGGTTTTCGGGAAACTTTTTGGTGGTAGCAATTGGACAGTGAAGAAGCCCAAGGAAATTGTACCTTGACGTTTTTTGTTACTAAACTATAGAAGTTCTACTCCGATAAAATTATGAAATTCCAAAAAAAAAGGCAAAAAGCCCAGGAAAATGATTGCAAGTATATTCTCAAATAACATCGATTTCCAGTATTGTTCAAAAACTAAGTAAAAATCAGAAAATCTCTCTTAGAAGACTCTATACTCTATAAAAAATTTTCTTAGTCTCTCTTATACTCGATCAAAATGTTTTCCCCTTGAAGTAACAGTAAATATGAGTAAAGACAAACATCATACATATATATGTCATTTTCTCATTTCTAGCTACCAAATTGTTCCAACATTTACATCCATATTTTCACAACAAAAACTTTTTTATTCTTGAAACCCCTTAACTCACTATGAATTATCTAAAATTTTTACTATATTTGAAATTCAATGTTAGCTATAACCGGCATAATGTTTCTCTGTTTACATTTATTATGAATGAGCTGGAATTTCTGCAAGCGTTGCTAATATTCATAATGAACACACTGTTTACAACTACCTTCACAATACCTCTGACAAATATACTGTAATTGCACTGTACACGAAGATAATCTGTTTTTGTGTTTACCTTTGGTCTCTGAAGTCGGTAACTTTGTTATCGAAATCCGCGACAGTTTAGTGGTGCCGACTTTTCTTCAAGTCTTTATTAAGAACATTTAGAAACATTAATATATCAAAAAGAAATAATAAATAAATATATAATAAATAAGTAAAAAGAATAAAATGATTCTTAACAACAGTCTCGTTATTTAATAGCCACACCTCGCACACTAAACTTTTCTCGAGACTTCTTAAAAGGAAGTCAGATCTAGAGATACTGACGGGTATTAATGAGGTATTTTGAAAATTCCTCTTCTTCTGCGATTCTATCATGGGCCCATTAATTATTAAAAGCCTAATCTTTGGTTAATATTATCGTCGTGTAAGTATTTCTGCGAGTGGGTATGATGTTGATTGTATTTATGTTGATTATAAAAATCCTAGAAACACTGGATTGACATATACCTGTATTGAGATTCTCAACTACTGACCCTAACACCAAGAATTCATTATCTTCATCGGTCGTAACTGTCATCCTCTTCTTTTGCTTCGTATAAGCAATACTACATATAGCACGAAATCCTAGCACCACTGTTCAAAACTTTATTGTTATTATAAACAGCTATTTTCAGTAGTTGTTGATACGTTGGCATAATTATAATCCATATAATGATCATAAATTACTTGTTCACCATGTGAACATCTGTTAGGATATAATTTGCTAACACTTCTGTGAGATGCAATCCAATTACGGAGTGATCTTTTAGATTGTCCAATATATTTTATTTACAATCGAATCACGGAATTTACTTTACTATTTAAGTCAATTTATTTCGTGGTGTTCTATCTTTGATTTTACCAAAAGTTCAGTGGATAGTTGGTTTTCACGTTTTTGTGTATACAACTTTGAAGCAAGAAGAATGTTTCTATGTCATTTACAAATGTTTCTGATCTATATTTGAAAAATTTGATCAAATATGCGGCACTCCATGTGAAAAATTGTTGGGACATGCTATATGATCCTCGATGTTCTCATAGAAATACTTGTGATGAGAATTTTTGAATTCTATCCATCAAATAGAACAATCAAGTTGAAATTACAAAACCGCAACGATAGAGGTAATAAAATATGAGAGTTCGCTAACTGTATCCAATATAATTTTATTCTCTTGATCTCGATTAATGAATTCCGTCATATAAAACTCCGCAGAGAGAAAAAAAGTAGTCATGACAATAACTGGAAAATTTCAAATTGTATGCAACCTTCAACGTTTCATTTACAGAAATACTGCACAGAGCAATAACATCCCAAAATTATTAATTAACAATCCTTGACATGTCTGAAATAATATAAAAGACATTTTCTACAATGTCAGAATAAGTCGAAACTTCCAATAAGAAATACTAAAATAAGGAGTTTAACCTATCGGATCAGCAGGCACTTCGATAAAAGTAGTAAATTCCATCAATTAAAACTTTGAACAGAAAATACGTGATTCAATTTCATCCACAATAAATCTGATTGTCTAAAGTTCCAGGGCAAAATAAATTTCGAAAAGTGACCAGATATTTTAGTTGAGCACCAGAAGCATAAAAAAACAATCAAAAATAATTTCTGAAAAAAACTAAATTATCCACTAAATATTGCAGATGAAGTGAAGAGTGAAACGACAAAAGTCGATACGAGTCAAAAGCGAGTTACAGCCAAATTAATTACAGTGTTGCCAGAAAGTAACAAAAATGGTATGTGGTGTTAATGAGGAAGGATGAAAAAGTTTTCAAAGAGGGTAGACACAAATAGAAACATGGTATAGAGAATGGAGAAGATATGAGGAAAGATTGAATCAGAAATGAGGAGGATGGATCAAGAAATAAAACATATGGAAGACAATTAATGGAATAAATGGATCATTAACATACGAGAAGTTGTTCATAATTGGTTCATGAGGAAATGAATGAAGAATCAATGACAGACACTGAATTGAGGAGAAATTGAGGAGAGAATATACAACGAATCAAGTAAAGAGAGAAAACTCATATGACGTTCGGATAAAACTATTGACTTGAATAGAGAAAAATGAACAAAGTGATATCTCATCTCATTCGAACAAAAAATTACGAATAGTGGTATCCAGAAAAATGTGGAACAGCGAATCAAGTTTCAATATATGAAAAACCCTTGGGATACATCCGACTAAAAAACGAGGAAACAGAGCAACAAGAGAGAAATTAGAACTTATGGGAATAGAGGAAACTGTTGCTACAAAAAATGTTATAAGGGAACTTAAGAAAAGAACAAGACAATATAACAACGTGATGAACACATCGTTCCTAATATATCAATTTATCTCAATCTTTGAAATGGTTCAGATGAACAAAAGGACGTGTGAAAAGTAGAAATAAATTATTGAGTTGGGTACCAATAAACTCCTTGCTAGATTATCATGCTGATCGATAATCATTAGAGTGTGTGTTTGGAATAGATTGGATATTTCCGCTTTTATACTGTTCACTTGAATATCTTGAGCAATTACTTATTTAGCGAACACCAAGAGTCATTTACAATACTACGAAGATCTTTGGACTGAAACCTGATTTTCGACGCTGGGGACCAGAGTTGTATCTCTTATTGGTTTCAACATTGCTTTGTATACCAACAATTCATTGTTGATTTAAATCTATAATTCTTAATCTTATAATAAGTCTTAATCTTGATTGTTTATACTTCGTGAATATATGTGCTCTCCAGCTGAATTTGGGATCGACCTATATCCCCAAGTATCTGACGTGTTTTTGTTTTTATGGCTGACCTTCCAGAAATGCTTCCACTTGTAGCATTGGGTTAAGAGCATTTGTAGCCAATGTCAGTGAATTTCAATGCTATACTTTTAATTTAACTTTGTTTATAATTGATTGTCAAACTCCGTATATTCTCGTGATGATAAGATGTATACAATATATCTACCATGAAATAGAATGATTCTCATAAAGAGTCTTGTACGAGTATAAGCTCCCAAAAGCTTTATACGCGGAATATGCTCTTTACAAGATACAAATTCTCCTCATTAGTGATGTGAGTCAAACCCACTGTTTAGATTTTCCCTCAAATGACGGTCACAATATATCTTATTCTTCGGTGAAATTCTCAATTTTCATTCGGTAATTGAAGCAGTAGATAGATAATGGAATGATTTCTTAGAATATTATTGATTTAAATTTGGAGTAACGAGTAAATTATATTGGCCTTTGTAAATTACGATTCTGTTCAAACCAATTTGATGCGGATTCTGTCTATTCGTGAACCTAACATTGTTAAGCTTTCATAAAAAGTTACGCGAAGACCTATATTTCGCATCTGGGAAACAATTCCGTAGCAAAAATATGTCTACCTCAGTTTCTTGTGACAGATGTTCATCCGATATGTCAACCTTTAGGAAAAGCAATAAAATGTCGTGTTGGAGAAATGTAGAAATCTGTCGTTCATTCAAAGTTAATCCTGGATTGCTAAGGAAATTGCCAAGTTTTGTTTTACTGGTTATGAACTTGTCAGTTTTGATATGTTTAGTTTTTTATTTCAGTTTTTTGTTGGTAATTCATAAAGGTCCATTCGGTTTTATTTCTAAACTTGAAAAAATAGAATGGATATTTCACAAGAAAATACTTTATCAATGAAGGGAAAAAATCAATTATGATATTGCCTGAATTATTTGTTCAGCTTAGAAAACTTTAGTAGAAAGAAAATTCAAAAACTTCGATATAGGATAATGACAGGGTGTTGAATTCATTATGTACCATTCCAAATAAAAACAGCTTGGAAGTGTAGGCCATCCTGATCGGAATCAAAACTACCAACTTCGAAAACATAGATTGATGTAATGACCAAAAAAGAAGCATTAACTTGGGGTAACCTGGAATAGTATTCATAACATTAATAAATATTTTGAACTCAAGCATTTCATAATAGCTCCAATTGAACATCAGTTGAGGATTATGGTGGTTTCTTTTGCTCAATTCAATTGAAAAGTTCGTTCACATTCTAGAGTCCCTTAAGTATTTGAGCACATAGTTGTTAAGTGATATAGCTCAAGCATTTTAAGGGTAATATCGCCATGGCTTCATTGCCACTGTTTGCTTCATATGAAAAACAGATTTCTCAATATTTTCGAAATAGATAATCACAGAGATGATGATACACAACATGTTAAATGCTTCATCTGCCTTAAAAAATGGCTACGCTAGTATTCAATTGGAAATTTCATCAAAAACATCAATGATGAGATGCTTTATGAAGAATCGAATAGATGCCATAGAACTACGTCTACCAGATATGGGATACTAACAAAAGTAAGTATAGTATTTATGCTGAACGAATGAAATAAGGAACCCTTTTTTTATATAAAAAAGACAGGTCGATATAATCTTAAAAGGTTTTTAGAAAGAATCATGAAATTAAACATCGTAAAGAACAGAACCTTAATCCTACAAGGACTGTAAACTGAATTTTACAACTGTGTAACTGATATGACACAGAGGGAATAATAACCAAGCAACGTTTCGTGGAAATTTTTTTAACTAGGAAATAAATCCTCAGTATCTACTAGTGTAAAATTCGATATCCAGCAAATAGGCATCTATCCTAAATACTGACGCTTTCGCTCTGAGTTGCATCATATATAAAATTGAATGGCAATTATTGCGTAAGTTCAGTTGCCTTAAAATCTACCATAAGGAATAAACAGTGTACTGTAAGGGTATCATTCGACTGATGTGATATTGATATAAGTGACTTAGATTCATCTCACGAATAATAACGATACTTACAATGCAAATAAGCTGGATAAACCTTTTTTTTTCGTCGTGATACCAAGACCAAATGCGGCACATAAATCTACTAGATCTTCAGAAAATAATAGCAGTTGAAGGTTTGTAGAAAAGAATTTTTTCAGAAAAAAGTAATAACGAATCTACCAAACTGAGGTTGTTCAGAAAAAAAAATCGTGCAACAGTTGGATTTGTAGAGCTTGCCGAAATCTACCGAGTTTGCAACTTGATGTTTATATCAACTGGGCATTACCCAAAACAACAATGGACGATATGTTTCCAAGGTGTTCACCCATTTAAACAAGAGAGGAAAAGAAAATAAGTCTTGCTAAGATTTTACACTATATACCTGGAAAAACACTTACACGTTAACCTGTAGCGTTTAGGATGGCGGTATTATATGCAAGTATCTGCAATTCGAAAATCATTGCTAGAATAATATGGATGAAAATAATCATATAAAAGTAAAAATTGCTCCTATTACTGTCTTCTTTATTTTTCATCCTTTTTTTTTTCTATGGACTTTGGACTATCCATTGGACTTTTTTGAAATGTATGTAGGTACAACCTCATATTACGTGCTCAAATATAAAAAATAACTTTTAATTTTCTTCTAACAACATAGTACTAAAAATTACAATATGTCTCCGAGTTTCCAATTATGTAGATAGTAGTCCAATTAATGACCATTTTCCCGTGTATTTATCCCACACAGCACAAGTTTGCTTTTTCCTTGTGTTTCATGGAAAGAGCAAAATCGATAAATTGTTTAATTCCAAGTAACTTTTGTTCCATAAAGTTTTTTTCTGAAAGTCAATACTTTGTAAGTTTTCAGGCAAAAAAACCACGTTTTTGATTTATTTCCGCGAATAGGTGGAAATATGTGCATATATGCACTCAATCGAAAAACCTATAGAGACCAAGTTTGTAGCTTATAGAAACAATGGGTATTTACGATTTATGCAGACCCCGTTCGAAAAACCTTTGTTCTCATTTTTTTTTTAAAGTTCTTGGTATCAAAACTAAGTAAATTATGAAGAAAATAATTTCGAATCCTATTTTTTTTTTGCAAAAAACTAGTGATTATCCCACCCTCCCTTTCACCACATTTGAAAAAAATTGTTGCCACTTTACTATTCGGTTTATCCATGTTCTGATAATATGCTCTGAACGTTTGACCCGTTTAAATACTTATTTTTGGAAAAAATTGAACTTGAAGTGAGAAAATTATTTTCGAAATTCAACGAAAAATCGTCTTTTGTTTTTCTTTTTGACATTTCTTTTTTGTGGAATGAAAATTAAGTAAGATATGGCCATTTGGAGTTTGTGTGAGATCACGCAAAGTACGGCTTTTGGGTCTTTTTAGCATTAACCTTTTTAAAAATAAGATCTGAAAATAGTGTTATTTGAATGAGCTTGTAGCGCTTCAAGATATCCAAAATACTTTCATCCCTAATAAATGAATTCAACTCCGGCAAAAGCTTAAATTTAGTAGAAGGAAGACAGAATCAAAATCCAAATAATTATGCAAATCGATACTGTTTAATCAGTTAAATAAATGATTATTATTTAATGATATCTGCCACAAGGGGAGGTTGTTAAGGGCCTAAACTGATCAATGAATGATAAATTATAATAAAAATTGACAATTGATGCTTATTTACCTAAAAAAAGCAACCCACGGATTAGGGTAGATTTTGAAATAGGAAGTAAGTAGAACCTAAATCCAAATTTTCATACAAATCCGTGCTGTATGGGATAAATACGCATATTACACTTTTTTACCGTCATTGATTGGACTATAGGGTCAATTAAAGATTCTATCATCTATTTTGATGCTACAAAAATGGGTTAAAAAAGATTTATTGATAATGTTAGGATATGAGAAACTCTTGTATGAGAAAGGTTCGAGTTGTGAAACGCATTCCGTCATTATTAAAACAGTCACAACCCCTATTTCTGCCAATGCGGCCGCTACAATATAAACAATTATTAATATGTTGAAGTAATATGTTAAATTATGATAATCCAAACAGTTAAAAATGAGGTTAAAATATTTTTACACACGATTAATATAGTCAATTACATTCAATATCCTTTAAAGAAATTTATTCCGTCCTATGAAACAGAATTCAATCGGCAATCTGATACAAGATATAAAAGGCCGATTTGTTCCACACTGCGGTCAAATTACATTACATCTCAATTGAAAAAGAGTAATTATATTGTACAGACAATACGAGACATTTGTTGTATATTATCAAAGAAATCTCATCCTTTGAAGCATTTTAAAGAAACTGTTCATATGGCAGATATAAAAGCAGATATTTTATATGCCGGAAAAAGAATATGAAACAACAGAAACCGCCCAAACCAAATAAAAAATGTTGATTTCATTTTATATCTCGAAGGAAGAATATGAAATACTAGAAAAAGGTTCAGACACGAAACCTCTCTCTCACGGCAAACAATTAACGAAACATGATCATTGAAAATGGACTTCAATAAAAATTTATAGGAAACACAAACTCGGTAATAGTTTCCTGAAAACAAAAAACACGCTATTATACCCAATCAATCTAAAAAGCAGAAATAAATATAGTTTAACAAAGTAAAAAAAACACGCTCAACGAGCACATCAAACTAGAAATATTTTTTATTAAAATAAGCTTAAAAGAAAAATTGGGGAAAAAAGTGTGGGGCTCTCCGTTCCATATTTATTTTAGATAGAGCACCCGACATTAATGTTTGAGGCTTATGTCAATTTATTCTCAACTTCTCAGTTTGATGTTGTCAAAGGCGTGTTTTTTTTTTCAAGTTCCAGTCTTAAATATTGTAAATCTACAACAAAGGGTGCTCGAATGTAAGATTATTCTCGAACAACATAATAAAATTTAAGCTGTTGAATTCTAAAGTGGTACTGATTTGTCGTAAAATTTGTTTCGGTGTAAAGAGAAAAAAATATGATAATTTGTATGAAAAATTTGAACCCGCGACCTGCGAATCCGGAGGTTGCCACTTAGCCTGCTCGGCTAACGAACGCAATTACGGTGGTGGGATATACTACAGTAATAAGCCACAAAGAAGAGTTACTGACAAACAAAATAAACAAACAAGCTCACACGCCCTCGTACATGTGAAGCTGATATAAGCGTGATAAAAACAGTTATGAATAAGAAAAAAAAAATACTGACGAGAGACTAAAATCTTGAGGGGGCGCGAACTTAATTTCAGAAAATGGCACCCTTCGAAAACAGTGATTTTTATACAACGAATCATTGCCCACTCTCCAATTGGAGTAACTATGGAAATTTGTGTAAATGGCTTAGGATTTTCAATGCAGGTAGGACAAAGCTTCATATTGACATGCAATCTTGACAGAAAAAATTATACAAGCTTCATCATACAGCTTCGAAATGTGTGCCAAAAATTATGAAAGAAAATGAAGCGAATGGCACAGTGATTGGGTTGGAGTTTTTGAGTAATTTTGTAATCGGTGATCAAATGTGAAATTATGGTAACAAAACGTGGGACAGAGAAGGAATTCTTCTGAATGACAACAAATGTTGAGAAGTAAAATTTATGCCCGCCATTCAGATAAGAATCACATGAATTCTCCCACGTGTTAGTTTTAGAGTATTTAACTATATGAGTATATTTCAACTTTACCAATGCGTAAGGTGTTTTAAATAATGATTATTGTCTGTCTATCATACCGCTAGTGTTATCATCACTCAGTAAGAAACGACATGTGGTTTCATATTAATTTGAGTTATCAGAATTCCTGGGAAATAGTCAAATATTCAACAGAATATTACCACAATATGTATAGATGGTTAAGTAAACTCAAACATAACTTTTTCAGAAAAATAAATGATTTCAAATGATTCAGAATTTTCATTTGATTTATATAGCATTATATATTGGAAAAATTGATGAAGGGGATCAATTACTTCCAGAAAACAATAAAATTGAAACTTCTGCTTTGATAACCGTGAAATTGGGAGTATTGTGTATATGTACTTGAATTTCAATATTTTGAAACCAGTATGATGATGAAATTAGTGTTATTAGTTTTATTAGTATTGGTGTTGTTTGAGTGTTTTCATTATCATTTATTTTTATTTCCAATAACGGAGTATATAACAGAATAACAACGCTTGAACATAAAAACTTCTTAGTTCTAATTATTAAAGATCAAATTTCAAGTTTTTCGTACTTCTATCCAAAGAAGAAGTCGGTTTCAACTTAGCACTTGATATCCTCCTTCGAATTAAAAAACTTTTATATTGAATTGCTTTATTCTGAACTTTTCTAGATGTTGCGTCGAGGGATTACTACTTAATTGAAGTTATCATTGATTGACTCTTCTGTGAATCATTACATGCCCATCATAAAGTTGTAATACGATAAAATAGATTTTATCTTCTTGGGAATAATAACATGTGCTTATTTTTTGTTATGGGGTAGTGAAAGCGCTAAGTAGTACTCCATCAAAGATGAAATTACCACAATTATACGATATTTCATCAAACCATCAATGATTTGACAACTTTTATAAATAACTAAATTGAAATTTCTGAAACTGTTGGTGACATTCTTCATATTTATCCACTGTTTACACTACCCTCACAGAAACACTCACAATTACACTATCTGCGCGTTTCGGTAACAAATTATCGTCTTAAAAGTTTAATGGAGTTATAGTCAATCTCTGAAGACGACAACTTGGTTATTGGAACGCGTATCAGTTTAACTTTTACGTATACATTATTCGACCATAAAAAATCATTTCAGTTTTCACTTATGAAATTATGGAAGTTGATTCTTGGTACTTTTCGTGACCATTACTTTTTTTGGTACGGGCTCTCAATTCCGACGCCATTTCATGGAACTTTCTTGGGATTTAAAGTCATAGTTTCATAACCCGTTACAGTTCATAGGATTACACTTCATTGGTTCTCGCGGTCAAGCTCTAAAAATCGTTAAAAACATTTTCTTCGACTCTTCTTTTTCACTGCGACGAACATTCGAGGCACTGTCACCGTAACAGAATTTTCTTTACGTGTCTTCCAAGGATTTTCATCCCCAACAAAACTACAAAAAATTCTCTCATGTATCATAACGATCCTAGTATCAAACTTGGTTATATAAATTCTAATATCTAATTTCGCAACTCAATAAAACCACGCGGATAGTTTCCAAACATGTATAATTATATTTCGCTATTAAGCATGAATCTGTATTTGGAAAATACAAAAACAGACCATTGAGGAACATTTTTGGTAGCAGTCATATCAATCAATTTGGTACCACATTTATACGAAAAATCTGTCGAAATAACAGAATTGTACGCGCTTTGGAAGACAATAATTCTCGGAAACATGAACTACTTCAGTAAAATGAACGATTTTTTCTACACTCATGTCTGTAAAGGTCAAAAATCGTACTGTCAACATTCCTTGTAAATGATATTAAACAATAACATGCACGAATTAAGATCTCTTAACATATACGTGCGTTTTGAGAAGAAAACCTAAAGTTCTAGGTTTAACCTTTAAATACACGCGTTGTTTAGGTTAACATAACGTCACGCGTGGGGTCTAGAAGTATCCCCAATATAAATTTACTCATAAAATCATTTTTTTTTTAATATTTTTTAAGAGTCGTTTTAGATTATAAGAAAAGACATTATGATATTTATGAAAATTATTTATTAATTATAAAACAATCAGTATTTGGACAGTAAGAAACATTTTTATAAAATTAACAATCTTCTACATATAATTTTTAAGGCACATGTTCAATGTACTAAAATTTAACAAACAATTCAACTTCTGACTAACTTAATATTTTTTTCTAATAAAATAAGAATCAAAAAGAAGTAATTACACGAAAATTAAACAATTAACATGACAATACTTGAAACGTACTACCCTAAACTAACGTTAAAATTTATTCTTTGGGTAGGCATGGTAAACAATAAGTAATTCCTATTGAATAGTTTTCTTGCAAGACTTACACACAATAGTACTTTTTTTATCTTTAGATCTGGGACAATACAGCATCTTTGCTTAATTTTTGGGGCACTACAACCAGGTTCATCTGAGCTAGGCAAAGTCTGCTCTTTGTCGATCAACTTGATCATTATCGCTTTTACATCTTTGGTCAAGTTAGGATTATTTTCCAGTCTTTGACAAATGTGTGGCTTTATAAGAGACATTGCAATAGACTTTATGCATTTTCGTCGGCTCTCTTTCTTATTTGGATTGGATAGAACCCAAAGAACATAACCATTAGCAATTGAAATATTCATTATAGCACCAAAAATTGCGTTTGTCCATCTCCATGTTCAACGTGAGCATGAATAATTTGAACATTTCAAATCCAAGGCATCTACTCCTCCTTTAGTGCTGTTATAAAATTCTATGATTTCCGGCTTTTTGGACTGCTCGTCAACTGATATTTCATGGTGCATTGATGAAAGTAGAACTACACTCTTGTTCTTTTTTGATACGTGTGATACCAATGATTTGTCACGTACAAATCCTAATAATGAAAATTTCACGGGCCTTGTCTTATTGGGGAGAAACTCACGTGGAATTTCTCGTCTATTTTTTCGTATCATGCCAACATATGTGAGTCCATTTTGTAAGAGAAGATCCACTAGTTCAATCGAAGTGAACCAACTATCTCCAGTGACATTTCTATTTGATCCATACACCGGTTCAATCAACTTCAAAACATCCTGAGTTGGTACGGATTGTGAAGAATTTCTTTGTATTAGAGGCTTTCCTGTGTATATAAAAGCGTTGTACAAGTAGTGGGTTTTAGCATCACACATGCATTGAACTTTCAGCCCATATTTTCCAGGCATGCTTTTGATGAACATCCTGAACGAGCATCTACCACGAAATTTCACCAACATTTCATCTATACATAAATATTCCGAGCAAGTATAGTTGTTACTGCAGTTTTGGATAAATTTATCAAACATTTCGCTTAACAAAGCCAGTTTGTCAGTAGACTTCCTTTGTTCCCGTGTGCTAAGGTCATCAAATGTGATATTGAAATGAATGAACAAAATTCCAGTGTAATCAGATGCCCATAATGATCGAACATCTTCGTGATTTGACTTGAAAATTGCAGTAAGTAAAAGTAATCCAAAATAAGCTCGAAACTCACTACTACCTCACAACTACCTATGTTTTTGGCATAGTAAGGTCGTATCAGTGGTGAAATATATTTAACTTCTAGCTTTTGATTAGTATACTGTACTATAAGTTGGATTATATCATTAGTAAGCAATAGTTCCCATGTTTCTATTGGTGACATTTCATTCTTAGAAAGAGCAGACCGTTTCAATCCCGCGCGCTCTTTGATAATGTTGCGCTGTCGAATACGACATAAATGTAGAGGAGTTTTGCACCATTTGAAGCGGTTTTTACCGTAAAAACTATTACAGGTTGTATCTTCTGCGCACCCAGCGGTGGAAGACTCATCGCTTTCCTCTATTTCAGATGCTGAATTATGTTCGCTATGTATTGATTCACATTCACTTATATCACCTACTTCTTCAAAAATGTTCTTTTGAGTCGTATCTCTATCCCTTCGCTTTGCGAGTCACTAAAATCGGAGATTTTAGAAAAAGCTCAAGCTGCCACACATAATTTGTTACCGCTAAAATCCAAAGAAAGGTACGAAATAACCTACCAAATATTTATGGATTCGCGACACAAGCATAACGTCAAATTCTTTTCGAAGAATTCTTCCCTTATTTCTTAATTACAGGAATGGAATATGCATAAAACAGGTTGTGGGGATAAATACACCACGCAAAATTGCTGAATATCTTGAGCTGCCGTAACCAAAGCAATATACCGGTCATTGTTTCAGGAGATCATCAGCCACTATCTTAGTTGATGCAGGAGGTGATATGCTATCATTAAAACAACTTGGTGGCTGGCAATCTTCTATAGTATCGGAAGACTATGTGAATCAATCTCTAAAAAATGAAAAATGACAATACATTACGAATATCGGAGGGAATTATCAATCTTCGCTTTCTGATGTACCAAGCAGCACAGTTTAATTGAAGAAAATGAATGTGCGTAGAAAAAGTATAGTACGTTACACGAGTAGTAAGCCCATTAGGCACTCATGAAATTAATGCATAAAATTTTTCACTTCGTGCGTGATGGGTTACTTACAACTCTTGTTACGTAATATAATTTTTCGAGATTCTTACTGGAATCATCTGAAGTTCATATTGAATACCATTGAACTTATTTTAGATATACTTGCGATGTGGTAATATATTTCTTGTGTCCCTTTTCTCAGATTTCACAAATCGTGTGTGTAAATATTAGATTTGTGTGAGTTATAGTGCTACTGCAAATAGAATAATTTAGTTATTTATGTAGAAGGAAAGGTATTGCATTGAAACTCGTATTTTTGTGACGAAATGTATTAATATAAATGGCCCTATAGGAAACAGCAGCTTCATAAAATCCATCCATATATTTCTCAAGAGATTTGCCGTTTGAATTCGCGAATTTTCCTATTTAAATTTGAAAGTAATTTGATTAATTTTTATCGTGCAAGACACAATTAGTTTGAAGTTTTTGTCATAAGTAATTGAGCAATGTTTCTTTGGTCGTGATAATGGAGAGAAATATGGAAAAATAAATCTCTAATACGAGGACCATAATAATCTCGATAGTTCCCAGTGGAATAAGATATAAGCAAAGGTAACTGCTAATAACATTTCCAATTTAGTAGCCTTTATAGTAATATGTTTTGACACCGTGTTGTTGAGCCATAATTAAGTCACTAAAAGTGTCGTTCAAACACCGTGGATAATTAACAAACATCGACCCTTTTTCCCAACATTTTTAGGCATTACTTCAGTTTCTACTGTCTCATTTTACCTCATAAAATTTAGATATGAGCAAATTTGTAGAGAACATAATTTAATTCGATAAAGAGAAGTTTGGATAATTTCAGGGACATGTACACATTGATTCAAATGTTTTGCATCTCTGTGAATTTCCAAAATCAATTTTTCACATTTGCAAATATTTTCAAAGTGGAAATCATGATACAGTATCTGCCCGTACTTTCAAATAATTTCCAGACCAATGAAATATATTCATTTTCTATGATTTAACGGTATTAATCGGAACCTAAAAATGAAACAACGTCTATTAGAAATATTTAACAAAACCAACACTGAGGAATATATCAGAAGAGATATAAGTCATTGTTACTACATGAGAAATATAGAACAGCAAGAAATTGATTCTGAGACAGCATTTCCTTATTATATCCAGAGAGGATGTATTACCTTATCTACACCTAATCATAACAATATTGATTCAAATAGGAATTTTTTGTCATATTTGACTATACTGAACTAGTTTGTCCATTTTAAAAAAAAAGTTAGTGAGATTGTTATCGAGAACTATCACCCCATCCCAATCATCTTCATCTTTTCTAAATTATTGAACACTCTGCTTGCGTTACGTTGTTTTCGACTAAGTAAATCATTCAAATCTACCATCTTAAATTTAATGTGCTCAACACAATAAACAGCAACACACTTAGATATTTGTAGTCAGGTTGATATCATCAATACAGATTTTTTCAACCACTTTGATCGCTTGTTTCATAATATTCTTCTCACTAAGCTGTCCAACATTTGCTTAACTGATCCATTTCCGATTTCTTCATGTCATATCTAACGGACAGATAACTCACAATTACTTTCATGGTTTCAACCCCATAAAAATTAACGCAACTTCTGAAGTTCCCAGGGCTCACTTCTGAAGCTTTTATTATTTTTTATATCTATTAATGACATTGTCTGGAAATTTTAATATTCTCCTTTATTTATCTATTTATTATCCGCAACTATATCCTATTGCGGTAAACATTGGTGCATTTTCTCTGAAATTTTCCTAAGATATTAATTTCACTGAGAAACCTAATACTATCCTTTTCAATTATCTTATTTCTTATAAAATGCCTGCAACATTCAAAGATCTTGGTGTTACATTTGGAAGTAAATGAAACTTTATTTGGCATAATAATAACTTTGGTCTCGGCTCAAATACCCAATCAATTTAGCACCGATTGGACTTCACGCCCCGAAAACGACAATTTTGAAAGTGCGCATACGATCGGTCCTAAAATAATCCTAAGATGAATCGGAATTAGACCTGCGAACAAAGCTTATATTATCCTTAGTGTAGCCTTTGGCTTCGTACAGAGAAACTCTAGGCTATTCAATTTCGTTTTTCGAAAACTAAATTTTCCCAAAATGTGATATACGATGAAAAGATGTTAAACTTGTGCGGCTGAAGTCTGACAATATTTATCCACCTCAAAACACATCTAGCGACTAGCCGTATATGTTCTTCCTTGGTCTTCCTTTCTCAAAATTATGATGAATAAAATTTACTGTCAAGGATCGATAGGTCTTTTCAGAATCTCAGGGCCCAATTTTTATTGTATTTGCAGTTGCTAGAAGAAATGTACTGGTTGCACCCTTATACAGAACCAATAACACAACAATACATTGAAGAGAATTTTTACCGGTTTGTAATTTTTATATTATTCTTATTTGACCGAGTTATCATGAAATTCCTTGTGTTCACTATATTATTAACATTCCATCGTACACTATTGATTCAACTATTCAATTGTAAACATTAATATACATTCCATGGAAACTAGTATTGATTTAAGGTGATTCAAAATTCGTTTTTTTATTTTATTTATTTCTCATTTTCATATGTTTATGTTTCTGAATGTCCTTGATGTTAGTTTTTTCTGTTTCAAAATTAGGTTTTTTCAAATCATTTTTTAAAAGAAAAGATAAATATTGACGTTTCGACTTTTCTTCAAGTCTTTATCAAAATATGATATTGACACTGACAATTTGCTTATTTATATTGATCTATAGATCACCTTCATCACGAATATCAAAATAAGAATAAAATCAAAATAGAACTTTGTTCTAATAATAAATATACATTTTTCCTTAGTACTTACATCTCAAACATGTAGCAGTAATGAATTAAATTATCTGTAGGTTTATTAGAATTTACTATAAATTTTACTTAGATCATTTAGGTCTATTTTATCATTTATAGCTTTTTCGTTCTTATTCTATTTTTTTTATCGTATTAATGACCTCTTAGTCTATTTTCTAAATACTGAGATGTCAGCCCTATGTAGACAGCGTCACAATTAGTATAAGGTATTTGATATATGATTTTAGTATCTGTTTATCATTTTCTTTTTCATCATTTTTCCTTTTAGATAATTATTTTCTTTCAATGCAATTTTCGCTTTTTGAATAGCTAAGAATCTAAATTTAGGATCTGATAGTGAAATAGATCTATCAGCTTATTATTACTGATATTTTTTGTGACATATGATGACACGAATTGAAGTTTAAATTGATTTTTCTCATTTTGATATTCATGATGGTGATTTATTGATTAATATAAATACGCAAATTGTCAGTGTCAATATCATATTTGGATAAAGACTTAAAATTGGTCGAAATGTCAAAATTTATCTTTCTTTTAAAAAATGATTTGAAAAAAAGTAATTTTGAAACAGAACAGACCTACTAACATCAAGAACATTTAGTAACATAAATATATATATTGATAGTTCATAGCTGGATGGTGGGTGGCCAAAAAACACAACAATATTCTGATACATTCTGAAACATTCTCTCTTAAAACTTCAAAAACCAATCAGGCTCTTTGCCTTGAAGCTTTTGATGTCAGTAGACAAACGGAGACAAACTGTGAAGCAGTGTTTTTGAACCACTTCATCGGTGAGGGTCCAGTACTCAAACATAGAAGGTTCAAACACTTGTGCACGTATATATGTTTTCCTACCGATTAATCGACCCTTGGGCTGTGTGGTGATGAAAATTAATAATTAGAAAAATAAATGATTCATGAAAGTCTCATATTTGTTCAATGAGTTGATTATTTCTTTGTCAGTTTGTAGCATATCTTCTACCGTTCTATGGCCTTCTCCGAATAGAATTTGTTTTAAGTAGATTAATTCGAATGGGGTACATATCATCTTGACAAACGGCCATGTTATTGACTATCAACTGTTAATTGTTGTTTTGAATTATAACCGACGTTCTAACGCGATTTAGGAGGTGTTCTTGGTAGATGTACATTTGGTTGACTATAAATATTTCAAATCTTAAACACTAAATGATAATCAAACTAAATTTCTTGTTTGTATGGAAGTATTCTCTTTATTCAAAACACTAGCATTGATAGAGTTGACCAAAAATATTTTCAAATAGAGGTAATTTCTCTGTTTCATAATTTGAGAAGCCCTCAATACTCTAGGAACAGGGTTCGATTTGTAATTGGACTAATATATGAGGTGCTCCAAATAATAGTAACAATAAGTACTTATTCTTATAATATGTCAACGCAATGACGTTTGTCAGATGATTTCAATTATTATCAGTTGCAATTATCTATTGGTTCCTTACTGACACAAACATGAATGTTTCTAGTGTACAAGTACACTAGTACACAATTGAGAGTAATGAAAATGGTCAGCCGCCCACGTACCTAAGCCTTGAACTTACTCAATTGCAATCTTAGTTATTAATGCTTGTTATATGGATGAACGAGAATGTCGCAAGGGAAATAAGTTTGTGTTTGGGAATCTGATGCAACATAATTAATGTAATTAGTGCATTTATGGTTAGTGTTTCTCTCGCGATAATACCTCTCTGGAATTCTCTGGATAACATATATACCAAATCGCATGCACATGATATAGATACATATACATAATACATGTGGTATATTATTTTGTCGGTAACAGGTGAAAGGGTTGGACAAACCATTGTTTACTTAATTAGTTTGACTTAACTATTTATTATAAATACTAATATCTCAGAAATTCGTTATAAAATTTAAAATTTTCCTCTAACTTGACTTTCGGTCATCTAACAATGCATTTGATCGGGTTAATAGAAAAGAAATTTGACTGAGGCCAAAATATAAAATTATAGAAGTTATAACAAGGAAGGTGCAAACTACGTTATAATCTTCCATCACATGACTAGTACGTCAGCACCAATATTCATCTGAATCCAATTGAAATTTCTTTGTACTTAGTAGAAATAATCCTTGTGACTAATATTCTAAAGGTCGGATTTTATCAATTGCTAGTTAAAAAATATATTCAACTTTTTCAATTGTTTGTGTTCTATTTATATGGTTATTATCAACATTAGGAGCGTTAGTAGATTCACACTAGTGTGGTGCCCTTTTAGTCACACCCTGTACACTAACTGTTGATTATTTATAACCAGGTCACCTATGTTTTGGTGATATTGCAATTTACTGTCTACGTAGGTAAACTATATCGTAATTATGAACCAATATTATGTGTCATCATTCATTTTAAAAAGGTAATTCCAAACTATTAAGACAATAGACAAATGGTGAAGTTCAATCGCTGTTCAATTTATACCCCTCGATATGGCCCAACATTACAGTTGTGGTGCCCTTTAAGTCAATTTTTGACTGGTCAATGTTAAAGTAGTTGGCTCACTGCTGTCTAATTTCGAATATTTTGGTGACTGTATAGTATTTTTCAAGGAATTGACATGAACATCTGACATTTTCCCTTTAGCATGTCGTATTATTTCTTTTCCTGGATCATCATGGCATCTTTTAAAAAATAACAAAATTATCTACTGATCTATCAGATCCAAAATATTTGAAACCTTTCCAATATAGCTGGAGAAGTTAGCTTGGAGAGGTATATATGATGAAAGCAAAACTATGGTTGGTGATATTTACTATTACACTCCAGAAGGAAAAAAAGTTAGGTCTAGAAGAGAGGTTTCTGAATATTTAACAAACACCGATCTAACAATAGATAACTTTTCTTTTTTTAAAGATGCCATAGGCCTTGATGATCCAGGAAAAGAAATAATACGACATGCTAAAGCGAAAATGTCAGAAATTCACGTAAATTCCTTGAAAAATACTATACAGTCACCAAAATACTCGAAATTAGGCAGCAGTGAGCCAACTACTTAAACATTGACCAGTCAAAAATTGACTTAAAGGGCACCACACATTGAAAGAGGAATATTTGACTGAGACTGTGGAATTGCAGCAGAAAAACCTTGCTTCAGAGTTCATCTGAATCGATATCTGACATATCTATATTCACCAAATTTCGTTTTCAAGTAAACCAGTCTTCAATTATTTTTTCGGTGTATCTAACATAATTATTCCAATCCGTTTTTACCGTTTTTACCAATATACTTATTATAATATGGCTTTCAATTGGCTTAAATAAGTTCAATGGCATTGAATTCGAAACGGTGGGGTGATAACCTTAAGACTTCATGACCATGTTGCCGGAACAATTCATCAATGACATATACATTTAATTTTCGGTCAATTTTAGTAATTTCTGATAGCTCAGGTCTTGAGAAGTTTTCATTAACTTCAATATTATTGGCTTCCAACCAATTGATGATTTCATATTTTTTTACGAAGAAGAAGGTTGCTTTTCTGCAAGTATATTATGATAAGGCGCATTGTCCATCACTATTAATGACAGCTCTTATAAATTAGGAATCAACTGTGTCGTAATCCACTCTGTAAATATTCAACGTTCATTTTATCATGGTAATCAAACGACGACGATTTGAGGGAAAATACTAAACCAGCACTTTCTATGAATTCCTTTGATGATCCTGCGTGAACAATGATAAAACGTTTACCCTCATAACCTCCTGGTTTATGTACGCTTTCAACATTATTGTCCTGCCAAGAACTTAATTTGTTTCCTTTGATATATATGCATGTTTCATGTACAAATATAACTTGCCTTGAAAATACACGATTTTCTCTATATTTAAGAAAAAAATGCTGTTTGGCTAGCAATATTTGTTCGTTTATATTTATTACCAGTTTTCTAATAATTTCAGTTACCACACTAAAAGCAGCTGGTGAATAGATAATTATACTGGCACTATAATGTGTAATCCCAATTTTCCATAAGTTAATTCAGAGTGTGAGCTAACTTTAATCTGATGGTTAAGAACATGAGACGGTATCATATTATTGTTTCACATGTTTATTCCCTTAGTTTGTTCATATATTTTATATAAGTTATTCCGTACTGCCATTTTGGTTCCCTCGGGTATAACCTCATGTGTTTAGTTTTAATCGAGGTATCCGACTAAATGGTGTTGGAAAATTTTGATTATTGTCATTCCTTATTTCAACGGAACACACCCTTCTACCGCTATTTTAGCGTAAAAGTAAAAATGTTTTTAAATAGAACTTTGTTCCATTCCAAAAGTTCCATTAAATTCATAACCAACTCATATTTTTATGAATTAAGCTATTTTTCAATCATATTTTTAAAATAATTGTTGATTAGTATTCCGTTACAAGTATAATAAGACAGAGATTTACGGATTGTATAGAATTACTAACACTATTTACTACTAATATAAGCATCGTAATCCTCCGGTCTTATGGCATTTTAGGTATTATAGAATCTGAAAAGTTGATGATGTATTATATTCGTATTTACCGATGTAAAATTGAATAAAAAGTTCTTGGAAGAACTGATTTTAATAATAAATACGCGTTCAATCCAATAATTCCCTAAAAACAACACAGTAAACAAATCTCACGTCAAAATCAACTTTTAGTAAGGTCAGTTATTTACGTTACGTGAATTATATCGTTGTCTCTTTCAACGAATACTACTGTCAATTTACAGAAACTATTACGTATGTCTTGTAGTTGGACTTGAGAAGAATCCAATCGATCTTAGGTTATCATGTTCGATTTCTTCCACCGATTCGACTTTACCTTCGTATGAGCTGGAAATTCAAATATTATAAAGTCGGCATAAGCCTCCCTTTTCATTCAATTGATAAATATATTGGCTGTGAGAAAGAAAAAGATGGAAAAAGCAAAAATGAGCAGTGATGAAGAAGCATACATACGAGCAGATGTAGACCACTAGATCCAAATAACCCTTAACAAAGCAAACCGTTCTATTGCCTAAACTTTATACAGTGTGGTGAAACCAAATGGAATGCCTCCATCATTTTAGTTAATACACCAAGCGTCATAATATGTAGTATATCAAATTTGAACGGATTGAACTGCTTCAATGTCAATGTTTTCCATCCTCTTCGAATGTCACATTATCTCGTTCAAGAAATCTCTTATATTTGTATTTGGATATGTAAAATCTCTCAGGTTTATCGTGAAACTTGACATTATACCACTATCAGCACAATGTCCGTCATTACCTCAACCTTCATCGATGAAATAGCCAGCGCTATTACCTGATCTCATTTTCTTTATAGGAGAATATGTGGAGAGAACTGTGTAGAAAAACGAGCTCATTTATGGAGTACTTGAAAGAATAAATAACGCTTGAATATGTCAATGATGAATAAACTCAAAAAGTTGTTTCGCTTCAAATGTTTTCCACCCTTTATCGCATTACAGCCATCTGCATACTGGCGGTAAAGTAAAAGAAGATAGCATTAGCTGACCGGATAACATTTATATTTGCAAGTGCTTCACGGTATTTATGTTTTTTGAACAGTGTGCAGATGTGAATGTCGTTATTCACTTAATCGTGATGGACAACGATAGCTGATGACTAAAATATACCGGTCAACAAGGTAATAACCAAGAATATTCTGAGGATATGATGAAATAATTATACGCTGTAGAAGACAGAATACTGCAAGAGTTAGTGCTTGTAGAGAAAAGTGAAACGCTCTTAATTTTTTTATTGAAATTATAAGAGTTTCCATAACTTTCTGCTGGTGAAAGTTGTTGTATATTTGATAAAGTATCTCAGTTTGCTTAGCACCCTATATAAAATACTAACTACGGAAATGAATAAAAAAGAAATAACAGGGTATAAAAAAGGCTTGAGACAGAGAAAAACAACAGTGGTGTCAATCATATGATGAATCTAGTGGTGGAAAAATACGATAAGCTCAACATTGGAATACGAATTCTATTCCTGAAGTAAGTATTCGACAGTTTGAAGAAAAGGTCAATTATAAAGGACACAAAAAACTGGAAATACCCCAGAAGGTTAAACTATTAATGTAAATAACTATGTTAAAGTTAAATTCTAGGAAATGGGCAATGACAAATAAGCATTCAAGGAATTTGCGATAAGGCAAAGTATTGGACTGAGTGATATTGTTCAAAATTGTAGTAGTTGATATCATAGGAACATGTAATATCGATAGAAGTATCATTAATAAATTAAACAAATAAGAGCATATATTCTTGATTTAACTCTAGTAGCATTAGTGAAGCGACCAAAAAAGTCTGAAGAAACGTTAGAAAAAATTGTAAATGAGGCAAAAAACAATCGAAAATAAATCAAAAGAACACACAATATATGGAAATTTAAAGGAGAAAGTTCACAAACCAGAAATAGTTATAATTAATGATTTCAGCTTCGAAGTTTTAGTACCGAGAAACAAGCAACAAAAATGACACAAAGTATAAGATAAGACAAAGAATTCATGGAAAATATAAGGCTTATAGTGGGTACAAGAAAAATTATTATGCAGAGTAAGAGAATATATCTAGCAACTATATTGAGAGTTCACAAAATAAAAACATAAATATGGACGAAGAACAAGTGAGGTTATATGAAAGGGGAATAATTAGGAGAATTCATGAAACATTGAAAGCTGAAATGAGACTGAGAATGGAGACTTACAAACGATGGAATCAAGAATATTCTAGAAAATGAGATATAATAAAGAAAATTAAATAAAAAATATTATGATGGTATGAACTGAAATACAACAGGGGATAAAGGAAACAACAAAGTGGAGACCGAACGAGAAAATACTGCCAGGAACACTGAGAAGTTAATAAGAAAATATGATTGTAGAGGATACTCAGTCTAGGAGAATGTACTGAAACAGACAGATGCGGGTCTGGAAGAAATGGGGAACAATATTCGATGCTGCAAAAACATGTAATAAATTGTTAATAAGTAGGGATGGAATGTAAGTTGACCTCCCACAGAATATAGGATCAAAAAAGCTCAATTTGAATGGCTACAATTCTACATATAATGTAGAGCCTTGTATCTTAATACGAGGATATATTGAAAAATTCTTAGCCTACTATAGCACCAAACAAAATTCCAATGTCACAATATTATATTATATTCTCCCCTTAATTGGATACATTTATTACAGCCAACTTGCAACGTCTCTAGACCTTTAAAAAAAAATGTTTTTTCTTGCTCAGCAAACCAAACCTCCACAGCTTTTATTACCTCCTCGTTCGAAGTTAATTCACGACCTTTTAAACTTTTTTTCAGTTGAGGAAAGAAATGATAGTCG
Source organism: Diorhabda elongata (assembly GCA_026230145.1). Lineage (NCBI taxonomy): Eukaryota > Metazoa > Arthropoda > Insecta > Coleoptera > Chrysomelidae > Diorhabda > Diorhabda elongata. The sequence goes on from CM047926.1 coordinate 43,644,330, forward strand.
GAAGGAGCCAAATCTGGTGAATAAGGGGGGTGTTCTAGTAATTCAAACCCTAAATCACGAATTTTTTGCATGGCAACATGATATTTTTGTGCAGGGGCATTGTCCTGCAAAAACAAAACACTTTTGGATAACTTTTCGCATCTTTTCTCTTTAATTTTTTCCCGTAGAGTGGTCAATAATGTCGAATAGTAATCTCCAGTTATTGTTCTATCCTTATCCAAAAAATCAATCATGATTTCTCAATGGCAATCCCAAAAAACTGAAGCAAAAACTTTTCCAGCAGATTTTTGGATACGAAACTTCTTAGGTCTTGTAGAACCAGAGTGTCGCCATTCCATCGATTGTTGCTTTGTTTCTGGATCTTAGAAATGTACCCAAGTCTCATCCACAGTAACAATTCGGTTTAAGTCACACGCACGCTTTTGGTCAACATTCAAACATTTAGGGATCCATTTTGCAGCAATTTTTCTCATGTCCAAATTGACGTGAACTATATGATGAACGCGTTCCTATGAAATACTCAGTGCTTCAGATATCCGTTTCAGCCCAATTCGAAGGTATGATAAAATCGTGTAAATGAAAATAAGCTTTCAGTCTATACTTACGTGTCACATAATTTTTTTCAGTATAAAGGATCCCTTCTGCTTCCTCAAAAGCTTCATTTTCTTCAGCTAACTCAGACTCGAGAAACGTTTGCTCTGCCCGGCTGTTAGACCCTTCTCGACGAGGGTCTTTTGTGTCGGAGCGCGCACCTGCCTACCTGTTCCGCGCTCTGAGCGACCTTTACAAAAGTAGCGATAAAATCAATACCGCTCTGAATTCCACTCTAAAATTTCAACAGCTCATTTTTGATACGTTATTTTTTCGATTTATGCACAAGAAAATCGATTTTTTGAGCCATCTATACCAAGATATCCCCTTAAGGTAACACAAAATTCAAATCAAAATGGTGACGCAAGATTGTGGATTCTTTCATAGACAAATAAATAGCTAGAAAGTTAAAAAAGAATATGGAAATGAGAAATCAATAATATCTTGACTCGAACAAAATTTATTATTCAATAAATCAATTGTATGATATATGGATAATTTCAATAACATATTTTGACTTCTAAAAACCGAATCAAATTGTATTTGATATTGTAGTAAGTAACGATTAGGATTTCTAATATCAATTGATATTTTGATGAAAATTTGCTACGTCTTCTAAATCACTTTTCACCTCTAGCCAATACTTTATATGGTTGAGAAGAAATACATTCATTATTATCATTCGCGAGCCCCGAAATATTATGAATCTTTCATTATTCAATTTCTCTTTCAGGATTATCACATGCATCCGTCACATATTACTTTTTCAATACGCGATTAGAATTACATTGAAAACAAAGCACAAAAACAACGAATAATGTGATATCTTATTCTCAAAAGTAGACTGAAACCTATAAAAAATATACAATATGCCATGATAGTAGATAAAAAAGATCTGAAGGGAAGTTTTCTATTAAAAATTCATTGTAAAATGTACTAAAACTGCGAAAAGCAGTTTTACTTTTTCCAAGAAATATTTTAACATTTTTTATTTGAGTGAAAATGTAGGATAATGCAGAAGACTGTATAGCATTTCCAGCTCATTCGATCAAATCATTTCAAAATGCTTTTAAATATTTTTTATTACGTTATAACATTTCCAAAATGTGGGATTACAAAAGTAAACAAATAAAAACGTGAATAAATATCTTGGAATTGTAATTAATCAAAAAAAAAACTGAACTCATACTGAACACACGGTGTACACTACCTCTACACTAACACTTTCTGACGCACGTTTCGATAACTAAGTTATCGTCTTCAGGGACTGAAGGTAAACTGCAACTTATTAACACAAATTACCTGTCTTATACTAAATTTTTGCTCTAAATAAACCTCTCCAGCGAAAAATAATTCCAGCGGGGAAACCTCCTTGGCGGAAATTTATTGCTTTACTACCAAGCTATAGGGTAGGCTGGAAATGGTAGAAATTTCTATTTTTAGATACTTTTGAATTTAAGAATTGTAATAAGCTAGAATTTGATGTATTTAAGAAAAACACCGTTACGTGCAAGTACATCAAGGCTGATTCTTTTCATTGTATCCCACATAAGATGGTCTCCATTTCCTGTTAAATCGAATAGTTCACTTTCCACTTAACATCGAGAGATACAATGAGGAAAGGACCTTCATTGAGATTATGATAAGAGAATTGTTGATAGGCTAATTAACCGTCCAATATCAAACTGAAAATCAAGAAAAATTTGCTCTGGTACATTACATTAGTACAATTGTTGGGTAATCCTAAGGATAAATACGAAATTTGGAAAAGAGTTGTATATATGAAATTAGTTGTAGTAATTGTGAAGGGAAGTATATTTGGCAAACTGAGATATCTGTTTATATCCGGTTGAAAGAGCTTTAAAATATGAACGAACCGAGTAATCAAGTAATGCTGATCAAATTATATAATCATAAATTGTTGTAAGAACAGGTTAAATAGGAACAAAGGACCTATTTCTTTCAGCCCACTCTATAGTTTAGTGGTTGAGGAATAAATGTGAAAATTCCCGCCAACGAGATAAATTTAGTACACGTAAGTTAGGTTAATAGATTTTAGTTTAACTTCAGTCTCTGAAGACGATAACGTAGTTATAGAAACGCGCGTGAGTCAGTGAAATTATGACTGTTGGTGTAGTGATATTGTGCTCACTAGTGAAACGATAGTTTCTTCCCAACGATCTTATGATAAGTTTCCCAAAAATCGTCAGGAGTTATTAGGTATATGTTTGTGTCATCTAATCTCATTAGCTGATGAAGCAAGAGTTGCAACGACTTGCAATAAATTGTATAACTGAGAGAACATTTGTGAACAAGATAAGCAGCTTTTAGAAGTGTTTGTTATTGGAGCTATTGAATCATTATTATCCACCGACTCATACAAATGTGCACTCAAATAATTTGAGTATCACTAACCACAAGAATCGTTGCTAACTGGGTTCAAACAAGAATAGAAGTACTGTTAGAATGAGATCAGTATTTTAATAATAGTTACTTGACGAATTAGCTGTTTTCTTAGAGAAAATGAATTGCCCCCACATTCGGAGAGAGTTCATTATAAGACATCCAACACCTTGAACCCTTCCTAGACGTTTTCTAGAAATTTCATTGATAAGCGAAGTGGGTAATTTGTCACCAACATAGTTGGCAATCACTTAGAAATGTATAAATGTGAACAGCAACAATTAATAATTTAGTAGATTCTATTTGATTTATTCAACTAATTCTGGCCATCTGAAAGAACTGGTTAGAAATATACATGTTACACCGTTGGTTAAAAAATTGTTCACCCTGTTTTTATTTTCTGTTTTCAACAATATACTCAGGATACTATATTCAAGATTGTATAATTGTATAATTGTACAATTCCAAATTGACAATAGTTTCCATATTAAAATTATGTTAAGTTGTAATGTTTTTGTAAAAAAACTAGTAGGTCATTAATTGTGTTCAAATACCATGAATTAATTCTCATTTGCTCTACTGCAAGGTGTTTTATTGTGATTAGTTAATTTCAAAACTTACTGTTTATCAGAAAATAAAAAAGTAAAAAACACTGACATAACTTTGTGGTTTTTAAATAACCATTGGTATCGACAGTTGAATTTCCAATTGAACATATCATTAGAAACTGGAAATATATACAGGACGTCCTCTTAAGAAATTGCTCAAATAATTTCGTTTGATATTTGTTTGTAAACATAGCAGAAATCGAAATATTAGGAAATAGCGTTAACAACACATTGTATAAAAGAGCTGAACAGTCTGAATGACATACTCTCAAATCCGCTAAATAATAACTGATATTCAATTGATATTAGACCATCTTGAAATTTTCAATCGCTAGACTTGATACTGATATATATTGTTAACATGCAATTGAAACTCAAAGTAAACTGTGGAAGAGAACAGTGAATATATTAAGACCTTTTTGCTAATTATGGTTGATAATATTTTCATTGGCCGCAATAAATAAAGATAGTGGTTGTGTACAAAAGTCACCAGAACTGATGAATATTAGTGTATTTTAAATTATATTCATTGAATATCTACTTTTCGAGTTTATATATGAGAGTTACTAGAAAATATTTCGATTTAACAAAGAAACAGAGCATGTTTCCTTTCAAATAATAGTTTTAATAACCTCAAGGCTAAGAAACAGGCGAAAGCCGCTTAGGTCCAAATACGGTAAAAATGGTAGGCTGTTACTCTATTTGAAGTGCAATTCGTGAATTTCTTTTTTCGGAGTACATTCGCCCCTTGTAACCCACTATCTCTACTTTTTTCCATTTTAGAACTCGACTAATTTGCTGAAGTCGCATCAATAAAGCCTAGGGAATGTTCATTCGAATGCACTTTTGCTCCCAAGTGAGCAAACGCAACACACAATGCGCAGATAGCTGGTGTATGCATAATTCTTCAATCCCTATATGGCAAATGCGTCCTTCTGATATGCCGATAGCCTCTTTTAACTCTCTAACCTCAATCCGACGGTTGTCCAGTAACTTTTGGTGAACTTTTTCGATGACATCGCTGATTGTTGTACTTTTTGGAGGTCCCTAACGTCCTCAGTCGAGCTGATTCGTTCGTGTTTGAGCTCAACTACCAAAAATTTTCATTAGTCAACTTTCTCCAATTTCAGAAAAATATATCCACTTATACGATTGCTAAACGTCCAAAATGGCTTAAATTTTAGTGAGAATCTCTTGACGAATGTACAAATATATGTCTGGCATATTCCGGTTGTGGTCGGCAACTTTTCAGACAAATCTTGTAGACAACTAGAAATATGAACAAATCAAGTTTCTTAAAGAAAACATGGAGCAAAAACTAGACGAAAATATATAGTCAAACTCAATCGGCTTCGGGTTGCCAGCAAGTGTATTAATAAAATCAACCGCTATAAGTCTAGTAGTAGTACTAACCAATTTAATAGTCCATTCGTTTAGTCGGAAAAGAATATTACACTGTTAAATGCAATAATATTAGTAGTAGTTATATCTATAACAAATAAACACTCGCATTCAACTGACTGTACAGAGTGAGTGTCAGAAAACAGACAGTTCGTACGGATATTTAGCAGTTTCCATTGAATTTTAAGAAACTAGTTGGTTTCTGGTTTCCAAAAGCGGAAATAGTTTCACGGTACAAACATATGTCTTTCGTTTAACTTTTATCTTCGAATTTTTTTACCTCCTATATTTAAATGTAACTGTTTATACCAAGAACATATAACCAAACAGGATGAAACCTTTTTCGTAACTCCGTATAGTTTGATGGTATTTTCAGTTGATCTTGTATTTTTATTAATTTCTAACATTTTAGGCATATAATCGGAAACATAAAATGTTTGAAAATCGGTTATAATTATATACAAAAGAGTCAAGGATAATAAAATGTCTCGTTTATCGAACTTATATCTCGATTCAATACTGTTTTTAATAATAATAACAGATTCATAGCTTCTTGTTAATTTGATTTTTCAAATTTTGTTAATTATTGCATTAAAAATTACCAAAGATCAAGTATAAATTTTGTAACAAGCAACGTATCCTTTCTTCCATTATTAATAGAGTATTCTATAGTACCTAACCCACACTAAAAGTTCTGTCTCAAACATTTTACTCTATGCTGTAGTTCCATTCCTAATTACCCAGAATTTTATACAACGTTTCTCACTGTTAGCCGTGGGTTCTCTCAACATTGAAACTTTTTCCTAAGTTATGATAGAACTGATAAGAATCTATCATCTGATGAAGATACTAGTAACAAAATTCATTTCTTAGTGGTTATTGTTTGACAAAAAAACTGCTTATTGAATTCTGTAAACTCTTTAATAAATTTTCTAGAGTAGTTTGTCTATTTTGTTGATTATCCTGGTCAGACATTTGTACAAGAGACTTTCATTCAGTTAGATTTCATCTAAATAGAATATTCGTTTCTGATCTTTCATAACATCCGTATTTCTTGCAACTATTTCTATCTCCAATGAACTATAATTACGTTTTCTATTAGTACTGGTCTACGATTCTGCTTCTCCCAGAAAAAATTCAATCCAGGTAAAGATTTTCATAATTTTTTATGCGGAATTAATGTTGCATTTTATTGATTGAGGAACAATATTCTTATTCTATGAACTAAACTTCAAAACTAATAAATTATAAGCTTTTCTTCTTTATTTATTGCATCTACTAAACGAATTTTATCAATAGATTTCAACTGAAGGACTAATTAATCAGTCATAAGTTAATAAAAAATTCAATAGATAAAGTGATCTTGATGCCATGTATATCATATCGAAAGCTGGTGACCAAAACGCGATAAATTGGAAATAGTTGATAAAACGTGAATGTACACAAGAACATTGAAATCCAAGTTTATTACTAGAAACATTTTATTACACACATAAAAAAATTGAAAAACGGCTTGGGCAATCCCTGTTTGCCCTATCGAATTGATTTTCTCGGATATATGTTTTTGATCATGTACTTCCACACATTTTTATATCTGAATACGTCAAAACTTTTGCTTCACCGTGAACAAACATTGTTTTTATCATTTTTTGTAAATAAAATATAGGAATTCCAAAATATCCATTTTGATTTAAAACACATATAGAAGTGGAAGTTATTTGCGGATTTCAACATTTTTGTATTTTATTCATTGCAAGACATATACATCGTTCTAATATTAGCAGTGCTGTATCAAAATAAGGTATTTAATTACACATTTACCCTATGAGGATGAGAAGCCGAACCGAATAACTTATTCTGAATTATTTTAGAAATCATCTTGAAAACTGATGCCACAAAATAAAATAAACAAGATTAGATCGTTCAAATCCATTTTTTACCCTTATTTACCGTAGAAGCCGCAACGTCTACTCATGAATTGGTATTGATATTTAGTAATAAAATGTAGCCGCAATTATTTTCGAAATAATCAATGGATTAGTAGGATTTACTAGTCTTCAATGTAATGCTTTTTCTTATTTATTCAAACTACTTGTAACGGTGTCATCTGTCTATCACTTACTAAATTTATTCAGACGCTCACAACTTGACTTATAGTTATTTATAATAATCGAATATCCGCTACTTATAGGATTTATTTGAATTCACTAGCTACTTTTCCGGTCGGTTCACTATGACATTCAATCTCATACTAATTTCTCGCTGATAAATAAACACCTATTGACATCAAGAAGAATTTTTCAAATATTTCTAAAAAGTAAGCAAACATACAAACAAATAATAAGCCCTTCCTAGAAATTGGTTCTAAAAACAGTATAAACAAATCGCCGCTTTATAAACAAATGTAGAAAAATAATATCAAACGATTTACAAGAGCTAGAACATTAGCAAAACTTTATAGTCTTACATCATAACCGCACAGGACCGGATTCACGGTCCATGTCGTAAATGAGTTCGTAACATTAATTTGTCGATAAAAAGGGTTTCAAATAAGGTTTAGTAGTATACAATCAATAAGTAACTGGATGAAGAACGATTATATATACTTCTAGAGTAAAATTAATATTCAGTTCTTTAAAAGAAAGCCTTGAAGCAATGGCAGAAAATCATCCAAACTGTGGTATTCTATTGCTAGATCCCATATCTCCAGATATAATAATATTCTTGTGCTGGGTAGTGGTTTTGCACAATAGGGTACTTGCATTTTTTTAGAAGTATATATTTTTTGTTTATTTTCTTAAATACTTGATATGAAATAATGTCAGAAATAGAAATATTCAATTAAACCTGAAAAAACAGTGTGACGTCATAGGTTTAATAAAAACATTGAGCAATTGTCTGCTTGATGATCACGAGACTTTCGTTGCCGACAACGTAGCATATTCTGTTATAATACAGTTGTCGTTTATTAGTTACGTATAAATAGAAAACATATATAAGAATAAAGTTAATAAATCTTTTATAGGTTAAGTTCTTACATTATCATAAAATCACTTGAAAAATTGGAAGCATAATGAACTTAATTACTATATAATATTAGAATAAGTTGAAATTGAATCTTACTCACATTGAAATGAACCTGGCAACAAAAATAATTAATCTCACAGGATCGTCAAAACGACCAACACTTTCAAACAATTTTTGTTGTATATTCGAAATTCTTGGCATCATATCAGATATTTTAGTCGTGTTATTTCTACATCCTGGTAGTAAACAAGATTTATATACCATATTTCAGATAAATCAAAACTTAATAATAACGCTTATTCTAGAATAACCGAGAGAATAACTGTCATATCTATTTTGTATCTTATGTTCAGTGTTTATTTCATACCTAAGACGTCACACAATATGGTGGCCTTACTGAAATGTTTAAACTACCTACAACGTTTTTGAATTCCCAATATTTTTTTTCTCTCTACATATTGATGTAACAATTGAAAAACTATATAATAAAAATTGTATGTGAGCTATGCAAAACTATATTTTTCTCTTCTCAAAACACGCAATTCGCTCAATGGAGATAAATGAACTTTATTAAAAAATTTGACATGCATGTGCAGTAATCACCTCTTAAGAACCAAGGAATCGCAAACGTGAGGGCTACGATGTATCGAATGAGATGATGGATTAGATCGAAGAAATAGTAAATAAAATAAAATGAAGTGTGTTTGGATTACAATCCTCATTAAGAATGGAACCTACTGAGTAGAAAACCATTTAAACGTCTTCCTTTCGCCTGTGTTCTCAACTACGCTTGGTCCGGTCCCTTGGAATTATGAATTATTGTGTTTATCTGATTTGTGCATGCTCGAACCCCTAGAAACGATCCACAATATTATTTTCGGTTTTATCGTTATTCTATTCCTCCAAGTTTTGAATTAGGGTCTAAATTAGTGAGTTATTGATTGGGAAAAAAATTACAACTGACTGTACTTCAATTGACATTCCCTGAAGATATTCCTTAATTGAAACAAAAACTCAAACTTTGTTTCTACCTAATAATGTGTTATTTTTTAACTGTCAGCTTTTGAACTTTTTTCTACTTTGTTGTCAGAAAATATTTGTGTTGTATATGTAGTATTATACTTTGTTTGATATTTGAAATTGAAAAATATCTTTATTTATATTGTTAATGTTTTCCTTCACCTCCTACGCCTCTGAATTTTTATTAGTGAAATGGTATCAGTTTCATTCACTATAACGATAGGTAACTTCGCTCAAAAAATGAATTGCGGAAGCTTTTACGATATACATATTTAATAACATTGAGAATGATATATGAACATCTATATTTCCGAAAGTGACAACTCCAATTTGATCCCTTAAGAGAAGAAATGGAGTGGACAAGTTTCACGCATGCCGTGCAAAACGCAATGTGTTATCAAATGGCTTTGCCTAAGAATAAACTGCGGTTTTATGATGACAATACTGGGCATTTTAGCTCTGTAGCTCATTCAATTTTTGTATTTGAATATGTTTGTGTTGATATGTCAGATGCATATTTCACTTCGAAATTGAATTCCTCTCTTATTACCAAATTTATTTAGTGACGAATAAATGGAAAATTTCATACCACAGATGGAAGAGCTCTTAAGCTATATTGATCTTTCACATCTTCTGCAGATGAAATGGAAACCCAGTAACACAACGTAGGTAGTTCGATCCAAAACTCAACTTTGGATTGAAATTTCTATTTTCTTAATATCCAATATTATTGTTACAGTTTTTGTAGGAATACGAAATTACAGAATTATGATAAATCGTATAATTATTCCGTTGAAATGGATGAGGATTTTCAGCTATAAATGAATAGCAGCCTGTGAAAATAGGAGAATAATGTTTAAAAATCTTATAATTCTTGTTATATACGAGGTCTGTCTATTAAATAACAAGACTGGTTACGATATTGGGTTTTATTATAGAAATTATTCTACATTCGAATGCTCCCCTTTCCATACGTTTTTTCCACTGATAGAAGCAGTGCTGGAAGTCTGCTTTGGTTATTGCCTTTAGGAGCTCTGCCGCTTTTTGCTTTACCGTTTCCATCGATTCAAATCGGGTCTCTTTCAAAGCAGACGTTTTCTAACATTTCAAGGAAATCTGAGCAGACTGGTTTAAGCAAGAGCTTTTGGTTAGGAATCAAATTTTTTGGCACCAACTTTGTACAGACTTGTGTCATGTGTAATTCCTCGTGTAAAATTTTTCGAACCGTTTCTTTATCGGCGTTTACAGCCTCGGCAATTATCCGGATGCTCATTCGACAATGTGCATGCTTAATCTGTTTGATTTTGGTCACTGTTTTCGGAGTTGAAACAGTCACAAGGGACCTGGGCGCTGGTCATCTTCAGTGCTCTCTCGGCCCTCACTAAAGCGCTTACACCACTCAAAAACACGCGCACGAGATAGAGAATTGTTCCCATAGACCTCTTGCAACAATTTATAGCACTCAGCCGAAGTTTTTTCAATTTAACGAGAAATTTGAGATTAATAAGTTGCTCCACAATAGTGACGGAAACGTATTCTGGGACATACATAGACAAGATATCTAGACACCCAACGCACTACTCGTTTTTTACCCAACCCGTCTAGGGCGCTCTTTAGGCGCGCAGTCTCATTATTTAATAGCCAGACCTCGTATTTTTAACTAACACCCTATATACTTGTATCCTGTGGTATCTTTCCTGCTACTCAGGATTTGGCTTCGGTTTCAAATTGTAACTCATCAAATTTGATTCTTTCGGTTTATATACTTAAATACTGAGAATTCTTTGGATTTACCAATTGAAGCTGATGATACTGGGAAAATTGCATGAAATTTGTTATAGACATAACGAGAATGTGAATGGTTTGTGAATTTGGTGAAGCTTCTTGACATCAAATCTAAAGGATCTAATTCTAATTACTAGTTGAGTCAATATATACTACACGTTTACAGCTGGAACGAGACAACTCTACGATATCATAATTAACATCTCTAATATTTCTGCTAATATTGTAAAATAGTTTCTGTGAATCTTTAATTTTGTGGCAAACGTATATTAAATATATTTATTAATGACATTTTTATTCACTGATTATTTACTATTACAAATGAATTCCGGTGATTATTCGTACACAATTATCAGGATTCTTTCTTATCAATATCGGTAAGTAATTGTTACCTTTTTCTGGATAAGAAATAATTTCACTTTCATCGTGAAACACTGTAGCGTTGAAATGGTTTTTCCTTCTTGAGAGTCCATCTTTTGAACTGTATGCATCAAATAATTGTGCCAACAACCTTTTTTACAAAGGTTCGTTTGGAATATTCATTCCATTAGCTACCTCACGTGGATCTATTTGAAACACTTTCATTAAATTAGCACCTACATTATTCCATGTGCATGAGCTATTTAACGATAATATAATATTTACGTGAATTTTCCTTGTTTTTCCACGTAAATAATAATGTTCAAATCAATTTTTTTTTCATCATATGTATCCAGCAATAATAGTATATCGTATAAAAAATGTTCGACATGGATTTTTGCTCGTTTGTTGTGTTAACTGTGTAAAAAAGAATAATCAACACGTGTTGTACATGATATTTTTCCACAGAAAAAAAAACGCAATTATTATTAATTTTTTCAATTGAAATTCATGATAAAGTAACTAGAGTTTTAAAAATAATTTGGTACCTGCAGACGTCTGTTGACTGACAATTCTTTTCGGTTGTTGTAAATGTAGTTTCACAAAATGGCGGCGGTTGGTTTGAGAAGGATACATGAGAGGATACTACAGCTTCTACAATATGTTCCCATCTTCTTACTGATCGAATGTTTGACATAACTTTCAATAATTACGCTGGATGGCATCCACCATGGCGTTTCAGAGCCTGAAGACTAGTTGTTGATGTTCTTTCTCAGTTATTCCTATAGGTCGAAGATTGATATATTTCTTAAAAATCATAGACAAATTATTAGTAATAATAATTTGTTGTGGCTGTTTAGTTTTAGTAAAAGGAACATCGACGATTAATGCTTCACATCAAGTTTAACATGTGATTTGAAGTTCACCTTTCCGCATTCATCCACAATTTCGGCTTAAAAATCTAAATTTTAGGTGGAAGAATTAAAGTTGCACGTCATGTTTACAAACTTTCGTTAACAAGGAGAATTCTTAAGAAGCTGTTTCAAGAAATGTTTTAATGTTGTCACTGGTTAGGACATTGGATTTTTTTGCGACATAATTAACTGATTCTTCCTTCAGCTGAGCTTTTAATTTGCAATAAATAGCAATGTTCCGCGGAACATGGAATAGGTGGACCGTATGGTACTGGATTTGTATTCGTTACAGAGCTCACAAAAATAAGTTATTAACACGTTTTCAAAAACGGATCTCACTTTGTTTTTCATTTGCCAGTCCATGAATTGTCTGTATGCATGTTCTAATCGTTATATCAATAAATGTTAACTGCTTTTGGTAGCTGTTTCTACAATTTCAGGAGAAGCTAAGATCCCCTGGTCGATATCGTCATTTTCATCTCAGAAATCCATCCTTTTACAAGTTTCCAAATTTCACTGCAATGAACTAATCTTTTTTATAATTTAATTCCAACAAACAGAGAATTATATCTTCTTTTTCTTATAGTTCCGAGTCCGTTATCGGATGTTGGCGATCATGTTGCCTATGATCATTTTGTTCACTGCAGCTCGGAAGAGTAAACTAGTTGTCTGACCGAACCACTGACGGTAATTATTTGCAATTTAAAATTTACAATGAGTGGAAACTCTATGGAATATGTCATGTTTTATAGTGGTCGTCAGAAAAATGCATTGTTTCTTTATATAAGTATTAAAACGAATCTATATGTCAGGTTTTCAGGTTTGTGAAAAATTTTGATGGATGACATCCCAAACAAGGTGTAAATCAACAATCTTATCTCCGTACCAAAAGTTATGTCATTCTCCAATCACACCTCTCTCATCTAAGCTGGAATTTCTGGAACCGTTGGCCATATTCATACTGAATACATTGTTTACACCACTACTACACCAACACTGTCTGACGCGCGTTTAAATATCAAATTATCGTGTGCCGTAACCTCAATAATGGCAAACTGAGTTAATAGGTGTTATAGCAGTTGTAGGCACTATAATCAATTAACATATCGTAACAGAAAATAGTTTGATTCAAACTGGCACTATTACACAGGTCTCGATTAAAAAAACTGCATAGGTTTTTTTATACATCTTCTTACCGATTTTGTTATCCTAAAACCTAAAAAAAATTTTAAAAATTCCATCTTAACAAGTATTTTGCTGCCCAGAACTAATAGAGCTCAGATTTTTTAGTTGACAAGGAGCTTAAACTTTGTTCTAAGATTGAGCTCAATGAGCCAGTCAGAGACTTGGCTCTTTCATAAGATGCAGTAAAATTACTAGGTTTAAGGCGTAAAAAAACATGGTATCATCTGATACCTTATTTTGCTGGTACAGACATCAGGAGAAAGAATTTACTCAGTATTTCACTCAAGAGGGCAATCTGGTTTATTGCAATGATGTTCTTGGGCTCACGAAATTCTTTGTAATAGGATATTATTCATCAAAATGGCATTTATCCATTGATTCATCCACAACTAGCTCCAAAACAGTCTTGGCTCAATGGAATTGTATTTGCTTATTTTCCAATTTGACACTCAGTTCATATAGAAGAAAATTACAATTACTTATCTAGTATTCCTGAGAAAATCAAATATCAAGAACATGGATGATTCGAGCCGATTTTTAAGTGCTAACAATGTTGTTAGGTCAACAGTGAGGTTATACAAAAATCTCTTGTTTTCTGTGTTTGTAAGATAGTAGAGTCATAGATCTACACTGGTCAACAACTGACTGACCAGCAGGTTTCATTGCCACCACTTCATATTAAATTGGAGCTAATTAAGTAGTTTGTAAAATTACTGGATCATTTTAAAGATATATGTTCCAAGCTCCCGAAACTGTTTGAAGCAAAGTTAAAAGAAGAAGTTTTCACTGGCTCCGACATACGAAAACTTTTGTCAGATTCCCTCTTTCCTGAATCAACAGGAGATATCGAAAGAGAAGCATGGGATTCTTTGAAGAATGTAGTGCAGAAATTTTTGGGTAATATCAAGAATCCCGAATATAAAACTATTGGACAGCGCATACTGAGAGCGTATCAAGCTCAAAAGTGCAAGATGTTTCATCTAAATAAATTATGTGTCTATCAGAACATCATTTTTTCTTTAAATTTTTTTCGGTTTTGTGAATGATCCACAGCAATCCCTTTCGTGACTACTGTACAATTTCATTTTCTTCATTCGCTTATGGTTTGAAGAACACTATATTTCTATTTGTTTGAAAACATATATGAATAAAATTAAAATGACCAAGCCACGCCAATGCAGACTTTGTAGTAGGAATATTTCGAAGAAATTGTATACCTACTGCTTCGGCCATAGAAATACATTTATGTTTACGATTCTATGTTCTCATTGGTAATCAGTGGAGTCCACGTGGACTAACGGTTTGTTAGATACTTATTAAATTTTATACAGGGAGTGAACATTATTTTTCATTTCTTAATTTGGGACAAGTGCCGTGCGTATTTATGAAATATTGATTGATCCTCGCATAACTGTCTTCTGCAATTGATATTAGAAGAACCATACTCCATTTTTTGTATGAGATTACCATAAAATTTGATTTTTGTCACATTATGTATGCTTATGCTCAATCACTAAATTAACACTGGTGCTATTGATGTACTTGATAGTTGCTGTAGAAGAAATATATATCTCATATAAAATATGTATTGATAATTTATTTCTCTTTGTTTCAGGTAATGTACACAACTGATAATTAACAATAATAGGTAAGAAGAGAAGCGAGCTGTTGCTTTATTTTGATTATTGCATATTGATGCATAGACATTTCCCATCAACTCTCAGCAATCTTCACAATATTTGTAATGGTGAACGAATCTCAGTGTCTGAGGATTAAAAGATAAACAGACAGAAAAACAATAGAGATTATAAGAGTTAATTTTGTGATCTCAATAAAATTATCGATTGAACCTGAACAAATATGTGAGAACATTGTATAAAATTATGCATAGTAACAATTGAAAGAGTTTCCTTATTGTTCCAGTCTGTGCAGGTCATGCTCCAAGTTCCACGAGTGAGAAGTGAAGTAAGTGCCGTGAAAGGTTGGCAGCTCTTCAATATTTAATGGAAACTTGGCCCTCAAGTCATTGAATGAATATTTTAATAGGTATAGCAAGAAATGGGTCTCCCTTGACAGCTTCTATATTATAGTACGTTTCTGTTTCGAATGAGTTTGTGTATAACATGCAGGATATTTACTTCTAAGACGTGTAAGCTTGAAGGAAATGTGAAGCCGTTCTCATATATTACATCTAAATATTCACTATTCTCAGGAGAATAAATTGTTCATCGATTTTTTCGTCGATTCCAACTAATATTTCATCGATAAAATTCATTATAAGTCGATTATTGCTTCCCATTCACAATATTACCTACTGCTTCCTTAACGTATATTCATAACGAAATGTCTCTATTACCACATACTGTTTTCAATTGGGATATAAATCAAAGTGTGCAAATCGGTTGCGTTATTTTTCATTTCTTGTTTTTCTGTACCCCTTCACCTTCATATTCTCCATTTATTTGTTCATCTCTAATCTTTATAGCGTCTCGTGTTTGAATCGATGTAGAAACCTCTAATTTTCACGTTGCCTTTTGTAACTGACTAAAAAAATTGAGTATTGCTCTAACTCAACAATTTCAAAATTTGGTATTGCATAAAAAACACTCTCATGTAAATTCTTATATTTTTGTACTGTTTCATTTTTCTTTGGAAGATGTATGTGAAAATGTTTGTCTTCCATTTTCCTGTCGTATATTTCCTGTACATTAGAGGTGCATATTTTGAGTTTCTCTATCTTGGCTTTTTTTATTGATTCGTTAACGATATTAAGTGTTAGGTCAGTCACAGCGGATACACATTAAGCGTTTTTCGCGTGCTTAATTCTACGCCCTGCTATAGAGAGTGAAGGACAGCACAAAAATCTCAAATATCTCAAAGTCATATTTCTTATAACGGTGAGTCGTTATCTCAATATTCAGACCTCTATAATTGAAATTAGTGGTGTATTTTTTTTGTGAAATAATATAAGCTTACATAAATCAATTACAGTTTAATAGGACTTCCGGAAGTACCTGTAAATGAATAACGAATTATTGAATTTATTATTGATATGGCATACCTTGAATTTTTTTGATATAAAGTATCAACCAATGAACCAAACCCAAAATTTTTAGTTTCCAAAAATGACGAAGTGATTATAGTGATAGCAAGTTGTCCATTTTTTCATTTTATCTCCACTACCGTGGCCTCAGAGAAAAAGTAGAAATAAAAAATCAATCAAATACTTTTTGAGAATTATTATAAATTATCAATTTATCACAAAATTAAAACATAAAACCAATAGAGAAAGTTTCAGTTCTAAATTCATCTCCTTATAGTGAAGAAACAGGCATTTAGCGACGCCCACAGGCTAATCCAGACAGAAAAACACCACTCATAATTTATCAAGTAGAGTTGCTAGTAATAAACAAATGTGCTCATGAGTGTTTGGATAGAAATATCTCTAGAAAGCACATCTACATTCTCTCGCACAGCCAAGCAGTCTGCAGACTTGAAGATCCTGATAGCTATTGCGTGCACATCCGAACCAGAGTGGGAGTGTGAATAAGCTCTAAGACTACTATCTAACAAAAACGAAGTAACTCTAATATGGCTTCCAGGCCACCAGGTTATACCAGGAAATTAAGAAGCAAACAGTCTTGTCACAAAAGGCAGCGACTCCATACCGTGGACCAAAACCCTATTGTGGACTCACGAGATGCTATATCAATAACGAACTGAACAAATGGCTGAAAAATCAGATGGAGTTGTACTGGAGAAACATCCCGACAAACCCATACATAATACACCCATTAGTATGTAATTGGGCACAACAATATACATTGTTTCGAGTTTTACATTACACAAGGAACGAAGTATCTGCAAATCATTTAGCCATTTATATTATTTGAACGGGTGGTAAAATATTGCTTGACCAGTCAACAATTTATAACATTTTGACATCTATAACATAAAAAAATATAATCCAAATCAAAATAAAAGCAAAATAATTCAAAATAATTGAGTAGGGTCTCACCCAACATAACCTAGAAAAGTCTCATAATATTATCACGGTATCTCGAGACAGGTTGCTTTTACTACAGAGTATCGAATCCGCTTTCTACATTTATCCACTGAACATCTTCTCTACTCGCTCCATTCGAAATGACCAGTAATCAGAGAAGAAAAAACTTTTCTTTTTAGTCTGTGACGTCCTCTACCTGGGTATTTCTCATGTATTCATATTTCTTACAATTCCCTCAATCAATTTCGCGATCGTTTTTTTTTTCGTCTGTGTATTTAAGGAAAACAAGTTTAGTACCATTGATACCTGAAATTGTGGGCTTTCTAGTTTCAATATCAAGTATTTATGCTATAGATGTAAGACCCGAAGATTCATCCCACTGTTTCTCTTATCATGGAAATTATTATCTACTTTGGGTCTTTTTACCCAACTCTGCAGACTATGGACTTGTGTGTCCATGGTATCATTGGAACCTAAAACTAATCCAAGCCAAAGCAAATAGTAGTTCAGCGCATCACAAAGTGAAATTCTATATAGCAAACTCTAGCTGTGTACTGCAATAGTGAATTTATTCCATTAGATTGAAAATTAGATTTTCAAGTGGATAATATTTTTGAACCATTCGTCATAATGGGACCAATAATAGTAGCAAAGCTGCTAAACGTGAAATAAATCCATTTATTCAGGAACTTCGCTTCAATATTCAAAAAGTACTTATATTAGAATTAATTCAGATTCAAATATCTCTTATGTATAATGTAGATGACTAATTTCACTTTTAGTTTGTTAAACTATTCTGTCTTTTACCAATCACAGACCATTCTGGTCGATTCATTTTTTAAATTGGATGATACGAGGTGCTTCAACTAATTTCAGATTCTCTCTAAAATTGCATTTCGTTTGTGAGTTTATCGGTTCATTGTATGCTATGTGGTATAGCAACGCTATTGAATAGGTTGCTAAATCAAATGTGTTTGCGCTAAATACATTCCAATGAACTGTGTTGGTTCTCACTAAATCAAACGTGTATTACAACAACCAAAGGCCGGGGCATAAAAAATATTCCAAAACCCTTCAAAGCGTTAGAAATAGAGGTTCGTGTTGATGGTGTTTTATTCAGGTTAATAAAACTGGTTTACTGAAAGTGAGGTTTGAAAGGAATGGAATAACAGCTATAATTGATTTGCGTTTTGATCTAGAATTTAATATAGATTTTAGATGAAAGTATGTACCGGATTACGTTTAATATGATACTTCTATAATTAAACCGAAGCTTTCTATTGAAGCTGATTTTCGAAATTTTAGTAGTTAGTAAATAGACTATACTTGTTTTCAAATCAGGAATTGAATTTGAAAAACTCTTGTAATTACGAAAATTGTACAAAACAAAATAAAAGAACTTTTTCAATAACGATAGAAAAGAACTGATCTAATTTTTCAGAGGGAAAAAAGGACAAAACTAATTTCAACTATTCTATATTTAATAAATACCACGGAGGTTTGAGAGAAGAATGAGTTTACATACATTTGACTATTTCGCTACCATGAATATATTATTATAAAGCACCATGCTTAGGTTTGTTCGTATTTCATCGACTAATTCCTTCGGAGTAACCAATCTTATTTCATTTTCTTCGGCTATTTGTGTTTCTCTTATTTTTGTTGGCTAGTTGATTAGGCTTAAAGATTTCTGTATAATATTTTTCACCAAACCGCTGGGCTTTATATGATTGGCCTTTTAAGTGCTCTTGCTACTTTTAAGGGCGACTAATCTGTATAGTTGTCAGCTGTGTGAGTATAGACTAACTCAATGATTCCAGACTGTTAGATACAAACTTTTCTAGTTCCTATTCTAGTTGTTATATTGTTTTTAATTTGACATTAGTTTTTCTTTGAAATGAGTCCAGTCTGTTGATAAATGTGTTAATGTTGAATACAATTCTGCTTAGTAATATTTTCTTCAAGTTTCATTATTACAGTGGAAAAATCATAGATTACGACATAGGCTTCCTGGATATGAGAAAGTTTAGCGTGTTGGATGTTTTATTTGGATCTATCCATCCATCTATCCATTATTTTGGCATACTAGACTGGATGCTGCTAGAAGAAAGTTTCAACATTTAGTTTTGGTTAGACTAGAATCCCATATCGTGTTGTTGGCGTTGATGTCAAAGTTGAATTGACCACTTTCAATATCTACAGTGGTTACCTGAATATGTTCATTTTCATATTTGGAATTCTCATAATGATTTCTTGAATTAATTATGCTTTTACTCCTCATGCATCGTGTGTGTGTGCATCGTGTGATAGATTACATATCCTCTTATTCTCATTTGTGCAATTAGATAAGTATCGGCGATTAGACACATATCTATTTACTTTGTAGTTGGGAATACTTCTAATTCCCCTTCTAATTCCATTTGCATTCCAAGTTTGGTATTCTTAGATGATTCCATTTATTTTGTAGCTCCGTTCCTACAGCTCTCAATCTTTTTCATTATATCATATTAACTTTTGGAGTTTACTCATTAAGAATCGATTTGGATATATAAGGGGCCCGGTATGAGAAAAATGTGAGGAGTAAAATTTATCCATGACTCGTTACGTTTTTGGTGCGCATCCTATGCTGCGCAGCTTTCTAATTTGTCAGTGTCAACATACTTATATTGCTGTCATTGTGAAGTTTTATTATCATTGTGTTCCGCTAAAGTGAACTGAAAGTATTTTCAAATAACTATGGCAGAAAGAGGTGTAGAGATATTGCCGGAACATCTAACAAACACGTGGTTGCAAGGTACGTTATAATTCATGTATTATATGTATGAGCATGTGCAATTTGTATTTATTAAATATTTTTATAATTATCGATGTAGTTCATATAAATATATAATTGAAAACAACACATAAAATTAGATAATCAACCCAATATGAATTATCGAGCGCATCCACATAAAATAGAAAATTTCTAACCTAACCAAAAATCAATTTTTTTGTCGATGTCTATAAATTCTTCCACGTTATTATGATTTTTAAATATTAACAACTGTAGTCAATAATTCAATAATATTATCAGGAAAATCGACAATATTTTTTCATTATAATAATGTTTTTATATAATTTTCTTTCGAAAAGTTATTTTTTAGCTTATTTAAATAATTTTCATGTACTATTTATTATTGTATGTAAAAGATTTAGTGACGTAATTATCTTTTTATAACCATTTTTGTTAATTATTAAGATAATATTATATTTTAAATAGAAAATTAATTATAATAATTTAAAAAAAATGTTCATAAAAACCTTTTTTTATCAATTTTCAAGTCGGTTAAAATTTTTATAATTATGCATTTATAAATTTTCTAATATTTTTTATACTTTTTGACTAGGAAAAAATCTAAACCTCCAAAAACTCTCTCTGCAGTATCTAATTGTACATTATGCTACTATTTTCTATTTTAATAATGTTTCTACTACAATTTTCATAATACACATAATTCACAATACTTTCCTTATCTTCTTTACATTAGAATATTATTATAAATAAGGGTGGAGATTTTCTTTTCCATACTTTTACTCAATTTAACCGGAAAAATTTTCTGGTTAGTATTATTTTTTATTTATCTTTTCTGGACTGCCTGATGTGTGAAGTTTTCTGACCAGTACATTGTTGCGATTGTATTTATTTTTGTTTGGTACAATGCTATATTCAAGTTTTATTTATTGTGACTTAAATATCGAGGAATTTATTTCAATTGAATTTCAAATAGTCGACAGAATTTTCAATGTCGATATCCTTTTCATATTATAGTTTCTTGCAAAATGTTGTTTGGTTGTTTATCAGTTATCTCACGTTCATTCGACTATAGTTAAGTACGAGGATACAAATTTTATGAATCATTTTCGAAACTATTATGGTCTCCGACTTTCAACATTGTCCGTTTCCATACTCACAAATAATTTCATGAGACAAGATAACTCACAAATTTATTTTTTCTCCATATTTATCAATTTTCAGTTAAAAGTTTATCAGAAGTATCAAATCTAATGTATCAGTCATATTAATAAATAAACATTTGATAAATTTGCAGAAACATGGAGTGAAGTAAGAATATAATCACTATAACGAACATGTTTAAATTCATTCTTCATTCAAACCGCCCTCGTAGTCTAATTACAGATGATTTGATATCAACTGATTCTGAAATTCGGTAATTTCATTAAAATTATTAAAATATTAAACTAACTAAAAAATTTCAATAAATATTTTACTTAAATTATACGAGAATTTTTCTTGACATAACGAAAAGTGACGATCTTTCTGTGAAGAGTTGATTTATATTATAATCTCACTTCCTTGACGGAAGACTCTTCCTCAAATAGTGATATTCGACCTCAGTTGAAGTATTTAAATAACTGGTACACTGATGGGGTGAACAATTTATATTTAATTGGACGCCACCAGCTTTTTAACGAAAGACATAAAAAATAAATGAAAAAAGGTGGAAATACCTTATGAATTGAATTAATAATAAAAACTAAATAAACTCAAACTATCCCCAGACGCGATTATCCAAATTATTATTCATTACTAAGAACAATAAAAAAATAAATTTATTGAAAAAATGACAAATTCGTATTAACTGCGTATCTTAAATAGTACAACAAATAAAAAGTAGTTATAAATTAAAAACAACTCAGTTTTATTTACATATTAAAGATAAGACTAGAACTTATATAAGTAAATCCGGGATATTTGCAGCACTCAACTGGATTCCCAGGTGTTGTAGGCATATTTGATGTTTGTGGTGGTGCACCGGTTGAATTCCGTGTTGTGGATCAAACTACAACCTGGCAGCTGTAGAACTGCGGGAAAAAATAAAATAAGGATAGAAACGGAAACACAGATGGATATAATTCAAGAAAGAACGAGGAGAAAGGAGAGATTTGAATGAAAACTGGATTCCCAGGTGTTGTAGGCATATTTGATGTTTGTGGTGGTGCACCGGTTGAATTCCGTGTTGTGGATCAAACTCCAACCTGGCAGCTGTAGAACTGCGGGAAAAAATAAAATAAGGATAGAAACGGAAACACAGATGGATATAATTCAAGAAAGAACGAGGAGAAAGGAGAGATTTGAATGAAAACATTTTAGGTTCTAGCATATAAAAAAACTTTTATAATTTATAATTTTTTAAATTATAACCCAACAGGAATCTATTCAATTCGTTCTGTTCTCCAAATAAATAAAAAATACTAATTTACACGCAAACCATCACAAAATTTGATCAAAACAAAATTAATAAATATACTTTGATTGGAACTGGAGTGTAGATAGGTAGAGGTCGATTTCAAATCAATTTCGAGGATTTATAAACTTGCTCGAATGAAGTGGATAACAAATCAATTTCTTCAAAAGCTCGAATGTAAGAATAAATAAATCAGAAGTGACTACTACGCCACAATACGTGAACAAAGGAATTTTTAAAATATTTCAACAAAAACTAACAAGCTGAATGGCAGGTTAGATTCTTAAAATTTTGATATAAATTTCTAGGAACATGGAGTAAACTAACAAAGTAATTACTGTACCAAAAATGTTTCACCTGTAAAGTTACCGTTCTCGTAGTCATATAATAAACATATTTAGATTAATAAAAATTCGTAATTTTTGAAATATGAAGTTTTAACAAATCCTTTGATGAGATTAAACGACAACTTTCTGCTTGATATAACAAAAAACGCCAATTCCTCAGTGATAATTTCTGTAATAAATTGATGGGGGACGAGGGGGCTTCAAAGTTTCGCCTTTTTGTGTAATTGAGAGAAAAATACCGGTGGTTCTAATTCTGTGTCATCGAAATCTTTTGATTCGTTAATTCTGGAATTTCAAAAAATATTGGTATCATGAACTATTTCAAATAGTACGAAATATTTAAAACGGCTTTGGAAGCGAGCACTAGGAATCCCTAACGTTATTAATATTAATAATAATATTAGTTATACCATATTCCTAGTTTTGACTGATATATTTCCTCTATTTCTACGACAAATCAGCAAGACATTTGTGTGAAAATCATTATTTACGAAGAGTTATAATTAATCCTGCTAGTCTTTTTGAACTATTGAATGTACTGAACATACTGTTTACAGTACAACTACAACAACACTCATAATTACACTGCCTGACGCGCGCTTCGATAACCAAGTTATCAAACACTGAATGTAAACAGTTTACATTCGATCCCTTTTCATTATTATTATTATAATTTCAAAAATCCAGGATACGAAACACGTAAATTTTTGTTCCGGTAGGGAAATATTTCTACTCTTCAACCTGTTCTCCACGTGTCTAACCTATTAAATGCCTTTTAATGATTTACCATTCATGGTATATCCCATAGATGGATCAGATATAGCGAGAGATGTTTGTATGTTCCTTCCGTAGAACAAAAATTCCAATTCAGGGGTGGAATGTTTTTGTGGTCTACTCAGTAGTAGTACACATAAAATCGTTTCTAAGGACTTTCTTTATTGTATTAGCGATTAGATAATGCCTGTTGTTTTTGTAATGATTGGAATCACTTTTGAAACTTAATATTCTCTTTACAAAGGTGGAATTTATAAAAAAATTGATAGCTATAAAAGTCATCGAAATCATAGGTAACCATTAAAATAATGAAATAAGCAACGCTGATTATTAGTATAATAAATTACTCGTTACGCTGCTTTTTTCATTATGATAAATGATTCTTTCTTTGCCTTTCATTGTCCGTAACTGTAAATAAGTTTCTTAACATTCTTCTTCTCTGTAACTCGGGCTCAAGTACTACGAGTATTTACCAAAAATAGGTTTTTGTCGATTGCTTATTAATTCATTTTTTTTTTGAGTTTGTATGAATGATTTATGCAACTATCAAATATTGTCATCCACAGTATAGTTGTGAATTATTTGCTAATATTTCCACGTGTCCTATTACTTTTGATTCAATAGATAATAAGAAGTTCTTTCTTTTGATTCGAAAACAATCGTTTAACTTGTTAATTCGATTTGTACCGAAGATTTTAAGTCTTTTTTTGTAGACTCTATGATACTTGATGTTCCATTCTTTATAAAATTTTCGGGTTTATGTCAAAGCTGGAAAATCTCTTTTCTACCACCATTTGTTTCTGTCAGCTCTGCAGGCTTGTAAAATTTAGATAAGTATATTTTTTTAACGAGAATGGAACAACTTAATTTCAGAAAAATAATATCGTGTCCGAGATCCATTCCAAATAAGAAAGCGGCCGGCATATTTGACGATATGCTAGTGATTAGAGTGACTTATAGCTATTTTGACGATAAAGAGATGATTTGTTGATAAAAATAACGATTTTATGTCTGTTCAAAACCACGACATAAAAACATCAAGGTAATTACTTTGAGTTGTATATCAGTTATACTCAAGGTATTTGATACTTACATGTAAAACTTTTTGCTTTTGTTGTTGGTGAATATAATACATGAGATGTGTTTGTGGTATTATCAGTTTGCACCACCACCACTACCACACTCTAATTAATCCACTCCACTGCTTTTGAAGGATTTACCTGCATATTTCTATTTTATTAAAAATACAGGCCCACTTCAAACATATTGTGTACTGATATATTTTATAGTACTTATGAGAAAATATATTAAGTCTAGAAAATCCGTCTGCCTTTTATAATATATAAATAGAGTACCTATTCCATTTCTCTTTGTTTTCATTTCTAAAATTATTTGAAAAAGTGACTCTTCATTATTTCATTTTAATTTAGTAGGCCACTCATAATGTACTTATATACTCGTAACTGAAAATACTCTTCTGTGAGGTACCTGAATTAATTAAACATTAACTTACCTCGAAATAGACCAAGAGCCAGTGAGCATGTTTCAGTTGGTCATTTTAGAAGTCACGAAACTTTCTCCTGAAATCCTCTATACTTACTGAAAATGAAAAGCCACTCCTGGCCGCCCTGTGTGGTCGGAGTAGACACCCTGAAATTTTAAGGAAAGTAAGAAGATTAATTTTTTTAATGTATGAGTCATAAGATTTGTCATTTCATCAGTCTTCAAATTTCAACGGAATAAACAATGAAGAGAATGAAGAAGAGAATGATGAATATACAATGCCAGAACGAAATTCCATCATCAACAGTTTGCCAGAGCGAAATACGTATTAGAATGAGATTGGGTATCTGTGGACTGTAAATGTAGATTCGAAATGATACTTAATTCAGTAGATTTTCCTTAATCTTGTTGAAACATCACTTTTGAAAGTGAAAGAATGAAGTCCACATATACCCAATTATTGTTTTGGCAGACTGTTAGTGATGGAATTTCGTTCTGGCATTGTATATTATCAATTGTTCATTTATTTCATTTATTCTCTTGAAATTTTGATAGTGATATTACAAAAATGGATTTTTATTATAAATATTTATAGCGTTCTGTCAACAATTAGGAGAGATGTAAATGCTATGGCAAAAATTCCATGAAGACAGAATACTGCCGAAAGTAATTTCCTAAAATTTTATGAGTGATACTTTAACTAAAATAAATCTTATTTCTTAGTTTCCTTAAAATTTTAAGGTAGTCTTTTCATTTTCAGTAAGTATAGAGGATTTACTGTAGAAAGTTTCGTGACTTTTGATATGACCACCTGAAATTGGGCACTAGCTTTCCCTCTAAACCCGATGTACTCCATAGAACCATATTTTATTGTCCCTCTTTATGAAAGTTACACTACTTTTACCCTATTTTGTCAACTTTTTGTGTACTAATAAATACTTCTTTTGATATAGTTATTGTCGTATTTGTACATTTTGGTACAGACACAAACACAAAAATTATATCGAACCTTTTGAAATTTTAAAAAACTCATATAACAGTAAAGGCGTAATTAGAATACTTTCTGCGTTAACTAATTATCTAGTTAGGCTATAGGCACTAATGACGTAGCTTATCGGACGAGCTACAAGGAAAGAAGTATTTATTCGAGTTAGTTGTGAACTAATAGATTGCTCAAAACTGAAGTAAAATCAATGAAATGATGGCCAAAGTTAAGCTTGAACAAATCGATACCCAGAAAACTCATGTACACTGTTTTTTGATAAATAAAAGGCATTTTGTTGATTCATTTCATTCAGAAAAGGTGTAGTTTCCTTCCAGGATAATGTCGTATTCCACATTCTAATGTAGCAAGAATTTAGATGAGGTTCTACACGAAATAAACACCAAGGATAATGTGCAAATAATAATTTTTGATTGCAGGCTACGATAAATAAAAAACGTGTAATAATAGTCTATTAACAAACTCGTACTACTAGAAGGGATGTTTTTGATTACTGATGAACTGGTTAACTCGATTAAAGAGAGAAAATCTACTTGCTACGGCATTTTTACAAAATATGCATGCAATAGACACTCCAAAAATGCAATATCTAACAAGAATTTCTCGAAAAACTCAAAATAATGAAGCTAATTAAGATAAAACATACTCTGAAGACATCAAAGACCGATGTTGGACATGTTTTGAATGAATTTTTCGGTACAGGAAAGCTCTCTTCTTTTAAACACTGTTTGGAGTTATGTTTAGAGTTATATGACATAGTTTTTCAATCTCACATCGGCCTGTGAGCGTTGTTGAACTAGACGGTCGTTAAAAAATAATAATTTTTGATTGCAGGCTACGATAAATAAAAAACGTGTAATAATAGTCGATTAACAAACTCGTACCACTAGAAGGGATGTTTTTGGTTACTGATGAACTGGTTCACTCGATTAAAGAGACAATTATTTATAATAAAAAACTGTAATTTTGAAAACATTGCTTACGTTTGGTACCCAAAATTCTTACTAACAATACAAAAAACAACAAACGGGCATTGAACTTCAGTTTTTGACAGTTTACGATGTGGATCCTATTAGTCATTGCCTGACTGTTTCGTATTATGTTACTTTTTATACCGACCAATTACATATTATTTTTTATTGTTTTGGAAATTCAACTTATTATTTATGTCTATCAGACCGAATGTATAAAAATGTTTTTAGTTCTTCTTCGTTAATTGCTATATTGTAGATAATAATACCAATAGAGATTATTTTTAGAAAAATGTTTACTATTGCTTATATTTCAATAATACTCTCTGTGTTTCACGGAAAATTGTAATTATAAATCTATTTAACTTCTTGCCGTCTGGAAAACATAATACGCTTTCGTCCCTTTCAAAGGGACCCAGTCACCGTACGCTTTTCAATGCGATGCTGCAGATAACACACGTTACGTTATAGAACAGACTACGGAGGTTGATGCGAACTAATAATTATTAGCGGATAACTATTGTTTTACCATCTCCTTTGATTGCACTGCGGTGTCGGACGAAGTGCCTACCAACAATTTGCTGAATAATCATTTACTGCCACATATTGTGTACTGATTTTCTCTTTACGTTCCATTTTCTGTTTTTGTTCGTAATGTATAGGCAATGATGTTGCGTATAAACAACAATTTGATCTCAAATAACTCAAATATATTGTGTATTGCAGCTACTATAGAATGAAATTATTGATTTCTATAAAGCGGGTAGCGTTTTAAAGAAATTATGAATGTTTATAATATTCCCAATTTCCGATCACATGTATAAAATTTGGTAATGTCTTGCAAACAGTATCACAAGGTGTGAGTGCATCCAAGATCGATCGAAATAATGTGGAACATCGTCTATATAGAATTAATGATGAAAATCCACGCAATAACGGTAATCCCGTTATTTCCTCATAAATGTGCAAAATTTCAAATTATTCCAACGTTTTGACAACGTATCAAAATCAAGTCTAAAGATTCCATAATTACATACAAGTTGAAAAAAGAATTGACACTTCTGAATCTACTTTGGCTCTTTATAATAAATTATTGATTATTCGTGTATTCGTCGACTTTTCCTGAAAAATGATCGTTAGTGGAAAGGAACAGGAATTATAAAATTATCCAAATTCCGAAGATGTCATGCCGAAAGGAGGGGTGAAACTCGAATTTTTATCATCATTATTATGTAAACATAGTTTTGATGAGCCCTTTGATGTATATTCGAACGTGATTTTGATGTTTCAGCAATAGTTTTGTATGGAACGTACTTTCAAATTGGTAGTTTTAATGGTTTTTCACAATAAAGGATTAGAAATGATATTTGTATGATGAAATTCTCTATATTGCGTGAAAGTTTAAAAAAAATTCCATTTAGTAAAAATAGGACGAAGATGATGATCATAAACTTGAAGACGGTATGAAGAAAAAAAAGTTAAGCGAAAGAAGAAGACAAGAAAGGCAAGAATAAGAAGAAGAAAAGCAAGAAAGTATTTTTACCCTATTTTCCTGGTGGAAAGATTCGAAATGTCGTTGTATTTCAAATCACATCCACGAAATCTGTTCTTTGGAGAAAATAAAATAAATTGTAAGCACAAATTTTCTTCTTTTTCTTCTGATTTTAATTTACCTACAAATAAATCTTTTTTGGATTCCTCAATATATCAGTAATCAGAGCATAACGGCCAGTTTCACTAATAAAAACTTTAAATCAAAAAAAGATATAGTTCAAGTTTCTGCTAACTTATGAAAGAAAAATTATCTCTCATTCACGAGCAAAAATGTAATATTGATGCAATCAACTGAAATAATAGGAACATAGCAAAATTTGACCTCGTGGACTTTTTATCTCCTATTACAATTGAAATTACTTAAGATATTCTGTCTCCATGTCCTTGTTCTTAAAACTATTAGGCATTCCATGAATACACTTTGCTAAATTAACGATAACTAATAGAAGAAACGTGCACATTCTTCAGAATCCTTTCAAAAGCCAATTATATTTACAGATTTTATGTTCTAATTTCCGAGTCACAAGCCAACCCATGCAATTTCTATTATTGATACCATTTATATAATCGAGAATTGAATAACTGTGCATATTGTTACATTGAAAAATATTTAAATAATACTCTGAAAATATATATTCATGTATTCGAGAAATATTATCATGGAAGCCGGGGACGAAGCGTTTGGTACCCGCATAATAAACATATCCAACAAAAAACCCAGTAAAACGCCATGGTTCTCTCAAGAAATCAAAAACAAGAGCGAAAAGAAGATAAAATCTTGTCTAAAACGATGGGGACACAAGAATCGTACGAACAATATAAAACAAACCGTAAGGAGACGAAAATAATCGTAAGACAAACTATGACAGGGAAACTTTCTCAAAAAGAATGGAGAGCGACTTGTAATTATTCCAAATTTGGCGATTTAACAGAAATTAGAGAAAAGAGACCAACGATCTAA
The DNA here is from genome assembly GCA_026230145.1 of Diorhabda elongata. Taxonomy (NCBI): domain Eukaryota; kingdom Metazoa; phylum Arthropoda; class Insecta; order Coleoptera; family Chrysomelidae; genus Diorhabda; species Diorhabda elongata. Next base: position 43,673,989 of record CM047926.1, read on the forward strand.
TTGCACCTGAACATGTAACAAAAGAAAACCTGGGTCGAATATATCACAAAATTATAAAGTAAAGAGGAAGATGCTATCGAGCGCAACACTCCAGATATAACCACAAATAGAGAGCCGAGACATAGAATCGGCGATCCGACAATTAAAAAAAAGAAAAAGCACTGGACCTGACAACATTCCCAATGAACTTGAACGTGCTTAAGCAACAACTTACCCAACAACTAACCAAACTGATTAGAAATATCTTTACATACCTCAGAATACCTGAAGAATGGCGAACAAGCACCACCATTCTTATGTTGAAAAGGGGAGACAAAAAATGCCAGAGAACTACAGAGGCATTAACCTACTCAGTACAACATTAAAACTAACAACAGAAATAATAACAAACAAAATAAATAATATTATATCCCTATCGCATCAACAGCAAGGATTTAGAACGGGACGATCATTCACTGATGCAGTGTTTTTTATGAGACACATTGCAGAGAAGTCGATCGAAACATGTGTTTCATAGATCTGCAAAAAGCATGTGACCAGGTTCAGTTAGAGGATGTTGTACATTTACTCTACGACAGACAAGTACCCCATACCTTATCAAAGTCATAGAGAATCTATACAGCGCAAACAAAATCCAGACCAAGATCGACGGAGAGCTCAAGAAAGTCCTACGACAAATTGCAGAAAAACATTCCTAGACGACATAATGCTAAAATGCAGAGTGGAAAATATTAACGAATGAGTACTGAGCGAATGGGACGAATTAGAAAGAGCGAGGAAAGAATAGTAAGGATAGCATGAGACAACTCACCACTGGGGAGAAGAAGTATGGAAAGGCCACGAAAAAGATGGAGTAATAATCTTACCATCAATTGAGGCAATAGGCGTGCTGCGAAGAATTAACAGGCAATCTGTCTAAAATGGAGTAAGAAGAAGAAGAAGAAGAAGAAGTGTTCGAGATTCAACTTCTGAAATAGAAATTTTTCTATGGTTAATACAACTGATAATCCCCAACTAAAACAAGAAAATGGAATTCGATTAATAATATTCAAATGTTCATATTTCTGTTGAATTTCCACAGATTCTGGCCACAATGGTAAGAAAACTGAATAATTTATAAGGAGGCAAAACATTGAAATCAAAAGCCATAAATATAATATATATTATTGACTCGAAGTATCACACCTAGAAATAATTTTACCTTGACTCATTGTTAAGTTAACTTACAAAAAGTATAAAATTATATTTGCAAAAAGTTTTATTAACACCTAATTACTAGAGAATTTGTGTGTACAAAATCTTGTAGCTGAGAAGAATCGGTTGTCGTTTGCTTATGATACCTCGTCCAAATCTCCCTTAACATTGTTAATCACTCGCGCCAGTTTCTTTTTGGGTTGCGCAAATTGTACGATCTTTTCTCCATCATCCACTTATATCATGTGTTCATTACATCAATATAGATAAGTAGTGGAGTGGTTTATAAAACGTCATAGACATGGCATACTATCTTGAGTAACATAAGACATGATAATTAGATAAGTACCATAAGCAATAGTCACCAGAAACCAATACTCCAAAAAAACGCGATTTATAACTGAATATGATATTACGCCATTCGGCCTCCCAGTGCTGACGTTCACTTCACTAGCTCGAATATTGTTGACAGTGGTGAAGAAGGATCGTGGATGGTATATAAAAAGACCGCATGCATCAATTTTATTGTAGTTCTGTAGGACCCAATTTTTTTGCTATTAGAATTAGCAGCGTGAGATTTTGATCCATTTTGTTACTCTTATCACAAATAGAATAGCTCAAAATAATAAAATCAATGACAAATGTGTCTCCGTTCCTTTGTTCCATAATTATTAATGTGTCATGTCTTGTGACGTCCTCCTTAATCAGTATTTCATAGAATTCATCTTTCTCTCCGTCTTTTGCTTCCTCGGTGCGTAGATGATAATTATAAAATAATTCAAAATAGTCTTGGAGATTATTCCACAAAGAATTTCAATCAATTGAGAGGGCTTCTTCAACAGAAGTAAATCTAATATCAACCCCAAAAAGCTCTGTATTCTATAATCACAGTATTGAAAAGCAAGTAACCACAAAACTGCAATGAAATCGTTCATGTTATTTCAACTTGTAAGCGAAATTAGTGAGCTCAAAGATTGAGAAAGATCAAGCTGCCTTAATCCGAAACCAAAAGAAAGAGAGGTCTAGTCCAGCATAAAAACTTGGTGAGGATTGCCACGGTTTTTATTAGTCTCACTTATATCAACATATCTCAGTGATAGTTAATTTTCATGTCTAGTTTTCAATTTACAATTGGTGTATGCTGATAAACCCGTTCCTGTGATTAACTTAGCTAAATATCTTTAAATTTGAGGTAACGTGTTTTCCATGCTTCAAAATTATCTGCTTCCTTAAACGCCTCGTCTGCGAATGGATTGAAATTTGTATCCAAACAAAAGAACATTTTAATACCCCCAAATTTTTGCAACAGCCGATGTTTCTAAAATTAGTCACAAATGAAGTTCATAGTCGGGACGATGGGCGGTCATGAACCCTTGTATATAAAGACCTTCTAATGGATACGTCGTGTTCTACTGAAAAATAAAGACCAATCTCCTTTGACATCAAGCACCTAGCCTTGAAACTTTCAACATCACTGCGCAAACAATATAGCTTGCCTGTTTATTTTAACCTCGCATGTGGAAGTGCTGGGTACTCACTGGTGACGTAGTCATCCTCCTTTATAAACCAGCGACATTTATATCGTTCGTCTTGCGTATAGCATAGTGATGGAGTCTTGATTGACCGTATCTAGGTAAAAGATCAGTCATTTCAGGAGACAAAAAGAACGCTGTGTTAGTCTTAGCTTGTTTCAAGCCTGATGCTAAGCTGATATATCTTAACTGAGCTCTAGACCCAATGATGATTCTACTTACCTCATTCTATCGAGAGAATCGGCTTTGTTGCTCGATGACTGGACACTCGAATTTACGACCATAACTCACCGGGTCCTGTAGGAGCTTTTTCATCCAGTATAAGCCTAGACCATATCGGTTCGGGCGTTATAGCAGTTATAACAGAACAGCTGTGGGAGCAGATTAAAATTAAAGTATCACCCAATCCCTTTCCATTACAGTAAATACTGCGACTTTTAAAACAGTAGCCTATCCCACAAGCGAGAAAAATCTGCTTATTGTATAATGTCCTCTGAAGCAGTATGCTCAGGTTAAGCCACTCAAAGTGGAGCCATTCGTGTTCCGTACGGATACCAAGTAATACGCATGCAGGTATAATTTTATCTTTCCATTTCACTACTGTACTGTACAATTTGTCCTTTTCTGTAGCACTTGTAAAGTGACCACCGACTTAAGAAAATACATACACGTTCATTGTACATACCAATACTACTTCATTGTGACTATTCTACGAATCGTGAGTTAGAGCTGATGTCTTCGTGATCTTTCTTTAAACATATAACTGTAGCGAACGAGTATCAATTAGTATTATTAAAATCATATTAACAAATCGACATTTTTATCGTGAAAATATTTTAACTTCACAATTACTCTCAGTACTACAGTCTTTCATGTTTTCATTCCAACTTGTAATTCCTACATTTTCTTCCCCGGCCTTACTTACTGTGTAAGTTACAAAGGAACATTTGGTCTGTTGTGAGGAAAGTCAGTCTTTTGATATCCATCCAAACACTCGCCAACGTATGCAATGCATATTTCAAATGTTATATCTCATAATCTAGGAGGGATAATACCCAAAGGGCCCTACTATAAAGCACTACCTCATTCTAAGTCGTTTATATTAATGAGGTCATTCACTTTGATAAAACAGCGAATTTTCAAAAGCTGAACAAGTACCGACCTACTCATGTATAACATTTAGTTTGAGTTTCACTTTAGCGTAACGTTCTCGTGCATGGTTTCATTTCCAACTTTTCTCTTCTTTGTCAAAGAATCTGGGATCCATAAGGTGAGTAAATAGTGCGAGAAAATACGCCATTCTAGTAATTGGCACAGAATATGAATGTACATATCTATTAAGGGATGAACATGGATTTGGAGCGTTGAGTAAAGCTTGTTATCGGTTTAGTAGAAGCTTTGCCAAATAATTTATAACTCTATTGAGAATATAGAGAGACGAAATTGCCACTAGCAATTTGAAACAGAGTGTTTGTATTGAAATTCTCATAAATATTGTTTCTTATACATAAAGTAATATACATTTAGGAAAATGAACCTTTTTTGAAAACAAACCTCTATTATTTGTTAATAAATGAACTAAAAAGTTCAAAATAAACTAACTCTAATAAGAAATATAACAATTTATAAGTTCATTCTAACCTTTTTAACAACAAAACTTTACACCTCAATTATTGAATCTTTCCGTTTCTATCAAAGTCCCAATTTTATTAATAAAGGCGAGTTACATTGTGATAGCAAGAGTAAAAAGAAAGTGCTGAATAATCTTAATTATACCATCAAAATTTTTTCCCAAATTTGCTGGGGTTGCATATTCACCCAAGCCCAAGCTCCTATTTCCTATGGCCACCGTCAAGTTCTATCATCAGACCCTGGTGATTATCTATTATAAAAGTACTCGTCAAAACGAATTAAAAGATCCCAAACTCGATGGAGTTGGGCCGTTTAATTAAAGAGTGCCTATGGTCACCTTCCAGCTCCTTCATCAGACAGCTCTATGTTATAATAATATTGCATTGTCATTCAATTTATACATGCTTGCAAAATTTCAGCTGAATCGGAAACCAGGAAGTGGATCAAATTTAACTCACAAGATTTGATTACAGACAACGGGACAGGTGAATCTAAATAAAAGCTTATAAAAATTGACGCATTTTGATGAGAGATCCTGAATGCATTTTTAGTGGAAGCTACTACCTGATCTTAGAATACGAACTTGTTTTCGGTGTAAATTATGTATTACCTTTGATACGATTCAACATCCGTGAGCTTAGATACAGGGGGAAGCAAACATATTCTAAATTAATCTTATTAATGACAAAATTGTACCGATAGAGTTTGTTATAAATGGATACGGAAAATAAAAAATACTCACAGTTTCTGCTGTAAATTTTTTTGCTTCTTGGATAATTTTGTTACTGAGACTGATTCTGCCAATTCGAGAACGTTACGTAAAGTAGAGTTGTGAATCTTCTTCTGTCGATGGCTCCTTCAGGACGCGTGCTTCACACGGATTCAACTATTCAAATTTTGCCCCAAAATCTTAATTCTGAAAAACTGATTGAAATCGAATAGTGAAAAAAAATTCCATAATTTGTTCTTCCACAGTTTGGGTCGTTTTTTCCCCATTCCTGCCCAAATGGTGTTCACCAGTTCGATTTTCTGGAGCCCGGTGAAGGTGTTGAATCCAATGAATATGGGAAAAATCTATAGTCAGTATTTGCTTCTAGTTAAAGATGAGCATTACATGAAATAACGCTTCGTTCCAAAATTATGAGTAACAGGTAAAGATTTGTCATAAGGAATTTCCTTTCCAATGGCATTCAGAGAATCAGTATAAACATTTATGTTGTTCAAAGTTGAGAATTACAGGAACACACTTTTGGTGTATTGAAATTGAAAATTGAATTTTGCCTACAGCTCTTTATTAATACCGAAAGTTTCAATAACCGTAAGAACACCTTACGAGCGCTCAAATTTAATCAATTTACCAATTTTATCGATAATGTTATCCGTTCTTGAACTGGGAATCTTAAGAATACTCAACTCAACAATCCATCCGCACGATAAAGATTCAATGCCATAAATTTTTTCTTAATAAAACTAGTAACACGTGAAATTTGATATTCATTTGTAGATCTACAAGATGCAAGATGCATTGCATTCAAAGTAAAAAGCTTTCCGAAAGGCAAAAAAATATTGATGTCTTCGATTTCTTTCAAATATTTTCAATTTTTCGGAATTTCCTGGACAATTTTTGATTTAATGTTAACTCTGAAAACACCTACTGAAATAAGAGTAAATAATGCACATTTAAAAAAAATTGGTCCCGATGGGTTAATTTAGGCCATAATGGAGGCCGTTTGAAATGAGTGTACCACTTGAAAGGCTCAAATAGCGCCACAGAGTTGAAAAAAAATTTTACCATATTTCTTTAAATCAAATCTAGAATGATATTCCAAAGTTTAAGAAAAAGACATGGATTGTTTTGCTGGGTGAATCCATTTGGAATGTGCCAATAATTAAACAAAATTTCCTAGCAGAACATGTGCCGAATGAAAAATCATTTGGTGCTTCATTCAATATTGATGGACAATATTTCAAAAAATATAATTTGAACAGTTGAAACTTCAGCTACTATACACTCGCTTGTGTCAAAAACAGGCATCAAACAAAAGCATGGCAAGCACAATCATCAACTGAATATGATCCAAATTGATAACATCCTATATCGAAAGCTATATAGAGAAAAGGTTTAATTAATTGGCGTTTATAAGTGGTGTGGGAAATCTTCAATTCACACTGAAAAACAATAGAGAAATATAAGAAATGTCGGTTCTTTTTTGTGTTGCAAAAAGCAAAATATGAAACACTATACGAATGATTCAATTCGAGAATTAAGTTTACTAATATTTCTAAAATGATACTGAGAAATGTTGAATCAGTGTCAGCTATTTATAACATGGATACAATGATTATTTCTAAGTTAATATTGCATTGTTTCTGACATGTGATATAGATAATTCATATATTTAGCATCAGTGAAGAAAAGGAAGGCAAATCTGAAATGCACAATAGTATAAATTACCACAATAATATAGTCTAATAATTTTTTCTCATATTCCACTTCATACGAATGTATTTTTCGAAAATATCCTGATCATTTTTTCAAATTTGTTAATTGAAAATATTGAATATTACATCTAAAACAAAAGTCTACTATCATCAGCTTTTTATAGGTGTATCTGCATAATATACATACGCGAGAGATGGTAATTTGAAGTAAATATAATAATTCAAATACTATAGAATTATCTTAAAAAAATGCTCGAACTCGTCGATTGGTATTCCGAATCATGTTTTCTTACATACAATGTATAAAGTACGTTCCGGTTTGTTCTTGAAAACATTGCCTTTCAACTACCCTTGTACAAAGGTTGCTACTGAAATTTCCAGAAAGACAAAGAGAAACAAAATATTTGATTGTTGTTTATTTTTGTTTTTAAAAACGCTAACAAATCTTTTTGACAATATTGAATGTATGCGAATAGAATTAAAGCCCAAGTGTGCCTCAATCTTGCTGTACGTCACATGATGATCTGCAGCGAAATACGATGACTCGAGATGGTGCTCCATGACACTGCTGTTGGTTTAATCCACGTCGAAATCATAGAAAATCATCAAAAACAAATATCAACAACTCAAATAGCACTCGTATGGCAACACGTTCTGAGTACGTTCACTATTAAAAATTTCAAACATTATTATGGCAATGTCAAATTTGTAATATTCATATTTGTGTTGCCATATCTAAAAACTTGAGTTATAACCCTTGTAGTTCAAAGGATTGATTTCAACAAATTCTGGAGGTGATTTCATAGGTTCCATTTTACTTAGCAGTACCTGGACATACATATACTCTAGAACAGATCTTGCGAAATGGAGTCGCGCACAAGTTATCTCTTCGAGATATTAGTTTGTGTATTATCTTTAGAGAATATTGGTTCCATTTTCGTATTCATGTAGAATTATGAGGATGTTATTTTCTAGTAATTTCAGGAGAAATATGAATTTGTGATTCATGCTTTTGGAGAAAGTATGGATTTGTCATTTTCATATATTCACTAAGAGCGGTTTATCGATGTGTACTTATTTTTCTTACAAGTCTATTTTTATTAAATTGTTTTCATAGTATATCACAATATAGATAATGGGTCGGTATATTTTTATTTGAATTGAAACATAAACTTTATTCATATTCTAGGTCTCTCTCTTATCATCTGTAAAATTTCCATATTGTGCATGAATAAACTATTGAAACTTTTTTTCCACGATTTCGAAACACTAATCGAAAGTTACGATCATGATCATTCGAACTATTGATGCTATTCTAACTCACAAAACTCATACTTTATATTATATTTTTTACAAAATCTTGTAAAAACTATTGAGACATTGGTAAAAATGAATGATGCAAACGAGGTTTCTACCGCAAAAATGATTGTCGAAAAAATGATCCATAATTCGATCAAACTTTTCTCTCGATGTAGAATTCATTTGCATTGGTCCTACTTTTGCTCCCTTTCTAAATTTCCTTCGCATTTTTCAAGTTCTTGTCAGAATTCTACTTCAAGTTCCGTAGCCGGGTCGACAACAAGAGTCCTTGTCATGTCACTGAGAGCCTTCTCAAAATGACGTTGCCTGTTTCATTTCCCTGAAATTAGGGTGGAATGGGGTAAAGCTGATCGTACAACAAAGCAACTGACACTTGGTTAATCATTAGAATTATGAATTTCATCGAAAGATGCCTACCTTGAAACCAACCAATTAATTTCATTATTTTTTCAAGTTTATCATGAACAAATGATAACGATATATTCGCTCGTGGGCATTATGCAATGATTATTCAGTTCTTAGTGCTGGAGATATGTGTTTGAAAAATTTCGAGTGGTCTTCACTCAATTGTATGTTGAATCAATTTCGTTATCTTTTGTTTAATGAAATCATATATATATATATATATATATATATATATATATATATATATATATATATATATATAGATAATCTTAATATAGAGTTATTTGTGAGAAACCTTCAACTTTTACTAAATATTTTTTGCAATTTTATCATTTTTTAATGGAGTTTATTCGTAATGAAACCTTCTATTTGAATATAAAATACTTTTTCTGTTCATACTACATGCTTGGTATCTTATTAATTATCTCTAGCTCCGAAGAAAACACTCTTTTCTTCTTTATACACGAACAAATTAAATAAGTAAGAAAGTCCATTGCAATAATGGACAATGCCGGATGTTTTTGCTCTTTTTCTACCAAAATAGTCCAATATGAGATGACGCACCAGGAATATGACTTGATTGGTACACTTATTTTTATCTTATTCGTTCCTCACCAAATGCACCTAAGTGCTTTGACCCTTCTTTATCCTGGTAGGTCATTTTTGCAAGTGTGAGTGGATGCGCATTTAGAAATGATGTCATATTGATCTCTTACGTTATATTTAAAATGAATAGCCCACACAGACGACAACTTCTACTCCTCCGACATTTTCTAAAGGTGAACAGACACACTCGCTCACTGCAGTTACTGTATCTGTTATCTTTTGCTCTACCATGGATTTAATGAATTATTTTGGTGGTATGAACACGGTCGTTCTGTGGTCACAAATAAGTGACGTATAGAATATTGTAGAGACCATTTCATAGTATTAGTTGTTGTTTCCACGGTTGTTAATATTGATATGAACATATAGATGAATCAAACTTTCTTTCACTTTATTTCAATATATTATTTTCCAAGTATGCTTGTATTCACAACTTCTGCTATATCTGTACTAACTTTTCATTTTTGACCAAAGCTCTCCGTACTATATAGATTTTATAGAAAAAATGATAAGCTTCAATTACCGGTCCATGCAAGACTTGTAGTCCTCTTAATAGTACATGAATTGAACGTATTTTGTTACTTCAGTCTATCTATGGAACTGGTCAACTTCTTTAACATGAATCTGAATAAATGGCAGATATTTAATTCCTCAGCATGGATAGTTAAAGTAACAATTATCTACAGATTCCAAAATAGATTAATAGGGAACACAGTAGATGCTCCTTGGTACATTCGCAATAGTGATCTCAGTAGGGACTTGAACATGGACACTATCGACGATACTATCCAGAAATCAGCCAAGAATCATAAGGAACGATTCCATCTATATGTGAATGTCAAATCCATCCAGCTCAATAGTAATACTGGGCTAGAAAGAAGACTTAAGAGGATCAAGCTCTTTGGGTTAGTTTACTATTTTTGATGTAAAAGCAAAGCTTCTTGGTGCACGTTAAGTTTTAGTCTATACTACATATACAATATATAGCTTAGCTTAGAATTCCAAAGTATATCAGATTAAGTCAGAATCAAATAGCTCATTGGTCACTTTATGATCAGATTTCAATATACTTAATAATAGAAGTGTTTGAATGAGCATGAGTATGTTGAACATACCGGTTGTTGATCACACTTCACATTTTGAAATTGATCAATTTCAAAAGTGAAGCGTAATCAGTGATTCACCAGTGAAATTCTAATGAAATCTTACTGATATCAAACCACCAAAATAACCGTCTTATATTGGTAGTTTCTATTCTAATTTTTTCTATTATCGTTTATGATTTTAAAGGATAGGTATAAATAGAAAAAATATGAATTTTTTATAAATAACTGGTGTTTAAAACACTCCGACTCTGCCGTTGTGCTCGACAAACATAAAGGTTAAGAAAAAATAAAAAAAAAAAACAAATGAGCTGCATGAACACTCAACCTTATTCAAATTAATGGTAAATTTCACAAATCACCCTGTAAATTGATAAAATACATATAGTGAAATATGTAGAGTTTCTCAGGACTCTGTATAATAGATAAGTAATTCTTTTCGGTTCTTCTTACTAAAAATTATTGAATCATTGGGTTTGATCAATTGGAATTCTCTTCCTAGACTACTAAATAACAATGCAATAACTATTGCTAACGATGTAACTGAATCTCATGTACCCACCTAAGAAAACAAATATGATTGTATCCTCTTCGATGATGATACATCAATCATCTATATGGATGTGATGGTTGAAACAAGAACGGAGAAGTCAGTCTTTTCCCACGATTTTCACTTAGTAGGAATGAAAATCACCAACTTGGCTGCCCCTGTAACCAAATTCAGCTTTACGTTTAATATTAAAAAAAAGATATAGTGAATAGCAGTTTATTAGTGCCCATGTGGAAATCGTGAATATTCAGAAAAAAACGAAAGCATATTTTATTAATTTATACAAGGTGAAGCTAAACTCGTTGGACGCTATAAAACCTTCGAGGGAAATAAGGGTAGGCGTCGAGTGAATTTAATTTCCTCATATTATGCAAATGAGTAAGGATAAAAGAATTCAATGAACTTCATTGTTACTGCTAAGTGGTATTTCATGACCGTAGATCAACTTTATATGCAACTTAATAAGGCGTTGAATGGAATTGGTTCCAATATAATCATCGTAAATCTCATCATCATAATTATATCTTTTTCATTTTATATTTTCATTATTACCCCACCGCTATGAAATCCATTGATAATATGACCCAATTTCTGATATAAAAATGATCCCCCTTTTTTTGCTTTCTACTCTTTCTGTAGACACACCAAATAACGATAAAAAATAATGTTAGCGTTTGATAATGATTTATCTTTTTCCTATCTGCCCTTATAGCCTTCTTCCGCCTTCCTCGATACGAACATGTGTTTCACGGTTCGATTTCAACCTGGCTGCCAGTTGATCGCGGTCGGCCGGTGTTCAGTTGGAATGCCCGACTGAGCACATGCCTACATTACCAACCTGCCCCACGTTGCCACAATTCACGATGTAATTTACTTTGCAACAAGCGTTTGTGAATCTGTTATAAACGACTTCATTATTTTAATGGAATTGAATTATTTTTTTAATTGTCTATTTCTAAAATTCAATACATTTTAATATGGAAATGGATTTCAGTAGCATTCCCAAAAATGTCAAATAAATGGTATTAAATATGAATACAGAACATTTCTCTAGATATTTTGAATGTAAAAAATATCAACCGAGGCTACAATAAAAAAGACGCAATCTTCCAAAATGTAGAAATATCGGCGTATTTTGAAAATATCCTGGACGTAGCACCTCACCAACATGGAAATTATAAAGAGACTAGGGAAAGAGACGGAAGTTGTCTTTATAGTAAAAAACCGAAACCGAGTATTTTCGCCGTATACTAAGACATGACAAATACCGTATTTTGCAGTTGATCGTCCAAGATAAAGTGCATAGTAAGAGGGTACCAGGGAGAAGACGGCATTCATGGTTGCACAACCTACGCCAGTGGTTTGGATTGTCATCTGTTGATCTGTTTAGAAACATAGTAAACAAGATAAAAATAGCCATGTTAATAGTCAACTTTCGCAACTGATAAGGCAATGGATGCAGAAAAAAATATCTAAAACGACCCGTAGATGTCATGTGTACGTCTAGATACAATGTTGCGATTCTTTGCAACAGGGCATTATCCCCAAGTTTCATGTCCCTGGAATATAGTTGTGACTCCCAGAATCTTTCTGCTGAAATATCCCTGGAAATCAGCGGTAAAACAGGACTTCAAATATCGATCGGAGCTCTTGTTTTCGAGAAGGCAACATAACGGACGTTGACTATAATTCGTATTAATTGATGGAAGTTTTCATTTACAATGATTGTGGTATTAATTAAATTTGGAAGAATTTTTCAACCAAACTATGATGAGTGGACCATACGGAAGCCTACACCCACTGTAGTGGATATATTTATATTTATTACTATGAGTTTTACTCTTAGATCTTTTGGCAGACAATAAGTTTGTTGAAATTTTTATTACGAAATCTTTGACAGTGGGTATGTCGGCTATGCCATATACAAAAATTTAGTTTGGTACCTGTGTAGTAGACTGCGTATGTTAAAATGGGTCTAATGATTTGTTTGTATAATAAAAGTTTGTTTTGTTTGGTGAGTTTACTGTGTTTATAAACGAGAGGGTAAAGTCTGACCATTGCAATCTTAGCTTTTTGTATTTGTTTAGCGATGTGGGCGTTAGCATTTGTATTTCCTTGTACAATGTACCCTAGGTATCTTCCATCACCTAAATAAATTTTTTATGTAGCTTAAGGAATTCGTGAATTCATATAAGGCGACAAACACACTTTTTATGTTTGTGTTTATACAGTGGGCAGTAAACATTACCGATGCGAACACATATCTGGCACCTCGCAACAAGAGTTTATCTCATTATCGTTTACTTCTTTGGGTTAATCCGATTGATAAAAGAGGAAGTTGAATATTTACACACTGTGATTCCTATGTAAGAATCGATAAAGAAAATAGAATCCTATTCAGAGAAAAAAATACTGAGGAAAAGTAAGAATGAGAAACTTATCAGTACACAATTTCTAGACCACAAATCTCATTTATGTGTACACAACAAGTTATAATCTTTCATTACTTCTATGATCTTTACTAATTAGAACTCAGTAAAATTAACAGTATTTTTTGAAGAAGATGAAAATACTAAAGAGCTTCAATTTCCGACATTTTCATCTCTGATCACTTGAGAATAAATTTCGCAATGCCGGACATCACAATTTTTCTTCGGTACGCTTGAAATTGTTTGCACATTACTAGTTGTGGTGCTGGAATTGGAGTACATCCCCATGAATGTGTATCAATTGTAAATGCTTAGTTATATATTCGGGCAAGATTAAAATGTTTTATAAATATAATATTTGATGGTTCATTGATTGATGGATATTTGAAGTAGATGGATGGTGTCCAGTATCGGTTTTTGCTATAAAGTGGTTATTAATTTGATGTACGGAATTACTTGAACAAATTTCTTTTGCTATTCCCAAAAATGACAGTTGTATTTGATGCATTTGAAATTTTCAAGTCCATTCTATCCATTTCTTTTATTTCACTGCCGCAACAACTACTTGGGTTATTTCTGCAACTGTACTCATTGCCTCAGATACTCAGTTCTCCGATGTTATTGTTTTTATCCTCATTGTAATAATATTCTTCAGTTTAACTTTTCTCGAAAATGTTTCTCAGCAATTGTACAAACACAAAAGCGGATATTTAGTGTGAAACTGTGCATTGAGTCACATAGGCCTCCAATTTCGTATCGCCATGTGTGTTCCGGCACTATCGCTAAGGAAAGTTGATGAAAGCTCAAAAGAAAGAATTTTTATCTAGGTTTTTGTTGAGCTCAATACAAGTAACCAAATATACCAATGTTCCACAGGTGAAGAAGTCCGAATATGATATTTTTGCAATATATGTGATTTTATATTGTATTCCAAACATTGTACTATAAATACTAATTAGCAAACAATTTCTGCAATAATATATTTTGCTACAATCCTGATATTCAGAATTCATTCTAAAACATATATACATTATATAATTTAACTTTCGTGCCTGAAACAAAAGTAATTTGTGCACAACTGCATATATAATACAATTTGTCGATTTCACGGAATGCTTTGATTTAACCATTCTGCAGAACTAATCTATTTTGCAGTATCACTAAATATATAATTTTGAAATTATGTCGGTAGATGGTTTCCGATCAATGTATATTGTTGGTGAAGAATTACTTTTACTTGGCAACATTGCACGAAGCTCCCCAAACAATAGCATGTTTTGGATCTATCGGAGCTCACGACGACAAGGCAAACAGTGGATCGTAACGGATGTGTTGTAACAGAACGACGAGTAAGATTACGTTATTCGTTTTACGTTACTTTGGAACAACCGACTTATATTCATTTACCTACTTCACGAATTATATAAGATTTCAGTTTTTCCTGTAAACGTTTGATTGCAACCATTCTCATTTTCGTCCATAATTTCTAAATGCTTACAATTTTCGAAAAATGCGTGAATATAGAAAATAATTTTGGGAATCATATTAATACTTTTTAGTACGTAAATACTTTCTGCGTAACGATTTTTTTTTCTTTTTCCTCGATTTAATAACAATTTGCCAACATCTCATTCAAAGAAATTTGAGTAAATAATCTCAATTGATTAAAGATTCAACTATTAACGCAATGTTACTTAGAACCGATGAACCCAATGATCGTCGATGTCGATATACAAACTAAATTGTCGACTTCCTCATAAATACTTTTCCTCTATCATTCCAAAGAGGTGTGACTAGCAAGCATGTACCAGACTGTTAGATTTATTTTTGCTGATAATTTTAACACCCAAACCAGAAAATAATATTTTTTTTATGAGCTCAAATGCCTATGAATATTTTTTTGTTCAAATTAACTTCATCTCTCAAAATTATAATTCTTAATAGATCGAGAACTAGCCCAAAGATTGATTTAAAGAAATATTTATCAATATCAAAAATTATATAACTTTCAAATTATGTAATCAGCAACTTTCATAGTTTGGAGGATATTCGTTGCTATAAAAGGTGAAAATTAAAAAAAAAGATATTTCTGTCACCGTACTTGAGGTTTTTCCGAATTCTAACTAAACTAACTATCTAAAAAAGGAAATGAGCCATATTTCTTCCAAATCCACTTTGTTCTAAGGGAGGATTATGGTAGTTTGAATTTTCTCATATTTTGAAATGATTTATAAAGAATATCGGGATTAATCTTATCCTCATTTCCCTAAAAAAATCCAGCAGGGGGTCGCCATAATATGTTGGTGATATATTGATGAAATCTTTCTTTGTGTTCCTTGCTCACAATTCCACAACACTACTTAACTTTGTTTTTCTGCAACAAATTAATTATTATCATGATATCATGAAATTTTTGAGGATTTTTTGACATTTGAATTCCTCCAAACCTATAAGACAACTTTTTGTATCAAGTTTATTTTTCGAAACACTTTTCCATACGCTTATATGTAGATTTACTCGCGGATATGTGGTTTTGATTTTAGATGTCAAAATGAGCAGATGACCATTGAAAATTACCCGCCGTGACTTGAACAAATGCTTTTGCAGTAAGTTTTTGTGTGGTTTGTGAACTAATTTGTTCGATATTAGACCCTATTAAAGCTAAATTGCTTCTTAAAGAGTTACTACTAACAAAGTACGAAATTATGGAAAATGAGCATGATTCAGACTAAAACTCTTTTCATTTAACGAAAAGGAGTTAATTCCACCTAAAGTTTCAAGTTTGTCAGTTGGTAATGAGTTATCACTTCGCAACGTTAAAAAGTATTCACTCATGTTTGATAAAATTGAATGCAACAGAGGCAATTAGTACCTAAAAAACTAGCGTAATTCAGGAAAATAAATACTAATGTCCTAAACTTTGCTTGAAAGCTTACTAAGAAACTAATTGAAAAAATGTAAAATTACTTAGTTTCACTGAAACAGATTTAAAAAGCTAACACGATTAACTAATAGAAAATATTCTACCTAATTCTGGTTTTTATAAAAATAGAATTTGATATTGACAACTTGTATAATTATGTTGATTGTTAGATGTCATATTGTCATGTCATACATGATTGCCAATATGAAAACTGTTTTAACCAAAGTGAAATAATGTATCCTTAGTTTTTACATGTATCACTGAGAAGAAGCAAGGATCGAATCTAATTTTAATTATGGAATGTTTGTTTCACTATTCTTCAAAATTTTTATGACCCTTCAATCCACTTTCTAAATATCGAGTTCCGTGGCCTATGTTAACAGAATCACAATTGTTACTTCTCAAATTTTATTGAAATTATTTGAAATATGTTCTTCATTAATATTTCATATACAAAGAAATAAGGAAATTCTCAATAATATAATTATATCAGTTGTCACTTGGTTTTAGGGCATATATTATTCATCAAGAAATATTTGTATCCAAGACTATTTGTCTATGAAAATATACAAGAAGTCTAAGAAGTGGGACCCTAAAGAATTCAGGTAATAAATAAGTGAGGTGGAAATAACTAATAACATTTTTGAGGAATTTTATCAAAATCTACTGATATAAAAATTAATAATGTATTTGAAGACACCGTAGCTGAGGTTCGTTTCAAGAACAAATCGTCGATGTTTTGAAAAGAGACCGAAGTCTCGGATGCAGAGTCATAATATATCCACTCATGAGGAACAAAATCGACTCAGATGACGTTCCTGCAATCACAAGTACCTGGCAAAAAAACTGCAATCGAAATTGAATTTCTCTTAGTAAAATCCTAAAGTTAATGATATTAGCTTCAAAGTGATATAAAATATGGTTGTTGGAGACGACAATAATGAAACAACTCAAGCGGTCAGTGTCAGCGAGAAGTGGCCAGTGTGCTGAACCTGAGTCAGACTGATATTTCTTCAGTTTACTGTCATTACCAAGAGACTTCCAACCTTCATCGAGGACGCGGCCCTGGAAGAAAATGGCGCACAACTGAGAGAGATGATCGATTCTTTGTCAGTACATCGCTGATAAATTGGGCTCTCACTGGTGTTTAAGCTCAACATGAACTCATAGAAACGCGGGGCATCTCAGTGAGTGGCTGGACAGTCAGAAGAAGACTTATGACCTCTAACTTTCAGTCGAAATGGGAAGTGACTGACTCGAAATTAACCCCAGACCACCAAGCAGCCCGTCTATGGTTTGCCAGAGAATACGTTAATTGGATTGGCGAACGGTGGGGATTTGTTCTCTTCTCAGCCGGAATCAGAGTTTGCCTGCATGGTAGCGTTAGAAGAGGACAAATCTACAAAAGACCTGGAGAAAATTTCGCGCAGTGTTGACGTGGCTTTTGGAGAAGATTCTCGGGTACTTTGGACGGGTATTTCAATGGAAGCAAAAACCGAGTTAATTTTTATTGAAAATGGCAGTGGAGCAAGGGGATTAACGTTGAACCAATACGTAGAAAAAATTTGAGGAGATCACGTAGTTCCCTTCACCAGTTCCATCGGAGATAATTTCAACCTTACGCAGTACAATGCTCGTTCACATACTACTGGTTCCGTGCAGCAGTATTTACAGGCCATTTATATTGGCCAACGCGTAGCCAGGACTTAAATTCTCTCAAGCATTCATAAGATGGACTCAAAACAAAAGTTCGGGCTAGAAATCCTGCACCAGATACGAAATTGGACCTCAAAACGGCATTCACTGAAAAATGGGAAGGCATTGAACATGAAACTTATTCGATTTATAGGAAAACGTTAGGAAGATGTCATTAGGGCTAATATTAAATATTGGTGGGTTTATTTGAAATGAATCGATAATTTGATAAGTTGAGTTCTATTGTTTGATATTTCTTTTCTTTTGATATTTTTTCTTTACCAAAACTCAATTACAATATTGAAGATACGGATTTTTTGCGACTTCAATCGATTTTCTCGTTGACTAGTGTATACGTTCCTCTCCATTGTACGCATCGGTTGATCAGTTTTTATTTATTTTCAGCTACCTCCTTCTGCTCACATCATAGAATGACTATGATGAAAAATCACTTCCAAGTACCATAATTAGCTCCTTGCCAAAATTTTAAGTTTGAGATGTTTGGTTACAGTTAAAATTAGATGAAAGCGCAGTTTCTATCAATTTCTGGACCTTTCGGCTTTCCTAAACAGATTTTTCGAAAAAAAGAAATTGTTTCTGTAAGCATTGACATTGCTAGCTTGTTCCCGTTATGGTCATGATGTCTTCAAAAAATCTAAGTCACCAAATTACTCTTTCTAAGTATAATACTTCTAATTCTACTGATATTATTCAAATTGAATTATTTATGAGTAATTTTTCATCGAAATGTGTTACTATTTATGACTGAGTAGAAGAATATTGGTGAAAATATTTTACTATCATCAAATCTGTTTTCTTCAATACGTTAAAGTTACTCAAAAACAATTATCAAGAAATAAGTTGTTTTTGTTGGAAAAAAAATCAGTATCAGGATCAGTATCAGGGCATATGATGAAGTTTATCACGCGGAAAATTAGAGAGAAACTTTTTCTTAATTGAAATATTCGGTAAAGCGAATGACATCCAAAGTTCCATAAGTCATAGGTTGAGTGTTAAGTTTGAAAGCAGGGAGAAGCTTTCTAATCACTAGAAGACAACGGTCCCTTTGAGATCCAACCAGTATAATAGAAATATTAATATCCCATTTCGGAGACATACCAATTTTCTGAGAATGAATAAATAAAAGGACCCTGCCCTGAGAATTAACTAAAATATTATCAATGAATTGAATCCTGTGAATAATATGCTATTATACTTCTATTATATTATTATATTTGCAATTTGCAAATTCATTCCTCCTGATTTTCTTCTCCACAGTTCAAGTAAGTTTGAATCTCATGATATGCATTGTGTCGATTATATTTTTAAGTAGTGTCAAATTTGAATGTAACGAACTGCTGTAATGCGAATCCTAACGATTACTCTGGGTTATGCCTTGTGTACTTAAACAATCGATATCCCCAGGAAACTCCCTTAAGATATTATCTCTGACTTATTTGCTGTTCAAATAATTGATATAAAAATATGTTGTTATTTTTATTCGACCATAGATGTTTTCTTTTCATGTTATTTTGGAGTACCTTTGTGATCAAAATTTGGTTTTTCAAAAAATACGGGTACTGAATAAATTCCTGATGTTTTCTTGATTTGTGTTTATTGCTACTCTCAAAGAATTTTCAGTCTAAATTTCCATATATCAAGAATTGCTATAGGTCTTTCATCGAGAGTTGTTTTTATGAGGGAAGATCCAAAACTCAGTTTGCTAACACTAGCCTAAATGCGAAGTAACGAACCGCAAATGTTTAGTTCATTGATCGAGTAGCGTTCTAAACTTGAAAAGTGGAAGTCTGTTCTATAACGGCTGTATGCCAAAAGGATGAACACATAAATAGTAACCGCTCAATCAAGAGCTCTTTGCCTCATTTCTTGAGGTGAATCTATTCATACATCTTTATAACCATTTTTCTTCCTTAAACTCGTGCTTTGGCTGTTTCCTATATCTTTCTCCATTTTTCCTCCCACCTTCAGATTATTTGTTACTTGATTTTTCCATTGGCTTTTTAATCCTCTTCTGGACCAGTTCCTAAGAGCTTTCATTCTGTTACTTTTTCAGCTACACTATTACTTTTCATTCGTTTTATGTCGTATTCGCTGCAATTTCATGAATCTGGTGGCAATCTATTCAAGATTTCTCTAATTTCAGCGTTCATAGGGATTCTATAATGTCTGTCATGTGATTTTGATTCGATTTGACCCATATATTTTTCTTATCCTTTTCCTTTCGAGGGGTTAAGTTTTTCTTCGTCAGCTTTAATTAGTTTAATAGTTTCTCCTTCATATGTTCCTGTTGGCCACATTCTGTAGGTCTTAGTTTTGGTACGCTCGATAGTCTCTTTAAATCTTCTGAATAATTTACTCCCCTCGTTCATTGTTACTCCCAATTAGTTAAAATTGTTAACCGCCTTGAATATACCGCTATATTCTACTCCAAATACTTTTCTTCTCTTCATTTATTGCTAGGCCGCTTTTACTAGCTTCTTGCTTAATCTTAAAGAAGTTTCACACTTATTGTTATTATGCCTTTATTTGGACGTTTTCAGTAATAATTTCACCTGTCATCTTGTAGTCTTCCATTACCCCGTCGAGTGATATATCCTATAGTCCGTCACACTATCTGCCCTCACGATTTCCATCGAATTTTACCGTTCCTCGTAAATACATTTGATATACACTCTGTAATCATAATTCTGGTGAGGAATATCAATGTTTTGGGACCTGTAATTTTGATATGTCTTTCAATAGAATGTCTCTCTCCAACTGTCGAAAGCTATTCATGTCTTGATCGCAACATTTTTCTATAATTTGATTTAAAATGTGAATATTGTTGATCCTACGGACCTCAATCCATATTGACATTCTCAAAGTAAAAATCTGGTAGACCGTATTTAGTAGACAGGTTTGTGATAGCAGCAAATTTTTCAGTTTTCTATTTTGAATATGGGCCATATAGTTTCTCTGTTTCATCTGTCTTTCCAGTCCAGCTCTATTAACTGGTGTCGTCTATTCAATAAAAAATTTCCCTCAATTTCATTACCGATTGGAATATGAAATTGTAATTCTACGCTCTATAACGGTTTTTCCTGTAGATTTAAACTTAATTATGTAATATGTTACCCCACATCAAAAAGGTGTATCAATTTCTCATGATTATGAGGGACCGATGGAAATACAATAATTTTATTTGTACCAATATATTTACCAGGATCGAGATGATCTTTTTTCACCCACATCAAATAGTTAAATTTTGCGTACTTCTCAAGGGCAGATAAAAATTGCATGCAAGTAACTGTAAACAGTAAAAATAAACAAATTCCCAACCTCAAATTTTATCTAATATTTTGTACATGGTTTAACAATGAAAAATAACGAAGTTTTACGGAAGTCAGCTGATCTGTTAAGCCATAAATAATTAGATTGCAGCTTGCATGCAATAAAAATGGCATAAAACCGAAAATGTCAAGATCTTGCATGAAACAATCAGATGAACTTCATCTGCGCATGCTTTTGATCAAGAATTATTGCTTCTTGCATTGCATTGCACGTTGTGTTGCATCATGCCAAGCGGCCTTAACGATACAATAATTTCATATAAGCGTACAATTATCTCACTATACTGCAATGAATGAATCAGTTACTAAATATTCGCTATCATAAGATGTTAGATTCATAGAAAAGTTAGGAGATAACAAGCTTCTTGGATTGAAATAACTGAATTATATTTATAAGACGACACATCCTTTATAGAGTTGAGTCGAACTGGATGAATCTCAATTTGTTTCTATTCTAATCGACTATAAATTATATAAATTATCCTGTTATTGGTATTTGCTGTCACTGTCACATAAACAAGGCTACGCTGTCTTCTCCTGTCCTTCGCAGTCATTTTATTCTTTGTTTTTAATTCTTTTAACTGTATCATCTCCCAATATTAATTCGGATCAGTTTTTATGAATCCAAATTGTTCTTATTGTCTTTCTTTCCACTATCTTTAACTGCTCGTTTTTACTTTTCGTCATTCTCATTTCCATTGATCTTATTTCGTACTTTGCTATCATTATCTTAATCACTATCACTAGAAACCTTAAATTTCCATCCATACCACATAATTCTTGTATCGTTTTTATCAATTTGTAACCCAATTTCTCCTTTCTCAATGTAGCTACATCAGAAATGTTAATAGGAATAGATAATGAGGTGCATATTCAAACCAAATGGATAAGCAATATTCTGCATCGAAGTTTTAATACAAAAACTCATTTGCAAGATGGGTCCATGGGTTTCTCAATGCCTATCAGAAACTTTCTCGCTTCCAATATTTCAAACGAAAGGTAAGATATCTGCAAATATATTTCAAGTGAATTTTTCCATTGATATGACACAGCAGATGAAATTTTTGTACACAATTATTCCTCTGAAATAGAAATATATTTGATTCAATGGACTTTGAACGCGACACCAAAGCAGCCGTAGTTGTTTTTTAGAGGCTTGATGTTTATTGATTATTCAGAGAAGGAATAAGGATGAATTGTCAATATTATATTGATATGTTGACACGTTTTCTAATCAAACGATAAGAGAAAACGCCCGATTCGTCTACAACTTTTGCAAAGCAATTATCCACACTGCGTGATGATTCATTGTCTCAACTACCATCTTAGCCTGATGTGGAGTCCTTCGATCACTTTTTATACCCAATCTTGAAAAAATAGATTGAAGGAAGGGCATTTGAAGTAAGAACAAATCAATGGCATTGTTTGGATGATTATAAATATTTGGGACCCTGCTATAATGAGGGTGTGAAGTTGAAAATAGAATATTTTTACGGCGATGAAGCCTGTCATTGGATGTCGTAAATTATCAACTCACAAGAAACTGATCTGGACCAAAATATGAAAAGACGTGAGCTTATTGAAAATGTTTAGTTTCGAAATTCATCAAAAGCTAGCCACATGCTAATAGAAATAATTTGAAACATGTGTATGTGAATGCTTCTGCTATACATTTTTTTTTCTATTTGTACCGCCAAAATTGATATTCATGATGAAATATATTGATCATTTCAATTAATATTAATTTAATAGTATGAAGTTTGAGAACTAATCGATTATTTGTATCATTTTATCGATCAACTATCGACATTTTTTATGGAATCTACAATTTTGTCACTGTAGAACTCCTGATTTTTGTATGCAAAATACTGAACCAAGTGCTTTTTACAAGCCTCTCCTGAATTCAGCTCGTTAACATAAAGAGAATTTTGCTGACACCGGAATAAATAATAGTGTCGCAGGTGGCAAGAGCGAAACTATACGATAGATGTATTGAAATTTCCTAGCCAAATGTCGGTTTCTTTGCTGATATCTTGAATTATTAGTATCAGTTGTTGACAGTGGATAAGTCAGAATAATCGCTACCAAACTCTGTGCATCATCTTTCTTCTCATCCGTACGCGGTTCATAATTATTTGTAAAGCTAATCCACGATATTAATGCTTTTTTTGAAAAATTAATCGTTCTTACTTCGTTCCAGTAAGTAATCACAAACGGAAACTCGGTCCATTGAATTTTTTATGTGGATTTATGTGGAACCGAAGAATGGAATTTCTTTTTTAATACATAGACTTACTCAAATTATTTAAAATTGTTTTATGGCACACGTTTGGAGTAGAAACAAATATCTTAACATTTGGCCGACCTAGGCGAATCTTTAAGATCAAATAACATCAAACCAATTGTTAAGTTGTTGACTTAAACACTTGTTACCATAGATACTACGCTAATTCTGATAATTTAGCGCTGTAGTTTTTTTTTTTCAGAAATAATAAAAGACATTATCATTATTATTGAAGCTGTAACTCAAAGCCAAATGCTTTTTGTCTCGAGTGTAACTTTGAAGGTTATAGAATATCAATTTAGTCATATAACACGTGTTTTGAATTTTGAAATGATAGTAAACTAAGAACATACCCACGTTTCAAATCCATCAGTTCTGCAAATTTAAAATTGGGTTCCAAGATTACTTCAAAGTAATCTCTATACTATGAAGCTAACAATCAAATTCATAAAAGTAATTAATTTATTCGGTAATTTGACAAGCTTCAAGTTTTATAATGATTTGATAGAGTGAGGTGTTTCATATATACCATATACTCCTTATTATGACAATAGCTCATTTTGTTACCTTTGGTATAGTATTTGAAACCTGTGTGAACTTGAAATTTCAATATGTTTTTAATTCCTATCTGTTCCTATACTATTGGGGCTAACGTGATGAATCTTAATGTATCAAATTCAATAATTACGAAATTTAATAAATATTGTCAGTAAATACTTGAAGAATATAAAAACACAAAAATCAAATTCATCATATATACTACTAAATCACATTGTAAAATGTTTTGGTATCATTATTTTGACAAACTTTTAAGAAACTTTAGCTTAGATTAACCTACATCACCTATCAGGAGATTGCGGATCGATCCTAACCCAGAACCAGATTTAGATCGAAGTTTCCGAAAGTTGCGTTCAATTTCGATGAACATTCCAAATGTAGGACAAGATCTACAAAAACTTCCGATTCTTGCCACTTTTTTGTATGTTATCTATTCAATGATATCTATTGAGTTGTATTAGATCGGATTCCAGGTGTTTAATATTTGTTATTGAGCAGTTATCAACGATTTACCCTCTCACACTATTTTGATACTATACTAGACAACCATTTAAAAGGAATAAGAAATTTTTAAAATTCAAAAAACCATAGATAAATTAAGTAGCCCTACTGCTGATCGCATTTACCCACTGAATAAATAAAATCGGCTTGAGCCGGACATGACCGTCAGATAGTAGTAAGTAATTATTTATTTCATCGAACATAATATAATAATTTGGAAAATATTCTTAAATATAAATTCTGATTTCGCAACTTGAATGCCTATAACTCAGAAATGAGGGGTCGTATGAGAGAATGTCACAGCAATATTTTCACGTCGTCTACACACTCCCAATTTTTTTGCATAAAGTCCCGAAACACCCTGTATATTATATTGTAGGACTTTTCGGACAATATGAACGGATTAACCCTTGTCATGATCTGTATGTTGAGGAATTAACACAGATCACGTTTATTGTTGTTCGGAAACTGATAGAATTAATCGGATCGTAGTCATAGGACTTTTTAGAAACTATAATCTGGATTCAGGTAGATCACCTATCAACTGATTGCAGATTATGACCCAGAATGAGCCCAGAATAAGATTCAGATCACAGTTTCAAAATGTCACCTTCAATTTTCGGTGGAAATTTCAAACTACAAATATGATATACTGATATAATTAGATAGTACAAATTAGAATAAAGTTAATTACTGCTTGGTTCAATCCAAACCTTCCATTTTCCTGTCAAAGGTATGGGTTGTTCGAGAGTACAGTTTTTCCTCCCCTTTTCGCTGTTTTAGAAGCTTCAAAGCTAACCATGTTCTATGAAATCAATCATTATTCTGCCAGAGTCTTTCCTGTGTATACCAGGGTATGAAGAGTCATATCATATGAGAAGAATCGATCAGTTCATAAACTTATGTTATTTCACAATTTTTTGCATTAAGTTCCGAAACACTCTGTATTTTCTTAGTTAAGTATCCACAAGTTTCGCAAATAAATGATCCTGATTTCATATCTTTATTGACAGATAATTTTTGAATAGGAAATATATTACGTTTTTCGCTAAACCCATATTTTATATAAGAAGAGTGTATAAATATATATTAATATTCGGCGAATGCGCCAATACTGATCGCTCGTGAAGCGATTCTTCCTTCCCACCTCTACCTGTTCCACGAGTTTCACGGCGCGGCGCACCCCCATGCTTCTTAAAACGACGTCGGTGGCGGTGGCGACGATCGCAGTAGGTTTTCAACCAACCAAATAGGTCTCATCCGCTACGAACGGTGACAGTTGCTGTCGGATCCTCCTACAAAGACAAAGTTAGCCGCGATCTGTTTATTCCTCACTAGACCACGAGTCTTTGTGGCTAGACGACCATCGCCGGTTATTCTTCAACTAATATTGTGTAGAAGTGTCGTAATTTAAAAGTTTTTGTGTTGTCAGTGAGTGGTTTTTCTGGAGTTGTTGTTAGGAAAGTTTTGAAAATGGATTGCATGGATATTTGTCCTGAGAACGAAGTATGTTTCATTTTTTTATTGTACTATATACTATATTCAACACTCATTAATTATATTATAAATCGTTTTAATTAAAAAGTATCAATTTACTCCTTTTAGTCATATGAAATTTACTACTTTACTTTTTACCTAAAATGAATTTTCGGAATTGATTTAGAAATAATACGATTTAATCACATTTCGAATAACTTTTCATTGATATTAAATGCAAATAAGATTTGTAAAATTGATAAATGAATCGAAATTTAACTTTTCAGAAGCGTTTTTGAATTCCATTATTCATCTATTCAGACTGTTTGATGGATTATTCAATATTATTAAGGCGAAATTACGATAATTTATAAAATATTATGTGCCGTATTAACTTTTCTCTCATCACAAAACTGTATTACAATTTTTTTAAAACATCATATTTCTTCTTGAAATTTCATATTATCTTATTACATTGAATGGAACAAATCTAGAAATTGATAGTTAATTTAAATTGTTGTTAAATATTACATTATTACATTCTATCAACGTGTTTGTAATAATAATAACTTACATTTTTGAACTTAGTTTTCATAAAAGTTCATTCGATTAGATTATAAAAGATTATCTCAATCTATATTTGGACATCGCCCACAATCCGGAAGTTGGAGAAACTCTTGTAATGAAAAGTAATTGCAAGATTAATAATAAATACTGCATACTCAATCACAACTGAGAATTGATATATAAAGGATAACTTCATCTACCCATAGTATCGTAATCTTAAAACTTCTGCCCATGATGATAATAACAGTTTCTTATAATGAATCAATCGTATATTTAGTGAATGAATTTAATTTAACTGAATTTCCAGCAAGTCTGATTGATCCATAATATCAGTCTCTACCTTTGTAAAAATTTATTTAACTTCATATATCCCAGGATACTTATGCATTATTTGATTTCCTCACTTGTATTTTTAATTCTGGGGTCCCCTACTTACTTTGATCTCGTCAAATATTTGCCATTTAATTTCAGTATACATCGTGGATTTTTCCTAGGTTAATTGAAATTAAATTCCACATCCAGTTACCCAATATTACCACAAATAACTATACATCCTAAATATATCAAAGGTGTAACTATAAAATAACAAAACTGTTGTAAAATATGTTATTATGAATTCTGTCATTCTCCTTACTCATATCCATTATATGCACCTTCTTTAGCCCTACAGTGCTCCATAAGAACTTTATTGTTATTTCTCCGGAATTCGGTCTTTTTTACACCTTTAACTGACTCAAATATTTTTGCTCTGTGAATAAGGCGGATAGTTTAACACTGTTAATTGTCTCAACATAGCTCAGTTTATTTTATCCTGAAAACTTAACACATCTTAACAAGAACGTGAAGGTTGTGAGTCAGCTGATCAGGTCAGAGTTACCCCAAATTGCCACAAATAAGAGTTGTGACTGTAAAATAGCAAAACTGATGTAAAATATTTTATAATAAATTCTGACCCTTATTCACTTTCAATATATGCACGTTCTTTAGCCCTTCAGGACTCCATAAAAATCTCTCGTTATATGAAACAAAGCTGGAAGTTTCGTTTCTCCAGTATACGATCCTCCTATAGCTTTAAAGGACTCAAATATTATTGCTCTTCGAATAAATCGGACGGCCTAACACTAGGAAACTGAATTTAGATAAAAACCTTGTAAGAGACAATGAACCAGTGGCTTGTTTCGGTGGACAGTCAGTGAATCGTCTTTCCCTAAAACCTCGCGCATTTCAGCAAAAACGTGAAGAAAGCGAAGTTATTGTCGCCAATATGGGAGGTCATCATGCGAGTAAAATACCCATGGATCTTTTCCGCGCCGCTATAATAGAAATTAAGCAATTATTTAGGGTCGTGGAAATCTTCTCTCTCTTTGTGTTTATTTTGAGAAAAAATGAATTGAATGTATTGAGGATAATTGCAGTATGCGATACTATCCCGTATTTTAGTGAGAATACAATTATATCGTGGCTTCTTTTATAGAGGTATTCGTATTATATTAATTTAAAATAGGGTTTAACGAATGAATGGCTATTGTGTTTCGTACCTGCATATATACTTCTGTTAATTCCAAAAATTGATACCGTCAAGTTTATTTTCATAATAACTAGTTTAAGGAGTCAATTTAAGAACACACCGCCCCTATATGTTGATGAAAAATATTCAAATTCCTATTTATAGTACATTTGAAGAAACCAACAGTGTGTTAAAATGAAACATTAAAATTTGATTATTTTGTGATGTTGTCCATCTACTCTCTAGTATTTCCAAAAACAAATAACGAATGTCTGGAAATCTACGCAACTGCCAGTCTGTTATTAAAGTTTACCAAATCTCAAGTATGTATTCTAAGATTAATCGCTTTCATATGCCTTCTAGAAAGTAAGCTAAGTCGGCAGATCGTGGTGGTTGTTTTTTGCCCCTTTTGTTCAATCTATCTCCAGTATATGAAGGAGAGCTCCATCTTGTATCTTATTGGAAATGAATAAGATTGTGTCGCAAAATCATGTTATCAACCCTATCTATCCAATTTTTCCAATTCCCAATTGCTTATCATAAGTTTCTTGATCCTGAAGCCTTTCTACCTTATCAGGCTTGTTACAGTTGGGTCATTACGTGTTTTTTTCACAGCTGATTCCATCTTTTCCTCTACTGTGTCTTCTTCAATATTATTCTTCGTTTTTCTCTTGCATCTTCATTTTTTTTGTTCAACTCCTTCCCGGTCTTCCTTTCTTGTTTTTGTATGTTGGTGCTTCAAATATCTTACTCGTTTGGTTTTGTTTTGAATTTGTTTTAAGTTCAAAGTTTCTCTCATAAAGTTATACCTGACTTTATGGTATCTTGTTTTCTTCTCTATTTTCATTAAAAATCTCATTACTGCACTCGGCATTTTGCTCTTTTTTTTTCTGGGTAACGGTCTATGTTTCTGATCTATTTGTCAAAATGAGTATGACTACTCTTTTTTATTTATTCTGTTTATATTTGTTTTGGTATTCTCTTTTTTGCTAGAATCCAGGGATGGAACGGGAATGGTTATTCGGAAGCGAAGTCGGAGTCGATCTTTTTAAATTTGAGTTGTTGGAGTCGAAACCGGAATCGGAGGTGGAGGCAGATTAGACACATTCCAACCTATCAAAAAGTGAATGAACAAATGGGTAAAGTGCAGTCGAGGAAAATAGAGGCTTAGCAGTTTAATCGTTCAAATCATTTGTTCCTTTTGTAGTACTATAGTTTTATAACTACAAAATCCATCAAAAAGTTTTAATACTATGGGGAAATAGTAATACGATATATTTGAAAATAATTTTAAACTGCTACGATCATTTTACTTCATTATACATTTAAGAGCTGGTTTGATAAAATAATATATACAGGGGCATTTTAGCCTCGTCAATTTCAGTACACAATTCAGAAATAAATGAAAAATTGAATCTTATACAATGCAAATTGTGAATTAAATCACATGTAGTGATTCCTGAAGAAGCAAATCATAATTTGAAAACAAAACAGGGAATTTTCTCTTTCGTGATTTCCCATTCCGTTAACATTGATACTAATAATGATACGTTTTAACTTTGTTCTCTCCACAAGTATATTCTGCAAAAAACTATCTTCTCCTCAAATGATCATTTGGCACCAAGAACCGCAAGAGATGTTTAATTCCAATACCTTCTATGAAATTGAGAGGAAAGAAACCATTCCAGAAATCAGTATATCTATTACTATTGATTCAGGATTACAACCTTACAATTTTTAATTCATCATCAGAGTATCTGTGAAAGTAATTTGTTTATTGACTGCTTGGAGATCTGTACTGCACTTTCCTTCTCTCTTTCTTGTTTACTCAATTCTTCGTATTCAGAAAGATTAACACACTTCAAATGACCTTTTAACGATGTAGTCGTGTTTTCTTTTCGTGAATATATATTATTTCAAAGCTTACAATTTACGGAATTCACGGAAACTATTGAAGGAACGCTTGTTTTTGATTTCATACTAATAAACTAACAGTCTTCCTCAAGAACGAAATGACAAATGAAAAAGTAATAAACAGAAAGCACGAGGCGCGATTCTCCGCTGGACAAGTATAAACCTATTCATACTCAACGCACTGCCTATTTCGCCTTTCGGTTTTAGCCTTCGAGTATCCCAACCGAAGATCTAATATCAATCGGAATTTCTGACTTTTTAAAATCGGAGCATAATCTTCTTAACATCACTACTAGAATCTGTATCTAAATTACGTTGATTAATATTGCAGTTGTACCAATTTTTTCGATTACTTTTAACCTATTCTATGTTTGATATATCGTGTTTGCTTATTTTTATATTCATTATACTGACTTTATACTGTTTTATCTTTGTGCTCTTTTCATTCCTTCATCTATTCATATGGTGAATAATAATTGATGGCTTTATTCTAAGATTTTTAATATATTATATTTATTTGATATATTCCTATACCCCTTTCTTAATATTTTTATCTCACCTTTTTCCTTTATTGGTTTTTCAGTTATATGACCAATTATGTTTTTTGTGTCTTATGTGTCACATATTTTGTTCATAGTGATTTGATAATGATCTTTTATCATGCCTGTCGATATTTGGTCTATATCTTGTTCTTTTCCTGGCTTTTCATTTTGATTTTATTTGTTGTATTATTCGTGTACTCATTCCATCTTTTGGTATTTTGGATTCCTGTCCCTCTTGTGACTTATTGAGAATTTTTTTTTTCGCCTTAAAAATGAAAGTAACGTGGATTAACATATTTTTGAGCTGCGAAATGCAATTTAACACTTTATATATAATAACTGAGATAACTTGCTATTGTGTTTAAGTGCACTAGGTACTAACATTAGAGAATATCAGCTCTCTATATGTGTTTTTTTGAGCTCTCACATTGTAAACACCGTACATATTGTATCAGATATCGATCACTTTCACTCATGATTTATTTTCACGTACTCAAGGTCAAATTTTATTATTATCGGTATATATACAAATAACAAAAATCTCTCACACGTATTCATTTTCTATATATAAAATTTCTAGAACTTTCTATTTTGTTTTTCCTCTACTTCATTTCAATAACAAAACACGTAACAAAAAGGTTATAAACTTCGACGAAATCCACCCACTCAGTTTGTAACATGAAAGTTGAAGTATACTTAATTTGTCAGTAGATGTATATATAACGAGAAAATCCTGCATTATTCCTATTAATTTTTTTCGATTAGGTTATATTTCTTCGCGTGTAACAAGGCGCAGTAAATAGTGCTGGAAGAGGCAACCAGAATACTAGAAGCTGTAAAGCAGTATGTTTCGTGTATGTCGATCAGAGGAATTCCGATCGGCCTTAATGTTCGATATTCGCTTCCTCGTACATGCAGATGAATTGAAGCTTTTGATCTACTATTATCAGGACAGAAGTTAATTCGATCTATTGGAAGCTGCTCTGGATCTTGAAACATAAGAGTGTGTTCGTAGAATTAGAGATTTTCCATCCCAACTACAAATATCGGTGTTGCTTCGTTGCAGCTGTGATGACTCATCGTGCTGAAGTTTAGCGCAATGGATATTTTCAGGACATCAACACCAAAGTGGCCAACATTTGACTGTTTAATAGAGCAATTAAGCTTCACTTTGATTATGGACCACTGCTCTTGAATGATCATTTTTATCTATGAATGATTTATTAGTTTTGGAACTATGACTACAAGGTTTGTTCTGAAAGTACTAGCACCACATTGCTCTCAATAAGTTTTACAGTTCTCGTGCGCCTCCAGAAACGCCTGGTACCGGTATGCTGTTCACCCCCTGCATCACGGCCTGTTGGACCGCCTCCACCGAGCCGTAATACTTCCTCTTGATTGTTAATTTTCTTTCAGGAATAGGAAAAAGTCTGGTATTGCCAAGAAGATCCTAGCACATCGCTTTCCGATTGAAATTTCACTCTTCTGGCAACACTCGTGGCACCAACAAGTTTTCTACTACGATCTCAAAAAACTGAGTTTGAGGAATGGTCCATTTATAAGCAATCATTCTGGTACTAATCTTACGATCACTTCTTAAGGAATTTCTTACTAGCGACACATTCTCGGTGGTCTTGCTGGTCGAATGTCGTCGTCTTCAATTCTTTCCCTACCTTCTCGGAACACCTTGTACCACATAAAAACACCCGATCTAGCCATGGTAGTATTACCGTAGGCCTCCTTAATCATGTTGCGAGTCTCTTTACCCGTTTTACGTAGCTCAACACAAAATTTGCTCGCTATTCGTTGGATCAGTAAATGTTCCATGATTCTCCAAGATGAGGCGCTTCAACAGGGATTCACAGTAGAAGCTATCTGCCGGAAGCTGACCACCAATCGTGCGCGTGTAGACTGCCTTTCGTCCGCACGTTTGATAAGAAAAAAACAAGTCCTTCTACTTTTAAAACAGACAATCTAGAGCTATATCATGAATTTCAAAAACGAGATATTTGCAAACAATTATCTCATTTACAATCCGACAAATTGGAACCACGAAACAATCCATTATGTGCTCAATTTAGTACGGACGAAAAAGCTACCAGGGTCACCGAATATCTATTGATGCATTGGATAATTTCTAGAATATGGGATAGACGTAGATATAAACAAAAACATTCACAAGAATCGCCGCAAATTTTTTGTACAAAGAAAATAAAGATAAAAATATCAAAGTCCGCTCAAAAGTATTCATTTGTATAGACAGTTCAGACATTTCTTTTTCATCTAACTACAGTCTTGTGTATTGAACTTCGGATTCGGAGACAAACTCACGACATAATCATTTTTCTACTTGATTTTCTGTTTACTGTAAGTAATATAGGATTCAATGCTGCTGAATATTCTGCTTCTTAGTTTCCATTCACTATAATTCTGCCTGCTGCAGTTAAACTCAATTAAAATATTGTTTCCTTCCAATCCGTCTGTGAAATAATTCAATTTTGCCTTTCACGTTCTTAGAAAATTTATTGATGATTCTTATTAACTTAATTATTATTTAACTTAAATATTAGGTCATAAATTTACAGCTTAATCACTTGATATAGAAATTATCATTGGGCTCTGTTTTCTTTCGGTAACGAAATAAAATTTAGTAGAAAAGGAAGAAATTTGGATAGAACAATTCGTAAACTTAAGT
The DNA here is from genome assembly GCA_026230145.1 of Diorhabda elongata. Classification (NCBI taxonomy): domain Eukaryota; kingdom Metazoa; phylum Arthropoda; class Insecta; order Coleoptera; family Chrysomelidae; genus Diorhabda; species Diorhabda elongata. Next base: position 43,707,214 of record CM047926.1, read on the forward strand.
GTCTCAAATGTCTAATGTAAAAGGCTTGATTTCAAGCATCAAAAGTCAAGTTCACAAAATATTAAGTTTCACATGGAAATTAAAGTGTTTTTTTTACTTAATTTTTACGGTTGAAATAAGATTTTTTAACCTAAATAGAATATTAGAAACAAAAATTACATTCATTATAAGTAACTTGAAGAAGGATTTGGGGTGTTTATTTACCTCATAATTCAAATTAAAATGAAGTTGTGAGATTGCGAACTCGCTTACAAACAAACAACGAATAAACATTAAAAAAAAATGTAAAAATGCAAATGAATCAGTGTTTGAATATATTCTATATAATAAGAAATACAAAGCATTTATGACTCGTAACTAAGTAACGTCTATCATAACTGGAAATGCTAATAGGTATGTGGTAGCTAATACATACAAAATTTCATTTTGATATTTAGAGTCAGGTAGAAAGAATCAACGAATTATTACACAATTGGAATCTTGCCATTTTTTTATTTTTATGTTTTACTTCGTATACATATACAAGATTTCGGTTTTCGTCGACCAGTATACAGCCAGTAGTGAGTATCCACAATGTTTTAGACCAGCGGTTCTCAAACTTAATTAGTGACGGAACCCTTTTGGAAAGCGAAATACTTGACGGAACCCTACAATAAAACAATAGTCTCTAAAAGTATATTCTTTATTAATAAGCATAATAAACGTAGAATGTAACATATACTTATTACTTACTTACATAACAAGTATAATAATAGAAATAGAAGATATTAAAAGAGAAAAAAAAATAATTAATGGGAAGTATGAAACAGTTTTTTATTTTTCATTAATTGGTTGATATCAGGTTTGATAGAAGACAGTTGAAGTCTCATATCAGGTTCGGCGTCCAGTCTATTCCGGTATTTTGTTTTCGTGGCTGTATAGGTTGAGAATCCTGTTTCGCACAAAAATGTTGTTGGAAATGGAAGAAGAGTATTCAGAGCTATTTTGGCAAGCATTGGGTATTCATCACGGATTCTGCACCAATAATCGTTGAGAGATGTCGTTTTGAACAATGACTCCATACTTGTGTCTGATGACATTTCTAAAAGAGATTCATATATCTTATTTGACATACTTCGGGCTTTTGCAAGGTGGGTAAAAAAGGATTATGAATCCATGAATTCAGTTTCAATTTTGTATTCTGTTCTTCGGGAAAATACTTCTCAAAAGATGCGCGCATCGAAGTAACATATTGGACCAATTCTTCAAATACATCATCTTGAAACATCGTTAACAAACTCACTGAGTAAAGTAAAGCTTTCTATTTCTCTCTTACTAACGCAAATAATCCAAAAATCTAATTTTCTTTTAAAGGCAGTTATTTTATTACAGGCCTGGAACACTGTTGTCTGTTTACCTTGCAATGATAAATTTAATTCGTTCAGTTTTTGAAAGATATCCGCCATGAAAGACAGTCGGAACAACCAAGTTTTTTGATACAAACGGTCTTTCAAATTAAAAGAAGTATCTGAAAGAAACATTTGTAACTCAGCTTTAAGCTCAAATAGCCTTGTTAAAGTTTCACCCCGAGACAACCATCGCACTTTTGTATGGAGCAGCAGTGTTTCATGTTTGCTACCATAATCTTCACACAATAATGAGAGCAATCGAGATTGTAGTGGTCGTGATTTGATAAAATTAATAATTTTTTCCGCTTCATCCATTACTAATTTTAGGTTTGACGGACGGCATTTGCTTCATTGCTAGTGTTTGTCTATGCAGGAGACAAGGACTGGAACCACAATTAGGTGCTTTTTTTGTATTCGTGACACGACTCCTGCTGTTTCACCCGTCATCGCCTTGGCCCCGCAAATTTCAATGCAATCGTTCCAACTGAGATTATTTTCTTCAAAAAATATATTTATTTTAGTAAAAATTTCTTCTTCGGCAGTGTTTGTGGGCAACGGTGAACACATAAGCATGTCTTCTTCAAAAGAACTTTCATATGGATATCTCACGATAACCAGCAAGATAGCCAGACCAGCGACATCAGTAGACTCATCCATTTGCAAGACGAATCGTGTTTTTTGTAGTCCTAGCCTCGATCTCAAACATTCTTAAAAATACTCGAGTCGACGCCTTTGATAAATAAAAAGCCGAAATAAAAATAGAAATACAAAAAATGCGGTGTAAACAATCTCGACTTGTTTTGAAGTTATATAGCCGAAAGTCGCTTGTTTATAACTATAGTGTCTAATCTCAGCGGCGGCTTTTATCAAAGTGACTGCGCGTTCACAAGTAGATATCGGCGGTCGGTTTTCATCAAGACAAAGGCTAAAGCGGCTTGCGGATCTCATCGGTGAGACATAAAGCATAAATAAATCACCTTAAACTTAAGTATTGAGTCTATTCTTTTTATCTAGGCGGGTGCCGTCCTGAAAAAATATTTGGGCTACTGTAGAGATATATTTTTTTAATCTTCTGATTCTCGTATTTCGTATGAGGGATCGGTGTAAGTAAAGAACTTGCAATAGGTTTGCCATAAAGTTTTATTGAAGAGCGGCGTGATGTTGAACTCTCCCCGTAAAATGCACTGTTTCAAGTTAGAATGAAATTACTTTACTGTGCTGGGTGGCGACTGAGTTCTAAATTCTTGCGGAACGCCTACAGGGGTTTCCCGGAACCCTAGAGTTTCGCGGAACACACTTTGAGAATGGCGGTTTTAGACGAATTCCAAGGAATAAACCTATTGAGGTTTTTGAATAATCGGTATTTTTCTGAATGTAACCCAATATTGCCAACTAAACGCATGAACTGATCACCTACTAATAAATATATATACAACAAATTGTAATTCTTTGTATGCTTGAAATAGATTTATTCCATTATTTATTTGGTTCGAATATATATATATATATATATATATATATATATATATATATATATATATAATGTATACAAATTGGAACGATAAAATATAATTAATGATTTCATGACAAAAATTTGTTCCTGATACAAATTGTGTGTGTCCAATAGTTAATGTTTAACCATCAGTTAAAAATTGTTTCACATCTTTAATGAAGTTTTCAAAATAACACCTTCTGTTTCAAGTTACTACAAAAAACTGTCAATGCGAAATGAATCAACAGACCATGGAGACTTAATTGTATTTGAATATGCGGGGTATTTCAAAAAAAATCCCGTCTATAGCATAAATAGAAAAATTAAAAATATTTGGGGTTTGCTTAGTTAAACCTTTTTGGTAACACCATCCGTATTGAAGATAGGAAAAAGGCGTTGAGGAAAGAAAATGTACACATTTTTTAACCGCAACTATTGGCAAAATTGTATTAAAATTTTATACGAATATGAATTTTTTTGTATGTCTGACTTTCATAGAGGGCGCTAATTATACGGTTCGTGACAGGTAGTATTGAATATAACTTTTTTAATATTAGATTTATTGAGCAAAATTCCAAGTAAACATCATTTGATTCAACACCAAAAAGATACTCTTGATAAAACTTAATACTGTGTACCGTTTTCAGAATATTTTGATTTGAAAATTATGAAGTAATAACCGGTGCTGCTATAAAGTATTGAGAAGCTATTAATAATTATTATTATTTTTATTTTATAATTAGTAAGCATTATGTGAATTGGAAATTTTTTGTCGCATAAATGAGACTGAGGGCTTTCGTTTCTTCTAACTTTTCACAAAAATCTACTCTAATCAGAAAAAAGAATTGATAGGCCAAGGACAACAAGAACTATTAATAAAGAAAATATGATTTTAAATTCAGTTGATCAAAATCCAGCGAAAGGAATGTGGCAAGACAAACAAATACGTCTTCTTCAAGTACTTAAAGGATACTTAAAGAGCAACAGCTACATCTTTATCATCTCAGACAAGTCCAAGAGCTCTTGCCAGATGATCTACTGGTTTGGATTTGGATTATTGTCAAACATTACAAGAAAAGACAGCCCTTGATTCAAGTTTGTAAAATGTATTCTTTTTTCGTGACAAGGTACGTACGTTTAACTCCCATAATGCATACTACTGGTGTGTTGCCTTTCCACATATCAAAAGGGCATCACATTACCAACACTAATTTAAAGTTAATGTTTGGACAGCAACTTTAGGTAACAAATTTATAGGTTATCACATTTTACCTGGAAAGTTAAATGGTGATATAACTGGATTATTTGAGGAATCACTTATTCGAGATATTAGAAGATTTAACGCTAAACGAGGGAAGATCTCAATTTTTAAGCATATCCATTGTACTTTGATAGAAGGTGTCGTAATTGGTTAGGTAACCATTTTCTGAATCGATGGATTGGTACAGGTGCAGAAGCTCCGAATCATTGGCTTCCTCGTTCATGCGATTTTAATCCCTTGATCATATCCTAAAGAAAAAGTTTATGCTACAGGGGGAAATTGAACTAAAGAATTGAACGACTGATTTCAACGTTACTTTGAAGACCTCATAGCTGACTCCCATCTATTTGAAAGATTAATGAATTCTTTAGAAAAAAGGATGTTTATTGTGAAAACGGAGGACATTTTGAACAGCTACTCTAATTGAATCCTATTTTAAGTTATGAGTATCTTTTCAAATTTTCATATTGTGATTTATGGTTTAATTAATACATTATGTTTTATGAAGAGTACCTTTTTGGTTTGAAATCAAATGCTAAGTTCATTTGAAATCCTGCTCAATTAATCTAATATTGAAAAATTTATTTTCAATATTACTTCGAACCGTGTAACTAGCGACCCCATATGAGAGTCAGACATAGAAATAAATTCATTCTCAATACTATGTTCCAGTTGTGACAAAAAATGTGTATTTTTCTTATTACGCTTCTTATATTGAATACAGATGGCGTTACGACAAATATTTTTTACTGAGCAAACCCCAAATATTTCCCTGTTTTCTATTTGTCCTAGAGATGGACTGACCTTTATCTTTTCAAACTACTTATAAATGAATGCTCTATTTTTTACTGTAGTTTTATTTAAGGTAGCGCCTTATTGGAACCTACATACCTTGTTTTATTACAGTTTTAATTTTTTTTCGGCGGAAAGTAGTACTTCAAATTAAGTCTCTTCTTTAGCAATACTAAATGCCTAATGTTTATTATAAAAAATACTTGTTTTCTCTCTATGTGCGTCGTGATTTTCAATAAGAATTTATTAATATACTTTTTATTGACGATTTAGTAAATTTACATTTTTGTTGATATTTTATAAACTCTTATCTATTTTGATACAATCAAATCAATTGTTAGTAAGTCTTTAATGACGTAAAATTATATCATACCCGAATAACTAATACTAAATCATTAGTAAATAATCAGCAAACCGAAAAGTAATGAGTTAAACTTTGTGATTCTATAGATATATATATATATAACCAATTCAGGATAAATTAAAAATATTTTTTAACAATAATTACGCCTTTCAGAAGTAAAATTGCTCTTTTTAGAAATATATGAGATTTGTTATCCCATATATTTATAGTCTTGAACAATAGTGATTTTTTTTATGAAACAAAAAATTATTTATTTAATTAAAATTCAAGTAGGGACACAATATACGACAAATTATTTTTCAAAACAGTCTCCACTAACTTAATTATGTTCTACCATTTTGTTAATTGCCGCACATGATCCGAAGAAAATCATTTACCATGAAGTCTCCTTCAAGTTTTGGAAACATCTGTCCAAACCTAGAAAATGTTGCTCAAGCTAAACTAATTCCAACCCATCTGAGCTATTGTGGTTATTATAACGGCGAATTTGAGAGAAGATGTGATACAAGACACTTTTGGGCAACTTCCTCTGACTTTTCCTTACATCTATCAAATTTACGCTTTAAGCAACTCAAAGTACGTTTACTACGGTCTTTCATGCTGAAGATCTTATCTTGCAATATTCCGCAGGTGGTAAACCTCGATATTTCCACTTCTTACTTTGGATTTAAGTTAATAATCTTGTAAAAAATTTTTGTTCTCTTGTCTGCGTTAAAAGACAATATAAATATGTCGAGTTTGTTTGGGTGTGTCGTTGGCACTGTTGGTATCCATAGTGCAGGCACCTCGGCAGTCACGACTACTACATTTATACATACGACAAAACTTCATATTGTCATTATTACAGCTTCCTCTAATGCAGCGTTGTCCAACTGGCGGCCCGCATTCGTTGTGGCTCGCTAAATGTTTTACGGAGAGGATTATATTTTCTTTATCCTTACATACCTTACAACATGAAAATGTCGTGTCGCTTGAGCTAGCAAAGGCAAAAAAACCTTTTACAGATGGCAATTTAATAAAAAAGTGTGCCGTTGAAATGGCCAAAGCTTCTGAAGATTCTAAAATGGCGCAGAAATTTCAATCAGTGCCACTTTCACATCAAACCATACAAAGAAGGATAGTTGCTATGGGTGAGCAAGTAGAAAAGTCTATGCTTAGCCTAGTTAAAAAAAAGTTCATATTTCTCACTTTGTCTGGACGAAAGCACTGATCAATCAGATGTTAGTCAGCTCCTAATATTTGTGCGTACTACTTTTGACGATTTCACCAGTAGAGAGGAGCTATCTGATATCTGTCCTCTTTATGGAACGACTAAAGGAAAAGACATCTAAGAGGCTGTGAAGAAAGCAGTTGATGGAATTGGAGGTTTCGATAAATGTTCAGCCATAGCAACAGACGGGGCCCCATCAATAACGGGTAAAAAAACTGGATTAGTGGGTCTGCAATCCATTGTATTATACATCAGGAAAGTTTATGTGGAAAATCAGTCAAGCAAAATCAAGTTTTTCAAACCGCGAGTAAGATTATAAATAAGATTAGAGGTGGAAATCGATCCCTTCTACACAGGCAACTTAGGCAGTTTTTAGTGGAAACAGAGGCTGAGTATGGAGACTTGCTAATGTACAACCATGTAAGGTGGTTTTTTGCTATAAGGAAGGAAATCCCTGCATTCCTCAATGAATACGTTTCATTGGACACAACTGAACTTGAAAGAAAGCTTGAGGATCCAGAATTCTTAAGACAGTTAGCTTTTTTAACAAATTTGATTAATCATCTCAACAGTTTATACTTGAGTCTTCAAGGAAGAAACCAGACGGTTTCAGATTTAATCGGATTTCGGAATAAGCTGAGCGTGTTTAAACATCCTTTGGAAAAGAAGAACCTGACATGCTTCCCTAGCTGTCTGCAACTAGCAGAAGAATTCAATAGTGAGGAAAATATTGAGAAATCGAAAGTCTCAATAGCAGTTTACAACTTTATAATAATCATTTTGGAGCAATCATTGAAGATGAAGTACATTAAAAACCACAACAGAAGCAACCTCACCGATTCTTCCTTACATCATTTCATGAGACTATCTACAACTGAACTGGAGGTGGACATTTCCTCATTGGTGGTGAATCCTATCGACCACAGTCTTCACATTAGATATAACTTTTTATTACTATTGCAATGTTTCTCTTAGCCCTCAAAAAAAATATGTATAAATTTTCCTTTCATTTCCTTTCTTTTGTTTTAATTCTTTTTGTACCTTACATTATTTTGTTATTACTTTAACAAAATTATTATATGGCCCGCAATCACATCAAAGGTTTTAGTTTTGGCCCTTGGTGCCTTGCAAGTTGGACACCCCTGCTCTAATGTATCCCCCAAATCTTTGTGAATTTGCGGTAAGGCCAACTCTTTCAAACCAAAATATGTGATCATTGCCCGTTGCTTGTTTTAGATACTTATTCTCAGTAAATTGCGGAGATTCAAAAGAATAAAAGACCAAGATCATTCTTTTACAAGTTACATAGCAATTGATTTCTAAATACGACAAAACACAAATTTTTAGCAAGCTGGAATATCCTTTCCACAGTCCAGATTCACAGAATCTCTTACTGAGAATATCAATATTCGATTCAATATACCTGTTTCCAGATTTGACTTGAATTATTTGGAGAAATGTTTTTGAAACTAGTCAAATTTTATAAGCTCTCTAGTAATTACTTTCAATCTATTTGCAAAACAACAGTTACCAAACAATAGAAGCTACGTGGATACTTCTTAGCTAAAACAAAATATCTAAAGCCAGGATAATTTATAAAATTTCGATAACTTTTTCTAAAGAATGAGTTAGAGAAAATCTTGGAAAGTTCGAAAATCTCACAAAAGTTGAAAACTACGACAAATTTGAGAGGAGTTGATAACACATTCAGTTTTAATAGCAGTCAAGTTTTATAACGAAGTTACTTTGTTCTCGCTTTTACTTGAATGTTTGTTCGTTATTGAATTCTCGTGTGAATAGAACAATATTGGTATGTATGTAAAAAATTATCATCATTCAATAAAACCGGTATAATGAACGATATAAGTCATTATACAAAATACAAATACTTAGGCATGATCATCACTAATGATGGAAGATTAGATGAAGCAATAGCACAAAGAAATAACCATGGAAGACAAGCAATAAGACAACTAAATAGTGTGTTGTGGGACAAACAAATATCCAAGGAAAACAAACATCGAATATACAATAGCATAATAAAAAGTATAACAACATATAGTAGCGAAGTCTGGCCTCTAAAAGAAAAAACAGTCAAAATGCTTGAAGCCACAGAAATGGATTATTGGAGACGCGCGGCAGGAATATCAAGACTGGAGAAAATAAGAAACGACAGAATCAGGGAGATCATGAAGGTGCAACACACGATTACGGAAGACATTAGGGTGAATCAGTTAAGATGGTACCGACATGTCTAAAGAATGCCTGAAGACCGCATACCCAAACAAATCTTAAATTGGGCACCAAAAGGAAGAAGAAAAAGAGGAAGACCAAGATTAAGTTGGAGAGAAGGTATCGAGAAGGATATTCGAGAGAGAGGATTGAAAGAAGATCTTTGGGAAGATCGAGAAAAATGGAAACTGGTAATCGAAAGACGGCGAAGAACGTTTTAACCCGATTTATATATATATATATATATATATATATATATATATATATATATATATATATATATATAATGAACGATATACAACTTGAGTACAAACAACGATGCTGTAGATGCATGTATATTACTTGTCATGGTAAACATATCACGTCAAGATGGTAACAAAATCTAATAACTGCTGTTTTCACCGTTTACGACTTTAAGTTCTGAAATATTACAAATTACTCATTGATATATGTATCGTTATAAACTTCGTTATAAACTTCCGTTGATTACTATATTCATTTATTTTAGTCGTCTATTTGAATTATTTTTGGCGGCAGCTGATTCTCTATTTTGGAAAATAATATGAATCGCTAGCCCGATTCCTGTTCATTGATTTCATTTGAGACCTATGTCTCCAATGTCTCAAATAACACCAGGCCATTGATCGATAACAATTGAAATATAATTATCTCCTAGAATTTGGAGTAGAAAGAAGCGAAATAAATATAGAATAATGGACACTTGTTTACTACTTAGTATTAAAGAAGGAGATTTTCAAGTCTACTCTAGATGAAACTTCGCGAGTCAAGTCACTGCAATTATCAGGTAATTTTATTCCATTTAATTACCAATTTCGACACCGTATCTCTTGAATGATGTATAGATGCCGTTTGTTAGTGAATAGTAAAGGAATTTTATACGGTATGTGTATTTAGAAGATAGAACAGATGATTTAATATTGGATTTTAATTATATAATTCCATCAATAAAATGAAAAATGACTATATGAGATCTACACACAAACGTCATCCAACTATTGTACTAATTAATGTTGTTATCAGGGAACTAGTAATTGCGGAACAATTTGAATATTTGGAAGGAATATAGACAAGATTGAGACATATTCGAGAACAATTTGGAACTGTTTTTTCAGATTCAGGTCTAGAATCGTTAATCGACGGTATATCTTGAAGGGAATACCATATTGCAAATATGTGTATACCATAGAGCAGGGGTGCTCAAACTTGAACTGCTGGCGATCTACCTCAATATTTTTAGACTACTTACGATCGACTCTGAGAGGCTGCAAGTTTGTGTGATGCAGGGTTGTCGTACATACACGATACACCCTACCTACCTAGGTAGGGTGTACCGTAGCATATAATATAGATATTAGCTTTCTGCACAATATAGGTACATTATTTTAGTCAAGGTTTGGGTTAGGTTTAGTTAGGTTCTTCTCTACAATATCAATGAAAAAACTCATAGTTATTCAAAATTGCGAGTTTATTGGTTGTTACAAAACAAAAGAGTTACATATGGTGTTAAACCGAACTAAAGAGTGGCTTTGGATGTTAAAGCGTGGCACTGCATGTCCTCAGCATACTTTTCATAAGATGGGACGTAACCACTGAGTGCTAATCGCAAGCATGATGACATATGATCGTCAGTTAGTCGACTGCGATATTTTGACTTAATTATCTTCACTTCAGAAAATGCAGACTCGCACAAGTAAGTTGACCCAAACAATGCCGTCAGTTGAAGAGCGATTTGCCTTAGATTCGGATATTTATCTTCAGATATAATACACCAGAAATTTGTATCAGATGCAGTAGCTTTGAGATGTATAATAAAATACACAGCTGGGCAGTGTCTGTCATATCGGTGGATTCGTCGAACTGTAAAGAAAAGTATGTACATTCCATGATATCATGTTTTAGTTTATCTGCGATGTCCTGACTCATGACTTCAATACGCCTTGTGACAGTCGGACGAGATAACTGAAGTTCTCTAATAGCAGACATGATTTTTGTTTTATTTTTAAAATCTTTAAATAAAGTCTCACCCGCTTCAATAAATGCTTCCTTCACCATCGATTCATCTTCGAATGGTTTCTTGTGTTTCGCCAATATATGAGATATTTTAAATGACGCGAACGTAGCAGCTTTTGATTGTTTGGCTGGTCTTGTGAACATGGTTTGTTCTTTTTCCAAACAAGATATAAAATCACTTACTTTTCGTTTTCTTAATTCACTCTGTAGCGGAAAATCCTTTTGATAGTTTTTATGAACCGTTTTATGATGCCTCTCTAAGTTACCACGCTTAGGTATTGCAACTGACGCACGACAAATAACACAAATGCACTTATCCTTCACCATACAAAAGAAAAATTCTTCCTCCCAATCCTTATTAAAATGATACGTTTTAGATTTCTTCACTGCACTCATTTTCCACTATTTAATAATAAACTTTGTATCGACGTAGTATCGCTTTCAAGTTACAATTCAGAGTGACTCCAATTCATGCAGGCGCAATATTTATATCGGCGTGAAAGAAAGTCTCGAATGTTCCCGTCAAACGCGCCGCCCGAAACTAGACAGTACAGTCTAGTCTAGAAACAACGCGGCTTTTCTTTGACAAGTGCCGCGCGTTCCTTTGATAAAGCCGCCTTTTGCCGCAAGCAGTGTTATTTCATTACGTAATACATTTTTATAGTTTAGTTACCTACCTACTTATTAAAAATTTTTTTCTTCTCGAGATCTACTCAAAAAGCACTCGCGATCGACCGTTTGAGCACCCCTGCCATAGACAGTCTTCAAAAATTGGTGAGATTTTCTGAATGTGTGTGGATTGTATGCGGGCCTGAATCAATGTTTGATTTTTTGACTGCTAATTGCCCCGGAATTGTATAGTAAGGACGAGTAGCTCGTAAAACTCTTGTGGTTCGTAGAATGGAGAACGTTTGGAGACTTCATTCAAGAATAAAGATACATCCAACAAGATATCCACGTTCGATTTAATGTGTTTATATTTTTGTTTGTGACGAATCAATGATCTGCTTCTTTGAATTTTCTTTATCGTTCTCCTGTTTTATATCCAGCTCCTTAAGCTAATTTTCCTTACCTCAAATATAAATGAACGTTAAATACTTTTGAAAGCTTGAGTAATTGTTATTAGCCACTAATCCGTCCAACGTGTAAGAAACTAATTTATCAAAAAGCTTTTCTTCTTTCCTCAAAAGGCCAATTAATTTAGATAAATTATCTAGCATATATAACAAAAATTGTGGATTATTCGACTCATTTTTCTCTATTACATAATTAATACTTATTGTCTCTATACTCTCTGTTGTTAAAACGAAACTTCATTATTTATTTAATGGCAATTTCACCTTTTATATAAAGTGTCAGATATGAAGCAAGACAGGGGTGAAATTAATGACGCAAACAAAGAATACAGCTCTTTCCACTTGCGAGAGAAAAGGCTTTTCAAATTTTATTGGAAAATGAAATATTTCAAATCTTCATAAACGACAAGAAGCTACTTTTTCCTTGAATATCATCGATTAAATACTCCGGATCACGACAATTTCTTTCAATATTAATATTATAATTACTAGGGTCCCACAAATTTCACACACTATATGATGAAGGTTGTTGACTGAGTTTCTACTGAATCAAGCCAAGTTGTGCTAAATTCAAACTAATAAGGTTTCAATTTATTTCATTACTATTTATATTGATATCGTAGTAACTTTTATCTTTATCATTATAATACTATACAATTAGAATGGACACATTCGTCTCTAGTGTATAATAAGAGATATAAGTTGAAAATCGTATATCTAAGACAAATATTTTCTGCTTGTGAAAACCACTCTAAGTATTAGTATTGAATGATTCCCAGCTTAAATCCGCTTGAAGAAAAAACAGCATAAATTTTGCCAAAAGCAAGTTATTAGTGAGCCTAGAAAAAGTTTTCTGGTATTATAAAATAAGTGTGAGACAACAAATCTTTCCGTCTAGTCTTGATATATAGGAATGTCTTTCTATGATATCATTTGAGAAATGTATATATGAATGCCAGAATCAATTCTATCAGAGATACTTGCTACTTTCTTATTATTCTTCGGTGTATTATCCCTAAATGCTATTTGTATTTATTTTTAACTGAAATTGGGGATCGAGAGCCACTAAGATTCAAAAGTAGCTCATAAAATAATATAATAAATGATTTAGTGCATACATTTTATAAATTTTTTAGTTAAATATCACAACTTAATTGGATATAGAGTATGCATTACGGTCACAGTACTGTTAGTGGCAACGAAATAAATAATTTTGTTTTTAATGTTGTACTTGTTATTGGTAAACCATTTATATAACCGTTAGATAATTGATACAGAATGTCCAGTTAGCTACTTTCTAGCTTGTACACAATGATTCCCCTGGTTGATTTTTATAAAGATAAATTGAAAAAATACTGTAGCTATTATACAATATAGTTTAAAAGACTGAGGAAACGATTAAGGTAGTTGTTAATTTTATATCTAGCACAAATCAAATTTTCCTATAAACTTTCGTTATGAAGGAAATTGCTAAAATCTCATTTTATTTTTTGTATTAAATGAAATTCATATATTTTGTTCTTTTCTTTTCAACAATTATAGAACTCATTGGCAAATGATTTATTCCATATATTTATTCTAATTTCTTCTTGAACGAAGGTGAAAGTTGATTTTAAACAGTTTATTCGAAATAATTGTTGATTATAAATCCAACCATTTTTGACATTTAATAGATAATCCGTTTTTTCATGACAAGAAGGTAAACCTGGAGTAGTTCGAGTGGTGTCTGCCGAGTGGAGATGGCAGTGGAGATATTGTTCTTGAACTTCCGTAGCTGTAGTGCTCGAGAAAGACGTGCCTTGGTAGCTGATTCCACAGAGACACTTCTCTGAGAAAAGGAGTTGCGAGTTCTGGGCGTTTGCAGTCGAACTTGTTGTTAATGAGGCAAGTTTGCCTGTCAACTAGAACTAGTGGGATCATGTAGGATGGCTCAGAAGTAGTATCGGTAAACCTTACTTGGGTCAGCAATCTTTCTTCAATGTTCTAAGCTGTCCAGGTTTCTGGACTATATATGTGAGCAATGCTCCAAAGTGGAATGAATTTGGGCCTTGTAGATGACTAAAAGCTGTTGCGGGGTCACGAGACTGTGCTAGGATATATTGCTCCAAACCCCAACACCCAACAAGAGAATTTGCTATGATGGTGATATTTCATGTCCTCGCAGGATCAAATCCTCAGCTGCAGTGCTAGAATTTTTTCTAAAATCAGCAGCCTGAGTCTTTGCTGCATTAACCTCAATTAGATTGCTTCCACCACACTTCTGAATATTAACTGTTGCTCTCTTCTAGATCGTTGATGTACAGAAGGAAGAGACTAGGTGACGAGACGCATCCATAGGGAACACTAGGGATGACCTTAAACCTCTCTATGTTGGTCCGTTGATAGCCACCTGGATGGATAAAAATCTTCGATATGTTCAATGCGATTGCTCTTTAATCCATACGCTGGATAAATAGGCCAGGAGATCTCCAACTGACTCAAGATTCGCTGGTTAACGACTTTCTCCACGACCTTGTCAATGGCTGGAGCTAAAACAGTCGGACGATAGTTGTTAGAAAGATTCCAGGGAATGCAGGGAATAGCCCTCTTTTATATGATAGAGAAAATAGTTTGCTTAGCGGACTTGTTAGTTCAGCTGTAGTGAATACTACAAAAATCATCGTAGTAATCGATAGCGTTTTTCATCTACATTGATTACGCATATGATACTCTTTTTTTAATCATCCCTCTCTAGCTTCCAATTTCCTTAGTAATTACAACTGGTATATGATAATACAAAGCTCTCTTGTTGGACTTTTTTTTGAAGATTTGTTGCCAAAAATACCAATTATTCCAATTCCTTCATCTATTTAGGAATTCGAAGGGGTGAAATTGTTCCTACGAATCATTTCTTTCACATTTTTCTTTTTCTCAGAAACTAATATCTTCCTTTTTTTCAAAAATTTCTGAAAAAGACGTTACTTTGTTTTAAATACACGCTTGAATCTCAAATTTAGACGTGTGATAAACCATTATTTTATTTTGTTACGTTCATATTTCCATTATTTCTGTTGTTTTAAACTTTATATCGGTACCGTTTTTGTTGATATAAACTTTTCCTCTACAATAATATACAACATATCTCTAGAGAAAACAGTTCATCGTAACATGCGTCAATCCTTTAAAAAAAACACTAAAATATCATATAATATTCAATTCAAAAGTTTTAGGTCAAATCTAAATTTACTAAAGTTTACCTATTCACTATGTGGATAATTCTGGACGAAACACTCTGTATATTTCATGTGAAGCTGGTACATTTATCTTTTAAACGAAAAATTTCCTGGACATTAAAAATAATTTTTGAGTATGATGTACAGCACCCACTCCTTGATAGTCGGTATAAATATTACTGTCACTTTATTTAGTCTCCAATTTTATTTTATGTAATGAAATCTAATTATAATTTAAGCTTTTACCACCACTAAACAAATTATGCGATTACAGAGGCAACTGTTTTGAGCAGGTGGAGAATATATTATCAACTACTCTCTCCCGAGTAGTTGAATTTATTACATTCTAATTTAAGATTTTCGAGTGAAAGGAATTATTTGGATAATTTTCGAAACGACAATGGATTTAGATCGTTTATATTTTCATGATTACATGTCACTTGATATTTATATATTTTCTATATTATTCAAAATAATAAATCAACCCTATCTGGGTTGTAAATAATCCCAGCGATTTTAATTTCGGACGTCGTCCTACGTTTTCATACTTATACCAACGAACTTCCGCTGTACATGAATCTACACTAGAAACTGTAATAATTTATGTATACAAAACAAAATAATATTTTCTTACAATTCGTCATACGTAATTGATTTCACATAACAAAATGATTATAACGGTTGAAGCAGTTTGGCATACAAAATGCAGGTCTTGTAGAGCACAAATCACAAAAGTATCTAGTATCGCCTCTGATGTTATTTGACGAACACATAGCACATCTTCGTTGTGGACGTTGACGAGAACGAGTAGGTTGAAATGTTGAAAGAGTATGAACAACAGGTTAATTACGAACTTCAATTTATTGACGTCGTCTAGGAAGTGTCATTTGCATCCAATCTTCTGAACGCACTTCCACGAAATAGTCAATTACTTAATTTGAGTAGGTCAATTATGTCATATTTTGGTCTCTGAATTATTTGTAAACATAATGTGGATTCAATATTGCACATTGTATTCCTAATTTAACAATTATAGGCTTGCAATAATTGATCGATTTTATCGACGACTTGCATACACTGAGTGTATTGTTGAATTACTGCGGGCTTCCTAAAAAATTCTCCCTGGCCACCTATAACATATCTCTCTCTTTCAGTAAGTTCCGCACTAAATTCTGTGGAGAGAACTTACACGTCTCTTTTATCAACTATTGTATTTTTTAATACATTTAGAACCTCTCGATCCGATCATATCGTACCAGTAAGTAGCGTTTCTCTTTTTAATGAATATTTAGCAAGCGAAGTACTTCTGTACCAATTATCTGTATAGAAAAAATACCCAAAGTTCAGTAACTTTCTGAAAACGATAACCTTGCATTATAAACATCGTCAAAAAAAAGAAACTGCTGCTGACCTTATCCAGTATAAATTTCAAAGTACTTATATGTACTTATATCCATCAGAGATGCGTAGACTTAAAATTTTCTCACCGAATTTGGAACTTTTTGACTTTATATATTGTTAGAAATGCAAGCTACTTTTATCAATATCAATGACTCTTATTTCGTTGATAGTTATGTTAGAAAATTCTCTCATTTTGTAAATGTTATTATACGGCATAATCTATCATTTGCTTGTAGACCATTTTGGTAAATAAATCTTAAGAATTTGAACATTGATAAAAATCTGTTTCGAATCAGACCTTTCTCCCGAAACCATGGAAGTATTAAGATTATAGCTCGTACTCCAATACATTGAAACTTGTAGTTTTTTATTGAGGCCCATCTTTAGTACATAACCAAAAAATAATTAAATTTCTTTTGTGGTAACATCGCGCTATTGTAGACCATGAATTTCAAAATCTAGATGTGGTTTATTTGCAAAATATAATTGATTTTTCGTATTCGTACATTGCACAATAAAATTAAACAGTTCATTTGGCAAAAAGGCATCCACACACCTACGTCTTCATCAGGAAACACATCAGGATTTTGACCTGCAATTCCAAAGAATTCTGGCACATTATCAGGTATACCCAAATGAATCGCCTATCATATTCCATGCAGGTGGATCGTCATCAACAGATGAAGTTTTACTAAAGTCTGATAAAATTTCATCGTCACTACTAGTAAAATTTTTACTTTCAACGTCGTCGGAGGTGATATTGTCGAAGAAAAAATCGAAGAGCTTATTGCAGATAATTGTATAAATAATTTAACAAAATTTGAAACTAGAATACAAGCAAATCTGAACTTTAGTTATAAATAAAATTAAAAACCATTGCTTTTGCCAGCTAGGCTGAAACCGGCCGCTTATCGGACCTGTAAGACAGAGAAGGAGGAGAACTATTATACTGGAATATATACAAAATATACAACTATTAATAGTTGTTTATAAATACTTTTTCAGTGTAAGCAAAAAATTGCAGATGAGGACCACGCGTTCTTTGTGTGCAAACTTGGTAATACAGACAGAATCCTGCACTACGACTATACTATACTACACATTCAAGACCCTTTCATAATTCATTTTGGAAAAGATTCAAATGAAATTTCATTACAACAATGCTGCATCCACTCCATATTGAAGACGTAGCACCTTTTTTCCATAATATAGTTACACACCAAAGGAACTTATCTGGGTGAAATAGAGGAGGTGAGAAAATTATAACCGTAGATCTAAACGGATTAACTTCAGTGCTCTTTGAGCTTAATTACCATATAACATACTCGTAATGCATAAAAGTTGCATCATTTCTATGACTTAGTTGTTACAAAGGCAATCCAAAAACAAATTGTTCAGAACAAAGGAATTAATCTTTAATCGGACTTCAGTTTTTTCCGATATCCTGATCTCTGATTGTTCTAAATGGTGGTCCGAATTGATTTTCATATAATATTATGGTAGAAAATACCTAAACATTGGCTTGAAATATCAAGAATATGTGTCTAGTGTAGAATTTAAAAAAAAAACAATTTAAGAAATCCATAAATTAACGATAACAACAATATCCATCGTAAATGGTATCCAGGGCCGGATTAAGCTAGGGGCTTGGGGGTGCTATAGCCCCGGGCCCCAGGTCCAAGAGGGCCCCATCATTCTGTATTTTTTGATGTGTTGATACCACAAAACTAACGTATTGATATTATTTTGTGAATTTTTTCGAGTTTCCGAATTCCTTAAGGGGGCCCCGTCATTATTTTAGCCCGGGCCTTATAAATCTTAATCCGGCCCTGATTGTATCGTACCAAAACTTCATGGCAATATGATTGAGCATGTGGAATACGAATTCACTCGAAAAAAATATTATTCAACGACGCCGACGTGAACTAATTTACAGTGTGGCCGTAGAAGTATTTGGTAATTTTTCTCGCAGATGATGTTTAAGTAGTATGAAATCGCAAATAGATATGGAATAATGGAGTGGGACAAAAAAGTGAAAATCTATTCGACAGGTGTCTGAATGAGACATAACACAAAAGATCTATATGAAGAATTCGAACAAAAGTATCATCACATATGGGTCAACGCATTTCAATCATTCATGAGGAATCTAAGTAAACTGGAAATTCAAATTTGTTCTGGTCAGCAAAAAGCATTGAATATTCCACTTTGTATTACATTAAATATTTACACTACACTTCTAAAACAGTAAAAAGTCAAGACAGTCGATTGCAAAGGGCAATCCCGCTATGAAAAAGGTAAAGAAGGTTTCGTCGGCCGTTTTGTTGAGATAGCCGTTGGATTTTGTTTATATATCTCCAAAAAGGCAAAACCATAATAGGAGAGTATTCCGCAGTAATATAAATTTCTTCTCAATCACATTAACACATCTTCTCACACTTCAGTGATTATCATGGCTATGTATTGTACTTCGAATTGTTTTACCATCCACTTTATTCACAATTCCTTTTTCCTAAATTCAAAGTTTCCCTTGCAAACGAGACATTTGAAATATTTTTTTTCAAATTTCATTTTAATGTGCCTCGTCAGCGCTGGTCATTGGCACACAAAAATCATCACTTGATACATAAGTTATAAACAGCTGTTACAAAAATCTATTACGATACATGAATTAATTATATTTTCTCATACAGCTTGGTGGCTTTAAGAAACTGTATGATTTTCCTTCAATTCTGTCGGGTAGTTAAGTTTCTACTTAGGGTTGGTTTTCATATCAAACTGCTGGTATATGTTCTGACACAGGAACCTGACAACTTTGGCAGACTGAACGACTTCCTGACAACGTCATATATCCGTGAGTAAGTTTTGTGTGGATGATGCGGAGTCTTCTTATTGTTACAGATTTTCTCCTGCTCAAAAAGTTTAGGGACAGGTAAGAAGTAGATGGGTGGATGTTATGTAATGTAATTATGATCTCTTGTTCCTTTGATAGTACATTTTCACATTCCACAACGCAATGAAATAATTACAAAGAATAAATTCAAGAATATTTGTCATATAATGAATGATTCAAAACATGAAAGTGGTCCATATAGAAAATTATCTTGTTTAATCAAAAGGCAATATAGACAACTATCTGCCTCGTTGGGACTACTGCATCAAAAAATTCTATTTCTATATTATTTTGTAACAATCCTCATGATCAACGTGTGAGATATCGAATTATTTATATGTTTTATTCGGATTAGTGGGAATTACTTGATAGACATTCCAATACTAATCCGTGGTACAGAAAACTAATCCTGTAGAATATGCTTGCGTGTTCCTATTTCCAATATAAAAGTTTTTTTATTGAAATAAAAGCTAAAAATAGTCAATTATGGCTCATAAAACGGTTTACGAAATAAAATTCAGTTTATTAGTGTATTACGTCGAATGCTGAAATAGTGTATTTGTTTCTTTTTTCGTAATTAACAAACTTGGATGACTCAATATACTCTTGCGCTAGTTTCTCGGACATAAGTTACGTAATAATTATTTCTTTTGTTCTTTGTTGATACGCAAGGTAAAGGAACTTTGCGCGGCAAGTTACACCTCAATCTCTGTCAGTGGAAGTATTAAATCATTTTTGAACGGACAGTGACTCGACTTCTTTTGAAATAAAACAATGTTGTATCTGAAGTCTATTTGAATCGTAATCCATTTGTAGTTGCAACAAATTTAACATTTGAATAGTGTGTCGAAATACACCGGAGCTCTAGTTTCGCGTCTATTTCGTACAAACATTCACACATATATCATACACACATTGTTTCATTCCATTTTAAATCAACCGTCAACACAATCATATTGTTCGTTGAATTAAACACCTGTCAACATTGAAAAAATCGGTTTCTATTTTGAAACGAACTCATATCCGGCCAACAATACTATGTAAATATTAATATACAACGGGAAAATTTCAAAGGTGTATTACATAAAAACCAATATTTTTCGTATTGTTGGTTTGCTTATTTGAAATGTGACACTATCAAAATAATGAGGAATGATTCACTCCTATCCAAATTGATAACTCAATCATTTTAATCATTACCCAATTAGTATTAGTATTAGGATTATTGCTGTACAGGGTGTTCGGGGACTTAATGCAAAAAATTCGGGAGTGAGTAGATGGCGTGAAAATAATTTAAATTGGTAATTATGCAGTGCTCTATATGTTAACTATTAGATTTTATACTAAGTTACCTATTTTCAACCTATTTGTGATCGAGGAGAAAATATTCTTTTTATCTTACGATAATTACCTAATTAGAATATTAAATTTTTGTTAGTACGATATAAAAATAAATTGATTATTCCATTACGAATTATTGATTATTTTGATCTTTGCCATTCATAGTTTTCGGACATTATTGTCGCTTCACTGGTAGTAAATCAAGACAAAATATACATGGTGTTCCGGGACTTGATGCAAAAAATTAGATGACGTAAAAATGCTTCTGAATTAAATGCCTTTAAAGCTGCGAAATCAGAACTTATTCGTATATTTAAGTATATTTTCTAAATTACACATTCCAACATTATGAATTTTTGATGGATGATTACGTATGTCCATGTAGTGTGACGAAATAAATAATTCTGCACTACTTTTTGAAGGCCGGGGGCGGCTCCTGCCAATTGTTAACAATTCGTTACTTTCACGAAGACAACCTCTACAATTCTATAGTTTAGGAAATATGTTCATTGTGAAGAAAATTATCGTAATTATTTATTGTGAACATATCGTATTTGAAGTTTCATTCGATGTATGGTTGGGCTTCTGGTAACTAGTCAGAAGCCAGAAGGTTATATATCAAAGGCTTTCCGGACATCGCAGTTTAAGGGAATATTTACTATACGAACACCAGTTTTAGAGCAAAATTCATTAGATGCAGTTGATGCTCATCCCACAACTAGCGTACCAGAAAGTGCATGCCATGAAAGTAGAGGATTATCCAGCATGACTGGCCTACGCTCGTTGGTTTCTAGATAAACAACTAGTTGATAATACATTTGTTGGAAACGGCAGAGGTACTTAGAATTTCTTTAAAATGTTTTCCTACCCTGTGATATTCCTCTAAACATTCGCAGAAACATATGCATGATGGAGCTCCTCCTTACTTCCTAAATTATGTAAAAAAACATGTTAATAACATTTTTCTTAATAAGTGGATTTGGTCGAAGAGGTGCATTCGCATGGCCACCACGTTCCCCTGAATTGAATACAAAGGATTCATTATTTGGGGATATTTTCAAAGCTTGGTGTATATAACAGCCAAGGAACGAAATGATAGATAGAATAAATTTCCACTTTGAATCTATAAGGCCGTCTCTTGGAATGTTCTTCCAAGTTCAAAGAAATATCCTCCGTAGACTCTGGAATTAAGTAGAAGTGCAAGGTGCTTACTTAGAATATTTATTATAGTTTCTCTTAGTTTTATTTGATAATTTTTTTCTTATTCAAGTAACAAGATGTTCGACAATATGCAGTATAATCAGAAATATTAGATTGTATTTTCAATAAATAATTATTATTCATGATAATTTTCTTCAGAATGTCTTTTTATGGCCAACGGTTGGCATGAGCAACGATCTAAAAATCTACCTGTCTACTAAACCATCAATTTTATTGAGTTTTCAACAAAAATTACCTTTTTGGTGAAAAATTCATTAAAAACTAATTTTTGCTATCTTTAGATTATACAGGTTGTCCCTGTCAAAGTTACGGATTGTCAACCATCAGGCATGAGCCCTTCTGGCCTTCAGAGTGTATCATTTTATTCCGCCAAACACAACACATGGACGTATGTAATCATCCATCAAAAATTCATAATGTTCGAATGTATAATTTAAAAAATATACTTTAATATAAGTTCTGATTTCGCAACTTCAAAAGCCTATAATTTTTTTATCTAACAGCATCTATGTGATATAAATCACATAGAATTCATTATTCTAATAAGGTAATAATTGTAATATAAAAAGAATATTTCCTACTTGACCGCCAGTATCAAAAAACATGCATAACGAAGAAGTTGACAAGAAGGGATATCAGTATGAAATTTAACAGTTAACATAGGGGGCATTACATAACTACCAATTTAAAATGAAATATGGTGGGATCTAAGACTCAATAAAGGACATTATTTGAGGAGAACTATAAATATTGTAATGTTTTACTTCACTATCGCTATTGATTTATCTAAATTCTTCCTTTACTTTGCTTATTTCCTCCTGTTTGCTATGAACATTTATTATAAACTAAACTGCGCTACACAAACTTCTATATATCCCAAAAGAATTCCATAAGTTCTGGACAAATGAAGAAACAAGACAAGTAAATAAATAGCCGCTTGATGTAAAAAAATGATATAAAAACAAGAATCAAACGATGGTGCCTTCGCCGAATTTTAGAATTCCACTGTATCCAAGCAGGACCGGGTCCAGGGTGAAGATTAGTTTGTAACAATATGTTATAATTTGCTAGCACTACCGTATGAGGTATAACTTTTGAGTTTATGTCGAACAATAGGTCGTGACACTAGCTTTTTGGCCAGTTGATTGGGCTGAAAATGAAGTCTTTTATCTTTTATTGTACTACTCACTTTAATTTATCCGCCAACCGAGAGAACTTCTAGAATCCCTGGAATAATGTTATTGGACTCATACTACAGAGCATATGTTATCATCCTCAAAACTATTGATTGAATCTCTTGATAAAATTCATGTTGAATGAATACGCCGAACCCTACAACTAGATTCCGTATGTCCTAATAGGTGCAAGTATTGTTGTCTATACCAATATTTTATCCTCGGCAGATAGTTGTGATTTCCCAAATATTCAACATAGTTTACTTCCAAGCTGTCTTTTCTTTTCCTCTAATTAGGTGTTTCTTCCAACAAAGTCTCCTATCCAAATGAATTCCAGGATATTTGACTCCTTCCTGAACTGTAACTTTTCTAGTTAACTTAATATGCTTTCAATTCCTTTCTTTGTTAGACTCTTATCCATTTTTTTAAACCTTGGTAGAATATTTCTTTGCTTCGAAATCCATATTCAATTCCTTCAATCTTACACCATTCTGCTACTTTGCAAATATTTCCACTTTTTTGTTTTTATTTCCATATTCTGTTCCATTATCCTGTTTTTGATTGTTTGAGTTGTCCTTATTTCGATACCAAATAATTACGAGATTGAGATTAGGTTAACTACTCAAATACAAAATTTTCCATAATTTGAACTATTTTAATAACTTTTTTTAAATTTATATTCATGAGAAAACATTGAACATGAGCAAAAAAGCAACTTGTATTGACGTATACCTCTTTCTTATTCTGAAATTTTGTGAAAAAGATTTTGCAACAATATCCGTAATTCTATATTCCCTTGGATCCTCTTAATTACTGCAAATGAAGCTCGGAGCGTTTTAAATGCTGTTATGGTTTGAAAAGGATTTTACGTTTCTACAGATTGGAAACCATTTGAATTGTTTCAGGGCAATCATAAATGATTTCTATTTTTCTTTCAAGAAATAGAGATAGATTATTAGCTCCTAATCAAATAATAAAGGGACTTTTCCATTTTCTGTCAATAATTAAAATGGAGGAAAAAATATTATTGCATGAATGGGAATCGTAAATCCTCATTGGCTGATATTAGTCCTAAAATAGATAATTAATAATGATATTTCATATATTTGCTTCTTTTTATTGGGTTCTTTCCAAAAATATGGAATGGTAAAACCTCTGACCAACTGATATTTATATTTTAGCATCTATATATAAATCTACTTTCATATATTTATTAGGTTTATATCACCTACTACATATTTTTCAGCTAATAACGGATATTTAACAAAAAATTCACTATCTAATCCGTTTGTAATGTATCACATTCTAAATTACTTTTCTGTTCCCAAACAATTCTTAAACTTCCATTCCAATGACCTGTTATATAAATTATGAGTATGTTTAACTAAATACTTTGGCTGTAGTCTGCTAGCCTTAGCGGATCGTCAATTATAGCATTTTGTATAATTTGAGTCTTTTCTTTATATTTCTCAAGCGGTAAATTTTTTGTAAATCTATTTCAAAGGGAATAAGGTCATTTTCTATGATTTGAATTCTGTCGGAATAAAATTGTACAAGAGGTACTTTAGTAGGAACTTCAGTAATCGTGATGACTGCTCAAAATAAGTAATGACTTGCATGTTCTTTAGAAACTATTATGTTTCACAATAAACTTTGTTTGTTTCTACTTCAATAAATATTTGTATAATTCTAAACTTTTCCAACTTGTCCCAGTGTTTCCTTAGAATTACATATAAGAAAAAATAAAGCAGCAGTGAGGCAACTGGTACTTGAAAAATATTGCCGTATATAATCAATTTTTGAACTACTTTCATTGTCAATGCGTCAGTTAGATAAATTAGTTTTCACTTTGCTTAGAAAATTTATTGATGATATCGTATTATTGGCCAGAATCGTTCTAATCATAGTACAAATGGAATTACTCTTCAAAGAATAATTCTAACCTATTTCCAACCAAAATATCAGATAAGAAGTATGCAACTTAATTCTTTATTTTTTGTAAAAACTATAAGTCTAATTCGTTTTGTTTAAGCAACATTAATCCTGAATATATGATATATAATGAGTGTCAAATGAGCTGGGCTTGAGTTAAGACCTAAAAGAATTATTTTGTGCAAAAATATCATTTTCACATAAAGAATATAGTACTGATCTTAATCAATTATCGTAGCTGAAATCAGCTTTTTTGATTAAAACAAATCAAAATGAAACATTAGGAACAACAGATTTAGCCATTTTATGTATAAAAAGGATTTGAGATTCTGAAGTTCCCCAAAGTTCAAATAAAAATGTGTCCCTGAGATTGCGGATTCACTTACAAAGACACAAAGAACGAACCAAAGAGAATTTAATAAAACGCTGAAATATGTGAATTGATTTTAAGTTGATCGTATTGGTTGCCAATTAAAGGAATTTTTTTTTCACTCCTTTATATGCAGCCCTATCGAACATTTTTTCAAAGCAAAAGCTTTTTGTATAGTCAAACAATCTCGTCAAAGTGGAATTGAATCATATCATTCCTGTTTAACTTATTTAACTTATGAGGTTATTGAGAATTAGGAAAATTTATCAATAAATTATTCATTTATAACACTTGTTAATAGAGATGGTCAAATTCTTGGACTGAGTGTGATTATGTTATGCAAACAAAGTTTTTTCATGATCAGTAAATTATCCTGGGATAATCAGAGAAAGCGTTTCAAAGCACAACTAATTTCGTATTTCGTTGGATAAGGGTTGTCAATTTCTATACACCAGCTGCGTTAGAGTAGAGCTTGGTTGGGGTACCATTCATAAAGAGATAGATTATGCACTCGCTTGTTGACTAGGACTTTCATCAGTAACCTAGGAAAAGTTTGTTAGCCCAGGCTCCAACACTCAAGCCACAATGGGATCACCAACTCAAGCAACTAACCGGAAAATTTGAGGCGCCTCAATTACCATGGATTTCCAGAAAGTTTATTTAAAAGCTTCTCAGTATCCGTCTGCCATATCTTATGATAAAATCTATATATTCATATCTTTCTAACAGTTCTATAAGTGTAAAAATCGGCTACTGCTCATCTCAACCATTCACTCTATTGACTAGCTTCCCATAAGGCTCCATATTAGCTCCCTGTTTTATAAGGCTCCATATTAGCTCCCCGTTTTATAGCATTTATACGTATAATACTCCAGTACCTTGACACCCCATGGCAACGGTCTGATTACATGCGGATGATTCTGCACCAGACATATGTTCCCTCAACTTCGGACTTTCAAATCTCCTGAATTAATATGTGTGACTGTTAATATACAAAAAACCTAAGGGGTGGTTTTTAAATATCTCACCAAACTGAGCGTAAGACTCCTCCTACGTAATCTCCGCTTGATGTCTTGGGAAAACGTCTCGAGATGCACAGGAAAGGCGTTGAAAGGACGATTCACTCATACTCTCAGTTGAACGCTCGACGTTACTTCTTCTATTCAGTATAATTAATACCTATGAAATTCACCTCCAACTAATAGTATAATATAGAACAAATGCCTACTTTACCTTACCGAATCATCTTCTTAATACCTAATTCGTACCATCAACTAAGCAATATCGAATCCACAAACAGTCTTATAACCACCTTGGTTACTACCAGATCCTTTCCTTAAAATGTTGGCTAATAACTACAGCCTACGCAGTAAACTTCGAAAATTATTCCTTACATTCCTTAATCCCACTTCGCCACTGATTGATATTAATAGTTTTCTAGGGCTCGTTTGTAACCAGGTGACTTGTTCATAAGCCAAATGGCCTACGACAGGTGATAATACACCCGCATCCGTAATTACTTATGCACAATTGCCAGTTCAACATTCTCCAAAAGCTGTTTGATTCCTTGAGCTTCTTGGTTTGAAGGTATTCCATTCTCTTACAATTGTAAGAGCGATAATAAGCGGGCGCAGTTATTTGTTGAACAAATTTGAAAAACTGTTGTTCGAGTCTCTCATGAATCTTCTATTCAGACCAAATAGCTTTATAGCGTCATTTCTTGTTTATCTTTCTCACTTTATTGTCGTTACCAAATCTGTAAAATTAATATAATAATTTTATCTGCAAATTTATTAGCTGGAGAATTTATCGAACATGAATTAAATGTGTGAAACTGATGGAAATTCAGTTTTAAGAGGATATTAACATGAATATCAACATGATATTCATTCATATTCATCCATATAGTATATGGGAAAAAAGCCGTGAGCAGCAGTGCTCCATCACGAAAGTCGAATTTTTCGTCGAATGAAGAATTTAACTAATACACAAACAAATCTTTCCATAAAATGAATTTCTTGGAAATGGTATCAATTCTCAATCTTATTTCTTTATATGGAAAATTTGCTATTCCTCAATAACTTTTTATTTCACTCTCTCTCTCGAATGAAAATTCATAATTTCAATAGACCCGGTGGTCTCGAACCCTCTTGTTCAATTCCATTTGACAACAAAGAAAAAATTGTCATAATGACAAGAAATTTCGAAAATGGGAAGTAAAAAAAATCACCGTAGCAACGATCATACTCGTTTTATTCATTAAATAGGAGGCGGTCCAGTTCAACAATTACAACGATCAAAATGATTTCGGGCGTTTTGTGCTAGAAGAACTGAAGAAGAAAACTTTGAACTTGAGAAAGACAATTCTTCAACATCACCCCTACTTGCATGCGAAGTTCGAACCCTCTAGTTAAACTTTTTCTGGTCAAAAAATAAGAAAATATAACAAAAATTACCATAAAATGGAGATGGGTGGAAAGTTTCGACCTTAGACAGGAAATCATCTCTACAACTAATTGAACCTACATGTGAAATTTCATTTTTCAGTCGCTTTTCGTTTGACTTGCAGAGGTGAGCAAAGGTCAAAAACCACTTTTTTGCACTGCGACCCCTCGAAATATTCATTTGTTTTCAACCAAACTCTAATAACATCAATCCGCCGTCAAAGAAGCCATGTCTGCTAATTTTGAATCAAATAGGACCCATAGCAATTGCTCGAGAGACGAAAATAAGAATTTTAGCTTAAACAGATATATAGATATACATATAAACTACCGACATTCGAAAACCATCATAATCGTGTTCGGGAGGTATTAAAACATGGGAAAAATGATGTGCCCCCCATTTTTCTTCTAGTCGTGCCTACCGTAATAGTCGAATTTTTCCTTGAAAAATTCGACTAAAAACCTAGTCTCAATCACAACGTGGTTTTCAAGATGACTGTATCTAAATCTATGGTTACAAATTCCAATTTTATTGATCTGTAATAATTGGATTTACGAAATAAGTTTTCAATCTAGACTGATATAATTCACAACTTTGTTAAACGTAAATGAAATTGTTGATAATATCGAGTTGACTTCACTATGGGGAAAGTCTAAATTTTATTCAATTTTTTCTTAGCAATTTTCTCGTATAGTTCTGATATGTAATAGGAAGCTACTTTAAAAATTGTCGATGGTGGTGCTAGCAATGAGTCTATAGCTAGATTTAAACTTTGTTTAAATGTTTCCTCTGTTTCCCATCCAAATCAACATGATATATTGAATTGTCGCTATAGTGAGAAAAATGTCACGTTTTTCGAGTCTACTTACTACGCTGAAGAATATGGAATGACCCTCCTTACAAGCCACATTCTAAGAGGTACAAGTCATTAGGGCCAAATGTATAAAGTGAAATCCACCTACTGCTTAATAATGAATCATTATATTACGCATTTGGAATTTTAATGAACAATGAGCATTGCGTTGCGTTTAAAATTAGTTTAAATGGATAGTTGCATCATAGAAGACTACCTTAGGATTGCTTACAAGAATATTAAATGGTTTAATGTTTCAAAGTACATGTTGGTCAATGGTATATATCGTTTGTTGTTAGAAATATCGTACATGAACACACTTGAGTGAAATTCGATTAACACTTTACTAAGAAGTAAATAATATTGATAAAGAAAATCTGTTACTGCTTCAATTAAGTAATTTAAAAATTAAGAATTTGTGTATATTATGAATGGGAAACCTTAAGATATACAGAAATCAGTATATAGGGTGTTCCGGGACTGCAAAAAACGGAAGTGAGTAGATAATGTGAAAATAATGCTGTGCCTTGAAATGTTCTCATTCGTTATTTTTGTTATTATTTTTGTTGGATGATTATGTATGTCCATGTATGTAGTGTGATTGACGGAATGAACAATTCTACACTACTGTCCACAATGCTTACAATGTATGATAATTTTCACGGTTTCATTCATTTTGCGATTTTTCAATTGTACAGGCTGTCCCCATAAAAGTTACGAATTGTTAACCATTGGGTATGAGCCGAATTATTTATTCCGCCAAACACACTACACGCACATACATTCTCATCAATTGACCATTCATAATGTATAATTTAGAATATATTCTTAAAAATGAATTCTGATTTCGCAACTTTGAAGATGAGAAAATTTCTTTCATATCACAGCATTATTTTCACGTCCTCTACTCACTCCCGAATTTTTTCATCAAGTCCTGTATAGGTGAAATAAGAAGAATGAAGTTTTATAAAAAGTACGGAATCAATACAATTTTTCTAATTATATGAGATTTTACGGGCGCATATTCTCTGTATCAATGTGGAGAAAAAGATCATGAATTGAATATATTAACGGAAAAAACTTGTGTGATAAGATATTTTGCCTGGGGTAGACTGCTCGTGGAGAGGAAACAACTTCAAACAAGTCTTTGAGAAAGAACTGATCAAAAGCATCAACTTGAAACATCAGAATTATTTGGCGGAAATCTCCATTACCTTAATTTCTATATTTTAATGAAATTAGCTCTATACTGATGCATTTTCTCGTTCAGTAGTAGTAAGTAACCATCTAATAAATACATTCCGTCCCAACATAATAAATGCACACAGAGTTAACCGAGCTAGAGAAAATATTAGACGACGTTTATAAGTTTAGTAAAAAAATCTGGCAAGGCTTGGAAGCCCCATAAATATTCTCACCTGTTAATGAGAGAACGCAATTATCCAGAAATATGACGACCTGATTGATACGTACGTCATGATCAGATCAGTTGAAATATCATATAACAAAATCATATTAAAGAGATCTGTTAAAATTGAATGTGAGAAAATTTTATATATATAATACTATCTATTCGATTTTGTATTTCCAAATAAAAATATCCAATAGAAAAATCAAAAAACTAATATATTTATATACTACAATAATGAAGAACTAATTTACGTATTGTAACTTGCCATTCTGCTTGTTGTCAAAGATTTTCAATATCAATTCAATATTTTCACGTAACGTAGCTTAGTAGTCACCTCTATATTAAATATAATGCTCAAGAAATTAATTTCCTTTCGATCTACATTTGAAGTATTTAATTAAATCTCGGTATGTTTACACTATATTTTTATACTTATAATAATGTATTGTTTTCGTAAATTTGATTATCTCCATGTACGATTTTGAATTAGAGTAATTTTCAAGCCCAGTAGATTCACGTGTTTTCCATTGAAATTCTTAATTTCTCTTCTAGAATTTAACTGTAGAAAACTTTGATCTCCGAAGAAATTGATCTGGATTTATTTGCAAGTCATCTGTTAGTTAATATGCTATGCACGAACTCGCTCATGATTGTAAGTTCTTTGCCAATTGTTGTGAGATTTTTCTACAATTTGCATCTACCCATCTGCTTTTGAACTCAATGGACGTCTCTACCGTTCCTTATCTTCTGACTGACTTCTCTTCTATTTTAAATCAATCCCTTATAGTACTTGTATTATTACTATAAACAAATATTTTTCCAGCTTCTTTGGCACTTTTTTCAATCTGTTAGAATTGTTCAACATCCATATTTCATGAAACTACAAAAACGATTTGTCTAAAGTGGCTGTAGTGGAAATCTTATCAGCCAGACATTAATTCACCGTATTTTCTTATTCTACCGTGTACATATTTTTTGAAGCTGGCATTCCATTGTAGTTATTCCTTCAATATATGGTATACGTTTGCATACAAAATATCTTCTACAATATTTGTAAATCCGTACCACCCGTTCCATCTTTGTGTCAGAATATAATGTTTAGAGAATTGGAAGAAATTGAATAATGAAAAGAAAAGAAAACCACTGCCTCCAAGGCTCAAATGAATCTAAAAACTCTTAATAATAAATATAAATGGATGGATTGGTTATACATATTCAAAAATAAAGAAGAGGAAACATATTTTCTATAGAACTAATCATATTTCAAGAAACTAGAAACATAGATTTTGGATGTAGTGGAAGAAATAAAACTACCTACATAATAAAATGGAAATATTCATAAATCAAACAAGAAAGCAGTTAAGAAATACTAAAAATGTATAGGGTTTAAGAATAAATATGGGATAATTCCAAAACCGAAATGTTTTTTTCAACTTGTATTTATTCTAGTGAAACCCATGAAGCCTTTAATTAAAGTAATATGATATTAAGAAATCCTGGGACAAGATCAACCTTATTTATTAATTTATATATGATCAAAGTATTAAGTATTTCTTGTTTCATCATTTAGCAAGTTGACAATTCCCATTCACACAGCTTAATCAAAATATCTCAAATTTCTGACTACCAGATTAACAAATATTCTATTATGTCTTGTTATTGCATTAAGCAGTTCATAGTGGCTTACCTTTATACTACTAACTCATATTACTAGCAAGGTACATTAGAGAAAATAATAAAAAACTTCAATGTGCGCTTGAAACTTACAATACAATTTTTCTAAAACATATTATCAAATAAGAGTAATTCACTCAACGTTTTTGATTAATCTGTGATTACCGTATAAGTCGTATGTTATATTCAAACGAGAAGCTCTCAGAAAATTGACTACTTTTCATTTGTGAGTTATGAATGAAAACAATCTTTGATATCAAAACGGCAAAGTGAAAGAGATTTTATGAATATCATCCAAAGAACCGGAAATTATGAAGAATATAATAGGAATAACAAAGAGAATAGTTTAGTATTATTTCATGTACCTAAAAGCAGTTTCATCTACAATTTCTCAAAAAAAGTGTATAGAGCTTATTCGAAGAAGTTCTATAATACTAAAAGCAACAAACTAAATAAACAGAAATGTACTGACTAAAGCTAATAGGAATAAGCCAAACTGCATACATATTTTAGTCATAATCTCTTTATACTTTGCAAGAAATCTTAGAATGATACTATCGTGATATTAAAACCTACCAACTATTTGAGCACAGTTAATTTGAATACGATTTCAAATTAAAAACTAAATTTTGACCACGATTGTAAGTCTCGGGTTGCTGAAGAACAAGTTAACAATATATGACATCCAAATTTTTTCAAATAAGGTTTTATTTACTATTTTCACTGACAATACTCCATTTATTTATTTATTTGTCGGCAACATAATGTGCCGCAACCATTTATGTCTCGGTCTTTTCTCTTTTTCTCCCTCTCTTCCACGATATGTTCTCGACATCCCTCTTTGAATCCAATTTTTCCAGATTGCCAAAGCATTATCTTTTTGTTCTGACTACATCCGTTATTGCTGCTAATTGGAATGAATATATTTTATTATTTGTATGCTTTACCCATCTCTTGTCTTCCATTTTCATTTCTTATAGATCAAACATAGAATTTTCTGAATATCTTGTTGTCGATTTATTTTCCTGCTTATTCAAAGCCCAAGTTTCACTTTTACTGAGTACTGAAGGTTTTATAAATATTTTATTTAGTTTCATTGTTGATATTCTCGAAATTTTGGACTTAAGGATTTGATGTAGACCTCCTAAGCATATCCCAGCTTCAGCAAGTTTGAAATCGATCTCTCTTTCTTCGCTGCATTTGTCATCATCAACGACACGTAAATATATGTAGTTATATGTTTCAACTTCAGCCAGTATCTGGCCCAACAGGGAAGACACAAAAATTTTGGCTTTTAGCTCCATATACTTTTCCCAGCGATGTTCAATAAGTTTGATACTCTTTTCATAATAAGAATCGTCAAGCTCCTCGAAATAGCCATTAACTGCTGATATCACTTCTTCATTGTTGGAAAATCATTGACCACAGAGCCATTTTTTCTAGTCTGTAAACAGAAAAAAATCGTCGGCGAATAGGATACATGAGGTAACAATTCAAACTTTAATTCCATATTTTTGACAATTACTATAACGGGTGTCTGAGCTGGTGCATTGTCTTGACCAAATGCGGCTGTTTTTGCTTAATTTCTTCGCGCAGTCGATGCAATGAGTTCACATACTACTCGCATTTAATACTTTTTCCTTTTTCAAAATGGAAATTATCCCACAAGCATCCCAAGAAACCAACACCATGACCTGGCTTGCAGATGGAACGGTCTTTGCTTTATTTGGAGCCGGTTCTCCCTTTTCAGTCTACTTGATTATTCTTTGTGAAAAAATTTTCGGGAAACCTAGGGAAAAAGTTAGATGATAGCTTAATACAGCATAAGATTTCGCACAACTTTTGCCTGAAATATTTTTTCCAGTTTTGCATAGTTTACCCGCTAGAGGGCGTGGAAAAATCGTGTAATTGGGTCTTTGCGTTTCTTCCTACCCAATAGCGAAGAAGGTACGATTTTTCAGTCTACTTGATTATTCTTTTGCTTCGGGTGCGAAGTAATGGACCCTCGTTCTATCTATGATGATGGAACGGTGATGGTATAATATCTCAATTATTATTAAATGTAAAAATCTTCCTAAAAATATCTCATAAATTACATACAGCTAACCATTGGATATTTTCTAAATTTTTGGTAACCCACAGCTTATTTTTGTTTACATTTCACGTTGTTATTAATAGTTTCACCTAATCATATATATATATATATATATATATATATATATATATATATATATATATATATATATATATATATAAATCCTAGAATTTGAAAAATAAAAGTCATTTTCTCAGACACTGCATTATCTTGTTGGGTATCTTTATAAATTGTGGACAATTCTGTCAAATGTTTCCGTAAATTAACAACGATGAGATTTCCCACGCGCCATTTGCTAAGTAGCTAAATTTTAACTTCTACGAGCCCACGGTTGACATATTTTTATTCGAAAATTAGATAGAAACACACCAGCTGATCGCTAGAGCATATGTTAAACGCACCTGCCTCACTACTAATCATTCGGCGTCCTTATTTTAACCCAACAAACAATTATGTTAATTTATAATAAAAATCGTAATAGGGGAGTTGTGTGGAAAGCTGCAGTCTCCGAATTCATAAATTTATATAGAATGTCTATGAAGACGTGAAATTAATTATCGAAACCTTCAGACTCAAATTAGATATTTTCCAAAGAAATTTTCCCCACAACAACAAGACCAGTCACTTCTGAATTTGAGTTACCGCAATCTCAAAAATGGAGGGGGGCGGAGATATTGACATAAATATATACCAATATCACTGTTTTTTCACTTATTCACCTATTTTGCAAAAAATGCGTTCTAGAAAAAAACTTAACTTAGACGAGTTGTAGATAATTTCCTCCAATTTAGCCATTGAACATTAACTCATTTCGTAAATTTTCTAGAAAACTGTGCTTTTTCGGGGAAAATAATAAATAGCAAAGTTGAAGCATATAAAATTCCCTACAACTTTTGACTGAAACTTTTTTCTGAATAACGCATATTTTCGCCGCTAGGTGGCGTGAAAAAATTTTCGGGAAAACTATGCGTTCTAGGGAAAAAATTTAGATGATAGCTTCATACAGCATAAGATTTCGCACAACTTTTGCCTGAAATATTTTTCCCAGTTTTGCTTAGTTTCCCCGCTAGAGGACGTGGAAAAATCGTGTAATTGGGTCTTTGCGTTTCTTCCTACCCAATGGCGAAGAAGGTACAATTTTTCGGGAAAAGTAGATTGAAAAGTTGTATAGTACAGAATTCCAGACCAGAATTTCACACACTTGAACTATGATTCAAATAGTGAATGCTCCAAACGGTATCTTTGCTTTGCTCTAACGTCTACATGGGACTGTGATGTAGAAGATAGAAAAATATCTCAATCCTCACTCATACAAGAAACAGACATTCACACAGAGAAGAAATGGACAGATATTCCGCCTCATTTCAAAAGATTTGAGGATGTCTGGGACCTATCAGCTGTCTTCTGCTTGATAATGAATCTGCTGGTTACCGGCATGCAGTGTGCGCAGAAACAAGTCCCAAAAGCATCTATATACAATATGGCATATACAGCAGAATTGAAAAAAATGTTTCAGACAAAAGTTGTGCAAAATTTTAACCTCTACAAGGCTTTTTTCCCTGGGCCACGTGCTTTTCCCGGAAAAACTGATTTTTAAAAATTTTCCGCGCTCCTTAGAGCATAAAAAAGCATAGTTTTCCAGAAAATTCAAGAAGTGGGTTAACTATGCAACGTGCGACTCAATATTTTATGGCAAAGTTGGAGAAAATTTAATTATCTACAACTCTTCTGGTGGTTTAAATTTTTCGCTGAGACGCATAGTTTTCTCGCAAATTAGTGAAATAAGTGCACACGGCCACAACACATCGAAATTGATTGGTATCGTTGCTGTGGGTAAAATTCCTTCAAAATAGCAATTTTTCGTCTAATTTAAGAGGATTATACGTGTGTATTATTTACTAGAGGTTCAGAAATACTAACTATGTATATGGTTAGTATAAAAGTGAATTGAGAGTATTCTATCTGGAAATTATAGTTCATTTCGATACCTGAACCAGTTTAGAAAGAATTGTTTTCAATATAAGGCACTTTATAGTATTGAAAATTTCTTTTTATCATAACAATAACAATATTATTTGATGTAATAACATTAATTTAGAATTACAGGAATCATACTGTTTGTCTAAATGGATGATTCATTTATGATTGTTGATATTTTACAAAGAAATAATAGTTCTAAGATAGAGGATGTTTTAAACAAAAAATTGTTCTACTAGTTCATACAATACATCCAATATTCGCCCACTATCCGAGAATTAGTAGAAAAGATAGATTCTATACCTTTGGCGAACTTGTCGTTTCAATAATATCTTTAGAATCTATAGAAACTATTTTTCCCAATAACGTGCAATATTGAAGAGAGATCTTTTGAAAAGAAGTTTATAAACAGATGTAAAATGAATCAAAGATCATGATCATCAGAAATTTATTTCAGTTATTCCACTTCTCAGTCAGATGGATAGTCTTCATCTCCGTGGGATCCATAAGTTTTTAGCCTCATATAGTAAATAGAGTACGTTGGCAAAAATCTATATGACAAGTCTTAACAAATAAACAACATTTTCAACTATTTATTAATAGTTAATAGTTAAAAAATTATATAAAAAGACTCAGTAAAATCAGCCGATGTGCTTGATTCATAATAATACTTCAGTCTTCAGTGCTCCGCTTTCAAATGTTATATACAGGAATGTGGCTTAACAAAAATAGGAAACATATAGCCCTGACCTGGTCTCGTCCGACTATTTTTTTTCGCAGAGCTAAAGCCAATGTTCGTACACCTCCTGTTTGGAGGCAGAATATTGGAATGTCTTCCAAATTCAAAAAAATATCATCCGTAAGTGCAAGGTGCCCACTTTATCTATATATACTATATATTTTTATTTTTATTTGATAAGCTGTAGGTTCACGAACAAAATTTTTCCACATTTCAAATTTTGCTCATATAAGTAGCACGATTTTCGACAGTATGATTGTGTTTCAATACCTGTAAATATTTCCAATTTATGATAATGCTCTTTAGAATGTCTCTTTATGGCGAATATTTTTGTTGGCATGTACAATGATCTAGAAATGTACAAATCTACTAAACTATAAATTCTATCTTTTTATTACAAACTTCATTGAAACATATGAATATCGTGATTTCCGCAGAAAATCAGCAACAATTTGTTTTTTGTGTAGCAAGTTATAGAGAATCGAAAAATTTTGATAAAATCACAATGAAGTACTCTCCTAGCCATAGACCGACGCTACATCTTAAAAAAATTTATTCAATTTCCATATGCGTAAATTCATTACACAAGTATGGAATAAAAATATCAAGTATCACTGAAGACAGAAGCAAAACATATATTATTGGAAAACTCTCAGAAGAGATCGATACATTATTCTATTTACTAGTTCAAATCTTTTCATATTCCAGTATCAGAATTTTCTGTTTGAAATATTTAATCAACGTACATGACATATATCTAATTCAGGAAAATGATAAAGATATAGAAAATGAACATGCACTGAAACCAAAATATACCTCAATTCATTACAGACGCAGAATAAGTGTTGTAGTAGACATACTACAAATTCTTCAAATATCCTCGTAACAGGTGCTCACTAAAAAAACAAAGCTTCTGCATACTAATATATTTTATATTAAACACATATTATCTTAGCTTCTCCTTGTAACTTAGCTTCTCCTTGTAATCGAATTTAAACCGGATCGAACAAAAAAGCTAAGACAATATTTTCACGTGTTTCAATATTTCAACGCAGTATCTTGATCGAA
The DNA here is from genome assembly GCA_026230145.1 of Diorhabda elongata. NCBI lineage: Eukaryota > Metazoa > Arthropoda > Insecta > Coleoptera > Chrysomelidae > Diorhabda > Diorhabda elongata. Next base: position 43,744,867 of record CM047926.1, read on the forward strand.
AACTTTTTATCGCTTCACTGAATTCATGGCGCTTTACCCCGAGGCTAATTTTTGAGTTTCAAAACGAGGGAAAAATCACAGGAAGCCAAGCCTAGCGTACACAGAGGCTGAACGATAAACTTCCATATTTTGCAAAAAAATCAGTAGAAGTCATTAACGCAGCATTAACGCGGAAAAAATATAATATATAAATTATCTGCTCACAAATCAGGTTGTTAACGATAAACTACTTCATGTAGAAGTACTCCTTATTAACTGGTTGGACGTTGAAACAAATTCATTGTTGATCTTACCACGGTAGTCGTAGAATATGATAAGCTCGACCTTGATTTCCGACCTATTTAGAAGTAGTTTTTTCGATTCTAGCTGACTTTCACAGTAACATTTGCTTGGCAGTTGGGCAGATTCGATATTTGTACCTACGTTCTTTTTGCAGTGGAATCAGGTTTTTCTGGTATGAGATAAGCATTGAAACACTTCGTACCTAAAATATCAATAAAATGTTGAGTCGACCCTTAAGAGGTGTTTAGAAGATCATTAGCTATCTCTCGGATATCGACACGATGATTTCCCAGCACCATTTCCTAAACCTTTTTCATGTTACCATCGTTAACAGAGGGCGACTTCCACTGATTTGTTTGCGTCAATCGAATACTTGCGTTCGTGATCCACACTCCACAAAACATTGATAAGGCGTAAGCCAATCGGAAACTTTTTTTCATAGTCAACATCACCAGACAAACTTTTCGCCCTCTTAAACGAATAACTGACAAATAAATGGTAATTGATATATGACTCACTACCGATACACTAATTTCATAAATTATACCTTCTCTCTCTTGTCGATAATTTGACTTATAAAAACATTTGCCGATAAAAAGTGACAATATGACGTCCACTATTGCAGAGATAAACTATCAATTATGCTGTGTTTATTAAGGTTATCGGCTGTTGGTCGCTGGACAAACTTATGTTGTAGTACTTACAATTCCTGGATGGTGACATTTGAGGCATATATTTAAAAAACAAATTTTAGTAACATGAACATGAAGAACTCGATGTTATGAATAATTAAAACTATAGTTTTTGATGTAAGTATAAAATCAGTGATGAGAAATTTACGTCACTGTTCTAGAAGCGTACATTTCCTCAACTTAGTCTGCATTTCGGAATAAAGAAATTTAAACGATTTATATTGAGCACCCCTTGCTTGCATAAAGGTAGTTATTTTCTCGTAATTCATTTTATGCTTAAACTATAAATTACTTTCATTTTTTAGTTTGATTATTGCTAAAAGAAAGTATTTTAAGTTATTTTAATATAATTTATTCTATATTCAACTTACGAAATTATTGTCTAACAAAATTGATAAGAAAAAATTTGAAACAACTGATTATTAGATAGAAATGGACTCGATCCAGAGCGTCATTTATTTTAAAATCTAAATCAAAGTATACCCATACATTATTTAACTAATAAATTTGAAATATTTTTCGGATTACCGTTGTAAAAAAAGACTATAATATAAATTGAGAATGAAATTTATTTATCCAAAGCATCATTAACGAAATTAATTAGGTACTGTGGAGGATCTCTTCAACGATTTCATCGCAATCTCTAGAAGTTCTTACAAAAATAAATTGGATTTCTTACAGATGTGGGCTATATATTTAAACTCAAATCCTGTATATTCTGGTTATAATCAAAGGAACGTTGAAGCAAGGTTTATTCTACACTTAGATTCCAAATATTTAAGATAAAAGTATCACGTTATTGGATTAATTGAATCTTTCGGTTTTTCAGGAATTTCTTTTGTCATCAACGATCATAATCATAGTAAGACGAAATAATGTTATCAACTAAACTAATTTAAAATTCTCCTCGTTCAAATACAACCTTTATTTTTTTTTTGTATTCCGTTGCAACTCACGAAAAATATTGATCAATAAATTGATAATAATATAACTTTTTTTCAACCTTCCACTTCTTAGACCATTTTATAATGTTTTTGTTTTGATTTAAGGTCTTTTCTTTATGAAAATTACATGTAAAAATTGTGGTTTCGACCTTATCAAAATATGACTTTATACTGACAATATTTATATTAATCAATAGATCACCTACATAGGACAAACATATCGGTATTTGACAGATAGATTGAAAGGTCATCAATACGATAAAAAATAAAAGAATATTAACGAACCACGAAATATCGGAAAAACATACTTTGAATTATAAAGATTCAAATATTCTTGAAGTGTTTAGAAATGGTTCACATATATGGGAACAAGAAAGCTATCAATTATAAAAATGAACTGACTAATTCAAGTAAAATTCCTAATTTTATTGTATAAATTTCAATATAACTACGATAGATGGCTGCTACATATTATTGAGATGAAAAATTAACAATTCTTGTTAAGACAGATTTCTATTTTGATTTTATTTTTAATTTGATATTCATGATGTAGGTGATCTATTGATCAATATTAATATGCAAATTTTCTGTGTCAATTCATATTTTGATAAAGTCGGAAGTAGGTCGAGACGTCAATTTTTACATGTTATATTAAACTGATTTTCATAAAAAAGAGATCTGTAATCGAGAGAAATTATTACGATTAACACATATCTTTATCACAATTTGTATAGTTTCAAAAATTAGAATAATCTGAAATAGCATACTAAATGCCCACAAAGATAAGTATACAATTCTAAATGAGAGGTGTCATATTTCTATAGCAAATTGACTCATAATTACTGCATCGATTTGTCATCAATGGCACAATTATAATTCAGAAAATAATTCATTGTTTTCTGATTTAATCAAGTATGAAAAATATTTATACCCATTTGGGAATGTGGAATATTATATAAACTCCAAATACAGTCCAATTGAGGATAAATAATGGTGAGATTCAAATTACCTTTTTTGGAAATATGCCTTTATTATGAACAGAATGGATATCTATTGGAATAATATCTATACTCTGCATAATTCGTTTTCATGACAGCGATAAACCAGCCGAATAATTAGATTGAATAAATGTTCCAATCAATCAATAATATGAAATATAATTATATTAGGGTAGATAAATTGTATAACGTAAATTCATATTGAAATAAACCAAATAACGGGACAATCAAAAATAGTGAAGAAATAGCAATGGCATACACTACTAAGGTCAATAGATATATTAAGGTCCATTATTACTTGACCCAAAGGTTAATAGATAATTAGGTAACACATGAGGGCGTCTTTCAATCGACCTTGTAATAAGCAATGTGAATATACGAGTGATAATCGAAGTTTGTACTTTGGATTTTGTTTGAAAAATTAATTGAGAGTTTTGAAATAAGGACTAGTACATTGCAGAAATGAGAATAATTACATATTTCTCCCGAACGCTAATCAAGTAAGGGAAAAATATATCGTTTTCTCAACTTTATACGCAAGCGTCGTTTCCATTTCTTCAAAACAATATCCAAAACCAAAAAACATATCACAAAATTCGTTTCAATATGTCACTTAAGATTGTAATTACGTAGTACGGTCCATAAGCTCTTATCTTAACATATAATAAAAGGTCATGAATGAAAAAATTGTGACTATTTTCCAATATATTCTGCCTTCACTTCTCAGAACCTCTGACTCAAGCTTCTAAGCCACTATAAAAATGTTCGTACACCGTCTGTTAGATTCATAGTCGCAGTTAAATATCTTCCACTTACCTCATCCTCCAGTTTTGCAAACAAAATATAGTCTAACGGGACCATATCCGTACTATATGGTGGGTTTTCAATCTCTGTGAAGTCTCATTCGTATACAGTAGCGTTGGAAAGCGAAGCAGCGGAATATTTTCGCGCCTTTTTCTGATAAATTTTTGATGCAATTGCTCTAGTAAATCAGAGTAATATGCCGCGTTCGCGGTTGTATCTAATTCCTTATAGTCTACCAAAAGGATACGCTCGCAGTCTCAAAATATTGTTTCGACTTGTTAGGTGCTTTGAGTGACTTTCGCTTTTTTGGCACTGTTTCGATACCACTCTATGAATTCCTTTGGCTGTTCTCTTGTAAGGGAGATTTGTTAGCATTCCACTATGGTTTATTTGAACTTACATGACGGTACAGTTTCCATAACAAAGTTATTCAAACAAGGTTTTTTTTATTGTGAAGCGAAATTTTACTAGATTTTATTATGTTGCCTTCAAAAAATATTGTTTACAATGTATGACATCATGGAGATAATAATAATATATAATAAACAAACCATTAATTTGATAATTTGGTGACGGGGAACACGAAAATACTCCAATATAGAAAATAGTAAACTCATAATGTTGAATACTCACCTTTAGTTTTATAAAAATAGGAAAACAAAATATTGGGTAATGATTTTTCCTTCAAATTTAATAATAAATACACACCACCATAGAGAATCGCTCGTATTACTAAAAAATTTGTTAAAAACTCCTTTTTATTTTGTGTTACTTGCCGAAATAAATGGAAATAAAAGGAAATCATAATTGGATCCACTGTTTCCTTTAGTCCTCTATCAATTTTCCATTTCGAATTTATCATAGCGTTTAGCTAATTCCCTAGTGAAATTAAGTCAAATAATAGTTGACGAACATCTCGGAATCTCTGGAATCTCAATTCCATATTATTTTGGTATTTCACCAACACTATACATTTCGTAAATTTTGGTAAATGTTGTTTACATAAATGTAATAGTTTTTGACCAATTCGTTTTGTTCCAATATTTCTTTGATTAATAGCCAATCGGAGGGTTTTTTCTTTTTCAGTTTACCTTTCGTAATAGTTCTCCTAATCTTAAAGGGTTATTGGCATTGTGTATGTCTATCATTGGTTGATCTGTAATGAATTTATTAAACGGCGATTTACAGGATTTTTATTATTTCGAAATTTTCATCCAGTATACAAACCTGATGGTCATTTAAACGCCAGTTCATGTTATCAGAATTTTCTACAAGATCGTTAGTAAATGTTGTATGGATCCTGGAAATATCTTTGTCCTCTTTTCTAATTTTGTTCAAATATTTTTTCCTACAACAAATGATTTCATATTTCTCTATGAGAAACGTGTAATTCATGTGAAGTCTTTCACAATTCATATCTTCTAATATTTGAAAAAGTTCATCTCCATTGTTTAATACGAAAGGTTTTACAGCCTAGGTACTAAGCAATTTTCTTAGGATTAGTTGATTCATAGTACCTCTTAGTACATGAATGGGTTGGGTGTGAATGCTAATGTACAAGAACGGTATGTACTTTTTCATATATGATTAAATTTCTTCTGTACTATTCTATAATAAAATTAGGCGTCTGTGTCATTTTCACTACACAAATTAAATTGATTAATACCGCTTTTCAGCTCCAGAACTGACTATTCAGCGTGTTACATTAACTAGATCATACAGATATAAGAATATTTACTCAAATTATTAACAATCTGCAAACACTTTTTGCTGACTAGAAATTGTTCTTGAATTGTAAATATTTTCTATAACTATAACCTGCAAGTATTGCAGCGACCCTTATATCTTCGATCCGTCGCAGAAATATCTACAGTTCCACAATTAGGTTGTAAAAATCGAGATGGCACTGGAAAACCTGTGGGATATCATCTCTTTCTCATTGCAATATATTCTGTTGGAAACAACATTTATAATGAAAAAAAGTATTTCAATGATCTTAAAATGGCAACTGCCTTTTCGAATCTAAGAATCGAACCTAAGAAGTTTTTATATTATCCTTCATCAGAAAAGATCAACACATACATCATCAGAATATGTTCAGTAACTCTCACAGTACAACAGTGATGTTTAGGGAATGTAACAAAAATTCATTATATAGTTATACAGCGTGAACTCCAATTATCCGAACTCCGACTATCCGAATCGCCGATTATCCGATCATTTTCAGAAAAAAATTTGTCCAAAAAAAGTCTAAGTGACGCTAAGACGTCTACCGTCTGAGAAGAACAAAAAAACATCTGAAGAAAATGAGAAACAAGAAAATGGAGAGGATGAAGATGATGCAGATGCGTTGTCACTAGAGGAAATAAGAAAAATGATTGTAAAATTCCTGGTTGTACAGAAGTAAGTGCTGAAGATGTAGGAGAGTGGATGGCTTGTGACACGTCTGACCCTGGTTTTCAAATTCTCAATGACGATGAAATTGTTGAAAGTGTGAGAGAAGATGTTGAAGTGGAAGTGGAAGAAGAACTTTCTGCTGATGTCGAAGTAGACGCTGGACCATCAGCTAGTGAAGCATTTGCCGGCCTCGAGACTGCTTTGAAGTGGATGTAGCGTCAGCCCGAGTGTGACCACTTGCAACTGCTCACCGTCAAGCGAATGCGTGACCTGGCTGCCCTAAAACGGATGAAGAACGCAAAACAGCTTACATTGACGGAGATGTTTGAAAAACAATGATTTTTATTTTTAAACTTGTACATAAGTACATTTTATTTATATTTAAAACATGTGAACTTATCATGTTTCTTTCATTTAATTCAATAAAAAAATAGTGGAATATCAACACGTAGCTTTTTTTCTCTCCAATGGCAATTTTTTTAAAAAAAACTCCGATTATCCGAATATTTGATTATCCGAATGGGTCCCGGTCCCCATTAATTCGGATAATTGGAGTTCTACTGTATTTTTTATAGAATTGTGTCATTCCTTCTATAATAACTACCCGAACATCATGTAAAACTTTTGTAATGCGTCATTTAATTCACTAATAATTTATATATACTTGTAGTTTGTATTGTGAAATCGTTGTTTGTAATTTTCGCTCGTATAAAATTAATACGAAATTTAGAAATGTACCAACAGTTTTTCAACCGAGATTTCATTGGGAAGAAAAAAAAACTATCACCCATTTGAAAATTGAATAAACAGATTTTTTCATAAAAAATCAAAGATTGAATTATCAAATGAGAATATAGGCTAATATAATAATTGACTTATCACTAATATTAAACTAACTTATATAATTCATTTAAATTGACTGGTTGCTTTTCTAGGTTCTACTGTTCATTATAACTATCTCCGCTAAACAAACTCGTTTTTATACCCAAAAAGGAGTTCTCGAAAATTCTTGAAAATACAGAAACGAAACAAATAAATAAATAGATCTTCGTAGAAATTAGTTCGAAAGTAACAATATGATAAAAACATATATAAAAACAAACATCAAACGAATTCTGCGGTATATCAAACGTATACCAACAACGACGCGTTTTCGTCGAATTTTAGAATTCCACTACAACCGGACATGAACGGCTCCACGGCCAATATCGCGAACAATATTTAGCTCAAGTATTCCCACATATACAGAAAAACTTAACCATAGACCCTCATTGTATCTAGGTTTAAGAATGTCACCCTTCTTAAATGTTTTCTTCTTCTTCTTATTCCACTTACTCCCATCCACTCAACAAGAATATTGGACAGAATAATAACTGCAAACATTGTATATTTTCAATGGAAAGTGATGTAGACAGATTAACAAAAGAATGGAAACATGGGAATGAATTGGTTATCATCCACGAAATGCAAACAAACTGATACAAGCTGGATGAGATAGATGGAGAAAAGAAGTATTGTTTAGTGCTTAAATTCATATCACGATCAGTGATTATTTCTAAACAAAACCATTTTCTTTCTTGCACAAATCATAATAGAGCGAATGTGAAAAAAGTGCTTACGCATACAAATTACTATTAAAATTGTCATTAACAGTATTTATAGAAGCCATATTAGAGTATTATTGTTGATGTATCTGAAAAGTTTTTAGATGGAATTGCTTTTAGACATATTTGTTCATATCCATTACGTAATAAAACATTTTGTTAAATTAATATACATTAATGTATATTTCTAAAATAAAACACACAATTTCCTGATTCTATTTTCATATATCCGTAGCTCAATGTCACACAACAAAGTTCTTATTTACCATTGAAACTGAGAACCGTCACAACCACGCCTGAATGATCCATCAGTTTCAATAAATAGAAGCTGTGGAACTTTATTTTTTTTTTGAAATTTATAAATATATATTCCTATATTTATTATTATTATCAATTCTTTTTCCATCACATAATCCTCCGACTTATCAATATTTCATATACATTTGAGTGAATACTGTTTAGATTCCCGTATCATAACTGATGTTTAATTTGAATAAAAGGTTCTGTAACACTGAATAATTCACTGAAACAAACAGTGAAAAATGAAACATTATAACTTGGAGGAAACATGAGAAAGAATTGAATTTTTTTGGAGAAAAAAGGTAAATAATATTTTAAAATTTAGCGGTTTGATTGCTAAGCTAGAAGCATATACAGTAAGACCCCGCTTAACGCGGGGGATACATTCCATCAAAGTAGAGCGTAATGCGAAACAGCGCTAAACGAGGCTATCTTTACATGTAAGTATGCTTTTTTAATAAAAATAGAACCAAACATTTATTTCTTAAAGCCCAAATTAATACCAAATTATTATTTCTTGCAAACATAAAAACAAAATATAAATAACAAAACGAATATTCTTAAAAAAAAACAAATAAAATTCGAAGTCAGTCATATTTAGTTAGCCTTCCGCGTTTTCAGTGTTTTGCCTTTTTGTGACAAAAGCATCTAATAATGTTTGCCTCTTTCTTTTGCGTTGTTCTCTTAAAAGTTCTTCATAAACGGATAGAGCATCTCTAACACCACGCCTTACTTTTGAGCTCGTGTCAAAATTCGGATCATTTTCAATTAATTGATCCATTATTTTAGTTATGGTAGACAAACTCCTTTTTACAAACACCATCGAAAATTCTTTTTGTTCTTCTTCTGAATCACTGCTGTCAACATTTTTGTTTTCTTCTTGTTCAGTTAATTCCTTGAGCTCATCATTAGAAAGACTATCCGTTGCTTCTTGAATTATTTCTCCGACATCTTCCACATTCACCCCTTCAAAACCGGATGCCTTCGTTAATTTCACTATCTCTTCCACTATTTCATCCACATCGACAGAGTGTCCAACGTCATCGCTCTTACTTAAATCCGGCCAAATATTCTTCCATACTCCTTTCAAAGATCTTTCTCTTAACCCATTCCAAGAAAGGCCTATGTTTTCTACAGCATCCACGATGTTGTAGTTTCTCCAAAATTCTCTTCTGCGTCTGTTTTTTCAAACATTTGCTTAAAGGTTCGCGGCAAGTAATAAGCCTTAAAATTTAATATAACGCCTTGGTCCATTGGTTGAATTAAGGCAGTTGTGTTAGGCGGCAAGAAAACACCACTTCTACTGGAATGAAAATGTTGTTAAGTCTAAATAGTAAATGTGTTGGGTGGCTTGGAGCATTATCAATTAACAGAAGTGCTTTTTGTTCAAGTTTTTTAATTTCGCAATAACGTTTAACAGACGGGCAGAAATGTTCAGTGAACCAATCCTGGAAAATTTTTGCAGTTATTCCTGATTTTTTATTACAGGTAAAGTTGATTTAGATATGCCTTTCATCGCTCTTGGGTTTTTGGAACGGTAAATTAGTATGTTATGGTTTTAATTTAAAATCTCCGCTTGCGTTACCACCTATTAGAAGGGTTAAGCGATCTTTTGCAGCTTTAAATCCTGGTGGCCGTTTCTCTTCACGGGATAGAAATGTTCGTTTCGGCACTCTTTTCCAAAACAAGCCTGTTTCATCAACATTAAAAACCAATTCTGGAGGATAGTTTCCTTCTTCAATTATTTCTTTTAATATCGCTAGAAATTCAGCCGCCGCTTTTGTATCACCACTTGCTGCTTCTTCTGTAATTTTTATGTTGTGAAGGTTATTTCGATGTTCAAATCTATTAAACCATCCTCGACTAGCAACGAAAGTTTCACTTTTGTCAATTGTCTCAGCCTGAATGTAATTAAAAATTCTTTTAGCTTTTTCCATTATGATAGATTGGCTTAATGGCACATTGCGGTCAATTTCGTCGTCAATCTATATAGAGTCGTTTTTCCATTTCCTCTATAATATTATTTCTAGAACGGATAATTCTAGTTGCAGAGCTTGACGTAGTTGTAGTTGCCGATGACAATATTTTTTCTTTATTCTTCATGATGGTCCTTATTGTTCAAGTTGGCAAATTCAATGAAGCACCAATTAGAGTTTGACGTTCACCAGAATCTAATCTTCTAATCATTCCCATTTTACTTTTGAGTGAAATGCTTTTTCTGGTTGCTTTCTTTTCTTTTTCATTATGACCCATAGTAAAAAACTAAAGATCAAAATATTTGACATTGTAATATAGTATTAAATATGTAAATTAATACCTATTTACATTAATGTCAACAAATGTTTCCAATAATAAAAATATGTCTGTACAATACGGCACCAAACAAGAAATACAAGTATACACTTTTGGATATGTATCGCTGCATAATATTTCGGTGAATCTCCGTATGCTGCGAGTGATTTCGGGGAATCCCCGGATTGAAATAAAAGAGCGCTAAACGAAATAGCGTTAAGCGGGGTCTTACTGTATATTATGTTTTGCAATGTATTTTATGAACTAGCTTTTTTGGAAAATGTTTGTTCACAATTCATATGATCATAAATGGGTAATATTGAAACGAAAACGATTATGGTACCCTATTCACTTCAGGGGCCTGGTCACAGTGACTCACCTTCCATAATCACATGATTATGTGACAAAATCAGTCTCGCATTTTTCTAATACCGACTAATGTAATTTGTTTTGACTTGAAACACAATATTACATATTGATGAAAGAATAAATTACAAATGAGTGTGAGAAAGCGGACAATAATTAATATCATTTATATTAGAAAATACTAAGCTTCAATTTCATACCAATGGAATCTAAACTATTGTTTCTCACATGAAAGAAGACGCAAATTACAAAACTGTCAAAAAGTATGGTGGTGATTCAAATTTAGCTGATATGTTTCGCACAGAAATTCAGGGTTCTCGAAAGACAACTTGATTGACATAAAATTTGAAATACATTCATTAGAAAAACAAAATATCTCTATTAAAATCTGGAAATGAGCATACAATGATAATAACTATAAAACAATGATTTGTTATTTCACCTCTGAACATACTCAAATTGATATTTCAACAAAAAACTTGTATTCTATTACACTAGGCAACAAAAAAATTAATAATTTTTTTCGTGGATAAGATTATATTTTAGTGAGAAATAAAGTATTTACGTAACTCCAATATTATTATCAGCACTCGTGTAGCGTATTTTTAGACCTAAAATAAAAGCCCTCAATGTCATTACAGTTCGCTAAATCGTTCTCTTAAGAAAACAAATCAACATTAACTGTGATCTTTATGGTACACGGTAACTTTAACGCCCGTTTTCAGCACACCCAACTGTTTCAGTCTTGAACTTCACATTTCAGCTTTTTTTTTTGGACAAATCCAAACCTCTTGAGAAATTATTAAACTCCAATTGGTTAATCAAATCTAGTACTTGAGGACTGACAAGAGCTGTAAATTCTGTTTCAGTTTTTTCGTTTTCAGAACTGCTTGAACAACACCATTACTGGAGCGCAGGAACTTCCTCCAAATGAGAGATTGTTTTCGTTAAAGAAGACACCTCTGCATATCTCACAGTATGATTCGATTTCCCCGAAAAGCATTTGATATCGGTCAAGTAAAAATAACAGTCGCCTATGTGATTGGTAGCTTCGCGTCATATTAATGGTGTACCAAAAGGCATTTCTGAATATTGTCCATTGAACCATTGGATCATTCTGTGATATCTTGGTGGCGAATATGCTCGATGCAATTCTCAATTAACGTGAGTTTAAGATGTATGTTTACCGCAAATATCGGAAAATGAGTCGGGAGAATCAACTTAATTGCATTATATTTTGCACGATTCAGATGTCCATTAACTTCCGAAGCTGACTTGATGTCGAATCTGAGCTACTTGAAGAATTTAACGGAAAAGTGACAATTTGGTTGAAAAAATATTGAAATGAATTTAGTGAATGACAGAAACTGTTATTTTTTTGTTTACTTCTGAGACGCTACCAATAAAATGAATAAATAATAATAGTTGGTTCTTGTAGACGAAGATCCATCATAGAAATACCTTCCATTCATGCTCGTACAAAGTAGTTTAACAAAAATCTTCGCGCGAGAAAAAATATTTCTCTTAGTCACAGTATTCGCACAAAATTACTTGGCAAATAAGCAACCATTTGCTATTACTAGTAATCTCCAGTACATTTGAACCAAGTACACAGGTGGCCACGGCAACTACAACTCTTTTGGTTCTGTCCTCATAATTATCTACTTAGACTTAATTATTTAGATTCATTGATACCATAGTATATATTTTTGGTTTTTATTAAACCGGATACTTAATTACATTTCACATCCAACTTTTTCAAAAAATATAAAAAAGACAAACATGAAACTACATATCCGAACGTAAACCTTCTTTTTTGTTATTTTTTGTACATGTTAACAAGGCATATATTTCACCAAACTCAGCATACAAAAAGCTCGTGTCGATTGGTGCAAGGAAATGCTGAAAAAATTCAAAGAACGTGATATGCGCCGAATCACATGGATCTTTGTATATGAAATTCAAACTAAACAACAATCGACTGTTTGGATCTTTCAAGACGAGAGAAATCTAACAAAAGTTATTCGCGCACGAAGCACATCGAAGCAAATAGTCGCTTGCAGAACGGTCAATTCTGAATGGTTTGCCAGAAGACAATGCGAGCTCTTACACAATAAATAAATTTCAAAGGCAACGTTTTCTTCTCCTGAACAAGCGGCTGATGTGTTCAAATCACATGTTATATCCAATTATAAGAGGACTGTTTTCTCATAACTTCCGATAGGCTATAAATGAATAACAAGTTCATATAAAACAATAATTTTATCACCAAAAGATTGGTATAATTACAGTTACTTTTCGACATAATAACCGAGGAGATTGAGACATTTGTCATATCTGTGGACAAGCTTTTCAATACTCTCTTCAAAGAAAGTTGCCGACAATGTAACAGTTGAGTAATAATAGAGTACAAAACAGACCATGAAACTTCTGGAAACACCATAGACAAAGCAGTAATGGGGAAACTGCGGTTTTCTTTAACCATTCTGTCAACTCATTGAAACAGATCATATGGAACGACAGTTTTGCATCCTTGGCCCTCTTCATCATGCACGGCTATCTTTAAACTTTCGACACCTACCAAGCACAACACCATTACTCATGAAGTTTTTCCCATACACACAAATCATTCTCCGATATATTTTTGTATCACTATGGCCTTTAGTCTGTAGAAAACGAATCACACTTCGCAATTCACACTTGTCGGCAGCATCAATGGCGGACATACTAAAACAAACCTCTTAGTTATTTGTTCACAAATACTATAGTTTAACGATGATTTCTGTAACACAAAATAATTTGCTAAAGTCAAAAAAGTTCTCGCCGGTAATAAATTCAGCTCAAATGAATAAGCAATGGCTAAAACTGAAGCCTATTTTGAGGCATAAGTCAAATCCTTCTACAAGCACGGCATCGACAAGGTAGACAAACGTTGGAATGATTGTATTGCTCTTGAAGGAGATTACAGTGTTGAATAAAATCGATTTTTGGCAGAAAATATGTTTTTCTTAGTTAGTTACACAACTTATTGAGAGGTGTAAGGTGATATTGAGTAAAAATTATTTATTCTGGTTTGTTTAACAACAAAAGAGTATTTGCATCTTTTAACAATTATAAGAAGAAAAATAGACACCATTTAGCACTGATACAATCTTGTTTATTGAGAAGGATTATTTCATCAAATACAAAATTTATTAATCAATTATGAACAGCATCAAATATTTTGACGGCTAAAAATAAGTCGATTTATGGAATTAATAAATTTTTGTTTGGCTTGAATCGTGAAATGTAATAATTTTGAAAAGATACACAATAGTGGCTTCCTAAATGGAGTCATGATAGAAATTAATCTTTCCACACACTCACGGTGGCTAATATAATCATTAATTATTTATTTCACGCTAGACGTGTTGATTTAATTATGTCGATACTGCGGGTTATTACATACCCACCTGTTTATTTTACAACGCAGCGTTTAATTTTTGGCAATTAGCTAGAGATTGAAAAATGTATTCTGTTCCAGGTGAGGACGTTATTTGTGAGTGGCCTACCAATGGATGCCAAGCCTCGGGAATTGTACCTTTTATTTAGAGCATATGAGGTAAGAACCAATATAGTTTGTACATTTAATTGTAAACCTATTTCTAGTTGCTTTTATGAATAATATGCTAAAATGTTATCATTATAATTTGTATTCGTGAATATTAGTGATGAATTTTGACCAAAAAGGCAATTAATGGATTCCATTAACATGGAAACTGGATCTTCCGTGTAGTTCTCTATCAATTGCTTCCGAATACTTACTACCAAAATACGATTCATGATCTCTTCCTAAAATCGACGTAAACAATACCACAAATTTTAGATGCTTGTTGAGCTTTGACCCGATGAATTCCTCCATAATATCCCAGAGTTGGACTTTAATCATTTTTTTGACCTTCAGTTATTGATATTAGAACGCTGCAGAAGGTTTAGGAACATACGATGATATTTACGTAGCTTGTAGGACTATTTCTTAAAATTCTTCAATACTTACATCCATATTACTCAACCATCGTGACGTTTATTAAAATCCCTAGCATATTTAGAGCACATTCAGTTCTATACTAGCTTTGAGTAGGCCAAAAATTATCGACTCTCGCCTTTTTATTACAATCGTCATTTCCACCTGAAATAATTGTTGATTGTTGTTACTACTTTTTGTTCTTTATCTCGACTCTTTTGGACCCTATGTAGACAGGATTGTTTCTACCTATATCAATGCACATTCCTTCTTCTTCACTAATTAGTCTAGTTTTTCAGAATTTGCTGTTAAAACTTTATCTTCGCAATGTGTTTCCACATTATATTGTCTGATTTCTGTGCCTGACATGTTGTTGTTATCTATGTTCTAATTTGACGACAATTTTGTATATTTATGAAACCATTAAGGTAAAACAAGCCTCGACAAAAGACCGATCCATAATATGGTGTCGTGGCAATAATTCTTGCACCAGGTGAATCAGAATTTTTTAAGTAGTTACAGGCAGAGCCTCTTGACTGACGACGAATCGGTAAATATGGACCTTTCGGTTATAAATGAACATATTCTCTTAGTACGAGTACTAAAATCAGTCATATCTAAGATCACCGATTTTAATATTAACTACCTTGGATAGGAGGGGCTTTTAGTATGTTAATCTGAAGATCTTCAAGGGATTTTGTTCCACGAGCCCCAGGTAATTGATAATAACTGTCTCGCAAAAAATCGCTCCTGAATAGCTTCTAGTTTTGAAACTGAAGAGTGAAGAAATTGTATCGACAACGCATTTGAACACGCTAAGTATAGAGAAATTCATGCAGAAGCAGTTTTCAGGTTTCTGTTAAAAAAGAAAATATGAATTATTCGTGGTATGTTTGAATAAACACTTGGCAATTGTTCTATAGGCTGATACAGATTATAAGGAAATAACGAAAGGGGTGTGGAGTATCTCCGGAAATTTTTTCCTAAGAACCTAACCTAACCAAAATTTTACTTGGAAAATAGACCCATTTGAAGACATTATTTTCGATGACAAGCAATCTGATTCCCCGTAGAGTTTCTTAAGAAAGGAATTGACATTTATGGTGAATCTACAGGACCTTTTAATAGGAGCAAAATATACCTTACCGCCGCATCTAATCTGTAAGTAATTGACAAACTTTCGAGAATTTATTGCAATTACTGGTAATTCTTTGATTAGGTCTCTGAAGCCATATCTAAATCTAAGTAATGAACATCATCTTAACATCGTTAAAAAATGTTTCAGAAATCCAATATTGATGCAAAATAAATTATTCATTATTATGAATATATATATATACAAAATTTCCTCTATTTTGCCCGTATTTTCTATTCATTTCTATTTCATAGTTGTTCGAACATTATACTTGGAAAAATATGGTAACTATAATTGGGTGATGACAGTAATAAACAAACTCGATGAACAATTGGAAGTTTTAAAATTTTATTTGTTGACACGACAAATATAAAATGATTCACAAAAATACAAGAAAATGGGCGAATAATGACGTGAAGAAATTAATTGCACACCTCCAGAATTACGTAAAGTGCCAGAAGAGGCGATAAGTAATTGATTCGCTTTAAAAAAGCACACCATAAACAAAAAAGACTATAAGAAATTTCCATTACGACACGATGCTAATAATGTGTTCACAATAACCGAAAATATTATGCTTGCTTATTTTGAAAAAAAAAATTATACCTTATATTCGATGTTGAAGGCTTGATTGCGTGTAGATAAATATTTTGATATATTCAAATAATTAAGTCTTCACGATCGCCTGAAAACATTTTCGCAAGGTTATGAACCTAAAAAGTTCAAAGTTTCGAAATTTGATGACTTTATCGTTTCATTGCTGAATCCGATGATAACGTGCATTTGGCAATGAGAGTAAGTATTCAATTAGAAATGGATTTACATTATGTAAATTCTTACAACTACTTCAACTACTTCAGATTGTTTTTCTGTCGGTTATGTTGGTGCTTGTCAAAGAGAAGAGCTCACTATGATGTCTATAGACGATCTTGAAATAAAATCTGATGGTTCTTATACATTTAAACGAAAAATAGTATGTTAAGACTATTCACCATTACAGAGAAGTCATGAATTGGAATCATAAGAAAATATATTAACCTGAAACCCACTACTTAAACACATTAAGGCTTAATATTAACTTATCGCAGCGGTTATTGTGTTAATAGTCCAATTAGCATAAATACCATTGGAAATATGCCCAATATCTGAAATTGCCATACTTTTTTCATACTTTTTCACGTCTTTGGCGGTGATTTAATTTCAATAAAACGTCAAGGAGGTAGGAGATCCTCAACTGTTGCAGTGGCCTGTATTAAAAAGTCTATCAAAAACAATTGAAGATACCTGAAATGTTTTCTTCAGAGAAATCTCAACCATCAACATCATCAAACAAATCATCATGCCAGAGATGACCAAAACGTTGGACAAAACTTGTTAACTGAAAGTCAACCAAATATAACTGTGAATTCAAAATGTTACCATCAAAGTTTTCACCAACTGTACCATTCACAATTGATATGCACGACGTAGCTTGGTTTCCGTTCTTTTTTTCGTTGAGTTATTCATTTAATTAGACACTATATATGTCTTCGATTAAATAAAACAATATTTATTTCAAATATCCGATTCACATTTACAATAATTGATCATACACTTATGAAAAAATACAGTCACAGCTGAAACTTTGAGGTTATATTTAAAGCTTTCGAATTTCGTGGTTGCTAACTCATTGCCGGCTGCATCTATTATCTACTGGAGCTCAATACGACACCAGTTTGCGTTTCGTATGTTATAGGTGCAAAATAGTAAGAACAATATTAAAAAAATTAATGACAAAGCCACCGATGTGGGTAAACTAAAATAAATTTTACATTGATTGATAATTATAGGAACCAATTTATTGCAAATAGAAAAATCACGGTACTAGAGAAAAAGAATCAACTAATATGAACTTGTTTCTCAAATTTCATTTGACTACTTTTATAACTTTCTGTTAATTGTAATGTGATAACAGTCATTAGATATTTTTGTTAATTATTTCCTTTGATTTTAATAAATTGTTTTATTTTATCTATTTAAATACTAGTTGATGACGGTATTATAGATTAATGACTATTATATACTTACTTTTTCAGGGTTATGAAGGATCATTGCTCAAGGTGACAAGTAAAAATGGAAAAACTGCTTCGGTAAGTAATTACTTTTCAATCTAACTCAATAATAGAATTGATAATGAATATAAATTTATCTTGATTGTAATTATAAAATAAATTGAAAATCAATAATTATAAAACTGAACCAGTAACCATTGAGACAATTAGAATAATTGAAATTGTGGTTAGGTTTTAATGGAGTTATTATTTATTATTGTTAATATGCAATAAGTAATTGCAAAATAACAATCAGAAATACCTATTTAACGAAATAACCAGGTACTATTGTTGTTTAGCGATTAATGTTGCATAATGAAAGGTGTAGAAATTTGTCCAGGAATTAGATTAAACTATATTTCTGATTCGATATTAAAGCAATTGCTTAAAACATTAACCTATATTCTCTCAAAAATTCTCCATGTTTCCTATGCTATTTTCCATTATTCAGATATTAATTTGCTGATCAATATCAGTTTTAAATGAACTTGTATCATTAACTATCCTAATTAAATAGTTTTTTTTTATATCTGATATTGTTTACCCATATGTTCCAAACAAAATCCCCAGGAGGTCAAGATATTACTTTTAATATGTTTGTTTATGTTCAATCTCTTCACAAGTATTTTTAGTTTTGTTTTTATCTTATACACAGAAGAAAGTTCAACTAGAACAAATTGTGTGATTTAATAAACAAAGATGTGTCGCAACAATTCTAAAAAGCATTAAATTTTATCTTCTACGGAGTATACTACAAAAAGGTTTTTCTATTATGTTTTAGCAGTCCGCAAAGTTTAAAACAGATTTGGCAATTTTTCAATTTAAAACTTTCTCATTTGCAAATACAAGCAGTCATTCTTTTTTTTTCTTTTGAGAAATATGTGGGAAAAAATCATAATAACGATATGAGACAAATGGTCAAAGTGATTTTGGTTAGCATCAACTTCTCTATTCGTTTGTCATGCGCAATACCAAGAAGTGTTTTTTCCTGATTATGAGTCCGTAAATGGTTAAATTTAGAATATTTAACAAATATAAGACAACAATATATAATTTAATCTGTTTCGTATTTATTTATTCCATTTCTATTGATGAAGTGAATTCATAAACATTGTCTCTTATTCAATTTATGCAAACACACCTGACTTACTTAACTTATATAGTAATAAACTGATCACCAATATCCAACTAACTAATATTTTTTTTTTAATTCAGTGGTTACTTTTTTATGTCGTTTCGTTCATTATGACTTTTAATTATAAACTAACTTTTGCAGTTAATGTTAGAATTCTAGAGGCTTAACTGAAAAAATAAATAAATAAAAAGATCTTCCTAAATATTAGTTCAAAAAAATAAGGTAAACAACTCACCGCTGTTAACAAAAAACATGAAAGGCTCCTAGAAACAACAAACTATTCACCAAATTTTAAATTTATATTATAACTGGATAAGATAAGGCCTCACGAGTCAAATCGTGGAATCTTTGTAATAATAGTAGTATAAAACATTCACTAGAAACATGAATTTTTCGTATTTGGGGCCCGCGAACAAAGACTATATCTTATTCTTAATTAGTAATTTGTAATTAAAGAACAAAAAAAGACTATTTTAACTTGACCGTCAGATCTACTCGTCAAAAACGTTATTTCTTTAAAGAGATTTTAAATGGAGTGTTGTTATTTAGGATTATAAATGTAATAAGGTCTGAAATTAAAAAAAAATGCCCCAAGGCTCAGTGGTAGGCCCTATTTTGTTTATTCTGTTTATAAACAACATCGTCCATGCAGACATCAGTGGTAAAATATGTCAATTTGAAGACGACACTAGTTTCTCTTGAAGCAGTCCTGATCTTCTGGCACTTCCTAGGAGTATATCTAGAGACCTAATCACCCTTAAATAATGGTGCGATTCTAAAATTCTCTATCTCATTGTCTCTGAAATCAAAGTCTTATCCTATAAAAATAGGGGTTGTTGTGGACAATTCCTTGAAGTGGGAGTTACATATTGCCGCCTTATCTTATCTAACAAATTGAGCTCCTCTTGTTTTGTGCTGGGATCAGTTTCCAAAGAATTGAACTTATCCACCTCCTTAACAGTCTATTATTCTACAAAAAGGAGCTGTTAGATATTCACTCAGTGATCAGCGGGTCTCACTGCAGGGACTTCTTTAAAAGACTGAAAATTCTGCCTCTTCTTTCCTTCTTTGTATTTGAATCCGTTTGCTTAATTCATAAGCACGCTTCTCCATTTTCAGAAAGATCGTTGCACGGCTATCCACTCAGGAACGCTTTGCACGACCTTTACCTACGTACTCCACGTTTAGAATTTCGCTTACTGCATCAATTTTTGCTATGGAATTATTTACTAATTATTACCTTTTACTATTACCCATAAATTACTTACTCACTCTCTCTCGAACAAATTTCCGAAAATGTCAATTCTATTGAACGTATTCTATAGTCTATTTCTATGCATTAGAGAGTATTAAAATAATAAAGCATTAGAAGTCTCTTCTTTAATTAAGTAGACAGTTAATATATTTTTTGAAAATATACCTCGAATATGAATATAAATGAATATATAGAGTGTACAGTTTATATTTTTCCCTAATTAACCTTCTTATATCTTCTAAATAGCGGACGGTAAAAAAGTTTTTTTCTAAAATATTTAATATTTCGACGTATGTTAAAAACGTAACGTCATACTGGTTATATGGGTATAAGAGTTCATTCTTTGACTCACATAACAACTTTACGTTCATAAGTAATTATTTTAATGTGAAAACTCACCAGTAGAAGTAGACCCACTCATTACAAATCCAAATTATAATTGGAATCAGAAAATGAACTGTCAAAACCAATATTACAATAACTGACGCTATCATTCCATTAATAATATTGTACATTTTCTCTTCTTCTTCAATTGTATGAATTGCTGCCTTTTGCCAGTTTTCAAACGTCACATTATTTACAGCCTTCAAAACAACTGGTCAACATCACCAATTTGAAAAATTATTTTCTTTTGAAACTTCTTTGATCTCTGCTAAATCGAGTTAAGTTCACAAAGATATCGTGCAGATCCAACTAACGTCTTTCCACGATTTCCTGAAATTCCATCATTGTCAAATTTTTTGAATTTCACTTTTTAAGTAGAAAATAAAAGACTACCAGGTTGGAACTTAATATTTTTTCAATTTAACATTACATCTTCTTATAACCGGTTGTGACCAATTTTTCTAAAAATCCCATTCTAACCATTCTTCAAAGATAACAGCGTCCATGCCCTAATGGTAGTCACCGGTACGTGTAGATTAAGGGCCGATCCTCACTATAATACCGTTCACAGTTTGTTTTGGTCTGGTAAAGTCGTATCATGTTCACATTATACAATCTGACTCAGTTCACGATTCAGTCTTGAATTGTCAAAAATCAAAGTCGGATGGATTTAGTTCGTAGATAATTAATAATATTAGAAAAAATGTCATTAAACTTTTCGATTGAAGAATTAGCGATTATAGTCCTTCTTCTTGATGAAGAAGTTAATATTATCAAGAAGAAGAAGAAAATATAAAGCAATGAGAAGAATGTGGCTGCATCCAAGTTTATTGCAACGAAAAAAGAAGGAGAATATTACACTCACTATCCCCATTTAATTGATGATGAAGAAAAATTATTACTTTAACTACAACATAATTCAAATATAATTGAAATTTAATGAAAAGTAAAATATATCGGTACAAGTTCGATCTCGCTCAAACAAAATTTGTTCGAACCTAATCGTGATTAGACTGGGATTCGAGCAAAACTTGACTGTTACGGATAGTATGAATGCACACATATATTTTTTAATCCATAATATTTTATCAAACCCAGATTGGATCGAGAATGAAATGAACGGCTTTCTGGTATGTATCGGCCCTAAATAGTCTATAAACCACCTTAAACAAAATGGAATTACCGAATTACTATCAGTCTGAGCGCCTTTCCTGATGGTGAATTTAAACCAGTTGATAAATTATTTAAAAAAGTTTGCCTTTGGCAGTCTTCTTGCAAACATGTATTTGGTGTATGTCCCTCGACGATCCATGTTTCATCTGAATAGAATATATTTTTTTTCGGATTTAAAGTCCTTGGGTAATTAGTTCTCCATATCATAATATCACTTATTTTATAAAAGACAGAAAATTCTGTAAGAATATTTGAGTAATAACATTTACATTGGAAATAAGCTTTTATAACATTCTCGTCAATAACTGTAATCCACAAAAAGCTACTTTCAATGTTGATTTTCATGATGTGGTACACACCTAAACTCAACTCACAGGTCATTTCTAATAATAGTTAAATTATTCAACACGTTGATTGTATGAGTAATTCCAAATGAAAGGGGATCATACGTTAAAGCTTTGTGAGGGAGAGAGGTGATAATTAAAAGAACAGAATTATCATTTTTCAACAAATATATCATTTACTACGCTAATTTTAGAAATAATTTCAAGTATTGTTCCGGTGAATAATTAACAGTACTGCATTCTTTATCTATTCTTACATGAAGAGCAAAGTATTAAAGAATTCAGCCCGTAAAACCAAGGCCAGTTTAAATAATTAGGGAATTATACCGGTAATACATCGAACTCTCCTCATAGATCATGTGCTCCTAAAAGTGTCAGATAAAAAAAACGGCGGATTATTTCAAAGAACTCGTCTCATCATTCGCATAAATAAAACGTTTGAATTGTTATAGACTGTTGACATTTCTTAACTATTTCGTCTCCCATTCGTTTCTCTCAATGCTTTTCACAAACACTCTCATTTCTTAAGCTAAATTCAACTAATATCTCACTGGTACTTAAATATCGAGTGATAGTTATTATATGAGCTGACCTGAGTTGTTCTAACTTTTTCATAGATTTTAGCGGTTTTCCTAGATACGTTCTATTTCGTTCCAGAACGACATAAGTTAATTTTTGAGAAAATTGAAAGAAAAATATATCATTTTTGAGCTGGAATAACTTTTATTTCTAATAAGATATCTTGAAAAAATGTAGATCAACCGCCAAAACTGCGATGTCTCAAAAACTGCAGCACAAAATTGAATTTTCACCAAATTTCTGGAGAATCAGTTTCTCTCGAACCAGCTATTGTAGAAGACGGTAGAGAAGTCTCGAAAAATTGATAAAAAAACTAGAACATATCATCACTACCAATATAATAACCATTTCTCTAAATTGAGTTGGTAGTTGGATAGTGGTTATATACTTTAATCAATTTTCTGATAATTGGAACGCCAATATCACGGCACCTTAAAAAGGACCCATATCGGATTTTTTGACAATTTTCTCCGAAAGTTACAATCTCATACCTGTGCTATTCTGAAACAGATTATAATCACCGCTAAAATATAATAAAAATTTGGAACAACTTACAATAACCCCGTTTAATAAGGATTTCTGGAAATTGAGGGGGTAGTGGGATATTATTCCAACAATATAATCAATTTTCTGGCAATTGCTAGAAAGTAATTTTTTTCTTTAACATGCCTTCACAAACATTCAAAATTCCTTTGGTTATTAGTAGTTTTAGTGGTTTTCTCTTTCGGCCCATACATGTGCGTTATATTGATCGCGATGCTTTTCAGATCGAAAGGAGTTTGGTTAACAAAAAATATGTTTCATGAAATCGATGTTTTCATTTTGTTGCTTGATGTCCAATCACAAAATCTCTGTCTCTCTGAGTTGTTAAGTGATAAGGAACGTGCTCCAGACAATTATATGACAAACATCAAATTGGGAAGCTAATACTATTGCTCCTATGGTTTCCTTCCACTATCTTCCCCTTTCTGTCTGATGTATTTCGATGTGGATATTTACCCGCATTAAGCTCTGCAACTGAATCACACCTCCCCAGTGATTATGAGTATTACAGAAAATTATCCAAAACTAATTTGTTGGATATCGAGATTTACGTGGAATGAAATCAATTTCTCTTAATACTCTTACATTGGGCAATAATCGAGATCTTCTGTGTAATGTAAAGTGTTGCCAGAGTTCCATCGAGCGCCCCCAGTTTCATTTCAAAAACTCATCATCTAACCTAACCTAATCTAACCTAATGTTGATGAATATACTAGAGTGCTGGGTTATAAAGATCTGAGGGTCAGAAAAGAGTTGTTAATTCAATGGCACCCTGTTTTTCAAAACGACGTCAAGCCATTTATGACTTCTTTCGGAAACTGAAAGTTTTGGGGTTGACCTTGATAGCACTCTTCAGTACACCAGAAGTGAACCTTGAAACTCGCAGTCCCAAGGGAAGTCATACGTAACTTTTGACGGTTTGGCATCTCGCGAAATGATAAAATCAATATCTCGGCGAGAGGATAAGTAATTATAGTGAGACTGGTGGCACTCGACGGCGCTCTGGCAGCACTCTATATCACATCAGAAATGATCACTCTTAAAATGAAGCACTATATTCTAAATCATCAAAGCACTTCATTGTAAGTCGAATCCTACACGGCACACTCTCCAGAAATATCATTCTCGCACCCTCAACATGAAACGTGCTTTTCCCCTTCCTATTATGAGGCCTGGAAAATGTGCCCTTATAGAGAAGTACTTCTATTTATGGTCAAAACGTTACAGTACAGTGATGGGAACTATTTTTCTGTAATCACATAACTCTTATTCACAGACATCTCACAATACTAGTACACACATAAAAATTTTGGGGGTATAAACGTGCAAAACTATGACTTTCTTTATATTTTTATAGTAATATGGTCTCTACAAGGAAAAACCCATTTTAATTATCAAATATTTGTGTTTATGAAATATTGAAATGAATTGATTTTCATATCATACTTTGAAGAGCCGTCACTTTCAATTGTGCACATTTACATGACAAGTTATATTAATTCAATCCAGTTATTTCAGACCCCACAACTTACTGCCTTTTGGAATACATATTTTTAATTATCTGGTTTAATAATTTTCTACAAATTCACTTCATATACGGTGCCAGAAGTTGCTTTGGCTACCCTAAAAAGGGATTTCGATGGAATAGATACAAATAACCTTTTCACTACTGGTAAAACATATTTATTTCTATTGTAAAAATTCACTAAAACTTCTTTAGAATATGTGCTTCGTGTTAGTACCTACTAATTTAACTTTTATGATATTCGTAAATACTAGTGACTCTCAAAATAATCTGAAGAAGTTTACTGACTTTACCTTTTTCGGTAGATTGCTAGGTGTATTTCAATTTTACCTTTAAAAATAAATAATGATAAATATCGCTTAAAAATGACTTGAATTTCCAGAGAGGTCCTATCAAAATCTATAAATTTCCTAAAAGTAATAATTCAAAAAGTCAAACAGCCGTAGATACTTTATTTAAATTTCCATGATTCAAATAACTCGGAAAATGATATGGTGCTCTACCCGCCCATTCGAAATAAATGAATCATCCGTGAATATATCCACCCCTGCGTCCATATCGGTAGCAAGTTGATTTTATTTATGAGGGTGAAAATACGGTTTTTCATACAGGGTGCAACGACATATATATATATATATATATATATATATATATATATATATATATATATATATATATATGTATGGATCTTATAATAAAAAGTTTGCTTTCGTAAATTTATCGAGTATTAACTTTCAAAATTTCTAGTTTTGAAAAAAATTCAGCAGTACAACTTCAATGTAGTTGGCATTCAGAATTAACGTTAATTTATTCTCAACTATCTCTAGTGTCTTAAGCAACCCTAAAATATATCGCAAACGACAAAATTATGGCATGAAGGAAACTGGTATGTAAATTAGGAATTATTTGATACTTTGAATAACATTAAAGATTTACTCCGATCGCGCAAAGGGTGTTCATAACTGTGGGTATCTAGCTTTGCAAAGTAATTTATTCCCACAGCATAGTTGTTTCGAAAATGTCTTATAAAACTTTCAGATATATACAAAGTTATACTGCAATTGCTTGAAAAATAAGATGCTATTATTTCCTCACAGTAACTAATATAAATTTCTTAGAAAACCACCAGATTATCTACAAAACTGTATAATTGAAATAGAATATCATAAAAAATCTGTCATCGAGAGTTTTTGACTAGCAATTCTTTCGGATAACATAGAAATTCGGAAGGAAGTATTAAATACGTCATGGCTCAAAAGTTATATTGTACTTAAGGGTCAATTCCATCCATTTTTTATTGTGGAAATAGATAAATGAGATAATTCTGGGCAAATAATGTTTGCATATTATTTATAAAGCTAACAATTTATCAGTCCAAATTTTAATGCGAAACGGTGTTGTTGTGTTGTGAAAAAAAATACTATATTTTCATTGTGGGTTACTGGACTATAATCAATTGTGAAAAATTTATTATTTAAAAGACTTTATAATTATCGCGTTTAATAGATGAGTGAAAAAATAGAAGTAGTTGTGAGTAACGAGTATTTCCCAAATTTAGAAATTTCAATCTTATACGGTTATCAGCATTACAAAATAAGCAGAACAAGTTCTACACAGATTGAAATGACCAGCAGTAATTCTGCTTTTTTGTGTAATAATTACTTAACATCCGAATAAAACGAAATTGAAATCATTATTTGTTTAATATACGAGGCGTGGCCATTAAATAACGAAATTAGTTATAAACGCCATCCGATTACAAAAACTGGATACTTAAAGAAGACTGCTCTGATTGGTTGTCTTTATGGTGAATCCACCTTTATCGAAGCTCTGACTACACACTCACTAGTACATAGCCGTTCTCTGTAATTCCGCCCGTTCAGTCAGAGTGGATAAATATTCCCCTCCACACATTTTTTCCAACTTTTGCAGGATTCCCAATAGCTTTTCCACTTGTTTGGTATAAAATTTAATCACAATTCTCTGTTTGTGACACCCCACTTACGAAGCTTCCATAGCTAGAGCTACAGTGAACTAGTTCAAAATTGTACTATACGTTGGACAACTGTAGTAGCTACCGTCGATCTCGTCTGCGGGGTCAGTTCGAGAAGGAGAAATACGTTACCTATTGAAGATAATACTTCATCCTATTAATTTCAAAAAATTATTTATTTGAACAAAAGCTTGAATGGCAAGAATCAGTCTGTAATTGTCACATATCTAAATTTTTGTATCATCGATGTAACCTTCTTTCACTTATTATTTCGGTGCACAATTTTGGTAACCTCTGTAACAATTTCGACAAATAATTGTCTTCTATTTGGCTCCATTCGTTTTCAGAACATTCCAAAGATGTGAAGTGGAAGTATGTTACTGCTTATTGTTCAATTTGTTCCACACAAGTCAATAGGGTTGAGATCGAGTGACTATGAGGGTTAAATATTTACTTTCAGCAAATTTTTTCCATCCAATACTTTCAAATACACTTTGCACAGCTTCAAGGAATGCTTGGTTTCGTTGTCATGCTGTAAGATAAATTTTCTGTCGATCAGGCGCTGGTCAAAACGTACCACATTTTTTGCTTTAATATCTTTTATAGACTTCTCTTCTCAAAATCCCTCCAAGTGCAAAAAAACGCTTGTCTTAGACCCAAGAATTTCAAACTTTACGCCATAAAACTCTCCTCCACTCTTCATGCGTGCAATATTATATTCTTCAGCCCACTGCAACCTCTTAATTTTATTTTGATGTCTTAAAAGATGTTTCTTCTCTGCCAGCTTCTCTCAATCTCCTTTTCACTGTAGAAGTATTCGAAGGCAGATCCACGGATCCATTAATCTTAACTGCTATCTCTGGGCCTGATAGTCGTCGATCACGTTAACTGATCGGTACAATACGTTTATCTTCAGCAATTGTGGTTTTTTGTGACCGCCCCAAATGTTTTTTATCACTAAATCTCCTAGTTACTTTTGCCTAGACTATGAAGAGATTCATACCATAGTTTCAACCGATAGTTCTTTGATATTACCTATTTTTAAACTTACAATTCTGAATTTGAGAGAAGCTCACCAGAAATGTCTTAGCCCATAAAGTATTAATGACGGCACGCTCTTACAAGGCTATCTAGGACTACACTATAATCATAATCACCGAAGAAATAATTCACAATTGATGGATGATAAACTAATCAGCCGGTACTTGTAAGTTTCGAGTAGTTTTTTCGAACATTGTGCATAAACTACGACTAATTGATATTCTCTGCCCTTGACCTAGTTTCAATGAGAAATTAACGAAGAAATTACTTTTACTTTTCATTATAGTATCAGAGCAGGTTTATTCATTTTCCTATTGGACTCCTATTGTATCTAAGGAGTATCGTAAAAGGTTGTTCAAATTCTACAAACCACTACACATATGCCTTCATTACCCCCAAAAAAATCGTTTAGCACTCAATCGTGTGATTTTTGGAACAACCGGTAATTGCTTGGGATTAAATCTGGAGAATATAGCGAATGCTTAACTATTTCGAAACCTGCTGGAGATATTATGGCTATTGCTTTGACGGAAATGTGACTGGGTCCTATGTACTGATGCAACAGACTATCTTTCCATTTCCCAGGCGTTTTTTATCATAGAACTGTGGTTCGATTTTTCAAGTAATCCACTGAAATTGTGCAGTGATTTTTAGTGATGGATACCTGACTCATTATTGTTATTAATTTTATTTATACTGCGTTGAAAGACGACTGCACACATCTTTTCAAATTTGCTGGTCTGCATCTAATGATTCACCTGTTCACTATATCATATAAATCTATATTGATCCACCAAATATTTGTGTATCTGAGCTAAAAAGCATCTATGTAATCACCGAGCGTTGCTTGGCACGATCCATTTTGATACTGAGTTGTGCTTCTTATACAGGCACTATACAAGGAGTTTAGAATTATCAGTTTCTAGCGTGAGCCTATATATATATATATAATAGATTACATTGAGATGTAATGATGAAGTTTTTATTTAAAAATGGGTCAATTGCAGAAGGATTAATATAGGTATGTAACAACTTTTTATAGTTGAGCTGATTACGCCTAATTATTTTATTCTCTCTAAATGCAAAATGGAAACCAATGATGTGGAAAATGATTTAAGAAATTCGTTCAACAATTGGAAGTATTACTTTCTATTTGTTCTTTATCCTTAGAAAATAAGCAAATCGCTTAAATATGAGGAATAAAATCTGAACACGATACATATTCAATGAAGTTTTATATATAAAATCTTTTTAGAGTTATGGACTATTCCTATTTCATAACAATATTTATATGTTTAAGTGGTTAGTCTTTTTTCTCCGACAACAGGAATTTGAAAATGAGAAGCTGTTTTAATATTACTCCCCTCTATGTGAGTATCAAAATATCAAATTCAATTTTCATCATCACTTGTCTCGAGGTAATAAATGTTTGATATTCTCGCTGTCTTGTATACTTCGTTCCGAGATAAAATCTACCAGAGTTGTTGATTGGAAATAGTATACAATAATAGGTAAATATTTCGTCCTTCTGTCTTGTGTACAATCGTATTGATATATTTCATATAAAATTCATTATTCTCAATATTTATAACAATATGAAATCGAAAGTTGATAAAAACAATCATAGAATTATTTATGAACTTTCATTCAATGACCACATAAGTATCACTGTTGTTCTCATCCAGGTTAATAACCAAAGGGTCAATATTTCTATTTAACTAATATTTTTTTTAATTACATGATTTTCTCTTTTTTAGTATCTTTTTTTGTAACCACTTTTACAGAAGAAGATTTTTTGAACAAAAATATATGGTAATATGATATTGACATTATCATTGATAAAACTTTCAGAGAGTTCTAAGTATATATTTGTACTAATAGTTCAGGTTTTCAATTACATCCTCAGAGTTTATCACCAGTAGTTACCCGAGGTTTATCGGAGTAAAAACAAACGAATTTGAAGGATATGGAAAACATATCTATATAATGCAGGCCTCAAAACAAGCTGCATCTGGAATCTGCAATGGGTTTGAAAATGATGTCGGGTTTAAATTCTTCAATTATTGGGAACGCCGTAACATAAATTTTGCGATTTACCGCACGTCTCTAGCACTCGCAGAAGCACTGATATAAATTTTAAAAACAGTAATATTTTTACTTCGCCTTCATTTCTTCTTGCAACGCACCAGCCGCTTGCTTACGTCACCAGCGCCGATTGAGCCCCGTCCGACAAGCTACAGCAGCATAATCAGCACGTTGTTTTATTTTACTATCCTATCACGTCGAATTTGTTGTATTTTTTGTTACGATGTCGAAGCCTGTCCCGACAAAGTTTCATTATATATATTGTATTGTATGTATGTACCAACACCACTATTACTGTCCCAAATAAAGTATTTTTAAATATCCCCAAGGAAAAAAAATAGTGTGATGCATTCTAAAAGGACAGAAGAAGGACTTCTGTTCTATTAAGTACAAGTATTTAATCGCTTTTGTTTTGAAGATCATTTCGAGGTAAATTTTTTTAATGGCATAATCAAAACTTAAAGCAAAACGATACGGGTAGCTTGACGTATTATTGTACCTATAATGTAGTGTTTTAAGGTATAGGTAATTTGACATTTTTGCATTGGGGTGGCATCCGAGAAAAAAAGGTTTTTCAGAACTAAGATTTCACGTTCAACATAGAGCAAATTTGCTAAAGTATTTTGTTAATTTGAAAATGAGATCGGTCAAAATGTGCTACGCACATATTCTTTTTTCATAAAAACTTTTATAAAACTACATAAAGTTGACCGACACCTTGTGCTATTTAGCAGTTTAGGAATACTATAACACGTAGAAAACAGTATTTCCCTATCTCATTTTAATTATAACAAAATAGAAGTCGAATTTGCTTCAAACTAATTGTAATATATTTGTTTAAACTTTAACACTTGGTAATTAAGAGGTTTTTGCCCCATGAATATGTCATTCTATCGTTCTGTTTGTTCATCTGGTTCATCTCGTGGATTTTAACAGTCTAAAAATTGTTATTGGTGGCAATATAACGAGCCATTGCAAGGAAATCTATTTGGGGAAAGTTGTCTAAAAAACTCTTTGTCGTTAATCTGTAGTATTTTGTCGAACAGATCAGCTACTCTCCCACATAAAGGGCGCTGATGACGTTGTATCTATTTAGAACGGATTTTAGGCGGTATAAACTTCGAAACTTCGTTAGTTTATTAAGACTGATCCTGTTGACTAGAAATACACACCATTATTCTTGTAAAATTAATTTGCATTTATTTTCGTTAAAACAGAAAATACTTTTCTCAAATTTACCAAGCCCATTTTGCTCTGTTTTCTAAGAAAATTAAAAAAAATGGCATGTGTGCTTATCCCTTCAACCCCTTCCACCCTTCAGTTAACATGCTGATGATGTAGTAGAAATTTTATAAACTGTTAAGTACGTACGAAAGTGACCGATTCTTATGTAAATTAGAAAATTCTATTTTTAAAAAAAAGTAAGTTTGACAATCTGTAACCACTTCTGGAAAAGAAAATGAGAATATTTATAATAACACTGAAAATGAGTTTTCAACACGCTTTCTTTCAATACGTCAGATGAATAAATTAAATTCGTCGCAAAGTAAAATCAAATCCAAACATATTTACTGCTAAATATAACGCCTCAAAGTATTTATTTGTACAAAAAATATAAAACGTGAGCTTTTTTATTCAAAATAGAACAATATATCAATTTTAAGTAGCTGTCAGTTGTAACAGATATAAATTATCAACGAAAAACATTTATATTGTTGGTAAACGTAGGTTTTATCCAAAACTTTTAACTGAACTCATTATTTCAACGCAGAAATATTTTTCAAAACGGTCGCTCTAGAAATATTGTATAGCTAAGATCTAAGAATCTTCTAAAACCCTGGCTCCAAAATTTTTCACTATTATTCTCCATTTTGATCAGCCCTTTTGCCACTTCTTTCCACTCGACTGTTCCTACCTCATCCATATCTTGAGTTCTTGCAGTCATTCATACTGTTTGCGTACTTCTCACCTTTCCTTACAGTTCCTTCCTTTTCCCTCCAGTTTCCTTTCTTACAGTTGTCTGCTGTGTCATTCTAACCATCTAGATCTTCGTGCTTCAACTATTTGTGTTGCATCCGGCTTCTTTTATTTTGTTTGTATTTCTCTTCTCAAGATAACTTCTGTTATTTGGAAAGAAGCATATAATTTCCATCTCGAGCAACCGTGTTCCGCTGGTTTTCCGAATGTAATCGTGCGCTACTGGATGAATTTCGTGAAGGTTATCCAATATCGGTTGATGCGGCAGAAGTGATATTGCAAGATCGCTAGAAAAAAGCTCGTTTCGATTGGTGCTAAGAAATGCTGAAAAAAAAAACATTCGCGGTGCTTCACAAGACGTCTATAAGATCGTGATAGGTGACGAATCATAAGTTCTATTTAAATGAACCCCAAACTGAACACCATCGACTGTATAGGTCTTTCAAGACGAACCAAGTCCAACAAAAGTTGTTTACGCAGGATGCACTTCGATGCAAATGGTCGCCTGTTTCCTGCAATAGCTGAAGATGTCCTAGAATAATCAATTCTGATTGATATATCAGTATTTGTTCATCTACATCTGAAGAAGCGATTGCTGCGTTCAAATCACATGTTTGGAGGTACCTCAATGGGAATGAACAATTGGTTCAAACGCAAGCAAAAGTGTATTAATCTTAACGGAGAATATTTTGAAAAACAATATCAAATAATAAATATTTGTTTTTATTTCTCTATCGCTAGCAGCTCTGGTATGTATTCAATTTCACAATATTGGAAAATGTTTAATTTCTAATGAGTTATAAGGATGATTGGTTTTGGTTTACGCATTTACTTATTCGATAACTATGTAAATATAAATTTTGATAAAGTGTTTTTTAATGAATGATTCACCGAGACCTGGAAGATACTCCTAATTAAAGAGTCATTCCGCAAATTGATTGAATTCCTCTTCGAACAGTCAATTTCAATCAAAAAATAATGTTGGATACTTCAGTATAACCTCTCAATTGTTATTTTATACACTTGTATAGTAGAACGCATTGATTGTGTTTCCAAATTGGTTCTTGCTTCATGCCTTGGCATAACATAAATAAAGAAAAGATATTTCTTAAATCCAAAGTAGATCAACTGTAAGATATACATCAGATTACGATATTATGATAGTTCCTATGAGTTAATTTTGTAAAAAATACTTCAAAGGAGCTAGTTGCTTCATTTCAATTACATATCAAAGCTTACCTAGAAGAAATATTTTCGTGAAACCATGTTTGATAAACAAACAATCTGGATCTTCGTAATATGAGTGAGTGAATAGCCTCAGAACTCTTTGACATTACGGGTTTAATATCAAGAAATTAAGCAATTCCATGGATGAATAAACTTCCTTGTTTATATTGCATTTAAAAAAAATCTGTTTAATATTATTCCATTGAACCTTTGTTGAGCTGCATAGAAAATATTAGTATAGTGAGTAAAGTACCAAATACATTCTAATTTTGGAGATTTATTTTGAGTACTTAACATGCTTACGATTTTTATTTATGATTGTAGTTTAAAAGTAATAAAAATTAGGAAAGGAGATTTTTCAATGATTGGTTGTCTATAAGTTCTTTCAACAGACTCTTTTATACTAATAAATAAATATTTGAAATATTTAATACAATGATAACCTGAATAAACTTGATGATGATTAATTGAAACCGCAATGGCTTTGTTTGGTAAATTCCTTTAATTATACATTTCTAAAAACCTTTTTGATGTTAAAGTTACGAATTTGTCTTGATTTTAGGTCTCTTCTGATTGAGCTAGATCTTCAAACAAGTTAAAAATTGACGTTTCGACCTGTTTTTAAAAGAAATTTTCGATCAGAAGAGACTTTAAATCAAGACAATTTAAAAACGACGAAATTTCTAATGAATTGATAAAAAAAAATAATTGTGACATTAGATGAGATTTAGTGAACTGAAAGCATCTTATGAACTAATCATACACTGACTTGATAATTTGGATAAAGTGATAAAAATGTGATCAACAGTTAAGTCGTATTGGTATTGGTTCTTGAGATATATACCTACATTTTCTATTGCTTCCGTTGTAAATCCACATCCAAGCAATTCTTCATTTCTTATTATTTTCGATAATCTTCTCTAATTGTGTTTCTTCTTCTACTTTAATTATAATCAGATTGATTCAAAACAAAACAATTGCTTTGTTTTTATAACTTGGAGTTATACTCTTGGAATTACTGGACTACAACTTTTCTTCAAAGAATTAGTAAATTTTTCCCCTTTCTCTAATTTCTCTCATTTCGGGTCGAAGGGTAATTGTTGCTCCTTAATCGGGCTGGATAAAGAGTAACAAAGCTTATTGAAAACGTTTATTATATAAACATTACTCTTTCGCCTTATTTCAAACATATTTGAATGTTACTGTCAACAATACACAATAAAAAATTGAAAATTAAATAACATGTAGCTAAAACGAATCTTTAACTTGTATTGTTTTCTTATTACAAAATACTACTACGCTTATTTCACAATAACCAAGAGAATAACAGTCGTATTTACTTTACTTACTAAAATGTTTAAACTACCAATAAATTTTCATATTTTCAATATTTGTTTTGTCTATAGATATTGATCAAAGAACTGGAAAAAAATTAGAATGAAAATGGTATGTGAACTATCCAAAACTATTTTTTTCTCAAACCATACAAGACCAAAGAATCCAGCTATTCTTTGTTTTTTCTGTACCAAAGGAAGAAAAAACTGTATTGATTCATCCTATTGACGGAAGAATACAACTTTATGGCGCATTTTGCTCATTATTTTTAGAATTGAAAGATGACGATAATAAGTTTTTCAACTATGTCAGAATACTAGAGAAGAGAAAGGTATATATTAAAAGACAAGCTATCATCATGAGAAATTATTTGGAAGATAATTCTCCAACCTTTCTGGTTTTGTTTTTATCTACTGTCTCAAAGCTCAGATCCCACTACGAACTTTACTTCTATTTCCATAGACGTATGAAGATTGAAGAGAGAAAGAAGTATTGTATGAGCGCCGCACATACGTAGATTTCTAGGAATTAGACGGCCATAAGTCGAAATTCCAATAATCTATGACTAATGACAAACAATTTTTTTCCTGGAATAGTAGACTACCTGACGAACAGTAGCCAACCCCACCCACATCCCTAGACTGCGCGAGCGCGCTGCATCCCTAGTCGAAATTTGATTGTCGCACTTACTGCACGTGAAAGTTCTTGACGCCCTTTTCGTATATCATTTTCTTCGGTGAATATTTTATGTGTCGTGTCATATTTGTTTGTTTAAGTGATGGATACCAATAAAACAGGTAAGCCTTTATTAAATTAATATCAAATTGTATTAAATATATTGTCAATAAATGACTTAATGAGCCGTCAATAATACCCTTTTTTAGAAATGTTTTTTCTTTATTTTTCAATTTCAATCGAAAAAAAACTTTACTTCCGCACCTTTCCGAGTTACATTTTTGATTTCATTATATAGTATAAAGTCTTATAAAGAAAACTGCTTAAAATCAGCTGCTAGTTTTTACTAGTTTTAAAAATAAACGAGTTTGAAATTTTTTTGACAAAAATAGGAAAAAATGTTTTTGTGTTAATATTATTTTTTTATTGTTATAGGTTCACCTGGCTGCTCGGAGGTGAAAATGTTGACTGGTAAATACCTCTTCGATAAAATGAACGAGCAACATTCATTAGCGATAAATGAAAAAATTAAATATTTAGAAAATAATTTACTCGTGTGTTTCGGGGACACAGAAAAATGTGATAAAAAAGAAGTTTTAGTATTCTAAATGTGATTTGATAAAGAGGTGGTCTCGGGCGGGCGCATAGAATACTTGAAAACTTTTTGGCGGCCAATAATTCTTGGTTGGAAGGAACATTTGAGATCCCCGTAGACACGCATCAAAGACCAGCACGACCTACCAAATCTTTTACGGAATCTAGCGAAAGGAGTCCGCGCATCTTACGAAGAAGTAATTGTTCACGCGGCACAAGTAATTTTACAGAAGGAAAAAGAAACGCGTCTACTGTTTTAAAAGACATTAAAAATTCTTCTGCGTCTGTCAGTGATTGTAAGAACAAACATTCAAAGTCTAGAGAAATAGAGCCCCTTACTCCTCTGCAAGCACTGACAATGTTTGTTGAAGCCAATTTGACCAGAAGACAGTACGAAATTATTCGACCAACGAACAAAAGATTCTATCCACATTATGAATTATTATTGAAGGCAGAAGGAAACCTACAATCTTTGTTGGATCACACTGTAACCAGATAATCCCTCTTCTTAGAAGAAGTCTTACTCACACTTGATGCCGTTGAAAGAAACTCGTTACTGTTAATCTGCAAATGGGGTTGTGACGCACGGCTCTCAACAAGCCCAGTTTAAAAAAAGACTCTCAAACGAAGATGAATCTGATGCTTATATTGTTATAAGCTCATTTGTGCCTTTACGAATTGTTTGTGGTGACATCACAAAAGAAGAAATCAATTATGTAAAGAATAGGGTAAACTCATTAAACTTGACGAAAGTTGACCTCAATGGAGAGAATTTTTTTTTCAACATAGTTTTAATATGACTATGGTTGACGGAAAGGTCTGCAATGCAGCTACAGACACCAAATCGACCAGCAGATGTTATATATGTGGAGCTACATCAAAAGATTTCAATGGTTTCACAGAAAAAAAATGATGTATGCCCTGAAGCTCTTGAATTTGGCCTTTCCGTATTACATGCAAGAATCCGGATATTCGAAAGCGTGCTGCCCGTGAAAAAATATCGCGGGAGACGAACCGAAGAAGAAAAAAATCTAGAAAAGCAGAAGAAACTTGATAATCAGCAAATATTTAGAAAGGAGACAGGTCTCTTAGTCGATATGCCAAAAAGTAACTTCGGAAACACTAACGATGGAAATACCAGCAGTAGATTCTTCGAGAGCCCTGAATTGGCTGCAGAAATCACTGTGATAAGTTATAACTTGATTATTAGATTAAAAGTGATATTAGAAGCCATATCAAGCGGCGGCCATAAGTTTGACGTAGCAAAATATGATAAATACGCCATGGAAACTGCGAAACTATTTGTTGAGTTATATGGCTGACATCCTATGACTCCAACGATGCACAAGGTCTTAATTCATGGAGCTTCAATAATAGAAAAATCGTTGTTGCCGATATGGCAACTTTCGGAAGAAGCTTCTGAGGCCCGCAATAAACATTTTAGGTCTTATCGCCTAAAATTTGCTCGCAAGTTTTCGAGGGAAGAATGCAACTTAGATATTTATCAAAGGTTACTATTAACATCCGACCCATTTATTAGTTCCATGAGAAAGACCAAAAAACCGCTTCAAAATTATTTTGGCCTGAGACAATGAAGCTATTAATTCCTGCTGAGCCAAACCGACCAATGAAAATTGATGAAAGCGGCGAGAATTTAAATGTAGATGAATAAGTCACCAATGTATGATTGATTATTTTTAGTGATTATCTATTTAGCTTATGTAACTTTAATATTGTATAACTAATGTAAAGATCCTTTTAATAATATAATATATTTACTTACTTATTAGAACAAAATAAACTTTGTTTTATTTAATAATACATACCTGAAAGTATTACTAAAACGTAGATAGCTGTCCCTCCTTGGGGAAAGCCGTGAGTATGTCATATATATTTTCAATATAATATTAAGAAACACTGTGAAATCAACTACGATCTCGAATAAAATATTTTTTGATAAAAAATCACAAGTAGGTGCGCCTAACCACCGTGCACCAACAAATAATTTCGGTAAGTTATTCCAAACACAGAATTTTGGCAGCCTAAATCCTGAAAAACGATCTATGTGCGCCGTACGAAGATTCTAGTCGTCTATCTATTCACATTTAATACAATGGCCAACCACCTATCTTCTGACAAAAACCCGGTCCGGAGGAGTAGAGAATACCCGGGTGAACACCTCGACACAAAACCTATACCGGGTTTATACCCGGACCGTGTGTCCTATGCATAAAATTTACTTAAGATGATTTAACAATTTAACTTGCCGTTTCCGACGTTTTTTATCATAAACGGACAATAAAAGTAATTTGATATGAAATTCAATAAACAATACTATGACAGTGGCGTACCTAGGGGTCTTTAGTTTATATTATCCTATTTGATTCCAGGTCATTTATTTGGAGTCTACATTACCTGTCTTAGATTTGTAGTTAAACGTTATTTATCAATTTCATCATTGAATCACTAATACATTGTAGTTTCAATATAATCCTTGAAAGACTTTACTATTGATTAGTGTAGAGTCCGCGCTAAACTGCAGACTGTGTGGTAGCAATTGCCACTACTTCTAGAGGAGATTACTGTTAATTGTGTATGTCCTATTTCTATGCCTATTTTAGACATTCGTCAATTAGAATATTTCGATTGTAATAGAAAAAATTGTTTGCCAAGAAAATTAAACTCACTCTCAATTAAACATTAACCACTATTATTATATTATTATCACTTTAATGCACGTCCATCATACGGTATATACATTATTCATGAATTTCATCAATTATATGACGTATATTATTCAGCTATGGTATTTGGTAGTAATCGTAATTACGGGGTGTGGTCGTAATGTCTTAAACTATGAAAATTGAGAATAATATTTCAAGAAATTGCAATTTTGACGTGATGTAGATATTTGCAGTGCTTATCCCAACAACCTAATTTCAAATAAAAACATTAAACAATTCAAACGTGATCTCTCTAACAATGCTATTCGTCATCTACGGGGGGTTTGATATAAGATTGACTTATAAATGTTAAAATATATTCAACTTTGCAACATAATCTCAACACACTTGTTCCAGCAAGCTTTTACTTTTCTCAAAACATTTAAAAATAATCGATCATCATCCCTACATCCCCGTTTGTCTCAAATCACTTTCCAATAACCCAATTTTCAAGTAATCGGAAGGAGTCAGATCAGATGAGGCAATAGCGCTGTTTGGCTAGTTTTTCTGCACCTGTTATCGCTTCCTTGCCAGCCCGTCTTGCAGATGCTTTCTCCTGTATTTGTCTTTCTAGAACATAATGTTGTATCCGAGTCTCATCTATTGTGACAAATCGATGGAGAAATTTACTTGGGTAACGTATAACTTTTCATGATTACGAGATTTTGATTAGCATCATGCAATAGCGGTGCTCATCATGCAGATACCTTCACTCGACCTATTTCTTGACCTTTTTTGCAAAATATTTTATACCCGTTCGATTGGAATATTTATTGGACGGTCTCGCGTAATTTCATTCGACGATCTCGTACAAGAGCACAGGTTTTATTAATAACTGCTAATAATACCCTCAAAACGAAGCTGAGGGTATTAAGGGGATCAAAACACCATATTAGACAAAAATTCCATCACGAGTATAGCTCCAAAATAGCAGACAGAACTGGAATAGGAGTCCAAGGGCCTAAAACTAAACACTTTGTGCTCTGGGCTCTAGTGTCATAAGATCTAAGCTTGTTTAGGAACACATGATTGAGTTAAATGATGTAGGCTGAAAGAATACTTTAATATATCCCTGACACACTGAAGTAGAGGGGAATGAAGTAGCGAATGACCTAAATTGACCATAACATAATATACAAGACAATAGAGAAACCAATAGAAAGGAATGTAGATAGGTACTGAAATAATCTACAGAGGCTGACACAGGCAAAGACATTCTTGGAAAACTACAACTGAAGATCTATGGAATGTATCCATTTAAGTAAGAATTTTCTATGAATATTATAAGGAGTCGTTTCGGAATATTGTCACGTCAATTGATCGTAGAGGATATTATAATTAGCCAAGCAGATTATACGACACCTCTATCTATATTTTCTTGAAGTTCTAGATAGCATTAAACTAAGGCTAATAGGTCAACTACAAACACTGAGCATCCCCCGATGCTGAAACAATAGATTCTTTGGAACACAGTGTATAATATGACACCCTTAATTACACAAATATAATATCATACTAGTAAGAAATCGTCTATAATAAGCCCATCCTCCTTATATGAATATTAGATGTTATACCTCTCATTCAAAGAGTATGGAAGGTAAGAATGGGATGTTTACATTAAAAAATCAAGCTTGTCGTGTTCCGGAATTTTTTTTTAATACGTAAACTACACTACTTTGGTAGGGCACTGAGGAAGAACCAAATCTAAAGAATATTTCAATTACTACAATATTTATAGTCATTTGCTAACCTTTCTATTCACATAAAACTTAGTTCAATCAGAAAAACAGTGAATACAAACCGTTGATAAGTCGAACTACAAATTTATTATCAATTCTTGTTTTTCTTGATATCAGTCAAGATCATATTCATCCAAGTCTGGAATGGGTACTCTGTAAATTTGGTATTTTTCCACCTTAAATTCAATATTTTCAAAATTTTTCTCATTGTACATATTGAGAAAAGTTGCAACTATAGTATTTATTATTTTAAATATGACCAACCACCTTTATTATTATTGTTCTATTATTATAAATTATCATAAATGAAATGTTCATATTTTACAAAAAAATGGATTAATCAACATTTCGTTCGAAATGTTTTTCCAAATTTTTTTTTATTTTATAGCTGTACAAATAGGGTATTATTCTACTTGTGTCTAATGGTTTTATTGC
The DNA here is from genome assembly GCA_026230145.1 of Diorhabda elongata. Taxonomy (NCBI): domain Eukaryota; kingdom Metazoa; phylum Arthropoda; class Insecta; order Coleoptera; family Chrysomelidae; genus Diorhabda; species Diorhabda elongata. The sequence continues at coordinate 43,785,536 of CM047926.1, forward strand.
TGTATTATATGTGATAATTGAAAAATGACTTTTTTGTTTTCATAATCATATTTTGATGTTTTGTAATCAAACATATTTTATTACTTTATAAATACTTCCAATTGTATATTTTGTAATAGAATAAATATAAACGAAATAGTGACACCCTGTTAGTTGTATCTCTACATTATTTTTACCTTTTTCAGCCAGTGGGCTTCGTGACGTTCAATACCAGGGCAGGAGCGGAAGCAGCCAAGCAAGACCTGCAGGTGGGTCAAATTTTGTATAATAGTTTAAGGCGGTTAGTCGTACGAGGTGTATAAGAAAAGAATTTGTTTTTATTTAGTTCATGGAATAATAAGGCTGAGGAGAAATGATTTATATAAATAGTATTTTTCTTTATAAAACGAAATTGTAACAAAAAAAAGATACATGATTCGAATCAAAAAGATCACTGGTACTAATTTTCTTAAATGTTCTTTTGTTTCAAAGATTCATAATTTTCAATTATCAAATACCCATATAAAAATATAACGCACAAAATATTTGTAAGGTACTACTTGAATTGAATAGTTAGTTCTTCAATGGATAGTTCACCTCAATACCAACCATTATTATTGACCACGTTCCAGGGCGAAGTGATTTTATCGAGAGAGAATTAATTGAAATAGATTATTAATCAAAATGACTGTTCTCATTAGTGAAAGTATTACAATGTCTGTCGTGGAATATGATCTTGAATAACATATGAACATTAAATTTCAACGGAGATGTCTGCAATGGAAACGTAATCAATTTTCATGTCGTAATGTGATTAATTGAAAGGTGGACACGTCAAAAACCTGTACGGTTTTCATCCCCAAAAATAGATTAAATAATATAAAACACATGGACGATTTGTTGGTTCATGGAGGTTAATGATTATTCATGTAAAGAATTTCGTATGGGTAAATACAAACAAGAACACTTAACCAACGTATTCTTGTTCATCATGATTATGCGAATTTTCGGCTACTAAAAACACTCCATCTTTGAACCATTCTGAAAGAAATAATGGCGGAAAAAGATTGAATGTGGGGTTAAGTGCATTTATACCAATGGTAGTATTTTGAAGGAGATTGATTCAAATTCGCACTTTGTGTTCATTAGAAAAATTCACTGTATTCTTATACTTTGTAAAAGATATTGAGAAAACTCAAAAAATCCATATATTTTTCTTGTGATGAAATTTGGAAAGTAGCAATTTTATTTTCAATCAATTTTTGATTGATTGCTTTTGTATGTTAAAGCACGAAAAACATAGGTTCTGACAAATAAGTCGAGGACAACATTAATATATAAAAAAATGTGCTTAAGTATCGACAAAGACAATGTCAAGTATATTTCTTTTAAACCAGTGAAATAATTAGGGAAACAGATTCTTTTCTAAGTCACCTCGTACATTTTTCATCCCTTTTCTATTATCTAATCTCTAACCATAGAATCTAGTATAACAAAACCAACACAAACTTCCACACACATTTATATACACTCCCTCTATTACAGATAAAAATTTAAAAATAGAGGAAAATATGATTACTTAATAAACTCGAAGAAACACGAAGAAAAGCAAGAGGTCAATAATTTTGCTTATATTAAAGAATTAACTCTGGTAAAAGCAATAGAATGCAATTTATTGTTTAAATTTAGTTGTCTCGGTAAGAAGGATTTACTTGTACCAAAGTTGTATCTTTAATAAAGCTGGGCAAGTTTTAATATTAACTTGTTGATTTAGAGTTTACTTGAATATTTAAAATAAACTCTAGGAATATGTTTCGAGATAAATTAAAAGTTTTCCTCCGTTTTTAAACATTCCCTAATGATAAACTTTAGCATTCCTCTGTAACATACCCCTTAGCAAAGCATGCCATAAACTCCCAAACCATCGCACTACCGTGTGTCACTACCAAAACCCCACCCATTAGCAGTGGCGTAACCGGAAATTTGTTTATCGAATTTCATAAATAGAAACGATTAGATTATAAAATTTTCTTAAAATGTTTTCAATTTTAGGTCTCTTCTATTTTAGGTCTTCATCAAAATATGATATTGACACTGACAATTTGTTTATTTTTATGATCTATAGATCACCTTCATCATGAATATCAAAATAAGTATAAAATTAACTTACAGCTTTGTTCCAAAAAGAAAAAATTAATTTTTTCTTTGGTTCCCACATCTCAAATATATAAATTTTACTTAAATTATTTAGATCTTTTTTATCATTTATAGCTTTTTCGTTCTTATGAATGTGAACCAATTCTAAAAATTCTCTTTTTCGTGTATTAGATTCCATTTCAAGAATTTTTGTATCTTTATAATTGAATTTATGTTTTTTTGATATTTCATGGTTCGTTAATGCAGTTCTGTTTTTTTATCGTATTGATGACCTCTTAGTCTATTTTCTAAATACTGAGATGTTTGCCCTATGTAGACAGCGTCACAATTAGTACAAGGTATTTGATATATTACTTTTTTTGTTTTTTGGTGTTTTAGATTTTAATTTAGTGAAATATTTGGTTGATGTATTATGTCCTCTATGACTCATACTAGTATCATATGTATTGAAATAATACGATAATTGCTAGGAACCAAAGAAAAAATTTATTTTTCTTATTGGAACAAAGTTCCAATTTGATTTTATCCTTATTTTGATATTCTTGATGAAAGTGATTTATCAGTCGATATAAATAAGCTAATTTATCTTTCTTTTAAAAACTATAAAAAAAAAACTAATTCTAAAACAGAAGAGACCTAAAATCAAGAACACTCGGATGCATTAATATATCAAGGGGTAGGTTTTTTGATTAGTTTTGAAAGATAAACTTAATTTGGTGAAGACTTCTTTTTTAATAAGTTCTTAAAAAAAGATAGAAGTCTTTATTAAAGTATATCATATTACATATAATTTTTATTTCTAATTTTGAAATAAAAGAAACCTAAAATCAAGAACATTTAGAAATATATATAATCAAATTTAAAAAAATAAAAAAATTATAAATCAACAATATACATACCCCTTAAATAGTTTATACCAAATCAAATACTATATTGAGAACACATAGAATTTGAAGTAAAATATTATTTAAAGACATAAACATTCTTGACGAATATGTACTTATTTTATTATATGTAGAAAACAGAGACACTTAAAATGAATTCATCAAAGCAATAGAACTAACACTCAAACATCAAAAACTCAATATTGAAAATATGGAAATGACTTGTACGGGTATAGATAACTTGATGGTTGTGCTATGGGAGCTTCTGTATCAAGTGTTATAGCACAATTAAAAAAAAATAGAAAGGAAAACTCATATCAAAAATTTTATCATTAAAAACTTCAATTCGCATTTGAAATCGAAACAAAATAATGAAATGAGTTTGTTTGATGTCACATTATATAAAATTAACAATAACAGAATGTTATACAAAACCAACTTTGTCCTCAAGATTTTGGAACTTCAATTCATGTTATCCTTTATCACAAAAAAGATTAGTAATAATTAGTTTGGCTGATAGATATAACCAACTATCATATCCTAAATTTAGATGCTTAGCTATTCAAAAAGCATCAACAAGAAAATAATTATCCGAAAAAATGAATATATTCAAGGAAAGGATAATTAAATGATACTATAATCAATTGAGAATCACAAACTATACATAAAAATATAAAACCATATAAACAAGGACTTTCCCAAAAACTAGCGGATTATTTCAATAAATATGATATTAGAATAAATCATGATGGATAGAATACGCTGTCTACATAGGGAAGACATCTCAGTACTTATAAAATATACTGAAAGTTCATCATGTACGATAAAAAAATCATCATTGAACCCTAAAATATTAAAAAAACAATCATTCAATTATAGAGATTGAAAAATTCTTGGAACGGAATCAATTACATGGAAAAGAGAATTTTCAGATATGGTTCACATACATAAAAACGAGAAAGTTTTCCATGATATAAGGTTTATAAAATATAAGGAAAATTCATAGTGTTAATTTATCAATTTTAATAGTTAGAATAATACATGAATGCTACATATTTTTGAGATATACCTAAAAACTAAGGAAAAATTAATTTGTTTTTTAAATATATTTCTATTTTAATTGTATTTTAGTATTCATGATGTGGGTGATCAATTGATTAATATAAATACGCAAATTGTCAGTTGCAAATCATATTTTGATAAAGAAACGAAGTAGTCGTAACGTCGAATTTTCATTCGTCTTCAAAAAATCATAACAAAAACTAATTTTAAATTAGAAGAGACCTAAAAGCAAGCCGATATACAATCGAGCCCAATTTCGGGATAATAAGTTTAGGCAGATAAAGCAAGGTATATCCAACGTTTTGAACTGGAAACTGATTGAATACGTAGGTATAATTAATTTGAGGCTTTAACCGTCTAAACTTTATATGTATAAAGCTAAAGTTATAATAACTTTCCAAATTATATAGTTTTATGTATTATATTGTATAAATTTTGACAATATCCAAATACATAAATGTTCACCTATATCTCTTAACACCATACTTTCATTTTTTTATGCAGGATAAAGTTTAACGGAAATTGAAAATAACGCCTATCAATTTACGTCCGCTTCCTTTCGTGTTGCAATCTTGTTTGCAGTAATACCTCGTATGCTCTTGATATCTTGTATGGGACTCAATTTAAGCAAGTTGTCCTAAACTTTTTATTCATGCTTATACCTCTGAAGAAATGGACGAGCACGGTATAAGTTGCTTCCTAAATTTTTTGTTCACGTACCTTCACCATTGACAAATATCTACCATCTACATTTACAATCTTTAGAATATTCTTTAAGTCTTTTCGGGTATTAGTAGTCTGACAGTAGCCCCAATTCGGAAATGAAGAATTTTACAGAACTTTCATTCAAATCGAAAAATCATAAGTTTTTCCAATTGTTTGTGTTTGACAAATGGTAGTATTATCCAGTTAAAGCTCGAAATCCATCATTTTTGTTACAACTGAATTTAATCGTCTACATCTGGCTTCGATCAATATTGGGCTTTAATAGTAACATATATATTATAATTCGTTTAGCAGCGTAAAACATATCAAATATTTCAGAATTCCATACAAATATGATTGCAACAATTATTTAAAACTTGTACATTAATTGCTATACGTCTATTGTTGACATATTCCAAGTGATGACAAATATAAATACAAATATATACAAATATAAATTATATAATGCTAAATATCTCGAACATGTTCACATACTAGTGATTTTGCATAAATTTCTTAAATTCGCACAAGTGAATTTTCTATATGATGCTATATTTCTGTCGGTTTGATTGAGCTATTGTTCAACAAAGTCTGCCAAAAACAAGAGACAACATGAAAATACGAATATGAAAGGCCATTCGTAGCCTGTCAAGACCAGAAATTGAAGCTCCTGTAATATCAAAGCTTGAGCGGCCGCAACTTTCTAACATTTAAGGGGGCATTAGTTCTATTTGAAAATATCTCATTTTTTCTCAAGAAATCTTGACACGTTTGTTATTCAATTTTAACTCAAGACTAATTCCAAGACTTGGTTTTAAAAATAATCTCAAATTATTTCAATTGATTTCATGAACTGGAACGAAGCCTTTGCCAGTTGGATTATGAGTGTTTTTGTTGTGGGATTGTGGCTAAATTGAACACCAAAGTGTTCTACTTATGTATTCATCGTCTGAGACTTAAATTATGGTCAAGTACAATAAAAAAATATATATAAAAGTATAATAATAATAAAAATATTAATAATAAACACATTGCAATTCTCAAATAATTAATGCAAATAATTTTTATTATTATTATACTTTTATACATATTTTTATATTATACTTGGATATAATTTCAGTCCCAGACGATGAATACTTGAGTATTTGGAAGCTCCGAAAAGTAAGTACAACGTTTATATACAGGATGTTCCGCTACTTGATGCAAAAAATTCGGCAGTGAGTAGATGACGTGAAAATAATGCTGTGACATGAAAAAAATACGACTCCTCGTTTCTGAGTTACAGGCAATTAAAGTTCATTTCTTCAAGTCTTGTTAAAATAAAATCTTATCACTTGAGATTCATATTTATGTAGGGTTATCTACTACTATCCTTTTTTGTTAATTTGAATTATGTTCTGCAATCGATTATATTTCAAAACTTCCACTAATATGGAATAAATTCTAAATTAAGATAAATTTTGAATTTTTTCTAAAAATTTGAGAATATGATGATAAAAATTAAAAGTTCGGCTATGGAATTCACATATTAATATAAATGTTCATTCCAAAAAGAGCTAAAAAATGTTGGAACTACCCTAAGGTATTATTTCAACATTCCTGCATTGGCTAATTCCTTTAGTCCATTGACACTTATAGGTGATATCACACCACCTTGTTTGCCACATACTTATTCTTACTTCTTGAGCCTGCAGATCGATAGGTACTACGCTGGCCAGTACCTGGACAGTTTCGGTTGATACGCTTGAAAACATGAATTCCGTCACTATTTCGGATCCCACTTTCAGCCATTATCAAGAAAATTGTGGGGATAGGGTGGTTATTAGTTCATTGGTAAGAAGGGATCTAATTCCTGGTCTCAATCTTCCTACTTCTTATAATTTCACCGAGGAAATGAAAAGCTGAAACAAAAAAAAATATAAAACGATTAAAACAGAAATAAAAAATAATATGCTTACCATCGAGAATACCGTTGACGCTGCTAGTCTTGAGCTAACTGGCGGGTTTTGCCTTTTTGGCGCGCGTAGGAAGTAAATTATTAGCGGAAGTGGTAATAAATGTGCGGAGTTCGGCTTCTAAAGTGCTACTCCAAAACATCGGGGAAACGATAGACCCCTCCTTGGAACCGATTCTATCAACAGTTAATGTTATATTCGGATGAGAAATTTTGATAAAGCTAGAAGACAAAATGGTGTCTTACAATATGAATTTCAAGTTTTTCATAAAGACGAAACTGACCAATCCACATTACCCTCCGGAAATATGCACGAAAGCAACATTAGTGAATTTCAACGTGAAAGAACAAGGTCAACTGCTGGTTATTGTAGTTAGAAAGGAAAAACCTCGGTGGAAGAACAAAAATATGAATTGGTTACTGCCATAGCAAAAGGGAAACGAACTTTGATTGACTTAGAAAATAAGCTCCTTCGTTTACTGAATGAATGTCGCGGATCAAGTTCAGCAGCTTTATTCGAAACCTTGCAGGTGTCGAAAGCGACTTCCGAAGCTGTAAAACAAAGCTTGGAAATATCCGAAACCACCGAAGTACAAATAGATTCAGCAAGAGAAGGATATATCTTTATATTCGGAGTAAAATGGTTACACAGCGTTATAAGCCATAAGCCACACTTCCAATCATCGATCTTTCTGGAATTAAAGTTTTGAATATCTTGTGGACCCAGCTAGTTGCTAATACTATTTTTTTCGTATTATAGTTGATTTTATAATGCTATATAAAGAAAATTGATCATATTGTTCACTTTGAATAAATAAATAAAGCTATATAACAAAAAAGAAGTTAATACTCATGTTGAGTTGACTCTTGATAAATTTATCAATATTTTGAAGAAGCTCTCAAACCAAAAATGATAAAAAGTACACAAAGAATTGGAAAAAATGTTTAATCCTATTTCTTAAACTTTGATTTATTATGTACATGAGCCAATTAATAATAATTTTTTAGTATGGAGTATAAATTTTTTAATATTAACTTTTATTCTCTATTACCAATATGCCAAAATCTAAAAGTCTCTCTAGTCTTCTAGTAATTTGTTTCCTGCAAGCTTATTTAGAAAAACAAGGAGTGAGTTCTTTTCTGGAAATATTGCATAATTAAAAAAAATTACGAAAAATGCCCCTTTTTATTTCTGGAAAATTATTATATCTTATACTCGATATAAATTATAGTGATATGCATGATATTCAAGGAATGGTGGTTTTCAAATACTGCCGTTCCTTCAACCCTGTTTTGTCTTTTTCGCATTGCAACGCAACAAGTCCTTCCTATTTTATTTTCTTGTCCTTCGGTTCATTTATGGGCTAGACATAATTGGTGTAATCACTTGTATTTTCGGATCCGGGTACAAAAAACTTAGTATTATCATTCACTGCACTCATATCGTATGCATTAATTAGCCCAACCTGAGCAATTGTTGTGTTTATAATTTGTGAAAATTATTCAGGCAAGTTTTTTTCGTTATTTTTAGAATAATCCTAAGATATATACCATGATAAAAAGGCCTGTTTCTTAAAGAGGAGGAAGTCTTCTTGTAATGGTATTGTTGACAAATTGAGTTATGTAGCCCACCAGTATGTGACAATTTAATCAATCTGTTTCTTGCAAACTACTATTTTTTGTATAATTTTCCAATATTACTTGTATTAATCAACAGATATATAACAAAAAAAAATCACACATCGAGTCTAGTGTAGTGTAAACTACCAGATCAATGTTAATTTTAATGAAACCTTTATGCAAATAAGGGCCTACCTTAATGGCCGCTGGTGCTTTTTCCAAGGCGATCCTATCATGCTTGGAGTTAGCTTAGTTTTGCCCGAGATGCTTGAAGTCTTATATGTAAATTCGGATTAAAGCTGTTAAACAGACAAGAATGGAAAATGCTTATTACAGATGGTTTTTTGATATTAATGTTATAGATGATCTATTAATTCACAAATTAGAGTTATTAATGTCAGGTAATATTTATATGAAAAATTGAAGTAGGTCGAAATGTCGAGAATATTCTCTATAATAAATAATAATAATTAAAATAGATTTATTCATGAAATATGGTTATAAAGTCTTATAAAATATTATTTCCCGGTCACGCCACTGCTATTAGCAGATTACCTGCTTTCAAAACAGCATTAGTGGTGTATGTATTAACCTCCCTTGTTTTTCCCTTTCCCCACTTCTTTTTACCGGCGCCACTACCGGTCCCCCTACACTTACATGTCCTCTCATGTGTAATTCCCTTTTGCATTACACAATTCGCGTCAGGCGTACACATGAAAGGCCCGTACGATGAAGGGTGTCTGGAGATATGTAACGACAAGCAGGTGCAGAGACACGAGAATTACGACCTTATGATGTTAATGAATATGATACAGTAATTGAATTGAATGAAGAAAAATTATATATCACGGGACGCATATACAAGTGTCATTTATAGAATATTCAAGATTTATAAGGTATAATAAAATATATGGTGAAAATCTCAAATGGTCACATTTGACTTAATTAAACTATCATTAAAAAGATTTTTAAAAAAAAGCATCACAATATCAAAGACATGTTTTATAATTTTATTTCAACATAATAAGGTATTTTATACTTTCGCCTCCGCCTCGTTTTTTGGCTCTAGAAAATCTAAAAATCATCCGATTTCGAATTTACGAGAAAATATAGGAATAAAAAAGTAATAACTTGGTTTCAGGGCTTCATATGTTCATGAAAATGCACTCATTCATGTATAATTGTTGATAACTTTTTTCAAATAATCAAATGAAGTTGATATATATACAAAAATATTGATTTATTATGTTTTTACAATTAAAAATAATTAAAATTTCTCTTGAAAATGACCTTTTATCACATATAATCGTTTGTACCTTTTTTATTAGGTAATGATTAAAGTTATATTATTATTATTATTATACAAAAATATTTTAAACATCACTTATTCTAATCAAGTGTACAATATTAAAAGTTAACTATGAAAAATTGAAAATTTTCACCTTTAAATAAATGGTATCTAACTAGAGTTGACTGTTAAAGATAAAGAATGAATAAACAAACATTTTTCAAATATTTTTCCAAAATTTTTTCTGTGCAGATTAACACAAAAATATATGAACTGCACTCATTCATGTATAATTGTTGATAACTTTTTTCAAATAATCAAATGAAGTTGATATATATTTTTTTCATAATCTACACAAAAAAACGAGAAAATTGAAAAAAATATACAAAAATATTGATTTATTATGTTTTTACAATCAAAAATAATTAAAATTTCTCTTGAAAATGACCTTTTATCACATATAATCGTTTGTACCTTTTTTATTAGGTAATGATTAAAGTTATATTATTATTATTATTATACAAAAATATTTTAAAAATCACTTATTCCAATCAAGTGTACAATATTAAAAGTTAACTATGAAAAATTGAAAATTTTCACCTTTAAATAAATGGTATCTAACTAAAGTTGACTGTTAAAGATAAAGAATGAATAAACAAACATTTTTCACATCTTTTTCCAAAATTTTTTCTGTGCAGATTAACACAAAAATATATGAACTGCACTCATTCATGTATAATTGTTGATAACTTTTTTCAAATAATCAAATGAAGTTGATATATATTTTTTTCATAATCTACACAAAAAAACGAGAAAATTGAAAAAAATATACAAAAATATTGATTTATTATGTTTTTACAATCAAAAATAATTAAAATTTCTCTTGAAAATGACCTTTTATCACATATAATCGTTTGTACCTTTTTTATTAGGTAATGATTAAAGTTATATTATTATTATTATTATACAAAAATATTTTAAAAATCACTTATTCTAATCAAGTGTACAATATTAAAAGTTAACTATGAAAAATTGAAAATTTTCACCTTTAAATAAATGGTATCTAACTAAAGTTGACTGTTAAAGATAAAAAATGAATAAACAAACATTTTTCAAATCTTTTTCCAAAATTTTTTTTGTGCAGATTAACACAAAAATATATGAACTGCACTTATTCATGTATAATTGTTGATAACTTTTTTCAAATAATCAAATGAAGTTGATATATATTTTTTTCATAATCTACACAAAAAAACGAGAAAATTGAAAAAAATATACAAAAATATTGAATTATTATGTTTTTACAATCAAAAATAATTAAAATTTCTCTTGAAAATGACCTTTTATCACATATAATCGTTTGTACCTTTTTTATTAGGTGATGATTAAAGTTATATTATTATTATTATTATACAAAAATATTTTAAAAATCACTTATTCCAATCAAGTGTACAATATTAAAAGTTAACTATGAAAAATTGAAAATTCTCACCTTTAAATAAATGGTATCTAACTAAAGTTGACTATTAAAGATAAAAAATGAATAAACAAACATTTTTCAAATCTTTTTCCAAAATTTTTTTTGTGCAGATTAACACAAAAATATATGAACTGCGTTTAATGCGTTTATATGCGAAAAAGTGCGTTTATGATCACATTTAAAGTCATAAAACTATATGAAATCTCCAGGTGAGATATTTCCCATATTTTATTCTCCATAAATCCGCTGTAAAAACGAAAATTTAAAAAAAAAATCTCGAAATCGGATGATTTTTCGATTTTTTATAGCCAAAAAACGAGGGGACCGCGAAAGTATAAACTTACCCATAATAATATACAAGATTAAGGTAAATTTTAAACTGTACTAGAAAATAAGCGATGCGTCAAAAATGTTGATAAAGTTCAGCTGCAAATTTAACATCAATGTTGAATCAAAATTAACGTCGCGGTTGAAAATCGTATTCTGAACAATCGGACGTTATGGTCGTCTTTATTTTAACTGTAAAAATGTTATTATACATCAATATAAGCATCATTGAAATTATACAGAATAGCATTTTCGTAACATCTATCGATCTTGAAAATTAACAGCAACATTTTTGTACAGAATAAGCCCAATAGTTTGTAATGAAAATGAATCAAAAGAAACAAAAACCTAAACTATGACTTTTCAAAAATAAAATGAACTTCCAAATGTTTAGTGAGTAATTGTACTGCGACATAATCTACTAAACTCAAAATATTGTAAGATCTGATTAATTACTAGATTTATTCTGGAATTTCTCGACATAAATCGATATAAATCGATAGAAAAGTATTTTAACTATTATTAATATCAATACGCGTCATTACAACCTCCTTGTAGTTGACCCCTGATTTAATTATTTTGAAATTTCTTTAACCGTCCATTAGTCGCGCGTGTATCTACGAGATACATGGCTAACTTCTTGCTAAATATTTATTTATGTAATAGCTCTAGAAAATGGAGATTTGCAGTAGTTCTCGGCAGATGTATCTCGAAGCCTTTCCTAGAAGTACAATCGGCTGATTTTACTTTTACAACCCCTGGCCACCCTAAACCCGTTCGACCACCGGATTTGTATCTGCTTGATACAGCGCGACCAAAAGCGTCAGTTTATCTTCAGATTTAGTTGGGATAAGTTCTCGTTCATTTTGACGTATTGTAATTATTCAAACGTAAATTTTATTGTTTTTAAGTGTTTATTTGTTTATTTGGATATACAAAAAATGAAATATTAGTTTCATATGTCCCGGAAAAAGGAAAAACCGTAGTCCTTATTTCCAGTTTGCATGTGGCGTCGAATGAAGTGGAAGAAGATGCTTCAAAAAAGCCAGAAATGATATCATTTTATAACAACACAAAATCCGGCGTTGATGTGGTCGACAAGCTTTGCGCTGCTTATAATATTGCTAGATCAACTAAAAGGTGGCCTATGGTAATTTTTTACCATTTACTGAACGTAGCTGGAATCAACTCGCGGTTGATATTTCTTGGAAACAAAAATACGTTTGTCACAAGAAGAGAATATTTGAAAAAATTGGGACTAGCCTTGCTAGACGAACAACTAAAAGTGAGGGTCCAAATAAAAAGTCTTCCACGACAAACCAAAGATTTGCTCAAAAATTACAAAACCTTGGAAGCACAACAAGAAGTTCAAGAGGCAACACCTGGACCAAGTAAAAGAAAGCGATGCGAACCATGCTATGTAGAAAATAAGAAAACGTCAGTGTCTGCATATTGTTGTAAAAAATGTGGAATTCATTTATGTATAAATATGATTTGTAATAAATGTTGTAATAAAGAAATTGAAGAGGGTGATTACTCCGATTAATTTTATAAGTTTTATAAAATATTTTGAATGAATAATGTAACTTTAAACCTAATTCTGTCGATAACCTAATTAAAATTTCACACATTTTACATATAAAATAATTATTTTTTTTTACTTGAAAAAATGTCAAATTAAAAGTGGAGAAAAGAAGTATTCATATAAAATTTGCTGTATTAATATATTAAAAATAATTTGAAATAATTTATTTGATATATGTATCTGCTAGATACAACGCGACCAAATACGTTAGAAATACCCGCGCGCCTAATGGAAGGTTAATATTAATCGTTAGAGAGGATAAGAGGGGAAAAATTGTTAGAGAGTTATTAGTTTTCATATAAAAACGATTTCATTGTGTGAAGTTGACTCCCTGATGTCGTAAAGGTGGACTTGAACGTTCAATTTTTTCAATGGTTATAGAAAAAGTAAAAGAGGAAAGAAAAATTTTTAATTATTTCAATTAATATTAAATAAATACGATTATTACATGATTTCGTAGAGTTAGCCCCCTAATTTAGGTTAGGTTGAGTTAGGAAATTATTCAATATTAATTGAAATAATCACCATCTAAAAATTTTTCTTTTCTCTCTCTCTTCTTCCATGCATCACACTTTAGAAATCTATAATGCTGAACGCTCCTTTATCTTTGCGCTTGATTACTTGGAATAATCTTAAAACTTCTAGCCGGTGAATTCAAAAAACGGCTGCTGTATTATATGTAGATATTTTACCAACTTCCTATCGATTATCTCAAAACTCTCATTTGCTCAACAATGTATATTTCCACTCACTTTAACATTGCTCTCACCACTCCATTGTTATATAGATTGTTTTATCAATAATAATTATTAATATTATCATTTCATTTGAGTATATACAACTTTGTTATGGTGTTAATGTTGCATCTGAGCTAAATAAACTCTCCAGTTAGATAGGCTCTTTTTGATTAACGTTTAACATAGTTATTGCTAGTTTCCGAGATACGGGGTGTTCAAAGTTCAAATTTAAATTTGGATTTTCGCAATAATTTTTTATTTTTTCACAATTTATATTTGAAAATTGCTCTAATTTAACATTGCTAATAGGGGGCGATAATTACACTTGTTTGTGTCAATTAAATCAAAGTAAACTTTTTTTGTGCAAAACTTACAACTGAAATAATAAAAAAATATTAAAAAGCGTTAAATTCTACAAAAAAAGTTACTCATCTTTGATTCGTGTAACTCAATGGGTTATCGAGTTATTTGCTTCTAAAAAGTTCAATAAATGTTAATTTTTCAATAAAAAAATTTTATTGTTCCTTAAATATGTAACAATAACAAATTTGTAAACAAAAATAAAAAATAAAAAGCAAATGCTCAAAATACCCACCATTTACTTCAATACACTTTATGATCCACTTTTTAATTTTTAATTACATCTGCGGCTTCTTCTATTTTCCGTCGCAGTTGTGGAAGAGAAGTAATTTTTTCTTCGTAAACTAATGCCTTCATTTGCGACCAAATTGAAAAATCCAAAGGATTTAAATCAGGGCCTCTTGGTGTCCAAGCAAACTCACTTCCACGACCAATCCATCGTTGCGGAAACTGTTCGTTTAAGTATTGACGAACTTGTAGAGAATAATGTGGTGGTGCTCCGTCCTGCAAAAACCACATATTTTGTCTTAAAGCGAAAGGTATATCCTCTAGTAATTTGTGTAGATGTTCTTGAGGAAAATCTAAATAAAGAGTTCCATTTAAATTGTTTGGTGGTTCAAAAGAACCTATTAAATACCCACATATTCCACCACACCAAAGGTTAACCTTAAACTCGTCCTGAAAATGTGTTTCCCTCATAGCTTGTGGATTTTCAGAATCCCACAAATGATTATTTTTATAATTAAATATTCCTCGTCTGGTAAATGATGCCTCATCAGTAAAAAGAATTGTATCCAGAAAATCTGGGTTAACATTTTGTTTATTTTGCAAAAAATGGGCAAATTGTAGACGCTTAGGTAAATCTTGAGGTAATAAATTCTGAACAGGAGTGTAATGATATGAATATAAAAATAGATGATTGGCTTATACCTGTTTGCAGACTGATATCTGGATTCTCCGTAACACAAATTAAAATTTTATCTTCTTCAACGGCGGTGATTTTTTGTTTGTTGTAGCACCGTGCTCAGTTTTAGAGCGTAAAGACCCCGTTTCACCTTAGCGTTTGTAAAGATTTCGGTACAGTTTGTAATTGGGTTACCTTCGATTTTGGTATAATTGTAAATATCTTCGAGCCTCAGCTGAACCACTATAGTTGTACTGAGCAAACACAAAAATCATATCGCGCATCTCATTATTAGAAAAATCGTTATGCCTAGGCATTATTTCATAAATTACTATTACACTTGTTAATTACTAAATTGTTAATAAATGGTATATTAATGTAGTACTTATTCTTATACTTATCGTTACATATTTAAGGAATAATAAAATTTTTTTATGAAAATATGAAAATTTATTGATTTTTTTAGAAGCAAATTACTCGATAACCGATTGAGTTACACGAATCAAAGAAGAGTTTAGCCCAAAAAAAGTTAACTTTTATTTAATTAACACAAACAAGTGTAACTAGCGCCCTCTATTAGCAATGTTAAATTAGAGTGCAAATTTTAATCCCTCAATGCAAAAAACGTAAAATTGCCAATTTTCAAAGAGAAATTGTGAAAACATGAAAAATTATTGCGAAAACCAAAAATCAAAAACCAAAATTTAAACATTGAACACCCCGAATCTCGGAAACTAGCAATATTTGCATGAGGCATGTTGAGCAGAATCATCATATTTTGAGGTCTAGAATCTGCAGTTCAGAAATTGGACATTCTTAATGAATCACCCTGTATATATATATATATATATATATATATATATATATATATATACAGTCCACAACTGGTTGGCTTTCGAAATATCCGGCGTAACGTAGAGATATCGATAATTGTTCGAAGTATGAAAGCTATCAAGAGTGAACATTTTCAATTAATAAGTGGAAATAGAGAAAATTGTTTTATTTGTGTGATACAATACTTTTATGTTAGGCAGAATACTTTTCAATATAAAAGCTGCACTCGATTCTACTCTGGATAATTTTGGTTCTTCCTTTACATTCAACGGAACACCAAATGAGGTGGAACTTTAGAAATGACGAAAAATGTGTGCGAGTTGACAGACCTAGTGGGTAGATATTTCAAAAAGTATCTAATCTAATATTATTTAAAAATTTGGACATGAAAAGTTGTGTACAAAATTAGTTACGTGGTTACATACAGTCAGGTGACGATGTTTAAATCGAGTGCACAAGTTTCATAGCGACAAAGCAGAATTTTTGCTCCGTTTTTTATGCTTCTAAAAAACATAGATCCACCACACCACACCCGAGATAATAAAACAATCAAAACCACCTAGATTCGATTGAAAGAATGTGAAAATAGTTCATCTGAAGACAACGATACGTCCTTGCTTCTTTGGGAGGCTTGTTGGATATCGATTATTTCTTAATTGCACCAGCTCAATCGGTATAATTATAAATATTCATATCAATTAAAGAAATAACATTTAGTTACCTAATAACTGGTCGATAATATTAGAATAGATCAACTTATCAAACATATTCGAAAATAGAAAATTATAACGGCCACGGTTTCCATGATGCATACATTAATTGTACACGGAGTGTTTCCAAAGTAATCGGTATTGATACAAGTTTTTCACAAGAAATTTTGAGAATATACATCTTTGTATTTGAGACATAATTTATGCCTTTTACTTAATTACTCTAAAGAAATTACTTTCTCCAATATCTTATGATCAAACCCATAATCAATCCATCCGTTGTGGAATGGTAAACATTTAAGATAATGTTTTCAATTCATCCCTCATCTTTAGATTGAAAAAATGTACAGAAGGAAGTACTTTTATTTCTGAACATACTACCAATTTAATACATGAATTTGCTAGCTCAACAAAACTTTTTTGATGTAGTTATCACTTTCTCGTTTCAGGCTGCACATAATTTCAAACAAACTGAATTCTATAATAATTCGTATATTGTTAAAACATTATTGAAAACGAAAGCTTAAGGCAACCGTGACAAAGAGAATGAGTGGAAAATTGGAGATGAAAGCACAGTTGATAAGTGGTGGGTTATTGAGGTTACAAGAGAAGTCGTAGAAAACTAACCTAGTACCAGCACTTGCCGAACCTTAGACCCTCTAAAGATACCATATATCGGCATTCAAAATTATTAGAAATTATCTATAAATGTTGCCAAATAAGAGTCACACTAATTAATCGAGCCCAGCCGAAAGATGATCGTTTCACTAGACGCATTGTTACTTTTGCTGAAAAATGGGTTCATCTCATTAACCCGTACATGTGAAATCAGTGGTTAGACAAGGGATAATTATCAGAACCCGTCACAAAGAGAGGTCGAATCCAGCGAAAAGTCCTTGTTGTGTCTGATGAAATTATGAAGGTTTAGTTTATTTCAAAAGCATTCCAGATGGTCAAGCTATAAATGCCGAGTTATTTATTGGACGGATGTGATCGATGAGGTTTCATAGGAGAAATATCCAGGATCAGTTTACTGACAGCGAGTTCTCTCATAATAAGACAATGCTAAACCACACACTTCGAAATTTACCTCGAATGAGATCGAAGAACTTGGTGGTACTAACCTCCTACCACATCCAACATTCATTTCGAATCTTGACCCTTCCGATTACTATTTATTCAAATCCATGGCGAAGTTCTTGTGTGGGAAAAAATTTCAATCCAAAGATGATGTTGAAAAGAGCTTGCTGAACTTTGGGTTAAAATCATAGAATACAATGGAATATTTCTACATTATTTATGAGACACTCTGTATATGTATCTGAAGATAATTTTTATGAGATGTGGAATTTGGATGTCATAGATCGGTTATGAATTATTTTTCCAAATGCTTGTATCGATTTCACTCCTTTACTTTGGTTGGCACTGGTGCATAATCACACTTCAGTTGGCGGTGATCACACATTGAGATTAGAGTTAATTGGTCCTTAAATTATTCTAGGGCAATCAGATTTTTTATTCAAGAGCTTTGTGAAAAATTATTTATCAATAAATAAAAACAGTGGGATCATTATCATTATATTAATTACTTATTCCTTGTTGGCATTTTTGATAGTAGCTGATTTATCAGTATCTATTCGTGTATAGTTGCTCTTTCACAGTATTCTTCATTTTAAAAACACTTGCTCTGGTTGTTTGTTTTCATATGACATTTCTTACAAATAAATGTAAGAATCCAATTATTTTTGTTTGTTCCCTTATAGAATGAGCGTTAAAAGTAAGTCGAATCAACAGAGTTAGTTTTAATTAAACTATCTAATTCACAACTTTTTATGTCAAAGATAAAAGAGACAAAATCCATAAAAATAATGAGAAAGTCAGACGAAATCTGGAGCTAGTTTTTCACATCCACTTAATCAATCAACTCGAAAATAAAGTTAGTAGACGAAAAAAGCTAGAAAAATGGACACTTTCACGTTCAACTATTTTTCAAGAAAAGAACTCATTCTCTTAAAATAGCTTCTAAACAATTTCTGTTTGATCGAATTTGAGGATTCTAGGAATTTCATTCAAAAAATTACACTTATGATCATTTACAGCGTTGCATTCAGAAGTAATAATTTCTTGATATTAATTCTTTCATTAGCATCAATCAGGTCCATATTTAGATGATAATGATGTTAATGTTTTATCGTTCCCATCTTGACAACTATCATATCTTCGAACGTCAGGATAGATCTCAGAGTGTATAATATCCATTCTCTTCTCATACCGTTTACGATTAGAGCTTCTTTTGTCTGAGAGCTGAAGCTGAGAGCGGCATATTGATAATTGCATCTAGAGTTGATGATGATAAAATCATTTTGGTATTTCGATTCTAGACAAAATGTGAATTTTCCAAAAGTGACGTTTCTCTGACGCTCGAAATGAAAATAGAGAATCCAGCTTAGTGAAATTTCGTGGACAGTTCAATATGTAGCGCTTTAATTATGCTAATAGTCTTGGATTGAGTTAGAAATGGAGATTTCAATACAAGAAGATACAACAAAACACATATGTTGGGAAATGTGTGTTTTGAAATCACAAACTTTATGATGAAAGTTCGAATGGTCAAATAAAAAGAGTCAAAATCAATTTTTTTTTTCTTGAGAAAGAGAATGAACTCAAACTAGCTCTCCACAGGAAACGCTGATAAAAGGAAATCAAAACAGATCCAATATTAGCTTCACACTGGAAAGAGTTACAATAGTCCCCGCTTATCATCAAATATCTAAGAATCCTAATTGAAAAATGGCTGAGCATCCAAAAACGCATCAAATATATAGGACACAAGGCAGAGGAGAAAATGGTAAAACTAATAATGATTCTCCCGAACGTGTGGGTGGACCAACCGGCTGCAAAGGAGCGATTATGCTTTTGTGCAGGTCACCAGGGTGGAAGAAGGCTGTTGTCACGAGAAGAACTAATACAATACCAGGTCGATCACAAAGAAACATACTATTGCGGATAGCGTAAGCATTCAGAACAACTTCGGGAGCTGCACTGCAGTTAATAACGAGAATCAAATCGATAGACCAATATGATTACCAAAAGAAGCTACATTCATGAGAACACTGAGAACCAACAAACATTAGAAGAAGAGGAGCCAGGGAAAAAACTCAAAGCACATGGCAAGGAAAATTCGAAAACGAGGCAACGACAGGATAGTGGACAATACGCTTAATAGATAATATTCTAGAATGGGTAGACTGTCAGGACATGGGGTGTTCCGCGTATATTCCAAAATATTTGGAAAAAGCGACACAGAAAACCGTATGTATTGCCAATTAATAGACAGCAGACTATCATCAACAGTGGATTCACCTTAACTTCAACGTGATAAATTTCGTTAAGTTTTATTAGAAAACATTGATCCTCTGCTTGAACTGATATTGTAAGATCGTCATGTGACAAACCTTGAGATTGAGGCCTACTTGAGCATTAATTTCACTCGCATACATTCAATATTTCATGAAAGTTTAATGTCAATAAGATTTGTTCGAGTTGAATACCCATAATATGACAAAAATAGCTTGGGTTGGTTGATGCAAATAAATGCTGAGAAAATTCAAACGCGATATTTCAAATGTCATGTCAAATCATGGATATATGCATATGAACTCGGAACAATCGACGGTATCAATCTTTTTGGAGGAGCCAAGTGCAAAAAATTTGTTCGAGCACAAAGCATTTCAAAACAAATGGTTAATAACAATAAAATAGTTAATTCTGAATGATACATCGGGATTTCTTTGCCAGAAATGTTCGATGGAAAAAATCAGGAAAACGAATGGCAAAAGACGAATCTCCACCATGAGCTCTCTCACATCAGTTCAAACAAACATTTTCTTAAACAGTTAAAAAAATTGATTGATGGGTCGTCCACCGTGCTTGATAACCAATTTCTTCTTCTAATTCCTGCAAAGTCGTCGTTTTTTTTACACCTGATGAAGCGGTTGATGCGTTCAAATCACAGTTCAAGTACCTCAATCGGAATAATAAATTGCCAAAGTGTATAATATTCAATACAAACTTTACCTTAGAAACAAGAAAATATCCACATTTTCGAGAAATTTCAAGAAAAAACAAACATGTAGTTTTTTTGAAGTACTAGTTAATATTCTGCTTTGTTAATGTATTTTTGGTATCGTTACAATGTATTTATAGAAATTATCTTTGTTACAAATCAGATGAAATGTTTGATTGACAAATGTATTATTCGCCAACTGTACAATGCAGTCTCAAATAATTGATGATTGATTCATATTATTTAACAAATATTTTATCGAGTCAATATAAGCAACTTGGAGTTATATGGAAACTTTTCCTCTCAATAATCGTTCTGCATGTGAAAATCTAAAATATTTCAGAGCAGCAGAACCATTGGTGGGTATTTTTCCTCGGGTTTTATACATTTTTACTGATATATTTGCAGTGTTGCTTTCTTTTTGTGCTGATTCTCATGTCATTTTAGTTGTTTGTACGTTATTTTATCTCAACGATCTTTACCATTTCCTCAGTATTTTCTGTCACCAATCATATTAATTTGGAATTTTTGGAATAGTTGGTAATATTCATACTGAATACACTATTCACACTACCACTACACCAATATTCACAATTACACTGTCTGACGTACTTTTAGGAAGTACAGGGCCGGATTAAGATTTATAAGGCCCGGGGCTAAAATAATAACTGGGCCCCCTTAAGGAATTCGAAAACCCGGAAAAATTCACAAAATAATATCAATACGTTAGATTTGTGGTATCAACACATTAAAAAATACAGAATGATTTCCAAATGATGGGGCCCTCTTGGACCTGAGGCCCGGGGCTATAGCCCCCCCAAGCCCCCAGCTTAATCCGGCCCTGGGGAAGTAAACAGAAGAAGTAAACTTTAGTTTACCTTCAGTCTTTTAAGATAACTTGGTTATCGACGCACGCGTTAGACAGTGTAATTGTGAGTGTTGTGTAGCGGAAATGTAAACAGTGTCTTCAACATAACCAATTATAATACTATTGCCATTTTTTTCGTTTATATCTATCGCTATTTTTCTTTCTATGTAGTAGACTTTTTGAGGTGTCCTAAATACATTGGACAGATTATATTCATGTCCTTTTTAGAAATTGTTTTTAATCATCAACTTATATTAGATTTAAACGGATTAAAATTAAGTCGACGAAATGATCTAAATAAATTAATATCATTCGATACTTTATTAATTAGAATTTAATTATAAAAATTGTTAACTTGAACAGTATTGAATTTCTGAACGGTATTTTCGGTTAAGAGTCGCGGTATGCGTTCATGGTTATTAGTTTTACTTTTTGACGAAGATTCCCTTCCCAAAGTTACTATTTTTTTCGCTCGGATTGCTATAGAAAGAGAAGAGTGGTGATCAGAAACAAAAGTGAGTTGAAAATACCATCTTAAAAATATTTTTTCAACCGCTATAAACAGAAGTAATGAAGCAATTAACTAAATATGTTTGAAAACGATTATTTCCCATAAAAGGACCTGACTGGATCAAGCCATAAATTTAAATTGAATATATCCGCATTTTATTAACTTTTGTAAATCAAATGAAATGAAAATTGAATACAAAATACTAAAAAATTTACACTTTTAAACTGAAATCTAATGACTGGTTGAAGTATTCATGTGAATAATCTTTCAGTCTATTAGTGCAAAAAACCAGCCCTAAAATTAAAATAACAGTTAACTTCTATTAAGTACAATGTATATTGTCGAGCTCAATATTAAAGAACTTCTGTTGACGACGAAGATAGCCTGATAAAGCATTTGGAAGTTCAAAATTTATTTCTAACTATCATATTATCCATTTACTATTTAGTCAGTAATGATTCAAATAAACGCTAAAATAACTTTGAATAGTAATATGCACCCAAGCAATTTATTACACACTACCATATTGCATTTATCCCTGTACCCACTAAACTTCCCAGCTACTTTTTGCTATAATCGTGTGGTCGGAATTCTCTAGTCAATTGCTTAAACAACTTGCCTAATTGTGAAACATCCATTCTGGTGTCCCACTTGTATAAACCCAGACAAATACTGAGCTGAAATATTTAGGAGCAATTATTCGTTGCTAATTAGGATTTAGGACCTCCTCGCCGACTCAATTATGCTCCTGAATATCCGCTGGGTATGTATAACAGTATACAATGTTACTGACGGGAGAATGAATCCTCAATATGTTAGAGAGCAGGTTTTGATGCTTGAGTCAACACACTTATTTAATTGGAAGCTTAGAACTGTAATAATTTATAAATGAATTTGTTCATCGTTCTATAAATAGATCTAATTTCATTTTGGAATTATTATTCTTGACAATCTCCTGAATCTTAAAAGTGAAATTATTTACCGTTACAAAAGTTCTAGGTTTGTTTTGGAACCATTAAGCTTACTAACCACACAAAAGGTTGTCATAATCAGGCGTCAAGCATCAAGTATCAACTATTTTTTTCAAATAGTAGTTAAAATACATTCAAATAAGGTTAACAACAATATCAAATCGGATTTAAGGGGTTGTGTCCATCCCCATGAAGTTCTAATACAATGAAATTGAAGACAAGCTTAATAACTATCTATCCATTACAAAAATTAGCATGACGTGGGGTTTAGTTGAAATATAGAAGGTAATACATTCCGAAATTGATAATTTATTTAAAAAACGTGAAGGATTTGTGAGGAAATAGTATTGGATTGAAATATCTGATTGGTAACCCAATCCCAATAATGAGGACAAATTCTATTAATGTATGTAACAGACATTAAACTAAGATATATGTTAGTTGTCTCGACGCTGTGTGGGTACCACTTACTACAACATAAGTACAGTTATATGGTAATTTAGTTGGAGCAAACTATCTTTAGAGTCAAAATTATTGTACATTTGTCCTATTGTGATTGTGTCTTGAGTTATTATTTAATATGAATCAATGAATTCCAGCTTTCCTAGGTTAATTCATCACTGAGTTAGTTTTAAAATGAACTAATCTTCATTGCAGAAACTAAGCCCGACTTCAGAAAACACGCATCATTATTAGTTATTATTTTATATTATTATCATATATTTAAACTTGAAAAAAAATATAGTACGACTTACGTTACTTTGTGACTTGTTTTTCTCACAAAACAAGACGTGTTAACTCTCATTATTCAAAGACATCTCCATAAATTATGGAATTATTTTTCAATCATTTTTTTCCTTACTTAAGTTGAGTATTCTGGAGTAGGTCTCTGTGTCTCTTTGCAAGATGCACAGCTTTGGATTAGAGGAACTACATCTTGATCTTAACTTTGAGAGAAAAAGCTGTATTCCATATATTCCCTCTGACTTTTAGTAATTTCATCATTGACTGATTTTGCATGGGATTTGTAGCAATAGATTGTATATCTCCTTCATTTCAAATTCAAATTTAAATCCTCTATCTCCGTATTTTCACTAAGTGAACCCAAAAGTTCTGAATTGGAAATTTGGTACAGAAAATATCCAGTATATACTTAAGTGATTGCCTCGATAGTTCTAATACGACGATTGCTACTTACGTTTTGAGATAAAAAAATATTGGTAACTGAATATAGCTTTATTAGTTTTCAGAATATTCTCTATTGAGATGAATACACTTTTGCATGCATTTGAATCAATTATCAAAGCATT
Source organism: Diorhabda elongata (assembly GCA_026230145.1). Lineage (NCBI taxonomy): Eukaryota > Metazoa > Arthropoda > Insecta > Coleoptera > Chrysomelidae > Diorhabda > Diorhabda elongata. Next base: position 43,809,848 of record CM047926.1, read on the forward strand.
TTATCCATTCCCATTGAGATACTTCGATAACATGTGATTTGAACGCATCAACCGCTTCTTTTTGTGTAGAAAAACGTTGACCTCGTAGTTTATTTCTTATTTGAGGAAATAAAAAGGAATCATTGAGTGACAAACAAGGACTCTATGCCGGATTACCCATTAAATCGATGTTTTGACTGTTTGAACTGATGTGTGAGAGCTCGTATTTATGTGGTGGAGAATGATTTGTTGTTTGCGATTAGTTTCCCTGATTTTTTCGAATATTTCTGGAAAAGAAATGCTGATGTATCATTCAAAATTGACAATTTGACGCATGAATTATTTCAAAAAATCAGGTAACCTTTTGTTTCGAAGTGATTCTGTTGGATTTGGCTCGCCTTGAAAGAACTTTACAGTCAAATGTTGTTTAGTTTCGGGTTCATATGCATAGATTCATGATTTATCACGCTCCTATAGAAGTCTTCTGAAGCACCGGGATTGAATTTTTCAGCATTCCTTTCCACTAATCGACACGAGCCTTTTATGAGCAATTGTCAAATTATGCGGTTTTGAATGTGAACAAATATTTTCAACAGCCAAATGTTCTTGCAATATTGACTGTATGCAAATAGTAAGTACTCGTATGACAACCCGTTATTAGTACGTTCATCATTAAAAATGTCAAATTTTATAATAGCAATGTCAGATTTTATAAATTTGCATCAGAGTTGCCATATCTCAAAACTCAAGTAGCAACCTTCGTAGCAATAGTTTTGTTTTCCATTCATTTTGTCTGTAACTCCAAGTTAATGTGACTGATAAAAATCACAACTTATTTAAAAAGTGAAAATTTAAAAAAAAAGTCTCAAAGAAACGGTTTCTTATATTTGATACTCATACTTATCTCATAAAATTCAAAAAATTTCTTCTAGATCCAAAACAAGTTAAATTTTAGATCTCAAGTTTAAAGAAACATTCAGATATAAAAAAAGGTCTATGGCATCTGTAACTAATAATAAATGTCATTTTCTTTAAATCGACAATACTCTAGATCAATATTAGGATTAGTAGACGGAAATGTTTTTACCATGAAAATGAATCTTGAAATGGAAAAGATAATGTTCACGATGACATGCTAACTAATTTCGGATCTTTAGACACATATTAACACGCTCGTATTTATTTTCCAAATTTACATTTTGCCATATTTCCACATATAATTGTGTGAATCATTCGTTATATTTCTTGATATTTCCTTTCTTCAAATACGAAAATTGATTCTGAACCATTATTTTCATTTTAGCTGACAAGACAATGATACTTTTTCTTGTTTCCAACTAGACAGGTCTGTTTTCAAATAACGTGTTAGTGATCCACTATTATTTACCTAGCGAAGGTGAACATTTGGTTGGCGCAAGTTGAAGCTTTATCTAGACGAGGGTAGAAGTCATGTGCCGAAACATATGGTCGGACGACAGTTAGGTAGATGTGTGGTCTTGGAACATTCAATCCCCTTGGTTTATTTCGTTCGCTGCTGCTAATACTAATAATAGATAAGATATAATAAACACGTAACGTCATCATTCATCATTGTCAAAATCATGATGATTTTAAGAAGGGGACAATATAACTGAATATCTTTTTTACTTATAAATGTTATTGTTGTGCCACAACTCCACAATAATAACCGTTAGTAACAAGTTGTCAAAAGCATCTTTAAATCTATTTATTTAGACCTATATTTTGTTTCATTACTTTCATAATTATATCAACAGACCACCTACAACATGCTTATCAAAATAAAAATATGATAAAACCACAAAAAATTATTTTTCTTTTGTTGTGACACTAAGAATAAGTAGCAGTCAATTGAATTATTTGTAGTTGCAAAGAAATTTATCAAATACAATTTTATTCGAATTGTTCGGGTCTTTCCTATCATTGACAACTTTCTCGTTCTTGTGTAAGTATTTTATTCCGTTTGAAGAATTTTTTATTTTACATAATTGAATATTTTTTGTCATTTTAAAATTTGTTAATGTAATATTTTCATATTGTATCAGTTACCTTTTAATAAATAAATATCTGTCCAATGGAAACAACGTCACAATCAATACCAGGTATTTGAGGTAATATTATTATATCTTTTGTTTTTGAGTAGAATATGTCGATAATATATCATAACCTTCTTGACTTCACTATCATAGTTATTGGAAAAAATTCTATAATTGCTGGGGAAATCCTGGTAAGGAAAAATGTTTAACAACTTTTTGATGTCTAATTTCTGTTTTGTTTCCCAATTAAAGTACTAACTAATATATCTCTCAACTGTTTTTTAAACGTGATGAATTTAAAATTTCACTCTCGCTTAACTAATGTCAGTAGTCAAAGAACTTCATTGATAAAGATCCAATAATAATTCGAAAATCAATAAAATGGTTATTGGTAATAGCGATAGCAAAAGTACTAAGGAAATTTAGTTAATTCCATCAGATATAACTTAGAAAGGAAATAAGACAGCGAAGAATTTCTTACCGCAACATTCAAAGAAAATATATGTCATTATCACAAACAGTTCTTGGATATCTTTTTAAAAAAGCAATATTTTATTTGGACATAGTTTCCTGAAAGATTGTACGTTGTAAAAAAAGTACTTTATTAATGCAACTTGTAACTACTTAATAGTTATAATGTACTAGTACTAATTACTCGTTGTTTCATAATGTACTATTGTAGCCCAAGCTCATTTTAGGACTGATTCAGTGGCGATGTAAATCATAGATTATCTGGACAGCGGAATAGTTTATTTAAATCCGTCCCGAGACTCAGCTATACCAGCTTGTTCTGAGGTTTCCATGTTCTACACGGCTTAAATTAATGTTTCAGTCAGAGATTGAGTTTCTCCCGATGTGCAATTTTATCTAGTCGTCATGATTTCTGCCAACAATAGGGGAGACGATAATTTACAGTCTCATGTCGAAGTATTGAAGTTGATCCTTGAATTTTAACTCAATTGGCGATATCAGTTACTTTACATTAGCACAAATCCAAAAGTTTTTAACACTAAATTCAATAACAATAAAGCATTTGTTTGCTACGCCAAAGAGAAATGATCAGATATATTTTTGAGGATATATTTGTTTTTATCTCCTATATATAACTAACTCCTTCGGGCTCTAAACCTACCATAAGAGTAGAATACAGTTGAGAGTTCGCAGTTATCACAACTGAAACTGATGTTGGAATATTTTTCAGAAAAGCTGATTAATTTTTCATGTTCTGTACTTTCTAGTGCCAAATTGTACCTTCCTTAATAATGACATCGAATGATTACCACACAAACAGCAGCTATCACCGTGTTACGGAATAGATCCAAAATAGTATAATCGAACTAAATAGTAAATAGTTAAAAACGAATATACTGTAAAGGCGAGTGGAAATTTGAAAGCTTTTGGTTACGTTATTATCAATTCATATGAAAAATACCGTAGAAATGACATTTCAATGATAACTATTTATCAAAATATGATTTTGGTCACATTGAAATTGGTCACATTGATTTTTTTCATATCAAATAATCCATGGACCACCAGACATTTTTTTCTTCTCTATTGTCTATATAAATCGCATCGCAGAGAACTTGGAAATAATCTGATGATTACTCCAGCCCATCCTAAAAGGATTATAGACAAAAACTAACAATATTAGTGAAAATGAAATAATACAGTTGAATTTCACGACATCACTATACGGGATGGGAGTAACATTCGGATAATACAATTGAAGATTATCTTCGTACTCTTCAGCATTGTATGTAATATAAAATGAGAAATATTAGTATTATACCAGTATATAAGAGTTATTTGAATTTTATTCATTATTAATTTCACTCTTTGTTCATATACCCTATTCGCCAGATTTGGCTCCCTCGGATTATTTTCCGCTCCCAGACTTGAAAAAATGTCTCCGTGGTCAAAGATTTTCCAACAATGAAGAGGTAATGTCGGCACTTAATGAAAGAACTTGACGATTTTTATTATAAAAGATTCAGGAACTTATTGAAAATCGCTGGGAAAAGTGTATGGAGCTAATTGACGATTGCGTTGAAAAATATATTTTTTTCCAAAATCTTGTTGTTTTCTTTGTTGGGCCTGGTACTTCTGGGCCCATCCTCGTATCACCCTAATCATATAAATCACAATATCCCGGAAGTTGTGGGTACACTATACCCTTTTATTTGAGTTTCTCTTGTATTTTTCACAGATTTGCATGTTAATCAGTTCTTTATTATCTCTTTCCGTAAATGTCTGTTTTCTACTAATTTCCATTCTAAAAGTTTTCCCAGTGGCTTCTTTTCACTTTTCTTACGTTTATATCCATACCATCCTAGTCTACGTCTATATTTCAATATGTCTCATCCATTGTTATTATTGATTAATCCTCAGATATTCCCTGTTATGTCCTGTTCTTACTGGATTTATAGTCCTGAGCTGTTTAAAATAGATATATTGTACGTATATGGTATCGTATAGCAGTTTTTCTTTTCATATATGTTGATAAGAATGATCTTTGTTGGACGAAAATTCAATTTTAAAAAATATATGGTACATGCTTATGACTTATAATACTTTGCGGTTAAAATTATTAGTTTTAGTTTTTTTAAAATTAAAGTTTCATAAAGCACAATTCAACTTCTTTTATTTTGAACGAGGAGCTTTTATATCCCCCACTTTCTTTGGACCGGAATCCACGCTACGAAATGTTTTCTTTGCAATTTTTTTATTTGGTTGTTTATTTTTGTGAATCAGAGTCTAATCGTATAACTTGGTACAATTTTTTTGTTGTTTTTAATGCTATATGTATTAGTTTATTTATTTCGAAATATCGTCTTCGACAATATACTATGACTATTTCCAAAAAGAACCCATTAGATGCAAATTAGAGTTATAAGGTCGAATAATACCATAGGAACTGAAACTCAAGTACCTTGGAATTAACATAACCAGTTATGGAGACGTAGAAGATGGTGTGAGAGGACAAGTAACCAGAGTTAATAAGGTCTTGTGATGTTTTCAGAACGTAGTTTGGAGACAGCAAAAAATATAAGCGTGAATTCACAGAAAGCAATCATCAGACCTATGATGCCAAAAACATCAAAAACGGAACAACTCTTGCAGACCTCAGTAATAAAAATTCTTAAGCGGATCTCGGGAAAAATCGAATCCGAGATAAAGCGAGACGATCAGACGATCATGTGACGTACTCGTAGATAATTTAATGAATGGGTACTATCATCAGAAGAAAATATTGTCTACCACGAATTTCGTGATTTTCCAGGAAAGAAATGAAGAATATTTAATTTTCAAATGAAGGGCACAAAATAGGCGCGCATGCTCAATTTCCAATTCAAATTACTAAATTGCTCATCAGAATGTCTGAAACTTTAGTAATGGATTGATGTGAACGAGTTGATGACAATATCCAAGCGGAAAAAGTAATTCAGACTCATGGTATTTCAATCATTTTAAAATTGACGAAATTTCATCTTTTTCAAATACAGTCGGTACCAGATTTGAACGAAGATGATCTCAACTGTTGGATTGACTTCTGCTACAATTTCACAGAGCTAAGGATAATGCCAATCTGATCTACATGATTTTCAGGAAAAATATTTTTATCTAAATGGTAAAGTAGACATCAGATATTAGATTTGATGTAATATTTCGGGTGACGACATTGTCTGGATGTTATTTATTCGTCATAAACCAGCGACAGCTCTTCATATCTTTGATGAAATTAGTGAAAATTACATCTTAGCAATGATTACTTGAGGTCATGAAGACAACATCGAACTATTAAAGCACGAATTCCTCTTTCAAAAAGATGTTGCTCAAACACATGTAACGATCCGTCAGTTTGTGAATAATCATTATACTGGCAGGTGGAAAAGAAATAGAAGTTTACTAAAATGGAGAAATCCGGGAAAGTTCCACTGGCCTGACTGGCATCCCAGTGAGAAGGTCATAGCTTCAGCATCGAACTCCGTAACGTGAATTATTCTACATCTCTGCTTTTCCGAAAAAATAAACTAGAAGAATACATTACTTATAGTTTCAACTTTTCTGGGATCCCGCTATTCCATAAAAAGTTGATACTCGTGTTTATATCGTGACCTGGATTTTGCTGGTAACAAAGTAGCTCTGACTTGTGCCGTGTTGTGTGTTCTTAGGAATATCTGGATTTTCTTCCGAATACATTTGTCAAACTTAACTTGAATTGAGCTGACAGAAATTGAAACAATACCGATAATAAATATATTGTTGATATTAAAATACATGATTGGTACTATTACGATGTATTTTGATTACTTTAAAAATAAAATGTTCTAAATTCAAATCTCATTATCCTGCGTTGTGTTCAGTTAAATATAATAAAAAATATTGCTTATTACACGTCCAGAAATGGATTTTCCATATACTTCCCTATAATTTGTCAAGCGTACACGGAAAAATCCTTATTTCCAGACTCCTAAGAAATATATTATTGATACTGACTAAATATCTTCCAGTTTCAATCACTTCAAGGTCTTATTGCTGTTTCTCTTCCACTTGTTGGTATAAAGTATTGATAAAACGCCTCAATAGAGTATTTGAACGCCTCTTAAATAATTCATTAAGACCCCTGACTATTGTACGTCTTAATTTTTCTAAATGTTTGAGTATCATTTGGAAGATTGTTTCTGACAATAATTTCTAGAGAGAATCAAGGGAATGAATCCTCCTTTTCAGATTTCTGGAAATATTTTCGGAATTAGTATTTGATTTTTCAATTATGAAACAGTTAAAAAACTATTTAATCTTCTATCTATCTCCTGGTACTGAACATAATTGATTATTAAGGGAAATAATGTATCAATCGGTTTAAAAATTATCTTTCTGAGATAATTGGTTATATCACATTTTCTAGTCAATCATTTGTGATAATTTCATTTATTACATGGGGTGTTATTAAGCTAATTCAAAGGACAGCTAAATTGATTAACTGAAATGTATGCGGATGACATAAAGAATTTTCCCCTCATGCAAATAACTTTAATTTTATCAATGATATTTTTGGTTCTCATTGTTTAATTGTTCTGTGGAGATTTGTATTTGTTGTGAATGTTATATTGTATCACAAGTACCCTTTCCAGTTCAATTTCGATTATTTAGCCTCCTGCTCAGTTCTCCTCGAGACGCAGAGCTCCGGCTCTCATATTTTTTTGGTGTTCTGCCGTGTAGTGTCCATCTGTTTGATTCTGATTTTTTGATTATTTTGCCAATCTGTTTTCTGGAATTCTTTTAACATCCTGTTTGTCACCTTGTTTACATTCTCTAATATATACCACTTATCTTCTAAAATATTCTGACTTATCATTCTATCTCTGAGTCTCAATGACTCAATGGATATCAGCGTTTTCATTTTAGCTGTCCTCATTATTATTTTTGTCGATGAATCGATTCTTGTTTTTATTGAACACATAAAAATACTTCTCACGCAAGTTTTTCATATTCTCATTTTGCTTCGTGTACTAATCTTATTGTTTCCGATATTATTTATCTCAAATATCCACTGACCCTTGATGCTTGAACTCGTGTTTTCTCTATCAAATTCCGCTCACTCCATATTGCTACTACAAAGTAGTTGACAGACAGTTTAAATCTAATCGGATCTTTAGGTATGTTCATCTATTACGTCTTCTTCATCTGCATAAAACTTTTTGAATTATCCTGTAACCTTCGTTAATCTTATTGACTCATTATGTGATTCTGTCCTGTTTAAACAAGTCATAATCTGTACTACTGACAGCTCCGCTCTGATTTTGGTCCTTGCTATATTTCCGGAGTTTATTTCTCGACTAATATTTTAATATCGAACATATAAATAATGTGATTCAAAATATAATTATGCGCTTGTCGAACTCTATTGATTTTTCTATTCATTGATATATTTTCGTCCACACTCGACCTGTTATGTCTGAACCCCCTGTTTTTCTGTCGACGCTGGAACCTTGCTTCTAAGTCTATGATTTTAGTGAAAACTTTTAACATTGATTGAAGTTGTGTTTATAATTTTGTTATTGATTCAATTTCCTCTAGTGTAATTTCTGGTGATTTTTTAATGTATTTAATCCATCCTTAATATCATTTACTTTTACTCCCACCGTAACTTTTTTCTGTTATATAGTGTCCCACATATTCTTCTGACCATCGTATCTTCAATTTCTGATGTTTCAAGTATTTCTTTTTTGGTTTTCATATATAGTTGTTCAATTGATTTATCTGATAATTTTTATACCTTCACATTTCGGTCTTCAATCGTTAATGTATCTTATAAATTCTTCATTATTTTCTTTAGCTAATTCCTCAACTTTATTAGTGTACTGAGTTTGGTGTTTCTGTTTCCGGTGCTCTCTACTGTTCTTATCCATGTGGCTTCTTTTTCACTTTGTGTTATAGTATATCTGATTTATTTTCTAAGCTATTTTTACATTAACGTTTTCTACAACCTCGTTTCGCGTCCAATTGTTATTTGAAATAGTCTTTCTGTGTTGTTTTTCCGTTACTACTATGTGTTGAATTTCGTCACATGGTTTGTTGGTGACACCAAATAATTGAATTGATTACCGTGAACTGATATAATAATTTTTTTATATAATGTATATTAACCGAAGATCTACTTCAGGCGGTAGTATTGCAACGACTTTTAATGAACTTTTTACGGTTCATGGTGGTTTGAGAATAAGAAGATTCTCACCAGTTGTCATTGAAATGTGAACTCAAATTGTGGAGAGTTAGCTGGTGAGTTATATAAGAACTGCTACTTTTTCCTGGATACGTCTAGAAAAACTTCAAGAATAATTAATTATAGCTACTATTTTCTTTAAGATAAATTATAGTTATGTCAGGAAGTCGTGTACGAATGTTACAATGACGAGACGAGTTGGAAACTCGAATGTATCTTGTTGAGCAACTAACATTCGTTTCGAGACTACTAACATATGAGATAGAGGTATAAAAGACTAGAAATCTAATTGTAGACATCATTATATTTCAACATCTTGATATTAAATATTCTATAATAATACTTTAGTTTTTTTTTTGGCAGATTTTGCTCGTTATTGAAGCATTCTGTTAGTTAATTCTTATGAAACGAGTATTTAAACCCATTCATACATTTTAACTGTTAATTTTATTGTGCTATCATCAATAACGGAAATTATTCATCATTTTTTTTTCTCTTCAGTCACGATTTTCATACATTTATCATATTGACAACTATCTATTGAAGATAATTATTGAAATGCTCGATACAAAACAATATTTTGATTATTACTGACCAATAATTTAACTCACTTATTTTAAGACTCACAGAAATAATATTCAACAGGTATGGAAATTACAATTGGAGCCCAAAAAATATTGAGAGTTTGTTAAAAATGTTACTTTTACTGATATTGCAACTTCAATATTACAGATCATCAATTCTACGTTTTTTCTTACAGAACGACATTCTTTTTCACAAAATTGTAAACTCATTTTATAATAACATTATCTGAACTATTGTTTTAAACTTTTCTTTATTACAAATTTCTATCTATAACTTAAAATTACTAAAACATGCTTATATTGCTTTGTTATAGTGTAACAAAGATTAATTTGGAATATTCTTATGAATTTTGTATATATCGACTCTGATAGACTCATAGTACGATTTGAACTGTTCGCAGATTACTAATTTCAAATTTTGGAGTTTATCAGCCTTCACCAAACTATATTCTCCCATTTCATTCGGTGTATTTAAAAAAAAAACTTCAAATTGTGGGGTTTTCTATAGACTGAACTTCATATTCAGCTCAGTATGTAGTGTTTCCCTTCCTTCTTATTTCCTACTACAATCACAAACCAAAACCACCTACTAAAACAAATCATGCATTTTTGAAACATTATCGATAATGTATCTGGACCAGATCATACTAGAGATTGCTTTTAATTTTGATAAATTATTTTGAAATTTCAATTATTTACATGATGAATATATTTTATAGTAGTATCGATCACTATGTGCTTAATTTGTTATTCAATACTTACATCATATTCTAAGTATTAATTTTCATCTCAAATCAATTCAGATATATATTGGGCATGAATTTCTTTTGTTAGTTTCTATACCCAATATAATTGAGTTTTGATAGAAAAAATATAATTGATTCATATAAAGTTATTAAATTTGTTAGTTATAATAGATTCAATAGTACAATACCACGAATTTAAATAAAATGTTGATGATTCTGACATGTATTCTTTCTTCTGTTTGAAAATTTTATCTTCCACGAGTTTATTACAGAAATTAACACAGCAAAATAAATGGAACAAATTGGTTACCAAAACTTTCTAAAATACATTGAAAGACTCGAATTTAAATGTGAAGAAAAAGTTAATCTATTAATGTCAATAAAGTCGATGTTTGAATATATTTCAACATACCAGTTTCAATATTTTAAATTCATTTTTGGACTAAACTTGAAGATGATAAGATTTAGAAAAGAAAAAAAGATTTATTAAATGAATCATTCTGAAAAATTGCTAGATTTTTGAAATTTTGAAAGTTAATTTAATATAATTCAGCATTTGTTTCGGGGCCATTTGAAGAGAAATTTAATTTTCATTTTGTGACAAACTTAAATAATCTATACTTTTCCAGTCTCAGTTAATCTACCCCCATTAATTTATTAATACTTGATTATCTTATGTTTACATTAACATTAACCTTTTTAGTAGATTAAATGGGGATTACATAGACTTCAATTCATATCGATTTGTCGATTTTGTTCTCTGCGCTTACTCTCCACTGGTATATCCAGTTCGCAATTTGAGTCAATGTACCAAATTCTTTTATTATCATAAAATATTCCTCTTTTTTTCTCCATTATAATAGCCTAGTTTTCCACTACTATTATAATAGTCTATTGAATTAATTTTGTGATTTTGTGATTTGTCACATTTGTAATTAGAGTCTTCTTCTACTTTTCTCTATTATTTCTTCCTAATATTCGTTGTTTTCTGCCAAATATATACTGAGCAAATTTTGAATTCTGCTTTTTGGTTTTCCTGCACATTCTGCTTCTCTAATGGACATTATTTAGGATTTCGCTTATATTAACTATCGCTTTAATGATGAACACCCATACTTTTTTATTCAGTCTTTGTACCCAATCAATTAGACCGATAACTCTTAGTACAACTATTTTGTAATTTGTTTCTCTTAGCGCTCAACCATGTACCGTATAATCATTTTGTTCCCGCGTCCAAAGTAAGCTACTTAGTTTTCTTCTTCATATGAAATTCTCTATAATGAAGCCCGTTTATTCATTCCATTGTCATTTGCTATTGATCCTCAAATAAGTAGTCTTTGAATTTGGAACTGATAAATTTCACATTATCAGATATTCCTTTGTTGGATCCTACATTTACTATCCAAAGCTCCTGTCTGATGCACCTAGCTTACGATTTGAAGCGTAATTACTCAGTTCTCTATTTATCAGTCTCAATATACCCCAAATAATTCTAGAGAATTCTTTTAGTCATATTTTAATTGTATTTCACAATCTCTACGCTTCAGGCGGATCGCAATCGCGTTGCGTAATATTATTGAAATCTTTCAAGCTTTCTTTCTCTTCTGGTAACATAGAATTTTTCATAGAAACATTTATGATAGCACACTGTTACTACCAATTGAAACAGTAATAGTATCACCACAATTGTTAGTGTTTTCCTATTTTCACTCTTTTCACTTTGTTGAAATTGATTTACGTGGCGATTCAACAGCTACAAGCCAAACAAAAGCATCTCAAAACCTTTTCAAGTAATATTTAAAAACGTAGCTGAAGCTTTCAAAGCTCACTTAAGTCCACCAATGTTAAAATGTTATAATATTTCTAATTGTATATAATTTTAGTTCGGACACAAATATGAATTAGTTGTATTTAACAATTTTTTTGAGAATAAAAATTTCAAAATGATGAAATTTTCGAATACAAGTTTCATTAAAATATTTTTTGTATGATCTGGTCCAGTAGCATATATCGAATCACACAAATCACAATTTTTTGTGGGCAATTTTGCAGCAGGGCGTAAGGTTTGACCCCGACATGCCACAGACCATCCGACTCGAGTTTGCTAAAAGTAATACGAAGGTTAGCAAACCCAAACAGCAAGCTGCTAACGCCGCCAACACGCACCCAACTTTGATGCACCCCCTCACCGGACGTAAGTACACGGCACTTGATTCTGAAGGTACCAACAGATCGATTATCATTATTATTAGTATCAATATGTTCAATTTAATTATAAATTAATAGTATAGCAGCGACACTGAATGTATATTACGTATTTAAATACTATACACATTTTAGCATAAGAGTAGATATTGCACAATAAATAGTGAACGTTGACCAAGTAATGTTTTGAAAAGTGTTTCTCCATTTGCATTGGATGTGTGTAGAAATTGTTCATTCTCCTTGTGACAAAATAGCGTGTCAACTACTTTAACTGGGAATCTAAAACGTGGTTTGAATTCAATATATTATTTTCATAATTTCATTGTGTCGTTGAAAACTAACGATATCAACTTTACCATCGGAACTAGTTTTATGCCGTTATTAAATTTACATTTGCATTTGATATAATAGATTTCACTTCCGCTATATCGATTATATAAGAACGTTAAATAGTTTGATATATTTCCCGAAGCGAAAACTATCAAAATTTGGTTTTGAGTTTGAAAACTGTCCAACAGGTTAATCAGTGTAAACTAATATACAAAGTAATCCAGGATTATGTACAATAATTTCTAGATATGACAGTACTTCAAACGAAAGAACCAGGCTGGCAACTAAGAACGGCCGTTGGTTTTATCTTGAGATATTTTACATCTTCAGAAAAAAAAATATAATAAAAGATGCCCCGACAAATACATGGAAATTACTCTCAAAATTTCAGGTCCATCACTAGTGGTCGTATTTTTGAAATAAAAATTAAAAAAGCGAATTTTTTCGAAATTTACCCAATTAAGTTTAAGTCTATCTCTACAAATATGAGGCGGGAGGAGTGATAAGCTTATTATGGAAAAATGCCTGTAAAACCGGTTTTGTTGAGCCTATTTTTATGGACTTGATTTTGTACGAAAGAGCTTTTATTCAGCAATACATTATAAATAATAAATTATAAAGCTTATAAATTTAAGTAGGTCTCAAGTCTTAAGTAACCTCAAGTAAGATTTAAATAGCAACAACTGCATGTCGATATCTTTTTTGTCTCGATATATCTTAAGAAATGTGTTGATGGCAAGTATTTTTCTGCAAACATCTATTGGTCTGTTCGTCCAATTTTAACTGTTTCCATACTAATCTTACTATTGCTGCTAGATGACGTTATCTAAATGTAAAGCTCCTATTATATTACAATTGACAACTTAGATAACTAATTAAGTAATTAGTGGCACCTTATTTTCTACACATGAAATGAGTCACTGACGGATGGATAGGACAGCTCTTTCAGTTACTTCTATTGCAATAATTCGTATTGCTTGTAGTATTATTCCAGTAATATTCTATCTTGACGTGGGTCTATTGGTATGGAGATCTTTTTTTTGGCCCCACAAATAGAAATCCAACAAGTTAATTCTGGGTATCTGAGGGGCCGAATAAATAATCATCCACGTCCTATCCACCTATCAAGGTATGTTTAATCTAAAAAATGTCGAACATATATATGATAGAATGCTGTAAGAAGGGTATGTCTTCTAAAATAAATGACAATTCGTTTCTTAAGAAGATGTTTAAAGAATTCTCTCCGTTCACACATATCTTAAGATATCTCTGGACAGAAAAAAGTTTGATTTAGTTTTCTTTCGACTGAGCTACTCAAACTTCTACGCTGCTATTTAAATTTGTCACAGTACTAAAATGTACGAAACAACGCCCTTTAGCATAAACGTTGCTGATTAAATTGCTTGGAGCTGATATATTTTGTATTGGTAGACAAAATCTCTTTCAAACTAGATCAAGTTTGAAAAAATCGGATGAGCACAACCAGACTTACAGGCTTTTTTTCATAACAAAGTTCCCACTTTTCCCCATCTCTTATTTGGAGAGATACACTAAAACTTTTGAAACAAAAAAAGCGTTTGTTTTGTATAAAATTGCGCGAATACTTTCCTCGGACATTTATATCGTTTATAATTCGATAGATTCATATGGTTTTTTCTTTTAAAATCAAAGGTGTATTATAGTTTATTAATGAGATTATTAGAAAAATTTATCGACAAAAATGATAGGACACAAAGTGCCTACCTAGAAAATACACTGTTAAGTAGAGTATGACTTAATAGCTGAGACACAAAGCAAACATTCGTGTTTCATGTTTCATATTTAGATTTCTCCTTTTATCTCTTGTCTAACAATATGTATTGCTGCTTATATGCAAAATTAATAATTTTTCATTTTCTAGTATTTCATTTACAGACTTTTTCTTTCGTAGCTATTTCGATGTAGGTACGATTTGTCATATCTTTTGAAGTACACTGTATAATTTGGTGAAAATGCTTATTTTATAAATAAGAATCATAGGAGACATATAAATAAGGAGAAATATATGGGGTATCAGCTATTGTTCCCACTATAAGTATAAGTACAGTTTCCAGTAACCATAATTTCCATATTAATGGAGATATCTGCCTATTTTCGTAATCGTATTATATTGTAGGAAAGCTAATATAATCCGAATAGTATGAGCGAAGACCTCAGTGCCTGTCATTCACAGATGACAAGAATGTCGAGATGTAAGCAAGAATTGAAACAGCAGTTACACGATTAGCATTGAATTTAGAAAAAATGGGACTTCCAAGTAACGAAACGAAGTTTTCAATATAGTTTTAAGTTGAAAGAGATAGAGGGAGGGAATTTTAAACAAAAATAAAAAAATATCAGAATTCCAAAAAGCAGTTTTCTCTAGAACACAAAATATATATATATAAAAAAGAAATGCACTAATTAGAATTTCGTTTAGAGAGAAGAGAGAATAAACAATCGGTAATAAGATCTGTAGTGATGATGGCTTTGGAAAACACAAAATACTACCCGAAAGAGAAAAAAAAATAGGTTAAATATAGTTAAGGAATTATTCGTTCAACCGATACATTAAAATCACAAAAATATATTAATACACAGTTTACATTACCACTAAATCAACACTTGAAATTATACTGTCTAACGGGCGTTTTGGTAATCAAGTCTTCGTCTTCAGAGACTGAACGTATTGTTTGATAAGTATTTAGATGTTCGATATGGATATCATCAACGGTTCAAGTTACTTTAAAAAGATAAGAGAAAGTAGGAGGAAGAAGATAAAGGAGAAAGGTGATAGATTGTCATAGAATATAAAATATAAAGTAGCTAAAAATGGTAAATTAGAAAAGAAAAGCCAAATATGGCTAGATAGATAAAAAGGAGATATATCAAACCGACGATTGAAGTGCTAATTTTAGACACATAATCTAGTTGTTATAATTACTACCCTGTATCTGTGTAGAATGAGATAGGAAATTTATTCACTTTTTCATGATCTTTTTCAAAATGTGCACTCAAAAACTAATATTATTTGCCAGATATTGGAAGAAATAAACTCCTCAATTTGTCCCAAGTATTGTTTCTCTCTTATTTTGAAGTTTTAGGAAAAATGTACTCAATCGGTTCATTTTTGAGCTCTAGAAATCACTGTACATAATTCTAAATCACTGAGACCAGAAAATGAAAAAGATACATACATCAAATATTTTATCAATGGTTTCAGTATCATATTTGAAAACTTTTGAGTTTATGGAAGTATCCATGCTAAATATTACTCTTTGCGTGCCATGTTAAATCCAATATTTAAGGACACAAGAGAGATCAGACTAAATATTCAATTTATATACCACCTATAAGAAATAACGTTAAATCTGTTCTGTACCATTTTTAAGTATAAGGTTGAGATCTTAGTTATAGGAAACCCGAATTGAAAATAATTTGAAACCGTAAATGGGTTGGAAAGATGGAATATTGGTGCACTTCATTGGAAATAATGGAAATAAGATAATATAAATCCAATTTAAACAATGGAGCTCTCTTGTGAAAGGAGATTCCTACCTTAAAGAACTAAACTATACCTACGAATAATACTGAAAATCTCACATCAGTCCCTAAAAAATAGTTGAATGTGAGATATACTTCAGGATAAAATATCGGAAAATTTTTTCTTTACGAAGAAATTATCTCAGAACTAAGCGGTAGAAGCGAATCAAATCACGATACTCTCAATAGATAGAAATGCCATTAACGGATGGATCTTAACCAGCAGACAGATCTCAGATCCAATCCTTCTCAAAATTTGGGCAATACAATTTCAATAATCATATATGAAAACGGAAATTAATAATAAAGGGAAAATATGAAAGTATATAAAAGTTATAAAATGATGTATCTAAGAAAGAACCCGAAAAAACAATTTCAAAGGAAAAAAATTAAAGCAAGAGCCCATAGATATTTAATTAAGAAAAAATTTGATGTTGGAACCTTAACCTATCGACGCCTAGCGCTATCATTCGGATACAAGTGTAGATGTTCTAAGATCTTTTGGTTGCAGACATATTTTAAAGCATATTATGGAGATGGCGCTCATTTTCTATGTAAAAGAGATAAAAAAACAATCAAAACAAAACCATATATTATAGACTGTGCATCAAGCAAGTACGAGCGTTATTTACCTGATAGTTTTTGTTAGTTCCAAGTTCCAAGTGACATGGAGCTAGTATATACCTTCTTATTTTGAAAATATTGTTTTTAGCTAATAAACAAAGATGTAAAATATATTATTCGTTATGTTAGATCTACAAAATATGGTGTCATGGCGGAGTCCCGTCAGGTGTTAACAGTCCGTTATCATTCGGTAACGCTAGGCGCTTGAACTACCAATTTTTTAATAAAACTGCCTGCTTGCAGCGAAAACATTGATGAGATATTTGAGCCACCGGTTACCGGCAATCTAACCGACGATAATTGTGGGGACGAAGATAGAGGTAGTTTTGTGGAAAACGTTTCAAGAGCTCAGCTTCGAGCACCAGCTGAAATTAAGCTTTCGTAAAAAAACAGAGTGGAAAGAATTATTCTTGTCCTATTATCACAAAATTAATAAACAAAACCGTCACAATCGAGAACTTTCAAAATTTTCCATAGATAATGATGTTTTATTTATGCCAATTGAAAAGGCATCGAAATACACATTGTTCCAAAAATTGTCTTGACCCAAATACTTTTATGACGAAAATTCATGCACAGGGACCGTTATTTGAAAATTTTTTCTCTTATTTACTTTGCTGATCATTTAAAATCACATTCATAATACCAAATTTGGGAATTCTGCCATCTAATACACAAAATGAAACGAATTTTCAAAACTTACTTCCAACCTGATGAGCACTTTCGTTATGACGAAAACATGATTGAATACTTTGGAAAACATAACTGTAAGCAATTCATTCTAGATAAACTAGCGCATTTTGGTTTTAAAATGAGGCGCATTAACGAAGCTTCTGTATAATAATAAGCAGCGTTGGTGTGCTGGGGAAGGTTGTTTGTCGTGAGATAGATCAATGTGTCAAAAGTATCCAGCCTCTATATTCATACAAAATAAGTTTATTCACTTTAACCGAATTCATTTTAAGTTTCTGGCCAAAATCGATAAACAAGAGTTATGAATTAATCATATGTATTTTTTTTTAAATCTCAACAAGTATGTAGTCAAAGTCCTTAGCGTTACCACATGATAACATCCTGTATTTCGAAAAGTTAAAAAGATTTTTTGCAGTGATAAGTTTAAACAGAACATAAAACCAACTCTTTCCTAAGAAAAGACCAGGCGAAAAAGGGTTAATCAAAAAAGGAGGACTGAGACCGAATTTATTCAAAGAAATAAAACAGTGACGAGCAGTGGAGTGGACTGGAGCAATGGATACAAACACAATCTTAACTAGAATCTCAATCCGACTGAAAACATAGAGAAATCGTAAATAGTTTTGTCTTATTCTCAAAATCAATGGCTGTGATGAAGACATTTATGGTATTTCATTTTTTAGTCTTTATTTTGAAAATGATTCCATTATAAGATAAGAATATTATTTTTAATTAGGTACTTGAAATATATGAAGCAGCTTTTGAACCAAAATACCGCTCTGCAATTATACAAAGAATGACAGTTTCTAACCTTACGTTATCAAAATTCTAAACTGACTTAAATTTTTAAAAAATCAAAATACTAATTGTACGTTTCGTTCGCTACAAATTATACTCCATCTCTTCACTCATAATCAAAATATACCGATATTTCACTAAAAAGCGTATCATTAAAGGCATCTGTTTTACCTCTGACTAAACAAAGAACCAAAAAATATGTGTTAACAGATAGCAGGTATGTATGCTCCTGAGCATTCGATATTCATGATGATTAAAATTTTATTCTTCTGTTATGCTAAATGGAATAGTATTTGGACATGTACATCCGTTTTTTAGGTTCATGCATTGTGAACAAACGAAAATTATTTTCTATTCTCGATATTTATACATTACTTGTTATATATCAATGAATACAAATATCAATCAATGAAAACTATTTTTAAAACATGTATACTTCAATGTTTTTGATGATCGATCTTTTGGTCACTTCATTTTCTTTTGTAAATCACTGCCCTTAGAACAAAGGGACAGTTTGCTATACCCCTCCGCACATCCTTTCCGCCCACAGTTTTCCACAACCTCCAAGCATCACTTGTAGCCTACTAAATAATACAGGGAATGTGACTAATAATTTATAAAAAATTAAGAATTCCGTATGATTAATATGAAATTGAGAATTAACCATAAGTATAAAAATATACTTCAATCAGTAATCTCCAAACAAAATAAGTTAGCAGTTGATGATTAATTGAAATTAAAACTGTATTAATTTTTGAAATTAAAAATAAAGGTTCTTCTACCACCAATTTGCTGTATAAAAAACAAAATATTATGCGAAATGTGGAAGTTAAAATATAATGAAATAACCTCATACATAGTTATTACGTATGTATGGCCTTCGAATCCTTGGGTGTAAGCTTGCGCGATTCTGTCCCAATGCCTTGAAAGGTTAATCTAAACTTCGATGCCCATAGCTCAGGATCTTCTGTTATATATTCTTGAAAACGAAATTGGAATAATTCAAAATTTATTAGATAGAACTCCTTTTCTTGTTATTTTTTGGTCGGGGTTTCTATAGATGCCCGAAAAGCTTTTATACTATAGAGTCTTCGTTTCAAGGCTTCTCCTGTAATCGCTTTTCGTTCTGGTTTGTTATTTTCCATACATCGTAATCATAAATAGTAAATAGTCATAAAACTATTGCTTTTAGTTTGATTTTCCAGCTTATATACTTTTGTTTATTCTAAGATGATGTGAATGGTATATTTATTCATGACCAATACAATTTTGATTACGTGTTTCATGTTAAAGAGTTGTGTTATGAAAATTCCTATACGAGTACATCCTCATCTGTGTTTCTGATGCTTGTTCAATATTGTCCAAAGCATCCAGATACTGAGAGCCGATCTCCATATATGGCATTAGGATAATAACTTTACGAAAGAAATACTCCAATTGGAAATGATGTGAGGCAATACAGCTACGTTTCATTCAATCAAAGAGATAACAACTTTGGTTGATATATTCTCCACTGATGAATTGTGAATCAAACAATAAGTAGTTATTGATAGCTTGTTTTTTTCATGACTCATGAATCTGGTTGAATCTGAAAAGCTGGCTAAAGACAATTGTCAACTGGGCTGTACAGTTAAAAACGTGATGTGAAAGACATTTCTATTAGAAAGAGCGGCGCCCATTTAACCAAAAAAAGACTGCATCCAGGAGATCACAATACACAAACGTTCACTGCTACTATTTTTGTTCTGTGATTCATGCCCTGACAATTTTTTTCTGTATCTACACAATGAATTGTGGAATGTGATTTTCACTAAGAATCAAATTGCAATCCAGAGGGATCAAACAAATAGATTGCAATAAATTGAGAAGATGACGTAATATTTGCAGATTCTACCAAGAACAGGCAGGCATGAGACCATATCACAACTAGTTGTGAAATAGAAGAATCAAGTTGAACAGATTGATATATGTTAGGTCAATATCCCCTGAAAAGAAACGCCGTATTAACTGCACTGTTTCAAGATGATTATATTATTTATGACGGAGCTTAACAGCTCTCAATTAGTCAAACAATAATTATTTTGGGCGTTGAAAACATCAGTGAAAGAATCGAGAGATGATGTATTCAGTAACAAAAGAAATAGTAAACAATCTTGAAGTTTTGCTATGGATGAATACCGAGAGAAAGCTCGTTATTGACAAATTTGAGAAGTTACTGATTGCTCTATTGAGGAAACTCTTGTTAGAATAACAATGGATTCTTGTTAAAACCAAATCAATGGCACACTTTAGGTTACTTTTTTTATATATATATTACTATCTTGAGCTAAGAGAATTTGTGGTACTTTCCTAATACGTTTTCATCAAATTAATTTCGAGTATGACTTATGTATAGACTTGTCGAATCCTAAGTAGATATTTTTGGATGTTTTACCGTGTATATATGTATTGGGAATTAATAATTAATTAAACTAAGTCATCCACTTCTAGAAAATGTTGCTTTATGCTCTTCATATCATTATTAAAATAACAAGATGCAATTTTGATATTAGAAGATGAACTAATATAGTTTTGTTTTGTTTTACTGAAATCCTAGAGTTTCTGTTTCCAATAAGATATTTATAAAAGCTTGGATGTATTTTTATTCTCAACGATCATCGAAAAATATAACAGGAATTTGATAGGACTCCAAAAGTGAACTTCAATAAAAATCTAGTATAAATAAATCGATTACGATTTTATAAATACATTTTCATACTTTAAGATAAATATTAGTCAGTTCTAGATTCAAAAGTATCCAATATTTATTTTCTTTTTTCTGTTTCTGACATCTGTCTCTCAAAATACAGAGGACGAGAATGTTAAACAAACAATATACGTCTTTCATTCATACTTTATTGCAAAAAAATTCACTTAATGAACTCTTAGAACTATTGAAAGAGATCCAATACGTGCATTAAAATAGACTGCATTATGAACATAAATTCAAGATGTGGCATCTAAGCATCTAGGAGTATTCAAACAACATAATTATGAAATTAATTCTTTGATGTTTTCCCATTCTCAGAGTATTAAAATAAACTTCTAACCATGATTTGTTGGTCGAACAGTTATTCTGAAATAAACAACACTAGCTAGATGTGTTTTTGTGTCAAATAGCCCTAAATTATACAGAAATATCAAATTTTCTCACGGAAATAGATGAATCAGCTATATTAAACGAACAAAATATCACTCATGATCGACGTACGAGTATTGTGGAACATTTATAACTCGAACATACAAGCTTGACTTGGTAATAAAGAGAAGCAGTTTACATATAATGGAGTGCATTCAATTTCTTGTGAATTCTGGTTTGATAGATCATTTGAAACATAGTTTTTCCTAATCACACTCATTTCCATCATATTATTATTATGAATTCATCGAGAATGATATCCAGAAGCGATTCCCAATCTTTTTTTGGCACCGAACTGTTTTATTACCGATATTCGTATAAGCCGAGTGTTGTAATCAGTTTCACGATACAGAATAACTTGTATTTGGTTTTATTTCCTGTGTTTCTGTGGAGATACATCTCAGTAGCAAGAAGAATAGGGAAAATAAATCTTCCAGAACGAAATGATTGCATGATAGCTTCGGCAATCATTTCTTTCAATCTTTGGTGCCATTAATATAATGCAGAATGCTTTCAAATTCTGTAGAACTAAATCGGCTTCTTTCAAGGCTCTAGTTCGGTCGTCAACGATATTCTCTTCTTGCGTGCCAATTATCATACACAAACCGATCGGCACTGCCTTTGAAGCAAAACTCATTTTCATTTTTCCTTTAGATATTTAACATAAAAAAAGAAATTGTTATAATAACTAAGAGCAAAATGTTTCGAATGCAACACTTTTTTTCGCCCCTACGTCTTCCCCACAGTGTACAGGATGATGGGATTTACTAAGATATAATTTTATTCGGGAGTCGTCATGATAACAAGCATGCTGAGCTTCCAAGCAGTACACTACTGATCTTATCCTTGACAGCCCTGCCCCAGTCATCAATCTACTTTTGCCATGCCTCTTTCACAAAGTGGCAGATATGTCACTGTCGATTTCAAAACGTATATGTAAGCTCATATAGTTCTGTGAATATACAGCAGCTTTAGCACACCTCGAAGGCATTTGTGTTCGGTATCATGCCAATATAAGGTTTTTTTGTTGTTTTTCTCGAAAAATTTTGACAGTACTAGCCATAAATACGTATGCGACGAACTCTCATGAAGTTAGAGGTTGTATACAACTCCAACTGCAGAAGACTAGAGACAAAAATATGCACGTTTGACCAGCATTTCAACAGAGTACAAATTTTTACACCACTTTACAATTGGCTGTCGCTTTCCGGGTCGGGAACCTTCCTGAAGTCGTCCATCTGGGTTCTATAAAGCCAACTACCTAATCCAAAGACACCTACTGACGACAACCGGAAACATTTGATTGTCGTGTGATTTTACTAATTTTGTAATTTTTTTAAAGAACAGGAAATTCTAAACAAACACTGTATTTCTGTTACGATTTTTTCAAACTTGCAGTGGTTTTTTAGCTCAAATTCCTGGGCTATAGTTTTCGTTATACATTGTCTCGATTAGACAGCTTCAAACACTGAACAGTCATCACCTCGTTGGTTTTGTTCGATTCTGATCTCGCGCGGCACACACTTTGACCTGAACTGTCGCATATCCAAATATACATTCACGATATGTGCCACACGTTTCCATGATATATTTAAGGCATTAGCCACCACATTTTTATTTTCCGGTTATACGAAATAATTTTGATGTTTTCGTCGATGACAGCATCTATGGGGCGTCCAGTGCATGCATCGTCCTCGGTGCTCATTTAGCCCAGTTAAAATTTAGCAATCCACTTCTCAACAGTTCATTTTCCTGCTTCAAAGTCCGATTAAGGCAACACTGTGAGTGAATTTGGATATAGTTTTCCTTCCTTATATTTTTAAAAATTTTTTCAGTTCGGCTGATTTAGGCGCCTAGATTACCAGTTTTATTTACATAGAATACAGAATAGAGTATAGAGATATTCTATAATGATGGGGTAGTCAGTAAGGGAATAAGGATTATTTGAATTTGAAATAATTGCCATAAAGAAGTCATAGTATTAATATTCACAAACATATTTTGCATATTCTTTATAAGTTATTAGTCACAATCTTAATTTAATGTAGATAACTTTAGATGCTTGATAATAATAAGTTTATGTAAATATTAAGATATATTTTCAGAATTAGTATTGAATATTTACTAGAATTTATGTATTAATTGTTTTTTTTTGCAGAAACAGCTGATTCGACTATGGTATTATTATATTGATAAAAAATTTTATTCTAATCATTTCAAACATATTCTTAATAACAAAATGTAAAACTTATCATTTGTTAATATCTTGGAAAGTCTGTACTGGGGTAAGTATGTAAATGAGGGTTATATGGAAACATTTTGAAGAACATCAGTTGATTCCAACATTTTTCCTCCATTAATCACAAAATTGATGCAGCTCAAGTTGTAGTAAAAAATGTTTGTGTGGATTTGTGAAATCAATATGCAAATGAAACTTTTTTGGTTAGTAAGTATTTAACTGAATATTTTTCCGATTATTCAGTAGTAGTTCAGCTTGTAAAGATTATTGAAGGCCTATATATAATCAAGTATTTTGAATGAATCTCTCAGTATTTTGTCTCTAACGGCGTAAAAGTCTCGTCGAATCTTTTCGCACTATTCTTATTTTTTTTCCGTTTGACCGATCTATTTGACTAACTTGCTCAATCGTCGACAATAACAATGAAGTGACTAAAAACATTTACATTAATCCATAGATCAAAACATGAAAATACCGTAGAAAACTTGAAGATATAAATGAAAATATAAATGCTACATTGTCAGTTCATGTAGGCTATGAGCGCTCCTACGAGAAAGGTCCAAGTACCTGGCCTATCCTAGAGATAGTGGTAGCTTCTTAAAAAATATCACTGAATTAGAAATTACACAATATATACAGCATATATTTCAAGTTTAAGGACGCCACGTTGTTTAGTGTTTGTTTGGCAGCCATCAATAATGAAGGTTTCAATGAATTTGTAAACATGGAAAAAATTGGTCATCGTTATGTGATATAATACTTTCATTTGGAAGGCCTTATCCCAACCAATATAAAAGCGGAACTAGATCCTATTCTGGGTGAGACTGCTCCTTCGTTACCAACATTAAAATATTTGGTAGCATAGTTTAAACGAGGCCGTACGAAGACGCCTGCGAAGACCATCATAGCAATGGTAGATCAAATCAAAATCCACAAAGCTGTACTGGATGATCATCGAATAAGAGTGCAAAATGGGTCCCGTTTGGAACAAAGCCAGCGCCGTGAAGATGATTTCATCGAGTTTTTTTCAATGTTTCACAAAAAGAAAGCCTAATTCTTGCGCTGTTTCATAACCATGGATGAAACGTGGATCAATAACTTCACACCCGAAATAAAAGATCAATCAAAACAATTGAAAAGGGAGAACCGGCTCCAAAGAAGGCGTCGGTTTTTAGGGATGCGCGTGGGATCATTGACTATCTTGAAGAAGGAAAAATTTGCGGAGAATCGAGCAGAATGAAATTAATGAATTAAAGTTCAAATTGAAGAGGTCATGTCGGCAGTATATGACACACAAAGAGAATATAAAACTTGAACATCGCCGAGAAAAGTGTATGGAGCCAAAAGGAGATTACGTTTTTTTTCCAAAATTTTTCTGTTTTCTTAGTTGGGTTAGGTACTTCTGGGACCATCCTCGTATATAGAACTTATCTGCTCTGCTTTACTATTAACTTTATTTCGTTATTTAGTTATACATCAACATGCCATACATGAACAAAAAATTTTGGGGCGATAGAAAAAAATTGTGTATAGTTATTATTCAATTTTATAGTTAGGAGAATACGAAAAACAAGACTATACAGGGTGTCATTTGAAAAAAAAAATGTATAGAGACCACAGATAAAGAGGTACAAGTATAATGCAAACATATGGACCATATAACATTCTCCTACATATAATTTTAGATGTATTTTTTATATTTATACATTAAAGTGACTTCTTCAGATTTATATGGGGTGGATAGTTTCCATTGTGATGCTCTACCTATATAATCCTGGTTTTACGGTTGAAAATAATGTTTGTTTGAAAATCTGTCTATAGAAAGGTAAATAACACCTAAACCGTTTCAAACGTTATGCAAAAAAGTTTAAGAATGTATAATTTATTCAAAAGTTCCCGTTACACGCCTTGAGATAAATGAAAGTAAAATGTGCGAGAAAACTTCTAAGTGTCACGAATCCAAAATGGCGCTGTTTAAAACTTCTGTGAGGCTATGATACGTTGTATGAAGTAGAGAATTCAACCTATAAATTATACTTTCGGTTCGTATACCCTTCTAAAACAAACTTCTGAAATTAAATACTACATTCTAATTTTAGACGCGACACACCATTGAAAAATATACTCAGGAAGAAATAGGGAAAACACTAACTAATTTTAAAACACTTCTGTTTGTCTGTTTTACTGGAATTCTGCAATCAGTTCGTAATTAATTCACTGACAAAAAATACTCAATCACACCAAAGTAAAAATCAATTGAATGACTATATCAAGATAATTTTTATATTTCACTTACTGATGAAGTAGTAGGATTTTATCTAACATTTGTTTATTAATACATCTATTTCTCACATAACAATCGGTAATTCCAGAGTGTTATATTTTTGTGTAGAAAGCGAAGATTGAGCATATCCCGAAGGTTAAGAAATTGCAGTTCCAAAACAGGTGATAACGCAACTTATATAAATCACGAGTTGTTTGTGGATTGGCTCGATAGCATCTCAGATGCTTTTATCAAACCGAATTAGATTTGTTGCTCTATGCTATACGTACTTATACATTCAATCCAGTAGCTGTTGCGTTTGGAAAATTAGGTTCAAGTTTCACAATGTTTTTCATTAAGTTCTACAACATTCCTTCTGCAATCAATAGCTCAGATGATTACCTTCGAATTGAAATTTTCTATAGTATTTTGAGTAGCTTTTTGGTTGCTGAAAGTCGTACGTAATACAGTCATCGATTTCTATGGAATCAACTTTATTCTTATTCTTAACATATTGTGTATGTTTCTCAGATCAATGTTCGCTACGATTCCTATACGATATACCAAAGAAGTCAAATGATTTTATATAGGTAGGATCTCTCCTTCCCAAGATTCTTTCTACCAATCAATTTTTTTTTAAATAGAAACAAAAAGTTTCTAGAAGGTAGTAATTCTCCAAAGTAATATATTTTACTCATGGTTTTCGCTTATCTATTCAAAAGTTAGGGATTACAGCCAAGGTTTCACCTATTTATGTCTTTCAAAATCTTCCTGAATTTCTTTAAGGTTTTTTCTTTATTGATCTCTATCTTGTTTTCTAGTGATGTAACCTAGATCTTACAATGCTCTTGTTGATTTTCACTGTGTTCATTCTCACGATTTGTCCCCATCAATTGGTGTATTTTGTTTAATTTTCCTATTTTTTGTTCTTGTTTGGTTACTTTTCCAATTTATTCTTTCTTTTTCTATAACATAACGTTTTCTCTACTTCTCGATTTGGTGTTTTAATTGCATTTATTCGTCTCTCACATTTTCTCTTGATAACCACTAATGTTATAGTTGTCCTCAAAAATTATAAAGTTCCCTTTTTGGTGTCTGATTTTATTGGCTATTCTTTATCAATTTGATCCCATATATTTGTATGCGAATCGATAAGGTGTGGTTTATTATCAAGTCTGACAACAGAACGTATTGTCATACGAGTCCTAGTAAAGTTATTAACAAATACTTGAAACATTCATTTTGGTAAAAAAATGGGATTAAATCGCGAACATTTTCGTACGATGATTTTCCACGTTTTTCGATGTGGATTGAACACCAGTGTGCCCATCAATTCTCTTGGTGATGGAACACCATTTCGTAAGGTCGTCCAAAATCGACATCTGTGCCAGAAAACACCATCCTGATATTGCAAGATCGTCAGGTAACATACCGTGAAATTGAGGTATAATTGGGCATTAGTTCCACCCGTAAACATTCAATATTGCATGAACATTTGGTTGTCACAAAGATTTGGATACCTCATAATTTGACAATTGCTCCAAAAAGCGATTGGTGCAAAGAAATTCTGAAAAAATTCAATCGCCGTGCTTCAAAATACATTTAGAAGATCGTGACAAGCGAATAATTAAGAATGTATGCATATGAACTCGGAACTAAACAACTGTATAGGTCTTTCAAGACGAGCCAAATCCAACAAAAGTTATTCGCGCACCTCGAAGCAATTGGAAAAACTGCACATGTCGTGTCATAAGAACAACTATGTAAAAATGGTACATTAGCATTTTCTTGTCAGAAGTATTCGAAAAAATCAGGGAAACAAATCGCAGAAGAGGAATCATTCTCCACCACGACAATTCGAGCTCTCACCCATCAGTTCAAACTAAAACGTTTTCGAACAGTCAAAACATGGTATACCCGATTATCAAAAATTTGTGAAATCGACGTTTTATATCCAACAAAAGTTATTCGCGCACCTCGAAGCAATTGGAATAACGTAAGAATGATAAGAAGTATTCGAAAAAATCAGGGAAACAAATCGCAGAAGAGGAATCATTCTCCACCACGACAATTCGATCTCTCACCCATCAGTTGAAACTAAAACGTTTTCGAACAGTCAAAACATGGTATTCCCGATTATCAAAAATTTGTGAAATCGACGTTTTATATCCAACAAAAGTTATTCGCGCACCTCGAAGCAATTGGAATAACGTAAGAATGATAAGAAGTATTCCCGATTATCAAAAATTGCGTTT
Organism: Diorhabda elongata; assembly: GCA_026230145.1. NCBI lineage: Eukaryota > Metazoa > Arthropoda > Insecta > Coleoptera > Chrysomelidae > Diorhabda > Diorhabda elongata. The sequence continues at coordinate 43,838,087 of CM047926.1, forward strand.
TATTACACCTGAAGAAGCCGTTGATTCGTTCGAATCACATGTTTTGGAAATATCTCAATCGGAATGGAAAAAATGCTTCGACAATTGGTTCAAACGCGGGCAAAATTGATCTTAATGGAGAATATTTTGGAAAACGATAGAGCTATAATCTATCATGAATATTGGTTTTTATTTGTCTATCCCCAAATTTTAGTAGCAACCCCCGTATTTATTGTAACTTACTTTTTAACTTTCGATTTGATATACACCAGACGTATATTAGGGTTTGAATTTTATTCTTGAAATTTCGTTCTACCCATCGCTATTTTAATTATAATTTCCATAATCTTCTATTCCAAATAACGTATCTAAGTTCATATCAAAGCAATATGTACTAGTCAAACTTGGGAATATAGTATCTCTTGTATGAACTGGTTTAAAAGCTTCTTTACTCCAGGTGTAGCTATGATCATCCATCCTTTCTATATATGCATTTCTCTCATCTTTGTTTGCAGATTTTCCCAACTATTTGATATATTTTCAGAATTTTTTTCTTATCATGTACGCTTTTTTCCACTTTTTTATCTCTTTTTGACCTACATAAATCTCTTTAAATCTTTAAAGTATTGAGTGAAATTATTCTCTACAGTGGATTATTTGCACTCAACCTATCTATCTAGTACTTTAGGGGTATAGGGTATCAAATTCCAATAGTACCTTTTCATCGATCATTTAATCAGAATTATTATATTATACTTAGAAACTGAAAACTAGAAACCAGATAATTTATATTATTAATATGCTGCTACACGCTCAGCTCTGGTATTTTCAACCCTGATCACGTGCACTATACGTGAATATATTTTGGTTTACTATTTTTCTTCGACAAATAGACTTTAATACCTTCATAGTAACTTTAAGTAAACACTTTCAGGTGTCTTTCTACCCGAGATTTCAGTATAAATCACCATCTTTCAATCACAACCCTCAATGAACTAAAGTGTTACAAACCGAAAAAGAAGTTAGTCTGCTTTATTACTGGAATACAAAAATATTCCAATAAACGATATAGCTGGTTGTACCAAGGTCCAGGTGTCACAATCACATTCATAAAAGCAAAAATATCTTGAATATGTGAGAATTAGTGGGAGAAAAATAAAACGAACACGTCATAAAATTCTGAATGTCACTAAGATATGTGCTGTATATGAAATACAGCGCTGTAAAGGTGATTGTTTTTATACAGTCAAATTGCAATAAATTATTATTTGAGAACACTAATTCAGTAGAAAAAACACACTGAAAAATGAAGGAACTGTTAGTTTTGATACATTCTTCACGACATATTTTTCAAGGCAACTTTGAATTTTGCAATTCTAGCAACTTAAACCCTTAAATTTTATGTATCGCGCAACCACATATCTTGACAAACATTTCTATTTTTTCACAATAACAACTTGTTCAAGTTCCATATATCAAATCTTGGGACGTTAGGAGAAGTTGGAGTCTTAGCATTCTACAATTTATTACTGACATAGGCCTATTAATAAAGATTGATAAAAGTTTAGGGATTGGGATACTCTATAATACAGAAATGAGTATGAGTGAGTTACAGAGAAGAAAGAGTGAATGCTTAACCACATGATTGGCTATAGGAAATACCACACTTGAGAAATTACAAGACATGTGAGATCTCAACTAAAACTTAACCAAAAATATCATAAAACAATTCTTCTAATCCCTAATTTGTTTATTATCCAACGTGAAATATTGTTAAACTTATATTTGTGTCAAGAAGGAAGCAATTCGATAATATATTACCGCTACTGTAAGTGAAGATAGAATTTACGCCAGATGACACAATGGATTCAAAAAAATTATGTTTTTCTTCCCGTTATCCAATTAACCATAAATAAATCAACAAACTTTGCCATAAATAAACAACCTATTGTCAGAGATTGAGATTTTAATTATAATATTGTTGTAAGCGTGGAACGAATATTGAAAATATGTAGGTTAACGGAACAAAAACGGTGAAATTTAAATAGGAAACGTTAATGGATGAGTACTAAGAGTAACAGCTGTTGATTACTATTCAAAAGATACGAGTAAGTCGAATGTATAATTTGAAAGATTTTGTTTCTTTATACACATGCCATGTTATTCTAGAAGTTAACTAAAATCACAACACTCATTATACTAAAACAACTTGTCTGCAAACAATAAATTCATAAAAATAAAGATGATATGAATCAAAGAATAGTGTGGTATAAAGAATGCCCATATAAAATTTGAAAAAAAATGCTACGTCACACTTATTTTTAAGGGTGAAAGTTTAAAAGCTAGTTCTCAATTTAATTACATCAACCTTATAACGAAAGCGGATACAACCCCTAAAATGTCATATGGAATTGGGAGATACCCCATTTTTAAGGTCGTTCAACTACCTATTCAAATGTAGCGAACTCATTACCTTTGGAACAGGCTTGTATCAGCTTGATATGAATGTATGTATGTGGAGGAATATTTGAAATCGATAAATTGGAAATTTATTGACAGCCCACGATGATAAAATAATAAAAAAAATTTGTACCATGATCCTGAACAAATTCACCAGGTTTAGCAATTTTTTATATCCGATTTCTGGTAGTATTTTGTGCAAACTACCAAACATATTCAATACTTGATTTTTCAAAAGAACACGGTATTTTCAAAAAATAAGCTTAAGGTCTACTTATTAAAACAGTGCAGCTAGTGCACAATTTAATTACTTCTTGAATTAGTTACCGACATTTGATGAAATTTAACAATAGTTTAGATAAATAAAAGAAAACAATCTGTAGTAGTACACCAAACAAAAAATCAGAAAAAAATTTTTTACACTTCAAACAAGAGTAGAGTAAATGATAAACATATTTTAATTTAGAGTGGGTTATTTCCTGAATAATACCAATACCAATCAACATACGTTAATTTTTAGTTGAATTTGCTATTGAAGCGAGTTTTTTCAAACTTTGTTTCTCTAATATTTTCGGAGAAATGAGGTAACACGTGGACTCATTTTATATATTCCTTCTTTTGCTATTAAGCATGAAAAGTTATAACTTATTTCATTACATTTTCGAAATGTTACCTGTATTTTCCATACAGTGGAAACATCTGCTCCTAAGTTTTTATTCGAACAATTGTACGCAAAACTCTCCGCACGCAACTATTATTTCTCTTCTCAAATCGCTCAAATCTCGTGACTGTTTTATAAAAATGTTCGATATTAGATGCAATCAGGAAAAAAATCAAGCAATCATAGTGACCATCTTGCTGCTCCTCTTTCACTAATCTATCCCCTAGGGAACATATCAATAAGCTACTGTCCAACTGGTAGAACTATTTACAATGGAGCTCCATCTTGTTGGAAGTGAATAAGATTTTCTTTCCAAATCATGTTATCAGCCATATGAATTTGAAGTTTCAAAATAGTTGTTACCAACGAGTCCATTATTTCTTAAAGCAAACTCCAATAGAGTTAAGCGAGTAATAGGTAGGTTTATGGTAATGGATAAGAATTAATAATACTATTTATTATTTATTTATTTAGCGACAATTTTACTTAACACTTCTCCAAAAACACTATGATATATCTTTTCAAAAAAACAGTTTCACTAAGCTCCATTCTCACTAAACTTAATTCTAGGACATATTTATAAGTTAAATTACTATTCCTAAATATTTTATTGGACATCATGAAACAAATCAATAAACGCACATTGAATGTTGATATTTTTTCACAAAATCAAGAATGCTGTAACTTGCCCCTTCTTTCTAGTTGTCGGAGTACAAATTCGTACATGATACATTCTTACATACTCACTTATTCACCGTTGTGCAACGAGGTATCTTATATATTTGTGATACCTTAAATTTGTTTACAGTTTTCGTCAGATCAAAGGCGAACTGCTAAAATAAAGGTCGAGTATGTGGTATTTTTGGAAAGGTGGGTGAACGAATTTTAAAGTGAGATATCAATCAGTCTTTTTCTCGATTTAAGATTTTAGACAATGTCTCTGCCCTCACTAGAGGATTGTTATAATTTACTCTACAACATGTCAGTTATCTGACAAATTCCCGACGACAGCTTGAAAATGCTCTTACTACTTTTGAGTTAGGAGATATAGTTGCACATGTGCTGAAAGATTCTCACTGAAATTTCAGCTATTTTGGACGCTAGATTTCTGTTTGAAAATAGCATAAGTGAGTTATGCAGTTTTTTCTGAAAATGAAAAAAATTTAGTATCGAGCTGTCATTATATATTTGTTTTTCAAAGGCAATACAAGTTAGAAACTGTCTACATTATTTACGAACAAATTATTGGTAGCCGAAATTAAATGTAAGCCATCGGAATGGCCAAAACCTGCGACAACCAGCGGTATTCGCTAAAAAGTTTATTGAACCATAAAGAACGACCGTTTAGAGAGATGAAGACAAAGTCGGTTTCATCATATGTTCATTGAAGTGAATGTTTTTAACTCGATGTTATTAAATCATATTTTTTTATATCAATAAACAGTTTTACTAACTGGAATAATGATTGATACCGTGTTTGGGATAGTTATGGGATTCTGTTCGACTCTATTCAAAAAGGTGGAGCAATAACAGGATCATTGCTCGATAAAATAAAGGGAGGAAATACAAAAAAGCGACGGCTTATAAAGAAAAAACTGCTTTTCCATCAGGGCAACGCAGCTTCTCACCCTTAGGTTAACGACATGGCTATAATTGACGGATTGCAGGTCAAATTGGCTGACTACCCATCGTATTCACCAGATCTGACCTCTTGTTTTCTCATCTAGAAATTTCACTCACAGGTGTAATACAGCAATTATTATTTGAAAGGGTTAAAACAAGAAGAACGGCACTAGAAAAGTGTGAAGACTAAAGACAAGATAAACCGGAACACAATTTGCATCTATTATTTGGGATTAATAAGTTGAAACCGAATACAAACTTTACTTTATAAAAAGTAATATTTCGAATTGTTCCACACATGGTGCAATATTTTTCAATAAAAATAAAAATTGGAGATATGGATCAATATAAAGTTTGATTTTATCTAATTGGAACTACAAATACCGTAATAAATACGAATTAAGATCGAGGAAATCTCAGAAATCCGTAACAAACAATTTTACGGAACACTGATGTGAAAATAATATCAAACGATGGAAACGGTTCTTAGAAATCTAATTATTTCAATTGAAGATTCTTTCTATTTTTTTCTCATTAAATAAAACAAAATAAGTTCACAACGACTTTCCTTTAATGTAAACGGATTCGTCGTGATGGATAATTGAATTATAAACATTTATTGTGTTATTTGGGACAACATGCAAAAAGTGTAAAATTTTGAACAATCCTTAACTTTAAACACATGTTACTTGATACAATTCGAATCTGTTGCCATTAATTGGTTAACAAAATGATAAATAACACAATGCTTACAGCATCAAACATGCAACAATCAAAATTGCAAAGACGAGTTTAATACAAAAAACTATACTTTGATTTTGAATTAATAGAACAATTTGTAATATGCCAGTCTTCACATATTTTCTCACTTTCTAAAACTTCAATCGGCTTACACATGTTGATAAGAAACCTATCATTAAAATTCTACATAGTTGTACTTAATGTGAAAAGCGAAGATAACTTCAGTAAAATTAAATACAAAATGAATTTATTGCTTCAAAGTTTTATTTGTAACTTATTATTGTACTTTTTAATAAAAGTTACTCATAGAGCCAAAAAATGTTGGACAGAATAAGTTCTTGGGACTTTTTAATATTTTTTTCTTTTTTTTTTTTGTAGCCATAATGTACCTACAATACATTTAATATTTTATAACAGTGAAATTATACTGGAGAGTAACTTTTTAACTTCATACCTATGACAATTTCCTAGAAAATTCTAAAATTGTAACTGTTATGTATGTTATTTATACTACTATACAATAGAATTATCCTAAATGACTGACATTACATTCATCTTCCCCAAAATCAGTATCGTTTAAATAAATTACAGTCTATTTAAAACTGGTACACATTGCAACTCTTTTTACTTGATCTATGGCATTACTCCAATTCTCGGTGCGAATTTTTGAATGAAGTTTTGTTAGTTCTAGTTTCTCTTTTGAGTTGGGACCATATCAATTCGATTTGATTTAAAACACAGTAGTGCGGAGGCAATTTCAAACCAGTATGAACATTCTTGTGTCTACATTATATTCTTTGGTAACTATTTATGTTTCTTAAACCTCTATGAGTTGTTTCTTTGTACAGTGCTCTTCGAAATATAAATCTTCTTCAAGTAGAAACACCTATATGTCTGCTTTGGAAGAATATTTAGTTGGATTTTCACGAATTTTTTAATCTAAATCTTATCTGAAGAGCTATTATCAACATGCTTTATCCAAGTAATAGATTTGTCTTCTTTTAATACGATACTCCCCTATTTTTGTTCTATATCACTTAATTTTATTGTTCACAAAACTTTTATTTAAGAATAATTTAACCTTTAATACAGCACAGCTCACAACTAACTACTGAGTGTGAACTGGAAAACCGAAAAAATACTTCGAATTATGTATACTACCTAATCCACTATTCTCAGTATTATTCGATTTAGAATTCCAAAGAGTTGATTTTTTTGTGTAATGTTATTGTTTATCTATACTTTCAAATGATTTACTAATTCTGAAATTCAAATATTGTAGTTCGGACCTGGAGAAGTTGTTTACTATTTACTTCGCAATGGGTTCTTTTTATAAAGATAATCTTTCCAATATTTGATGACTGGCATATTACTTTCACGGTCAGTTCTAGATAATTTTTCATAATTTCGTTATTATTTTAGAGCAAGTCCTTTTGTAATTATATAAAATTCTTTATTACGCGTAGCTTAGTTTTTATTGAAGCGAAATTAATAGAGTAATTCTATTGAACAATGTGATAATTATATTAGTACATTGATCAGCTTTGTGTGGAAATTTTTCCATAACAAAAACGGTACACAGAATCTTTGTGATGTATTCTTTTGTACCTTGGAATTCTGAAATAAAATTGTTTTTGTTTGTTAAGATAGATATTTGATCAAAAACTTCAACAACAAACTACTCCAAGTGATATATAATCAGTTTTCAATAGATATCCGCTTAAAATAACGCATACCAACATGAATTGCGAAAATACATAATCGAAATTATTATTTCACTTAGTCCAGCGTCTGTAAAAACAAGTTTTTAGAACTATGATTAGTCTCGCGTAACCATAGTAACAATAGCTAATCAAAATAACTGTGAACTAATTATATGGCAAGTACACTCCATTTATCTTCAGGTCATGCACAGTTAAATATAAATGACATCAAATATGTCATCAAGAATAGAAATAAGCACAAAAGTGAAACCGTTTTAAATAGTTTCCTTTTTTTTTGGTCATTAAAACAATTATGAAATAGGAGGAAATAAAATACAAAGAGGTAATTGCACTTCCTGCGACACTTTGTAAAAACCATGAACGTATGGGGCAGTAATTTTTTCCAGTACAGAACTTCCGTTGTTGTGTTCACTGAAGCAGAACATTTTGAATCACGTTGAATAAAAATTCTACAATAATTCGACGAAGGTGATGTCATAGTAATTCCAAAGTTCCATTCCATTATTGCTTAAAAAAATATTGACGTTACCATATCATTCGAAAAATTCATCCATTTAAATCTTTTTCCTTTCTAACTACACTTGAATAGTTGATATAGAAACAATTCGATTTATATAGAGATACAACAAATGAATATACAGAAAGATTGATTAGTGTGAAATTGAGGTATTATAGCCATCATTAGTTTAAAATTATCCATAATCTTACAGGGTGGTTCAGAATGCTGTGCCATATATCTAATCATTTAACGTTTAATTTTGAGTTGACTATGATTTATTTGTCAAAAAATTATATTTGACAGTGACATGACAATAGTGACAAAATTTTTTAGTGTCCTGAAGAGTTTGAACTAGGGCAAAAATGAATTTCACTAGAAATGGAATGATTGATATGATCTGGATTTTGATAATACTACTCAATCACCCTGTATATACTGCAAATTGTTCACTTGATCAATTTTTAGCAATAATTATTTCTCTTTTAAATTTCGGGGACGTAATGAAAAATTTTATAGTCAATAAATCAATAAAAGGAGAAAATTATATAATTATCTCATCAAATACGAGTATCACTTTTACCTAACGCTTGTTTCGGAAAAAAATTAAGTTCCAGGTGTGAAACAACAAAAAATATTAGCAATTCATTTATTAAACAATTTTTATTAACATATATTTAACAAGAAACCTAATTTGAATTATACCATTTTGTTCAATTGCACGTAATTTTTGCTTATGTGTGCATCACATGCTTGATGGTGAGATTGACAATTTCGCGAATTCATGTTCGATTTCCCAACCTTTATCAGACACTTTTCTAATCAGTATCAGCCAAGATAGGGCGAGGTTGGGAAATACTTAAGGGGTTTACCGTTTTTCGGTACAAATAGTATGTCATTAGCATTTAACCAATCTCTTATTCTCAAGAGGCTAGATCCGGTCAAAATATTATTTCATCATTGGGCTAATTTGCCATCAAGGAAATGGCCAATTCTGGTAAACATCTCCTTGTATAAATATGTGTATCCAACGTCTCACCACACACAGGCCCGGTATAAAGACGTGAAATGCCTGCTTCGTTTATGGCACACTGGACCAAAACTTTATTCTTAAATTTCTTTTTGGATTTCACATCGTTGGGACAATGTTCAATATCATCCTTGTAAAATCATCATTGTCTCTAATTTCTGGATGTGATGAGATGAAATATTTTTCGTCGTCCATGACCACAACTCTGTTCTTTGTGACGTCTTCTTAATCCACGGTAGCATATCGGAATACTGTGCAACTGATCTTCAGTATATTTTGGACACTTCTTATTTCTTCTACTAATCAGGCTCTTGAGAAGTAGATATCCAGCCGGGAGATGTTTATCATACTACTTATCCCATAGATATTCCATCATTCTGTCAAAGTACCTCTTCAATATCATCGTCTCGATATCGGAAATCGTACTATATGCTGAATTTTTGAATTATTTCTTATTTTCATTCTTATTTGATTCCTTTGGCTCACTCCTTTAATAGTTCTCAATGTTTTCATCTCTGCTGCACTCATCATGTTCTTCATTTTTGTTGTATCAGCTCGAGTTTCCACTGCCTACGTAAGTTTAGTTCTTACTATTGTTTTGTATATGCGGATTAAACTATCGGTGGATATATATTTGTTTTTCCACAGTTAGCCAAAGATTATTGAGGTCTTATTTACTTGGGTTCGTACCTCTTCGTTCGTACCACAGCGAGTTTGAATCTTGTAGGCTCTTTAGCTATCACCATTCTACAGATATCTGCATATTATGGTTTTTGGCTGTTGTTCGTAACCGATATAGCAAACGCTGCAGGTCATCCTCGTTGTCGGCTATCAAGATTGCGTCGTCGGCGTATTATAATATCTTCATTTGTCTTCGTCACATCTTGTATCCTCCAGAAATTTCTGTTAGTATTGGAGCTTGTTCGGTAAACCACTGTTGTGTTTTGATCTGTGATTTATTGTTTGTTTATCAATGATGTCGGCTATTTAAGATTTTCCTATAATTTGTCTGAGGCTGAAAATTGCATCAATTGTCGATCTTTTTTCTTCAATTTTATTCATCACTTTTGTTGTTATAACTTTGATCAGTAGGTTACGCTGTTCAGCAAAAATATCATTCTATAATTTTTTGTATAATTTTTCTTTACCTTTTTGTATAATGGAATTGTGATCGCGTTTCTAGATCAGGTCCTCCGTACTTAGGTATTTCGTTAACGATTCGTTCAGGACCAGGGCCCTTCCAGATTGCCAATTTTGCTAGTCCCTCATGCACTTCTTCGTGTGTTATGTTATCTTCTTCTAAAAATTTTCCTGTGTACTTATTTATGTATACTTTTGTTTTGTGTGTACAAAAACTAAGCAGGTAATAAGTTTTCAGTTCAGTTTAATTATCTGTTTGAATATGGATTTATTATTTCAAAATGCAAAAGCAACCTGATCGTGATCTGAAAATATATTCAGTGAACAGAACTTTATATTTATACATAATGAATACATTTGGAAATTTCAAGAGAAATAGGTTAATTCCTGTTTTATGTACACTTTACAATACATGCATTTTTTATGAGCGTTTTCCCATTTCCACTATCAGAATCTCGTAGCTGCACGATAACTATCGGTCAATAATTCAATCTAAAGTTAAAATTCCGTAACTTTGCATGTTCCTGGGTAAAGTATATTTCGTAAAACCGTGGAAAACCAATCATTGCAATATTATTAAAGCCTCATTTTTCCTATTGTATTTACCTAGTTCAGCCACACCATAGTTAACTTGATAAATAACGGATTTAGGTAAGTTGATAAGGTCATGATATTATAGTCGAATCAGTTTTTTCTAGCAGTATTAACATAAAATGATTAGAAACACTGAGAAATTATAATATTAAGTACACGTGTACAACAGCACGGGGCAACAAGATAATTAATGGAAATACAGAGACAAGGGGACGTATATCCGAATAGTTACCTTACATCAAGACCCTAAGTTGAATTTGAAACTTTACCTTGTTAACACCATGCTTCGAAATATCTAGATATACTATTTCTCTGTGATTCCTAGCAAATAATATACATTCAAAAACCCCGAATATACAAGATAAGAAAGTAAAATTTACAGTAGCTTTCGCAAATAATTATGATACCACAAATATTTTTAAATATACTATTTTTCAAACCTAACCGAATCAAAAATACAGAAATACAAATAACAAATTTGAAGAATACTGCACTCAACATATTTATGGAATACTAGTAGTGTTTTTATACTGCCCTTTTCACTTTAAATTATAAATATTGAAATTTTGCGTCACCAAAGAAGATCTAGCAATATTGAAAAATTTTGAGGCAAAATTAAAGTAGAAAAGAAAGACGTGAGCATTTTTAAGACATTAAAGTATTTATAAGGCGAAAATTGGCAAAGAGTACAGATACACCCCATTAATTGCACATTAAACGTGAAGAAACGAATTGAAATGAGAAAAGATTGAGCGCAAAGTTTGAACACAGAGAGATTGATAAAAGAACAAGACAGTCCAAATGGACAGTATTGTAACCAAAAAAATCATTGTTTGATTCAAATTCAGTTCATTAATAAGGTAAACAATGTACTTAGTTATTAGATCATTTTTTAGTAATAGCGAAAATCAACCATAAAATACAAACAAAGAGAAAACAAAATAACAGTCCTAATAGTAATAAGTTTTATATGAAAACATATTCACAGAAAATAGAGCAATGAAAACAAAACATGCAGAGGAAATTTGGAAAAATGCTAAGCCAACTAGATATAATATAAACAATGAATGAAAACCATAAAGAAAGCGGCAGATAAAGTAATATCAAACAGTGCAATAAAGGAAAGATGGTTTGTAAATAAAAAATATTTTCCATTAAAAGCAAACAAGGCAACATGATAATAGATGAAGACGAAACTTTGGAAAGGTGGAAGGAGTACTTCCAAGAAATTTTAAGTACAGAAAATAATAAGGAAGAAATATAAGAAATCGCCAATCTCATACCACAAAATGAAGAAAAAATACCAGCGTAACCAATTAAAGAAGATGTAACAGAAATAATATAGAACCAATAAAAACAGCAAATACCTCAGATGGAACGAATTTAATGAAGCTTTTGAAATATGTTATTGACAAAATGATGAAAAAATACCTGAAAGTACCCATAGAATTGCCCACGATTAAGCTCTCGAAAATTACACTCGAAAGTAGGTACATTATCGGTACAAAAACAACAAGTTGGAAAAGATTCGCAACAATTAGTGTGATCAATGAATTACTAGACAAAGATAATGCTTTGTTTAAAGATTTATTGATAATTTGATATTTGTTCAAGTGCTATTCGTTGAGCGTCAACCAAATACAAGCAGTGATAATGGAAATATTTATTACATTGAACTTACAGTTTGAAAGTTATATTAAACAGTAGAACAACTCTTATTTGTAAGCATGTGCACGCAATGTTTACACTTCCCACCCATAGAAAAGCTAGTGGCATAGATCAAAACTGTTTGTATTTTTCAGTTTGCATAGACACAATCTGTAACTGCCATGCAATGTGCGTTTCGTATTTAATTAGATTATAATCTTCAATGTAATAACAACAATCGTGATGCTATCATCACGTTGATGATGTCTTTTCTAAGAGAAGAGTACGTGACGACCAAGAGTGGTTGAAACCACCGATAAACAGGAGCGAAAGTCGTTCAAGCGTTACACAAAAAAATTCATTCTGAGTGCTAGTCATAAGTAAGAAAGTTATGTGACGACTGTGTGGAGAATTATACGGAGACGCCCTTTTGGTATACGTGCAGACTTTCTTAACGAAGTGATGAATCAAGCTACCACGCAGCAGCGCGCTGGTTGGCATGTGAAGCCTTATAGCACGAAGATGCCAGGCTCAAAAAATCATTACCTGGAGCTATAGGTGCAACTGTAACTGGTATTTCGTATTTTCATTCTCTAGAAAAACGCTCATATGGGAAGTGGGTTTTTAGAAGACAGTAACATGACTTCTGCAGCTGAAAAACTGATACATATCGACGTATTCCTACTCTAACAAGTCTAAAATGCAAAGATATGAACTCAATATATTGTCGATGAAATAGCTCGTAGATATGTTATCAACTATTGCGAGCTTAATTATATATAAATGGCAATATAGAATCGAAAATTGCATAAGCGATCATTGCATACTACAATGGATGAAGCTACCTCATTAGCAAGGAAGAATTTGCGTACAGTGGGACACGATAGGAACATTAAAACAGACGCGGACAAAACCGTGTAATAAGATGATTTAATCAATTTTCCATAATAAAAATTTGGGATTCGTGAAATATCTGATACAGCAATAATGTGTAGTATAAAGTCCAAGCAACATTTCACATTACATACACAACTAGACTAGGTATTGGTAATATGAGCCAAATAGAAATTTGGAGAATCCAATGTAGTTCAAACTTTTACTATAACAAGGTGGTTAGGAATACTATGTTAAGAGAAAAGTATAAAAGTATTTCTTGGCGTAGAAAATACATTTCAACAATATTAAAATTTCACAAAGAAAAATAGAAAATTTATCATTTGTTTGGAGCCGAGTGGATGAAGATAGGTCACAAGATCATAAAATATTCCTTTCAAGCATTTAAGGAAGGGATCTACAGGCTCGATATTCCTTGTGGGAAGTATTGTTAATTTTTTAACATATTGGAAGCACAAGGATATCTGATGGTGGCCCTCTGGTGTATGTTTAGAGGAAACCAAAAAACGGAAAACTGTTATGGAGGAGAAATGAATTCAATGATCAAAGAATGATGCGGAAATATTTTGAACGAACTTTTCATGGTTAATTCATATAAAATATTTATGAATTCTTACAAATTCCTCAATCTTATAACAGGACTTAGTACCAAAAAACAATAATTTGGTTTTGTTATAGTTTTGAAAAATAGTATACAATATGTAATCCATATCACAAATTATGGCTGATAGGACATTGTATTTTATATTCCAAATATTGGTGAATATTTGGTTTTATACGCATTACCTACGTAATTTTTTCAATATTTTCGTTTATTTTTCATGAGATTTTCAGATCTGTTCTTCATCAATCTAATAAAATAGTTAAAACTTGTGCTACTGTAAAAATAACGAAATAATTGGTGAAATGATGCCATTAAGTTATGGTACCATACATGAAAGAGATGGAACAACAAATAACCATACCAAACATAATTGAAAGTGAATATAAACTACAATAAATAGAAACAAATAACAACGTGATGGATGATGGAAAAAATGGAGTCTCTTATACTGACTCGATATTCATAATTATAGAAAACTTTGAAATGATATGAATACACCAGAAATCAAGCAAGCATCATGAAAAAAAATTATGAAGAATACAGTGAATAATATCATATGGAAATCATCCTTACAGTACCTCTGATGTTGGAAAATGGTAAAATAAGAGAAGAAGGTTTCTTAGAGACACAATAAGTTTTTTGAGCTTACTAACGTTAGAAACTATTTTCAATTCATTCTCATCATCTACCAATCGCTTTCGTTCTGACCAAGAGCTGATTGTCACTCTAAAAGGCAGTGTACTTTTCAGATTTGGGTACGCCATTCTTTCCTGGCGGCCCAGAATTATGGCATCATCCGTTGGCATACAGCGCTGCAGCAGCTGCAGAGTTACCAGGAGCAGCCCTTCAGCATGCCACTCTGGTCCATCCGGCACTTCATCCACAAGTGCCGGTACGCTCTTACCTTTGACTATCTACTGATAAGACTCTGGACTCCCAACTGCAGCCCACAGGAGCTACAGTTCACCATCATGTAAGTATACTTTATTTCAATTTATTGGTCAACTCAATATTTGTTCTTATGATCAACACCATCGTTTAGAAACTTGGTTAGATGATCACCCGGTTTACTAAAAGAGCCAAATTTAATTTTTTTAATCAAAATAGTTTTCTTCTTGAGTGTAAAAATCGATACAACATTCATATGGCATTTTGGTGCTTAAATTAGAAGATATAGTTCAATTCGACAATCGTTTTTATCGTTTTTGTGGTGCATTGTATTGATGAAAGGGAATTTTCCTCCTTTACACATAGTGTCGATTGTTTTCTACTTCTGAATCTCAGTCTCAGTCAGTTTAGCACAGTGATTTTTAACTTTTGTAAATAGTCCATAAAGCAAGTTTTCTTTATCCAAGCTCCTCAATTTTGAATATAAGCTACTTTGAAGTGTCTGAATTTTGCAAAAATGAAAATTCTAATCAAAAATTTAGATCCTCAAATTATACCTTAAAATAACCATTCGAAATATTTTGCTTTTACTGATGTTTGACATGTGACGGTGACAAGTGCTTAATGGATAAAAATGATCAGCTTCGTTGAAAAATAGGAACTTATTTAAAATATATTCAAAAAGTTATGAATTATAATTTCAGAGAACTGTCCATTTCAAACTCTTTGTTAAGGTGCTTTTGAGTATTTGAATTAATTAGAAACCTCCCCAGAAAGCACAATCATATTTTATCCGATAGTCAAGCGACTTTGCCCTCTAAAAGCACTAGCTAACAGATTCAAAGTTACCCTAATATAACTCCTTATTTAGGACCAGAGCCCTACTGTGGCTTCATGCGATGCGGTCACATGAGATAATTGAACGGATGGTTGAAGATTATTACTGAGGAAACCCTCCAGACTTAAGACAATTCCAGAGACTCATAACTATATTAGCTAAGAAGTTGAAGGAATTTCTCTGAGTAGTATTATTAACTTGAAAAATGGGACACATACTCCTCGAAGAAATTACCTCTTTTAAGAGGAGCCTACATATTTTAGTAACACAAGAATGAGATGTATAGTCTTCTACGAAATATCTTTTAGATAAAGGTACTTCCCAAACCACCTTCAATCTAATTCAAACACTTTTTTCAGAATCAAATTCTCTGAAATTGAATTTGAAAAAGTGGTATGATTTGTTAAAACTGGAATAATTATCCCCATAGCTCTGGAACCCCAACTTTATAAAATTAAACTTTAATTCCAAGTTTTTCATTCTAACTTTTATAGTTTATACAAAAATCAGATAAATCACGTATCCTTGATATATGTATTTCGATCAATCCTAGGAAACTTATAGTGTATTCGCATTAAAAAACCAAATGTCTTGAACTATGTGTTTTTTCAATGTAAATCACTGATATACATATTTTTGTTGAGTAAAAATTTCAACGTTCCAGCCTTCAATGACGATGCCGCATCCAACTGCTTTAACATCGGTACACGCGGCTTCGTTACCACATTTTCTACCGAGTCCTGCCTTGGCTTCTCCTGTAGGTTCGTCATCTTCACAACCTGGAATGGGAGTTAGCAACCCGCCTTGTTCCACACTATTCGTGGCCAATTTGGGCCAATTCGTGTCTGAACACGAGCTCAAAGAGATTTTTGCAAGGTTAGTACAATACATTTCAATCTATTTCATTTAGTATTGATTTTATTAACAATTCACAGAATGGTTTTGAAAAAAATGGAACGCTTCAATAAGCATAGAGACTATATGAAAAGCTTCGTTGTAGTATTTTTAATCTCTTGATGCATTCAGTAAATAATTTATTTCATTTTGTTTTCATACTATCCAATCGTTCGAACGCTATGAGCTGCTTTTATAATATTTTGAATTATTGATCAATTTCATAATTCACGATATTTAGTCACTTAAAATTTATATTCATATTTTGTTCAAGCTACAGGTGAAAATGCTAGATTATACAAAACTTCGAGTTTCAAGTTTTAATTATACCATTCTAGAAATTAGTCGGAACATTTATTTTGTCAATATTAAGTCTTCCTCTGGTGTTTACTGTCACTTTGTCAATGACTATTCAACTATTTCATTAAAAATAATGAAGAAACTTCACTCCTTATTGGACTACCATTATTTTAGTGAACTGATTTCTTCCACTTTTTTAAAAATTAGTTGAGAGTGATTGAAGGACATTTATTAGGAAAATAAAACGTAATATAAGAAGTATAGAAACTTATTTCTCTCTAAAATTGAAGCAAAATGCCACCTAATCGATAGAATTGTAAGTGCGAGATCTTTCATGGAACAATCAACTGAACTTCATCTGCGCCCGCTTTTGATCAAGAAATATTTCGTCGTACATCGCATTGCACGTTGTATGGCATCATGGTCAAGCGAAAAGAAACAGAAAAGAGACAGAAGAGTAGAGGATATAGAAGAAACTTTTGAAAGTAATGCAAAGTCTATATGAACATCCAATTAAGTTAAACTGGAGAGATCAGAATCAATTGGAATCCCATTAGAAATAATCTATTATTATTTGAGTTGACATTAAATGTATCATTTACAGAAATTCTGAAAAAAGTTGAGCAGCTCCACTATGCGGACAAAAAGATGGGTATGAAGAAACTCAAGTAAACTTGGATGTTCCCAAGAAGATGACTCAAAAGCTCGAAACCAATATAAAACAAAGACGATGATAATAAAGGAGCATCCTGGAAGGTATTTAATACATAGAGCAAAGGAGAAAACTATGCAACGAATATAGAATTACAAATGTTTGGTTTCAGTCAAAATATAATAAAAGTACAAGAAATACAAAAATTATTAATATGCTAAAATACAAATTAAATACAACATATATGGGATTCGTGAAGAAAATATAAAACAAAAAAAGAGTGATACAATAAGAAATTCAGAACTTAGATGCCTTGTCCACATATAAGGAATATATTTTCAAAGGTTACAGCAAGTAGGAGAAACTTGAACAGGGAAGAGATAAAAAGTTCAATGTAGCACAAAAATGAGTGATAAGGCCAGTATATCAACTCCACTCTACCAAACATGTGCTAGAATACAGGGTATAAATATGAAGTAAGGAAGCCAGTATAGAGTTAGAAATATAATACACGTCATGTCGCACCCCTATTTCAATAGTGCCATTAGCTCATAAATGCTAATTTTACAGGTAAGCCAAAACAAAAACGATTGTAAATGTTTTTGGGATGAGTTAATTCGGTACTTAGACATAACAAATTCGGTGCACATACGGTTTCAAGGTATTTTCACCGATTCGTATGTGTAATGTAATATAACATCTATAGACAGTTTTAAAACAATTTTTTTAATGATACGGCACTGCTGTTGATGTTAATTTTATTTAGAGTGAATAAAATGGAATATGACTTTATTTGTATATAAATTTAATGTAAGAAAAAATAACATCTAGAAAATAAAATAATATTGAGCAGTACGGAACGAGGATTCCAAATTAAAATTGATTTCTTAAATCTAGCATAGCCTGATATATAGATAGGTTTGACTTGTGAATCACACTGGCTTCAAATAAAGATAAGTCTTTTTTTTTCAATCTTTGGCTTAGTTGTGTAGGCCGGGATCAGATCTAAATTAGAGTCACTTTTTCTTATAACCACCTCTTGGGAATCTTCACTGTGAAACGAAAAGAGTTTTTCCTTCTCGTACCTCACGACATTTATATTTGAAGATAAGACTTGTATTCCATTCATATCTCTGTTAAAGGTGTTGCCGATCTGCCTCTAAAATATTCTTTATATTTTAAAAATCAGTGTGGGCTATGGCACTCCAGCTTTGATTTTTGTCATCATCATGTTGAACTATACCTTGGATGGAAATTGTCAATTTTGAATTTTATTGGGACATGTCACTATTGAAATAGGAGTGCGATATACACTTCTGCTCTTTGAAATAGTAAACAAGTCTTGGAACAGATTTCTGCACAGTCCAGCCAATTCGGGTGAATCCTTACCATTAAAACCTATTTGTTCGTTACAAGGTATGCTTGATAATTACAGAGGAATATCTTTTGAAGACTACTAATGCGCAATAAGTGCATCACTTACTGATACTGAAAAATATTTTTCTGCCGTTATATTTATAACAACAAATACTCTTTTTACATCATCTTTTTGAAAAGACCTAGAAGACCTTAAGTTGATGTGGACGCCTGGGAAAAAACTATGTTCCATGTGCTTAGGGAAAAATGCTCATAGTGATGTATAATGGAACAAAGAAAGTAGAATGAAGAACTCTTCCGATGTTATCACCAAACAGAGCTACAGAATGGAAACATTGAAATAAATCGCATTGGTTCATAGTAGAACAGCGAATTCGGTTGATTTTCGGTTTGATTTCAATAAAGACACAGGCAATGATTTGACAAATACTCATAGATACGTTTTCCGAATTGGAAGGATTAAGATAGCTTCCCACGATCTGTTATCACAAGCCGCATAATAATTGAAAGAATCCAAAATAAAACATGAGAATACAATATAGAAGAAATCTTTAAAAAGATGATAAAACATTAGATACTTAGAATAATTGACAATAAATAATTGAATTGGAAAACAAATTTGTTAGTAATCAATTAGAACTCCTTTCGTTTCAATAATTTTTTGTAATATTCTTGGCAAGTCAATTAAATTCCAACAAACGTTCTTATTTAATTTAAGGTCTTTCCAAGCTGTTTCAATTGCTTCTCATAGATCTTCTTGATTTCTAGAACGAAAATTCGTTCGGTTTATATCAACCACGCCTACAAATTTTCAATGGGACTATTTGCCGGCCAAAGTAAAGTTTGAATATTGTTTTGTCGAAACCATTGTTGAGTTATGCGCGCAGAGAAATCATCATGCTGGTAAATAAAATCGTTTCCATCATAAGTTTGATTTACCAATGGCAAAATAATGTCTAGAATCTTGAGGTAAACTTCATAGTTGCACCTTGCACCGATTCTTCAACAAACTCCAAGCCCATTGATATTAATTCAAGCACAAACATTTAATGAAAATTTACCGGATTTATCACTTCCGTAAATCTATTGGTCTTCAAATTTTGAATTTGGTGATATGTAAACGATTTGAATGTCTTTTCATCTGTGAGACAATTATCAAGTACAAACACAACTCTGGATTGCTTGCACTCATGTGAAAGCAATGTCTACATGCCTTAGGACAGTATCCTGGTAAGTTTTTTGCGTATGGAGCACTAGCAGCCAATTCGAAAGGATGTTTCTTCGAAAAATTAATCAGTGCAACATCTTCTGCTTCATTTGAAATTTTCCTTCCTCCAGACCCAAACATTCGACGCAAGGTTCCGTTTTGTTCTCATCGCTTCTTCACTCTTACCACGGTACTACTCGCATTCAGACATAGATGAGTTGCCACTCTTCTGATTGATCAGCCTTTCTCCAATTTGACAATAAAGGCAACTTTCTGAATTTCAGTTAACTGAGGAGGCATTATTTATACTTTGACTTCAACTGAACGCAAATTAATTATTGAATTATCTGTCACCGACAATGACAGTAACATTAAGTAGGAAGTCTGATTTACACGGGTAAAATGTAACTGTATGCTTTTTCAGTGAGCAGAAGTGTACTTCTACTTACTTTGAAGGTTTGTAAACAAAACTACCATGTCTATAATATGAATTAATCTTTGGAAGTTTCTGAATCAAAAAACTAATAAATGGAAGCTTATAAATGTATTATATTTGGAACTGATTATGATAAATAATCATCAGCAGAAATATTTGTCCAACAGAACTCAAATGCTCGTTTATAAAAGCTTCTAGATTCTATTTTTCACGTGGTATTTATTTAATTTAAAAGTTCAAACATTGAGAATTAGATATAAATCAAAAAGAGATTTTTCAGGAAAATACAGTTATAAAAATGATTCCAAGAAATAATTGGATATAAAAATCATATAAATCACAATTGATTAAATTCTAACACAAACAGAGTTTCAATTTGAGCTAAAACATATTGAAAATTGAGTCAAATCTTCAAACGCATCGTTGATTAGTGAAGACACAGTTTATTTCCCTAATGATATCAAACACGTATTATATACCACTAACCAACATAGTTTATATTATATAATTTTAGGAATCCAAAAAAACCGATTTAACTGCATGATAATAATTTTTCATTCCAATATACGTTTTGCTGAATCATTTTCAGCTGACTACTTTCCCTTCAAACAAATATTTAATGTCACTCAATTGACCGAAATCGTAGGTGGAGAAATACCCTGAAACCGGCTCAAATGATAGTATTAATAATTGTCCTGACACAGCAGAAAGAGCTGAAGCCTACATGTCGAGCCTATCTCTAGCAAAGAGATAGGTCGCAATTTATGTAGAAACCTCTATTATATTTTAATGTGATTCCTTATTTGCGAGTGGAAAGACAGGTACAACGAAGTGTCGGAAGCTGACGCAAGATGAAATCTCATCCAGATGAGGCAAGTGAAATGGGACAAGGGAACATATGACTGATGAATCCACCGACTCATACCTGCTATCGAAGTGTAGGTAAACTACTTAATACAAGTACTCACAGGCCATGGATGCACCAATGCACCTGTTGCAGTGAGGAAGACTGTGTTGAGCATACGCTCTTCCACTGCTCCAGATGGGAAGAAATAAAAAACTTGTATATCCAGGAACGTGAATTAAGTTCCACTATTGCCAATATGATGGAACATTAGAATCGGAGAAGTCTTGGAAGTACACTTATAAGTAGATACGGGCTATAATAGAAACCAAAGAGAAAGAAATTAGGAACTAGATAGCTTTTGCAACGAAGCAATGCGAGAGCTGATACCATTGCAAAGGGCGACAGCTCAGGGAGACTTCACTCGGTGAGAGTACGACACTACACAACATTTACGCCGGGTGTCCATGAGGACTTCTCCTAAAAAAATGTAATTAATACTACCAAAATTAATTCATTACAAAATGTGTTATTTTGGTATCTTTAGATCTTGAAATGAAGTTTGTACAATTGTTTATTGAAACATCTCCTAAACGTATTCTATAATGAAATTATCTATATTCTTCTCTTGAGTATGCTTCCTTGGTTGTGTGTTTATTGTTAAATCCATACACAATTGTAAATCACCAGATTACTTATGATTATTTTTGAACTTGAATAATTGGAATTGATTGAAAGATTATTCTATTTTGACTTCAAAAATACTCACTTTAGAAACAGTGTTTAATTAGGAAGAGAGCTATAATTTCCAAGTGGAAAAGAATATTTTATGCACAAATACATACTTTTGAAGCTTGAGTCTTCTAAATTTGACACGTAATATACATATATGATATACTCAGAATGACTTTTAATTTGAGACGAGTTTCATTTATACAATTAACGTATTAACAAGAAAAAATTTATTTCTATATGGTATTTATTCATATTGAACATAGTGTTTTATATCAGTTTCAATATATCCTGTCAGATCTAGTAAACCGTTTTTGAAGATGAAATCTTTGTAGTTCATCTATTTATTCTAATAACATATAATTGGCAAATTATTAATAGATTTCATATAACGGCTTTGCATTTCTTTCAAAACCATAATTGTTAGAGGGTTAACATACTTTTTCTTTGATAGTTGTTGTGATTAACAAACGCGAGCACCCTCGTAGTATCATTAAAGTTTTTGATGACGCATGTTATTCACTAACACTTAGACTAACTTTATTAATTAAGTGGAGAGGGTTTGCTCTACACGCACTAAAATGAGACGTATGTACCCTCGCACAGTCCCGTAGTTTTGTAGCAAGACAAATGTGTTGCCAGGTTTTAACACTCCCAAAATTTTCTTATCAATAGTAATAGTGAAAATATATAGAGATGTTCGTAAGTCCATAAAATATTAATTCGTCATTTTGTTTTACCAGCCGTATAATTGTCAAACTATGTGAAAGCTCTCAAAATCTTTATATAAAATAAAGATAAAATGGCAATTTCAGCTACAAGAATTCTTAATGTGAAATTTATGTGGATCACATTCCATATTGTAATCATAGGTAATAAAAAAATTGTGTGTGTATCAGCTCCGACGCACGACTAGAGTTTATTCCTTAAGTTCGATAGTCTAACCAGACGCAAAAAGAGTTTATTTAACTTAAAAAAGATTGGTTGATTGCCAGAATATTTTGGGCTTCCTTCATTATTTTTTTTAATCTGTAAGCTCGCTGTCTCTCGGCTGTAGTTTTTGAAGGTTTAGATTTTTTCCTAGTCAAAAAATATAAAAAAAAAATAGAAAATTTATAAATGCATAATTATAAAAATTTTAACCGACTTCTAAGAAAATTGATAAAAAAGGTTTTCATAAACATTTTTTTTTAAATATTATAATCAATTTTCTATTTAAAATATAATATTATCTTGATAATTAACAAAAATAGTTATAAAAAGCTAATTATGTCACTAAATCTTTTACATACAATAATAAATAGTACATGAAAATTATTTAAATAAGCTAAAAAATAACTATACGAAAGAAAATTATATAAAAACATTATTATAATGAAAAAATATTGTCGATTTATCTAAAATTATCGAATTATTGACTACAGTTGTTAATATTTAAAAATTATTTATAAAATAAATCGTAATAACGTGGAAGAATTTATAGACATCGACAAAAAAATTAATTTTTGGTTAGGTTAGAAATTTTCTATTTTATGTGGATGCGCTCGATAATTCATATTGGGTTGATTATCTAATTTTATGTGTTGTTTTCAAATATATATTTATATGAACTACATCGATAATTATTAAAATATTTAATAAATACAAATTGCACATGCTCATACATATAATACATTATAACGTACCTTGCAACCACGTGTTTGTTAGATGTTCCGGCAATATCATCTACACCTCTTTCTGCCATAGTTATTCGAAAATACTTTCAGTTCACTTTAGCGGAACACAATGATAATAAAACTTCACAATGACAGCAATATGTATGTTGACACTGACAAATTAGAAAGCTGCGCATCATAGGATGCGCACCAAAAACGTAACGAGGTCATTCATCGATAGATTTCACTCCTCACATTTTTCTCATACCGGACCCCTTATATATGCAAATCGATTCTTAAGGAGTAAACCTCAAAAATCACATCAATAAGTAAAAAAAGCATTAGGAAGAGATAGTGCGGTTGTTGTAAGCGCGATATCCTTCAGTGATTTACCGCTTTAAGCGGTACACAAAATGAACGCGAATATGATGCGCTATAGACGTTTATAAATGTCAAAATATACCACGAAGTTAAAGCTGCGCACGCCAGTAAATATAACCTAAAACGTGCATGCATGTGAAGGGGAGTAATATTTTTAAACGGTCATGGACGATTTTGAATTATTTATAATGTATTGTAATGTTTTTCTACCTTAAATACACTATTTCTTTTCGTGGGGTTAATTAATAAACACTGTCTCCTACTACCTTAATTAAATGAAATACTACACCTAACTAACTTATAATAATTCACTTATAACTACGCCTAAACAGACTTATAATTTATCTTCGATTACTTTGCTAATTCGTTTAGTTCACTACGACTATTTATCATAAACTGAACTAAACTGCACTACATAAACTCCTTACATATCCCAGAATAATTCTCAAAAGATCTAGAAATATGAAGAAACAAAACAAACTTTCTAGGAATTATTCATGTTTTTGAATAGACTTAGAAGATCTTAAGTTTACATGGACACCTGGGTAAAAAACTGTGTTCCATGTGCTTTAGGGAAAAATGTTCATAGTGCTACAGAGCTACAGAATGGAAGCATTGAATTAAATCGCATTGGTTCATAGTAGAACAGCGAATTCGGTTGATTTTCGGTTTGATTTCAATAAAGACCCAGGCAATAAATTTGGCAAATACTCGTAAATACGTTTCCTGTATTGGAAGGATTAAGATAGCTTCCCTAAAAAATACTTAAAAATATGATAAAACATTAGATGCTTAGAATAATTGACAATAAATAATTGAATTGGAAATAATCCAATAATTTTTTGTAATATTCTTGGCAAGGAGTCAATTAAATCCCAACCAACGTTCTTATTTAATTTAAGGTCTTTCCAATTGCTTCTCATAGATCTTCTTGATTTCTAGAACGAAAATTCGTTCGGTTTATATCAACCACGCCTACAAATTTTCAATGGGACTATTTGCCGGCCAAAGTAAAGTCTGAATATTGTTTTATCGAAATCATTGTTGAGTTATGCACGCAGTGTAGACAGGGAAATCATCATGCTAGTAAATAAAATCATTTCCATCATAAGTTTGATTTACCGATGGGAAAATAATGTGGAGAATATTGAAGTAAACTTCATAGTTGAGCCCTGCACCAATTTTCAATGAACTCCAAGCATATTGATATTAATCCAAGCCCAAACATTTAATGAAAATTTACCGGATTTATCACTTCCGTAAATCTATTGGTCTTCAAATTTTGAATTTGGTGATATTTAAACGATTTGAATGTCTTTTCATCTGTGAGACAATTATCAGGTACAAATACAACTCTGGATTGCTTGCACTCATGTGAAAGCAACGCTTTCCTAGCATTTGCACAGGTTTTGCTTTAATTCGTCTACATGCCTTAGGACAGTATCCTGGTAAGTTTTTTGCGTATGAAACACTAGCAGCCAATTCAAAAAGATGTTCCTTTGAAAAATTAATCAGTGCAGCATCTTATGCTTCATTTGAAATTCACATATAACTATGCCTTAACAGACTTATAATTTATCTTCGATTACTTTGCTAATTCGTTTAGTTCACTACGACTATTTATTATAAACTGAACTAAACTGCACTACATAAATTCCTTATATATCCCAGAATAATTCTCAACAGAAACAGAACAATCTCTCTAGGAATTATTCAAAATAAACAATGTAAATAAACCGCTTGCTATAAAAACTTAGACAAAAAAAGGATTAAACGAATTCCGGGTTTTCATCAAACGCGTTGTCTTCGCTGAATGTCAGAATTCCTTCATATCCCAGCAGGACCGGCTCCAGAACGGAGATGAGTTCGTAAAAGTTTGATATACTTACTTTACTGTATGAAACCGACATTTGACACAGCGTTGGTAGGGTGACACCCCTAAATTTGAAAATAAATAGTTACTTTACTTCAATATATCTTAAAATGGAAGAAATAGATCCAGACGAATTTTTTAACCAAACTAGAATGAATCGAAGTTTATATGATCAATTTTTAAACTTTTTGAAAAAATTCTTAACAAAACATTCAATAAGGAAACCTGTACATTTTGAGTTTCGATTAGCTTTAGCTTGTCGTAAATACCATTCTGTTTTCGAAGCAAAAATGCCGTTGGTTCTAGCAAATGATCTCAGATATTTGTCTCAGGGAGTTAGTCACCAGTTCTTGTCATGGAGTTTTCAAATAGGTTGGTATTCTTTATAACTTTCTTGTAATCAGCCGTCTTATGTTTATATATATGCGATTCTGGAGTCTTGAAATAAGATTTGGATAACTTCAACATTACTAGCGCGATCATTGTCTGCATTATCACGGTTGCTCAACAAGGTGAACTAACTTTAATATTTATGAATGTCTACAACGCGTCATGTTCGCATTAATTCTGTCTACTGCATAAGAGATGGTGGTAAGTGGTTTGATTCGAAATCGAAAGAATGCAAAATGAGCACCCTAGATTAGAATATTAATCAGTAGTGACTAGTGAAAAAACTACCAAACCGACTCACCATATACAGGCCAAGAATAAAATGCCTGAGTCACTACAGGTTTACAAGCAAATAATTGTAGGAAAAAAATATTTGAAAAATTGGAAATAATTTTGACAAATTTGAGAGTACACTGTAGAAAGATTATAGATGAAAGCTCTATATTATTAAAACAACGTCACTTGCGTAATGTACTTTTATATAGCAAATCAATATCTTTCAAAATCTCATCACACCTTGAAATGGAGATTATTAAGAACTTAAAGGAAATATTTTTATATTCGTTCAAGTTTGAGGTTAACAGTAATAACCCCTCTACGAATTTAACTACCGGTCAAAAGTTTTTGCCCGGTATTATGTGATACAAAACAAATAAGAACAAAACCTCCGATGCTGATATACATAAAAATGTAGTAATATCAAAACTACAGTTTGTCATTATCACATATTCAAATTTTCAATTCAACAATTATTTCGATGCACAATTTTGGCATTATCTGTAACAATTTCGGCTAATAATCGACGTCTATTTGGTTCCATTCGTTTTAAGAAGATTCCAAATACTTTCAGTACATTCTATATCTCTCTCATTTTTATAGAATTCTTTATTCAACATCGTTTCAAATTTTACCCAGTCTATAGTCTCCCTTGCTCCAAAATATCCTCAAACCATCTCCGAGCTTCCGCCGTGTTTCACAGTCGGTATTGCACATGGATTTCATGTCTATTCTTCCTTGGACCTGCGCACACATATTCTTCTCTCAACATCCAAACTTTGACTGATCACTCAATAAACCTCTTTCCACTCTTCGTGCATCAAATATTAATGTTTCTTAGCCCACTGCAAATTCTTAGTTTTATTAATAGATATTTCTTCACTGCTGCCCTTCCAAAAAGGTCAGGTCTCTCTATCTCCTTTTTGCTGTAGAAGATTCTTTGATCTGAGCTGCTATTTTTGCGCCTATGAGTCGTCGATAACGTTTACTGATCAATATAATAGCATCCTCGTAAAGCTAACTGAGATTGAATGACAAAGAAATAATTCACAATTAAAGAATAATCAACAAATTAGCCGGTACTTAGCACTTACCCACAAAACATAAAACAAGCGTTCGTTTAAAGTAAACAAAGGGAACTGTGTTAAAGTTTAATATTTTAAAATTTCATAAATGGATTATGGGGTGGGCAGAAACTTTTGACTGGTAGTTTATTTAGTTTCGACAAATGAAGGAAGTCCATATGGATAGAAAATATATATCTTGGCCATATCTAAGAACGCATATGATATGCATAAGATGTATAGCGATGTATGTCTTTACTTTCTCTTTAAAGCGTGATAAAAATTCTCGACGTCTATAAAACTAATATAGAATAAGCCAACCAATTATATTCAAATATGTTTCTTCAATTTATGTATTGATTATTTAGCTTCGCCCCATAAAAAGCCAACTTTAGGGTCTTTCCTATTGCCAATAAAATATTGAGTTATCATCTCTCTTCTGGCTTACCTCATGCACACAACCGAATATGCCGATTTTTATTTTTATTTTAGATATAAAACATTCAAGTCATGTTGAGCTGCCTAACTGAGAAAAAATCGAGCAAGTATTTATAAGTTATACTTATTGTACAAAAAGGAAATCATTTGTGTGTAGGAATCATTGATCTATTATTATAGTACAATGAAATTGAATGAAGTTTTGAAATGACACTATTTTAAGGTAATTTGCATCAATAATTAATGGGCAATAAAAAATAAATAAAAACTCATTCTTGAACTCATTTAAGTACGCCTAGGGAATTTTCCCAATTTATTGATTCATTTATCCGACTAATTTATGAAAAAAATATAGAAGAAATCAATCTGTTCGAGATAAAATGAAGATCAATTAATGAATAAATATATAAGGACAATCAAAGAGTAACGAACGTACACTTTGGTTCCAAAAATTACCCAGATTTAACACCTATCAGCTAATTGTTAATACTAGCCCAGATCAAGATTTCTGTGGCAGTTTTCAATTCATCACTTCAGTTGTGTGCGTTAATTTCATTTCATGATATTTATCATTTACATATCTATAGTTTTTATTTTTGTTCATGGATCCTAATTCTATTGTGAAGTAGGTCAATAATTATTATAAACAATCTACCAAATCACACAGATTTCAAATTAAATTCAATATGTATCATTAAACTATTTTCATCTAGGAAATCAAAAAAGTAAAGAAATCGGAAGTCTCAGTTATCAGTCAATTAGCTACTAATAACAATCAGTTATAGATAACCATATTGTAACCTTTCGCGGGTAAGATTCGACTATTGAAATTGTACAAGTTGATTTATTATTTCTTCTATTTTCATTATACATTTATATTTTTAACAATTTCGTAATTATCCCTCCTCAACATTTTTATCACTTCATAACCTGTGGTCTTCTATCGCTCCTAACGTATCTTTAATATCCAACACTCTTATACTGCGAACTCCTGTCTTCTATTTGCTTTTGTGAGACTCTAGAACTCGTTAAAAAAGACTTCCAGAGTCTCTTCTAACAGCCAACTTTTTCCACAAATATTTAAATATAGTTTAATAGTTCTCATTTAGATAGAGCTACTCACAATTTTTCCCACTACAGTAACTTATGATCGGCACCATCAGATGTGTCCTCGTCACAATATCAAATGAATCAATAATTTTTACAGTTCCAGCTGATTTACCCGCTTGTATGTTATTGTAGAACAACAGTGAACGTCATCTGAATTGTTTTCCGAACATTCACATCACTATCAGGTCAACCCGAGTACTTCAAAATGTTCGACATACTTTCCAACAGCGACTTCACAAGTCAATGGACATTATCTTCAACATTTCAATTAATTGAAAATTTATTACATTATTTTGCTTGATTCACTTTTGATGTCACAAAGGAGATTACACGATAGCAAGCTAAAGACGTTGTGTTTAATTTTTGAGAGATTTTTTTAATTGGTACTTTTTTGCAAAGGCGGTGAAAAGATCGAATAGATCGTGAAGGATTATTGTATCTGAATACTTCAATCGAATGCTCCCCAAAGATGTGCCAGACATGATATATTCCCTTTTTAAAAATCGAAAAAAAAAATCGACGTCCTTCAGCATTTCCTTTAAATCAAATGATTATTGCTATTATCTGAGGTGATACTCGTTATTGCCAGCACAAAGTTTCGAACACAAAGGATCATGGTTAGCTCCAATGCACAAAACGATAGTGGACAATGGGAGGAGTTTACGACTCAAGATTGGAATAATAACTAAAATATATTGCTACCTTCGAGGGAGGAGATACTAGGAATCATGCAAGGGATAAAAAACAGTAAACCCCCGGAAGAAAACGAAATAGAACCATAATAATGAAATACGGTTGAATTACACTAAAAACGAGAATCTATCATTTAATAAATATTATATGGGAACAAGAGACAATACCAGAAGCGTGTAAAATAGCAAAAATGCTACCAATATACAAGAAAGGAAAAAAAAAGATGAGTACATAAACTACAGAGGTATAGAATAAATAATAGATACAGCCTGCAAAATAATGGCTAAAACAATAGATAGAAGTTTGAGAAAATATGGAGAAAACTTTCACTCTGAGACAAACGCAAAAGATAATCTGCAAATTTACTTATTTTTCCACGGATTTCTAAAAAATTTACGATACTGTGAACAAAAATGATTTATACAGCATTATGAACGATCTTGATATTTCCAAAAAGCTAATAAGTCATACCATAATGACATTTGAAAGTAGGAAAACGAAAATAAAGGCAAACCAAATATTATCACTTTGTTTCCAGACCAACACAGAATTGAAACAGGGAGATACCCTATCCTCTACGGTGTTTGATGTAGGATTAGAATGGATAGTACATAAAATCGCTTTGAACAGAACAGGGACATTAAACACAAGGAAAACGCAACTACTGGCAGATGCAGATGATGTAGTAATCCTTTGAACATCGGAAAATGAGCTTAATGAAATTTGCAGATCCTTCATAGAAACAGCAGAGACAGTGAATTGAGTCAACGAATAAAAATAGAAGTTCGTGATAATTACAACAGCACAAAGAAAAAGAGTGATGAGAAGTTTCTCAATACAACTGAATGAACAAGAAGTAATGAACTTAGAAGTTCAAATTCACGTATATCTCTGGGGTGGTTATGAATGACGACGGTGAAAAAGGCGAAATTTAGCACCAAGGAAGACGAAGGGAAGTAAAAAGTTGGTAGCACTGTTTGCGATAAAATCAATAGAAAGACGAAACTACAGTTCAAAACAATAATAAGATCAACAGTTACGGAAGCCCAACGTAAATTCTTAACAAACAAAGCAGGGGAAGAAAAGCTAGATATATGTGAAAGGAAAATCCTCAAGGAGTGAAAAGGAGGGACTATGCCATATTTTAGTGCAACAAAATGACGTTTCGACTTCTATTTAAGTCTTTATCAAAATAATATAGTGAAATTATAAAAAATCTCAAGTTCTTATTAAAAAGTGTGAACTATTTCAAGAATCAAAAATCCCAATTTACGGGAGAAAAGTATACAATAAAAATAAAAGTGTTTCACAGACAAATGTTCTCAAGGCTTTTTAAGTATCATAGTATTTCCTATAAAAACGTTAAAAGGAAGCTGTAATGAATCTTGTGGTTAGAAGCAGTTACGGTTAATAAAAAGAAGATTGCTTTTTTAATCAATTGTGAAATAATAGTTTATACTGAAAGTAGCAGAAACGCGTTAAAATCTAATTCATTCAATACACAAGTTAATAATTTATGATAAAAAAAGACAATATTTACACAGAAAAAATTAATCAATATACAAAATTATCATGATACTGTTTTTAATAAAAATAGAGACAAAAAGAAGTTTTTTCTATGCTTTAGAAAGGTCTGTGAGATCTAAAACCTGTATAATTATACAGGATTAACAAAAACTTTAAACTATTAAAACTGAAATTGAAAGAAAAATCAAGATTAGACTTTCGTTATGCTTTATACCATACTATAACATAAATGGTAGAAAAGAAACCCAATATAAAAAAGGGAGGCATTGAAATAGGCTTATATATTAAGCAGTGGTCCTAAATATTGGAAGGAACAATTAATTATTTTTTAGCCATAGAAATTGCAAAGGTTGTGAAAGCTATAATTTCCATTACTTGTCATACTATCAATGCTATCCAAAGAGCATTGATATTAACTTGAAAATCAACTGATACCTTCGAGGCAGAAATGATTTCGATGAACAACGTTATTTATATAGAACCAAATATTATTCAAATATATTCTATAGAAAATCAAATTGCTCAAATTGACTCATTAAGAACAAGCACGTTTATAATACCAAAAACCTCCCCAATATCGACCAATTTTGCTTGAAAGATTTTTTTGTTTATTCTAAAATAAAACCTTTCTATATTTCAATACCCATTATTCTAGTTTAATGTTCCATTTGGAAAACATTTCTATCAATGTAAACAGTTTACTGTGAAATAAATTTAATGGGCTCGATTTCGGTCATTGTGTATATATAATGGAATAAATAATTTTCCCAAATTGAATTTTGGCTTCAATGAAAGCGTATGGCCGATATTTTGTTACAACGACAATTTGATGTATATGTATTTATGAGTCAAACATAAACATAGATATTTTCGCATGATGAGTTTTTTTTAGTCTGTATCTCATAAGGTAGAATATTCACTATAATTTTCTTGTGATTCTGAGTCCAAATAAACATAAATTCAGCGACTATTGTGCGAACTGCTCAAAAGATTATTTGCGGAAGTAATCAATCAAGTTTGTGGAATTGTTAGAGATGTGGCGCTTGTTGACTGATCTGATTCGATCAAGAGAAGGATTTTTTTTATTACGAGAAATTATTGTTAATCTTGAATTGATAGCCAAATTTATCATAATCACATCAAAGCGTGTCAAAACTAATGATTTCTCATTTCATCGAGAAAGCAGGTCATATTGCATTACTTTAAAATATCGAAAGTCAATTTGTAAGGAGTGTGGTACATATTTTTCTATTTGTTTGCAGGAAATGACTTGTAAAATCATATGAAAACGTGATGACAATATAGTGTCCTTATTCTTACAAACAGTAGCATCACCCTTTACTGCAATCATTGAATACATTATTATAGTATGAAATTGAATTGCTCTTTAACTAACAAGAATCTTGCAATTGGAAGGAAAATACTTCCTAATCACTACACGTCAATAAAATCGAAGACTTGTTTTCTTTAGTTATGGGAGTCAAATCCTACAACAGAATTAATTGTAGATCACTCATCAACTTTGGTTTGAAGATACAACAGTCAATAGAACATGAATTTATTCAAAGGAAGAACACTTGGTTAGAGCATCTTTTCCAGTGATGTATGTTCAAAGAACGCCAATCTCTCATTACGCCTTTAGAATAATGGCAAAAATAGTATCATTGTGCTTATTTAGAGAAAAAAAAACATTGAATATGAATAAATATTATGTCACTTCTTACTGCGATGAATAAGCAGAATTATTGACCCAATGATGCCAAACTTCAGCTCCTCGTCGCCGTCGTCAACACGCTGTGATATGTTTCCTTCTGGAAAATAAACGAAAATCACTTGATGCAAAAACAAGACTAAAGAGTGAATGTATTGTCACACAAAAACAATAAGTTTATATCAAGATTTCTCGCTGCATATTTTAAACTACTCCCTTAAAAGTTGTACAAAGTTTTTAATCAATCCCAACTTGTATTCACAGTACTCGAGCGTCCGCTCTTCTAGTTTTTGTTAGTTCGGCCATTTAGACTGAATCTACCCTTTATAGACGGTACTTTTCTTTATAAGTTCCATACTTTCCACATCCACCGTAATAAACCGCACCTAACAACTTCAATTATAGCGCACATTTCAAATATCGAAAATACGGTTATGCCGACTGAGGTGCCGAATATGTAGATACATATACACGTGATTATAGCAAATTATACGGGAACGTTCGTAATAAATTTCTATAAATGACAATAGTTGAATAAACAAATTAATTTAATTCATCTATCAAATTGAAATGTATATCTAGCTGGTAAATGGGTAGATATACATTGTGTGGAATAATATTACTATCAACATAAACTTACATTCATAAATATATTGAATCAACTATTGAATTATTTCCGAGTGTTGTACATAACTTGAAATAATTTATCTCTATAAATGGTAAGAATTAAAATTCCAGTTAAGCAACGCTTCCGGTTTCTAATTATTCTCTAACAAAAGTTTTGCCAATGTAAGAAATGAAAAATTATAAATAAAATAAAAAAAAATCAGGATATATATTGGATTGAAAATTCACTTCCAATTCCATTTCTATAAATTCTTTTCGTTAAGGAGTACAGGTAGATTCATATCTCACTCAAATATTATTTAATTAATAATTTGAAACATATCACGTAGTTTTAAAAAATTCGAAATAACTGGTCTATTGAGTGAATAATCATTTATAAACTTGATGGTTAAGAATAAATTTATAAAACTAGACCTTTATACCTGGCAACACAGCAGTTTAGCGTGCCACACATCAAATAAGTACACTCCTCACTATGTTGTGTGCTCAAAAATCACGTAATTACACATTGAGCAGCACCTCTGTTATATTCTTGTGCACAGCTTCCCTGGCTTCTGTCGCCTGCGCATGCACACGAAAGGTGGATCTCCCGTCGCCTTCATGGAATACCAAGACGTGAGATGTGCAGCGCACGTAATGGCTGCGCTCCAAGGCTCGTTTCTCCTTTCTTCGGACCGCGGACCCATCCGAATTGAATACGCCAAAAGCAAAATGGCAGCAGAGGTCGGTTTTCCTGTCCTTGAGGTGCTTTTCAAGATACAATAAATTTATTTAAACATTTAGAAATAATCTATAATAATATTAATATGTATATTTCAGAAGTTTGTTTTTGCTCTTAACTCAGAACCAAAACTCACAGCTTATGTTTGCCTATTGTGACAAGAAATAACATACGACTTAAATGAGTGTTTCATCTTTTATACCCAGGGATATTACAAGAGTTACATCCTAAAGAAATAATTTCTTGGCCTTGACTTTTTAACATCATGACGATAATCAAATTAACATTAACAAACCTGTTTACGAAAGATATATCGTACAGATATTGTTAATAACTGACTTTGTTCATATGTGTGGGCGTTATAAAGTACCTCAAGTTCCAAGCCGTCCATTTTATAACGAAATTTCGCGTTTGGTTATCTGCACTACAATCTTATTTATGCTTGCACATTGTATACGTGTGTAAACAGGTACAGTAGCGCAACGTATCACCGAAAATCAAAACAGGCTCATCAAGAATCTAGCTCTGCTCGACCGTTTTACTACAAACAAACCGTAAAAGGGAAGTGTATTTGTTACTATGATATACTGTATCACTACATTTGAGCTTCTGAACTCTTTTATACAGTTCATAAGTTCTTCCTTTCACTGGAAACCACTGTACTAAACGTTTGAGTACAGATAAAGGAAGTAGACGCCTCCGCGGACAGGAGTATCTCATTTAGCTAGGAGTTAGTTATTAATTTTTTCATCATGTTATAGCTTTGCGTTTTTGGTCAGTTACAATAATCGACGTCAATAAATTATTTATTTCGGGTATGGCACTCCTGATATCACTGGGTATATTCTTGTATCATATCACACTATACTTTGTGTTAGAAAAATGAAAATGTTCCTCTGTATAGATTAATCTATTCATGAAAAATCTTGAAGGTAACTATCCAATCTTATAACTAGTTTCTGAATCATAAGGTTTTTAAAATCGTTTTGTATTCTAATTAAATCACATGCAGTCAATTATTCTTTTTGCACGAAATCAACAAAACTTATAATTCTGGTTGATGATCAATCCAACACTCAAAATATTATTCTCACGTATCAGATCATTTCTTCAACATGAACTAATAATTTTTCGAGTTAATTCTAAATATTTCTTACCTCTTGGCTATGGAATAAAAATAAATTCTGCGCTTACCAAAAAACTTTTTCAGAAACTCATTATTTGATTTTATGTATTCACAACGTTCTCGAACATATATAAATTCGTTTATTCCATTGTGGCAACTTTGAACACATGCTGACCACTGTTCCCTCAAGATTCATGATGTCGTACAATGAGATTATCATTGATTACTTCTGGAAAGATAAAGAAAACAAAACACGTTAAAAAACTATAGAAATTAATAATAGAGGATGCACTGTGATTGAGGGTGAAAACAATTTCAAAAATATGTGCTAAATATTGCTAAACAACCAAAACGAAACGAAAGGGAAAGTGAAAAATCATATAAGAAGTCAATTGTCACTTTGTATTCCTCTAGTATTCTCAATGAATAATTTGAGGGAATTTATGTAGTAAAAAATAATCGTCGGAAATCACTCAAAGTTTCTTGACCACCAATTTCCACAGTCTACACAATATTAGCCATAAATTGTTGTTTCTATTGATTTAACTATAGATAAATAGTAAGAATCGAGCACCCAACAATGGCAAGATGCTCGTCAATGCGAAATGCTTAGTTCAGTATTAAGAAGAGTATTTTCTCAAGTTCCTTTCAAGTAATCATAAAGATCTAATTATTGTTAAATTTCTACAGTTGAATGTTCAATTAACGGTTGAATGATAAACCCAGCGTAACGTTAACCAAAATTATTTTACGTTTTAGAGCGTGAAGTAGATGGTGATTAGGAAAAGAGAATATTGCGTTATTGAAAGTGACAAAGTTTTTTAAATAAAAGTATCAATACCAATTAAATAGTAGAAGGATCATTTATAGCTATAATAAATTATTTGTTGTACCTTGAAGAGCTCCTCACACGTTTTCGCTTTTAGATGGATTTGGTTGGTTTTTTGTTATTAGATTTTGTACACTCATGCACTATCAAATTATAATTTTATCAAGTTTAGTATCAGTGAGTAAACACGATGAAGAGGAATTTCTGTATCAGGTAATTTAACTTTTTAGGCAGATGAACTTATATGCACGAATTTTCCAGTTATAATTTTAGAAAATCACAAACAATATGGAAGTGGTAGTATAGTTAAACTCTCAAAATTATGAGAATAATATGTTTTATAGAATAGATCTAGCAGTATGGAAATGAAGGAAGCTTTTTCCCACACTTTCATAATTCAACCTTCAATGTTATTTTATTTTCTAACAGAATCTAGAGGAAATGATACTGGAAATAATTCTTTTTATATTTGTTTTCATTTACTAATTAGACTGAATTAAGGGAGTAGTTATTCACATCTTCTCAAAGTTTTTAAACTACTTCGTTTACATTATTTCTTTTATGATAGAAATGGCAGCCACATTTTGTAAACTTCAAGATAGTAAAAAACTTTTGAATTTGGAGCAACATATCTATAGTAATTCGGGGAAGCATGAACATTCACAGAATAAATAGCTTCTTTCAATTCCTAACGACTTTCCAATTTTGTTTAGTGTTATGGAATATGTAAACTACCAGAGAATCGAGTGCTAGACTGAAAAGATATGAAATCAATTTCAAAAGTAGAATATTGACCATGTCGTGTTTTATCTTTCTTGTATACTATTTGAAACTTTCTGAAGGTAAATTCGACATTGCTCACATAATGACAGGTTCATTATAGTCTAAAAAGAACTCTGTTCTATATTTTAGATACAAGATTTGGACCAAGGTCCTTAGAATAATTTTTTTCATAGTAACAATTCTAATATATTCGGGGGAGATGACTCCAGACAACATTGTAGAGAAGATGCTTGACAGCTCAGAGAACTGGAAATCGGTGCAGAACATGGCTAAGAGTATTCTCAGCAACAAGGAAAAAGATGAAAGACAAAGACAGCAGAGAGAAGGAAACCCGAACTCCTAATCTCGAGAGGGGAAGGGAGACGTAGGGTAAAAGGAAACCACTG
Source organism: Diorhabda elongata (assembly GCA_026230145.1). Lineage (NCBI taxonomy): Eukaryota > Metazoa > Arthropoda > Insecta > Coleoptera > Chrysomelidae > Diorhabda > Diorhabda elongata. The sequence goes on from CM047926.1 coordinate 43,875,438, forward strand.
ATAGCCCGTCACTCATGAAGTATGTTCCAGGAACGATGCCATAAGTGACAAAAGGGGCCGTAGACGACTAGAAGGACACTCCAACCGTTCGAGCCCCTCTGCAATGCAGGACTCCGCAGAGGTGGTGAATGTTTCCCAGCAAATTGCTGAGGAAGTGTGACAAGTCGTTTAAAAAAATATATATATATATATATATATATATATATATATATATATATATTCGGGAGATAATTAGATATTATGAAATCGCTATATCTTAGAGTCTTCTAAATTTTGTAACTTTGTTCACCTTCCATTTCTGATTCTGATTAATGAGCTGGTGAATAGAAATTTTAGAGTGAAAAAATCTATTACCAAAACTTTGTTTCTCAATAATTATATTTGTTCGTTATTTATATTCTCAAATTTCGATATTTTCTTTTTCTGTTAGTGATGTTTCAAGAACACCAATATCTTAAGACCTGCAATTCTCTTAAATTAAATATTAATCAAATAATCAAGTTGAATATTCAATTTCGGTGTTCGATAACTTGATGTAGTGGTTGTAAATAGTGTATTTGAAATAATGATGTCTTTTTTCTCAATACTTCAACGAACTAATTACAAACTTCGAACATTCGTCACTTGTCTCGACAGTTAGTATAGAAATTAAAACTATTTTTTGAAAGTTAAGATATGTTCACAAGTATTGTGTTGACAAATGATTAGGAACTATAATTTACTTCAGCTTTTTAAGAAACAGTGTGGAAACGAGTCATGAACCATACTGTTTAATCTTTTTTGTGAAACTACACCAAGAATAAGTTCTACTTTTGTTGTAGTTCTTGGATAAAAGACATAACATACAAATTTCGGAGAATTGCCAGTTAAATGAAAATTTATATACTTTCACTTCAATTGAATGTAACTTTCTTCTTCTTTCAATGGATATCCACTAATGGATGTTGACGATAACATTTTCCATCGCTTTTCTATATCTTGCGGTGTGTATATCGTGTAGTCCTGTCCATTGCCTGATGTTTCGCAGCCAAGATATTTTCTTCCTTCTGATCCCTCTCTTTCCTTCAATTTTACCGTCGATCAGTAGGTGCACAAATTGTTATTTGTTGTTTTGCATAATGTGTCCTAGGTACGTCGTTTCTCTCTTTTTAAATTATTCAAATAATTCACTTTGTTTGCCGATGCGTTTTAGGATTTTTTCGATTTTTCACTCTAGCGGCACCTTAAGAATTCTGCGGTGCAGCCACATCTCGAAAACGTTCAACTTTTTAATCGCAGTCGTTTTCAATGTCCAGCCTTCCATGCCGAAGAGAAATACCGACCTTCATGAACCTTAGATCAAAGTCGGGACAAGTAAGCACTCTTCGAAACCTCAAGAACACCTGTCGGGCTTGTTCAATGTAACTCTGGAATTATTTAATGTAGAATTAATTATACGGCTCCAACTATTGTATTTTCAATTACGTAGTTATGAAAAGCTGAATATATACAAAGTGTACGAATAAAAAAAAGGTTTTTTTAATAAAGGTGCAATAGGTATACTTCTATTAGACTTCTAAAGATAATCTAAAGATAATAAATAATCTAGATTGTAACTCTGAAAGAAACCGAAATATCAGCAAGTTATATCACTTTACAAACATATTTTCATAGCTTCCCACTTTGCACCCAGACCGTACGTCACTGGTGGATGTAAAAAAAATAGTACAAAAATATATAAGTAACTGAAATGTTTGACATCACTCGATACAACAAATTCTCTTTTCACCAAGTGTTCCTCTTCAGACGTTTATTCACTTGAAAAACCTCATTTTTTTCAATATTTTCTCTTTTTAGGGAACAAAAGGAGAAGAAACTGGACAATCTTAATTCGTACATGCCTCTAACTACTTGACAGCAACAAAACATGATGGTGATCACGGGACACTGCTGAAGGAGTCCAAGAAAATATAATAAAAAAAAAAACAGAACCGGCTGTTGTTGCAACACTCTTATAGAGAATCCTCAAATCTATCTCTGTTGACCGTTGTAGTTATATTTAGAATTAAAAAATATCTTACAGTAATCCAAATGGTTCGCAAGTGAATCAAACTTGAATATTGACGGTGTTTGAGATCAATTAAACCGTTTGAGTGAATTTTAATGATATTTTCATTGTTTGGATCTTTCCAACATTCCTGTCATGGAATACTTGCGAACCTACTTGATATACGTGATAAGTATAAGTGAACTGCATCAAACTATTTGAGCAGGTTGCTTCAATACTTCATTTTCTTAATATATAAAATGAAATTAAGCTAAACCAAAGGTGCCCTAAAAGTTAAGTTTTATATTTTATTAGATTTTTCCAAGGTGTAAGGGAAGTTCTATTTTTTCAATAATAGAATAGTCAATACACTATCAATTTACACCTTTCTTGTTGAATATCTCGTGGTATATCTAATAGAAGAAAGAAAATATCAATTTTATCCAGAAGTATATTTGGTCTGATTTCTTAACATATCAAGATGTGCTCGTTATTTCGAGCTAACTTGTATAAACAATATATACATAAGTTTCGAAGAATGAATATATAGTACTTTCCTTACACCAAGGATTGTTTCTCGAGCTTTCTTTACTAGTAGAACCTATTGATAATCATCTCAGAATAGTATTTATACTTTTTAATATATTTCTGTTTTTAAATTTGTAGCAATAAACCAATGACTAAAGTAAAACCAAGCCAGCATAACACGTACACGGCAGGTGAAAAAAGCTTAATAAAAAAGCAGACATATCATTAATTTAAGCGTACCGCACCTGCCTCGTGTAGGAAAATTTCCTTGTCTAGTATCAAAAAATAGTGAACTTGATATAGACGGTTATTGTTCTTTTATAGTTTTTTCATGCTATGGCTTGAATTGAAAAATTGATAGAATTTTTTCTAGATAATACATAAAAAAACAAAAAAAAAAAATAAATCTGCGTAAGTTAGTTCTAGTGAGTACATTGTTTTTTGATTTTAAACAAGACAAAGTAATAAGTTTCCTGAAAATTTCTGCCTTTACCATCTAAATGGCACGATAAATTAATATGAATAAACTCTCGTTTTCGAAATTTAATTTTTGATAATATTAAATATAGATAAAGCTTTTGCTTACTTCTAGAGATCTTTATTAGTAATATTGAGCATTTGTTATCTTGCAATCTCAAAAATGGATAATGCATGAAGTTATATTTAAGAGAAAACTTAGAAGTTTTATAGTTTTTAAGTGAATAAAATTATTGATATCTCAGCTTTTAGTTTGTGAGATGTAACAGTAAAGCAACGCTGATAGTTTCATCAGCTCAATATTTTTCTTAAAAATTTGTTCTATTCTATCCCAAATCTACTGACACACACATACTCAATCATTGAATTTTGTAAATGAGCCGTTCGCTATTGTATCCTGCACATGACAACAATTAATGAATATCATTTTGTCATTTGTATAATTAAATAATTTTCTCAATCTAATTACTTGACAGTTAACGGTGGAAAATGAAGTTTCATTGTTTTCATAACAAAAAAACTCATATCATATGAAAAATATATCACGTATCGTTTTCTATGTAATCAATGTATTTGTTGATTTTGCTAAAACCGATAAGCACCTGGTGGATAGACGGCGTGTGTGTTTTGGCACTTATCCCAAGTCAACAAGTTTTTGGACTAAAAAAAATTACTAACGCAATTATAATTTTTATTTCCTCGAGTAAAAATGAGAAAGACAAATTTTTAACTTGAGGTACATGTAGTTTAAGAACGCTTTTCTGAATCAGAGAAAAATTTCTTATAAATTAACAGAAATATCCATTGATTTTGAAGGCTCAAAAAATATGATACTAATCTGCTTTAGCTTCTAAAAAAGAAACTATCATTGTTCTGATTATTTCATCAATCGCTTTTTTCAATACAATAACAAAACAATAAACGGTTAACAGCAAGAAACTATCATTTTTGTTCTACTGAATATGTTCATTTTTGTACCTTTTCACAGGATGTATGTACCTTTATTATAACACGAGAGATGAACAAAAGTTATTAATAACTATGTCAATTAATTGTATATATATAAAAAATTGTCCACTTATAACAATACATCTCGACACTGGAAACAATACATATCTAAAATTAACAGAATTCCTAATATAAATTTTAATATTGCATCCTTATGTCATTTCAAGTTTGAGATTGGAATGCGTTTTCTCTCTACTCGTTTCTTCATGATCTTCTTTCACGTGAACACTATTTTCTCCATAGATTTGCCTATATTTCTCACTATTTCTTCTATTATTCTACCAGTTACCACAGTTGATCCATTCTTATCATATGACCTTACCAATTTAAAGCTCTTTATAATATAAATGTTTGTCATATCATTGCCCCATATGCAAATGTGTAGATTTCTGATGCTGTCCTATATTATTTTGCCTCCTTTTTTTCTAAATTGTTTCATTTTAATAGCATCAATTACGCTTTAATCGTGTTAATGCTGCTTAGAATTAGATAGATATGATATGGATGAATCGATAGAGCAGACACAGAAGGCTTTAAATAAAAAGCCGTGAGCAACAGAGCTCCATCACGAAAGTCGAATTTTTCAACGAATGAAGAATTTAACTAATACACAAACAAATCTTTCCATAAAATGAATTTCTTGGAAATGAAATCAATTCTCAATCTTATTTCTTTATTGGAAAATTTGCTATTCCTCAATAACTTTTCATTTCACAAGTTAAATCTTTCTCTCGAACCAAAAATTCATATTTTCAATAGACCTGATGGGAAGAAAAAAAAATCACCCTAGCAACGATCATACTCGTATTATTCATTAAATAGGAGGTGGTCCAGTTCAACAATTACAACGATCAAAATGATTTCGGGCGTTTTGTGCTAGAAGAACTGAAGAAGAAAACTTTGAACTTGAGAAAGACAATTCTTCAACATCACCCCTACTTGCATGCGAAGCTCGAAGCCTCTAGTTAAACTTTTTCTGACCAAAAAATAAGAAAATATAACAAAAATGACCATAAAATGGAGAGGGGTGGAGATGGAAAGTTTCGACCTTAGACAGGAAATCATCTCGCAACTAATTGAACCTACATGTGAAATTTCATTTTTCAGTCGCTTTTCGTTTGACCTGCAGAGGTGACCAAATGTCAAAAACCACTTTTTTGCACTGCGACCCCTCGAAATATTCATTTTTTTTTTCCAACCAAACTCTAATAACATCAATCCGCCGCCAAAAAAGCCATGTATGCTAATTTTGAACCGAATCGGACCCATAGCAATTGCTCGAGAGACGAAAATAAGAATTGTAACTTAAACAGATATATATAAAAACTACAGACATTCGAAAAACCATCATAATCGTGTTCAGGAAGTCTCAAAACCTCTCTCTAACCTAACCATTTTTCTTCTAGTCATGCCTATTGTAATAGTCTAATTTTTCCTTGAAAAATTCGATTAAAAAGCTGTAGAAATAATATATGCCTACCAAAACTATATAAAAAAAGATGTAGGTGTTCCAGAAACATAAATAAGTTTGATAGTACTACATAATAATTTGGAAGAAAGAATGCTGTGAAAATGGGAGATATAACAAAAAAGGAAGCTGTCGACGCAATTATTAGATTAAAAATGATAAAGAAGAGAAAATAATACCGGATATAATGATATTGACGGGCGAAAAATAGGTGTCGACATAAAGGCAATATTTTTTGAAAAATATAACGCTCGAGAGCAACAAACAAATGGACATTGGAACAAGAATGGATTAACTATTTCTACAATAATGCACGTTATATAAAAAATATACACAACTAAAATTGAAGCAATTGAAATAAATTATTTGGAAAAAATAGTAGGAAAAATAGAACGCGACTGATTCAGAAAGAAACACATGAAGGTAATGGTAGGTAATAAGGGAGGTGGATAAACCAAGGAAAAAGTAAATAATATAATCAAGAAGGTTGACCTGTTAGAGAAAATAGGATATACTGTGAAGAAAAAGAATTAGTCCGAGTCTCAGTTTGACACTTTCAAAAAGATCCAATAGTGGTCTCCAACACGTCACTTGAAGTTTTTATAAATAATTTATTAAGGAAGGATAAGGACAATTTTTACATACAAGTTGAATTTCAAATGTTGCTTTGTAGAAAACTACACCATAAGTTGTCTAGATGATATTATATTTTGACTCGATATAGAATCTCTTGAGGTAATTTGGAATGTTCTTACTACTAGACTATATCTACATTCAATATATCTACTTACCAGTAGATCGTAATTCCAATCTATATTGAATATAATACCGTGCATATCGTGAATATCTATACGTAATTAAACTCTATGAATGAAAAGTTCACGTACTGCAACATACTGTGAAATATCAATTGTATTGCTTCCAGTGGCACATATATATCGAAAAAAAAAAATGTCTCTAATGCTATAAGACATCACAGTTTAAAATTGAATAACTTTTGCTTACCCATGATAGAGCACATTATATTTCGAATAAACAATAACACTAACGATATTTTTCTGTCAATTATCGTGATAACAAAATAAAATATCTAAATTAAAAACTGGCTCCGACCTGAAAATGTGCTTTATATTTTAATATGGGTACATAACCCTTGGTTAACCAAAGTTTAAGTTAGAATAACCTTAATATAAATTTATTTAAGACAAGTTGTATTTTATATTTACTAATAGTTTGAATGTATTATTTTTGTATAATTTTATAATTTTTTACAACTGGTACATCAGTCAAAAAATGTATAATGTTGAATATTTTGTACATGGCGATTCGGACATTCATAAACAAAAAATTACAATCTCTATTTTTACTTAAAGAAATAAATGTAAACAGTGATTCTTCTTATCGTTCGTTTTCTTTCCTGATTCGCTGTGTACATAATAATAATAATAAGTAGTTTATATTCTATGGTAGCATAGTGCTTTTTGTGTGAAGTTTATGTGATATATCTATTACTATCATTATAGGTGTATTTTTAGAATGGGATTTATATCCCTTAATAGGTAATCTCCACGGTAAGCAATCTATTTTTATGTAAAAAATTAAAAACGAGGTTTTGAACTATGTTTATAAAACAGCTAAAGAAACGATGAAAAATAACCATAAATAATTTTGGAAATATCTATCATCTGGTTATTATTGTCATAAAAGTATAATTTAAATCTCTTAGATTTACTATCAACTTAAACGTCACGGAAATCATTTTCATCCTACATTAAATCATTTATTTCAGTTTCATTTCTCTAAAAGTAGGGAAACCTACTCTTGCAGGGGTAAAAATAAGGTATTGAGTTAGGAAATATACTTTTTACATACATTTATGAAAAAAAATTAAAGTTCCAAGGCTTCACAGATAGAGAACATTTTAAATTGGGGTTAGAAAAATCTCCTTCAATAGTTTTAATTAAAATCACATTGAATGATCTAAAAACATTTCATTTAACTTGTGTTGTTACCCGCAATATCTCTGCAGCCGAATGTTAACAGTTATTATTCATTCCTTGACTTCCTTCCATGATTTTTATATCAATTGAAGTTACCTAGAAAAATTTTTATTCAATGTCCGACGAATGGGTTTTTTATGCTGGAATTGGTGATATAGTTACGTCAAATAGAAGTTGTTAAAAAAGTAGTTTTCGACAAGGGCCACCGTTTCTAAGATATAACGTATGAAAAAATTGTAACCTACATAATATAGACACGTCTGCAGACCACCATGTGGAATACATGGCTTCTATCGTGTTAGATGGTAGGTTTATTTCACGGTCTATTGTGATAGTTTTTAATTTCAAACTATTGAATAATAACAAGTAATAATATTAGATGGGAATGATAAAAACGGTATTAATTTAAAGACGTCCGCTTCTTTTCCTTCTTGTTCTTTTATAATGTCGAGGGCAAATGAATTCCCTAAATAGCGTTCCAACATATGTCTTCTCGATAGTATCGAACCAGGGCTGTATTAAGATTTATAAGGCCCGGGGCTAAAATAATGACGGGGCCCCGTTAAGGAATTCGAAAACCCGGAAAAATTCACAAAATAATATCAATACGTTAGATTTGTGGTATCAACACATCAAAAAATACAGAATGATGGGGTCCTCTTGGACCTGGGGCCCGGGGCTATAGCCCCCCCCCCAAGCCCCTAGCTTAATCCGGCCCTGTATCGAACGAATTCAACTCTATTGCTGATTCAATATTGAATGAAGAGTCGCATTAATAGCTAGTATAGTAGAACGTCGATTATCCGAACTAATGTTGTCAGATGTGGTTTGCATAATAAAAAATTCGGAAAATCGAAATTTTAATTTATTAATTTTTTTATATATAATAAAGAAAAAGAAGATATGAAACAACAACACACTTACAAATTGTTTAATTTAGCTATATGTACATAATTAAAAGAACAAAAATATGTATTTACTTGTAATCTATCCGCAACCAGTCACATGAACGGAGAAGGTTTCGCATAATCAAATGCATTGAAGAAATTAGATACACAGTTCTAAGTAAACCAATACAATAATTTCATTGAACAGACACATACTTGAACCAGATACAAATATGTAACGAAGCAGTTTCTGATAAATATTTAATTGTTTTCGTTATAGACGTTCTGAGAAAAATAATCTTATTTTTATTTATAACAAAAACCGGTTCTGATAATCTAACGTTTGGATAATTGACGTTCGAATAAACGAAGCTCTGCTGTATATGCAAGAGATTAAAACTTTTGCGCAGCCTCGTTCAATAATACATCCCTTTTCACAATTACATAAAATTTTGTGAGGGGTTGTTGATATGTCTTGGGTTTCAATGTTGTTTCGATCAAGTCTCAATCCCAGTGTTTACGATTTGTATCTCAATTTATCTAAGTAGCTAGTTTTTTAAGAGCACTTTTTTGGTTGGAGTTCGAGTAGTGATACCACTGAGATACATCCTCATTAACAACAATTCTAGTATTTGTTAGGCTACATTGTTGTCCTGTTGTGTCAATCATTTCGAGCAGTAATTTTTTCCATTAACATGAAAGTACCATAAATTTAGCGAATAAATATCATTATTTTAGTCGAAAACTTTGTTTGACGTCTCAGTATTTTATCATTATAACATATTCGTCTAAAATAACGTGGAATGCTTCTTCATTACACCACAGAAGGCGGTGCCTTTTCAAATAATGCTGTATATCTTAATAATAATATTGATACCCAATATTCACTATTTGGAAATAATCTGTTTCTTGTTTTTTACGCATTCTCATTTCGTTTATTTAACTTGTAATAAAGCTTGGATTTGTATACGTGGCGTATTACGAACATTACAAGTTTTTAGACTGTTAGAGATATCTCAGAATCAGTGGCTCTAAGAGATTGACACGTTTTTTATAGTTAAGTATATGAAATACAATTTGTGTCTTATCTAATTTTATGCTATATACTAATATTTGACCTTTAATAACTTCCTTTTCAAGTACAGGATCAAGATGAACTTTTCTTAATTTATTTATATTCGTGTACAGAAAATTTTTTTAGCGTCCCTGCAGTTTTTAGAACTAATCTGACCGAACTGTACATTGTATCGTTTATTTTGAGAAAGCTACATAACAAGAATTACATTTACATCAATATTCAAAGCTTGGAGAAAAATTTTTGCTCAAATTTAGAAACGTACAAAAATACGTTGTCACGTCCTCCAAATTGTATCTTTTAACTCCAGCACAATCGAAATTAAATTGACTACCAAAACAATACGAAATATATTTCTATTTCAATCCCCTATACATTTTTGAAACAGCGTATTTGTGGTTAAAGGATCGAACTTGAATAAAGTTATAAAATAAGATTCAGGCTCCGCAAGTGCATTTTTCCCTATAACCAACAGATTCTTGTCGTGAGAACATATTAATATCAATGCGGCGCGGCGGGTGTGGTGGCTATTTTGACGATATTACTAACACTGCCACCTCGGTACTTCTTTGCCACTTTCGAAAATACCATTTAAAAAAATGACCAATCTTCCGGAACATATCGGCTGAGAGAAACATTGCGGAGAAACTTTTTGATCGATTATGGATTAATTTATAATCATAATAATTTTCCTATAGAGCTTATAACGCTTCATGTTTCATTGTACGAAATATTGAAAACTTAATGGATTGAAAAAAAGGTTATTAATAATATTTTTAAAACAAATTAAGCTTAAACATATCTATTTTCATAACAGTAAAGCCACTTATAACATGTTGGCACGGAAGAATAAGGAATATTGACATTTTGAATAATTGGTTTAGTGGAAATACCGAAAGTTGTAATAAACAAATTAGTATTTCTTGGAAGTTTTAACCAACTAAACCTCTTGAACTGTTAATGACGATGTAATTAATGTTTCTTTCTATTTTATTATAGTTCTACCTCGTTTTTTCATCTAGTTATTAATGAAACTTATAAGTAGTCAGGTAGGCTAAAATTAGATATAAATTACTCTTTTTATATAATTAATTATAGATAGCGTACCGTGGTTCTAACTGCAGATAAAAAACATGTCGCTCTCCCATATCATTTTTACTAAAACAGATATCTCTGCCAGGTGTCTCAAAATATTTTTGTATTTTGATCTCGTTGATGGAAACAGAAGTTACCAATTTGGGTGAATATAATCAAAAGAGTACGGTGGAGTAAAAATTATGGGAAACAATTTATCCAAAAATTCGATTTGTGTTTCGACAATGAAAGGATTGTTTGACAAATATTTTGATTCTCTGGTTCCATACAGGGTTGTTTTTTACCTTCAAAGGTATTTTTCTTATATGGAATGAAAGGGTAGATCAAAACCATTTTAATCATAAGTAAAAATATTTATAATAATGCAAATAGTAAACCTTCAGATGAAAAAATATTTAATTATTAAAAGTTTCTATAGATTAATAGTCTCCCAGAAGGGGCTTTCCTAATATACTTTTTCTGATATTCTATCTGGTGCAATATTACCTTTGTGTCTAATCTTTATGCCAATGACTGTTTTCCTCGAATAATAAATATCTTCCTCCTCACTATATTTATTAAGCAGACTTATTTTCAAGATTCAACACCGCTCTATTCATTTGTAATAAACATGAACTTCCTCCTGCTCTTATGATGGATAAGTTTCTATAAATATAACTATTAAAGTATTTCAATTTAGTCTTTCACACAGAGGCTTCTAAAACTTCCACTAATGTCTTATCACTAAAATGCATCATATTAATAGTACTACTTGGTTGTCCATTTCATATAGTTGCTCGTTTTATGTTACATACTTATTGAGGAGATGTTCAGAGGTCCTTAAAGCTTTAAATATGTCTGCAATTTACATTAACAAATTTCTATTTTTACTGATTATACGCAATAGTTTCTACACTACTTAGCAGAAAGTTTGGAGCTTCAATGTATGGAAAATAGATATTTCTTATATGAACTTGTGTTTCCACGCTCCCGTCTTCATTCTAGTTTTTCCAACGGTTGAAAATACGCTCGTCAGTGCAGATAGTTTGAAAATGACCTCGAAAGTTTGAGGTTACATCAGCAGAGACCATTGAATTCCACATCAACGTAGAAGAACTTTTGAAGCAGTGAATTTTGCGAACTATGAGAACCATTCAATTTCTTCGAGAGTATTTAATTAATTCACATATTCATCAATTGCAGTTACAAAATTTTAAAGTAAAAAATTGAAAGAAATGGTTGAATGTTCACTCTCTTGAAAACGGCTTGTTTCACGGCAATATCTTTTTTTCTTTCCTTAATAAAATTTTCAGAGTGCCATTTAGGAAAGATTTTGGTTTTTTTGGTCCAGTATAAGGATGACATGGAGCTACAAGAATACAGTTCTAAAACTTCATTGTTAGAAGACTGCGAATGGGCTATATAATATCCTTACTTACTACTCCTGCAACTGTACTATCTATTGAGAACTACGCTTAAAAAATACTTTTCCCAGTTATTTCACTAAAACTTTACAATTATTTTATCCAAACTATAATATGTCATGTTCCTTTTCCAGTTGCCATAAGCTTTTTAGGATCTAATTTAAAATAGAAATATTTTTCATCTAACTGTTTTACTTTCCCTTCTCAATTACGACATAGTTTTCACTAAAAAAATATTTGTGGTAACCCTGGTATTGTGAAGGTATACAAAAGTTATCAACAATCACAAATAAAAAGAATTATTATTCTAGTTAACATTTTTAAGCAATTTTAGTGCTGCAATAGTTGAAAAATGATTCAATCTACCCCTATCTTTCTATATACGAATTCGTTTACAACAGTATGGATAAAAACAAGTCTTATCGTAAGTGCTAAGACAACCCTGTAGGTAAAATATTGAGATGCGAGTAGCGATTGTTCTGCGTTGAATTTCCGTCCAAACATGTCCAATTCTGGCGCATGTGCAGCTCAAAACGAGCTATAATGGGTATGGTGGGTGCGGATCGCGGGTGATCAGGCCAAAAAAACATACTGTATTTATGTTTACCGGCCGCTTTCGGGGACTATTATAAAACATATCAGCTTAATTATTGATAAATTATAATACCTGTTAATATGCAATCCGACCTTTATTAAATGTCGTCTTGTAACTGTGTTTTTTATCTTCAGAGTTAAGTGTAAAATTATATGTTCTTGTCAAATATATTGTGGGAAATATTTTGTAACCTTGATGTAAAACCTTAACAACTTCAGGATACGACCAATACATAACTTTGTAAAAAAATCGATACTACCAAACATAATGACCTAACCAACTCAGTTGCAATGCATTGAATACTAGTAGTACTCATTAACGAAATCATTGAGAATCTAATTGGTGACCGCTCAAACCCTCCAGAATCGTGATTTGCATGTACATCATGATATAAATCTTAATTAACAAAATAGAAGTTGCAATCTTGGTCGCCATCTCATTAATTCAAACAACCAGGCTTCAGATCGATACGATTTATGCGAATTCAATTAAAAAAGCTGGTACAAAGTGACAGTTGGGTGAATATTTCATCTTCTGTATAATTTATTATATAAAATATATTTTGCACCATCACCAACACCAACCACCTCTAATGTAGGTGAATTATTGGTGTAGAAGTTGTGGTTTCATTATTATTTTTTATTTCGTCTATATTATTACCTAATTTATTTATGTTATTTCACTATGTCCAGTTCTAAAATTAAATTATATGGATTTCTATATAAATAAATAATTATTTCAAAGTCAATTGCTTAATTGACGATATGTTAAGGTTATACAATTAGGGCTAAATGATGTGATAAAATTATCAACGGTTTTATAACTAGCCACAATCGCCTTCTCTGCTTTAGGTAATAGGTTTATAAAAAAAAACCACTTTCTAAACATATCATGATCTGTGCCCCTTTGTCAAGTGACGTCTTAAATTTTAGCAATTAATAAATATAAAAAAAGATTTGATAATATTTAAGATATGATTATGAATTTACAATTTAAAGTTATGATAAAACAAATCTTTTAAAACTAGCTGTGTCCTCTTTTGAGGAAATTTTAAGAAAATGCGTTACTTAACATAAAGTATATTCGAATTTCATTGAACGTAGTTATTTAAGTGAAAAAAATATAAAACTACATGACTAGATGTGGACTTAAGAAGGTTTCCATATCTATATCCCAATAGATCTTTTTTTAAGAGCCAATCTTCTCAAATTGGCAAATGAAAAGTTGGTGATAAGAAATCACTTAATACTAATTTCATTTATACGCGAAGACATATGATAAACGGTTTCACCACAATGATTTATACGGAGTATTGGTATAAGAATATAAAGCTACATACAGTACTGATCAACAATCAGTAAAACGAACCGAGCAACAAACAGTTTTGATTACGACCAACCTAACAACCAACAGAACGTTCATGCTGCTTTCTTATTTTTCAAAGAGTAATAAAATATGGCAAAAACTTACAAGAGCAGTAGGTATGTATTTATATCTATTGCAATAAATTTTTCTCGCGTGCATTTTGCTCTTAATTTTATTATAATTTTGTGAATCCTTCCCCACAACTCTCTCAATATCAATCAAATAATATTCTTTACACTTAATTTTCTACAAACAAAGCATTAAAATCTGATAGATAAAAACAGATCTGTTCGTCGGTTTGCCTTGACCTGTCGAAATTTACAAAAGCTTTCGCCTGATTTTCCTTTGATATTGGATTAAAAAAAAAAAGTTAGGAGTTGCAAAATATCTTTTGAGACCGCCCTAATGTTCCCATTGCCGTTACTGCAAACTTTAACTAGTGCAGGAATATTGCTTTATTTTTGCTAAGTTAGCTTTCAGTTTTATTGCGTATAGAAGAAAATAATGAATATATTTCTACTAGGTCTTAACAAGATTAAATATTAGTCAGCTTAAAATAACATTTTATTTTTCATTACTATTGACTATGTACACACTGCGCAAAATCTAGACATATTGTCTAATATTTATCCAACTCAATTTGTTTTATCACAACCAGTTCGATGTAAAATTACTTTTATTACAATTGAGTAATTCAACTCTGTGAAAACTACTTATCTTATTTAAACAACTTCTTCTTCTTTTAATGCTTATCCATTAATGGATGTTCGCCACCACATTTTTCATGGCTTCTCTATCTCTAGCGGTATGGATCAATGTCTGAATATCTTGTATACCCGTCCACTGTCTCACGTTCCGCAACCATGACATCCTCTTCCGTACCAATCCTCTCTTATCTTCAATCTTGCCCTCGACTATCAGCTGAAGGAATTGATATTCATGGCCTCGCATTATATGGCCAAGATATGCAATCTTTCGTTTCTTCACGATGTTAGAGAGTTCACGGTCTTTATTGATACGCTTGAGAATATCGTCATTCCTCACTTTGGCAGTCCATGGTATCTTCAGGATTCTACGATATACCCACATTTCGAACGCTTCTAATTTGTTGATGTTTTTCACCTTAAGGGTCCAACCCTCCATCCCGTAAAGAATCACTGACCAAACGTAGCACCGCACAAGTCTCAGTCTAAGATCAAATTCGGTACAAGTAAATACATTTATAAATTTTATGAATGTACTTCGAGCTTGTTCAATTCGGCATTTTGTTTGACCATTCTTCATAGAGCCATGTTCCTAGATATTTAAATTTTTCTACCCGTTCTAAAGGTTTTCCATTATATGTTACTCTAGATTTTCTAAACGTATTCGCTTCCCTAGTGTTTTGGCTATGTCCGCCTACCATATTAATTAGTTGTTGTAGGTCATCTATATTATCTGTAATCAGTACTGTGTCATCGGCGTAACGTATGTTGTTGACCCAGACTCCATTGACTTTGATCCCAATTTAAACAAAAAAAGAATAAAATAATTCATATGTTCTACTAGAGATTTCAGATTAGAGCGTCGTTTGTGTGGAATATTTACAATTAAATTGTTAATTTTAATAACGGAATGACTTTTCTCAAGGCGTACATATGCACTAAAAATAGAATTCATAATTTATTTATGTCTATATAGTACATCTGGCAACATATCCCATTCATGTTTAACGAGATCCTGGAACGACATGGTTATAACAACACATTAGTATCGTAGTAGTTTAAAGATAATCATATATAATCAAGTGAGTGCCTATAGTTGCTAGATATGGAATGACAATTGGCTGTAGGATGTTATCATGGTACGACATACCTGCTAAGGAACCGTCCAGTAAAATGAAATCAGTTTTCGCACCAATACTGATACCTCCCAAAATTATGATCGTATCGACTTGGTGAAAAGTTTATAGGGCCTGGTTCTCTTCGAACTCGCACTCATATCGATCCTTAATAAATTTCAAATCGAGATTTGACCAACTTCCGTTTGTCCATAGAATGTGTTCTTATGTTCAAACTAAGCGAGTTGCTCAATTTCCCTTCCAACTCTCAAATAGCATTTTCATATTTTCACTAAATTTGCTTGCATGTAATGTTCGATGTACTGTCTCAGCTGATACTTCATTTGGTGTTTAATGTGAATCTAAGAAGCAGAAACACTACGACTTCTTTTAGCTATCAATTACAAATAAGGTCTTGTCCCGAATAAGCGTCATTTCATCGTGAGTGAAATGCATTCATTCCCTCATTTTTAACAGTGACTTTCACAAACTGTAAAATCTAATGAAATCAACCAGTGGTGACAATGAACAATAGCAGTAAAGGAGACAGTACAAATTAGCGTGTTTTGATTTATATTCCGAGGTGAAATAGATGGCCTTTACCGATTTTCTCCAGCTTAGATACAATATACATGGATTTTGCGTTGGTGTGTATTGGATCCAGTTACAGAACTCACTTAAACTAATTCAACGTAGTAACCAAATGTTTTTCTAGGTTTCAAGGTATCATTTTATGTTTAGATATACATAGACTCAATTTAAGAAATATTATTTGTATGCTACTAGAAAAATCTAGAATTCATATTTAGTGGGGTTCATCATGAGTCTGGCTAATCCTTCAACAAGACAGACCTCAATTATTGATGCAAATAAATGTTGAACAACATAAAAACGTCAATGATCATCAAATGAAATAAAACAACATAGTGCATCTCATAAAGCAGCCGTTAAGAAGCTTGTATACATCAGAGTAATCAAATTAAGACACCTAGGAACCCATTAAAATGAAATGAACGTGAAAAGAATCAAATCAAAGTCAATAACATCTATTACAGTATTGATCTGGAGAAATACGAATTTCAATATACAAACAAAAACAGATCAGGTTGAGTTGGTTAATATAATATCTGAGACAACCCTATAATAAATAAAGATGTCTTGTAGAAGTACTTTATGAGAATCAGAAAACTCATAACATCTAGGAATACTTTTATAAAAAAAAGAACATTTTCGGACGTGAGATTTATATATCAAAGTTGTGTTCACACAGAAACAATTAGAAATTTTGAAGATAATGAAGGTAAATTCAAATATACTACTATTATTTAATAAAGGAATTAGTCAATTAAATGGGCAATAAAAACGCAATCTTAATGCTTGAAAATACGTAATAGCATTTTCTTAAAAACGTGATAATGCAGTGAATGGAATAAATTAAAAAATCAACTAACCGCAGAAAAATTATTTCAACAGCCGAATTGAAAACGCTTAACTCACTATTCACTTCATGATCAATAACAGCAAAATATTATGAATAAATTAAATTAATGTTGAATATTACACACGTTGAGTTGTTAACACAAAATATTGTTATGCTTAAATGATAAGTTCGAAAAATTGTACGATGTATTTTCGGAATTTATTGGAAGGTTCTTTATAATATATTTCATTAAAAATTGAAGTATATGTGTTACAGTTGAAATTCGTTTTCAGTTAATTCTAGTTTTCACAAACCCATTCCGTGAAGACTTGTTTTGACTAGTCAAAACTAGTGTTGACTGGTACCTTCGGCGTTAAAACTAGTTATTTACATTTTTCACTAGGAAATACTAGAATTTACTAGTTTCTCAGTTGAAACTAGTTTTCATTGGAAAATTTTTCTAATGGAAAACAGTGTTTCCAATAGAAAAATTCATTGTTTTGAATTTTTATTCTTATAGAACACTAAAAAGTTAGAATTTTTCCGTGGCATATTATTTTTCTTTGTACAAACCGCGATAAGTAACGCAAGATTTTTTCCAGAAGTATCTTACGAAACCTTGCCATCCACCTAAGTCGGTGGATGATTTGATAAAATATAAAATTGTATCTGGGACTCCAGTGTATTTAGAAATTTTATTTCAATTGACTCTAGATTATACTACCCAATAAAAAGATGAAGTTACCTCTAGTTTGATTAGTAAAAACTAGTTTCAACTGGAGAGGTTGGTGAGAAATAGTTTTTCCTAGTCAAAACTAAAATTGAAAACGAGCTTTAACTGTAACATATCCATTACCAACGGGTAAGATTTGTATAGTCAATAAGGAATAGTTTTAATAATTGAATTAATCAATTCGATAATTATTTTAAACAACAAACTTTGAATAACACAATATAAGAAAAACTTTATAAAATGATAGTTTATGGAAAAAAAAGTTTATACCTTTGGCCACTCTTTGCTAATGTTCTAAGAACATCTGAATCAGTGAAAAATAATATAAATTAGAAGGATTAAAGTGTGATTAGATGAATAAAATACAACCCCACAATTCTTATAAATGATTCAAACTGAAAACGACAAAACTTGATGAAGTTATTGTTCTAATATACAATTTAAATACTTCTGGTATGTGAATATACTGAGAATAACTAGAATGAATTAACGATAATAAATATGAGATTGACCAAACAAACAAAAACAAAAATTCAAAATTACAACAATAAACATTTCAATTCGTGTTTCTAAAACTGAATTCTTCCATTTACCTTAATATCCGGATGAGTGTTAATAATGGTTAATCCATATAGCCTATTTTTTTAATAAATAACATCTTTTTATTCGTCTCAAGAAGAAAAAATTATATCCTTACTCACTTTACATACTTTACGTTTCCATATCTCATTTCCCTTTTGACTGTCATGAAAAAAACCTCTCAAAACTCAAAACTAAAATAGACACACTGAATCGACTCTCCAATTATGTAATTTCGAAATTTGAACATTAGTATTTTTCTAATGTTTGAAAAACAACTTATCATTTTGGTTTCGTTGTTTATTCAGACTCTGGTTGTTGAACCAATATCAGTTAATCAGAGGCTCTGCCTCGGTGGGCATACCTTCATATCCATCAGTGCTGGAAGTTCACCTAAACCCACAGTCGATATATATATTTGTATAGCAGCTGAATATATTTCTAATTTCATTAGTTTCTTTGTCAGAATCTTCTAAATTCAACTAAATTCATAACTTTCTATGATACTTCGAGGTATTCATCTTGCAATTACATAAAACACTATTCATTTGAATAAAGTAGATATTTCAAATTCATAATGTAATAAATCCAGTTAAATATGTTAGATAACAGTTTTCTTTCACCGAAAAACTATATAATCTACATAAAGTTGTACAAATGTATATTATTTACAATATTAATGCAGCTTAACAATATTCAACATTAAATTGAACCTCTCATTTCATAAGGAACTTCGATAAAAAACAAATTGCTTATTTTACTGTATAATTTTATTGCAGTTCCTATTACATCCGCTGTGCTAACCACCTGCTAGCTTATCTAGTGCTGGTGGTTGTGTTACAAGCTAAACAGCTGCTAATATTATAGTATGTTTTATATAAGCAGTCATTACCGGCCACTATGTAGATTGGATGTGGATTAATAAGAAATATTTCATTTTAATAACGAGTACAGTTACTTCAAATTTAATTGAGAAAAAAATGTAATTCAAGGCAACATCTGTCAGTATATAGATTGCAATGTGTAAAAAGTCACATTTTTCTAGTGTAAAAGTAAGTTTCCCAATAGCAGTAGTCTTATTTGTAAATTATAAATTTCCAAAAATCGATTAATAATATGGTGGTATTTCTCAAATTTCTATTAGGGATATAATGAAGATTTGATAATCCTTTTGATCCCTGAATGTTTAAAACAAATCTTGAGATTTGGATGGAATTTAATTATTTAATTATCCAATATACTCCAAATAGTTAATAATTTGTTTCTATTGCTGGTTGAGAATGATTCCAGAAAACACACAATTTTCTAAAATTGTTCAATAGATATTCTATTTATGAATACCATAGTAAATTAACTATTCCAAAGAAAACATGAATTTCTGATATAAACCAATGCTTTGGATCTAAAATTGAATGTAAAAAAGTTGTGTTTTGAAATCGTGTACAATTTCTTCAACATAATATGACTTTTCAGCATTATTATATATATCTTCATGAAATAGGTGACTGTCGATTTATTTATTGAAGTGAATCGCTCCTCTTCTCCAATTCTTTTTGTTTTGTCCCCTGGCATCTTTTTCTCCGGTTTCCTCATTCTCTAAGCCAGATTGCAATCCATTCAGTCATTTTCCTGATCCTCTCCAATGTCTTTGTAATGTTCATCCTCTCCATTATATTTTGGAGATATAAAAGGCAGCCCAGCCCGTGTCCTTTGAAAATAAAGATCAGATCGATTGTCGGGTCGAATCTCCATGGACCTAGAGCTTTTAAGAAGAATAATTCTAATAGAAAATCATCCAAACTTTTTTCTAATCTAGTTAGTTTTTGATTTGTGTTCTGATGTATCATCGTCTAACAATATCGATGTGCACATCGATAGTTTTAGGTTCAATGTGCTTAAAACATTTTCTTTTTCAATTTCATATATTTATTATTCTATTGGAAGCGGTTACCATTGATAGTACTATTTCTTGAATTGTTGTTTTACTTCAACACTCGTTCTAGAACCTAATTATTTGAAAATGCGACAAAGAAATACAATTAGCATAAATTGGTGACAAAATTATCACCATTTGAATATATATTTTTGTTTAACTAAGTACAGATATATTCTCAAAAAACACGCAAAATATTAATGGAGAATTAATGTGCTAGTTCAATTGCACATATCAAATATATTTTAAATTCTGCAACTTCTCAATACTTATTTGAACCAAAAATATGGAATATCCTCAAAGATGGTACCGAGAGCTAAAATATTCTATAATATAAATAGACAGTTGCAATTACTAATTTTGTTTTATTATTCTTAGTGAAATATGTAGGCCGCTTGACATGATGCAATGAAACGTGCAAGAAGTTGCATGGAATTTCTTGCAAGATCAAAATAGTGCATAGACTATTATTTCCCATTTCTTGACATTAAGGCCGCTTGGCATGAAGCAATACAACGTGCAATGCATATTTCTTTCAATTGTTTCATGCAAGATCTCGCACTTGCAGCATTATCGGTTTTGTGCCATTTTTATGGCGTGCAAGATGCAATTCTAGGGAGAAATCTAGTTACTTTTGGCATAACAACCAACCAAATGTCAGTCTTAGATCAGCTGACTTTCGTAAAACTAATTATTTCGACCTTGATAACAAATATGAGCAAAAACAAAATCTAAATAAGGTTAAATTTACCACGAGGTCGAAATGATTAGTTTTACGAAAGTCAGCTGATCTAACACTGGTTGGTTGAGCCAAAAGTAACTAGATATCTTCCTAGAATTACAGCTTGCACACAATAAAAATGGCACCATATCGATAAGATCACAATTGCGAGATCTTGCATTAAACAATCAACTGAACTTCATCTGCTAATGCTTTTGGTCAAGAACTATTGCGACTTTCATTGGATTGCACTTTATATTGCATTATGTCAAGCGACATTTACAAGAAATTGCATGCAATTTGTTACAAATTGTCTTGCATCATGTCAAGCGGCCTTTGAAGATCAAAATATTGCATGAACGAATATTGCGCGTTGCTTGAGATTATGCAAGTTTCTTACCATTGCATCATGAATACCACTAATCAAAATTTCTTAAGTAAAAGTAAACATTCTACTAAATAACAAAGTTACGTTAAGTAAACAACAAAAAGTGGTCAGTGCATCACTGGAAATAATTATATCTGCTTCTGCCTTTTGGAGTCTGATGGATAGAAAAGAACACTCAGGCGATGGAGGGCCAGACCAAGGCAGATAGAACATGGAGAAACATGAGTTTAGCTATAGAATTGGACGACAAAACAAAAATTATATGAGAATGAAGAAACATTTGAAAAACTTGAAAATAAAACAGTATGATAACTAAGAAATCCTTGGCGTGAGACGTAATTTCAGCCGAACAGAAACTCATTTTTCCCTAGAATAGCAATAAAAATAGCACTGAACCAATAATGTTGCAAGTGCGAGATCTTGCATGAAACAATCAGCTGAAATTCATTCGCGCATGCTTTTGATCGAGAAATATTGCATATTGCATTGCATTGTACGTTGTCATCATGTCAAAAGGTCTTTACCAATATTTCATCTACAACTGAATTTCGCTGTGCACATTTCATAACAGTACCTATACAGAGCATATGGTAGACTTTTTCATAATTAATATGAAGATAGTTATCTTCTGCATTACGTTAAACCTAAATGCAAGTATTGGATATTAATGTTTTTATCGGATACGAGGCCGTATAAAAAATATCACTTATTTTCAAAAGTACAGTACCTTCATTTTTCATTATATCGAAAGTTGTTATAAAAAATTAATGAAAATTATAAACTATATAAAATTAACATTTAGCTCACGTGTTATTGTATGTTGAACGTTGGTAAATGACTCTTTTTAGTATACATTATCATTCAAAAAACGGGGTTACATCTGGAAGACCAAAAAATTTTTGAATGACTGGGTAGGTGAGTTAAAATGGCGAGCCCTCACGCTTTAGCCAACATAGGACCACTGTAATTCTTTTCTGAACTAATCTCTTGTTCCTTAAATTCTATGGAACGATGGATTAACTTGGCTTTACGCCTGATTTCCAGATAAGAGATTTCGGCATGCTACCCTATAGTATTGAATCTAATTCCATCGCCTCTCTTGCAACTTGTTTCATATTTTATTTTTATTGTTGTATTGTGTACATTTTTCTTGATGTCTGCTTTTGAATATTTTTCCTGCTTACTAATAAGTTCTATGGTTTTTACTTACATTTTGTAAGAATTATAATATATTTGAATATAGTTCACAATTTTAAGTAAATCTTGATAACACTCTCTGATATTATAGAAATTGAAGATACTTACTTTCCTAGCTAAATACGTTTTAACAACACTCGCACACTACTGAGAAATTTTATTATGTGTTGGTTGCAAGTTAGGTTTTAGACACAACTCCGTGGTAATGATGATAAAAATGTGTAAAGCTAGTATAAGCATATATTATAAAAAAAAAATTAAAACTAGATTATGTCCACAACTGAAAAAGCATTCATACTAAATTCATCAATTGAATGTCATTATTGATTGTCAAGAAAAGAAATGATGTGTGAAGTAAAAAACTGCAGATTTGATGAAATTTATTTAAAAACTATTGATTGGGTTCCTATCCTATAACAATAAAACATTTTAGGAATATATTATGATTTTACTTTCCATTGGAAATTGAATAATGGCATTAATTATCTAATTAATCTACATAGTGGTCCAATGAATGGAGTTGAGGACTGTCAAAAAGTGTCCTCTAACCTTAGCCTTAGTAGTCCTGTATCGACCAGGGAATGCATATCTTTATATTAATATAATGAAATCTGTAGGCGTAAATAAACTTAGTTATATGTAAAATGTGTGGAAAAATTGTTGGTCTAGAATTTTAAGTACAATTGAACAATATATTGGGTACCGTATGACCTTGTTTCCCGGGTCTGTTATATTGTTGATACTAGTCAGATTAATCGTATTAATACCCACCCCACCATCTTGCCCCCTCTCTTATTCTGAAAGAAGCATTCCATACAAAGATTGTAATTTACCTGACAACGTACTTAGATTTAAAATAAACATTGTATAGGGTCCAAAAGATGGGAAATAAATATGTATTACATGTTTTTGTCTATATCTTTTCAACCCTTCCATTTTCCAGTATGTGGACAAATAAATAATGAACGTTTTGTTGGTACAACAAAATACGAGTGGAGTTTGAGAGATGACTGACTTGTCATAGATTAACAACCCTTTCACTTCGGTGATTATATTGTTAATTTCCGCCCTTGTTTTTGATGACACATCTGAAAAATATTACATAAGAAAGCAACCAAATCAACATTGAGAAGCTTCGGCCTCTCACAACTCAGCCTATAGAAGACGTGATAACATGAAATTCACATGAGGTCTATCCATTGATATTTGAAGCAGTTTATTTGAAACAAGACCTTGCGAATGAACTTTAAGACCTATCAATAAATCGACAGCTTTTGCGGGATGTGAGAACACATAAGAAAAGTATCGATCCAAAGCCTGGTTCCTACCGCTATCCCAATATCTACATTTTACTTAAAAAAACAAGGAAAAGTTATATAAATATTTGTAATTGGTACTATGCTTTCAAAAGTGGTCATATCAACACAGATGAAATAATAAAAATTAATCAAAATGTAAAATAATAATTGACATTTAATTAATGGCGTGTACAGTCGGAGAGATACCAATTATAGTTCAAAAATCAGATAATAGATGATTTTGAGGTTATTTTAAAACAAAGTATAAAATTGAGCTATAGTCCAAAACAATAGAAGTGTGTGAATAGAAGTGTGAGCTGCAGGTAAACAAATTAACCCAAAACCAAAAGACTGTATAATCTGTTCTTTCATTCTGAAAGTAATGGAGGGGCTATTGAATTTACATATAAAAAAACACAACTATAGAAACGGATTACAAAACTGAACAGGCCTATTTAATGGCAAATCAGTTGAGTCAGCACTGCATTAAGTAGTGAGTGTAATTCATAATGGGTGCACTGGAAGATTTAGAAGTAAAAACGATGGTAATAAATTGTATTGTAGCAATTCTAAGAAGAATAATCAGTTCAGAAAGACACAAGACTGCGAAAAGAACTACTAGAGGAACGCCAAAAGCAGCAGTGATATCATCCTTATAACAGTTAATAGTGATTAAAAGATTCTTAAAACACTAGAAGGAAGAAAAATCAAACCTGAAAATGGCTGTTGTTCTTTTGATAAGGACCGAAAGAATGCTTGTTCAGCCAATAGTATTTTATTATCCAAACTTTTAAAACTTTCATATTGTTACAAACTAGTCTCCGGAATGAAAACGTAGAGGAAAGGATTAAAAAAAAAGTAATCAACACTTTCTACACATGTTCGAAGATGTTTGGGAAAAATGGGGACTACAACCGAAGGTTGTATACATCAACCATAAGCCTGTCATAATCTATGGTTTAATAGTGTGGTGGGAATCTATGAATAAAGAAACCTAGAACAAAAAATCTCACGAAAGATCAGAAGATAACAACACCAGGAATCATAGGAGCTATGAGAAGAACTGTATCCTTGTTATTCCTAATTTTCCAAAAGCGCAACCATTCCTTGCTGAAAACTCAACAAACTCCTAACTGTTTCTGTGTCCATATTCCATGTGATACTTACCATCCATTTCCCAAATCAGTTTCAACAGATTGAAGATATATTATAATCTGGTGAGTAGATTCCTGAAAGTGCGATTAAAAAATGTTTTTTGTACAATAGGATAACTACATATTCAGAAAAATCATTAAATTTCAATGGCAGTCAGTGCATCGGTTTTATTCCACTTTCAAACATGACTCTTTTCCAATTCCGATGTTTTTATAGGTTTCTACTTCCATATCTCGAGTTCTAATTGAGGTAAGTTGTTCGTTTTGGTCTAAGAACAATCAGTAAATCAAGCCATTTCATTGGAGATATGAGTAAATTGGTTGGGTCTGAGGAGAGTCCTATTGTATGCAAATGAGATCGTAAATATGACAAATACGGATTGTTACTTTATTCTCTAAAGTAGAGATCTACAAACTATAGCCCGCCAGTGCCATCAATCCAGACCGCGACAACTTAAGACTAATGCCATCAATTTGGCTCGCTACAGCCAATGTTTTACTACTACTTTTGCTGTGATAAGTTGAATGGAAGTTTTATTTACTTGCAAGGTAAAACTATGATGACGCAGAAAACTGATCTAAACAATCTAGGCTGAAGTATATATAACTAACAAATATCAAATGAATTCCAACTAATAAAACAAAAAATACACTAATAAGATTTTTCGATGATTTTTCACCGACAATTATTTGTAGTTGTGGATTGATTTTACTTGTATCAATTATTAAAAGAAATTTAAGATGATAATCGGTCAATTTAGATCTGTAAACATTCTTTGTGTACTTCATCTTGGAAAAGGTTTTCTCACACATTTACGTAGTACCAAAAACAAAAACAACCCATGAGAAAATTTATCTATCGTCTACTACAAGACTTATGACCTTTATATTGTTTGTATTGATGCAAAACCTGACACTGACGCGCATACTTTCTGTCAAAAACTACTGACCTCACTGGAGTCCTTACATCTAAAAAGCGAACTAGTTCTATGTGGCGATCTCAATATTGCTTATTCTATTGTGTGTGCTGGTCAAGATTTTTTGTATCTTTTGGTATGATCATGCATATTACGGCACCAACCAAAATAACTAAGAGTAGTTCTAGTACTAAAGATTATGTAGAGTCATCGTATATTCAGAGTCCACCAACTGTACTGTCTTTAATTCAGGTCTCTCCGATCCAAAATTTTCGGTAAAACCCAATATTTCAAATGCTTCTCTCAAATTATGCCGTATCTTTGTGGTAAAAAGTTTCCAAAACTTCAAACACCGTTGTCAAACAACTGACTGGAACATGCTGTCTGGTGATGTGGACTTCGAATTTTCTAGATTCATAAAAACAGTAACTAGTCTGGCATCCAATTCTTTTTCCCTCGTGCGTATTAAAAATGAACAAAATAAACCCTGGTCCACTAAAGGTTTATGTATGTCTGCAAAGAACATGCGATCTTTATCTCATCTAATGAAATTCTCGGATTCAAAAATTACGTGAAACTATACAGAAAAATGTATCATAAGACAATAAAAGCTGCAAAAGATATTTATTATAATAGGAGACTCGTCAATTCTCGTAATGTTTCTGAAGAAACATGGTCCATTGTAAATTATATAAGAAATAAGGCTTCTTCATCGAGGATAATCTCTACTACTCCTGATAACCTTAATAAGGACTTTGTGAATGTAGCCAAAAATTCATCAAATTCTATAACTCCTTCTCATGATCCGTTTTCATATATTCTTGATGCTAATGTTAACACAGTTTCTTCTTTATGCCTGTAGTTTTATCAGAGCTTCGCAGTACAATTAATGACATCAAAAATAAATACTCATCTAGAACTGATGTTTTCGAGTCCATTCGATTGCACATTAAATCACCTTATCACTTTAATTAGCCTTTCATTTCAAAATGGCACTTTTCCCAATTGCCTTAAGATATATTTATACCTCTGCATAGAGGAGATAAAAAGCAAGCATCGAATTATCGCCAAATTCCACTCCTTCCCACGTTATGTAAGATCATAGGAAGATTAGTCAAAAAGAGGTTTTCATCATTTCTATTTAAATATAAAATACTTACTACCCATCAATTGCATCAAACAAATGCACAAATGATGATATATCCTCCCTTTCGATTGTGTTAATCATAATATTTTAATTAATAAATTGCAGTACTACGGTTTCAGAGGAACACCTCTTGCACGGTTTAAGTCATACCTTACCAACAGAAATCAGCTTGTAAGGGTTGATACAACGATGTCTTCTTGCAAGCCAATAGTACCTTGAGCGACTAAAGGCTCAGTACTAGGCCCTATTTAGTTTCTCCTATGTATCAATGACATTGTCTATTTGGACATTAATGGTAAAATATGTCTTTTTGCAGACGATACTAGTTTGTCTTGGAGCAACCCTGTTTCACACGGCACTTCTTAGGATCATATATAGTGATCTAATCACCCTTAAATCATGGTGCGATTCTAATCTACTCGGTCTCGAAAGTTTCTTAAACCAAAGTTCTATCATATAAAAATACATTGCATCCTTTTATATTAAACAACACCACCATCGACGTCGTTGAATCTGGAAAATTTTTAGGTGCTGTTGTGGACAATTCCTTGAAATGGGAGTTACATATTGCCGCCTTATCTAAAAAATTAAGTTCCCCTTGTTTTGAGCTGAGATCAGTTCCCAAAGAACTGAACTTATCCACCTCTTTAACAGTTTATTATGCCCTTTTTGAGTCGCATCTCCGATATGGGTACGTGTGGTGCGATTCAATTTAAGCGAATCTATAAATTACAAAAGAGAGCTGTTAGATATTTACCCAGACTAAACAGCAGGGCTGACTACAGCGACATCTTTAAAAGATTAAACATTCTGACTGTTCCTTCCTTATTCATCTTTGAATCCGTTTGTCTAATTAGTAAGCACGCTTCTCCAATTTCAGAAAGATCGTTGCACCACTATCCAATTAAGAACGCGAAGCACGACCTTTATGAACCTACTCCACGTTCAGAATTAGTTAAGGGCACAATATTTTACAATGCAAAAAATGCACAATCACTTGTCAATTGAAATCAAATCGATTTCATCTTTCCGCAATAATTTGAGAGTAAATTTACTGGAAAGTGCCTTTTACTCTGTAAACGACTTTTATTCTAATAATAATATTTAATTCCGCACACTGGTTCAATTTTCAATATTAAAATTTTATTTTTATTTAGTTATTTTTATGTTTGCTTTTTAGTTTTTACAAGCTTTTGTCTACAAATTGTAACAATTTTTTGACAATAAAGCATTTGTCTCTCTCTCTCTCTTAGAAAATTCAAACAAGCACGTGTCATTTGTAGTTACGGAGCAGGGTTTTAATGTCAAAATCAAAAGGATTTTAAAAAAGCTTAATTTCATTCGCCATTACATCAAAGTATAGAACTGTATCTTTAAAGCACTCAAAGTTTCGACTGCAAAATCGATGGGAAATTCAGTCTCAGTAGTGTAGCTGAATGTTTCACATGGTTTAAAATGGATGACGTTCGGGCGGACCTGATACAGCTAGGGTTTCGATGTTGAAGGTACCACGCTCAGAAAAGAAAGGATTAGCAGTCGATTGTTGAGAAGAACCTAGTTCTAAAAGGATGGATAGTGAAAATGACAATCATTCCAGCACTCCCCCTGATATTTCTAAAGCAGCCCCCATCCTCAACTATATATGAAAAACAATACCGCCTATTTAAAATTTGGGACATCAAAAAAAACCGTGGTAGACTTTTTGAAATGTTGCTAGTGTATTTGTCAGAAAAAAAAAAACAAAAGTAGAGATGCCACCTACATTTTAGTTTATTCACTCAATGTTAAAATCGACAATACAGATACAAGAAACTTTTTGCATATTGGGAAGAGTGGCAGAATAGTGAGCTACAAAAATCAAAAAATTTTTATCCAAGATAATGAATGAAGCGCCTCATGAATATTATCAGTTAAAGAAAATGTAAATTCTGGAATTGTTGGAGGGTGCTAACAAGACCAACTTAAAATATTGAGGATGATTATTGTAAAAATTCTAAATTTGAAAATGATAAGAAACCACATGTTAGAATAATTAATACTGGCTCTAGATTATTCATCATACTACAGGAAGCAATTGCAGCTCTTGGTCAAATTTTACGGCAAAAATTCCTACAGCTACAGGTACATATGTAAATTTAACAAGCTCTGAATCACACTGGTCATTCCTTCAAGCGAACATCAGCTACTCTTTTAAGTAATTCAGGCGCCAATTTGATCTAATTGAAATGACATAGGGACTAGAAAAGCTCAAGTGTTGCAGAAGAATATATAGAAGAAGTTATTGGTAAAAAAATTGACATACCCTAAAAGATTTGGGTATTTATTATTAAAAGTATGACTGTAGAAAAAATGATGTGGTTTTTCAGAGTTTGAAGATAATTTTAAATGCGAAATAATAAATAAATCTACCACAATGTACTATTAGGTTCTAATTAACTGTGATCCTTGATAACATTGAAAAATGAGTAAAAAGGTTACATGCTAGGATATATAATTTTGATAGTCACTGACAATGACACAAACATTACATTCTATGTTCTTACAACTTATTTGACATAATAATGTAATTTTGCATAAAAAAGGGATGATGGTTCGGCAGATAATACAATGAGGCACATTTTCCTTGAAGGCGAAAAATAAACTGACAGTAATTATTTGAGGTGATCAATGATACAAATTTCTACATATATAAATGTAATAGTTCAAATACTCTGTATAGTAATGTATCAAAAAAAAAGAATACATATTCAAACTATGAGAAACTTATGGAATATTGGCTAGAAAATCTTTAACTGTAGCGGGATCAAATCTCTTGAATCCATTAGCATCACAAATGCCAACTTCAATATTGTCAGAAGTCATCTGTCCTTCGAAACTTTCTTTGAGTGTTAGTATGGCAGTATGAACGGCATCATCCAGTTCCAAGTCTTCACTGTATCTGAAATTATTTTTATTATTGTATTATAAATTCAATCCAATATTGTTTTGTCGAATTTACATCAATGATATATATATATATATATATATATATATATATATATATATATATATATAAATTTCTTTAATTTCTTATTTATTAGACCTTTTGATATATTAATACATCTAAATGTTCTTGATTTCAGGTCTCTCCTATTTTAAAATTAGTTTGTTTTTGATGATTTTAAAAAAAGATGAATTAAAACGATTCCACTTTTTTTAAGTCTTTATAAATATTCAAAATATTTTGATAAAGACTTAAAGAAAAGTCGAAACATCAAAATTTATCTTTCTTTTAAAAACTATCAAAAAAAACAAATTTTGTTTTGAAGCTGAAGAGACTTAAAATGAATCAAGAACATTTAGATGATTTATATATATATATATATATATATATATATATATATATATATATATATATATATATTATAGCTATACATAAAATATATATTTTATGTAATTTTCTTTATTCCTTCTTCAATCATGTGCTGAAAGTAAAAAAAAAATAATGATCAAAATAAAAAGGTTCGCAATCACTGTTCTAGAACTTCGTACAGTGGAATCTCTATAACTTGAAACTAAAGTCGAAAAAAAACTCATTCCCTTCAGCTGAAAGCCTAAATATGTAATGAACTGAATAATTTTGACTTTGTAATAAAAAAAAATGTTATGACCCTTTGAAATGTTTTTAATACATGTTTATAATCTGTAATTTCTAAAAAAGAGATTGTATAAGTCATAGTTAGTACAACACAATGACTTTTATTTGGAATTTTCTGAAATATGTAATAGATGGAAAATCCAAAATGAATGTTTCTAATCTATTGTGTTTGTCAGTACTTATTATAATTACTTATCATAAAATTGGTAAAAATTTTAATAGTGCATTTCTTTTATTCAGAATCATAGGATGATTTCTTTACACTGCTGACTGAAACTGAAACTCAGTTACAAAAAGAAAAGCCTATGGATTCCCAAAATTCCTCTTTAAGGGATGTCAGCTATTTACTTTTTAAATTATATGCATTAAATGAAAACTCCAAAATTGGATATGCACAAAATAAATTAGAAAAAATTGCATCAAAATGAAAAAAAGAAAATTGAAACAGTTTTAGATATTCAGTTGCCACCAATAATAGCTAAATTACAAAAAAGGGCTGAACAAACACTCAACATCTAGTGCTCAGATAATCAACCAATAATATAATAATTACCCAATGAACAATATTTTGGCATATTAGTAGAGAATCTACAGGACATGGTGAGTGAGATAAAAGGCTATTACTAAATCTAATGAAATCAAACAGATTTCAAAACTTATTCTATTCAAATTAAGTTACATTGCTACATGGAAAATTGTAAAATATTAAATACCTTTTTTCTAAGAAAGTTTTCCCATTGACATAGTTTTTGCCCATGGCAGTGGCTTTCCAAGCAAAATAGGCACCAGATGGATCACATTGGAATAGATATGGTCTATTGTTGTCCCATCCACATATGAGCAAAGATACCCCAAAAGGTCTCACGCCTCCAGACTGTGTATATTCTTGCATCACTGCTGCAACCCTTTGAACTAATTGAACAGTGGGTATAGGTTCATGGTAAACAAGGAAATACTGTTGAGCCATTTTACGAGCTTGTTTGACTAACAGACGGTAATCAGGGCCCATACCTGAATAAATCATACCTATATGTTTGGTTATCATTTCTACCTTGTGGACACTATGCTCATCATATAAAATAGATTTGTGCTTATTCTCAGTTGCTATTACAACACCATTTGAAGCTAAAAAAGGAAAATTATTTTATATATAATAAACTTTATACTTACAAATTTAGAACTACTTTACACTAACCTGTTAGAGATAAAGAAAATATAAAACATTGAATAGTTTCAGTTTAAAATTGATTTAGAGTATTAAAAAACGTATAATACAAACCTTTGATGCCTACTGAGGGAGCTCCTGCCGCTACTGCTGCAAGAGCATATTCAATTTGCACCAACTTTCCAGACGGGCTGAAAATATATAAAATTATATGAAATACTCACTTAATTAATTAATCGGGTTACCTGAAAGTTGTTAAAGAAAAGCTATAGCGCTCTGAAGCCATGGTTACTATACGATTACTTGCAAATTAGTCAACAGAAATCGAATTCAACGATGACAATCCAAAGTTAGGTTATATTTTTTAATAGCTGCGTTAAAGACTTATACTTTACACAGATTACAAAACGAACAATAGTGATTAGTACGAACTAAGAGAGATAAATGATCATTCGGATCTAACGAAGCGAACAAAATTAGCAAGCGTCATCTATGAATTTTAAAGTAAACTGAAGTTTGGTCCACATAATAATTTTGTGATTTTCTCACAGATGTCGAAGCAAGAGATTTATGGCGATGCTTTGGAATAAACTATAAATCTGAAAAAAAAAGAATAGGGAATTGCTAATTTTACTATAAATACCGATATTATAAAGCATTGTATTGAAGTTACTTTATTTTGAATAATGTGATCCATTATGTAAAAAATAAGATTTAGTAAGGCTTACAAATTAGCGTTTTCTGTAGCATCTGGTTAATTATTATTATTATTATTAAATTCAACTTTATGTGATATTGAGAATATCCATTCTCCATAATATTTGATAATAGTGTTTCTAGTTGCAAACATAGCAGAAGGAAAATTTAACGATTGAACTTTGAAGGCAATGAAACTAAATCAATTAACAACATATATACAAGGTGATTTATTGTATAATATAAAATTAGATATGTATTGTTTCGTTTCGTCAAGAAGTTGATTGATTTGAGTTTATTATTACGACTTAGTTTATCATTTTGAATGAAAAAATACTTAGAAACAATTCGAAATTATATTCGAGATTCTCCTGAGCATATGGGGCATGAATTCGGGATGCAAAATATTTCTTGAACACTTTTTAGAAGTAAAAATTGTAAGATAAGTCGAAAATCGCACAATGGACAGGTTTAATAAGCGTGAGAGATTTTGGAAATTCTTAATAAGTGTTGGAGTTTGAAATTTGGTTTTGTTGATTATCGGCTAATATTTTCTTAGTATTATCGTAGACATTTGTTTGTAATGATGTCTGAGGATAGTTCTGATAGTCAACTTAGAAATATTGGTTATTTACTTTGATTGAAAGAAGCAGCTAGGACGATAAAAAATTCGGTAGAGCTTTTCAATCAAGTAGTATTAATTCAGAAGTAAACCGTGCAAGAAAAAAACATAATAGTAAATTCGAGAGCGTCACACTGGGGCAAAAAGGTCCTATACCTGGCAATAAATCAGGAACTTTATAAATATATTGTGTTATTACTACAAATAAAACACATAGTTAACATTTTGAGTTTTATTTTATTTCAAAAAGACACTATCGTAAGATATAAATATTTTCTTCTAGTTATTTATTTACGTGATTACATATCCATTCCCGGTTTTAATAAATCCCTTGCTTCTTTCGGAAGGCGCTCAATTTTCCTCTTTTGAAATTTTCTTTTACTGGTTATTACGGGGCCGAAACTCAGTAAAAATGAATTAAAAATATCCTCGTTTTTTTACGACTATACTTTCTTGAAAAATGCTCCCGATATTTTTTAAAATATTTGTTTCTGGCTTCTTAAGCTTCTTCTGTTGATTGGCCTATAGTAATAACATCAATATCAACACTTTTGATACTTGCGTTTATCCAGTAGCTCTTAAACTCATTTGAGCGGCATAATTAAATACATTTATTGATGAATACTCTTTCAACTGTTTTGTTTTTAGTCGTTTTGTTCACTCGGGACTAGATTCAAATGGAATTCCTGGGCGACCTTTTTTCCTTTTAAGAGTCTCTACATATTCACTTATTGTAAATAAAATTGATGTATCAAGCCGCTCAGCATTATTTTTGAGAAACCTTTTTTTCTATCCTAAACGCTTTCGTCCAACGCGATTCAAAATGTGATTTGAAATATGATAAAGTTTTATTTAAGAGCTTTAGAAGTTCTTCACTTTCACTATTCGTTCGCTTAATTATTTCATCTTTTAAATAATCAAATTGTTCAACAATTTCATTTTTATTTGAAATAATAAAAAGTTCTCTGTTTGAAATAAGCATGGTGGTTGATTTCGTTCCTTAAATAAAATAATGATAAAATTAAAACATTATTCTTACACTATCTCATTTCAATAGTACACAAACAAAAATTTTTTTAAAGAAAAGTGCAAATAAGTGCAAGCAAACTAAACAATTTTGAAAAGCTAAAATAATACCAATTATAAGAAATTTTATTTGAAAACTTGTTCTCTGGTAAGACGTGGGCTTCTAGCTGACACTCTGGCTCGTTTACCTGCTTTTCTCTGCCTATTTCAAACTGTTTGTAGGCTTATTCGGACATTACGAGTAGCCAACGATCATCTACTACCGAAGTTACCCTTCCGCGGCCTTGTCCGGGTCTTCTGGTTAGCTGCCCTGTTTCTTGGTGGCGAATAACAACTCTGGATATGGTGCTTTGTTAACTCCAATTACCCCGGCGACGTATCTTTGACTGCGGCCGTATGTACTAGCGGCTTCTTTTTTTTGAAAAGCTAAAATAATACCAATTATAAGAAATTTTATTTGAAAACTTGGACTATTTTGGAACCCAACTAAAAGCTTACGTATATTTCGGAAAATGTTAAAATAATATTGTTTTATTTTGTTCTTTGTTTTAAATAACTTGAGTAAATACATAAACTTTTCTGCGGATATAATTTTATTAAAATGTTGCTACGTACCTGAAGTCGAAGGTTCCGTGTGGAAATTCAAATAGAAACTATGAAAATATAGCTTTAAATCCACACAAAAAAAATTCAAAATTCAAATCTACAACAATACACGTAAACCATCCGTAGAAAACTGACTTTAGTACAGGGATTGGTTGTAAACGCTTGGGATTAATGATAACACTTACCTGTGTTATAATGGAGGGGACAGGAAAAATCATTTAAGGAAAGTGTGAGCCCAAAAATTGTTGCGAGAGCCCAAAAAAATTGGAGGTGTTGAAAATCCGTGCAATTTTTGAAAAGAAAATACAATTGAGGACGCATGTATCCGCATAAGTAGGTATTTAGATGGGAATGTTTTTGTATGCCTTGTTCGAGAGGAAGAAATAAACGTTAATTCATATTATTGGCCAGTGCGTAGAAACCGGGACTACTATAAAATAATAATTTCTAAAATGAAGGAGATGGATTTTAGACCCTTCAATGTTAATCACAACGAGATTTGGTAGATCCAGAAACTGGAGTTCAAATGTTAAAAAAGGAAGTATATGGAAACGTGCGAAGTTTTTTTTAAAATTTGATATACGTTATTTTGGGTTTAAGTCAATTACGCAAATTTTAACCACAGAAATGTTGATACATTCAATAAGATACTGAAGGAAATTGTTGCATTTGATATAGAAAATTGATTATTTCTAAAAAAGATTGTATTTTTGGAGTATTATAGAATATGCTGTAAGATGAGAACACAAAAAAGGGAAAATGAGAATTAAAATCACCTATAATGTATTTATTGTGAAATTTGAGATACTTATTTTTGAAAATTGCAGCTTCTGAAGTAATTCCTTTCTATAAGTATTTCCATTTCAATTTCAAATGGGAAATATTCTACTTTTTCCTATTTCATGTTTGTATAATTATAATGAAAATGTCTAGGGAAGCAGAATTTTCAATCTGGAGTTTTGCTGAGATTATTTTGTATCTATTTTTGTTTTGCAATTAGTGCGGTGATCGAAATTATAAAGTAAGAGTTTTTAGAATGTATAAAATGAAACAGAATACTTTTAGTAACGTTTTTATCAAATATGTTTGATTTTGTTTCATGTTCTAATAGATTGGACTTATTTTCTCTCATAATTACTGCTCTCAGATATACTAAAAGTAACCCATTGATATATACACCCAACAAAAATTATCGCATCACTCATTATTTTTTAAATATTTTAAATATGTTGCCTGTTTAATTAATTTTATTATTATTACGAATTACAACACAACACAATAGATACGCCTTTTGTACCATTTATTTTATATCAGTTTAATCTACAAACAAAAAGTTTGATTTACCAAAACATGGAAAATATCAAAAAAGTTGTACAAAACATGAAAGCAAAAATAAACGGTGCTTAAACTAAAACCAGCCAATGAATTTCTAATAGCGTGTGTTGCCGCCCTTCGCTCTAATTACAGCTTCCATTCATCGTGGAAGGCTTCTAAACAGGTTCTGGACGAATCCTTGCGGCATGTTTTCCCAAAAGTTAAAAAGAACATTTTGAAGATCATCTAGTGTTTTTATTGGTGCCGGATGGTCCCAGACATGCTCTATTAGGTTAAGGTCCGGGCTACGTGCAGGCCAATTCAGGGTGCACATAGACATTCTTCTATCCAGATACTGTTAAATATTTTCCTTTTCAAGAAAATCAAATAACTCACGAATTTTGCACTCGTTTGTGGCAGGTAGTTGAAGTTAAATTCATATGTTGATACCACTTACCTTAATCACTACTTTGTGCAATTTCATTTTTCTGCTGTCGAAACAAAGTCATATTTCCGAAAAATCTACAATATAACTAATTAGATTATAATATTTAATTAGGCACACAGATGCTACGAGACACACAACACTGTGCTATCCTAGAAATTTCAATAATATACAGCCCACAAAAATTATCGCATCACTTACTGTTTTTAAAAAATTTTGAATGTGTTGCCTGTTTTTCGAATTTTATTATTATTACGAATTAAAGCACCAATAGATACGCCTTTTGCAATATTTATTTTATAACAGTTGAATCTACAGAGGACAAAAAGCTTAATTTACCAAAACATAGAAAATATCAAAAAAATTGTACAAAACATCTACACAAAAAAATGAACGGTGCTTAAACTAAAACCAGCCAATGAATTTCTAATAGCGTGTGTTGCCGACCCTCGCTCTAATTACAGCTTCCATTCGTCGTGGAAGGCTTCTAAACAGGTTCTGGACGTATCTTTGCGGCATGTTTTCCCAGAAGTTATAAAGAATATTTTGAAGATCATCTAGTGTTCTTATTGGTGCTGGATGTTGCTGAATTTGCCATCCTAGATGGTCCCAGATATGCTCTATTGGGTCCGGGCTACGTGCAGCTCAATTCAGGGTGGATATCTTGACCTCTTCTTAGTACTGCCGAACCACTCTAGCAGCGTGCACGGAGTTGTCACCGATATGAGGCATATAGGGTTCTAGGATATTGGTTATGCTGTCAACATTTACCTGATCGTGCCGTTCACCACGTCGCTTATATACTGGTACACGCTTATCTGATGAATACAGACAAAATCTTGATTCATCCGTGAATAAAATATTGGACCAATCTTGTATATTCCAATTTGCGTGTTCTCGAAGGAAATTCCAATATTGCTACTCGATGTTCTCTGGTAAGACGTGGGCTTCTAGCTGACATTCTGGCTCGTATACCTGCTTTTCTCTGCCTATTTCGAACTGTTTGTAGGCTTATTCGGACATTACGAGTAGCCAACGATCATCTACTACCGAAGTTACCCTTCCGCGGCTTTGTCCGGGTCTTCTGGTTAGCTGCCCTGTTTCTTGGTGGCGAATAACAACTCTGGATATGGTGCTTTGTTGAACTCCAATTACCCCGGCGATGTATCTTTGACTGCGGCCGTATGTACTAGCGGCTTCTTCATTCGCAACATGTCTTGTTAAACGTTGAGGCACATCCATTATTAACAAAATAAATATAAATTTTCACTATACAATAACAAAATTTGCTAAGAAACTTCTCGATCTCAATGCATTCTCCAAGAAAGAAATTATTTACTCAAGCAAGAAACCAGAAATATCTATAAGTTGATACATATACAGATTGTCCCAAAGAACTTAAATTAAGTATTAAAAATATCCTAAAATACCAGGGATGCGATAATTTTTGTGGTCTGTATATTTGGATAGAGAAAGGAGGATTGTCAGTCGCAGATTGAAATATTGGAATAATGGGACAACAGAGAAAGTAGTTAATACCAACAAAATATATAGGCATTCAAAATGGGGATAAACTCTTACATATATAAAAAGTTCTGATGATGGGATATGATTCATTTAATTATGAGAATGTTTCTAATGTGAGGGTGAAGAGTTTTTCTCACTTGGTTGGCGAATAAATTTATATACAGTATTCATTTTTTCTAGAAACATTCCTATAAATAATGAAGCTTATTGTGATGAACATCACAATACTTCTTTCCCAATTCAATATATGTATGAGATAGAAAACGAAAATTGTAGCAGATAATAATTTTATTGAGATAATTTTTAAGATATATTATGTATTATTCACATTTAACTCTAAGAACCCAAATGTTCTAGATGAATTCCAGGCATACTCAAAATTGTCTGGAATGATTAATTGCAATTTTTTTAAATCGAAACACAGAAATACTAAAAACTTGAAGTGATAGAAAAGGTCTTATAAATAAATAGTCTGCGCCGTGTTTCGAAAATAGAGTTGCAGTATAAATTGAAATATTCAGTAAACTCGATTCTATTTAATAACAATTCAAAGTCATCTGCGCATATTCTATCAAAATTTGCTAAAAACGGCTCCTTTTGAATTTTCGATTCATTTTGGAATTCAAAATTTCTAAATAAGGTGAGGAATCTGTATCTATATAACTTTATTCAAATCTATGAAAATTGAAAAGTATTTATCGTATTTATGACTCCTTAATCTAGTATTTAAATAATCAAATTTCTGATTGAGATACGCCTTACTCCACTTAAATTAGAAAATAGAAAACAAAATGGGTTGTAGTAGTGTGAGCCAATTTCACAAAAAGGTGTTAGCTAATCTCGTATGCAAATGACTATCCATTAGTTACAAGAAATTGGAAAATCACGGATAAATGTTTAAGGAAAAATGAAAAAAAAAGAGTTTGATAAAAATGGAACTTATGACATTTGGACATACAGAAACAAGAAGAAGAATGAAGGATAAAGAATAATATCAATTGAAAAATCAAAGATGAATATATATCATGAATCAATATATAGGAAATATAAGAACAGAAGTTGAGAGAAAAACAGTAGTTGGTCAGTGAAAATCGGAGATCAGGAGTACTCTGGAAAAGACGAATCAAGATATAAATGGGGAATATATAGTGAAAAAAGTTGCGAAGAATCAAGTAACTAAGTTATGTATGGAGATGGAGAGTGAAATTAGTAAGAGATACTTTAACGTTTTGACATAATTTCTTCATACTTTGACATAGACTGAAGTTAAATAGAAGAGTCAGAATTATTAGAAAATAAAGTAATGACGAACTTTGTTGAAACACTGACGCCGCATTTTCTTATTTCTCACTCTCCTTATGAACTTTGAAGAAAAATTCTACGTTTATCAGAGAAAAAGATGCTTTTATCAGTTATCTGTATTTGTCTACACAGTTTTCAGAAAAGTATATTTTTCGTATTTATTCACACTCTTTCTATTCATGGGGTGAATTAATAAGCACTGTCCCTTATGTTTTTAATTTATTTACACAGTATACAATACACTTAATTTCTAATAATTTACTTATAGATATCATTTCTGCGATTACTTTTACTAATTAGTTATATACAATACAACTATTTATCTAAAACTGAGCTTACTGTGCTACATGAGCTTATTAATATACCACAATTAGAATTCTACAAAATTCTAGAACAAAAAGGAGCAAAAGAAATAAATAAATAGACAAAATATATAGAATATACTATTATTCCGAATATATTGCTAAGCCACATTGAATAATTCTGTTCCAACAAAGGAAAAATAAAAGTGTATGTTTCATTTGGATGTCAACATTATCATCTATTCTCCAGGTACTTGTTAGTAATTTTAAAAGATGGTGGGTGACATTTTTCTTTATCAAAAATGATTGAAAATGTTTCCAAATCACTCAACAAACATCGAAAGCTACTTTCAAAATCTTCTTGTGTGTGTTCTTCAGCTTCAAAAGCAACCTCCCATTTTCTCAATGTATTACTTTTTAAAGAAAAATGTATGTATTGGCCATCAATATCATGTTTGAAATGAGCCCTGGCGTAATTTTTACTAGTTTCATGATTCCATATATAGATGTTACACCAATGCCAGTATATTAACTGAAAGACATACCATTTTTTTAGTAATGTTTAAACAGCGCTTAGAAAACTTTTACTGAATTTCTCTTCTTTTCAAAACTTAAATATTTTCAATGATGAAACAACTGGAAAACGCTGGTTTATATATTTTCCCATTAATATATTACATACCACTAAATTTTTGTGCCTACCAGTAGAAAAACGACGTAATTCGAAGAATGATTTTTTTCAGCAATAACTGCGAAATAATAATCTAAAAAAGGTACTATTTCCAGCATAATTTTGAGTATACGAGGCATATTTTTTGAGTGAGTACCATTTGAAAATCCAGCATCTACAATTTTGCGGTTGACATTCCGCGAATTCGCATAGACGCCAGTACCGCATTTTTTTCGTTCTTAATGTCTAAAATGAAGGTTTAAATGGAAATTGTGTTTACATTACGTACCAAAAATTTTGATATTGGTACTCAAAACCAAGCATTTGGACAGTAATTTCACTTCACTGATAGACGGATAACATAGGGTGGCATATATTATATCAGAATAAAAAAATAGTAGGGGGCATAGGGGGCATTAGGCAAGGGGACTCTCTCAGTCCGCTCCTATTTAACATAGTGATGGATGAAATCATAAAACAAGTAGGCAAACTACAAAATGGGAAATAAAGAAGTCAAAATTCTGTGCTATGCAGACGATGCGGTACTGTTGGCGAAGAACGAGGACGATCTGCAAAGGCTACTGTACCAATTTAACAAAACAGCAAAAAAGTTCAATATAATAATATCAACGGCAAAGACAAAATCAATGGTTACTTCCAAGACACCGATCAGATGTAAGCTTGTGGTGGATAACAAAATAATACATCAGGAAATGAAATTTAAATATCTGGGAATCGAAATATCTGGACACGGGGACGTGGAGGCGGAAGTAAGAAACCAAGCTACAAGAGCCTCAAGAGCAGCAGCATACCTAAACGACACAATCTGGCGAAATAAATACATTCGAACTGAAGCAAAAGCCCGCATATACAAGACCGCAATCAGACCTATATTATCCCATGCAGCAGAGACCCGACCTGAGACCTCTAAAACGAAACGGATATTGGAGACAACAGAAATGAAAATAGTTCGAAGAATAGCGGGAAGAACACTAATGGATAGAGAAAGGAGTGAAAGCATACGACGAACATGCGGGATAGATAACATCAATGACTGGGTACTGGATAGAAAGATAAAATGGAATGAGCACATTGACCGCATGACGGAAGAACGAATTGTGAAAATATCAAGGGACAAATCACCAGCAGGACAAAGAAGCATTGGAAGACCTAGGAAAAGATGGAGTGACAACCTCCCAGGTGACTGAGAGGCAATGACGTGAAGAAAAACAGGCAATGATGCCTATAAACAGAGCAGGAAGAAAAAGAAGAAAAAAATAGTCTATATAATGGCAATACTCGACATCTCGATATTGACAGCTTTCCAATTTACATTATATCATCCTTATTAATAGCCCAAGACCCTAGCTACAAAAAATAGGGTCGACAAGATGCGCGCTGTTTCAGCTTGTAAACCGGAAGAACAAATTTAGTACATCCCCAAACGGCAATATGGAAATGCCAGCCTAATTTCCCCGACAAAAAAATGGGCGGAAAAACCTCATGTGGTACGCACGTCAAACCTTTTGTAACTTGAAGTTTGAACCTCAAATAAGAGCGCTGTAACTGAATTGAAAATTATTTTTAATGGTTCCATTCAAAAAGTCTGATAGTTCTACCCAAAATTGAAAAAATCAACAAGATTCGATGGAAACTCACAATCATTTTTTATTGCGCTTACTTATTTTCCGCCTCTTCGAGCCGCCACTGGAAACGAGAAAGACGCAAAAAAACAAGCTTCAGTTTTTTTTTAAATTCATTTGCTGCGTTAATTGTCTACCGTTTTTGATATATTTTTTTCAAATTTCTGATTTTTTTTTGATAAAATTGCTCAGTAATGATTACCCTCACATGGTACCCCAAGAAAATATGTTTTTTCCTTAAATTAAAATTTTTTATGTCGCATGCATAATTTAAATTCAAAAATACGAATGAATGTTTAAAAAAATTTCAGTTATTTGAACATTGAGTCCAGAATGGTGCCATCTTGCAAACGATAGCTTTGCCAACATTTCTTACGGACTCATTATATAGTTTTGGCATAGGGAAACGGTGAAAAAGTAACTCCAATCGAATTGACACCTGAAGAAAGGAGCTGTAAGAAGGGAATTTCTGCCTATGAGTTCAATTGGTTTGATGGTGACAACTGGCCACCTAAGATTTGATATTAGAACAAATTGCAGAAAGTGATGGATTACATTTTTCACTAATTAATGGACTATTAGAGCTTTACATCAATCGAATTATTTCTCTTTTCTAGATAAAACACCTGAGGAAGAGGAGACGAAAATATTCCATTACATGCTGCGAGCGATACTGACGAAAGCGATGATGACCTGAAGAACGAGAGGGATGATTTAATAAATAATTATTACTAACTATGATGATTTATTCTATATTGTTTCACGTTTGTGATGTTATTGAATTTTATTTGATCATACAGCTGAATCATACCCCTTTAATTTAAATATTGCATCTAAAAAGTATCACAAGTATCAGAAGTTTCTTGGTTAGGTCCCATAGGCCGGTAATCATTAAGGAGCAACATATTAAAAAGTACAAATTTTTTTTTCAACATAGTTTTAAAATGACTATGGTTGACGGGAAGGTCTGCAATGCAGCTACAGACACCAAATCGACCAGCAGATGTTATATATGTGGAGCTACATCAAAAGATTTTAATGATTTAACAAAAAAAATGATGTATGCACTGAAGCTCTTGAATTTGGCCTTTCCGTATTACATGCAAGAATCCGGATATTCGAAAGTGTGCTGCATTTAGCATATGAATTGCGCGTGAAAAAATATCGCGAGAGACTAACCGAAGAAGAAAAAAATCTAGAAAAGCAGAAGAAACTTGATATTCAGCAAAGATTTAGAGAAGAGACAGGTCTCTTAGTCGATATGCCAAAAAGTAGCTTCGGAAACACAAACGATGGAAATACCAGCAGAAGATTCTTCGAGAACCTTGAATTGGCTGCAGAAATCACTGGGATGAGTTATGACTTGTTTATTAGATTAAAAGTGATATTAGAAGCCATATCAAGCGGCGGCCATAAGATTGACGTAGCAAAATATGATAAATACGCCATGGAAACTGCGAAACTATTTGTTGAGTTATATGGCTGGCATCCTATGACTCCAACGATGCATAAGGTGCCGATAGGGCAACTTTCGGAAGAAGCTGCTGAGGTCCGCAAAAAACATTTTAGGTCTTATCGCCTAAACTTTGCTCGCAAGTTTTCGAGGGAAGAATGCAACTCATAGGTTACTACTAACGTCCGACCCATTTATTAGTTCCATGAGAAAGACCACAAAAACCGCTTCAAAATTATTTTTGCCCGAGACAATGCAGCTATTAATTCCTGCTGAGCCAAACCGACCAATGGAAATTGATGAAAACGGCGAAAATTTAATTGTAGATGAATAAGTCTCCAATGTATGATTGATTATTTTTAGTGATTATCTATTTAGCTTATGTAACTTTAATATTGTATAACGAATGTAAAGATCCTTTTAATAATATAATATATTTACTTACTTATTAGAACAAAATAAACTTTGTTTTATTTAATAATACATACCTGAATGTATTACTAAAACGTAGACAGCTGTCCCTCCTTGGGGAAAGCCGTGAGTATGTCATATGTATTTTCAATATAATATTAAAAAATACTTTGCCATCAAGCCATCAAAAATAATTTTCCAGTGAACCAAATGCCAAAGTTTTCATTTTAAATATAAGTCGATTTTCCTCGGAGGTTTTCCGGCCTGCAAAACTTATTGCACTATTACACCGCTCTTAGTTCAGGTTTTTTTTCACATGAATTTTTCGGCACTCTCGATCGCTTCTTGCAAGGGTTTTCTGACTTGCAAAGCTTCTGGCATTGTTCCAGCGCACTTATTGGAGGTACGTACTTCACGTTACAGTAGGTGTTGGGCGCATACCTTATGGGGTTTATCACATGAATTTTTCGGCTGTTTCTATCACTTCTTGCGAGGGTTTTCCGGCCTACAAAATTTTATGCGCTATTACAGCACTCTTATTTGAAGTTCAAACTATAAATTACAGAGCTGCTGCTGTTTGATGATGTACTAAGTTTGTTTTTCCTGTTTACAAGCTGAAACAACGCATACCTCCTTGCCTCTATTTTTTGTAGCTAGCTCTGGGACTATTAATAAGGTCTATATAACGAGAATCGGAAAGTTGCAATTTCAATGACAATATAATTGACATGATTGTGAACTAGGGTACAAAAGCTGAATAGCCCCCTAGCCATTGGTAAATTCTCTAGGAAATACGATCAGCGGAGATGTCTTCAACG
This sequence comes from Diorhabda elongata, assembly GCA_026230145.1. NCBI lineage: Eukaryota > Metazoa > Arthropoda > Insecta > Coleoptera > Chrysomelidae > Diorhabda > Diorhabda elongata. The sequence continues at coordinate 43,920,308 of CM047926.1, forward strand.
CTTTCATGTAATTACTATCAAACATAGAATATCATTTGAGCATAGTTAGCAATCATATTATTGTATCGTACTTTTATTAATAAATATTTTCTAGTTTCTTTCATTTCAGAAAATTCAAATTTTATCCAATAACTTCTAGAAATTTGTTTTAATTTAATCGTCTGTAGCGCTTCCATTCCTTCTGATTTAATTTCAAGAAATTAATGAACATTAAGACAGATTTCAAGCACGTTATAGAAAAGGGAATAATAGCACTGTCTTACAAGTACACCGTTAAAACAGAAAAGTTGAGATCAACAAAATTATTATTACTTGCTCTTTGACCAGTAAATGGAATGGGTATACATCTACTTCTCGAATAACCATGCTTTAGGGAGAGCTATAGAACGTCATCTTAATTAACAATATGACTACTCACTTACTCAAGCTGTATAAAGCTGAAAGTTTCAAAACAATTCGATAACTAATGCTTACTTAACTATTGTTGAAATTTATTTCAAACAATTGGTAGTGAAAGCCTTTTTCCGTTCCGATTGGGGTATCTCCAAACACGTGATTTGAACGTAATAATCGCTTCCTCAGGTGTAGAAAATCGTTGACCTTTATTTATCTTTTGTCAGCGGAAAAAGAAGAAATCATTGCGTGCCAAACAAGGACTATACAGTGGTCGACCCATCAATTTGTCTTTTGCGATTGGTTTCCCTGATTTCCGAACACTTTTGGCAAATAAATGCTCGTGTACTATTCGGAATTGACCTTTTCTACGCGTTGATCTGATGGAAAGGTGGCCGAAATTTCCACTATGTGCTTTGTGCGTGAACAACTTTTGGTAGATTTGGCTCGTCGTGAAAGACCCATACAGTCGATTTTTGGTTCATATGCATAAACCCATAAATTTGTCTCTTGCGATTGGTTTCCCTGATTTCCGAACACTTCTGGCAAATAAATGCTGTTGTACCATTCGGAATTGACCTTTTCTACGCGTTGATCTGATGGAAAGGTGGCCGAAATTTCCACTATGTGCTTTGTGCGTGAACAACTTTTGGTAGATTTGGCTCGTCGTGAAAGACCCATACAGTCGATTGTTGGTTCATATGCATAAACCCATAAATTTGTCTCTTGCGATTGGTTTCCCTGATTTCCGAACACTTCTGGCAAATAAATGCTGTTGTACCATTCGGAATTGACCTTTTCTACGCGTTGATCTGATGGAAAGGTGGCCGAAATTTCCACTATGTGCTTTGTGCGTGAACAACTTTTGGTAGATTTGGCTCGTCGTGAAAGACGCATACAGTCGATTTTTGGTTCATATGCATAAACCCATAAATTTGTCTCTTGCGATTGGTTTCCCTGATTTCCGAACACTTCTGGCAAATAAATGCTGTTGTACCATTCGGAATTGACCTTTTCTACGCGTTGATCTGATGGAAAGGTGGCCGAAATTTCCACTATGTGCTTTGTGCGTGAACAACTTTTGGTAGATTTGGCTCGTCGTGAAAGACCCATACAGTCGATTTTTGGTTCATATGCATAAACCCATAAATTTGTCTCTTGCGATTGGTTTCCCTGATTTCCGAACACTTCTGGCAAATAAATGCTGTTGTACCATTCGGAATTGACCTTTTCTACGCGTTGATCTGATGGAAAGGTGGCCGAAATTTCCACTATGTGCTTTGTGCGTGAACAACTTTTGGTAGATTTGGCTCGTCGTGAAAGACCCATACAGTCGATTTTTGGTTCATATGCATAAACCCATAAATTTGTCTCTTGCGATTGGTTTCCCTGATTTCCGAACACTTTTGGCAAATAAATGCTCGTGTACTATTCGGAATTGACCTTTTCTACGCGTTGATCTGATGGAAAGGTGGCCGAAATTTCCACTATGTGCTTTGTGCGTGAACAACTTTTGGTAGATTTGGCTCGTCGTGAAAGACCCATACAGTCGATTTTTGGTTCATATGCATAAACCCATAAATTTGTCTCTTGCGATTGGTTTCCCTGATTTCCGAACACTTTTGGCAAATAAATGCTCGTGTACTATTCGGAATTGACCTTTTCTACGCGTTGATCTGATGGAAAGGTGGCCGAAATTTCCACTATGTGCTTTGTGCGTGAACAACTTTTGGTAGATTTGGCTCGTCGTGAAAGACCCATACAGTCGATTTTTGGTTCATATGCATAAACCCATAAATTTGTCTCTTGCGATTGGTTTCCCTGATTTCCGAACACTTCTGGCAAATAAATGCTGGTGTACCATTCGGAATTGACCTTTTCTACGCGTTGATCTGATGGAAAGGTGGCCGAAATTTCCACTTTGTGCTTTGTGCGTGAACAACTTTTGGTAGATTTTATAGACGTCTTTTGAAACACTGCGTTTGAATTTTTTTGCATCAATCTACACGAGTTTTTTGTGAGCGACTGTCAAATTATTCGGTATCCAACGCGAAAAAAACTTTTTCACAGCCGAATGTATGGGAATGGAAGCTATTGCCCATGTATGCTTCAATCTCATGCACACACAAAATTTAACTCAATTTTTTGACCAAGACGAATGTTTCAAGTATTTGTGGACAACTCAAATAGTACGTTCACCATTAAAAATATCAAACTTTATGGTGGTAGTGTCAGATTTGATACATTAGTGTTGCCATATTTCAAAACTTAAGTGGCACTCTCGTATCTTGAAATGGAATTCGGAATGGTATTATTATTAGAGTATAGTATAACCAGCTAGATAAGAAGATATAAACTGTGTCTAATTAAGAATAGAACCCAATGAAAATCTTTCAATTCCTATTTTTTTGAAGCAAATTTAATAGTAATCCAAAATAATGTGTTTCCCACAAATGAAATCAACTTTATTTCTGAGGATATTAATCATTATTATTACAAAAAGGTGAAATTATCCATTCGCATCAAGAGAATGTTTTTATTTCCATTAAATTCTTATACTGATTACACAGTGTTCACAACCTCAACAGCAACACTCATAATTACACTGTCCGACGCCCGTTTCTATAACAAAGTTAACCTCTTCAGAGACTGAAGGTAAACTTATAGGTACTGTATTAACATTAGACATTTAATAGTCAAAAAATGACTGTTGAAATAAGTCGCGAGGAGCGAGTTTGAATAGTTTCAATTTTGGAGGCAATTATGACTCATGAAGAAGCCGCAACTATGTTCAACAATAAGCATCTGAATAAAAATCAGTAATCGACAGTTGAATTTCTTGCGAATGCATTAACGCCAGGAACAGAAGGCACGGAATTAAAAGTGTTGCTATATGTAGTAGAACACCCTAACATGTCACAGAGAAAGCATTTCTTTTAATTCTAAGACGTAAGTAGAGGTAGTTCATCATTCACATCTAAGTTTGTTGATACATTGAAAGACATGAACTTTGATGTACGATTGATTATTATGACTGTTGATTGATATGTATTAATTTGTTCTCATTTGCGAAGCACAATATTATGATATGTATGTATTAATTCTACAATTGCGATGGGGATTGTTACATAATTCAATAATAGACCGAACAGCTAACTCATTTGTATATATATATATATGTATTTTATCTATACCTAAAGTTACTTCCCATGACGAATGCATAATATTGAATATCTGACAATGATTTCCTGTGATAATCAATTCTTTTGCTGGGAATGTCTCAAAAATCTATTACATAACATAGAAACAAGAAATTTATTTCTATAATCATAATTATTTGTCACTATAGTGCCGTTTTATATCTATAAAGAAACAAGGGTTAACTAGGCTCAATACGATGAGTAGTTAACTAATTCGTGAACAAATTAATACATATTAACTTATGGCGGTCACTGAAGTGTGGAAGGTGCGTTGTCCTTATGGAAAAGCACTTTATTCTCCTTCAAATTTGTTCGATGATTTGCAATTTCTTCTTTCACTGCATCAAGTAATGATGCGTGAAACTCTCCTGTTATTGTTTCACCTTTTTGAAGATATTTGATGAGCACAATCCCATGACTAACAAAAAAACTGACTATGCCTTTTTCGGTGCAGCTTTGTCTTTTGCAATCCATTGTCTTGACTATTTTATTATTTCAGGAGTGTAATGATGGATCTAGGAATCACCTACAGATATCATCGAAACATTCACTAAATGGTATTGGATGACCTCATCCAAAAGTTAGAGAAATAGGCTATGGACGTATAAAAAAGCATTTACTATCTATATAATCACTGAAGACTGTTAAGGCAAACCTGGCGAGGTCAACCCTAGAAGCTAGAAGATTATCAAAATTCTATATCTTAAAAATTACTTTTCTCAGTTATGATTGCACCAAATTTAAAAAAAAAAAACTTTATACTGCTGAATAGAGGAATAAAAGCCCTTACCAATAAATTTTTGAGAGGGTGCTTATAATTCAGAGAAGGTGCTAGAAGGGGATAATTTATTCCATATTTATGGACCGTTTGTATAATACAGAATGGGTTTTATGTATGGAACGCCTCAATTATTTCGGAAATGGCTTATACGATTTTTAGAAATTTTTGTGAGTCTTCTAACAGGACACAAACACCTAGAGATTGTTCAATTGATGCAGTTTTTCTGCGCTCCGATTTGGATAAATCTTTTGTTGAACCAGTTTTGTTGATCTTTTTACTAATTTACTGATAATAGATCTTATTATGGAGTTTCGGTTAGGATATAAGTTATTAATATTTAATATCACACGTTTCTTGTTGAATTCTACGCCTATCACCATATCCTAATGTCATTAAAATATCAATTCGTTCTTTTTCAGATAAACGATCCATTGAGACTTTCAATAAACTTCAACAATAACAATTTATTGAGCCACCTAAATGTATTATTTCAACTTCGGCGGAGAAATTATGGCATTTAGGAAAAGGGAAGAAAGATCTGACAACAATGTAGATACTACCATAATACCGGCCGTATCATTAGACTCTTGTACACAAAAATTTTTAAAAATCGTACAAACGGTTTCCGAGATAGTAGCCATAGAAAATCAAGTTCATTTTATTCAGAACAATATGAAGAACCTTATAGCGATGAGTGGGTGTTTAAACCATCATGTTGTACTAAAGTTACCTAAAGAAACATTGACATAAATGGAAAAGAAAACATTCAATTCTGGTGATTGAAAAATAATACTTTTGGTGTGTTGGTGACCGAGCTATTGCTCCTGATATGGATCTTATGAGGCACTTCTGATCAGCAAATGTAGCTATAACTCCGAAATTATGGCATTTAGGAGAAGGGAACATTAGATGATAAATAATTATTACCATAGAAGGTAAACCTAATCAGAGCCTCATCAGTGATCTGCGTTACATCCTCATCAGGTCCTTGTCAGGTTATCCTGATCTTTTACTTTGCCATGGTGTGATAACCTGATGTGGTCTTTATCGGGTTCTCATAAAAAAATCTAGTACATGGATAAGATATCCGCGCGTTGGATGCCATGTTTGCTTACTTTGCATATGAATGAATTTGAAAGGCCTTATTGACGCGGATTGAACAAAATGAGTAGTAATTTTTGCGTCGATCAATAATTGTAAATGAATTCTTGATCCACCACTATTCACCTGAGACGATTTTATCGGCCGGAAAATGAATTGCAATCGTTTTTTGGGATAGTAATAAAATTATGTTGTTCGACTATTTTCAAAGAAGGTGAAACAATAACAGGATATAATCACACAGCATTACTTGATAAGCCAAAGGAAGCACTTGCTAAAAAACGATAGAATTTGGAAAAGCAGGAAGTGCTTTTTCATTAGGACAACTCTCCTTATCATACTTATGGCGTTTCAAACTGATTGAGGATCCACGTAATTCACCAGATCTAGTTGCCAGTGATTTATCCTGGTTTCTCACCGTAAAATTTCACTTGAAGGCGAGTGATTTTTTTTCAAACGAGGACGTTGGCGCATATAAGCAAGGATAATGAATCTAGTCAACAAAATATCAATTTAAGATGATGTGACATTATCAATTCATTTATATTTAGAAATAAAGAATGACTTCTGTTCACTATTCGTACCATATAATCTCAATAAATCTTGGTTAACAAATTATATCGGATTTTTCCAGTGTACCGATGTTTCCATAAATATGCATTGAATTTTGTAGTCTTTGAAGGTCGTAGTTAAATGTATTCCAATTATAACTTACAATTTACTGCAACTATTGTTTATCTGGTCTCATTATGCGGATTATTCATTTAGTTGACTGAAAACCAATTTCTTTCCGGCAGATGTTCACGATCCGAGTCTGTTCATCCAGAATGGACAAGAAGATGATTTTTCAACAAAAATTATAGAAATAGGAGAGAGATAAATGATTGAAGAGCAAAAAACAGGAATTATTCACAATTATTCTCCACAAGATAATTATTATAATGATCCTTCTACAATCGTTGGATCAGAATTTGGATTTCTTTTAGAAACGAAATTTATCATCATTTTATGCGCAAAAATTTATTGGCCATTATCTCAGGGAGGCTAACAGATATTAGACGATGGATAACTTTGTTTCTTAGATCTCATCAAGATCATTATGTCTGTTGAAAGTCATTATGATGGACGCTTGCGCAGAAGAGTGTCTGTGTAAAAAGTATACAAATGTTCTATTTTCACGACAAATCAACAGATAAAATTTAGTAATTTTTGTAAGGTTAGGTTAGGTTTTGTTAGGTAAACAAAAATAATTTTCCCCAATCAAATATTTTATTTGGACTTGAATCTATAACTTTTACATTTAAAATCGTTTTTGATTTTTTCTATTAATGGGTTCATCTTTGGTTGAGATTTACGACATTCTCGTCGCCATGTATATTCTAAGATTCTGTCCCCCCAATCTTCTGAAGGTACATGCCTATCGTGGAAGAATATTCTCAGAGGTCTCCGGTTGTCCCCAATTCTTTGGGTATGAGCCCCGCTATCAGAAACAAATCTTTCTTTGTTATTGACTCACTCATGAAGGTAGCCTTCATTGGTTGAGGCAAAGATAGGCTAGCCAGCCATCTGTATGAATTATGCTTCCTGAAGCGACGTGCTTTTTTTGATAAAAATATATTTCACAGAAACTCTTATGCGCAAGCGTCAAACATAATGACTTTTAACAGACATGAAGATCTTCATGGGATCTATGGAACAAGTTATCCATGTCTTGATATCTGTTAGCCTTCCTGAGATAATGGTCACTTCCGGTTTCTCTGGAAATGAATGTTTCCGCATAAAAAGATATGATAAATCGATTTCTCGTATCATCAATAGTCTATGTATAGTTTCATGATGATCGTTGTGGGGTGGCTTATCATACTCTTACTAAAACTTCTTCGAAAATGGGGTGAAATGAGAAGTATTGGAAGTAATATGAACAGAACAAATGAATGTCGTGAAACTTGTATTTGTAGTTATTTCAACAAAAACAGATTATCAACTGCAATATTTAGCGAAATTTAATGATCTTCTCAGTTCCATGTTGGCGATTTCTTCGGTCTCGATACCAGTATTTTCTTCATGTACTACTTTTCATGAGCCCCATCGACGTATTTTTTTCTCTTAACAGATTTGACCAAACAAAAATATTCAGAATTTATGATCGCGAGTTTTTTCTATAGAGGCGATTCATTTTGTCGAACTAATAATAATGAGATAGTATAGTCCAAGTGTAGTTGCTAAGTAATAAATTATAAACTCCGGACAAAAATTATGGCATCACTGGTATTTTAGGATATTTTTAATACTTAAATTTCGTTTTTTGCGACAATCTGTATATGTATTAACTTAATAGATATTTCTGGTTTCTTATCATGGACAAAAAATATCACAATTTCTTACAAATTTTTTTGGAAGCAAAAATGCTCGAGTGAATAATTTCTCTTGGAGAATGCATTGAGATCGAGAACTTTCTAAGCAAAGGGTTCTAAGGGCTCATTTCAAACACGATATTGATGGCCAATACATACATTTTTCTTTAAAAAGTAATACATTGAGAAAATTGGAGGTTGCTTTTGAAGCTGAAGAACACACACAAGAATATTTTGAAAGTAGCTTTCTGATTTTTGAATCGAAAATCATCGATGTTTGTTGAGTGATTTGGAAACATTTTCAATCATTTTTGATAAAGAAAAATGTCACCCACCATCTTTTAAAATTACTAACAAGTACCTGGAGAATAGATGATAATGTTGACATCCAAATGGAACATACACTTTTATTTTTCCTTTGTTGGAACAGAATTATTCAATGTGGCTTAGCAATATATTCGGAATAATAGTATATTCTATATATTATGTCTATTTATTTATTTCTTTTGTTCCTTTTTGTTCTAGAATTTTGTAGAATTCTAATTGTGGTATATTAATAAGCCTCATGTAGCACAGTAAGCTCAGTTTTAGATAAATAGTTGTAGTGTATATAACTAATTAGTAAAAGTAATCGCAGAAATGATATCTATAAGTAAATTATTAGAAATTAAGTGTATTGTATACTGTGTAAATAAATTAAAAACATAAGAGACAGTGCTTATTAATTCACCCCATGAATAGAAAGAGTGTGAATAAATACGAAAAATGTTACTATACTTTTCTGAAAAATGTGTAGACAAATACAGATAACTGATAAAAGCATCTTTATCTCTGATAAACGTAGAATTTTTCTTCAAAGTTCATAAGGAGAGTGAGAAATAAGAAAATGCGGCGTCAGTTTTTCAACAAAGCTCGTCATTACTTTATTTTCTAATAATTCTGACACTTCTATTTAACTTCAGTCTATGTCAAAGTATGAAGAAATTATGTCAAAACGTTAAAGTATCTCTCCACCTCCATACATAGCTTAGTTACTTGATTCTTCGCACTTCCCCATTTATATCTTGATTTGTCTTTTCCAGTACTCCTGTTCTCCGATTTTCACTGACAAACTACTGTTTTTTTCTCAACTTCTGTTCTTATATTTCCTATATATTGATTCATGATATATATTCATCTTTGATTTTTCAATTGATATTATTCTTTATCCTTCATTCTTCTTCTTGTTTCTGTATGTCCAAATGTCATAAGTTCCATTTTTATCAAACTCTTTTTTTTTCATTTTCCCTTAAACTTTTATCCGTGATTTTCCAATTTCTTGTAACTAATGGATAGCCATTTGCGTACGAGATTAGCTAACACCTTTTTGTGAAATTGGCTCACACTTTTGTTTACTACAACCTATTTTGTTTTCTATTTTCTAATTTAAGTGAAGTAAGGCGTATCTCAATCAAAAATTTGATTATTTAAATACTAGAATAAGAAGTCATAAATACGATAAAAACATATCAATTTTTATAGATTTGAATAAAGTGATATAGATACAGATTCCTCACCTTATTTAGAAATTTTGAATTCCAAAATGAATCGAAAATTCAAAGGGAGCTGTTTTTAGCAAATTTTCGGTAGAATATGCGCAGATGACTTTGAATTGTTATTAAATAGAATCGAGTTTACTGAATATTTCAATTTATACTGCAACTCTATTTTCGAAACACGGCGCAGACTATTTATTTATAAGACCTTTTCTATCACTTCAAGTTTTTAGTATTTCTGTGTTTCGATTTAAAAAAATTGCAATTAATCATTCCAGACAATTTTGAGTATGCCTGGAATTCATCTAGAACATTTGGGTTCTTAGAGTTGAATGTGAATAATACATAATATATCTTAAAAATTATCTCAATAAAATTATTATCTGCTACAATTTTCGTTTTCTATCTCATACATATATTGAATTGGGAAAGAAGTATTGTGATGTTCATCACAATAAGCTCCAATATTTATCGGAATGTTTCTAGAAAAAATGAATACTGTATATAAATTTATTCGCCAACCAAGTAAGAAAAACTCTTCACCCTCACATTAGAAACATTCTCATAATTAAAAATGAATCATATCCCATCATCAGAACTTTTTATATATGTAAGAGTTTATCCCCATTTTGAATGCCTATATATTTTGTTGGTATTAACTACTTTCTCTGTTGTCCCATTATTCCAATATTTCAATCTGCGACTGACAATCCTCCTTTCTCTATCTAAATATACAGACCACAAAAATTATCGCATCCCTGGTATTTTAGAATATTTTTAATACTTAATTTAAGTTCTTTGGGACAATCTGTATATGTATCAACTTAATAGATATTTCTGGTTTCTTGCTTGAGTAAATAATTTCTGTCTTGGAGAATGCATTGAGATCGAGAAGTTTCTTAGCAAATTTTGTTATTGTATAGTGAAAATTTATATTTATTTTGTTAATAATGGATGTGCCTCAACGTTTAACAAGACATGTTGCGAATGAAGAAGCCGCTAGAATCATCGCGATCATACAAGATAGCCGCAGTGAAAGATACGTCGCCGGGGTAATTGGAGTTCAACAAAGCACCTTATCCAGAATTGTTATTCGCTACCAAGAAACAAGTAACTTCGTTAGTAGATGATAGTTATTTGACGTTACCGGCTTTAAGAATTAGGCATCTCACCTCTCAAAGGCTGCAAACAGATCTGTTGGCTACTCGTAATGTCCGAATAAGCCTACAAACAGTTCGAAATAGGCTGAGAGAAGCAGGTATATGAGCCAGAGTGCCAGTTAAAGGTCCACGTCTTACCAGAGAACATCGAGTAGCAAGATGGGAATTTGCTTGAGAACACGCAAATTGGAATGTTCAAGATTGGTCCAATATTTTAATCACGGATGAATCAAGATTTTGTCTGTATTCATCAGATAGGCGTGTACCAGTATATAGACGACGTGGTTAACGGCAGGTTATTTTTGTCACACTGAAAGCTTTGGTGGTGGTTCTATCATAGTTTGGAGAGGAATTTTTTTATAGCCAATATCCTAGAACCCCATGTAGTGCCCTATATGTCTCATATCGGTGACAACTCTGTGCTAATGCACGATAATGTTCGTCCACATACTGCTAAAGTGGTTCGGCAGTACTAAGAAGAGGTCAAGATATCCACCCTGAATTGAGCTGCACGTAGCCCGGAGCATATCTGGGACCATCTAGGATGGCAAATTCAGCAACATCCAGCACCAATAAGAACACTAGATGATCTTCAAAATGTTCTTTATAACTTCTGGGAAAACATGCCGCAAGGATACGTCCAGAACCTGTTGAGAAGCCTTCCACGACGAATGGAAGCTGTAATTAGAGCGAGGGTCGGCAACACACGCTATTAGAAATTCATTGGCTGGTTTTAGTTTAAGCACCGTTCATTTTTTTGTGTAGATGTTTTGTACAATTTTTTTGATATTTTCTATGTTTTGGTAAATTAAGCTTTTTGTCCTCTGTAGATTAAACTGACATAAAATAAATATTGCAAAAGGCGTATCTATTGGTGCTTTGATTCGTAATAATAATAAAATTCAATAAACAGGCAACACATTCAAAATTTTTTAAAAACAGTAAGTGATGCGATAATTTTTGTGGGCTGTATATTATTGAAATTTCTAGGATAGCACAGTGTTGTGTGTCTCGTAGCATCTGTGTGCCTAATTAAATATTATAATCTAATTAGTTATATTGTAGATTTTTCGGAAATATGACTTTGTTTCGACAGCAGAAAAATGAAATTCCACAAAGTAGTGATTAAGGTAAGTGGTATCAACATATGAATTTAACTTCAACTACCTGCCACAAACGAGTGCAAAATTCGTAAGTTATTTGATTTTCTTGAAAAGGAAAATATTTAACAGTATCTGGATAGAAGAATGTCTATAAAATAAAAATTATGCAAGAGTTTGTACGTAGAACTCTTTATAATTGGAATGCATTTGATCTAGTTTCGTATGATACACTATACAACTAGATTATTAATTTTTTCCTTGTGAATAAGATTATGTGATTCGTAATTCTTATGGAAAATTTATAGTTTTGAAAAATCTTATGTAATCATGAAACTCCGGTTTTATTAACAACACTAAAAGCTCACAAAAAACATGTTTCACGTGTCTCCTATGTTCGGAGTCCGGAGTGACTCTAATCAAAGACCAACAGTAGTCTTGTGGATGGTTCCTATTTTACGCTTTTTAATTTTGGCGTTATCTTGATGAAAGCGCTATTTTAGCAATATAAAAATTGTATTTTCAAGGATATATTACATCTCAATTTTAATATGCATTGAGCGTTTTTTTGAGGAGGTCAGAATATTGAGATGATCTGTAGTAGCACAAAAAGTTTTCAGTAAGTTAGACAAACGCAATGCTAGCTTCTCTTTTTTTCACTTAAGGTGATAATGAATGCTAGATCAATATTTTGTCATCGAGTCCAGCAAGTGTACTCTCCTTTATTTCATCGTCACTCAAAGGAAGAAATTTTTGTTTCAAAAATTAGAAACCAGTTCTATCTTTTCCATCGATTTTACAAAATTTTTGATTAGCCTTAATTTGATGGGCTGAGATGGAAATATTATCTTTCTATATTGACTAAAAGTTCATTTTCCACAGTTTTGTGCACAGAAACGTTAATATTTTTTGGCGGTCATATTGCTCTTACATAGTGTTCATTTCTCTTGCACAAAGAGCAACAATATTTCCTGTAGCCAGTTTGTAGTCCTGAAATCAAAGCAACAACTTCCAAATCTGCACAGATTAACCAATGGTGTTTGCTATATTCTATCTTCTCTAATACTAGTTTTATAATGTCGTATATTTCTTTGAAATGAGCTACTTAAGCAAAAGGTAGTGATGGAATCTTATTTCCGTTATGGAGCAGTACAGCCTTCAGATTTTATTTTGAGGAATCAATAAACATTCTTCATTTTTCTGACCTATTTTCTTAACCCAGTGACACCATGAAGCCCTCAATGTTATTATAGTACACTAAGTCGTTCTCTTAAGAAAACAAATCAACATATGAACTATGATATTCACGGTAAACCGTAACTACGGATTCCACTGTTTCAGTTGGAATTTAACAATTTTTTCTTTGTGCAAATTCCAAGCTGTGAATTTTATTTTAGATTATAGAACTGATTAAAATGGAGAAGGCACAGTCTTCTGACTGAGGAATTGTTTTTGTTACAGAAGACTTCCTCGTGTATTTCACCGTATAATTCGATTTTCTCTAAAAACCATTGATATTGGTCAAGGAAAAACAGTCGCTTATGTAATTCGTAGATTCAATCTATACCACCAGTTTATCAAGACATTATTGAATATTGTTCATTGTACCAACCGGTTAAATTTTTGTGACATGAGATACAGCAGATGTGTGGCACCTAATATTTATCCTGCGAATATGTTGAAATATGCAAGATAGCACTTAATAAAATGTGAGATAGCCTTTTTTGGCTTCAAGGTGTATATTCACAGCAAATACAACAAAACAAGTCGGGAGAATTAACACATCTGAAACGATTCAACTGTCACCTAACTTTCAAAGACGAAAATAATTGATGATAACTCTGAGCTACTCAAAGAATTTAATAAAAAAGTGTATGACAAAAAATTATATTTTTCTTTTAACTCTTGAGGCGTTACCGCAACCACAACAGGTTTGGTCCGCGTGAATGTTGCCTAGTAAGAAATACATTTTAGTGGATTATTTTTTCAGTTTTTGAAATATTTAGATGCTTGAATAACTTCGTCTACAGTGCTCATCAGATATCTTTCTAACTAAACTAAACTTCTAGAATGGTGTATGAAAAAACGGAAAAAATTGTATTTCGTATCTGTTACTCGAAAGTGATCAAATATAGGGTTCATATCGATTGTTTCTTTGAGAACTGAAATATTCTATTCTATTTAACGATTTTACACAGTATGCTGCTTTTTTGTAAACAGAATATCAGCGTTAGATTCAATCAATTATACAAGACTTGAGCAAAAAACGGAGACACTAACTTCACGTTAAGGTATTGACAAGTATTTAATTCAAACATCTCAAGTAGTATGTGATATGTAATAGATAACTAGTTAAGGCCAAATCCATGAGAAATAATTATTCTCAGTCCATCTATCTACTCAAAAAAGTAATTTTGTGAATTTTAAGTGGATCGTCGTCGTCTAAATATACTCAAACTACAGATTTGTAATTATAATTGAAATTTGTATCTTCTGAAGAACATAAAATGATGGAATATTTAGTAGAATCGAAGAAGATTTTAGAAAAGATTGACACGAATTATGACAAAACAAAAATGCTTGCATTGGAAGCTGTCCTGAATTAGTGGCTATAAGTTCCATATCACATGATTTTCAATATTCTTTTATTATTCCTGAAACAACTCGTGTAAGACAAGAGTCTAGCTCTTCTTCCTATTATATAAACGTGCTGGATAGAATTTGAGTCACGACTTCAGGGAGGCCACCATAATCTCTCCAATAAGTGTATACTAGTTATTTTTAACGTTCGTTCGCAGAAATATGTCTGGGAATCCGGGAAAGGTGTTGCGGAGAGGAAGCCGTTGATACTTCTAATAATTTTTGTGGCGATCATCTGAAGTTCGTGAGTGAAACTTGAAATCATCGTTGTAGAATACTTGGTTTCACTTTTTAATCTCTCAATAAACACGACAATGGTAGCCTGCCGTATATATAGTACTTTTTCATTGCACTTCTCAGCTACCGAGAGTGGCTGCTAGAGCTTCTTTAGATCGAAAAACTAGCATTGTCAGTATCAGCGTTATTTTTAATGAGGAAAATGATAATTTATAGCGATTTACTATTGGCTATCGAACGAAAAATTGAATTTTTAGTGATCGATCCAGAATTTTTGAACTATAAGAAGTTTGCCAACACAATATTGAGATCGACCATAATTGTCATAACAACGTTTCATTAATTAAGAACAATTATCAAATTAAATATTTCCATAGCGATTAAAGGGGTAAATTTCGTAACAGTAACAATAATAAGTACATCGGAATAGATTATATCTTGTCAAAAAATTACGTTTGGTTCTTGTACTTTTTAACTTTTTAACTATTGTAATCGAAATTTTGATAAGACAAAATGCATTCTAGACAGTTTATAGCTCTTTTATCTAAGCTAAACAGGTGGAGACTTTCTGTTGCCATGACATATTTCTGAAATCCTTTGATTATGAGAAGTCTGTTATCATATTTCTGTAACCGCGCTGAATTCGAATCTCATTGGTATATCTTTGATGATACTTGTTTCAATATTTGTATTAGTTCATGTATTAAATGAGAGTTTACCTTTGATTTGTTGTATTGTTAATGAGGAATTAGATGGAAATTAATTCCATATGCGTATTCTCATTTACCACAGTTTATGTATGCAAAAGAGAGCTCTAAGCAATTGTTAGTCTAAGATAAAACGAGACGTAAAATCTGATTTGTTCGACTCCCAGTGGTAGAATAAAGGAGTAAAAAAGCATCTGACAGCGAATTGATTAAAATTTTCTGTGAATGTTATACGGTAATAGTGAAAATCTCATTTTGGTTAAGAGCAGACAATTCTCCGGTGTTCGAATCAAACGACATAGATAATGCAGCACGACAACTCAGGTAAAATTTAATTAAACAAGGGAACAATGCATTTTCTCTGTAACTCACATGTCCTAATTTGCCATTCTAGGAATAAATGATAATGTTTGTATTAATTATTCTCTGATTAGTGAATCTGTTAACTTAAAAAATGTAAGATAATAAGATCGCGTACAATTATACGATAAAACTATGAAATAAGGATGATAGTAAAAGGATTTTGGATGATAAAAGCTCCAACTATCCATTCGTATTAATATTTATTGATACATAGCTCAAACAGGACTATTAATTCGTATCAATATTTATTGATACATAGTTCAAAGAGGACAAACACAACAATAAACCAATTAGTTGAAACGAACAATCCGACAATGAAAAATATGGTTATTGAGAAGATTACAAATTGGATATATCTAGAAAAGAGGCAAAATTTTTTAAAATGTGCAAGTTTTAATATATTGTCAACACCTGGAGTTATTTTCGATATAATGAACCTGAGATTTAAGAAGTTGACTTAGATCAATGATAATGTTATTCACTATTACAAACAGAAATATTGGTAAATAACAATTATGGTGCTATCCACACCATTTCTTATGTGAAGTACATACATCTATACTAATATAAAACTGAAGAGTTTGTTTGTTTGTTTGAACGCGCTAATCTCTGGAGCTACTGTTTCGAATTGTACGATGGGCCATTTAACGAGCGACCAACATATTTTCCACATGTTGAATATTAAGAAATTTCATAGTAATCGAATGAAAAACTTTTAGATAATTATTCAGAATTCATAATTTCAATTTCATTTAATCATGCTTTTTTTTTCTCCCTCGCTGTTCGATAACTGATCAACTATCAATCGATCAGTTATCCACTCCAGGTGTCTACCGTTCTCACCTCTCATCCAGCAAACATCACGGAGTAGGAATGAGAACGAAGCCGGTCTCCTGTTGTATCTATCATTTTGATTTTTCTCTGCAACTCTCATGTTAATTTCAGTCTCATCGTAAATGTATCATTGATTTCCAGCGCAATAATTATTTATTCACAATTCTTCTTCTTCTTCCTGCTGTGTATAGGCATCATTGCCTGTTTTTCTTCACGTCATTGCCTCTGCTCAGTCACCTGGGAGATTGTCACTCCATCTTTTCCAAGGTCTTTCAAGGTTTCTTTGTCCTGCTGGTGATTTGTCCCTTGATATTTTCACAATTCGTTCTTCCGTCATGCGGTCAATGTGCTCATTCCATTTTATTATTCACAATTAATAACTGAAAATACAGTTTTTATTCTCATGTAAATAAATAAAGTGTTGTGAACTCCCGCCAACATCGGGAATTATCGTACCTGTACATATTGTAGTTAACATTATTTGCAAATAGTTGTAATACAAAAAAGAAACGTGTACGTGTTTTATAATTGTGAAAGTTGAGTCAAATAATAAGTAAAGGAATATAATATTATTAAGTCACTCTTTTTCACCAATAAGTATTTTAACTTGTTCTATTAATAGGTTATATGTACAGTCAGCAATGCCAGCAAGACGCAAATAGACCAATTTGAGTTATCAAACAATCAAATCTAGAGTCTTGCAAGATATAACGCACGGATTCATAGTCAACAGACGTAGAGGAATCGACTAACAAGTTCTTCGAGCATTAACATCAGATTTAATTCTTCGACTAGCTTGAGCTTGATGTTGAATATTTCGCTCATTCTAAAGTGGTTATTGGTCTACTCTATGTGGCATGCTCTCGCATAATCAATCATAAAAATATAAATAATTATTTTTGATGTTTAGATAGCTATCGAGAATTTTGATTTGAAATATATTCGTTATTTTAATAAAGATGACTTTATAACCTATAGAAAGTATAATTTCATTGTCTATGACACTTTTGATTATAAGTACATACCTACACACTTATAGTAAGTTAGTTATTTTTATTGAACTAGAAAAATATTTCCGAGATATAACTAAGTACAGTAAGTGCTGGACACGTCGTGTTGTTTAATCCCTCTGCATTCTATTACTTTCTTTGCTAAATAAGCATCACTTCCGGAGAATACAGAAGAAAAAAGAAAAAAAAAAGAAATGACAATTGTAATTATACAGCTACCCATCTCATATAAGTGATTAGAAAAATTACTTATTATGTATCACACATGTGACATTTTTGCAGAGGCACGTTATTATATTCAATAAAATATCGTAGCAGAGGGAGGAAAAGTTTTTTTTACATATTTTTTTGCTTCCACGGGAGTATCTCATCCATTTTTGTTTATCTCTATAACATCTCAAAATATTTTTCTTAGTTCGATCTGGAGATTTGGAATCAATATATTGAAAACAAATTCATAATTTGATATCGAATTTCTTTAGCCTATACTTCTGCCAAATGCTCGATAAATAATCTACTAGGAACTATTGATAAAGTATAGGTATTAGACATTTTTTCCCTTTCAATTACTCATTGTCCTTAACTAAAGTTCAGTTATATGTGGGGTATTATTAGCTGGGTTTAGATATACATTACATCAGACGTCAAGCTTAGGAGAAGCTGTTACAGGTTCTTTAGTCATTTCTGATACATAAGATTTCACTTTTTGAGTTGAGCTCAATATTTAATTCCAAATTTTGATCGAAACGACGTCTATATCCATTTCAACTAATATATTTGTTCCACTGGTGCTTTCAGTGTTGAAATATATTCATACTAATCTATAGAAACGCCTAAAAAGTCCTTCTTCGTTTTTTCTGTAACCTCTTCTATGTTATGAAATCGGGGTCCTTTGGTGCTTTTTTTCACGCGTGGAAATTCGACAAGCCAAGGGACAAGGTCAAGCGGGTCATAACACTTCCTCAATGTACAACAATTTTAGGCGTCCACAACGAATTTGTCATTAATCGATATTTCGATATTATTACACCCAGCTCACCATTTGTGTTTGTGTTACTGTGTTGACGTCAAATAACGCACTCAATTGGTGAAGAGCTGCGCTATCTAACGTATCGCATAAGAAATTTTTGCTACGGAAGCTTGTCATAGGGCACGCTATTTCGATTATTATTGGGCGCTCCAAATTCACGAGAAATCCTCAACCCATAAACTAGGTAAACACTCGCAACGTTCTTAATACAGTACTCATGATCGACGAAAATGGACGCAGAAGTAACTTGGGAGACAGTGCTTTAGCCTTCTTGAAAAATGTTATGAAGACCTATTCCGGAAATGAAAACTTGGATTCATCAAAACTCGTTTAGAATACGGGTTGAGTTGAAAATACTTCTGATATATTGGAGAAAAAATTTCGATAATTTTCGAAAAACCAATAGAATTACTACCAGAAAAGTGCTACCCAGCTAATGAGGACATGTATGTCTTTAATTGTATATCCTCTGTAGCTTGATAATAACGATTTCTTGTGGTTTCTCATTTCTCTATGAGTAATTGCATCAAGGTACTGATATGCTTCCACGTAACGTGACTTTGTGTCTATGTTTATGGCTCAAAATCACCAAGGTGCAGAATTGGATGTAACCCCTATTATCACATATACCGTTTGTCAACTCATGAAAATGTTTACTCTATTTATTTATTTATGAAATTCTCTTTTACATAACAAAGTATTGACAAAGTCAGGTTGTATTTAAGATCGCTGCTATATAAATAACGCCTACGCTTATTTCGGAAACGTTCCTGGATATGATCGCATGTCCCGAAATGACAGTTCTTAGAATGATAATCAATGTTTCTAAGGGCGGTTCACTCTCAACTTTTTATATTATGGCAAGAATGTGAAGCGATGTTTCTAAAATTTTGACGTTCGAAATCAATTATTCATCCGTACAGTTTCTATTTGTCCCATAACCTGATTATCTAAAGTCTCTCCATTGTGATTTGAGCTTGTGTCATTACCACTAGAAATAATGTACATAATTAAAGCAAATCGTTCCAGATGGAAATAAGTCTTCAATAATAAATTAAAACAGTACATTTTATTATGAAAGAAAACAATATTTGATATATAAACAATAACATTTAAAACAGTTTGATGCATATTCTAAATTAATAAAACTAAAAATTATTGAAATGTATCATTGATAAATCAAATTGAAATTATCTCTCAGTTATTATTTTTAGAAAAGCTTTCTCTAGCTATAGCTTCTAAATTTAGAGCTGTCGTACTACCAGTTTCTCTAACCAAATCATAAAACGTTCCTTTTTTTAATAATAATGAATATGGATGTCCAAATTCTACTGCTTCACCACCTTCCATTACTAAAATTTTATCAGAGTCCATAATAGTATGTAGTCTGTGGGCAATGGTGAGAACAGTACAATTTTCAAATTTCTCTCTAATAGTACTTTGAATAATCTCATCTGTCATTGGATCTACATTTGCGGTTGCTTCGTCTAAAACTAAAAAAATAATATTAGATAATTAAAATTGAATATTTCTCTCGGAATTGGCCATTTATTCAAAAAGACCACGACACTTCTACTCCCTATTAATTAGTTTGTATCCGACCTCAATGCCACATAGTACGTTGAGAACATAGAGCGGTTATGATTAACAAAGTTGCAACAAAAGATGTATTGAGATGAAAGTATGTTGTTTTGGCCCATAAGTTTGTACATGCATATTTATTTTTCTACAAATCACCATGAATGTTGTCCATCAACCCAGGTAGAAATTTTACAATCAAAGAACCACACCAGATGAGAAAAAAGCCCACTAGCGACACCGCTTCCAGTTCTCGGATTAATACATGAAAAGCACCATGCTTTTCACGATTTTTGTTGATTTTATGGTCCCAAAATCCTCTTTTTCTCTTACTGTGTGAAACCACAGCCGCGGCAGCACATTCTTCTAAAAATTCAAGTTCAATAGACTTCTAGTCCTCTTTTATATGAAATCACCAATAAGGAAGTGTTTTTCGTTCAAAAACTCCATAGTGACTAGCAACTTCTTTGTCAAACAATGAATTTCTCGCTTTGTTGTAGAACTGTACATCCATTGATTTGACTATTATATGTACTTCCAATTACTCATCATGAACCTGTATTTTCAGGATCCCTTGGTTTACTCGAAAACCCAAACTTAAGTGACAGACTTGAGTCCTTGATGACCTTAGTCATGAACTCATCTTCCTGCACTGCACTTATTTTGACATAGGTATCAGCAGCACGGCATCCAACATCTTCACGAACACGAACCACAACTCGCAACCCATAATTGTTGGAAGCATTGGTCGAATTTGAGAAAAATGCATCTAGTATCTAATTTTCCAGAAAAATATTGGTTTTAGCAACAATTACAATCAATTTTTCCAGTATTTTCTCATTATCTAATTAAAAATTTAATGAAGTGTACATACAAACATTTTACCATTACTCAAAAGCAGTCAAACAGTCCATCCGTTAAGGTGTCTGCGCAATTATGGTGAGAAGGGTTCGATACTCACACCTCCAAACACATTTTTTCATTTCTTCCAAAACTCTTTAGAAGGTTTGCGCTCTTCTGAAGCACAAATTACACTTTTTACGGGAAATTGAGCAACAACTGGAAGGTATTTTGCTTTATATCTCTCATAATTACGACGACTAAAATTGTTACCAAGAAGATGGGCAAAAAAAATCTTCTGAGGAATAGGAGAAAACCAATAAACGAATACATACAAAATACAAAAATCACGGCAGACAAACTTTATAGTTCAACACAAGCTAACGTATCAGCACAGGAATTACCCTACGAAGATGAAAACATCAATGGAATACAAAATAGGATTTTCTCCCTGCATAAAATACAACAAATGATAGCCAAGATAAAGAACAGAAAAGCACCAGGCATCGACGAAATAACAAACGAAATGATCAAACTGTATGATGAACTACAATGCCTCTTCAATAAAATACTAGAGGTCAAAAATGTACCATCTGAATGGAAAGAAAGTATTCTAATACCGATTTTCAAAAAGAGGGAAAAAACCGATCCCCAAAATTATCGAGGCATTAGCCTGATGAGTACGGTTCTGAAACTATTCACAAAAATCTTAGCAGAAGAAGTATTGTCTACCGGGATATGTGAAGAACAACAAGGTTTCAGAAACAACAGATCTGCTATAGATGCGCCAAATAACTGAAAAAGCCATAGAGTTTAATAAGGCAGCTTTTATGTGCTTCATTGATCTCACCCAAGCGTTTGATAGGATACGCTTAACTGATGTTATAACAAACAAATTAGGCAATAAAATACCTGTGGCAACTGGTATCAGACAAGGGGATAGCCTAAGCCCACACTTGTTCAATATGATAACGGACGAAATCATCAACGAAGTAAAGCAAGCCGGGAGAGGATACCGAATGGGAGACAAAGAGATAAAAATAATATGCTATGCTGATGACGCAGTAATCATCTCGGAAGACGAAGATAACCTACAGAAGCTCCTATATAAATTCCAACAAATAGCGAACACGTACAACATGCAAATATCCACAAAGAAAACAAAATCTCTGAAAATATCTAAAGAACCGAGAAGATGTAAACTAGCGATCTACGATCAGAGTGTAGAACAAGTGATGTCCTTCAAATATCTAGGGACAAACATAACAAGCGATAGAAATCTAAAGAAAGAAGTCAAAACACAAACAACGAAGGCATCATTAATATCAGGATACATTAGAAATTTAATTTGGCGAAATAAATACATGAGCACAAAATGTAAAATTAGAATATATTGTTATGGTATAAATATATCCAAAATAAATTATTAAATAATAATAAGATATAAATAAAGCAATAAGTTCAGTTCTGTTATTCGGTTATTTAGAGCAGTTTATCACAATAAAATAAATAACATTCTTTATATTAAGTTTTGGCCAACACTATATTCTGAATTATTATTTAATTTTGACAAATCCTGTATAATCAAAGAATTTAATCCATAAATTGACAGATAAAAACAGGAGCACCAACTTCAAAAATTTGTGTGACATACCAACATAAATTGTAAGGTTATAAATGATAAAATATAAAAATTTTGATAACTGCAATGATAAAATTAATAACATAGGAATGAAATAAATACAACAAAGAAATTATAGAATAATATTATTTGAATAAAGTCACAATAATTTAAAAATTTAGAAATGACAATTTAGTAACTAACTATTAAAATAAATATCATTGGTTAAATAAAAAAAAATGAATAAAGAAAAAAAAACAAGGAAGAAAAGAATCAACAATGGGAGAAAATTTTTTTAGTAAGAAAGAAAAAGGGTAAAATAATTTTAATTGAAATTTAAAAAATTAAAATCTTGATAAAAAAGGCATAAAATATTCAAAGGATAGGTAATTAATAATTGTATAAGTGTAGTAATAAGAAATTAGTGAAAACAATTAAATAAAGTGAAATAAGTGAGAATACTCACAAAGGGACAATTTCGAAGATAAAGAAGTTGTGAAAAGGAGAAGAACAGGAGTGGAACTACAGCGAAGTATCCGTTTATTCTGCAAGGCCGTAACAATTTCCAATTTAAAAAAAAAATATACAACATAACAAACACTTAAGGTACTGTTCTATTAAGTTTAAGTATTTCTTTTAGTATATAATATGTGAGTTCACATTTCCATATAATTTAGTTTTATGGATGTAATTACGAGTATGAATGAATGAATGAATGTTTGTAGAATAAAATAATTGTAATAGCTAGTTAAAAAATTGTATATTTCGAATATTTTATTCATTATAAAGAACAGACCCGGTCTTAAAACTATTATCATCTGACCTTATAATCATAACAATTTATCGCAATAAAATTTTTTAATTTGACCTCACAATATAATACCCTGAGAATAAAAAAATAATAATAACTTAATAGAATAAAGAAATTGAAATAATTATTAATGGCGCCCAAATTAAAATCGGATTTTATTAAAAAAAAAAATTATAAAAATAAACATTACACATTATCATACCATAGAAACTAGAGCGGGAAACACAACCACTAAACGGCTCCTAAGAACAACAGAAATGCGGACTCTGAGATCAATAACAGGACATACGTTACTCGATCGGAAGAAAAATGAAGAAATAACGGACATGTACGATATTCGGGATGTAGTAAGATGGGCAAGGAGCCGCAGAAGAGAATGGAGAGACCATGTTGACAGAATGCTAAATGAACGGTTAGCAAAAATTGCAAAGGAAAAGAAACCAGACACAACTCGACCTCCTGGACGACCACCTATAAGGTGGTATGAAAGCTGGTCCTCAGCATCTCAACTACTTCTGGCAAACCCTTGATGAAAATACAGGACCTAGTCCTAACGTAAGAAGAAGAAGATGGGCTACGAATTAATCATCAGTTAAAGAGTAAGTCTGAATTGATCGTGTCGCTATATATTCCGCAGTCTAATAAAATACGTCTCACAATATTATCTCTACTTAGGCAAATACAAATATTGCCTTCAATCTATCGGACTTTGTAAAAATGGTATACAGGGGAATAAAGGTTGAAGTATTAGAGCAAAACATCAATGGTTCAAGGACTACAATGAGGAATATTCATTAATTTAATTTTTTAGCTCTCTGTAAATAAGGTTGGAAATAAAAAATATGAGTGAAATAATTATTACAATACGTCATGTAGTTTCTGCCCCAAGTTGGGGCTTGACTCGATGAGGTAGATCACATTATCAGGTCTTAGGTGCCAAACCTTTAATGTTAAAAATTAACGAGGTTCTTATTATTATAGGTATTTATCCTGGAAACTACAGAGTCCAATACTATTTTTCACGTACGTCTTTGCTAGCATAAAAATCATAATAGATATTTTCTAAGATTTTTTTATTTTTCAGATTAGTCTGATATGGAGAGCTATTTTAAGTATGAGCTGGAGGAAAACTTAAAAAGGGGACAGTTCCTCACAAATTTCAATGTCAACAAGAAAAGGTAGATATACCCGAAAGATCTGAAGTACCATAACGGAATAAAATAAAATATTTTGAAACTCTTGATCAAAGACAAAGAAGTGATTAGTTCGACCTCAGAGGCAACCAAAAAACCAGATGAGGTATTTCTAGCTTGAACAAAATACTAATATAAGATCCACTAAGCTTAAAAATGTATAACCAGTGTCTGAAAATAACAAAGAAAAGTGAAGCTAAGAGATAAAGGTATTCATAAATCAACCATGACTGATATAAATTAATTTAAGCAAGGGAGGAAAATAATATTATGTATAGATACAGATCAGTTTGTAGTATGAGTGAACCATCTACTAATCTCTCCACAGATGAAATGTATAACCCTGATAGAGATTCTTTACATTAATTACAATATTGTTATAACTCATTTCCAAAATGAAGCCGGCCCAGTCGAATTATAATGGAATTCTGATATTTGGCAAAGTCGCGGCCCGTTAGTAGTTTTTTTCCATATAATTTTTTATCATAGAAAGCGATGTGTTCACATTGTTTGTTTTGAAGTAATTTCTAGGAAGGTATTTTTATTTATTTGTTTCTAGAACTTTTTAGAAATTCTTTTTTGGTATATAAACGATTACCTTCAACGGAGTTAGTTCATTTATAATACATATTTATAGTGGACAGAAGGAAATAGAAAAGTAGCCGTAGAATTTGAATAAATTACAAAAGTTAGCTAAGTGTTAGTGATAAGTAAATTATTATAAGTTATATAAGTGTAGTGAAAAGTGTTTAACTAAATTAAGAACGTGAGAGACAGTGTTTATTCATTCACTTCACGAATAGAATAAGTGTAAATAAATAAGAAAGACATTACAATATACACTAATTAAATTTATTATTTCTTAACGTACGGAGGGTAAGTACAGACGAAACAATGTAAAACCCTGCAATAATAACACAATCAAGATATCTAGTAAGTACTCAGCAGGCGCGGATTGCAGTGAGTTGTGTGGTGACGTCGCAATCTGCCACGGACCGTGAAATTTACGAGAATTAGAAATGTCTGTAAATTCATTGATATTTGGTCTTTAAGCGATTTTGTATCCCTATTAAAATTCTTCATTGTATTATTGCAATTAAAGACACATTCTTTTTATTCCAACTCTAATTTCATATTTGTACACGCAACTATATCGTTTCGTTTTTTCGTTTTTGAGGAATTTTTTTCTTTTGTTTCTTAATATTATTTCTGCTCAGTTACAGACTAAGGAAGATACTGATTTCCTTCAATATTTCGACAGATTATTATTCAGCCATTCACTAGAAATATCTCCACCAATAGAGAATAATCCTAATTACAAATCCTTCCGTATTAGAAAGATTTTATAAAAATTTTATGGAAGGTTTTATTTGTATTGAATGAAGCTCTCCTCAGACCATTGAAAAATTTAATCAAATGGTTTAATTTGAATCAAATTTAATCCATTTTTTGAGATTAAAACATAGAATTAGTGGTTGTTTCTATAAAACTTGTTTTTTTAATTCGTGAGAATAACCTTCAGATAGAATTCACTCAGAAATTCTCAAATTTTAGAGGGACTGGAAGTGATGTTGGTCGGCGTATGATATTTGATGGTCATTTGGAAGCTTATTGTGTATTTTGAATTCGTGTCAAATATATTTTAAAGTTACTTTTTTATTCCTAAATGATAAAATATGTAGCGTTTTCTGTAGTTTGAGATAAAGTGGATAGCCAAATATTAGAAGACCAACAGCATTAACAACGGAATGGTAAGATTAAATATGAAAGCAAATCCATATCAGATGGATAACTCTAGCTCACACGGTTTTCATACCTCCGCTGAAAGTTATTATTTATCTACAATTTAGGCTATAAAGAATGATAGAAATATTTTGTCACGTCTTGTATTGGAAAAACTGTAGTATAAAAGCTGAATACGAGTAACAAAGTAATTGAAAATGATAAAGTTTGGACTCTATAGTTCCCCTAATGTATTTTCTTCCTCAGAATTCCTGTTGAATGCTCTTCCAAAATCTTTGAATATTTATAGAAAACACTTTCTCTCTCTCTCTTCATCACTTACGTTATTAGGGTGAAATGTTAAATGTGAATATATAAAATGCGTCTTCAATTACATATTCAGTCGTATCTGTTGTAATTTTTTAATAAATTAGCTACAATATCAAAAACCCTTCGACAACTTTTTTGGTTGACCACTAATTGAACTTTTCGCTAGAAGATGGGAGATTTCGAAAATAAGGATCTTCTATAAGATCTAAGAGTGGAGTAAAATAGGTTTTCGAATAGGTCATTCCTTTTTTACAGAATGATGCTCTCCGACTTGTTGTTCCATAGACAAAGGAAATGGGAGTATTTGTAACTAGTAAACCCATTAACAAACCGATTAATTTGAGGTTGCTGCACACTTTTCATTAACATTCTTCATACTTCCATTGTTATCTCTAGAGTTCTGAAGAAGATCTGCTCTAGAGATTATTAGTTGTAAATATTTAGTGAAAGCATTTAATTGGGCTTTATAATCATTTTCATAATGGCTAGATTGGATTGATAGCAATTGTAACCGACTAGAATGTATATATAATATCCAAGTGCCATTTTGGTGAAACAATTCTAACCAAAAAACACGTGGTAATCTTAGAAAATCCGACAAACTGAAGAATTGTATTTTCTAAACTATCCACAAACATACTTTCTACTAAACATTTCAACTATTCGTAAATTTGAAACGACATATTGAAGGTTGATTAGAATTGACGTATATTAATCTTCTGCGAACATGTGGGGTAGTTGAAAGGAATGTTTTGGTTGAAGAAAACATAATAGAGTATGTCTGCTGGTACTTTTAGGATCAAGGAAGGTGGGATGACACATAAACATTTGTTTCTGAAAACTAAACAAACTGTTAATACAGATCCTTATTATGAACAATCAGAGATCGAGTGAAGCCAGCTAGAAGCTATCCATTGTCAACAGAAAATCAGAAAATACGTTATTCTGGAACATGAAAAAGCAATACCGCAGTTCACTAAAACATGGATTGACACCTGCGGCTTTTTTGGTGTGAAGCTGGAAGTAAGAAACCAAGCTACAAGAGCTTCAAGAGCAGCAGCATACCTAAATGACACAATCTGGCGAAATAAATACATTCGAACTGAAGCAAAAGCCCGCATATACAAGACCGCAATCAGACCTATATTATCCTATGCAGCAGAGACCCGACCTGAAACGAAACTGATATTGGAGACTACAGAAATGAGAATAGTTCGAAGAATAGCAGGAAGAACACTAATGGATAGAGAATGGAGTGAAACATAAGGCGAACATGCGGGTTAGATAACATCAATGACTGGGTACTGGATAGAAAGATAAAATGGAATGAGTATATTGACCGCATGACGGAAGCACGAATTGTGGAAATATCAAGGGACAAATCACCAGCAGGACAAAGAAGCCTTGAAAGACCTAGGAAAAGATGGAGTGACAACCTCCCAGGTGACTGAGCAGAGGCAATGACGTGAAGAAAAACAGGCAATGATGCCTATACAGAGCAGGAAGAAGAAGAAGAAGAAGAAGAAGAAGAAGAAGAAGAAGCCGAGGCTCTTTATTTCTATACTCAAATATAATTGGTTTTATGAAAGAAATCGTTCTGACTCTATTAACGACGATTAGGCACGACTTGAACTAGCTTTTTATCGTGCATACGTGCATCTGAAGAACTGTTTCGTGATTTCAAAATCAAATCAGAAATCTTGAGAAAGAATCAAAGATGTGTTCAAATGTAATATATTTGCAGGTGGAAGATATTCAACTTTCTTCTGCCTTATCACTTGCCACCGATGACATAATAGATACCACCAGATATATGTCTTCTCAAGGTCCAAAAGAAGAAATTCTAGGATCGCTACCGCTCTCTGGACAAACTGCAGGGAAAGATAAAGCGAATGCTGGGAAAAAATTCCTTAAAGAAAATGGGATCAATTTGAATAATATCGTTCCAATAGCAACTGATGATAAACGATCAACAAAGTTTCTTCGGAGTAAAATAAACCAGCGAATTCTGAATTTTTACAGCATTATACTCTAAGAAGCGCTTTGGTTACGGATTTGGAAATTAAAATTGTTAATAGTATCTTGTCAAAAGCACTGCCAGTTTAAAGAATTGTTAATAGAAATAGAGATTAAGAATTTCGACATTCTTCTCCATGATAATATGCGATTGCTTTCCTAAGGTAAGGTGTTGAACGTTTTGCTTTGTGCTTAAATGAAATGAAATTGAAAAGGCATTAATCACCTTGGATTAAAGAGCCACAAATAATTACAAAGATTTTTCTTTATGGTGGATATCATGGTGAATCTCACAGCGAACTTGAATGAACTAAGTCTAAAAATGCAAGGAGAGGAAAACTCAGCCTATCTTTTGGTAAAAATATTGGTTTGTTCAATTTTTTTGTAGAAGATAGCCATAGTTACCGTTCTGGATATATTACTTCATTTTCAAAATCATATCGCGATAAAACCAGTACAATTATTGACACGGATTACTTCATTACAAAAAATTGGACATGAAGTTGCTGATAAATTTGAGCAGCTCAAAACCAACAAAACCATTTATAGTGAATCCTTTCCACACAAATAGTAAGGAAATCTATGTTAAGCCATTTGGATGTCTAGAAATGCAATTGATCGATTTAAGAAGTAAAGCTTTGTGGAGTGGAAAATTTGCCTAGTTGAAAAGCCGCTATTTGAGGCTCTTATATTCGGAGCATAGAGTAGACTTCAAGATAGCTACAGTGAGGTGAAGAAGCTGGCATTTGGACTGCTGACTATCTTTGTATCAATATATATGCTTGAATATGATTAAACGTAAAAAAAAGAAACTAGCTAACAAATGAAAATTTAGAGTGATGTTTGTGACTTAACAAAAATTATGAACCGAATTTATCCAAACTTTCTTAAACCATGCAAAGCCAACGCTCCCATTGCTTTTGTTCGCCCAATTGTTAGCTAGCGCTGTAAGTAAATGTTCAATTACTTTTTTTTTATTCTAATGATTCAATTTAAATATGTATGTATATTATCTAATTTGGATAAAAGATTAGTTTTTCTATGGAAAAATGTCTGCGAGTACTATTTATTATGAGAACAAGAAATTTTTTGGCTCTTTAAAAACTTCAAAATTTTGTGAATTGTAAGTGTTAAATCTCCTAGCTTAAAAGTTTGTCGACCCCTTTATTAAACGAATATTTGGAAAAATTGATGATTTGAAGGGGGCGGGGTACTACCTTGTTAACTATACTCACTCGATATCGCACTCTGGAATTATCATTTATTCTGATTAATGCAGCATTCTATCGGGGACAAAATATACACACTAGCTGGCAAAATGTTATTGATAACGGAGATTATCACATTATTTAATAAAAAAATACTGTTGAGCATTAATTGATTCAATTTTGATTTAAGAAAACGACATTACTTTCCGATCTTCCTTTTAGGTAAGCAAATATCGAGTAATAGGTACTCTTTGTAATAAACTTAACATATAGTAATGAAAATAAATACCTAATATCTTATTGTTTCTTATAATAGCTCTGGCTAGGCATAGTAATTGTCTCTGACCTAAGCTAAAGTTGATTCCACCTTCTGCTATTTTACTTTCCAAACCTGCCGGAAGTTCGTCCACAGCATTTCTTAATTCCACTTTCTCTAACACCTGCCACAGCTCCTAAAATATTTGTCCATATACTATAGCAAATAAACCCTAGAAGTGAAAAGAAGCATTTCACTTTCCGAAAAATAAGTAACAGCTCAAAAATGTATCAGATATAAATAACTGCAGGCTTGAATCGTTCAACAAATGAATAGTTATTTTTTCTTAGCCAATTTCAAAAAACCATAAAAGGTTTCGTTGATTGGTAATTCTAATATTTCATTGAATATGAACAGTAGTTTGAATTCTGTTCACTTATAGAGTTAAAATAGTCTGTTGTACTATACAGAGGAGAATTCATTAATAGTATTATTATATACTTTCATTATTTGGTGATATTAGAATTGTTTACACTAGTCAAATTTCCCTTTGTTAATTGTTCAAAAATAATTTTATCTGTTGTGTTGTGTCTGCTTGCTAGACTTTAATAATACCCATCATTCTTGATTTAGCTATATTATATTGTTTTGCCGCAAAAAATTGGTTTTTATAATTTTGTCTTGTGAAAAACTACTAAATATTTTCAATTTAGTCTTGTATACAAAAAGGATGTTCTTGATTTCAGGTCTCTTCTATTTTAAAACAAGTTTTTCTTAATAATTTTGAAAGAAAGATAAAATTTGACGTTTCGACTTTTCTTTAAGGCTTTATCAATATCATTTTGTGATAAAGACTTGAAGAAAAGTCGAAACGTCAAATCTCATCTTCTCCAAAAAATTTTGAGAAATACTTCTTTTAAAACAGAAGATCAAGAACATTTAGATGCATTACTATGAATAAATACATTAGATACATGAAAACCGAATACATACATTTTTGTGTTAATTATTATTGATACATTATACGGTAATTATAATTTTTGATAATTGTCTATGTTCAAATGATAATATATTGTATGAAATAATGTAGCAGCATTTTCCATCAAAAAAATATATTTAGTTGTCATAGATAGAGTATAGTATTCTACTCGCATATAATGAGTTATTATTCATTCGGTGATATTGGTAAAACTCTCCCCGTAAATAATAACCTCCATTATACATTCGTGAATAATGTTGGTATTTGAGGAGTTGATTCGGTAGTAAGTAGATGAAGTGCTGTAGAATTTTTAATTGATTATTAGGTATATCCATGTAGTATGTGATGGAATAAATAATTCTACACTACTATCTAAAGACCAGGGATGGCTCATTCCCAATGGTTAACAATCCGAAACTTTTAAGGACAATCTAAGGATAAAAAAATGAATTTTTTAATCGATTCTTCATCAAACAGGCACTCTGTAAGTAAAACGATATTCTACGATATGCAGTTCACTCAGAAATGTTTGAGTATGTTTTAATATCTTTCATAAATAGTTTCAATGAATAATTACAATTTATGATAATTTTCATTAGAATGTTTCTTTTTGTCGGTTTTCTTGACCTGTACAACGATCTAAAAATCTACAAATCTCCTAAACCATAAATTTTATCCGGTTTAAAAAGAGAGTACCTTTTTCTTAAAAAATCGATCGAAAAATCCATTTTTGCTATGTGTAGATTGTACAATTTCTTCCTGTAAAAGTTGCGGAGCCTTAATCTTAATCTGATTTCTCAATTTCAAAAGTTTATTACTCAGAAACGACGGGTCGTCATTTACTCACCCCCGAATTTTTTGCATTAAGTTTCGTATTCTATATTTTGATTGTTAATATTACTAAATATAGAATAATAAGTTATCTAATTATAATAAAACTATTAAAAGTTCTCGTAATACATTTTGATTATTCAAGAGAGAATGGTGGTTAAAAACGAAGACAATTTTAACTATAAGTTTTTAAGCTACGGGAATATTCGTGACATTTCCGTACAATTACTCAATTTCGTAGAGCCTTGAGGAAAAACTAACTGTTTGTTTGACCCACCATTTTTTTGAAGAAACACTCATATTCCCAAACTTTTTCCGTCGATTAAATAAGCACATATACTGTCAATTAACAAAATTTTCTGTCAAAAAAGTACTGTTACACAGTGAACCGATATACCCAGTGAATCATTTGATATTTTTCGCTTCCATTTCTCTTGAAGACTCAATTAGTTTGTCCTGAAATGCTGTGGGGAGTGCTACTTTAGTTTAGCATATTCCAAAAAAAAATAATCCAGCATATTTCACTGGAATATTGTGAGTTTTTTATGTCAGTTAGTTAGTTGATTACTTTAGTGGAAGAAAACGGTCAAGCGACAGGTATGACTCGTCTGAAATTATTTAGTTTTCTATTTATATCTGATATGGTGGAAGTTTAATAGTGAACCAGTACACACTGAATAGGTGAGTACCACTTTGTATAATCATCTTTTTCCTTTTTATTTTTCGGCAAATATTCCGAAGAATAAATGAGAGAGGCGCTTGATCTGACATTTCATGGTTTAAGCAGAAAAAGAGGAAAAAGAGGCGCTATTTCTTAAAGCAACAGAGCAGAGACTAGGAAATGCAATTGAATAAACACTAAATTATTAAATAAATACAGTTTTCACGTCAGAACAGGAATCATCCTTAATTGATTAAATGGTTCGATGTACGTACACGTTTTATGAGCAACAAACTTAGATTGCAGAAAGATATCCTGCGAAACGACCGAGAATAATGATATAAGAACACCTATTTCTTGGTCAAAGAACAAAATTGGTTAGGTAATGTTGATTGGCTCAGATATTTTCGTACTAGACATTTTATTGAGGTCACCTCAGCGTTGTAGTTTGGCGAGGGCAACTTCATTTGATAGTGCTTACGAGGAAGCATTGATTGACAATTTGCTTAACATGATGCAGAGGCATCCATCTTTTGCTGACGGAACTCGTATATTCAATCTCGACGAGAATTCCACGACAACGCTGCAACGCCCTAAATCATGTATTTTGGGTACGATATTTTATTAGTTTTACTGTTTAAAAGTGTACGTGCTATTTCAGTGTGTTCACAGTGCAAGTGTAGTAGACAGCGAAATCAGTGCCGGATTAAGCTAGGGGCTTGGGGGGACTATAGCCCCGGGCCCCAGGTCCAAGAGGGCCCCATTATTTGGAAATCATTCTGTATTTTTTGATGTGTTGATACCACAAATCTAACGTATTGATATTATTTTGTGATTTTTTTCAAGTTTTCGAATTCCTTAAGGGGGCCCCGTCATTATTTTAGCCCCGGGTCTTATAAATCTTAATCCGGCCCTGAGCGAAATTATTTAATTATATGTGTTTCGTGTTTTTGGAATGAATGAGGTGTTGAGTTAATTCTAATAAAACGAATTGTTTAACAAATCGTTTGCAGGAGATTTTATTTGAAAAATGTGACAGATATGCCAATACTAGTGTTTCACTACATATTTTTGTCACTAATTGTGTTCCATATGACATAAAGTTATATCATCATATTTGAAGAACATAACCTCAGAGTAGAATTCTGTGAAATCACAATGGTAAGGAGAGGTGGATATCCCTATTTTTCAAGTCAAAATTTCTGATGAAACCGTGTTTATGTTAATAGTACAAGCAATCATCACACTTATAAATATGGGAATTCTAGATGTATACCTACTGGAACAAAGAATATACTATATAGAATGCATTTTGACCGGATCAAACACTTATGATCGAAACGAAATTGATAAATAGAATATTTACTAACAAAAACAGAAATTGGGTTGTGCCAATTCAGCTTTTGAAGGAGATCAATAAGTTTTTGTGCCTGTTAATTTTTTTAACGAAGACATATTTTCGATTAGTGTGAATGAAGATAGAATTAAGCGGAATTTAACAATGGGATTCATAATATAACAGATTAGTAAGATATATCTGTTCGTTATTTAAAAAAAAGTATATAAATAAGTTATTTTAGATTAACGGTTCAGCCTGAATACTTTTAAACGACACACGAAAATTCTATTTTCTATGTGTACAGACTTTTTACGCGTAACTTGAGACGCTGTAGCAGCGTTGTTTTAAGTGACACGATGGTAATGTGTTTGCGCCATTATAATTTCAGTGACAACTTCACAAATTGATAAAAATTACTTGAAGCGTATACTGTGTGGTGAAGCCAAATGGAATGGTATTATCCCGGTTATTGTACGAGAGTTGCTGAAAAGTTTTCGACCTAACAAAGAAACATCTCCAAAGAATGAAGTGACAACATTTATATTTGATTCTGCAGTTGTTTCCAGGCTTGTCTACCCTGTGCAATGTTATCGGTATGATTAAGTCTCATATTTATAAAGGGTTATGCTTGGTCTAGTTGGAGATCTACCTCTTGGGCGTTTGCCTTCTACTTCCCCTTCCTGATCTTCTAGCTATATCTCCCAGGTACTGCAGATAGATACATGCGGTTTATTCTGGTTAGCAGCCTAGTACGTGGACCCATTTGTTGTAATACGTTGGTTCGGTGTTCTGTTCATGATAATTGTAAGAGTAGCCTATAAACCCAAATTCCGAAAGCGGCGTATTTCCCTTTCGCATTTCTCAGTGTCATTAAGGAACCAAGATAGTTAAAATTGTTTACCACTTCGTAGCCTGCAATTTCTGATGTTTGTGGTTCACATACTCCAATCTCTCTAACCTTTCCAAATAATAGTTGCCGTCTTATTATAATAATTATTATATATTATATTATTCTATAATTTTTCAGGTACGCCATAACGTCTCGCCTGAAGAGAATATCTCACCTGCAAGTGAAACTTCAAGAGAAGGAATGGACAAGAGTGGATGGGAATGAATGAATAGGACGAATTACTTATACGATAGTTAAACAGAAACTAAGTGTCGGAAATAGCTAAATTTTCCCTTAATACATGCGCAAATATGTTTTCCAATTTAATTTATGTCGGTAAGTACAGACATCTGCAGGTCAAGGTGTGAGCTTGTGATACATCGGTTCATTTTCCATTCAAGAACTTTTTCAATTTGAGCCCTATTGGAAAAAATAACAAAATAATTGTATATATTAACCAAATTTGTAACAAAAAAATTATATTTCGAAAATCACACGATCTAATTTTTTTTACAGAGGTCTACATAAATCAGGAAATGCTCTCGAAAAATCGGCATAAGTCCGGCAGAGCTAATAAGTCTGACAGCGCAGTCAGAAAAACGAAGCATGTTCGTGCTTCAGATAGTTGTGTCTGTGTCATGTTCAACTCGTCGCTACCAAATCGTTCAACAGTTCTGCAGTGGAGCTATCGGGAGAACTCCAATTATCCGATCCGATCGTCCACGTCTCATCCACGCATTTCACCTTAATGCTCATTTGGAGAATGAATAGGCAGACGAGAATTCGTTCGTTCCTATGACCTGACACCCTGTGATTTTTCCTGTGGGGCCCTTTCAAGGACGACGTTTTTGCAATAGGACTATGCACCTTTCGCGACCTCCGAACTGCAATTGAAAAAGAATTTGAAACTCCTCGCGGATAGCTTGATATGCTTCTCCAGACCTGCCTCTCTATTTAGAAACGTTGCCGTAAATGCATTGATAAAGATTAGCATCAATCTGAACAGTTACAGTTACCCTTTTTCGCATCCCTCTTGTAATTTCTTATAATAAATTCGTTTCGACGCTGCATTTTTTTCTCTTAAAACAAATTTGTTGCCTGCCGTATGCTGACCTCTGTGTATATACAGAGGGATTCATGCTGCTTAAAGCCAATTTGAAATTTGTAGTGGTTGAGAATTTCTATGAATATATACATCATTATAACTATCCATAGCACTATAATTCAAAGAGGACCAAGATATTGATCGCATTCTTGTAAGCTATGACATCAGTTATCCAGTTTCTAGTTCTCAACACTGCAAAAATCGTTTAAACTCAGTCAATGGGTTTTTGGTCGTCAAAATTTTTGTTATTTCAGCGATTCTAAAAGAAAGGCTTCATCACTGGATTTAGAAGTACCTTTTGTTAAATGAAATTTAGCTTGAACTTGAATGAACACACAGAATTGATTTAGAAATTTATTACGTCGATAGACTTGCTTAGATATATGAAGTTTTGTATCTTTCAATAATGTAAGTAATCAATTAAACTACTCTTTGTCAGCTATTTTTATAAGAAAATGGGTTATTATTATCGTTTTGTCCGTCCATCTATCT
Organism: Diorhabda elongata; assembly: GCA_026230145.1. Taxonomy (NCBI): domain Eukaryota; kingdom Metazoa; phylum Arthropoda; class Insecta; order Coleoptera; family Chrysomelidae; genus Diorhabda; species Diorhabda elongata. The sequence continues at coordinate 43,956,624 of CM047926.1, forward strand.
GTAACAGCGATTATTTCCTCTCAGGAAGCATGTCTAGCAGAGCATCATTGATTGAATGAACCAAAATCTAATTTTTTCCAAACAATAAAATTTCATTTAAAGATGCTAGAGATCAACACAAAAATTTGGTAATCAACGATAATGGCATACTTTTTATTTGAAATCATAGATTTCTCAAGAACCTCTTAAGCTGAAACTCTTTTTGAAGCAACATATAACATAGATTTAGTTCCTTAGAGAAGCTACAGCAAACACAATTATCAATGAAGTCTTTGCAAATTAATTGTTCACAAAATTGATTCTATTTATAAATATATGAATTTCATACACCAATTATCATGAGAATTCTCAAGAAATAATGAGGACAAACATATTTAATACTAATATTTCTTCTCTCGTTCCCAGAATGCAATAACTTTTTTTACATGTTTATTGCATATAAAGAAAATATCATCAATTAATGTTTAGGAAAAAAAAAGAAATATTCTTTTAGATAATACATACAGTAAGAACAATAAATTTACTCACCTCATCAGAATACTCATCGAAAGGATCTAGATTTTTCCTTAATGTACCTGAAAATAATATGGGCTCTTGAGGAATGATAGATATTTTTGATCTCAACTTCTCTAATTTAATAACACCCGTATCTATATTATCGATTAAGATTTTTCCATCTATATGAGCTAATCGGAAAAGTGCTTGAATTATACTTGATTTTCCCGCTCCAGTTCTTCCTACAATGCCAACTTTTTCTGATGATTTGACATCAAAATTCAGATTATTGAGTACACAAGACTCATCAGGTGCATATTTGAGGAAAACGTTCTCGAATTTAATTTGACCTCTTTCAGGCCAATATTTCCGCGGATCAATTCTGAGGGAATCTTGCTCAGTGGGAAGGTCAGCATATTCTTGTACTCTTTCCACTGACGTCATTTGGTTTTCCAGTTCGCTCCATTGTCTGATTCCCCATTGAAATAAGCCTGCCAAGGTTATAGCTTGTGTCAAAGATAGACCAACATTGCCTCCAAATGTTTCTGAAAAAAAAATTATTGTTTCTATGCTTATACACATAATTAGTTAATCGATTAATCTATATTTGTATGTACGAGTATAAAAGAAAGAATTGGATTTTTACTTGGCTTATGTTCAATATAAGATTGAATTTTTCAGGTCAACCTTAAGTGTAAACTGTGGATATGTACCTATGTATCATTTACACTGCGATCCAAAAGATCTATTGTTGATTGTTAGAAAGTTTCTGTCCTTATTTCCACTAACATTTAAATTAATCGTTTCTGGTCATTTTTATTTTATCTATACGCGAATTATGTCATTATCATCATGGCAATTTTGAATTAACGCTTTTAATAACGTTTGAAGATTTAAATTTGATTTTTTGTTTGTTTTTAACAAATATAGTGAGAAAATATCTTCAAGAAGAAAAGAAGACTGATCGGTAATAACATTTTTGAATATTATAGTGAAAATATTCCAGAGATTCCAATAGAAATCATTGATAAAATATGTTATTTGAAGAGAAAAACTATTTTTGAAAAGAGCTATTGGGAAATAAGTAGAAAGTAAAAATGTGTATACAGTTTCAAAAGGAAACTCAAACTCAAATAGAAAAACGTACTCGAGAAAAGGAGATTTCATAAAACGTAGATTGACCTTATTTGAGGTGAATACTATTACATTGGACACCGCATATACAGTGAGTTTCTAATTATTTTTTTATGTTGTTGGAATTATTTTCCTCCCTAGTATGTAATTTCGAATGATGTTTCTAATGAGCTTTTTGAAATACTAACGTTTCGATATTTTATTTGATCTTTATCAAGGCTAAAATATATGGTAGATTATAACTTAAACGTTGATGAAGATAAACAAGTAAACAAAAAATTGTGAAATACAATTGGAATTATTGTAATTATTACCATCAGGTACTATTCCAGTCAGTGTCTGTTGACTTATAAACATTCAAAAGATGGTTATATTGAACCTCGAGATTGGCCACATCTGTACGATTATTATCGGTTTTATTCAGTTTTATGTATATCATGTCCTTCAGTACATAGATAAAAATTTAGCCTCAATACTTTTGGACATTTAGTGGATCAAGAAATGGAGGACTACTGCAGCTAAGTCTAGAATCTCATTTTCTAAACAAAACTTTTTTTCCAAGTAATGTATAATATAATATATTTCTAAAATAATCTTAAATAATATGTATGTAAATAAAAATGTTCTGTATATTCTGATAATTCGCCCTTCTTCGCGTTCCGACGTTAAGGTTTATAGGCACAAATTTCGAAAAAAATCAATTTCTTTGTCATTATTTAATTAAGAAGTACCAAATTTGGTTACACTTCGAAAAACTGTCAAGGGTTTCAATAAATGGTAAGAAAAGGGGATCAAACCATTCTGGAGAATTGGTTAGGGGGTGATCTTACGTTTTTCAGAGTACCAAATTCAGTATCTTTCAGTTAATTTTTTCCGGAATGTTTGGTCCAATTTTGAGACCCCATTTCTTCATTACATTTCCGTGGAATAGAAATCCATTATTTTATACTAACATGTTATTGATACAGTCCAGCTCTGGGATGCTGAATGGAAGAATATGTCTCTTCCTAAGAAGAAACTTCTGTTACCAATTTAGTAACGATTAATTCTCAATATGAACTGATTATAATAAAATTTTAGAAATCAATTTAATTAAATATTTCACATTTTTCTCATAGTTTTGAATTTGCGAAAATTGTTTGTGACAGATGTTATGAAAGGTAATTTTAAGCAGACAATAATTAACTTAGTGGTATAATTTATATTGATAATGGTGCAGAATTACGAACAATCTGTTTTATATAAGGATGTAAATGAAATCCTTATTGTAGAATAAACTGTTTGACCGGCCAGATGAATTTGATTCACAATTGTGTGATGGAAATTTGAATTAACTATATTCAAATACAAAAATTGCATTAACTATACTCCGTTTCATGAATATGTATTAACCAACCAGTTATTAATATTGTGAATACCTTTTTGAATAAAAAGTAAACTAATAATAATCAGAGCCATATACACGACACAATGTACATCTAACCAAAATCCAAATCCCCTACTAGCCGTTAAAAACATATAAAAAGCTGAAGTGAATTTGTCTTGTAACTTATCAAACTGCTGGACTAAGATTGCCTCTGCTCCAAAAGCTCTAATCGTTGTTATTCCTTGCAGAGTAGCTGTTAGGTGACTGTAAATAGGGCTGCGAGCTGAAATGAAAAACTACAGATATAATAACATTTGCAAAAGTGTAACAAGTGTAAAATATTTTGGTCCATTCAATTTCTCAAGTGAAAAACAATAGAAACTGAGAATATACAGGCTATTTATACCTGCAAAATGTGACAATTGCCAAAATTTTTTTTCTCGTAACCATTGAACATCAATTACGATACCAACTACAATTATTTTCAGCCATACAAGACGTCTCAATAATAGTTGTATCACTCAATGACTATTTGAATGTATCGCCCAATATTTTATCACATTTTCGATATTTGTTGTTTTAGTTTTTCATAATATGGTGGCAACTAACTCAATACTCCAAACTCTGTAGAATTTCAATGCATTGCACGGTTCTCTCTGTTTTCCATCGTATTGCAGATGCCATATATTACGAATTATTAAACTTCTGTGGTATAATAAAATTGATAGTCAATCAATTAATTAAATATTGAAATAGTTGAAACAAAGTTAAACAATACATGACAACATTTGCTCGAATTGAGTAGCATACAAACAATTGGACTTTCTATATCATCGGGAGGAGTTGGTAGAGTTCTATACAGAAACTTTTTCACGTGCCTCTTCTCTTAAATATTCATCAATGTCAGGTCTTGGGATCTACGAATCTCCCTATCCATCGATTCAGCTGATTGAAAATGTGCAGCCACATCTTTGCTATGATATTTGAAGGAATATTCTGTTCATATGGAGGTCTAAACAGGGCCGTATTAAGATTTTTGAGGCTCGGGGCTAAAATAGTGACGGGGAATTCGGAAGCCCGGAAAAACAAGAGTAATAAAAGTAATAGGCATTTTCAATAATATAATATTTTAAAAATAATATCAATACGTTAGATTTGTGGTATCGAAACATCAAAAATACAGAATGTTTTCCAAATGATGGGGCCCTCTTGGACCTGGGGCCCGGGGCTATAGCCCCCCCTCAAGCCGATAGCTTAATCCGGACCCGGGTCTAAATCAAATCACGCCAACTACGTTTTAGCCCCATCCACTTTAACAGTCCACAGTATCCACAAATCATAGCTTTTCACTGAACCATTATTGAGTATTGAGTTCGGGATATCTGTCAAATATCCATACAAGAAATGATTTAAGGAAACTTCCGAAATCCTATGGTTGAAATAGGAATACCTTAAATTGTGTAGAGCAGTAATTCTACAATGCTCACAAATTATAAAAAGGATGTGTGCAATTGTTACTTTCTGGAAAATATTTCAAATATCAATATTTGCAGAAACTTATTGATTTTTTTGCAAAGAACAAATTAATCTATTGAAATGATATGTAGAAGCATAGGGTTAAATCGAGACTTGTTAATAGCCATCGTTCGTAACGAATTATTCAATGAAAGAAGAATATATTAAGAATTTTCACGTTCAATTCAAAAAGTATTGTGTGTTTATGAGTCATGCCTCCCACAGGGCGGGGAACAAATTTGGGCAGAAGAAGCCGAAATGCAACGGAATATTGCGAAATAATAACCAACCGTGACTTACTTACTTAAAAATTACTGAATAACGTAATAGGAGTAATCATATTGTAAGGAAAGTTTAAAGGAGAAAACGTTGTGATACCTCGCATCCCAATTATTCCGACTGACGTACCAATTGAGTTTAAACGACTGCAGTTTCCAGTACGGCTTGACTTCGCTATGACTATAAGCAAGTCCCAGCGGCACTCATTAAGTGTTTGTGGTATTAATCTAGAAAACCGCATGGTTAATTGTATGTTACCTGTTCACCAAAGAATCGAGTGTCAGCTATTTTTATATTAATTTTCTTTAATATAAACAGCATGTTATAAATGGAAACTTGCTTATAAATCATTGAAACATATAAAGCCCTTCAAACTCCTAGGTGTGAGTACATTGTACGGAATATATAAAAACACTTACTTACAGCTTCCAGGCGTTTGATGTTTCTACTTGACACTAAGAAGGCTTGTTTAATATAATACATCATCGCTAATAAAATCAATGTTGGGAAGAGGATATAGGGATTTATGGCACCAATCACAATAATTATTGCCAAAACTATCAAGCCAATCTAAAAATCAACAAAAACAAAATGAACAAATATTCAGTACCTAATATTGTGATGTATTTAATGGACTATTTTTTTTCACTGTTTTGTTCCAGAAGAGATCACAACAAAATATTTATAAAATGTGGTTATAGATCCATTATTCTTCAGCGATAAGTCGTAGATTGTTTGGGGATTCGTTTTAGCTTTGCAACCACTCTGCACCAATACATAGAAGATGTTTTGTACAAGACTTCATGATATTGTTCAACTTCAAAACTCCATAGACTCCTCCCAAAAGAGGCTAATTTTCTGTGCATTTTTTGTCCCTAGGGTAATATTTCTGCAAGGAACTTAACATTTTAATGAAATGGGCAGCAACTTATTTGCTTTCAGAATGTACAGTTGTCGTCATCTGCCCTACTAAATCATCTTAAGTTGGTATTTGACGGAGCAGTGACCTGTCAGAAGCTCGACCACTAGTTTAATAGGAGTAGGTAGTTAACATGCTTCCCAATCATATTATGCATTTTTTTTCTTTGATATAGGAACTCTTTGTGTATCTTTTGAACTTAAAAATTGTTTAATTTTACTATGACTCATCTTCGGATACATTTTTCTACATTTGATTTTATACCAAGACGCTCCCGGCAAGTAGAACATTTCGAATGTTCATTATTGATTAACATCCACTATATAAATACGATCGTTTAAGAATCGATACTTCAGCAGAGGAAGAACATACAATAGAGTAGAAGATAAGAGAGAAGTGTAAGTTTTTCAAATCGCGAAGGGCAACAAGTAGTGCTGATTTTTTCCGACCTAAAATGCATTTAGGAAACAATAAGTTTGAAGAAATTCAATCTTCAACGTCTGCTTACAATTTACAATTACCAAAGAGTATTTTACCATTACCATTTTACCATTAGAAGTATTTTAATACTTGATAGAAAATGAATATTTTCCATTATATTATATAACGAAAGGAATAGTATAGAATGAAATTCGCTGTTGTAGCTAAGCACTATGCGTACTACGCACTCTATCTCAAAAACAGTTTAACGTTTAGGAGGAGGTTTTCAATAAAATTGATATTACATCCTCTGCGATATATACAGTGTGTCTACTTAAGCTGGAACCATATGGTTTTATGTAAAATAGCTGGAACCAAATTATCATACGTTCTTGTAACGGAAGATCGTGCAAAAAATCACTTACTTGATTTTCTAATAATTGTAAGTAATGTGTGGCATTTAAGGTATTCCGGAAAGAAAAAGGTCCAACTAATTTATTTTTATACACACCATACGTTCGTTTTAAAAGAATATTGGTTCCGAGTTTTTATTACAAAGTTTGGATTACTGTTAGACCACCAGCGACAATTTTGTGATGAGACGGTTCCGTTTGAAGAACATGTTGCCTAATCGGAAAATATTATTGTTCTTGTAAAAAACGGATCTTCATCCAACTTTCCTTGGATCAGAGCGCAAAATTCACAACGAATATCGCAATCCCTTTCGTAGTAACATATGTACAAATTGCGGTTTGTATGCATGATATTATTATTATCTTTCAAAATATTTGCCACTGTATTTTCACTCACTGAAGTAGTATCGCAGATGCCATTTTTCTGAATGAAATTTTTGGGTCTTCCACGACAGAAAGCATCACTTCAGTATCTTCATTCGCAACACGTTTTCGGCGTGTATTCTTAAATTTATTTTCTATATCTCCACTAGCCTTAAATTTATTTAAAATTTTTGTAATCTTTGAATGTGTAATGTTTATATGCGGATGTCAATTATTAAAAATATTTGCAACCTCTCTATGTGTTTTGTAATTGTCTCCAAATTTGCCATTTTTTTGTAATGTTATAAACAGCAACTCACTCTGAAATTCACTGTCACATACTTCATGGCAGGGCATCCCAGATTACGTTAAATTTTATTCCGCCAGATTAATTAATACGGAATGATTAGTAAATAATCACAAAACCCGAATTTTCATAATAAATGACTGTAATTGCATATTTGAAGATAACTTTCAATTCAAAACAACTTTACTTCATAACACTGTTCTGAATTGTAAAAAATAAAGATACTTTACACAAAATTCAAAATTTTTGACAAACCTCATTTACTGCTTTAAAAATTGATACCTGATGGCTGCATTTTAACTTTTGGACCATGCAGAACTTTTTTTCATAAAACCACTATACAAAAAAGTTTCCCATATGGTTCCAACTTAAGAAGACACACTGTATAAGTTAAGTCAGAATACTTGGATGCGTTGTAAAGATCAGTATATACACGTGTTTCTCAAATAACAGTAACAGATAATTATACAAATGTAAAATCACAGTCAGAACGATGAACATAATGCCGATTCTCTGCAATGCAATTTGTATGAGTTACTTGAAGTTGTACATTAGTTATACTTAGTAAGATAAGGTTTCTACAAGTTGTTAACTATGTAAGGCAAATATTGAGTTTAGAAATTACTTACGCCTAGTGTATCAAGCATGCACGTCGGTAATGTTTCATCCAAAGATCCAATATCTTTCGAAAACCTATTCAATATCCTTCCAGATGGATTCGAATTATGAAAAGACATCGGAGAATGAATTACTTTCGTAAACATAGTGCTATGTAATCTGATAGAAGCTTTTATGCAATAACTGAAGAAAGCTATAGATCTAATTATTGAGAATATCACTGTAAAAACTATCAACGAAATATATATGAACAATGCTATTTCAACGCTGAGTAATCGATTCCAAAATTCATGTTTAATTTTTTCTTCCGCTCTAGATTGTTCAGTATTAACCCTACAATAGGAAAAAAAATATTATTCTCTATGGAAATAAATATACAAGAGGTATAAGGGAGCATTGAGCATGGAAATTTGCATTTTATGTACATACTGTACGCAGTCCTGAAATGAATTCAAGTCACGAGAGAAAGAGTTTTCTGGAAAGTGTCTGAATCAACAAAGTAATTTTTTCTGTAATCATCTTTATTTTTCAACATATTTAAGTATATACAAATCTTTTTCCTGAAAATTGGCGTATACGTATGTAATAAAGTCCTCGTATGAAGAAAATCTATCTCCGGCCAGTGAAACTTTGCGGTTAGTAAACAGGAAATAGTCTCTGTACGCCAGATCTGGTGAATATTTGGATAGTCAATCAAGTACAATTTGTGGAGTTTTAGCCGCAGCGATCCCGAAGTGAGATAGTTCTTTTTCTACAAATACGGTAACTTCTTCACAATTTGTTTTTTTACACTACCAAGCAGTCTTTGCCTTTTTAGAGCAGCTTCGTCTTGTACAAACCACTGCCATGGCTTCCTTTTTGTTTCAGAAGTGTGTTTTCATCTACGAATCTGGTTCATTTTCCTTACACGACCTCAATAAGGCCAGAAAAATGTGAGTTTGTATGGGCTTCTGGTCAAAGTGAGCAAACGCGGTACCCAATGAGCGGGTAGCTTACGTATGACTAATTTTTCAGTCAGTATATATGAAAAATGAATTCTTATTTTTCCGATAGTCCCTTCTATCTCTAAACCTAATCCACCCAAATTTTGTGGCCGTGAATGATACAGAATCTCTTTAAACTCCTTTTCCATTTGCATATGCGGATTGCCTCACATTAACAAATATTTTCGAAACTGATTTCTTTTTTCATTTTCAGAAAAGTCTTCACAGCGACTCATTTAAACGATTGTCAAACAGAAACTTGTCTTCCAAAATAATTGAAGTTCTATTACTAACCTCACAACGCATGCGCAAATATATTTTTCAAATTGTATTGATAAGTGCTGACATTCAGGTTGAGATCGGAAACTTTTGATAAAACCTTCGTACGTAATGTATTTGTTTGTTGATCAATTCATATCTAACAACTTCTACAAAATAATGTTGCAGAGTCAAATTAATGCAGAAAAGTTCATACTTAGAGATTTGTTGAAAACGTGTACAGGGGTATTTAAAATGATAAAGATCGTTAGGGAAGAAAAATCGATGATAGGATCAGAATATTCAAATCATGGGATCGATCATCGTGAATTTAGAAAGCATTTATGCGGCGGATATATGGAAGAAGTTTCCAGCCACTGTGCCAACTTAGCTCAACTGATCAATTATAGAAAATACAACTCCCTAATGGTCGACGACTTTCACGAGTAATTTCTTCTACTTTTAATTGAAGAGCTTAATAAGATAAACACTTTAGTAGTTTCATAGTTCCGCTTCTCATTTTTTATCAACTTATTGTATTGAATTGATAATTTTTGCTAAATGACATTAGAGGGATTATGAAACTTAAGAAGTTAATGCTCAATATATTCACATAATATACTAACCATATTGTTAAGAAGACATCGGTTAAACTAGAAAAAACTTGTGCAGCAATGAAAGCGCATAACAACGCCAAAGTTTTCGTCCAATGTCCGCCTGCTCTGAAATAACTTGTATAAACTCTGCTGGAAATTGCTCCAGTAGCTCTTTCTTCTTTCGAAATCTGAATAACTTGCGGTTCGGTCTCTTGTGTTTGTAACGAGTGATCTCTTTTTTCTTCCATTTTCGCAGTTTCCAGTAATTTGATGAATGTTCTGTCACTAGCTTTCATAATATGATACGTACTTGGTGATCTAAGTGTCCCCTCTTCTAATAAATAAATATAATTGGTGGAATGTAGGTATTGCACTTGATGCGTTACTAACACAACACATTTATTCCTCAAATATCCGTTGATACAATTATTGAATAATTGCTTGCCTACTGCACTATCAACCGCCGACAACGGATCGTCTAGCAGATAAATATCTGCATCTTTGTATACTGCTCTTGCTAAGTTTAATCGAGCTTTTTGTCCTCCGCTTAAATTGCAGCCTCTTTCTCCAACAAAAGTGTTATCTCCATACGGTAGGTATAAGAAGTCTCGTTCTAGAGCACATACCCTAATGACCTCTTCGTATTTTATTCGATCAAAAGGCTGTCCAAAGAGTATATTTTGCTTTATACTTCCACCAAATATCCAGGGTTCTTGTGATGCGTACGACATAGTTCCATTTACTTTAACTGTACCTCGATAAGGTATAATCTCTCTCAAAATAACTTGAAGAAGCGTCGACTTGCCCCCACCTACTGGTCCAACTAGAGCAACTAGTTGATTGGAAGCGGCTTCAAAGTTTACATCTTTCAGTAAATGCTCTGTTGATGAAAGCTCCCATTTCACAGCAGCGTTTTTAATCAGAATTCCCACATCACCCTCTCCTTTACTGGCTTCTGTATCTTCCATAACATCGTTAATTATATTTTTTATCGCATCTTGGTCATTATTTGCATCAACTTCTTCGTGTAATAGAAATGACTGAATCCTTGATATGGAGACCCTAGCTTCTGCTACTTGTATAACAGCTTGAGGAAACAATAAAATGACAGAATTCCTCAAAAACCCATAGAATGATGCCACAGTGAATACATAATAAGCAGTTAAACTGTTGCCAGAGAGTACGTAAGTTAATACACACAATAACATGGAAAGTCGTCCTAAAGTCATACTTAAAGCCAACATAATTGCGCGCACTGACGAAATCAGCCTTATTTGTTCGATTTCTTTCCTGGAACAGATAACGATGATTAAAATTGATTTCTAATATCAATTGATCATAATTGATTTTTCCAAGTCAGCGTTACTTGAACAAATCAATTATCCAAATTAGAATTTATTATGAAATAAAGGGCTTCCGTAACAACCTGATAAAAAAGGATGTGTTAGTTTTTAAATAATTCATTCAATAACGTACTGTAAGAGGGAGCGTTACTTATAACGTCCCTTATGATTAAGATACTGTCTACATAATTTCCTCATTTCATTGAAATCCACGTACAATCATATTATAAAAAGGTATGAATCTCATAAATATTTCATATGGAGCTGGAAATTTCCACTTTGGAAAATTATATATTCAAGTATTCACATAGATTCAAATTGGATATGGCTTTACTGTTTTTCAAAATACTCTTCATTGAGATCAAAATGTACGAAAATGTTTTTGATTTACTGGAATAAGAAGAAACCATTGGGTGTCAAAATAAAAAGTCATCGCACGATAACTGTCGCGATTTAATTCAATTTTCTGACCAAAATGTATGTTTCAAGTTTTGATTGCCTCATAAATTCAATGTTGGAAAAAGTAATGGCAGATCATAGTGTCAGTATTGATTCAACAGCAGATTGATGATTCTTGCAAACAGAATAATATTCCTACCAAGGAAATTTTTCATCGAAAATTATATAAATTTCTGAGAATAATTATGAATCTAAACGTAATTACTGTAATTGTTTGAGAACAGTTATACGTTCATGAAAGATGCCTATTGAGATAGATTTATATATCTTTCAAATGTTTCGCATGAAATTGAGGAAGAGAAAATTTGAGTCCTATTTGCTCAGTGAACTAGGATTCCAAAGCAAATTTTCAGTTAACGTTTGTGCTGGTAATAATTCAACTGAAGCATGATGATAAAACATACTCAAATGGAAACATTCAATATTTTTTTAACTAAATTACATATTGAAGCATGAATTTGGATATTTATTTCAAGTGTTGAAGCTTCCTTTTTTTGGTAGAACTCATTCGGAAGAATTGAGGGATCAAGGACTTGGAATTACTCCCCAAATAAACGAAAGCATAATCAACGTCCTTCTTTAAAAAAAAAACTAGAATTCCAACTATTCTTGAAGGGGAATTTAAACAAGCAATCCTATTCTTACTTAATAAATGTCAATATATGATTCAAATTCTACGTTTTTTGTTAATCGTGTAGTATGCCAAAAATTTTACTCAAATGAAAACATCCAATATTTTTTTAAATGAATTACATATTGAAGTATGAATTTCGATGTTTATTTCAAGTGTTGAAGCTTCCTTTTTTTGGTAGAACTTTTTCGAGATAATTGAGAGATCAAGGACTTGGAATTACTTCCCAAATAAACGAAAGCATAATCAACGTCCTTCTTTAAAAAAAAAACTAGAATTCCAACTATCCTTAAATGGGAATTGAAAGAAGCAATCCTATTCTTACTTAATAAACGTCAATATATGATTCAAATTCTACGTTTTTTGTTAATCGTTTACTTTGCCAAAAATTTTACTTAAATGAAAACATCCAATATTTTCTTAACTAAATTACATATTGAAGTATGAATTTCAGTATTTATTTCAAGTGTTGAAGCTTCCTTTTTTTGGTAGAACTCATTCGGAAGAATTGAGAGATCAAGGACTTGGAATTACTCCCCAAATAAACGAAAGCATAATCAACGTCCTTCTTTAAAAAAAAAAACTAGAATTCCAACTATCCTTAAATGGGAATTGAAAGAAGCAATCCTATTCTTACTTAATAAATGTCAATATATGATTCAAATTCTACGTTTTTTGTTAATAGTGTACTATGCCAAAAATTTCACTCAAATGGAAACATCCAATATTTTTTTAACTAAATTACATATTGAAGTATGAATTTCGATGTTTATTTCAAGTGTTGAAGCTTCCTTTTTTGGTAGAACTCTTTCGAAAGAATTGAGGGATCAAGGACTTGGAATTACTCCCCAAATAAACGAAAGCATAATCAACGTCCTTCTTTAAAAAAAAAAACTAGAATTCCAACTATCCTTAAATGGGAATTGAAAGAAGCAATCCTATTCTTACTTAATAAATATCAATATATGATTCAAATTCTACGTTTTTTTTCAATCGTGTACTATGCCAAAAATTTTACTCAAATGAAAACTTCCAATATTTATTTGAATAAATTACATATTGAAGTATGAATTTCGATGTTTATTTCAAGTGTTGGAGCTTCCTTTTTTGGTAGAACTCTTTCGAAAGAATTGAGGGATCAAGGACTTGGAATTACTCCCCAAATAAACGAAAGCATAATCAACGTCCTTCTTTAAAAAAAAAAAAACTAGAATTCCAACTATCCTTAAATGGGAATTGAAAGAAGCAATCCTATTCTTACTTAATAAACGTCAATATATGATTCAAATTCTACGTTTTTTGTTAATCGTGTACTATGCCAAAAATTTTACTCAAATGGAAACTTCCAATATTTATTTGAATAAATTACATATTGAAGTATGAATTTCGATGTTTATTTCAAGTGTTGAAGCTTCCTTTTTTGGTAGAACTCATTCGGAAGAATTGAGAGATCAAGGACTTGGAATTACTCCCCAAATAAACGAAAGCATAATCAACGTCCTTCTTAAAAAAAAAAAAAAACTAGAATTCCAACTATCCTTAAATGGGAATTGAAAGAAGCAATCCTATTCTTACTTAATAAACGTCAATATATAATTCAAATTCTACGTTTTTTGTTAATAGTGTACTATGCCAAAAATTTCACTCAAATGGAAACATCCAATATTTTTTTAACTAAATTACATATTGAAGTATGAATTTCGATGTTTATTTCAAGTGTTGAAGCTTCCTTTTTTGGTAGAACTCTTTCGAAAGAATTGAGGGATCAAGGACTTGGAATTACTCCCCAAATAAACGAAAGCATAATCAACGTCCTTCTTTAAAAAAAAAAAAAAACTAGAATTCCAACTATCCTTAAATGGGAATTGAAAGAAGCAATCCTATTCTTACTTAATAAACGTCAATATATGATTCAAATTCTACGTTTTTTGTTAATCGTGTACTATGCCAAAAATTTTACTCAAATGGAAACTTCCAATATTTATTTGAATAAATTACATATTGAAGTATGAATTTCGATGTTTATTTCAAGTGTTGAAGCTTCCTTTTTTGGTAGAACTCATTCGGAAGAATTGAGAGATCAAGGACTTGGAATTACTCCCCAAATAAACGAAAGCATAATCAACGTCCTTCTTTAAAAAAAAAAAACTAGAATTCCAACTATCCTTAAATGGGAATTGAAAGAAGCAATCCTATTCTTACTTAATAAACGTCAATATATAATTCAAATTCTACGTTTTTTGTTAATAGTGTACTATGCCAAAAATTTCACTCAAATGGAAACATCCAATATTTTTTTAACTAAATTACATATTGAAGTATGAATTTCGATGTTTATTTCAAGTGTTGAAGCTTCCTTTTTTGGTAGAACTCTTTCGAAAGAATTGAGGGATCAAGGACTTGGAATTACTCCCCAAATAAACGAAAGCATAATCAACGTCCTTCTTTAAAAAAAAAAAAAAACTAGAATTCCAACTATCCTTAAATGGGAATTGAAAGAAGCAATCCTATTCTTACTTAATAAACGTCAATATATGATTCAAATTCTACGTTTTTTGTTAATCGTGTACTATGCCAAAAATTTTACTCAAATGGAAACATCCAATATTTTTTTAACTAAATTACATATTGAAGTATGAATTTCGATGTTTATTTCAAGTGTTGAAGCTTCCTTTTTTGGTAGAACTCTTTCGAAAGAATTGAGGGATCAAGGACTTGGAATTACTCCCCAAATAAACGAAAGCATAATCAACGTCCTTCTTTAAAAAAAAAAAAAACTAGAATTCCAACTATCCTTAAATGGGAATTGAAAGAAGCAATCCTATTCTTACTTAATAAACGTCAATATATGATTCAAATTCTACGTTTTTTGTTAATCGTGTACTATGCCAAAAATTTTACTCAAATGGAAACATCCAATATTTTTTTAACTAAATTACATATTGAAGTATGAATTTCAGTATTTATTTCAAGTGTTGAAGCTTCCTTTTTTTGGTAGAACTCATTCGGAAGAATTGAGAGATCAAGGACTTGGAATTACTCCCCAAATAAACGGAAGCATAATCAACGTCCTTCTTTAAAAAAAAAACTAGAATTCCAACTATCCTTAGATGGGAATTGAAAGAAGCAATCCTATTCTTACTTAATAAACGTCAATATATGATTCAAATTCTACGTTTTTTGTCAATCGTGTACTATGCCAAAAATCTCACTCAAATGGAAACATCCAATATTTTTTTAAATAAATTACATATTGAAGTATGAATTTCGATGTTTATTTCAAGTGTTGAAGCTTCCTTTTTTGGTAGAACTCTTTCGAAAGAATTGAGGGATCAAGGACTTGGAATTACTCCCCAAATAAACGAAAGCATAATCAACGTCCCTCTTTAAAAAAAAACTAGAATTCTAACTATCCTTAAATGGGAATTGAAAGAAGCAATCATATTCTTACTTAATAAACGTCAATATATGATTCAAATTCTACGTTTTTTGTTAATCGTTTACTTTGCCAAATATTTTACTCAAATGGAAACATCCAATATTTTTTTAAATAAATTACATATTGAAGTATGAATTTCCATGTTTATTTCAAGTGTTGAAGCTTCCTTTTTTGGTAGAACTCTTTCGAGAGAATTGAGAGATCAAGGACTTGGAATTACTTCCCAAATAAACGAAAGCATAATCAACGTCCTTCTTTAAAAAAAAAACTAGAATTCCAACTATCCTTAAATGGGAATTGAAAGAAGCAATCCTATTCTTACTTAATAAATGTCAATATATGATTAAAATTCTACGTTTTTTGTTAATCGTTTACTTCGCCAAAAATTTTACTCAAATGGAAACATCCAATATTTTTTCAACTAAATTACATATTGAAGTATGAATCTCGATGTTTATTTCAAGTGTTGAAGCTTCCTTTTTTGGTAGAACTCTTTCGAAAGAATTGAGAGATCAAGGACTTGGAATTACTCCCCAAATAAACGGAAGCATAATCAACGTCCTTCTTTAAAAAAAAAAAACTAGAATTCCAACTATCCTTAAATGGGAATTGAAAGAAGCAATCCTATTATTACTTAATAAATGTCAATATATGATTCAAATTCTACGTTTTTTGTTAATCGTTTACTTCGCCAAAAATTTTACTCAAATGGAAACATCCAATATTTTTTTAAATAAATTACATATTGAAGTATGAATTTCCATGTTTATTTCAAGTGTTGAAGCTTCCTTTTTTTGGTAGAACTCTTTCGAAAGAATTGAGAGATCAAGGACTTGGAATTACTTCCCAAATTAACGAAAACATAATCAACGTTATTCTTTAAAAAAAAAAAATAGAATTCCAACTGTCCTTAAATGGGAATTGGAAGAATCAATCCTATTCTTACTTAATAAACGTCAATATATGATTCAAATTCTACGTTTTTTTGTTAATAGTGTACTATGCCAAAAATTTTAATTTCCACCCTTCGATATGGTCCAATAAAAGAAAAATTGTTCCACTTTTGTAAACCACTGATATATCACCCATATGACTTCATTATCCGAAGAGAGTCATTTACAAAACAACCGGTAATCGTTGTTGGTTAAATATAGTCAATGCTTAAATAATTGGAAGCCTTCATGATCCATTGAACTGGGTATATTATCTGTTAACAGACAACCTTTGCGCAACTTCCTTGGAGTTTTTCTTTTATTGACGCATGTAATTTTGAAACTAAATTGACATAATTAAACTTTGCAATCTTGTCAAAGACTGA
Source organism: Diorhabda elongata (assembly GCA_026230145.1). Classification (NCBI taxonomy): domain Eukaryota; kingdom Metazoa; phylum Arthropoda; class Insecta; order Coleoptera; family Chrysomelidae; genus Diorhabda; species Diorhabda elongata. The sequence goes on from CM047926.1 coordinate 43,973,480, forward strand.
CGGCAATGTGCTAATTTGATGAAAATATTTAATTATCCTGATTAGATTCGCTAAAATTCAATTTTGTTTCGTATATAACGATCTAGAGTAAAGAACAAAAGCGAAGTACGTAAGCGCGCAGCTCTGATGCAACCATCAACACATCACACAGCAATTTGGAGCAAAAATATAAAATAAAGTTTGAAAATCCTAAGAAACATACTTTTGGGGATAATTATGATAAATAGTAAAAGATTAATTGTAGTTAATTTGAAAGACAATTCACGAACACTGAAAAACATGCTTTTAGATTCGATTATACTAAAAAGTAAAACATCAATTATATTTAAAGAAAAAACTGAAAAAACAAGTTTGGGTTTTGTTCCACAAGGATATTCAAGTCGAGATGATTAGAGCATTGCATTTAATGTAGTCTTGTTGACTCAAAAAATAAAATAATTTTAAATATCCTTTCTACAATAATAATATCGAAGAATTCATCAATTCGCTTATAGACACTGCAATCGAGACATCGTAATTAAATCACGTAAGTAAATATGATACTCGACTAAAACTTACCTTCTAACAGACTCTACTAATTTAGTAAAAGGTTTTTCCCATGTGTACATTTTAATTACTTGAATTCCAGCTATAATGTCGTTCATTAATCTCATCCTCTCGTCTGTACAGATTGCAGTTTTTAATCTGTATTGAGAGACTAGTTTTGCCATGTAAGCTACAGAATGTGAAATAATTGAATTAGAAGATTATCTCAAGCAATATTTAACATTAGATAATTTCATATATTTTGGAAGGGGGATCAGAGATTAGTCAAAAAAATTGTTTATATGTGAGAGAATTTGATGTTTTTGTCAAGTTTTATATTGAATTTGCAATTAAAAATATAAAGAAATTCGAATATATAAAATAATATAACTGACTAATCACGTTTTTTGTTTGTTATACGGTAATATTTCCAAACTTACGCTGGAAGGGCACGAAAGCTAAAAGGAAAATACATCCTACTAGTCCAGTAGGTCCAACTAAAATATATAGTAAAACCATGGCTATAATAATTTCAGAAGGTGCAAGCCATAAAAGATGAATGAATTGACAACAGAAGTCGAATCTTTCAACATCATTTGACAATAAATTAACCATCTGTCCTGTAACAAATAGAATATGTTATTTGAAGGAATGTGTGTAATAAATTCATTATATATTCTCTTAAGGATGTGAGAATTATCATTATCATCATACTTAACGTACCAAATACTACTCGAAAAACTGTAACTAAATATAAATCACAATTTCTGACATTGATAATTGGAACTTGATTTGGAGATTTTGAGGTTATTGTAATACAACAATAACAATCAAAAACATTTGTGTTGTTTATTCAAATGTTTAAAATCCCGTAATTTTGATCTTTCTTATTCCTATCGTCCATGAAGACCAGCAACATTGAAAATCTAGATATTACGGGCACCATGCAGATCATCGAGAAACTCTTAAGCTCCCTTCAAAAGCCTTGCTCTATCATCCAAGAACATTTGCAACAGATTAGAGATCCAAAGATAACAAATCCAACCGATCTTTCGCATACAAAGTATTATTTCAACGGCACCATAGTGGAACGGTTTCTATTGCTTCACCATTGAGAGCATGATGAAAAGTCACTTATGTTTTAATCTAAGATGCAAAAGTTTTTTTTTCCAAACGAATCCGAAACCGAGCTTACATTCCAAAAAAATAGCTCTCTATTTTTCGTCAAGAATACTCAGAGAAATTGTTAATAGTACAGTGAACAACGATTTTTATCTCAGATTTCCATGAAGACACATCGATTGGCTTGAAATTTCAACAGTAAATACCTTAAAAAGTAAATTCTACTCGAAAATTGAATATATTTTGACTTATTCGTGATTGAAATTTTGAATTTTTGTTTCTGAAAAAGCATATTTTCGAACGATTCTTCACAAATAACTCAAAAACTTTGAATTCAATCAAAAAAACTGTTTGGAGATTTAATGTAGCTTTTAAAAATGAAAATAATTTTGGTTATAGACCTAATACAAACCAAATTATGATTTATTGAATGTAGAACTCATTTAGTAAACCGGAAATTTTGAAAATTGAATAGTGTAAAACAGTCAATTTTACTAAAAAATGTACAGAATAATTAAAAAAAAAACGTTATTTGTACCCTTGAAATTTTAATATTGCCACCCTAATTAAAATGAAATGTTATAAATTTTAAAATCACTTTAATTGGATAATAATAAGGGGATCAAGGAGGTTTAATGTTTTAGAGACCTTGATTCTGAGAAATATAATGGTTACCATGGATTATCATCACATTAACTTTAATTAAAAATAATTTGAAAAATATGAGATTCGTTAAAACTGCTAGAGAACAAAAAATTATGTTTCTAAATATTCTAATAAAAATTTTATTATTCGTTTTCCTAACTTCTGAATTAACCTTTCTAAATTCACAGTAGCGTGTGACTCGTACCGTTTTCGAGCCCTTTCAACGTCTTTTTTTTTTAAATATGAAGTTCAATATATTCCATTCTTTGCTGGTTCCAATAAACTAATTGTTGATGTGTGGACTGTATTATTTATTAATAATATTAAAACATGTGTTAGTTGGGTTTTAATGGCGATATATCAACAACACATTTCTAATTAATACAAAAAAAAAAAATAGAGAAAACTTTATGTTGGGCGGTCTTGCCACGTTTTCGACTTATTCTAACATAATAAAAAATTATTTTAAAGATTAATTTTAACAGATACGAATGGAAAAAAAATGCAAAACATTGAAGGTATTTTTTGATAAAATGAGATATGAATCTCATAATTGATAACTTTTATTTATTTTGTACATTAATGTTAATTTGTTTTAATTGTACAAATTACAATACATTACATTGAACACTTGAAAAAATTATATCAAAGTATTTTTTTCACATGCAAAATAATAATTCACAAATCAAACATGACAAAAATATCAATCTAAAATTAATGATATTTTGAATTTATAAGAATATAAATGTTTTTATCAAATTTTTTTAATAAGGGATGATGTTTTAAAGGTGATAATTTGTAATAAAGGTACATTGGAGTTGAATACAATAAAAAGGACAGTTTTAATATAAATTAAGTAAGATAAAGTATTATAATAGGTTTTTGTCGATTTTATCATAAGAGGAGTTCGTTTTGAAAGACTAAAATACGTTGATTTTGGTTTCACAAACATAAATAGTATCCTAAAATATCATTCGATCTTTATTTTGATCCTTGAAATGTTTTTTTAACTTTTCTAAATGCTTTAACATTAATTTTATTGAATTTTGACAATAAGGGGTAGTTTTCACCCCTTACAATGAATTGCACATATTGGTATAGGGTATATTTTGAAGTGAAGGGTGAAATAGAACAAAATTTTACAGAAATCCATTCTTCATGGAATTCTGAGGTGACACCATAAATTTACCGTTGTTCACTGGACTATACTACAGATCTCGATTGTGAACAATTTGATCGAGTAAACAAATATTTATTCGAAAAATTCGATTTATTTCAATCGCTGAATTATTTAGACACATAAATATTCGTTTAATGTCTAAAATGCCGCCTCGAAATATTTTCATTATCTCGCCAAAAAATGACTTGTTGGTCCGCATTCCAAGGGAGCGCTAATGGTGGATGGTATGAAAAAGAACCAAGGCTTCCAATCTAGCGATTCACTGCATGCATAAAAATACGAATACCGATCGATAACTTAGGCATAGGTGCGAAAGGAACTAGCAGAGCTAAGTGACTGAAGCGGTTATCACAAGTATACATACTCAAGCTGACTAACAATACTTGTACTACTTGGATTCGATCAGAAAGTTTTTTTTTTTAATAAAAATTCAAAAACACTTGTTTCTGTGAACTGATATCATTGAGTAGATAAACCAATTTGCAATTTGACTGATGTCAAGAATATTATTTAGTGTAAAGTATGGAGCAAAAATATTTATGTATCTTCTTACCTACAGTAGTTACTCCGATTGCACTTTTAGTTAATTTGAGTGCCTTTCTGTACACTAGAGCACATGCTGCTATCCTAATTTTCATGCCTAGCGTTAATACCAATAACATATTTTGATGGATACAAATTACTTGTATGAATGATGAGAGAACTAACAAGCAAGCACATATATAAATATGTGATTGGACCACGTCGTCAGCTTGGGCTCGAAAATAGGAAACCAGAGTTGATATTAGAATAGGCTGAGTAATCCTGAAAGATACATATATTTCTTTAATACAATGAATTGAAAAAAAGATAATTTGAATATGAAATTTTCTATGGGACATGCATTTTACTGTTTACTTGGGATATTAGCTAATATATTATCATCACTTGCTTTAAAGTTGAATTTGTGCTTTCAAACGATATGTTTAATCCTAATCTCATAACTCAATATTAACTCGAACGATTTTCCAGTCATTATTTGAACCAATGGTATTTTCTCAATACGATTTATATTATAGAGCTGTTTTCTTGTATATCCATAGCTAATCGAAATGGCCAAACAAGCTGCGTGAATACCAATCTTTGTACCAGAATCCTCCTTTGACATTGCAACAGAGGAAAACAAGGTTTAGTACAAATCTGTGTTATTGTAGAAGAATGAACCAGTCTGTAGGATAGATTGAAAACTGAAAAATATTTTGGGTTTTTTACGATTTGTTTTTATGCCTGACTCTCATAGAGGGCGCGAGTTACACGGTTCGTACCAAGTAGTAATGAACAAGACTTTTTCAATATTAAATTTTTGGAGTATTTTTAATTGAAAATTATGAACTAATAACCGATGCTGGTATGAAGTAATGATAAATGTATTAATTAAACAAAGAATCAACAGATGAAAAGTTAAAAAAAGCTAATAAGATAAAATAGAATTCAATTAGAATTGCTATTCAAAGTGGTCTCAGTTTTCACAAGTCTATTCTGTTTTCTAAAGAATCCATACTAAACGGTTGGGAGTCAGCTATGAGGTCATTAATGAGACGTTGAATTTTGTCTTTGACTTCTTGAGTTGAATTTTCCTCTGTAGCATAACCTTTTTCTTCGAGACACGACCAAACTGTGTAATCCAAGGGTTTATATCGCATGACCGAGGAGGGTAATGAATCGGAGCTTCGGAGCTTCTGCACCTCTACCAATCCATCGATTCGGAAAATAGTTACTCAATCAATTATGACACCTTCTATGGAAGTGAGGAGGATGTGATAACCTATTCATTTATTACCTAAAGTTGCTGTCAAAACATTTTCTATAAATGAGGGTTGATAATTTGATTCCTTTTTGATATTTGGATTCTCATCACACCAGCAGTAGTGTGCAGTATGGGAAAGTGTCCACGTCCGTAAAAAGAATACATTTAAAAAAATTTGTATTGGGGGTTGTTCTTTTTTATGATGTTTGACAAAAATCCATTCTAAATGGTAGATCGTCTGACAAGAGCTCTCGGACTTGTCTATAATGATTAAGATGTGGATTTTGTTCTTTAAGTTCCTCCAAGTACTTGAGGAAGACGTATTTGTTTGTCTTGACACATTCCTTACGCTAGCTGTTGGATTTTTATAAACTAAATTTACATTGATATTTTCTTTATTATTGGCTCTTTTTTTTCTTGGTCTACCAGAATTTGTTTTTTTAGGTCTCATATTTCGAGTTTCTGGACAACGTCGTTCAATGGCGCTAAATGTATTTTTAATGGGTACATTTCTTCGATAAAACTTTTCTGCATTACGCGTAACAGCTACACTAGAATTTCCTAAACACTCGCCTAAGATTAATAACATGTCAGTATATTCAAAATTTGAGTACATTTTGACTAACAATATGTAATTTAAGTAACAAAAAACAAGGTTTCAGCAATGTAATTATTATTGACTCAGCGTCATAACTATCAATGAATGGGTTGTCAGCTATGGTATGAAACAAACAACAGTTTGAGTCCCAGAATCGCAATACATGATCATCAAATTGTTTGTTTCATACTAGGACCTCCAATAATTCTGTGCCCATATTATTTAATTTTGTGAAAAAGATCCTACACTGATTAGACTGGATTTTTGTGAAACTTTACAAGAAACGAATAGACTGAGAGCTAACTACATAAAAAATAGAAAACCCTCAACCCCAATTTATTTAAATGTATCCGTTTTATCATTTACGTGATTTCAATTCACATAATGCTTAAAAATTAATAATAATAAATAATTAATAAATTTATCAATACTTTATACTGGCATCAGTTATTACTTACATACTTACAAAATTTTCAAATCAAAATATTCCGAAAACGGTACACAATATCTAGTTTTATCAAGAGTAACATTTTTGGTGTAAAATAAAACGATGTTCAAGTTCGTTTAGAATTTTGCTTAATAAATCTAATATTGAGAAATTTATGTTCAATAGCGCCATCTATGAGAGTCAGACCTAATCTTGAAAAGTGTGTATTTTTTTTCTTCAACGTCCTTCATCTTGAATACGAAATTTTTTTAGTGAGCAACCCAATATTTTTCAGTTTTCTATCTATCTTAATCACGGGACCACCCTGTACATCTTGAAATAAGGATTGACAGAGAAATTTTGTCGTTCAGAATAAAAGAGCATGAGTTATGTCATCACGATAGTAGAACAAGTTCACCGTTCTTGGCTTAGGTCAGCTAATAATAATAAATTACATACAGAATTCATTATTCAAACTGATAAGCTTCTTAAGAAGAATGAACTTGGAATATGTAATTAATATTTAGACGAACACTACACATATTACAGATCGCAATAAAACAGGCCATAAATTACCCAGTAAAATATAAGTACATATCTCTATTTTGGCTTTGCGTTTGGCCCTTCAAAACGAAATAGGTCTTTGTCCAAAATCTCTAATTTCATGCGTTTAGATGCAATTTACAGAAGATACCTAATTTCTTTGAGATAAGATAGTCAGTTCTTTTTTCCAGTAATTCAACATCATCATACTTAGACTATTTAGTACAATTATAGCTCTAAGCTTTTTCTAACTTCATCATATACTGGCAAAAATTAGTCGCCAATAAATTCGCAACTAGTGAGTGTTAAGAAAGTATCATTGTATGTAAGTAAATATAGTTTATCAATATGAAACATTATACCTACTAATTATTATTACAACAAATGAAACTTACTTAATGGAGTCAAGAAAAAACCTCAGAAATGCGGCTGCGATAATTTCGTACTTGAAGACTGCAAACAAAGCTTTTAATAAAGATGGTCTAGGTTTCTCTAATTCGTTATTCCAAGCCGACTCTAAATTATTTCCTAGGTATTCAGACGTATGTGTTTTACTTATAATATAGGGGTTATCTTCATCTACTTCTGTTTTTAGACCTTGCCATATATAAGGTGGGAACCAACTGAAAATATATACTCGGTATTTGTAACTATAGTGTTACTTATATTAGTCCAATCATCTCAGTGAGTTCACCTCGGAATTTGAGATACCCAGTTGTACCAAAACCTACATAGAGCATAAGGTCAACCGGTATAGTCCTGATCAAAACACGCTATTTAAGGTTTATCAATTTTTGATAATAATTTCCATTTGTGATCGAATATTTAATAATTTTTTATTATCGTATCTATTTGTAATAAAGTATCAGTTTATTCATTAACAGTTACAATTTTATTTCAATTCTATATTGATAACTTCTCAAATAATTGAAAAATCGTACTATTTTGTTCAGAGTGATAACTGCACTCTAATCACCTTCTTCTTCATTTTTGTCTCTCAACTGCAGTAGTATTTCTTATTCCATATAATATTCGATGACATTTATTTCCATTCCATGGTTTCTGAATCAAAGGATCTGTCTTCATTTACATCGGTTTGATATGGTGAAGTTTTGGGAAAGCTTGTCCATTACACTGACCACAAGCTAAAGAGCACTGTAACCATGATAAACTGCTTTCTTATCACGAACCACAACCACTTTTGCAGGCGTAGAAGAGCTCCAAGTGCTGGAGCCCCATATGATTCCCTAACAAAATTTATAATTAATAATAAACGCAATTGGAATGCTGGCAAGTAGCTGCAATTGTTGGGGGAATATTTGTTAACTGGACAGGTTCATTAACGTAGACTTGTGTAATACCGTCAACAGATTTTGAAGACTTAAACTCCATTCTTAAGTAATCTTTGAATCGAAAAGTTTTCTTCTTCAAATGCTACTGCAAGTTGCTCCAAATTCGGCAATTTCTCTAATGCCTTTAGAAAGTTCTCTTATCTTTTTTAGAAGAGTTTCATATAGCTTGTTAGACCGAGACTAGACCGGTTGGCCTTACATTATACTCTAGCCACGTGCTTTCCGCCCTCTATATCGAATATTTGTAGAGAATATTGTTTTTTACAATATTGAAAACGAATACAAATGGTAGAAAATCTATGTGATATTTCCCAAAATATGTGAAAAATCCTTTTTTGTGACCATTCACCTCAAATTTTAATAGACACAAAACTATCATAAGCAGATTCTGAGAAAACGTTTAAAACGCAAAAATACAAATATGTGTCTCGGAGACTTTCACCTGATTTTGAATAAGATGACTGGACTATATTGGAAACATACATTTGAAAATAATATTCATCCCTAATGACATTAAAATTATGTTATATTTTTTTTAACTCTTAAAGTGAGCTAATAGGTAAAACATTTAAAGTGGTATCAATGTTTAATGAGAGATTCCAATTACATTTCATTGAGTAGATGATAAGATCCAATATTTGCATGTGAATATCATTTTCCAAGCGCATGAGTATAAAATGGAAGCGGAAATACTCTTCATAGATTTTGAACAAGCGTTTGATTCGATAAAAAGAAGTAAGCTCATGTCGGCACTAAAAGAACTGGGAATACACCCCAAACTAAGAAAACTAATACAGTGTACAATGAAGAAAACAACAGTCACAGTAAGGACACAAGTGGGGAACACAGAAGAATTTGAAATAAATCAGGGTGTAAGACAGGGGGATGCTTCATCAACGACGCTGTTCAATTTGGCACTGGAATATGTGATGCGTAAAATAGACAAGAGAACAATAAAAACTAGAAGTGGACAAATAGTAGCATATGCAGACGACATAGCACTTATCACAAGAAGTCGAAACACAATGGAAGAAATGCTAAAGGAAATAGTACTAGAAGGAAGTAAAATTGGTATTAAAATAAATGAAAAGAAAACAAAAATAATGAGTCTAGATAAACGTATTATAGGAGTTAAACAGAAAATAAAAATTGGAAATTTTGATTTTGAGGAAGTAGATACATTCAAGTACTTAGGAATAACCTTAAGTAGTGACGGAAATAAAGAGGCAGAAGTCAAAGAAAAAATAACAGCAGCTAACAGGGCATATTACGCTAACAAAAAACTACTGCAAAACAAAATAAAGAGGCAGAAGTCAAAGAAAAAATAACAGCAGCTAACAAAAAACTACTGCAAAACAAAATACTAGGAAAAAGTACAAAAATGAGAATATATAAAACAGTTATTAGACCGGTCTTGATGTATGCTGCAGAAACTATGACTATGACAAAAAAGCAAGAAGAGAATTGAGAATTGTTGGGAGAAAAATATTAAGAACAATATTAGGACCAGTAAAACTAACAGAAAATGAGTACCGAAGAAGAATGAACTATGAAATAGCACAAGAAATTAAAGAGGACATAGTAAGAAAAATTAGACAACAAAGAGCAAGATGGCTGGAACATGTATGGAGAGCAGGAGAGGAAACAGTAGCGTACTCAATATTAGATTGGAACCCTGGAAGTGCTAGAAGAAGAGGAAGACCAAAGTCTACATGGTGGCAAGAGGTAAAAGACGACCTTAAGAGAATTGGGATGTGGAACTGGCAAGAAAAAAACGAAAGATAGACGAGCCTGGCAGGATATGTGCCACAAGATATAAACAGAAGAGAATGGGGACTGATCTACCCCGAAACAATGAAAAAAAAAGATCTACAAAGCTCGTAAGAGCGGCTTTACCCCATCTGGGGTAGAATCAGAATTACTGTGTGACAGTAATTATAAATTCTAGTTACACTGTAAATTCTACTATATACTATTGTTAACATACATCATTATATTGTGTAATATACCTAAAAAATTAAATAAGACAAAAAAAAATACAATTGTACGTATTCTAAGGTACCATAATACCGAGTATGAAATAGCGAAAACATTTCAGGAAACTGGTAGAGTAACAGAACACCTAAAAATTAATCCTTTTTCAACCGATTTTCCAAATAAAATTATTGAAAGAAAAATTAAATTTTTACATGTGGAAACAGCACGAATCTTGATAATGTTACCAGAAATATCGTTTCTAATAGTGAAAATATTTTGGTTTATATAATCAGAAATGAGTGAAATACGTGTCCAAAGGAGTTTTCCTCATTTATTTGTCAAATATTAGGAAAATAAAAGAAGAAAGATTTGTTGTTTCTATTAAGAATAGAAGACATCAGTTACAATGTAGCAATTTACTAAAAATCAGTGTCGTATGTCTCTTTGATCGTTCGATAAGAACAATCCTTCTTTCGTAATAGTTTCTTATATATTTAGCGAAGTTAATCTGAAAGTGGATAATCAGATATGAACGATAAGACATCCAAATAAATACCAAACCTATATATCGACCGAGAACTGCATGAAATTCTGCAAATATCAAGTTTCTCGGTGAAAAAACCACGACCTTGTTCAACAATATTGATCTTGAAAATTGAAAATACACTACAAGCAATATCGGAACTTTTGACGGTATCTTATTCAGCGAAAAAGCGCACTCTTATCTTTGTGAATAAGCAAAATTGCATATGTGAGTCAAGGAAAACTGAAGACTATTTCACTTTTCCAAGGTCACGGTATGGGTTTCACAATGACCGCTTCTGAACTTATTAAGTCTTATTCTAAAATTCTAATTCTAACAGTGCTAAGCAGACAGACTTGCTAAAATAGGATAGAACCAACCCATTATAGTAACTGACTCTTCCAGTGGAATCGCCTACAGAGAAAACAATAAAAAGGAGGTTTATGGGAAAAAATCAGTTACTGATACAATCTACAAGAGTAGAGCCAAGCGAAGATGCACCTAAGAACCTATAACCTAAAAAGATGTATTGAGTGTATCAACCTAAGTAAAAACAATTCACGAACACCTGGACGTGTTCGTTTTAGTAGAAGATGCAATGTGAAGATGCTGATACGTAAAGGATAAAACCTCTATTCACATACTCTTGAAATATGAGCTTAGAGCATTTCATCTGGGAATATATAAAAAGAAAATAAAGATCTTTGGCAGCTTGAAAAATCCCTGAAAGGAATAGGTATAATAGGTCAACTGTAAAGTTCCATAGTGCAGAAAATGGTGCATCCTTTAGATCGCAGTGTATATGACACAGTAAAAATTCTACATACATACACATGAAAAGAGTTGGATAATTTTATTGAATTCGACGAACATACTTGGTTTCGACGGTGTAACACCATCTAACATACTGCAAATCAAATAGGATCAGTTAAAATGAATAATAAAATAAATGAATAGGTACAGACAAACCTTTCATAAGATAAAACTTGTCAGAATACATCGTGATATTTTCATTTGTCCACAAATTTTTTTTTGTAGAATAAACTGTGCTCCACATAGAATTTCATTATTTATAGTTGATATATTTTCGTTTACATCTGGAGAAATTAAGGAGATGGTGGCCTTTCTAATCAAAATCTCTCTAACGTTACTTTACTTATCCTAATAAGTCACTCTTTTTAATTCACGTTTCCATCTCGCGATTTTCCATTTCTATTCATAATTCTGTTACTTTCAGATCTCCAAATTTTTTAGACATAGTCACATATTTGAGAATATTGGATGAGGATATTCGGTTTCAATCATGAATACGAAAGTGAATTAAATTGGAAACAGAATGGTGATTACCACACCTCATTATCCCCCGTCCATGCCGAAATTTCTTAAGTTTTAATAGCAAATTCTGTTGAAAATTGATAACTCTGGCTTTACTTAGACAAATTCCTATATGAATCCAAACTGACTCCACATAATGTTCTATATACAAGAAGGGATAAAACATTTGGCATTGTCTAGAGGTATGAAGGTAACTCATAATCTCATAATTTGTAATGTTCTTTTCGCTCCGAATGATTTCTTTCAATGATTGTGCATATTTTTTAACAGATCAATGATGATTTCCATAATAATAATAAAAGTTCTTGTAGTAGTTGGAAATATGATAAACAGGTTTTCATTGTGGCCGAATTATGGTAGACAAGTTAACTCTAAAAATAATGCATATTTTCTATATTATTATATATTTTGTCACACTTTTATTCCCAAATTTCTCACTGTTTGTACCGAATGTTATTATGCGAAAAGAAAAACAGTATGGCTCCTACTAATATCAAGAGTTGCACACTAAATGGAACATTATTTAATGGCTAGTTAACCAATTAACCGCTTGGTAATACTCAAATAGACAATTTGGCTGTACTAATGCTAGAGAGAAATTTAGTTATGCTCGTATAACCAGGTAACAAGATGTACTTTATTTCAAAGTTAGTTATAATCAATATATGGTATCATTTCGTCGAATTGGATTATATTTTGAAAATGGAAGTTGTCATATTTATGTTAGAGCTTGGATAACTAATAGTCTCTTGAAATATCACGATTTATATATAAAAATCAAAAGAATAACCGAATAAAACTTGGAGTTGGATAAACGTGGTACAAGGATTCTATATACTCATTAGATTTTGAAAAATGAGAAGAGCAGAGTATTGAATCATCTTATATTTAAATTTACAAACAAATACGAATATTGAGGAAAAAAACATAGAATACAAGACTATATGAACCGATAAAGGAAGGAAAGACAGAAACAATACAATGGGAGAATTGATGAAGGAATAATGATATTAGAAGACAAGATCCCTGAAATGAATCTTGAAGAAGCTTGAAGGACGTTTAAAACTATACTCGGAAATGTAGCTACTGAGGTACATGAAACAAGTGAAACAACAAACCAAAAGGAGCTAACACACTGGTGGAATGAAGAAATGAAGATGTGGATAAAAGAGGAAAAAATATTATGGAAGAGCAATAATAGAAAGAATGAAGATAACGGAATCAACAAAAAACGGAGAGATAAATTGAAAAACCTAGTAAGACAAGTTAAGCCCATATCTTGGGAGGAATTCGGTGAAAGGTGTGAGAGAAACGCAGAAAGAAGAGCGAAAATATTGTATTATATACTGAGATCAAACAGTAAAGAGAAAAATCCAAATTATAAATGAGGAAAACAGAATATTAGACAGATGAAAGGAACACTTCGAAGAATTACAAACAGTGGGACATATAGAAGCAGAAAGAGACGAACGACAGTCAGAAAAAGAAGATTAATATACAATAGAAACAAGCGCAATATGTACAGAACCAAGACCAGAAATAAAGAGGTGATAAAGGCGATAGAAAAACTAAAAATTAGTTATAACGATTGCAAAAATTATCGAGGGATATCGCTACTCTGTACTACATACAAGCTTTTTGAACGTAGATAACACATAAAATGACACACAAACAGTATTTAGAATCAATAAATCAACGCAAGCTTGGATATTCACTTTGAGGCAAATAACAGATACAGACAGTGGGGTTTAAGTTGCTGCAGTCGATTTAGAGGAAGCATTCGATAGTATAAACAGACAAAATATATGGGAAGTAACGAGGAAAGGAAAAGTTAGTGACAACTGATTAACATAGTTGAGAATATATAAGAGTAGTTTTATAGCTTACAGAGGATTGAGACAAGGACGCGTTTTATCCCGTTATTGTTACTTCTAGTCGTGGACAAAATGGTTAAAGAAGTGAACAAAGAAGAAAAAAACACACATAGGATACAACAAATTAAGTCCAACCTACAGAAAGGAACTAATGTATGCAGACGACCTAGTAATACTCACAAAGAAAAACTACAAAATAGAATACAGTACTGGAGTGATGAAATGGAACAATACAGACTGCAGATAAACAGATAAAAAAGGAAGAAATAATGGAAATATCAATTAAACCAGAACAGATAACTGTGTAAATGCTTCACTAGAAAAAACGAGCTGAAATACCTAGAGACAATCGTAAGATGAGGTGGAAGAATTGACGAAGAGGTAGTCAATAGGGTAAATAACACAATATCTAAATATGTAGCTCTGTACAGAGTATGCTTCAAAAAAACAACAAAAAATACAAAAAGCGAGAATCTCCGAATCAGTACTACTACCAATGCTTATCAAAGGCTGCAAATTCTTAGTGCTAATAAAAAAAGTGAACATGTGAAATGAAGATATTGAGAAAAATATCGGGAGTGAAGAGTCTCGATAAAAGAAGGAACGATATAGTAGGTGTTATGCTTTGTAAAAATCGAACAACAACAATTAAGATGGCTTAGACAAATAGCGAGAACAGTTAAAGTGATATGGGATATCTAAATAAACAAAAAGAAGAGAAGAAGCAGACCCAGAAGAAAATAGAATGGAGAAATAGCAAAAAAACCTGATGAAATGAAGACTGACCTGGACACGAGCAAAGTTAGAATCAAATTTACTTCGAAATATGCGAATTTTGCGTTTGATTTTATAGTACTTGACAGGAAATCTCTAATTTTGAAAATATGTTTGATATCACAGTCTCAAATAATAAAGCCTTGCTCCAAATTTTAAGCAATACATTTTGATAAAGCTATCTAACTAACTAAATTTCGGTCAAACTAATGCATTAAGTAGTCGATAGCTGAAGAAGTAGAGGAATTGAATACAGTTATGGACGATTGATCGCTGAAGGTTGATATAATAAAATGTAGGTCATCAAATAGCGAACATGTTATCAAAAATGTTCTGACTTTGTAAAACCATAATGGGCTCACAAACGTAGATGAGGAAACATTCAGAATTGTACAAAGTTGTACTTAATATAACAAGCAAAGATAATGGCAGTAAAATTAAATACAAAGATAAATTTGTTTTAACTTAAAAACTAGAGTAAAGATTATATAGCACTTATTGATTAGAGTTACTAATAAAGCTAAAAAATAATATTCGGCAGAAAGAGTTTTTGAGACTATTTTTTTTAGTTGTTAATTCCTTTGTTTCCATAATATAGATACAATACAGTGATATAACAGTAAAATATTGAATAATAACCTTTTAACTTCATAGCAATGACAATTTCCTGGAAAATTATAACTCACTTGAAGTTTCTCACCTATAGTCTTTATTCATAATACATATACAACAATACAATTATTCTAAATCACTAGTATCACATTCATCTTCTTCAGAGTCACTGTCGTTTAAATCAGTTAGAAGTTTATTTCAAACAGGTAGGTACATTGCATATATTGGTTTCCTTTTTTTGTGATTTATGGTATTTCCCGGTGCTAATGTTTGAACATTCTTTCATTATCAGTTCCACAACGGAGGAGGAATTTTTGGGTGAAGTGTAATTAGTTCTTGTCTGTCTTTTTAGTTGGAAAGATATTAATTCGATTCGCATTTAAATCATAGTAGCACGAATGCAATCTTAAAACAGTGTGACTATTCTTCTAGGCCATTTCTGGAAATTATTTTTGTTTCTAAAACCCCTATGAGTTGTTTCTTTGTACATTTCTCGTGGAAATATAAATCTAGTTCAAGTAGAAACTCCTGCTTTGGAAAAATATTGAGTTGGAATTTTCGAAATTTGCCTTGAATGATACGAGGTGTTATATTTGAACCAAGACTCGAAAAGGGCATCTTTACTATCTTGGTGGTAATCTAAGGAGCTATCGTCAACATGCTTCACACATAATAATAATTCTCCATTCACCCAATCTAGCTCCCAAACGCAGTGTAATATACATTTACATTTACCTCTGGTATTGAGAGCTTTCGTTATATATTTACAATTATCATTTGTCCAGGCTCTCGAATTTTTGTTATATTTTAGTTTTTCCACTCCACTTTTCATTGCTCATTGCCTTTTATTTACTGTTTTATATCTAAAACCATGTTTTCTAAAAGTCTTACCAGTGATCGTACTGAATATACCTTAAAGATAAATTTTCTTTCCAGTTTTACAATAGTATTTCCAAGATATGGCATTAAAGATGATCTGAACGCAATTTTGAAGATTGTTGTCTGAGAAATAATTGTCAAAATTATTATTCCCTGGATAGAAGCTGAACATTTCTCGACTACCAGTCGGTTAGAAACAGATAAAATTACTTTTTGAGTATATGTTGCATATTACTGCCTCGTTTTAACTATTTTTTAGGCTCTATTAGGACGTTTACCGAATTTGCAAATGGACATCTTGATCTTAAAGCCACGGTTACTACACCATCCATTGTTCACAAAAATTTATTCAAGAACAGTTTGACCCATAATATTCCTAACACAAAAATAATCCGAATTATGTATAATACCCTATTTACGTTCATTATTCGATTCAATAACTCCAAGGGATGAATTTTTTGTGTTGTTGTTCATCTATATTTTATTAGCCATCCACTGATTGTGAGAATTAAATATTGTAATGCGGACTGGACAATTTCTATTCAGGTCGCATTGGGGCGTCTCTAATCTCTTTTTGTAAGGATAAGATTTTCGCTATTTGATGACCGGCACCTCAAATCGAATTAACCTCTCTCCCAAAGTGTTGAAAGTATTGAACGATTTCGTTTGAATTGATAGCCAACATATAGAACAGAAGTTAATTGCTCATTTATGTCCATAATTGGCTACAATTGTACTCTCTTCATTCACATTTAATTTCTATACTTCTATAATATCTAAATAAAGTTTATAAAACGTCTTGAATTCCTCACCAATTTTCTGAACTGAATTATGCATCAACTAAATATTCAAATGTCTCAAGGAAAACCACGTTGATTGTAGGTTCAGATAATAAAATAACACATTGATTTAAACAATCACTACATTCATTTAAATCAGAATTTTTCTGTCGCCAATTAAAATATCCACTTGTTTAATCAAAAATGCTAACCTCTTGATGGTAGTCATCTTGAAGAAGTAAGAATCTGTAAGATATGAATATACCTTCTGGCTACAGGGAGATATTTCAACTTTTGATAAATTATACCTCTTGAAGCACTCATACACACCCAAAGACTAATATAGTAAGATTTTGATCAGACAAAATCGCATGAAATTAAATTAGGATAATCTACTAAAACAACTATATCAGGAATGAAACGTTTCCTAACTTCTAAATGACTACCGTAATCATCGTAATCAACATCTGTATTCTTATGATTAAAAAGAAGTGCAGTTGTAAGATAGATAATATATTCTTTTCCAAAATTCCAACAACTGCCACTCCCTGTTCAATCTTGTTCACAACTTGGGTAATTGAATATAGGTACTTTGTACTATAACATTTAACATTCATATAAATAAATTAAGTCCATTTTGGTCCATGAAAACTTACCAAAAAAATAGCTTAGAGATAAAGTTGCTGTTCAATGGGTGATAATAGTTATATTTCTTCTCATTTGAATTTTCCATATTTTCATTAATAATATTATTTTATACTTAAAACCATATTCAAAATTGTTTATGTCTTGAAATTATATCAAGGTGATACCTGAAAAAATCGATAAAATGAAGAGTATAACATCATTTCAAATTTATTTTTGATATAATTGGTAAAAAGTCATGGATTATTCACATATGGCAAGAGTAAAAATAACATGTAATTATTATCTACACAAAGAATTGTTAGATATTTATCAATGTGCTTTTTCTAAATAAAAACCAAATTCAGAATCTGCTATTACATAATTTTCAATTTATCTCCTTATTCCAAATAAGGGCGAGCAGCTATTTACCCTCTAGCCTTCAGCTATTGAGAGAAATTCTCGCAGACTACGTTTGTAATAAGATTTGGAACAAATAAAAATATTTCTCCAGATGAAATGAACAAAACAACGGAGTGTAATTCGAGCTGAAAAATCTCTGTTATTCTTGATAATTATATTCATTCTAGTGATAAAAAATATCATTGTACTAATCTGAAAAGAGTTTGAATTTGAAGATAGTGAGGAAGTAAATGATAAACCGAAATGTAACAGAGGGAATTCTGGAAAGAACATCGACTATCTTATATTGAAAGAGTTTGATACAGAAATTCCTGTTGAAGGAAACCCTTTGAGCAGTTTCCACCTAGTTTTACTTTTTTTCTATAAAACTACATTGAAACTAACTTTCCTACTACCATTTTTATTCAACTCAAACAGAGTAGGATTCATCATCTAAAGAGCTAAAGTAAATTGGTTGACCACAATAATAAATAGTAACCCTTATAGCAGCGCAAATTGAGGGCAGTTAACCAATTTCTAATTAATAATCGATATAATGATTGAGGTAACAATAGTTAATTTGTTAAAATTTATACAAATTATTTTTAAAGTAACGTAACTAGAGGAAAAAACGTTTGGAAAAGTGTTTCCAAATAATTTCAGCCAACTGCATAAGTGAACATGAAGTTTACAAGTTTTATTGTTACTCTGTAGTATATAATAACTTTACAGCTTATGGAAAAATATGATTATTCACTGGAAACATTCTCATTAGAAAAATAATTAACAGAAACAAATGACCTATTGATCTTATTTGATTAGATGTATTGGCTTCTTTCTTCCAATTAACAGTATCCATGTATATGTTTTAGTATAAAATTCTATTTCTCGATATTTCAATCATCAGAATAAGTCTTGAAAATAATGGTTTTAAGATAATTTCACTAAAAATTATTCTATAAAAAATAAATCGGGAAATCACGCTGACATCTGAATTGTGTCTCGATTCACTTGTTATGAAACTGTTCATTCAAATAATTTCGATGAGCAAATATGTCTTGATGGATACTGGTAAACCTGAATTTCATCAAAATTGTTGCCAACGGCATTTCTGCTGGTTGATTTCTTGACAAATGGGAATAATAACAATAAACAAATTAGCCTCCCCAATAAAGTCGGCAAATCTGTATATATATATATATATATATATATATATAAATTTCTTATATCTTAGAATTTTTGATATATTAATGCATCCAAATGTTCCCGATAATTTTTAAAAGAAAGATAAATTTCGACGTTTCGACTTTTCTTTAAATCTTCATCAAAATATGATATTGACACTGACAATTTGCTTATTTATATTGATTTATAGATGACCTTCATCATGAATATCAAAATAGGGATGAAATCAATTTAGTTCTCATAAGAAAAATTAATTTTTCTTTGGTCCCTATATTTCAAATAAATAGCAGTAATCAATTAAATTATTTGTAGTTTTATTAGAATTCACAAAATAAAACTTTGAATTTTACTTAAATTATTTAGATCTTTTTCATCATTTATGGCTTTTTCGTTCTTAGAAACGTGAACCATTTCTAAAAATTCCCTTTTTTAGAATACTGACAGCGTCACAATTAGTACAAGGCACTTGATATATGATATTACTTCTTTTGGTTTTTGGTCTTTTAAATTTCAATTTATTGAAATATTTCGATTATTGTTGGGAAAGTCCTAGTACCTATGGTAAGGAAAAATGTTTTATGTTTTGATTTTTCGTTTCTGTTTTGTTTTCAAATTGATTTTAGTATTTGTTTACCCTTTTCTTGAATATCATTTTTTCCTGATAATTATTTTCTCTATTAGCCAAACTTATTATCACTGATCTTTAAGTTTAAATATCTTGAGGACCATAGCATTCTGTTCTTATGTTATGGTTAATTTTATATAATGTGAGATCAAGAAAATTGATTTTATTATTTTGCCCACCTCGATTGTGAATTGAAGTTTTTTATGATAAGAATTGAATTTTTTATTCATGTTTTCAATTTGATTCATTGGTACAGCAGTAATGCAATCATCTACATATCGAAAAAAGAATGGAATATTTATACCAAGTTTGCTTAGAACCGTTTCCTCAAGATCTTCCATTACCAATTTTGCTATAACACTTGAAATGGAAACCCCCATAACACAACCATCAATTTGTTTGTATATTTCATTTCCATATTGGAAATATGTTGTTGTGAATGTGAGTTCTATAACTTTTATAAATTCGTTTTGAGGTATTTCTGTATATTTTTTCATTAATATATTTTTCAGAATGGTAATAAGAATATTTGTATATTCCTATGTCACAAAAAAGATCAATGACAATAAGTTTTGCTGATAGATCTGCATCTGCATATATATATATATATATATATATATATATATATATATATATATATATATATAACAAATTCAAATCCTTTACAAGGCCCTGATTCATCCATATTCACTCATTTAGAGCTGGGATCCCAAGCATACATTTAGGATGCTCGATTCAATACAGAAAAGAAAAATTCGACTTAAAGAAATCCAGATTTGACTAGCTTAGAGCATAGAAGAAAGGTCGCTAACTCTGTTTTATCGATACTACACTTCTGCTGTCCAACAAAATCTCACCTCAAGTAGTATTTGCAAGACCTACTCGACAGACAAATGTGGCTCATGAATACCGAGTTTACCTGCAGTACTCCAAAACGTCATTTTATCAAGACTTCTTTTTTTTTGGAGAAGTGCAAGCCTGTGGAATCCACTACCAAGGCACATCTTTCCCGAACACTGCAACCTACAAAACTTCAAGATTAATATACACAGGCATCTCCACACGGCAGGCACCATTCGAACTACTCGAGTGTAATAGGGTTTACCCTCTTGCTTGCGTGCTTGCTTTTTATATAAAAAGAAATCAGCCAAACATTAGCATCACCACGATATCTATAATGATGTTATTATTTAACAATAATGTGAATTTGAAACGACCATATAACTCTAGAAAAATGAGCTTCATCTACATTTGGCATATAGTTTCACAAAATTTAAATGTGCGGCTCCTGCTTTATGCTACTGTAACAACACGATTCAATGTAGTTTGAAATTTTCAAAATTTATGTACAAAACTTTACGTTACCAATTCTCAGGCAATTCTTAGTTGTATCACAAGTGTCATAATTCTTTTTGGCTCGTGGTAATCAAAATTATATTTTGAGAATCACTTAACGGGAATGAGAAATCATTCATAACATTTTAACAAAATGATTTGAAAACCTCCCATTTTCAGTTTTAATTTCAAACTTATGTTACTATTGATGTCGCTATTTTCACGGTTGTATTTGTGCTTCAATATATTGTAAAATACTAAAAATATATTATGTTACTTTGTAAATCTACGTTTATTAATCCCACTACAGAATGTAGGCAGAAGTTAATCACAACTGTATATTTTGGAAATAAAGTCACCTAGAAGCAGAAGTTTTCTGTATTCTTTATTTTCGCCAGTAAGTTTTTCTTTCCTTTTTTTATTATTGTGCTCTCAAAAATTCCAGTTATCTTCATGGATTTCCTTTTGTTTGAAGCAAAATATGAGAGTTTTCATATAAATTCGTATTTCCTATTTATTTCGGAAGCAGAATGAATAGAATAAGCTCCTTTTGTGTTCTTTATACTCGTTCCTTCTTCAGTAATTTCAATCTAAGAGTATTTTCCTATTTTCTTCCTCATTTCGCGCAGTTCTACAGCTGCTAGATTGGAGTTTCAACTACACCCAAAGGACTCAGCCCGTACACCACAAACAAACAAATTCAACTCAATTCCAACAACTAGGAATTCACATTAAGGTTGCAATCATCCCGGATTTCCATAGATAAGTCCCAGTCCCAGAGCTGTTCTTGATTTATAACTGCTTTCATTCGTTGTGCTCTTTGGATACGCAGTGAATGCGAATTTATTATTTTTTTCACCTAATCTGAGTACCAGTTATTTAAATAATTTAACTGTCGCTAAATACCCCTTTCTGAGGAAGAGTCTTTTGCTGGGGAATTGAGGTTATAAACTTTTTGCTTTACTGTCTGCTAGGTACCAATTAATGTACATTAGATGAACAGAAATATGGAATTTTTTGATTTTTCTATACACTCTTAAGTCTTTCCACAGATATCGAAGCAATCGCTTGTATTATATTTTGTTAACATTAATCATCTTTACCAGAATAATGAGTAATTTTAATTTTGTGCAATTCGTCACTCTCCTTCTGGTTGTTTACGGAGACCTATAGAGCTATAGCTTTCGCATGACATAATAATGCGGAGTCAAAATGTAATTCCACAAAATTAATGAGGTTTAATTTGAAACAATAATTCAGCAAGAATAAGTGTCAAATGGAATGGTAGAAGTTCTAATTAAAGCAAAATTGTCTCGTTGGATATCGCCTGGTTGATGAATTTATAATGAATTTTGATGTCGTTCAGTGTCGTAGTTTCAATGATTGCCTATATCGATCCAACATCTTTTATTTTACTGTATTAAAAATATCAAGAAAGTAAAGTGAATTGTATTATAGATAAGAGGAAGACGTGAAAAAATAGACCCAAGAACTACGTAGTATGAATTTGCAACAGAAATATGTAATAATACTGAAGATAAAGTTTTTTCAGATACTGAATAATCAAAAGAACCACGATAGGAGGTACACTATTGTGATACTTGAGAATTTTTGGAGATTATTCAGAACAGCAATGAACATTATCCAGCCTATGTAATTCAAGAGGTGCTACTTTTATATATTAAACTTGTGAAGTACGGCGAAAATAGAGTAAACTTGTTGCACCAATTGTAACTTCCCTTCTTTCACCATTTGTTACTCCTTAAATGATTTTTTAATAAACCACCTAGTGAAGTATCACAGCTAGTGCATGATATTGCGTTCAGAAAGGTTTTTAATTCTCTATTCACCAAATAACACTTATTGATTTCATGACGTCGATAATAAATATTGTGATTGGTTTAGAAGCGCACATT
The DNA here is from genome assembly GCA_026230145.1 of Diorhabda elongata. Classification (NCBI taxonomy): domain Eukaryota; kingdom Metazoa; phylum Arthropoda; class Insecta; order Coleoptera; family Chrysomelidae; genus Diorhabda; species Diorhabda elongata. The sequence continues at coordinate 43,996,498 of CM047926.1, forward strand.
ATCTGATGGCGTCGGTAATAATGTAATGGATTGGTCATTTTTCTCGAAAAATAAGTTGTCTCTAGCTACACAGAAGTTTCTACGATAGGAACGATCCAAGGAAGGTGAAGAGAAGTGAAGAAGTGATATTTGAAGTGGAAGGTTATATCTGCGACTATTGTTTGCAACTTTTTATCACTAATGGCTTGGGAAGTCACTAAGACATTGCCAACTATGAAGAAGTCTCGATAGGTCGAGATAATCGTTTGTCACTCGTGTCGATAATTGTTGTAGTTACCTTTCGTAAACAGAACACCACAAATTGAATATCGTTAATTGGAATAATGGTACATCACCTCATGATAGTATTCTGCATACCTCAGAATGTGTTCTTGTTATATCTACCAGTCAGACAACTTCTATCAATATATTAATTTGTTAATTGTTGGAATTTTTATCGGTAACTACTGATTTAAAGTCTTCAATAACATGACAATCGTAGCATTATAATAACATATGAATTCCATCAACAATTTACTAAATTTAATTGGCTTGATATTGGTTCATAACTGCCATTACCTTCTACTACTTTAATTGACGTTCCGTCATATTCCATTTCTTATTAATTTTCCGATGACTATGGAAGAAATTAATTTACATTACAATAACAGCAGCACGGTATTTAACCACAAATCGAATTTATCTACGACGATTTCCTCCATAAATTCACTATTCATTTGAGTATAATCTGCTACCTTTTATCTATTGGTGCTAGATGACCTAACAATGAATCTTCAACAAGTGTTTCTCGACTGCTAATTTTTTCATTACTTGATGATTATTTTTTGATTTTCTGTCAATGCCGACTTTATGTGATGATTAGCAAAGGTTTGTAAATGCGTAAGATTTAAAGACTTTTTTTGGGAATTACTTCGTTGAATTCGCTTGTATCAAACTTCTTGTTGACAGTCCGAATTCACCCAACAATTATGTACTGTTTGCTCTATCAATCTCATTAAATCATGTTTAGGTTTTCACGTCCTAAATGTATTTTATATATCTTTGTTACTTAGGTCTCCGCTGCTACGTTCTTCTAGTTTAGTATTGTTTTCTGAACTTTTTGTTCATTCGACACTATTGGAGTTGGAAAATAATAAATTTCCTCCTTCAATACAATTTAGAAAGTCAGACTTCATCAAAAGTTTGTGATTCTGAAATTTCTACGGAGAAGAAATATAAATGAAAAGATAATATGCAGGTGGGCAACTTCTAAATAAAAATTCTGTGAGTGAAAGTATGATAGACTATCCCAGGAGCTTGGATTCTGAAGAAGGTACTTTGCTGTTATCCCAGTCCTCAATTCTTTATTTTGTTGGTGAATATTTTTGAATTTCCAATCATAATGATAATATTTTCAGATGCTTGTTTGTATTTACTAACAAAAACCCTTTATCAAACAATGCTAGCACGGTACTGTATTCAATAAAAATCTCTCACATTTGGACATTATTTCGAAGCATATCTAAAATTCAGGACTAATGATAATAAAAGATCTATGTTTCCCTAACAAATAAAAATGTATTTCAAAATGCATTGAGCGAAAAATAGTTAATAAAACATTCACAAGAGAGATGAACCAATATTATAATCAAATTAGTAATAAAATAGATCCTGAAGTTTTCTTACATTTGGAATGAAATAAAACGAATATAATCTGTACGCCATTCTACCACTTAGTGGTGTAGGGTGTTAATACTTTGGCTTGTGCAAATTTCCTCCATTCGTTTTATCATGAGCCAAGTTTTTTGCTTCTTTCCAGTTTATTCTTAGATATGGCAAAAAGAACTTGCGAACAAGAAATGTTAGTAGCAAATAAATATGTAGAAAGAAACTGCAAATGAAGTGATAAACAGAAATCAGAGACATCCAAAACACAAAAGTAATGCTTTCAATTAGAGTCGTAGATAGGAACCACTCTGTACTGGATATCGTCTACTGGACCGCATTTTTTTGTCTATGTCTAATTGTTGGCACTTGGTTCTGTCTTGGCTGGTACTTTTTTCTACCACACTCTCCTGTTGGAAAAAGAGGGAGGAAAGGCCATTCCCTGTTTTTATTTTTCTTGATAAAGTATTTGTGCAAGCATAGATATTTCTAGTCACGTAAGAAATTGAATTATTTTACCGCATTTTTATCACAACAATGTCTCGCAATAGTATTCCCATGACGGAATTTTTCGAGGCTTTCGCTTTCCTATTAATGCTTGCCGTGAATTTTGTTTTTTTGTTGAAGTCTAGTTCTATGACAGACGGGGTACTAGTCCTGTACATCTTAAATGGAAAACAAAATTTCAGCGTTGCATCATGATGGATTATAATTACATGAACGTATCGTATCTACGGGAAGTTGTCCGAAAGAATGGTTTGATGACTTATCATGGCATCACAATGAAAGGATGTGTCACATATGCATTGTACCACGGGGTTATAGATCTAGGGAACCAGTCGTTTTCATCTTTTGGATTTTTCCATTTTAGTTATGGCGTTTCTTTTTTACTTTCCGTACTTTCCTTACATTTTTCTTAGCAAGGACTTGGTTTCCTTATGGCTCATGCCTGCACTTCGGATATTATAAAAAAATGTCTTTTATCTACCTTCTTCAACTTTTATTCAGACCTTTAATTCCAAATTATCGTAACGAATATCACATAATTTATTTTTAAGTACTACTACAGATGTTCCGCGGTTTTATTGAATTCCTCGAATGGAGTGAGAGGTCGATAACAAATCAATTTCTTCCGCAACTCGAATGTTGAAATTAAAATAAAAGTGACTACTGAGCGAAAAAATATTCAAAATGTTTGAACGAAACGTAACAAACCGAACGGCATGTTACATGTCGAAATGCACTTTTGCAGATGATATGATGTTCAAGGCAGAAACCCAGAATAATCATCAAGAAAATGTGAATAACTGAAACCAAATATTGACAGAAAACGGAATGGAAATGAACAAAAAGAAAACCAAAGTTATGGTAGTGACAAATGTCTTTTTTCATCATATTGTGGATTTATATCAAATACTCACCAAACTCTAATGTTAACCTATACAAAATGTGGGATACAACTCTGCTTATTTGCTCAATCCCGCAGATTAATTTATTGCCCGACTGATTGACGGTGCTTATGTACTAACACCAAATTGCTTTCTTATTGTTTTTTGTGTGGACTGTCCATTTTTTTCATCAAGATAAAGTTCAATGAACCCCTTCCGGTTTTCAGTTTTTTATGCCCGTTTCTAACTGAGTTCGACCTCAATCTCTCTAAACTTCTATTCCAGACGCTTATTGTCTGTTTGACAATCAAATAAGTGAGTTGTTAGGAAGATTGTTCTGTATATGGAGAAAATTGGGTATCCATCTATCTGTTTGTTTTTGGAAGCCAATAAGACCAGGCAGACCAGAAGCTGGATTGTGCCTTATCATGTATGACCGTAAAATAATGGAGAGCTAAATTTGAATGTGGCTGAATCAGCTTGATTGATGATAAGCGTTCGTAACGGCAAAAAACTGCGAGCACCAACGTTATCATCAAAACATTTCACCAAATGGTACTGGATGTCCTTCTAATCAAGATTAAGAAAATAGAAGAGACTATCGGTATATCAAAGAACACATTTGTCATATACTGAAAGAAGAATTATGTAAGGGTAAGCTATACGTACGTTCGATGCAGGTTAGGACATAAAGCTGATTCAAATAAACATTTTCCAGTCTATATTGACGTAAATTGAGCAAAAAACTGTAGATGGAAATTGGATCCATCACTACACTGCTGAAGCGGAAGAATGAAAATTGAGACAGTGCCTAGCCAAGAGCAAACCTGTTCTGAGAAAGATAAGAACGGATTAAATGGCCGTAAAAGTGTAGCAACCGTTTTTGTTATGTGGTCATAGGATTTTGTTCATCGACTCCCTTAAAAAAAGTTAAGCAGTAACAGGAGAGTGTGACGCATCATTGCTTGATGAGGTGGAGGGAGAAATTGTGAAAAAGCAACTGTTTTTCAAGAAAAAGAAATTGCTTTTTCATCAGGATAACACACCTTTCCACAAATCGGTAACTACCAAGGTTAAAATTCAGGAATTTCAGTTCTAATTGGTTGACAAACCAGCGTATGCACAAGATTTGCCTCCAAGCGACTTTTTCCTGTTTCCTACCCTTAAAGTTTCCCTTATACTAGAGATATTTTCATCAGACGAAGGTGTTATCGCATACATAAACGCCTGCTTCGAGGAGAAGACGGCAAATATTTTTGGAAGAGTTGAAAAGGATAAGACATCGCCAAAAAAGTATAGAAAGAAGAAATTAGCTTGTACCTTTGTTGGGTAACTTTTTAGATAACGCAGTCACCATAACCTTTTTAATATGAAACCCTATTATGCATAAAATAACTTTCCCTTTTTATTAAAATATTAATCTCAATCATTCTCATGTATTTTTATTCGAGAATATAATGGCACGGATTTCATTAATCATACCTGGAGTATTCAAACCTGATAACGATCCATGTCAATCAACATCTTACTCATTCATTCAGAACTACTTAATATAATATTATTATATTATAATATTATAATATTATAATATTTACGTAACATTTCTTGAGTTTCTTCAATTATTTCTCCTCGTACACAGAAATATTCACTTAACAATCCAAACTCTTTTTTCTTTACATAAGTGTAAAAACCGATAGTTTTGCAGAGATACGTGAAATTTTCACTGATGGAACACCGGAGAATAGAATTTCTATTTCCGATATTCAAAATACGTCATCTGGAGCAATTTTTTAAAAACGCCTGAAATCTCAAAAATTTCCCAATATCTATACTTTATTTCATATATCTTCGATCTGAATAGTTCGACCACACCTAACTTTTCATATTTTTATTCATTTTATCTAGTCGAGATGTTGGTGTGAGGGGTTTGCAAAACAGAGAATGATATTGATTGTAAGTTAGAATTCCGTGAAATGAGAATTACAATTATAATTAAGACACCTTCCTACTGCCTATGAATCCAATCACACCTTCATGATTTTCATCGCGACCTCACCTTCTTACTTTCTTATTAGGTAATCAGATCTGCTTTCCGTATTCCTATTCCTTACCCACGTATGTTCATTCCACAATTTTTATCGTATAAACTGTAACTTTCTCTTACACTATCAATATTCCTAAACCTCAGTACACACGTTCTCTCTACGCTGCCCATGAACTTATTCCTCTGAAAATTCCTCCTCACTAGCTCCATTTCGCTATAACTTATTAGTTATATAGTGAGAAGTGAATTATTTTGACGATTTAATGGTAAAAACAATGAAAACGAGTGAATATAGGCCATAATAATTAGCTTAAGTATGGTTCAACAAGATAGAGCTGCATCGATAGATCATTAGGTGCAGTAGCACTGATCTGAATAACAACAAACTGATATTGGTATCTTCTATGGCAGTGGTCGGCAAAGTGCGGCTCCTGAGTAGCATGTGGATCTTTGGCTCCTTAAGTGTGGCTCTGGTACAAATATCTTCGTAAGGTGCAATAACATTTTTATTCAAAAAAACTTGCTGGGAACAAAATTACACCTTATTTTGATAAATTAAAATTCCTCTATAAATCGAGATTATACGTAATTTTTTCTTCAAGTTAAAAGGTAGGTAGACGAAGGAAACCTAATTATTTCGTTGCTAGAAGAAGTAATAACATCCGATATTCATTTTAATCAGGATTTTGAAATGAAGCATTGTTTCACTCTCCGACCATGCTGAAGAATCCCCAAGAAAATAATTTCTCTATTGCTAAACACCATTTTATAACAAGAATTTTGAATATGACGGCATTTCTCAGCAGGTTTCAGTAATTTGAAAACAGTAAAGCAACTTTAGTATTTGTCATAAATAATCCAAATGCTACAATAACCGAGTTGAAATTTTCTTATCTCGAAATTGACAGGTGGATTTCAAAATAAGGAAATATGGCACTCTGAATACGAATGTCTTTGTGTTGAAGTGGAAACATTGGAGAAGGAAAAATGTGGTCCTAGTTCACACCACAAGTGGTTTGCTTTGAATGACATGGAAAAGGAAGACATTATTGATGAGAACTTGCAATCATGCCATTAAAAACAACAACATACAAACATGACTTACTCAAACTAAAATTTAGTTTTATTTAATGTAAAGAAGTTAACTAAACAAGCAGATTTGGCTCCCATTTTTTTTAAATTCTTGTAATTTCACATTTTGGCTCTTAGGCTAATAAGTTTGCCAATCACTGCTCCATGGTATCCACCAATACTGTACAAATTGAAAAATTGACAAGTGTTTTATTGCTGTAATGAGTTTTGAAATCCCCTTTAAACAGGTTTTTCTAGGAGAACTTATTATTAAAGGAACATTTTACTTAGATAATCAAATGTTTTAAGATTTTCCATTCCCATTTATAACTGCGTGAAAAATTAATGTATACTCTACTTTAAGACTTCACTGTGTTCATAAATGCGTATTTCAGTGAAAAAAAATTTATAATTCTGCTCTCATATCTGGCACAACTTTTAGACACATCGTCATTTTATTTAATATACAGAAAGTGTAATTGATTTTTAGATACAATTATAGTCATAATTTCCAATTGTAGTGGACAAATGTTATGTATAAAAAGCTAATTCAGTTACCTCCGTTAAATATTTTTGTTGATAATAATTTCCTTTTGAATACCACTTAACACTATTATTCTCACGTTGACACTTCACTGTGACACTTGAGAAAAAATTCCTTATTGCCAACGCATTATAATAATATGCCAATTAGACATGACGTATAAATTTTCGATCTGTGTAGAGAATTGAGAATCTAGAAATTCTGGTTATATTTGTTTTATTTTTTTGCTAAAATATTCAATCAGAATTGAATAAAATTGTGTCTAGACATGGTTTTATCTTCTTCTCTTCCCTTTTCTTTCATTCTATTTTCTGGTCTTCGCCTTAATAAGACTCTTAATATAGTATATTTACCGTTGTCAATTGTGACAGGTAGTTTATGCATCTATTCCCACACTCTTCATTCGTTGTCGCAGACACCGTAATGTATTAAACTCAATTGATGCTATTGAGCTTGAAAAGTTAGTATGCATTGTCAATATTACATCCATTTTCATTTAGTCTGTTAATAATGGTACAAAAAATGGTAAAAACGCGAATTTATTGCCTGAAAAATTATTCCTATTCCATATTCGTAAGATGGAAGCCCGTTAATATCGTTTACAAATGATTAATAACACGTCGTCTGCGTTTTTCTTTGATTTTCGAAGAAAAGAAGAAGGAAGATTCATTGAGGAAGTGGATGTTATGGATAATAACAATTTTGGTTTTTCTCATCATATATCATATTTATTATGAGTATCCAGCAACTATAGATGACTCACAAAAGTATCTTTTTTCACTCCGCATAAAGAATAAAAGAATTTTTTCTCTTTTGATACTGATTTTGCTAGTTCGTAGTTAAAAACGTGTGAATTTTAAATTTCTCATTACATCAACAGACTAATAAATGTTTATTTTGAACGTGAAAACAGAAGTAGAGACCGTTTTTAACGTCCAATACAATTAGATACTAAAAAATGTTTCAAAACTTCTCAAATATTAATATATGAAACCTACGGTACATATAAGAGAGTTATTTGGGAAGTTTCCGATCTAAAGGTATAAGATTTTTATTTCCATAATTACTTTCCAATATAGTCTTCCAAATCCGGTCTTTCCCATCGAAAGAGGCATTAACATATGCGAATGTCCTTGCCTAATGAAAATATGTGAAACTTTGCGCCGGAAAAACAAAAAAACATCGCTAGAAGCCAAAACTATTGAATACGATAGGTCAACTGATACGGAGTACAGTTAATGAATTTTAGCTGATAGAAAAGCACTTTCTTCTTAATCATTTTTGCTGCCGCTAAAACCATTTTCCTTGGAGCAGGTTCGCCATTTAAAATCCATTATCGTGACTGGCAGATGTGCATTCGAATGCCCTTTTCTTTCAAACTTAACAAACGTGGCACCCACTCACGCACGAATAATTATTTCGATAGGATATGGCAAACGCGTTCTTTTTATATATGGCGATAAGCTCTTCTGTCTCTTTTACCAAGTCCCAAGGTCGTTCCGTAATATTTGGTGATATTACGGGATTTCGTAGTTTGGATTTTACTGCCCAAAAGTTTACTCCTCTTCTATTTGTTCAGACGTACATTAACTTAGCAGACTTAGCTCAGAAACTGAATTAGCGGCTATTATAATTTATTTTATCACTTAATTCACTCAAGAAGTAAGAATTAAAAACCCAAAAGCGTGAGAAATTTTAAAAATTATTGGTCTATTTACTTATATTATACTAATCCCTTTGGACGACATTGAAAAGCTGATAGTAGTATTTAGTATTTATTTATTGTAGGTTATACATTGAATTTTTGAAATTAATTATATAATATATATTTGTGAGATTTGACATGGAATTTAGTACATAATTGAATTCATCAGTGGTGCTGATAAGAAATATATTAAGGAAATCACATTCAAGTGGCTTTGAAAACATATTATTAGCTAAGACTTGATGATGATGTAATTTGTATTTATGCACAACTGACTGAAAATTGAGTGACAAAAAAATATTTTGTCAGAGAGTATTATCGCAAATTATTGCAAGTTAATGGGAGATTTGCTATTTTCCAACTTTGGGCACGATCCCAGATAAATCAACGATGATTTCTTGAACGGCAAATTAAGCGGCAATTATTGATTTGTTCAAATATAATTGCCGCTAACTTATGTGTTAAGATAGCGATCCATAGTTTTTTCCAAAGCTTAACTAACCACAAATTCTTGGAATTTCACGGAAGGAAAAGCGGCTAAAAAACGGCAATTATTAAACTAATTAAAAGTCATTTTTGAGAAAATTTGTCCGCTAGATTAAATTAGCTTAATAGTGACAATCTCTCAAAGCATATCACTCATCGTAATAAACGGCTTCTTAAGTCAGAAGACTTACCAATTTCGAAAATCCATGAGGTTGCAATTCCGCTAATGACATTTTTAATTACTAGTATTCTCTTTGACTTAACCAGTAGCCACAGCTGCCTATTACGACTTCGTTGGATTTGAACTATCGACACGCGACTATTCGTAATAATAGTAGCGTACATTGACACTCATGATTGTAAAAAAATTGTGTGTGTCAGCTCCGACGCACGACTGGAGTTTACTCCTTAAGTTCGATAGTCTAACCAGACGCAAAAAGAGTTTATTCAACTTAAAAAAGATTAATACTGCATAAAAGGGTAAATTTGTTGATTAATGAAAATAATATACATACATAAATATATATTTATCCAATTTATTCATTTCATATACATTTATTATAACTAATCGACGAAATATTTTACATTAAACTTTTTACAATAGTCAATCATCTCGATAATTCATATTGGGTTGATTATCTAATTTTATGTGTTGTTTTCAAATATATATTTATATGAACTACATCGATAATTATTAAAATATTTAATAAATACAAATTGCACATGCTCATACATATAATACATGAATTATAACGTACCTTGCAACCACGTGTTTGTTAAATGTTCCGGCAATATCATTTACACCTCTTTCTGCCATAGTTATTTGAAAATACTTTCAGTTCACTTCAGCGGAACACAATGATAAAAATTAAAACTTCAAAATAACAATATTAATTATTGATATTTATAATAAAAACAGCAATATAAGTATGTCGACACTGACAAATTAAAAAGTTGCGCATCATCATTTTACTCTTCACATTTTTCTCTTACCGGGCCCCTTATATATGCAAATCGATTCTTAAGGAGTAAATTCCAAAAAGTATGATAGCCATAAAGTTGACCATCCTTCAAAGCAGCTACAGAAATCACAACGTTGACACAATCAATACAACACATGCCAGAACTAACTGTAGGAATAATATCGAAAATATTTTGTTAGAAGTCATCAATGTTATGGTCAATACACTCTAGGCTAAAATTCTCATTAGACATTGAACAACAGGTTAACATATCAAAACAAAGCATTGGGTGCACACCGAAAAAATCTAGGGGAGTTAAGCTAAGGACACATTTTCAACACGTGTCGTCTTAGCACGCATTAACAGATGATATATACATATCTATTATGCTATTTCAAATAAATCTATGCATATTATTGTGGGAGACCGACAGCACTCGTTAACACGTCATAGCTCGTGTTTTCAATATCTACGATGGCCAAATTTTCGTAAGAAGGGTTACAAATTGCTGTAGGTTATATTTACCACCTATGCCGAGTTCGGTTACCTTTACTGGTATATTCTGATCGTGACGGAAAAGCGCTTCCTTAACTATATTCGTTTTCGTAATATATCTATATTTTTCTTTATGTTAATACTAATTTCGGGCCACAGAACAAAATATTCACCACATTTGTGTCTACGTCGGTTTATTGGATAAACCTAGTACTCCCTGAATTCATATTGTACCGCAACTATTTCCTCTTTTTCATTCAACTAATCATTATTCTATTATAAGCACCGGAGGATTGTGAACGTGAAGGTCAAGGATTCTACTTCAACAGTTTAAAAACATCAAAATGTCAGCTGGCACACACAGATATGTGTCCAGCCTATCTGATGTGTCGCATTATGATGTGTCGTTTTGACACGTGTTAAAAATGTGTCCATAGCTTTAGTTAATTTTATTATTAACATTTTATTATTTATTGTAAAGATGTAATTCATGATTTGCTCAAACAATATATTTTAATTTAGTTTGCTTAGGTGTTTATTTATAAAGAGTCTCCGAATTATGGAATAAATTGATTCTTTCTCCAACAATTTATTCTAGATAATAAAAGTTTCACACGGTGACATAATAATTAATTTTATAAATTGAAGTCTTATGATGATGCTTAAGAGGGAACATAAGATGTATTAGTTTAATTACTTAGCAGAAAATTTCATAAGAAACGAGTCGCAATACTAAATTTATTCATATATGAATATGAATAAATACTTATATTACCAAATACGATGATTGCTATTTTAGCTTCGAGATAGATAAATAAAAACAAATATTTATATATATACTTGGATATGGTTTCATTGTTTTCCAAAATTTTCCCTAATAAGATCATCACACTTACGAATACAGGTTTGAAAAAACTGTCGAATCATTTTTTACATTCTGATTGAGATACCTCCGAAAAATGTGATTAGAACGTACGAACCGCTTCTTCAAGTGCAGGAAAACGTTGACCTCGCATTTAATTTTTGAACTGCCGGAATAATAAGAAATTATTAGATGTCAAACAAAAACTGTGTGGCGCATGACCCAACTATTGGATATTTTGACTGTTTGTTTGAACTGATGCATGGGAGCTGGTAATTATCAAACTATGCAGTATACATGCGAATAAATCTTTTTGTCACTCAAATTTTCATGTAATATTGAATGTATACAAGTGAAACGAATGCCCAAGTTTGCCTCAATTTCACGGTATGACATATGACAATCTGACTATATCAGTTTACGCATAGTATCGAAGTTTTATGACAAAACAGCCGAGAAGAAGAATCTTATCAAGATTAAGGTTTCAAGTATCAGTAAACAACTCATTTAGCACTCGTATGACAACACATTCTGACTAAGTTTATCGTTAAAAATGTCAAACTTCATGATTGCGACGTTAGATTTGACATACTCACATCAGTTTTGTCATACCTCAGCAACTCTTGTATTTCTGGTGTCTTCACTAATCTCGAGTAGCACAACAAACAGTCTTAAATATTTTCTACTGAATTCAATGTTTACATCCACTGTATTCCTTTTCCGGCAGTTCGATGATCCCACATTTCTTTTCAACAAAATTGTTCACGATATTCCATCCGAATAATTTCAAGAATTCGTACGACATCAACATTTTCATTCCAACTCTATTATATTTATGAAAATTGATAATGTAGTAACTCATTAGATATGACAATTATAAATAGTATAAGATCTACAATCAAACTAGTCACATGCATTGAATCATGATAAAATCAATTTCATTTATCATAGGTTACGAAATAATGCCATTCTTTAAAGTTATCATCTTCTCCTTTTTACGTACGTCCTTTTTTGGGATTGAGTAATGGATTGTAAGAGACTCCTTGTTGTACCAAAAGTCTAACAAAATACAAAACAACAATAACGTTGTTTATTCTTATGGGTGAACATGAACTGATAAAAGATTATGGAGCCTGTAAAAAACCGTACATGATGTTTTGTAAATCAGGGACAAAACGAGACCCGTATTTATTGAAAGATATCGCCTGAAAAGCTCATCCATGAAAAATGTATTTGATGCAAACTATTAAGCTGATTCACTAGTATGATTGACAGTTATATTATCTATAAATGGAGGAAAAACAATAACTAATATTCCACAAATTATGAGTTCAAAAATTGCAAGACCTGAAACAATAAATTTTGACCATAAATTTAATAGCATGACTTTTTCTAAAATCACGTTTAATGAAATAATAGATCGCATCAGGAAAAAGAATATAAATGTCTTTTTCATCACTTCCCTTGCACCCCGATTCAATATATGACCGCAGTTTTCTAGCAACCCCTATTAAGATTAGAATCTCAGAGATAACGATAAAAACCAGTAAGTCATGTCCCTAATTACCGCCTACTTCTTTCACTCAGAACCGTCCCTACGATATACGAAAGTGATTCATCTCTTAAATTATTTTATTACATATAATAGAAGAAAAGCTGTTTTCGAAAATAAATATATAAATATAAATCAATCAATGAATATAGAATTCAAATATATATTTAATGGCTGAGAACTTGAAGATAGATTAATAGTTATTTATGTAACAAATTAGAAAACTGTTTATTGTTGTATATAAAATTTCTGCCAAGGTCAATCGTCGTTTGTTGTCTGAAAGAAATATACTCAATAGAAAAGTATAAATGAAATATTTCTAATTGAAATATCGATATCATCCTCAAAATAAACTAACACTTGCCAAATACATTCAATCATTTTTACATTTCCCAATGAAATTTTGTTGAAACACTACATATTCAAATCCACGATCTGACTCTAGATCAGCATTGTGTGCCATAAAAAAATTAATCTTGAAATGACGAAATGTTCTATTTTATTCGATATTAGTTTTTGAAATTAAATATCATGTTCCTTTGTGTTAAGGAACATATTGGATTATAACTGCTTTTGATGCTAATTCGTCATCTCAATTTTTATGATAATTTGAAATGAGCTTGCCAGAATTAAGGATTCTCTGAGTGTTTTACTAGCTCACTTATTCATATTTCTCCTTATAAATTATACATTGTACAATATTGAAAACAATTTTCAAAACCCACCATCTCCAATGTATGCTTAGTTTTGTGTCTATGACAGCCAATAAGAAATAATATTGAGTGACTGTTCAACGCAGTCAGGCGATCTACTAGTACAAATATAACAGTTTATTGGGTCTGAAAACGATATGGGTTTCAATTGTTCAAATGATTGGACTAAAATTTTGCAACGCGCCAGATGCTTGCTTACGTCACCAGCGCCGATCGTGTTTCGCCCGACAAGCTGCAGCAGCATCCACACCAAAATGTTGATGGTACCAAAATGTACCAACCCCACTATTACTGCACCAAATAAAGTTTCTTTAAGTATCCCTAAGGCAGAAAAAATGGTGTGAAGCCATGTAAAAGTACAGTAAAACGAATACTGTTTTATCAAGTACAAGTAATCGGTTTTGTTGTGAAGATAATTTCGAGGTAAATACGTAGTAACATCCTCCAATCTGAGTAGAAAACAGTAGTTTCAAACAGAAAAACCAAGTCGAAAACTGCAAAAGGAATTATTTAGTTTGAAAAAAAAATGTTTATTCATAACAATTAGATATTTTAGGTATGTCCCTTGAATGTAGAAGACACAAGATACAATCATAATAAAACACAGACTCAAAAAAGTTAATCAAGATTCGTTTATTCAAGAATAGTGTGAATCAACGACGATCGGAAGACACCAAAACGTCACGCAAACAACAAAGTCCATTTTCATATAATATTCACTTTCTACTGTCGATGGTAAGCATTTATGTTTGCAGAGAAGTATTTTTTGATATTTAAGGTATGAAAAAGGTTGGCATCTAAGAAGTTATGGAAGAATAGGCTAAAGGAAAAAAACAATATAAAAGAAATGTAGAGTCTCACTACCTACGAAGTACAATGGCTATTAGAACATACTTACCATGTGATTTTAATACTAAAAGACTTGCAAAATTGTATACTGAACGGACTGAACGTAGAAGATAGCTATTCATTCATTCATACTTTAATAGAAACTATAAGTTGTGGAACTCTCAAAACTAAAGTTGTTTGTTGTATGCATATATGTAGATATTCAGGTATCATAGACACTGCGACCCAAAGGATCTATTATGTTTGGGCCAAGTTGTGAACTGATCTAGATTTATCGTAGAATTCCAGTAATATCTTCGGCACTTTTCACCGCTCTTTCCTGTACTACAATTGGTGATTCTATAGAGAAAACTTAATGCTTTGCTCCTGGCTTTTAAAAAAGGCTCAAGAAAGTATAAGAACCATCTAGCTAACGACTTAATAGGACGTATTGTGATATACAATAAGATAGGGTTTCTTGGATTATTCAAGAGCAAATTGTCAAATTGTGCGGAAAACTGCGACCTCGAATATGTTGAAGAATCCTAGATAATTGCATTTCTATTTGAATCCATCGAAAACGTTCATTCTTTTCTAAATGTAAGGTAGAGGCAAAGTAAATCATAAATCCGATTTATGTGAAGCAAAATCCATCATGAATCCGTGTAAGCGACAAAAAAGAAGAGAAGCGTGACTACACTGATGCTTAACCATTTCGGAGATGAATGGAGTGTTGATAAAATTCTTGAGCTTCACAAAATTGCCACTCAATTTCAGACAAGAAAATTGTGAGCTCCATGATGATAGTTAGCAAGAATAATGTGCTTTCCATTTACATTTGAGAGTTTAAATATACTTCGGTCGAGAGTACGTACTTTCGTCTCTAATAGCAAGGACGGAAGTTCAACATTTGCTCCCTGTGAAAAGTTCATGCGCGCTTTACACTGCAAGGGCACAAAATTGAATTTTTGCCCGAGGCGAATCTTCTGAGGAAGTAGATGCGAAACTTTCACCCCTGTACGAAAATACGTACTTCCGATTTAGGTATGAAGAAAATTATATGCACTACAAGCGCCGAAAGTTGATAATCAAAATAATTTAAATATTTTCCTTCAATGTTGTTTGGAAATTTCAAACTTCTCTATTAATCAAATTAATAAAATATACATACCGAAAATAAACTCAGGAGAGTACAAAAACTGTGGGCAATATTAGAATGAATAGCCTCCATATATCTGGACCTAACCAACAAAAACGGAAATGGAATCCGCTGCCTCGGGAATCCGGGGAAAACGGAAAACTCCCATGCTATAAATATGATATCGTAATTCAAAAGCTGTATTTTGTTAAGAGAATTGCTGTAGGTATGAAATCGTATGTGTTAGTTTATGTGAAAATCAGTAAAATCGATTTTTAGAAACAAACAACAAACATGATAATTAGTCGGAGTGGAATCCAGATCAGTGAAAACAATGAAAAACATGAGATAAGCTTTATAAAAGCGAATTGAAACACACTTTAAATGGTGATAATAACAAAATATTTTGGATACTGGATGGAAAAGGAAGCTCTAATTAGTACTTTATAAATTGGGAATTATAGTGAAGACGCTTATTACACAAAAAAAAAAAAACGAAATATGTGGAGATAAAAGAAGAAACAAAGTAATTTCGAGTAACACAGTAACAGTTTTGATAACCCGAGGTTAACAATTAACAATAAAATACCGAAAGACATGAAATAGATAAAGAGTAGCAGCTCCCAGCAATTCATTGAAATCGAAAGTACTCTCTAAATAACCAAAGATACGAATAGAAAGAACGATCATTAAACTAACAGTACCAACTGTTTCTTATACTAGAGACTCACTCGAAAGTTGTGAATAGATTCTAAACATGGAAAAAAAATTAAAAAAATATTGAGACAATGATCATAAGCACGATTAGTCAGTTTTTCATAGTCATACGTTTTTGGGTGATCTGAAATCGATTTTTCACTAAACATCCTCTATAAGTGGAACATGAAAATTATAGGTAAAAAGGGATTCTAGCAGAAGCTTCTCGAAATGTTTGATCATTGAACATCTTGTATCTGATTCTGCTGGAGGGTTGATGCAACTTATTTGAAAATCAGTCCCTTCATGCATAATAGATTTCTTTGTATATTGACACCCTATATGAAATGCTCAAGTTGAATGATTATATATATATTCGTCATTGTGAAAAACTAAATATACTGATGCCCATATAGACTTTTATTAATGGCAATCAACATCAAAGTGTTTAGCAATAAGACATAAATATGGAGTTCATATTTATCGGACTGTGACTCTGAAAGTTGTGTCTAAAATTTTATGAAAAACGCATTTCACGGAAATTCTCGTTTAATTGATTCTTTAAAGATGAATACTTGATTATTCGGAGTTTGAAATACATATAAATAAATAAATAACAATATACTTTATAGTTTGATATGAATGATATCTTCCAAAACTTTCTAATGGAATGGTATAAGTGAGAATTGTAAACCTCATGGAGAAACTCTATTAGAATTGATAAATTCTTTTACTAATTAATCATATTTTCCGTGCGGTGTACGGCTCTTTGACTGGGTGTCACGACATATACTTTTTTCTCCATGCCTTTCTATTTTTCGTTGATCTTCTATTATTTACCATTTTTATTCCCTTCATCTCAGCAGCTTCTTTCACACTTTCAATTTATGTTCTCCTTGGTATCTCTCTATAATTGCTAGTTTGGATTCGAAGGTTTTTTTTAGTACTCTGTTTTCGGACATGCAAACCGTCCAAACCATCACAATTATGCTTCATTTTCTCTAACTGATTTTATCTGTGGTTTTATCTATATGTTTTATCTTTTATTCTATCTTTTTAATTTCATTTTGTATTTCTCTAAAGAATGATGCTTTTATTGTGTCACTCACTTTCGTAATTTGTCATTTATTTCTTGCTCTAAGCTGCTTGCTATTATTGCACCTAGCATTTATAACTTTTTACTTGTTTATTCAATTTTTCCTTTATTTGAATGTAATGTACTTATTTTCTCTTGCTATTATCATGCTCTTAGTTCTGTTTTTATTCACTTTCATATTCATTTCATTCATTTCCTTATTTAATATTTAAAGATTATGTCACAGATTTTCTTCTGATCTTGCTACCAATACCAAATCATTTGTGAATATCTCAATTTTTATATATGTTGGCTCCACTTTCTATATTGAATTTTTTCATTTGATTGAACATCCTCGTTCAACACA
Organism: Diorhabda elongata; assembly: GCA_026230145.1. Classification (NCBI taxonomy): domain Eukaryota; kingdom Metazoa; phylum Arthropoda; class Insecta; order Coleoptera; family Chrysomelidae; genus Diorhabda; species Diorhabda elongata. The sequence goes on from CM047926.1 coordinate 44,014,068, forward strand.
AAACTTTGTGTTAAATTCCAATGATTCTTAGTGGTTTGCTCGTACCACATTTTTATTATTTTTGTACATTGCTTTATCCTTGTTATTTTCTTCTGTTCTATATTATGATTTTAATTATTTTAAATATGTTTTGACTCCTTTTATTGGATCAAAGGCTCTCTGCAAATCTATGAAACATAAATGAATTGTTTATCGTTATCTATTGATTTATTGTCTATTTGTGAGTCCTCTAAAGTATCTTCGAGCTTATTTCTTATCATTTTCTCTAATCTTCCGGTCATATTTTTGCATATATTCTTGATATTGTTCTACTTTGGTAGTTTCAACAATTTATTTTATCGCTAACTTTATATATACGTATTACTCTTCTTAGGTTCCAATCTTCAGATATTTATTTCTGCTCCATTATCAATAGCGAAAATGTTATCACAGATGTTCTGACTTTGTAGATCCATAATCAGCTTACAAACTTAGATAAGGAACCCATAATTAAGAATTGAACAGAGCTGTAATCCATTTTAAAAGCGAAGATAATTTCAGTAAAATTAAATACAAAGATGTATTTATGGCTTCAAAGTTTCATTTGTAACTCAAAGAGTAAAAGTTAGATGGGACTTTTTGATGACGGTAACTCATAAAGCTAAGAAATCTTTGGCAGGAAAAGATGTTGGAACCATTTTTGGTTTTCAGTTGTTTATATTACCATTATACAGATACTATACAGGTTGATCTTGATGGCACAGTTGCTACGTACTGTTTTGTTAAATAAAATTCCTATTTAAGAATAATTTGATCTCCAATACAGCGCACACTTGCACACCCAACAGCTAACTGCTCACTGTGAACCGAAAATCCTACTAAAAGTACCTTTCTGATGATTATAGAAAAAGATATTTCGAATCTCTTTTTACGATCCCATCATTATTCGATTTATTAAACCAGTTTTATTCAATATATAAATTTTTTGTGTAATGTTGTTGTTTATCTATATTTTATTAACCAGTCACGGATTCTGAGAATCAAATATTGTAGTTCGGACCTGGAAAAATTGTTTACTAATCAGTTCCTAGTGGGGCGTCTCTTATCTCTTTTTGCAAAGATGAGACTTTCGATATTTGATGACTAGCGTTATACTTCAATTTTATCCCAGTTGTTGAAATTATATTCTGTTATCAGAATCTGCTTACAAATAAATATGAACTCTTTCTTTCCGTCGACTGTGTGAGACGACCCTGCACGAACCAAACTATGCCACTTTAATGAAAAGTATCCCGCATTCCATTCGATAAATAAAGCGGTTCATTATATTCACTTTGGAATAGGACTTATCGTTAGATTTATATGCAAAAGTTATTAAAAAGCATTTTCGCATTGTTGTAATATAGGAGCAATTTATTTTCTGTGCTAGTATTTCTAGCTCTCTAGAGACATCGTGGCACCTGCGTTAATTGATTGTTAGCCCCGCGAGCTAATTTCTTGAGTGCTGTAAACTTGATATAATTGTTTGCTACTTGTTCACTATATTTTGTCATTCGCGAGGCTTGTTCATTATTATTCGAGTACTTACATATTGCAGATTACGTCCTTTTTTAATTCCAACAAAATGTTTCTAGAGTGAATTCAAAGTATGATGAAACAATTTTCTCCAGAATGTTGATTTGCAAATTGGATTTCTTCCAGATTTGAAAAGACGTTGTTAGATAAATTGTTTTGTAGATACATTTCTTAAATGTGATATTGGAAATAGTTCTTCGATACAGTACGACTCATTTTTCTTGGGAAAAGGCATGTAAAAAATGTTTTTAAGCGATTTTTTCACATGTCAATGAAATATTTATTCCAATTTTTAAATTACGATTTCTGCTCTCAGCGTATTTATTAATAATAGTTATGAAAAAAAATTAAACAAGATATCCATTACTATCTAATTTTCAGGAAAGCTATGAGTGGAGAAAATAATAATTATGCACCAAGTCAGTTATTTTTTTCTAGATATTTTATGGACTTGAGATATTATTCTGGCATTTCTTTTGTTTATATTTCTAAAACTAATGAACATCGAATGAAATATGTATTTTGAATGCTTTTTGAGAATACAGTATCCATGCTTTTATCAAATGTAAAATACAAACGCTATTTGTAAATCCCTCACTAGTGGTCCTGTTTGCGTAAAATCATTTATTCTAGTCATTTTACCACACCTGAAATTCGAAAATAAATAAATGGAAGTATCGCTGAAAAAATCACCGTTATTTCATGGAAAGGCCGACTTCGGAAAGGCCGAAGCTGCACAAAATGGTGCTAAGAAAAAAATATATCAGACATCAGAAAATGTAAAAACCAGCTCAAACGAATAACGCTCCAATTTTTTTTTATTATCATATTGTCAAATACCATTAAAGATAGAGATAGAAAAATTGTGTGTGTGTGTGTCAGCTCCGACGCACGACTGGAGTTTAGTCCTTAAGTTCGATGGTCTAACCAGACGCAAAAAGAGTTTATTTAACTTAAAAAAGATTGGTTGATTGCCAGAATATTTTGGGCTTCCTTCATTAATTTTTTTTCATTCTGTAAGCTCGCTGTCTCTCGGCTGGAGTTTTTGGAGGTTTAGATTTTTCCTAGTCAAAAAATATTAAAAAAAATTAGAAAATTTATAAATGCATAATTATAAAAATTTTAACCGACTTTAAGAAAATTGATAAAAAAAGGTTTTTATAAACATTTTTTTCAAATTATTATAATTATTTTTTTATTTAAAATATAATATTATCTTAATAATTAACAAAAATGGTTATAAAAAGATAATTATGTCACTAAATCTTTTACATACAATAATTAATAGTACATGAAAATTATTTAAATAAGCTAAAAAATAACTTTTCGAAAGAAAATTATATAAAAACATTATTATAATGAAAAAATATTGTCGATTTTTCTGATAATATTATCGAATTATTGATTACAGTTGTTAATATTTAAAAATTATTTATAAAATGAATCATAATAATAACGTGGAAGAATTTATAGACATCGACAAAAAAATTAATTTTTGGTTAGGTTAGAAATTTTCTATTTTATGTGGATGCGCTCGATAATTCATATTGGGTTGATTATCTAATTTTATGTGTTGTTTTCAAATATATATTTATATGAATTACATCGATAATTATTAAAATATTTAATAAATACAAATTATACATGCTCATACATATAATACATGAATTATAACGTACCTTGCAACCACGTGTTTGTTAGATGTTCCGGCAATATCACCTACACCTCTTTCTGCCATAGTTATTTGAAAATACTTTCAGTTCACTTTAGCGGAACACAATGATAATAAAACTTCACAATGACAGCAATATAAGTATGTCGACACTGATAAATTAGAATGTTGCGCATCATAGGATGCGCACCAAAAACGTAACGAGGTCATTCATCGATAGATTTTACTCCTCAAATTTTTCTCATACCGGGCCACTTATATATGCAAATCGATTCTTAAGGAGTAAACTCCAAAAAATATCTTGAACTCGGCACATTTTTGAAAAGAGAACATCTTCATTTTGGATGCACGAAATATAATCTTTCAAATGGATATTGATTTAGTTACAATCAAGCAGACTATGAATTTTTCTCCACTGGTTAATAATGAAAGGATTTTCAACTCAACAATAGTCAATAAAATTGAGCTTGAAAGTCTGTGATGTGAAAAAGAGTTACCTACCGTGCTAATTAAAACTATGCCGCAGAGTGTATAAACCCAGATGTCGAAATTACGATTTTTTAACAATAACTCCACATCGAAAGCCCGAACGCGAAGTCGATTTTGTAATAAATACGCACCTATTAGCGATTATGTTCAACAAAAAAGGGTTCGTAATTTGAAATAATTCAGTTATAGAAACACTCGTAACAATAAAATTCTTCTCAAATAACTGACGATATAATCTTTATGTATTTCGGATTCCTCAAAAAAAAAAAAACAAATCTTCTCAATCAGCAGAAGAATATTCTATGAAATGGAGAGTTCCCAAAAACGAGAGACAGTCTTTGCGACTTTAAACGGATGTTGCGGCCCGCGATCACAAGAAAGCGCCAAGGTATATAGAGCCTGAGTAAATTTAGCGTGGAGAGGTAAGTGACGACCTCGAAAATAGTGTAAGTTTTATCGGGTGAAAGTAAACTTGGGACATAGCACACAGGAAGAATTTAAAGTAAAACGAAATTTGATTTTTTTTACTTAAGTGGACTTTGTTTTATTAGGACGATTCCTCTCATTTGTCGCGCTTATCAATTAAGACAAGGTGTGGCATTCTCACAAGCGAATGCGTAAGATTTTATTTTGGCAGATTATTTTTGATAGGAAGCTATATATCTCAATCCACCCGTGTTTATGAGCGGGTGTATCTTAGGAACTGTCCATACATATATCCACGGCCTTTTCGCTACGAGCGTAGTAGCCCCCTAACGATTCCCCTTCGGCTGAGACTAACGGCCCAATTTTAACTAAAAAATCAACAGCTAATTGTTTTACTCTTGTGCCGATCAGGCACCGGTGATAATAGCTATCCTCCTAATCAGGAAGGAAATAGATTTTATTGCTTTACAGGCTCAAATCGAAAACCTTCACAGTGGTGACGATGATAACAAAAATTGTGTCATGAAGTCACAGACCCGTGACAGCGGAGTTTCCAACCCGTTATTATAATTCTAACTGTCATTTCAATCATTTTTATCTTACAGGCAATAACGTGAAATGAAATTACAAACTAATTATGAGATACATGATAATACCAAAAAATTAATTGATGCACTTCTCCACAATAAATTATGCTTTACCGAACACACAGAACTACTTCTTTGAGTCCATTACATTACATATAATACGGTAAAACGGTATTAAAAGGTCGGATAGTGATACGCTTCTTTCTTGATATTATAACACTCATCAAAAACTGCAGACACAAAAAATAAGTTCTAGTGATTACAAAATAGTTTCTGTTTACATTTTATTTCCGTTTCTTTCAAATATAATCAAAGGAGCTATTTCTCAGTAAAATTATTACGGTACTCGATTAGAAGATATTGTTGGCTCCTCCGTCGCCTCGTCCATAAACATCTATCTCAGGGATGTCCAACTTGCGAGGCACCAAGGGCCAAAACTAAAACCTTTGATGTGGTTGCGGGCCATATAATAATTTTGTTAAAGTAATAACAAAATAATGTAAAGTATAAAAATAATTAAAACAAAAAAAGAGTATTATATCTTTTATTGCTCATCGAATATGTTTTTGTAAATGAATGGAAAATTTATACATATTTTTTTTGAGAGCTAAGAGAAGAATGTGAAGACTGTGGTCGATCGGCTTCATCCACCAATGAGGAAATGTCCACCTCCAGTTCTGTTGTAGACAGTCTCATGAGATGACGTAAGGAAGAATCGGTGAGGTTGCTTCTGTTGTGGTTTTTAATGTACTTCATGGAGAAAAAGGCACTTTCACATGTATATGTGCTTCCGAACATTGATGTGATCTTCAGTCCAAAATCTCGCAGATTTGGAAATTTCTCTTTAGACTCAATTTGTAAGTCGGGTGGTTGATCTTCAATGATTGGTCCAAAAGGATTATTATAAAGCAGTAAACTGCTTTTGAGACTTTGGATTTCTTCAAATCTTATATTGAATTCATCAATAATTTGTTGAATTTGTGAACTGCAGCATAAAAACTCAATATTTTCGTCACTATTGAATTCTTCTGCTAGTTGCAGACAGCTAGGGAAGTATGTCAGGTTGTTCTTTTCCAAAGCATGCTTAAACACGCTCAGCTTATTCCGTCTGGTTTCTTCATTGAAGAGTCAAGTATAAACTGTTAAGATGATTAGTCAGATCTGTTAAAAAAGCTAACTGTCCTAAGAATTCTGGATCCTTAAGCTTTCATTCCAGTTCAGTTGTGTCCGATGAAACGTATTCATTGAGAATGCAGGGATTTCCTTCCTTATAACAAAAAACCGTTCCATGCATTTTCCTGCACTCAGCCACCTTACATGGTTGTCCATTAGCAAGTCACTATACTCAGCCTCTGTTTCCACTAAAAACTGCCTATGTGTAGAAGAGATCGATTTCTACCTCTAATCTTTTTTATAATCTTACTCACGGTTTGAAAAACTTGATTTTGCTTGAGTGATTTTCCACATAAAGCTCCCTGATGTATAATAGAATGGATTGCATGACAAGTAACACCATTCTCTCGAAGCAGACCCACTAATCCAGTTTTTTTACCTGTCATTGATGGGGCCCCCTCTGCTTTCTTCACAGCCTCATAGATGTCTTTTCCTTTAGTCGTCCCATAAAGAGGGTAGATATCAAATAACTCCTCTTTACTGGTAATATCGTCAAAAGTAGTACGCACAAATATTAGGAGCTGACTGACATCTGATTGATCAGTGCTTTCATCCAGACAAAGTGAGAAATATGAACTTTTTTTAACTAGGCTAAGCATAGATTTTTCTACTTGCTCACCCATAGCAACTATCCTTCTTTGTATGGTTTGATGTGAAAGTGGCACTGATTGAAATTTCTCCGCCATTTTGGAATTTTTAAAAGCTTTGGCCATCTCAACAGCACACTTTTTTTAAATTGCTATCAGTAAAAGGTGTTTTTGCCTTTGCTAGCTCAAGTGACACGGCATTTTCATGTTGTAAGGTATGTAAGGATAAAGAAAATATAATCCTCTCCGTAAAACATTTCGCGGGCCACAACGAATGGCATCGGCCCGCGGGCTGCCAGTTGGACAACGCTGATCTATCTCGTACCATACTTAATCAATCTTCGGACTTATAACGTATATTCCCGAACTCCGACTAAAAGACCTTAATATCCGCTTGTAATACTTCCATATACTATAATGTGATATCTATATTCAATAGAAGAACCCAATTACTTTTATCACTGCACACAATGGAGTCACTAGTAGAACCTTCCATTCAAAGCGTAATTGCCATGGAAATTATGTTGCCGATTGACAATTTTGACAGTGATATTGTGTATTATGGATAATATCATCGATAGCATCATTTATGTCCATTACATTTTTTTATTGCTTAATCAATGTAAAGATGATCAAATAACAGAAGTTTAGAATATTTAGTGCAAGACTTGCGAATTGTTGTAATGAATAAAGTAATGAAAATATTCAGTGGGTATTATTTTAAAACACTCACATATGCATCCTATGTAAACGAAAATGTTCATCAATAAAGCTATGTGCAGTGTTAGATGAAATAATATTACAACAAAAATGTATATTTTGAGCAGCTGATAACCCCATCTGGATAGTAAACAGCAAAGTGGGTATTCCCAACAAATAAATTTAAGGTTTGAAATACTAAATTACCGACGCGATGGTGAAGAAATGCGATAAGTGCCATCAAGGTTGACAACGCACCTCACAGGATCCGGTATATGTGATTTTTTTCTGACTGTGCTGGGAGAGACAAGTGGGACGATAGACCATCTGATTCCAAGAAACTTGAACCGAGATTTTTTAGCTAACATCATTCGAAAGGCTACTTAGCTTAGAGCTGGTATCACTCACCTATCCCGGATACAAAGTATCAACAGGAGTGGGCCCAGTTTTTATAATAAACTCACACTGTGTGGCAAGTATTCAGCATCAGAGCTTTCTGAATGTCAGCGAATGTGCTTTTTGGTTATCACATTTTAGCGATGTATTAGAAACGAATCAGATTGGTGGTTGAGCCACATCTGCTTAATCTCAATGACAAGATCCGCTTACTTGGCCTCCTCCTGGCATTTTATGAGAATATTCTGAGTATTCGGCTACGTCGAAGAGAAGTAATTCTCTTTTCTAACCACCACTATGATGTTAGACCATATTGGCGAGTTTCCAGTCGATGATGCCGCAGACTTGCGGTGCATATAGTCAGTTATAGCTACCACCCTACAGATGTTATATGTTGAATAGTCTCTCTTGTTTGTTGACACTTTCTTCATTTGTCTGCTTGATTTTTCGGATTCTTGTAATTATTAGTGTTAATAGCTTGATCCCGGATAGGCATCAGAATAATAATTATTATTATCATTATTTTCTGATTATTCTGTCTCAAATGATTTCAAACAAGTACCAATGCTCCAATTCGTTAAAATGCTTAGAGAATAAAATTTATTATTTACTTTACTAATCGGCAAGCATATTCTGGATTCTGGATTATAGAACACATTTATTTCTAAGGGGTTTGAAAATGATATTTCCAATATAATTCAAGTCCCGGCAGCTTTTTATTAGAAACTGAAAAGCGTAGAATGAATTTGACAATAAAAAATGACCTGAAATTCAGTCTTCACATTTCGAACAGGAATATTTATTCATTCGAAATCTTTTTTATGAATAATGTATTGCAGTTTTGTATATTTTTCACACTTCTCACTTATCGGTAACAATGTAGATCCTTGGAAATCTGGAAAGAGGAAATTATTTACTTCTATGTTTACGAAAATAAAAAATTTAAAAACCGATTGAATAGAAGTAATTTGATAAAAATATCGATTAAAATTACTTAACGAATGTATTTGTAAGAAAAAGTAGGTATGATTCAATGATAAGTAAGTTAAACTTTAATTTCTGATCCAGTGAGAATAATTTAGGTTAATCTAAAACTTTCCTCTCAGTTTTATAGGCAGGATTAATAAAACAAACAGCTCTCGAAGTTTAGTAACTCAGGTTCGTTCGTAAACTTAAGATATTCTGACTGTTAGATCTTAATTTTGTAACTTATTCAGGCAGTTATAAAAGGTGATAATTTATTTATTCATTATCACAATTCCCTGAGTATTTTCTTACATTTCTGTTCATTCTTTCTGAAATATCAATTCAGATATTTTGTGCATACCACGTCAAATACTCTGAAGTCATAAATATTGAAGGTATGATGAAAAAGACAACCAAATAATGAAGTATTCGTTAGATAAATAAAATGAGAGCAAGGAGCAACAAAATTCAAGCTCACCAAATACAGTTATTCCTCATACGTTTTTTTATTGTTGATGTGATGAAAATTAGCTTCAGCAGGCTGAATTTTGTGAAATCTGTACTTCTTGGTTCAATTCGATCAATAGTAGATATCTTGTTTCATATTTTATGGCAATTATGTCCCTTGTTAAGTTAAATTTTGTCAAAATATTAGCTTAATTACATTGAGTCTCTCAAAAAAAAATTGAGAAAGAGAGAGAAATGCTTTATTGTCAAAAAATTATACAATTCATAGACAAAAGCTTAGGAAATAAGAATAAAAATAAAAGAAATTTTCAATATACAGAAGAAAACCACAATGAGTAACAAAATTATAGGTAATAGTAAAAAGCAATAATTACTATATAAGACGTATATAAGTCCATAGCAAAATTAAACCAGTATGCAGCATGCCCAGAAATAAATGTTATTAGAATAGAAATCGTTTACAGAGTAGAAGGCACATTCCAGTAAATATGCTTTCAAATTATTACGGAATGCGGGAAAAGATGATATCGATTTGATTCCAATTGGCAAGTGATTTTGCATTTTTTGCATTGTAAAATATTGAGCTCTCAACTCATTCTGAATATGGAATAAGTAGGTGAAGGAGCAACGATCTTTCTGATATTGGAGAAGCGTCCTTACGAATTAGGCAGACGGATTCAAACATGAGTAAGGATGGACGAGTCAGAATTTTTAAAGAAATCTCTGCATTCCGAGTATATATCTAGCAGCTCTCTTCTGTAGTTTAAAGATTCGCACTACATGTAGGACAGATTCAACGACGTCATTGGTGGTGTTATTTAATAAAAAAGGCTGTTATGTATTTTTATACGATAAAACTTTAGTTTTAGAAATGTTGAAACAGAGAAGATTATTATCGCACCATGATTTAAGGGTTATTAGATCACTAGACATATTCTATCACTTATGTCTAGATAGGCGATGTCGTTTATAAACAGAAGAAACAAAATAGGGCCTAGTACTGAGCTTTGGGGCATTCCAAATTCTATTGGCTTGCAAGATGGCATCCTTGTATCAACCCTTACAAGCTGACTTCTGTTTGTAAGGTATGACTTAAACCATGCGAGAGATGCTCCCCTGAAACCGTAGTGCTGCAATGTGTTAAGAGTAGACATTATTTAGGAGGAAGAATATAGTATCATTTGTGTGTTTGTTACTTAAACATCCCAATTTATGGGTAGTAAGTATTTTATATTTAGACAGAAATGATGGAAATCTCTTTTTGACCAATGTTTCCATGATCTTAAATAACGTGGAAAGGAGTGCAATTGGGCGATAATTCCATGCTTGATTTTTATATCTTCCTTTATGCAGAGTTATAATTGTAGGCAATTGGGAAAAGTACAATTGTGAAATGAAACGTGAATTAAAGTCGTTACGTGATTTGATACGCAATCGGGCAGACTCGAAAATATTTTTAATTTAAGTCCACCAGTTCCAGATGAGTATTCATTTTTGATGTCATTAATTGAGCTGTGAAGCTAAAATTAGGGGCATAAAGAAGAAACTGTGTACATTCACATCAATATCAAGGATATATAATAGTAGATCACGAGAAGGAGTTATAGAATTTGATGAGTTTTTGGCTACATTCACATATTCGGTTATCATGCTCGATGAAGCTTTATTGAGTTTAATTCGACCGATAATCATGATATTATAATCGAAAATTGGATGTTGGTCATTAATATTCACTTGACCACAATTTGGCTTTTATCTATTTATTTACACCTTAAGTTAGTTACAGTAAATTCCATTTTATAGAAATTTGCATATTCCAGTTTAATGTAATGGAAAAATTACATTTCTAATTTCAATAGTTGTACAAGATAAATTTTATCAAGAATTGACTTTTTCTAGTTTAATTTAGTCAAAAATCAAATTTCCTTATTGTGAGTGCTGATGAATTAGCTCTTCTTAATTGAAGTTGATCAGAAAATCTATTTTCTAAACTCAATTCGGTCAAAAATAAGTTTACTTAAATTTAGTTTATCGAATAATGTTATCTATTTGATTTGATCAATAATTGAGTGTTCAGAGTTTAAATTGATCAATGAGTGGATTTGTTTTTCTTCAAAAATGGCCTATATATATTTCAATGAGTTGAAAATTGGCTTTTTCAGTTTATTTAATCAAATTTTATTGTTCGTATTCAAAGCTCAATTTGTGTTTCACTAGTTTCACTTTGTCGAAAATTAGCTTTTCTAAATAAAATTTTTAGAGTTTAATTAGAAAAAATTGACATTTATAAGTTTGTTTTCGTTAATTATTCTCTTTTTTAAGTTTATTGAAGTCAAACTTTCACGTTCACACCATCAGTTTCCGAGAAATTAAAATTTCTTAGACCAATGTTATGAAAAGCACTTCACTTAGTATAATTAGGAAAATACTGATTCCTAAGTTTAATTCTTTACAAGTATTATTTCAATTTTGATTTGGTGACGAATTGTCTATTTTTCTGAATTTCACTTCGCTCTCATTTTGATTTTGTTGGGTAACCCGCTTTTATTTATTATTTTTTCGAGATAATATATGATCTAAAAGACAAGGAATTGAGGAACCTGTCCTCGACAGAATATACACAAATGATATTTCAGGACTATAATCTATTTTTAAATATTATATAGATAAATATATAATTTGAGTATTTCCAAAAATATTCGTAAACGTGGGTACAAGAGTTAATTCAAGATTCTTTCAGTATGTCATTGATCTTTCATACCCATAAGCTGTACAGAACAATAGAAAAAGGTTTGGAAAGTTTAAGAACCTCTGTAATAAAGATTACAGAGCCGTATCATAGGATGTCATTGACAATCAAGGCTAGAAATTTTGTTTTATTTCAATTTTAAGAAGCTCCTCTTAACAAATTTCACCGAAAATACGAGTGGAAGTTTTTCCATTTATCCAAACTGAATACACTACACAAACACTCATAATTACACTGTCAGTTGTTTCCTATCTCAAATAAATTCCTTTTGAATACAACCTGTTCTCTTTTATCGCCCAACTTGTTAGAAATCATTTTCTCTCCTGTTAGAAATCCATAACAACATTTTTTCCATTGAAATAAATATATGTTTTCGACAAATCACGTTCAATATCAATATAACGTATAATAAATTATCAACAATTTGTTTCTCTATCGTTTGTTGCAACTAATCTAATCTGGATTATAATTGATTTGATTTTGTTGTTAAGATATATTTTGCTGAAAGCTCATAATGCGAACCTGCCAGTCTCATAGGCTGTATACAGTAACAACGAATTACAATTCTGTTGTATTCTAATTTTGTGGTTTTGCATTTAGTGGTCACACACTACTGCAGAATTTCAATTTGATTTGCAACCGGCGTTAAATCTGAATTGTTTGCGCAAGTTATACATAGTCGATACTCATATGTGAAACTTTAAATCCTTGCAATTCGATTCGTTAATAGTACGTAAACAGGTGAATTGTTTTTGAATAATCCATTGAATCGTAATTTGTAAACGCTGATTAATATTTGTAATCTTGGAATCCCAGTATATTTATGCCAATTACATTCCAAGTATATACAGGCTGATACACTTTCCTCCAAAAGAAAACGATAGTAATAGGAAGGACCAACAAAATTAGTTTGGGTCATGAGTCAATTTAACCATGTATATAGTTAATTGTACACAAGCAAATGCGCAGATGATAAAGCCCGTTCCAACAAAGTCCACGTATGGATTCGAAACATTCAACCATTCCGTCATTCCAAAAAGAAATCATAATTCACTTTCCGATGTTGTGTGGGTAGATATACAACCTTGTCTTCCTGGTTAATTTTCCATCGTAAAGTGTATGCGTGTATATGTGCTTTTTTAGGTGTGCGAAAAATATTTTTTAGGACAAGACTAAAATCTTCTCCTTCCTCTTAGACCTCTGTTTCTCCTGCAGCTCCGCCGCTATGCATTATTTCAGGTCCTTGAAGTCCACAGCTTCTTCTTCAACTGCCTGATTTACTAGCTAGTCAATCCCTTTCTAAATAGGGGAGATTTTTGAGGACTTTAGTGGCAAAATATCTTTTATATTCCTAGGCTACCTATGATAAGAGCATGGTGATAACTAAGGTCTTTGAATGAAGCTTCTGCTTCAACAAAGTTTCCCAACTACTGCGGGAAGACTCGAAACACGCAAAAAATTCATGCTCAGCATCTTTATTCAAACCAGCGCAAGACGGACACTCAGAGACTTGACATAATTAAAACGATACAGGTATTTGATATCTCCATGATCATGGTTTACCCAGGTGTCTTATTGAGGAATAAGTCCATCGGCCAGTTTCCAAGGAATTCCAATGATTTTCTCATCGTTGTAGGCTGTTTGGCCAAACTTCATTTATGAGTTCTCCTTGAGTTAATTCTGTGAAACCCTTCCGCCTATAAAGGGCACTTCCCTCTTCAGCAAGTAAGCTCCCTGACAGCTTTCCGGCTATCACGCAAACTGCGTCTAAAGACACAGTGCGGAAAGCGGGAAATCATTACACCTAGATAGCTAATATCAGCGCCCCGACTTGCAGTGTAAGTATTTCCAGCTGCTTTCAAGTAATAATGAGCATTGCCTCAGTCTCGTGTTCAGCCAATTTCAAGGCAACCTGGTCCATCCATTGACTAATCTTCTTGAAGGTAATGTCAAATACTAAGTAAATTTTTTGCTACGATTACCACGGCAACATCGTCGGCGTACGCCACAAGCTAGACATCTCTCGAAATTTCCAGCATGGGTATTCCGTCGTAGATGGCATTCCACTGTAGCGGACCTGGAACGGAGGCTTGAGGTAGCCATCCAGTGATCTTGTACTTTTTTGGATCGTTTTGGTGTCGTATTTTAGAATCTTACAAGAGAAGTAGCTTGCCACTATCTTTAGCAGGTATCTCGGTACGTTCATGCCACTGAGGGCTCTTAATATACAAACCAACTTAGTGAAATTGATTCTTGATATCAAGGATTGTCACCAAGCAATACTTCTTAATTTCTTCTATACATCTACTTCCTGTAATGGCGTACTTAGCCGTGTTGACAACGAAGTTAATAGCTTCCAGAGTAGCGCGGTTTTTTCTGAAGCCATATTGATTAGCAGTAGCAGTATGTGTGTATGTGTATTAGATTAGAACGCTTCATAACTTCTTCGGTAAGAAAAGCTGAAGGTCAACTAGGCCTTCGCCTCTAATGCTGTCCTCTATCTATCTTTCCAACTATTGCTTATGGAAGAATGGAGAAGAATCCTATGATCTCTTGTTTTGGGCTTTTGAATTGTTTTATATTTTTCTTCTAATGTTTTCCTTTTTCTAATTTGTGTGGTGTGTGGTTTTATGTATTGTTTTGTATTTTTCAAATTTTGGTAATAACTTAACCCATTGAATCAATTGTCCCCTCGTTCTCCTTTGTTTTGTAGTATTTCGCTCAGATGTTTTTTCATCTTTTCGAATAGCTCTTCAGCTCTACTTCTTTTGATCCCATTTCGTCACATATTTCTTCATATCACTTGTGTATCCCAATGCTACTAAGGCGTATGAGATTATTGGTATTAAGATGGCCCTAATAAACCTAAGTTTGGTGTCTTTAATTTTCTTCTTTCACCGCATTATCTCTAAGAAGGCACATCAAATATTCAGAAAAATGAAAAAAATCCCTATGGACAAAGAAAAAAATGCTACTATAACAAAAAAGTCTTGAAAACTAGATTTTTTTATCATAAATGCAAGATAATGTTGTGATAAAACTACTTTGATGTTTGCTGCTCTCGATGTTCTTATCATGGAAAAAGTCAACTTAATTTATTGTTCGATACTATTTGCAATAATTATCTTTATATTTTTGGTGTTTCATAAGTTTCATTAGAGGGCGGTTCAATTTTTTTAGTGTATACTGGAGTTTACTCCTTAAGAAAGAATCGATTTGCATATATAAGGGGTCCAGTATGAGAAAAATGTGAGGAGAAAAATCTATCGTTACGTTTTTGGTGCGCACCCTATGATGCGCAACTTTCTAATTTGTCAGTGTCAACATACTTATATTGCTGTCATTGTGAAGTTTTATTATCATTGTGTTCCGCTGAAGTGAATGAAAGTATTTTCAAATAACTATGACAGAAAGAGGTGTAGTTGATATTGCCGGAACATCTAACAAACACGTGGATGCAAGGTAGGTTACAATTCATGTATTATATGTATGAGCATGTGCAATTTGTATTTATTAAATATTCTAATAATTATCGATGTAGTTCATATAAATATAATTTGAGAACAACACATAAAATTAGATAATCAACTCAATATGAATTATCGAGCGCATCCACATAAAATAGAAAATTTCTAACCTAACCAAAAATTAATTTTTTTGTCGATGTCCATTCTTCCACGTTATTTTGAGTTATTTTATAAATAATTTTTAAATATTAACAACTGTAGTCAATAATTCGATAATATTATCAGAAAAATGGACAAGATTTTTTCGTTATAATAATGTGTTTATATAATTTTCTTTCGAAAAGTTATTTTTTAGCCGATTTAAATAATTTTCATGTACTATTTATTATTGTATGTAAAAGATTTAATGACATAATTATCTTTTTATAACCATTTTTGTTAATTATTAAGATAATATTATATGTTAAATAAAAAATTAATTATAATAATTTAAAAAAAAAATGTTTTTTTATCAATTTTCTTGAAGTCGGTTAAAATTTCTATAATTATGCATTTATAATTTTTTTTCTTTATATTTTTTGACTAGGAAAAAATCAAAACCTACAAAAACTCCAGCCGAGAGACAGCGAGCTTACAGAATGAAAAAAAATTAATGAAGGAAGCCCAAAATATTCTGGCAATCAACCAATCTTTTTTAAGTTAAATAAACTCTTTTTGCGTCTGGTTAGACTATCGAACTTAAGGAGTAAACTCCAGTCGTGCGTCGGAGCTGACACACACACACACACAATTTTTTTAACAGTGTATTTGCTCCGATTTTCATTATTTGAAAATAGTTTCTCAGTGTTTTATTCGATAAAGGTCTATTAATTCTTGGTTTTCAATGTCTTTTGTTCAAAATTTATATAACGTGTTAACTAAGAAAAAGCTTCAGTGCCTTGTTTCAATAAATTCTGATAAATAACAAAAAATTAAAATTAACTTATATTGAAATAATATAACATTTTAAAAAGTTTTTTTTCTATTAGTTATAAAATACAGCGTCATCTATTTTGGTTAACATAGTAATTAATATAATGATGTATCATCACTATGAATTTCTGATTAATATTGTAGAAATTCAAAACAATTAATAAACTAACAAGAGAAATTATTATTTCATACGTACATTTTTTGTATTGCTGATAATGGGTATTTAAAAGCTTTGATCTGACATTGTATTTTTATAATTTAATTTTATATATTTCTTATTTGTGACATCCTTTGGCATTTGCAATCATACTAAAGTGAGTTTTGCTATTAGTCTCGTCGAGCGTTAACCACTCTGTATAATTGTGTTCTATATTTTGTGATACCTTCAATCTCATTGAAGTTTTCTGACTCAAGTGTTCCATGGCAAAGTACGTGATTTTATGTAGCTACTACAGCTTCTAGAACCGTAGTTGCATGAAAATGGTGTTCATTATTTTACTCATTATATATTAAACGATAAAACGTGAACTAGTTTTTCTGTAATTACTCTAAACCAGCAGAAAGTGCATTTAACATCCGAACCGCAAAAACTTTTAATTCGTTACCGCAGATTATACCCGTGGTGGTAAAACATTCGAGCGTTGCAAAACTGTCATAAGCAGACACATATTTGAGAAAATTTATTAATACTAGACTATTGTTTTGCTTTGCCGGCTATAAAATGCATGAACTTCAAATTGCTAAAGAGGGGTGGAAATTCCGTACATTCCCGCAGAAGATATAAAGATGATGCGACCATATTTATCATCTCTTTTCGTATACATACGAAAAATACGGTTGAATAGATAATTGTATCAGAAATAAAAAATAATAACGCACACCAGATGGAATGAAGTTGACAAAGTTCATTTCATACAATATATGAAAGAAATAAACAATATTTGTATGGAATAAATTCAATTTCAGAGTTATTATGTACTATGTGCAAAAAAACCTGAAAAAAGTCGATTTTTATTCTTCAATTGACGTTTTACAGTATGAAAATAATATCCCTCTCCAGTACCCCCTGTTATTATCACTCCATCGAAAAATTTAAATAAGAAAGGGGGTCGTAGGGTCGAACAGAAAGCTAGAATAACTTTTGATGAAATTGTAGAAAATCCTCAAAGTATGTGCTGAATATAAAAGGTTAGAAAAATAATGTGAAAACAAAGATACCAGAAACTGTGGGAGTGTGGGTAAGTAAGTCCTGTAGGTAAGTAAGATATAAGACTATAGCAGAACATTACATTCAATAAATTTATTAAGATGAACATACATAATCAGTATACTTTGGATCATTTCTTAATTAATATTCTATCAATAATATACTAACTGTAAAAAATGATGCATCTGCTTGGAATTTAATATTTCCTCAATTGGGGTCAAATTTTTAATAATTTCAAATTTAATAATTTAAGTTTCAACTGGAAGGTAGATGACGTTGGTGAGGATGGCATCGGTTGCAGGTCGCATAAAGATGACGATGACGGTGACGGCAACGGTTTTAAGTCATTTGTAGTACAGAGAATTTTATTTGATATTTCTTTTCTGATTCTCGGAGTCCTCCAAATAGCACTCAGCGACAATAGTAGACTTCCAGCCACCCAGGCGCTTTAGGTTGGTTATTTCTTCGCCGGAGTCTGCTAGGAACGTTGCCGAAGAACATCTGAAACTGTTTCCTGTATAACGTTCCGGATTAGATAGGCGTAAATATGCGGCAATCTCTGCTGGCATCTTACCAAAAGTGTTTACGCCAACGCAATGAACTGCGCATTTTCCATTCTTATTATGAATAAAAAATCGGCGGTGTGGAGTGGTAGGTGGTCGTAAATCTGCGTACTTTCTGTACAGCGACGAATGATTTTTGGAATCAGAAATTTTCACAACAATTAGGTTGCCTTTATCTTGAATGTCGTCGACAGTGATATTTACAAGCTCGAATCTGCAGAGAGCGCCAGCTAGTGCAAAAATGGTACTCACTTTAATCATCAGGTACATCGGGAGCTAGCATAACCCTGGATATATCTTCTTTGATAAAAACTTGTGCTTTCTGTGCGCGAAAACCAATATTTTTTTATTTAAGAGACGACGTTAGCTTATGGAAGTTTCCTATATCCAAATTTTGTTTTATTTTTACTAAACTTTTCACCATCGAATAGCGGGACCATAATGTATTAGATTTCAAAACGTTACTTAGGTCTGAAAAATACGCCAGAAATACCTCTTCCTTATAAATTTTGGCCCTTTTCTCCATACACTATGTAACAAAATGGTCGTATTGCTTCTCATACCTTAGTCTGGATTTAGCAGGTAACAGCTCGGAATTAGCTTCATTTGCAGCCTTCAAAATGGCTTCGGGAAGTTCTTCGTCGGATGAATCCATTAATATTATTGTATCGGATTCTGTTCAATGTGGTTTAATTTAGAAGAAGATTGTTCTTATTCGGTCACTTCCAAGACGTTTTGAACAACTTTGACGTTTTAGTAACAATTACACGCTTGGGTTGTCGTAGCAACTGATATCAAACCGGGGTGGTTTGATTGTTGTTTCTCCTTCGAAGAATGTCTTCAAAACTGAAATGCGTGCGGGAAAGTGGGTTAAAACGCACGGTCGTAAAAAAAACATGTTTCGAGCATGTTTTTTCAGGTTCTCAAATTATTTCACTGAAAGAGAACTGTGAAATACAATCAGGTTACCTTCTTTGTAGCAATTTTGGAACTGAGACTGGAATGAATTATTAATTATTAACTCAATGACTTCGAGCTGTCTCCAGTCCACAAGGCATAATTCAATTTCTTCTAATAATATGTCAAAGTCTTTTAATCGATTATCAAATTCTTGTAATAGCTTAAACGTAACCGTCGAGGAATTTACTAGTGCATTGTGCAGAAAAAGTATGCTTCAAATTGGTCAAAGCTATGGAATCTCAAGTGCTTCTCGGAAATAAGGAACAAGATATATTTAGCCTTGCAGTCAGTGATCTTGACAATGAGGGTATATCATGGTATGCACTATGAACTTCCGCAAGTACGTTTTCATAGTTACGGTGTTTAAGGGGCATTAGGCAAGGGGACTCTATCAGTCCGCTCCTATTTAACAAAGTGATGGATGAAATCAGCGGCAAAGACAAAATCAATGGTTACTTCCAAGACACCGATGAGATGTAAGCTTGTGACATAATACACCAGGAAATGAAATTTAAAAATCTGGGAATCGAAAAATCTGGACACGGGGACGTGGAGACGGAAGTAAGAAACCAAGCTACAAGAGCCTCAAGAGCAGCGGCATACCTAAATGACACAATCTGGCGAAATAAATACATTCGAACTGAAGTAAAAGCCCGCATATACAAGACCGCAATCAGACCTATATTATCCTATGCAGCAGAGACCCGACTTGAGACCTCTAAAACGAAACGGATATTGGAGATTACAGAAATGAAAATAGTTCGAATGTCTGGGTACTGGATAGAAAGATAAAATGGAATGAGCACATTGACTGCATGACGGAAGAACGAATTGTGGAAATATCAAGGGACAAATCACCAGCAGGACAAAGAAGCCTTGGAAGACCTTGGAAAAGATGGAGTGACAACCTCCCAGGTGACTGAGCAGAGGCAATGACGTGAAGAAAAACAGGCAATGATGCCTATACACAGCAGGAAGAAGAAGAAGAAGGTGCTTAAGAGAGCTTGAAAGAATCCATTTTAACTACTACATGACTTCAGCTATGTTCAAATGTTTTCCACATAACCCTGTTGGTAAATACTACAGTGTGAGTTACAGATATTTCCAACTATGAACTGCCAAATATATTTACCAAGCTTTCCTTAAGCTCAGTGAAAATTACGTTTCCAGTCACATTATCCTCCATTAAATGAACATCAACTAACTCCTCTGTGGTTTTAGAATCTGTTTATACTTCGAAAAAAAAATCAGAACTTGAGCAGGGTCTGTAACATCAATCGATTATTCAAAGCAATTGCGAAGCGCTCGAAATCCTTGCAAGCGTCTTTCAGTTGATGTAAAACGTTATTTCCAATATTTTCCGTTCGTCACGCCACTGTGTTTGCCGTCAAACTGACTGCAATAAATTTCGAAAATTTATCAGGGTTCAGTATAACAGAGTATTGGAGAATATTCAAAAAGCATACGCTCAGGGTTTCTCACAATCAAAGCTTTGAGATTAACTTCTACCATACGAAGTGAGTTTTATATATGGAACGCCTCAATTATCTCGGAAACGGCTTGTACGATTTTTATATAATTTTTATACAAGGGTCTTGTAATTCCGCGGGTATTATGGTGGTATTTACATTTTTGTCAGATCTCTCCTTTTTCCGAAAAAATAATGTATATTTTTCACTTTTCGAAACCCTTAAGAAATACCTATTATTTTTCCCTATACCTAAATGACATAATTGCGGAGTTACAGCTACATTTGCGTTCTCTCCTCCGAAGTTATATATAATATATTTAGGTGGCTAAACTGCTACAACAAATTTAACGTTTCAATAAATTATTATTTTTATTGAAAGTCACAGTTGATCGTTTACTTGAAAAAGAACAAATTGATTTTATTAATATTAGGATATGGTGATAGGCGTAAAAGTCAACAATGATATCATTAATAATTTATATCCTAACCGAAATCCCCTGTCTACTGTCAGTGAAAAAGTTTAACGAAACTGGCTCAGTAAAAGATTTATCCAAATCAACCCGTAGCAAAACTGCATCAACTGCAAACAAATCTTTAGATGTTTGTGTCCTGCTAGAAGACGATCCCCTCTTGAGTACTAGACAAATATCCAGAGAACTTGGTATTTCCTTAATGGAAATTTTACGTGATAATAAATTCCATTCATACAAAGTAACGTTGGTTCAAGAGTTGTCAGATGACAATTTTGATAGACGTGAAGAGTTTGCAGACCGTATTATGGAAAAATCAAAAGGATACAATTTTTTAAGTAATGTTATGTTTTGCGTTGATGTCACAAACATAAATCGGCATAATTGTAGATACTGGTCACGTAACAATCCTCGTTGGATGCGTGAATGCCACACCCAATATCCCGAAAAACTGAATGGATTAGCTGGAATAACAGGCGACACTACACCTTGTTACGAGATTTGTATTAGCGTATAAATTATTAAAGAATATTCAAATTAAACGAATTTATTCAATCATAACCATCTAAATGTACAATATTTATTGTTACATTGGTGTATAACATATTTTGAATGTTGTTCAACTACATTTTGAAAAATGGTGAAAGTATTGGGAAACATTATTGCTGTTAAACCTGTTACAACCAGTTCTAACATCTTGTTGGAAAATGTGGAGAAATATGTTTAAAAACATAAAAAGTTACGAATAATTTCCTAGTTTTTATAGTTGACTGTTTTCGTGATGGTGAAGCCTGTCCATAGAATTCTAAGATCTTCATTATAAGCTGATCTATTGTTCTTATACACAATGTTTACACTACACCCACTATTACACGCGAGTTTCTATAACCAAGTTATCGTTTTCGGAGATTGAAGTGAACAGTTTACGATTCAACGTTCAGCCTCTGAAGACAACTTGGTCACCGGGTTATAGCGCGTCAAACAGTGTAATTGTGAGTATTGCTGTAGTGGTGGTGTAAAAAGTGGGTTCAAAATTACGATATTTGTTGTTAATACCAGCATTGTCTCTGTCTTCTCCATGGTAATCACCGCAATATCATATGTACTTTCTACGAAGAAAACATTTTTGTGCCAAACAATACAACTAGTTTTATTAGCTTACATAACTATTTTCGGAAGCTGAATGATACTCAAAATAGTTAGAAAAACGTTCAAACAATATTCAAATAACTCTTGTTCATTTGAATAGGAATAGGACTAGTTTACTCGACCGACAATTACATTGAGCTACGTTAATTATATTATATCAGTGAAGAAAAAAATTTACCGCTCTTTACTCATAATTCGAGAAAGTTACAAGCTAAAAACTGTATAAGGTGCATAATATAATATTCAAGAACATCACTTTTTTCGATTATGTGTATCATGGCGTCTGTGGAAGAGATATATTGATCATGAAACGTTGAAGATTATTCTGTCACCAAAATTTAGCAACAAAATCCACTTTACTGTGAAAGATAATTTGAAAAAAGACAACCCCCAATTGAATGCTAGCGAATTCAACCGTTTGTATAATTTATCCTAAAAGGAAAATAAAAGTTTTGAAGCTGTTAATGACTTTTAGTTCTGAACAAATAGAAAAATATTATATATAGGGAATTGTCTCCATTGGTCTCTTTCATCAATTTATAGCACAAAGTCGGAGTTTTTTTCAATTTAACAAGACATTTGAGATTTATGCATTGCTCCTGTTTTTCGTCACACATGGTTTTCGGCACGAGAAAAAAACACGTTCGTTTTAAAACGCTACTGCACAAATACTTTAATAGTGACGGAAACGTATTTTGGGACTTGCATAGACAAGATATCTAGATACCCAACACACAACTCGTTTTTTACCCCACATGTTTAGGGCACTCAACAAGCGCGCAGTCTCGTTATTTAAAAGCCAGACCTCGTAGTTCTAGCTAGAAAGCAGCTTCTGTGTATAAACGATACAAAAAACGATATTTGTGGACCTATTAAACGACTAACGTTTGTCTTGAAGCTCCTAAAACAACCAAGCTGTATTAAACAATTTGGTAATAAAATACTTAGCAGTGTATTACTTGGTATTCGAGAGTGAAGACCCAAGCACAGATGCCTCCGGCTCCCGCACGTTGCTCTCCAATTATCCAAACGTGCGTTGGACAGCGTAATTGTGAGTGTTGTGTCGTGTGCATTTCCAGAATTTCCAGCTTAGACTACGTATCGTAATTGTAAGAAATTGTCTTTCTGTCTGATATCCTAATAAATTTTATCGAGATATTTTACTGCAATTATACAAAAATATACGTCTCGTTCAGCTGTAAAGTTTTAACCAAGAATAATTCACATAATCTTTTGTTGTTGATGATATCTGTTTGTACATATGCTTTCTGAGGACGCTCAAACCTCACAGTTTCTCTCTCCATATCTCCATGTCTTCACAATTCCAAGATTACGTTATACTGTTCCATAGATAATATTTCATTCATTTCATAAAATTTGATTGTACTGAAAATATAACTAATTTCAAATTCAAGCTGACCTATCTTTATCAGGTTTTCATATCGACTGAAAATTTACCAAGTAGGTATAGGGTGGATATTTTTTAACCTCACTTATACATAGCAGAAAAAAGACAGTTATAAGTATTTTGTTTTAAAAATAATTTTCTCTAATCTCCCAAAATGAATGATATTGTCTTATTACCATCACTGGGCTCCATGAGTTTGTGATAGAGTCGTCACAACATAATTACAGGTAACTTTTTTCTGAAATTTCAACACTAATCCCTGATTGAAGTTTTGGTGAACTTTTCCACACTCCCTTCTACGTTTCGAGCGAATCGCATTAACATCAATGATCAATGATCAATCTATCGTCAATGAAGAAAACAACTAATACGAGATGATGATAAAACACAACGAAAGATTTAAACAAAAGAATGGTTTAGAAAATAATGTTTTTGGAGTTTACTCCTTAAGAATCGATTTGCATATATAAGGGGCCCGGTATGAGAAAAATGTGAGGAGTAAAATCTATCGATGAATGACCTCGTTACGTCCTATGATGCGCAACTTTCTTATTTGTCAGTGTCGACATACTTATATTGCTGTCATTGTGAAGTTTTATTATCATTATGTTCCGCTAAAGTGAACTGAAAGTATTTTCAAATAACTATGGCAGAAAGATGTGTAGATGATATTGCCGGAACATCTAACAAATACGTGGTTGCAAGGTACGTTATAATTAATGTATTATATGTATGAGCATGTGCAATTTGTGTTTATTAAATATTTTAATAATTATCGATGTAGTTCATATAAATATATATTTGAGAATAACACATAAAATTAGATAATCAACCCAATATGAATTATCGAGCGCATCCACATAAAATAGAAAATTTCTAACCTAACCAAAAATTGATTTTTTAGTCGATGTCTATAAATTCTTCCACGTTATTATGATTTATTTTATAAATAATTTTTGAATATTAACAACTGTAGTCAATAATTCGATAATATTATCAGAAAAATCGACAATATTTTTTCATTATAATAATATTTTTATATAATTTTCTTTCGAAAAGTTATTTTTTAGCTTATTTAAATAATTTTCATGTACTATTTATTATTGTATGTAAAAGATTTAGTGACAAAATTATCTTTTTATAACCATTTTTGTTAATTATTAAGATAATATTATATTTTAAATAAAAAATTAATTATAATAATTTGAAAAAAATGTTTATAAAAACCTTTTTTTATCAATTTTCTTAAAGTCGGTTAAAATTTTTATAATTATGCATTTATAAATTTTCTAATTTTTTTTATATTTTTTGACTAGGAAAAAATCTAAACCTCCAAAAACTCCAGCCGAGAGACAGCGAGCTTACAGATTAAAAAAAAATTAATGAAGGAAGCCCAAAATATTTTGGCAATCAACCAATCTTTTTTAAGTTAAATAAACTCTTTTTGCGTCTAGTTAGACTATCGGACTTAAGGAGTAAACTCCAGTCGTGCGTCGGAGCTGACACACACACACACAATTTTTTCCCACTATTAACTTCTTCATGAATGAAACTCATACTTACACAGTTATATTTACAAACGTTATTTTTTCTAGTAAATCTGCCATGAAATGTTATGAATATATTCTGTCCTTTTTTATTGTGAAGGAATAAATTGAACATTTTTTATTTTTCCTAATATAAATGCTTGTTTCCTATAGCAAACTCGTTAACTTCGTATGTTCAGAATAAGGACAGCTAAATGTAAAATAGAACAATTGTTGGAGTTCTAAACTCCATTCCATTTGACATAAATTTATAGAAAGTACAGGAGCCTACGACAAACTTTATTACTGCTTTGACGGTATATATGTTTCGAATTTATTAGGCCAGATGGAAATGTATGTTTGACTCCTTTATTCGATACTTGAATTGACGTGAATTCAAGCGAAATTTGAACGGGGTGGTTTCATGAATATTTTCGAAATATATTGTGTGGTTTACAAAAAAACGTTGAATAAAATATGTTGAAAATAAATCAGACTATCGATATAAGTCACACACAGGATGCACCGTTAGTCCAAAGTAACCTCTCAACCTCTTTTTTAGATTATTTTATATTTCTTGCGTTTTCCAAAATCTAATCTGTAATGAATATTGTAGGGTCCAGCATTGTTCTAGCTCTATTCTACAGTTACTGAAACAATAATTAAGAGAAACAAAAAAGTTATCAGTTTTATCAAATTAGATCATTGTTTCTCAAACTTTTTTTATATCAAAGACCACATTCAAAATTTTGCTGATTCCGATAGACCTCTTGTAGCTACATTACTAACAATTTTTAAAATATCGTAAAAAAAACTTAGTTTTAATAATCTGAATGCGATTTAACCTCCATTTTTTGTCACACCTAACGTTGACCACCGTCGAGTCTCCCGTGGATCCCAGGTGGTTCACCTGGACCACTTTGGGAATCTCAAACTTTTTTTATATCAAAGACCACATTCAAAATTTTGCTGATTCCGATAGACCTCTTGCAGCTACATTACTAACAATTTTCCAAATATCGTAAAAAAAACTTAGTTTTAATAATCTGAATGCGATTTAACCTCCATTTTTTGTCACACCTAACGTTGACCACCGTCGAGTCTCCCGTGGACCCCAGGTGGTTCACCTGGACCACTTTGGGAATCTCAAACTTTTTTTATATCAAAGACCACATTCAAAATTTTGCTGATTCCGATAGACCTCTTGCAGCTACATTACTAACAATTTTCCAAATATCGTGAAAAAAACTTAGTTTTAATAATCTGAATGCGATTTAACCTCCATTTTTTGTCACACCTAACGTTGCCCACCGTCGAGTCTCCCGTGGACCCCAGGTGGTTCACCTGGACCACTTTGTGAATCTCAAACTTTTTTTATATCAAAGACCACATTCAAAATTTTGCTGATTCCGATAGACCTCTTGCAGCTACATTACTAACAATTTTCCAAATATCGTAAAAAAAACTTAGTTTTAATAATCTGAATGCGATTTAACCTCCATTTTTTGTCACACCTAACGTTGACCACCGTCGAGTCTCCCGTGGACCCCAGGTGGTTCACCTGGACCACTTTGGGAATCTCAAACTTTTTTTATATCAAAGACCACATTCAAAATTTTGCTGATTCCGATAGACCTCTTGCAGCTACATTACTAACAATTTTCCAAATATCGTGAAAAAAACTTAGTTTTAATAATCTGAATGCGATTTAACCTCCATTTTTTGTCACACCTAACGTTGCCCACCGTCGAGTCTCCCGTGGACCCCAGGTGGTTCACCTGGACCACTTTGTGAATCTCAAACTTTTTTTATATCAAAGACCACATTCAAAATTTTGCTGATTCCGATAGACCTCTTGCAGCTACATTACTAACAATTTTCCAAATATCGTAAAAAAAACTTAGTTTTAATAATCTGAATGCGATTTAACCTCCATTTTTTGTCACACCTAACGTTGACCACCGTCGAGTCTCCCGTGGACCCCAGGTGGTTCACCTGGACCACTTTGGGAATCTCAAACTTTTTTTATATCAAAGACCACATTCAAAATTTTGCTGATTCCGATAGACCTCTTGCAGCTATATTACTAACAATTTTTCAAATATCGTAAAAAAATTAGATATATTTATATTCCTTTGTTTGAGTTTCAACAACAAATTAACAGTTATAGATAAAATAAGATAGAATTGATTGCTTAATAGGGTTAATTATTTGATAATTTGACAAGTTTCCAATTAATTTTCAATTGATCGTGCCGAGAGTTGATGTTTGAAAAGCAAATTTGGCCAATCGAAAAAGTTTAGTTAATTTTTTTGAAATCTACACCACAAGAACCAATCAATTGTCACAAACATTATACAGAAACTTCCCATTCGGAGGGCTAAAAAGAAATATAATATTTTTTCTTATGTTGTAGGTATTTATTCAAATATATGAATTATTACACTATTAATTATTATTCTTATAACAGTCATAATGTAATAAAAATTAAACACTTATAAAGTAACTTCTAAAATGGTAATTACGAAAAAAATAATTTTGATGAGAAGGATGTGCTTGATAGATTGACAGCAGATTAATAATATTTGGTTTGAGGGATAACCGCAAATCTCCATATTCTGTGATATTCAATCCTTTTTTTGTTAATAAGTTTTTAGTAGCACAAAAACTTTTCTTCAACAACATATCACGAGAAAAACGCGATCTAAAGCTTTTGCTCAATTCTCTACAGTCCAGGATATTGTTGGGGTATTTCTAGCTTCTAGGTTCTCTTGTAATATCACATTCTCCACTAGTTGAATAAAATGGATTTATCCATAATGGTATTTATATCGACAGAATATCTTCATCAAGGCATTCTATCAATATTTCCTTTGTAAATTCTAAATTCACAAGAAAAGCTGAAATTACACACTTTATTTCTATTATATTGAGGCCGTCCCCTTATAATTATTGAGATCATTAAATATTTTGAACAAATACGCAATGTCTTCTTTAAAATTAATAAGCTCTTTTATATTAGAATTTTTACTTTCAAGAAAGTTTTAAACGGAGTCAAAACGTGAATAAAATCTAACTGCAATCTTTGGAAGTCTTCATCATTTTCATCACGCAATTGTGCAAATAGGTGCGATTTGAATGCATCGCTTCTTATTTTATTATCTGAATTAATCACAAATTGGTGGGATTGGTGCAATCTATCACTCAAATTTTCTGCTACTAGATGTTGTCGGTGGATAACACAAT
Organism: Diorhabda elongata; assembly: GCA_026230145.1. Classification (NCBI taxonomy): domain Eukaryota; kingdom Metazoa; phylum Arthropoda; class Insecta; order Coleoptera; family Chrysomelidae; genus Diorhabda; species Diorhabda elongata. The sequence goes on from CM047926.1 coordinate 44,042,273, forward strand.
AAATTGAAGTTATCTCTGGTGCAATTAATTTTAAAAATGCTTATAAACCCATTATATCGCCTGACCATGGTAGGAGCTTCATCTGTTGCCTCCTCACCCAAGACAATAAATATTGTGATTTTCTCGAATAGTAGTTCTTCATGAATTTCTTCGCCAAGAACAAATCGAACATATGCCAATAATTGCCAGGTAAAGTTCACTCGTCTAGTGGAATAGACAAATGACAATGAGTTGTTTGCAGATAATCACATAAGGAACCTTCAACATCAGAGATCATTCCATCGATACCTGTTTGTACAGTGTTGTTACTCAGAGGTATTCTTTTGAGTATGTTAAATGAATATTTGTGCGGAACAGTTTTTAGAACCTATTCATCAGCAGATGAAATTAATTGTTCTCCGATATTGTGATGTTTTCCAGATTATGATATAAGTAATGAGATATTGTAAGATGCCCTTAAGCCATCGTCATTGCTTTCAGTCGAAGCGAACACACAGTGCACGGTGGGTCTCTTTTCATATTTAATCAGCATGACACTGTCTTCGATGATATTCCAGCTTTGATGGTTCCATAGTTATTGCTCAAAACTTTGCTGCATGTGAGACATGTGGGAAATCGTTTATCTACCAAATTTCAACACTCTACTGACGACACATGTTCGGCCTATCTGTAAATAAGAAAAAAAACTTAGTTTTAATAATCTGAAGGCGATTTAACTTAACAGGATATGGCTATTTCAAAACAATATGATTATGGAAGCACCCTGAATATATAATATATACCCCTGCTTACGATTGCGGACCTCCATTTTTTGTTACACCTAACGTTGACCCCCGTCGAGTCTCCTGTGGACCCTTGGTGGTTCACCTGGACCACTTTGGAAATCACGGAAAATATTTAAATTGTCTATCTCTTCCAATTTGATGGTGTTCAAGTCTATTATCCATTTGCAGTATACATAAATCATTTACCTGACTATTCAGAATTCAGCACATCTAATGTTTTCGCCACCTTTTCCTAGATATTATTTCTTAAGTACTATTAGTAACAGCCATAACATTTTGTTTCTACAAGCTCTTAAATTCATTAGAACCTGACCTTTTTTCAAAAAATTTTCAAAATTATTACTTCAGATATTGTGAAAACACCACAGTTTCATATACAACTTTTATTCATATCATGTTTTTATGTATATATCGATTTTGAATGAACATTTCTATTATTATTTCACCGGGTAGATAGCCGCACACCATTTATTGGCACCAGTCTTAATATAATCTAGTGGAAACTATAGTACCACGGGTACGAGTCTGCATGACATTCAATGATGACGGTCATACTTAAATGTAATGAAAACTACAAAATATTGTTTCAAATTTGTCTAAGAAGTTAACTGTAATGGACAGAAGGTTCTAGATCAAAGTTGTCCATTGTTAGACACTTGAAACATTCTAAAATATTCTAAGACAGAAGGTTAAAGGGAAGACATTATATTTGAATATTAAAGATACGCGTCTAACAAAACAAGTATTCTTGACAGTAAAGGAAAAATCTCAATGCATTGTTGGTCTAGTAAGTGATGTAAGTGTATATGAGAAACGTTACTTTTGAGTGAGTTTAGGAGAAAACATAAGATAAGGATCAGGTAAAGCTTAAACAGTCATACAATCACTCAGACAACTAATGAGTAATATGGGTTCCGACGGCTACCAAGAGGAGAGGACAGTTACAAATTAAGTACTTCTTTACGGTACCAATATATGAGGAGGGACTACACAGATAAAAATCTATCGTATAAAAATAGCCGAAGTGCAACGTAAAACTTCACTTAGATTATGAAGTGCATAACGCTCTGTATCAGAACTAGCCGTAAAGCCATTGAAGGAACCATATCACCAAATTTGCAGATAATTAAGTGCAAACTAAGAAAAAGTCGTCACCATGGACCAATGGCATCAGAGATATGATACGAATCAACGACGTAGGTGGATTGTGCGCCTCTTAACTGTTAATGACTGGATAGAGAGGAGTCACGGGAAAAAATGAGAAGAAGAAGACATCCCTTCTCTCGCTTGCGGACAAACTACGGTCAACGTGAAGCACACATTCTCTATATGGAGTAATTGGAACTTACAGCGGATAATACTGCAAAAATTCACTCCCGAGAATAGCATACAGATTATGATCACGGATGGAGAGATCTGGGACGCCGTAATTGAATACTTAGGAAGAATCTCACTGAGGAACAAACGGGACAATTGGGTCTATGAATAAATCACTGGAGGTCAAAGAACGACGAATAAATAGAGCAAACGCAAAACGACCAATTCTGTGGAATGCTAATTCAACCATGGAGAAACCTCGAAGAGGTTAAGCTCTAAGAAGAAGGGTTTCATAAGGTCATTTCTACATACCAGTCTCGTATAAACACTGATGGTGAGAATGCATATTTCCCTCCTATTTGGACAAAACAATATCTCCCGAAAAAAATTGAAAAATCGGATAAAATGTTACACAAATTTTCACTGTACTCTACCTCATGACGATCAAACTTACGTTAGTATAATTTTGTATTCAGTTTTTCAAATGAATGTACAAAATTTTACATTACGTCCATTGACTTTCCATTATTTTATCACCAATTTATGGTCTCTGGTCGCTCAATGGGACTTTTACTTGAGCCGTATCCTCCAAATTTTCACAATTCTACGAACGAAATAAGTGTGATATATCTCATCACAGTTCTTTAACGTTGATAGTAACATCTCATATTTTCTGTTCGGTAAACATAGTTAAGCTTTTAAACAACTTGATAACATCTTGCACTAATGATGAAAGGAAATAATTCCTGAGGCTTGGACACAATAAATGAAAGTAATGACTGGAACAATTGAATTAGTACTTGGAAATAAAATCCAAAAACAATTTTTTTTTCACAAGGAATATTATTGATAAATCTACCCACGATCATTTACCTAAATTCTCTACTGAATTCCTTTGGAGCTTGCTTTGCAGCTTACAAGTATAGCTTAGCGCACACACGAGATTTTTACGCTGATAACTCTTTCTTGTATGTATGCATGAAACAAAATAGAAAATCGTATGCCCAATAACATTAAACAAGTATTTTATCCACTTACGTACAAATTAATAAAATGGAATTAGTAACATATACTTTAAACGTTGTGTGTTGTGTTAAACGTTTACAGTTTTGAGGTGTAGTTTACTGCAATCGACAATGTGAGAGCTGTACCTTAATAGATAATATGTAGGGCGTGAGATTTCCTGAGATTTCCCTTATAGAATAAAACTGATGAAGGTTTTCTTACTCTTCCGGACCAAACGTTAATCATGCGAAATCTAAACATTAGTGTCAGTTGCATCATTTTTTGTGCGATTTTGTATTGTGAGACGTTACCGGGATATTGAATATAGTTTCTTAGAACTCACAGGATGAGAAATAAAAGAAATATGAGTAATTATTGTATCAAACTATAAATTTTGGAAATATTGCAAGCAATATTAAACCAGCAAGTTAGTCTCGTAGTTAACCAATCACTCGTAAACAATGACCAACTGAAAGTACTGATTACTCAATTTGTGTGTTGACTAGTTTTTTAATTTGCTATTTATTCATAGTTGGCAAAATTCTTTATTTCTACTTGAGTTAAACCACGATTTAGCCTAACAAAATTCACCTAGATTTGAATATATTTGGTTTATAGTAAAGTTTCTACACAATTTGTATGTTTCACTGAAGACGGCGTTCTAAGAAGCAACAAAAACAATGAGTTTCCAAAAGATTTGACCGCCTATGCATTATCAAATTCTTGTTTATATTCTCAAACAATAAGCTCTTCTGATATCTATGACGTCTTAGTTGCCTGTTTACAAAATAAACTTGAACTGGCCTATGAAGAATTGAGCAAATCCAAAGTGATATACAGTTATACGTTTGTCTCCTTAGGAGTTCTGAAATATGCAGGTAATAAACTAACACATTTCGCAGTGTGCCACCATAGTAACAAGTCGGTGATAAGAAAGCTTACATACACTGAAATGTAGGCTTCGGGATTTATCCTTGTGGGTGTAGGAACAGTATTCTTTTCTATCCATTATATAGTGGAAACGTATAAATAAGTTTATAAGGGATGTGATTTTGTCAGGCAAGGTATAATATAGGAAAGAGAAGAAAGCATTACCAATCTATAAGTAACATTATACAGGAAGTGGGAAAAAAGTTTTGATTAAAAGGAATTGTGGAAACAGTTATGTTAAAAATCTGAAATTACGAAGCTATAGAATTTGGATGAGGTTCAAATATAATGTATTGCATTTTGCACTTCCGGTTTTACTGGAAATAGACGTTAACTTCGTTATTTCAAATTGAATTTAATATTCTTTATTTTATTCTACAATTCGAAATGGAACTTCGACACATATTTTATATCAAAGTATTTTTGAATTAATTCGATTAATGAAGGAGCTATTCACCTTAATTTGTGAATATTAAAAAACAAGGGTTTGCCCACTATAGTTTATTTCCGAAAGTTACAGAGTAATAAAATCTCATTAGGTTTGCAAATGAACCACAGAGTGACCCAACGAATATTCAAGCCACTTTCATAGCTTGGCATTGATTTCATTGTAATTTTTTTCATCAAATGCAGAACGTACCACCCGGGTTGGGGTCAATTTATGGGTTTAGCCTATTGTTATCTATTCACAAACACTGAAAATAGTGTGCCAAACGCGTGCTGGTAGGATAGTCGTAAAAAGGAAAGAATTTTATTTTAACAGAATAAAAATTAGGCATTATGTACATGGTATTAGGTACACTTATTTTTATTGAACATTATACAAAAAATACATTATACAGAAATTAATTTATAAAAAGTCATAATATTCTTCGTCATCTGAGGAACTGTCATCTCCTCTTGACGTTATAATTAACGGGTCGACGCGACGGTCCGATCGATCAATTAGTCAAGATCCCACATTTTCTCCCCTTCTTTAATGACATGCTGGACTGCTTTTCGCCAGTTCTCTGGTGTCACCTCCTTAATGGCTTGATCAAACAGTAGCTCAACGTCTTTCATTTTGAATGTCGAGTTGTGTCTTGCTACAAATCCTTTCTCTTGCTCCCATATAAGTTCTATAGGATTTAGTTCGCAATGGTATGGCGGCGTGCGCAGCACAGTTGCACTATTTTGGAGTCTTCTCTATGCGTCGAAAATGATAGCTTGCGTTATCCATAACTATTACTGAATCAGCCAGAAGATATTTTATCATTTCACGAAAATAGTCTTCAAAAACATCCGAATCCTTGTCCTCGTGATAATCTCCCGTATGGCACGACAGAAAGATTAGCAAACCTTCTTTTAAAAATCCCTCTTCGCTTCCAATATGAACGAACGTCTTTTCCCTCTACCTGAAGGCACCTCAATACCCGTTGTCAGGCCTTCCATGAGAGCTTGGTGAGCACTGGTTATATTTTTGTCTTGCCACATTTTTGGTACTGTATAACCTTCATTAATCCCCTTTCCATCAAGATTAAAAATTTTCTTCTGCTCTGCTCTGTACTGCTTTATACTTCTTAAGAATTTTCGTAGCCAGCAAACAATTTCATCGCTTTCCAGTAAAAGTGCTTTACGGTTATGCTTTTCCCAGGCAAAATCCATATATCTCGAATCTTAATTAGGGTGGGTATTTCTTTTTTAAAATAAAAAAAAGTGAACTTTTCTCCGAATTACACTTTTTGTGTCTTCATCAAGGACTTTTACTGGTCTGCCTGGACTTTTCTTGGGAGGTTCCACTTGGCCTGCTATCTTTCTCTCCAACTCCAGTCATTCGGGAACATCGGTCGACAGTTTCTTGTACAGTAAATTTCAGGTAATCGTATTTTATGCAATCGTGTACATTCAAAATAAAAGTTTTTCATTTACTGATAGTGGAGAATAATTGGAACATCTTTTCCTTGGTGTAAATGTCGCCATTCTATTACTAATCTTATAATACTGCGAATACTATTTACGGTTTAACAGCAAATACTGATGCGTTAAACTAAACAAATATAAAGGTCTAAAAATTTTGGGTAAGCCACCATTGCTCTTTCGGCGCATGGTTAAGCCGAATCTGAAATAGGGTTAAAATTAGGCAGAGGCACTAATAGAAGGTTAAACGGTACCTGTTAGACGCAAAACTGTATAATCTACTACCTAAATAATCACTACACAATATTTCAAGATCTCTACACCTATGGCCGACACCGAAATTGTGCCGAACTGGACGGAATTCTCCATTTAATGGCTCTATACCTTTCTGAAGTAGATCCAACACATAAATTTTTTAACACAAGGTATTTTGAACTGTACTGTTGGCATGCGCAATTTGAATCATTTATAATACCCTGTATATTATCGTATTTTCCGCTGTATTTTTTCGAGCTAATTCGTTTGATATCAGTATTTCTTGTACCTTGATTCAACCAATTTTGAGATATCTCATTATCTTAGTTAAGATATAATTACACTTGATTATTTCAAAAGTAGTGAAAGGTAGGCTATGGCTGTTAAGAAATTCATAGAACGTTAATTGTTTTCGTCTCATCTGGAATTTTCATGCCAGCAAAATAATCCAAATATTTTAAAAAATGAAGTACTAAGGAGCATCGTTGATGCACCCTGGTACTTTCTAAATAGCGACCTTCATCGGGACTTGGAGATTGGCACAGTAAGCCAGGTATCCGCTGAATTCGCAGAGTGTAATGAAATTGTTAAGCAGCTTTGCCATAATTTTGATGAGCAATATTACTTTTTTCCCAAATTTAGGTAAAGTTATTGACATAAAATGCATTCGCAACGGCATAATATATTTTCAACATCCTTGTTAGATAATAAGGGAGTGTGGGTGTACCCTAGCATATATAGATATTAGCTTTCTGCACAATATAGGTACATTATTTTAGTCAAGGTTTGGGTTAGGTTTAGTTAGGTTCTTCTCTACAATATCAATGAAAAAACTCATAGTTATTCAAAATTGCGAGTTTATTGGTTGTTACAAAACAAAAGAGTTACATATGGTGTTAAACCTAACTAAAGAGTGGCTTTGGATGTTGAAGCGTGGCACTGCATGTCCTCAGCATACTTTTCATTAGATGGTACGTGACCACTGAGTGCTAATCGCAAGCATGATGACATATGATCGTCAGTTAGTCGATTGCGATATTTTGACTTGATTATCTTCATTTCAGAAAATGCAGACTCGCACAACACAAGTAAATTGACCCAAACAATGCCGTCAGTTGAAAGGCGATTTGCCTTAGATTCGGATATTTATCTTCAGATATAAAAACCAGAAATTTGTATCAGATGCTTTGAGATGTATATCTGATATAATCTGCACCAACTCATTTTCAACAGAACATGAGTTCATATCAAACTGACTTGCTATTTCAGTAGCTACTACTTCAATGTTTTTACATGAGAAAGGATAAATCATAAATGATGCTATATTTTCCAATTTAGTGCAATCATAAAAACGCATTTCGACTTGTCCCAAAATATTTAATAATTCAGTCTCATACGTATCATTATTAAACTGAGAAATCCTTGCTTTCAAAGACGGAAAATGTTTCAGATCCTTTCTTTTCAGTTGATCTATCATAAGTTGCAATTTACTTTTGAATGCGTTTACTGCGCTAAACATCTCAATAATAGTTTTTCCTTTACCTTGAAGCTCCAAGTTAACAATGTTTAAGTGCATTGTGATGTCAGTCAAAAATGCCAAATCCGTCAGCCCTTTTTCGTTTTTCAAAATCTGAGTGTCATCACCTCTTTCGTGTCTAGAAAAGCTGTTATTTCGGGCAATAATTCTTGAAACCTTTGTAGGAACTTTCCGCGACTCAACCACCTGACGTCTGTGTGAAGAACTAAATCAGTGTGTTCAGCTGACTCCCTATCTTCCAACTGCAACTGAAAGAGCCGCCGTTGCAAGCTACGTGCACGGATGGAATTCACAATTTTTGTTGCAATGCCCATAATTTCCTCCGTGTTTAAAACTTTCGAACACAAAACTTGTTGATGTATAATGCAATGGAATGAAAAAAATGAAGGGAATTCTTCATTAGCTCGACACAATGCCACAAAACCGTTTTTGTTTCCAGTCATTGCTGGTGCTCTATCGGTTGTAATGCACACTAATTTATATATTGGTAGCACGTAGTTTTTTACAAAATTAAAGAAAACTTCATATATATCTTCGCCAAGGGTCTTCCCCTTCAGAGAAATGAATGTCAAAAATTCTTCCTTGGCCGACATGTCATTGAATACCATCCGAATAAAAATACACAGCTGGGCAGTGCCTTTCATATCGGTGGATTCGTCGAACTGTAAAGAAAAGTATGTACATTCCATGATATCACGTTTTAGTTTATCTGCGATGTCCTGACTCATGACTTCAATACGCCTTGTGACAGTCGGACGAGATAACTGAAGTTCTCTAATAGCAGACATGATTTCTGTTTTATTTTTAAAATCTCCAAATAAAGTCTCACCCGCTTCAATGAATGCTTCCTTCACCACCGATACATCTTCGAATGGTTTCTTGTGTTTCGCCAATATATGAGATATTTTAAATGACGCGATCGTAGCAGCTTTTGATTGTTTGGCTGGTCTTGTGAACATGGTTTGTTCTTTTTTCAAACAAGATATAAAATCACTTACTTTTCGTTTTCTTAATTCACTCTGTGGCGGAAAATCCTTTTGATAGTTTTTATGAAGCGTTTTATGATGCCTCTCTAAGTTATCACGCTTAGGTATTGCAACTGACGCACGACAAATAACACAAATGCACTTATCCTTCACCATACAAAAGAAAAATTCTTCCTCCCAATCCTTATTAAAATGATATGTTTTAGATTTCTTCACTGCACTCATTTTCCACTATTTAATAATAAACTTTGTATCGACGTAGTATTGCTATCAAGTTACAATTCAGAATGACTCCAATTCATGCAGGCGCAACATTTATATCGGCGTGAAAGAAAGTCTCGAATGTTCCCGTCAAACGCGCCGCCCGAAACTAGACAGTACAGTCTAGTCTAGAAACAACGCGGCTTTTATTTGACAAGTGCCGCGCGTTCCTTTGATAAAGCCGCCTTTTGCCGCAAGCAGTGTTATTTTATCACGTAATACATTTTTGTAGTTTAGTTACCTACCGACCAGTCGATCGCGATCGACCGTTTGAACACCCCTGGTGTAGATAATAATAATTGTAGTTATAATAATTGAAGGAGCTTCTACTGAGTAAGACCCTTAGTTGAAAAACACACAAATAGTAATTTAGGATAGAACAAAATTATTCATTTATCGTAATAATAATCAGATCCAAAATGTTAGAGAGATCTGTCAGGGTTTTTTGGGCTATAAATGTAAAAATAGACATTGCTGGAATGATGACGGATTCTCTAACCTTTTGGCGAAATGTTATAATCCCAGTCTCAAAAATAATAGTTTCATATCTCATCAAAAGATGGCACCGGATACCTTAATCGCTTATGCAACTCGTAACAATATCAAGTAAGTACAATATATTAATTTGTCAATGCAGCACAGATCATCTATCTTTAACGTAGACTGCACATAATAGACAATTTGGTTTAATAAAACTTGCAAAGTTTTAGTTTAAAGCTCAAATAGGTAGTTCTATTTAAAAAAATAAAGAAATTTGATATTTATGAAGTAAAATTTTGAACAGTTCTTATACACATCCTGTATAAAATGAGAGATTTTTCAGTATAGATTCACATTTACTAAAACCAACCGAACTCACAAAGTATGCATTTTTTCTGAAAAAGTTTTCAAACAAAAGTATACTAAAATTTTACATGGATTCCAAAAATGTATTAATATATGGGGTGTTTCATTTAAAATAACAAAGTTACAGTCGACTTGCGGTAGAATCCGAAGTCGGCCATCTTTGAAAATATTTTAGTTAAAAAGATCGTATCCTAAAACCTAAACGTAGATATTTTCATGATTTTGTTATATACAGATAGTTTTAACTCGTCGTGGGACACCCTGTATAATATATCGCTTCATCAGTGATCATACTGGAAGCCTCCGGATATAGCAAATTTGTTCGATTCAGCCCAATTAAAGAAAAAAACGACAATAAAAGACAAAATTGAACAAATTATTAAAATTCTTCGCATCTCTGTTCTAATTACTCTAATTCGTTCTCTGTTTTCAAATATAGATCAAATATTTGATTCAAATGCCAGAATACTTCATTGGAAAATAATTACACACAGAAAAGAATCGTCATTTAGTGAATAGCTAATGGTGTGTGAAATCTTCTTAAAGTCCTCCAGCAACTTCTGAAACTTCAGTAAAATGTAATTTCCATTAACTTGAAATTTACTTAGTTTTTGTGAAAGTTCGACATGAAACAAAGACATTTGCATAATTGTCGTCCGTTTTTCTCTAACTCCAAATTTCCTGACGACGTAGATCTTTTTGCTAAGGAGGGATGACAGACAAAACAGAAGTTTGAAATGAGAAATTATACGAATTATTAACTTTTTCTGTTTGGCTATCCGAAATGAGAAATTCCCGGATCGCATATATTTGCGATTCGAATGAGAGAAAGAAATCTGATACTTCTAAAGATGAGTGAAAAATAGAACGAACAATATTTTTAGAGTATTTCACTCTTGTTATGAAAATATGTTCTGAAGAAGTCGTGCATTGAGGGAAACCAACATCACATTTCGGACTGTCTTTCAGATAATTCTATTATTCCGTTGACCTGAAGCACAGGATAAGATATCAGGACTATAGAGGGCTAAAATTTTTTAAGGACAACCCGGCGACTTGCAGACAATGGAAGGATTCTTGGAATGGTAACAGTTTATAGGTTTATAGGTTTGTACATTTTAACGCACCCCAACTGAAACTAACTTTAATATCAAGTTTTTGTGAAGTAATATGTACTAGGCACTGTGGGACTGCTAAGGAGAACTATTGATTATTGCTCAAGATCACTTCCAACATTCATCAGGAACAAAATCAGAGTAGATCGATTCATTCGAGGAATATGGACGCTCAATCTGATTTTTTACCTCTTAATTTTCGGTCACATATAACCAGACAAAATTTGAGCTCCAGAATTAAACTTCGCTATTATCTTGTCCAACTACTAATTTGTGGAAAAGTATGGTGTTATTGTGAGTGTGCGGTACGAACTGAATTGATTTGAAGGAAAGACTATGTCGACTATGTTCTATATGGATATGAAATCAAGTTTAATAAAAATATATAGTAGGACCATTTCTTTCTCAAGTAGCATTGAAATGCTAAGATGTATTTGAATTTTCTACTGAACGAATTACCTCTTTTCTTGGAAGAGTTCCCACTTTATACACGTCTGCTAAGGCTAATCAATTAATCGATGATAAACTAACTGAAAGATGGAGCAGAAGAAATGGTCCAGTACAGTGGTCACCAAGGTCATCAGATTTTAATGGAATAGAGTCATTTTGCAGACATCACATTGAGAATGGAGTGTACAAAATACCTTTAACAACAAGGAATGACTTAATGGAGAGAGTATGAAATGTTTCCATAGAAATGCCCCGTAATATGAGTTATTATTTCAATTGTCGTTTCCAAGCACGCGTTGTTCCTTTGTAAGTGCAATCCAACCTCTACAGTACCAAACACCAATGATAAAATGTAAGATTTTGCCAAATAAAACATAGTTAGCTCACAATTATTTGTTAAATGATTGAATAGTGGTACATAATAATTGTTTTGCACCTAAAAATTAAAATATCTCAAGAACCAATAATTTTATATTTAGGTAATGCTTCATAAAAAAAATGTTGGAAATAATTTTCGCTACTCACATAAAATACAGGGTGATTCGTTCAAAAAAAGAGATACTGTATTAGTATTTTTATTAACCCTGTATCATATTCAAAGAATATTAACGAAATAAAAAATTTTCCAGAATTTTCACTACTATTCGAATGCTTTAGCTGCAGCAGATCTCTATTCTTGAATTTCTCTTTCATTGTACAGGGTATTGAACTTGTTTCCTTGTTTCGATTTTCAAGGAAAACTTTTTTAATATCCCATGGAACACGTAACTGTGATATCACACAGCATTATGTAATATTGTTAATAATTTTGAAATGTGAAAACTAATGATGACTGTAATTTCTAAAATTTTCAAATTGTTATCTTAAAGGACTTTACTTGAACTTTATCACACTAATCAATCATCCTATACATATAAGCGGTTTCTTATTGGGAACGTGGCAATGAAACACCAAAGTGAATATTAATATGAATATTAAACAAACTAATTTTAAAACAGAAGACACCTGAAATCATGAACATTTAGATGCATTGATATATCAAAAGGTCTAAGAAGTAGGAATTAAAGAAATTAAATAAAATAAAACTAGGTTCACGGGTTAAACCGGGTTGGAATTTTAAAAATTATCGACGTTGCTGGCAATCTCTGGCTATCTGGCTATCGCCCCTTGATTTCAGACAGTTTGGACGTGTCTCTATTTCGATAACTTCTCGAATAATCTTGAACTTGGAGTGGGACGATAGTTTCGCTTCCATTGAAATCGATTGTGCGTCCGGTATGGACACGATGTTGAGTAAGGGTGGAGGAAATATCGGAATTGGTGACAGACAGACGGAAATACGGTTTGTCTGGTCAATATAGTAGTGGGGGGTAATTTAAGCAGGGGATTTCATACACTCCATGGTGTTCAGTAGATATTTTGTTTTTTTTTTTTGACAGATCTGATTGGGCGAATTGAGAGTTTTTGGTTGAGTTTTGAAGATTCTGCCAATTTTGTCTGTTACATCTTTGAGAAAAGGATACCCTCAGTTAATCTTTCAAACCAGTGTAGGAGGATGGAGGAGCTGGAGATGAAAATTTGTGGATGCTCTTAGAAATTTGGCTTGGTAATCATTCTGAATCAATATTTGTCTCAAAAAAATGATTTCAGATGGTCGACTGGATTTGTCAGTCAGTGAGATAGATCGTGATATGAGTGTATCAATGACAAAGTTAAATTGGGCCGTATAATGATGGGATTGGGCGTGAAGGAAACGATTGGTATAATTAGGTTTGCTATAGACGGAGTGAGAGAAATCGTGTGATGAAAGTTTTCTGATTATGACGTCAAGGAACGGCAGAGATGACTTCTCTTCTCAACAGTGTTCGTGATGGTTTTTTTTCATTTTTTATTCTAATCTAATTTCAAAATTGTTTGTTGTAGATTTTCTTTCCTCAGTAAAATTCCAAGGAGTAGGCAGACTGAGATCTTGGAATCGATTAGATAAAGGAGTAATTCGTTGCGTAGAGTATGCAGATTGAAACCACGGAATAGGATCACTTCTTACCAATAAACGAATAATCACCCTACACCCACACACTTTTCTTAAGCGATAAATAATACAATTAACAATTCAAATTTTAGTTGATCGAGCAAAATATGAATATTGTTTGAATTAATCATATTTCCAGTTTTGATGAATAAATAACGCTTAATTGAACACAAACCTACCAAGTTTTTCTTGTTGGACTCAGAACGAACTTCTGAAGATTAATGACTCTCAGGATCCCGAGACTTGTAAATATAATTAAAAACTTTTCTCCGGCACACTGTCCTCTCTTTCTGGAGTAGGTCTTAGTTACATAGATAAATGATGAAAAATGTGTCAAAGTAGAAATCCCTTCACTTAATCAGCATCTGAGCCCAGAACACCTTGTTCAAAATTTTCAATTCAAGCCTTACATTACCTCGAGAAAAAGCCTTATCATCGATCACAGTGAATTATTATTCAGTTTTCTGAAATTATATAATTCGTTTCAATATTTATTACACAGTCAAAATTATAACGAGCCATGAATGTTCTATACAGTGTGAATAAAGTAACTTAATTTTATAATATCACGATTTCATTTTACAACAAAAAAAAGTTTTTTATATTAGCATTAGTCGATTGGAAAAAATTACACCTAAATCAACATATTTTTTATTAGTTCAAATCCAAAAATATATACAGAGTGGGCTACTGAATGTTAATGACTCTAGTTTCGTGAGAAGAAGTTGAGGCGAAGTTATTTTTTTGCTGAGCTAGATTTATGGTATGAATGTTCGCCTACAATGTTCAATGGAGACAATAGGAAAAATAATAAACTGATCTGATTCCTCATATTAGGACACTTCAAAACCCAACTTTTTAGCGAGATAGCGCTTGGCATCGTAGAGCTACCCAAACCTTGGAATACTTACACCTGATTCAAAGTCATCTTCCACCTTGGCCCATGAGAAGATTGGAAAATTTATAGCCATTTCTTCCAAACTAAGATTAGTTCATTGAAATAATACAATTTTAAGACTCCTACCTTGCGTTACTCAAAGGACGCAATATTATTTGATGTGTGGAAGCTCAACTTCAAGTTTTTAAGGTTGCAACCATTTTTTTCGTTATACTATTAACTATTCATAGTATAATAAATTTGTAAGAACATAATTTGTGGCAAATCACGTTGTCCACAACTATGTTTATAAAACAATTTGTCTCAAATTTAAAACGTAAGAGCTGAAAAGTGCAAAAATTTTAAAAAAAATTTCCTTTTTTGCTCTATAACTTTTTTCTTTTGATTTTGCAAGAAAATTACTTCATAATCTCTCAGATAGTCTTTGGAGGAATTATTTTACCTATAATTTTTTTGAATTTGGCTAATTTTTGTGGTTCATAGAGCACTCCAAAAGTGTTGGGGCGCTTCAATACTCACAACATTGCGGGGAAAACGAAGCGTTTGCTTTAATTATATATTTTTTTCAACATACTTTTTTAGATGTTTTTGCAACATTCTTTTATTTTGCATTTTTTATTGACTTTTTTTACGTGGTATCCCCAGTAGGCCTAATCCACAGATATCTGATGACATTTTTCAACAATTTGTCACTAGCTAATCTGTTTTACTTCTTTCTGATGGTCCAGGTTGTTGTTCAAGATCTGAATCAATGTCAAAAGTGAAGATTTGGGGAATGACGGAAGTTATAGTCATAGTAGGATATTCATCTTCTAATTCAGTTTCTTCTATTAACTTTCATATTTCCATGGTGTTGTTACCAGAAGAATTGTGCTGGAGGCTTGGAAGCTTATATTGGCATCCACATATATAACTGATCTGGTACATGGCCTTCTGAAGGTTTTAAAAAGAAAATGTTGAACTGTCTACCTAATGCCGTGAGCAACACAAGAATATAAATGTCCTCTGGCACAATAATAACGCGCAAAAGATTGATTCAATCTGCTTGGTCGATACGAAGACCCACTTCTGGAAAAGCAGTTTTGAGAAGATCTATTAAGTTATATTCGTATTTTTTTTTTTTTCATTCCCAAGAAATTTTTCTCGACGTATTGTTAGTACAGCGTTTTATCTAACTTAATTTCTTTAGATTGATGTTTTGTTGTGCGACGCAGACGTTCGCAAGACTTTGTTTCCACGATATCGCGGTTACTGCACACACTGTTTACACTATTACTACACCAACACTCATAATTACACTATCTGACGGGCGCTTCGATAACTGAAAGTAAATTGAAGTTAAAAATTTTATCTTCAGTCTCAAAAGACGATAACTTGGTTATCGAAACGCGGGTTAGACAGCGTAATTGTGAATGTTGGTGTGGTGGTAGTATAAACAGTGTGATCAGTAAGAGTATCACCAACAATTACCAAAATTCCAGCTTAGATGTCTTCTCCTCTTCTTTCTCTTTTCTCAAGAAATAGTCTTGTCTCTGTAGATGTCCAGACGTCTTGTATTCTCCAGGAACTTCTTTTACGCTATTAATTATTTTATCCATAATTGAATTGCTTCAGACTGTCACCTAATCGAATTCCTGTTTGGAGGAGCTCGTTTGGTAACAACAAAATGTGCAAACTTGGTAATGTTTACTTGTACTCAAAATAAGCATCAGACGGTCTTGAATTCTTTGACGTGCGAGACAATTTATAGGGTAGAACAAGGATCGGGATCTAATTTATTGCATGGCAATGGTTTTCCGAAAATTGACGTATGAGTTGAGTTAAATATGAGTTTTTAGTCGTTTAATTGTATTTTTTTGATTGAATCATAAAGTACATAGGATAGGGTTATATATGGAATATATTATCGGACAAATGACCTTTTTTGGTGCAATGTTTGATTTCCTACTCGAATGCATCCGTGGTTGTGGGCTTGTTGACGTAGACCTGCGATTTTAAATAACCTAATGGCGTTAAATCATATGAGCTAGAAGCCCAAACCTGATGACCGAAACGAGTGAGTGCACGATCCTTAAATATCTCGTTTAGTAATTGGAGGGTTTCATGGGCTATATAGCGTGTAGCACCCTCTTGTTAAAACTACATATTGGCCACATCAATATCATCCAATTTCAGCAATGTCGCAATATCGAGCACTAGTCACTGCTTGACCAGCCTCTTTTTTGAAAAAATTATGGTGCCATTGGACCTCCAGCCAAAATAAACACCAAAAAGTGACACGTTGTGAATGCCTTTGGTTTTCGAAAATCACATGTGGGTTTTTAAAATCCCAGCAGCGGCAATTTTAGGGATTAACAAACCCATCAAGGTGAAAATAAGTTTTTACGCTTAGGATGATTTTTTCCGAAAAATCAGCATCTATTTTTCAGCAAAATCTCCAGGCTGTTCATGATCATTAGGCTTCAGTTATCGTTTTAACTGAACTTTGTTAGCATGGAGACACAGACCTCCAGTGAGTATACACTGTAGAGCTTCAGAAAATTTGCAAGGCCGAATTAAGGTTCCTGGATTGTCACTGACACTCTCCCGCATTACTCCGATATTGGCGTTTTAACTGTCGAATTTTAAGCTAATCTCTTTACAGTTACCACATTTTGTGTGAAATTTTCGATCTGCGACCGCCAAACTTTCATTATTTTTGAAAAAATGTTTAATAACTGAGGCAAGTTGTTCTATCGTGTAACGCTCCATTTTTACTAACCCTGAACTTTCATCTGTCAATTTCTGTTTTGGTAGGTTTGTCAACACATTACTGCATAGCAGGCGACAAATTTAAATCTTGGTTGAATTTTCGGTTTAGAAAAATCGCATTCCAAAATATGATTATCTACGGTAAGCAGTTTTACAGATTCCATATAACTTTATAAGATCGCAGTTACTCTATCCACGGATTTTATATCCAATATTTCGTAGTTTGATATCTAGAGCTAGTCAAAATATCGTTACTTCTGGCTATTTCCTAAGCATGGCCATCCATTCAATGCCGTAAAAGAGAGGCACTCAATTCAAATTTTTTCAGTATTTTTATATGAATTAGGATAATTGAATATCAAATATAATTCTCTTTTATTTATTATTTCATATTATTTCTTAATATATTTCTCCCAAACGTACACTGCCGAGCATGAAATTGACGTGACTATGTAATATAATTTTTTTTTTCAGTATGATATATCAATAAATTGTGTTATTCTCGTGCTCAAGTTAGAGAAACGTCCTAATGCTGCAACACGAATGGTAGCGGCTGAAGAAAATGACCGCGGTCGACCCAACTCAATGGATTTAGTGATCTCCACACGTGTTTCTGCTAAATTATTTTTTATTCTGTGATCCTCACAACCAATAATATATCTTACTACATATTGTTTAATATAGTAGGCTCTCATTGGGATTATAGTTTCCAATGGATTGAATCTCATCTCCGCTGCGTAAACATTAACTCATCGAAAAAATGAAGATTACGTATTGCTACAAAGACAGCATTAACCGAGATTCATAGACGTGTAGTCATTGGAAAGCCATACGAAGGAGGAAGTATTGGTGGTATAGTTGGAAGACCTAAACAACTAGTGGAATAGAATGCGGGCCATATGAAATATAACGAATGTAACCGAAGGAATATAGGATTCATCATTGGAATTATTATAAATGAAGCAGAGAAAGTCAACTTTGAATTTTCAAACCTGTACCAAACCTAAAACCATAATAGGTAATCTATTTTCTAAAAGAAATTAACACTTTTTGAGGTATATATTGGAATAGGAATTATGTTCACTACAATACTAATATTACTTCAATAAAATTTGATGCTAATATTGACTATAAATTTATGAAAGATGGAAAGTTACTGAATAAAAATAATCTCGTGGGTCGATATATTGACTAATTCTAAGTAACTTTTATTCCAAAAGTTTTTTTCTAAAGTTCATACTTATAGAGTTATTAACGATTTATACTATTCATATTTCATTGGAAACCCCCTAAATTTTTCACCGTTTTTCCCATCTAATCAGCAAAATCATTTAGTAAAAAAATGTGGTTGATAAAAAACAAAGAGATTCGTTTTTTTAAGGACCTCTATAAATTCAATAATAACTGAGTTATTGCTCGTTGAAGGATGGCTATTTTTGGAGAATCCCGAAATTGAAAACTTTAACCTCAAATAACATTTTTGGAAAGAACTCAAAATATCTTTTTCAAAGCTCACTGAACAACCTTAAAAATGAGCACAGTCAAAATTCGTTTGCATAAGAGTTAACTGATTTATAACAAAAACAAGGTTTCATTGAAATTAATCGTAATCCATTCGCAATTAATTTTATTCATGACATGATATGATTCATGTGATTTAATGCTTACTTTAGAAAAAATAATTTCTTTTCAATAAACCAAAAACTAGTCATGTTATGAGAAAATATAGCAGAAATTAGTGGTAGGGTTTTCCGTGCCAAAAATTTTGAGCTTTTTTAAATCTATGTATTATAAAAATCGAAAGAGATACATTAGCTGAAACTTTGAATTTACGTACCAAATGTGGCTTATGCAATCCCTTTGAGCTACACCCTTTTCGAAACCGTGTGCTTAAAAAAGTTTTAATTGATAAGACGTTGAAGTACTTGAACAAAATGATTTTCTGTTGGTAGCCTGAAAATTGAGCGAGTTATTGTCGAAAAATCAACTGCTTTTTTCCATTGAAAAAAGAGAAACACAATGGAGCAACAGCTGGCACGAACGAGAAGAGGAAGAAGATATTAGTGATGACGAAATATAAATATTCATAATTGTTTTTTATATTTTTTAGTCATTGAAGGTGGGTTTCATAAGGGATGAAATATTTAAATAGCAGCACTTCTTAAAAATACTGAAAAAATATTCTCAATTCAATATAAAATCAATTTTGAATAATTTTTAATTATAGAAGAATCGTTGAAATTATTTTTTTAACTTTTCTTATGATTAGGGGATGATTTGGAGGGGTTGAATGATATGAAGGGGAAATAAGTGGAGTAGAACCGTTGTTCTGGGCATTCCCACTCTTCCCCAATCATCATTTGATTAGATAGAATGAAACTTCTGATATGAAGCGCGCGTAGAATATTTTTAAGTATGCAATAATTGTTTCTGTTATGACTGTTTTTGTAAAATTTGTCTTTTCATATTTTATTGCATTCAATGTAAAGGAACACAAACTAAAAAAATATTTCCAGAACAGTTTCTGATATATGGCCGAGAACCATTGTTATTGGAACAAGGTCGTTACTGTGTTATTGTATATCATCCAATTTATAAACCAAAATCCATTAAAGTACATTTATTTTGAAGTTTGTTGTTGGTAATTTAACAAAAAGTTCAAACAAATTTTTTATATGAACTATATCCATTAATGTTCGCATTAATCATTTAAAATAACTTCTTGGAAAATTAGAATCCATATAATGATATAAACAAAAGGCAGAGTAGGTGTAATCCAATACGTTTGCCTACAGCACAAATTATGACCAACCAAATATTCTGTTACACATAAATGCAACTATTTCTTGGAACCGGTATGGGCCCTGAAATTTATGGGTCCAATAAACTGTCGATGGATTAATCGAATAGAGGAGAAATTGTATTTCAAGTTATTTTAGTCAATAAATGAAATAATAGTGCTATTCTAGATAATGAATTCTGGATGGTTATGAATGTACTTTGAAATTCTAATAGTATCGAAATATTTCAATACATTATTTATATGATTATCACTGATTGAAACAAGTGATCTCTCTGATTTTCTATTTTTTGAAATCCAAACATTTTTATCTTTGACAGAGAATGGGATATATCTAAGTTATCAAATCCATCTCACCGAAGATATTACTTCCACGAAGATTACTTGGAAGCCTCTTATTTATGTGATATGCTATTTTATATAATCTGATTCGTAATCTACCATAATTTTCCAAAAGACTATCAGGTTCCGTTCTTCAGAAGTGGCAAGCGAATATTCCAATCCAATATCGAACATGCTTTGATGTTATGTCTTATTTGTCATATGTATATAGTGTAAACTTATTAGCCTGGCTAGAGACTCTTCCTAAGAAATTGGTATTCGGCTTCAGTTAGAATATTTATATGGTATTCATACGGTGTGAACAATTGATATTGAATTGAACGCCACCAGCTTTATAATGAAACGAATTAAAAATAAAAATACGTGAAAAAGTTTATTAAAATTATAAATTTGCATTAACAACGGTTTCAAGAGAGCACAATCAAAAGAGCAAAACGAATACAAGCAGTTATGGACTAGAAACTACTTCGAGAGAAAAAAGTTTGGACTAAGGAAAGCCGGTATAGTTGCAGCCATGAAATGTGATCTTGGTTGTGAATATGACGCCGTTGATGGTATAGTGGTGTAGTAGTTCGTGGTTTAGTTTTCTATTTCGTTTATACTTCAGCCTGTTAGCTTTTCAGCTGCAAAAAAAATTAGAAAGAAATCAGAAAAACGGTTGGAAACTACTAAATGGGAAACGAGTAGGTGGAACAGATAAAAAGGATTTTGTGCTCTAACATATACAAAACATAGATTTATTTTTTGAGATATAACCATACTGAGCTCACAAATTTGCTCGAAATACATCCAAAAAAAATAAAAAAGAACTTTTCTACTAAGATTTGATTGAAATTCTACATCTGGTAAGCGTTATAGATAGAGGACGTTTTAAAATCGAGACTGAGCCTTTAGTGAGCTTTTCGAAAGGAATGGGAGATCGACAACAGAATAATTTCTTTAAAACTTCAACACAATAATGAAATAGAAGTGAGTAGAGTGCGGTTAAGAAGTAAATGGGCCATCTAGGAATGTGCGTAGAAATCCACTTTCGTCTGAAGCCCGCTGACTTAACTCGCGATTGGTTTGGAATCATAGGCGTAGACGTGTCTTATTTTTTTATTTAAATTATCATCCGCGGTTATGAAATATTCAGTATTTTTAGTTCAAAGTAGTGACTATTTGTTAGAGTGGTTTGGTGCTTAAGAGGTAAGTGTATTGAAATTAACGTATAGTAAAATCAATATGCATTAATTGGTGCATAGCACAAGTCTTGGGAGTTATACTATAGCACGAGATAATTAGTCTAGTACTAAAATAATGCAATAGTCCGTATAATGCAAAAACTAGGTACAGGGTGATTTATTAAATTGAAAAATGTTTTTCAATGAAATGAAAAACTGACAAATGTCATTCCAAGTATCAAATTTTAACATCAACTTTCTTAATTTGATTGAAACATTTAAAGTGGTCATGGAAAAAGTGGAAAACACAAAAAATCAGGTAATTTTAAAATGGGCAAGCACAAAATAAACGTGATTGTGAAGTCACCCAATCATTCAAATAGTAAGGACGATTGAGCCAAAAAAGTAGAAAAGTTGCCATGAAAAACGGCAAATTTCATCTACCTGCCAAAAGTGTCCAATCGCAACGTCTCCAAAGACGTATGCACGGAAGAGCTTGCAAAAAGTCATGTGAAAACGGAATTTCGTGTTTAGTAGAACTGTAGACTATAAATCAAGTATCTTAAATGTATTTGAATTCATAAATCTCACTTTAGGACCCATTTATAATGGTTTCACAAAAAGTGCTTGATTATCCATAGTCAAGATCTTGAGATCGACTCAAAAGTCAGTAACTTTATGAAAATAGAAGCAGAAGGAGTAATAAGTATTCATAATATTATCATTTTATTTGGTGACTTTACCCAATTCGCTATTGAAATGTATACCATATGAATAAATTCTTTGTGAACTCCATGTTAACTACCCAAATTCAAAATAATGGTTTGCAAATGATATTTGTTTATCATTTCATAATTCTCCAACGTATTCATATGTTTTCTCTGCCTCAAACAGACACAACAAGCAAACGCTGCTTATCGTCCGTGATTGTCGTCGCCCACTTACTTAATAATCGAATTTTACTGACCCACAATAATTAATTAGGAAAAATATCATCCTATATGCATGTGTGGTGACTACGCCACGTGATCTTGCAATCAAAATACTCAATTCAGGTAGACATTTCTCCGAACAAACTCCCTCAATAAAACCGACACCTGACTGACCGATAACTGACCCAGGAAATTCCAAGTAACTTTCAATGCCCAAATAGCATACAATTAAATTAATCCTCCCCGATATACCTAATTTAGGAAAAACCAAAACTTATACGAACCCAGGAGAGGCGTTTGGAATTGAGAACAGATTCATTTTTGTCAAGATAACGAAGCGATCGAATCGAACGCTCAGCGATGTTGCGCCGTTTCCAGAAACTTAATTCGCGCGACGTAGTTCAATCCTTTGTTGTATATATTTTCGTGTATGTTATAATTGATTCGGAATATACAATATTTTATTGCTGTTCATTAACGAAAACGTCAGATTGAAGGCATTGATAATAAAGAAAGGTATATAAGTAGCTTAGCATCTATTGGTAGTATTTGTAGACTAAGAAATTCCTATCCAAACTTGAATAACCAAAATAGATTGGTTGGTTTATATAATCACCAACATGTTCTTTATTATATATAAGGCAATATGAACTTCATTTAATTACTGAGAAAGTTTTCAAACTATTGAAAATGTTGAGACGATCAAATTTGTATAGTTTGTAAACTAACTAGTTTGTACACAAAACAACCAATATTGTGGATATTTTGGTGAAAAGTTGTTCAATCGAAATTAACACAGACAAACTGTTTTAGTATGATTTATATTTTCTCTTTTGGCTGATCTTAAGAGCATTTTTTTCGAGTTTTACTTTGTTGCAATCAAGATATCAGTTGGAAAAAAAAATGTTTGACAACGCCACCTATTGAAAGAAATCATATGCACTAGTTTCACCAAATTGGTGTATTATTCTACTAAATACTCAACATTGGAGCCAAACTTCAACAATATATTATTTGAACTATCAAAATTTCATGACATAATTTCACAAAGCTGAAAGACTTTTCAATTATCCACTTTATTGATTTTATATGCAGAAACAATATATCTTTGTTATACTCGAGCTAACCAAACCACCTATATTGAATATCTCAAACTATAAATCATAAATTCATGGGAAATTTCGCATACCATGAACACTTCGCACAATAGAAGGAATCTGGACCGTTACTATCCAGTTGTAATGTAATAGAATATTAGAGATTGTCCAGCGTTGTCGAGTGGAAGTACATTTTTCAAAAGAACTTTCTCAATTCTCTTGATAAAATATGAGGAAAAGTTTTGATATTTTCAACCTTATTTATTATTTTTGTAACTCGAAAGATCTTGTTGAAGTATATCCGAAGCTTCCTATGGATAGTTATGAATTTTTTCTGTTGAAAATATTAGGGAAAATAGTCCTTTAATTCTAAAATCTGTTTTATAACAATTTTTATGTATATATCATATAGTTTTAGTTCCATAATAATAAACAAAAATCTAAGAAGCAAATGAAAATATTAGAAAAGTAGATGAAGATATCAAAAATAAGATTTACAGAAAGTATTGGATAATTAGAAGTGCTAGATTCAAATAAAACAAAGAAGAGATCCACGAAAAAGTGAAGATAAATGAATAAAGACAAAAATAAATTGATGCAAAATAAAAGCAAGCTGAAAAAATAAAGAGCCAAAGGGTATATATCAGCCTTGACCTGACAAATAATAAAACGGAGTACAGAAATAAGAAGAAAACGAGTATGAATAATGACGGGGTATTGAAGAATAGAGATAAATTAAATCCTTTAGAAAAGCATCGAGGATAATGCAATTCTAGAATAGGAAACAGAACACTGAAATTCATAAGAGTTGATGAATAGAATACAATTAGTAAAAGTATTTTAACAATAGATCGAATATTGATAACGGTAAGAGAAAAAAACAAAACATTGTAGGTTAGAAGAGAATGGAAATAATGGTAATCTAGACAAAAGAATATGTGAGATGAGAGAAGAAATTTCCTAATTGAAATGAAAAGATTATAGCTTTCAATATATAAATCACTAATAAATTGTGTTTAGAAAGAACGGAAATCATTTTTACTCATGGAGATTGATGAGAAAAAACGTCAACAATTTTTATTGAAAGTTATTCGCAAAGTAATTTGAATCAATATACAATAATCACCGGTTTTTATGCAGCAGAACTGTTTCACTTATTTTTAATGGCGAACCCTTCACATCACTCCCCAGTGTGGGTCGCCACGTAGGAATTACTCACAAAACAAAAAGAACAGTAATACATTTGAATACATTCCATCTACAAGTCTACAATTCAAATTCTGCAACGGCTTTATGGCGAAGATAATGTGATTATTTTTTGGTGTTTTAATGTGCCATTCACTGCACTTTACTCAGGGGTATCTGAAACAAGAAGCTTTGTTTCAATATGAGCAAACCCGAGAGTCTCCAAGATATTACACCATGTTTCTTTGAATATAGATAGTGATTATCATTTTAATGATACATTATCTTTTTTAAATCACAGACAATATCATAAAAAAAATTAAGTAGTTAAAATCTATATATCTATATATTTATTCTATAAAAAAGACACTCGTACTGTACTTCACTATAATTATACTGTAGTTTCGTTTTCATTATATTTCATATTACTAATTACTGTTGATATCTGGCTGAGAAGTCTCTCACAAAACGTGTACTTTTCATTTCATACTTTTACTTATCCTAATACAAAATAAATCTAATATTCTTTTTCTTGTATTTAATGATAAAAAACCCAAAAAGCCAGTTATTCAGAGATGTTTAAAAAATATTCTGTTGGTATGACTTATGATACTCTCAGGGTCTGTGAATTTTAAAGTAATAATTGAAAGGGAATATGCATGAAAAATCGGCTCGGTTCGCTTTCATAAATGATAGGAATGAATTTGGGTCATGGCAGTATAATATTTTACCTCTGAGCGAGGAATGTAAACTTCGGATACAAGAATTTGAAAGGGTCTTGATTTATATCAAATTTTATTTTATGTATACAGTTTTATAAGTTCTATGAGCTAATCCAAAACACATTGATCCAAGTGCTATTCATTGGAGTGTTAATGTGCCTAAATGAACCCAAAAAAATTGTTAATATAATTTAAGGGTATTTTAGAAAAGTTGAGATCAAAACGTAACTTTTGTATAACAAGTGGAAAAGTAAATATATTCGTTTATAATGTTAGTTATAGGTCGACATAAGTCCGGCAACGCTCATAATTCTGCTAACGCTGCCGAAAAAGATCGAAACGAAGCATGTTGGTGCTTCAGACAGTTGTGGCTGTGTCATGATAACACGTGCTCGTCGAGTAGACACGTTTTCAAAATTATTTTTCGATACAAGTTCACGCTTCAAGAGAGAGAGCTACCAAATCGATGAACAGTGTGAAATACTTATCAGATATTCTTAAAAACGGGCTCTGGTGCCGACACGCCACGTTACGATCAATCGGCTTAACTGCGTGTACTGGAACGACCAGAATCCTCACGTCTTCATTGAAGAAGAATTAAACCTGCCTGGGGTGTATATGTAGGCAGGTATCCATACGGTAGGTCGTGGATCCGTCCTTTTCTGAGGGTCACGTTCTGGTAATGTTCGAATATTTACGTGGGCAAATGAATAACGATTCTTCGCCGCACTACAAGTAATGTTTGCTGGATTACCCTACAATTTATTTCGGAGAACAGATAGGCAGACGAGGATTCGTTAAGTGGCTCACCCGTTCATGTGACTTGACGCTCTGTGATCTCTTCCTATGAGGCCTTCTTAAGGACCGCGTTTTTGCAGGAGGACCACACATCCTTTCTGCCTTCCGAAGTGCAATTGAAGAATTTCAAACTATTCGCGAGCAGCTTGACATGCGTCACTAGACGTGCTTTTTCGTTAAGGAACGTTGCCGTTGATATATTTCTGAAGATGGGTATAAATTTGAACACTTACAGCAACTTTTTTTCGAATTTCTGCTAATAAATTCACCTATACGCTGCATTTTTTAGTCGAATTTTTCGAAGAAAAATTAGACTATTACGGTAGACATGACTAGAGGAAATATATATATATATATCTATATATCTGTTTAAGCTACAATTCTTATTTTCGTCTCTCGAGCAATTGCTATGGGTCCGATTTGGTTCAAAATTAGCATACATGGCTTTTTTGGCGGCGGAATGATGTTATTAGAGTTTGGTTGAAAACAAATGAATATTTCGAGGGATCTCAGTGCAAAAAAAGTGGTTTGTGACCTTTGCTCACCTCTGCAGGTCAAACGAAAAGCGACTGAAAAATGAAATTTCACATGTAGGTTGCGAGATGATTTCCTGTCTAAGGTCGAAACTTTCCATCTCCACCCCTTTATAGTCATTTTTGTTATATTTTCTTATTTTTTGGCCAGAAAAAGTTTAACTAGAGGGTTCGAACGTCGCATGCAAGTAGGGGTGATGTTGAAGAATTGTCTTTCTCAAGTTCAAAGTTTTCTTCTAGCACAAAACACCCGAAATCATTTTGATCGTTGTAATTGTTGAACTGGACCGCCTCCTATTTAATGAATAATACGAGTATGATCGTTGCTAGGGTGATTTTTTTACTTCCCATTTTCGAAATTTCTTGTCATTATGACAATTTTTTCTTTGTTGTCAATTGGAATTGAACAAGAGGGTTCGAGACCCCACCGGGTCTATTGAAATTATGAATTTTCATTCGAGAGAGAGAGAGAGAGAGTTAACTTGTGAAATGAAAAGTTATTGAGGAATAGCAAATTTTCCATATAAAGAAATAAAATTGAGAATTGATATCATTTCCAAGAAATTCATTTTATGGAAAGATTTGTTTGTGTATTAGTTAAATTCTTCATTCGACGAAAAATTCGACTTTCGTGATGGAGCACTGCTGCTCACGGCTTTTTTTCTCTTAAAGCTAATTGTAAATTTGTAGATTACCTACAAATATATCAAATTTTCATTTTTAATATGTTTTAGATAAAATTTCATGTTAGTGACATTTAAAAGTTAATTAATTACCCGTGCATCGTCAGATGATTCTAGCATAAAATATCACATAACAAACGATGAATTTATGGATTTCCTTTTGTTATAAGCAAATGTTGTATGATAGTTTTCATATATAAATTCGTATTTTCTATTTATGGAACAGAATGAATAGAAAATAATTAATCCTATTTGGTTATATTTGAAAAAACATTTTCTGTTCCTCTCCTCATTTCTTTTGAAAAATAAAATAATCGTAACAAGTCGGCATTGAAGAGAAAGGGAAAAATGAGCAGTGGAAGAAAAGCTGCTTTTCCAATTAAAGTTACGACTTCAAAGTTATCGATATAATAATAGTCGTAATGTTAAACTATTGACAGTCATTGTTATACGATTTACAGCATTTTGCTATCAACAGATTAACATTAAGATTAATCAAAGCTATAACTTTAAAGTTACCGATATAATAATTGTTTCAATGTTAATCTATTGACTATTTTTATACGATTCACAGTATTTTGCTATCAATAGAATAATTGAAGAAAAACGTAACAAGTCGAAGGGCTAGAAAATTTCATAATCGGAAAAAAAAGTTTACGAGAACTTGAAAACGAAGATTCACTTTTAGGAGGTTAGGGCTATTAATGATGTAATTATATATAAGATTTAATGTTCTCACTTTTATTTGTTAAATTTGTTTATTCCATTAAATATGTTTTTCAAATACTTATGACCTTGTTATTTTTTGGTACTGTTAACTTTATCCAAAGGAAATCGGATAGAACGCGGTTTACCTGGGTAAAGCCTGAAACATATACAATTTCAGTAATATTCAAACTTTACCTTTGTTTCCGGGGAATTCTGAGGTTTACCATGGTAAATCTACTTTTGAGTCTACACTGAGTTAACCCGTAGTATATGAACTGATTATTAGAAAATTCAATTGAAGAATACTCGAAAATGGTTGACTCACTTGAAGCTCGCAATATTATAATTTTACAATTGAGTTACGTGCCTCAACAGAACAAAAATACTGAAAGGATAATGTAGAAAGAATTCAGTTAAATGGTACATGTAGAATAAATCAGTACTCATCGGCTTAGCGATCCTACAGAAGATAATAAATGTTCTGTTATCTTGACTAGAAACACTCTAAAATATTTACCAATCAAATATCTAATTATGTTGAAAAGAGTCAGTAGTATGAAGTATTCCTTTTTCAGGAAACATTGGGATATGAAACATGGAATGTAGGAAATCAAGATTTCAAACCAATATTTTGGTCTATTAATAGGAAAGATAAAAATATGATTCATAGTTGGAAACACTGCTGGGATTTCATTTTACATATTACGAACTTGCTCACGAAATGGACCCTGTGGCCGGCACAAATAGATCATTTTTCTGGATTTAGGCGGCCAAAATTATTTTATGTGATATTTATCTTACAAAATAGTTACATAAAAAGAATTGTAAGTGATTGGAATAACTTATCGAAATTATTTGTTGGTACACGGTGGTTAGGCACACCTACTTGTGATTTTTTATCAAAAAATATTTTATTCGAGATCGTAGTTGATTTCACAGTGTTTCTTAATATTATATTGAAAATATATATGACATACTCACGGCTTTCCCCAAGGAGGGACAGCTGTCGCTGACGTTTTAGTAATACTTTCAGGTAAGTATTATTAAATAAAACAAAGTTTATTTTGTTCTAATAAGTAAGTAAATATATTATATTATTGAAAGGATCTTCACATTCGTTATACAATATTAAAGTTACATAAGCTAAATAGATAATCACTAAAAATAATCAATCATACATTGGAGACTTATTCATCTACATTTAAATTTTCGCCGCTTTCATCAATTTCCATTGGTCGGTTTGGCTCAGCAGGAATTAATAGCTGCATTGTCTCGGGCAAAAATAATTTTGAAGCGGTTTTTGTGGTCTTTCTCATGGAACTAATAAATGGGTCGGACGTTAGTAGTAACCTATGAGTTGCATTCTTCCCTCGAAAACTTGCGAGCAAAGTTTAGGCGATAAGACCTAAAATGTTTTTTGCGGGCCTCAGCAGCTTCTTCCTAAAGTTGCCCTATCGGCAACAACGAATTTTCTATTATTGAAGCTCCATGAATTAAGACCTTATGCATCGTTGGAGTCATATGATGCCAGCCATATAACTCAACAAAAAGTTTCGCAGTTTCCATGGCGTATTTATCATATTTTGCTACGTCAATCTTATGGCCGCCGCTTGATATGGCTTCTAATATCACTTTTAATCTAATAAACAAGTCATAACTTATCCCAGTGATTTCTGTAGCCAATTCAGGGTTCTCGAAGAATCTTCTGCTGGTATTTCCATCGTTTTTGTTTCCGAAGTTACTTTTTGGCATATCGACTAAGAGACCTGTCTCCTCTCTAAATCTTTGCTCAATATCAAGTTTCTTCTGCTTTTCTAGATTTTTTTCTTCTTCGGTTCGTTTCTCGGGATATTCTTTCACGGGCAATTTATATGCTAAATGCAGCACACTTTCGAATATCCGGATTCTTGCATGTAATACGGAAAGGCCAAATTCAAGAGCTTCAGGGCATACATCATTTTTTTTGTTAAATCATTAAAATCTTTTGATGTAGCTCCACATATATAACATCTGCTGGTCGATTTGGTGTCTGTAGCTGCATTGCAGACCTTTCCGTCAACCATAGTCATTTTAAAACTATGTTGAAAAAAAATTCTCTCCATTGATGTCAACTCTCGTCAAGTTTAATGAGTTTACACTATTCTTTACATAATTGATTTCTTCTTTTGTGATGTCCGTAGATTCTTTTGTGAATCTAAATCTTATTGGAAGGCAATATCTAGGTGAAGATGGAGTTGGATTTTGCCACAAGATTTTACTTTTATCCTCACCACAAACAATTCGTAGAGGTACAAATGAGCTCATAATAATATTATCATCAGATTCATCCTCGTTTGAGAGTCTTTGTTTAAACTGGTCTTGTTGAGAGCCGTCGTCACAACCCCATTTGGAGATCAAGTGTGAGTAAGATTTCTTCTAAGAAGGGGGATAATCTGGTTACAGTGTGATCCAACAAAGATTGTAGGTTTCCTTCTGCGCAGGTAGACGTCACTCGTAATGACTCCTTGGGTGGGTAGCAATCTTCTTTGGCCTTCAATAATAATTCATAATGTGGATAGAATCTTTTGTTCGTTGCTCGAATAATTCCGTACTGTCTTCTGGTCAAATCGGCTTCAACAAACATTGTCAGTGCTTGCAGAGGAGTAAGGGGCTCTATTTCTTCAGACTTTGAATGTCTGTTTTTACAATCACTGGCAGACGCAGAAGAATTTGTGATGTCTTTTAAAACAGTAGACGCGTTTCTTTTTCCTTCTGTTTTTTCGCTAGATTCGGTAAAAGATTTGGTAGGTCGTCCTGGCCTTTGATGCGTGTCTACGGGGATCTCAAATGTTCCTTCCAACCAAGAATTATTGGCCGCCAAAAAGTTTTCAAGTATTCTATGCGCCCGAGACCACATTTCCATTCTATTTACTCTCAAACTCCAAAATTATTAAAAAAAAAAACAGATTTCTAAAGCAAAATGAGCCATTTTTGCGAAGTCTCCCGTCAGAAGAAAATAATAATAAAATAATAAATAATAATAAAATAAAACTAAAATATCCTCACGCGCAGAAAGTTTTTTCGACAATTTTGGCTGTAAAAAATTCACGATTTTTGAACTTTTCACACTCAAAGTGCACCACTGAAAGGTTAGGTTAGGTTGATATATTCAAATACAAAAAACGTAGTGAGATATCGGAAAATTTTACTCCTCATTTTCGACTTTTTTCGGTCGATTTCCAAAATGGCCTAGTCAAATCCAGGCGCCACGGAAATCATACTCGTACCATCAAAATAATACTTACCAAGTGAATTTTCATTGCTCTTTTCATTATTACTGCTGTGGTTTTCAGTGTCATCTTTATATTTTTGCATCCAAAAATATTAGTTATCATATCTTTTTACAGAAAAATATTTTCTACGCAAACCCTAAACTTTATCGAATTTTCAACATCGTTCGCGACTGTTTTTCAACTGTAAAATTAAAGCGATAACAAGTATATTTCCTGTTCACGTCAAAGTGATTTTCACACTATCAAGAATCTACTTTTTCTCAGTGTTTAGTCAGAAGATCCACTAAAAACATCTTGAGTTGTATGTAAACTTTGTTGTAGTAGATTATCACATAGGCATAAATTATAAGTCAACATGGTTTTTTGTTACAATGATAGTGGTATTGTTTTGAGCAGATGATTAGTCCAATCCAAATATTTTCAAAAAAATATCTCGAAAATCCAACAAACTATACAAATTATTGAAAGCAAAAATCGCAACTAGTGACAAAGAAGAATGACGGGTCATTTGAACCAAATGTCTTATTTCGCGCGAAAATTGAAAACGGTATTTTTTCCGATAAATCAGTATGGATAATTAAATAAAACTCTTTAAAATGAAATGAAAAATAAAAATATTGCTTGTAACCTATTGAATATGTTATTTAGAACTATTGCAAGAATAATAAATTATCACTGCAATTAAATGACTTTCGATTGCATTTAGGATATAAATATACAGGGTATTCCAAAAAAGGTGATATCGTCTCTAGGATAGCTGGAAAACTGAAAAATATTTGGGGTTAGCTCAGTAAAAAATACAAATACATTACAAATATACACAATTTTTACGATTTTGCCGCAACTACTAGCAGCAACATTGTACTGAAATTTTATACGAATGTGTTTCGAAAGCTGATACATCGAATGAATTTGTTTTTATATTGTGACTCTCATAGAGGGCGCTAGTTACACGGTTCATACCAAGTAGTATTGAACATAACATTTTCAATATTAGATTTAATAAGCAAAATGTCAAGCGAACTGGAGCATCATTTAATTTTACACCAAAAAGGTACTGTATTGTATACCGTTTTCGGAAAATTATGAAGTAATAACCGCTGCTGGTATGAAGTATTGATAAAGTTATCAATTATCATCAGATAGATTAAAAAAAATGGGACTGAGGGCTTTCGTTTCTTGTAACGTTTCACAAAAATCAAGTCTAATCAGTTTTGGATCTTGTTTTTTAAAGATTAATTAGTATAGGCAATGAGCTATTAGAGCCCTTAGTATGAAACAAATAATTTGATGTATTCAGGTTCTGGGACTCAAACTGTTATTGGTTACGAACAAAGGCCTGCAATAACGGAGTACCAATAATTATTTAAATTTGAATTTTACACGGCAGTAGCATTTTCTCTGAGTTCGTCATGGAAAAATGTCATTCTTTGGTAGTTATGACGTTGATTCAATGATAATTACATTTCTGTAACCTTGTTATTTGTCAAATTATATATTGTTAATCACAATGTACTCAAATTTTGACTCTAAATGTTCTTGATGTTAGGTCTCTTCTGTTTCAAAATTAGTTGAAGTCAATTTTCATTATCTTCTAAAAATTATTGAAAAAAAAATAATTTTGAAACAGAAGATACCTAAAATTAAGAACATTTAGAAACATAAACATATCAAAGGGTCTAAGAAATTAAAGAAATTTTGAATATATTGACATGTTATGAACCTTGACAAGGGCTTAGGAAACTCTAATGCAGCTGTTAGGCGTTATGCATAAAAGTTTCCTCGAAGAAACAAAACATAGCAAGTAAAAATACATTCAGAGCCATCGAACGACGTTTTCCAGAAACTGAGAATAATAAATTCTGGGATGGATCAAAATCCAACAGTTAGCGTAAGGAATGAAGCAAATACCTCTTCATCAAATACTTGGAGGATACTTAAAGAGCAACAGCTACAACCTTACCATATAGACAATTCAAAAAGCTCTTGCCAGACGATCTACTGGTTGGAATGGAACACTACAAAAAAGGACAGCCCTCAAAAAACATTTTTAAAATAAACTCTTCACGGACGAAGCCACTTTTACGTAACAACACTCATTTAAATGGTGATATGTACCTGGATTTTTTAAGCAATCAATTATTTAATGCTAAACGAGCAAAGATCCCTTTTTTTTGCACGTTTGAGCTCGAACTTTGATAGAAGGTGTCGTAATTGGTTCAGTAACAACTTTCAGAATCGATGGATTGGTAGAGGTACAGAAGCTTCCATACTTCGGCCTCCTTGGTCATACGATTTTAATAACTTGGATTACACAGACGAATCTAGAAGGAAAAGTCAGAGAGTCAGACATAAAAACATATTCACGTTAGGTAAAGGTTTTACTGACGCAAACCCCAAATATTGTTCAGTTTTCTATTTATCCGGGCTCAGCTTTTGAAGCACCCTGTATACATTCACTTTGCATTATCTTGTAATTGATAGAGATTGAAAATTTTATATTGCCAAGGGAGAAACAACTTTACAAACCGTATAAAAATAGTTATTTGAATAAAAATGTTGTGATCGGTTATAAGTAAAAACATTTTTAAAAAATGGGAAAACGGAAATAACAATCTCAAAGTAGTGATGAGAAACAGTTTTAAACATGTCAAAGAAGCTTTTGTTAAGGGTGTTTCAGAGAAGTGATTTTGTTTCTAGATTGGTAGAAAATTTGAAAATGATTGGGCGCTGTTAAACATTTTCAATATTTTGCAGAAACTTCTGGCAATTTTGTGATGAAATTTTATACACCTATGTTGTGGCATCCTGTAAATTCGTTTTAACATCAACATAAATTTTTTGAGGTTAGAATTGTTGATCAATATTTTGGGTTAACTAAAACATAACTTAATTTTACACCAAAACAATAATCTTAGTATACTGTATAGAGTGCATAGTTTTCATTTTGATTTGAAATAATGAAGTAATAATCGATGCTGGTATAAAGTATTGTAAATTGATTGATTCAAAACATTTTCGCATGAAATTTCATTACAATGTTGCCACTAGTTTCGTAAAACATGAGTAAATATATATTTTTCAAAGCCCTTTTTCTTAAATACGGATGAAGTTCTGGAGAATGGGTAACCCTATAGGTATTTGTGCATAAAATTTATCACCAAATAAATAGTACTGGAACTGGTCTATTGTAACAATTCGGCTTAAATGATAATAAATATACACGCGACCGGAATAACATTTCATTCAGAGGATAAGAATGCTATTTATTCTTTTTACCACTTTTCTAGATCAATAGCTGTCAATAATGAATAATGGACAATGTTTAACGGCAAATAAATAACACAATCGAGAAATTACTGCAAACTGCTGACTTGAAATGTTCGCTTGATAGGATTGGCGAAATTTTCTTTCACGCTAATCGTTTTCTAGACGTATTTTCTCTACTATATATAAAAAGTTCATTGTTTCGAAATTTTGAGTGAGCTAGAACTCTTATAATTATTCGGAGTAGTCAAAAAATATGTTTTAAAATTCTCCAGTAAATTTCACTCAAAGTAAAACTCAAGTGGTCAAAGTACTCAATATCGATACTCATAAATACTTTTATTTTGATGTTCTTTCGAGTCCTTTTTATTTCACAGTACACAGTACTCATAATTTCTACAGTTGACGAGTAGCGAGGACGAGTCGACAGCGACATCGACACTCATGTACCAAAAGTCTGAACAATTCTCAGTTTGTCTCTTGAACTCGCTTGTTTTGTCTCCTATTTTGTTTGGAGAGTGCAGTCATAGAATCAATCGGATACGTGCAGTGTATATATCGTCAAAAAATATGGTGTCTTGTTTTTTGTGGTCTGTAAACTAATTAATTACGAGTGAAAAGTATAAAGGCTTACCTGACAAAGCGTTGTGATTTACGCTTCTTAATTTAAAATTGAGATTATAAACTTATGCACAAAACCAACGATAAGATTTATATTTCTGTCCATAAATCATCGTTTGTCGTCAGATAGCAGATTCCAACAGAACCTAAATTTTTGAAATGTTAAATATCAAACATGTCTTAATTAAATTTACTTCATTCTTCAGCGATATTCATGTTTTACCTCTATATTTCTATTATTTCACAGGTTTGCCATTTTTACATTGGACATTATATTTTTGAACATTTTTTAATTCAGCTTTTAAGTAATTTCTTTAATTCTGACGATGATTTTTAGAAAGGATTGAAACTTTCACTCTTTGGTTCTTCTGTTTTCAATCTCTATCAAATTTAGAGGATAGTCTCTGTGTCATTTTGAAATTCTATTATTTTATTACTATAAATTATTCTTTTCTTGCTTACTTGTCCTTTAGCTTAGAATATTTTAAAGTAAGTACTCTCACTCGTTACTATTTTATCATGAGTACTATCTTACATTGAAAAAGTACTCTCTTATTAGAGAACTTCTTATAGAAGTAGTCTTACCCGAATACTTT
This sequence comes from Diorhabda elongata, assembly GCA_026230145.1. Taxonomy (NCBI): domain Eukaryota; kingdom Metazoa; phylum Arthropoda; class Insecta; order Coleoptera; family Chrysomelidae; genus Diorhabda; species Diorhabda elongata. The sequence continues at coordinate 44,078,056 of CM047926.1, forward strand.
TAAGTACTTTTCATTTTTTAAGCATTCGTGTTTAGTTTAGCACAATAAGTATTCGTGATTAGCACAATACCCTGCCCATCTGTTTTCTATGGACATTCTGAAATGACTAATATCTATTTGAGGTCATAAATGCCATGAGTACATTATTATATATATTTTCCATTAACTTTGGTATCCCTGCAGTGGTAACCTATGACCTGGTGGTCTCTATTCAAAAAAAAATAAGAACTACGAATCTCATAAATGACAAAGGAAAGGAATGATATTATCTAAAAAAAAAACTAATATATCGACCAAGGCAGGGCCGGCTAAGCTGGGGGCTTGGGGGGTCTATAGCCCCGGGCCCCAGGTCCAAGAGGGTCCCATCATTTGTAAATAATTCTGTATTTTTCAATGTGTTGAATTTTTCCGGGTTTCCTTAAGGGGGCCCCGTCATTATTTTAGCCCCGGGCCTTATAAGTCTTAATCCGGCCCTGGACCGAGGGAATGCATATAATGATGTGGAAATTTGATTAGAATCCCCACCTCATATGTAAACAATAAAAATTTCAGAACAAGGCACATACGACAATTTCTTCGGGAGACATACGTCTTGAAGTCGACGCAAATCGCTAAAAATATTATAAGCTTGTTTATATAATGAATTATATAATTGAGTTTTGATTTTTTGGATATTGAGTTTCCAATTAAGGCCACATCAGAATCACTAATGAGTAGACATTGAAGTTTTATATGGTGAAATTCTTGTGTTTGATCATGTGTTTACAATTATTTCCATGCCCATTTAATAGATGAAACTATCATTCATTTGTATAATGTACGTTAAAAAGACAGTTCGAAACAATAAAATAATCTTACAAAGTATACAAAAATATAGATATTATTATACGTGTGCAGAAAAAAAATCTTTCTGGAACGCAATTGTGGTTATTACAAACAAATAAGTACGGTAAGCTTCATAGAACCCTGACACCCTTCCAGCAAATACAAAAAATCGCACGTTAATTGAAAAAAATCGTTATGAACAATTGATAGAAGAAACAAAAAATGCAAAAACGGCTGAAAAAAAGGCTTCTCGGGATTACTGGTTATTGAAGCATTATGATGTTATAACTGTTGGTCAGAAAGATAAGTTGATTTTTCCTGTGGATGCTACTACAAATAACAATATTATATACTACGTTGCTGATACTGAATTATTTCAAATACTTCACGACGCACATCAAAGTATCGGCCATGGAGGACGAGACAGAATGCTGAAGGAGTTTTCTTCAAGATATAAGAATATAACTCGCCACAATGTTGAACTATTTTTGCAACTTTGCGAACCCTGCCAGCAAAAACAAAAAGGAATAAAAAAAGGGATTGTCGTGAAGCCCATACTTTCAACAGAATTTGATTCTCGCTGTCAAGTAGATTTGATAGACTATCAATCTCATCCAGACCGGGATTATAAATTCATAAATCTCACAAAGTTTGTCATATTAAAAGCCCTGAAAACAAAACGCGCTGAGGAAGTAGCGTACAATTTACTGGATATTTTTACACTGATTTGTGCACCAGCCATCTTACAATCGGACAACAGTCGAGAATTCGCAAACCGAGTGGTCAGTAATCTTAAAATATACTGGCCGAACTTAAAAATTGTGCATGGCAAGCCTAGACATTCCCAAAGTCAAGGGAGTGTCGAACGATCTAACCAGGACATTGAAAGCGTGCTTACAACTTGGATGCAAGATAACGATAGCGAACGTTGGAGTAATGGTCTGCGATTTGTACAACTCATGAAGAATAGGGCGTTTCACTCAGGAATCAAAAGAACACCTTATGAAGCTCTTTTTGGGTCGAAAATAAAAGTTGGCATATCTTTGCCTTTTGAGGATACTCACAACCTGGAGAGTGAAGAAGATTTAGAAAAAGTGATGAAGTCATCTTCAGAATCTGTAATAGATGCGGCATCAGAAACTGAAACAGCTGACACTCAACCTCTACAGGCACCAGATCAACAAAACGCTGCAATCGATAGTTTTAACTTTGGTAAGGAAGCTTCAAATGTCCAAAGTGCGCATGATGAACACATGGCTATCCCAAATAAAGAATGTTGTTGAGCCTACGAATGTCGAATATCTTCCTTGTAAGGTAAATGATCAAGCGTTACATGATCCGAATTTGGTATCAGTACGAGAGGAGTCATTGAGTTGTGCACTTATATGCTGTGTTTGTTCCGAGGAGACAACAGGTGGTCATTCGTGCAGAATGTGCAATAGGCCTATTCATACTATTTGTGCTGCTCCGGAAGAAAATATTGCAGAAGGTTTTGGATCCAAAGTTGCTTGTTCTTTATGCGCAAAAAACGCCTTTTCGATAGAAAACCGCATCAGAGCCAAAGAGAATTTGATACTACAAGCTCAGAAAATGCTTAAAAATTCCCTCCCGTATCGTTGGGTACCACTGTACGCATTCCTGTTCCAGAAGTCGATAGAGGTCGTGGTGATGCTCGCAATATACTGGCTGTAGTATTACACAAAACTGATGACGATCTATATCAACTAGGCACAAAGCAAGGCGTTGTCAAGACATTGTATTTAAGACAACAGTTCACTGTTTGCCATCAGAAATTACTGCAAGAAGAAGACGTCCCCAATCTGGAAACGACACTCCGTACAGTTGCGACTTTTCAATCTACGGGGACAGGACAGGGCTTTGTGAAATGTAGCTGCAAAAAAAACTGTGACTCTAAAAAGTGTTACTGGGTAAAAAGTAAGGCTCTGTGCTCTTCAAAGTGCCATAATAGTTTGTCGTGTAAGAATAAATAAAACCTACTTTTACTTAAAATTGTGAATGCCTATTAGACCTACTTTTTGTTATAAGGAGAATTGTTTTGTTTGTGAAGTTCAATTACAAAATTACTTATATTATGTTAAAAGATACTTGTAATGTTATGTTACAAACAAGAAGAATTTTAAGTTTTCTGTTATTTTTTTGTGATTTTAAAGTTGATAATAAAGTTTATTTCAATTAAATACAACAACAATGTTTTATTTTTCCGCTATTTGATAAGTAAGTCTGTTAAGATTTATTGATATTAACCGGCTTACCTAACATTAGTTTAGTCTTAAGATTTATTTATTTTACACATTACCGGTGAACCAGCAGGTATTTTATAGAATCCCTAGGTAAAGTATGAAATGGACAATGATATTCATGATATTTCATACATTGCCTGGACGCCCCAGGGATTGTATACAATACCTGAATTATAGACATTGCCGGTAACATATAGATTAATTCTTATTTAACAATTGAATTATAAACTGTTGATGGATGTATTTTATGCATGCAGTCATGGCCGAGCGGTTAAGGCGTCTGACTAGAAATCAGATTCCCTCTGGGAGCGTAGGTTCGAATCCTACTGACTGCGAACGTTTTTGGTTCAAATATATTTTTAATTTATATACAAACCTTTATGATTTTTATAATCATAAAATTAAGGAAAGTAATACAACTTTTACGTCATGTGGTTACAAAAAGTGTTTTATTATTGATTAAGTGAATGGTTCTCGAAGTTAGGATTTACAGTAAATCTTTACATAAAAAACCCAAATAAGTTTGTAAACTTTCTTCACCAGCAGGAGACTTTTCTTCTGAAAATGGTATTAGGCCTTATTTGAAGTATATAAATAACTCATACTTTTAATAATTAATACTAAATTGGACAACCACCAGTTTTCCAACGAACGAAGTTGAGATTGAATAAAAGAAAATGTTAAAAAGCTGAAAACACCTTATAAATTAAATTAATAGAAACTAAACACACTATCCCCGGTTCAAATTCTCCAAATTAATATTTATTGCTGAGAACAATAAAAAAGTTTTCAGCAAATGATAGATTTATTTAAAAAATTGAGATTCGCATTAACTGCGTATTCAAAAACCACAACGATCAAAAGCAGTTATAAATTGATAACAATTTCTAAATTCTCAGTTGTTGGAGTTGAATTTGGTGTGTTTATAGTGCATCGGTTAGGTTTTGTGTCTAACTCCAGCCTGATAGATGTAAAACTACAAAAAAATAAGGGAATATATATGCAAATTAATAAAGAAGAAAGGATTAGGTAAACGAGGATATATTGAAAAATTTTTAGCCTGCTATAGAACCAAACACAATTTCATTGTCAAAATATTTTATTACTCAACATATTCTCCTCTTAATTGGATACATCCATTACAGGGAACGTGCAACGTCTGTAGACATTTAAAAAAACGTTTCACCTCCACAGCTTTTATTATCTCCTCGTTGGAAGAAAATTTACTACATTTTAAACTTGAGATTTGTGTGCAGGGGCGTTGTCCTGCAAAAACAAAACACCTTTGGTTATTGTTCTACCCTTATCCAAAAAATCAATCATGATTACGCCATGGCAATCCCAATAAACTAAAGCAAGAACTTTTCCAGCAGATTTTTGGACACGAAGCTTCCTAGGTCTTGGAGAACCAAAGGGTCGCCATTCCATCGATTGTTGCTTTGTTTCTGGATCGTAGAAATGTACCCAAGTTTCATCCATGATAGTCAATTCGGTTTAAGAAGTCTACATGGTGTTCAAATCGAGCACAGATCCAACGCGATGCTTCTACCCTTGCACGCTTTTAGTCAACATTCAAACATTTAGGGATCCATTTTGCAGCAATTTTTCTCATGTCCAAATTGACGTGAACTATATGATGAACGCCTTTTTATGAAATATTCAGTGCTTCAGATATCTGTTTTAGCCCAATTCGACGGTCTGATAAAATCATGTCATAAACTGCATCGATATTTTCTGGGACTGACACATTATCTTGCAGTCCAATTTTTCACGGTTGCTCGATACTCCAATTTCTTGAATTTTCATTTTTCTTTTAATTTAATACGTAGCTCTTGTTCACTATTTTGACCCCAAACTTCTGACACTTCTTATGCTCTAACATGTGAAAAAACTGAATTTACATTTTTTTAAATATAACCTAAAGGAATCTCTTCCATTCTATTCGTTCCGAGCCCTAAATAAATAGAAAGTACGAATTAACCATGAAATAAATTTAAAAGATTTGCTTAAAACAAAAGAAAATTATTGAAGTTAACGCGAATTTTGTATGCACTGTGTATAAAAGGCAAAATTTAAAAAGATATTGGAAAAAATTTACCAGCTATTGTAAAGAATAATATCGCCACAAATTTTACTAAATTTACTTTGACTTCACACTTGTAGTCAGAGGTAGATAGAGTACATTTTAGCAACGAAGCTAGGGTTTTATTTAATTTTTCCAATGGAGTAGAAAATATATAACAAATTAATTGCTCAAAAGCTGTAACGTTAGAATGAATAAATCAAAAGTGACTTCTTTGAAAAAAAAAACGTAACTAGCTGAATGACTTGCTACAAATTCCAAAGTAACTTACTTCGGATATATTAGATTCGGTGAAAAGAGTTAAAAGTAACCCGATATGCAAGAAGAGAAAAAGTGGCGCAAGAACGTGCGCAAAATTTCACTAGAGCGTATTGAGCTTAAACGTATGTAACTTACTCTACTTTTTCTGGGCCTCCTATGTTCGGCTACCGTAATATTTTCATGCCAAAGTTCTTAATATAAATAACACTAAAATAATAAAAAACGTGCCTTTATGAGATGTGCTGAAGTGTAATGTGTCAGGCATTCAAGGACATCTTTGTTTTAATACAAAAGGTGTCTTAATAATGCTAGAGCCATCTCTTTCAATGGACTCGATGTATGTAAACAGACCTTATAAATTCGTACATAGATAAAATTTTCATTGCAATCTCATTACGTACATTTTATTGTTGAATATCACTTGCAAGGACTATCCACGATACAATTTTTGACGTTCACTAGCAAGTGCGTAGAAAACATATTTTAATGTATAATTAAATTAAAATTAGCTTTTTATATTAAAGTGTACTCCAAAAACCTTAATCATACCTTATATACCTACTGAAAGTTTGATGATCACATAAAAATGATTTATTGTCAAATGTATTTGAGAACACATAAAACCCACTCGTATATTTTTTTTTATAAAATTTTATATAATTTTTTATGTATTTCTCAAAACAAAATTACTTAGGTCGAACAAATATGCCTGACTTTGGAATAGTTATTGAAAAATCAAAATACGCATGCCCCATTGCTCCGAGAGCAAATGTGGTCGTCCATTGTTATCTTTCTTTTATCTTATTTTTCCTATTCTGATAGCAAAATTTGTGACGAAGGCAGCTTATACATGAAATCTTAATGTTGATGATGCTGCCTGCTTGAGTGGTGAAATTTCTGATTTTTTTTATTTGGATCAAAAGGTTTAATTACTATTATGCGTGTCTATATTGATGGGTTATACTAAAAAACCAGGATCGGACTCCGCAATGATAAAATTCAGTATAGTTCTTCCAATATCAATTGCGGATTATGAAAACTTACATAGAAAAGTCTTGCCGACAATTTTGTTTGATCTACCAGAAGCGTAGATACCTGATTTTATAAATTTATTTATATCTTATGCGAGAAAGTATTCCTTAAAAGGCAATAGAATCATTATAAATTGGACGGCATTATACGCCGTTATTTAGACAGATGCACTTAATTGTAATTCTACTTGGAACCTAGAAAAAATCATAATTATATCTCGTTAACTTGCTACAACTGAATATTGAATTATAAAACGTAAATAGACAAGTAAAATGTACCTGCCTGTAACGAGTTTGGCTTAAACAGAGTACTGGACGTGAACTGAGCCCTTTTTGTACCTCATTCCTTTTTTGTGGAAACCAAATTTCAAAGCAAAAACCATAAAGGAACAAGAATTCTTTGCAAATAAAATCTTCTTCTTCTTCTTGTAGTAGGACGAGGTCCTGTCAGGTCTGTCATCTGCCCTCTTGTGACGCCGATGTCCAGCTATCGTACCAACGTTTTGGGGGCCTACCGATTGGGCGTCTTGTGTCTGGTTTCTGTGTTTTGGCCCATTTGGCAATCCGTTCTGGAGCCATTCGTTCTACATGGTCTCTCTATTGTCGGCGTCTTGCTCTTACCCATCTAACGACATCTTGTACTCCCAGTTCTCTTAAGGTATCTGTGTTGGGTATTCTATCGTGGAGTGTGGTATCCTTTATTGTTCGTAATATCTTCATCTCTGCTGTTCTCATTTTTCTCTTTGTTTGTGTTGTGTCTGCCCTTGTTTCTGCGGCATAAGTTAGTATGGGTCTGATACAGGTCTTGTAGATTCGCGTCTTACTTTCTATGCTCATATATTTATTTCTCCATATAATGTCCCGTAAATATCCCGATATTCTAGTTGCTTTCTTGATCTGCTTATCTACCTCGTCCGTTATGTTTCTGCTGCTCGTTGTTTCTACGCCCAAGTAATTGAAATTCATTACTTGCTCTAGAATGCGCTCATTTACTACCAACTTGCATCTTATTGGGTCTTTGGATATTACCATGCTTTGTGTTTTCTCGCATGAGATTTGCATGTTAAGTCTCTGTGCCGTCAGGTTAAATTTATGAAGGAGGCGTTGTAGATCGTCTTCATTTTCAACTATAAGTATAGCGTCATCTGCGTAGCAAAGGATTCTCAGGCGACGGTTATTCATTTTGAATCCTGCATTAACTTCGTTTACGCTCTCAATTATTTGGTCCATTATTACGTTGAAAAGGCATAGGCTGAGGCTATCTCCCTGTCTTATGCCGGATGAGACTTTGAGTTCTCTTGTTAGCCCACAGTCTGTTTTTATTCTTGTTTTGGTGTTGATGTTAAGTTGCCTTACTAGATTTGTATAATGCTTCTTGACGCCTTTTTGGTTTAGTCGGTGGATTACATCGTTGAGTTTTACTCTATCGAATGCTTGCTTTAGATCTACGAAACATGTGTACATGGGTTTATTGTATTCTATATATAGAATGCAAATAAAATAAAAGAAAAAAAAACATTTCAATTCCAAAGTATCTTTATAAATAATAATAGTAATCAGAATCATCTGAACTAGAATCATTATTTGATTGAATTAATATGGGTTGTATATACTAATCTTCTTCTTTGATAACCCTTTTAACAGTTTTTACAAAGATCTTGGCGATCTGCTGCTAGAAATTTTCTTCACGATTACTACAACCACTTTACTCAGTTTTGGAGTCTGATTAAATTTTCGTAAATATGATTTTACGTTTGCCCAAGTTAGTCTGAGAAGAGTATGACCATGTTCTTGGCACAGCTTGTCAATATAATAAATTTCCTCTAACTTTTGACCTGTAATAACAATTAGTAATTCTTTGTTTGTTGGGCCTTTTTTACGATCGCTGACATAAATAGGAATAATTTTTTTAGACATAAATGCTAACATTTGAGCTTTGTTACTACTACTATTTGGTATCTTAAGGAGTTGACTTTTCAAATAATTCTACTGTCATATCTTTATAATAATCAGCTGCACAGTTTTTAATTTCGTTTAGCAGATATTAATGAAGCATATTCGCTTCCAGCGTGTAATATTATATCGCAATTCCCTTCAGAACATGGCCCATTCAAACAGCAAATTTTACTATTGTGAACCCAACCGAAATTTACCACCTCAGAACTGTCAAAATATGTTTCATCTAGATATATTATGTGTCTATTAGAACTTCCGACATCTTCGGCCAATAGAAATGCATTTATGTTTTCGATTCGATGTTTTCATTGGTAAACAGTGGAGATGATGAGTCCACGTGGACTGACGGTTTGTTAGATATCTACCAAATTTGATATGAGGAGTATACATTACGTTTCATTTCTTAATTTGGTATGAGTGCCGTGTGAAATTATGAAATATTGATTGTTCCTTGCATAACTTTCTTCTGGAATTGATATTCGGAGAACTATAGTAATATACAATAATGTAATTAGAGAAAATACTTCGGACTTTTCTACAAAATTGTAGAACTATATAATAACAATACTATCCGGTAAATTCTGATTAAAAAATTGTATGAGTGATTTTTAAAAAAAAAATATTATGATTCCAAAAATTTACGCAGTCAGTAGGATTCGAACCTACGCTCCCAGAGGGAATCTGATTTCTAGTCAGACGCCTTAACCGCTCGGCCATGACTGCATAAATAAAAACGATTATTAACGCATAATGATTGAACGATAATATAAAATGTAAAATAAAATATATAGAAAATCTGCATCGAGTAACAATGTGACGATCAATTCTTACCCCAACAATGACCCAGTACCAGAATATTATGAGATTTTTTCACAAAAATGATAATTTTACTGTAAAAATTGAAGCATTCCTTTATATTTTTACGAATTGCTTCAAGTACAAACACTGATTTTAACCTGTTAAAGTGGAAACATTCATAAACTTAGAACAAGCTGAAAATGTTCTGATGTCAAACAGGATCAACCTGATCAAAAAATACTGCTTCTACTACACTTACCACACAGAGCTTATAACATATGGAAATGAAAAACCTCCTACTATATTCAACGTCTAAGAAATTGATATGAATAAAAAGTGTTATTGTCAAACAAAGTACCCTGGTATCATTTTTCTTATTATGTTCCACTTAGTAAAATGGCTATTGATACGTTGAAATCAGACCCATTGAATTGGAAACCCTACGCTCAACATTTTTTTTATTATATGCTCCAAGTTTATTCGCCCCATACTTTATTGCTTATTTTTATTGTCATTTACAATATTTTCTCATACACTAAACATCATAACTTTTATTTATTTATTTATTTACAACTTTCATTTATATCATGTATAAAATTCAGGACGTCTTTCTTATAATAAAATTGCCTCCCAAAATATTTTCCTTAAAGGGTGGTGACTAAAATTGATTTCTACATTTTCCAAACGTGTACAGGAAACCAGGACACGTAGGCTACGTTCATTTATTTTGGCTGGAGGTGGTATTTCCTGCATTTATTATAGATCGTATTACATTTCACATGAAGTGTATGGAAACTCCGGCTCAGATTGTTCCCGTTTCTACGTTTGCCAGCCAAATCGATGTATTTCCATCAGGGCAAAGGAATATTCGTTGTTTGTCACTAATTCCGATATTTTCTACACCCTTGCCCAACATCTTGTCCATATCAGAAACCTAGTCGATCTCAATATAACCAAATTCAAGAGACCATAGTTATAAATTACCGTCAACCTGAACACACCTTCTTCATCCACTTCTTTCCAATACCACTTCTGCCAACAGTAACATTTCTTCTAAAATTCCACGAAAAGCCAAGCTTCACATGTTTATAACCCTTTCCGTCAATAATATAGTCTTCACGTGCTAAGAAGACAAAACCGGTCAATAGGTCCCCTATAATTACAAGGTCCAGCCGGCTATCTCAGCAAATAGCTTAAGACCAGCAGTGATAGTGTTAGTTCCCACGGTTCTCGATGATAAGGAGAACCATCCCAGAGTAGTCAAGTTGTGTACGGAGAGCCTTAGGACTTTGCACCTCCCTAAACTGGCCACCAAGACCGTTAAATACTCCCAAAACGATAGGGAGTATACTAATTCGTTCGCATCCTTCTTGTGGAGACCCTATTGAAACTAAATCTAGCTGATCTAGACTGGGTTGTCGATAAACATCCCCCGAATCCAAGTTGGAAGACATCGTGGCGACGGATAAATGGCAGTAGGGTTATTGCTGTCTTGAACGATTCCCCTAGTACGCCGGGTCGCACCCCATTATATCCAGACCTTACTCCGGAGCTCTGCTGGAATGGACCAATCTTTACTTAGCTAACCATAGAGACAGTAAAGAATTAAAGATAAGCAAAAACAGCGAGAACAAACTGAAAAAATAGAGAAACCCTCCACCTCTCAAGTGAGAATACCTCACGAGAAACGCTGAGAGAGAGAGAGAGCTGCTGAGCTAAAAAAAAAAAAAAAAGAAAAGAGAAAAGCCGCAAAAACACCGTCTCAAGAGCAAACTTCGAAACTTCGGGGGTGGAGGCACTAGTGGATGAGATTTTTTCTGGATGGGAGCATAAGATCCATTTCAGGGGCATCCACTTTCGGCCGGGTCTTATTCTGGTTGACAGTTAAACATCATAGTCAGCTGAGGGGTTACGGTTAGCATATATTTTAACTAATAAACTTTACATACACAATTTAGGGAAATTTTAGACAAAACATTGAGTAAAAAACTACAAGGTATCAAATGAATTGTCTCTCTCTGTCTCTGATCATAGAGTAATCATGTTCGGACTGGACACAGATTCCACTTAGCCAGAAATAAGTAGGAATCCAAGAAAAACCGATTGGGAAACATACAAAACTAATCTACATCTTGGGACATATCCAGACCAGTGAAGCTAGACACCATATGAGTCTGGAGCAAGATCTTAGAGAAGTGAATGAGGCCATACTCGATGTATACGAGTTGGCCCATACAAAAAAGCAAAAAGGTAGCGATGCTTCCTGGTGGAATAATGCGTCCAAGTTAAGAACCGAAACACGAAAGCTCTTCAAGAGAGCAAATTGTTCCGAGAACTGGCTGAGTTACACCAGAAAACTCATTGCCTACAACAAAGAAATAAGAAAAGCAAAGCGACAAATCTTCTGAAAATTCTGCGAGAAAATTGACTCTACACCTGCGGCTTCAAGACTTCTCAAAGTCTTGGCGAAGTGCAAAGTCCATACAACCATGGCACTGAGGAAACCAGATGGCAGCTCCAAGGAGAGTGAAGAGGACAGAGCACAGCTCATGCTGAAGACTCACTTTCCAGGAAGCGGCAATCCAGCCTCAGTACACAAAAGGATAGAATATAACAAAATACACCTGTGAACCGTTCTAGTAACCTGGAGTGGACGGAATCTTCCCAGCTCTGCTCCAAAGGGGACAGAAGGATATATTGCCACACTTGATCCGCCTCAGTAGGAGCAGCTTAGCGCTGGGTTACATACCAGAGCCACCAGAGCCATATAGAAGGGCCAAAGTAATATTCATACCAAAAGTATGGAAGAAAGACACCACACATCCCAAATTGTTCAGACCAATCAGCCTCACCTCCACCAGAGATTCTGTGGAAACCTTTCCATCCATGTCAATTTGCATACCAAGCAGGCAAATCTACGGAGATTGCATTGGTAAAATTGACAACTGAAATTCAGAACACTCTGACGAATAAAGAAAACGAAGTATAAGCCTTATTAGACATAGAAGGCGCCTTTGACAATATTCCACACGACGAGGTCAGAATAGTATTAGATGCGAGAGAAGTAGATAGGACAACCTCTAGATGGATGGCACAACTACTATCTACTAGAACAGCAGAAACCAAAGTAAAGAAAGACACCATTTCAATCACTGCAAACAGGGGATGCCCACAAGAAGGAGTAGCGACCCCATTTATGTGGAGCTTGGTAGTAGACTTTTATGCGAGTTAACGGAGCTCGGTATACACGATATAGTTATTTACGCAAAAGGATGCTTTAAGAATACACTTTGTGACAAAGTTCAAAGAAAACTAACTAATATAAACGTCAATCCGACCTACCTTCACTAGGAAGAAAAAACTCAAACCTCAAACCCATCAAGCTAGACGGGAAAGTAATCGAGTGAAAAACAGAGGGGAAAAATCTTGGACTCACATTAGACAATAATTTTATTTGGAACAAATATGAAAAAGAGATAATCACCAAAGCCACAAAAGCCATGATAGTGTGCAGAAACTTTGCAGGGAAGATTTGGAGTTATAACCCGAAGATCCTACGGTGGCTGTACATGGCAATTGTGAGACTAAAATACTGGATATTACGAGCAGTAATCTCTCAAAGTTACAAAGACTGTCTTACTTATGTGAAACTGGAGTCATGGAAACTTGCCTAACAGCTCCACTAGAAGTGATTCTAAATCTCCCACCTCTCCACATGGTTCTGGAAAGTGTGGTAGAGAAAAGATCACTTAGAATGTTCAAAGACGGAATTATCCAAGAAAACTCGTTCCCAAATTATGACTAACCCCAGGACACGCCTCAGGATATTTACATCGAAAAAGTTTAGATAAAAAAAAACTTCACCTTAAAAGTAAACTATCAAAGCATGTGAGATCAAAACACCATACAAGAAATGAACAGAAATGCCATTAAATGGATGGATGAAAAACAGTAGATGGAACTGGAATAGGAGTTTACAGGCACAGAACCAAACAATATGAAAGTCTAGGCAGTGCACCAAACATTTGTCAATCAGAAATTCATGCAATTGTTCGGTTCAATCGCAAACAGAAGATCGTCAAACAACTATTAGAGTTCTAAGCTCCAATATCATAAAATCCAAACGCGTTTGGAATTACCCAGAAAAATTAAACGAGCCTGGCAAGAAGAATAAAATTACCCTACAATGGATTCCGAAACACAATGGATAAGCTGATAAGCTCGCTAAAGCGGGAGCAGACAAACCCTTCATGGGATCCGAGCTGTTTTGTGGTATCATCTACAGAACAATGGAAAAAGCACTGGAAAGAAAGTAGATAGGAGCAATTATTGGGCCAAGCCTCAAGGGCTTAGACAGGCAAATACTCTTCTGGAAATCTATATAAGAGTATCTAAGTAAGAACGATCTACAAATACTGATAATAGTCCTATCAGGACCTCAACAAACACCTCAAGATGCTAGACCTAGCAGATAATGTGGCGTGCATGTTTTGTTGTATAGAGAACGAAACCTCTATCCACATTCTCCCGAAGTGTGAAACACTAAGGAACTTCAGAGCACTACACACGAGACCATATGAAACGTAAGACGAAGATCTCTGGAAATTAAAGCCATCCCACATTCCAGACTTTTAAAGTCCGGGATTAATGGGTCAGCTGTAAACACAGATTTCTGTCTCAGCAAGAGAGGGAAACACAACATATCCTTTAGGTCGCAGTATATACGAGACCCCAAATCCATACATATGTGCGTACAAGCATATTGCTATTTAAATTTATTTTTTCATTTTTGTTCAGCTTTTCATTTGCTTGGTGGAATTCCAACGTGTAGGCAGATTGAGGCCTTGGAATCAATAAAAAATGAATCATTACGTAAAGTAGGCATATTGAGACCACAGAATCGGATCATTTCTCAGAAATATCCACCCTTTCTCTACCCTTCTCTTGATATTGTTTCAAAGCGGGAGCCGAAACGTCAAGAATTTTCTAAATTCCAACGCGGTTCAAACCGTGAACCTAGTAATTTTTTTGTGGTGGGATTCCGGAAAAATCAAACTCCAAAGTGTACTTACTCCAATATATCATAAATCATCTTGATTTGAGGTTTCTATTAATTGAAAATTAGTTTTTAAACAAAGGACAATCATCAAAACATATCCGTGATTATCATATTAACACCGATGTAATTGTTATCGCTTAACATAATTACATGGCGATTCTCAATTGAAATTCATTTAAGATTGCAAATCAAAATAATTTATGACCAGTATTTATCACGCAATTCACACACATGAATAATATTCATTTGATTAATAACCGCGAAGTTTTTTTTTTACTTGTTATTACAAGATCACGTTTTTATTTTCATAAATACCTTGTGAAAGTTGGTGATATGCCCAATGGCATTCATCAAAATTGTATAGCTTCGAAAAAAAAATTTATTTTAGAATTAGATAGACACGCACCTCTGACCCCGAAGACATTATCAATAATGTTTTTTTGGAAATATTCAACCCTTCCTTCGAATCAAATGACTACAGACACGAATCTTATGAATCTCTACTATTAAGGCCCATTGAATTTTAGTATATGGATGACTTTGTAAATAATTCGAAATATTAACACTAAGATTGCCTATTTAATCATTTAGGATCACCTCAAATCAGGATTATTGAGACTTTACTTGAAACATGGAAATAGATGAGATTTTAAATACAGGTACCGTCACATTATTCTTAAAAATTTTATTAATATATCTATTAATTTGGAAATTACGATCAAGAAATATTTATAGCAGCAATTGCCATGCATCTGTTTAACTTCAACCTTACAAATAGATGAAAATGTGCAGAAGAGTTCAACCATGTAATCGATTTTCAGAAATAATTTATTTGACATATACAAGAGTTGAAAATTGGATCTAGGTTTGTCCACCTTAAATGACACCTGAAGCTCTCAATGAAAAAGTAGCTGAATCCGCGACTAAAAGGCCTGTTAATCATAATCGAACATCACATGCATGATCATTTTTTCTTCCGGTTCATAATCTTGACGACTTGAAGACAACCAACCAAAATACAAAAAAATAGTGTCAAGCTCAGTTAAATGTTGATGAATTTTGCAATATGCAACGCTTTAGATATGGTTCTAGGAAGAAGTTGAAATTTTATATAAGAAAATTCTGAAGAAATATATGAAAATGTTAGAAAACATTTTGTGTACTTCTTTGATCATCCACAATACAAACTGTCCTGAAATGTCCAGCTAAAAACTAGTATCTATACTAAAAAATGGGCATTTATCATAAAACTTGCAGAAAGCACAGAATATAGAGAAAGTATAGTGCTGCCGCTGAACGTTTTAACTCAAAAATCAACAGAGTTCTAAATTCATTTAAAGATTTCCTTCATAAAATTGTAAATACAACGTGAGAAGTTATGGGAAGAAAGCTAGAAACTAATTCCGAAAAAAAGGGAAAACTAATTGATCCTTTCTTATTGTGTGAAAATAGTTTGCAAAGAAATTTCACCAAGTTTTTGCTGTGAAACTATCGTGCCGTAGGGGCAGCCTTTTATTTAGTTGGCTGTTTCAAAAAGGGGTCCGACAATTACAAATTACAAATGCAAAGACGTTTGCCAGCAAAACAGCAGAAAGTAGTGCAAAGATTACTACCAAGTCTAAATTCTTGGTATGAAATATATAGATCGGTACCTAGTACGTTTCCTAAAAAGGAATATTGGACGAAAGATCGCCAAGTGCTAGAGATAATCGTCTCTTTCTAAAACATAATATTCCATAATAAGAAAAAATGAAAATGACACAACAATTGTCTTAAATCTGTGAATGTGTGAATCTGCTGCAGAATCGTTCATCCAGTGTACCTTGGCACACTTGAGAACAAGCTTATAACACATTGTTAAATAATTGACCACGAATCATCTATCTCTGTAATCACATCTTAAACTTACTGACGAGCACTATAGATAACTTAATTTGAAAATAATTATATGGCTCATCTACCTCCAGCATTACCAACAATACCACTCGAAACCGGAAAAAAAGTAGATCACATGTTTATTCTAACTCTTGTATGTAAGAAATCGTGGATATCGATTAACTTCGTTTTAGAAAGCTGAAACGGAGGAATTTGATGTTATTTGAAAGAGTATATATTTGTTAACTATCGAATGTAGACCAAAAGTAGTTTATCAAATTCGTTATTTTGGAAACAGTACACAACCTTTTTTATTAAATACACCACCATTGACGTCGTTGATTCTATAAACTTCTTATGGTTTGTTGTGGAAAATTCCATTCTAGGGAACGTGTGATGTGACTCAATTTGAATCTTCGAAACTTATTCATTTTTGAATCCATTTGCCTAATTCGTAAGCACGATACCCCAATTACAGAAAGATCGTTGCAGGGTTATCCATTTAGGAACGCGGAGCACGCCTTTACCTACCTATTCCACGTTCAGAATCAGTTTAGGTCTGAATATTTTACAATGCAAAAAAATGCACAATCACTTGCCAATGGAAATCAAGTCGATATCATCTTTTCCCGCATTCCGCATATTTACAGGAAAGTGCTTTCTACTCTGTAAACGATTTCTATTCTAATAATAATATTTAATTCCGGAAATGCTGCATACTGATCTAATTTTGCTGTGAGCTCATTACCTATAATATTATTACTCAATGTGAATTTCTTCCGTGTATCGAAATTTTATTTTATTTGTTTCCTATCCACGCTGGTTTCAATCCACAGATATGGTGAATTTTCATCTGGTGTTTTATCATTGGAAGTTGAAGTAATTTTATAGTCAATACAAATTGCTTAGCTGGTTTTCTCTTATTTTAACTGCTCATGTCTTATGGCCAATTCATAAACTTTTGGTTTGCCTCTGCCGTTGACGATTGCTGTAACAAAATCATTGAAATGCATAAGACCATACATAGTTGCCGTTTGACGTAGCTTTTTGCAGATCGGTCTGCGCTTGGTGAATTTCATCTTTTCCCGTAGCTGTTCGTAGCTATAGCATATCCGTTTGAAAGTCGCGTTTATACCAATAAAAAACTCCCCGTATATTAATACCAGATTACGAACAAAAACCCAGAAATATCACGAGAACAAAAAGCTACGGCCAACGTCACCCGTGAACGGCAACGGCAAACGGAAAGTCGAGTTTATGAATCGGCCTTTACTCACACTAATTTTGTGAACTGTCGAATTTTTGAGTTAAAATGTTTAGCTGTAGCACCATACTCTCTTTATACTCTTTGCACGAATTATGTTGAATGCTTATTTCTCAGTATATCAGCTAATTTCACTTGGGAATTTTGGGATACAATTTGTAATCAACGCAGTACAGTCATTAAAAATGTTTCTATCTTTCCACTGCCTGAAAACAATCTATAACGAGACTCGTGAAGATCCCTCCATCTTAATCTAGACTCTACTTAAAATTCGCATGGATCAATCCAACCATTTGTTTTTTTTATCGTGTAACAAAATTTTTATAACAATCTGATAGGAGAGGACGAATAAGTGCTTCCAAAAAAGAAATATTCTCTTACTTCTAACGTTGATTGAGTACTAACTAAGTTATCAATATTGATTGGGATTACTTTTACGATTAGTTCACGATTTCATGTTTTTCTACTAATTCAAAATATCTAACTAAGGATTACCTAAAAATATTTAATAGCATTCATTAAAAAAATAGGATAATTGGACTATGACATTGATTAAAACTGTTACTTCCAATCTTAAACTGTTATTATATGTTCATAATTTCATTCCACTTAATTCCACATAACCATTCATTTCAAAACCATTTCAAGTAGGTAAGATTTCATACACGTAATGAGTATATCTTGACAATTACTTATATATAGTCCTCGTGAATTGAATTTTCTTCATCCAACAACCCTTAATGCTGTGAAAAATAAGAAGGAGCTAGAAGGACGACGTGCCTGTCACCAACAAGCAGTACAGGGCTACTAACCCGAAAAATAAATGACTAACGATACGAAAACATGAAAATATAAAAACAGTATCAGTGAAAGAATTTATCCCGTGAACAGCGACGGTCGCCGAGATGTCATGCACTTTTCTAGTAAATGTTTTTGACAGCCGGAGATTTTTCTTTAACGGATCGCCAACCGCGATCTCCCATCCGTGAAAATTTTGGTTATTGCTTTTCTTATTACTGGTAGATTTCCGTTTGTTGCCGAATGATTTTTCCTTGTTTGAAAAAGGAAAGTTTCGGGCGACGATAAATTTTTCGAAGCGAATGTAACAAAAAAATACGTATTTTATTATAGCAATAGAGAATAAAGTTGAGTTGTTGTTTCCTAATGTGGAAATCATTATTTTTATTTTTGTTTATTCACAATTTTGTTGTTGGTCCAAATAAAAATGTTTTTTGCTGGCCAACAGAACAAGTTAGACATTCTTCACTCCATCTGAAGCCGAGAGGACGAAGACAATTCCACATTAGTGATTCTGGTTCTCAAATTTTCTACTGGGCGGACAATAAATTTTTGTTATTCAGATGTGATGGAAGCACTTATCGTACTGACTTTCATAGTGTTCGTAGCCTAACATAGAAACACATATCATAAATAAAAAATCTGTGTTTATTTTTCAATATCTTCTCCCTTAACTTCCACACATTTTTCCAAACGTTTGAATAGAGCTTCTATGTCTTTAAAGTCAAAATTTTCGTACACCACCTGTTCAATTTCATCGTCGCTATTAAATAGCTCTCGAAGTTCAGCTTATCAAACAAAAAATAATCGAACGGGGCCAAATCAGGGCTAGGTGATTGCTATTCAATATCGTGTGGAAAGACAAACAGTATGGACTGAAGCAATGTCATGAAGCAAGCACACGTCAATCAAAAGGAAACTCTCGCAGTCTTGAAATATTT
The DNA here is from genome assembly GCA_026230145.1 of Diorhabda elongata. NCBI lineage: Eukaryota > Metazoa > Arthropoda > Insecta > Coleoptera > Chrysomelidae > Diorhabda > Diorhabda elongata. Next base: position 44,097,208 of record CM047926.1, read on the forward strand.
TAGAGCTTTTCGTAACTTCTGCTTTTTTGGTACGAACTCTACACTCCGATTGAATCTATTTTGGATTTCGGATCATAGTGAAAACCCATAGTTTAATAACCTCGCACTAATTTATGTTATATTCATATAGAACCCTTAGATTTCTTTTTTCGGTAATGACACCGGTTACTCAAAACAATTTTTTGCACTATGTTCAATGTTTTCTGGAGTAGGACTTCCCACAATTTCGTCCATAGCGAATCAACTTTGAGTAGCCTTGGAGAGCGAAGCAGTACGGACTGGAACAATGTCATGATTTTACTGCACTCTCTTTGGTTAATTTTTTGAGTTAATAGCCTTAGTAAGTCAGAAATAATATGTTTTATTCACGGCTCTATTTAATTCTTTAATCTCAATCATAAAGAAGCTCTCGCAGACTTGGAATATTGAAGAACTTTTCCTGACCTCTGCTTTTTTGACACCGTCTCTACACTCCGATAGAATCTATTTTGTTTTCTGGACTAGGACCTCTCACACGTGGATCATCTTCCAATAAATTTTTTCCGTAACGAAACAACTCAAACCAATTTTTTAATATTAAAGATGGTGGACATAAGTCACCGTAAATAGCCTTTATTCTGTTTTTGATTTCTGATGCTGTTGATTCATTTTTCAAAACAACTTAACTGAGTGGTCGTTCGAGTTCTACTTCAATAAAATGTATTTTTGATTGATTGTGTCATTTCTATAATTGTTTTTCAAATATTCATTCTGGTCTCCTTATTTGGTAGCATCTTATTTGTATTACACTTTCTATTAGTCGCTAGTATTTTTTCTTTCAATTCTGATTTTTTTACTATTACTCTTGATAATTATACACTTGATATGTAAAGCTAAACGAAACCAAAATTTTAGTTTTATTCTCATTTGTTTAAACAACTTCTTTTTCTCCCTTTCGCTGAACTGCCCCTATCACTAAGTTTTTTTTATTTATATTTATCAGTACATGCTTGTGTCACTCCTTTATTAATTCAGTTTCTCTTTTGATGATCAATACATTTACTTTTGATCCATTCATAGTAATTGCGATAGGTCTTCTCAATTGTGTTTATATATTTTGGTCTTCTAGACCTTTCGTCATTGTTTTTCTATTGATTGAGTAAATCGCCTGTTGGAAATCTATACGCAGTATTTCAATATTGATTTGGTGTTATTTTTGGTATTATTTTTCAAGCTTCAGCGTAATTCCTCTGTTGTTCATATCTATTCATGTGTATCGGAACAATTTGTTCATTTTCTCAAACTTCTGGCATTTTTGTTTCACAAAATTTATTCTTGGTGTTCTCCCATTAGCATCCTTTCTAATGACTTCCATTATCTAATTTTTCGTTGGTTTCTTGTTAATTTCTCCTTCATCATACGATTTATATCCGTGGGATTAATTGATAATCACTGCCTCTTACGTTCCTAATTCATTTTAATACCATACACTACACTACACTTAACTAATTTCATTATCACTTAACTCATTTATTTAAATTCTTCGATTACTTCACTACTTAATACTGATCTCTACGACTATTTATTATACCGAACTGAACTGCGCTAGGAACCCGCTTATATATCCAAAGGAATTTCTCAAGAATTTTAGAATAATAATGAAACAAAACAAATAAACAAATAGACCTTCCCAGAAATTATTCAAAACAAACAATATAAATAAACCGCTTGCCATGAAAACGGATATAAAAAATAAACATCAAAAGGATTCCGCGATTTATAAAAAGTAAGTCAAAAGCGCTGCGTGTGCCTTGGCCGCATTTTATAATTTCAATACATCTAGGCAGGACCGGCTCTAAGGCGGAGACAAGTCCGTAACCATATATTCCTAATTCCAACAGTTGTTGAAACTGTTGAACTGATTTTTATAAATGCTATTGTATTATTATCCTTTCAATCTCAAGATTTTTTAGTTTGTTATCAATCCACTCTCTTTCTGTATTTCATTTAAATTTTGCATGGTTTCCTTGTCTTTACTCAATTTTTGTCTAATATAATGCTTATATTCAACCATCCCAATATTGCCAGCTCTTTTAGCTTCCTTCTTGTCTTGTTGGCATTATCCGTTATACCACTTCTTTGTTGGTCCTCTTTCTTCTTCTATTAATCGTTTTTCGGATAATTTTAGTTGACATTTTTTAGCAAACATGCGCGATTTTACCCATTTTGCCAATGTTAATTCCTTCTGGGCTATATTGGTATATGTCACCAAATAATTGCTTCTATAAAACGTTTACTTTCGTACATTCTCGTTTATACGGAACATGTGCTGAAATTATTCTAAAACAAAGTTTGAACTCAAACCGTTCTAAAATACTAAATACTAAAAAAAAGATAAGTTCCGAAAGCGTAGGTTGGTCAATATCAATCGTTATAATTTCTCGTATAAAGTACTCCAAGTTCTTCAATACATCTGTAGTTTTCTCTCAGTCAAAATAACGCTAAATGTGAGTCTTCAAACTAACATTTCGAGAATCTAAAAAAGAAAAGTAGAATTATTATCTTATGTAGATTCAGCTTCACCTATTCTAGATCTTGTTCCTCTAGTCTCGTTCATGACGGTATCTCTGGTTGAATATTTATTGTAAGATCAGCTTCTTCAAAGGTATAATCGATTTTGATAATAGGTTGCTGATATTGTTTATTAGATTACCGTCTATTCCTATTAACTATTTCTTCTTCCATATTTTTCTGCAGGTAGAGTCTTTAAGTAATTTTTTCTAGATATCTCCAATTTGTCTCTCAAAGCAAGGTTCTAATATAATAATTGTATTCATTATCGTTTCTCACGATAGGTCTGTCGTCTTGTCTTGCTTTGTTTTAATTCACAAAACAAAAGACAAGATTACATCTTACATTTGTATTAGGAAATTCAGGATACTCATTATTTCTTCGTCTTTTCCAGTTCTGGATTCAAATTGGCTTCCACCGATGTCTTCTTGGAACTTATAGATTTTACTTGTAGAAAAGTATCTAGAACGTAAAACTTGTTTGAGATATCTAAAATCGTTAACAAAATTATTATTTTGTGATTATGCTTCTTTTGTTGATAGATTAGATAGAAGTTTGTTGAGCCTTATATACTTCTAAGATTGTATCTGGACCATTTTTAATTGTTTTATTCAAACATCATATCTGCAAATACTATCTATATATTTTATATATTCTTTTTAAAGATCTTATGATAATTAAGAATTAAACTTTTCAACTTATTTGTAGCTCTTCTTTACTATGTGCCTTTTCAATTCTACACCTTCTTAGTTAATGTAACTCGGACTCTTATTTAGGACTCTGACTTATTATTCGAATTTTATAAATAACAAAATCTCATTTTGTATATGGATCATCTTATGTTTTACATCCGTACACTTCGCGTAAAGAAAATATGTCGAACTTTATGGAATAATATTGATTGAAAATAAATCACAGTTTCTCACAATGAAGTTTAAGGAATTATTCCATAATAGTTCAGATTCAATGTGTGTTGAATCAAAAATTGGTTGGTGTCCAGTTACACAAAAATGCGCGGACATATTGAGATCGATATAGAAAGTTATTGGTCATGTATCTGGTTTCAAGCCAACAAATAATCACAAAGCAATTTTTTCTTCTCTTGCAAAAAAAATATTATTTTAGTTGTATAGTCACACATTGTGTTATTAGAATTTCATTGCTGTATCGGATTATGCCCACATCACAGTTATAATAAAACAAGTATACTGTGCAACGTCGAATATAAAATATACACCTTGGATCCGCAAAAATGGTGATTTGCCATCTATTTGTTACAACTGGGAAAATTTCTCCATTTCTTTTTCAAAAAACACCACAAATTGTGATTTATAGTTATAGCAATATAATTCTTAATAACATTTATAATTGATTGTTTATATATTTTTATTTAGTTCGTACTCAATTAATGCCCTTTATGTTAATTAGTAATAGCCGTGGAAAAAATGTAGTTTATAATTCACACGAAATTTACAAAAGTATGGCAGTTACAGCCAGGTGCGGTTTCTCTTTTCAATTTGGGGGGGTTACGAACTAAGATGAAAAAAGAAGGAAAGGAAAGAGAAGCTAAAAGTGTGGTGAAAACTTTTTATAAGTAGGTAAATTTTCCTGACCGAAAACCAACAAATCCTTATAAAGACGAATATAATATACTATTTATATGATTTCATTTATTTCATTATAATAAAAATTCCAGTCTTCTCTTTGAGTATTTTGAAAATCTGTCTATTACTGCTTCAACATCAATATCTCTATGAATATTTGAATAGGTGAATCTTGTGAAGTGTTTTCCTCCCATAGATGCTGTTCCATGTGTTGCTCTGTTACTTTGCCACAACTGATGGAACGTTTAAATAAAAAGATTCATGTCTTATATTTTCTAGAAGTGGGACGTAAACAAACCTTCTGAAATATTCTTCAGGAGTTTCTGGAGATATAGTTGCTCGCTGCGTTTGCGGTGACGTTATTGTAGAAATATTTATATCTTTTGTATCTTAAGTTTCAGCAAGCTTTCTATTCCAGAAATTATTTCCGATTGCTGGACCGAAGTTGCATCCAGCGTTTTTACTCCCTTCTACTATCATATGTGAAGCCTACTTTGATATTCCAGCAATGATAAACTAAAATAACTTCGCAGTTCCTTATTATATCAGTTAGAAATATTGAAAATTAAAATTGAGTTTGAATATGTTTCAGAAAGTTAATAATATAAGTACATTTTAGAACAGCTTAACGTTAACAAAAAAGCTATCGCAGTAAATTACTTATCCTGTTAAATAGATGTAATCTTCTCTTGTTAGAAGACGATATCTTTTTTGAGAATGAATTGAATATAAATGTTGTATATGAATAGAAAATATTCTACAAGTATACTTAAACGCGTAATTACTGATAACTGAAGACTAAGAATACCATTCAATCGCTTATCTTTAGAAATTTCACAAAAGCATTAGATTTCTTTTTCTCCAACTGAAAATATACATGCAATATTTACCGATGGCACCACTAAATAACTAACTATATGAGTAGCAAAGCATAAAACTAATTTCTAAGTTTTTCAATAATTCAGTGCCTCCCATTTTCTTCTTCTTACAAAATATAGTAACTTAACTTTGTTCCAAGAAGGTGATAGATTTCTTTCGAAACAGTATTGACATTGCGTATTATACACAAATATTTTATTCTATAATGACCCTTTAGACCAGGGGTTCTCAAACTGCTGGAGATCTACCTCAATATTTTTAAACTACTTACAATCGACTCTGAGAGGCTGCAAGTATGTGTGATGCAGGGTTGTCGTACATACACGATACACCCTACCTACCTAGGTAGGGTGTACCGTGGAATATATAGATATTAGCTTTCTGCACAATATAGGTACATTATTTTAGTCAAGTTTTGGGTTGGGTTTAGTTAGGTTCTTCTCTACAATATCAATGAAAAAACTCATAGTTATTCAAAATTGCGAGTTTATTGGTTATTACAAAACAAAAGAGTTACATATGGTGTTAAACCTAACTAAAGAGTGGCTTTGGATGTTGAAGCGTGGCACTGCATGTCCTCAGCATACTTTTCATAAGATGGTACGTAACCACTGAGTGCTAATCGCAAGCATGATGACATATGATCGTCAGTTAGTCGTATGCGATATTTTGACTTAATTATCTTCATTTCAGAAACTGCAGACTCGCACAAGTAAGTTGACCCAAACAATGCTGCCGTCAGTTGAAGGGCGATTTGCCTTAGATTCAGAAATTTGTATCAGATGCTGTAGCTTTGAGATGTAAATCTGATATAATCTGCACCAACTCATTTTCAACAGCACATGAGTTCATATTAAACTGACTTGCTATTTCAGTCAGCCATTTTTCGTTTTTCAAAATCCGAGTGTCATCACCTCTTTCGTCTAGAAAAGCTGTTAATTCGGGCAATAATTCTTGAAACCTTTGTAGGAACTTTCCTCGACTCAACCACCTGACGTCTGTGTGAAGAACTAAATCAGTGTGGTGTTCAGCTGATTCCCTATCTTCCAACTGCAACTGAAAGAGCCGCCTTTGCAAGCTACGTGCACGGATGGAATTCACAATTTTTGTTGCAATGCCCATAATTTCCTCCGTGTTTAAAACTTTGGAACACAAAACTTGTTGATGTATAATGCAATGGAATGAAAAAAATGAAGGGAATTCTTCATTAGCTCGACACAATGCCACAAAACCGTTGTTGTTTCCAGTCATTGCTGGTGCTCCATCGGTTGTAATACACATCAATTTATATATTGGTAGCTCGTAGTTTTTTACAAAATTAAAGAAAACTTCATATATATCTTCGCCACGAGTCTTCCCCTTCAGAGGAATGATTGTCAAAAATTCTTCCTTAGCCGACATGTCATTGAATACCATCCGAATAAAAATACACAGCTGGGCAGTGTCTGTCATATCGGTGGATTCGTCGAACTGTAAAGAAAAGTATGTACATTCCATGATATCATGTTTTAGTTTATCTGCGATGTCCTAACTCATGACTTCAATACGCCTTGTGACAGTCGGACGAGATAACTGAAGTTCTCTAATAGCAGACATGATTTCTGTTTTATTTTTAAAATCTCCAAATAAAGTCTCAACCGCTTCAATAAATGCTTCCTTCACCACCGATCCATCTTCGAATGGTTTCTTGTGTTTCGCCAATATATGAGATATTTTAAATGACGCGATCGTAGCAGCTTTTGATTGTTAGATATAAAATCACTTACTTTTCGTTTTCTTAATTCACTCTGTGGCGGAAAATCCTTTTGATAGTTTTTATGAAGCGTTTTATGATGCCTCTCTAAGTTACCACGCTTAGGTATTGCAACTGACGCACGACAAATAACACAAATGCACTTATCCTTCACCATACAAAAGAAAAATTCTTCCTCCCAATCCTTATTAAAATGATACGTTTTGGATTTCTTCACTGCACTCATTTTCCACTATTTAATAATAAACTTTGTATCGACGTAGTATTGCTATCAAGTTACAATTCAGAATGACTCCAATTCATGCAGGGGCAACATTTATATCGGCGTGAAAGAAAGTCTCGAATGTTCCCGTCAAACGCGCCGCCCGAAACTAGACAGTACAGTCTAGTCTAGAAACAACGCGGCTTTTATTTGACAAGTGCCGCGCGTTCCTTTGATAAAGCCGCCTTTCGCGGCAAGCAGTGTTATTTTATTACGTAATACATTTTTGTAGTTTAGTTACCTACCTACTTATTAAAAATTTTTTTCTTCTCGAGATCTATTCAAAAAGCACTCGCGATCGACTGGTCGATCGCGATCTACCGTTTGAGCACCCCTGCTTTAGATCTTGGTGACTATTTAGTTGTCTTCCTTCAATTTCGGTACGTCCCTCAAACTGTACCGAAGCTTTGATGCTTTCCTTGAAAGAGTGCCTAGTTACAGCTTGTATTCGTGATGATTAGTAGAACCGAATGATAAATGTTGCAAATCTCCCTACTAGTGGTGATAAATTACTTATTCGTCAAAGATGATGTCACAAGGTCATTGTGACAAATAATTTCAAATGTAACTATCCTTAGAGGTATTAGAAAAAACATATTCAATGATGCTATTAATGTTTGTGTCTATGGCAGTTTCGAGAAATGGCTCTGGAAAGAAGCAAAACTGTGTTGAACCAAATTGAAAACAAAATTTAGATTTAGGTTTTAAATCAACTTCAGGTATTTTATGTATCCAATTTCACGTAGGGAATTATACATATTTTTAGTTCCATCTATTGTCATAAAATGTCATAGCACCACACGCTATTATAATGGTACCATAGTAAGTTTAATATGTATGAATTCCATGTGATTTATTATTCAAATAGTAAATAATGTTTAAGTGAATTGAACAAATTTCAGCTAGATTGATTCAAAAGGATATAATTGTGAAACGTTTCACAAAATCCTACAATCTCACAATCTCCTAAAATACAACCACTGTCATTTATGACAGATGTTGAAAATTAGAATTGAATTTTGACAAATATGCTAATATCATTTGTTTAGTTATGAATGCTTAAAATAAAGACTATTTGTTATTGTGTCTAATTAGACTATCATAATTATTATGAAATTTTGAAATTCGTACTTAATCCTAAAGCTTTTCTACTTTTTCAAGTGTAACGAATGTTGGAGTTGAGTCTTTACGTGGACTCCTTTTTCCACAGCAATTTCCATTCTCTCCTATCCTGTGTCTTTTGTTCCATTTCCTGCCATCTATTCCTCCATTTTCCCCTGCTATCTTGATTTATTCTGTCCAATATCTCCCCGGTTTTCCTTTCTTTTTCTTTGTTAGTGCTTCATATATCTCCTTGATTAATCGTTCTTCTCCCATTCTCATAATATGGCCAAACCATCTTAATTGTCCTTTGGTTTTGAATTGGTTTCTAATTGAAATTTTCTCTTATAATGTTATTCCTTATTTTGTCGTATCTTGATGTATTATCTATTTTCCTCAGAAGTCTCTTTTATGTACTTTGTATTTTACTTTTTTGTTTCTGTACGAGTATCCTTGTCTCAAATCCTAATGTAAATATGGGTTTTATATATTTCTTTCTATATTTGTTATGGTATTTCCTTTTTGGCAGAAAATATGTCTTGATTGCATTGAATAATTGCTCCAGCTCTCTTTTCTCTTGTATTAGTGTTGTGCCAAGGTATTTGAAACTTTTGACCTGCTCTATATGTGATTCTTCTAATTTCATCTCATGTGCTTTTCAGCTTATTATCATCGATTTAGTTCTTTGTTCGTTTATTCTCATATTCATTATCTTTAGAATGACATTGTATATTTTTAAATTTGAGTTCAAAGTTTTCTCATCTTTTGCCATTATTACCATGTTATAATGTCTTCAATTTTCCAACTGTCCAATTTGTCTTTTTGTTCTTTTTATTCCTCCATCCAACACTCACCATAATAGGCTTAGTATGCATCCTTGCTTTACTCTTTTTGTTATTTGATATCTCTTGCCTAGCTCTGACACAGTTTTTCGTCTGTTTATATAAAGCTTTCACACCTTATTAGTTTTTTTTTCTATACTTCTGTTTACTAGAATTTCCCATATATCATTCCTATTGACTCTGTCAATTGCTTTTTCAAGATCTATGAAACATAGTTGTACCTCTCTGTATTCTCTTATTGCTTTTTTCGATATTTGTCCAATTATGAAGTTTGTATCTGCCGTTCCTCTCTTTGTTCTAAATCCTTGTCTTCTATAGTTCTTCCCGGATCGTTTATTTCTCTGTTTCTTATTATTCTCGTATATTATCTTATTTACCGTACTTCGTAATTTGATTTCTCTATAATTGTTTCAGCTTCTTGGGTATTGTACGTAGTCTATTCCTAGTGCCCTTTCCTTGTTTCAGTTTCTATATTGCCTGTTGTATTTCTTTTGAACTTATTTCATCTTTGGTTGTTTGGGTTTCTGCTAATCTGTGGTCTTCTTGTTTTTTGTTTCGTTTATATCATTTCCTTCTAAACGATCTCTAGAATATTGCCTCCTACTTTACGTGAAATCATCTTAGTTATGATAATGTAAAATAACTATTTAACTTTGATAACTCGTATTGGATCTGTAACTTTGGATCTTAAGCACACTTCAGGATTTTTTCTTTATTATTTTTTTTTCTTTAATGCAATCAACCGTTTATATTCTTTCAATCACTATATACATTTACAGACTTTTCTTCATCCACTTTCCGTAACTCTCCGTTCGGATTTAGCATTTGTGCTAATATAACTAAAAATTCAACTGTATCAGGTACCTTATTAATTAAAAATTCAATTGTCTTGAAATGATCTTCACATCCAATTTTTATTTGTATACAGGGAGAGGTAACAATTTCATGAAATATGATTGCAACGTTAACTTAAAAATGGTGTACCTAACAAAAGTATAATTAAGATCAGTTTTTTCGAATAATTACGCAAAACTACTTAATATAATTGTCGATGGTTGTGAAACTAACGAAAATGTATAGAAATTAAACTAATAACCAAATATGTATTAAATAATATTTGATATGGAAAAGGTTCTTTCTTTCATGTATACTTTCCATAACTTTTGATCGCTATACAGCTCCACTGGAATGTTTGCCAATTTTTTCATTATAATATTTTGTATTTTTACTTTCAGTGTAAGGTTTCTTATAAGTTCTATGGAATACTATGCTCATGGTTTTGTTTTTAAAAAGGCTTACTCCTTACTACATGGGACATTTTTTCACTTTGTGAAGAGTATGTGAACAGTTCAATATGATTATTTGCACCCATAGAAGCTTGTAGTGGATTTTATACTTTGATAAGCTACTAAGAATAGATTCACGCTCGAACAACACCCCCAAATTGACCAGATTTACTTTGGGAATCAAATCGCGCTACAATATTTAGTAACGTTTTAGGCAGTTGTTTTGAACAGACAAATTCAGATAACGAAGATCTTTGAGTTGAATTTGAGCTTTTGTCAGTGCTTGCTGTATTTCAGTCAATGTACCTGATAAACATTCACTTCGAATTGAAACTGTTTTTCTGCTTTGCGAATGACTCTATGTATAATTGGGTCCTTGAGAAGGAGCTAGTATTTTTACATTACGTCCAAACAAAAAGGAATCCTATTGAATCTGTTGGATGAGCCAACCGCGGAAACGTTTTGTGTAGATAAAATGTATGATGTTAGTCTGGGAAAACAATTTATCCAAGTTCTTCAGCTGGCAGAATATTTTTACTATAATGATACTACTTTTACTTCTATCTTGATAATTCCTCTCTTATTTATTTTGGTAGCATACAATATTTTTTTAGTTTCTATAGTACCTACGTGGCAATAATCCTCTTGACAGGCGATCGGCGCTGATGACGTGGTTTACCGTCCGAGGCAGTACAAGTGAATCTTGCGAATTTTGATAATTAATTGTGAGATAACTGTAGATGCTAGAGAAATCGAATACATTCCCAAATTTAAGTTATAAAGTACCCCTATCTACAAAATAATAATCAAAATGTTGTTTCCAAGCTCCTTATGAACTTTCGTAAATTTATTAACGTTGTTCATAAGATTTTATTGATACTCTATTCATGTTAACCAAATTGAAAGTTAATAATATTCTTATTAATATTATTATTCATATTTATATTTATATCATAATATTCATATAATAATAACGAAAATATCGTCTACTTTTCGTATCGTGTTTTAAGTCTAATATTTCTTTCTTTTCTTGCGATGAGATATACTCCTAAATTAATAGTCATATAACTCCACCCGAGATTGTCTATTAGCTAAGTAGCTGCTGTAACATAATTGGTAGAAGTTTGTATTCAAAAAGAATATTGTTGCAAATATTTTGGCACCCAACTTAACCGTAACAAAGGAGGTAATATATCACGCATTTCGATTGATTTTTCTGTAACAATAGCGGACGTATGTCGTGATGAAACAAAACTCTTTTATCAACAAATGCGGTAGATATAGATCAGAGTCTAAAAATATTATGTCCATGACGATATTGGCCGATAAACCGATTTTTGCTTTGTTTTGAGGACATCCAGTGTTTCGACTTTATCTTATCTTCTGAAGATATAATGGTGCATTTAACTTTTCTCTGTTACGTATCGGCTGAAAATTTCATTTTGATCACTTTTAAATATAACCTTAGGAAAGATTTTTTATATGAAAACTTTTATGCAAAATATCAAATACCCGTTAGCTGCTACATGTTTCTATGAATAAAAAACGTGTTTTTTTATTATAAATTTAATAGAAACTTCTATATAGTCTATAGTCTAATATAATAGATATGCATGAAAACAAACTGGTGTGTAGGTAATTTTAAACTGAAAACCAATATGTTGATGTGGAAGAGCGGGTTGAGAGTTCGAAGTTTAGATAACGCACGTTTTCCCAACACTCTTTTGTATAATAATGGGCATACAATCTTTTGTATGCTACCTTCGATGCCGCAGCTATAGAACCACTGCATAAACTTTGTACTAAGGGCCGAATTAAGCCCAAATGGTGATAGAATCAATGAACAATTTTTCGCATACATAATTTTAATACGACTTACGATTGCTATCATGATATTTTTAATGGTGAATATACCAAGAAAATTGGCATTTTCTTGTAATGATTTTCTATACCTTTTGACGTGGATTAAACCAACAGCAACTCACTTCGACTTTAAGAAATGACGTACATCACCAGCTACCGTGTTTAGCTGGTTTATTGAATTCAATCATGGTGACACTTTGCTACGGGATGGATGAATATTGCAATATCGTCAAGTGACATACCGTGAGATTGAGGTATACTTAGGCATTAGCTCTACTGACATATACTCAATAAAAACTTATGGAAGTTTTTATTGAATGTATGTTGGACAGATGACGAATTATGGATCTATGCAGATAAATCTGAACTAAACAATAATCGACTATGTAGACCTTTCGAGACGAGCCAAATCCAGCAAAAGTTGTTTCGCGCACTTGGAACAGCAAATGGTCGCCTGTGTTTTCGGAGTAATTGGACATATCGCCACTGATCCATTAGAGCAACGTAAAATGGTCACTTCTGAATGATACAGTTGTTTCCCAGATGTGTTCGAAAAAATTAGGGAAACCAATCGCAGAGGAATCATTCTCTACAACGACAATGCAGGCTATCACTCATCAGTTAAAACAAAAACGTTTCAGAACAGTCAAGATAACTGCCTTACAGGTCTTTTTTCGCAACGAGTAATTCCTTCTTATTCCTGCAGATCAAATATAAATTGCGAATTGCGAATTGAACGTTTTTCTACACCAGAAGATGCGTTAAAATCATATGTTTTGGAGGTACCTCAATAGGAATGTGATAAATGCTTCGATAATAGGTTCCATGCAAAAGTATATTGATCTTCATGGATAATATTTTGAAAAACAATAAAATAAAAAACTTTGTTTCAACTTAAACCTTACACACTGGAGCCGGTGCTTAATATTCGACATTAACAAATTACCCGCATTTTTAACAATGCAAAGTATCAAAATGGTTTGTACAAAAAACATGAGCGAACACACTTGGAGTTTTCATTATATTTTCATGGTTTCCGGCGAAATCATATGGAATCAAAAATGCCGCGATTGACATAATATTATTTGACAACGTTTGTTTGGAAAGTCCAAACAATTAATCAGTTTTCGTATCATCACCGCGATGTATCCATTTAAGTGGAACAATTTTCTATGAAGGAATTATCATGGAACATTGACTAATATTATCAAAAACTAATTTTTGTATCATTTCTAGATTAGATTTATTAGTTATTCGCGTACGAAGCACGTCGACTCTGTTCCATTGGAACGTAGAACGTTTGCCAGAAGTACTAAAGTTCTTCCACATCAGTTCACACGAAAACGTTTTTGAACAGTCGAAAATCGAATTGTTGAGTCATTCGCCGTACGTTTATGGATCTCAGTGAAAAATATTTTGGAAAAAATGAAGCGATATCAAATTATTGATATTTGTTTTCATTTGTCTATCTCAAAAATAGAATAGCAAGTCTTGTACAACGGACCTCGGTACCATACCTTAAGAAAGCCTCGACATATATCTATAAAGGTGACGTATAAGTGAATTGAGCAGTATCATATCTCAAAACACTATTTGATAGGATACAGAGAATAATTTTTCATGAAAGTGATAATTAAGTCACAAAATCGGTGCTCTGACTATTCAGCATGACCCTGTATATTCGTTAAAAGTACACATATAGTGACGGAATTTCATCTATCACCCGATCTAATGATTGAATTGGATAATTGATTCAATATTTAATATATGTGTGTTTGTATGGTTTGTGCCTGCTCTTGATTAATTGAGGTTATTTGCCCTATAAACCCACTTCAAAAGCTCCATTTTAACTGTATAGATAAAGATATTTTACGAATCTTAGAGCTGAAGGAAAATTTATATGGAAAATAAGATATTTAATCAAACTGAAAATGTTTTCAGATTTATTCCTACTGTGTTCTTCAGATAAATATTTGTGTGGATTCAAAGAAAATTTTCGTTCAAGACAAACTTTGATATGATTATCTTCCATAATCAGAGGATTTTCCGAAAATTTCTTCGGTATTTAACAATTTTTGAGATAAAATAAATTAATTCTCAACCTTTTTCATATGTTGGCTTCACAAATTCCATGTCGAATTTTGTTACCTATCAGCATGTTACATGAAAGTTTTGTATTCACTTATTGGAAATAACTTATCCAGGTATCATAGGGTGGATAGAAATGAAGTGATTAATAAAGAAAGATTTCGACTTCCATCGCAGTCATAGCCCTGTTCCTAGACAAAAGTTATTTCAACTTAAATATTTTGGTTTTTATATAAAATCACGATGCAATATCAATATCACGCTGTAAGAGGATACCGGATGAAAAAAAAAGAAATAAAAATAGTATGTGATGCTAATGACGCAGTGATCATCTCAGAAGACGAAGATAACTCACAAAGGCTACTGTATAGGTTTGAACAAATAGCGAAAGCTTTTAACATGCAAATATCCCTGAAGAAAACAAATTCTTTTAGAGTATCCAGAGAACGGAGGAGATGTGAATTGGCAATACACGATCAGATTGTAGAACAAGTGATGTCCTTCAAATATCTAGGAGCGCACATAACAAATCATAGAAATCTAAAGAATGAGATGAAAGCTCAAACAACAAAGGCGTCATCAATATCAGTATACCTGAGAGATGTAATTTCGCGGAATGAATTTATGACTACCAAGAGCAAAGTCAGAATATTCAGACGCGATAGACACCAGAGCAGAGAACACCAATACTAAGCTGTTTTTAAGAACTACTGAAATGCGGGACACACATTATTTGACCACAAGAGAAATGATGAAATAAGGGAGATATGTGATATCAAAGATGTAGTGAGATGTCAGGGGACAGGTAGGCCAAGATTGCAAAGGAAGAAAAACCGAATACATCCCGATCACCAGGACGACCACCTACAAGATGATATGAAAGCTGGTCATCATTATCCCAGCTGCAGCAAGGCAACCATTGATGCAAACACAGGACTAAGCCCTAACGTACGATGAAGAAGAAAGTGCAATATGAATTTATCCAGTATGTAGTAGGTACGTTATTGACAGGTGTAAAGTTGACGCTTGTCTCGACTAAGTTCAATACAGCATAAGTTTACGATATTTGGAATATTTTCATGCTTTGAGGTTATTGTTTGGTGTTAGTTCATGAAATGTGTGTAATGATATTGTGAGAACTCATACTTTATCAGTCAATATACTTGCTACATATACTATTCCGTTTAGTTTACTAAATATGCCAGCTGTATAAGTGGATTCGAAATATAAAGGGTATCAAAAATAATTTAGTCACATCTTTTCCAAAGATTGCAACTTGTATAACATGTCTCCAGTTTTTGAGAAACTATTGAATCACATATACAAACGT
The DNA here is from genome assembly GCA_026230145.1 of Diorhabda elongata. Taxonomy (NCBI): domain Eukaryota; kingdom Metazoa; phylum Arthropoda; class Insecta; order Coleoptera; family Chrysomelidae; genus Diorhabda; species Diorhabda elongata. The sequence goes on from CM047926.1 coordinate 44,112,766, forward strand.
CAAGACCGATTGAGCTCGAGTCATTTGAGGTTGAAACGAAAAAAATTACAACTTATTCAATCATACGAATCTAAATCACATCCAAATTCTCACAAAAGGAGGCATAGTGAAACTTTATGTAGAAGTACAATATGCCATGTCGAGGATATACACCTGTAATAATTAAAATGAAAATGATTCTACATTTTACAAGATTTCTACCCTGTTCTTTATGGATATAAAATAAAATAATGCGGTCTGTTAAATGAATATATACAACATATACTATTCATATTCAGTTTATTACCGAGCATTGGTTCAGTTTAAATTAATTTCAGGAAACTTTTGCTTAATAATTTTAGGCTATGACATCAATTGAAATATTGTTATGTTAGTTTATGAACAAACTCCTACTATATAAAAAAATTTCAATGAGCAATTTATGAGATATCAAAATTTGATTAGAATAATTAGGGTTTTGGAACCTGAGTGAGGTTTGTTGTACTGAAAATGAAGAAAGTCTCAATAATCAACAGTTTCTTCTCAACTATCTGTGAGTGCATAGTGCAAAATTGTATATTGTGGTAAAAACTGTTGATATATTGCCTGAGGATCGTCGATTCTGTCATTTGGTCAATTATTTTTTCGTAGAATTTAGAGATTTATACTATAAATACTCGTGACCGTTAGCTGCGACTCCGTGGGTGGGTCAGTCAGTAGAAGCCTCCCACGTATGAAGAAACGGAAAGTTTTGTTTTTCATTTTCTCCTTTTTGAAAACTTGTCAGATTATAGTTTACCGAATATTTTGAAGGTAAAAGTCAGCTGACCAAAACATGAGGAATTATGTGTCAGCTGGCTGCTTGAATATGAAATTTACATTTCAATTCAATGAATTGATTAAAAATAACAACGGAAATTAATAATTCCTATGGCCGCTTTTGACTTGAGTCGCTGTTCTTCTTCTCTGTTTCACTGTCAGAGTTACATGCGATCATCATCATCTGTGAAGAAATGAAAACAAAAATTTATTAGTCCGCGTGTATAGTAAAACATAATCATGTGAAAAAATTTTGATACATTATTCAAGCTGAATGGTTATCACCTCAAACAACTTTGGTAACTGAGTACAAGAAAACCAATCAGATTCGAATCGGGTGTCTATCTGCGGGATAATTCCGATTCAGTTTAGGGACCGATCGCATGCGAACTTTAAAAATTGTGGTATGCGGTTCAATGAGTTCTGAATTTGTAGTAACAGTTCCCTGTTCGTGGGTAACACCAATTGCGGTTAAGAGTCACTTATAGCAAATCTTGGGTCTTGTTACAGAGCCAATAGTTCGGTTCGGCTGCAAAGCGTCAGCTTAAACAAGCATCTGCTATTATATTTCATGGTTTTTGCCCATCATCCAGAAGGAAGTGTAAAGTTGTTTGCAATAAAATAAAATATGTCCCTACTTACAATAAATATATAGTAGATAGTTTTTCTTTTTTTCTCTTATTGTAAAAACAAAATCGAAGATTGACCAAGTGTATCAGAATAGTCGATACTAGCACAAACAACATCACATTAAGATTGTGATTTAAAAGATTTATCATTGCAATAAACAGAGCCATCGATAAATTAAGAACATTTATTTGGCAAAATTCAAAAGTTTGCTTGTCAGGTGTATGGTCTCAATGGGTTAATATAAACAACGCTAGGGGTCCATTGTACTTTAAAAACGGTTAAATTCATTTGATGGAGAATTCATGGAGTTTCAATCTATAGATTCTGTGTTACAAGTTGATATTGCTGTGCAAGACCCATCAGAGTTTCTAAACACGCTCAATCCTCCAGGTTTCTCGGCACATAGACTTATTCTAAAGGTTGGAACACCGATAAAGTTGTTACGAAATCTCAATCCTCCTAAACTGTGCAACGGTACGAGACTACGTTTGAACTCTATTCAGAAAAACGTAATCGAGGCTACAATTATAACCGGATGTGCCAGAGGGAAATCAGTCTTTATACCACGCTTACCTCTTATACCTTTAGAGTACCCTTCCCAATTTGAAAGAATGCAATTCCCTATTAGAGTCTGTTTTGCTATGACAGCCAATCTTTGAAAGTGGCAGGAATCGATTTGATCTTTTCTTTATAACACTTCCAAATTGAATTAATGCATAGAATACATGTCATTTCTCATTGAATTGCTAATGTAAGGTATAATCTGACAAAGTTTCAAATATGATGGAATGACTAGAAAACCTTTGTTTCTTCATGTCTGGGAGGCTGCCACCCACGGACTCGCCGACGGTCACAAGTATTTATAGTATGAATTATCGATTGGGAAGAACTTTTTCTCCTAGACTATCAGACCTCTTAGTTTTATTGTACAAGTTTTTATTAATGAGGTCGTAAGAAATGTTGAATGCTGTATTTTCAATCTAAATTCATTGCTGTTATGGGCTACCTAAATAATTTTGTGTCACACATCGTTCAATTCATTTGTTGTATTCTATTTATTATTTTGGTTCCATTTTCAATTCGTTTGATTGCTATTTAATTGTGTGTAAGGAATTGTTGTTTATTCACTCTGGATATGAGAAATTATGAATTTTTCTGGGTATAATCTGACTTTAAGTACCCGTACAATGTCTGAACTAATATTTTCTGTCTTCTCCTTTTGAAGAAGTTTGCTCGAAATACGTTGATTTTTATGGGCGCTGACCATCTTACCTAAATTCAAACTCGAGCTATGACGAAAATACTACCATGTCCTGAATTGGTGGAAATCTTAAGTGATAGACATCACCGGACTGCGTGGATGTTTTCAACTTATCTCTATATACTTTGATGTTTTGAAAATACTTAAAACATTCCAGGACGGCAAGCTATTTTACCAAAGGCGAAGTTTTTGGAACAAATCATGTATAATATATATAATTATTTTTAGTTACTATTTTCATATTGTACAGGCCATAATATCATCACATTCTAGTTATTTGAGCTAAATTAACGTACATAAACATATTTTAACTTGAATTAGCGCAATTTCATATCTAAATCAGCAATCAGCTATTCTTCCAATTCCTCTTAGGATAGAACTACCATTTCCCAAGCCCCCTATTATCTTGAAAGTGATTCCAAGCTCTAACGAAGATGGTGCTATACCTGAACCTGAGAATGGGTGAAGTTTTGAATTTGAAGATGACAGCAGTCTGAAATTGTTTCCCAAAGGTGAGCTAAATGATTAGGTAACAGGCCCAAATCTTCCTAAAAGGTTGAGAAACCGTTTACTTCCTATTTTGTTCATAACGCCGAGTTGGATTAGTGTAACAGGAGGCGGGATAGGTATATCAAGATCTCTTATTACTCCATAGATTCTTTAAAAACAACCATAAAGTAATTCTACTTCACAACGGCGTTAATGCTTCTATTCCTGTCCGTCAATCCATATACCTCAAAAGACTAATAAGAATTTCCAAATTGAAAAATGAAGACCACGTATGGTAAGTGTGCGGTGATTCAAATCACTGCCAAGAGATAGGAATTGCTCTAAATACTTTCCAGGTCCCTCGAGAGCGAAGTTGAAGGAAGGTATTTATGTTGACTAAATTTTAGGCGGCTGATTGGTCCACAATTCGTCACCACCTTAACGAAGCCTCAAAGGGAGGGGTGGATTGCCTCTAAAAAAATTTCAAATAGCAACAAAGACTTGTCCAGAGAAAGTGCTGTTTCTTCATTTTTTCCTAGAAAATTGAGATGTGATTGAATTGTAAAGTGAACGATTTCACTAAGATATGGAGGAAAATGAGACAAAATTAATGTTAAATGATTCAGAGAAATATTCTAGATGCTATCCACAGAAGAAAATATTTCGAAATGAGGCTTACTGGAAAAAATAAATTTGTTGTATGCTTCTCAACTCATGTATTTTATATAGAAAACATAAGGTTTGTTCGGTAATTATACATTTTTATTTCAGTATTTTATCTCATAATTTGAGATGATAACTTATGTAACAAAAATATCTATACTGTCAGAATACGTGATGATATAATGTATGACAAAAAGGAATAAGTTTTTGCATTCAGCACGACCAAACTATTATCTACTATTCTATTGGTCAGTATTTTGAGAAACTTTGGCATTCTTTACAAAGGGCATGCATAAAAAATTGAAGTTTACGAGAAAGTATACAAACTAGCTATCTAAAAACAGCTAGTAAATTCACTTTATTCGCAGATGACACTAGTGTAACCGGGAATGGATATAGAAGATATAGAAGCTTCATATTCTACCACAAGCAAACGTACGTTAACCAAGCACACCAATTTTTGCAAAAATCACTTTTGATTTTTTTAAAAAAACCTATGGTCCGCTATCTTAACACATAAGTTAGCGTGCCACAGCTTGAAAAATCGCTTCCCTACGTACGGCGATTATATTTGAACACATCAATAATTGCCGTTCAAGAAATCATCGTTGACTTATCCGGAGTACATCGGGGTCGGGTGCAAAGTTGGGAAATAGCAATTTTCCAATTAAACTTAGCGAGTCACAGCCTGAAAAATTGCTACCCTACGTACGGCAATTGAATTTGAACACATCAATAATTGCCGCTTAATTTGCCGTTAAAGAAATCATCGTTGATTTATCCGGAGCACATCGGGGTCGGGTGCAAAGTTGGGAAATAGCAATTTTCCAATTAAACTTAGCGAGTCACAGCCTGAAAAATCGCTACCCTACGTACGGCAATTAAATTTGAACACATCAATAATTGCCGCTTAATTTGCCGTTAAAGAAATCATCGTTGATTTATCCGGAGTACATCGGGGTCGGGTGCAAAGTTGGGAAATAGCAATTTTCCAATTAAACTTAGCGAGTCACAGCCTGAAAAATCGCTACCTTACGTACGCCAATTAAATTTGAACACATCAATAATTGCCGCTTAATTTGCCGTTAAAGAAATCATCGTTGATTTATCCGGTGTACATCGGGGACGGGTGCAAAGTTGGGAAATAGCAACTTTCCAATTAAACTTAGCGAGTCACAGCCTGAAAAATCGCTACCCTACGTACGGCAATTAAATTTGAACACATCAATAATTGCCGCTTAATTTGCCGTTAAAGAAATCATCGTTGATTTATCCGGTGTACATCGGGGACGGGTGCAAAGTTGGGAAATAGCAATTTTCCAATTGAACTTAGCGAGTCACAGCCTGAAAAATCGCTACCTTACGTACGCCAATTAAATTTGAACACATCAATAATTGCCGCTTAATTTGCCGTTAAAGAAATCATCGTTGATTTATCCGGTGTACATCGGGGACGGGTGCAAAGTTGGGAAATAGCAATTTTCCAATTAAACTTAGCGAGTCACAGCCTGAAAAATCGCTACCCTACGTACGGCAATTAAATTTGAACACATCAATAATTGCCGCTTAATTTGCCGTTAAAGAAATCATCGTTGATTTATCCGGTGTACATCGGGGACGGGTGCAAAGTTGGGAAATAGCAATTTTCCAATTAAACTTAGCGAGTCACAGCCTGAAAAATCGCTACCCTACGTACGGCAATTAAATTTGAACACATCAATAATTGCCGCTTAATTTGCCGTTAAAGAAATCATCGTCGATTTATCCGGAGTACATCGGGGTCGGGTGCAAAGTTGGGAAATAGCAATTTTCCAATTAAACTTAGCGAGTCACAGCCTGAAAAATCGCTACCCTACGTACGCCAATTAAATTTGAACAAATCAATAATTGCCGCTTAATTTGCCGTTAAAGAAATCATCGTTGATTTATCCGGTGTACATCGGGGACGGGTGCAAAGTTGGGAAATGGCAATTTTCCAATTAAACTTAGCGAGTCACAGCCTGAAAAATCGCTACCCTACGTACGGCAATTAAATTTGAACACATCAATAATTGCCGCTTAATTTGCCGTTAAAGAAATCATCGTTGATTTATCCGGTGTACATCGGGGACGGGTGCAAAGTTGGGAAATAGCAATTTTCCAATTAAACTTAGCGAGTCACAGCCTGAAAAATCGCTACCCTACGTACGGCAATTAAATTTGAACACATCAATAATTGCCGCTTAATTTGCCGTTAAAGAAATCATCGTTGATTTATCCGGTGTACATCGGGGACGGGTGCAAAGTTGGGAAATAGCAATTTTCCAATTAAACTTAGCGAGTCACAGCCTGAAAAATCGCTACCTTACGTACGCCAATTAAATTTGAACACATCAATAATTGCCGCTTAATTTGCCGTTAAAGAAATCATCGTTGATTTATCCGGTGTACATCGGGGACGGGTGCAAAGTTGGGAAATAGCAATTTTCCAATTAAACTTAGCGAGTCACAGCCTGAAAAATCGCTACCCTACGTACGGCAATTAAATTTGAACACATCAATAATTGCCGCTTAATTTGCCGTTAAAGAAATCATCGTTGATTTATCCGGTGTACATCGGGGACGGGTGCAAAGTTGGGAAATAGCAATTTTCCAATTAAACTTAGCGAGTCACAGCCTGAAAAATCGCTACCCTACGTACGGCAATTAAATTTGAACACATCAATAATTGCCGCTTAATTTGCCGTTAAAGAAATCATCGTTGATTTATCCGGTGTACATCGGGGACGGGTGCAAAGTTGGGAAATAGCAATTTTCCAATTAAACTTAGCGAGTCACAGCCTGAAAAATCGCTACCCTACGTACGGCAATTAAATTTGAACACATCAATAATTGCCGCTTAATTTGCCGTTAAAGAAATCATCGTCGATTTATCCGGAGTACATCGGGGTCGGGTGCAAAGTTGGGAAATAGCAATTTTCCAATTAAACTTAGCGAGTCACAGCCTGAAAAATCGCTACCCTACGTACGCCAATTAAATTTGAACAAATCAATAATTGCCGCTTAATTTGCCGTTAAAGAAATCATCGTTGATTTATCCGGTGTACATCGGGGACGGGTGCAAAGTTGGGAAATGGCAATTTTCCAATTAAACTTAGCGAGTCACAGCCTGAAAAATCGCTACCCTACGTACGGCAATTAAATTTGAACACATCAATAATTGCCGCTTAATTTGCCGTTAAAGAAATCATCGTTGATTTATCCGGTGTACATCGGGGACGGGTGCAAAGTTGGGAAATAGCAATTTTCCAATTAAACTTAGCGAGTCACAGCCTGAAAAATCGCTACCCTACGTACGGCAATTAAATTTGAACACATCAATAATTGCCGCTTAATTTGCCGTTAAAGAAATCATCGTTGATTTATCCGGTGTACATCGGGGACGGGTGCATAGTTGGGAAATAGCAATTTTCCAATTAAACTTAGCGAGCGTCACAGCCTGAAAAATCGCTACCTTACGTACGCCAATTAAATTTGAACACATCAATAATTGCCGCTTAATTTGCCGTTAAAGAAATCATCGTTGATTTATCCGGAGTACATCGGGGTCGGGTGCAAAGTTGAGAAATAGCAATTTTCTAATTAAACTTAGCGAGTCATAGCCTGAAAAATCGCTACCCTACGTACGGCAATTAAATTTGAACACATCAATAATTGCCGCTCAATTTGTCGTTCAAGAAATCATCGTTGATTCGTCCGAAGCACATCGGGTTCGGACGCAAAGTCAGAAAATAGCAATTTCCCATATAAACTTGCAATAACTTGTAATAATACTTTCGGACAAAATATTTTTTCTAATTATATAAATATATTTTCTGATGAATAAAGCGTATAAAGCATATTTCTCTCTCTCCCTCACTCTCTAAAAAATCTATTTCCCAATTATATCGCTCTAGTAGTTCATTTTCTTCATGCAACGGAAAATATTTTACATAAAAATGCTTTCACCGTGAGTACATTAATTATTTTCTTTTTAAATAAATTATATGAAAGTTGACAAGAATGATAATTTTCCATCGTCTTATTAAGAACATGAACAAATAAGTTCTCTCAATACCTCGCATTGCAATAGACTACGTTCTAAAGCGTAAAATATGCAAACTACCAATGCAAAGCAAACATGTAGCAGAGAAAATCGGAATTCTCAGCATTTTTACACCCTCGCTTCTCCGCCAAAGTGAACCCCATTCAACGTACCGATTGTCTCACACCCTCTGAACTTTTGTCTCTCACATAATACTTGACTCGATAACAAGACCGGAGGTATTTCCACTATTCATGTCTCTCTTCTTCGACCCTAAGTTATGAGCGCATAATCTAAATGCTCTTTAAGTGTCCTACAGACGACGTTGTGTCTCATCCACACTTCTGCTTTGATTTATTGAATTTGAGATTGGAATATTAGTCAGACTCGTATGAAATGTTTAATTAAATATTCAGGTTGATCAAATACGTATTCAGTAAGAATGAAACGTGATCATAACAGTGGCTATCGTCAATTGATAGTTACGATAATATTCCAAGAAACATTAACGTTTGGTTTCGTTTTTTTGAATGTTTTAGTACGTTCTTCTGACACGGTCATAAGATTCTAGAATACTCCATAGTATTTTTGGTTAACCTGTTTTTCTCTAGATCCCAATACCAAATTTTTTACTACTGATTTTTGGAATTTTTTTATGTTTATTTCACAGATCAAAGACTAACATTCGTAACAAAGAATGAAAACAGCCGTGAGCAGCAGAGTTCCATCACGAAAGTCGAATTTTTCGTCGAATGAAGAATTTAACTAATACACAAACAAATCTTTCCATAAAATGAATTTCTTGGAAACTCTCAATCTTATTTCTTTATTTGGAAAATTTGCTATTCCTCAATAACTTTTCATTTCACAAGTTAACTCTCTCTCTCTCTCGAATGAAAATTCATAATTTCAATAGACCCGGTGGGGTCTCGAACCCTCTTGTTCAATTCCAATTGACAACAAAGAAAAAATTGTCATAATGACAAGAAATTTCGAAAATGGGAAGTAAAAAAAATCACCCTAGCAACGATCATACTCGTATTATTCATTGAATAGGAGACGGTCCAGTTCAACAATTACAACGATCAAAATGATTTCGGGCGTTTTGTGCTAGAAGAATTGAAGAAGAAAACTTTGAACTTGAGAAAGACAATTCTTCAACATCACCCCTACTTGCATGCGAAGCTCGAAGCCTCTAGTTAAACTTTTTCTGACCAAAAAATAAGAAAATATAACAAAAATGACCATAAAATGGAGAGGGGTGGAGATGGAAAGTTTCGAGCTTAGACAGGAAATCATCTCGCAACTAATTGAACCTACATGTGAAATTCCATTTTTCAGTCGCTTTTCGTTTGACCTAGAGAGGTGAGCAAAGGTCAAAAACCACTTTTTTCGCACTGCGACCCCTCGAAATATTCATTCGTTTTCAACCAAACTCTAATAACATCAATCTGCCGCCAAAAAAGCCATGTATGCTAATATTGAACCAAATCGGACCCATAGCAATTGCTCGAGAAACGAATTTAAGAATTGTAGCTTAAATTTTTCCTTGAAAAATTCGACTAAAAACAATGTTGGAACCGTCAAACACTTTTATGGAAGCAATGTAAAAACCATGCATATGTTTATTGTTTTTTGTAGTGAAAGTTATCCAAATATCCAAAATTACAAGGTACTGCTTCGAGGCTTCGTGATTGATCATAAGATTTCTTATACCAGAAAACATTCATTTTAAAGCTTCTGATGAAAATTATGCAGTCACTTTAGCTATTCAATAGATGCAAATCTCAAAATGTCTTTCAGATATTTACGCAATATTTTTCTGTGCAAAGTTAGAATGACGAAGCAAAGTAATTGCAGCTCTGTTTTGTCTCTAAACGAACTAATAGTTTAATGATTTGTTTTGACGAATTAGCTTTTACCATAAATGGGGTTCCGGCAATCTCTAATTAGCATACTCTCTTGAAACATCTGCAAAGTTTATTAAGAAGCTACCTTGAGATATCCAACTTTTTTTTATGACAATCAATTTGAAAAAAGATGATTTATAAAACATGGTTGTCTGCTACAATAATTTTGATTTGAACCGAGAATTTTTTATTTCGGGAGCTAGGCGGGGAGCCGGTAACACTGAAAGTCCCGTCATAGAGGAATCAAAAAAATTTAATTTCAATAAATACAACATGAGTATAGGAATGAATCCAGCTCGGTATGCGTGGATTCCTATATCAGAAACAATGTAGAAAAATTATTTAAAAAATGATAAAATGTTTTACTGTCATCGCGGATATTAATTTTTTTCAATATATATTACTCCAAAATAAATTCATTGAACATCGTACTTTTTGGAGTAGATGCTAATATAGTTTAAGATGATATGAGGAATTTTTCCGACAATTTTTGAGCGCACAAAAATATTTTTGACAATTACATAAAGATAAATAAAATGAAAAAAAGGTTTCCGGCATGAAGGGGAAATTTTAGCCTCCATCACACACTTCAAATAGGTATGCCAGTACAATTGACTGTCGATTTTTTTAATAATTTTGTTTTTTTTTACACTATTTCGGCAATAGGAATCCAGATATACCGAGATTAATTTATTCCTATATTTATGTTCTATTTTATTTAAATAAAAATTTTTTGATTCCGCTATAATGGGACTTTCAGTGTTACCGGCTCTTGGACTAAGCCGTTTTACCTATCCCGAGACACAATGCCAAAGCAATGGTAAAGTCCCTTATTTTGCATATGCATATTAAAGATGAAGAGATCTTGGGAAATAGGAAATGATCATTATTCAATCTTACCCATTGATGAAAATTTCCTAGAATAATTCGTTATGCTATTTAATTTGAGAAAAATCTACAAGCAGTAGTACAATAATACATAATGAACTGTTTGTAGGGGAACAACAGACATGCATTATGTTCTAATTGCAGGCTTACGTTGAAGCACTTTCATTTAAAATTTTTAATCCATTAGGGCGATTAAAGAGTTTCCACAATGAAAATATACTTTCAAGTTTAAGAAAGGAGTTATTTATATAAGCGACTGCTCATAGCATTCATAACGTCAAAGAATAGTTATTTTTGAATTGTCAAGAAAAACATTTAATGTTCTATGTTTTTAATTATAACGTGAAAATGAACAAAGGTGTACTGTATTTGCATGTTAGCAATAGCTAGGGCAGAACATTTTGTATGTGTCTATTGTTGAATTAAAGGCGAAGAGTTTTAAGAAACAGTCAAAGGGCAACATTAAATTTACTAATAAGCTCATTACTTTCATTGACATTCACCAAGTGGTTTATGAAGTTTAGATCAGTTTTAAATTTTCGTGTTCTGTATATTTTTTATATTTTAACATGGAAATAGTGATTCTCCTTTCGTTAGGAGAATTAATGGGCACTGTTCTTAAAAATGAGATAGTTTTCTGGATATTTTATACACAATATGCCTGAAAAAGTTGGCAACAAAAAAACAAACTTTTAGTTTTACAAACAAAGATAATTCTATATAGAAAATAATCTTATTTAGGTATTTACATTTGACATTAGATGTCCCTAAATTACAAAATATTAATAGGAATATTTTGACCACTTCAATTTTAACTCAAATTTTACGAATTTTAGTTGTAAAACACGTCAACCTTTATCTTATTTAACAAATGAAACCATCTTAAATCTTCATTTGTTGATTTGAAACATTTATAATATTTGGTGGCTCTGACAATGACATTTCTTACCGAAAGTCAGTCTAGTAAAAGCTTTCGAGAAAGATATATTGCACACCATCTACTTAATGTGCATTGAAATTGAACTGTAATGTAAACAAAAGTGATAACGTCAGTGTGTATGAATTGTACTTCAAGAAGCAGCAAAAATGCCATTGAAATTGACTCTTGACGAATAAATTGACATTGTCTAATTGTCTACTACAAAACCTATAGGGAACCTGCAGTAATATTCAATAATAGACATCACGATAAAAATGTACATTTCGTAACAAATAGTAAAATAATGAAAAAATTCAGAAGAGATGGAAATTTCAATAATAAATTCAGAAAAAAACATCATTTATTGATCACGACTGAAGATATTCAAAACCAAATAATGCTGTCAACAGTAAAAAATCCCAAAGATTCGATTAGGAAAAGGTCGGCCACATTTGATGTAAGTAAAGATGTAGTTGGGAAGATTTCAAAATCTAGCAAATTTCAACCTTATAAACCGCAGTTCATCCATACTCTAAAACCCGAAGATTTTAATAAAAGGTTTGGATTTTGTGCTTGATGCCAAGGGGAGCTAGAAGATAATCATTATATGGAACGGTACATACTTTTTTCGGACTAAGGAACATTTACTTCTAATGGGACAGTTAGTGCACAACATTGCCTCTGGAGGAATGACACTAATCCATATTTTACTCTCGAATGTCGAAACCAATATTGTTTCAAAACAAATGTATGGTGTGAAATATTTATGGTCAGTATAGCTGGACGCTTTCATTTCAGGAATACTATGAATTCTGAACTTAGAATTTTTAAATGATAAAATTTCCTATTTTAGTGATAACCTACCAATAGAAAGATGACGTATATGGTACCAACATGATGGGACGCTATGTCATAGTACCGGAAATGCAAACTTTTGATGGATGAGAATTAGGAAGATTTGTGGAATTTGCTCGGCCTGCAAGATCTCTAGACCTTTTTGTGGGCATACCTATCAACCTTGTCTTTACGTCAGTTCAACTTATTGGTCTTTTTGACCTTCGGGGTTAATAAGCATCACAAGATCAAATTTATGACTTAATCTGCCCAGGCCCCGTTTTAATATCTTCCTGAGATATCTTCGTTTCCAAACAAATTCAGTTAATTGCTTCATTATTTCGGTTCATCCAAATTAATAAAATATATTAGAAGAGGTTTCACTAACTTATATTCTTCATTATAGTGAAAGAATTAGTAATGAGGATTTTGACATAAAAAATACCTCTCAAATGAATTGTAAATTCTGGTAATTAGCTTTGAAAATGTAAATATTCAACTCCAAAGTTTCTTAATGGGATACACCATATTTTTCGTTAAAAAAAAATAGTTAAGCGATCACTGAATGTATTGACACGATTAGTTTATACTCGTATGTATGTAATGAAATTTTGAAGTTCATTTCTGAGCACTTGAAAACGTGGGATTTATTTGAAATTTTGCACACTTATTAAATACTAAAAAATAAACACTAATTACATAAATTCGTGTTTGGATTCTGATCAAGTTCACCAGGATTAATGATCAGCTTTCTACTTATCAAAAGAAAGTGCAATTTACCTACTTTGAATAAAAATATATAATATTTCAATAACCAAATGCATATTGTATAGTAATAACTATTCCGATTTGCCAGTGATGAAGAAAAACTTCAATAGTTGGGTATGCTTGAACTACAAATATTTAATAGGTGCTATATATATATCAGGATAACGATTTATTCTACAAGGATTTTAAGAACACAAAATATAAAACCGTTGCTATAAGAGGTTGAAATGCTTGCGTGCTCTCGTTAACGTTTGTTTGAAATTATTTCCTGGGAAATTTAACTCGTATATTCAAACTGAAATGATACGCGTTCACTTTTTTGGAACAAAATATTTTCGTTTGGTATGCATAACGTTTAAAAACAATTTATTAGCCATTTAAACAACGTGCGTTCCAAAGCAAAGAGGAACATATTTTTATCAAATAATTTAATGTCAACCCTTTGTATTTGGCTTCTTTGAACGGACCATGCATATAAAAGATTAAATACAACATTTTTTATATGTAATAACGTGTATTTTACCGTTTCAGCGGAGAGTAAAAGCTGGAAAAATATTTTGATCAGTAGCGGGACTGAGAGCCCAAACAGAATTTTGCTTGGAAAATAACAACTATAACATGGTAATTCGATAATCCAGATGAAGAATATTAGAAATAAAGAATCGAAATAAGTAATCGTAGGGAATGAAATGGTAACTAACGATTGAGTATAATGATGAGTTATTCTAATAATGCAAATACAATATTCTAAAGTAGCCCATAATAGTACGACAGTTGTATACAGAGATAGGAAGAAATAAAACTTTATTTAATGGAAATCTTTCCACAGAATTGGAATAAATGCTTCAAGGGAAATGCTTATATGTCTCCAGGCTGGTGGAAAATGCATGCAATGTATTCAGTGATTCTCAAAAGTTCACCCCTCTTCGGTGGATCGTGAAAACGAACTATTGAAAGCTTCTCTAATATTAAACTGGTTTGAAAGTTAATTAGAATAGCTATTCAATCATACTAATTTTGTTTGGATTCACGATGTTTTTGATGGTTAATAGAAACAGTCTAGCTGACAACAGTAACAGCTATCTTAATGATTGGTGAACGCATTTTTAATGAGATATCAATGGCCCTATAACAACGACTTATTTGAAAGAGCTTTTTAATAGTTTTTAACAAACAGGTAGTATTCAGGATGACAAGCGATCGAGTCTATCAATTTTGATGAACAAATTCGAATCGTTACAGAAATTGTAGTTTACCCTTAGTCTTCCTCAATAAGCTTCTCTACTAATGGGGACGTAATAGGCATCGTTGATGTCAACGGATACCTTAAACCAATACTATTAAACTCGTTTGAAAATTATATAGAAGATTTTTGAATCATACTAACTTTTCTTCGAAAAATTCGACTATTACGGTAGGCATGACTAGAAGAAAAATGTTTTGAGACCTCCTGAACACGATTATGATGGTTTTTCGAATGTCTGTAGTTTATATATATCTGTTTAAGCTACAATTCTTATTTTCGTCTCTCGAGCAATTGCTATGGGTCCGATTTGGTTCAAAATTAGCATACATGGCTTTTTTGGCGGCGGATTGATGTTATTAGAGTTTGCTTGAAAACAAATGAATATTTCGAGGGGTCGCAGTGCAAAAAAAGTGGTTTCTGACCTTTGCTCACCTCTGCAGGTCAAACGAAAAGCGACTGAAAAATGAAATTTCACATGTAGGTTCAATTAGTTGCGAGATGATTTCCTGTCTAAGTTCGAAACTTTCCATCTCCACCCCTCTTCATTTTATGGTCATTTTTGTTATATTTTCTTATTTTTTGGCCAGGAAAAGTTTAACTATAGGGTTCGAACTTCACATGCAAGTGGGGATGATGTTGAAGAATTGTCTTTCTCAAGTTCAAAGTTTTCTTCTTCAGTTCTTCTAGCACAAAACGCCCGAAATCATTTTGATCGTTGTAATTGTTGAACTGGACCGCCTCCTATTTAATTAATAATACGAGTATGATCGTTGCTAGGGTGATTTTTTTACTTCCCATTTTCGAAATTTCTTGTCATTATGACAATTTTTTCTTTGTTGACAATTGGAATTGCACAAGAGGGTTCGAGACCCCACCGGGTCTATTGAAATTATGAATTTTCTTTCGAGATAGAGAGAGTTAACTTGTGAAATGAAAAGTTATTGAGGAATAGCAAATTTTCCATATAAAGAAATAAGATTGAGAATTGATATCATTTCCAAGAAATTCATTTTATGGAAAGATTTGTTTGTGTATTAGTCAAATTCTTCATTCGACGAAAAATTCGACTTTCGTGATGGAGCTCTGCTGCTCACGGCTTTTTTTGGATTTACGATATTTTTGACGAATAACATAAACAGTTAAATGTATGCTTCGCTTTTGATTGATAAAGATTCAAAAGTACGTCTACGGTTAATTGTCAAAAAGTTTTTTTATTTGATGTTTCTATATGCTGTAATATCTTTAATTTTTAGTTTGATGATTGTTTAATATTTAGGTATCTACATAAACAAAATGGTACTTGTTATAGCTGAAAAAGTAACTTCTTAATTATTGGTAAATTCATTTTTAATGAGATTCAATGAGATAATATGATAAACAAATTTATATCGTTGCAGAAATTGTAGATGACCCTTTGTCCTTCTTCAGCATAAGTAGTATTTACCTGTGTAGTCAGTTATAGTACAGTACACAGAGTGTTAACCAAAAACAAATTTCACCCATACAAATTAAAAATGGTGCATCAAATTTCAGTTTACGACCCACTATAAATTTTCAAACGGCCAGACTATGCAAGGGTAATTTGTTCTAGTAAGTACTTTTATCCTGATGGAAAAGTTAAATACACAAAATTGGAGTATCTTAGTGACATAAAATCTTAAATTCCCATACCCATACATATTCCCATCAGAAGTAAATGTATGGGTAGGTGTTTTGGGAAACCACATAGTTGGGTCTCATTTTTCGAACCCTAACTTAACTGGTGAAGTATCTCTCGAGATATTAGAAAACGCAATTGAACAGTTAGTTCTTCAAATTCTGGAAAATAATCCAGATGAATTTGGTAACTTGAAAATAACGATGCTTCTGCGAACAATTACTTTGCAACAACTCCCATATCAGGGCCAACTCCATCAAACCTTCCTCGTGTACCAAACTTCCCTTATCTACCAAAAAATTTTTCTCTCTCTTTCTCTCCATTTCTTTGCACTAAGACGTTATCTAGATAAGAAATATTATATATATAAATATTCTTATACATGTATTGGACGTCGCGGTCTACTAGATTAGCCAGTTCGGTCTCCGGACCTAACTCCTTCAGATTCTTTTCTGTGAAGATATGTCAAACCCAAAATTTACGCTACAGCACCTTACAGTGTTGAGGTTTTAAAACAACGAATTGTTCATGAATGTAGGGCAATTTATCGAGTCCGGTACTAGTTTACTAATTAGTATTATTGAATAGATATTCTAAATACCTTTGAAACGAGGTGTTACTTGTCTTAAGGTCACATTTAATATTATAGGTTTCAGTTACCTGATGAAATCAACTATGCCTATTACGTCACCTTCTACAACTAGTAAAGAAGTTCACGATAGTTCCTTTTCACGCTCTAAATGTCATTAATCTAGGCACCTTTCCGGACTTCAATATTTCTTGGCCAACGTCTCAACTAACAAGTTACATCGTTGTATTGCTCCAGCTATATGCAATATACTTTTCTTCAACTTAATTATCACAAAAAAGCAATGAATCTAGAAAAAATTTCAACCTGTGGAATTGCTCTTATCTCACGCATTTCAGGCACAATTCATCAAGACCAAGAAATGTTTTTTTGGTGTGCGAAAAGCTCAACTTCTTTGATTGTTTAAAAAGTCAGCGAAACGTGTTGACTTTACCCGAATAAATAAAGTGAATTTTCTTTCCAAATGGATTTCGCATCATTATCCTCCGTTTTTTACTTTATGTTCCTAAGATCTCTTTTTTTCTGAGGTAATTTCTTGAACACTGAAATGTAAAAAGGTAAAATTGACTATAAAGTTTGTGGACAACGTCAGTGGTGTAGAGAATGTAATGGCTAGAATCTACAAAATTAGCAGTTAAACAACGAAAAGTTGGAATGAAAGAATAAGACATTTTTATGATCATGAGAATCTAAGCGCAGTATACCAAATATTCCGAAAAAATCTATTTTTTTTTCAATACGATTACTCTCACAGACAAGATCTACCTCTAATCAAGATCCACATCCATACGTCAAATTTTCTGAATACTGAAATAACCTCAGAATACTAGACTATTGTCTGGACCCCGAGAAGGTTGGAATATTTTCGATTGTGATTGTTGTTGTGATGAATCGGTGAATATGAATCAGAAAAAAGAAGAATTAGAAAAAATCAATAATCACCTCCATAGAATGAATTCAAGAATGCCAAACTTGATTAAGTCATGGATTTCATCCTAGATTTTTCTAGATTTATTGTTCCCGGTCAACAACAACCTTTGCTTATATACATTTTTGAAGTCACTGGGCAAATTGTGAAGTTTAAACATGTTTTGGGCACTCACCGTTTCCAGTTTCGTCCTGCTTCTTTCACCAGCAGAATTTCCGATCGTCCATGATGTCTATATCTTGGAGATAGCGTCTTGGATTGTTTTTTTCGGTTAAAATACTGGTTACCAGTCGTATTTTATTCCCGTTTGATTACAGCAAGTGATTCATTTGACCATCTAGAATGTTTTCCTGGATAGGAGAAATGATTTAACATAATTATTTGAATTTTGAAAAATATATTATTTCCTAGACGATGAATACATAAGTATTCGAAAGCTCGGAAATATATTTAAGTTAGTTCACTTTGATGTTTCATTGCTACGTTCCCAAAAAGAAATATTATATATTCCTTCCCAGTGGTAAATGAATTGTGTAAAATGTTCATTCGTCTCTAAAATGAATTTGAAATTCAATATTTCGAAAATGTATCCTGCCGTTCTTCAAAGGAGAAAACAACTAATTTCCTGGCTAATGCCTCGACAAATATTGAACTACATCTCCTCTGAAGAGCTTGAAGCCAATCAACCTAAATATTCCCAATGGATCGCAATTGCGGGAGATAATGTAACTAGTTTCGACGCCATTACGTCTCATCAGAGCAGTTATTCAACAACTCTCGTTCAGGCTTGAGACCCAAATTTGAAGACAACGCGTAGTCGCTGATAATAAACAATCAGGCTATACTCTACAAATTGAGATTTTAATAGACTTTTCCATCTTCCAGAAGAATCGTTCCCTCTATCCAGAGATATAGTATATTGCAAGATTGATTAAGGATAGGTTGCCCAGTAACATGGATGTGCCCAACGGAAGAAGAAAGTCGCTACATCACTTGTTGAAAACGGTTATTTGTGTCATATGTGGTTGACTCATGCGTCGTATCCCCCTTTTGGTTTATTTTGTTTTCTATAGGAAAGTTTTCCTTCACTTCATGTATGTAATAGTATAGTATACTGAGTTTACGTTTTGAAACCAGTTTTGTGTGGACAGACTACTGAGAAATGTTATATTTTTGGCTAAACCAAACATAGGCTTTGTACATATTGGTGGTTTTCCTGATGCCAGATATGACAAGGAAAACGAGCTGCGGCTTGTAGCCGAGACTCAACAGCTTACTAAGGAATTTTTTGCATTCTAGAAAAAGCCTAAAGTACACCACTAGGTCGTTATGTTAATAAAACGTGAATCAACCCAACCAGTGATCCAGAGTTGGAGTCACTTTGTTTCTTTGTCCTGTAAGTGCTTATGAGTTACGGTCACATTTATGAATTATTCTTTAAACCATTTTTTAATTGTTAAAATAGTTTGGTATTTTCTCATTTCAATAGTTATTAAGCTAATAATTAATTTATACGTTACGTCTAGAACATCATTCACCTACGTCACTGTTTTTCAATGAGACCTAATGGATATCAATTTAGTGACAACGAATATGCGTGGCAAATTCAGCTTTCTCCGCATGATTTATCATGCTAGATTCTGTCATATGAGCAGGAAGAAATATCCGTTTGGATCACAAAAAATCGACTACGTAAAAGTCAATGTAGTGGAATTGATGAAATTCGGATGAGAACAATTTTCGCACTTCATTATATTCGTTATGTTAGATAAATGTTTTCCGAATAAACCACTGTAAGAATGTGCCAGTAAAATACTATATATTTTCAAAGTTCTCCTTATAAATTACGTTCACTGATTTTCCATATTGAATGGTTTCTAAAAATTGGTAATTCGCTGGGCTGAATATAATAGATTATGTTAACAAATGAGATATTTTTTTCACAGTAATGTAATTGTTATATTGAAAACGCACTCACCATCAAATCACACTCAATAATTGAGCTCGATTGGGCAATGTTAGTTCTAAGGTGTATATAACCAAATCCTTTGTAGAGTTTCCATCGTAATATAGTCTATTCCAGTATTTTCAGAAGTTCAATGATCATTTATTCTCTATGTTCCCTTATTCCCAAATTTTCATTTAGTACTTTTGTCTTCAGGTGTATGAAGACGATAATAATAGTGATATCACGGAATCATATGATTTTGTATTCGGCAGCAGAGATTTAAACAAACCTTGGTCGTATGCATTCTAGAGTGAGATGGGAATGAAATTATTCCACCATACAAGTTTATTGGTAAATTTTCCCCTCCCCTCCATTTCTCTTTAACTTCTCGCAACGGTTGCATCGAGATTTGTGAAAAAGAAAAACACAAAATTACTGTAATCAATTTTTTCAATTCAAATCCAGAGGAGTCAGTATTTGCAGTAAAGGGTTTAGTATCTTTCATATTTCGCTAAACGCGATCCAGTCTTCTGTCAGATGTCACATCATCAATTCGATTTAAAACATGAATTCCAGTAAATTTTTTTTTACTTTTTGAGGATACTAAATGAGAAATAATATTCGCCAATACCCTTAACGCAAAAAGTTCCTTGAATTACAAATTTAGTCTAGACTTGATAAATAATGGAATCATTCCAATTGTCCTGTAAAAGCTTCAAATTCGTCAATTAGTACTTCTCATAATTTTTTACTCATAATAATAATTGATTCCAAGGCCTCAATCTGAAAAGTTAAAACAAAATATCAAGACCGACAGTGAGAGTGTTCTTGATTGTGAGCATATTATTTTTATTTCCTATAATCATATTATATTTTTTGGTTTCAGCTTTTCATTTCATCCGTGGAATTCAAAGAAGTAGGCAGATTGAGGCCTTGGAATCAACCAAAAAAGGGATAATTCGTTGCGTGGAGTAAGCAGGTGAAGACCACGGAATCAACCAAAAAAGGGTTGATTCGTTGCGTGGAGTAGGCAGATTATGACCACGGAATAAGATCACTTCTTACCAATGCAGGAGAACCACCCTATCCCCACCCTTCTCTTGGTAATGGCTTCAAAGCGGGAGCCGAAAAGACCAAGAATATATAAGTATTCGAAAGCTAGGAAAATATATTAAAGTTAGTCCACTTTGGTGTTTCATAGCTAGCAAAGACTTCTTTTTTCAGCCACTAAAAACCTCCCTCTTTACTCCTCAATAAATTTGGACTCATCTATTAGATCTTCCTGATTTATCATATTATATAGTATTTTCCAGATTTCCTCGCTAGCTATCCTTTTATGGACAATATTTTCTGGTGACAGTGAGCATCAGATTTATCGTATGTTTGCTCTACATTCCTCCTGCCATTTTTTACATGCAAAAAAGGTATACTCCACACTACTCCACAGTATCTTCCACTTCAGAACAGTAAATACAAATTAGGAAGTATTTTTTTAACGGTACCAATAAGCCATGAAACATCATTGTCCTGTGAGTAGCTGTGTCAGGTGATGATTCATACATCCGTGTTTTCTATTGAGCCCAATTTTAATATTAGGAATTAATCTTGTTGTCCAGCTACCTTCGTCTGTCATACTGTCTCATCGTCTTTACACGGATATCTCTTTCTCCTTTGCTTTAGTATATTATCTTCACTATGGGTCAATCTTCTTTCCCTCACCAACAAGTCTATAGATATCTTGTCAGCTAGTAGTACTACTACTATCGTTGATACTGTTCGAAATGCACTACAGATTCTAATGACTAGTTTTCTCTAAATTTTCTCAAGCGTTTTGCTGTACTTTTGGAATCTGATTTGATGAGACGATGCATATGATTTATTGTGTGACCGTACTCAGAAGTTTTTGTTTTACAGAAGTAGGACCGTTGAGATTTTTCAACCTGCTCAAAGCCATCGCAGATGCCTCAGCTTTTCTGCAGGTGCTCAATATATCTTTACACATGAGTTCTGTGACCACCTCTGCAAGATCATCAGCATAAACAAACAAACTGCAGTTTGGAAAAAATTTTCTCTATTTCCATTATAAGTCTTGACGAAATAAGATGTTAGAGAAGCTTTCCCTGTAGGTCTGTAGGATGTTGTATTTTTGAGGCTTCTCTAGTAATGCAGAATATAACAATAATATAAACAAGAATAATTAAAACAGTTTTGTTAAGGGAATTATCAAATAAAATAATACGTACTTACTAGATGATATTGTGATTTGTTCAAGAATTGAATTACTCTGTTAACTTAAATTATGCTAGGCTTTTAAACAAAACTGATGACGTCTAGTGACTAACACCAAAACTGGTGAATTGATTTACTGTTGGTTGAACGTTATGCGGCACGACAATAAGTATGCACGTCTTCAGACATTTAAAGATCAATCATGGTGGCTAGAGAATGGTTTCTTTAGCGAGACAGTCGGTTTTCGTTACCAACAATGTCAATATGAGAAGGGACCTATATTCGAGGGTTGCTACTTAAGTTTTAAGATGTGGCAAGACTGATGTGAATATGTCATTGCCATTACAAATTTTGACATTTTTAATGATGAACGTACTTAGAACATGTGCTGTTTGAGTTGTTTGAATATACCATTCACGATGGTTAAAAAATGTAATTAAATCGCGAGAATTTCCATGTGATGATTTTCTATGAATTTCGACGTATATTCAACCAACATCGGTGTGCCGATCAACTCGTCTTGATGTTTTTTTCGTGAAGTTTGTCCAAATTTGGCTGTTGTGCAGGAAACATTTATGCAGAGAGTAAACTGATATTGCAAGATCGTCATGTGACATAAGTAAAGATTGAGGCATACTTTTGCATTAGTTTCACTCGCATACACTCAATATTGCATGAATATTTGACTATCAAAAATATTTGTTCGCGTTGGATATCGCATAATTTGACAATCGTTCAAAAAAAGCCTTTGTGGATTGGTACAGAGAAATGCAGCAATAATACAGTAGGGTGTTTCAGAAGCGGTCTATAAAATCGTTATAGTCGACGAATCATAGATCTTTTAATATTAACCAGAAATTAAACAACAATCGACTGTATGGGTCTTTCAAGATGAGCCAAATTCAACAAAAATTGTTTACGCACGAAGCACTTTTAAGCAAATGGTTGCCTGTTTTTTCGGAATATCTGGACATGTTGCCATCCATTAGAGCAACGTAGAACGGTCAATTCTAAATAGTACACCAGTATTTGTTTACCAGAAGCGTTGGAAAAAAACAGAGACACCAATCGCAGAAGAATGATCATTCTCCACCACGGCAATGCAAGATCTCACACATCAGTTCAAACAAAAATGTTTTTGAACACTCAAAGCACTGGATTAATGGGTCATCCACTGTACAGTTTTGAACCCAATAATTCTCTCTTATTCCCGCATATCAAAAATAAAGTGAGAGGCCAACGTTTTTCTACACCTGAAGAATTGGTAAAAACGCATGCAGAAGTGTGTTGATCTCTTTGGTAAATGATTTGATAAACAATTAAGTCTATCTCAAAACATAGGTGTCCGAAATATTTTGAATTATCAGTAGTCTGTTGAAAGCATATTGTAAAGAATTTATGACTGATAAGGAATATGTACTCCCATTGTCAGGTCATCTACTGTCTTCATTTATGTGTCTTCTTTTTCATCTCATCTCTTAAATATATCTGCTACCATCACTATATCATCTGCATATAATAATTTGTCTTTTTTCACAGATTTTAGGTTTCTATAGTCAATTATCATCTCCACTTCATGGTTCTCGCATTTTATTGTCTTCAACATCCTATCCTATGCCTAGTATAAACAAAAGAGACTAAGACGACTTCTTGTTGTAATTTCTTCAATTTCTTAGACCTTTTGATATATTTATGTTCCTAAATATTCTTGATTTTAGGTCTCTTCTGTTTCAAAAGTTTTTGAAAGATAAATAAAATTGACATTTCGACTTTTCTTTATTAAATATATTTCAATTAATCAATCAACGTCAATTTGAATATTGAATTTTGAAACTCATCAATTCAAAACCAAGGAAAATCTTAATTATTTCGATATATTAATTTATTAATATATGTCATTTTGATTTTCGGTGACATATTTCTAAATTGAAATATCTTGTATACATTATTATGTTGAAAATCGCGATTAGTAGTATAAATATAAGGGATATAATCGAATCTACAGATTTAACCTTTCCCTACACCTACTGTCAAAATTGAATTTCATCTGGGTAATTTATAGATTTCCCTTTTGTAGCTAGAATCCAGGTAGAGTATAACTCGTCCCTATGCGTAATTTGTGGTATTATAAGGTACAGGAATGCCGCTCATTAATCACACTGCTCTAAGTGGCTAAATATGGCTAAACAACATTCTCGTGTAATAAACGAAACAATCATAAATTATAAAATCGGAATTATTATTGCATTCAGGTAGGGAAACCGAGCAATTTGTTAATTTAAAATCAGAATTCGTACATTTAAAGATGATGGTATAATCTGACTTAACAGAGGAATATCGAATGCGCATACTTTCTTATTACTAGTTCCAGTCACTATTCAGCTATGTGGCTTGGTCTTCTGCTCTTAGACACAACTATAAACTAACCTTTCACAATTATATCGGCTTATCTGGATTTCTTCCATATAAGTTCAGACAGACTTGGATAAAAACCCTTTAGCGGACATAGTAAAACTTCGGATACTTACTCTCATCCTTGCTGTTGGCTGGTTCTTTGAGAACTGCCTTCTCTCTTTCAAATGTTGAGACGGCTAACGCTTCTACCAAATAGCCGGACCTTAGATATTCCACCTGAGACATAGACAAATCTTTTCACAACGGTGTGGTACGTAAAGTGGTGACGCCTTGACTACAGCGCAAAAAATACAGCCATTGAAAATAATACGCGGAAGAGCTGTATTTTAATTTTAAACTGGGCTATTTATTTGGTTTGAGTGGAAAAAATAGATTTTTGCTTTGAAAAATGAAAGAAATAGAAATCCACACTAAAAATCGGTATCATCACTGCTCCTACTTCGTTACAATATTATTGCTCTGTTATCTGTTCTGCAGTATGCCAAGAGAAAAAGAAACTTTCACTGTGTATTAAAACTTTTCAATTTCAATTGCTTGAGAGTGTGTATCATAACAGATATGCTCTCGGAAAAACTCGTTGTCCCAAAGAGACAAACGTCACGCCGGGATTTTTATGGTCGGCTATTCAAGTACATAAGTACAAGTATATTGCAACTGCAATTTTCTCTCTCTCTCTCTCTGTCCGTTTCCTCAGTCATGACGGTCATGGCCTCTTTTGAATATTCCTATTTTATTTATTGTCTCCTTCCAAATTTTTCGATATTCAGCTTGGTATAACGATACATGAACGGGGTTAGTCTGTGACTTGTTTGATTTCATCAGAACGTCTAATAGGCGATCGGCCTTTTCTTATTCTCTGTACTTCTCCCGTCACTAGATTCCTGTCTATATTGTCATGTCATCTTGCAATCATTAACTTAACTCGAATGTCTTCAGAAATAATTCAAGATGCATACAATGAAAACAAAAAAGTCTCAAATGTTTATTATTCATTAGTTACTTTTTGTTGTTGCTTGGTAGACTAAACGGAGTTATTATCTACATTTGTCTTATGTCTGAAACTTTATATTCGTGATATATTAGACCTGATGGATACTGATAGTTCTCAAAGTGCTTTATTTTTGATATTTCTTTTGAATAATTTCTATTTCATTTGAACTAGTATTAATCGTGGAAAGTCAAATATTGTATGGATATTTGGCTTGGGGAGAGTATACGTTTCCTATGCTCCAAAGATTTTGAATTTATTTTTATCTTGCCAAAATTTATTTAAAGAAATAACGATATAAAACAGTCAAGAATAGATTTTTTTGTACAATTTGAAAAATAAATAGTCTTGACGCAAATGTGCGTCACTCTGCATCAGTGTATAAAATGACACCTCAGAGGCTAGTGACGCGATTATGCGTCATCACAAAATAACGATTTTTCACAAATATCACCTGAAAAAACATGAGACGTATTTATAATATAATAATTATAGGAAAAATCACTCATTTAGTAGCTCCCAATGTAATAAGTAGATTTGAGGGCCCATTTTATTTCACCAACTGACATAATATTAACGGTACCTTCAATTTTTTTCAGGTAATAGGTCAAAATTATTTAATAATCTGTTATTTTTACCTAGCTGGTAGTGAATTGTGCAGAATTTATTAATCAATTCTGTGGATACGACATCCTAGTCTTTGTTCGCACTTACTCAACGATTGACTTCGGATTTTCCAGTTATCAGTCACAGATTGCAAACAAGCAAGAAAAAATAAATTTGTGTTAGTTTTTATTTAGAATAAACTCTATTTTCTAGAATATAAAAATTACATATGAGTAGGTATGTATATATGTATAATATATTTTCAAAAGTTGGTAGTTTACGAATAAAAAATTTTATCATTATTTGTAGGTAGGTATGATGTATGTACCTACTTATTTTTATTCTTTTCGTGCTCCTCTTGGAACCAGTACTTTATTGTTCTTAGGGCATATATTGAAACACGTTCAATATCAGCGTTCATTACTCTACTTGGATCGTCTGAAATTTCTTTTAATCCTTTTGATATTGACTAATCTTCTATTTTCATAAACCATTTTTTCATATTTGACTTCTGTTCCGTAACTTCTGGATTCCTTCAAAGAAAACTCGATACCATGTCTCACTAGAGCAATTGTAAATAAATGGGTTTCTCCTTGGCCTTTGGTGCAGAAATTCCTTCACCGATTCATGGATATCTTTATGGCAAGGAATTGGGTTAGGGCCAGAAGTTGGTTTCACATAATTTTGACTTTTTCCTAACTACAAATTAGCTTTTAGAATTTTATATTGCCTTCAAACCACCCTCAAGGGTTTTATCGTTATATCGTTTTAAGTGTATTTATTACAATATTTTTCACCCTGAAAAATTTTTGGTATTGTTCCCACTTAAAAATACGTAAGTTTTAGTGATTGTTCGGTAATCAAATTTAGTTATTGGCGCCGGCCAGTCACTGAATATAAGGAACTTATTGACTATTTTTTCTAAATAGGATTATATCACATTAGGCAATAGTACGCATACTATAAAATTAATTTAGTCCGATCAGCTAGAAAATTCATAGATTAGTCATGCGGCCAATCACTATATAAAACCGTTCAACATATTTCGATTATTGGCCTCCAGATTTTATGAAGATTTCAGATTATGATGGAAAATATATTATTAAAAAGGTACAAAACTCATTTTTCTAATATTGAATTTGTAAATATTTGGAAAGATAACTTACCACTGGCAACACATTTTTGACGGAACAAACAAAATTTCCAGTAAACACCGCTTGTTCGGATTACTACTTTATCCTGCGTTACCCACTAACTGTCGGGAGAATTCTTAGACCGTTTGGAACTTGATGTAAGTATTGTTGCCGGATTGTGCAGATACAAGATACAATAATATTGAAAAATTCTTGATAATTTGACGACCAATAAATAGAATCTAAAGGCCAATCACTGGGTGGTTTACCATAAAACATCAGCTGTTAACTCTGAACGTTTTAATATATTGGATTTGGTCAAACTCAAGATATTATATTTATGAATAATAATTTTCCAGGTGTACTTCTGACTAATAAATGTACAAAGTTGTAGTGTAATTATTTCATGAGTTCATATGGAAAGCTTCTAAGATACTAATAGAATCAAATTATTTTTGAAACAATCCCAGGAAATTTGGGTTCGATCGATATATATTTTTAGCTGCAGCTATCCAAAGATACTATCTTCATATTACTATTCCTCGAGTTAGTTTAAAAAAAAATATGTATGGTCACAATATGTCAATAGTTTTCTAGTTAACAAATAAGATGATATCGAAAGACAAATATTGATGCAAAACAATCACAATCGGTGACTTGTTAAGCAGAAAAAAAATTATATTATTATTTGTACAATCATCAAATTTTGGATGAAATATTTCGATGTATCTGAAAAAGGTATGTGAATTGAAATCTAATCATTGGTAGAAATACTTTATCCACGAATATTTAGATACATTTCAACTCATCGAAGTTGGTGGAGTTGATATTGGACTAGAAATACGTGGCTATCCGACTTAATATATATTTGATCAAGTCAACTTCTATTTAGATTGGAGACAATGACCAAGAGATTAAATCCTAGTGCTGATAAGTCCCTAAAGGCACATCTTATCATTTCGAATGATGGGAGATAGTAGGATCAAATAATAACTCTAACACAAAACAAATTATTATTTCTGAAATAGTTCATCTTCAGAGGTTGTTGTGAAATTCGCAGATTTATAAATATATTGAGATAAATTACCTGTTATACATAACTGATTCTAAAATATCATCAAATACATTTTGAGGATTGAAAAATTGAGAAAATGACGTAATCGTACCAGGTTATTATTTAAATAATTGGGTTTTCAAAAAACATTTATTCTGTTTTTAGTGAATATGAACTTCTATAGTACGTACGTTACCGAATCTTCTTATGATCATTTCAAAAAACTTTTACATCAAAAACAGACTGATTTAACCATATAAATAAGCGATTGTATATTCTAATGGGAATAGTAACCGCTCAATCAAGAGCACTTTGACTCGTTATATGTGGTGAGTCAATCCATATTTTTTTCATTTTTCGACAAATACAAGTACGACAAATTAGTCATAAATGGAATAGAGAATTTAACAAACAGCATGCAAAACCAAGACAAAAAACGAACCTTTAGTGAGAGATCACCTGAGAAAGGAACAGAATCTGAAAAAAATACTAAGAAGGTAAACAAAACAACTCAAAAAAACCAATCCAAAGAGATCAAGCTGAGTAATACATTGGATATGATCAACACGGAAACAATATAAATGAGAAAAATAGATGAAGAAAGAGTCGAAATAAAATTATTAGTATAGATACATGGAATAAAAAAAAACAATGCTAAGACCAGGAAAAATGAAGGACACAGCTTAAGAAATGATTAATCATAACATAGAAATATTGGCATTAAAAGAGCTAAGGTGCAAGGATGAAGAAGGAAATGAGGGATGGAAGAAATAATAAAGAAATGGAACAGGATTCATAATCAGCTAAAAAATAAGAGATAATATACTGGAGTACAAGAGAGTGTATGGCAGAACTTCATATATAACACTGAAATTCAAAGTATCTAATATTACAATTATAAATGTATATGTGCTTACAGAAGAAGACAAAGATGCATTTTATGACGACAGAAAGAAAGAATCTCTACATGGAATAACTAACGACAGTGGACATAAAGATTGTTATATGGCCAAAGATTTGAATATGCAGTTAGTTAGCAGCAAGTCAAACATAAAACGGAATATAAGACAACACGGATGATCCCAGGACAAACGAAAGAAATCAAATAGGCCACGTTTTGATATAAAAAAAAAAAAGTGAAACTAATACATGACCTTTCGAGGTGCAATGTTGATTCAGACCACTTTCTGATCATAACTAAATTGAAACTATAACAACAGAAAAAGAAACCAGAGCAAATTAAAAGGGATGGAATATAGAAAAGCTCAGAGATAATCCACAGGAATTCATTCATACATTGGATAGACTTGGCTAGCCGTATTTCAATTAATTTCAATGAAATTATTCTGAACTACTCATTCTTCGATATTTCAAATGATTTCTACATAAAACATCAGTTTTCTGTGGGTGGCTCAACTCCAAACTGTATATTTTCAAAACACACACTTCGTTTTTTAATCTCCTATCTCGTTCTCTCTTTCTCTGTTCTTTTTTCCATTTGTAATAGAATTTTTTTTAGTTCTCTGTAATCATTCCAATCTTCCCTATTTCTTTGTTCCTATTTTTTATCGTTCAAATAATTATATTTCTCATTGGTATTGATTAGTTTCATTTTTCCTAGTTACCTCCAGTTCTATGTTTTCTACTCATCACCATTTCTATGTTACCTATTTCAGTAATAAATTTGTTAATATTATCAATGCTCGTACCAAACAATTGTTTACAATCTTTGGATTCGTATGATTTCCTATTTCTTTCTAAATTGCAGATTTTTTAATCAAAAATTCAATGTTTGTCTTATATTTAGGGAAATCAATCAATTTAAGTTATACGAAAAGCTAAGGATTAAGTCTAACTTACTATATTCAACTCCAAAAACGATATTTGAGAGAAATGCCTCAACTCCTTCTCTTCGCTGTAAAAAACAGATTTCTTTCTCCCACCCAAGTACTTGAAATCATATACAGGTGAGCTTAATCTTCTTTATTTTGTGTCCTTATGTGCTTTACTTCACATACTTGACCTAATTCGTCCCTTCGTTATTCTAGGAAAAACGTCTTCCTCAACTCATACAATGGCTACATCAGTATTCTTCACTGCTCCCTCTCTTCTTTCACTTCCAGGGATATGGGGCTTTCTTCAGGATGGTACTTGTCACTTGAGTGTTTTTCGCAGCCTCTAGAAGGGATAAACTCTCAGCTACTATTATTGATTGAAGAGTAGATAGACTAGAGATCTCTCTACTAAAAAAACTACACATCATAGGTTAACAGGGCCTCTAATAGGTTTTTTGTTCTTCTTATGTTATTAATGTTACCAGTAGTGCAGATACGTTCTTAGCCGTAATTCTCCTATAGTCCATGATATTTTTCTGACTCATCTCTCGGTAGGCTTGCGAGATACTGATGCTCACTGGTTGCCTCAAGGTGATGTTTTGCTAGCCACCTTTCGATGGCTCATCGCAGTGTATGTCCATGCTGTGATGCGAACAAAATAACGGGAATGAAAATGGCTATGGTGAAGTAAAGCTTTGTCTTCAGTTCCAATCGTGATCGTTTCCCATGTGACTTCAAATCTTTGTTTTTTTTTCCAAAGAACATAGGGCCATCTCTGCGTTGAAGCGAATTTTGTGCATTCAACACCAGTAGTAGATTTGCTCTAAGACCTGGACCATTCATGCTAACATAGCTGGTTATATGTACCTGGTGTGTCTGCTTAGAGAGTCGTTAGTATGTTGCACATATTGGGGATGCCCGCTATGTAAATGCTGTAGTTTATATGGGAGAAAACTGCTCTGTGGTACTCCATCCATCCAAATTAGATTTGAGCTAAAGCTTGAACAAAAACATTCTTGTCTACAGATAGTTATGCAGCAATTATTACATACATCGAGACGAATAAGCTGATTGATGAAATTCAAAACTAAGATTAATTTTTCGCATCATTTCATTATTTGATAGTTTGTATTGAAAAAATGTTTCGGTAAAAGATTGGTATTTTCATAATCCTCATTTCTGTATAATGGAAACGAGAATGTTTTGTGAAATAAATCTTCAAATTTGTATTCCTTTTGACAGCATTCTGGATCATCCGCCAATGCACACCGAGATGAAAACACCCTAATCTATAACGTCGTATCTCGTACACACCCCGTTGCTAATAGTCCAGTAATCGGTTTATTGAGTGGAAAGCACACCGATAAGAATACAATGCCGGCTAGGCCAATGACGACATAACCGGATCGTCATCAATTATACACCTTTTTAAAAATTGTGGCGGTGTTCGAAGGGTAGTTAGCGGCCTCTCCATTATCTTCGTACACATCGCTTGATTAAATATTAAAACTAATGGGGTAGAAGCTGATAATGAAGTTTATAAATGGGATTTAACTTTTATTCAGAGGATGCTTTAGAATTTAGATATTATTGAAAATCGATTTACTTTCCCTGTTTCAATATTATTGTCGACTGAAGTGGAAAGTGTCGTTTAATTTTATGTGAAAATTGAACAATTCTATTAAAAAAATATACAATTGCTTGAATTAGCGTAAATATATAAATACTCTCCTCAACTATATATTACTAGAAACAATGTAAGTTTAACAAAACTTATTAAATATTTGCAGTACTTGAAATGAAGTCGCGTTTTTTCAATAATAGTCAAAAAGAGCTGATCGTCACCATGACTAAGGTACTCGCCACAAAGCTACAATTTTTTGTATGATTGATTTAATTATAGTTAAGTGTCAAAACGAACTTCTGCCTGGATGGCGTGGTTGCAAGAATACTCCCTTTATTTTTATAATTGTAATTTTTTTAAATATCGTTTTACACGCCTACCAATGACACATGTTTTAATTTATATTGCCTGGAATCGATAAAAAAATGGCAGAAGGTTTTCTCGGTTGTAAATACTTCTAAAATTAATCTTTTATATTAAAGGAGTATCTGGAGGGGATGCATTCGAACCCCACATACATACATATACTATTCTTTCTGTAAAAAAATTGCAGATATATTTTGTTTTGGAGAAATACATAACAGATACAGAATCAACCAAACATTTTGATATTGTTGTTTTCGATGGATATTATTTACTGTTTTCAATGCAAAATATTCCTAATACATTTGGAAATATATCAAAAAAATAATTTCAACTATCACAGCTACGAAAGCATCGTGGATTGATATTATCTTCGATCTCCATCAATAAAGGACTACGAACGTCAACAACGTCAAGAAAGCAGAAGTATTCCTTATATCATTACTGGCCCCGAACAAGTACGATCAGTCGATTTTGGCCAGGATTTAAACAATATTTCGTCAAAGAAGCTCTTGTAGACTTTTTAATTCAGCATCGGAGCACCAATGAAGTAATACCTCTCATCTCAACTGCAGAAATTAACTTAAACTATTTACATTGCCATAATTATGTAGAGCGAAATAATTTTCTAATAGTAACAATTGAAGTAAATTTATCGAACCTGGATCATGAAGAAGCTGACACCAAAATCTTCCACATATATGTCAAATTGAGAATGATCAATCAACCAATATTTTAATGATAATGCTGAGAAACATGGACCATTTGTCAAGCTCATCATTAGAAATATTTATGGAATACAGCACCGGGAACAACATATCGGAATTGTATGCTCAATAAGGATCATCACTATTATCAAGCCTTCCGGTGTACCATGCGCTAACAGGCTGCGATTGTAATCCTTATTTCTTCAGACGAGCAAAGAAGAAACCTTTTGAAATTTAAAAAAACCCCAGCTTATCAGAAAGCGTTAACGGATATTTCAACTGCTCACATAACACGTGGTAATGAAATTCAAATTTTTAGAATAGTTCATATGCCAAATACATAGAATTACATCTGATAATGTATGAATATAATGCAAAAAATGAACATGAACATTTTAAAAAAAAATATGTTGATTAAGATGCATCAAATTTACCACTCTGTGAAGCGGAATTGATACAACAACTTCTACGGACTCAGTATATTGTAAGCATATGGCGAAATGCAAATTTAAAGTATCCCACAACACTGACACCAGAAGATTGTGGGTGGGTAATGGATGAAAATAAATATAACTTCAAATGAAAAGAAGGAAATATCGTATTATCATCTATTTACGATGTATTGCTGAAATCATATCAATCAGAAGCTTCTGTTGCAGATGAAAAATGTTAAAAATCAATTTGATGTATTGTATAAATATCTATACATAACCATACATAATAAAACGTTAATTATACATTTACATTTTTCAGAGAGTTAAGGTACAATAGATGAAGATACACTCAATTCAGAAGATGACATCGTCTATGTTATGGTTACCGTTGAATAATCGGTTTCAATACAAATGTATAGATTTGGTTATTATCATTAAAGTTAATAATATGAAATTTATAAATGATAAAACATCTATTTTACATACCCTTCTATTGTACTGCTTTAACATATAAGAGTAAGTATGCGGAGTTCGAACACGAATGCATACTTTTCAGATTAATTTAAGAAGTATTTACAATCAAGAAAATGGAAATTTTTTCGCACACTTATATACTATACATAGTATGAATCAAAACATACGTTAACGGTGGACTTGTTAAAGTATATTATTAAATACTCACCTGGCGCCCGCCGCGAGAGTCCTCTGTCAATTTTTCCATAGATTCCAGATAATATAAATTAAAACAAATGTCAACGGCAGACGTGTGAAACAATATTTAAAAAAATTTACAATGATAAAAATAACGGGGTATACTTGCAATCTCCAATTATGTTTTCTTTATAAAAAGTGTATCAAATATGTAAAGCCAACTTTGCAAGAGTTACTTCAGCTGCTGATAGTGTCATATTATCAATATTAATGTCCCGAGTGCATGTCAAATTGTCGATAATTTAATTATGAGACAATTTGACATGCACGAGAGGGCATTTTGGCAGACTATTTCCTGAGAAAAATTTAATTTAAAATAAACAATAATTGTTCCTTTTCTTAAAATATAAAATTAAAACCAAATGATGTTTATTAATCCTAGACGAAAATTTGGCACTAGTGCAAATTATCGATAATTTGCACTAGTGCAGTATTATCGCTGAAATTTGATCGTTGCTAGGTAAACATAAAATATTACAGCTTTTTGGTTGGCTTAAATTTTTCGAAGGAAATAGTCAGAAATACAGTAGCCAATACTTTACGAAATATATTTGTAATAGAACTGATATTTTTCGTTGTTTATTATTTGTTTATTAGTAATTCCCGATATTGTTGTTGACTAAGACAAAAAGGTATGGTACAACCACCTGTATACTGGATATCGAGATGAAAATGTACCACCCTCTATATTTCGGTCCTATGCAAGGCTACGATACACAAATTTGTAGGCAAGCTCTCATCTAAATACAATGGACCCTTTAGTGGGTGCAAGTATAACCCCTAAAATGTTAAAAATCTGATGAAATGAAGATTTAAATTGCTATTCACAAGTCAAGCTTCCATTTCAATTTCCACTTGTCAATGGGAGGAGACTTTTTGGAGATATCTGTGAACCGTGAGAAGATATAAGAGACAAAAATGTGGAAAATGAAATTTTATAAAAAATCTTCTCCGCTTTTCACGTACTTGCAATTGTTTATCAAACGTTATAATGATCTATTAGGTAAAAAGAAGGCCAAACTCATTTGAGCAAACCGGATGATGTCCACGCTAAGAGCGTATCAGGATAGGTCTATTTAAAATAAATTGATTTTCCATCAGGTTTTCCTATTCATGTCCTTACAAGAAATCTCTTAGAATCACCTTTTAAGTTGACCCTAAATTATTTTTTACCAGGTTTTTCTGACCATGTCTGTACAAGGAATCTCTCAAGTTTACCTTACTGGAATAATTATATTTTTCTATGAATTTCAATACAAAATTACTTCGACTGTTGAATTGGATATCAAACTAAAGTGTAAACTACTCCAAGAGTCAATAATATGAAGATAAATTTGATATCTATCTAAACATATCTAGATCTTTGAGTGAATAGGAATTTCTGAATAAAATTAACATCATAATATATCGCTTCCATTATCTAATCAGTATTTACATTGGAAGCGTTCGGATCTAACGAATGTTCTCTCTCACTGGTTTACATCCAATTGTATAACATTATGGTTTTCTTGTGCCATTTTGTGCAAATTTTTGATATGGTACGAGGCTGAATGATAATTTTTTTTTCGTTTATTATGAATATCTCGGTTTTCCTCGCACATACGTCAATAGATCTCGAATCTTTTTACACTCCAAATAAAAATCAGAAGTTCTTCGAATATATTCTAGAATCAACCAATACTAGCTTGTCTTTTGGATGGCGATGGTGTTCTCACATACTACATTGAATACGTGAACTTATTTCTAACACTACACAAGCTTTAACAAATTTCACGTATTAAAAACACTATAGTTAGTTACGATAAATTAAAATAACTCAAAGTCTATAATGTTGAATTATTGGAGTATTTATACTTTTAAAATGGACAATTTATTGTCGCAAACATCACTCTATTGTGAAAACAGTTTTTTTAAATGATGTTGCAGCACTTCAACAAAGAACTAATATCATATATATGGCATGTGGAAGATACCTAAGAAGAACGTTAACCATTTTTAATGAAAAACATCCAAATAATAATTTGATTATGTCCTGGAATTCCTCCTTCCTCTTGGAACTGGTTCCGTTGATGTTATGTGATGATGTTCATCGTATTTTGGATGAAACTACAATTGTGTGGCCTGAAGGAAAAGGGTAACAAGCCACAATTCGAAAAATGCCAAAACAGTGATAGTTCTGTATCGGATTTCGGATCAGATTCTAGTGTAAAGGATGAAGATTATGTAGAATAAAGTGTATTTAGAGAAAGAAGTGATTTTATGGTGCGTGAAAAAAACATTTGACTAATTTTAAGCTAGAGAGTAGTAACTTGGCTCATCATCTCACTTTTTACTAGAGTTTTTTATTTTGAAGCTATTCAGTAACATTAAAAATGGTTGAAACAGTAGATTTTGTCTTTAAATGTGGCCGCTACCACTGGTTATTTCATATTCACATAGTTTATAACAGGGCCTAACTTTTAAGTTGAATATAGCAATAAGCCGCATGTTTTCCAAAAATTTTTTTGTTACCTAGTAATATTTTTTCTATTTTGTTCGAATATTTTGATACATTCAAATATATTGCAATTTTTGTGTATGATTATTAATTACAATCACAGGATTTGCTTCAAATGTAAAATTTGAAATAACTCAAATATGTTATTTAGTGTGGTTTATTACCCTCTTCCACTAGCTCCTTAATTATCGGAGAGTATATTGAATTTAGTGAGGAACTATTTAGCGGTTGCATCTTCGACTTGGAATTCCTGAAAACGTTGGTAATAATCATACAGAACACACTGTTCACACTACCAATACACCAACACTCACATTAACACTGACGCGCATTTCAATAGCCAAGTTATCATCTTCAGAGATTCAGTTAATAGGGGATAGTTGGATAGACAGGAAAAGACTTTACTACCACTGAGATAAAAAGTCGGAAGGTGTACTATCCCTAAAACTAAAACCCCCAGGAGTCTGGAGGTGGGCACGGTCCGATAAAGGAGCCAGATAGGTGACCGTGGGGCAGTCTTCGGATGATCCCAATCTCTTAGAATAGACAAGAGATTGCCGTGTTGGATCAAGACTAAGAATCCTATCTGGGGCGCTCTGTACGTTAGCCACGCTAAAATAAATTCTAGCGTGTTACCGACTCTACCACGGGGAGGTGTACAGAACTTGATTAGGAGTGGCTGCAAACTTTAAAAGCTCACAACCGGGGTTTTAAAGGCTTGGAATTGAAAAGAAAAGTTCGCTCTGCCGCTTTCTAACCGCCTTCAAAAGTTCCGGTCGTAATACTCAGGTCAACCTGATAATCTGACCCAACTCAGTCAGTCAGTAAATTTTTTCACCAAAGAACTGCTTCACGCGAAGAACTACATTTCACATTCAATACTCAATTTATTAACTATAGATTGAGATGTAATGAATAGGCACTATGTCCCTATTCAAAATACTTTTACAAATAACTGTCTCAATGCTTTCAAATACATCCAAAAATGTATTGTTGTTATCTCTTTATTTATATTTATTTCATGATTATGACTGACAGCGTGCTAGGCAATATCCGTTGTTTGGGCCGTCCATATTTTAAATGAGCTAAGTGCTTTTTGAACTGGACATTAACATACTTCTTTCCACAATCATCACCGTTAATCCATTAAATAACAGTTTCTTCCAAATAAACTATTTTGCATGATAATTACTCTCCATTTATCAAGGGCAATCATATCAATGAGATCATAAACCCATTAATAATAACTATAGAACAAAATTATATATAATAATTAAACTTAACGACCCTCGCATCCTCTACAGGGTTAATTTATTTAAAAACCAGCGTATAATTAAATTTCCATGATTTCTCTAACTTATTATTTCCAAAGTTGTAGTCAGTAAAAATATTTTCAGTACTGGTGGAAACAACTAATTCATACAATCTCTTCCTCATTAGGACTAAGTCTCCCTTCTCTTGTCTCATGTCTATTCACCACATTCTATAGGTATATTTTGTAACCATTCTAATATTCTTTTGTTTCCAGAAACCGGTTTTTATTGTGTTTTCATCTGAGGTTTCTATCATGTACGTCCCATAGGTCCCGTATGACCATTATGAATTCTCACTTAATTTTTCACGCACATCCATTTGTTTCATGAAATTATATCACTCAATTATCTTGATATCGATAATGCCTCTGTTGTTTGACGTCTAGTTTCCTAGCGCTTGTTTAAATTTCCATATATATTTGAACAGAATTATTTATCCTATACTCTGATCATAGATCACGAGTTTGTATCTAGGTTGTTTCTATATTATTTTGGAGAGATGAATTCGTTCAGCTGTTGTTGAAATTAATAGAAAATCCTCGACTTATGCATGTTATTTTATATTTTCGTATCCCAATAGATATTCTCTATCAGACTACTATCCCTCACTTATATTTTCGTCCATTACAATGTTAAATAGGATTAGGCTAAGGGTGTCATCTTGTCTGATATTGGTTTTATTGCTTAATAGCCGTTCTCACATACGCGCAGTTCTCGATATTCAACCCATTCCTACTTTCTTTCCCACATAGGTTTCCTACATCAGTTAAATGGACTTTATTATGTCATAAAATTATATGAGTTCTATAAATTCGGTTATTTCTCGTGGGTTAATAGGACATAAATTGCAGTTGTGATTCTTCTAAATTCTCCCTATTCTTCACAAATTCTGGGTTTTGTTATTCCAATTAATTATAAAGCTTCTTAAAAAATCTTCGGACGTTATTTGTACTTCTTCATTCGTTTTTTCCAGTGTCCAAGACTCTGTTCATAACTTAAGTCACTTAGATCTCACAGTTTTACAATAAATATATGTTATAGCAAGGATATATATTATGGAATTTTCTGATCTGACAACTTAAATTTTTGTTTAAACCAAGGCTTTTTATTCTATTTTATTCGTTGTTCTTTGTCCATATGCTTCTATTAACAGTTCGCAGTTTTCTCTATCCCGTTTATACGTCATCGGGTTTATGAATGTCGTTGGTGTCTTTTTTTTCCCAATCATTGCAGATATACGTATGCAGTTGAATGGTTAGATCAAAAATCTATATTGAAGTTGCTTATATGTTTATTGATTTCGTTACATGGTTGTTCGTATTTTTATCAGAAATATATTATGACGATACTAGTTTCTCTTAGAGCAGCCCTGAACTCAAGGCACTTCATATCTAGTGACTTAATCAGCCTTAAATCATGGTGCGATTCTAACCTTCTCTGTCTCAATGTTTTTAAAACCAAAGTTTTATCCTATAAAAATACATTGCAGCCTTTTTTATGAAGTAACACCACCGTTGACGTTGTTGAACCTGTAAAATTTTTAGGACTTGTTGTGGAAAATTCCTTGAAAAAATTAAGTTCCTCCTGTTTTGCGCAGAGATCCACCTCCTTAATAGTCTATTATGCCTTCATTGAGTCGCATCTCCGATATACTCTTCTCTTCTGGGGTACGTGTGGTGCGTCTCAATTTACTCGGACTTAATAGCAGGTCTCACTGCAGGGACTTCTTCAGAAGATTAAAAACTCTGACTTCCTTCCTTATATATCTTTGAATCCGTTTGCAAGCACGCTTCTCAAATTTCAGAAGATCGTTGCAAGACTATTCACCTTTACCTACCCACCCCACGTTCAGAATTAGTTGAGTGCTCAATATTTTACAATGCAAAAAAATGCACAATCACTTTCCAATTGGAATTAAATCATCATCATCTTTCCCTGCATTCCGCAATAATTTGAGAGCCTATTTACTGGAAAGTGCCTTCTA
Organism: Diorhabda elongata; assembly: GCA_026230145.1. Lineage (NCBI taxonomy): Eukaryota > Metazoa > Arthropoda > Insecta > Coleoptera > Chrysomelidae > Diorhabda > Diorhabda elongata. Next base: position 44,152,250 of record CM047926.1, read on the forward strand.
CTTTGTAAACAATTTCTATTTTAATAATAATATTTAATTCTGGACATACTGCTTCAATTTTTGCTATGGTCTATTAACTAGTTATTGCCTATTACTATTACCTATAAATTAGTTACTCATTATTAACAATTTTTTGACAATAAAGCATTTATCTTCCTCTCTCTCATTTTCAGCAATGAGAATAGAGTCGTTGTAACTTTTCGAATGGAAAATCCCATTTGTTCTTTTTGTATGTCTTAGCTGTATCATCCGTTCACCACCATCGTCTATTGTTTCTTCATCTTCGCTAATTCTAGCAATCTCTAGAAACATTTTTCCACCTTTATTAGGTTTGTTATCTAAAACTATTTTAGGTCAAGTGAAATATGATCAACATTTTTTATCGACTCAGTAACTACTGGCCAATTATTCTGATAAGCAAGTTATCGTCTCCAAGAACTAACTTCATCTTCGGTCTCTTTTACCGAAACATGTGTCAGGCTGTGTAACTTACTTATGAAGATGTTTTCCTAGAAGTGTACTGCTTATATTTCAGTTCAACAAATATTGTTAACAAGAAATATTATATGGAAACTTAGATTCAAGAATAATATGTCTGTTGTGAAGATTATACTCATGTTTATTATTTCAGTAAAATTAGCTTCAAATTTCCTACCACGATCTTTCTCTCTTAATAAAGTTGAATTTAATAAGAGAGTGAAAAATTAAAATTCAATTTCCGTTCGTAAGGCCTAATCAGGTCTGAATAACAATTTAGTAAATGGTTTATAAATTTTCCTTCGTAATCAATTAGCATTAAGATAATAATAGTACCCGAATGGTGAGCATTAATGTTATGATATAATAAACCTCTTCGATTCTATAATGTTGTTTCCAATACTATGAGAGTCAATAAACTGTTTTTCTTTATATATATTCAACATATTCATAAAGTAGTATAACCTTTACAAGAATCCATCGGCATAAGTTGTTACTTCTCAATATTTCGATGACTTCTTGAATTATAAATTATCCGGCTAGATTTAAACATTAATCTTCGGTATGTTTGATTCCACTGCGTCGGAATACATATTTCAACTCTATAAACAAATCAATTTCTAATGTTTTCCTAAACGCGATTGCTTGAATTTAAACTCCGGAAAATATTTTCTCATATAACAATATTACTTCAGTGGTTAATATTTACAGTTCTGGAAGTTGATTTGGGTAGTAGAAAAGCATCTATCATTTCGCTGCAGTTATCCATCCATCTTAAGTCAATTTATGTGGATTTAATCTATTATCGGACACCCCAAAGAGATTCCTGATTATCTAATATAAAATTTAACGTGCATTTGACAGACTATCTAGACATGTTCAGCATATACTTCTTTTAATTATTGATGATTTCGAATTTTGAGCACCTGACTTTGTGATATATTAGCTAAATGTCGATATCTTTGAGTTGATACCAAAAAGAGATGTTTGAGATGAAAACTTCCCGATTTCAAATTTGATTTTTTAAAATTAGCTTTGCTCAAAACGTTATTGAGAACATTTGTTTAGCGTCAATGTCTACCAAATTTTGAAATCAGTTGTAAAGTATAATTTGCAAAATTCATTATAATGAAAAATTTGCACTTGGCTTAAAACTACTAAATTATCTCTAATTAGTTCTTTCTCATTGAATCTTAGGCTCCATCAATTCCCATTTTATAACTGGGCACATTTCAATACGTCCAGAAACTGACTGTACTTGTTGTCTAGTAATTTATCAAACTGATTGAATTATTGTGTTTTTGTGTCAGAACAATTAAACTATTCATACTTATTTACAATGAGGAGTATCGGGAAATCCTGTCTTTGATCTAATAACATGTTTTCATAATTCAAAATGCTCCTTTCAACACCTACCGACGTTAGCGTAGCATATTTGAAGTGACGTAAATCTGAAAATTCTATACCTAGATCAAATTCAAAGTTTTCATTTGAAATTTCTTTAAGGTTTTTTTATTTCTTCAACATTTTCAGTCTCTGAATTATACAAACATATTCTATTTATTGAATTATAGATACTTTTGTAATATTTTCTCTAAATTCTATAATTTACTGGTATCTCTTGAAGAAATTTTTGCTTTTTTAAATTGTTTCTAGTTTTTAGTACAAAACTGTAACTAATTTGGATAAAGGTTAATTGATTAGCCAGTAGAACTTTTCTTACGATATTTTTCCACGTTCCAATAACAGTGTTGTCTTCAGCATTAAACTCTAAAAGCAATTCCTCAATTGCTACGAAATGTCCAGCATAAAAGATCGTCGCTTGCAACCAAACTCCTCACCTCGTCAACACTGCTTCGAGAAGTAAAAGTACATTCTGCAATCTTTCCCTATAGAACTCTGCTAGCATGGTAATAAATAATATTCACAAGGTTTTATTCCTTCTTACGTAAGATCGATCCTATCAACAAATTTATAATATAACTTCTTCACTTTAAATGTAAGGCACATAGAGACTTTTGAAAATAGAATTTCCTAGTTTTCCGAGATGTATATTAATACAAGTAGTGTCAATGTGGCTTCCAGTCCTCCAGGGTATGCCAGAAAAAGAGGACGCGGGTAGCCTTGCCAAAATATAGGCAACGACTCCGTATCAGAGCCCCCTACTGTGGCCTCACGGCCTGCAACATCAATAAATAACCGAATGAATAGGTTGAGAATCAGCTGGATCTTATTGGAGAAAACTCTAAGCCTAAAATAATCAAAAAGATTCATTACTATATCAGCTAAGAAGTTTGAAGAACTTCTTGTGATGACCAGGTCTTTTGGCAGGTCATTGCTCCGTCAAATACCACCTTAAGACGATAAACATGGTAGAGGCCGACAACTCAAAGCCTTTTTGCTAAAAGGCTCAAGTACCTTAAAGAAGTAAAATATCTAAGGAAGTGCTGCACAATAATCCAAAAAATAGCCTCTTTTGGGAGAAGTTTATGTATTTGGGAAGCAGAACAATGAGGTGTAGTCTTGTACAAAATATATTCAAGGTTTTGGTGCAGAGTGGCTGTAAAATCTACCATTGTTCCATCTACATAATATCAGTTAATAGCAAGTGTTACTATTTATATTTTTAGTCAACGTAACATGCTAATGATTCAGCATTTAATTCTTGTTGTTTATGGGATGAAGTCATGATTTATGGTCTACTGTCTAAGTCTACTTGAATTTTTTTCGATATTTTTATCACCAATAATTTCTATTGAGTTGGGAAGAACATGCACTTCTTCAAACTCTCTAAACTTGAAACTTACTAAAACGGAAGGAAGAAAACAATCTTAAGAACCTACCATTTACTACTGGCTTCACTGAATGATTTTCAATTGATATAAGCAATATCGGAATAGCTTCTGATCCAGAAATTAACCAAGTTTGAAATGTCATTCAGCATTTTGCACTACTCAAAAACACAAATACTTGTACCGAAAAACTAAACGTCCACACAAATCGTCACTGATGAAGTGGTAGACTAATGATGGAACAGGATTTGAAACAACCCTCCGCATCTATTAAAAAATAGTTGGAGATGAATTACCCCGTTAAGCCAGAAACAGGGCGCGCAAGCTAAACCGTATTTCATACGTTTTGTAATGGGATAAACAGATATAATAACCCTTCTCCATTCCTTGTATTAATAATAGCATTATAACCTCAAATGATTTTGTACAATTTTACATTAATAGGAACTTTGTGCATCTCAATACAATGGAGTGCAGAATATGTTTTCTAATATCGTTTGTGAATGCTCATTTTAGTTCTTTCCTGAAATATCATAAAAAAGTTATCACTTTTGAAAGATTCATTCATATAAATTAATATTTTAGATATATATTAAATTAATCTGTTGAATATTATAGAATAAGGGAACTTTCGATGTTTCACTTCAATGTAATAATATATTCTTCAGGTAGGAGTCTCTAGTTTTTTCTTATTCATAAGGGCTGCTTGATATAATGCAAGACGCAATATTTCTTGATCAAACGCATTTTAGCTGATTGTTTCATACAAAATCTTGCCTTTGCAACATCATCGATTTGTTGCGTGCAAGCTGGAATTCTAGGAAGAAGTCTAGTTACTTTTCCCTTAAAAACCAACCTCTTAATCAGGCTGCAAAAGCGAGGTAGCGGCAGATATAATTATTGCTAATTATTCATTGAACACTTTTTTCTTGACCATTCTACTTAGCTCTGTTATTTTCATTTTTATACCTGTCACAAGTGTGGTAATGTCAAACGACGAGGAATATTAATCTATGAATTTTGAAAAAATTGCGTGCAAGTTGTTTTGTACCATGTCAAGCTCAGGTGATGTAAAAGTATGTATATATGAGATTTAAATAATGCTAGCCGAATGAATTTTAAACAATTAAAGTTTGATCAAATTAAAATTCTATAATGCGACAATGGAAAACATGACCTAATATATAAATATCACCTAATGAGATTTTGCAATAGTCGTCTCAGGCTGATGTTCCAATTTCATTTTCGTGGGGAATGGTCATCATTATAAACTCTTATACTATTATAGCCACATTTCATTCGTTTCCATTCATTCAAAGGAGCTCATTTTTTACGGTTCAAAAGCAACGACTTGTCAAAGCAAACGATTCGAGTAGGGTAACAAAATTTAACTAAACACCTGAAGGACATACAATTAGACTCGGATCACTAGTTTGATATGGAATATGTTCTTTGATCTCTAAAGATTTTCCAACCTGTAAATCTATATGAATATTTCCTCCGATATTTCAGAAATCAAACATAAGGTAGGCCAGCGAAATAAATTCTATACAATGGTATTTCTCATACGAGGTTTGCTACTTAAGTTTTGAGATATGGCAACGCTGATATCAACAACTCAAATCTGACGTTGTCGTCATAAAGTTTGACATTTTTAATAGTGAACTTATTCAGCTTATTCAAAATATGTCATATAAGTGCTATTTGAGTTGTTTACAGAAACTTGAAATACTCATATTGGTCAAAAAATGGAAATAATTTACGAACATGTTCGTAGGATAATTTTCTATGAATTTCGACGTGGATGAAACCAATAACAGTGTGCCGATCAACTTCCACTTTTGGTCGCTATCCACCGGGCTGATTTATGAATCTAAACAATCCAGGGATCCATCCGAACGCATACAAAAAAATTCGGTCCAGCCGTTTAGAAGGTAGTCCATTGATATGTTACAATTTAAGTACCGAATGATGCATTTTTTAGAGGAGGCAATTTTATTTTTAGACATGTGTGGGGGGTCAACAGAAGCTTAACTCAAGTTTTTGCGGTCGCCATCTTTATAATACCTTTTTCGCGATATCTCGGAAACTATGTGTCTTACAAAAAATTCGAGAAGACATAATTTGTTCCAAATTCTTTTGCCCATAAATATGTTCATATATTTTTTTTTGAAATTTATAAAAATTCATTTAATTTATCATAATATGCAGTTCGTTTCCACAGTCTCCAAGTATATACTAGGTCCAGTCGTGGCTTGGAAGATATCAAAATCTGTAAGATTGGGACTGGAAAAAGCATGCAAACATTTGGACGCCAATACAAGCTTCCAAGCCTCCAGCAACCCCGTTCTCATGAAATTATCTGCAGATGCAGATGCAAAGTAAACTATTGAAGCATGTGCGGCTGCAGAAAAGCAAGCCTAAAATTGTTCTGGCGAAACATGGAGCATCTTCATGGAAATGTCAAAGTGTATATAAGGAAATGAATTCGAAGATGGAGTTCCAACTATGACCCCAATTTTAACTCCTGTCATTACTCAAACTTTCACGTTTGACGTCGATTTAGATTCTTAGCCACAACCTGGACCATCGAAGAAAAGTAGATTATAAGTGTTTGAAAATATTATGATGTCGAGGATTACCTTATAAGCAAGATGTCCGTGGAGTAGGCGTACTAGGGATACCACGTAAAGAAACGCGCCTACAGACTCTACCTCATAGGTGTCGGGGAAAAAAGTTAGCAATGAATAAGTGAAGTTGTACGAATGCAACAAAAATTTTCAAGAATAAATTTACAATAAAAAAAATCAATAATAATTTAAACTTTTCGTTTTGATCGTATTCTCATGAGCATTGATGCACCCGGTCAACTTTGGAGCACTGTAACAGCGTTTTAAATGAATGAAATTAAAAAAAGAAACTACCGAGAAAAATATTCCTCAAAATATCATCTACAAGATGGATCTGAGGTAATTTTTTTGTAAAATGTATAAAAAAAGTTTATAAAAATTTTCATACTTTTATGCTTATAACTTTTTTCATTTCAAATTAGGGACAAAAAGTTATATAAACATATTGGTGGGTAAAATAATTTGCAACAAATTATGTCTCCATAATTTTTTTGTAAGATCAATAGTTCCCGAGATATCGCTAAAAAGGTGTTTGCACCTCTTTTTCAAAGATGGCGCCCGGGGGACAAGGGTGGCGACCCCACAAACTTGAAGTTAAGTTCTATTGACCCCCCACACATGTCCCAAAAATAAAATTGCGTCCTCTAAAAAATGCAAAGCTCATGTAACTTTTCAATGGACTGAGGGGTTCAGTGACAAACTCATACTGTAGATATATAAAGATTTGATTTAGTTTAGGCACTTATTGAGTTCTTTCTTATTGCTAATATCGTTTTAATACCAAAAAGTTCCAATAATGAAATGAATTGGATGTAATTGTTATCAAATACGAATCACATTATATTTTTTATCTTTTAGCAAATATAGATTAAATATATCAATTATTTCAAAGGGAAATCCAGTACGCATCAGAACCATATTGATATGAAGATCAACTAATTAGAGATAAAGTTGTCAATTTTTCATAATGAAATTGTTGAAATTTTAATTAATATTTTGTAATATAGTGAAAGGAAGAATTTCATATTTTCCAGTCATAAATCCGGGTTTATCTGCTGTAGGTGCCGGGTTCTGATCATTTTTTTGTTATTCTCCCAAAATTTCGGCAAGTCTGTTTTCTTTGGGCATCCTCGTTTTCTCTTATCTACTTTTTCAACCTTCCAAATGACTTTTGACGATGTATTCATTCTACAAAGGTAATCAAACTGTCTAGGTTGATGCTTTTCAATTTCTGTTGCTTGAATCTTTCTTTTGATTTAAGTAATTAAGTAAATACCCTGCTTTTACTATCATGTATGAGGACTAGTAAAAATATTGTTTTATACACGTTCTCTTAATAATTTTCATTCCAGAAAATGCCTGTTCAAGACATGATAAAGTATAATTGAGTGCTGGTCGCACTTTGCTACAGGATTAATTTCGTGAAGGTCGTTCAAAATCAGCTGTTGTGCCAGAAAACATCGTTGCTGTGCGTAAACTGAATGTTGCAAGATCCTCGTGTGATAGACCGTGAGATTGAGGCATACTTGGACATCGGTTCCTCTCCGATACATTCAATATTGCATGAACATTTGGCTGTCAAAAATATTTGTTTGCGTCAGATACCGCATAATTTGACAATAGCTCAAAAGAAAGCTCATGACGAATGATGCACAAAGTAATCTAAAAAATGACAACCATAAGATCGTAACAAGTAACGAATCATGAATCTATACACATGAACCCAAGCTGAACAACAATCGACAGTATGAGCCTTTTAAGACGTGCCATATCCCACAAAATTTTTCGTGCACGAATAACTCCGAAGCAAATGGTCGCCTGTTTTTTTCCTTTCGAATAATTGGACATGTCGCCATCTTCCATTAGAGCAGCTTAGAACGGTCAATTCAGAATAGAAATCAATGCGAGCTCTCACACATCAGTCAAAGCAAACTGTTTAATCATCCGTCATGTAGTAATTCTTTGGCACCTAATGATTTCTTCTTATTTTCGCAGAGGTAGCGGTTTGATGTTCAATCACAATTATAAATATTTGTTTTTAATTATCTATTTCAAAGCTTAAGTAGCAACCCTGGTATACATAATAATTCTGTTTGCAAATGAATTTATTAAATCCACAAACTCACAAACTTTGACAGTTTTAGAGAAGTGCCTTTCACAAGTCATTAAAGTAATATTGTAATCGATCTATTCAACAGTAAACTAATTTGAGCGTGTTAAAACAATAGAGAGATTGTTTTGTTGAGTCGAGTACGTAGATTATAAGACAGGAAGCTTAGGCAGTGATAATCTACATCCAGTGCTGGAGTAGGAGACTGAAATATTATATATATATATTAGGGTGTTTCATTTTTAATGGTAAAAAATAAAATGTAAAGTTCTTGCTGACTTTGCTTTTGCCTCGAGTCTAGGTGATGTATAAGTTATCTGTGTGAAATTTGGAGATGATTGGATAATATTTGGTGGTTGCACACATTGAACATTTTTGGGTAAGTATTTACAAAATACAAATTTTCAACCTAAATTGATTTTATTGCTGAAATTATAAATCACAAGCTTAAGATAATGATTGATATAAACAATAAGATAGTTCCTTTAGTAAAAAAATCACATATTGTATCAATTATTCAACTATGTACGATGCAATAGCCTTTTTAATTCGCTTTTCTGTGATGTTCTACGATCCTCAGAAAGAATTGTTTTTGTTGTTCGTCTCTTGCTGATTCATTGAACTGTTTTATTAATGCAAACCTCTCTCTCTCTGCAGTATCATTTACAACCTTAAGGGCATCAACATGACTTCGTAGAGGTTCTGTGATATAGGTAATTCCAATCATTTCAAGGAAAAGTTTTGTTTTTTTAGTAACAAAGTCACTGATGTCCTTCCCTTCAAAATCAAAGGTTTTTGCTTTCTTATCTTTTTGTTTCTTTGTCATTCCGTTCAATTCTATTTGAGGAAAATTCAACTGTTTATTGAAGAGGGCAATTTTAAGTGCATACATTGCTTTTGTCATCCACCTTGCTTGGTGCAAAGCTCCTGGGATTCTAAAACTGAACTCTTTCTTACACCAACCCCCCAAGTAGAGAAGAAGAAGTAGAGAACTCCATTTACTTTGGAACTTCTTGAAAATCTGCACGTCTGGACCACTTGAAGGCGTGCGATAACACTCCTCAAACACTCCTTTTATTATAAGTTCATGGGTGTGGTGACGGCAAGCTAACCATAACAGTGTGTGATTTAACTCTTTATCAATTCTTGTACATGCCCCTTGGATCGACCCTGTATTTGATGCGGTTGTATCGAAAGATATACCAATGATCTTATCACGTAGTCCAAATCGGTCTACTTCATGGATGACTATTTCAGCTAACTGCTCCTCCGTTCCGTTTGGAGCAACCGGTACACCAAGTAAATGCTCAAAGTTTTTTCCAGTCACTAGAACTGCTAATCTATCTTCCAGAGTATTGGGCTTTCTGAGGGTAGCAGTTTACTATCCCAATGTAATACCAAAGGTGGAGGATTCTCAAAAAGTGACTCTTCAATTTTCTCTGCCAATTTGGTTCTGTTAATTATCCGAGCTCGATACAAAGTAGATGGGGACACAGAAATATTAGAAACGTCATGACCAAGACTCTTTGCTGTTGCTATGAATGAAGTACTTGCTTGCCGAACAGAAAGCTGTTCCTGATCCCAAGTAGACTTGAGTGTTCGATCTAGAGGTTTTAATTTAGGAATCGCTCGTTGTTTTTTTGTTACTGGAGCCAAAAATTCACTGTCCTTTTTCATCTTCGGATGATGACGCAGATGAGAATTCAACTGCTACTGTCTTAATCTTAATCTCAGCTATAGATTGGAAGTGTTTGCTTTTGTATAACTCTTGTTTTCATTTTTTTAAAGTCTTAGTTTTAGCTTTAGCGGCAAAAACCTTATCAACACCACTCATTGATGAACTCATGCGATCTTTTCTTTGAGACATGAGAAAGTCTTTATCTTCTTGTGATACTTCAGTCATATCCATTACATTTTGGCGGGAAATGTCAAATAATTCGACCAGATCACCTTTCCACATCTCGCGTTTTAACTTAGCCTTATCCGTGATTCTTGATTTTTCTTTGCCGAGATTTTGATATTCTTTGTACAGTTTCTGATCCTAATACGAATGTTTTCTTTAGTTTTAACAGGTATTTTAACAGCTTTCTTCCAAACTACTTGGAGTTTAGTACTGGTGGATTTAGCTCCTTCAGAAAGTGTTTCGTTCAGTTCCTTATGATGGTGAATGAATACTAAGAGTACTTCTTCCTTTGAAGGAAGCCGAGCTCCTAAAAACTCAACACTAGGCACTTTTTCTAACAGCCAAATTCCTCTTCTAGTGGCCATTTTATATATTAATTACCTGAAACAAAAGCAAACCAAGTCCATTAGAACTTAGTGTTTCCGATATAATTCAATACATTATTGCTATAGGTATTATTCAGCAATAAAAGATTTTTATTTCTCATTTTTTTGTAGAAATCCACTTTCACTGGTACAGCAACCAATTGCGAATCAATATATGGGTAATAAATTCAGTCTTAATACAATTCTTCTAATTGCTATTGAAATAGATGAATAAGTTTCCTACCCATCATTCTGATCAGATTTGTAATAGATAATAAGGTTATTCAATATTGAATTATGGTTTGGGATAAATGCCACCGCGACTGATCGGTAATCATCGGTAATCGCTAAAAAAAGTCAATAATATAGACGTACTGTCACCATTGCACGCTCAGCTATAGACTAGTAACCTCACAAATGTGAAAAAAATAAACATATATCATTATGTCTTACTGAAAGTTTCACCCTCATATCCCAATACCTTTACGTATGTTATCTATATCATACTTCCAATTTCTACATGGTAGCTGCATGTGTACATGTCCATAAAATTAACACATTGAAAGTTTTATGGTTGACACTAGAACTAAATCCAATGTACTCTACAATGTCTGTAGCGATAGAAAGCACGATGGATAAACAGGGTACACCTATCTCACCAAGAGAAACCTCTCAAGTGGGGTATCTCGTTTCCGCCGCGAATTTGTTAACTATAGGATTTTCGGTGGAAATTTCAAATCCGACTAGAATTTTTTGTGAGGACCCAGAAAGGACCTTATCAGGTAATTTCGCAACCTGGTGCACCTGATGAGGATCTAACGCAAATCAGTAATGAGAGGTCCTGATCAGGCTCACCTTAAAGGGTCCTTATCAGGATTACCTTATATAGTCCTCATTGATTGTCTCAAAATCCCGACCTGAGACCTCTAAAACGAAACGGATATTGGAGACTACAGAAATGAAAATAGTTCGAAGAATAGCGGGAAGAACACTAATGGATAGAGAAAGGAGTGAAAACATAAGACGAACATACGGGATAGATAACATCAATGACTGGGTACTGGATAGAACGATAAAATGGAATGAGCACATGACGGAAGAACGAATTGTGAAATTATCAAGGGACAAACCACCAGCAGGACAAAGAAGCCTTAGAAGACCTAGGAAAAGATGGAGTGACAACCTCCCGGGTGACTGAGCAGAGGCAATGATGTGAAGAAAAACAGGAAATGATGCCTATACACAGCAGGAAGAAGAAGAAGAAAATGTGACACTTATTTCTGTGCACTTATTATCTAATTTCGCTGTTTGGTTTAATTTTTACTATCTCCATTTGCCGTAAAAAATAAAATAACCTTTTCAGAAATCGCTTATATAAAAACAGTCACAATAACAACTACATTTAAGCAGGTCATAAAAGCAACACAAAGAAATATCCGCCGTATAACAGGTAATTTCACCAAAATTTAGTTTCGGCAACATATTGGAACAGGATCAGGTTCACGGTCTAAACCTATGGACGAATCGTAACAATACGTTATTTAATATCTATTTCCCATACCTTTGTTATCTAAATCTGTAGCGAATCATTAGAAAGACATTCTTAGTACCCAGACGTAATGTTTCTGATATTATATATTAGTTTTATTTACAACAACTCTTAAAAATAAAACGTAACGACTATGGCATGTGATATTTTTCTGTCACATATGTTATTATTCTAGTGAACGAAACAAATAAAATATATCTACGTATTTACACAGTTACGAATCATTAAATTATATGTAATTGCACTAGAGCTTCGCCGAGGTTTGATGTAAATCCTCCATTGTGCAGGTGGGTGGACACAGACGACACGGGATCATATTATGTTGGCATATCAGTCCTGTATCTACCAAGATCTGACCTCAACATATTCAGAGATTTCCATACCTCCTCAGATAGTATTCTGCAACCTTTAGGATTTAGGAAGGCGGCCTTTAGCTTCCTAAAATTGACATTTTCCTCGGTGATCTTGAGTTCCGTTGATGTTTTTATGGAAATCTTCAGGTATTGAAGTATTTGTAGCTCGTGCCCACATTTCTATCGAAATAGTAGCGAGGTAAAAGTAGCCATTTGGAGATGTTAACTTAGATTTTATAACCACAAAAAAATTGGCCGAATAATCTGGTTCTTTACTCTTTCTAAGGTTTGGAATATCAATTTCCTCCTTACAAAATACATTTGGTACAAAAAAACAAATGACCCAGACTATAGTCACCTGACATGTTTTTATGAAATCAGAACTAACAAATTATATACAAATTTTTCATTTGATCTATGTTTTTGTCCGCGAAGCTGTTGAAATTTTGATATTTGATATGGAGTTATAATCCTTGATTTTTGTGAAATCATTGAATTGTTGAAAGTGTCTAGTACGGAGTTGTTTTTCTTTAACAAAGCAAAAATGCCCAGCAAGAAATCATTGAGTTGAATGCAAAGATACCAATGGATGCCGTTTTCCTAACAACTTGTGAAATGTCAGTTATGCAAATTATATTGATCGTTGTTACTAATTGAAACCCATTGAGAGTTGATTTGGAGATTAGTTTGCGTACGATCTAAGGACAATAATGTCGACTCTTCCACAAAAAATTAGAATGAAGCAAGGGAAAACGATGTTCCATTACAAGCTGTATTTATAAGAAATACGATGTGTATTACAGCCATTGGATTAAGTATGAAGAAGTGATTATAGTTCCCTGAAGATTATTAGAGAGCATGGTTTCAGAGATCTTTGTTATCTCGATGACTATGTCGTTTTAATAGCGAGGAAAATTCCAGGAAACGCAGAAGCATGTTTTGTTTGTTTTTAAAATGAGACTACCGAGGACTTTGTAAAAAGCTGAAAGATGATAGACCCCATTTCTTGGATATTTCACAATAGACGGTGAAGATACTGGATACTGTTGGGGTCGATCAGCGTCAATTGTCGTATTTTTTACGTAGGAAAATAAAATACATCGTGATCATCATACACTGTGGTCGTGATGAGGACGACACCGGCCTAGATAAGTTCATTTAGAAGTGTTTTTGTCGTAATGTCATTTCAGAATGATACTAAGAAAAAGGCATTTCGTATATACGATTAAGCAATCGACGCATATTTTAGACCATTTTTTAAGTGTCCTATTCATATTTTAGATAGATCAGTAAAGTGTTTCTTGGGTTTTGTTGAACTATGGAACAAGCTTAAGGCGAGAATTAATAAATGCAGAAATATCAGAATTGTAAAGAAAAACTTATGAACCTTGATTTCTGAAATAAATAGTTGAATCTTTGGTGAACTGCAGTAATTTAAAATTACAATTTCAGCGTTAAAAAACTATGATTGGAGCAAGCTCTATATTGTAATGATCAATGTTATCTGTATCTTTAGCAAATAGTAAAAATCAGGAAATTCGTTTTCACATTGATATTAGTAATGGCGAATGAATAAACGATTATACGCTTGGCAATGTTATTGGTTTTGCAGTTGGTTCACCAATGTTTGTTGAGATAGTAATCAACTTTTGAAGTTCCTCAAGTCGTAAAGCGTTTTAAAATCATTAATTACATAAGCTTCTCGAATACTACTTCACCCATCTAAAATAATCCATCATTTTTCAATCGTAAATCCTGAAAAAACCACTCAACTGATGCTCTCTTGATTTTTCTTCTTCTTATTCGGAAAATAATCTGATAATTCCAAAGCTCTTGTTATATTTAAACTGATTATTTCTTGTTATATATGACGTGAAATTGTATCATTTACCAAATGTGTCGCATAGTTTTTTATCGAATATACATTGTATGAAATTTATATTTTTTCACGACTTTAAACATGAATTATATAGAACTGGCCAACAAATCTTCATCTAGATTTGGAATATTTGTAGATCTAACTACAACACTGAGTAGATATGTTGATTTTCTTAAGTCTATTGAGAATAAGAGAAGAATGATTCACCTCACGCTTGTCTCTTCGAAACGTCGAAAATGTAACATAACAAATATTCGCATTCCATCTTAGTGTGGTAGATTATAAAGGAGTTAAGGCACTGGCACTAATACTCTGAATATACTTGTCAGCTGCTCAGTCTTCATGTCTTGTACATTATGTGTTTATTTTCGTTTCCGTTGTTTGATTTAATTGGAGTTCTAATCGTTTCATGTTCAAATTGTGGATTAATCTGAGTGTGAAGAAACATTAAAGCGGTTTAAATATCAAACGTGTTATATAAATTTCAAGAATCTAGAAATTTGTGCAGATATATACAATGTGGTTTATTCGAGAAATCAACATCTCACAAAGTTTATTTAATTATACAAATCATGTATACACAACATTATAATTATTATGTTTTCATACCTTAGATACATTATAAGTTACCTTATTGAGTAGTTTAAGACCTGAAAAATCAAGAAGTATATACATCCAGGCCAACCAAAAATTTGAAAAATGGTGCGATTTGGAAAATTGAAGAAAATCGTATTTAATAAAGGTACCTTTTTTGAAATTACAATACCAGAAAGCAAAACACACGTTATTCGCGAATTTATGGTCACTGCTGGAAATATTGCTGGTGTCACAAAGTTTATTTAATTATACAAATCATGTATACACAACATTATAATTATTGTGTTTTCATACCTTAAATACATTATAAGTTACCTTAAACCCGTACAGGCACTAAGGTCAAAAAACAACTTGTGATTAGCTTATTCTGCACAAACAATATACAAACCCAGGTTCATATATCATTTTGTTGTTTTTACTTAGAATTGGTAATTCTGGAAATATCTACCGATCACTAAATTTTCTGCAGGAAAAGTTGACTTATGTTTCATTGTCTAGTTCTCTAGTTTCTGTAAATACATCTGCCAGCAAATGTGGTACTATTCTATGCACAATGGCGCAGCAGCGTAACCATATTTGTTTCAGCATCTGCGTAAACTACGACCAGTGTTTTCGGGGTTATTCAAACATATATAGAGGATTCTGAAAATATTTTTTTCCTTTAATATTCAGTCATAAAATAGTACAAAAGATTGTAATTTCCACATCCACACACTGTTTCCAACGAGTTGTCCATTTTTAATACACCCTTCAAGAGCGCCTAGAACGGAGTGCTGCTCTGCGTCTTCTTCACGACCTGTTGGACCACCTTTACCGATCTGTGATGGGTCCCCTTCATTGTCGATTTGATTTTTGGAAATAGAAAAACGCTTAATGAGTCTAAGAAGATAATTGGAAATAGCTATCCGATTGGCCTTTTTCTCCACTGACAACACTAACGGCACGAAATTTGCGCACACTTTCTTCATGGTAAGTTTTTTACCAATATCTCAAAAAATTGAGTTTGAGGAATGCTTAATTTATCAATAATCATTCTGATGCTCATCCTATGATCAATGTCATGAATTTTTCACTCTTGATACATTTTCATTGGTCTTGCTGGTCGATGGGCGTACAGAGCTGTCGTCGTCTTCCACTCTTTCTGTACCGTCTCGGAACAGCTCAAAAATACCCAACGTAACCATAGCAGCATTATCGTAGGCCTCGTTTATCATGACGTCTATTTGCCCATTTTAATAAGCTTTCCACAAAATGTGATTCCGTATCCCTGTTCCAGTAAAAGATTTTTTGTGGTGATTCGTTTTAAAAGGGGTTTATAGTATAAGCGATTCGCTCTTTTCAATGGTCGGGAGCTGACTGCTGATTATTTCCCTTGTTTCCAATATCCCTATCCTCCAATCGTGCGCGCGCAGACCGCATCTCATTTGCATGGTTACTTAGGAGAAAACCAGTCCTACCACTTTCATAAGAGACCCTGTATTTTGCAATAATAGAGGATATGTTTCTAAATGCATGTTTTCTAATGAGTAGTACAGTACAGCATCATTGTATGTGAGTGAAGTAAGAGAGTCTGCAAATGCTGCAGTGAGTAGTTTAAGACCTGAAAAATCAAGAAGTATATACATCCAGGCCAACCAAAAATTTGAAAAATGGTGCGATTTGGAAAATTGAAGAAAATCGTATTTAATAAAGGTACCTTTTTTGAAATTACAATACCAGAAAGCAAAACACACGTTATTCGCGAATTTATGGTCACTGCTGAAAATATTGCTGGTGTCAATCTTATCCTCATTAGTCTTCCACTCTAGTGTCCTTTCTCTAAAATATTATTTCATATTCTTTAAACAGAAGTAATATAAAGTGTAAAATTTGTTAATATAAAACTTAAAACACCTCTTGATAGCTTTGCGGAAAATATACTAAAATCAGTTTTAAAAGGCCACTTAAGTTGGCCAAGTAGTAGTGGAAACGTGCCCTGTTTTTTTAGAAAGCAAGTAAAAAGGAAAATAGGTAATATATTTCAGGGTTTCAACCTCACATTTCAACCTCACAATTATCGAAAACGATGATTCAATGAATTTTATTCTGATGTAGCGAATGGACGTTCAAAAATTATATTTTTGCTATTACCTTACAAGCTTGGAATAATACTCTTCCACTGCTCACTGAATTACCCCAAATGCTAGCAATACTCCAACTTCTTGTGGTTCTACGTCTACCTTCAACACTATACTAACTACATCCAAAACATATCAAAAGGGCCTTATCATAGTAGCGGATTGTGAGCGTCTTCAAAGCGGAGCGGGCGCGCAACGATGACGCCACGCACACGCAGTTTATTCACGCGCAACGAGATCGCTGCGAATAGCAGCGCGGACGCTGTACGGTCATAATTTAAAAAAAAAAAGGCATGGGAAGAAGATAAAATGATTATAAAGTTAATGCAAAGGACAGACGAGAGGATGAATAAAGACAGAAAAAGTGGTGAAAGTGAAGCCGCTTGTGTTGTCTCTGGTTAGGTAAGTTTAGGTTAGGTTAGATTCAAAATCGATCCATATAAACTATAAAATGGATGCCAAAATAGAGATCAAGGGAGTTTTGAAAAAATACAGGCATATGTCTAACAGCTCTGTTCCAAACTATCCAGGATATTTTACCAGTCCAAATCCACTCCGGAATAATTTATAATGAATAGTAATTTCCTAAATCCTGGCACCTATAGCCTTCTATCTATTTTGTTAATGCCACGCGTCCGCGACGACCTCGCGGCGTGTTCGCGACGTATTCGTTGCGTGCCCGCTCCTCTCTGCAGACGCTCGGAAACCGCTAGTACGATAAGACTGTGAATGTAAAGATAAATTGTCAAAGCTAAATTTTATTGCAGTTATACGATACATAAAAACGTTTAATTATTTTGTCAGATATGGAACAAAGACTAAATTTATGAAGCTGTTAAAGAACTGTAAATCTCACCCCCTAACACTATAAAATTTTATAGAATTGCCTAAAAAATGGCTTATTTCACAACAAAATTTGATGTTTGGGATCGAGAATATTTTTTTTTATTTTTATTTTAGGAACCAGTTATATGGAATCGATACAATTATTTATATCATATATTTCCACATCAATAAAGCTTTCAATTAATAAAATAAACTTATACGAGTATATTCTTGAGCTCTTTGGAAGAATACATGAGGATACATTATTTATTATAAATTATATAGAACGAAGTGTTGAATAACTACAATTATAATAATTAATTATTCGGGATGATAGGCAATTTGAATCTATTTCAAAATTGAGCACGTTAATGTGGGTTCATCTAACTCTAGCAATAAATATTGTGAATCTATGACCAAAGATAATCTAACTGTGTTGCGTGTAATATTTCAAATTTTAAGAATCCTTAAAAGTGGAAAATCGAGTTTAAACGCTGGTTGAAAAAATATAGTGTGATGATACAAGTTAAGAGACACTATAGATTAGCTAACTAAAGATACAAGAAAAGATTCAAATATCATTATGGAATTATTGAAGTGGATAGTCCTTAAAATAACGAATAAATCTCTGTCATCACATTTATTGTTAAGTATAATTAGGCAATCTAACAAAACAGCTGATCTACATTAAATTGACGGTCGTGGGGTAAGCAATTCATTTTCTTGTATGTACCCGATTTTTTGGTATTGAATTTGCATTGCACTGTTGCTACGTTGTATTGCATCATGTCAAGCAGCCTCAATGGCATGGTGCAATACAAAGTGCAATGCAATGCAACTTCCAACATTTCTTGATCAAAAGCATGCGCAGATTCGCGCAATTTCAGCTGATCGTTTCATGCCAGATCCAGCATTTGCAACATTATAAGTTTTGTCCTATTTTTATTGCGTGCAAGCTGCAATTCTAGGAAGAAATTTAGTTACTTTTGGCTCAACAACCACCAAATTACAGTCTTAGATCCGTTGACTTCTGTGATGCCTAGTCATGTTGTTTGTTACTTATGGAATTTTAATAACTGGCAGCCATGATGCAATAGCAAGAGACTTGCATAATGTCAAGCGACGTGCGATATTAATCTATGTATTATTTCGAACTTGCACATTGTATTGCATCATGTCAAGCGGCCTTAAGCAATTTAGAACATGCTCAGTTTCCACAAGTTTCCAATATACTTTATTTCCTGCTAGCCGACACAAACCAAAACACTGCATTGGTAAAAAGACGAGAATTCCACGTTTCTAGGAGGAAATTTTGCACATTTTCCGGTAGCAACTTTTTAAGAAATAATTTCGTAATAAAACTGGAAATAATAGGGTCTCAAATTGGACAAAATAAGTTCACAAACCACATAAAATCCCCAGGAAATACATTTGTTTGAATCCTCAATAGCATATTTATTTCTTATTATGAATATTGTTCTTGTTTATTCTAAAGGACAAACATTAGGAATTTAGGTTATAGAAACTTAGTTTTTAGAATAAATATGAAATCAATAAAAAAGTATATAGTATTTATTAAATTAGCTATTGAAAATATAAAAATTCATTGTTGTTTCAATACGTAAACTATCGAAAGAGACAACAAATTAGGAGAACTTATAATTTTTTTGAAAAATTGTGAAAGTATCAATAGTTATATCAATATCTGGAGCTTATGTGAAATATCTAGTGATTTCCGATAAATTATGCTTGATTACGTTTGTTGTTAAAAAAAAAGACGATTGGGGATTGATTGAGAACGGAGAAACAGTGGATATCGTTTTAGGGAAAATTATTTTATGAATTTTTAGGGCATTCAAGAAAATTTTGAGGAAATGTCAGGATATAACGTTCAATAAGAAAATATTTGAGTATTGGAATACAAGATTCAGCAGTTTGTTCCTGAGATTGGAGTTATATAGAGTATTGAAGTTTGCTGGTTTCCTGAGAGAAGAAATTTGGAAATCCTATATGGAGCATAGGAATGTTGGTGAATTTTATTTATTGGTACCAATAAAAAGAGCAGTTATATGTAAATGTGTAACGAAATTACTATTTTCTGCAACAAAGTTAAACTTTTTCTAAAACGTAAAAACAACGATATTACCGATTTTGAATGTAAATTCAACATAACAATTCAATTATTTTTCGCACTGCTAGAGAAATAGAAGCGCTTACAGCAATAGAAGAAATGGTACCAAATCGAAAAGCGAAGTTGTTCAGCCGTCTTCATTTCCACAAGAAGCCAATAAGAAGCCAAGATTCAGCAGCCCATCCGCCACGAAGTCTACAGCGAAGACAAGACCCGGAGCAGATGAAGGATATTGTGTTTAACCGTTGTTTCGCTTTCTTATCCAACTCCGTACCTCAAACGCTTCGTAAGTAAAATGGCTTCAGCGTATTCGTCGTCTAAGTAATAGAATACCAAAAACGGAGTAAATGCACCGGAAACGGAGGTTAAAATAATAAATATAACAGACAAGTTGAAATATCATTACAATAGTTATATTCAATATGCTGTCCGTCCTGTATAATATTCATTTGATGGAATATTTGACTTTATGTTTCTTTAGTATAATCTTTTGTATATCTTTTCATTATAAACTTACATAAAGGTGAAGTTTATCAATTGTGAACATATAAATTGACGCCTGGGAATAACAAAGCCTTTGAGACACATATTAATCGTATTTCGAAACTCTCATATTATAATCTGAGAAAATAAAAACCAGTTTACGACATAAAACGTGTTCGAAGATGGTGTATATATCGTACTTTTAACTTTGTATGTTCGGCAAGTATGTTGGAAAATATTGCTTAATAAAACTTTCCAAACGCAGATTTTTTTATTCGTTTCCAAGCTAGAAAGTTGGAAATTCTCAACGGATAGATATTCAACTCTTGGATCGCACAATTTGATGTAATATAAAATACTATCTCTTAACATATGAATATTTCCACAACTTTCAAAATTACATTCGAGTGGTGAGAAAAATTCAGAATTGAGTTTGCACTTTTATCAACAGAGACGGAAGAGATGCTCTATTGTCAAAAACTAACAAACAAACAAAAAAATAATTAAATAAAGATACAAATAAAATTTCAATATGCAGAAGAAAACTACAATGAATAACAAAATTATAGGTAATAATTGGTTTAAAAGCCCATAGCAAATATTAAACCAGTATGCTGCATGTCTGGAATTAAATATTATTATTAGAATAAAAGTCGTTGACAGAGTAGAAGGCACTTTCCAGTAAATATGCCCTCAAATTATTCCGGAATGCCGGAGAAGATGATGATGATTTTTTTCATTGTCAAATATTGAGCACCTAATAAATTATGAACACGTAGTAGGTAGGTAAAGTTCGTGCTCCGCGTTCCTAAGTGGATAGCCGTGCAATGATCTTTCTAAAATTGGATGAGCGTGCTTACAAATTAGGCAAACTGCTTCAAAGATGAATAAGGAAGGAAGATTCTGCATTTTTAATCTTTTAAAGAAGTCCATACAGTGAGCTCTGCTGTTTAATCCAAGTAAATATCTAACAGCTCTCATTTGTAGTTTGAAGATACGCGCAAATAAAGTCGCACCACATTTACCCCAGAAGAGAAGGGCATACCGGAGAAGCAACTCAATAAGGGCATAGTAAACTGTTAATTAAGTGGATAAGTTCAGTACTTTGGAAACTGTTATCAGCGCAAACAGGAGGAATTTAATTTTACTGATTCATCGACGTCTATGGTCGTGTTATTTAATGAAAAATGTATTTTTATATGATAAAACTTCAGTTTTAGAAGCGTTGGGACAAAGATTAGAATCGTACCATGACTGGGTGATTAGGTCACTGGATATGGTTCTATGAAGTGCCGTGAGATCAGGGTTGCTCCAAGAGAAACTAGTATCGTCTGCAAATAGACATATTTTATCACTGATGTCTGTATTGGCGATGTCGCTTATAAAAAGAAGAAACAAATTAATGCCTAGTATTAAGCCTTGGGGCACTCCACATTCTATTGGCTTGCAAGAAGAAATCGTTGTGTCAACCCTTAAAAGCTGATTTCTGTTGGTAAGGTATGACTCAAACCATGCGAGAGGTGTTTCCCTGAAACCTTAGTTGAAAACACAAAAATTTGTTGCAGTGGAGTGATGAATGTTAGAGCTGAAGTAAACATTATTTAGGAGAGAGGATATAGCATCATTTGTGCATTTGTTACTTAAAAACCCAAATTGATGGGTAGTGAGTATTTTATTTTTGATGTCGTTAATTATAATCACGGTCTAGTACAACTTGAAATACACGACACTGAGCAGAATTGGATAAAATGATGGAAATTGGAGATAAAATGATGGTATCACAACGTTTCAAGCTGTCTTATTTGACACTGAAACATTGAAAGTTTCGGAATGTTTGAGTTAGGATGCTACTACAGTGTTCTTTCCTCGATGTCTAAAATTTCAGAGAAAATTCTAGGCAGACAAATCAGATATCATGTTGATCATAATAAAATCCTTCCTCCAAATCAGTCTAGATCTAGATCTGAGTATAAGTTACTCCACAGTAGTGGCCGTTATCACTGATGATATATTATGTTCATTGGATAAAAGAGATCATTTGATATTTTAAATTGTTCATTTTATCGCCCCTCTTAAGTGTTACCTTTGAGGTAGATCTCAACAGGTTAAGCTAGAAGGTGTCATGTCTAATAATTTGACAATTCAATATCCCCTAAGGTAGCATTAGGATGCTCTCTCATTCATTCACATCTAATGTACAGGAGGCCTCATACAAAATAAATCAAAACCTCTCTGATAAAAAGTTAGTCTAGTGCATTCATTTTTGCCCATGAAGCACAAGGCAGAGGTACTCGATAGGATGCAAGTGCGATTTGAAAATAACATACTTACTTTTAGTGAATACGGTAAATATACGGGTTTGACAATCGACAATTACGATTAAAGAAACAAATAACTGAAAAACTAAGTAAAGCTTACGCTCCACTAAATTAAATCTAGTGTGATTTTTTGGTACATTCACATTTTCATCACTCTGTTGTGGTATATGGGACATGCTTATACCAAAGTGATACTCATAGAATTAAAAAAAAAACTCCGAATTCTCGTTTAAGACTAATATACGGCATCAGACGAATCGAAAGAATCTTGTACAAACTAAAAGACGCGGGTTGGCATAGTATTTACAACAGAAGAAAGCTGTACTGTCTGAAAAGTTTCAAGAAAAAATTACAATACCAATATTTGTACATAAGAATTACCTATGTATTGTAAATGTGATGTAATACATATACCTACACATTAATCAAGTGTCCCAAGTAAATATTTGGATACTCCGAATTACCTTTTGTCTTGCAATGCATTTGGAAATAAATATAAACGACTGCTTCTTAAGCAACAGGGAAGGAAAAAAATGTTGTGCTTTACCTTCAATATCCACTGAATTTTGTATTTCTATGTTACGATAGTACTTTTGTATGAATAACTTGAGCTGATTAGTATGGAAGAATTGGTTAATCGACCTAACATAAACCTTTCATTTACCTTTCTATGTAAAATATCAAGATTTTGTTATCAATCGTAAGTAATAATAAATTATTTATTATTATTATTATTATTTATAACTGTTATAATACATACGAGTATAATATGCCTCGATCAATCATCCAGAGCAAAAAAACCAAAGAATAAAAAAATTCTTGTTTGTTTTATTTTCTATCAGACACAATAGATTTTGTGACCGGAGAAAAGCATTGAATATAACGAACCTGCTTTCATGTCTTTGTGAACCTCATGAAAGCTTTGGATATATTAGGACTGGAAGGCTCTAGAACTACTTACGACATGCCGTCTTGAATTATGAATTATAAGAAACTTGGAGATTTGAGCACCGGCACGAGTATAATAAAACTGGTAGATAATCAAATTTCGGATTACCACTAACAGGGATTAGGTCGATGAAAAACGAAAGAATCAATGTCAAGTTAAAACCACGAGAAAAGCATAGAGCACCAGGATGGGAAACATGCTAAGCTTACGTTGCTTTTCTTATATTCGAGAACGAGGACTGTCTACTGAGACTACCGCACAAATTCAGGTAATTAGCAAAGAAGTTCAATCTGAATATATATTTCTGGGAAGCAATTCTATATTTTCAACTACGCCTTCTAGTGGTGGATGAAATATTCTGAAAATAATTTCCTCTTATTCTTCGGGGCCACTTTTCTACCCCCGAAACTATAATATAATCCGTTCCTGAGATATGACCAACGGCCTTAATACATTTGAAAAAATGTAAATTCACATGAGACAAAACTTATGCTCAAATAATAAAACCGAAACATTAGTTTCGAGATGACTGAGCCAAACAGCTGAGATGAAACTACTTTAGGAGATAAGAGGTTAATCCAACCGTACCATCAGAAGAACAACGAAATAGGACATAGGACAAATAAGACATATGAGATATACTGTGGACATCATGTGGACTGAATGTCTGAGTCTCAGGGTCATAGTTTCAAAATAGGACCTTGTATAAAAAAAAGATAAAATATATCAATTGTAGTACGATAAATTCTTATTCAGAGATTAATAATTAATATCGCTTTTAATTATGTCTTACTCACTATACATTTTTCGGCCATTTTTTTCTTTTTATTTTTGTATCGATCATAGCAGTTACTGTTATACGTATCATTCTCATTCTCATCTTAATTTTACTCTCATCGTAACTTTATCATTATTTCTAGTGTAATAATTATTTATTCACAATTTATCAATAACTGGGGAGACAGTTTTTACTCTCATGTTAATAAATACGTGGAATGAGCTACCGCCAATAACGGCCATTACCGTACCTGTACATATTGTACTCAACATTTTTTTGCAAATACTTTTAAATCAAAATGTGTACGTGTTTTATTATTGTGAAAGTCAAATGGAGATGGATGGATATGGAATAGTTACAATATTTCTTTTCAAATCAATCCTTTTCCTAAACTGTAAAAATGCTTAATCAAAATACGAATTGTTTTCATTGTTTATGAATTATATAAGAGGCAGGAGATTATATCGAACAAACTGTTGAAAGAAATCAGTTCATACAGGTTTTATGTACAAGTTGGTACTTCAAACATACCAAACTTTGTGATTGGATGACTTATTGATTGATGTTATATGTAGAATAGAATGAACCAGAAAAAATCACCAAGTATAATACTGAATTGGAAATATATCTGTCTGTGTTTAGAACATGGAAAAATCTTTTATAATTGCGACCACTTATGTAATTACTGGAAGATAATGTAGTATCATATCAATATTGTATTCACTAAATTATTGAAATGTTATTTCTGAAATCTAATTGTTTCCAACTAAATATCCAAATGTAAACTTAATTATGATTGTTATAAATGACAAATAAGGTACAGATTGAATGAAAAAATGGGAAATATCATATAGAAATTCAAATTTTGTAGATACAATTTTGCTTTGTAATTATTGATAACCAATACAATGTAGAATCCTAATACATGCCAAGCCTAAAGTTCTTTCACATATCTGGAGAAAACGAGTCAAAGCAAAATTTATGACTGAGTTTATAACCTCTTTTATGGAACATAAAATTCATAAATACCAACTTGTTTCAAAATATGATTCAAATTCTCTAATAAATCATTTTCAAGCTCGACAACGTAGCATAATGCTGCCAACTCATAAGTCTTATAAACAAGGACCAAAACATGCACGGAAAAATACGAGGTGAGATCACGAATAAGGTAAATTGTTTGCATTATTTTACAAACAAGTTTCAACAGTATCCTACTTGTTGGTCTACAATTATAGTCGCTTTATATAGTGTCCAGCATGAAACATGACAACTAGTTGTCTTTTACTTTAAAAAATGTGCTACAGCATTTTGCCTAATGTTTAAATCTGCCTATTGGGATAAAAGTTACTCTAAAGAATATGAAAAAACTGTAAGAGCGATTTTAAAATCACAAATGGGTCAGAAAAGAGTATTGAGGAACCTAAAAAATAAATAAAAATGTACAAATAGTGGACAAACTTTTTGTTTGAACCGACTATTCGAGATTTAATTGAAGAGTTTGAAATCTCCTTCGTATTGGGCTTAAGAACAGATAATTCACAGATGAGAGCAAATTTCTTCATTGTTTAATTAATTGAATTTGCATGGAACTAGAAGCCCGTCTGTTTTTACTGGAGATGAAAGTTTTGGCTCATGGATAGGACCTTTCAGAATCCTTAATGGAAGTATGATTCATCTCACCCTAAAAGATGATAATAAAAGTAGGATAATCAGAGTTATGGAGAATCTTTTGGTACATAGGAGGAGAAATTAACATCAAAAGCAGCAGAAATCGCTTAAAGAGAAAATGGAATGTAAAAAAAATGGTTAACTTATGAAAAAGAAAGCAGAATTGCAGCTAAATCAAACAAATAACAAAGAATTGATTGGAATGGAAGGAAGGACTGAGTATATAAGTCTCATAGATAAGTTTCTCCTTTTTCTCCCAATAAATTCAGTTACCAAATACTTCTTCTTTTGATTTTTATTATCTATGGTTTTTCCAATGCTGACTTAATTCATACTTTAAAATACACTTATGAGGAATTAATATACCAAAATTTTTCGTGAAGTCTTTGTGATTATTGTACAAATGAAGTATAAAAAAATGTTTATGTAAATTATAGAAATATAATTTTCTAATGATATATCTATACTTGTGTATATCAAATTATTATCAGATTAAATGTAACTGCCATGAGAAATACTACATAATGTGTATGGTTACCATAAAAATAAAAGAAAAACATCAAATCTAGGGAAAATGGAGTTATTCCAAGATAATCGAAGAGAAAGTGAAAGATGATAAAGAAAATTCTTAGCTGCACTTTTCCATAGAACCTGAAGGTTCTAAGGAACTTAAAGTACTTGAGGAGTCTGTTATTATGGAGTTTTTTTTTTGAATTTCGACCAAATCTTATAGGTAATTTATATTTCAAAGGAAGTTTATGAGAAGTGAAAAGAACAGCCACAATTTCATTCGATTTTTTGGAAGCCTCTGTGAATAGGTTATGGAAGTTATAATACATAGAGTTTAGACTGAAAGCTCGGATACGAACGTGATTTGATCAAATAGGAGTTTTCTTATGTACGTAAATTGATAAATAATACGAAATTCGCATATTAGATACAGAACCAGTTGATTAAGTTACTTAACGACAAAAATGTGTATATTTTACCGAAGAAAGGAGATATTGAGTTGAGATATTACTGAGAAATAATTTTAATATCATGTATTTTGAACAGTTTCTTGAAAATTATATTAAGATTATATTAAGAGCTTTAAGTGGATATCAAGAATACATAATTGGTCTTTCGAAATGGAGTTAGGAAGTAGAATATCCATTTACTTCGAAAATGTAAAATATTCAAAGCTAATATAAAACGGGGGTTCAATAACATTAGAACAGCAACTAAAATGAAATTTTTAGCTGGAAGTCAACAGATTCAAACATTGAGAATATGTACTTACTGAATACTACCAAAATGAAGAAAAAACTTACATACAAAAATTTTTCTCCAATCCCAAAACGATTATTGACGCAATTATATACTGGGTGCTTCTATTTGGGGTGAGATGCAGAAGAAATAACTAGAGAACATAATGCGTTAAAAGAAAAACAACAGTTTTGATGCGGTTCTGAACATATTTTCAAAATAATTTTCTCCAAAGTAAACACTGAGAATGAAGAGAAATAATATTTCTAGTTATGATCGATTCATATTGAATGACGAAAAGCAATTGAATACAAATTTGTTGTTGGGGGATCTACAAAAATACAAAAGAACAATGTAGTTGCTGGTTGAAATGTTAGTTGAAACACTTTCCTGTAGAATTTAAAACTAACACCAATAAGAAATTATTTTCGATATTGGAGTCTGCTATATTTTTTCAATAAGCTTGTTTTCCAAAATATTTTAATACAAGAATTGAAGAAGAAGAAGAAGACTCAGTATCACTTATGTAATTCAACCATTTTCTTCAATTACTTTTAAGAAAATTACGGAAGAGAAATCTGATAACAGCAGTGATTCAGCTAATTACCTATGCAATTGACATAGTATTAGTGAAAAAATAGAGTTAGAGTTACAGCAGATTATAGATTCAGTAATTATGCTATGAGTAACAATCAAATCGTAGAAACCTAGCATAATGAGATGTGGAAAAACAGAGTAGCGAAAAATGAGGATGGGTATACAAATATTAAAATACTTGGCGCATTGTATCGGAGCGATTCGGATTAGAGACTTGACCAAAATGGTGTTGTACTGCTTTGATGAGATGCAATCATGTCGAAACCACTCAAAGAATTAAAAATAATAATTAGTGGTTGGGAAGAAATCGCAAAGGTGTTGGGTGTAGCTAGAAAAACTGACTAAAAATACAAATGAAGACAGAATAATAAGTCTTTGAATAGAAAACGACTCAATGGTCACAAACACACACTTAAAACACAAGGAAATGCTTACATATACATGATAATCATTAATTCCTTGCAGAAGATCGATTTTAGAGTATTTCTTGGTCAGCGATGAACTGGAAGTGATTGGAAGTGATCATACTCTATTATCGCTGAAATGAATTAAATAGACGGTGAAAAAAATTTGAGGCATGCAAAAAACCAGAAGGAGATAAGCCATGACATGCTGAAAGTAGAAAATGTCTTGATGATAAACTGCATAAGAACTGTGATGAATGAAGAACTAATAATAATTGAGGTGGCACTAGAAGACCGGTAAACTGACGTAATTGTTCAAATACAGAATATACACTAGAAAATGCGCAAATTATTTAGACATTAGTCTACTTAGCAGAGTTGGAAAGCTATTGGCGAGGATAGTTGGAAAATTGCTGAAAAAAGGGGTAATGGATGCGAAGTTTAAATTAACATAAAAATCGCGACATATGAAGGATTCCAAAAAACAGAATGCTATGAGAACAAGAAATGTATACCAAACCCACTGTTCTTCTCGGTTGTTTTTAATGAAAATGTAAAATAGTCAAAAAACAAGCAACGCTTCATAAGGTGAGACATGGGGATATGAATCGGGTCAAAATATTGAAAATAGACTTTAAAGTCGACAAAAACATAACGAAAAATGAAAATTAGAGGATGAAATAGAGAAGAGAGCAAGAACATCAGGAAAACTCTTTGGGAGCATCAAATATACCGTCCAGTCAGATACAGAAATAGATGAACACCAAACTTTTTGAAAGAGTATTCACTTTTGAGGCGAAAACATGGGCCACATCACAATACCAAATAAAATAAGATACAGATCATGGGTATGAGATATCTTAGGAATAGATGAAACGAGATTAATTGATTGATTGAACAGAATTAGAAAAACATATACTAAAATAACAGCGGCGCAGCTGAGATTATTTGAGCATGTTACAAAGATGACAGAGAAGACAAATTGGTTAAGAGATTATACGAAGAAATAAACAAAAACAAGTAAGGAATCTTGGAGTGAGGAAGTTAAGATGACGGATGAAAGAAGCAGGATGGAATGGAATAAGACGGGAAGTAATGGTGAAACATTTTTGGGAAGAAAAATATGTATTAAAATTTCACATATACCCGCTGCTGAACTTCTAACGCGATTTTATTATGTATTCACCGTAAGCAACTCTTTGTGTCTCTACTAATTGGTGTAGGGATTTTCATAACGGTCGTTAGTCCTTCATAAACTTGAATGACAAACAATATTTAGACTCATCATACGTGGAGAATACATGTTCGTAAGCCTGCAAGGTACGTGGAATATAAAACAAGTCGCCGCTGAAAATAATCGTTTTCGATATTAAACTCGCGGTCATTTTAATTTTTTCCAACATGGGGAGGTATGTAAATTAATTTTTACTGTCCGGCTTTTGAAGATTTTTTCGCGAACGTCAAAGGCTCATGATAAACGATGTGTGCGGCAATTTTGATAACAAAATTCATTAATATTGAACCTATTGAAGCCCAAATCTGTTTACAACAGATATTCGTGTTCGTTGTATTTAATTAATGAAAACCAGTATTCATGATTAGCTTAATGTAGGAGTAATTTTGATCAATTGATCGATCATATTTGAAGAATTCATCAAATATTTTCCAACAAAACGTCGATTACATAATACATAAAATCGTCAAAGTATATTAGATTTTATCTTATTTCCTGGGGTAAGAATATTTATATCTTTGAGATCATTCAGTTTCAAATATTATGAACTTTGAAAACAAGAATTAGAGTCGAGACGAAAAATCCTCATCTCTTTAATCGCCTTCTTTCTTATCGTCTATGTTAACAAGTATATAAATTCTCTTACATTTGATATATTATTTCAGATGCCCTTTCAAAGAATCAAACTAAATATGTGATATGTGCCTTAATTAAAAGATTTTTGATTTGTTAATTTATAATGCAAAAATACACTTTATCTTGTTCCTATAATGTCCTTTGCTAAGGATATTGTGAAGTTTTTCTCTCTATAAAATACTATAAACTTTTGTTTCTTCCAATGTTATTGTCTTTTTATCAAGAATTTGGCGCTGTCAAAAGTTTTCACTATCTGCAAGTTAATCGCACAAAATGAACGGATGAGGTAATAATTGCTACTCTAAGGTCGTATATTCACGAAAATTTATCTCATAACAACTAGAATACTTTGTTATACAGTTGTACAAACAATTAAAAACGCAGTACCTGTCATTACGGAGCTATTCCCAGCTCTTCTATTTTTCATATATTTTCCCGTCTTATCTAATTTCTGATAGTTCTAATAGAGCAAAGTTGTAAACCATGAGTCCATGCCGATTAGAGTATTTATTGGTATACTAACACCTTATTGGTAATAGTAAGTTGTGAGCTCTTTCCTAATAACAAATAAGTTTTTTATACCTGAGTTTTAGTTTCTCTGTTGTCTTTATTATATGATCTTGCCACTAGTTTCATAACCAGATTTAGATCTTGACGTTTTCTCATTTGGTATAATCTTATTGTTCAGTGTAACTTAGAGATGGTTTTATCTTCTTATATCTAAAGTTGAAAGGCAGATTTTCCCTCCATGATTGCCATTGTACAGACATCTATTTTTTTTTAATTTTAAAGATTTCTGGCCAGCTCTCCAATTGATTCTCCAGCATGTATTTTAGTGTTGTGTGTGGGTATACTATTGGTACCAAAACACTGCTTAGAGAAAGCCCTCCTGCAGGAATTCAGAGCTCTGAATAATGGTTTTCTTGCTTAACTCTAAATGTATGCTCTTTCAAGAAGGAGTCTATGAGCTGAAAATATTGAGAAGGTAAATGTTTCCTGATTTTTATGTACTTGATATATTGTCGAATCAAAACTGGGGGGATTACCTTGAATTTATTTTCTCATAATGAATTAGATACAAATTTGCTAATATTGAATTTGCGAATATTTAAGACTAATTCTGAACCTCATGGTACAAATTGAATTGTTTTTATCTTGATACGTTGATAAATGTTCAGCTTGGTTTTCTTGCAAATGAAAACCTTCCAGGATATAGTTATTCTGAAAAGTTGACACATAGATGGCTTTACTAGTATTAAATCAGTATAATTTTCATTCAGTTCTAATTTTCAAAAAAGTCGTGTATAAATTTGAAAACTCTCAACTATCAATTTGTAAGTTATAGTATTTTGAGCGAAGCAGCTTCTGAAAAAATGGATGGAAAGGAATTTTGCGTGTTTATCGAGCTTTAGTTCCTAGGCTAGAGCATCAGTATTTTATAATGGGCATGGATCTAAGTCAATTCTTGACCTTAAAATCATAATGATAAATGAAAAATTTGGCAAAGCATGTAGTAAGATCTAATAGATTGAAAAAGTTCTGAATTTAGCTGGAAAGCGTCCACAAAATTTATGTTAATATCTCTGTCACAACCACAAGTCATTAAATAGATTTTATTTTCCTTGGAATCGGCTGATTCAAGAGATTCTCATCCAAAATAAAAATCTAGTAACAGATTTGGTTTAGTTATTACCGATTGGCTAATCTTCAATTTACGTTTGAATTGTTATGAGTAGTTTAATACCTTTTTAGATCATTCAGATACATATTGTCTATGACAGAGTTTAATATTTTCATTATTTTCCTCAGTTTGATCATCAATCTTGTTTTATCATGAAATATTTTCAGTGTCTACTACAATATTCTGCCAGCATATCAGAGTCACAATTTATTATTTGCAAAGCTTCATAATCGACATGAATATCGGTAGAATGGATATTTTAGTATTTTATTCTTTTGAGTAAGTAACGTATACAGTATATTTCAAAGAGTTTGATTATAAATGGAATCGCATGTTCTGTGATTAAAAATTCCCCAATTTTATGTATGTAATCGTATGTAGATATTGGGGTGTCATGTAGTGCTCTGGAACTCCAAAGTGCCTTAAACTTTGAGTGAATATGGATAGATGTGTTTTGTCCAACATGCAACAGAATCTGCACGCCATATTATCTGCCAAGTCTAACGTCTTCAGGTGACCGTTAAGGCGACAGTGCCCCGATATTACTCCTGTTGGTATTCGTACATTGTTCTTACTTAGGTTTTCTAATGTTTGTTTTGTTTTGTAGTTGATAAAATTCAGGTCCTATAAAGGACATGTCTTCTAGGTAATCTCAAACGAGTTTGAATCTTATGATATTAGAGCTTAAAGCTTCAATGGCTGCTTGTCTATTGGACAGGATGATGATCTCCTGTTTGTGATAGTTTCTCTCTAGATTCAACTGAAAAAATTTTTCAACTTCTGCTTGAAAATAATTGGTGTGTTACCCAGGAGTGTTCTGTTTTGGACCAGTACACTCCTATAGATGTAACGTTTTCATTTTTAGAAACTGATTTAGTTCTTCGAAATAACAATAATGAATTATAACTTGTTTGTGTTTTTTAAATAAACATTAGAAACTTCGTCACTATCACTCGTTGTGAATTCAGTTAAACTTTCTTCTTCTCAGGAGAGCATAATTGATTCACACATATTTTATTCCTTATCAGGTGTCATTAAAAGCTTTAGAGTTTGCGGCGATGATGCTTTCCTTCGTTTCTGTCGCAATTTCCTTAGCTAGTAATAACTGGATCGGATGACACTAGTAAAATACTAAAAAGATCTACATTACTAAATTGCCTGGATGATTTTCTAGTGTGGCTTCTCAGATATGCTTTCAAATCTTTATTCCTGGATTCTTGTGCTTCATTAAATAGTTGCCCTTTAGGAAGAACTGCATAGCAATCACACAGGTATCCTAAGTTTCCGTAGATACTGATTTTTTGTCAATTTTGTATCAACAAAGGGCGCAAATACTTCATCTGGCGTAAGACCATTCTTACATTTTCGTCACGATTCTTCCCAGCTTCTTTTATACTGAAGACACTAGTATGTTCTTAAACGTAAGCGTACTCCGATGCGCCAAATTCTTCTCTATCAGATTTTATTTCTCAGCTCTTAAGTTCTGTCGCTACTTTGTAGTGTCTTATGCTAGAACATGGTGTGTCATCATCTAGTGGTTATCTACTTTTCGTGTTTGTTCCAGAGAAGTTGACTAACTATGGTGGGTCCCAGATACCCCTGATTGAAAATAACTTATTGCAAATGTGCCGACACAGCCATTGAAATGTACAAAAGAATATTTTTTCCGACATTTCAGCATGTATTATAAATTGAATACATAATTTTCTATAGTCATCAGATGATATCACCTAAGTATTATCTTTAGTTTAATATATTTGTCCCAGTCTTGCACCACCTTTTGGAAAACCTAGTATTCATTGATATTAATTGATCTTAATTATAAAAAATTGAAAGTTGCTTCAAAAATTACATACTGATAATCGAAATTTTCAGTGAGAATTCCGAGTACATAGTGCAACATCAGCAAAGGGTTTTGGGGAAAATTATCTCGATCGAAATACTTCGAATAGAATATATAATATAATCAGCGCTTTTGGGAGACAGGAAAAATCTGGGATAATAGTTGCTCATTTGAATATTCGTATCCTTATGCTTTTGAGTAGAATTTAGAGAACATCTGCTCTATTTCGATTAGTTCAAAAATAGTGAACTAAGGCAATAATTTTGCTACCGATTTTAAGCTGAAAGCTATTGGAATATCAATTTTATGATTCCTAATCTCTCAATGAATTGACAATTAGTATAAAATTAAACACCACTACCTTTTTGAAAAAATTATTCAAAAAAATAAAGAATTCAAACAAATCCTTAATACATTTCTCCAAAATGATTAACTTACTGGAAATAAAAAAAAGTTGAAGAAAGATTGAACTTATTTGGTAGGGAACAAAATCCGCATTAATATTATTTGGAAAGAGATTGCAACCTCTTGTGAAAATAATATGGAAATAGTAGCGGGTTATCTATTGAAAAGTTGTAAATCACAATAGAATTTCGATATCTCAAATGCCTAGTGAAATACAATAAACTAAATATTCGCATGACGGTAGATCAGGGATCCCACATGATATATATTCTTCTGAATAGAGGCATTATCAAAATATTTTGATGAAGACTTTTAAAAAAAAGTCGAAACGTCAAATATTATCTTTCCTCACAAAATTATTGAATAAAACTAATTTTAACACAAAAGAGACCTAAAATCGAGAACATTTAGAAGCATTAATATATCAAAAGGTCCAAGATATAAACAAAATATTGCGTTTCCAAAGCAACGAACAATACTTTATTAGGAAGTGTCACTGTGAAGTTTGACGTCAAAAAAGTAAACGCAATAAATTAATAGAAAAAAAATGTCCACCGGAAGGCCAGTTTCTATGTCAGTCCCCGAAAATATCGATGCAGTTCATGACATGATTTTATCAGACCGTCGAATTGGGCTGAAACGGATATCTGAAGCACTAAATATTTCATATGAACAGTTCAAGTCAATTTGGACATGAGAAAAATTGCTGCAAAATGGATCCCCAAATGTTTAAATGTTGACCAAAGCATCGCGTTCGATCTGTTATCGATTTGTAAAAGTTGTAAATTTATTAAACCGAATTGTTACTATGGATGAGACTTGGGTACATTTCTACGATCCAGAAACAAAGCAATAATCGATGGAATGGCGACACTCTGGTTCTCCAAGACCTCGGTCGTAAATTTTCTTCCAACGAGGAGGTAATAAAAGCTGTGGAGATCTGGTTTGCAGAGCAAGAAGAAACTTATTTTGAAAGGTCTAGAGACGTTGCATATTCGCTGTAATAAATGTATCAAATTGAGAGAGTAATAAAATATTTTGACATTGAAATTTTGTTTGTTTCTATAGTAGGCTACAAAACTTATTTGTCAACTACTTTCATCATTTATCTCTACAGGTTGTGATTCTTGACTGTTACACTCCATTTCGATTCTATGCCCCAGCCATCATACTTTTGCGCTTTTGTAAGACTTGTTACTGAAGGTTCTAGTTCTAGGGTAGTTCTTCATCTGTTCTTTTACCCCCAAAGATTATGGTAGTCGTAATATAATTATTAGATATATTCCAGTTTCAGCTACTCTAGATACCTTCTGCAATCTTAGTAACTTACTCAATGTTCTCACGCCTCCACTTTCTTTTCCTATTCTCTCATCCATTTTATTCAGGTATTCGTCGTTTGTCAGTGTTGCTTCCAGGTATTCGAATTCACAAACTCTTTTTCATATCTTCTGTTTGTCCATATACAATGTTCACTCGTGATTTATTCTCAGTACTCAATTTTTGCAGCGTCTTCTACATACTCATGATCTTTATATGTTCTGGATATCAAATCTAATTTGTTTGCATAGGTATGCAATTATTTGTTGCTCATGGTGATAAATAAAACCTGTTGTTTGTATTTCGCTATATTCAACAATTATTTTCAACGTTAGATTCAAAGCCATTATCGATAATCTTCTGCGTGAGTTATTTTATGTCATCTCGACTAGTTTCACATTTTTTTCGGGACTACTAGTAGGTTCAAGGCCATACACATTTCATTTTTATTTATTGTGCTATACATCTGCTTAAAATCTAAGTACATAAAATGGCAACATATATTTCGCTCATGGCTTGAAACATTCAGCAATTTCAAACCTCTGTGTTTAATCAGTGAGTGTAATTGACATAATTTTTCACTGAAACTGAAACATTATTATTAATATAAATTACTTGGAAATAGTTGAATAGAAAAAAAAACAAAATATTAAGTCAATATACGAAAATAAAATGTTATGGATTGGTGATTTCCTATCTAAATGTGATTTAATATTAACAGTTGTAGCCATAAATGCTCGCGTCAAATATTTTCAAGCGGCTTTTTTTTTGTTTTGTTTATAATGACACTAAAGATTTTTTCGATTAGATATTAATCTTTGTTCGCCCATCTCTATCCAAAGTATTCAATTCCTGTCCTCATTGTAGTTGGCGAAGTCGAAAAGTACTTTTCTTTATTATATATCGCTATGCCCTCAGTCAGGTCAGACACATTTATTTGTCTGCTATTGAGCCGGAAAATGTATCAACCAAATGGTTGGAAAAAATACTATTTGCTATTTCTTCCAGTACGGTGAATTATTTTGAATTTATCATCCAAAATTATTCAGATTTACTTTCAAATCACGACCTTTTCCCTGTGAAAAGCAGACATTCCCAAAACGCTGGAAAACTTCTCTATATTCAATGAGTGGAAATAACCGAGTGAAAACTTCGTCACCCGCTACATAACCTATAAACTCAAAGTACAAACAATGAAATAAATTTTCGCCTTCAATACATCAACCATATTTCAACAATATAGTTCAATTAACCGTTAATCTTGTTCAACTAGAGGGAATGTGATGATCTGTTCCCACGTCGGAACCCATCCCGAGTATTCGTCTTTGAGTGGTGTTATTACTCAAATAATTTCAAATTATGATGGTTTATATTACTATTAGTGAATGATTCTCGAAATTTATCAAGGTCGTGTACAGATGATACACACGTTACACACTTTAGTTATGTATGACCTTTAAACAAACCATTCACTTATGACAAGCGGACCTTCATTTCAAAAAATTTGATGGTATCTTTACTAGAAAATTTTCCTTATATGAGACACAAACGGCGAGCTCTTATTCATAGAGATGCAGAATGAAAGTAATTGTGTCTACATTTTTTTCTCTTTGCGTATTACGACTTACAGTTAACCAAAAAATTGAGAAATATCTTGCGGCAACTACTTGAAAAAGCAAGTGAAATTCACTCACCAGCTTATTTTTTCATTCGACAAGATATTTTCCACAAAATAATGGAAAAAATATTAAAACGTTTTTTGATACTGTTATATTTTCTTGAATTTCCAAAATATCTCTGAAGCAGTACGAGATTGTTTTGTCGTAAATAATATATAAGAAAAGTATATACATAGCGGAAATTTGGGAAGCATACTAATATTCAGATTTGGAGGAGTATAGAAAGTTAGGAATTCATAATACCTTCTACAGAAACAGAATCCTAAATCTTTCGGTTTATGTATAGAATAATATTTCGAAATCGAAATCTAAAAAAAGACTTTATTCTGTGGCTTTCCACTGAAAGCTGAACTTAATAGAAAGAGAATCTCGGTAGGTGGTAATGAATGGATTCTGTTCGAACGGTATCCGGATTCTGCGGATAAAACTTAGAAACAGAGTGGGACTTCACCAATAAGTATTACATTTTGAGATATAATCAATCGAATTCTATGAAATTATTTCAAATTATCATACAAATTAAAGCAAAGTGACGAAATTATTGAGTTAATTCAACAATAATTCTCTTCTCAGTTGTTCACATAGTTAAATCACATTTTTTTGGAAAGAATTTTAAAAATAACAATAACAATAACACATCACCAAAAAATCAAAATTCTATGAAAAGCTTCAGCTTCGCTGTCATTTCAATAGGATAAGCGACCTCCATATTTTGGTGTAGACCTATGAACAATCCTTATCAGATTGATGAACAAAATCCAATGTTGAAACCGCCAGCTAGAACACTATGTTTAAGTTTCCAATACTTTTGATACATCTAAAGAATCGATCATGTCAATATGTGAGGATAATTATAAGTAAATTTCAACATGTTATGAAGTAACTTATTAAAATCAACCTGTAGGGTGTTTAGATGCTATTAAAGATTTGATCAATGCAAACAATTTTTGAAATAGAAATCACATTCTGATTCCACATACAAAGGAACGTCAAATACTCTAATACATTATTATAATCAATGTCCCAACCAGAGCTACACACCCTTAAAGAACTGTGGAGCTAATAACATTCTGAAAAAGTGCCGAGATACTCATTTTACAATAATACGTAGGGAAAAGGCACAAATAGCGTTTCCACTAGGCTCTTTGAATTTCTATGCTAGAAGCTCGAAAATGGAATAAGGGAATATGGTCCGAGAATAAAGCCTGCTATTCCAATGGACTAAAAAAGTTGATTTTCTAGGCCAAAACATATGTCATTCGTATATATGCACCACGATATTACCGCAATGTGGAAATATTTACTTTGTCAGGCAGCAACACTTCCCTCCAAGCAGGTCACTGCAATGGACAAGCTGGACCCTTTTATCAGTCGAAGACTTTTATAGAACATCGCAAAATTACGGACAGCTATGCATGGAAACAATGAAACAGCCGGGCACCTTCTCTATAAATACATTTTCTAATCATTAGACCAGCTGAGGTGGGCCTCATAGCCCCCGAGAGGCATCTCATCTCGTAAAATCGTTGCTGTCTGACTGATGAATACTCCAATTAACACAATAGTTCAATAAATCAAAATATCAGGGAAGTCAAATCACGATTTTCCCGCACTAGCTCATCTAATCTAATCTAAGCTTCCACAATACGTAACGTCTTCTGACCTAGGCAATCACTCTCTTAGGAAACTTGGAATGTAAATGTGGTTAAGTATTCCTTTCATATTATTTCAGAATTCACTCTGCAATAGTCAATATTTTTTTGTAAAATACATCTATTGGTTTTCAATTTTTATTTTGAGATTGAGAAACAGGCATGACAGAATTCAAAATATCAAAAATATGTATTGCTCGCAATGTCTCCCCTGATTTCCTTATAATCCATTTTAAAATGATTAACAGATATTTGGGAACACATCGGCTATTACTAAACGATTATTCAACGTGAATCTTCTAGAGATTTGGGTCACAAATACCTTAGATTTCAAATGATGCCAGAGAAGTGAATCTGAAAGATTTGAATTGGATGACACTGATTTCTGTTATTCATCGATTTGGAAAATGATTATTCAAAAAGTAACAAGCCGTGGTGGCACCAGTTTCTTAAGAAAACAACAGAATTAATTAGCTATTGCCATTCATGTTACCAGGAATGAATAAGGAGTATATGAAGGCCTGATAATGTAGTACGAGCCAAAAAAATTGTTTTTGGAGATTTTTCGGTATGGCTTTCTAACATGCCATTCGATTTGTTACGGTTTTCTACAAACATTTTGAATATTTCTTTGTTTACTTATAGTGGCACAGTAGTAATTTCTCATTTATTTATTGTGGCCTTTTCGAAGAAATTAATTTATCGACCTCCCACTTCATTCGAAACATTCAATAAAACCTCGGATGTATTTGAATTCTTCCTCAATCTATGTAATTTTCAAATAAAAGTAAATTTTAGTGAATTTGATTCTTTATATTCGCTGGTAAGTTTTTCTTTGCTTTTTTTATTATTGTGCTCACAAAAATTCCTTTTGTTTTGAGCAAATTTTGTATGATAGTTTCCATATAAATTCGTATTTTCTATTTATTATGGGAACAGAACGAATAGAATGGAACAGATTCCTATTTGGTTATATTCTAAAAAATATAAATTCAGTTTTCTTTTGTATATTAGAGCATAAGCTGTTTTCATTCAAATTTGTTCTTTCTACTCTTGTTTTCTTGAGTAATTTCCATCTGTATTCCCGTTTCCTTCTTCACATTGTTTTTTAAAAAATGCGGCATTCAACTGAATTTCCAGTTGATGGAGTTGAATCCTTTGGGTGTTGAAACTCCAACCTGGCAGCTGTAGAACTGCGCGGAAAAAATAAATTGCTCAAGAAGAGAAGAGTAGAAAGAACAAATTTGATGCTCTAATATATAAAAAACTATTCTATTCGTTTTTTTCCCCAAATGAATAGAAAATACGAATTTATTTGAAAGCTCAAAATACAAAATTTACTTAAAACAAACGGAAATCCATAAAGATAACTGGAATTTCCTTGAGCATAATAAAAGAAGCAAAGAAAAACTTACCAGTGAATATAAAGATTGAAATCACCACAAATTTACTAGAATTTAATTTGATTTAAAGTGTAGATAGTTACAGAAAGAATTTCTCGAATGAAGTGGAAGGTCGATAAAAAATTAATTTCTTCAAAAACTCGAAAGTTGCATAAGTGACTACAGTGCCACAATAAGTGGAAAAAAGAATATTTAAAATGTTTGAAGAGAAACTTAACAAGCCGAAAGGCATTTTACACTTTTAGCAAGTGACATTTAACTTGCAATTGAGTCGATACATTCTACAATTCATGTAACAGGTAAATTTATCCGAAAAATATGTATTGAACATCATAATATTTTATTAGATCAAGAAAAATCTCTCAAAAAGAGGTGTTAAGGTAGAATTTGTCCCTATCGAGATAAATGTTGACATGTTCCTCATTGTTTTCTCTGAATGCTATCATCTCGGCAGTTATTGAGGATGGGTATTTATTATAAGTCTACCTATAATGATATTGTATTACAATTTCATTTAACGAACCTACTACAGTAAAAACAAACACTTTTGATGTTATTTAGTGAGTGAATTACTATATATTGAATTGATTTCCTACCAAAAGAGACCTAAATTCAAGATACATCGTCGCTAAAACAATAACTATATGCTAGACATGCATGACCAATTCGTAAGTTATATACTTTTGGTCAGAGCTAATCTTGATTATGATTATAAATAATATTTCACATATTTCTGCATTCAGGTGAACAATACATGCAATTTGGTAATTATTTATCCATCTAGTAGAGATTTGATCAAAAAACAGTGAGCTATACTACTGAAAAAGGAGTGAGAGGTTAGCAAGACGTATAATATCCTTCAAAGAACTGCCATTTACTAGCAATACCCTCATCCTTGGAATCCATGATTGAAGGCTTTCTTTAGGAATGACTTTTATCTGATCTGTCAGACATAGTTTTGTTATCCGAAGAGGAGGGAAATACGAGACCGACCGCTGTGTGGACCTGCTCTTTACTTCGCTTGAATAGCATTCATTAGAATGGCTGTCCTTCGCTTGTATTGCGTTTGCTCTGTTCACTCGTTGCTATTCTGTTTCTTCGTCCGTAAAATTGTTTCAGCGTGCTTAGCTACAGCATCCCAGTTGTCATCTTTCATGATCATGATTGCTACGCTACGTAATTTTTCCGATATTTTTCGCAGTATTGCGCATTGTTAACTTTAATGACTGTCTTTCGAAGTTTGCCCACAAGCGAGACAAGTGAGACTCTCTACTTTTCCTTGTTTAAACAGGTAGTATCGATAGTAAACGTGTTCAGACAGTAGTTTGGTCAAGTAATCTATCCAACCTTTGACATATGGTAGGATATGCCCAGTCCATCTAATACTGCTGGTTCTAATACTGAGCGCTGTGCTTTTCATACTCTAAGAGCGACTTTGGGTTGCACCTTGACTATTCGTTTGCGGTGGACCTCGATCTGCGTTTTCTCTCCTTATATATCTGCGCAGTACAGTATTGAATGTGTGACTGACTTGATGGCAGTCGGACCCCAGATGTTTCTCATTAGTCTGCTTAGCGATTGTGTAATAATTGATACTTTGTCTGCTCCTTTTCTTTTATTATATTCAAATCTCATTTTGAAATCAAATGAGAATCATGAATATTCCACGGATTCGATTTTCATCGCTTAAGTATAGTCAAACTTTTCGTTCTGCTTCCTACGAGACACAGTAATGGAAATACTTAGAGATATTCATTTTCACCATAAAAATAGCATATGTATTTTTCTAAGGGAGCTTATCGCTAATGAAGAATCTGTTATCAAAAGTCGAAGGGATGAATTTTGAAGTTAAATATATTTGAACTAAGATTGTCATATG
The DNA here is from genome assembly GCA_026230145.1 of Diorhabda elongata. Lineage (NCBI taxonomy): Eukaryota > Metazoa > Arthropoda > Insecta > Coleoptera > Chrysomelidae > Diorhabda > Diorhabda elongata. Next base: position 44,194,155 of record CM047926.1, read on the forward strand.
TACGGCTGTACGATCAGTCGACGTATTTTTACCTGATTCATAACAAATGTGGTCTTTATGCTCTTAAAGCCATTCGTGAAGGAAATTTTCAGAAAACTCCTTTCATACAAGAACTTGCAAATGTACAGGGTCTGTGTGTATCGACATAGAACGTTTTCACGATGGTAATCGGTCAAACTGAATCTGTCAATTATAACAAGCTCCCACTTCTTCTTTCATTGAACTATGTTAAAACAGTTTGTCTTTATACATTCATCTAACATAATATCCAAATAACATAGAGGAGCATAGTTTATGCAATGTTTGTAAATATACGATAACCAACCCTGTTTGCAACGTACCACCGCTCCTGCTGAAAATGTACAAATTGAAAAGCTGCTTACGCGTGGTAAGAGATTCCATTATCTAGAAAAGCCGAGAATAGCACCGTTCAGGTAAATCTCAAGAACTAGGTAACGTTATTTCGAGGAAAAGCCGTACAACGAACAGGTGTATGGATATTCTTTAACTAGGTATCAGTTGACAAAAAATAAGAAGAGGATTTGATAGTTGACCCCGTTTCCAAGTATATGTGAAACTTTACATAGATAGAAATACGGTTATTTAAGATAATTTAGAAAATTTCCGCATTATTAGTTCATATAATGACTAAAAATAATTTTTATTTTCAGTGAAAAATTTAGAGAGCTACAAGCTAGATAATCAACATCAACGTGAAGCTATATTATACATTTCAATTATTGAATCAAGTTATTTGTATCTGTTATGATTACAGTATATCATATTTGTGCAAATTTGACTGGAAAAGTCTTTTTTCCACAGAAACCTTCCCTATTGAGATGATAATCGATTGATATAACGTGAAGTAGTTAAACAGAGCTCCCAAAGTGCCAGAGATTCGTCTACTAAACATATTTACCGTCGTTAAATTTTATTTTCTGAATATTTGTATTTTCTCTAAATAGATTTTCTGAGTATGGGCTGTCATTTTCACATCTATATCAAAACTACCATGGCCTACAGGTGCGAACGTGACAATATATAATTGACAAAAGGAACAAAATCAGAGAATTGAATAATTTGAAGAGAAGAAAATTGGGCTAAATATTTAAGAGCCATATGAGGCAGATGAACATGGGGCCAGGAAAATATATCAGAGAAGAAGAAAGAAAGAAGAATCGGACTTAATAGATGCCTTTAAAGAGCTGGAAAATAGAATAGTCCTATTTGGAACCAGCTTGATCCTCTACAATAACAAAGTTCCAAACAAATGTCGAATGCATATCATCACTATCCCTACGTTTACAGAAAGCGATGAAAATTTTTAAAGATCACTCTTTTCAATACCACGCAGATAAAAGCTGAAACTAACATGTTGATAACAATCGCAAAAAATCGAGGAGATCATATACTGACAAGGTTGTTATAATTTTTATAAGATAAATAAGTATCTTCTTCTTCTTTCTCTATTCTTGAGATTTAGTCTTGTTTGTTTTACTATTCAGCCTCTTGAGAAGGAGATGTCCAGTTTTGATGCCATCTATGGGAAGGTCGGGCCCGATGGTCTCCTTGAAGTTGGTTTTTCATCCTTTGCCCATTTACCCCATCAATTTTCCATTATTCTGCCGAGGTGGTCTTTTCAATATCGTCGTCTCGATCTAGTGAATCACATTATATCCTGATTTTTCTAATCTTGTCCAATATATCTGCTTCTTATTTGATCTCTTAGACTCACTCCTTCATTAGTTCTCAATATTTTCATCTCTGCGGCCCTCACCATGTGTTTTGTATTTCGTCGAGTTTCGTCTGCATATGGTATAGGTATTATGGATGATTTATATATGCGTAGTTTACTATTGGTGGATATTTGTTGTTCCTCAGATAACCAGATATTCTTGAGGCATTATTTACTTCGGTTCGTACCTGTTGTAAGTTTCTGGGGCTTGTGATCTCAACTCCACAGCTACTTTACTATTTGTAGGCTCTTTTTCTATTACCATTGATTCTGTTTTTTCCACAAATATCTGCATATTAAGGTTTTCGGCTGATGTTTGAAACTGATATAACAAACGCTGTAGGTCATCCTTGTTTTCAACTATCAAGATTGAGTCTTCATTGATATGAGTTCTATCTTGTTTCCCCTAGAACTTTCTTGTACCATATCAATTATTTTATCCATGATCAAATTGAACAAGAATGGGCCCATACAGTCACCTTATCGAATTTGTGTTAGCATTGGAATTTGTTTAATAAACCTCTGTTGGGTTTTGATCTGTATTTTGTTATTTTCATTGAGCTCTCCTATCACGTTTATGCATTTTACGGGTGCCTTGTGTTCCCGAAGTATATCAATGATGTCAGTTATTTCAAATACTATCTTCAGATCGACAAAATAAAGGAAAAGGGTTTTTAATAATTTTTCGGAGGATAAAAATTGCGTGTATTGTCGATCTATTATCTATGAAATCTTGTTCTTCGCTTATTCCTATTCTCTTGTAATGATTTTGGTCTGCAGCTTACTTACGCTGTTTAGCAAAGATATCATTCTGCAATTTTCTAGAACATTTTTCTTTACCTTTCAGTATATCGGAATAGTAATTCTGCAGTTCAAATCAATAGATACTACTTGGGTCGAGATAATTTTTTGAAATAATATTTAGAACGTTGTTCTTGGTTCAGGTTCTCCGTGGTTAACCATTTCGTTAACGATTCGGTCAGACTCAGGAGCCTTACATTTTCAATTTTGCTAGTGCATTATCTACATCTTCGTGTGTTTTGTTATATTTCTCCTTTTCCCTCTTCTTTGCCTCATAGGTTTTCTACGTAAGCTTTCCATTTTTCAAGAGTAATGATGTTTATTTGTACTTCTCCGTTGACTGCTCTTCTTATGTTTTTTTATTGTGTTCCAAATTTTCATTTGGACATCATATTGGCAGCGAAATTTTCTTCTTCATTTCCAGTAACATATTTTTCTACTTATGTTGTTCTTCTGCTTTTTCATTCTGTATTCTTTTCTTCCACATTTTAGTCGTATTTCACATTTGCTTGGCGTTTTCTTCGTCTACTATAGGGCTGGGGGCCATTTTTTCGTTTAATGTACTCGGGCTTAATTAATTTATTCAGTTGTCACTTAAGGACTTTGAACTTCTAAATATACATTGGTGAATTATTCTTTTGGGGGTTGACTTGGAAGCGATATTTGTATAGCATGAAAGTGTTCGCACCTCCAGTATTTGACTCGGATGTATTAAGTATATTCTATTAGTAATAATATAGCCAATCATTGTTCTTTAGGTTTGTTCACATATAGTGAATAAATATTGATAAAGAACGCTTTCGTTGTTTTACTTCTAAGAGAAATGTTCCTGATTTCACTATTTATGTATTCATCGATATTCTTTTCAAATTTATCGTTAATTAGGATGCCCATTTCGGCTTGTGTTTTCTGGATTTTCTCTCTTCTGCAATAGAAAAATATATAGTTCCGGTATCTTGTTTTGCATTGTCCCTTCTTTGTCAATTTCAACAATGCACATATTTCGACTTTATTTCTGTTTCTTGCGATCCATATTTTTTTCGATTTTCATAGTTATTTTTTCCTTTGTCTCGCCGTGTAGTTATTCCTTGGGGTTCGTCTAATTTCCGAGGTTTTATTAGTAGTACTTTGAGCATTGAATTTCTTATACGGTGTCTAGGTTGCTAGTCTTGTCCACCAAGTCTCCTTCGGGCCTAAGACAAGCTACAATGCTCCAGTGCCCTTCAAGCTATTCAATCCACCTAGGATATTGCGAATAGACCAAACCAGCATATCTTTGGTAAGGTCTCAAGGCAAGGAACAGGCATTTTTGCCTAAATTGGAGTATGAAAATATTTAGTTTGTGCTGAGAACTGTATGTTCAAGGCAGATTGGAAGGTGTGGTAGTTTGATGTTTTATTATTATCTATACTAGCAACATTATTCTCTGTACAATGGATACCTATCCCATTCTTTGTTGTGACTGATGATGAATAAAACTTTTATTTTGATGGATTATTGTGTAATTAGGACTTGGAAAAGTCTCCTGGATCCTATTATTATGACGATATAAAGTGAGTATAAACTCTCTAACAGAGGAGAGAGATAATTAACACTGGAAACATTCTTCATGTACAAGCTACCAAAGCCTAGCAAATACAAAATTGATTTTTGGTTATTCAATATCACAATACTATCAACGGCCGTCGGCTATATCACAGAAACGGATTATATTACAGCTCCAGGAAGAAAAGTGTCTCCGAGAAACACGTGGAAATTATTCTCAAAATTTTAGGTCCATCACTAGAAACAGTATTTGGAAATAAGTAGAATTTTTTTCAAATTCATATACGATAATATATGATAATCGAGATCTTCAACACATTCTGCGCATTTTCTGTTGCAAAAGGTTTATTCTATCTCTTCAAATTATGGGGTGGTTCGGTTCTGCTCAGTTTTCTACGCATTTTACTTAGCAACGTGATTTCTCTTGACAAAAGTAAAATCCAAATGTTGACAACTTTTTTCTGTCTCGAGATATCTAAAAAAATGTTTAAACGTCAATCTTGTCGTGGATCTGTTAATGTAAACGAGATCCTCTATTCCACTTTATGAACAAAAATCTAAGCAAGTCAGGTCTGAAGATTTGGGTGGCCAAATAAAATTCCACATCACATCCACCTACCAGGGTATGTTTGATCTACAAAATTTCGAGTATATATAGAATAATGTCTTGAGAAACCATAATGTTGGAAAAATATGTCACCACGAAGGGAGTATGTCTTCCTATTGCGTAGTTAGTTACCTAAGTTGTTGATTGTTGGGTTTTCACATGGTTTACTCAATTATTTGTACTCCCTTGGTAGTATTAGCTTCATATTTAGATTTTGCTTTCTAGCGGCAATAAGATAACTATGAGAAAACTTTAGAGAAGTGCAGGGAGGAAAATGTAAGAACTCTGAAATATCCAAGTGTTTCTCGGGGCCACTTTGGTTCTAATTTTCCAGGTACACATCCATCGCAATATGTAAATCTGTATTGGAAAAAAGAGTATTGAGCAATATCGCTGCTAGTTATGATCTAGTCAAGACTCTTTTGACTGAAAACAATAGTGGGTACTTAATAATAAGAAATCACTTCAACTAATCATGAAGAATGTATAACAGACGAAGGTTTTTAGTAGCTTTTGCTTCTGGTAATCAATATGTTTTATAACGGTACAAAAAATAAGGATTATGATGTCGACAGAATCGTAAGTTACAAGAGTAAAGTAAAGAATAACCACTAGTAATTTTCCTTGTCATCCAGTAATTTTTATAGCATGCCCCAAATTATCAGAATTAACAAATTTATTATGAATAGAGTTGAGAATTCTATCACTACGCTATCTTTAAGTGAAAGAGCATCATTCCAGAGTTTGTCAAGAAGTTTTGGAGATCTGGCTGAAAAATTTACTTGATTATTAAAATGATTCCACTTAAACAATAGATACTACTCTAAATACTGCGATAAACACAAACAGAAATGACAAAACAATTTTGTTCTGAATGGAATACATAACGGCTTACAGAATGTACATTATTATTAAAAATGTCTTTATTAACTGTTACATTCCCTAAATAGGAATTATTTAATTTTTTCGGTTGAGTTATCTCTAAAGAAGCAGCTGAAAAATAGGGTTTAAAAAATTGTTCCTCGAAGGCAACAGGGCTGACATTGATTATAATTAGTATTTGTTTGTGGGAGCTCCAATTTACAATGATTGAGGTGTTACATTTTCAGATTATACAACCAACCAATGTTATCAGTGAACCATGCAGAAGCCTACTTCCATTGTCGTAGTCGTGGAAATCTTCTGCGTGATTTGCTGTGGTTTTGAGTTTTTCACGAAGATCCTTTGGCAAACAAGTGAGTACGTTGGCTATGTTATGTTACTACGAGAGCCTTAGAAGTTATGGGTAGTTTTGTACCACTTGCAGGATGTGGAAATTATGTTTATTCCTGTATAATAAACTAGAGCTGTGTTAAAATAGGTCCTGAATTGTTTGTATAGTAAAAGTTTGTTTTGTGTAGAGAGTTTACTGTGTTTGAGCGTTTGAATTTTTATTTCCTTGCACAATGTAATTTAGGGTACTGCTGGGAAGGATGGTTTTTCCGTATATGTGCAGCTGCGATTACAACGAGCTGTTTTTCCTGGCTGTAAGTCCGAGTAACATGTCGTCCGTTGTTGAGGCATTTAAAGCAAGTGTATTGTTTTTGAAATAGGGTGAAATTATAATGTATTCGGATATTTTACAATGCATGATCGGGATGTTTCGACGATGCTATAAAACAAGTGTCGTCAGCGTAGAAAGTACATTATTCAAAAAACATAAGTTTCGTGTAAGAATCTATTTTCAATTCTTGTTCCGAATTATATCTTTAGGTGATAGTTTCATTCTCCAAATACTTTCCTCATATTTTCCCTAAGGCATAAAATATGACTAGAACTTGAAATAATAATCGTATTTTCTGCATCTCCATAATTTCTTATCTCATTAAGTGATGAAAATTTTCCCATTTCATATGTTCCTTACGTAACCAATTTGTCATAAATATCTATCACCAAAGTGATGTTTGAAAGTTGTTCATTGCAATCACATGAAAATCTATAGTTTTCAAATGAGACAGGACATGGAAGAAGATATTGAACGTTAAGTAAAAATCACGATGCTCCCGTTTTAAGTCTGAGATACAAATCAGTTAAAATGGCTGTTTTTCTAAACGGTTCCTATTATTTCATATCATGTGTGATGTGAATTCTGTGAAACAATTAATTAAAAACTCCAAATACTGGTACAAGTTATCCGTTTTCATTTGATAGAAGATATGAACATGCATTGGAAATATATTATTTTTTTGGGGATTATACAATGCATTACCGTACTTTCAACTAATCTCTATCAACACTAGTGTCCTAATCAATAATAAATCTTTCATTATCTTCAGAGTCTGCATACGTATAAGAAGGGTCGAAGCCAAAAAGCTGCAAAGTCACTTTCTATTTCGCTACAGAAACCGTATCATGGATATTGTGGCCTCATTAGACACTAATTTGAATTTACAAGCCCAAGTAAATGTGGTTGATGATATGTTTAATCTACTTTAGATTTGAACTCATGCATAAACATAAAGGGACGATCTGTTCCCTCTTAAATTAGCTATGGAGAATACAATATAAGGAGATTTTCTTCATCAAGAAAAGATTTACTACTAATGGAATTATGCAGTTGTAACGAGTTCAATTTTATTATGGACCTCTCCAAGTTCAACACATTCCTTAGTATATTTTCATGAAAAATTTAGTAAATATTGTCTCATATGAAATCTGTAATATTTATAAAATAGAAAGAAATCAATGAGTTACGGCATAAACTAACACTGAAGATATGATACCTATGTTATTGATTATCATTTTACAGAATTCTAGCCGTAACCATGGAATGATAAATTCATAGAAATTAATTGTATACGAGGTGCTTGAATTAATTGATAAAACTCGCAGCACAGCTTTCGATAGGGCAACACTGGGAGCACGTGACTTGGAAAGCCGACATGTGAACATGCCATAAATGTATCTTAAGAGTTAAAATTGATACGGTCAGTAGGTAGTATGAAAACATTATCTTTGTAAAACCGTATTTTGAAGTGCGCTCTAAAAATGAGTGACAATTATTGGTGCTACTCTGGTGAGGGTGCTACTAGATTTTAAATAAAAAGTCTTGTTTACGGAAAAAGTATTTTGTCAAACTCTTAGTTCAAGTGTGGATCGTCTATAAGGTCTTGGTCTCCTATTAAATGCGACTTGAGCGTAAACGTTCCGTTCGACGTCTGAACACCAGACATAGCATCAGCGGTCAATACATCTCATAAGCGAAGGACGACGTCGTCTCGTACACAACAGTGTTTGGCGTTTATGTTACTTGAAGAGGAGACACAGGACGATCACATACGGAGAAAAATCAGAGCAGCAAGGTACCGGTTATTTATGAAGAGGAAGAAAGAAGGATATTTCCATATTTTGATAATGAAACACTTAGAAGACAAAAATACTAAATTTATTGTATATGTTCGTAGAGCTTGTGCGGGACTATATAATAAAACTGCCATCAAAAAGGTATCCTAAGCGTATATTACCTGAAGAAAAAGTTGTTTGTCACTTTTATTGTATAATGTACCATAATATCGGACTGATTCAATCAATAGTTTTACGACGTTTACGCTGCAATGGTTCGAAATAACTAGAGTAGCGGCGTAAAGCGTTGAATTGTGCCCTCGGTGTCCACACGCCAACTTCAGCTTGTGAAACAGACCACAATAGTACATTTTGATAGTAAGCATCCTGACGCTGCGTACGGCGTGACGTGTACGCGGCCGACGGCGTTTATAGGAGACTATAATCTGATTGACATGTCGATGAAAATAAGATAATGAATTATGTCTCATCAAAAATTATTCTCTTCATTTCTTGTTTAGGTTTCAAGTTGGAGGACACGTTGTTTATGCTCTTGTATCAAGAACTAGACCAGGAAAATTCACAAACAATCACATCTTGCAATTGAAATATATTTTTAAAGAATAAATATTGCAATTTACATGATCGATTTGTTTATGGGTCTGTCGAATTATTAATGGATTTGTTTTAGGCTTACAAATATGCCTATATGTGACCCATTTATACCGCCAATAACTCCAGGGAAGTGGTTACTTCGAAATTCTCTTTCACTATGGTACTTTTCGAATTTAATCGTATTATCATTGGTCATCATTACAAATTATGATGTTAAAACGATCATAAATACCCCTAAAAGATTTCGTCTGGGGTCCAATAAACCCTATAAAATCAAAAACGTTATCAACACCTCCAATTTGTTGTTTATACGAATCATCTGAAATATTTAGAAATGATATTTGCTATCATTTTATTCAATTGTATTTAGTTGCATTTCAGCCTCTTTGAATTGAATTTCAATCAACTCTCGGAAAATTGTTGTTACTGTTAGGAAAGTTTTTGTTAATAAGGCGGTTATGTTATTATTATTATTTTGTTTTGTAGATACAATTTTTAAAAAGACCTTATCTTTATCTGCGCCAAATCAGAAATTAGTGAAAAATCTAATAGTGAACATATCGGGATAGTGAAAAGTAATCGAAACGTTGTATGTAAATAAATGTTACCATAATTAAATAAATTAGATAAGTGTTTGTGAATAGCTGAGAGAGAGAATGTTATTTTATTGTTAATGTATAAATTACTTACGTGAGTAAGCAACATCGCGCGAATAAATTCATTCCACCGGTTTGTGATTGAAAACTGTTCACATTTGTATTTAATGGAAAACAATTCTCAAACTAAGTATACTAATATCATTTGATATATTCGGTTAGAGAGAATATATTAGTAGATAATGACCATTTTTGTTTGAAGCGAAATTTATTATAGCTTTGGAATTTCATAATTGTAGATGAACGTTTCGAAAATCCCCAACATCCCATATCATTTATAGAAGCTAATATTCTATTAAATGGAAAAATATCAGTTGAACTCGAATTTAAGAATATAAATACAACATAAAATTGTGAGCTGTGTAGAATTTTTTGACAGTATAACCAATTTTATCAAGCTTATTTTCTATTCTCTATTTTTTTTCCAAGGTATATAACAACATTGGGGTTTATCTTGGTTTTGAAGATGAACGGAACATATTAAAAATAAAATTTTGCATAATGTGATCAGATATTAAGATATTGAATGTTTTTGATGGGTAAATATTCAAATTAATCGCTTCGTCACTAAATTTCTTGATCAGCAGCATCTCTAATTATTAATTAAGAGTCGCTTCAGATTATGGGACTGTCTTGGAGCCAGCTATAATGGTGATTGCGGGAGTTATTCTAGTGAAACTTCTTGCTTTGGAACGAAATGCAATGTATCTGATAAAAACAAAGAAGTGAGAGTCCCATAGTAGCGAAGGACTCCTATGATAGAAGAATGGCAAAGTGGAAGCTGGAAGGTATTTGTACTAAGGCGCAACTGGACATCATCTCACAGTAGAGATCGTGGTGAAGATGTCAAGAAAAGACGACTACTGGAATATGGTTTGTCAATAAATCCAAGTTTCACACACACCAAGGAAACTTTATTTCACATATCAGGCATGATTGGTTCAGTTTTGTTCACAATGTATTTCACTGATCTCCATAGAATGTTTTGGTCGGTCTGTCAATATTTCTTTGAGGCACTGCCCAACATTGCAGCGGTAATGTGGTGGTGATTTATCCCGCATTATTTGAAACTTCTGGATCAAGTCATAAATTTTCGAACACTGATTGAAATTGATTGAAATTCTATCAATATCTGCACAAACTTTTAAGTTAAGTGAAAAGTGCACTCATCAGAAATTCTTCCATCCTTTAATTGGATGATTATGTTAATCAGCGTGTCCATCATTAGCTTACAAAAATAAGTTATATCAGAACCCTCTTCCATAGGTCTCTCGGTAAATCCATTTTTAACATGAATTGAACGAATTGATAACCTATAACCACAAAATAATTTTCTGGTAACCACATGATTTCATTCCATTCTATTTACAAACTGGAGATGTAACGGTCAGTCGATAGGGTTTGAGGGTAACGATCGCATTTTCACGCTACATAATTTTTCATGAAAATGTACAACATTAATTCATGTAAATTCACAAATATGATTGTTACTCATTTCGATTATATTGGTATGGTATTCTAATTTCCCGTAGTATTAAACCAGCAATTGGACAAACCAATATTTGTGGATCTCCGTATAGGATTCACATATCAATTTGCATAAGGGTTGAGGTTGAGAAAGTTATTGGAAAGGACTGGAAAACGTAACAATCAATTTAGTCGCCATTCCCATTGGAAACAGCTTGTAAACATTCTGAAAGTGAATTAAATGATAGATAGAGATTGTAGGATAGTATAAACGTTCTAGTTAATGATACAACAATGAATATTTCTCTTCAATGAGAATTTCACCTAATTTTCGTAATATTTTCCTGAAAATCTGTTTTCTAAAAGTTGTAATGTCTATAGTTTTCATGTATACATACTGTTACGAACTCGTGCCCAACGTGAAGACGACCCTCTCTGGTTATAATAGAATTCTAAGATTTGGCGATCTGTTTGATGTTTTTTAAAAATGTTTTTATCAAAGCAGGCGATTTGTTTACATTGTTGCTCTTGAACTAGTTTCTAGGAAGGTCTATTTATTCATTTCTTTTGTTTCCTCATCTCCTAGAATTTTTGAGAACTCCGTTTGGATATATAAACGAGTTTGTTTAGTGGAGTGAGTTATTTTATAATCAATAGTCAGAACAGGGCGAAATAGGAAAGTAACCGAATAATTTCAGTAAATTTTATAAGTCAGTTGAGTGTTAGTGATAATTTAATTATTATAGGTTAGTTAAGTTTAGTGTAAAGTGTAAAGAGTTTATAAATTCACGTCACGAATAAAAGTAGTGTAGTAAATAGATAAGAAACATATTAAAATACAGATATTCAGTTAGATAGCATATCTTGCTTCTTGAATATATGATGCATTTCAATATAATTTTATATCAAAAGCATCACGTTTGCAATTTTGTTGGAACTTTCGAAACGCTTTCTATAGAAGAATCTAAACAAAGACAGTAGAGTCACAGAGTATTGGAATTTACGTAATTTAAGCGTAGGTCGAGAAAATTATAGGTTGTAATTAAATTATTCATAAACTTTTCCATAGGTATTAAAAAACAAACGTTAGAGTCAATATTTGAACTCATCGTTGAAGAAATATTTGACATGACAAATATAAGAAAGAGACTGTAAAGATAGAGCAAAGAATTATTATGTACTCAACGTTTCTCAAAATTGGAGAACGAAATAAATATGACAAAACATTCTTGAATATACGGTTTTGATGAAACCTAACTTGATTGTTTCATAATATTCCGTTATGTGGATGTTGCCATTATACTAACAGTACCAAAAGATTTAACCCAAAAAGTAAGTCAAATATTCAACATGAACAATTTCAAATCACAACCGAGGGGAACAAACTAATGAAATTAATGTTTTCTGATGTCATAATATATAAAATTAAAAATAACAAGTGAAAATTAATTATAGAAATATCCAGGTATCAGATCCAAAGTTCAGATGCATAAATATTAAACAATTTCCTCAAAGAGGAAAATAACTATCCCGAAAAAAATTAGAAAAACATTAGAAAAAAGGGCTGATAAATATAATTAATAACAAAATATTAGCAAATGAAAGAAATTCTGAACATTAAATTGTAGAAAAACATTCTCCAAAACTATTAAATTATTTCAATAAGTATGATATTCGATTAAAAAATAAAGGTCATGATACATTATCAAAATATTTTACTAAACTAGAATCTAAATTACCAAAAAAGTTGATATTATTCAAGGTATTTGCTAAGTAATCCAAAATATTGTAGTGGGCGCTTCGTCACTCAATTTTAAAACGAAAAGTTCTTACAAACATGTGTGATAAGTCTTGTAGTTAATGACATACAGTTGCATTGTTTTATAATTTTATTTGAAGCAAGAACAAAAATTCAAGTATTCGCTCGACGTCTAATGAATTGACGAATACGTTCGAGGATACCAGGATTATTACATATAACATTGCAGCCTTGTATGATACGATTTACAAGATCTAGATGTTTAATATTGAGTTGGTGTAAATGTGAAATATTAGCTATCCCCACACACATTGGATTGTGTCCAAGTGATCTAGGGTACCACAGGTGTGGAGATCCTCGTCCGATCCAATGGTCTGGAAAAACGTTATTTAAAAACTCGCGTACAATCACTGCAAAATGTTAAGAAGCATTGTCATGTATGAAACACATGGGCTTTCTACAAAATGAAGATATGTCTGACTGGTCAACCGTGTAGGAAGAAAAAATGATTCTATTGAATAATCTTCCGTGATGCCAAGCCAACCAGTGACCAAAAAGGAGTGTTGGAACCATGCTACAACTGTTGTGGATTTATATCTGCCCATATATGGTCATTAATGGTCAGTAAACAGAATATTGGCAACAAATATGGCAATATTGTATACGGAGCGGATAATAAGCAGGAAGTAATTGTTGAACACGTTGAAAGAGATATTGATAAAATGAATTATCTTTTAAATCAGGGGTGTTCAGCTTGCAAGGCACCAAGGGCCAAAACTAAAACCTTTGATGTGGTTGCGGGCCATAATAATTTTGTTAAAGTAATAACAAAATAATGTGAGGTATAAAAATAATTAAAACAAAAAAAGAGTATTATATCTTTTATTGCTCATCGAATATGTTTTTGTAAATGAATGGAAAATTTATACATATTTTTTTTGAGAGCTAAGAGAAGAATGTGAAGACTGTGGTCGATCGGCTTCATCCACCAATGAGGAAATGTCCACCTCCAGCTCAGTTGTAGACAGTCTCATGAGATGACGTAAGGAAGAATCGGTGAAATTGCTTCTGTTGTGGTTTTTTAATGTACTTCATGGAGGAAAAGGCACTTTCACATGTATATGTGTTTCCGAACATGTAATCCTCAGTGCAAAATCTCGCAGATTTGGAAATTTCTCTTTAGACAGTAATTTGAAGAATTCAGGTCCCTTATCTTGTCTGGTGATTAGTAACATGTCAGCTTGAAGGTCACATAACTCAATTTGTAAGTCGGGTGGTTGATCTTCAATTATTGCTCCAAAAGGATTATTATAAAGCAGTAAACTGCTTTTGAGACTTTCGATTTCTTCAAATCTTGTATTGAATTCATCAATAACTTGTTGAATTTGTGAACTGCAGCACGAAAACTCAATATTTTCCTCACTATTGAATTCTACTGCTAGTTGCAGACAGCTAGGGAAGTATGTCAGGTTGTTCTTTTCCAAAGCATGTTTAAACACGCTCAGCTTATTCCGAAATCCGTTTATTTTTCCGATTAAATATGAAACCGTCTGGTTTCTTTCTTGAAGACTCAAGTATAAACTGTTAAGATGATTAGTCAGATCTGTTAAAAAAGTTAACTGTCTTAAGAATTCTGGATCCTTAAGCTTTCTTTCCAGTTCAGTTGTGTCCGATGAAACGTATTAACTGAGGAATGCTGGGATTTCGTTCCTTATAGCAAAAAACTGTTCCATGCACTTTCCTGCACTCAGCCACCTTACATAGTTGTACATTAGCAAGTCTCCATACTCAACCTCTGTTTCCACTAAAAACTGCCTAAGTTGCCTGTGTAGGAGGGATCGATTTCCACTTCTAATCTTATTTATAATCTCACTCACGGTTTGAAAAACTTGATTTTGCTTGACGGATTTTCCACATATAGCTCCCTGATGTATAATAGAATGGATTGCATGACAAGTAACACCATTCTCTCGAAGCACACCCACTAATCCAGTTTTTTTACCTGTCATTGATGGGGTCCCGTCTGTTGCTATGGCTGAACATTTATCGAAACCTGCAATTCTATCAACTGCTTTCCTCATAGTCTCATAGATGTCTTTTCCCTTAGTCGTTCCATAAAGAGGGCAGATATCAAATAACTCCTCTTTACTGGTAAAATCGTCAAAAGTAGTACGCACAAATATTAGGAGCTGACTAACATCTGATTGATCAGTGCTTTCATCCAGACAAAGTGAGAAATATGAACTTTTTTTTAACTAGGCTAAGCATAGACTTTTCTATTGCTCACCCATAGCAAAAATCCTTCTTTGTATGGTTTGATGTTAAAGTGGCACTGATTGAACTTTCTCCGCCATTTAGAATCTTCAAAAGCTTTGGCCATTTCAACGGCACTCTTTTTAATTAAATTGCCATCAGTAAAAGTTTTTTTTTTGCCTTTGCTAGCTCAAGCGACACGGCATTTTCATGTTGTAAGGTATGTAAGAATAAAGAAAATATAATCCTCTCCGTAAAACATTTCGCGGGCCACAACGAATGGCATCGCGGGCCGCCAGTTGGACAACGCTGTTTTAAATTATTCCAAACAGTTCTGTCGATAACTTTCACTTCATCAGGAATTTTTTTGGTACTCATTTCTGGATGTTATTGGTAAACGCAGGCATCGTTGTTAGCTTAACACAAAGAATACGTAAGATGAAAATTTCTTATTCCTTTTTTGGCCTAAATTTTTAGGTTTGACACATTATTTAACAGCATTACATCGAAGGCCAAAGAATAAGTATGTATAGGTTCTAGTAGCATCACCTGCAAAAAAACATTTCACTTCCAGTCAAAGCTCATTTATTACAAACAATTCAACACTCTGTATCTCATCAACGACTTATTACACATGTTTATGGAATTTATCTTCTTAAAATAAAGTGACGAAGCGCCCACTACAATATTTTTGATTATTCAGGAAGCACCGTGTATATGGAGAAGTTTGTGATAATTTTTTTGTTCACATGGGACAAATATCTCAATAATTAAATGGATTGAGAAGCCATTAATACGATGAGATTATGTAACTATATTAAAAAACCATAAAATACTATCGAATATTCAATTATTATGAGTTATAAAACTTTCCAGAAGCCGAATTCAAGGAAATTTTTTTTTAAATTAAATATGAACTTAGGAAAGAGAAATTTATCAATGAAAGAAAAATAATTTGATTGAAACTTATAATACTGGTAGAAAGTAGCAAATAAGTATTGAGAATGTGTGTTTGATTGAAACAGATTATATTCTAATAATATCCTATCCCCAATATCCCCATAACCACCCCATCTTTTCATCAATAATTTCCCATAGTAATCAGAACAAAAATATTTTCCATATAAGGCTGAAGCGGTGGAAAATTTTATGATATTTTCCCAGAATAGTATATTATTTAACAATGTGCAACGTAACTCGTAACTCACGAGAATGGAGTGAGTTATGATCATCACCGGAAGCTGAATACTCTATTTTATCTACAATCATAACAATAAATACTGAGATATAAGTACAGAGAAATAAATATTTTCAAAAATACTTATAAGTACTAATAGAAATGCTATTTAAATTTTGTTGTTTTTACTCGTCATGTTTATTCATAAATATTTCTAAAATCCTCTTGTTCACTTATTATAACGCACCACTAAGTTTTTGAAACAATTGATTTTTTAACGACTATCCGCTGAATTGGAGAGAAAATCTCGATGCAGATTAAAAAACGTCCTCTATTGACAAAGTACAAAGTTTAGTATGGAGTACTGAAACTATGCCTTAGATTTGCTAATTTTCTAATACCTCTTAAACTATGTTTTCTATATGTAGATCTTATAAAATTTCTCTTATCTTTCATAATTTTGTAACAAATCATTGTGCAAGTTTTTTGTACTCATTTCCGTGGAATTTCGTATATTCTATTTATTTGGGAATCAAAAGTAATGGAATGGAATGGAAGTTGAGGGCTTTAACCCTCCCGTCTTTAGTATACATAAAGCAGAATTGTTTCAATTTATTATTTGTGCTTTCTTGAATGCGAATTACTTGCTAGTAATTTTTTAATACATTTAACATTTGCTGAAACTTGTTTACAGCAATTGATTAGTTGGTGAATTGTGTTCGGATATATTTTTATTTGGCTTCATCCATTTGATTATTTTGAAGATGTTTACAGCTTTCTCAACTTTTTCCTCTTGTTGAAAATCTGGTTACGTCAATTTATTATTAATTGTTCATTCTATTGAGATACCGATTATTCATATACTTCGAATACCACTTCCCGAGGAAGAGTCTCCAGCTAACGACGTTAAGATTACAGTAGAAATGTTTTTGATGTGCTGGTTAAGGTGATATAGAAGAACTTCATATTATATTCGCAGTATCCAACACACCACCGTTGTTTGTATAACTGTCTTGTAAATGTGTAACTTGACGACTTATGTTAGACTTTTGTCGATTTTCCTGGTTTTACCTCTTTCGTTTGTCACTGTCACTCTCTGGTGTCCTCTATCGGCACTTTCTTTGTGTTTTATTAATGTCAATAATCCTCTGGGTTTGGATACCACAACATTTCTAGTTGACTAATTATCTGTCATCTCTATATTTCTCATTTTTTTCAAGTTGTGTTATTTTGTATATTCGAATTTGATTGAATCATTTTGATAGTATAATATATTTCCCACAATATGACAAAAAGTATCAAGTATATATATATGACAGGAGGTATAAGGAAGATGTCTTACTCCATTGCATTAGAGAAAGTTTCACCAGATTCCGTCGATTACAATTCACTATAACTTCTAATATATGGCGGATGCAGGCCTGTATACCCCAAAATTTAGAATATCAAGTATAATGATTACCTTCAATTGGAACTAGCAAGCAGCAAATCACTATCAAAGTCTAATACTTCAAGAGATAAGATGGAAAATCTATTATATAAGCAGTTTAGGTACACATTGGATTAGATTTATTTCTCAGCATAAAGACGTCTAACTTGTCGAGAATCGCCATTTGCCATACAATATAGCAAATGCATGTCGGACATTTCAGCATTTGCGTATATTTTATGATAAACAGATAACGCAAAAATAACAACCTACAAACTTACAAGTAAGCTTCGATTGGTAACTATTAACAACAGTCTACTACAATTATATTATTACAATAATATTATTACAATAATGTAACAAGAATATTGAAAAGATACCCGTGGTTAGTCTTTTGCGATTGAACGAAAATGACATAATGTTACGAAGTAGTCCACGATATGGATCCTGGAACCGCTCGTGTCCGATTGTCGTGGAATTCCAAAATTAAGCGAAGGCACGCACATTTGATATACTCGGAGTTCGTTTGATGTTTGTTTTTATATAAGTTTGTATCATAGCAGGAAATTTGTTCGCATAGTTTCTTTTTGAATAATTTCTAGGAAGGCTACAGACCCAAACGAGTGAGTACCAACGTTAAAATCTTCGTTGATATTGAAGAAGTGTTTGTAGAAATTAACATAATGAATCTTCATGGTTACCAATTGCACTTTGGAACAGAACAATTAAGGTGGGTTTTGATGAAGTATTCCTTAATCCATCTGAGAGTATCACAGTGCTGGCAGCTTCACAGCTCTACCTGTACAAAGCGAAGCCATGATAGCAGCATGACTACGGGGAGTCATGGAAGATGGTGGAAAAGCATTAGTTACGTCGGCGAAAGTGATCCCAGTACATGTGATAACTTCGATTTCCCTCAAAAAGGAATCCTACAATTCCCTTAACCAATTCGAGAGTTGATATCAGTAGATGGTCAATATTTTAATCGAGCTGAGAGAAGGTAATTAAAGACTTATTTGTACTAAAAGGAGGAAAGACTGATCGCACATCAGCCGTCAAACACCAAGTCGATACTGGTGATGTCAAGCCAATCAGACAATCAGCTCACAGACTTTCAAAAGCACAGAGAAAGGAAGCTGAAAAAATAATTCGAGAGATGGAAAATGTGAAAGTAACAGAACCATCTACTAGTATTTGTCTGGACTATCGTCAGCTAAACGTCTTGAAGGAAGATAGATATCCTCTACTCCGAGTTGACCTGTTTCATACCTTAGACCAGAAGTCTGGATATTGGCAAGTAGAGATGGCCCCAGAAGATAAGGAGGTAACTGCTTTAATTACCGCATCTGAACTATGGCAATTCGCGTCATGTCACTTCATGCCATTCGGGCTTTGTAACGCGCCTGTGACATTTGAAAATCTTATGGAAAATGTCTTGAGGGGGTTATCTTGGAAAATGTGCCTGGTCTATTTGGATGACATCGTGGTATTGGAAAAGTAATTTGAGGAACATCTTAAGGATTTAGAAGACATATTCAAGAAACTGCCCAGGTTATGATAATCCCAGAAAAGTGGCAGTTAATCCAAAACTGAGTCAATTATCGAGGCCATATAATGAGTAATGAAGGAGTGGCAGTGGAGCAAGTGTTGCATCCATACAGCAATAGTCGCAACCAACCGCTAGGAGTTTCTTTAGACGTACTCACGAAGGTTCATGAGAAAATTTGGAGATATTGCCAAGCCACTAATTCGACTCACAGATATTGGGATATGCATTAACAGAGGGAGACTTCATCCATGACACATTAGCAAGCGATGTAGGGATTAGAGAAGTGCTCTCACAGATCCAAGGAGGGCAAGAAAGAGTGCTGGGGTACTTCAGTCAAGTTATCTCGAAACCGGAACGGAACTAATTCGTCGCGAAAATAGGACTTTTGGCGGAGTGAAATCACTTTTACCAGTATATTTGGTCCTTATACAGACTTACTATACAGCATTCAAGTGGTTTATGCAGTTTAAGAATCCCAAGCGCCAGATCTCTAGATAGATTAAACGCTTTCAAGAGTACAATTTTGATAACATCGAACCGGTGTCAGCAATCGAAATACCGACTCCCTATCTGTACCCAGCCGTACCGTACCCAGCAAACTGCCCCCA
Source organism: Diorhabda elongata (assembly GCA_026230145.1). NCBI lineage: Eukaryota > Metazoa > Arthropoda > Insecta > Coleoptera > Chrysomelidae > Diorhabda > Diorhabda elongata. The sequence goes on from CM047926.1 coordinate 44,213,677, forward strand.
CTGTAGTAAAGCTGAATCGATGGAAGCCGTAGTTACAAGAACTGTCACCTACGGGGATCAAATAAGATAAGAAGAATGATAGTCATCAGCTTTAGAGAGAACTTATTTTTGGATATAGAAACGGGTTCGTTTAGAGCATTTTAGTTTCTTTTATAATAAATACGAGTAGTTGAGTTAAACAGAATAAAATAGAAAAGTAACCGATGAATTTGAATCAATTATATAAGTTAGTTAAGTGTAGTGTAAAGTATTTAGATAAAATAAGAACGTAAGAGACAGTGTTTATTAATTCACCCCACGAATAGGAAGAGTGTGAATAAATAAGAAAAACATTACAATAATTTTAAATTTCTAACATTACACACATAAATTTAATTTCAATTTCTGTCACCAGAGGAAATAGGAAACATCCATCTGAATTTCATACTATCAATCACTACCAGAGTTTTGTCGCATTTAGAAACATAGATCATTAAATAAGCAGTGAAATGAAACTGCATTATCAAACAAAAAAAATATAGAATATGTGATAGGTGTTACAATAGTCGATTTTAAAATATTAAGTGATATTTTTCTGAAAACGAAACTCTCTTCTAACATAAAACCATTATTGATCGAAACAAACATAAAACCAAGAATACATTTTAATGCAGAATAATTGTCTTATACGTGAATAACATGAGTAATTCATGATCTACTATGAAAAATGATGCAATGAAATAAAATATAGCTAACCACAATAATAATGGAAACTAATTATGCGAACTTATGTCAGTTGGAAAGTTAAGAGCAAGATTACCACAAGAACGAAACCAACAAAACTATTCAGCATGAATAGTATACAATAGGCACAATTTGAGTTGTAATAAATTGACGCTCACGAGTGTGAAATTATTTAGTATTTATAGTGTCTTTTGAAATCTACAAAATATAGAGAATTTAATGTTTCATTTCTTTATCGTTTGAAATTGTTTCCATTATTCACATGATGTATTTACCAATATATACAACTCTCTTTTCGTTCACACAAGTTCAAGAAATTTGGAGTATATGTAGACGCGTTGAACTTCAAATATTGATGTGTGTTTAGAGTCCAGTTGACAGCCTTTTCGACTACTTTGCGGTAAGAAAAGCATCCAATATCCGTTGCCTTGAGGCTCTAAAATATTGAGTGTTCACATACAAAGCTTGAGTTTTATTATGTTTTTATATGAAACTTGATATATATGATACACAAAGAATATAACGTGAAAAATCGTGTCATATATTTTCGTATCAACAAGAAAGTTGTTTGTAAATGTTTGCATCAAGCGTTATTAGAATTATATGCGAATAAAACTCAACCATATTCAAAATATCAAGCTACAAGATATGCTTGGGAGATAAGAAAGAAATGCTTTCCATTTATATCGAAAGGAATAATCCTGAAAGTTGTTTCTATTCAACTGAACATGAATTTGCATTACCATATAAGATATTTGAAGATAATTATGTTCGATAGAATATAGTCCTCAACCCGGTATTAATCGCAAGGTAAAAATTCTCATCATTAGTCGCGAGTTTTTCTTTCGCGGCCACAATTTTTAGAAATGAATGGTCTTTAACGTGTTAAATGGAAATGACCTCGTAATTTATTTTTGATCTGTCACATTAAAAAGAAACCAATGTATGTGAAACAAAGACTGTACGACGGATGACTCATCAATTCTATGTTTTGCCCGTTCAAAAACATTTTTGTTTGAACTGATTTCTGAGAACTCGGATTGTGGAGAATGATTCGTCTTCTGCAGTTGATTTCCCTAATGTTTCCAAACATTCTGGCAAATAAATGCTGGTATACCATTCAGAATTGATGGTTTTACATTACTCCAAAAGAACGATTGCCCTTAGATACGATGTACAGTTATTCCGAAAAAACAGGCTACCATTTCCTTCTATGTGATACGTGCGCGAACAATCTTCGATGGATTTGGCTTTGGATATGACTTGACGATCTTGTATATCAGTTTACGCTTAGCATCGATGTTTTCTAGGATAACAGCCGATTTTGAACAGCCTACAAAAAATTCGGAAGACAAGCAAACACGGTGGCTCGTGATGGTGCTAAATCACCTAAAGTCAAAGCGAGTTTGTCGGCACACTACTGTTGGCTTAATCAAACTCAAAAGTCATAGAAAATCATTATATGAAGATGTCCGCGATTTAATTTCATACATTGAGCAGGATTTCACCATTACAAATGTCAAACATCGTATTATATAACTGTTGACGTCGCCAATGTCAACTGATATTTGCAACAGAGTACAGCGACTTCATTTCTTCAACGTCAACTCCCTTTCTGGTTAAATTGAAGGAAGTCAAAGTTTCAGGTTTTCCTTGGTATCCTATAGCTTCATATATAGTATCGTCATCATTCATACATGATAAAAGAAATACATTCTTTTCATTTCTCTTTTGAGGAACATACGATACTAATACGCTCTCTTCTGAATATACAAAGGTACTACTCAAATCGAGTCGTTCCCTGATATTTAGGAGCTCTGATTTTTCGCAGAGTGTCTGCAATAATAGTATTGTGATTGTTATTTGGATTATTAGCTATCGGAATAGAAGTAAAATAGTCGTTCATCGTTATGATTTTTCGGTAATCAAAATTGGCTGAATTTCTCTCTTAATTTAGTAACTTGCTTTATTTTCAAGGCTGCTTTCCTGTATAAATTTCCAAATTAGAAGTGTGAAAAGTCCTGGAGTCAGCAAGGGCATAAATTTTCAAGTTAAAGTCAACCGACTTGTTTGCAATATTTTGTCGGAATTTACCTCGACCTCGAAACGCCTCAAGCATCTCATCCATGGTTCCAAATTCAGAATAAACAAAACTGCATCAAATAATCGAAAAGTTTCCTAATAAGAGCCAAATTATCCGTATATTTGCAAACATGCATATCATATTGTAGTGCATTTAGCAGCTTATAAAGGCGGCTTCGAGGCATTATTGTTCGGAAGCATTCAGAAGCTGTGCCATCATCTTTCCACAATCCAGAAATATCTATACAGCTAATTTTTCAAGCTGACAAGATATAGAAGGCCTATAAAAGCATTGAACTCGTCAAAATTAGTATAGGCGCAATACCTTTTACATACTTAGTGTCTTTGTCTTAGCCAGAATAGACTAGAGCATTATGGAATAAAGTTTCGATTTCGGATTGTTCACTATCAATGTTGCTAAGGCTATGCTTTTTTTATGCATTACTTTCCGGCTCATCGCGCCTCTCGTTGATTGGTTAGAACCAATAAATTGAAATTTCTGAATATTGTGATAAAATTTTAACACGGTTTGTTGCATTATGGGAGAAAATCTCACGTGAGCTGCATGCACCTGATTAAAATACTATATCTCACTAATCTTATTAGGCATACATACAACCTCTATGCTATTAAAAAGAACGGCAGTAGTCAAGAGATTACACCGGGGGAAACCGATCAAATCATCTTTCAAAAATTCGCGCTGAATTTAGTAAAAGTGTGGAAGAAAATATCATATAGCGACGACCGCCGGTTCAATAAAATTACTTCCGAGTTGATAATGTGGTAGCAGTCTCCATAAATGTTAACACATACATGAAAACCAACTCGAGAAGAAGGTCTTTCGAAACAGTATGAAGAAATATCGAGGTTCACCAATGCCTAAAAAATTCTAAACGCGTTATTCTATTAGATTACTTGCAAAAGAAAGCCAAAAGTACAGGTGTGAAAAATCACATACATAACAAAAAGAGGAGAGTGTTTGATATCATTTTATGTATTATTTTTATTACAGTCCTACAATAATTTCTGCCAGGTTTTGTATTTTGGAATAATATATATTTGTTTTCATCTGTTCTCTTTGGGTTCGCCTACAAATAAAACGATTTTCATCTAATCCCGTCAACTTCGTATCATTTGCTGGCATTTCTAATCCAATTTTTTTCATTCTATATTCGTATTGTTGTCCATTTTATTACGTCTTATCTAGTCCATTTCTGTAGCCAGTAATCTTCGTTCCATGTCCATTATTATGGTCCTGATTGATTGAAATCTACCTGTCTTGCCTAATAAAATAAAGACAACTGAATTTCTTGTTGAAACTTGAAACTTGTTTCAGGTCCTTTTTATGATCTTATCATATTCAAAAATCAACCACTAAAAATTCAGTGCATCTCTGTAACGACCATTTATAATTTCATATAACGTATTTAGCATAAACTGTCTCATGCGAAGTTAATAGTAAACATTATATTCTCACTTCTAGTATATAATAACACCCGTTTCATCAATCTTGCGAACCCAGTTCCCCACATATTAAATGATGTCTCAAGCCTTTGGTCATCGTTAAATGAGCTCCCCGATTCACTGACATGTGTAGTAGTCGCTGGCGATCAAACAAATTGTCAACACATGATCTGTATGCATCCACTCTCCTTTCTCGGTTGTCAATTTATTATTAACAATTTTGCCGAGAAATTCGTTCATTGACTTTGGTTCTTTGGGCTTCCATTCCTATATAGAAGCACTCCCTCCACTATTTTGATACCTTGATTCTACTAATTATTTTAACAAGATAGGTAACACTTTCACTCAGAATTTCACCTCCAATTTCAAATAATTTCACCGGAATGTTGCATGAGTCTGAAGATTTCCGATTTTTCATTGCTTTTCTTTATCATAACTGATAGTATTTGTTCTTACACTACTTCCTCTGTGATTGGTAATTAGTTAATCGTTAATCGTGTCCTGGCATTATTAAAAGTATCATCAATTCCTTCCATATGTTAGAGACAATGCACACATGAATTTTCATGATCAAGTTGATAATAATATGAAGAAATCTCTGAAGCAAGTGAATGATCAATCAGTAAAATTGTTTTGAGTGATTATCTACACTGGAGTGAATACTATAAACAGCACATTTACTAGAATATGAATCATCCAAACACGATTGTTTGGAATATACACCTAACAAATCGTTGTCATTGATTCCAATCATTATCAATAGGTTTGTTCTAGTCCACTAGTCTGGACCGTTTTTAGAACGGTTATTGAAAGCGTTTTCTTCGCAATCTCCAACTGTGCACGGTTCTTGTACATGCTATCAACCAAGTATTGAAAAGACCGTCCTGGAAACGATTCCTATGTCGTTTGGAACACAAAACAGAATCATTTTCATAACGGTAATTGCCCAATTGAAACAGTTAATCTCTATTTCGCAGACGGTTTTAGATGGGTTGGAAGACACCTAGTATATAAATTATTGTACACAAATGCAGCAAAGACCTCACGATAATCTACCACACTTAATCTGACCATAATTGTTGGTTGACATCTCAAATAAAAATGTGAGTGGAAACAACTGCCTCTATCTACCTCAAAGTAAGTATTGCATCCTTACGCTTTACCCTCTTCAAGAGGTTATTACTCTCGCGGGAGCGATATTTTTGAACTTTACCATAAATTATTGAAGATGCCGGCGCTCTGCGCCGTACTGAATGTTTGTCGAGTGGTTATTAAATGAGTGAAAAATTGATTGTACTAAATTTTGATAAGGACTTTGGAAATAAAGATAATTCAATTGATGTATCTACCGGGATGATAAACTGTATCAAATTTTTATATTTATCATTTCTGATAGAAGAGAAGAATGTAAGTACAATAAATTTATAAAGTAACTGAATAAATATTCCGGATTGGATCGAACTCACAAAAAAAGATCTTCAATATAAGAAATAAAACTATAGATTGGAAATAATATGAGGAGATATATATTTAAATTGCTGGGTATTCCGATATTCAACTGAAAACAGTTCACAAGATGAATAATTGAATTTGAGTAACAATGTAATTGAAATAGGATTAAATTCTGTCAAAAAATGATAGTTTCATATGGAAATATTGAGTTTGGAACAGCTTACGAAATACGAGGACAACTTTAGATAACTGCCAGAGGATTTGAAGCTGTCAGTTTTTAATGCTACCATCCTTAAGTAGTCTATCACAGAATAAATAGTGTTAAATACGATTTGTTATTGAACTGCGAGTTGCTTGGAATAACTTGATTCCAAGGTCGGTTTGAGTAAACAATAAAGTCCTGAATGGTTGCAACGCGCAATTGGTGATGAAACTCCTCCACAAGCAGCTGTATTCCGCTGGTAAAGAAAATTTAAAAGAGGACGTACCTAAATGACTGGGTAAAGACACGCGTGCTGTTAGTCACTGTTTTTCACATACTGTGGGAAAAAAAATTAAAGAATTTAGTAAGTTTTTACTCATTTGGAACCGCATTCGCACAATGATTTACAAAAGATAGAGTTATAGTCACGCAGGATACGTTAGAAATGTATAATAACATTGATTTGATGGACCCTCATTAAAAAAATATTGTTTCGTTCAAATCACACTCAGTTTTTTTGTAATAGTTATATATAATGCGAATGCTTTGTTCAGAATGTCTTCTTCTGAAGATACATTCCTCCACGAATCATTTATGAACATCTAAAAGTATAATTTGACTTCAAAACTAGCTAGGGGAATAAAATGTATATAATTAACTCACCGAAGTTTTATTCTAGATATTTATGAGTATAAATTCAACTACCACGTTTTTTTAGAACATCATATAGGTTAGAGGTTATTTCGTGGTAAATATAAAATACCAAATTTCATGAATGTACATGCACCGAATGGAAAATCCTTACCCAAATCCGAGGATACATTGGACTTCAGAACACGTTAGGAATTAGAGATCTGTGCTCCACGGATTTTAAAACCCGAACAAGATTATTACAAACGCACAATTTCAAACTGCGCATAAATTTGATAACAGAACCTGTTCGAGATATCTACCAAGAACAAAGTTTTTGTTATGTATATGGAGAATTAACTTTAACATCATAGCGTCGAAAATATATGACATCAATTGAAAAGTGATATTTAGATAGATAAAACATGGATTCCACATATTTGATGTGTAACATGTGTGAGACTGTTATTAGTTTGGGCTAAACAAGAATCTAAATATTTGCCTCTTGGTATACCAAAGATTTTGGACGGAACCACAAAATCATGTTAAGTGATTGTTAGTTTTGTTTGATTCAAACAAAAGGCGTCACAACCAAGTCCAAATACACTGTCCACTATCCAAATTTGTCATTGGCCAACAGATCAATCCTATATATTGCCGAACTACCTGTGCCACAGCCTTCAAATTAAGCAGAAATTCGGGATTCTGTTTCTTGTCCAAAGTTTGTTCTTAGTCAACCTAGAGTGACCCAAGTTATGAACCGTCAACTTCAAAAAAACCGCACTTACTAATACGTTGTGATTTAAACGATTTACCACGTGATTTGAATTTGTCGAAAACATACCGAGCTTTTAGTGTGTAGATCGTGACGATGAAATGAAACCTCACTTTTCTAAAGCGGATGATTTAGTCTATTGTATTAACCTTCATGTACTGATAAATTTATTGAATTTTAAATATGATTCAAGTCACTGGCGATTATTTATTGACTCCTCATAAATTAGCTTGAAAGCAGTCTTCCTATACATCGGAAACAAATGTCTTTTACCGCCGGTTGCCCAGGTTCTAAAAGAGACTTACGAGAAATGAAAATCTTTCTTGAAAAAATTAAATGTAGTGATCATGTATTAATATATTTTATTTTATTTGTTTTATCTTCATTTAGTTATTTTTTAATTTGTTTTTTGGTTTTTACAAGCTTTTGTCTACAAATTGTAACAATTACGTTAAACAGTTTGAAGAAGCCGCTAGAATGAATACTGAACTTAACCATTGCATTGCGAGGAGACGACTTAGATGTACTCCAGTCGATACCTCTTGAAGAAACTGAACAATTCGAACAGCTGAAGAATACGTTGGAAATGCGATATTGTTATGAACAACTAGAACACCTCTACCATTCGCCAAACTTTAGACCCTTCCATCATACCCGAAAACCGGCTTTGTGATCCATATCGTGGACGAGTTCGTTACAATATGTTACCTATAAACCAAAAAAAAAAAATTATTTGATCGGCGATTCACTACGCACGATGAGATTCATCAAAATTTTGAGTACATTCCAGAAGATGACTGGCTTTCAAGTTTCAGGCTCTGGAAGCTAAGGTTAAGTGAATTGATGTAGGTAGTACAGTGAACATTAATAAAATCATTTTCCTAAGCAGAGTCATAGTTGTTTTCTACCATAAGTAAATATTACTAAAGTATTATTTCAATTTCAGTTTACTTATCATTTGAAAGGTAAATCCTACTCCTACTATCATCGTTTAAGACTACTATCCACAAATGTTTGAGGATAAAATATCATATTATGGAAAATAAATCATAGGATTAACTAATTTTCAGATTCAATTCTCAATTCAAATTCTTCTCAATAAGATATCTCATTAAGGATTGTAGTTTGAGGTTTACCACTCTTTAGAAGACACTTTTTCCTCCATGTGCATAAATATTTCCTCACAAATGTGGGAATACATGATATATTGAGTAACAAGGGCTGGAAATTAACTTTTCTTAGCAGGCTAGAAATTTCTGGCACGAATCCGAAGAAAGAATTAAGCCAAGTTCTTTTTCCCACATATTTTATACTCTAGGTACTTTATATTCATTTACATGGTTAGGAAAAATGGAATTAGTTTGAAGTATTCTACCTTTAATTGTAATATGATTTTTCATAGCGGAATTTACATAATTTTGTATGGGAAAATTCTGAACATGATTAGTTATTCATCTATTATGATAAATGTCGCAGTTGACCGTTGATCCTTCATATATAATACATTTTTGTCTCTATTTTAGTGAAGTGGTTTAGTTTTTCTATAGTGTTCAAGAATCTATAAGCAAAATAAGGTAATTGCTAATTGCAAAATTGTCTGAAAAACATGAAAATACCTGTAAAATTTCACTTTATACTGATACTTCAAATTTAGATATCGAATTTATTATCTAAATATTCATAATATTAACAATGTATCGTTGTCTAGATGTGGGCGGATGTAATTTGGGCGCTAAAGGATTGATGTACTTTTTACAACATGTAAACTAGGCGCCAAGACCGAAGGGTCATTTTAATCCTATGTGTATTTTGGACGCTAACCGACTGAAGTACATGATTTATGAAATACAGTTATTTATTAAATCACTAAGATTTATAATAAGATATATTTTTGTATTTTTAGATTTTTCTATAAGAGAAATCACCTATTATCACTTAAGGTCTGAAAAAATTTACCGTTACAGGGGGCTACTTTGCATTTTTCTTAAATGAAAAGTCTGCCCTTAATAAAGTTTCCTCAAAACATTTTTGTACCACTACAGAATAAAGTAAATTTTATATTTCTTTATATTTTTATTCAGTACTTGAGTACATATTACATATAAAATAAGAGATTTACATAACGTAACCTAACCTAACCTAACCTATCCTAACCTAACCTACTTAAAAATCTATCAACTTTCCATCTATTGGGTTATTTTATGACTCGACCTACCTGCACTTCTTAGCGCCGAAAATACATGTCGGATTATGTACCCTTCTTGGTCAGACAGGTAAAGAGGGAAAGACTCTATAGTCCATTGGAAGGTTACAATTTGAGGGCCAAATTGAACTTTTTAGAGGACGTAATTCTATTTATGGGACATGTAGGGGGGTCAGTACAAACTTAACCCAAGTTGGGGTTAAGAGGTGAAAACACAAACACTTTTTTCGCGATATCTCAGAAACTATCAATTTTATAAAAAAATTATAAAGACATGTTTTGTAGCAGAAAAAAGAAAGGTGAACATGTTATTTTGACCAGGTTGTTATGAAAATTGACGAACCCGGTCAACTTTGGAGCGCTGTAACAGCGTTTTCAATGATCGAAATTTGAAAATATTCTTCAGGAGATCTACAAAATTTGGCACCTATTTAGCAAAAAGGTGATTTTTTTACTTTTTGTCTCATAACTTTTCAAATATTGAATACTTGAGGTTAAACTTATATCGAGACTCCCCCTAATATGTTCCATAAATAAAATTGTTCAGCCCATGTAACATTTCATTGGACTACTAATACATTATCACATACAATATAGTTAATTGAAACGTTTTAGAAATCAATAATTCCATCCACATTTATCAGTAATCCCTTTTAAATCAACAATGTCTGTGCATTATCCATAATGAAATTTATTTCGTTATATGCTCACAGATTTATAGTTGCAAAAGTGAAACGTATATAATGCGCCTGAGTACAACTGAGCTATTTATATTGGCAGTATATTTGTGGTTGTCATCTCCAGTGATGGCATTTTCAACATTTACTAGTTACTTGATCATGAGTATTATTGAAAGGGGTAACTTCATAGATAATATATGGAACACCAAATTGGATTGAATTGAGTCGGAATGATACATTGATTTTATATTGTTACGTATTCTAAATTACATAAAGTGTTGTCTCAAACTAATGTTACTTCCTAATATTTCGATTTCAATTATGTTCACAAATAATTAAGATGGACGGAGGTCCATTAGAAGATCGTTATTTCAAAATAACTTTAAATATACTTTATATATATTTTCATAATCTGTCAAATTACAAATGAATGCTTATTAACAAATTCCCAAAACAGCAATTTAAAGGATTATAAATATCTTTGAAGGAGTACGTTTAACTAAAAATAATCCAACAATGACGAAAAATTTTATAGAAAATTCTTGTACATCAACTCGGAAAACTGTTTCACATCATGATGTTAGTATAAAGTGTATTCGTATTAAGGGCATTATTAAGAAGAATCATATTAATTCCTATAAAGTAAAGCTAAAACAAGAATTATCTGAACATGAGGACCACAGAATAGAATTTTGGGAAACCATTATGCTGAAGGTAAATGGAGACTATTTAAAACTAACATATTAATTTCTGTTTACGTTAATTTGTAAACGCACCACTTTCTTTTTATGTTATTCAAGACAGAGGCATTGATGAGAGTGTTACGAATAAACTAACTAGTCAGTTTTTGTGATTGATCGCTTATTTTTTCTGGGAACAATAGCTTTGAAGCAACGGTGACTTCTATATACTTCCAATTAACCCAATCATATAAATGAAATTGAGAAGCTATTGAATTGACAATTATATAAAGGTACAAGACTCTTAGAGATATCTAATGAACGAATATAATTCATGTATCAGGTTTTTTTGCACAGAATAATATATGTACCTTATTAATGTGTTCAAAATTCGTGAGGAGAAAAGGACACACATGCTGGTAGATTGTAAAAAAACTTGGTCTATTCGTCTATGAAGAATTGAAAATATGTTTGTTTTGTCAATCATTTCTAGATCTATTTATGAGCAGAGAATCATGATTATCAATTTCCAATGAATTTATCCAGTCATTTCGTATAGAAGATAGTCACACATTATTTTGGACCAGCATATACCTCCTCAATAAAGCCCCCCTTTAAAACTGATAAACTATGACATTATAAATTGACTGCATACTACAACTATTCAATACACAAGTTCTAGTATTAAAGGTGAATTTCTCATTAAAAATTACTGTGAATATGCTGAAACTTTCCAGTATAATATCTATTTCCATTCATCATAGCTCCTTTTTGCTCTTTAGCAGGCTTTGTCTGCATCCTATACGGATCTTCCTTGATTTACTAAATCTAGAAATGTCATCTTAACAAATACTCCTAAATACTTCTTTCTCCATGTTTAGCTGCTAAAGATCACAACTGATTGTCGGAAGAATCTTTTTTCACTTTGCTTCGTAGTTTGATTTAGATTTGATTTTTTAAGTACTTACAAACCTCAACTCATTTCTCACTCAATACTTCAAATTAACGTATTTTTGTTCATAATATCATTATGTAATTGAAAAAGCTCTTTTTAACTATAAAAATTGATTAAAACGAGCACTACTTTAAAATCAATATTTTTTCAGAAATATACAGGGTTTGTCCGGAAAGTAATAGTCGATTCAAAAAAATATATTGAGCCAATTGTTACAATTCTTTAAAAACTTTCAAAATAGACTCCTTCTGCGTCGATGCAGCGCTGTCAGCGCGATTTCCAACGCCTTGAAGGCGTCAAGGAAGGCATTCTCCGGAATAGCCGCGGTGCATGCTGCTTGGATCCCCTCTGTCGTCTCGAAATGCTTGCCTTTCATCGGCCTTTTCAGGCGAGGAAACAGAAAAAAGTCCGGGGGGCCACATCTGGGCTGTAGGGCGGCTGCGGAAGCGTTGAAATGCCGGCCTTAGTCAGGTAGCTGTTCACAAGAAAGGCGGTGTGAGCCGGGGCGTTGTCGTGGTGCAACTTCCAGTCTGCTGCGATGTCTTGTCGGACCTTATTGACCCTTCGTTTGAGTCTCTTGAGCACTTCCACGTAAAACTTGGCCAGGAGGAACAAATTCATGGTGGACGATGCCTTTGATGTCAAAAAAGACAATGAGCATCGTTTTCACTTTGGATTTTCTCATTCTTCCCTTTTTTGGGCGAGGAGAGGCCGGTGCGTGCCACTCGGAAGATTGCCTCTTTGTCTCGGGATCATACTCAAAGATCCATGACTCGTCACCTGTGATTACGTTATTCAAAAATTGGGTGTCACTTTCACACATGTTCGAATTTTCACTCTTCCACTCGCCGCAATTTCTGGTCGTTAGTGAGCACTTTTGAGACCATCTTCGCGCACACCTTACGCATGTTCAAATGCTCCGTCACAATGTCATGAACCACAGATTTTGGTAAATTTAACATCTGGGCAATCAAACGAATAATTAGTCGACGGTCTGTGTTCAAAACTTTGCGCACACGAGTCACATTGTCGATGTTTGTCGAAGTCGAAGGTCTTCCAGCGCGGTCTTCATTGGCGACCTCTTCCCGGCCCTCCAAAAAGGCCTGGTGCCACCGAAACAAACCACTTCTTGCTAAAGCAACATCTGGGTAAGCCTGCTTGATCATATCAAACGTCTCTGTCGCAGATTTACCGAGTTTCACACAGAATTTAATCGCGTACCTCTGCTCTAACGAACACTGGATTTTCGGCTTGCACAACTCACAGAAACACGTCGCACGAAAATGCCTGTCCTGACTCTCCAGGTGCTCAGAGACAACTGACCAGCCGCTCGTTTGTTAGCTAGGAACGCCCTCTACCGAATCCAGTCGGTGCGCGCACGCTCTGAAGTACAATCGCGGCGGAAGAAAAGCAGTCCTATTACTTTCCTGACAAACCCTGTATACTTGCGAGTCTTTATATTCGGTCTTTTACATTTAATATTCAATACATGTTATATGTAAAAGATCAATTTCAGTTCAATACTGAATTTACTCAATTATCTTCTGACTAAGACTGTACAATAATTTCATTAATTCATTTGATACATTCACTGGTATGTATGTAAGGGAGTCGCCAAAGTCAATTTTTTAGTATTTCAAGGCGTTGGATGATCACCAGGATTTAAGATTTCTTATATATCTGGTTATTAGTAATACTCTGTACCAACTACTCTGCGCTCAAACATGCACATTGCTTGATTCCATAATGGAAAAAACGCGCTATTTTCGGAAAGATGACTTAAGAACCACTCATCTTATCAAAGTAGGGTGATAGTCCCGAAATTACTCCACTTCTTGAATGACCTACCACATTTGAATGGGAATAAATAATATTTTAAAATACTGAAATAATACGCAAACCAAACATTTAACTGTGATGTGAAACATTTAAAAAAAAGAGGGACAATCTTCAGCAAGAAAAAACCAGGGTTTGTCTTCTGGAGGTGTACAAAAAACTTGAAGAAAGAGCAAGAAGTTTTTGTAAGACCAGTATTCAATATAAAAAAAAAGGAAATCAGAAAGGTTTAAAGCATGTTACGCAAACTGCATGAGATCATGAATTAAGAATATTTGAAAAAATGGAAAAAACACGCGTTGGTATCGAACCAATACTTAAATTGGAAAATAATTTTCTCAGCTTCTCTTCATATATCAAATAAGGGTGGAGTGATTAAAAAAAAATATTATTCCAAATGTATTTTTCTTCCAAACTATTATTTATCTATCATGTTACTTCATTCAAGTTTGTCATGTATAAAATACTTTGAGAGCTCTTTCTCCAAGACTTATGAACATCTCCAAAAGTCATAACTTGTTCTTGCTATAAATCTAATGTCATGAATATAAATATTTATACAAGATTGTCAATCTGCTTTATATATTCCATAACAAAGTGAAATGTATATCGATTCATGTAATCTTTTCTAGTGATGGTGGATTTCCTCAATTTATCTTGCACTACCAAGTATTCTGGCACTTATCTTACTTCGTAACTTGTTTTATTGAAATCTTGTAAATACCTATCACAAGCATTGAGTTTTTACATAATCTGTTGTGTTATAAATATCTCATTCTTAGCTCATTTGCCTTTTACTTTTTAGGCAAATCACGCAAGTAGTATAAATCTTCAGGATTGTCTCATCTCTAATTCCATGACTAAGGTCTCCGAGGACAATAACTTGGAAACGCGTGCCAGTTAGTGTATATCACTGCCGTTTCTATTTTCATAATTTCCTTTTAGTCCAGTATCCACGAAAATTGGATTCAAAGTTTTTTGAACGCGTTACCTGATTTTAAGTTATCGAAATGAAGAAACTTATGTATGTTCATTGGCGCATCGGATTCGTGAATGGTGTCATGACATAGGCACCAGTTACTGTTGTTCTATCTTTTGTTAATGATTGATGAGCCTCTGGGTTGAACTGGGCTGAACCGGTCACCAGCTGCATTGGTCAGCTGTCAATTCCATATTGGTAACTTTAATGGTAATTAGTTTATTGTTATTAATGAGTCAGTATGAAAAAGTGGCGGAACGTGCATGTTATCGAGATGCGTAGCACTTGAATTATTCCAGAGAAATGAGATGAAATCTTCAGTTTAAATGCGCACACACAAATTTGGATTTGGTTGTGTATACAGAGTATATTAACATTAAAAAATCAACAGGAATGTGACAACTAGAAGTTTTACATAGTTTCTGAAGTTATGATATGAGACTAATAAGAGTGATTGCATATAATAATAACGGAACGAAATGGAGATTCACAGAAACATATTCCTAATACCGCTAGAGCAAAGTTTTATATATCATAACAACCTAGAATCTATCGCACTTGCTTTGAAATGTATGCTTTACTTTAATTGCTGAAAATCTATCATGCCACAATAAAAAATAGTGATTTGCTGATTAAGCATTGTGAAATGACGACAATTCTTGATTTTTAGTATATTATTCTACTACTTCTTATTCAATTTTGCAAATTAAAAAATCTCCATTTTTGCAGCATTAAAAAATTCTAAACAAACCAAAATTGCTATAATTTTAATATAGCATCAGCTATGTAGGTTTGATGTTCCACATTTTTAGACAAAGAAACTCGCATAACCTTAAACGAATATCTCTTCAACGCATCTTTGCAGCAGCTTTGACCTCCTGCGTAACTGTTTTACTTCTTATTGTACTGGTCGTTGAACGAAGCTTTTTTCGTCTTCTAAAAACAAATAATTATTTCCTATGCTCGCCAGCAATCTCTCAAAATACTTTGACGTCTGATATGTGGTAACATGCGTTCAATATGCAGTTCTTCTGTAAAGGTAACAGTTCAAAACGATCAAAAGTGTACGAGCGAGTACGAGAGACATTCACGTGTTGGAAATCTAGGCGTAGTGAATTAGCAGTATCGCCTTAGATGTATGTCATGAGTTCTTATGGAGAGAACTGATGTTTTTTGCCCCAAATAACTTTATACATGTGACATCTGGCATAAAATTCGACTAAGTCTATTGTATAAACCTTTATAACTTGTCCGAAGTATTAATCTCTTCCGGCGGGTGTAATTTGGGCGCTAACCATCCTTCTTTACCTGTTTGACCAAGAAGGGTACATAATCCGACATGTATTTTCGGCGCTAAGAAGTGCAGGTAGGTCGAGTCATAAAATAACCCAATAGAGGGAAAGTTGATAGATTTTTAAGCAGGTTAGGTTAGGTTAGGTTAGGTTATGTAAAACTCTTATTTTATATGTAATATGTACTTAAGTACTAAATAAAAATATAAAAAAATATAAAATTTACTTTATTCTGTAGAGTGTTACAAAAATGTTGTGAGGAAATTTTATTGAGGGCAGATTTTTCATTTAAGAAAAGTGCAAAGTGGCCCCCTCTAACGGTAAATTTTTTCAGACCTTAAGTGATAATAGGTCGTTTCTCTTATAGAAAAATCTAAAAATACAAAAATATATCTTATTATAAATCTCAGTGATTTAATAAATAACTGTATTTCATAAATCATGTACTTCAGTCGGTTAGCGCCCAAAATACACATAGGATTAAAATGACCCTTCGGTCTTGGCGCCTAGTTTACATGTTGTAAAAAGGACATTAATCCTTTAGCCCCCAAATTACATCCGCCCAATCTCTTCGACTTTGAGCTGTTTCAAGTATGACCTTTATTATGCCAATGTACCGAGATTTTGTTGAGCTTGGATAACATATTTTTATATCATTCAAAGAAATAAATATTGTAAAGGAATTCATGAAAAATGCAATTTCCCGATTTTTCGTAATTTCAAGATTTTTGACTGAAACCAAAGCAAGTTATATTTGCTCCACAAAATTTGTATATTTCGTGTATTTGTTACATAAAGTGAGTTGGACATCCAAATTTGGAAATCCCAATTTTCTTTTCTTCTAGGTTTTTATCTCATAAAGCCGGGTCCACATTTCATATCATTTCTGGTGCTCCCTAGTATTGGGCAAAATTTTTGGCGCCACATATGATTCATGTCAAGTGACGACGAAGTGACGCGCACATATCCTTTCTGGTTTTCTGGTAGTTGTCAGTATTTCAACGAACATCAAGGGATTTGACTGCCGTCACGCAAATTGGTGAAGAAAATTTACTATATGTGTCTTGTGTGATTTCCAAGTTTGATCTTTCTTCTTGCTCTGTGTTTGACTTCTTTTTCTGTTTTTGCTACTATCTCATGGCTGAATTAGATTTAAAAAATGTACCGTTTTTATTATTATGATTCACCTCATTAATAAAGAAAATCTAAATGAAGAAGATGTTGTTGGATGAGGAATCTGTATCACACAAAATCATAATAATGTCATCAATTAGAAATGCGACGTCCAGACTTTGCGCCGCATCGTAGTGGCATACAACAATATATGTCAGATGTGGACTCACCTTTAAGTATTGAAACAATAGTAGATAAAAAGATTTATATTCGATTAGAAAAATGTACAGGATATTCTCTCAACAACATGCTTAGCTTAGGAATTCGAATGATCGAGAATTTCATTTTTTGAGTACTACATAGTCAGCTTGAGGCTCTTAAATCTATGTTCTAGGACGTATGTACGATTCTTAAAATATATCACAACTAATATTTGGTTTGGTGTGTCCTCACGACAAAAACATGTAGGGTTACATGAACTAAATGGAAAGTATACCAATTCTGAACGCTTCCAGGAGCATGCGAGTTACTCAATTTCTTACTGGTGTCACATATAATACGTGATCTAGTGGAATTCACTAATTTTGTCGTGCGAATGGGTATTATTTGGTTGATTTCCTAGTCCAAATTATTTTTATACATGTTAAAGCCAATAAAAGATTGGCTCAAGTCGTTTTGTTTGTTGATGCACGTAAGCTTCCGCCACCATCCGTTATAAATCGTGTTTCAGAGTTTACTGAATATCTAGTTACTATGTAACGTGCATTCAATATTCAGTTGTTCTGTATGTCTAAAAGTAACAGTACGAAACGATCATAAGTGTAGAGAGCTTTGTGCGAGTGCGACAGATATTCACGCGTCGGGAATTAGCAGCGCAAGCAACGACTAATTGAAAAGTGGTATGGAAACACAACAACTTAATTATGGCTTGCAGTTATCACAGATTCTCAAGCCTAAAGACCATGGTTTATATTGTTTCATGGAGATGGAGATTTTGTGGACCATGTAATCTTTACATCCGACATGTTAATGCTCTTAATATGTGCATATGCGATTCAGAAAGTCCCTACCTGGAGTGAATGGTTATTAATGACATATCCCGGTAGAAAACTGTGATTGGTACTACCTTACTTGTATGTGCATCAATTTCCAGTTGTCTGTCTATCGAGAAACAGGATTGAAGTATCAATTGCAGTATGATTTGAGAGACAGTCATTAACGTTTGGTTTGAACGTTGAAACCCTGCTATTCATATTGAAAACTTGGTATAAGTATAATTATACCCACGTAGTGCGCTCCATGACTGTAAATAAACTAAGTTCGCAAAAATCTGTATGGACGCGTCAGTGACAAGTCGCAACAACCTTTACACGAAGTTTCAGCTTGTTAAACTCTTTTATTATATAGCAGAACTCGACCACTTAGTCAAATTGTTTTGAGAAATGTCTCAAATTAGTTCTGCGCTGTTATAAAATTTTCCCTAAAGAAAAATTAACATCAACATCGATTAAAAACAGAATGGAGTCTGTTTACGATGGCTTGTGTCCATTATTTTCAACAATTGAAGATTCTTCGCTGTGGACGGAAATCATTAGGTGACCCACGTGCAGAAGGCCCTGTGACGGCGACTACTCCAGAAAACTTAGTTGTTCTACACCACAGCACAGACCAGCATTTTCAAAACAATTATTTCAAGGATCCTTACGCACTGCAATGATGATGAAACTATGGTCTTTACTATGACAAGAGATTCCATTTAGAGGCATCAGAAAAGAGATCCTAAGCCATAAGAAGCAAAGCTCTCGAATAGCTTGAAATGAGTAATGGTTACACTATTTTGGAGTGATAATAGACCACAACTGCGATGAATGCGAAGAGGAGGGACTTCAACACTGCAAACCCAGCGGAAATAGCAACCCAAGCCTTTAGGGTATATGTAAAGACAAAGGGTGGAAGAAGCTATCAGCTATGAAGAAATCAATTCATCTAGGAGAAGGTCGCTCATGGCCCTCCAAGTTGAAGTTTGAGTCATCGCACCATCCTCGAAACAGGCAAAAAACATAAAATGTTCGGGATGGGAAACACAATTGACGGAAAAAGTTACGGAAAAGCACAATAAATTGCAACACATGGAATACGCAAGGGTTCTCTCGGAAAACAAATGAAATAATAGCTGTACTCAACAACACCAAAGTAAATGCTTTATCCTTTGGAAAACAAAGATTGGATTTGAAAATTGGGGGTACTACGATCACTCCTATAGCGGAGTTACCAAAGACTAGCGAGCACAACAGGTAGTCTTTTTTGAGCCATTTACCAACGCTTCATTAAAATGGATCTTACCATAAAGGGATACAGAATTACTACTTTGATGACTATCCTGTAAATATTAGACGCATTCTTCGATACACTAACGACGATATTATCAGAATAGAAAAGAAAAAAAAAAACATTATACTAGGAGAGTAGGAGGACAAGCCAATAACAATACGGTGGGAGCTTATGGCGTGGGGACTCTTAATAACAATGGAAAACGTTTACTAGCCCTACGCGAATAGAATAATAATAGAATATTTAGACTCTAAAGAAGCATCAGATTTTTAAAATGGCATAAAAGCCTTGTGGGTAAAAAGGAAAGAAGGATATATTGTAAAATTACCACAATTTTTTTATTCATGACTTTTTTCTGTGTTAGGCTAAGAACTCACGGCCCTCACCGCGTATTTAAAACTATTTTCATGAAAATGTTTTGAGAATAGAGATTCAATATTTTTGCAAATTTTAATTAATATAAAATGAAATCGTTATGAGGTTTTCAGATTGTTTAAAACTATTTAGAGCCTCTCGAAGCTCCATCAAACTTCTTGATAATATATGAAGTGTTGTATACAAAATAAAGTTTCATTCATTTTTTCGCACACCTTCGAGTTACTAAAAATGATTTTCCTCTTTTTACCACGATGTAATTAAATTTCTATTTTTCAGAAGCGCAGGAAAGTATAAAGTCTTCTCGAGAAACAGCTTCGGGCTAGCTTTTTTATGTTATAGCGTCAAAAATTTCCGATATAACGCCTCTTGGCAGCGATTTAAAAGGAAAAAATATATAATGGAGTTGAGTATACTTCAACTATTAATAATATTTATTGAGAGTTTGTAGCCAAACTGTTGCCAAATACTTGCGGTCTTAAAAGGAACATAAGTGATTTATTATTGTTGCTCAACCTTTTCTATTATGACTCATAGAACGATATACTGTTCACTAGCCATGTACTGTAGTCCGAAGTTGCGAGCGTCAAGGCTAAAAATACGTTCAACAGACCAAATAAGGAAAATTGTTATATTATATATTCCAAAAACTAAATTTATGATTTTGATCAAATTAATAGAACTAGAAATGGAAAGCTATCTGCCAATCTTCAAGTAACATTTATTTAGTTGTTATAAATAACACCTACACTTTTTTTTCTTGATGTTATATATTCATATTTTGTGTTTGATAGACTATATTTCACCATTTTATTTAGTCAACTATTTCTCGTGATATCTGATACTTTGATATGCAAATATGATACAAACAACTTATCTCGGATTATAAAAAATACTTAATCATTTGTTGGCAGAAAGTATTATATTAAATTGAAATGTATATATAAAGTTATCATAAAGTAAAGCACAAAATTCATAGAAAATACAAAGTTCATTTTAGAAGAAAGCAAAAACACGCTAAAAAAACTGAGAGCATTAATCAGAATCTAAGGCAAGTCATTTTGAATTTATGGAAAAAGCTACATAATTGAAATATAATGTAAAAAACCCTATATAAATAAAAATATTTATTCACTTTGCTAAAAAGTATTCGAGTATTAACCATAACAGCCATCTGCAAAATAATATAGAGCTGCGTTCCCAAAAGGCCAATCCGGAAGCCATGAACCAAAAAAGGATAAAATCTTTATTCCGGAGGAAATGATTAAATTACTTCAAGTAGAAACAGATCATCTATTTCTTCTGACCAAAGCAAAAAAAAATCATTTCTCTAGTTGCATTAATGGAGGACTGCCACAGGAATGAGTAACATTCCATGAAAATTGAAAGAATAGAAGATTATAAAGGAATAAACAAGAAATTATTGACTGGTTAACCTCCAAAAGTATTGAATTTGGAGATAATTTGATAATAAAAGAACTATTAGCTTACACAAAGATATAGCAAGCATAGATCAGCTATTAAGTAGGCGACACCAGAGAACTGGCGAAAAGCAGTCCAGCATGTCATTAAAGAAGAGGAGAAAATGTGGGATCTTGACTACTTGATCGATCGGACCATCGACCCGTTAATTATAACGTCAAGAGGAGATGAGAGTTCCTCAGATAACGAAGAATAATGTATTTTTTGTACAATGTTCAATAAAAAATAAGTGTACCTAATACTATGTACATAATGCCTAATTTTTATTCTGTTAAAAAAAATTCTTTCCTTTTCACGACTATCCCACCGGCAAGCCTT
Organism: Diorhabda elongata; assembly: GCA_026230145.1. NCBI lineage: Eukaryota > Metazoa > Arthropoda > Insecta > Coleoptera > Chrysomelidae > Diorhabda > Diorhabda elongata. The sequence continues at coordinate 44,235,249 of CM047926.1, forward strand.
TGGCACACTATTTTCAGTGTTTGTGAATGGATAACAATAGGCTAAACTCATATATTGACCCCAACTCGGGGTCATTTTTACAATGAAATCAATGCCAAACTATGAGAGTGGCTTAAATATTCGTTGGGTCACTCTGTTGGGTCCCTTTATATCCCTACTGAGGTTTTATTACTCTATACCTTTCTGAGTTGAGAAGTTGTGTTGTGAGTTGAGGATTTGTGATGTGACTTATATATAGCTTGTAAGGTTACAATTGACCAATGATATTGGAAAGTACAAATATAATTATGCATCGAAATTAGTTTCTTAATATAAAGTAATTATAAGTAATCAACGCAATTTTCCGAGAATGTCACATCTCTTCGTCTCTACACTTCAATATAGTTATCCGACTTCTTAGTCTCCTAACACTCAATCGCAATTTATCGCAAAATAATTCGCGACTCCATTTTGCAGCTACCAGTACTATATAATCCTCTTCTATAACTCTTTTCACTAGGTATTTCGATAAAACACCCCTATTACCTTTAATTCTCAAAGAAATGAGGAGACGGTACCTCTAAATTCCTATATTATAGCCCAATCACCTTGAGCCGAGCTTACTTACCCTTCTTTTTTTGTTTTAGCAAGTTCCAAAATGTTGATCCTATATAAAACATAGATGCTTGTGAAGAAGAGGTTTTTTACACTGCTATAGGATAATTTTCGTAGTTTATCTGATCTGATTTAACGGTTAGGGTTTTCTTATCAGAGTAAAATAAAAAAGTATGTTTTTGGAAAAAACTAATAATTTGTTTTACCATATATTATCCAAATGATTAATCATTATTTCAAACATGAGTTCAGATGTAATTATTTCATATTTCATAGCACATAATTTTATATTTTTACCTATAGAGAGACGAAAATATTGTAAAGTGGTTCTAACTGATAATTAAAATTGGTTGAGTTATCGATATTTATTGCCAAGATCAATCTGTCTTCTATTTTGCATGAAATTAATTAATTTTTTGCTTTTGAGCTTTCGAAGATATCATATTTGATTTAGATGTCTTTCTATTATTACTTGCTAACAGGTTTTCTTCTTGCAAAAATAGTTTGTAAATACACAACTTCAATGATCTGTAATAAAAACCAAAATTTGTCGAGTGCGTTCCGTTAATTTTAATTGTACCAGGCTTGCTAATTAAGTATTGAGATATGGCAACATTTCTATCATAAAGTTTGTTTAATGGTGAATGTACTTAGAACGGAATGTCATACGATTGCTATTTGAGTTGTTTACAGATACTTGAAATATTCATCTTTGTCAAAAAATGGAATCAAATCGCGAACATTTTTGTATGATCAGTATGACTATGATATTCGACGTGGATTAAGCCAACGAGCTACCGTGTTTCGCTGGTTTCCCGTATTCAGTAGTGGTCGTTCTTCGCTACTGGATGAATATCGTGAAGTGAGCTGTTGTGCCAAAAAACATCGATGGCTGTGCGTAAACTGATATTATAAGTTCGTCGTGTGGCACACCGCGAGATGCAAGATTGAGGCATGTTTGGGTATCAGTTCTACTCGCGTTTGATTACCCCCAAATTTGACAATCACTCAAAAAAAACTCGTGCGAAGACATGCTGCAAAATTCAACCGCGGTGTTTCAAAAGACGTATATAAGATTGTGACAGGCGTCGAATCATAGATCGATAATACGAATTTGAAACTAAACAACAACTGACTATATGGGACCAATCCCAGAATACGAATCATTCTCTAACATGACACATTAGCTCGGACAAAAAAGCTTTTTGTTAATTTTTATTTCTTAGATCTTGGTTTTATGTTTAGGTTTCAAAATCAAAATTTTTTGATAAAGACTGAAAGTAGTCGAAACGTCAAATTTTTATCTGTCGTCCAAAAATTAAAAAAAAAACTAATTTTAAAACAGAAGAGATCCAAAATCAAGACAATTTAGAAACATAAACAAAAACGTTTTTGATTGATCAAAGCAAAGAATTGATGGGTCATCCGCAGTACAATCGTTGTTTGACATTTCTTCTTATTTTTGCAGATCAAAACTAAACTAAAAAGTTGGAGGTACTTCAATCGGAATGGAAAAAATGCTTCGACAATTGGTTCAAACGTATGCAAAAGTGCTTTGATCTTATTGGAAAATATTCTGAAAAACAAAAATTAATATCCAATTATAAATATTTGTTCCTATTTGTCTCGCAAATGTAATTAGCAACCCTCTATCTTTATCATTGTCGAATAAACCTCTTATATAAGCATACGTATCATTGGGTATCTCCACCACACTATTCTCTTCTTGCTCACGTCTTTTACCTACAACCTTTCACATTATCCTAAGTATATTTCCTTCCATATATTGTTATCTATCTTCTTTCCTATTGAATATACCATATTCGCTTCGATACAGAATAGTCAACGTTCTATATAGTCTAAGCTCGGTAGCTCTTCGACTTCCATCCGTTCTGCATGGCTCTAATTGCTCTACTTCCACTCACCAATTTCTTGCTCTAATGTACTTCGTACATATTTTGTTGATTGATGTGCAAACCATATAATATATCTGCACTTTCAGATGCAGGATAGATCCTCAGGAATTCCTTCTTCTACCTTGCTACTAACTTATTTATCTCATTATCATTTGACCCTGGACATCCAAGTTGAATAGCACAGGACTAATATTGAAGCCTCACATTTTCTTTACAGCTATCGTTTTCTCATAGTTGATTAAAATTGTGTTACAGCGTGATATATCGATATAGATGCTATTTTTGTATACTTATATATTAACGAGAACGCCACTGAAATATTTGCATTTAACCGTATCATTGCAAAAGCACTAGAGCACAGCAGTTTTAATTTTAATAAGAATTCTCATTCCTTGCAAAAGCGTAAAAATGAAGATTGCGCTAGTAACGGAACTTCTTTCTATCTCCTCACATTTCCTCAATTTTTTACAAATTAATAATTTAACTGATATAATGGTGTGCTGAAATTATTATAACGTTGATTATATCATTTCTTTTATCGTGACCATAACAACGACACGTGACTTTGTTAGTTATATTGATGTTTTCAAATTATTCGAAATACACGCTTTCAAGGATGAGATTTACAGACAAACTTTTAGATCGTGACGATGCATAGTTTTAACAAGCTGATAATAATCGAATAAATCGAAAAGATTACACTAGTAATAGCCAGAATTTCGTTTTTTTTTTTATTACTTAATATGCAACTTTTGTTACGATTTAGGAAATTTCTGTGTTTTGTAATAGAACCGATCTCACAGTTTCATTGTTACTAGGTTTATTTGAATAGATTTCCTTGATGATCAGTTCTATCCCAACAATCCTGATAGACCTATTTTCAACAAAGACCTTCTAATCTGGAAACACTTTTGGACAGGGCCGGATTAAGATTTATAAGGCCCTTAAGGAATTCGAAAACCCGGAAAAATTCACAAAATAATATCAATACGTTATATTTGTTGTATCAACACATCAAAAAATACAGAATGATTTCCAAATGATGGGGCCCTCTTGGACCCGGGGCCCGGGGCTATAGCCCCCCCAAGCCCCTAGCTTAATCCGGACCAGCTTTTGGAATTGAAAAGACACAATCTCAACGCAATGGAAGTTACTGTAATTAAACTAAATGATGTTAAAACTGGAAATATAGGATAGTGTAAGACTTCCTCGAAGAAATTGTTTGTTCACAAAAGAAATTATTTATTGTTTTGTGTTTGTGTATTAATAATTTTGCATATATGAAGCAATATAGTGATAATGTAAGTATTGCCACGAAGTACTCCAACAAGATTGATAAATTCGCCAAGAGATTAAAGCGATTCAAATGAAGCCAGAATAAATCGCGTTTATAGTTTCAATACAGCCTCAAGTGTGATAGCTGGATTTGGAAACTTAAGACTTATGGAGTGGCATTTTAACAGAATTGATAGAGCTGAAGGTTCTGGAAAACACGCGTTGCATGAGTGTTTAACTCTTAACAAGTAAAAAGCCGTCGCACTTTAGACGCGAGAGACTATAGCGCATTTTTTTACCGTCAACAATCAGTAAATATTGACAAAATCTTGAATGATGAAACAAAGTTTCCATGAAAAATGAAACAAGAATAATTTCATTTGTTTAATGATTTTCTCCTCATTATTTCTTGACAATTGATGACCTCAAATGACATGAATTGACGTCCATTAAAATCAATTGGCGTCTATTGTCATTTGATGTTGACCGATGTTTTATGATGTCTATTGACGTCGATTTTCGTCAATATATGTCATTTGGTCAGTAGCCATTTTTTCCTAATAATGTCCAAAAATTTTTTTCATTTCGGTTCATCTACATTCAGAATTGAATGGCTTCTACATGCTTCCTTTGAGGAGATAACGCTGCTACAGACACAAGGATGAACGGACAAAACGTTAGTGATAGCAGCGCATTGTTTTTCTAAAAAATACCATAATTAGAGGTCTTCAGGTTCCCTGGATGGAATAGTGAACTGAAAAGTGAGTGAGAAAATTTGAATAAAAGTAAACTGAGGAACATAATTATAGAGTTGTACTTGAAACACTGGGAATAATAAGTTATCAACTCAATATATTGAATGATGCCCAAAATGCGTTAGCCCGATCTTTAAGATAGACGATTCAATAACTAGCTAAGCGTAATCGTTTTATTACTACTCTTCAAATTGGTAATCAAAAGAAGGTGAGCCTGTTCCTATGTATACACAATGAATAATCTCGGTATTCCTACCTTTGGTCTTTGCGCAACACTGTCGAAAACGCAGGAATACTGAATACCATGAATATTCAGCGACGAATTGCTGTAATGTTCAAAGTTATGTTGCTTATAATGGCCATAGAAGACCAATGCGCTACTGTGGAGTTATATTGAGAATCCATAAGACTTTTCACCAAGACAGTGCACGTCCATATATTACACATCGGACTATGGAGTTTATCCAATAAGCTGGAGTCCATGTGTTGCCCTAGCTATTCTACTAACTAGATTTGAATCTTATCGAATATGTGTGAGATACTATGAAGAAGTTACTGTCTAATTAGCATCACCCCCTACAGAATCTAACTAGAATTTAATCCATGAATTTGGAGTTGCTTGGAATGACATAAGCAGACATCCACAAACTCCTTTTTTTAGATGTTTACAGGAGTGTTTTCAACTACAAGATCGCCAAATACACTATATATTAATAATATTTCAATTTTGATGGAAGATGAAAGATCAAAATTTCACCTCAAAATTAGGATCGATAGCTTATTCCTCTAAGACATGAGTCGGCAACCTGCGGCTCCCGAGCCACATGCGGCTCTTTGGATGTGAAGCTGCGGTTTTTTAGCCTACCACACGAAAATATTATTGACTTTATAAAAAAATATATTCAAAAATTGTTCTGAATCTATTGACGAGGATAAGGCACCGATTCTATCTCTTATCGACTACTTGCTTTTTTCGTACCATCCCCCGCAATCTACGTACAAAATTACTTTATAACAAACCAGAAATCTTGGAAAAAATAAAAAATCTACCATTATCCGCTGAAACAATACAAGATATAATAGCTAAAATGTCTTCTAACATATTTGAACGTCGAAGATATTTAATCTGTCTCTTCTATCACTTGCCATCGTTAAGTCATGCGACATAAAAGACACGGTACAAATTGTACAAATTTGTCTGATAAATGTCGTCTCAAGGTCCAAAGAAGAACTTGAAGAAGGATTGCTACGTTTCTCGGGACAAACTAGAGAAGGTATAGCGAATGCCGTGCAACAATACAATTTAAAGATAACAACTGATGGAGCAAGAAGTATGATAGGGAAAAATAAAGTGGCAACAACGATTCGACGGTTGGAATAAGCTGCAAAGCTTCTACAGTGAGGTGAAGAAATTGCTATTTGAATAGCTGACTATCAAGTCAACTGATAAATGAAAATTTAGAGTAATGTTTGAAACTTAAAACAAGTTGACTTCCATTGAATTTGTTTGCCCAATTGTTTGTTATTGAAGCTAGAGTTGTGGGTAAATGTATATTTGTTTTATTTCATTTACTTAAATGGTTGGTAATTATGTAATAATTCTGTGTGTGTAAATTATCTAATTTAGTGTCGAAAATACTACTTTTATAAATGAAAGATTTTTACCAAAAAACTTCATTTATACGAATACTTATTACTATTGATAATAAAAAATTTTGTGGCTCTTTACAAACTTTGTGAATTGTAATTTTTCCTGACTCAAAAGGTTGCCGGCCCCTGCTCTAGGGTGTAATATTGACTATACTATAATATTTCTCCTTTTCTGTTTTCATAGGATGCTGAATTCTGAACTAAATCAATATTTGTGTTTGAGATTACTTCAAATTTAATTTTCAAATTTAACTTCTACCTTCCATTTAGGAATATCTTCAAAGTATGGGAGTATACAAAGAAAGCTCTGTCACGATTCCTTTTGTGTGTATTTTCTATTAATTTATTAATCTTGATGTTCATCATCTTCCTTTCCTAGTCCGCTCAACCATCTTAAGCATCTGACATCTTCTCATTCGAAAGTTCAGTACGCGCCTAATGACCAAACTAACTAATACATTGATTATGTAAATTAACAGTTGTGATGTGTTTATGGTTTCCTTTTTTGTTTTTTCTCTTGTATATGATTGGTAATTTGATCCGTTTCCAGGAACGTTATTATATTTCAGACACAAAAAAGCCTCATTTCCAAAGCTTTCTTTGTTATGTTTTTTTCGGTTCTTAAAGATCAATGTATAGACTAAAAAATATGACTAATGAAACGAAGTTGTCTCAGTAAAGATTTAGAAAGTCTTAATTGGTATTTTTAACTCAGTATACTATTAATAAAATTATATCATTTCATCAGTCGAGTACGATTTTCTGATATTTAACAAAAATTCTAGACTAGCAATTAATCATTTAATATGATTAACAAATCTAATTTCCCGATAGAATATTTGTAATTTGTTGGAAAATTGGAAAGTGCGTTTAGTAATTCTTTGAGTAACTAAATTCTGGGAATGATTTAAAATATGAGTTCAACCCCCATCAATAAATAACGCGACCTCAAATATCATTTATCACATGAAGATAGATAGCCACGGAATGTATGTAGAAGTTATGTGTTAGTCATCAGTTCGCACATCAAATGCAGAGGTCTGAATGTTAACAGTGGCGTATCTTTGAAGTAAAAATCATTCCTTAGGTTATCCTCCGAAAGTGAAATATGACAATTCAAATGTTACAAGTCTATTGCACCATTTCCTAAATATTATTTATGTCAATATAATATAGGAATTATTTCATCTCCAATTTTCAAATTGATTCTATGGGATGTTATTTGAATGAGGGATTTATTGAAAATGAATTTCATTGGTAAGTAGCGAATAAATTAATTGATAATCCTTTCTATGTCACTAGTGCTCTAGAGAAGTTCAGTATGCGTGAAAATTTGTCATAGTCAAGACATTACATGGTAGAAAATTTTATACAAAATATCCCAGCAAGCTCTCAAATGGAGATAGTAGTAGGGTGCACTTTTTTAAAGAACCGATCATAAACTACGATACGCGAATAAGATTATTATTACAAAAGAGTTAACATTTGAATACCTGGCTGGAAAAACGTTGCATGTACCGGAAGTTCAATTTTACAGGAGAGTGAATGATGTTCAAAACACAATAATGTTCATTCACATTTTGGTGTTCAGCAACAGAAAAATGATAGACGTGGGTATTAGAGGAGGAATAAGAATAAAATTGAAGCAGTTGAACCAATTTTATTGCAGGAAATAAACAAAAACTTACATGAAAAATGACAATTTCACAAACATTTACAATGAACACAAGTTAGTGCTGGCTCCAAAATACTACTAAACTGATGGAAGAATTTCAAGAAATGTTCTATTGTCAGGATCTGTGAGATACCGAGCCACATTCACAAGGTCTTTCTTTTTCTTTTTTGGAATAGTCAGGAGTGCTGAGTAGAGGCTGGGAAGATCCTAGACGTCACATGGATTAAACTGGGTCGAAAACATCTATTCTGAAATGCAAGGGAGCAATATATTATGTGTCTCCCTCACATACAGTGAAACTGGGTCATCGGCATCCAGACGTATTTTGTTATCTTGATTTTTTTTTCTAGGTTTTTATGGAGAAAGCGCGTCAATGTTTTATAAATTACTTTGATCCATTTCAAAGACTAAGAAAGGTCTGTTTAGTTTTGCACCAATTATTACGTGATTCCAATCACCTGGAACAAGAGCTTCCACTCTTTTCTTGGCAAGTTCGATAAGGGCAAAATGTCTATCACACGGAAGCAATGAGTAGCCAGTTATCAAAAATTTTTTATGAATCTCAGTGAAATAATGCATCGTCACTAAATAACTATACAGGATGAGCGTATTTCAATTATTGTTTTGGCCTGTGGATAGGTCTGACCAAACGATTAATCTCTTTTCCTGACCAGAGGTAGAGGTCGAAATGTAGACGTGATATATCTCAAAATGCTCGACTCGATTTCCTTCGAACCCCGTTTTGCTAGCGACTCATGCCATACAAACATGTTTGCAACGTTGTCACTGATATTATGTAAAATACTGTCGTTGGTAGTACATGATTTAAAATAGGTGTAGGTCTACAATATTCTGAGAGAGTCTTATATGCTTGGTCGGCTTTGCAATGATATATAAGATTGTGAACTTCTATCGATTTCCTCTCTTCTTCATTTCGAGCCAGTACTAGCTTGGCGTAAAATTGATCGCCCCATTTGCGTCTGTCAGAGCAAGGTGTTCCAAACCTCAAATTAAACGCTCTTTCAAAAATCTTAGTAGAGGTTGCTGGACGTTTAGGGTATATCTGCTTGAATAAACGGTACATTTTGGAGACACTTAGATTAGGACTCACACATTTTTCCGATGAGACATTCCTCCTATGATTAATTTCTATAGGAAAAGATTCCATGTGCTCTCTAATGTTCCCTCTCAGTGTAGCATTGATCGCATGACGACGATTCAAGTGAGTTCCCCTCTTATCTTTTGGTGCAAGCTGCCCATCTTTCATTTTTTGTCGTAAAATTTGAATTCGCTTTGGTGCAATGGCAAACGTGCTACATAGCGTTTTACGACACACAGGTTTCCCATTCAGGAAATAATCAAAATAAAATTGTGGTGTTGATGTGGAATCTGATTTACCGGTAGGTACACCTTTTCCGTGGGGCGATGGATTTAAGGAGTAAGTAAACGCAAGACTAAGATAAATGCATCCTTCTTTCTCACAAGCCGCTGAACAACCTCGAGGATTTGAAAGTGGAACCTTGACAGGAACGATACCACCCTTTCCGCGATTGGCTTTCTAAGATTTTCCAATGTCTGTCATAATTTTACGCTTCTTGTAATTCTATTCCGCGAACTGAATAGCACGTTCACGGTTATTCACTATTTCTAAATCACTATTCGATATAATCATGATAGAAACAAAGCAAACACATTATAAAACCTCATAACGTTTTTCCAGCCACCCAATCATTTATCAATATCATGACAATGGATGATTGCAGAAATCAGTACTCTATCAAAATAAAAGAATTATTTAATAACCGTAAACTTCGAACATGTTTTTGATATTTTTCATGCAACTTTAATTAAGTGAATTAATAGTGCCAGACTCTGTGGAGAGGGGTGCGAATTGGACAATCTCCTCTCCATTCCTTTCCACACACGCTAGATATTATTTGAATTTCGTTAACAAGCAAGCGAGGGCAAAACTTTTTGAATTTTTGAAAAATCTCAAGTTCAACGTGAAATACGTTGGACTAGAGGGTTCGAACTTCGCATGCAAGTAGGGGTGATGTTGAAGAATTGTCTTTCTCAAGTTCAAAGTTTTCTTCTTCAGTTCTTCTAGCACAAGACGCCCGAAATCATTTTGATCGTTGTAATTGTTGAACTGGACCGCCTCCTATTTAATTAATGATACGAGTATGATCGTTTCTAGGGTGATTTTTTTTACTTCCTATTTTCGAAATTTCTTGTCATTATGACAATTTTTTTTTCTTTGTTGTCAATTGGAATTGAACAAGAGGGTTCGAGACCCCACCGGGTCTATTGAAATTATGAATTTTCATTCGAGAGAGAGAGTTAACTTGTGAAATGAAAAGTTATTGAGGAATTTTCCATATAAAGAAATAAAATTGAGAATTGATATAATTTCCAAGAAATTCATTTTATGGAGAGATTTGTTTGTGTATTAGTTAAATTCTTCATTCGACGAAAAATTCGACTTTCGTGATGAAGCCGCTCACGGCTTTTTTTTTCTATTGCAAGCGAACTTTTCGTTAGTAATTTTATTCGACGAACGCAGAAGCCAACGACTCCAATATCAACAATTACTGTGAATAAGTGAAAGGTGGTTCTAAAGCTGACCGTTCATCATAGGGCTACTTTTCAAAAAAAAAAATACATGACGGCGGTAGTCGCGCTTTTGTTTTTTACAAATTTGGTCGCGCGGGTCGTAGAGAACCATTGTCAAATTAGAGCTTCTCGAACCAAATTTTAATTTATATTATTAAAAATATATAAACGAATAAAGTGCTTCTATAAAAAACATTGTATTGGTACTTATTCACTCTTTTACAAATATTCACATAAATCATCTAGTGAACTTTATTTTGACAATATTTATAAAATGGTTAATATGCAATCATGTAAGTAGATGTAATATTCAATTATTCTGATCTGTAGCCTCATAATCAACAGACTCTTCATTACATTATTTACAATATATATTTGCTTAGTATCAATATGTGAAGCACTTTTTACAATAGTAACTAGTCTACTATCTGACTTAACACATTCTTAACATCTTTTATGCTCCCTACCTTCTAGACGTGGTTCTTGAGAAATTCCTACAGCTTCATGTCTATAATTCCTAATGTGACTTGGTATATTAATACTACTTGTCTAATACTTGCCCTATAATTCTGGTAATCACTTTTCCAGTCCACGGGCCAATTGCACCATAAACCGTGTATGTTTCAAATCAACATTGAAGTTATTTGATAAAAAATAATGACGGAATTGATTGCTGCTCTATTTAGTGATGAAAATAGTTCGACCAGCGCCTAGTATTTCGCGTATAATTTGCTGATAATTCATCTGCAACATCAATACCACTTTTCGTTTTGTTGTAAAATGTTATGATACAGTAACAGGGCCAATTTCATCATCAAGATGCATGCTGGACATCAATAGTATATTTTTCCTTTTTCGGAGAATGTAAGACACCAGAGTTTTATTTTCTGTAAAGCAAATATGCTTTAGTTGACTGGACGGTGCTTTGTGTTTATAAATTCTGAAGGTGGTTGTCTCTTCTTTTTCCGTATAGTTCCAACTAGAGTTAACTGTGTGTCATAACTTTGTTGGAATTCTTCATCTGGTTGCCGACCAACATAAAACTCTAAGTTGTGGGTATAACATTTTAGAATCTACCTACTCCTGAAACTGCAGTTCTTCTCCTTAAGTGATGTGTAGAACAAATATATTGCAAATTTATAATTTTTGCGGCGCTGCTCCGTACTATTCATATCATCAGTGCAAAAAACATGCAGAAGGAAGTGAAATAATTGCAAAGACATAGTCAACCAAAATAAATCTATTCCGGTTCATTCTCGATCCCAAAGTTCCTCTTAATCTAATCAGCTGCATCGTTAAAGCTTGATATCGAATTAATCGCCTTATAGGTTTCTAAGCGGCGAAACTATTATACGAGGGCCAAACGGGCCATAGAAAAAATAATGAAAAAAGAATATGATATCTCAAGGTATATATCTTTTTAATGCCCTTTTGAGATCGATTTTAGATACAACCTGTATATACTCCTTTTGATATCGATAGTATCTTTCGCTCTGTATATACACTTTGTGACATTGATAGTATCTTCGATACACCCTGCATATACCCCTAGTGACATCGATGATAATATATTTTTCTATATACTCTGTATATACCTCTTTGATATGGATAGTATTTTTTAAATACATCCTGTATATAACCCCTTTCGACATCCATAGTATCTTCTCTGATATACCATGTATAAACCACTTCTGACATCAATTTTTAACCCCGTATTTCTCCCTATTTGACATAGATTTTTTACCCTACCTTTTTAATGACGTTGACATGGTTTTTAATATACTTTTTGACACTCTCCAACAACTGCGTAGTCTACAAATTGTGTTTATGTTTTTGAACAATAACAAAAAAATATCTTACTAGGAAAAAGTAGGGATGGGACCGCACCTTTTACTAATCCCAAACCTTTTCATCTTGTTTTAAATACAGAGCATAAAGAACTGAAATTTTTTGGACATATTTCCTATTGGGTTGCCGATGAAACGGGCCCGGGTTAGCCAGAGAGTCCTTAACTTTCTTTGTATGAGGATGTATTGATATATTGTTAGCCTAGACCAGTTACATGCATAAACAAAATATTGCGTTACGAACAATAAATTATTAGAAGTGTCAGTGTAAAATTTGATGTCAAAAAAGTAAACCAGAGTTACGGAATAAATTAAAAGAAAAAAGATGTCCATTGAAATTGTAAAAGGGTTAAGGGGTAAGTAGATTTACGAAAATATGCTTAATACACTTGGTGATCAATGTCCTTCGTATGCGACCGTAAAAAATTGGACTGCAAGCTTCAAAAGAGGTAAATTTCTCATTGAAGATGATGACCGATCGGGAATGTCAGTTTCTGTGTCAGTCCCCGAAAATATCGATGCAGTTCATGATATAATTTCATCAGACCGTCAAATTGGGGTAGAACGGATCTGGAGCACTGAATATTTCATTCAAACGCGTTCATCATATAGTTCACGTTAATTTGAACTTGGGAAAAATTACCGACCACTCTACGGGAAAAAATTGAAGAGAAAAGACGCGGAAAGCTATCCAAAGTTGGTTTGTTTTTGCAGGACAACGCCCCTGCATGCAAAACATTCGTGATTTAGGGTTTGAATTACTAGAACATCCTCCTTATTCGCCAGATTTGGCTCCGTCCAACTATCATCTCTTTCCTCAACTAAAAAAAAGTTTAAAAGGTCATAAAATTTCTTCCAACGAGGAGGTAATAAAAGCTGTGGAGCTCTGGTTTGCAGAGCAAGGAGAAAAATTTTTTTTGAAAGTTCTAGAGACGTTGCAGGTTCGCTGTGATAATTATCCAATTAAGAGGAGAATGTGTTGAGTAATAAAATAATTTGACATTGAATTTTTGTTTGGTTCTATAGCAGGCTAAGAATTTTTCAATATATCCTCGTATAAATATATAAGTGAATATTTATATCCTTACGTCCAAATTGTCAGAGCATAATTTGATATTATACACTTTTATAGTCCCATATCAGGTATCAAAAAAACTCTGTACGTGAATAAAATAAAAACGCTTCTTTCTCCACAAACCATGTGCTACAATAAGATCAACACGTTGTTGTTGGTAGCAATACGCCCCAGATCAACTCCGCATCCACTATATTATGTCAAATGTCAATGCTGTTCTGTGGTTGGCTCGACACATAGTGTGTTACCTACCGTGAAATCTATAAACGTATTAGTTTTGCTTATGAACCAAGAGAGGACGCTACGGTTCATTTTTCCCTCTCCCGCACCACTGAGTTTCAATTCCTTGACTGCTTGTATATCGACTTCTAATTTTAGAAAGCTAGTGTAAGTTGAAAATTCAAAAACTTTGTATAAACTACGAGCTAATTCTCTAAATAAACATTGTTTTTTAAATAAAAGTATTTCTGATCCCCAGTCCAAAAGGTAGCCTTTTAAGTTGGATTATATGTTTCTTCATTTCACAACAATATTTTTTGGAAAAAATTCAGGGGCTCATTTAGCACCGCTACTCACCAACCAGGTGTGTAGCTCCTACCAATACTAATTTGTAACCATTGTATTCCAACGAGAATATTCGTTTGTACATTTATTCAGCTTTTACATTTCTTAGTATCTTCACCAACAGCTCTGAATAAATCGCCACTTTTCATCTAACAATCATTATTATTATTTCATCTGGTGTTACAATAATTTCGATGTTATTGAACTGCAAATATGTACTCTAAGTACGATGAAATCTCCAATTATTCCTAATGTATTCATTATTTAATTTAAACGAATTAAAACAGAGGGAAACTGACTAGAACTATGTTTGATGATTGATACTGGAGAAAAAAATTTATGGAACATTGAAATAGTTTATTCGTCATTTGTTTTTCCGATAGTTTCTATTCATTTATTGAATTTTTTCATGTATACTTACAAAATATAAATGAAAGATAAAATTTACCATTCAAATGTATCCCCATCACTTATGTTTACACTCTGTAGATAAGCTTTTGTTTTTATGACATTTGGATAATATTTATGAACCCATTCCCATTAATATTCTAGAATGGAAAAGGGGCTAAGGGAGCATCACTTAGCAGTTTCTATTCAGAAAGTAATTCTCGACATATTAACGGTTATGTCAGTAGATTCGCACGAGCAAACTGCCTAAAATGGCAAAATGGAGAACGTTCCATAAAAATATCCCTGAGCTTAAGCATTTTCATATGAAATGAAGAGAATTCGTTTCAACAGGGCCGTTTTTTAGTTATTTCCAGCAACTGAGTGTGAACCTAATACAATAATAAAACTAACTTCTTCTCATAATGTAATATACAATATTTTTCAATTGATTAAAATATATATACCCACTTAACTAGTATACAACTATTCACTAACCACCAACTGATATGCATTGACTACTATTCCAATTCTCTTTTTTCTTACTTGTTAAACTCTAGACGTTTCGTGTTCGAGTGAAAAATGTGACGTCTGTGTGATTTTCCATCCACTATGTAGAGTTTTGTCCAATTAATATTGTAGGATGAAATTGTTTATGGAACCTCAATTGTGTTAAATAACAAATTCCATTGCTTCCTTGTAAATTACTCGTTGTTAAACTTTATATCGGTAAATAATTATTTTTCTGTCATAAATTCACTCATTGGTGATGGTTCATTTGGTATAACAGGCCTGAAAAGTCCTAGTCGTAGCTACGATAAACATTTTCGTACTAGAAAACTAAAATTTCAATTATTTCTAGCAAAGTATATACCATTGTCACCATAGATATATTATACACGTGTGTAATGAATTGAACTGAACTGAATTATCTATTAGACATTTTCACCAGAAAATGTTGGATAGAAATTGGCTCAGGAACAGTTGGTCCAGGCTTAAGAATTTAAGAGATAAATTTGAAATTAGCTGCGATTGCCAAATAATCTAATTTTCACCATAGGTTATGCATTGTTATAACCTCTTTTATTGTGAAAGTACGACAATCTTAAAATACCCATGGGAGAAATTGGAGTTAAGGCTGTAAGGAAAAGAGAGTGTGAGTTACAACTGCATCTGATCATAAAGACATTAACATACATTTGATTTGAGATAACTTCCGACTGTTCATATAAGATGCGGTCACAAATCAACAGAGTGCAGTTTTCATTGAAACGCTATGTATTGTATACGAGGGTTGCTACTCAAATTATGAAATATGGAAACACCGGTGTTAATATGTCAAATCTGACATTGCCTTCTTAAAGTTTGATATTTTTAATGGTGAACGTACCTGGAACGTGTTGTGATATAAGTGCTATTTGAGTTATTTACTCATACCTGCAACATTCCTCTTGGTCAAAAAATTAAATCCCGAACATTCGGTGCGATGATTTTCTATGATTTTCGACGTGCATTGAACCAACAGCATTGAGCCGATCAACTCGCCTCGAGCCACCGCGCTTCGCTTGTTTCCCGAATTCAATCGTGATCGCACTTTGCTACCGGATGCATAACTGATATTGCAAGATCATCATGTAACATACCGTGAGATTGAGGCATAGTTGGGCATTGATTCCACTCATATACATTCAATATCGCATGAGCATTTGACTGTCAAAAAAAGCTCGTGTCGATTGGTGCAAAGAAATGCTGAAAAAATTTAATCGCGGTACTTCAAAAGACGTCTATAAGATTGTGACAGGTGAAGAATTATAAATAAGAGCTGAACAATAATAGACTGTATCGGTCTTTTAAGACGAACCAAATACAACACGCATGAAACACTTCGAAGCAAACGGTCGCATTGTAATTTTGAATGATACGTCAGAATTTGTTTGCCAAAAATCAAAGAAACCAATCGCAGAAGATGCATCATTCTCCACCACGACAATGGTGGTACACATCAGTTAGAAGAAAAACTTTCTTGAACAGTCAAACTATCGAATTTATGGGTAATCCGCCGTATAGTCCTTGTTTGGCACCTAATAATTTCTTCTTATTCTCGCAGATTAGAAATAAAATGCACCTCAATCGGAATGAAAAGAATGCTTCAACAATTGGTTTAAACTCATCCAAAAGTGAAAGTATCTTAATGGAGAATGATTTGAAAAACAATGCAGCCATATCTAATTATAAGTATTTGTCTTTATTTGTCTATCCTAAAAATAAAGTAGCAACCTTCCTATACCCCCGTTTATATAATTTCAACACCACAACAACAACATCCAACTTGTCCTTCTCTTAATAAACTTTAAGGAAAATTGTTCAACTTATGAGGAGCTCTGAAAAGAATACATATTTCCACCAAATCACAATCATCATCTTCAGATTCATCACAAACCCGTTACATATTGTTTTTGACTTCTTTTTTTCTCTTACTTGGCCATGAAGGTATTTCAATGACAAAGTTTCATGTGCTGAATATTTATGAAGATAAATCTACCGAAACAAAATTGGAAGAAGCCTCTAATTTGATTGTACAAGCCATTTTATCCATCACGAATTGAATAGAGAGGATATCCGGAAGACTTTCATCTTGAAGGAACCAATCTGATACACTTTTTCCTATCATTCTGTAAATTAAAGGCAATCACGAACAAAAGAAATGTTGATATTCATAGAACAAAGAAAATGTAGTGAGACTTCGAATTATCACTCTAGTATTTCAGATTAATCAAACATTAGTCTATTTCATTTTATATTTTCATATATTTGCGATCAAGTAAAGGAAATTCGAAGAGAAGGTCCTTCAACTATAAATTTTCCATAGATTATGTTGAAATTATATACGGGGTAGTTTGGAGAAGCTAGAAGCGTAGAGTGTGTACCAAAATAATGTCAGTACTTCATAAAAACTATTTCAATACAGGACCTTTTTTCCAAATTACAATTTTCCAAAGTTATAATTTTGAATTTGCTCTGTACTGTACTGTTCTGTTGTTCCTTATGAAGTTTATAATTATCAGTTACTATCAATAACTGATAAAGATTCAGTTTATAGGCTACAATGGCGAGATCCCGTTTTTATTGTGTAGATCAGGGGTGCTCAAACGGTCGATCGCGATCGACCAGCCAAACAATCAAAAGCTGTACAAGAAACCATTCGAAGATAGATCGGTGGTGAAGGAAGCATTTATTGAAGCGGGTGAAACTTTATTTGGAGATTTTGAATATAAAACAGAAATCATGTCTGCTATTGGAGAACTTCAGTTATCTCGTCCGACTGTCACAAGGCGTATTGAAGTCATGAGTCAGGACATCGCAGATAAACTGAAACATGATATCATGGAATGTACATACTTTTCTTTACAGTTCGACGAATCCACCGATATGACAGACACTGCCTAGCTGTGTATTTTTATTCGGATAGTATTCAATGACATGTCGGCTAGGGAAGAATTTTTGACAATCATTCCTCTGAAGGGGAAAACCCGTGGTGAAGATATATATGAAGTTTTCTTTAATTTTGTAAAAAACTACGAGCTACCAATATATAAATTAGTGTGCATTAGAACCGATGGAGCACCAGCAATGACTGGAAACAAAAACGGTTTTGTGGCATTGTGTCGAGCGAATGAAGAATTCCCTTCATTTTTTTCATTCCATTGCATTATACATCAACAAGTTTTGTATTCCAAAGGTTTAAACACGGAGGGAATTATGGGCATTGCAACAAAAATTGTGAATTCCATCCGTGCACGTATCTTGCAACGGCGGCTCTTTCAGTTGCAGTTGGAAGATAGAGAGTCAGCTGAACACACTGATTCAGTTCTTCACACAGACGTCAGGTGGTTGAGTCGTGGAAATTTCCTACAAAGGTTTTAAGAATTATTGCCTGAAATAACAGCTTTTCTAGACAGAGAAAGAGGTGATGACACTCAGATTTTGAAAAACGAAAAATGGCTGACTGATTTGGCATTTTTGACTGACATCACAATGCACTAAAACATCGTTAACTTGGAGCTTCAAGGTAAAGGAAAAACTATTATTGAGATTGAGATTAGCGCAGTAAACGCATTCAAAAGTAAATTGCAACTTATGATAGATCAACTGAAAAGAAAGGATCTGAAACATTTTCCGTCTTTGAAAGCAAGGATTCCTCAGTTTAATTATGATACGTATGAGGCTGAATTATCAAATATTTTGGGACAATTCGAAATGCGTTTTTATGATTGCAGTAAATTGGAAAATATAGTATCATTTATGAGTTATCCTTTTTCATGTAAAAACATTGAGGAATTAGCTACTGAAATAGCAAGTTAGTTTAATATGAACTCACGTTCTGTTGAAAATGAGTTGGTGCAGATCATATCAGATATACATCTCAAAGCTACAGCATCTGATACAAATTTCTGAAGATAAATATCTGAATCTAAGGCAAATCGCCCTTCAACTGACGGCAGCATTGTTTGGGTCAACTTACTTGTGCGAGTCTGCAGTTTCTGAAATGAAGATAATTAAGTCAAAATATCGCATACGACTAACTGACGATCATATGTCATCATGCTTGCGATTAGCACTCAGTGGTTACGTACCATCTTATGAAAAGTATGCTGAGGACATGCAGTGCCACGCTTCAACATCCAAAGCCACTCTTTAGTTAGGTTTAACACCATATGTAACTCTTTTGTTTTGTAATAACCAATAAACTCGCAATTTTGAATAACTATGAGTTTTTTCATTGATATTGTAGAGAAGAACCTAACTAAAC
Source organism: Diorhabda elongata (assembly GCA_026230145.1). Lineage (NCBI taxonomy): Eukaryota > Metazoa > Arthropoda > Insecta > Coleoptera > Chrysomelidae > Diorhabda > Diorhabda elongata. Next base: position 44,254,410 of record CM047926.1, read on the forward strand.
CTAACCCAAACCTTGACTAAAATAATGTACCTATATTGTGCGGAAAGCTAATATCCATATATGCTACGGTACACCCTACCTAGGTAGGTAGGGTGTATCGTGTATGTACGACAACCCTGCATCACACATACTTGTAGCCTCTCAGAGTCGATCTTAAGTACTCTAAAAATATTGAGGTAGATCGCCAGCAGTTCAAGTTTGAGCACCCCTGGGGTAGATCAATATTCTAAAGGTCGACCTTCCACTAAATTTTGAAAAACACTTTTCCATTACACACTTTTTAATGAGCGTTCTATACAATTTTAGTGAAATTTTGAGACAATCAGTTAACCATAAATCAGTAATCATTTACTAATAGTACTCAACTTGGAAATTAGCACATGTAGAAGCTATAATTTATCACATTAAAATCTATCATTATTCAAAACCAATACCATCAAATTTAATTGAATTAAATTATCAGTTTTTTAAGAATTTTAGGTAGTTTAAGCAACTGGTGCGAAATCACACTGTACCGCGTTGTGTAAATCTAGTTTTTCTTAATTTTATTTCAAGTGTGAGCTGACTTTAAGGATTGAAAGAATGAAACGGTATTGTATTATTGTTATACATATTTATTCACGTACTTTGATCATAGATGGTATATAAGGTATTCCGTACTGTCTATTGGTTATCTTGGGTATATCCTCTATTTTTACTTTCAATCTAGGTGTCCAATTGAGTGGATAATTTTTCCCTTTTTTTTAAGGTTACAATTAAATTCTGGTTAGATTAGGTTTGACGCAATTCTGAAGATTCTATAGAGATTCAAAAACTTGGCAGAAGTATAAATATTGTTTACCACTAATGAGTAGTAAAATTATATTCATATTTACTGATGTAAAATTAAAAGTCAAATTATTACTTAAAGGAACTGATTTTAATAATGAATACGCGTTCAATCCAAAAATTAGCCAAACACAACAGAGTAAATAAAGATCACATTACCTCAAAATTCGATAACGTCAAATTTAACTTAATGTCTTGTAATTGGCCTTGTGAGGAAGACAATCGATCTTCTTTTGTTATGTTGAATGGTTAGAAGAAATTAGTATATAGAAAATGTGTATTCGATAAAAAGTAGATGGAGGAGCTTCACCGTTTCTACTTAATGCATTTAATATACGGATTTGCTTATTTAAACTGATTTTTCCAAACAAAGCATTTCAAGTAAGAGAAAATATTTGAGGGTATTTTTTTGTTAAATCTTTAAATTGGTAATTGTAGTTGTTTTTTCACAAATAGGTGGCAGATTTTCAGTTCGAATTCTCCATACTTCAGCAATTTGTTAAAAAAATGAAATACTCTATGTATTTTATGTATCAAAATCAGTTGTTGATTGCTTCCTGATCTAATTTATCCTCTCTTAGCACAAAAGTAGAAGGTAAAATATCGACTGATTATGCTTAACTATGTAAATGGTTTCTAAGAAACAGAAAATATTTCGTTCGTAAAATCTCTTTATTTTTCTAGTTTTATTTCATTATGAAGAAACATTTTCTGATTTATTAATTTCTCAATATGGATCATACAGCCAATAAAATTGGAATTGTCTGATATATCAAATATGTAATATCGCAGAAATGCAAAATGATAAGTCAGTTAAAACTTGAATCGTATGCATAACTTCTGTTATATAACCATAATTTAGGTTACTCAATATTCTTACATGTGTAGTTCTCGAAAAATTTATTTTCGTTCTCAATTTCAATATATAATTGTAAGAGACTGATTAAAAAAAGACAAATATCTTTATATGTGTGTCATACAGTCCTACTAAGTCGTAATTACTTTGTTGAACTTGATCAAAACAAAAGTTTTTTGAATAAAATTTTTATATTAATCCTAACAAGCTATAATTAATGATGTTTTTTTATAACAAAAAATAAGGTCACTACAAGATTAATGCTCCATTTCCATTCCATAATCTTATTTGAAATAATTTTATTCTTGTGGGCCTGTTTTTTGAAAATTTAGAAATGAAAACCAGTACTGGTTTGATCGCGGTTACAATTCCTCGTTTCTTTTTAATGGAGCGTAGAATGGAGAAGTCGATAAATTTATAATTTTCAAGAGATTCCAGCCCAAGTAAAGTTTCCTCATTCCGAGTTAAGCATATCAACATGGTGACAAGGTAATTTAAAGGAATTAGGGGCACTGATAGATGAAAGAGTTTATTATGGCCGACGTACATTTGTTCTTTTCTAATTAACTTCTTTATAGTTATTGAGGTAACATAATGATGGATCTTTCACATTTTCTAAAAGGGAAAAATAATTGGGTAAAGGATATTTCATTGTAAATATCTAGAATTAGGTATTAACCGAATCAACGGAGCTTTACGATCTGGATATATAATTCTGTTTTATCACAAAACTACTTTGATTATACTCGATTAAGGCCAAAACCATGTTGCAATATCAACGAGGAATCCTACAAAATCTAATTAACAGTAGAATTGAACATAACCTCATACCTAATCCTCAACCTTCTATAAAAAAGACAATAATTTATTCATGAAAACGTTTAAAATTTTGAATAATGCGAGTCAGAACGCACAATCATGAATGACATCCTTAGAATTATTCCTTTGTTTGACAAGCAGTAACTTAAATGTTTTACGCACACATTCGTGCGACAAAGACCAATGGAAAACATACTGTTCTGAAAAATCTCAGGAGACTATTTATTTTCTGCTCCACCTCTAAAGATTCCAAGCATACCCCTTTGTTCCTGCTGAAATTCAATTACAAATAATCTGCGTCGTGGAGACACTGGACAATTGAAGGCTATGGCAATAATGCTGTGGTATTGTCCTGTTTGATTTCCTGAAACCAAAGTATCATTATTATTTTACTGTCAAACTCCTCGAGTTCGATTCGAAAAACGCTCTCTGCCGTTTCATAACGCTTATATAGAACAGTTAAGTCATGATTTGACCAGCGAGAGCATATTCACGATTTACTGTTTGGTAGGTACCGAAAAAACAATAAAAATGTTCTTTAGTAGGAATAGGGACATCTTCGCTTTGGCTAAACATTCCACACCTATTTATACCTACTAATGAAGTTGGTAAAGATGACCAGGAGTTTTAATCCAGAACTAAACAATTTACGATCGTTCAGAAGGTGTTTCAAAATACCTTAGTATTTACAAAATTTTATGATATAGTTTTTGAGTTAGGTGCCAATCTAATTTGTAGAAAGCATTATCTCTAACCGCTTCATTTGCAATTTGATCAGTGAAGATCTAGGAAGAGGCGGTACAATATAAAGCTAAAAAATTGATCATCCGTTGGTTCAGACAAACTGCACTATCGTTCATCTGCTACAACTTTTTGGTAGAGATACCCAGTCATTGTAGGTAGGAATGGCCAATAAACAGATTTGCAAATGCACTAGACGTTTCACAAAAATTTAAAAATAAAAGCTCCCGGAAAAGACTGTTAACGATCTTTGCTTAGAAGGAATTCGGAACATATCTATCACTAATATTAAACATATCACTATCAACCAATACTCTAGGTAGAGATGGCTAAATGCAAGATTTTTTGTTTTCGATTTCAAATAACATATTTTCTTAAATGAACCAAGTTTGAAATACCCGTAGACATCATTGTTTTATTCAAATTAACAAAATTGAGATTGCTAGGTGAGACAAAAGAAATTTAGGGTATCTCTACCAACTTTACTTTACTCACGTCAACTGATCACTTGAATCATACGAGTCGGCTCAAAGGTGGAAACACAAATTTTTGTAGATGGCTTTTTGCGTTTGTTTACGTTTATGACGAGGCACAAATGGTGGGGCGCCAGTCAGATATTGTAAGTTTGTCTTTGAGGAGCTTAGCCCATTCTAGCAAACTTTCTTTTTACATCTACTTATCTTTATCCACTAACTGCAATTCGCGGATGACTTTCAAGGGTTTTTCAACAGGTCTTAATGAAAATTGAACAACGACACGTTGTTGTTGGTTTATTTCAAACATGCTATTGGCTTTAGGCCTGTAGTAAAAAATTGTTACAATTCAGTATTCTATTTCTTCACCAATTCATACATAACCATGTATATTTTGTAGATACTATGTCAAAATAAATAAAAGAAGTCCAAACATTGGAATATTTACGGAACGCTGCGAGTTGTTTTTCTCATTTTCATTATAATCAGTTAAAAACGAGTACCAACTACCTACCGTATAATCCAGCTTTAATTTAGCATTTAGAAAATATTGAAAATTAACTTTGATAACTCAGTTGAGAAATATTATCGATCACTTAGCGAGGAAAAAGATACAAGAATCTCAAATTTTTGGCTTAATCGTTATTATTTGTTTACATAATCACAATGCTACTTACTCAAAATATACACATTTCTTCCAGTATAAAGGCATATTTTGAACGCTTCTATTTATACAAAATACGTATGCTCTTCAGCATTGAAATGGAAGCAAAATAATTTAACGAGAAATATTTTCATTGTAGACTTGCTCAATACCACTCTTTCGATATCTATGCCAACATACGATCAATAAATAGTATTAAATTAAGTATAACATTAATTTTCCACTTAATTAGTTCTACTTAGACAATTAGTAAATCAAATACATGATCTTTGTGTGTTGAATTCAAAATAGTTATATATTGCGTTCTTTGATCTCAAAATATTACTGTCCAATATGTAACGAAGGTTGAATTACGCTGAAAATATCACGTATAGTAACCATAATTTCATTGGATAAAATCAAAATTTTTTCCTTTTTCTTATAAAAATATATTCAGTTATATATAATTGCGGTTTCCAACTCTATCTATGAACAAGATTATGTTGACGCGACTTTATTATAATCTGGAAACACCCTATACGAAGTGTGATACGAAGTTAGATTGAATGACATTCATTGCATTAATTACAGTATACGAATATCTTTCTAACTCTAACGTGTTGACAAAGGAGTGACAGGTTTCATGAGTTCGGGCTTTTAAGTCTACTAATAGAGCCAATTTAGAGATCGTATTTGAAGTGTTTGTCATGAAACATGGATCTTGAACAACACATTATCATTATATTCGCTCAGTGAAAACCAATCGGTTATGGACGACGAAAACTCTGGACGACCAAAAAAAAAACAGTTGAAAATGTGTAAAAATTGGAACTCAACTCATTCAAACTAGCTATAGACTATTGAAGAACTAAGTGGAGAACTTAAAATCTAGCGCTAGCCTGTGCAAAATAATTCAACATAATATGCAAGTGGGAGAAGAGTTAGCGAAAGTTTTTTATACTCTCTTCACGGAGATTCGAGGATTATCACCAAAACTGTTGCTAAAGATGGCTATAACGATAAAATTAAAATCTCATACGATCGAAGAGCCAGAAATTCAGTTTAACAATGCCAGTTTCATTTTTTTTTTTTTTTTTCGATTGTGTGGATACTGGTCAGCTCATTTCAATAGGCACAAATGTGACCTTGAGATCTCACAAAGGGTTGCTGGTGCCTTTATGCAACCATATGTACAGAAAAAGACCTGAAAACGTACCTACAGATTTCTATTCCAATGCGTCGATTCACAAGTCACTTTTAATACGCGAGTTTTTGAATCTCTATATTCGCATTTATCGTTTTATCTCAGTTCATCTATCTATACTATTAAATTTGTTGCTCGAAGTAGTCTCTCACACTGAATGATGTTTGTATACTCACCATTTGTCCTATAACCTACTTGAATTCTTCATCTTAACTAGTTAATTGGTAATTATTGTGCCCAAGTACTTGGGTACTTCGAAACTTCAATTTGGGTAGATACTTGATTCTCTTTTTCCGCCTCTGTCTATCGTTATTGTAGTTAAATCATCATCATTTACATTTATGTTGATTATTCTGCTGAGAATCCATCTTCCTCGAATGGTCATATAGTACTGAAATAAAAACTATAAATGCACAAGCCTTCTTCCAGTGAAGATGTTTCACTCTCTAAAACATGCTATTAGTGAATTAATTTTAAAGCAAATTAAAAGTGAAAATGGCACGTGTTGAAGATCTTTCTGATGGAATGAGAGAATTAGAAGGTTAGAAAGTTTACCTAATCGCTAAAAGTGCTAATAAGTCAGCATATACATACAAGAAAACGGCATATGTGGCTCAAAAATCCTGGAAGTTAGCCGCATTATTCCAAATACAAAATAATGTAATTATAAAATTTTTTAAAGGGCAACTTATTTCAGGACAGCCAAAAACTTAAGTTCTAGCAAGCACGAGGAAACAAACGACAACGGAAAACTACTGGTTAATTTTGCAATAGAGATGAGAATCGTCATTAACAGTATCAAGTTCTAGCACAAAGAAATCCACAAAGAAACATGGTTAGCTCCAAACAAACTAACTAATAGTAGATATAGTACAGAAACAGATATAGAAATAGTACATGCAGTAGAAGATGTAAGAACCTACAGAGAAGCAGATGCGGACAATGACCATTTTTTTGGAATTGCAAAAATAGCAGCTTAACAGTAAACGAATAAAGAAAAATTAGAAGATCGGACAGAAAAGAAGACTACAGATAGGAAAGCTCATAGATAATGGAACAACAAAGAAAAAATACGAAGAACTGGAGAGTGCCCTAGCAGAGAGCAACAGAACTATAATTTAGAGAAAATATATAAAGAAATGAAATACAATAAAGGGCAAGCTCAACAGAAATGTATATACATAAAAAATAAGAAAAGGGAAATAATAATAGATGAGACCGAAGGTGGATAATGGAATGAGCTTACAACCCATGATTGGAATAATATCGAAACTATATTGCCATCAACAAAGAAGGAAAAACTAGGAATAATTCAGAGTAATTTTACAGAGTAAGAGCAGGGAAAATCAATGTGAAGTACTAGATACTACTTAGATGTAAAGGGCTTTTGTTCCAGCTAGATCTTTCGTTCTATTCAAGACAGCTTAATCCAAAAAACATACTAATATAAATCGGTTCATAAAGTGTAATTTTAAGCTAGTTAAGAAAGCAATCACTTGATAAATTAAATATGACGTCTCTTTTGCAAACTACATAAATATGTACCTACTTATATAAAATCCAAGTCATTCCACAGAAATCGCCTTGCAGTAATAAGCCAGCATGGCTAATGCTCATTTTGTTACTTATACATCCAGTATATCGATAATTTAAACAAAAGAATTTTACTAAATATATCAATGTTGCTGACGTATTAGTCACGTGGTTCTATTTTACCCGAGAGCAAGTATATTGTCTCTTTAATCGTTACAATGCTGAATATAATATTCCCAGTTCTTTCAAGCAGAGATCCTCTATTTTGTGCAGGACGACGAAAATATTAATCGTTTTCGAGGAATATTGTAGATATATATATATTTATCTAAATTTCTTTAATTTCTTAGACCTTTTGATTTATTAATGCATCTAAATGTTCTTGATTTTAGGTCTCTTCTGTTTTAAAATTAGTTTTTTTTTGATAGTTTTTAAAAGAAAGATAAATTTTGCCGTTTAGACTTTTCTTTAAGTCTTTATCTCTTTTTTATCATTTATAGCTTTTTCGTTCATGAATTCTACGTATTGCTAAGTAATGGTAAGTGAATCATTGACTTACCTTCTTTCTTTATTTGCTTTGACGTTAACTCCATTTCAATTATGATTGAGTGATTATCTATTTGTATAAACGGAAATAACTTATTTTATTCGATTTGTTTGTTATTGACAGTAAGTGCACATTTCTCTATTATTAAATTTTATTAAAATTTCTACTGCGTCTTCGGCTGAATTCGTGACCTGAAACTGAAATTAGACATATAACATAACTTTTTCCCTAAAGTAAAAAATCTTTTCGATGACATGCTCGTAATTGAACAAGACATTTTATGAGATCTTTTACCATGGTTTATGTGTTTCTCGTATTTTTTAGCAAAAATTTCCGTTACTATTTCGTATATCTATATCTTGTTCACTAAAATTTCACTTTCGTCATTTTATTTATTCGCAAAAACACGTCATGATTCAACAAATGTTTACCAGAATTTCAACAATGGTATTAATAAAACTCATTGGATGAATTAACAAACTTCATTTGATGAATGAATTAACAAAACTCACTACTATGGTTTTTACAACAACTTCTATTTATATTGTAATAAATGCTAAGTAAGTATTTATGAACTATAATCTTTTCACGTTTTGATTTATAATGTCGTCTGGATTTTTTTAGATGTAACTTTCAAAATGTACGTAATTAATTGAATATATTATAATAAATATTACTGCAAAGTAATCCAAATTGTATAAAATATTATTTGAAATATATTTTATATAACAAGCTTACTTGAATAGAATGTATACAATAAGCTACGTTATTTTCAATGTTATTACTGGTATCAACAATGAGAATAATGAAATAAGCATAACAAATAACGAACCAAAGAGATTAGTCCATTTCTCGACTACTATAGTCCAGTCAACTAAGGCATCGTAAAGCCCAATCTGGCGGAAAAATTCCTAGTGAGCTGTATTTACGTCTACCCCTTTATTACAGTGCTGTAATGAAGATGTGAAAAATCGACATCGATATCGTGCTGGCTAAAAAAATTATAAAGGTGAAAAGTTCAAGAAAATCAGTTTTTCGCAAATATCTCGCGCTCTATTTATCGGAGGTCAATGAAATTTGATTTTATTAGAATTATCTACAAAAAATATCTTCTGCATTTTTCTGTAAAATCAACCGTTTTCTGAGTAGAACGCTGAGACAGCGACTAGACTCACATACGGTATTGTATACAGTACCCAAGGCGTAAACTGGTACTGCTTTTAAATATACACTTTGTTTATAGAGGCTAAAGAACAAGCACAAGTGGGTAAAAACCCTATTAAGAAATGAGTCCCGATAAATTGAAGTTCTGCGTGTCTACAAGTTCATAATTCACGTCTGCCTAGTAGGTTTAGTCACTAACGACTTTATTAACACCAGCATCCTATGATCTATTGATCAACATCTTTTGTAATTGTACGAAAGGTTGTGGCGGCAAATGAGGGTGCAAAAAAATTGAATTTCGGTGTTCAAAAATTGATGGACATTGACGTGACCAGTCATGCTAAGCGCGGGGTTAACAAATGATGGAAATGATGAAGATGTAGATGTAAATGTAGAAACTTGACGTTCTGTCAGCAACTATTACTGATTGAGAAACTGAAGATATCGACAATGAATACAAAAATATATACTAAAGTTTATTTTTTGTGTTTTACTGAATTCCAATAAAAAATTATTCAATGTTAAATAAGTAAATCTTTTGTTGAATATCATGGATTATGAGTACGGGGGAAACAATGTTAAAAAAACCTACCTCGAAGGTGGGGAGCAAACGAGAGTCGTTTCCTCAGCGCTCTAGTCCGAAAACGGTTGATTTTACAGAAAAATGCCACAGACATTTTTTGTAAATACTAAGAAAATTTTTTTAACAATGGCTATCAATCTCCGAATAGATCGCAAGATATTTGCGAAAAACTGATTTTCGTGACCTATTTACCTTTATTACTTTTTTAGCACGATATCGATTTCGATTTTTTACATAACAACACCGTAATAAAAGTGTATAAAAAAATTCAGCTCACTAGGAATTTTTCCACGGATAAAACCCAAAGTTACTGAACTACTAGTAACAATTGTTGGAAATTAGTAGAATCATTTATGGAAAAGTATCAGTTCGTGAATAACTATTTCATAGGAAATAGTTTTCAAATACCTACTGCTAGAGTGAGTAATAGGCTACCGCCGGTTACATGCTACATTTGTACAGACATAATAAAATCCCCCGATCTAGAGTTATTTGTGATTAAAAATCTCAAATATTCAGGAGTTCGTGAATAACTATTTCATAGGAAATAGTTTTCAAATACCTACTGCTAGAGTGAGTAATAGGCTACCGCCGGTTACATGCTACATTTGTACAGACATAATAAAATCCCCCGATCTAGAGTTATTTGTGATTAAAAATCTCAAATATTCAGGAGATTTCAAATAAGAGACAATAAAGAAAAGTTGAATCATTGATAGATAGACTAGATAGATTCAAATTTAAGCGGTATATACATGTACTGCTACATATCTGTAAAACCTCATGACATTGATAGCTACGGGGAAGTCAATTCTTCGCAATCGGTCGATAGAAATACCTGGCTGCCTGCTATCTTTTCATCCTCTTGTGCCGTAACCGGTATTTTCCATTTTTATTTTGTTTATTTGAGTTACAGGGCTCCGTCACTAATTTAGTTATAATACGTAGAATGTTTATATTACTATTGTGGTGTTCACGCCCATAGTTTTATTAAGAACACTCTGAAAAGTCAAAGAACGAATACTGATTATCAGGGGCAAAGGGCTCTTGGTCCTATTTTGTTGTAACGTTAGTCTTATTTGTTAACGGTTTAAATGGTAATTTTCACATAAAACTGCATCCTTCAATTGAATACTCTATATATGGCGTCCTCGAACTTACATATTATTCTGGTGATGTTACACTCCGTTTCCTTTGTATAGGTAACTTGAAATAAAAATAAAAGTAGTAGTTTATTTGCACAAGTTTCCCATACTTCGTTGTCTTTATATTTATATCAACTGTGCACATACGAGTAATAAAGTTTAACCATACAATGTCGGATGAATAGGCAGGCATATAGTTGTTATAAATCTATATATACGAAAGGATAATTTAAACTTTGTTTTAAAAGCAGTAGACAGAATTTACGAAAACAATTTATCATCCGATCAAATTATACTACATTTTTTAATCATAAAATTCTGACACTCGTATAATATTATCATGTAAAACACTACCAAATATTCTCAATTTAGTTCAATGAAACTTATGAAAAAATTGAAAAAGTGAATTTTTTTAGAGTAGATTCGAGCCCGTGACCTTCAATTTGATTCAATTTTTCTCTCTTTTTAACTATTGGTCATGGACCGCCCGTGGCGTTCAGAAGTAGTGTAGAATTATTTATTCCGTCAAACACACTCTATGGACATACGTAATCATCCATTAAAAATTCATGGTGTTCGAATGTATTATTTAGTGAAGATAATTAAATATAAGTTATGATTTCGCAGCTTTAAAGGCCTATAACTAAGAAACGAGGGGTCGTATGAGTAATTTTCTTAATGTCTTATGTCCTCTTATAATGTCTTATAAGGTATAATTAAGAAACAATTCTCATAACAATTGATAAATATCCAGCAACATCATTAAGAGGAAAAACCCCATAGGAAAAATTTGTAGCGTCGTATTTGGTCATATTTTCGTAATCTACCCTAAGCTTATAACCCAATATTCATGATAGTTGTAAGGAAAACTCAAATATTCTTTGACCCTTTACTCGATGTATTTTCCCGCTTAATAATATCTTCGTTATTTTTCAAAGTTCTGGTGAAGGTTATTAAAACATGCATCAAATTGATATTGGCATTCTTCGCACCGGGCTAGAAAATTAATTTGTGTGTCATGGAATTCATGAAATATTTTATGACGAGATTTGTGACGTTCGGTGTTTTATTTTTAGATTAATATGGCGTCTTGTCTAATATTATAACGATTGAAAAATGTAACTAATTTTAAAACACTCATTTGCAGATAATTAAAACAGTTAATAAATTCACGTACCGCGATTCAAAGGTGCAGAGCATGTTGCCAATATCACGAAATATTTATTCATAGAAATCTTATTTGTCTGATGTTTTCAAATACATAGAAAATAAAATGATTTTCTATACTTTTATGTTACGGTAGAAAATTGAAGGATTATCACTTAATTATGTGGAATGGACAAGTTAAGTGGAAACAATCGTTTTCTATTCGATTCATTCAAGAAGTTACATAGACAAATTTTTACAGTGAAAGGTCAGCAACAATCTCTTCACCTTCAAATAATTATTTTTAAAAGAAATACTTCAGTTTGCAAGACAAAGTGATCGACCTTATGAAGGTTTGGATGAACTCTTCAACAGACAACTTCAGATCCTGGAAGGCTTCTGCAGACTGTAATTCCCAGCAAGCTCAGATATTGGCACACTGATTCGACTCTAAAGGATCCAGCGTTGTTCTACTGAAACCCTCAGTTCTAGTACCTGCTGGATGTACACTTGTAGAGTAACATTGCATATAAAATATCTAGATGCGAATTAAAGATCAGTTCTCTCCTTCTCGACAAATTCCGCACCAAACATTACACGTAGCGCTTTTACAATTTTTTTGTCCTTTCAAACAGTACTTACCGCCATTATTCCAATGAGCAGTAGCAAATTTTAATTCGGCTTGGTAAAGCGAGGGGTTTAATTCAGCAACCAACAATAATGGGTTTCAAAGTTTAACATTTTACATCTCTAAGGTGAAGTGACTAAACTTATACCACGTTCATACCACGAACATAACGATTTTTTTAACACCAATGAAGTGTCTATTTCTTAAACATAATAAAACTGTCAATTTACTTTCAAGTTGACCGATTCCAATTATGTATTGGGGCTAGTAATTCAATAATCTTTGATACAATTGCTTTAATCCTTATTAACTCAGATTAAGACCAAGTCACTATACTGAAACCAGCTCTATCAGTGCTACGACAACAGCATCAGTGAGTATAACACCCATTTCCATACATACAATTAAATGAAGTTGACAGACTGCTCTAAATGACTAAATATGACCAATATCCTGATAAAAAATACAAATTAACACCGCAAACGATGGTATTCGTTTAGAAGTTTGTTCAATGGAATATATGATATCTGAGAATAGAATAAATGGAACATACTCAAAATAGCAGCCCCAAATTGTTATCATGGGGGGTAGCTCGATTGTTTCATAGGCTAGTTTATATATCGAGGGAAGTATTTCTCCTAATTCTTGTGCGGGCTCTCCATTATGATAGTTCGAAGTAATTAATTTAATATATTATTTAACATATTTTTCTAACTTCTCTATTAAAGGTACCCAACACATCCGAAAAAAGAAATATACTTTCAAAAAATTAGTCAGATTTTTGTAATTAGCTTCTCTAATCGGATGTAAAAAAGAGAGAATTCTACTCTGAAGGCATATAAGTCAACATGAAATCTCTAGGAGTTTGAACTATATTTTTATTTTCAAATTTTTGAAGGATCAAAAGTTTTATTTTTACTGCAATCAAAGTCCCTGAACTGAACAGAAATACCCAAAAAGTATCTGTTGCTTTTTGTTTTTTAAATTAAAAGTGGAGGAAATGTTTGATAACTGATAAGAATATAATGGGGTTTCCCAAGAGTTTGCACATCATTTCATCAAATATACGCAAATTATGAATATATATCTCAACCAATGGTAAGGAGAAAGGAAATAAGAACACTTTAGGGATGCCTTATTCATCTTCCTACAGCACCTTTCTCACAATTCTCTACTACGGGAATCTGACAATGTTTCCTAACCATCCTTCCCTTTGTGTTGGAACTATGGTACGCTTCGTACATCTCTGCTTCTACGTTTTCTCAAAATACCTTCAGCCATTTTGATACCGCCATATATTGTTCTGAGAATTTGCGTTCTCCCATATGTTCATCTTATTCTCATCTTTTTTGTCATCGCTCATGTTTCCGATGCATATAGAAGTTTTGTGCTCTCAGTATTTTTAATAGTGATCCTATCTATTATCTCTCAGAATTGTTTCATCCATCTCATTTTTTTCTAGGTTTAGAAATATCATGGTTACTTCTAGATTATTAATTTGATAAACTTTCTCCAAATTAAATATTTTTCCAGTTCTTATTCATTCCGTATATTTGCTTTCATCCGTGATTTATTTGTGAACCAAACTTCTTAAATTCATATAAAATGTTTCTAATTCTCTCTTCAACTTCGTTTATAACACTAGACAGCATGGTGATGACTTGTGCTTTGTGATGAAAGATAAAGCCTATTGTTTGTAAGTTACTTTATTTTGATACGTTGCCTAATATTAAATAGATTTGTAGAAGGAGGATCACTTTGTCTTAGTTCTGTTTGCTCCACAAATATCCGATAAATAGTGTCCCATGAAATTCTATTGCTTCATTTGGTCAATGAGATCTTTTGTATCAGATTAAGTATAATAGTCAACTGTTGATCATCCTGCTCTAAAACCTCCTTGGTCCTTGGTATTGTCCAGCTATGTTGTCTCCATACTTTCATAACCTAAGACAGAGAGAGATTCATTGAAAAATTTTTAGGTAGGGTAAGGAAAATTTGTTATAGGAGGAAGTTTTGCTGGACTTTGCCCTGATATGGGAGTTGCTTTCACAACTTATTTTAGATTACTTTATATACGGTATTTAGTTGTGTGATTCCTTCAATTTTCGCACCGTCTTGTTCCCTCTCTTATAAATTGTGCATAATTTCCATTCTACCATATATTAGGCACTTTATTCTCTTGCCACAACGCCACAACCAGTGTTGTATTTCCATTTGTAATTTTCTCCCACATTTTGATTATGTTTCAGAGCAATGTTACTGCAAATATGTTAAGTACCTAAGGCTTTCATAATGATTTCTGTGATTACATGATGAATAATAATTAAAGAAATATCAGTATTTTATTACTTACGGATGCGGTAATATTTTTTTGATAAGCAGTAATACCTTCAAAGTTGGTCTTATGGAAATCCAAATTACACATAGAAATTTTCACGTGAAAAAGGGATGATTTTATTGGTAATACAATCATTGTCCCATATTTTATTTTTCATGCGAATCTAACATGAGAATTTTTTTTATCCCGCATCAAACATGTTGGTTATTAACGATGGATTTGATAAAATAATCGAAACTTATTAAATAAAGACATTTAACAGATACTTATAGATATTATTCACGTCGCAATTCTTCACTAGTGGGGTTTTCATGCCATTTGGAAAATTACATTGTTGTCTTTGCAATATGTATAATGTACATTCTAAAAGTATATATCTCACAGTAAGTTCTCGGTTATAATTCGTAAACAAGAGTTTGTTACTTCCACATAGTACGTACATAATTTTAGTGTGACCTATTCTTAGACTAGTTACTATAACGTGTTTTGGGCGTTTACTGCATATTCTCGGCCACTGTTCAACACTTTCCTTTATTTGTCGTAATTTTCGAAATGATCCTTGCCACTGAAGATTAATTTTCATTTTAACATTTGCTTTCACGTCACTATCAACCGCAATATTAATTTCCTTATATTCCTTGATGAGATGGCACCCACAAAAATCTTATATCTAAGCTCTTGTTTTGTACTAAATACAATTGAATCTTGATTTGTAGTTCAAGAGGGTTGTTTGTAAAGATATCCTTTGAGGGACTCAAGACATTTCAGGAGTCTGGTATAATTACAGTTTTTTGTGGGTATGATTATTGAATTTCGACAAAATCAAGGATTGCTTTTGTTGCTTTCTATACAGAATCTAAGTCAGGTAATTTATATTTCAAGAGAGGTTTATGAGGAGTGACAACAGCAACTCCAACTCCATTTGAGGTTTTATATGCATCAGTGTATATGTATCTGTGTCTTGTTAAAGATATTCAGACTTGTACCAATGCATGGAGCTCTAATCAGCCATGGTGGAGTTATATCAATAATTGATTGTACAATGGGAGGAGTCTGCATATCTAGTTGTCTGATATATTTAGAAACTCTATTATAAAAGGGACAGTCGACTCTTTTCCTGAATTTGACCGAGCTTTGATATCTGTTTGCAGCTGCGCTATTGTAGCTTGTATATTCATGGGTGTTCATTACAGTACTGGCATATGACAATTTTAGGTATTGTCTTTTTTTAAGTTAGTGACGGCTCTCCTAGTTCAACTTATAAACTTTCGATAAAAGATGTTCTGTGAGCTCCAGCAATTACGCATAATGTTTGATTGGCTATGGCATCTGAACATTTCAGTATCTGGTTTTCAGTAGAGGCATAGGATAGATTGAGAGTAAAGTCTCTTGGTCAGATTTCCTCGCTCTGTTTGAGAGAACTTTTAATAGGTTTACTTCATTCCGATAACTGACGACAAGGTTTATGTGTCCATTCCAATTTAATTGCGAGTCAAAGATTATTTCCAGATGTGTGATTCTTGATACATAACTGGAAGGAATACCATTTAGTTCGAATAGTGGTTTTAGGCCTACCTATCTTTTAGAGAACATTATGCATCTGGTTTTTGCTGCAGAGAAATCAAAACTGGAGTCTATTCAAATATATATGTGATTGTAAAATTGATTTCAGTTTTGTTAGATTTTAATTTTTTTTGTATTTATCTGCATAGGTTCTGATTTTTATTTGCTTCTGTATATTAGTGGTGATATCATTGATAGCTATAAGGAATAAAGATGGACTAATTATTGAGAATTGTATCTGCTTTGATTTATAATTTAATGAAGATTTCTCTTTTTTAAATAATTGACATATTAGCCCACAGAGTATTGAATTTTTATGCGAATCAATAAGTAAAATTATGGTTTGCTTTATAATTAATTGCAGCTTTTTCTCATTTTCTAATTGCCAACAGTTTGCAAACAGTCATATTTCGTTATAGCTGAACAACAATTTAAAACAAAATATTTTTGAATTGATGTAATAGCTGATAAAATTATTTGAAGTGATCATCCTGCATATTCATATTTCAGTTTTGCAGTGGGCTACTTTAATTAAGGAAAAATCCTTTTAAATCGATGGATGCGAAAGTACAATTATTTGAAATCTAAAATCAACACTGACAGACCTGCGAAAACCGTGATATAAAATATTGCAGAAATGCAGATAAAACTTGCTACAAATTTGTCACGTCATTGTGAATAATTTTTATAATTGCTATAAATATTTCTTGTTATTATTAGAGGCTGGGTTTAAATTTCATCAATTGATTAGTGAAAAATAGTTTCGGCTGAGCAAGGTTAACTTGTGATGAAATGTTCAAGGGACATCACCAGAAAAATAGATTCAACTCCATGAAAAAACCGTTTGCTAATTTTTTATCATTCAACGGCTTATAGATTTAATGCAAAAATAATGAATTAAAATTTATTCCTTTTTATTGTATCTCTTACTGTTGACATAACTGATAATTAATATATGCGTTAGTTGTTCAACGTACTATATATTATAATTATATGATAAACAACCTACGTTGTAATTAAATTTCATGATGAATTTGTCGTATGCCCTCTTAATTCATATTTATTGTATAAAAAAAACAAGTAACAACATTTTCGAATTAATAGATGTCATTTCACATAAATCTAGAACAACTGGCTATATAATTGACACTATTGACACAGAAACTTATAATTAACTATGCCCACACAAAACAAATACACATTTAACCGTAGAAAAAAATCATTAAAAAATTATTTTGGCCAATGGGCTATATATAAATCACATTTCATTTCTTGGTAGTGATTTCCTTGTTGTACTCAAATTTTCATGACATCTCTATGGTTTTCTCCATCCGTCCGTCAATATATAGGCACTAAAGTCATATTTTTTATCACAAGGCTAGAGATTAGCTGCTGAGGCGTTTGGCCAAGTAACAAAAAGAGACTTTAGTGCCATGTTACATATTTTTTTTTGAAATAGCCAAGATTCAAAAATACTTTCAAATATATTTGAAATATTATTTTTAACAAACGGCACGCAAATCTCATTTCTTTTTATTTATTCATATTAATAGAAGATCATAATTAACAAATCAGAATAAGGATTTATCGCACAAGGATAGAATAAAAAAAATAAAAACGAAAATATGATATAAAAAAAATCAATGGATGAACCACACTTAACATTTAGTATGAAAAATAGACGTAGGCTGATTCTCAGATCTACTGAATAAGCATATAAAATTTTATAAAAATCGGTCAAGCCGTTTCAGAGTATGGTACCTAACATTGTGACCCGAGAATTTTATTTATAAAATTTTCTCCATTTTGCAAAATTTTCCACTGATGCGTGGCTCCTATTAGTCGCAGCGTGATCTTATATACCCTAAAGCCTTACTCGATAATTTGACTATCCAATACAAAAAGAATTTTTCAATTCGAACCATTCATTTATTTAAATACGGCTTTGGCTGAAGCATTTACGAAAGAAGTGACATTAGAAAATATTTTTTCCACGATTTTTATTTACCTATTAGGAAACGTCTATCAACCACGCAACTCGGCCAAGGGGCGTAGTTTTTTTCGGATAGAATTTTCTGAATGAAAATGATTTTAATTGGTACACAAATGCTAATTCTTCAGGAAGAATCATGATTACATTGTTAAAAAACTAATGAACTGTTAATATTTTCTTAATAAAAAGGAGTCGCAAAAGGACGACAATATAAATATTAACGAACAAAATCAAAGTAACAAATGAAGAATGAATTGAAAAAGGATCTCAGTTTGAAGCAAAGCAGATGAATGATTAGACTATAAATTTATTACTATTGATGCATCTAAATGTTCTTGATTTTAGGTCTCTTCTGTTTTAAAATTATTTTTTTTTAATAATTTTTGGTGGAAAGATCAAATTTGAGGTTTCGACTTTTCTTTAAGCCTAAGACCTAAAGTAAAGAACATTTTGATGCATTAATATATCAAAAGGTCTAGGAAATGAGAAATTGAAAAAATTTGTATAATTATTATGATATAATATTTGGAATAATTAAAAAAGTTGAATGAAATAAAAAAGTTTCTTTATTTATATCCATTCTGAACGTAATAGTTTCAAAATGCATATATATTTTATAATTATTAGTCTGTTTGAAGGTCAATAACTTATACATATGAATAGTTCTTACTACCACATTTCAAACATTTGAATCTGATTTAGATTTGCAATTAGATTTGTTGATTTCATTTTCAGTAACTTGAACTAAAACTGTTAATTAACGCATACTTCCTCGCTTTTTATGACAATACATAATGACTTTTAAGTCATTCTAAAATTTTACTAATGCTGCTACTAATTATAAAGTAATACTAAAGAAGGGAAACGAGAAAAATCTCAATTATATTAATTACATGATTTCTCTAAACTTCCACCATCTCCTTCACGTCCCTAGTAATCAATGTCTTCTACCATACAAAACTTATTTTTCGCATCCACAAAAGCGAGAAATAGTATCACATTAATACTGATATAATTGAAGAATTGTGACCCGCTATTCACCAGGCAAGGAATCCGTACATATGTTCCATCTAGTCTTTTGACAATGACAGTGAAGAATGTGTACATTGCCGAAAAGTATCCGAAACTCAAGATAATAATGCAATGTTTTTCGAGTTTATTTACGATTTCTATTCGTGAGGTGAATTATTAAACACTGTATCTTACGTTTATTTATTTAAATACCTCACACTCCACTTAACTCATTAATATATTTCACTTATCACTATCACTTAACTAATTCTTCGATTACTTTCCATTTCGGTCTGTTCACTACGACTATTTATTATAAACTGAACTAAACTGCGCTACACAAATTCATTATATATTCCAAAAGAATTCTAAAAGTTCTAGAAAAAAAAAAGAAACGAAACAAATAAATTCTTAATTATATGAAAAACAGAAACTTAGCAATTCGAAAAAATTCAAATTGTCAAATGTTGTTCATACGCTACAGCAATGCGACAAAAGAAACTCAGAGGAAAGTATTCTTGAAGTTAGTGAGAGAATTTGTGAAAAGCCAAAATGATGTAAATGTGGACCAATTTTGCCACTGTCATAATGCTCAACAATCTATTTCTCAAGTCTGTATATGTTTGTGCCTGTTATCTGAAGCATAGTCGGCTACACTTGTTGAATCCACGCACCTAGAATTGTTCAAGCATCTGAATCTGCTAAAGCCTTCATTTCTATCTGAACGCGCCAGTGAAAGACATACAGTGTTGCCAGAATCATCAAGATAATTCTGTACAAAATGAACAGTTATATCCCCAAATCAGGACACTTTATATACGTAATTATTGTCTCTCTCTCATTTGTCTCAATACGTACTTATTGCATCAATTATAACCGTTGTAGATTATTCTAGAGAATCATAGAATTGAAAATGGGTGTTTAACAATTATGCAATTACAGTATCTAGAGTATCGATTGTAATTCTATTCTACGTGTGCCAGTTAGCTATAAATTTCTCTGAAATAGGTGGTGATAGTGGCGCCTGCATATATTAGGTGATTTGTGGGTATCTGTCTTGTACATTTCTACATATTATTCTATATTGTTATATTTATCGATACTTTCAATAAAGATAGGAGCAATTTGAAAGTAATATCGTGTATATGAAACGTGAAAATATTTTTTTTATTTATAATCTATGCTCTTCAAAAATACTTCCGTCCTTTTATCTTTGGATTTATAACACATAAACTAGTAAAATTTGAAATATCAACGTTATACTACTATTACGACTGTTTAGAAAAGTGTTAACCCACCTCCCTGTAAACTAAAAGTGTTAATAGAAATCACGTCACATTTTTTTCTTCAACCAAATCCAAATTTAATCACAATGTTGAGTACGTACGTACGAGTTCTCATCATTTTCATCATGTTTGTGAACCATTAATATTTTCAAAAGGAAGACTTATCGTAGATTCATTGAAGAGTGCATATATTCATCATTTGATATTTCGTTCTTCTTCTTACGTCGCCGTCTCCCTGCGGAAGTTGGCGATCCCAATGGCTATTGTCGCACGAGAAACCGCAGCTCTGAAAATTTCTGTCCGAGCCATCTACGCATGTCTTTCAGCCATGAATTTTTTCTACGGCCAACCGACCGTTTTCCTTCGATCTTCCCTCCTATTATCAGGCGGAGAATCTCAAATCGCTTGCCTCTCATTATATGTCCTAGGTACTGTAACTTTTTCTCCTTGATTGTCGTGAGAAGCTCTTTATGTTTACCCATTTGCTGTAGGACCTCTATGTTTGTCTTAAGTCCCGTCCAAGATATCCGGAGCATTCGCCTGTAGGCCTGTAGGCGTTTCAGGCTGAGGTTGCGGTTTGCCAGAAGTTTCCTCATGTTGTTCAGAGTTTTCAGCGCTTGCTCAATCTGATTTCGAGTTTTAGGTCGCATTGCTGGTTGACGAGCGTGCCCGGGTATCTTAGAGATGATACTTGTTCAATGATCTCTCCATGCAGTGTTAGGGTGGCGCTTCTTTGTATTCTTGAGAATATTAATAGTTTGGTTTTGGACGTATTTATATATAGGCCGAATTGCTCGCTATATTCTACAGTAACGTCCACGAGAGATTGAGGTTCTGGTAGTCTACTGTTCACTACCCCGGTATCACCTGCGTAACGAAGATTGTTTATAATGTTTTCATTGATCTTTATGCCTGCAGTTGTATTCTCGAGAGCCTCGCTGAATACTCAGAGTAGAGATTAAACAGTAGGAGAGACAATACACATCCTTGTCGCACGCCTCCACTTTTCTAATGTGGACCCTTCGATTTTGACTGTTTGATGCCAGTAAAGTCCGGTTATGATGTTTAGATTTATTTTAAGATGTTGATCATTTTTTGGTGGGACACACGGTCAAAAGCTTATTTATAGTCAATAAAGCATGCCAATACATCAGCATTGATGTTTCTACATCTCTGAGTCAACACATTCAAGGAGAAAAGAGCTTCCCGAGTTTCCATTCCGTTTCTATTTCATATTGCGAATATAAAATGTATCATATGTGTTCTGTAAAAGTTGTGGAAATCTTTTTAAAAATGGTCTGCGAAACATTCAATTTACCAATGTTGCGGAAAAAACCAAAAAATTATGAAACTGTCTGTTCTTTTTGTGGTTTGAAAATAGTGGG
The DNA here is from genome assembly GCA_026230145.1 of Diorhabda elongata. NCBI lineage: Eukaryota > Metazoa > Arthropoda > Insecta > Coleoptera > Chrysomelidae > Diorhabda > Diorhabda elongata. The sequence goes on from CM047926.1 coordinate 44,276,296, forward strand.
TAACAATATGAAAAATATGCATATTGAGAGTTCTGACTATAGCGATTTTCCATTTACTTTACAGTCCATACCTAATTTGTCCCGGTAATTAAAGTTAAAATGAATGTGAGTGATCTTAAAGTTGAATCTATTTCTAGTAATACAGACCATTCGTTACTCTAGGAAAATCCCCCACATTTAATCAATCAAGCTGAAGTTAATGGTCTTATTAGAGACATCCAATAATGAACATGTGTCTTGTACCTTGATGCGAAAGTTACCTGTGCGGAAACAGAAGTAACAAAGGCTACTGAAAAGACGTATTCAATTATACTTATTTTGTTCATTATTTATCAACTCGTTCGAAAAACAAAATGGCGAATAATTGAATCAGTTTCCACTGAATTCAATATTCGACTATCAGTTATCAAGTTATCAACAAATCCAACATTCTGTTAGTGTTCCCTTATATGATGTTTCTTTAATTATTTAAGGTTTTTCAATTCGTGCATTGTTAAGAATTCAACTATTTTAGTAGGTTTTGGCATATCAAACATTCTTCTATGTTTAATTATTCGCTCAATTTTTGTAAGTCAAAGGTTTAAAGGGCTTCTGGTAATAAATTGGTATCCTAATACTTGGTGAAACTTTTCGTACAGAAGAACGCAATTTGAATGAGAGGTTCCTCAAGCACTATTTTGTGTAAGCTTCCTTGTGAGTTGACAGACTCTGAATTTCTAATGAGAGAAAAATTCACATAATAGCAGAAGTTATAGTAAATTCTACATCCTCTTTAAGTCGAATTGCTACCAGTGAGGCCAATTGAATCAGACAGTACAGAACTCTGAAATTTCATATATACAAATTAAAAGTCTCAGACGACGACCATGAACGACGACTAAAATTTTGTGGAATTATGGAGACGAAAATCAATCAACATAGTATGTCAAAATAAATTATTTGAATGACGAAAGTTCGTTCTGCCTAACTGGACATATAACCACACAACACAAGAGATATTGAACTGTTCTGAGAACGCAAGTTCGTACATGTTTTTTGAAAAACATGCTCAGTTTCCCTAGAAAGTGAATGTTCGGTTTCTTGGGGAAGAACAACATTTAACATGTTTTTATAAATACAAATTTAAATATTGAGGTTTAAAATATAACGATTTATCGATAGAATTTTTGAAGCTAATCTAGATAAATGCAGTAATTTGGAAATGAAGCCCATCCGCAGTATTAGTATAGTTAGATGTTAATGAATATTAGATGAATGAGAAACATCGCGGTAGATGAAGGATGAAGTTCAATGGATCGACCACGAGATCTGATACCTTTGGTTTTTTGTTTCTTGGGGACAGGAGAGTACATCGATTATTTACTGACCTGACCATGTACATATTGCAAAGCAACGTATTTATGAAAAATGTAGTGCTATTACCGAATATTCTAATAAAGTACAAGATTTGCTGTTTACACAGTTTATCAATATGGAATATCATTATTTGAGTTAAATTTAATAGAATTAAGTTCAAATAAGATCATTAACTAGACATCCCAATACATATGAAAAGAATTAAGTCACTTGTCATAGGGTTCTATTCAAAAATATTGGTACCTATGACCTTGTCGTTTCATCTGTCATAACTAGTATGAGACCTTCACCCATATTTGGAATGTATATTCAAGAAAATACTAAATGTGCTGTTATTTTATGTCTTTTTCGTATATTTTGAACATATATCTTTCCAGTCATGATTAGGCCTTCGCGTGCATAGAAATATTATTCTCAGATCCATAACCCTGCAGAATAGCTGAGATCTCATTTTTAACAATATAGAAATGAATCTGGATCAGTGACCATGTGGTATTACTTGTTTTCATTTATCAAAAGTTCATTCTAATATCTTGCCAATCAAAGCATCACGAAGGAAATGTAAATATAGTGATTATTCATTTTTTTTTTAATTGCAATGGTATAATAAAAAATGAAAAAGAGATATCACAGACTTTGTTAATGAGATCTATACTTTATATTTACAATGAACAAACTAGATAATTCATAGGTCCTGCATAAAGTTTAAAAGTTCTGTGTTGAGTCTTTTCGGCCGCGGGGAGAAGAGAAAGTCCTAGATTAGACTAATAGTTCTACGATGCATGGATAAAGCCTAATATATACTCATTCAAATGTACTCAACGATTTAATACGTGCACTCAATTCATCAAAACAAGAATCAGAATTGTTAGCCTAAAGACTGAAAAAGAAATAGTTATTGGCAACAACGATAACAATATTACAACATATAAAATGCGAGAAAGTGAGTTATCACCATTTTCTATTGATGTTAAAGAATTGGTCTACTCAGTAGACTCTACTGTAAGCTGCAACGAAGCTGTTTCTGGATATAGGTTTATTTGATTGAGGGACAGAAGAACAAAGCAACTTCTTTCGGAAGTAGGTGTTTGGCCTGTAAGAAACTCTTTAACTGAAGGCAAAGCCAATGAGATGAGGAAACCGTTTGTAAGAAGAGATAATCGTCTCTCATAACAAGTCAGAAATGATGACGCAATTAGTCAAAGCCCTCGATGAGGAAAGAGATTATTTTAACAATTTTTGTAGCAAATTTCTGAAACTCTATAGAGTTAAAGTTAGAACGTGGAATATTTGATGGTCCTCAAGTATCGGGATTGATGGAAGGTACAGATTTCACAAATTTTATGATGCATGAAGCAACAAGTTATGAAGAAATTATGCCAAATATGCTGACAAATCATTTTCAGATTATTGTGATTATGAGCTTCGAGTCACACTATCTCTGCATCATCTAGGTAAATTTCTGGATAATTCGGAATCAAAAGTAATAGAAAGATTGTCACTTGATAGAAGATTACTGTCGGACTTTAAAAAGAGATTTTCTCTTGAGAAATTTTGAATTAAAGCTATTGATGCGCGTTTAATTGATATATAAGATATATTTTCAACATTACCCTCCGTATTTATTTCGATGCTTACAGTTTTTCCTCAAAAAAAAAATGTGAGTATTATTACATGTTTGATATTTGAAATTCCGATGTTTCGAATATAAAATGTGAATAAAGATTAGAAATACCTACAAAATCCTCGATAATTTCAAAAGTTATGACCAGTATTATAGCTAAAATTAATTTTATATCAAGGGTATCAGAACCATTGTTGACCAGGGTAATCGTTCCAAAAAGGAACTTTTCAATAATAATGGATCATGTCCTATGTCTCTCAGGTAAGTCTTATTCATATCAGATGTGAGATGATTTGAAAAGAGAATAGATTATTTCATGCAAAACAATTTGGAGTGAAATATAAGATTCACATTAATCTACTCTGAACTACTTCGAATAGCAATGTAGTTAATTTCAACGTTGATTATATGACTGAGCATTTCTGGAAGGCTTTTATTTCATGTCCTCTGCCGTTTTTCAAATGGCATTTTCAGAAAGGACTATGTGTCACAGGCACCTATTGAGTAGAGAAAATGTGGACGGAAAGCATATCGACCAAACGCCAGTTAAAATTGTGCCGCTTCCTTCTAGTTACATCGTTTGGCAACTGCTCCTGTATCCCAATCGTCTGGGAACTTGGAACTGGGAATTCCCATTTTCATAACTCTCATAGCACATTATGTCGACATTTCTTGACCATTTTTCTAAAATAAAAAAAAAATTATGAACCTGCATTGTGTCAGATGTACGTTTCCCGATAGATAATGCATGAATGAATGAAAAGCTTTCTATTAGGAGAGTTTAAATTGGAAATTCACATGTTAAAAAATAGAAAATAGCCAAATTATTAAATACTCAATCTAAGCACCTGGTATCTCTGAATAAGAATAATGCTGAGCTAAATTATGATACTTTGTCTCCTAGATGATACTATTCAAAGATTTGAAATTCTTAATGAATCACTCCGTATAAAAAAAAATAAATGTTGAGTTGTATTGTGTAGACTTCAATAACTATAGAAACATAATAAAAAAATTAGAGTTAAACTGTACCCGACACGAATGCTTTCTCGGTTTTCCTTTAACATAGTTTCGAGGTCTAGGCTCAACATACCAACGTCCCAATTCCGTCTTCATATTTCACTTTCCAAACTTTTGTTGAACAAATGAGTGCAATTTGTATAAAGAGCTACATAAATGATAAACTAGAATGAGCCCTGCCACGTTACCGTAAGAAGGAACACATCTGTGGTCCACAACAGTTAGCATGGCATGGTTGATCACTTTGGGAGCTGTCTACTTTTTTAATCAGATTATTTGTCAGGAAAATAAGATTCCTTCTCTGTTAGTATTATAGGTCTTATTTCGGAGATATATTGTAGAAATAAATATTTTTTTACCCACTGAAAAATAGATACTTGTTTAAACGTATGAATTACATTTTGCGGGCTTGAAGATAGATGGGTGAACTGAAGAAATTGATGTGATGTTAAATATGTGGGCTTGTGTAGGGTGATTATGTTCCTACACATTCCGTTTACCTTACAGTAAAATAAATAAGGTATAATAATTCATTTGTCAACGTTTTAGCTACTTTCAAACATTGAATGTACTTTTGATTTGAAAAAGCCTTGGCTATCGTTTTTCAGTTCTTTCTAAATGTTTATAACAATGGTCCTCTAATTATTTGGTACTTGTAAATTTATATCGTTAAGTGTGATTTGAAATTCAGATATACAGCAGCGCACAACATAAATGCCAATTGATTGCTGGAAAACGTACATGAAAATTACGAGAATTTACGTACTAATTAATGACAGATAATATATTTTGATTAAAAATTCAAAACAGTAAACTTAGTAAGTATCCTCACAATTTTATGCAGCAACGTGAAGAGAAAAAACACATACCACAAGTAACTAGATTGTTCTAGATTAGACATTGCAACAATGTGTTTTTGAGAAATCATCGAAGTAGTTGAATATCATCAGATTTGAATAACATGTATTCAACATAGTTTAGATGTCTAGTCAGAACCTTATGCTTAGGTTAGCTTGCAGTGTGTGTTTCACAAGAAATTTTTATATGCAAGTCTTTACTGAGGGTGGCCTGCATTTTAGCTTCTCCCTATAAACTAGAAAATGGACTCTATTGCAATCGGCAAGAAAAAAATCACCGTTGAAATCTTCGTGATTCTCTGAAGACCGCTTCTCCTACATTTCAGGCTTTCGAATATTTTTTTCTGATGTTTATATGGAAGAAGGAAAATCTATTCTGGATTCCTCAATAACCGTTATCTTAGAGTGGAATTCTCACTAAATCTTTACTCAAACAACGATATACAAACTACAAAATTATGTACGAATATGTACATGAACAAATTCTGGGAAAAGCCAAGTAGTTAGTTATCAATTTTTTGACCAGATCCTATAATTTGAATTCCAATTTTTTTGAGTGATGTCGTATGACAGCCATCATTTCACCTCACGTTTTACACCCCATGAATATACAAACAAACCCACAATATTCGTGTAAAACAGAATGTATTCTATAAAATTATTATATATTTATATATTTTTTTATTAGAAAAGAAATAATGTTAAAATTTGCCAGTTAAATTATTATTTATAAAAAAGTTCGTGGACAATTCAAGGAATTCTATTTGATACGACCAAGACGAGAATACAGGACGTCTAAGTTTTGCTATAAGTATAACTGTATGGCTAATGTAACTTACCCAATCGTGAAAATACATTTCAAACGAAATTATGCACAGAATATACATTTCGTCGTAGAGCAATAGTTAGAATTTCTGGAACCGTTGGTGATATTCATACTGTTTACCTTCAGTCTCTGAAGACGGTAACTTGGATATCGAAACGTGCGTCAGACAGTGTAATGGTGAGTGTTGGTGTAGTGGTGGTGTAATCAGTGTATTCAGTATGAGATCTTCTATGATTGATATCCATCCAAGAAATTATGAAACACCCTAAACAGCAATAGTCAATCGTGTAACCAGAGGCGACGATTTCTTTACCACTTCCAACTTGTTCAAGCAATATTGATAGTCAAGTCCCATTTTGGCTATCATATTGTCTTACATTGAAGTTAAGTGGAGAATATATTGCACAGCATTGTGCATCAAATTACGAAATTATACCTCTGCGCCTTATAAAAGTACAGGTAAGACAAAACATCGTGCCATCCTCATATGCAGATCAAAGTTGAGATCATGGCTGAAGAGATTCACAAAACTTGCTCTCACTTTGTCTTTGACTCACCCTACGATCCCATTTATATCTATCTTTCCACCTTTATTATATATAGGTTACTATTTTACGGTTTCTAGAACTGTATCATGTCTTACTCTATCCAATAATTTTTTTAAATTATATAGTACGTACTTAAACTTCGTGTGTCCCTTCTTATTTGAACCAGCACTTGAGTTGTAACCAATACTTCACGCGTGCCCAAAATTTCAAAATTGTTCTTTTTTCCAGTTTCCATATATTCTGTTGTTAATTATTATTCAATTTTTCCCAAAATTGGACTTTCACCAAGCAACTTAAGCGTTTCTATATTGACCCCTATTGCTTTTCCTTTTTTGTCTAATATTTTGTATCAACATGTTTCTTACTCTCAAATTGTTGCCCAAAAAAAAATAAGTGTTAATTTCTGTTAATAATAAAAATAGTATTTTGTACATAAGAGTGAGAAAAAGTACATATTCCTTGAGTACGCAAAAGTTGGTCAGCCTAAACCGAGGTAAGAGCTGCAGATAAGGCATAGTGTCGCACACTATACTTTTTCTACGGATGCTTAGTTTTTATGTGTTCAAACCAAGTTTCGAAAGTTAAATGCTTGATAAAATAAATTGGAGGCTATATGTGAAGAATTTTGGAGTTCCCAGCAGGACGTTTCGTTTCTTAACATTATTGATACTTGATTTATTTGTCCTCATCCATAGATTATTGTATTAGCGCTGGAGGCTGTATAGATATATTTATTGATATTCTTATGTTGTTATCGTAAGAGTTATCAATATACGATTGAGCAGTATTATTGAATTTTCACCCACGTGGCCATTTAGAATTATAAATTGTTCTTAGATTAATTAAGACAGTCGCAAATAACCTTGAGAAAGACAAGCTCGTATAAAAGTCCAGATATGGCAATTGGAAAAATTTGTCGCTTCAGCATTTACATTTGTGCCAAATTTATGAATTCCCATGGGCTGTTCTATATATTTGTGATGTTGGTAACTAAAAAAATTAACGTGTCTAATCAGTGCATAGTCCTTTCTCCTCTTAGTGTGAGATTTATAATTTATAAGATTTTTCCAAACACACATTCACCAGCAAATACCTCTCATCATTTTTAAAATATTTCTTCAGGAATTTAACTGTTTTTAATATTTTTTCTGATTTTAATTAGAATAAAACGCATATTTTTCCGTATTTTAATTTATCATCACAGTTTTTAGTTGTACTTTCCAACATCAAATATCGGAAACAAATTGTTGTTTATAATTTTCTTTATAATTTTCCAAATAAACTTACAAACCCATTTTAGAAAGTATATTTCGCGTTAATTGTGTCAGTATGAAAAACGTACCTCATCAGGTAACTCAAAGTTGACGTTGATGGTCGAAATCATATTGAAAAATTATTTCTCCTGCGTGAGCAATTCTCCAGTTTATCTTTATGAGAAACTCTTTATTACAGTATATCCAGATTCGGATTGTTCAACTATTAGAACATTAATCGGTGAGGTTATATTGAAAAAGTTAATACTCAATGATGTCTTTCTTTATCACCGAAATATACTTTACGATTGATACATAACTTACTAGTTACTTAATGAAGACATTTTAATATACGAAATAGTGTAAATATTAATTATCTTTCTGCTAGATGTAGTAAAATCTATATATACTCGAACTATATTATTTATTATTTGATCAATAGGGAATAAACCAGAAGATATCTAAAATGAAACTACAGAACAAATAGTTGATGTTAGTAATAAAATATTTTAATGATGCTCCTGCGATAATATTGTTTTCAGTCGATATAATTAATCGAATATTTCTCATTAACCCAATTCTTATATTGAATCAAATTAAATCAGGTTATTGTTCCAATTCAAAGTGATTAAAATCTATTAAATCAGTTTTTGGATCATATCTATTTATCTGCGTGATTTATGATCAACAGTATTTTTTTGTGGTTTTATGTAATCATATAATGCAAACACTGTTCCGGTTTCCTGCATTCATGCATCCTGAACTTCCTGTGTTCTCACCACGACGACAAGGAAGCGATGATCATAAGGGTGAAGGACCAAAAGATTCAAGAACAGATAAAACGCGCGAAACAGCTCTCCGACGACCGTTGCGCACTCTCGTAGATGTTTCGTTTAGTTATCCTCGATATAGTCACTCGCCAACTCGCGATACGTTATGCCGACAAATACAGTGCACAGATCATTCTTGTTGTCGTCAGTTGGCGTCGAATCTCCTGTTACCGTTTCTTCCTGCATTTAAAACAACCACCGACGTCTCGTTCCCGATACGCTACTCGCAGCGTTCGAACAAAATTCACGTGTGTGGTAACTCATCGCGTGTCTTCGATTACATCTTTGACTACTTGTTTCTACTGTGACAATTTTTCTTCCGCGGTGAGATTTTGATGTTCTGTTATTGTGAGCAATGAAGTTCTTGACATGTGTTTTTTGTGAATAGAGTTGCATCTTGTAGGTTCTTGGTTTGTGTTTCTTTTTGTGACTTTCGTCATATTCTTGGATTTATTAGCGTTTTGGTGAGTATTGCGAGGTTTGATTGTATTCGAACATTTCATCTAAAAACAAACGATCGCAATATTGTGTGAATCTTTTGATATGATTTATTTTAATATGCAAATCTCTTTTATTGTTATATAATTCAAATTCTTGTCAATTGGGTCGATGTATTATATTTCAAATATGATATTAATGAATTTATCATTATTATTATGTTGGTCCTCAACCCATAGCTTTAAAATAATTACTGATAAATTAGGAATCGAGTGTCCAACAGTAATAACAGTAAAGTGATTACATAATCAATACTAGACATATATTCTAGGACAGGAATTTCGTTGGAACAATATTTTGTCTTAAAACACATGTGTCATAATTGAAGTTTGAATATTCTATTCATCATTTATGAAAGTATTCGTCAATAAATGCATATTATGTCAATCTACAGACTGCCTCAAAACAACACAAAACTGAATATAGGCATTCAAAACAGTTATTACTTAATAATTCTTAAATTCAATGATAAAATAGTCTGAATTCATTGAAACCAGTAAACATCAATGCACTTTTGTAATCCAAACTTCCACAGCTCGAAACCTTTGAGCCAGACATCTAATGGAATACTCACAAAACATTGGTGAATGGCTACATCTATTTCATCACACATGACTAAATCAGATGAGTAGGATGTATGTTCTATGATTGTTATACTTATTTTCATGCAATAATTAAACTGTCTGTTGTGCAGTGTGTGTTTACTATATTTTATCTTCAAGCTTAATTGCTTTCTCTAATCGTATACTCCAGAACATAAGTATCAATGTGTCTCAATAAGTATCATGTGAATTGGAATTTACTGCTGTGGATCCAACAGCAAAAGTTGCTTAAAACGTTTGGATCTTCTTCGATCAAACAACTAGCTTTCTTGATGTTTCCTGCTGTTTCTTAATCCTCCGTTTTCAAAATTCTCTATAACGTAGAAACACAGTGGCTTATGACAGCAACTACTCAACAAATTCAAAAATGCAGTGTTCCTAGCTGTAGCTCATTCTATTTTTTGATATATAGAAATATACATAGTGACTCTCGTAGTATATGCGGCATCACTGTTTGTACAGTTACCTCTTCAAAAAAATCAAACTGCCAGATTGATAATTCTTAATTAACGATTTTTGGAAATAGAGATATGCTGGAGATTCAGTAATCAATAATAATAATCCGATTGAAAACACAGGTTGTTTGTAGGTTCTAGAGATGTTAAATAAATTTACGAAAATAGGCTTTGTGAAATAAGAATCGATAAGGATTGAAGCAGTCGTAGTGGCAATCACTTACTGCATATGCATATGCATAGAGAAAGTTGTTCACTATTTCAATGTTCCATAATGTAATTTTCACGAATATCAAAGTACCACAAATTTCATCTATATAAAAATACAGATGTTTTTAGATGAAAATATCTTTGATATAGATAGAGAAATAAACAGACACCTTTGCAAGATTGTGATGAAACTAATCTAATTTAATTTGTTGGACTTCTCACATTCTTTCTCATAAATTACAAATGCAATACCAAAAGTATGCAAAAAGACTTTATGGATGTTTTTCCAAGATGATATATTAGTACTGCCAAATTTATTGAACATGTCCTTCAGTTTCAAATCTTTTTCCTGGTCGATGAATTGAACAAGCCGGGAATTGGTCAGTCCAATCTCTAGAAAATTTATGTCATTGAATCGTTTAAGACTGCACTTTATTTACTCCATATGTATTTATAAATGGTCGTGGAATATATGAAAATAGTTTCATCTATCCTCTTAGAACTGAACAGAGAAAATTTTTAAAGCATCAAATTGTATAAGTTAGATAAGTGATGGTATGTATACAAATTTTGTGGCAAACTATGTCCCCCTTGAAATCAAAGTCGGTTCATTTCACGACTTGTTAAAAATTATTAATTTGCAAATATTCATTATGAACACGATAATCAATAATTCTTCGCGTAATTTTTGATTATAATGAAATGAAATTTTGATTTTATTGCAAATCCTATATTATTTATTAGTCCCAATGCTACAGACGTTGAAATAAACATCTTTTTCTATCATATTTTGGGTTAGGTAATGGATTGGTGGTCATTGTCATTACTATGTACTGTAACTAGATACTTTCCAAATTTATCTATGTTTACCGAGCATAAAAGAACAACGATTCTTAAGACTACAGGTTACAGTGACCACAAATTAATTTATTTATTTATTTAACTTACGTATCCATAAAGCAACCAAATTACTATTGGGTAACTTCGTGGGTGAGTGTGTTAAATCAAAAACCGCTTTGGAGTTAACCGATAAAACACCGTAACAAACGATAAAAAATCCTTAGACGTTATGCAAAGTACATCCACTCAAAAAACTGCATTATTAAGAAAAATACGTTACATCCATTTCAAGTAACGCTAGAATTAACATGAACAAAATATTCTGTTTACTATTGTCACGATACCAACTACTAAATATTAAAATTTCTCTTCCAAGAAAAACGCGTTGAAGGAAAGGGCTAAATAGAGTGGCCAGCCAGATCTCCCGATTCATAAAATATTTTGCGTATTATAAAACCTGATAATTGGAGTGTATTTATGAATAGAATATTGATTACAGCTCATCGAATAACAAATTGGTAATTGTGCAATAGTAACTTTATGAATTTAAGAGATTAATGTTCTTGATCATATGAACTTATCATTGGAAGTATACCATTTATTTATTTAGATCACCCCAAAGTCCACAGTCATACATGGGGACTGCTAAACACTGTAATTATCATTCTTAATAGATTTAGAAAATCTGAACCATCGGTTAATTAAATAATATTTTAATTTATTTCAGGTTGCTTCGTTATAACAACTTTTTTTGGGGTATCTTATGAGATACCTGAATTTTGTTAGGCTTAAGCTACAGTTGTTTATAACTGTAGGACTAGAATGAAGTTCCAAAATTATAAAATGAGAATGCGTAGGTAACCTGTACATGAAAAAGGTGATATTATGGCGAAACAAAACAGACTTTGATTGTGCGAAAACGGATTAGAGAATTTTCCTTCTATCTGAAATGGCTTTTTATAAAAATTTACAAACCAAGTTAGAAGATAATGGGTTTCTAACGTGAACTTGTTAACAAAATTGATAGTCTATCGCATTTACACGTCAAGATTGCCTCATATACAACTATTAAGAAATTTTTATTGCTTCCTCAAAGAATAATAAGATAAAAACAATTCTCTCTTTTTTTCCTTCTTAAAATACATCAATTATTATCCTTTTACTAATCTTACTTTCTTGAGTATCTCAAATTAAATACTGGAGTATGCTTAGTGTTTCAATATATTTTGGTAAAGATGTGTGATGAGTATTATCATGAATTCTTATAGTACAATCGATTACAATATTACTCTCAATTTTTCTTCTTTTTCTTTCTTGTATAGTAGGTTTCAAACCTTCAGTTTCACCCTCCTGGATCCAGACTGTCACACCATCTCTTTCTCGGTCGACCAATACTTCAATCAATTACGTTCTCTACCTTGCACGTATTTCTCATATTTTCACTTGTTTCTCTGTCCAAAATTGTTTTCCCTGCTATTTTCCTGAGAACTTTCATTTCCGTTGTCTTCTCTTTGCTGTGTGTATAATTATAGGTCTACCTGTTGTTTTATATATTTTGCTTTTGTTTCTTTCGTAAGATGTTTATTTTTCCAAATAGTGCTGCTGAGGCATCCTGCTATTTTATTTTTTTTTTTGACGACCTGCTGTCGCACCTCATTTTCGACATCTCCATAGCTCGTTATGTCTATTCCTAAATATCTAAATTTTAGTATAACATGACCATCAATTTCTATTTTGCAGCGTAGAGGTTTTTTAGACGTTGTCATATATTTTGTTTCCTCAGCTGAAATTATCATATTGTACTGTTTACTTACTGTATTTAAGATGTGTACTTGTCTCTGGAGATCGTCCTCGGATTCAGTGAACAGTACGGCATCATCCGCGTAGCAAAGTATTTTAAGTTGTTTGTTATCCATCTGGTTACCCTTTGCTCTGCCGCTATTTACAGCATTTGTCAACTTGTTATTAATTCTGGCTTGGACTTGGTTATGGGAATAGATGTTCTCGATGGTCTGAGCTATATTTATAGGGATGTCTATTATATAGCAGCTGTATAACATCTTCAAGTTGAATGCGGTCAAACGTTTCTGAAGGTCTATGAAACACAGATATGCTGGTTTGTTATATTCTATGGATTTCTCAACTACTCGTCACACTATGAATACAGCTTCCAGGCATGATCTTCCGGATCTGGAGCCTTGTTGTTCTTCGACAAAGATGTAATTGAGTTAATTTTGTTTAGTATTACTTTTAAGACTAGTTTCAAATTTGTGTCTAATAAGTTTATGCTGCTATAGTTATTTGGGCACTTTTTATCTCCTTTTTTAAACATCGGAATCATTGTACTAGTTTCTAATTTAATGGATAATTTTTAATTTGAGTAAATATAAGTCACTCTGTATAAAATAGCAACTACTGGATTGTTTCCAATTTACAACCAATACAGCTATAATTTTCTATAAGTTGTAACGCCAGATTTCCATAATTTTAAGTACAAGTCTCAATGTGTTTTTTATTTCAGTGTATGCTTTGAAAACTTACCAAAAGTCCTATCATAGGTGTTGTTTTATGATTTATGATATATCTGAAGTTTTATTATGTACAGACCAGTAAAATAAGAGGAACGTATAAAAACGAAATTTGTGATGCATTTTTTCTTTAATCCTTTGTATATTATTCGAATTTGATTAAGAATCATTATCGGTTAAACCCGGTGGAGAACCAAAAAAATGGAAAATGAGGTTTTATTCTGAATTGACAGAATCGTTGACTGTCGATAATGTTTACAAATTTTCACTATCAAATGAAATTAATGTGAACAGCTTTACTATTGGAAACATTAATTTCTCGTTCAATTTATGCCCAGTAACAATAATTGTAGGACGTATATATCTAAATGCATATGCAACGCACAATCAAATACCGTCCTCTGTTACCCTCTTCGACAATATATTCCCTCTGTTCATTCGAATTGAGTAACGCAAAATCGAATCCTGTTTGTAAATAGACAATACACATTCCTTCAGTTGTCGAGTAGTATGACAAACTTTATTGCCGCTAATCTGTAGCGTCGCTGTAGCATTGGCGCTATCTTCTTTCAGTGATGTTTCAATCCAGTATCTTTCTGTATTTTTCTAAACGATTTATTACTTGCTCGCGTTCTTCAAAATTAATTCAGGATATAAGGAATCATTGGCACTGTTTGTTGAAGACAACTACACAATGTAAAAGTCATCCCTAGCCGTGGTTATAAAGTTTACCGTAAATTTACAGCGACCCACAATGAGTAGTGGATTACAACGTACATGTATAATATGCAATAAATAAGGCAACTGCCATAACCTATTTTTCGGATACATGCAGCACCCATTTTTTATTGAAACTAACGGTATAGCTCTTCCAATATCAATTGCAGATTGTAAAAACCCATGTCGACAATTTTATTTGATCTACCATTGGCGTTGATACCTCATTTTATAAATGTATTTTTTCCATAAATACTTGTAGTCCTACTTGAATAAAAATCATTAATACACCTCGTTAACTTTCTACAAATTATTATTAAATTATAAAACGTGAATAGACGAGTAAAATGTACCCGCATGTGAGGAAGTTTGGTTTAAACAGGGTACCAGACGTGAACTGAGCCCTTTTTGTACCCCATTCTCTTTTTCTGGAAAACAAAATTTTAAAGCAAAAACCATAAAGGAAAATAAATTCCTTTGCGAATGAAACCGAAGAAAAAAATATTTCAATGTCAAAGTATCTTCATAAATAATAATGTTAGTCAGAATCATCTGAACTAGAATCATTATTTGATTGAATTAATATGTTGTATATACTCATCTTCTTCTTTGATATCTCGTTTAACACAATTTTTCCAAAGCTCTTGGCGGTCTGCTGCCAGAACTTTCTTTACGAGTTCTATAACCGCTTTACCGCTAGTCTGAGAAGAGTATGACCCTATTCTTTGCACAGATTGTCACTATAATAATTTTTTTCACTGTAATAAGTAATTCTGTGTGTATTTGGCCTTTTTAAGATCGCTGAGAGAAATAGGAATATTTCTAATATTTGTTCCAGACATAAAAGCTAAAATTTGAGCTTTGTTACTATTACTATTTGGTATTTCAAGGAGATGCGAGTGGTAGGATGCGTTGTCCATAACGGTTATTGAATTTAGTCGAATATTAGGTAAAACCTTTCATTAAACCACTTTTCAAATAATTCTGCTGCCACATCTTCATGATCATCAGCTGCAGAGTTTAAATGTTTTTAGCAAATATCAATGAAGCATTAGGCCTGAAAGCGTCTTTGCTTCCAGCTTGAACTATTATTCAAACAGCAATTTTTACTATTGTCAACCCAACCGAAATTTAGTACATCGTGACTGTCCAACCATGTTTCATCTAGATAAATAATGTGTCTATTATGATAGTCTTTTATCTGACGCAAATAAGCTATTGAACGCAGTGCTTTTCACTATCTAACAGACACAATTGAACTGACAATAGTATTCAAGTATACCTGCTTGAGAGACCGTACTAATCCCTACTACCATCATCTAGTCATGCGTATTGACGAGCGTGGCTATTTCACATTCATGCCTGTATTTGCCAATGTGTACTCTAGTTAATTCAGCAATTCTTATCATGATCGCTTTATCGAACTGAACATTTACCTTTTTTTAAACATTCGAATATAATTAAATTAACTTGCTGTCTTTCTATATCTAAATTTTCATTATGAAATTAATACCTGTCTTTATTCTCACTACACTGTGCAATTTCAATGTCTTCATTCGCCCATGGTCTAAAGAACGCCACATTTCTATTTATTTGAAGAAATTTATGAATTAAGTGAACGCCACAGCTTATCGCAGGCTGTCTGGCAGAAATATTTCGAAGAAATTGTGTACATACGCCTTCCGATAGCTTCGGCCAATAGAGATGCATTACGTTCACGATTCGATGTTTTCTTTGGTAAACAGTGGAGATGATGAGTCCACGTAAACTGACGGTTTATTAGATGTTTACCGAACTTTATATGGGAACAATTTATTAATATGAAATATTGATTGCTCCTTTCATAACTGTCTTCTGGACTTGATATTCGAAGAGCTTTACTATATAATATGCTGTATGAATAAAAGAAGAATTGTTCATAAAATATTCGGCAACGCTTTAGCGTTTGCATACATTCTCGTCTCTGAACGATTCAGTTTAAATAGTTATCAAAATAAAAAGCTTTTTTTCCATTATTTTTTTAAGTAACAAAAAACTGGATAAAGGAGGAATCAGCTATAATCGAGAAACATTGCTAGAATCGGCCACTCGGATAATGCTAAGACAAAAGACAAACTTGGTTAAACTTTATCCTTTACTTGTGCTTATTTTCGAAATAAAATTATGAAATAATGTTGAAAAAATCCAAATTTCCTTCTTTATTTGCTATAATCTTGTCCAAAAACATATCCACTTACTCACAGATTGAAACATGTTATGTAACTTATGATATTATATATTTCGCAGGCGAAATTTTGATTAAGAATACGCTGTAACTGTTATTGTTATTGTGTTTAAAAGAAATTAAAACTTTAAAATCGAATATCAATAGGAGAATGACGTAAATTCAGCATTATTTCCATTTTCCTGAGCATATTGAACATTAACGTGAAACTTATAAACTTCTGAATAATTATAAATTATAGATTTTATTTTCCTCGTTGGAAAACTTGAGTATCACGGGGAAGAATAATCGAATTAGCCTGGTTATTTCGAGATTTGAACCTTATAATGAATAAAATTGATAATATTCTCCACTTTTTTGGAAAAGAAAAATTTTATATGCACACTAAAAAACAGCTGCAGTTTGTTTATTTCTTCTTATTTTTATTAATTCTATTGAAAACCGATGTTTATCACGAATCAACTCGCCTTTTTAACTAGATTCCACGACCGATTCTGCTGTCCCAAACAAAAAATGTTATAAACAAACAAACTCGTGTAATAGAATGGAATAGAATTTAAATATGAATAAATATCTATAATCAATCAACAATTTCAAATAAAGATCCAGAAAATCGTACTTGTTAATTGATGGGGAGCTATCTCATAAACCTTAACCAAATCATAAAAACTATATATTTACAAATGTTCATTGGATCTAGCACCTTCGGCCAACTCTAAACATTTTATTTTTGCTAGCTTCTACTATGTGATAAAAAATTGTACAATTACAATTTGTGAAATCTAAAAAACAAACATAAAATGCGGGAAAACTTAATATCGAGTTGATTTCAATTGGTAAGTTATTGTGCATTTTTTTCCATAATGAAATATTGATTTTTAACGTGGAGTAGGTAGGTAAAGTTCGTGCTCCGCGATCCTAAGAGGATAGCCCTTCAACGATCTTTCTGAAATTGGATAAGCGTGCTTACGAATTAGGCAAACTGCTTCAAAGATGAATAAGGAAGGAAGAGTAAAATTTTTTAAGCTTTTAGAGAAGTCTCTGCAGTTAGCCCTGCTCTTTAGTACTAGTAAATATCTAACAGCTCTCTTTTAAAGTTTGAAGATTCTCTTAAGTCGCACCACACGTACACCAGAAAGGAAGAACATAAGTAGTTAATAAGGTGGATGAGCTCAGTTAATTGGAAACTGATCTCAGCGCAAAACAGTAGGAACTTAGTTTTTTAGATTAGGCGGCAATATCTAACTCCCATGTCAAGGAACCGTCCACAACAAGACGTAAGAATTTTTCAGATTCAAAGACGTCAATGGTGATGTTATTCAGTGAAAAAGGTAGCAAAGTATTTTTATATGATAAAACTTCAGAAAGGTTGACACAAAGAAGATTAGAATCGCACCGTTATTTAAGGGTGATTAGGTCACAAAATATGGCCCTATAAGTGCCGTGAGATCGGGGTTGCTCCAAGAGAAACTAGTGTCGTCTGCAAATAGACTTATTATTCCACTTATGTTTATGGGCGATGTAGTACATAAACAGAAGAAACAAAATGGGGCCTAGTACTGAGCCTTTGGGCACTTCACATTCTATTGGCTTGCAAGAAGCTGTACGTAAACTGACATTGCAGGATTTTCATGTGACATACCATGGGATTTAGGCATACTTGAGCATTAGTTCCACTTGCTACATACAATATTGTATGAATAAATGGCCATCAGAAAGATTTGTTAGCTTTGGATACCTAATAACTCAACAATCTCTCAACAAAGCTCGTTCGGATTGGTGCAAAGGAGTGCTACAAAAATTCAATCACGCCGCTTAAAAAGACGTATTCAAGACCATGAGAGCTCTCGAATCATGGATCTATGTATATGAACTCAAAACTAAACAACAATTGACTGTATGGGTCTTTCAAGACGAGCCAAATCCAAGAAAAGTTGTTTTTTCACGTATTACTTCGAAGCAAATGGTCCCCTGGTTTTCCGGAATAGCTAGACATGTCGCTACCGCATTATAGACTCGTAGGACTATCAATAACTGCACCAGAATTTGTTTGCCAGAAGTATTCGAAAAAAGACAGAAAACAGAAAAGTCAATCACAGAAAACGAATTATTCTCCACCACGAGAATGCGAACTGTCACACATTAGTTCTAACGAAAACTTCGAATTTTTTGGTATTCCTCCGTAAATTACTTGTTTGTCGTCCAATGGTTTCTTCTTATTCCCGCAGGTCAAAAAGAAATTTCGATGTCAACGTTTTCCTACGCCTGAAGAAGCAGTTGATGCGATCAAATCACATATTTTGGGGGTACCTTAATGGGAATGAAAAAAATGCTTCGACAATCAGTTAAAACGCATGCAAAAATGTATTAACGCAAATTTTGGAAAATAATGGAGCCATATCCAATTATACGTATTTGTTTTTATTCGTCTATTTCAAAACTTAAATAGCAACCCACGTATATTGAGATGTTTACAAATGATAAAACTCTTTTCAAACGTTCTTATTTGTGGTAATTATTAAAAAAATGTCATTAATATGGTATTGCTATGATATATCCATGAGAGCAGCATTCTTAGGGGATCATCTACAATAAGCATTAAATAGTGTCACTTGATAACTTGAAAAACCCTAACAAAAATTCTTGATCCACAAAACTATTTGAGATTTCCAGATTATGACATTAACCCTTTACTCAGTTCCTTTCTACAGCAACTATATTCCAACTTTATTTGTAGAAAATGCTTACTAATGAATTTTTTCTATTCACACCGTTGCAAACACTCATTGGAATCATCTGATATTGTAAAGTCTTCTGTATCTACCATTCGTTTTGCGATCGCTGGCATAGTGCATTATCAACATTCATTCATTCATTCTTAAGACAATCCAACTTGTGATGCTATAACAAGTAGCATTAGTAAAGCTTGGAATGAAAATTTCAACAAAAATAATGAGATATTTGTAATTGTCGTTTTGATTTTCATGTTGAAATGAATTCGAATATTTCCTAATAAATTTGGGAAACTTTGAAAATGAAAATCGGTTTTTGAAGGAAAAATTAACTTAGCTTTGAGGTTATAATCAGATTTTGGTACCATCAGAATATTAGGAAATTGGACAAAAAATGAGAACGATTGTTGTTCGAATCTACAATCTGTAATTTATTAAAAACAAACTGAAAAGACAATTTCTTGAACAATTTACTATAAAAATAATCAAATCAAAACATTCTCCGACCGTAATGGCCAGAGTTATCATATTATTGTGACGAACTCGCCCACTGCTGTAAACTGTGAAGCAGGTCCTGTTTTAATATTATATCAAAACTCAAGTTGGGCAGATACGACGACTATTTGTTGTGATCCATTCAAATTACATTTTTTTGTAGAGTCAATTTCTTAGTAAGCTTATTTGTTTTTTCACAGCAGACCAGAGTCTTCCAGATATTGATCTAGAATGTACTTTTTAATATATGAAGCGGAAGTTTAACAGCTATAAGTCAATAAAATATTGAAGTCATAATGAAATACATCGGAACCGTTACAAGTGAACTAAAATGTGTATTTGAATTAATTGTATTCATAAATATTAGTGAATAGCTAGTGTGTAAATATGTTACGTAAATAAAATGTAGAAACTCACTCCACTATTTTGTGATTAAGATATGTTGAAAATGTTTTATTATGAGCTTCGTGTGACAATTTTAACAGAAGAGATGATGACATTAGATAAATTTTTGTGAATCGGAGGTAGCCTCTATGTAATCTAGAATTACAGTTCATCTTCGCCGGTAGAGAATACAACAGTTAAATTGAATTGATACAGTTCTTTAACAACCTGATATTTAGTGATTAATAATTGTAATAAGGCTTGTTAACTGCTAGATAACGAATAGTAAACCTATAAAAAGATTTTTTTAGGCTACAAAAGATTTAACACAATCTTCAGATGTTGAGGTGTTCGCGTTGTGTTATCTCATATTCCAAAATTCTAAAAAGGCTGCTTTCCAAAAATATATATTGGATTTTTAAGAGGAGGATAAAATCGTAGAGGAATTTTCAAGCAGTGCAGGGTGTTGAGGGAGTTGCCTTATTAAGAGTTAGTTTATGTCGAAGAGACGTGCAAGATAAATAAACACATTACAGACATTCAACTGGGATTGAAAGAAACGCACCTCAACGTAGATGGAAGAGTGTTTGATTGATGTACTTAATTAAGAATTTTCAAATAGAACTTAACAGATAATTATTGAAACTTCCGTTATCACATATGGAAGGAATTAATGCTCTCTATATTTGTGCTTTGCCTTTTTAAATGCAATTTCTATTTTGTGCAATTACCAACAAATAACAAATAATTGTGAAGAGAATGATATTGCTTGAAACATATCCTTGAGAAATGTCATCACATTCATTATGTGTGCATAAAAACCTAAATATTCTTCATGCTGAGAAACTCTTTATAAATGTTTGAATATTGTTATTCAATAGAATACTCTTTAGAATTGCTTGTTTAGATATTCTATCGACTGTTATTCAATATCAAAAATGTTGTTACATTTTTTTTATTATTCACAACGATGGATATGTGTTGGTTTGTCAAACACCAGATTTAATCGCAAGAGCTAAACGTAGTGGGCGAGATCGCGAATTATTAATCTATTGGGAAAGTGTGAATCTTCGATAATATATAGAATTGCTAAATGTACATTCACTTATCCAAGCTTATGCCACTAAATATTTCAATGATTCAATTGAACCTTACTGGCCGAATCACTTAGATAATTAATGCTGCTAAATTGACAAAATTGTTTTCTTTGTTCAGATTCAGTTCAGATACAGAAAATCTTACCGCTTACGATCAATTGAGTAAATCAAAAATACCGGTGTGTATACCTGTCGAAATATGGAGGACAAAGTACCTACCATATTTCACGAAAATAGTCATGAAAAATGACTAACTAGAGCCAATATTTATTATTCTTAAAGCTGCATCTCTACTTATAGGCGTTTACAATCGATATAAGACAAAACAGATTTAGCAGCGAGTAATACAGGCAATTCCATTAAATTAATGACCACTAACAAGAAAAACACAGTGGTTATTACAATGTTTTGGAGATTTCTAAGGCAAATAGATAGAAATAGTTAGAAAAAATTGTATATAAGCAGCTCAAACGAGCAAAAATACGATGACGGAGAACATATGATGAGCAATGATTATAAAACGAATTTACTATCATTTATCTTCAGCTGTAGAAGAAGATACATCTTGAATAAAAGTTTTTTGAAACCATTATATTATACTGATGTGTGAAATAAGACAAATAGTGATCTAAAATTATTCAGTCAGAATTAAAAATTGCAAATACGTTTAATAAGCTCCGAAAAACTGTAGCAGAACTCTACAATTTACCATAAACTCTAGAGACTGGCATAATCCAATTTTTATGCTTTCATATTTTATCGGCTGATTTAAAACGAAGATTGTTCTGATTTGAAAGAAATTAATTTTCCAGCATGGATGTTGCAGCCAATGTTAGTAGATTTGACTGATATATCAAATATGCAGTATCAGAAATACAAAATGATAAGTCAGTGTAAACATTATTTAATATAAAACTATTTTTACTGGTATAAAAAAGATGCCGTTTCGATATAAAAGAACGAGAAGACTTGAGACTGAAGCTAACCAAAGTTGAATCTACCATAAAATCTGTGTGTTGCATCAAGCGCAAGGATCTCGATAAATTTATTCGTAGATTATTGAATTATTATAGAGAAAATCTTTTAAAAAATTATTATTATATATTTTTGAAAACTGACTTACTATGTTCCGTTAACAATTTCATAGTGATTCCTTCCTAAAACCTGATATTCAAGATTTTTAATTGAGTAACTCAATTTTTCAATAATAAAATGTTGGGAAACGTTGCTTTAGAGTGAAACGTTATTAGTTCTTATCTTTCGGACCTGAGACTTGTTAGAAAAGATAAATATTAGTAATTAGCAAAGAAAATATTGTCTGTATATCGAAAACATCATAGTTATTGATTTATCTCTCGTAAATTGTATAATTACGTGGGTTTAATAACGTGCTTCTTGTTTTATTATTACACCAATTGAGTAAACTGACGCTCTTTATTATGGATTTAAGTATTGTTTGTATAGTAGGGTGAAATACAAAGAGGTCTTCAACCAATATAAGATAATTGAGGTGCCTTGCATTATGGACAATTTTCCAACATTATCCGTAAAGGTAACAAAAGATAGGTGTAACTACGTAACAGGTAATTGAGTGTGCACATATGTTTTACGAACTGGCTCCAGATTAGTACAGTAAAAGACTATTCGAAAGTTTAGCAGTATAAAACATCTAAAAAGGCACAAAATCATACAGTAATATTATAGTGAAGATGCGGTCTCTCACAAAAATTTATGATAAAACAAGAAAAATTAGTATTAGGGGTTCCAGAAACAATGAAGCAATGTATAAAATACAGTTTTATTTACTTGCATAACTAATTTTTGTAATGTTTTATGATTGTTTTAGTATTATAACGTGGTATTTTCATATATTTATATGTTTTAAGTAACATATGCACAAATGATGCTATTTTCTCCCTGCTAAATAATGTCTACTCCAGCGTAAACAGCCAACACTCGACAGCAACAACTTTTTATGGTTTTTCTAAGGCTTTTGATTGTGTTAATTATAATATTTCAATTTAAAAATTGCATTACTACGCTTTATCAACAGAAGTCAGCTTGTAAGGGTTGATACAACGATATCATCTTGCAAGCCAATAGAATTTTCTAGTGCCCCAAGGCCCAATCTTATTTCTTCTGTTTATAAAGGACATCGCCTATATAGACATCAGTGGTAAAATATGTCTATTGTGGTGCTTCTCAATTTGAACGTAAAAAGAGCTGTTAGATATTTACTCTAATAAATTGAAAATGTTGACTCTTCCTTTCTTATTTATCTTCAAATCCATTTGCCTAATTTGTAAGCATCCTTCTCTAATTTTAGAAATGTCGTTGCAGGGCTATTCACTTAAGATCGCGGAGCTCGACTTTTACCTACCTACTCCATGAATTAGTTAAAGACTGAATATTTCAGCAGAATCATAACGGACGGAGGTAGATAAGCAGATCAAGAAAGCAACTAGAATATCGGGATATTTACGGGACATTATATGGAGAAATAAATATATGAGCATAGAAAGTAAGACGCGAATCTACAAGACCTGTATCAGACCCATACTAACCTATGCCGCAGAAACAAGGGCAGACACAACACAAACAAAGAGAAAAATGAGAACAGCAGAGATGAAGATATTACGAACAATAAAGGGTACCACACTCCACGATAGAATACCCAACACAGATACCTTAAGAGAACTGGGAGTACAAGATGTCGTTAGATGGGTAAGAGCAAGACGCCGACAATGGACAGACCATGTAGAACGAATGGCTCCAGAACGGATTGCCAAATGGGCCAAAACACAGAAACCAGACACAAGACGCCCAATCGGTAGGCCCCCAAAACGCTGGTACGATAGCTGGACATCGGCGTCACAAGAGGGCAGATGACAGACCTGACAGGACCTCGTCCTACTACAAGAAGAAGAAGAAGAAGACTCAATATTTCATAATGCAAAAAATGCACGTGCCTTCTACTTACTTCTAATAATAAGTTTTGCTATGGACTTATTTAATAATTATTACTTATTAGTATTACCTATAATTCAGTTTTATGGTTGTCTTCTGTATATTGAAATTTTATTTTATTTGTTTAATCTTCATTTAGTTTTTATGTTTGATTCCTAGTTTTAACAAGCTCTCTCACTCTTATAGTAGAGTTTACAAAGACTTAACTCATTTGGACTAGTGACATTTTTACTGAATGGGTGACAAATTTTATTGCTGAAATCAAAAGGATGATGATAAATCACAAGTACAGCTAAGCTTCCTCACAAAACATCTCATAGTACAATTTTTTTCATTTATTTTCTCTTTGGAAATATTTATTTTTCAAGAAAAAAATTTTGGTGTTAGAGTTACAATTTAAGATACTACTTTCAGGTCTACGGATTTTTAACTTTGACAACGCGAAATATATGGAACAACAAGATTCATAGAGAAATTAGAAAATGGAATTTGATAATACTACAGCTATTTGGGACAATCTTGGTAATATGATTATTTCAACTGAATGATTACGGACGGACTTTCAACTTTCAATTCACCTGTTTTTTCATAAAAGAAAGAAGTGCAAAAAAGTTTTTTTGTTCATATACTTCTCAGTTTATCTATGCATGCTTCCAACTTCTAGTCGAACACTAGGTGCAGGAATGTACCTATAATAAAGGTAGATGTTTATTTTTGAGTAATTTCGAAGTTAATGTAAATCACAAAAAGGTATTGGATAATTTCGATTTTGGTATACATAGCTGTCGCTCAAAGTAATGAGCATTGAATTCCCAGAAACCCTATCAACAATTTTTTCAAAAGTACTATCCAAGAAAATTCCAATTTCGACCCTTAAGTGTTCCAATTTACACTGTACGATATACCTTATTTGTTCTGTATAAATAACCTGTTAAATTGTGCTTAGCCATCTTTGGTAGATACACGTAATTATTTTGTACGAGTTATGTCCCCCCTAGCACTAGCTCGCGGCGCACCGAGGCGCATTAATATCGCCGAATGGAGTACAGCCTTTGTCTTAATCCTTATTTTGTTTTCCTCACCGGGCTCCTCGTTGTTTCATGTATACATTTGATAATATTTGATTTAACTCCTACTCCTCCTGTTGTGAGCTGTTCTATATTTGATTTCTTTAGACTTCGTCAAAAGCATTTTGATTGTCTATAAAATCGAAGTAGGGAGATGCCTGTGGATTTTGATCTTCAACTTTTTTAGGTAGTGATATTCGGGAGAGATGTGCCTTGATAGCTGATTCCACAGGCTTGCACTTCTCCAAAGAAATTGATCCCGATAAATTGAAGTTCTGGGTGTCTACAGATGAACTCGGTATTCACGAGCCACGTCTGCCTGTAGAGTAGGATTAAGTTGAATAGGTTCGAAGAGAATTTGCCGTGGTAGTATGGGAAAAACAGAGTCGGCAACCTTCCTTCTATGCTATAAACTGTCCAAGTTTCTGGTCAAGTCTGGATCGCCTGAACTGCTCTCTTCTTTATTGAGTCGAGCATCTTCGGGGTACGCTTGTGAGTGCGAGCAATATTCGAGTCGGACGAATCTTGTAGGGGATTAGAAGCTGTTGCGGAATATATAGTTTTTTGATCTTAATAGGGGCTCTAAGTTTTTGTGAAGGTTTTGTGAAGCTGCCTTGGCTAAATCGGCCACGAGACCATGCCAGGACATATTGCTTCCAGCCTCAGCATCCAACAAGCGTCAATGGTGATATTTTATGTCTAGACAGGTCCAGATACTGAGTGCCAGCCGTTTTTGTAAAAACAGCAGCCTGGGTCAATTAGATTTTTTCAACACCATTCCATTTCTAGATCGGTGTTGATGGTGGTGATCTGTTGGTGCCTACAGATTTGAGTGTTAGCCGAGGTTATTGGGGCGATTTGAATGACATCATTCGAGTCTGCTATCGTTGACGAAGCAAAAAATCGGATTTGCGGAAAGATAGTAGGTAACAAGATGCATCTCTTGGAAACATGAACGTTGAACTCAATCCTTTCTGAGGTATGGTAAATAATATAATATATTCTTATGTACTTTCTCCTAAAGCCGTTTTGTGATTCCTCTAATTGGTTGTCTAATTGTGTTTTATCGTAAAATTGGAGTACAACATAAATTTTGTAGCATTTCTGAAATAATGTTGTCGTATTTCGCCGGTTCATTTTTATAGTTTCTGTACTGCACGTACAACTTCTTTTGTTTGTATCCGTTTTTCCTTTTCATCATTTTCTAGTTCTAAATGCCTTTCATCTTGTATTTCCAGTTGATAAAAATTTATGGTATATGGTATTATGGTAGCTTCCTATATCTTACCATATCTTGTTTGTTCTTGTTCCTGTTCATTTGTGCAATGGACTTTGAAACTAAATGGTACATGTCACTCAAATTGGGTATTGTCACTGTCATTCGCAGGGGATTGATGTTGAATAACAGATTTTTAAGTTGAAGGATGGCTATTTATAAATCTTTGTTCCGTTTCAGGATGTATATCAACCGAAAAAACTACACTGTTTGTCCATAGAAATAACTCAGTGCAATAATATTTCTTCATATTTTGTAGTTTGGTAGTCGATTTAATATATCTTTTTGTTTACTGTTTCACCATCATATATTTTATGTTTTCATTGTTTTTCTTTGAAGAATCTCCTAACTATCATTTAATGTATATTCTGATACTCTACCTAAAATCATTATTTCGTAAAATTTAATTTCATGAGCTGAGTTACTCGACTTTCTGGTAGAATTCTAAGTATTTTCAAACATACCTGGTTTACTTCAATGGATCTGAGGTAACAGTCTAAATAATAATAAACTTCAAGTGTGTGAACAAAGCAAGATCTCGCACACAACAAAAGAAAAAAGTCCCTATTGATATACAAACTGCAAATGTTTCCAGATTCCGAACATAACTTCAAAGGATTATAACATCTTTCTAATACACGCTTTGAAATTTATTCAAGTTGTCGCTTGGAGGAAAATGTCTTTCACTTGACACAGCTTATATCAATTCTTGGAAAACTTTCAGAGGGAGAAATTTTTAATAATTACATTTTTGAGGCATAAATTAGTTGAGACTTGAATTTATATATTTTAATGAGATGTAAAATTTCTGATTTATTTCGCATTAACTTTTCTTTGCCATTGAAATTGGAATAAAATTGTGTTCCTAATTCATACTAAAAATTTTTCATACGTCTACTATCCACTACAATTTTATATTATATGATTTCTATCGAGAAATTCAAAAAGAAGTGTGAGTGAGCTTTTAAAAGTTGTCAACAGGATGATGCTGAACGTCAGGAGCCACCATTTACTGTAACTACTGCGAAAATGGTTAGTGAAATCCATGCCATTGCATTTCATGAAAACAAAATCTGTTTCGAATAGTAGGTCTACAGTATTTGAGATTTAATCTTCATCAATAGTGAAGATCTTGAGAGAAAAAATGAGCCGCATTAGATAAAAAAAAGGGTTATTTTCCATCACCACAATGAGCCTACCCATTCGTCTGCAATTGGTGTACAAAAATTGAGAGAAATCGTTACAGCTTATTGTATCATCAAACATAATCATCAGATAATTTAAGATTTAATGACAGAGACAAAAACGTATTTTGCGTGGCAATTGATTGATCCAAAGATACGTTATACGTTGTAAGATCTTGTAGATCTTGCAAATCCTGGTCCACTGAAGTTTTACGTTCATCTGCAAAGAATATGCGATATCTCGCCTAAGGATAGTTTTGCAGTACAATTAATGACATCAAAAACAGATACTCATCTGGAACTGATGGACTTTTTCCATTTCTGTTTAAATATACAAGACTTACTACCCAAACAGCCATCACTCCACTGCAACAGCTTTTTGTGATTTTTCGATTGTGTTAATCATAATATTTTAATCAACAAATTGCAGTACTATGGTTTCAGGGGTTCGCATGGTTCAAGTCACACCTTACCAACAGAATTCAGCTTGTAGGGGTTGATACAACGATGTCTTCTTGCAAGCCAATCGAATGTGGAGTGCCCCAAGGCTCAATACTAGGCCCTATTTGATTTCTTCTGTCTTATAAACGACATCGCCTAACTAGACATCAGTGGTGAAATATGTCTATTTGCAGACGACATCAGCTTCTCTTGGAGAAACCCTGATCTCATGGCACTTCATAGGACCATCACCCAACGTTTCTAAAACTAAAGTTTTATCACATAAAAATATATTGCAGTCACTACCATTGACGTTTTTATCTTTATTTATTTATTTTTATGTTTGTTTTTTAGTGCTTAAAAGCTTTTGTCATGGTGAGATTTTTCATTTAGTTATCTTAAGAAAAAAATTTAACAAATCACCTTAAGTAGATGTGAATTCAGATAATTTAAATCCCATTCATAGCGAAAGCTGCGATGATCTTCGCCGCATCTTCAATAAAACCTAAAATGATGGCATAATTTCTTTTCACAAATGAATCAGAGAAATTGAAATCATGGTGATTTTTTTTAAGTGTAAGCCAAAAATACGGATTTTCACAATAACTCTTATTTGCAATGTTTTATTTTTGTGGTGTTTTTATTCTATTATGACAATATAATTAACACTTATGAAATATAAGATTCTAACGCCTCTAAATAAATTTACCAGATTGTATTTTATTACACATAAATTCCGTTGATTCACTGGAGTTTAACCGAATCAACAATGCATTAAATTACAAATTTGCTTTGAGTTTAGTATTATTTTATTATGTAGCTTCCATAGCCGTACAGTGCTAAGGAAAATAAAGATAAACAAATTAAACATTTTCCAATCTTCAACAAATTAATAATTTCAGATAAGTTCTTAGTTCGATTTGTCTTAATCCCGAATAAGGTAATTTTTTTAAGTAGTTCAAGTTCTCGTAAACATAATTGCTTAGACGCCATCAGTCATTTCGATTTTTGTTAGAACAAAAGTGAACAAAGAGAATGGAAGAACAGACGAGAATGTTCTTGAATACTTAGATGGTGCCTCATATTTTTTTTAAATTTATTTCTTTCTTAATTGCAATATAAATGGCTAGGGAAGTTGCCTTGATTAAATAAGGCAGATCTCACATGTACATCTCAATTTTATGCATCATTGCATCAACACTACGAAATGCGGCAAATGGATCTATTAGAAACAGTAAAAGACCACAGAGAAAAGAAAGCTTCAATGTTAAAAAAAGGTCACAGATTCTCCTGACCAATTGATAACTAGAAGAATGTCTATAAGGTAACCGTTTATATACAGAAAGGATTTTGCGATACGTAAGTTGAATGAAGGGAGAAAATAAATCGTCTAAAAGAAGAACAGAGCGACCTACCCTATCCCTTTTGAAAGAAGATTAGTAACGGTCGGGGGTGTTATATATTAGCTTTGGTGGTAATGCGTTGAATGTGTTTGGCCATAATGTTTTAATAATTTTAACATTTTTACTACGCTTCAGATAAAAAACAAAGAAAGCAATTGCAATGGTGTAATTTACAGCTGTCTCTATCAAGATTTGGGATGATTTGCCTCAGAAGATTATCTATGACATTAATTTGAGAATGAAAAGGCGATTGAAGGTAGTCTTCTTTTTGTACCATATGCATGGTCGCATGAACCTACAGTTCATCGACAGATTCAAAACTTTATGCTAAGAAGCTATCTTGGAATTATATTATCAGTTGTTTGTCATTGCCTTCCGACAAATGCCACACCGAATTTCAAATTTTAGATGTTGTCCAGATCTAGGTTTGG
The DNA here is from genome assembly GCA_026230145.1 of Diorhabda elongata. NCBI lineage: Eukaryota > Metazoa > Arthropoda > Insecta > Coleoptera > Chrysomelidae > Diorhabda > Diorhabda elongata. Next base: position 44,306,161 of record CM047926.1, read on the forward strand.
ATCTGGACCTACTAGTTAGCAGGTTATTAAATTTTGTTGAACCAAAAATTAATTATTCAAATCGTCACGCTCTTAACATTAATTTCAATTGTTACTAAGTGATTATAAATATTTTCTTCTACTTTGGCCATTTAACAAAGAGCAACACAATGTGTGAATGAAGCTCGGAAGATCAACTGATCAATTGGAACACTTTATAAAACTTTTTTGTCTTCTGTGGTAACTTTAACCTAATTTTTCGTTAACGATTTCTATTGCTGACAGTTATTTCATACACTTTTGAATTTGGGATACGTTTTGGTGAGTAGCAGCCATGATGTACTAGGAAGAGCCTTGTATAATGACAAACAACGTACAAAATCTCTCGGGTGGAATATTTTGAGCTCGCATTCTGGTTCAATAAATACGCCATTTCGAATAATATCAAACCTTAAAATGACTGGAAAAAATTTACTTACATCTTTCCATGCGATTTACTTGAAATGTTTTTCTTTTATAATCATGTTTTGTTAAGATATTTGATAATATTTGAAGTTTGAATGTTGTGATAAAATAAAATACAAACCCTGGATAATAATATTATCTAATATGGTGAAAAAATGTTAGTGGAAAACTATTTGACGCTTTACTAATATAAATAATTCATTTTGTGATGATTTAGATATAATCTTATATTTTTCTAACAACTATAAATAAATAAAACTCGCACTACAATAAATTTACACTACCATACAAGGTATACTGGTCTCTTGACTTTGCTCCTGAACCTATTACTGTAAAAAGATAGTCGTCACCGCTTACAAATTCTTCAAGTTTTGGTGGTCCTTCCAATATGTGCTGTTATTATGATAAATTAGAACATAGTTTCGCAACATCATCCAGCTTTTCTCTTGTTTTACTAGACACTAAATTAGCATGATAAGCGAATGTACTATACTATAACATTATAAAAAAATACATGAATTTCCATACTGACGAATCTCTATGTTTCAACTCCTTACTGGGTACTTTGGTCTCTACATTGTGAATTATTCTCGACCCATCCATTGTTACCTATTTTCAAAGGAGTTTTCTTGTTTATACTAATTGGAACGACGTCTTGATAGTATTGTAATATTGAGATGTGACTAGCTTGTTACAATTTACGGATTGGTAGGAGGCGAAGCAAAGGTAGCATAGCCTAGGTACGTCTACATCAACATTCGAGCAAATACTACTCAGTTTACTATACGATATTAGTTTATCATAACTCTCATCCTTCGAATCTAGATTCCAAACAGAAATAACCATAAGCTTCGTACATATCTTGATATAAAGCCCAACAATAATTAGAATGGCAATCGGAACACTAATTAGTACATGGCTGTTCGTGAAACCATTCACACCTTTGCAAGTTTACACGATTCAACGTTTTGTTTTATCAGTTATTGAATTTATTATTAAATTCAGACTCTATATGAGTAATTCCACTGAAATAAAGTTCAATCTCTTTACGCAAAAATAATTGGTATTGAAATAGATATAGTAAACTCTGATCAAGTTGAAAATATTTTTGTAGATATTTTTGAATCACAATCACAAGAAAACATGTTTTCTAGTCTATATACTTAGACTGTTTATCGATTTGTGTACTAGAATATAACCTACAATATTCAACAAAAAAATGCTCATTAAAGTAACTTTATTGACTGGGATGTCTTTAATTTATATTGTACCTCAATAAATAAGATCAAACGTAGCCCGAAGAAAATCGGTGAAGACATTTTCACACAATGTCTGTTGGGGTGAATTTGATCACTATCCTTAGTGAATACGACTCTTATATTCTATTTATTATATATTGAAAATTGAAAATAAAATTAGAAAGAATGACAACATATTGTCATGAAATGTGAAGAAACGAATTCAAGTTAATGGATGCTGCCTTCTTTTCGAAACCACAGATATATCATTCTCATTAACAGACCTAAATTTTTGCTCATTCATTTTCACGAAAGATCCAAATTCTTGGGCTCTCATTTAATTTTCCCATATTATTTTGTTTATGCAGCAGACATAAACGTATAAAGAACTAACTGACTTTCTCCTATTTAATTTTACGAGGACCTATTTGCCTTCTTCACCCAGTCATTACCCGACGTAATGTTAACGAAAAGTAGCTTTTCGATCATTCTGTCGATAGTTTTTCTCAAAGATCTTCACAACTCGCTCACCTATTGTGTCCCAATAAAAACACTTCTAAATGCCATTCAAAAATACTTCCTCCTCTGCTATACCCTTCAGGTTTGCGACAATTTCTTTCATGAAATTATTTATGGCACCATATTTTGAATCCTCTAGAAGCCCCACTTATACTTAACCTTCAATGGGCAACTGCTGGCAAGGCCTGTAGCATCTGTAAATATACATGTATATTAATGAATAAAACTCAATTTGTTCTATTTAAATATAGATGACATAGTGATCAATGAATGCAAAAATTGTAACCTAGACAAATTTGATTTGAGAAAAACATTTTTTTCCACATCAACCTGTTTCTGAAATATTAATTAATAGATGAATGATAGATAAACCCTGGTACTCATATTTTTGTGACTGTTTTCTACATATTGTTATCAAACTTATGCATGTCCCACGTAAGAATGCAACCGTATCGAATCGAACTGTATAGCACCTTAAGAGGCTAGATAGTGTTGCTACCTGACCCTCACTAAAAACTGGTAATCCGTCAAGAAGTAAATCTGGACCTGTTTGGACTATGACACCTCTTATGTATGGGAATATTACATTTATCTGAATAAATTGTATCGCATCCAAATCTGACCCTTTTCAAAATAAAACACCCTCAATATTGAATGAACCATGCATCCAATTGAATTAAATGCATTTTCGAGAATTCACTCAGTAATTAGCATGGATCCTCTTCTCACAACTAACAATAAGGGTCTAAAAGTAATAGTTCTCTCAATTTCACGACAAAATGTATGGTAATAATGTTGAGGTCGTTAATAGATGACCAGAAGACACTTCTACCTGTAAATTGCTCTTTTCATCAACACTCAAATATTTTTAAACTGACTTATCGTTTCTTTCTTCCATTTGTACTGCATAATTTTAAAAAAATTGTTTGAGATCATTCCTATAAGTGTAACGTAAGAAATTATTGCCCTACCTTCCCTTATAGATACTAAAAAAAAGTAAAGAAAATAAAAACGAAAATCGGATTGAAACTTTTCCATATCTCAAATCAAACAAACTTTACACAGCAACTGAATTAATACTAATATTTTTCATTTTCTGTTACAACATAAACGTTTAAAGTGGAATCTGTTCACTCTCAGGTAGTGGAGAAGTGTTCGAAATAAATTTTACAAAACAAAAATCAACTCTAAGAGATGTGACCGACAACTACGAATCATGAATCATATATTTGACCCCATTAGTAGTGACAAATTTGAATCCATTCTGGCTTGACAGTCTACCACTATAACTGCTTTAGTGAGCCGTTAATCATAAAGTTGAAACAACGTATTGACTGTTAGTTTAATTTCACGTTAAAAAGCTGACTGAATAGGTCTATGATGAAAATCGGTCTAGAAATCCTTCTAACTCTGAGTCATTTAGAAATATACTGAATGTTCAGCATTTGAACACTATTCGAGAGCTTAGTAGAGAACTAGTACAGGTTCATGCAAATAATTTTAACATTTGCTGATCAGAAGAGTTATTGGCAAATTGGTTTCGCGACTTTGCAATGCGAAACAAAAAGATAATTTGCTTTAATTTGCATGGAATTGAAATATGGTTTTCATGTAGATCCAGAATTAATTGTTGGATCTATAGCTATGACTCCAAAATAAAAATTCGGAATTCTCAATGGAAACCAGTGACTCATTTTGCTCTAAAAAGCAGTCGATCATTATGCACAAAGTCATTATTTTATTAGAATGTGAGGGCTTGAAGAGATCAGAGTTTTTCCTAATGAAAATATCTGTAAACTCTGAATTTCGTTGTAAAATATTTGAAAAATGGGGTATTAATATTTAGAGCTGAAAAATAGGTATTAGCTTTCTCTTTTATCAAGACAATACTTTTGATACGTTGATTCTTGGCATTTGTATATTTTTTGTCAGTCCATATCCACCTTACTCACCAGTTTCTACACCGATGACTTCTAGTTCTTTCCGAAGATGTAATGTGCTGAAAGAAATATTTAAAAATTATACTGTGGACTGTAACAAATTGGTGTTTCAATACAAAATAGAAATTTAAGATACAACACCCTAGTTCGATGATCTTTTGTGACAAACTGGAAACGTTGTTGCTGATTTTACAAAGAATGTTTTTATACATCAATAGCCGTTCTGGAAAGAGCTTTATACAAATGCTTCTAATGATGGATTCAACGTTGTCATAAGTGTATAGCTAGTTAATGACAGTACTTTAATTTAACGTTTTCTGTTCACTATCATTATTACATGAAATTGTCATCGAAGCTGGATGTAACTGGTTCCAGTTTTCCCGTTTTTTAAATCTTCAGCTAAATAAATTAAACTCACCTTTTACATCGATAGAAAATTGAACAGAATAAGTCTGGTCATAATAAATAATCACTGTTCGAGTAATTACAATTACATTAAACTTAATTGCGCATTCTATATAAAAGTTATTATCAGTCTGCTTCTTTAATGACGCCTATCAAAGTATCTGGAATAAATCAGTACGTTCAACATTTGTGCAAGCATGGATCAGAAATTTTTGATTACCAGAAGCTGAATTCAAATTTACTAACTACCTAAGGTATTTGAATTGACAGTAAGACATGAAAAAATCATTGTATGCTATTATTGTTTATTTTTAAATATTTTTTTATACTGGAACGGAGATTGATTCAATCATGTGCCAAATATGAAAGGATTAATATCGAGTCGCAATATTATGTATTTGTGCATTTTAATTCATTATTTTGACTAGTCAACTTATTTTTTCCGATTAGTATATTAGGATCAAAGATTACGTTGTTTACAAATGTGTGTTTTGAGTTTAAAAAGGATATAATGTGCTTAAGTAAATTGTAAATTGGCGAGATTGCGGATTTAATTATAACTACGAAACGAAGTGAATAAAAATGACTGCAATAGAAAAATATTTCTAGAACCCATAATACAGTAAAGTTACCGAGGAACTGGACTCAATATAAATTGGTTTGAAAACTGTAAAAAGGTGATGTGAAACTTACAAGTTTCTCGATACTTCTCACATGTGGATTTTATCTATGAAAAACCAATTGTTTTTCAGATCCTCATAATTATTATAGAAAGTATAATTATCATTATTGATTATGCGGAAAATGGTCGAATTTTCTACTGACGTGCTTCGAATGTTTTTCATAGCTTCATCATTATGCTTTGATCTCATTCAAACTCTAAAAATACATTCAACAATTTCAATTAATTTTTTATGTTTTGTTGATACAACGTATGTTTCTTTAATGAGATCCCAAAATTTTCTCTCATTATTAACAACACATTAAAATCGCTAAGTATTTTCAAATGTAAATAAAGTAAGCGTAACCTTCACGAGGTTGTAATGGACAACTAATATAATTTTGGTTCCGTGTGTTGAATTACATGTTAGATAATAATAATCATTTGATCATGTACTGACAGAAGTAACTATAGATTCTATCTCACATACAAATGTAAAAAAATATGAAATGATCTGATGAATTCATTATAAGTACAGAAAAGAAAAGTATATCACTTCATATTGGAAATTTAAACAACTGCAATCAAATATTAACAGAAAATAGAATGAAAATGTATAAAAAGAAAACCATTATGGTGGTGGTAAATGTGAAAGGAAAAATAGAAATCAGGGTTGAAGAGGAACTTATACAACTCGGAATTATGATGGAAGCAACGGGAAGATAAGTTTTGAAATTAAATAATATAGTAGAAAAGGTGTACAAGTTATACTATGTATTGAATAGCTAATCAAAAAAAGCAATTTACAGGTCAATTCTCACATCTGATGTGAGTGTTGGGTATTGATAGAGAAACACGAGAGTGAAATTCGAGCGGCAGATAAGAAATACCTTATAAAGGAGTATATAGGAATGATAGACACAGAAACCCGCAGAAGATTTAAAAATTGAACTCATATAAGAATACATAGAAAGGAGACAACTAGGATGGTGTGGTCACCTACAAAAAATGGATGATACAGTGCCAGTTAAGAAAATTAAGGAAAGTACAATTTCAAGAAAAATTAAGAAGAAAGACCACGATGTAACATGGAATAACACGCAAAGAAAACTTGTTATGAGAAATTAGCTAGATAGTAAAACTCCCAAGAGGCTAAAAATATATGAAATAATTCCACTTTGATAACTTGAAGAAAATTAGAATGTATATGTATATAATTTTCTATAAATAATATTGAATACTGGAAAGCTGTCTTCGCAGTAAATACCTCAGGAAGTTAGGAGTATTTTTTCTACCTGTAACACCAATTTAGAAATAATTCACGAAAACTTTAGACGTTCAATCCATAAAAACTGTTGTTCAGTTTTTTTGCAGTATTAGCTGATACCCTCAATTTCCAAGCTGATTTGTATCGGTCAGAATGGGCGGATAAAAAATATATTTTTACTAAAAATTTGCTCCATTTGCTTGGACAGACTTTGCTATGGATATTTTACTTTCGACTTGCGGCATTTTTTTCCCATATCATAATAATCCAATACTATCAACGAGCGTTCTATCAACCAACTTTCGGTAAACCTTTCAAGTATCCTTCTGAAACTGGCCAATTTTTGACGTTTCAGTCACACCAAACACTTCACAGACGTCTGTAAATTCAAATACTTCAATCCTCCTCCGCGTAGGTTTGCATTTAAATTGCTCATGTTTTAGCCAGTTTCATTGCAATTTGAAGCAGTTAGATGATTAATTCATGATGCATCAATGAATCTTGATAGCGTGTCGATCTACCTTTATCAGTTGCGAAATTTAATGGGCTTTTTCAACTAAGTTTCCACAAATCAATTACTCACGCCTTCATTCTCATTATAAAAAACACAAAGTTATTTGCATGTTAATATTGCGTTGGAGCTTTTTCTATAGTGAAAAATTATCACACAGCTTAGTTCTTCTGAAATATCTTCCATTTTCAAACTGTTACTGTTAATAACTTCTCCCTGATCTGAATCCTTGCTGCTTGTCCTTTGATGTGATCGAGTTATTTTTCTTGGTGTTAATTTTTGTATCACTGTTGTATCCTGCAGATTTATCCTCCTGTAGCTAGCCGGTTATTGTTTCGTTTTTTAAACACAAGTTTAATTGTACTAGTTCATTGGTATTTTACAGTGCTGCAGTATTTTATGGGAAAGTTTTGAGTATGTAGCAATATGTAGCTGCCATATTTTTTTAGCTATTTGCCTTTCCCTGCGTGCAGCAGATCTCGATATTCCTTTAGTTCAATTCTTAGAATACCTCTTGATTTTTTTTATTATGTGTTTGTTTCTCCGTTTTTTCAACCTATTCCTTTCGTGGATTATCAACGTTGAATCAATCTATATCAATGGTTTTCTATAGGTTTTTGAGTTAGTTATCTATTTTTTCTAACCTGGACTAACCCACCCTCTGGGCTTTAGGACCAGCAACATTGCCACTAGGCCACTCAATCCATCCAGAAGCACTGCAGACAAAGTGACAAAGTAATAGTCCAGTAATGCGTGCGGTACTACGTTCTGTTTAATGAGAAATAGTTCATTCGTGTTTATCAATTTTTCTCTTTTGTTTACTGTAAAACCCAATACTCTTTATTCTATTTCTGCTCCAATTCCATCTCTGTAATATTCACTATTTCAGGTTCTGTTATTTTATCATGGCAATACGCTAAGTGCCTCTTTCAATGAACCAAATAAATAATTTTTAATTCGTATTCTACTACTCCCTGGTCGGATTAATCATATTTATATTTTGTAAATAATTTCTCAGCCACAAACTTATTTCTTCTGATTCTTTTTTGTACACTTTTTCTATCCCATCCATTAGTGATATAAATAACAGTGAGCTCAGAACACCACCTTGTTGTGAAAATTTCTTGAGACAATATGTTAGTTGCTCCGACAATATTGCGCTTAACTTATTCAATAAATTCCTAATTAAGTTACACGAAGTATGCAAGCGAGCGATATTGTCAAGGAAAAGTTTGTAACTAAACTTAACCACTCTGTTGATGTTCTTGTTTTCTTTTTAATTTCAAAGTTAAGCATAGGAGAACCTTAAATTGACAGTTAAATTCTTGTATTTTGCTCCATTTGTTCTATATAGAATGTCAAACACACTGTGCTAACTTTAATGGAATATTCAATTCAAGTTTTCAAATGCAAGGTCACGTTGTCGATGTTATAAAGATTCCTGGATTCTGCTAAAAATTGAAAAACAAACTAAATTTGAATCTGATTTCGTAATTGGAACAATTTAAATTCGAAATTATTATACAAATACATTTTAATCTACAAAATGAAAAAATATTAATACTCGTGAAGTTATCGTTCATTTAACATATTTGGTCATGGGAGAAATAATTCATAATCAAACGATTCAGACTTAAGAAAGAGAATCTAAATCTATAATTAATAATGTAGCTTGAATATTACTATAATTGTAAACTGGAATCTTCCATTGCCGACCATAATAAAATACAGAGTTGGTACAAATATAAACCGGAAAAACTTAATTATTAAGTTATAGAGCTGAAATTTCTTCACACTCTACATAATTTTGTTATCTCTCTGGTAGCTTTCGAATGTCTTGTCCGTAAAAATCTCTCGGCTTGTCACGTAACCATCCGTGGATGAAGGATTCTATCTCAGTGTTGCTTTCGAATCGCAATTCGCTAATAATAGTCGCATAGTCACAAATCGGGACTATTTGGAGGGTGTTCTAGTGTTTCTAAACCCAATTCGCGGAGACGCCTGCAAATTTCCTAAAGTGTGAATTTCTACTCAAAATTCAGAAGTCTTGGTACCCATCAGGCTAAAATTTTGCGGCAACTGAGCCGTTCCTGATGAAATAATTGCTCAATACTATCTATGTTGATTCTCAATTTTTCAGCCATATCGCGTACAGTACTGCGTCGGTTTTCCACAATGAATTTTCCGCAGATTTACATTATCTTTGACTAAAAAATAAATAATGATGTATTACGCAACAGACACTGATACATCCTTGTCTCTCATAGGTATAAATACACTAAAAAGCATAGTGACGTGCTGCTGGCTATTCTCTACGCTCCGAAGCAGACTAGTCTAACATCCAGTGCAGCCATTTTTACGGAACTTAGTTTTTCGCGAATTTATTCAAAAAATTCGTTTTATAATTAAACCACCCTCCTAAATTGTTCTCAAAGATACAGAGTATACTACAGTAAAAACATAATTATGTACACATTTTTAGAGATAACTAATATGAAAAAGTAATATTCCCAATTAAGATTTACACCAATTAGCAAAACTTTAATCAGTGATTCCGATATAATGGAAGTCCATTTCCAATATAATGGGATTGCTTTTCCAGTGGAAATTCCTCATAATCCAACACAAAAGAACACAAACTTTAACGTGTAAGCTTCACACTCTACGCTACACTATCACCAATTTAATTACTCATAGAGCTTAATTTGGTTCTTGAAAAATCAAATTGAATTTGATTAGTCGATTAGAGATGACCAAAATGTTCTACTGAAATATTTTACAAAAAACTTTGAACAAAGTTACGAATATAAAGTAGATGATATATTCCAAGACTAGAAGAATCACTTCAGAGTGAATCAAACTCTTAAAATTTCATACATCGGAAGTTAATAGTCTATTTTTATGAATGAATATATTTAGGGTGTATACTTCAATGTATTAGCCCTTAACAGCCGAGGGTAAAAAAGTACAATTTTTTCTAAAATGTTATATGTTTTCACAAGGTGTGTTAAGAACATTGTGTTATATACTGGTTTTATAGATTTGAGGGTTTAAACAAAATCAGAAGATGAAATTTTTGCCACCAAAATTTAGAATGAATGAGTATCATTTCATCAGTAAAATTGTCCAGCTCTATCCTCTCTTTTTCTTTGATAATATGACTTACTACCTTTTCCCAGTTCACAGGCTTTAAATTATATACATCCTTCAAAAATAACTGTTCAACGTCACCCATTCTCAAATAATCATTTTTCTAGTAACTCTTTGCAGGTCTTCTTCCATAGAACTTAATATTCTTTGGAATTAGCCAATGTAAATGGTTTTTATCATTGTGGACGATTGTTCCAAAAGTCTCGAGTGATGATACGATTCATTGCTATAACACAGCTCGAGGAAAAAGATCTATCCTTAGTTCCAACCATTCTTTAAAAATATTAGCATTGATATCCTCATAGTAGTCACCGACACGAGTAAATTATTCCAAAGTCATCCAGCTAGAACTTTTTCAAGGACCTTCAAGGTTTAGGTTTAGGTTCACCTCATATGTTCCTTATCAGGATTATCTAATACGGTCCTGATAGGAATTACTACATGGTTCTTACCAGGATTGCCCCATAAGATACTTATCAGGATTATTTTTATATGATAAGAATTGACTTCGACTGCTATAATTATAAATACCTAACATATTCCTGATTAGATTTTCTGGATCGTATGGGATAGTTACACAAAAGCAAAAATTATTTGTAAGAATACTCTATTGATCACAGAAACTTATATCTAACATAAATGTGATTTTAAAAATTCATAAAGCAAGAAACGTCCAATAAAAGCAAAAAATATCACTTTGATAGCATTTTAACATATTTTGTTAATGCATCACTTGTTTCGACAAACCCTTTCTTGATCATTTCACTGTAGGACAAATTTTCTTCACTTGTAAGAACCATCACTTGAAGGAGAACGAAAATAACTGCACATTTTCCTTCTCGGTAGGCACGAAGCTTTTATTATGAAGTCTATTGCTCTGCTCTACTGCCTCTCTTGAAGTAGTTTACACTTAAGTTCCATATCCAATTCAACAGCCAAATAAATAAGAAATTTCCAAAAGTAAGATAAGAGAAATGTTGTATTGAAATTCATAGGAGGTTCTAATTACATTTCTTAAGATGAGTGATTTGATAATAGAAATTTTCATGAAGAATTGACTCAATTGTTAAATATCATACTTTCAGTAAGATGGTGTAACCTGAGAGATTTGTTGTATGGACATGATCATTCTAATGTGATACTAGTGTGGACCTCTTCAGGTAATAGTCATTATTTTAGAAAAGTGGTCTTGAGAGACTGGATAGAGAAAAGTCAATTAATTTCCAAACGGGTCAACCTCATGTAATCCTACTTTGGTTCTCGTCAGGATAACCTGTTAAGAAACATTTTTCTTTTCAATAAGATGATCCTGAGAAGTTTCTTATATGGACATGATCAGAAAAATTTATTTCAAATGGGGTTATACTGATGCGATCCTGGCGTGGACCTCGTCAGGTTTGACTTAATAAGACGTTATACAAACAAAATCGTTGGACTGCTATTGTGTACTAGTATTAGTCTGCGTCCTTTCCTGATAGTCCATTTAGACCAATAGATAAATTATTAAAACAAAAAATTGTTTCCGACTTGAAACAGTTTCATTTTGCCAACATTTATTTCGTATTCGTTAATCCATATTCCTTGTAAATAAAATATCTTCTTTGGTTACAATTTTTCAAAAAAAAACCTTTTTATCTCTATAGTGTGCTTCTACTCTACTACTAGACTCCATTGTAATCTTCATCAGCTCGAATCGTGACAAAAACTTTCTCTACTGTCTTTCTTTTCTTTTCTAAAGAAGAAAGCATGCACTATCATCCAAAGTGTTTCTTGCAAATCAATTTGTTTCTGAAATGTTGATTTGCCTGATGCTGTATACTACCAACTAATTCCATTGTGTCATCAATACTTTTACATAAATGTTTGTAAATGATTCACAACGATAAAATATGAAAGTTCTTTATTACCTGGTGAAGCACCCATTTTTCGGTGTTTATACGGCCTCTCCAAATTCTCCATAACCACACTAGAATTCACAATGAACAGCATACTGCAACTTGCAAGCTGCAACTAAACTAAACTGTTAAGAATACACAACTTGGATCTCTTTACATAATGGAGAAACCTACAAACGTATTATTGGTGAAATTTGTTTGAAAGTGATTCTTGGAGTCAAAATAAAACAAAATGTATATAACCTTCATTGGAAAATAGGTATTTTTTGAAAAAAAATTGCTATGTAACTTTTAATACACAGGGATTCTGGCCTATCAAAATCTTTTTCCATTGTTCTGTACAGCTTATAGTTATAAAAGACCAAAAACTTGTTTTAGCTCAAGTACATTTACGAAAATTTTAGGAAATATTTAAATTCTCTAATATTATTTAGAATGAACGTACCGAAGTTTTGCATTTGAAGTTAGGTATATAATAATTTACTATAACACATTATAGTAATTTAATTTCGAATGAATTCATCAACTAGACACAATTGAAGTCGGAAAACCTTGAATACCAATAATCAAATACATTTTTGTAATATTTCCCATCGTCCACAAGACTAATAACAGCTGAACTGAACTGAAGAAAATTTAGAGGAAGCGGAAATTGCATTTTCAAATACATTTTAGAGGAAGCAGAAATTGAATCAGTTCATCTTCAGTGACGATTCTCAAATATGAGAAGGTGACGTGAAGAAACTCGAGATCAATAGTGTGAGTGTAATAAAATTGACTTCTGTTGAATATGGTAGCAGATCACAATCAGTTTTCATTAGTGGTTATATAACAGCCCAGCATCATAAACTTCATGAAATGGTAGAGTAATATAGTATTCTACACTTTCGCACCATACATAAGTATATTCTTCAGCTAAAGCCAAAACTCATGTTCCAAGTGTCATGGTTCAGCGACACATGATCCGTTTTCTTTGGTTTTTAATATCGATCTCAATTGAATCTGTCTTGGACATGATTATCGCAGAATGCTGAATTATCGTCATCCTCCACAACCTTATTATCCCAGTGGAGATATTGACTACTAGTTCAGTCATTAGAGGGGGTTGCCCTCGGAAAAATTGACAAACTTATATTTTTGCATCCTATAACTATTCTCAAAACTCAAATATACTCGTAATTGGATCGTTGAAGTATTGAAGGTCACAGAAATCTTTTTTTCCACATTTTTCACAAAATTGTTGTTTTATGTGGGTTTTACGCTATTTGTATTTATTATCAATATTGTAGAGATAGAGGGCGTAATAGAGCGTGCGGCAACTGAGGTCAACGGGTAGTCCCGATCAAAAACTCATATTATTAAGGTTATAACTTATTGCTAAATATATAATTATCATTTTTCAATAACTTTTAGAATAAATTCAATCTTCCTTTCTAATAACTCTAAAATTTTTCAATTCAATAATAGTCATAATCTCTTTCGGTAATTGGAAAATTACTAAGAGACACACTTTAATCAAATTCTAATTACGAGTATATCCTCATTTACACTAATAGCATTTGAATTAGAAAATAATTAAGTACCGTATTCAAAATCCGTAAACTTGCTGCAGCATTTGAAGAAGAAAACTTTCCGTTTCAGAGATAATTTGAGAGTGGAATGCAAACCTTATTAACAGTTTATAATATGTGGATAGAATCGATCATCTTCGTTATGACGTCGAATAAACCGGTGCAGTTATCAAATATTCCATAAACGAGTGGAGCAGTTCACCAACATTTCAATTATCAAATCCAAACTTGGTTAGGGCATCATTTAGAATCCCAGGAATGGACAATGCATAACGAATTCCTGCAACCTATCATGACTATTTTACCACCTGCACCAGATGAATTATTTAATACAATATTCTGTAATTAAGAAAGTGGCTGAAGCTCAAGATGTGGATGCAGGAAAGCGCAGTTACAATGTTCTTTAGCTTGCGGCCAGTGTAATGGACAAGTTTGTCTTAATGCTGTACCATATCGGACCGATATTAGTGACGATAGAATCTTTGACCCAGCAATCATAAATTACTTGGAGACAAATGTCGTTGAAGACGGTAATGAAGAGTAACTTGAAACTCTGCAGCAGAGGTACGAATACGATGATGATGAAAATTAATACGAGGAAGAGAATTGAAATTAGAGCCTGCATTCCAAATTTTTATCAATTTTGACAATAATTAATCTATAAAATAACACGTTTAATAATAACATTAATTAAAAATTTATTTCTTCTCTTCTTTATTTATATACAAAATCATTAGTATAAATTAGATTGGAATTAAAATCCAATTAAAGTATTTTTCTCAACGATTTCTTATTCACATGGCCAGGTAAATTAAATTAAATAAATTGTCACTTGATTAAAAATAGATAAGTAATAAAAAAACAATGAATTAAATCTAAAAGTTGAAGAATAATGATTATACGTTTAGCAATAAATTATAATAGTTTTTGATCGAAACTACCAGTTGACCTCACATAATTATCTGACCGCGCGCTCTACGCCCTCTATCTTGAAAACAGTTCAAGGTATAAAAAAATGTTGAAAACAAAGTTGTAGAGAATTAAATTGTCTACAATACTGATTATCAATACAATTAGCGTTAAGCCCATATAAAACGAGGTATTTGCAAAAAATGACTGACTGAAACTTGCGGCTATTCAATTGTATATGAATTTTGAATATAATTTTAGGATGCCGAAATACAAGTTTTGACGTGGTAATATATTGAGTATCTCGATTTTCCAAGATATTTACCCAATTTTGTCTACGATAACTTTACTATTATATATTCGAACCATAAGGAATCGCGAGGTCCTATCTCAGCTTTCTCAGGAAGTATATTTTTTGTTGTTTTTTATCAGTATATTGAAGAAGGTTAGGAGTTATGGAAAAAAAGATACGATCAATATTTGAAACATAAGTTACGTTGCTCTGACTATCCTCAAAACTATAACAATAAATGTTTATAGTACCTAGCATAATAAGGAAAATGAGAGAGTCCATAGAAGAAAATATTTGTTGAAGTATTTCATCTCTCAGTTAATATATGTCCATCATAAATATATAAACGCTATTTTCACGATACGAAAGGTACAATTCACAGTTTCGGAACATTCTAAAAAGATCTTTGCTTCATAATTGTTTGCAGAAAGGAACAAAATTTCGTTAGATTCAAATCATAGTTCATTGAACTGTGAAATCTATAGAAGAAAAAACCATTTCAAATAGCGGATACTGTATCTTAACGCTTGACTCTAATTTTATTGAAATAACTTGGTTATTTGTCGAAGAAAAATCTCAATTCAACCATTAATATTCAGATGAAAACGTAGCATTGCAATAGAATATTCGGTTGAAATACCGCACTAACGCGAAACTAATTGGATATGATTCAATAAATAGGAAATATATCTGGATGATGAAATAACATTATTTGTATATTCGAAACATGATCGTGAATAGCATCCTACTAATAAACATTACAATAGAATTTTAATAAAGAAAAAGTTTGTTTTGTGTGAACTATGCAGATATCTAGTTTGCATGAATATCATTTTTAAATTGAATGTGGATAATTTTACAGCCAATAAATCTAATATTCACCCTACCGATATGAATGAAAACAAAATTTATATAGTTTATCCCTCTGACAGTCAAAAGTTGTTTTTTTGAGTAATAATATTTCAACTTCCAGTCCTCAGCTGGATTCTTTGCCCGCAATTAATATTAAGTAAGGATTATGTCACCAGAAAAGCTGGAAACCCTTATAAGGAAACTGGACTGTCTTTGAACTTGCTCCTGAACATAATACAAAAAGTTTTAACAATAATATATTGTTCGAGAAAAGAATAAACTATTTTAACATTATTTGACATGCAAACAAATACAATGAATACGTAGGTATTGCGATATATTTTGGTGCTCCAGAAAACTGTAGCTTTCACAACTTCAAAGCTTGGAGCCATTTTTTGGGCTGCTCTCAAAAATCAATAGATTTTTCCATATATCTAATTCCGTCGTCGACCACGTTAAGGCTGAGGAATAACCAGATTTGACCAAATCAAGTGGATGTTTAATGACTATAACATTATTTTCGTCTAAAAATTCAACTAACTGCTATACAATATACATGCATTAGCATGAGGTAACATTAACTTGCGAGTTTTGACTGACACAAAAACTGCAAGTTTAATTGCTTTCACCAATTCTATACTACGAAATAAAACTGCATACGTAACATTTGTTGTGTGTGTTGGGGAATCTTTATTAATCGACGACTTTCCGGGCAGGTGGAAATGTCATAATACGTGTTCCATTACATATTACTATTTTAGAAAGAATTAAGATGATCAAGTAATAGTTCAATTCACTTCTGCGCATCCAACATCAACAGTTGCCTCAATTTGTTGATAGATGCATCTTGTATATCGTGCCTCATCACCAAGGGATATCCGTCATTTTTAAATTCGCTATATCAGCGGAACACAACTGGTCTTTCATTAAAAATGCACTTCGCAACATAACAGTTCGACGTGTTAACCGACCTTGAAATCACAGTAGATCGTAACGCGCAAATATGCCTCTATTTACTCAGTGAGAGCAGCGACTGCCGCTAGAGGTACGGATACGGATTTAAGTGTTTCCTGCATTACCATCTCTAGTTTCGTAATATCTCAAAATATATAGACTTGATCTCGTAAATGTGCAATGTCTAGACAACACCTATAAAGTCAATTTCAATTTCAACGGTATGTTATAAGCATTAACACAGTACATCTGCATCAAAATACTATTTTTCTACGACCGTGCGTTTTAACCCACTTTCCCGCACGCATTTTATAGTTTTGAAAGTGTCACTTTCCCGCTCTAGTGCGGGAAAGTAAAATTATACAAATTTTGACCTTATTAGATAGTTTTTTACTTCTGAGATTATAACTATTATTACTACAGGTAAATAAATATTTACGAAATAGTCCATCAAATAAAATTTAAACTTTTTCTAGCTTTTTGTAGCATTTTTATTTTTTTGAAAATATGAAATAATACAGATATTTTTTATATAACCTTGTAATTGTTACTAAAACGTCAAAGTTGTTCAAAACGTCTTGAAAGTGACCGAATATGTGGAATCTTCTTCTAAATTAAACCACATTAAACCGAATCCGATACAATAATATTAATGGATTCATCCGACGAAGAACTTCCCGAAGCCATTTTGAAGGCTGCAAATGAAACTTATTCCGAGCTGTTACCTGCCAAATGACTTAAAACCGTTGTCGTCATCGTCATCTTTATGCGACCTGCAACCGATGCCATCCTCATCGACGTCATCTACCTTCCAAATAATTCCACTGGACCGGCAACTCTTACTAGTCTACAGAATACAACAAATTGTGTTTTCAATATTAATATTTATAATAATTAGTAGTTTTTAGTTAAAATTTTGTATAGTATTATGTTTGTTGGAATAAAATAATTTTTGAAAAACGGGTTGGTATACTTTTTTGTATATACGGTCGTTCGGGACAACTGCAGTCGCGTGCGGGAAAGTATCACTTTCCGCACTTGTTAGGAGAATAACTATTCCCTATCGTTTTGAAATCAAAGGAATCCATTTTACTGAAACCATAGTAACATGTGCCTCAAAAATAAATTTGCCATGGAATTTCATAGATACTGAAAATATACAGATTTATAAATTGATGCTCATCTATTTCATATCGTCTAAAATTATGGAAACACCTTTTTCCGATTTACTCGATATTTTCTTTGTATAAAAAGGCCTTGTGTATATTTTATTCCAATATTTAGATTAGACACATCCCACGTTCTGGTTTTCGTTTTTGGATAGTTTAGAAGTTCAAAGAGATATAAGTGAATTTCGTTTGAGTTACTTTACTATCAATTTTGGGAATAATTATACGTCTATAACTACAAGTATATTGTCATTTTCCGCAAAGAATAATTGTGTTATACCAATTTTTCCTACTTATTTATGAAATTAGAATATTACTAAATCAATATGAGATTCAAACATGTAAGATTAGTCTATTACATGCCATCAAATATATTTTCATGATTTGAATAAAACATTATAAATCAAGGAATCAATTTCAAAGAATGCCTATGGCTCCAGAATATTTTCTGTTGTTTTAACCATAATGATATTGAGTTATCTCGAGCCCACTAATAAAACATCTACTATCCATTGAAGATTATTCGCTTTGTCTATGATCATAAAAGTCTTTGAATGATATTGATGGAGTTTTTGTCAAAATATTTTCGAAATAATGTATTTCAGATAGTTCGGGCCTAAATCGCATTGCTTGTGTATATTTTTTATTATACAATTTCCATGAAAATTTCTCTACTCCAAAATGTAAATGTTAAATTGCTGATTTTATGAAAGCAGTTCTTTCCAACTTGCTTTTTTAGATATGCTTCTCAAACTTTATTCTTATGAATGCAAATATTCATTGAATCTTTCTATTAATGTGTGTTTAATGTCAAATTTAAACAGGACACAGTCATTCGAGAAAAATTATTACCACACAGTTATAAATACAATTAAATAAATCATGTGAAATCTACAACGAATATTTTTTTCCAAAATAAACTGCAATCAATAGAGGAGAGATATAATGACACTTAATAAGCACTCAAACGTAATCTGGGAATTTTTTTTTGGCGTTATTAAAAATACAGTAGAATCCGGATATAACGACCTTCAAGGGACTGGTGATATTATGTCGTACTAACCGGATGACGTATAAAACGGATATTTACATATGTATGTAATTATGTATTATAAGTGCGAAAGTTTGATTTTCCTATTCAGGTAAATAAAACATGTTGTAGGAATCAGTTACATATGTTTAATTTAATTATTCTTATATGTACACAAATAAGTAGTACATACCAAATTACAAACATAGGTACGTAATGTACTGTAATACTGTCACTAACGTAGGAAATCTATTATTTGGGTTTGTTTTTGACAGACTTTTGTTCGGTAGTAAGAACTTCGGACAGCATTGTGAATTCGTGACATCATTGTTTTCATATGGTCATCATCAAAGTTAGTCTGAACAAATACATTAAGCGTTTCCGCAGCCTTCAGAGCTTCAGATACATTCAAGGCTGTATAAAACTCTGGTTCGTCATCATCACCGTCGCTATCTTTGCTATTCGCGTCGTCGGCGAAGATATTATCCACAATGTTTTCATCAGACGACTCTTCACAAGTGGCGACAGTATCATCGACACGCGCGTATTCTTTAAAGTCCTCGTTTGTTATAGGTAACTGATGCTTATCAATAGCCTTCGCCCAAATGCTCAGCGGTACGTCGTCTTCTTCGTTAAAATCATCTGAAGTTATGGTAAATTCTACATTGCTTCGGACAAAACCAGCATGTTTGTAACAGTTAAAAATTGTTCCTTGCTTGAGTTGAGTCCAGGCATCTTGAATCATTAGAATAGCGTCAAGAACAGTAATCTTCAGGCACTCAACACTACTACATCCGCCATCTAGAAACTGGATCATTTTTAAAACAAGGTTTTTACGTGCTTTCAAAGCTCGAATGTTCCCTTGATCCCTAGGTTGCAACACTGATGTCGTGTTTGGAGGCAGAAATACTAGGGTTATGCTTTTCAATTCTGCAATATGGAGATGTGCAGGACAGTTGTCAACTAACAGCCGGATTTTCTTATTCTTTTTCGTAAGTTCACGATCCCATGCGCGTGCCCATTTGGTAAAAATGTCACCAGTCATCCAGGCTTTTCGATTGCTCTCATAATCCACTGACAAATGGAGTACATTTTTAAAACATCTGGGACGTTGAGATTTCCCGATTACGAGAAGTTTTTTTTTTAGCTGTGCCACTCATGTTGGCTGCCACCTTCACTGTTATTCGCTCCTTTGATAATTTTCCTCCTGTACATTTTTCACCTTTAAATTTCAACGTCTTGTCTGGGGTTAATTTATAAAACAACCCGGTCTCATCTGAATTAAAAATTTCATCATCACTAAATTGAGCACGTACTGACAAAGACTCGCCAACAATCTTTCCACTGACGATGTTGTGTCTTACTTTAAAACGGTTTATCCAACTCATGGAACATATGAAATTTTGCATGTCTAACTGTCTAGCAAAAAATTTTGCTTTCTCTTGTAGCAGAGGTCCATTAAGAGGTATTCCCCGGTCGCGCTGAAGCTTAAACCACTGTAACAATGCCTTATCCAACTGCTCATGAGTAGAAGGTCTTACACGTTTGCATTTCAAAACATTGGCATTAAATAACGGCTCGATCTTGTATTTATTCTTCTTTATTGTTGATATTGTAGAATTAGATACGCCAAATTCCTTTGCGAAGGTCGCGTTTGATTCACCAGCTTCTAATCCGTGTAATATTGCACTCTTTTCTTCAATTGTAAAACACTTTCTCTTCACAGAACTCATTTTATGGCGCTTAATGAACTTGTCATAACAGGTGACAAACACTAACTGTGATTTACGTGCGCCAATAAGGAGAATTGAACGGTGAAGCACGCGGGGACACTGAGGGGGCCGAGGTATTGGTCATTCGTTACCTAAATTGAAACAAAACACGGCGCGTCGTTTTAAACGGACGAATTATCGTAAAAAATGGTCGCTATTAACGGTTTGTCGCTCAAACCGGAGTCGCATTAAACGGTTACATTTTCTCAGTATCTAACTATTAAACCGAACTTGAGTAAAATAATATCGACGCTAAAAACGGTTAGTCGTTATAAGCGACGTCGTTAAAAATGAATTCTACTGTACTTACATCACATTTTTTTGTTAAAAGATTATTTATTAAGTATCCTTCGAAAGAGTTAAGGAAATTTTGAAAAAATTTTAGGACTTCAATATCAAAACGAACAATGCGCGTCGGCGCTCAAACTTGAATTTTTTGACATTAAAAAAATTCTTCCATCACAATTTTTGGTTAATTAATTTCTAATTGATTGAACTTTGTGATAGTACATAATTTTTCTATATTTCTTGGGTCTTCGGTTCAGAATCATACAATATGTACAAAGACACATGTTTATAATTTTTATCCACTTAATCTTCAATTATGTAGCCTATTTTAGCAATAGATCATTTTATTTTGTACAGGGGTACATCAATTATAAACCATTGAAAGAAGCATCTTCATATTTTCGTTATCTAGAAGATTCAAAATGTGAATTTTGTAAATTTGTATAATTTGTTTTGAATTATATTAGAGATATAATATTATTATAATACCTGAAACTTATTGGAAATGTTTGTGACCAGTTGAATTTCTGCGATATGAAAGAATAAAAGAAAATGTAAGAGTTATTGAGTTTCTTTCAATAAAGGAGGATGCTCTTTAGAAACTATTTTATATACGACTACCCAAAGGAGATATAGTGCAATTACTATTGAACCATTAAGTTGTAATCTCAAAGAATACACTAAAGTAACACCTAACCATCAATATGATTAGATACATATACTTAAATTAAATTCACCTCAATTACAAGTGACAAATGGTTAGTATTAAGTATTTATTTGCGCGAAAATATTCATTTCAATCAATTATTTTGACTATAGTGAATTTTTTTGCAAAAATAGAATATGACGATCAAAAAATACATATAGTTCAAGTAAGGGTTTCAAGGGTTCAAGTTTGAAATTACATTGCAAATTCACTAACAAACAAACAACGAAGCAAAATGAAAAATATGTTATAATGGCTCACTCGGGAGCAGTAGAATTATGCTCGAAGCTCGAAATTACCAATGAGTGCAAACTCATGTGTCTCAATTGACTGGTTAAACGAGAAGATTTGATACTTTTCAAAAAATTATAAAACTTCATGAATTCTTTACTTTTTTTTGAACAAATAGAAATAAAAAACTAATAGAAAATATCTGTCATTCTGTTTATTGACATTTAACTCGTAATATCAAATTTGAGACAGTTTGTGTAACAATCTCCAATTAGAAATCACTATATGGGTAGGTTATAAAAAAAAAAAGAGTTTTGAGAATATTTTTAACAATTGACGCTAAATAGATTTCCACTTTTTTTATTTTATTGGTATTTGTTTCTATTTGAATAATATTTATTATAAAAGTACTAAATCGTACCACTTTCTTCTCTAAGATTTAATTCCAATTGAGGCATTCAAAAGTTTCTCGAGACAACCCTTATTAGATTTAATGACCATCAGAATATAAGATGACCAAGAAAGGCAACAAACAAAATAAAATGCCGATTATTGGAATGTCTACGCACTCTACGTTTATATCTTTTCTAGGAACTCTACAACACATCTAATTTTTATTTTTTCTGTTAATTATTCTATTGATAAACTATTGAAGTCTAGGTCCACAATCTAATGGATGCGTTATAATATTGAACAACTTGATAGTTGTTGAACATTTCAAATGATCGACTAAACAGAAGTCTCTAGGTGTTGCTATGGACCTTTTGATGATACTTTGTCAATATAGTACAATTCTGAATTAGATTATATTTTTATTTCTGATGCTCCAGTTCTCTAATATATTTTTAGATTTAAAAGATTTATTTAGCATTAAAAAAAAATTAGTTCGTAACTCTATACGGTTGATTGCAAAAATGTGGAAGCTCCTTTAGATATCAAATTGAATTGTAAAGTTATAAGGCTACCATCAAATAGGAATCACGATTAAAGGCCTGTACACACTTGCCATACACCACTTCGATCCAATTCCGATCGGAAGAGGTGCGCTTCCAGGTTGTTTCCGATTTTCAGCTTCAGCTCAATTCAATTGAAATCGCGTTTCTGTGCTCAAAATGTTAATAAATTTCAGAATTTGTGATTTGGTCATGGTGGCACTTTGTTTAGAAGAAGAAGATGAAGGAAATTAGAAATATTTCATGGAGTGCAGATGAAAACGCAAATTGTTGGGTACATTCTTATTTTCTTATTATTGTCCTGATTTATAGATATCAAATGTACTCTCTATTCAATAAAACTGACCTAACTCTTTTTTACTTAATTGTGTTTACGCCTTTACTTTGTATATAATTAGTAAGGATGATATCTTAATCTGTAGTGTATCTTTGACATTTAATTCCTTCGCAACTTTTTTTCAGATCATGTCTTTGTAGTCAGCGTTTCGGTACAGCTTGTTTGTCTGGTCATACAGTACTAGATACTTCCTCACTTCTTCTGGTTTTATACCCGACATTAGTGGACATTCAATGAAAAAGCAGTACAGAAACTCAAAAATATTATCACAGATTTCAACTAACAGCCGTTAAATGAATATACTGCACGATCGAATGCACGATCGGAGTTGTGTAGGAGTAGGATCGGACACGTTTTGGAAAAGTGTGAGTTACGCTGCTCAAACTCTAGTATTATTTCCATCTCAGACAGTTGTCCGACTGTGTCCTGATCTTAAGAAACCTAATCGGTTATCTAATGTATGTATGCACACATCCTGACCAATATACTGCCATTATTCATTCAGCCGTTATCAAAATAATAACAAGAGAGTTAAGTAAAGTCTTGAATTAGTGTAGAGATACCTTAAGGGTACTATGCATTTAAACCCACAGTACATGAAAGGTCATTATTATAATGTAATAGTGAAATTGATATAAGAAGTATCACAGGATACTTATTAAAGGTATTTAATTATTGCCCTATTTGGTCAAATACCAAGAAACAACAATCAATAGCTGAAGTTGGATCATACCTATTTTATTTAGTATTTACAAATGAGGAGCAAAAATTCAAAAGGAATATTACCCAAAATTCACATTTTTTGCTTCTAAATGATTTTTTCCCACAATTCAGTGTTGTTTATAATTTGTTTTCAAGCGGATTCAATGGAATATATTTATTTGTTGAGTAACAAGTTATAGTCAGTAATGCTAATCAGGGTCGTAGAAAGAAACGTAGAAATTTTACAAAACGACATAAAGAAAGTAATTGAGGAAAGTCATTAATTAATGTTAAGCAAGGTTAAGAAGTTAGTTACCATGTTATTTTAGACACCTGGATCATTTTACAAATTTAGAAAATGTTAGCAGACCAAGTTAACATGATGGACCAAACTATCCAACCAACACATTATTGCTGGACGTAAAAGGGTACTTCAAACACCAGACAAACTTTTTCGGGGCTCCTTTAAGACGACTCAAAAAGTATAAAGCAGTGTGTAGATATCAAAAGCACCAATTAGAAATAGAATAAGGATGTACACAATAGATGGATCCACCTACAGAGTGTGCTGAAAGATGCTTTTAGAATATTTCAGCATTTCTTTGAAACGACTGCGTACAATTACACGTCTTATAAAGTGGGGAAAGGATATTAATGAAAATAGAAGGGGATATCATCGTTCGGTTAAAAATTCAGAAAACGTTGTAAAATGATTAAATTTATAGGTAAATGGAAGCCTATAATAGACGAAAATCCAGGATACTCTATTTACCAGTAAGTCTCAATATCACGAGGCTTTGGAAAATGTACAATTCTGCATTTGAGGAAGCTTTGAAAGTTCGATATAGTTATTTTAATAATACATTTTCAAAAATACTTCAAGATAGGATTCGGATGCAAATGAATACAGTTTATGCTTTCGAAAAAAAAAAGAGCTTAGATATTGTGATCCTACCATGAAAGTGACTAGTTTAATCGAATTAATACTTAATACATTTTTTTTACTTTTGGTATGAAATTCAAGCAGGAAGAAGGGGAGTAAATGGAATTATGTCCGCTTTGGTTAATTTTCTACTATAAATCCTGGCTGTAGAGCTTTCCCTTCATTTGCTGACGGATCTGCCGGCCAAAAGGAAAATTCTTATTCATTAGCTCTTTGGCCGACGAATGATGCCCCTCTGTCAGGAAGCACTCATAAATAAAGACGTATGAAGTAGTGCTTAATGTTCAAGAATACACAACCATCTACGAGGAAATTGGTAATTAAAACAACTTGGAGAAAATTGGTTGATTCGAGATTACAAAGCACTGGGATTGGTTAGAATTAAAATTAATTATTTATAATTAATTAATATTAATTATCAATAATATTAATTAGATAAAATGGAATAAACATTTGGCAAACATAAAAACCCATTCCAAAGAATTGAAAAATGAAGTCAAAGCCGAAAAAATTAAAAATTTTGCAGATCCTGCTGTTACTTTATGATGGAAATTGGCAAAAGATGAAAAACTTCAATTTTCACGACATTCCTGGCCAGTGAATTCACAAGAATGTGATTGTAACGAGGAGGATAGAGGGCTAGGTGTTTAATTTTTATAAAATAAAATGGTCAAACATATTGTATTGGTAAACGACACTAGTGAAAGAGAAATTAGCAAAATTAAGATTGAAATTAAACGTCAAATGAACAAGTATTCAAGTTATATTACTGTCACTACTTTTTTTGTTCCATAAAACATTTTTTCTAAAAGGTTATTGTAATATTTATGCATCTCATTTATTGTTTTTATTTTGATTTCATATTCCAACGCAGATTTATGATGAATTCGGGTATAAATGTACGTTTTAAGACTTTAGAAAATAATATTGGCATAAGTTTTTCTGTTGCTCGCAATATTTTTCATTATTCCACTCAATGTTAAATAAAACATTTATAACTTGATCTGTAATATTGAAATACTTGTTTGTTTATAGCATAACAAAACGACCTGGAGGATAAGTGCTTTTTGTTCAACTGAAATATTTTATAGAATTTGTTGTGGTTTCCTCAAGTGGATCAGCATATCATATTTATAAAAGGTAAAAAAGGCATTTTCTGATAAAAACATAATACCGCATTGGGCTAGAATGTTTTATTTTCTTGAAAATAAATACGCAACAATAACAAAGAGTTTTATCTTAAATGTATTTTGAACTATATCAAAATCAATATATAATACGATTTGAATATTTATCTAGGAGATAAAATTCAATTTACACCATAAATCCTACCATCATACTTATACCTAGAACCTTGGTGAATTAAGTTAAAAAGGTTAGAGGTTCATGGATTGAAGATGCTTATTGGATATTTTAGTTTTCGTAATCCAACCAAAAACAGCATAATCATTTTTTGGTTTCAGGACATCTAATAACGCGGAAAGTCTTTCATGTAAATTAATTTAGATTCCTTTGTTCACATTTATTTCACCCTCAGATTATAATGATCTACTTGTTCCGCTTCTGATCCATTACTAAATCAGAACAATTAGTTATCATTACGTCACTCTGTAACCTATTATGTATAGAATTACGTTGACACCGTCTGAAGGTATATGTAAAAGCCAAAATTCGAAAAAGCTTCATCTCTGGATCGTGTCTAGCAAGACCTTCTAATTAGATAATTGCGTTTAAAAGAGTTCCCCAAACAAAAAATATTTGAAAGCATCATAAGAAGATGTGTAGTATCACATGAGCTAATGAGCTGGTGTCGTGAGTTTGAATTTGATAGACGGTCTTGTATAAATGAACATGTAGGTGGAGATCCCACAACCGTTATAACCCACGAAAATCTGTGTTCTTCTTTTGCAAGATTACCAATATGAGTCGATAAAAAGCACCGGGGGACGTTGTGCAAAAAAGTCTTCTTGCATCAAGATCACAAGTCACTGTAAAGGATGAAAATAAATCGTCTCTTTCTATTTATTTGAAGACTACTTCTATGGAAAGAAAAGTTAGTAGTTAGTATTAAAAGTTGCATGTTGATACTTTATACTTTTTTATAAATTCTATTTCAGATTCACTGGAATCATAGCATTAAATTAAAAATGGATATGTGTATGGATCACTTATTATATTTGAGATCCGGTTTGTAATTCTCTTGAAACTTCTCTACTGGATTACTACCAATACTAGAATTGTGGAATAAATCAGTTGATAATGGTTCAGTCCTCTCCTCCACAAAATTTATATCATTAACATATCATTATCATAACTATTTTTTATTGATTCTAAAATATTTTTGATAGCTGTGTTGTGCACTTTTTTATATTTTACGAAAAAAACTATTCATTTATCAATATTAGTAACCACTGAGTTTAATTATCACATTATATATTTCCGTTCTTTGGGGTGTTGGGTTAAAATCTAAAGTACATACTTCGCAAAATAAATTCCCATATTCCCAAATTGATTTTTAAAATCAGTTAACACAACATAGACTCAAACATAGCCAGAAACTTGAGTAACTAACCTCAATTATCTAGCAATTCTGATAAGGTATATGGATTATACACAAAAATTTTTGGAACTGTGGGTATGTGAATTCACAATCGGTTTCTTATACTATAACAAAGTAGTTTATATCATCTCGCCTTCCGTACTACTGAATGATTCTGCAAAATTTTCTCTTCTGCAGGCGTGTATTCAATTTAAGAAACCCACACCAAATCTCGGAACTGTTGGGTGTGTAATAATGAGTGTTACTGTTCAGTGAATATATCCAATTATCAATTATTATGACATTGTTTGAAATTACTATTGTTATTTATCTTGTAATAATCAATTTGTTGACGAACAAATGAATACGAAACAGTCTAATTTGCATGCTAGTTATACAAAATAAATCATAAATAGTTGGACTCGCACTTGAATAAATACTGTTAGTTCACCAATAATCTTTTCTTGCCATTTTCGATTTAATATTAGAAGAGAATTGCAAATTTTGAATAGGATCAAATGAACTAAGTGCTTTAAGCAGTTGTCGTGTTTTGGCGGAAATTATTCATCGTTTAGCGACCTGAGAGCAATTTAATCTTTATTAAACTTGCACCCTTAATAATAGGGTCCTTGCATACTTTTGTTTATACTTCAACTATGTTTAGTACAACGTTCTTAAAGATGAGTGTGACGTAGAAAGTAAGTAAACAGATCTAATGTTATTACACCAGAAATGTTATGCACATTTAATAATATTTTCTTTATAGACATTGTCATACTCCACATGAATAATGTTAATTTTATTATTTGTGCTTTACACGTATTTGTGATAAACCCATCTTTTATATATAAATCATTTGCTTTTGCACTTGAAGGACATTTTATTTTCACCACATATTGATCGTTAATAGCAGCTGGAGATGCTCCTAAGTAAGGATACTGAAATTTGAGCGAATCTTCAACCTACAAAAGAGCTGTTAGATATTTTCTCGAACTAAACAGCGGCGCTAATTGCAGGAACTTCTTTAAAAGATTAAAAATTCTGATTCTTGACAATTGAAATCAAATTGATATCATACTCTCTTTATAAGTAGTTTCCACTCCGCCTAGTCATTAGAAAACCTTTCTTGACTGAATCAAATATCAAAGACCAACTGAATAATTTTGTTGTTTAATTGGTAAACAGATGGATGCCGCCTTTGATTTCCCGAAAAGGTCATAGAGTACAATAAAACCGCGTTTATGTGCTTCATAGACTTAACAAAAGCATTTGACAGTGTGAGATTACATGACGTCATTGAGCTACTAAAAGAACGAGGCGTAAACCAAAGGACAATAGACATCATTCGGGACATGAACAACGGAAATAGCACATATGTAAGAGTAAACAACGAACTCTCCAGTAAAATGCCAGTATCAACAGGGATCAGACAAGGAGATAGTCTCAGCCCAATACTTTTCAACATTATAATGGACGAAATCATAAAAGAAGTCAAAACGGCAGGCAGAGGATACAAAATGGGAAAACATGAGTTTAAGATAGTTTGCTACGCTGATGACGCGGTTGTGATATCCGAAGATGAGGATAATCTGCAAAAACTGCTACACAGATTTAAAACAGTTGCAGGAAAATTCAATATGATCATATCGACACAAAAGACACAATCCTTGACAATAGCGAGAGAACCAAGAAGATGCAAACTGGCAATTTATAATAAAAGTGTAAAGCAGGTTATGTCTTTTAAATATTTAGGAGTTAACATCACGAGCAATAGGAACTTGAAACAAGAAGTCAAAACGCAAACAACAGCAGCATCTAGGATATCAGGATTCCTTCGAACCGTGATATGGAGGAATAAATTTTTAAGTATCGAAAGCAAAACACGGATATATAAACCTTGTGTCAGACCAGTAATGACATACGCCATAGAAACGAGGGCGGAGACTGCAACTACTAAACCGATTCTTAGAACGACCGAGATGAAGACATTACGTTCAATCACAGGGAAAACACTAAGAGACAGAATAAGGAGCAATGAAATTAGAAGAATGTGTGACGTTCCGGATATAGTGAGATGGGCCAGAACTAGAAGAAGAGCATGGAGAGATCATATCAATAGAGTGGACGACGATCGACTGACGAAAATCGCAAAGGAAGAGAGACCCAATACAAGTAGACCGCCTGGAAGACCACCAAAGCGCTGGTATGAGAGCTGGTCCTTGGAGTCACAACTTAGGCTGCCTCTTTGAAAACACAAGACATAGTCTTAAAATAAGAAGAAGAAGGTATACACGATTCTAATTCTTTCAAGTAGCTTTCTTTATCTACTGTCAGTGTAGATTGTTCTCCAATTGAACCATTTAATACTTCGAAGATATTCATAGTCAAATGTTCTGCAAATTGATTTCCATCTCAAAATGACAGTTTTGCAAAGGAAAATTCATCAGTTACTACAATCTCTGGATATATTTCTACTTCTACTTAATGCGAATATTTCCGAAAGAGTAATCAATTTATTACTATAATACACGAAAATTATCCTATATTTGGAATTGATTTTCTATATATCATACAACATATTTCATTGTTACTTTCGCATTGAAGCTTTTTTGTGTTTCAATTTAATATTTCATTCAACAGATCATTCTCATCGCAAAGCTATATTTATTTCACGAGAAGTATGATTGATCGTCTAAATTTGTCTGCAGTGTTTTGTAATGTACTGTGTCCTAATTCTCACCGTAATCGAATAATTAAAATAATATGAAACGCCGTTAATTTACATCCAGTTATAATTCACGCATAGTTACAAATTTTTCCGTATAAATTTTCACTTTTTCTTTAGATATTGACGCAGTTATTGCCCTTCATATCTATTTATTTATAAGCTTTAGTTTTTAATATACAGTTTTTGCATATTTTATTGAAGGATATATGATTCATATATTATATTATTATATCCGATTATTCACGCTACAGATTAAGAGAATAATATAATACACTTTTCCCTTTTTTCTATTCACTACATTTACCTATTTTTTACTTGCATCCACTTTCCACTTAGCTATTGGAAATATGTAAAATTTGCACTTACTATTTTTGTCTGTATCTTTGCACTTAACCATACATCCTGTATTATGAACCATTCTTCATTCAGTTTTCACGTATATTGACAATAATTTGACCAGAACTAGCGCTGTGATGAATTCGACGTACCTACTACTCGCTCCCTGTTATCAGTTTCACCTTCAACATCTTCAGTAGATCAAATGGCTCTGATTCCTTTAGGCAGAGGGAAATTAAAAACTAGAGTCTGATGTTGATGCATTGAAAGCATTTTCAGTGTGATCAAAAATTCTTTTGAAGAAAACTCACTGGTACGTTTCATATGATTCGCTCGGATATTTTGATTCATAGGGTAGGCTGGATAGTTTTAGAAAAAACTTTGTATTATTATACATATAAATTAATAGAATAGTTTGATTGATAATCGATTCAAGGAATGTAGCACCATTGGCGAAAAAATTATTGCTCATTGGAGTTGCTGCTGACTACCTTTAAAAATTTTATACATTCTTTAATCCAATATTCAGATGACCTTTGTACCGGGTTGACAAAATATTTGTTCAATATCGAAGGTGAAGTTGATCTTAAATACCTTATTGTTATTTATCCACACAATGACAAATATTTTCTCTTGAACACTGGACTTTTTCGATGCAGTTTTCTCGCGGTTGAAGAATTTGTACTGATGATAAGCTTAAATAATTACAGTTTATTTTATAGCCATACTACTTACGGCCGGTTCCATAATCCTAGCCTGACTGGCAATTTAACTGAAGATCCCTCTAGATTAAAGGGTCCTTTAACTTAGTTGTTAAAGTGGAGTGGTACTATTACCGACTTGTAACGGTCTGTCAAGTAAAGGATCCTTTAAGACGCTAGAAGAAGGTTGACAAGCATAGTTGTATCTTTTGACAGATACTATGGACAATACTTTGTCACACAAATTAAACGTAGAAGTGTAAGACATTCTCCGAACTTTTCGGCTTGTAGAAGATTTTGCAGCAACTACAAAATCTCCATCAACATGCTGTAGATGAAAATCGCAGGCAGTACCAGTTAAACAACAAGACAATTTATTAATTTTTGAAATCATATGTGGTTTTTACCTATTTGTATGTAGCTCTATTTTATCCCGAACTTGATAGAATAATGGCGTAAAAGAGGGGTTCATTATTCGAAACTGCTCATAAAAATCCGGATGTGCTTGACTCGAACTTAGCACGATATTTAGCCATTGTGTCATAAACCTTTCATTTTTCAAAACTCATCAATAGGACCCCTGCAATTCAAACATAACCTACGTTTGCATTTCACGTTCGTCGTTAAAGAAGTCTTTCATGTACTAAAGTGAAACATTTCTGACTTTACCTCAAAGTCCAAATTAAAAGAACATTTAGGCTTAATGGCAATTATGAAACGTACGACTCAATTTAATCGGAACTTTCAATTTCTAGTTTCCTTTAAATGTATTATGAAAACGGCCGTTAAAGTACAAATATTTTGAGTACAGTTTAAGTCTATTAATTCGGAATATCGTATATCAAAATATATATGAATCATCTATAATCCTGTAACATAGATATTGTTCCAAATACGTGTTCAATATTTAGTATTTCCCTCGGAATATATACTCGTACTTTGAGAATAGATTGCGGCGGCCTTGACTAATTATATACGATACTCTTGAAGTAATTGTAGCTCTATCTCTAACACAAAGGATACGAAACTTTCTTTATAGCAAACTTAGTTAGCTACCTTGAGGTATGATTATACTTATCCACTCAAGGAATTTCGGGAATATATACAGAATTGTACAGTAATTGCATTCATGAGGGATGAGCAGAAAGGCTAATTCTAGTTACCGAACTTCGTCTCTTATTATCTTGTTAGTAATCTTAGAAACTTTACTAACGATTATTTTGATACGATATCAAATAATTGTGCTCTTATCCGCATTTTCTCTTAGGATATATAAAGCCTGTAAATATAATTTCAAATACTTTTTATAGAGTAAATTTATTGTTTAATTCAGCATTCACTTTGATATCTCATGAATCCACTTATTAATATTAAACTATTTTTCATCTGTATAATTGAATGATTCGACCCTATATTTTTATACATATTTATCTATCTTTGATTTTCGAAACGTACATCTTATAAGTGAAATTGATTAGATTCCCAATACTGCTGACTTAGTTAATTTGGAAGATACAGAACGTATATTGGCAATCGAAGTGAATTCAGTAGAAACCATTAAGATCCACATTGATTACATTGATGGAGGGTTACTCTTCAACGAAGATAAATCGCTTGACTTCCTTGGAAAATGGTCACAATCAACAGTTACATCCCTTAGATGAGACCACAAAAGGTTACTTTTTGTTCAAGATTAGTTTCAACTAATTTGACGCACCCCATCTATTTTTTTCGGAATACGATTGGCAGAATGTTTCAGTACATTCATCGAAATCCTGATAAATAGATATATACGTAATATGTACAGTAAATGTTTGGAAGATAATTTCATGGGAAAGTCTTTGTTACTAATTAGATTTGTTTCAACGCTATAGCGAGGTGAAAACTATTCATTCGATGTGAAAAATGTATACCACTCACAAATCACAATGAATCAGTATGTATTGTGATATATAGACCAAACTAAGATATGAAATAGATATACAGAGTGTATCTCAAAAAATGTACACACATGGTATGATCAATGAATTTTTATAGTAGCTTCTGTTTTATATTTTCGTAAATGTCATGACCCTATGACGAAATAAGACTACTAATATGTGAATCTCGTTTTGGTCTCGTCAGTTTTAATCAAGTCCTAAAATTATATTTGTCGCCTCGGTAGGTATAGAGTGATAGCTGCCATTTTTTTCTTTTAATGGTCTCAAAGAAGTGGGTTTGTCAATGAGAACTTCAACTACAAGACAAAGTTCATAGTTGTTATGTCGGGACTGCGAGGAGAACAACTTAGGTCACATGTCCTTTAGATCAATTTACCAGGAAAAGTTTCACAAACTCGTTTCAAAGATTCATTGAACGTTTGTGAAGTTGTTCCGTCCTGTAGGAACAATGTTTTTTGGTTACAACCATTAAGTTTTGTAGTTCGGGCGCAAAGGATTCGTCTAACATCTGCAATTGATACTCTGATTTTACTGTAAATAAGCTTCATCTGATAACAAAGTGTTGATAAATGTTGGAAAGCTCTCAATTACCTGGATCTGATCAGCAACCTGAGGCTTCCAATCGTACACTAACTGAATTCTGTAAGGGTGAAACTCAAAAAATTATCTAAAATACGGAATAATGATGATTTATTCACTTTTGAAGCACCAGAAGCTCCCGAATAGTCATGCTCGAGAGGAGCAAATAGCTCTGTCTACGCCTGGCGCATCATTTGAGTCACGAACATTGGGAACATTGCAGTTTTCTACGCTGGCAGAATTAATGTTTTCGTAAAACTCACGTACGCACAATACGCGGTATGCTGTCGAAAAACGCTCTATAACAACTAAATTCCTAAGAACCAGGCTACCAAATAGATCACTCAATAAGTAATACAAAGGTAAACTTTCTTTTGAGACACTTTGTATGAAATTGCCCTCTATCTACTTACGTATAACTTCGTCAAATGAAATCAAAGATCTGCTTCAAACGATACCGCTTTAGATTTCGAAATATGCTTTTCAATTATGAACAGAACAAACATACCTCTTACAAAATACATATTCCTAATTGTACAAAACCAAGTGGGTGATATTCATCCAATCTTACCCATGAGCAATATTCCAAAAAGACCATTAAATAGTATGGTGTGTCAATGTTTTCAATTTGTTACTTTTTAGTTAAATAACAATTCTAAACAATGCACAACTTCTTATATAACAACAGTTATAGCATATTTTTCGAAACGATTTTACCATAAATGATTTGGATGGTCAAAAGAGTGGTGAGAACAGAATTTTGAAAGTGCTCTTTTTTTCAGTAATTTCACTTCATTTTATTAATAGTACCAATACTAAGAGCAATATTTCTACTAAAAGGACTACAATTCCAGTAAGTTACAACAATTCAGGGTAATGTATGTAGCTGATTCAACGATATCCGAAACAAGAAGCTCGGATGGCTCCGTATGTAGTTAAAGTCTAAACAATTCTCAGAAATCTACCTTTCCGTTTTGTAGAGTGTGGACTTCGTGAAAAGCCCTATGTGACAAATGGATGTTTAACAGTTCAATAATAATAAACTTCCCATGAAATGTTCTATATATGACTATTTCTCAATGAAATACCAATGTCTCAGTTCGCCCTAAAAAGTCTCACCAATCAGACAGTCAGTCAAACATCAAAGTAATGGTCATGGCTTCTTTTTTTTCGGTTGTGTGCGATAAGATTTCATTTTAGGGAAAACAACTATAAACGCCACAAGATTTTTGTCTAGCATGCCAACCAGATTTGATATCATGGGACTTCTAGCTTTTCTAGTTACAAATAAGCTGACAGGAAACGTTTTAATACCATGTCCGATATTCAAGAGATATGTCTGAAGCCATTTCAAAAGAAACGTACCAGAAATGTCAAGTTTACAGTGTCTTTGAAAAAAATTATATAATTTGAACTGTAACGCTTCTTAAATTGAAACTCAACTACACAGCACATGAGTAGTTCTCGTAACTGTAAATTGGCAAGCAAATAGTTACCGAGCGTACAAACAAAAAATACATTAAATTCTGATTGTCTTTCGTAAATTCTTGTCAATAAAATGAAGAACATGGTTTTTTAGTTGTAGATTCCTATAAGTAACTTCCGACTCCTCCTCGATAATCTAAACATAGTATAAGAACATACGCAGTGAGGTTACTTAAGTGTTGACAAGAAATATTCAAACTTTTCGAGGTTTTTTGAAAAATCAAAAGATTTAAATCAAAGAAAGAAAGTGCATACAGCTTGATGGTAAAATCACATCCACGATTCATATGAAATTTTTTGTATCTTTGAATCGAAATCCTTTAGAGACAATCCAAATATGTTTAGACTGTTCGAGGAAAGAAATTGAACTGTTTTAACTGTTTTGAGAGAATGTTAGAGGCAAATTAGGTTAATTAATTTGTAATAACAAATCTAAATCTTGAAAAGTAAACAAATACGAAGACTATAAATTAAAAAAACACAAATAATTCGGACAAAATTTTCATTAGTAGAACAATCACCGTAATGATTCTAGCAAATCATATAACAACGGACAATGTTCCAATTTGGAATTTGAAATTTTACACCAGAAAATATTCACCGGAAAAGAAAGCTTTCAAAATTCTTTTAAATAAATATGAATATAAGTTCGGTCGCCGCTATTACCTGTTTATTAAATATATCCATAACGATACACCAAAGGAATATTATCTGAACAAGGAAGAAAGGATCAAAATCTGGTAAAAGCATCCTCGTTTTAGTACTGGCAAAACCGGTCAATAATGCCAATATCGATTTCAAGCAGTCTAAAAGGCCCGCAAGCCGGATATGTGATTCTCATCTACAATTTGCTTAAAACATCCCCTTCATCTCCTTGACTACTAGACGGCTCCTTTCTTTTAATCCCAAGAGGAAGCGTCCTTATTCCTTCTTTGCCTACTAACAACAGCTAATGAAGAACTTTCAAAACATTCCTAGCTTTTCTCGATAAAACTCTTATCTTCATTAGGGTGAATTCTAGCTCGACCAGTCCATCTGCTGGTGCTACAGATTTGCTGCGGTTTCCTCATAACTTATTGAATCCTCTTATTAGCCAAATGGCCGACAACTGGTAATAATACAGCCGCAGTTGTACCCTTTTGTTTTTCCAAACTTCCTGTATAGGAATGACAGTTAGTGAGTATTGAATTGAAGTATCAATTCTATTGGAATAATTATGAAATTTAATAACATAACGATACGGTTGTGGAGATTTTGACATAAAGTTCTATCTCAACAAAGTTGCTTAATATGAAGGTTTCATATTTCTAATTTCCTGTTTCAGTTTATGGGGAGAGTTGAAAATTCCTTTTGGTTATATGGTTATATCCGACGGGTGTTGTATAACACATTAAACGTTCTTTATTTCATAAGATTGAATAATACAGACAGTGAAAACCGCTTCCTAGATCCGGAGTTGTTGATGGGCTTACAAATAGAAACATGGTTGTTCAATACGAAATAATATTTATTGTATATAGCATCAGTGTAGTGACTGTTTTCTCTAATATCAAGTGTATAATGTGAATACATCAATTATTATTCACAGTATGTACAGTCAAACCCAATGCTTATCGTCCTAAAACCTCACTCAATCTGATATTTATTGGATTCTATCATACATGCCTCAAATGTTTTTACCCGCTCGAGCATTCGCTACTAAAGTTCACAAAATTTTTGTTAAAAGACGTAGCATTGCAATGGAGAAATTTTGATTGCCATCTGCAGATTATGGCTGGAAGTTTTCTGGCTTTTCGAATGGGTTTTGGATTCTCATCAGAATGATTGACTTTTCTGAAAGATATATAATAAAATATCGTGGCCTGCAGGGAGGTAATCCGTCAGTAAAAATAACTGTATTATAATATATACCTGACTTAATCCACGACTTCTTGAAATATTTTCATCTTGTCTTGTGTCTAATATTCCTCTTGGAGTACAAATGAAATAGTTCTCCTGAATTTACCGCATTGGTTCTTGATCGTATTTTGTTTAAAAATAATAGAGATATAAATTTCCTCTACAGTAGACAAAAGATAATCCTTACTTTTTGAGAATAAAATTATTATTATAATTAATGTCCTTGCAAATAGTGCATAAAATGATATCTATTGCTCAAAGCTGACGTTCAAAAAATATAACTCATTGTTTGGTGCAAACAATTTTTTTTAATTACTTCCACAACGTTTCTTTATCGTTATCGTATCTTGTTATTAATATATCAATATACTTTTGAGCAATTGCTGAATGACAAATATGAAGTTCAGGATTTATCAGCTCTAGAAATATACAATTTGTTTGCTCAAATGTTGTATAGAGTACCCTTATGGTGTTTTAAAAATAAAGGTCTTGGTGTAACGTGAACTGATCGCACTGAAAGATATTATCCACAAATATCGAGAAATTTACCTAACACAGATGTAAATGATCAGGTATGTTGATGTAATCACTCTGGAGTACTCTTCTCTATCTTTCTTCTATATATTAAAAAAATGGATTATCATTTATCCAGCTGCTCCCGTAAGAAAATGTTTCCTTATTTTGGACGATTACCTTCAGACTAGCGTTTTAGGAGCTTCGTATAATTTTCAGTCTCGATGTTGGTGAATATATGGGATACATTTATTTTGTTGCGTTAACTGCCAATCCATGAAATTCTTTTATGCAGCATAATACTGCCTCTTCGATTTTATAGAAAGCATATTTTCTGTTATAACCCAATTTGTTAGCAGGAATATACCATATACCTACAAACTGCACAACATAGCACAATTATTCCAGAGGATTCTCATTATTCAATTAACAATAGTAGAAACTATCGTTACTTATCAATATTCTCCACTAATCCATACATTAGATGATAATAAAGTATTATCAGTATCAACGTGATACTGATTTTCATAACAATACAGATTTTTCCGCTAATAGGATCTAGTAACTGTTTAATTAAGAAAAAATTTCATCTTATACCTCCAGAATATTTTACTAGTTTATCTCCAAGAAAACGAAATCAAGTAGCATGCCCTAATAGATTAAAATTTCAAGGGATTTATTGAAAAATCCAAACATTGTAATTAAGAGGGTCTGAAAATGATGTAATTTATCGCGCGTCTATAGCACTCATAATAGCACTGATATAAATTTTTAAAAGTGGAATATTTTTATTCATTTTTTCTTGCAACGCGCCAATCGCTAGCTTACGTCACCAGCGCCGATCGAGCTACGATCGCCAAGCTACAGCAGCTTCCACACCACGTTATTTTACTATTCTATCTGGTTTATTAGGATTCTTATCGCATTATGTCGTATTAGTGTATTTTTTGTCAGAAAGACGAAGCCTGTATCGACAAAGATCCGTTATAAATATTGTATTGTACCAAAAGTACCAACACCACCATTACCACACCATATAAAATATTTATACATATTCCTAACAAAGAGATTTTACGAAAAAATGTTGTTATGCAATGAAAAGGGACAGTAGAAGGGATACTGGTTTATCCAGTACAAGCAATAGCTTTTGTTGTGAAGATCGTTTCGAGGTAAGTGGGTACTTTCATTTTTTCAATAGCATATTCAAAACTAGAAACGACACTGGGTAGTTGACGTATTATTGAAAAATAATGTGGTAGTTTCAAGGTGTTACTAGTCATTTCCAAAATTCATGTAGGTATAACATGGAGCAAATTTGACTACTAGTCAATTTGTCTAGCTATTTTGTGGTTGAAATCAGACACTTTTTCACTCAAACACCCAAGTCCAACAAAATCGAAGTTGAATTTGCCCCAAATTAAATGTGATATATTTGTTTGAACTTTAACTCTTGGTATCTGAAAATTAAGAGATTTCCGTGCTGATGAAATCTTCTTGTTTTAGTCTTATCAACATGTCATTCTATGAGCCTCTCTGTTAATCTCGTTCATACCGATTTTAACAGTTATAAAATCGTTATTTGTGGGAAAACAACTAGCTATTGGAAAGGAATCTATTGGGGCAAGTTTTCTGAAGAACCTGCTCTATTTTCATCAACAAAGCAACCCTTTTTTGTTAAACAACGACAAATCTCTCTAGCCAGTGGCATTTTGTTAAACAAGTCGGCCGATCTCCTAAATCCTACGGCGCTGATGACATAGTACCTATTTAGATCGGACCTCGAGCAGTATAAAATATATCCATACTTCTAAACTTCGTAAGTTTGTTAATACTAGTCCTATTGACATCATTATTCTTGTGAAACATTGTATAAGTTCAATTGAAAGTGATAGTAAATCAAACATTATTATACCCTCCGGATCAACAACCATCGTTATAGAATCACCCAACCATATAAATTCTAGATAAGCAAAAAATTTACGAATTATTATATCCAAAATTACAAATTCATTTATTGAAATTTTCTCAATTGTTCTGATTTAGTTATTGATGGCAGTTGAGAAATAATATATGCAAGTTCCATGTAATCTGGCAAGTTTATATAATGAGCTCAACTGTAGCTAGTTTCGTATCCTACAACATGCGCGTGTATTAAAAGTTGAAAACACGGAGCGGTTTGTGTCGCGTCGACAACGAAGTCGACGATAGTTCATAAGTTTATTATAATAAGAAAAACTTAGAGAACGCCGCGTCGCTAAAATGGCGTCTCGACACTTGATTTCTTCGCAACATTCGGCAGTAAAAAAACAGATGAAGCGACAGAATGATAAGTAAAAAATTCTTCATTGTTAATTCAACTCCACAAAAATAATTCTTAACATTTATTTTAGTTTTATTATTGATATTTTTATATAAGCACAGTGTGCACAGTTATTTTTATCTTTTAGTAGTGTCGACTGAATTCTTCCTATTATTTTAAATCAAGATATTTATTGTCTACACAATTCATATTTTTAGATAATAATGTCTATTAAGAAAAGAATTGAAACAATATTATGAGTATTCTTTCGTTTCTTTATAGGTCGACCGCTGACTCGGCAATAGAGCAGCAGCCGACTCGACGCGCCGCCGCCGCTTCGTGTGACGTACTTAGTAAAAATATAAAACACTTCATTTGTTTTTAACCTAATATCTTTCATTACATAATGGTTACATAAAATACTATTATTCCTAGAATTATTAACTCTTATATAAATAAATGCAATATTTGTATTAAATTGAAAACACAGTCTATTGATTGGGATTTTTTTATTAACTTATAGGGTAGAGTAATTTATGGAATAATATTTCAAACAAAGACCTCCAGGGCCTTACATACACACATACGCACTCGTTAGTTGAAATTTTCTATGACTATTCTGACTGAATTTAGTGGATGCAACATTGAATCTCCTTTAATGCATGCGTGGTTGTAGGCTTGTTGACGTGGACATGTGATTTTTGAATAATCCTATAAAAAGGAATCTGATGGTGTTGAAACACACGATATAGGAGGACACTGAAATGAGACAGTACCCGACCGGAAACAACCTCATGAAATAATTAAAGTGTTGCGATATCGAACTCTAGTTATAATTACTGATTGACCAACTTCATTTTTGACAATCACATCCTCCAAATCGGCAATTTTGGCAATTAATAAACCATCAATGTGGAAATTTGATTAGAATATTTTTTTCTCGACAAATTAGCGTCCATTTGTTAATGATAATCATTCAATTCGACAAACATTTTCGCTTTTCATGGTCTATAACTATCAGTTGTTTTGTCACCAACACTCACGCAATGCTTCGGTATTGACATTGGAACCACTTGTTTTTGATCGACCAGTGTGTTTGACGTCTCCAATGGATTTCGTTTCCTGAAAATTTCATATTATCTTTTCATAGCTGCTAATATTAAAACACTTGATCGATAATGATAAACGTTGTTCTATAGTATAACGCTTTATTTCCACTAACCCTAATCTGTTAGCTGGCAAATTTAAATACGTTTTTCAGCCTCTCAACTCCAAAAAAGATTAGAATATACTATGAAAGTACAAATCGCAAAAAAAGGTTACTAACTAACTCTCTCTGGAGAAAAAATACTTAATTAGTCATTGAATTACTTTGAACTTTTAGTTTTTCAATTCTCAACAGAAAGGGTAGCACTTTTATGGAATTTTCATTCATTCTTCAAAGGAATATAGAAGTATAGTTTGAAGTGAAAGACTTGGAGCTGAAGAATTAACAAATGAATATTTATTGTTGGATCATTTGTTTCAACTTTCCATTCTATGAACCAAAATCAGAGATTCCAAGTTGTAATTGACATTGGGGTAATAGAACTAGAAAGTTGCTGTCACTTATTTATATTATTGTTTTGCTAAAGATTCAAAAAACAATTATTGACAGTGACAATGATATCTCGCATTAAAATTCTAACAACAAAAGTATTGCAAGTCTTTTTCTACCATCTTTTTCGAAGCGTGTCCAATCCAACTTTTTTCGTTCTACTTTTCATATTTTCTTTGATGCTCTCTTTATTATTTCGCTCCAGTCCCAGTCACTGTATTCGCTTGGATTTTATAACGTTGAATATATTTCTCTTAGCAAAGCTTTTTTAACTCAAAATCCCTAGCGGATTTAATCCCTGTCGTTCAGTAATAATTGATCCAGGATAAACACCTATTAAATACACTGATTGCAATATTACTACACCAACTCACAATTATACCATCTGACACGCGTTTCTATAACCAAGTTCTCATCTTCAGACTCTGAATGTGGACGGAAACCTATTAACTTGACAGAAGACAGAAAAATAAAAAAGTCTGACAGTCACCTAAAGGTTCATAATGATGACACAGACATCCTGTTATAAATGGTAATCAATGACCAGTTAAGAAATATCTCTCTAATGTAAGGAGTAAGATTGGGCATTTTTGGACCCGCATACAAGATCTCCGTGCCAAAAGAAAAATCGTTCAATATTGTCCAGGTGTAGTTGTAAGCAATAAACAAAGGTGTTTAGAAGTGTTTGGATAGAAACCTCATGAGTGGTCATCCATGTTAGCGTGGGAGTGCTCACAAACTCTAAAAGCATTAGCTAACAGAAGCAAAACCCAGGTAAAATTAGGCAGTAGGGAAGCAGACTGCCTTCAAAATAAAAGGGCAACGACTCCATATTCTAGAACGCTACTGGGGCCGAATGAGTTGTTACAGACATTAGTTTGAGGAACTTCTCGAAATATCCCAAAAAAAAAACATTTAACTAATGGTCCATACCACCTTAAGAAGATAAGCATGACGATGGACCACAACTGCTAGCGAGCCATAGGGGCAGCATTGTGTGTCTCAGCAAAAGGCTTAGATAGCTTGTAGGAGTATTGCCAACATCTTGGAAAGTACAACAAACTCCCAGAAAAATAACTTTTGTGGGGAAAGTTTACGGATTTTGGATTCAGAACTATAAGATGCATTGTCGTGAAAATATTTTTTACAGATCAGAGCCGAGCGGCTGAAATACCAAAACGATCGCTCAACCTAATCACAATCGATTTAACAAGTGTATTGAAATACGATTGAATACGATTATCAAAAATAAAAAGATAACATACTTACAAACAAGCTACATCATTGTCAAACACATGTCAGGATCGTAGATTCATTTGATCATTTTTGTTTCAGAAACTTTTTTGACAAAAGATCATAGATATTTAAGCACACATATTGCTTTCTGAGGTGTCCGAGTTTTTAATCAGAATCCTACCAGTCACATATTTTAATCTACGTTCCGCTTAGTAAAATAAACTTTCCGCTATTTTGTAACTGTTTAAGTATCTTTCGGAACGCTGGGGCTCAAAGCTTCATAATATGTTATATTCACCTGCCAACAGAGATAAAATGTCAAACATTCTCACCTCCACAAAAAATTAGTCCTAGTGATGTTTCAAAATAAAATTAATCCCCAATTCAGTTTTAATTAAAGTTCCTTTGTTGAGGAGATAAAAGTGCTTCTGAAAATGTCATCCAATTACATATTTTTTTTCGAGGAGGTTTTTTATTTTGTTGATTCATGTTGTTTTCATTTACAACCTGAGCACTTTGAAAAATAGAAATAGAGCATAGCTTTTCATTGGCTCTTGCATTATTTTCTAATTTAATTTTTCGCATTTCATCAAAAGAATTCGCTTCCTGTTTACATTTTGCTTATGGGACTGCAATTCGAATGCTTTCGTAGAAATAAAATTTATTCATCACATTTTTCTTCTCATTCTGAATTACTCTCTGCCTACTTTTATGTAT
Organism: Diorhabda elongata; assembly: GCA_026230145.1. NCBI lineage: Eukaryota > Metazoa > Arthropoda > Insecta > Coleoptera > Chrysomelidae > Diorhabda > Diorhabda elongata. The sequence continues at coordinate 44,349,469 of CM047926.1, forward strand.
TTCATTTTAAGTATTGGTTATTACGGGAAGTTCTATTGAGATCTGCGGTTAGCATTCCTAATTACATCATAGCAGGAATCATCCAAAGGTGAGAATAAATCAGAAATTAATCAAAATGTACTCAATGGAAACCATTAATAAAAATTTGTACGGTGAGAAAATTGTTAGTTTCCACTATAATTATGATGTTATATATCAAAATTTTATAGATATCTATTAGTTTCAGCACTAGTATAAATAAAACTACTCTCGTTGTTAGTTAAATATGTTAAATATGGAGAAAAAGATTAACGAGAATCAATTTAACATTAAGGTAAATCCGGGTGAGATGCAGAACGGCTCTAATTGATCTAAAAATAAACAAATATCATATATTTTGCCATTGAACGATTGCTGTTAGTTCAGAATTACGTTTAATGAACCAATTTCCTGGTTAACATGTGCGTGAATTGAGAAATTACCAATTATTATTCTAATAATTTATTAGAATATTAAAGTATAGTATTCGCCTCAATACTGCAGTTATTTTGTTTTATGCAGTCGTAATACATCCAAATAATTAGTATAACCTATGAAATGAAAATGATTATGTTCAGAACAATCGCCAATAATTGAAAGAATCGCTACCTGAAGAAGAATAATTAGAATATTTTTATCAATGCACGCCAATTCAGACATCAACCAATATCCAATGGTTAACTGGTCTTATACTTCTCATAAGGATAGATGGGAAAAAGAAGTTCTCATATAAATATCTCAATTCAATTTCTAATCTCTAGACGCAAGACTTGGACGAATAATTGCAATTTATTTCAATGAATCTTGAAGCCGCCATATCAATCACAGCTGTATCGTCAGCTCTAATTAAAGCAGACAGTGCAGCCAAGCGTTAGGCCATGCAGTTTTCACACCATTCAACATCCAACCCACACAAAATAGAACAGATAGGGAAGATGCATTTGAGATAATAATAATGACTCAACACCCCCACTGGGGCTGCACCGCAAACATGCTCTCTAGAGGTGGATCAGATCCCATAGTTCATATCTATACTTTGCCACTTATTTTTCGCTACAGGTTCCTATACATGGTATTTTCCTGCCAGTATATAACTCTATATCTTTTGTACTAGGTCTGCCGCATCTTTTTCTACCATCGAGACCCCATTGCATCACATAATTTTTGTTTCTTCTCTCCATACATGCCCCAACCAATTAACTCGCTTCAATATCTTCGCCGCTGAGTTTATCAGTTGTGTCTTTATTCGTTCCCATCATATCTTCCTTTTTAATAATTTATAATGGTCTTTTTATGGTACTCATTATCTTTCTTCCCATTCTTCTGAATTTTCTGTTTTGTTTCCAATGATTTTAAAACCCACACGTTTTCTCTCTACAAGTATGTCGTTTAACATAAGTACCGCATAAGCGATCTGTCTGCCACTTGACCTTAAATTCCCTTCATGAATTTTCCTCATCATACATTCTAATGTTGAGTTGAATAGTGTTGCCTTGTCTCACTCTTTTCTTAAACACAAATTCATCAGACAGTCCTTTAGACTTTAACATGCTAATCCTTGTTCCGCTCATAGTCATCTTGTTCATAGTTTTGCATCTATACATTGTTGTTTTAGTGCTGTAAACAAACTGTTTCATTGAGTCAAAGGCTTGTTTAAAATCAATGAAGAACATCTTTATGTAAATTGTATTATTTGTTTTATTGTATAGTACATACAGTCTGTTATTGACCTACCCCGTGTGAAGTCGCATTGATATGTGGGATTGATGATGACAATTTGTTCTTATCTTTATAAATATTTGTGATTTTTGTTTAATTTGGGGAAAAGATACTTCAAATTAAAAATCGTAAAAAAGCTCAACTCAAGGTGATTGGAGCTAATATGATTAAAAAATTACCATAAGAACAAGAGTATCAACAAAGTTGCCAAACAACAATTTTTGGACTGCGGTCAAGCGAAGAACACCAACAAAAATATCTGGTTTGTCGTTTGGAGCGTTAGTATGTGAATCTAAATTCCGCCACAACCAATAATGCAGTATCTGGCTTCGAAGCAACAATAATTATTTCATTTAATTCTAACGAACTTACAGAATCTTTATCTTAGTCAACAGGTTAAAAATACGTACCCAAACAAGATCAACTTCTGCAGGTTTGGAAAACACAACCTTGTGAATCACATTTCAGTATTAGTTCGTAAAGTCAAGCATCATCCCTCTACCTTCGGTAGTAATTCCGTTCAACTGTAATAAGTCACCTTTTGTCAGAAGGTAAGAGCTATTAATCCTCTACAAGAACCATATTCGTCCATCTTTAGCTTATTGTTCGTACATTTGGAGCCCATATGCTGCCCGAACACTACAACCTACAGAAATTGAAGATCAATAATCACTTGCATCCCCACACGGTACGCACCAGTCGAACTACCGGAGTGTAATGGGTTTTACCCTCGTATTTTTTGTTTACATACAAAAAATCAAACTAAAAAATGAATTTCAGGCTTAAGAATAATCAATGCCACTATTAAAAAAGCATGTGGTGTTTTCTATGACATTATAAAGTAACTCGAGTGACATCGAGTTCTAAATTTCGATATCATTATTTTGAGTCAGTAAGTGAATGGAAATTAAAGGAGAAGAAAGACCAACCTAATGAATAATTTTCGGTAACAGAAATATAATTCAAACGACCTAGATACAGAAATCGAAACCAGATCCATTAATTGCGCGCTAGAAACTTCTACCAATTAAGCTAACCTAGAGACACGTATCGCATTCATATTTCAGTCACCTACATAAGATATCTATCGAAAAACACTACCGTTCAGCTTACTGCAGAAAAGTATGAAGAAAATGGGGAAAGAAAGGAGTGGATAATTTTCAAAATCGAAAACATGATTCGGACAGTCTCTTTTGTACTTACATAATTATCTATTTAAAATAAGGCAACATTGCACGAATGTAACCCAGACAGAGATACAACCTCTTGTGCTGGTAACCATTAGGATCTGTTAATCATTTAGTTTAAATGATACGTCTCGGATTACTTAATTTTTGTCTTATATTAATGTGAGTGATAAGAATCATACATTTACCTAACTTCAATTTATTATTTTATTCGTTGAGATTTATTATACACTGACCGCGTCTAATGGGAACCAACATCCATAGTTAAGCGATTCCAAGCGTCTCTTAGACACGTGTGAAATTACGTCAACCATCATTGACTGCGAATCTGACTATTGACAGTTATTTATTGATACAAAGTTCCCCACGCTTTTATAATAGTGATATTAGTTTTCTCATTTGTAATTTTATTCTCACGCCAAGAACTACTTTTTACTTTTTAGTTTGATTATTGGTGGAAGTATATTTTTCATTTTTTCAATCTCTACTAAAACAACCCCTAAAAGCGTGTTTCTTAGCGTGTTTTTGAAATGTATTTTATATCTTTAGTTTTCTGTTGAGTTTACTATTTTTAAATCTGTCTTTTATGTGTACAGAAATGTTGATGATTGCAGCTCTATTTTGACAAAGTGACGATCAGCTCTATCTTTCTTACTCTCATGTAAAGGATACGAAAAGAATGTTATGAATCCTGGGGTATATCAGAATAATCAAATTTCCATGAGAGAATTACATTGTTATCAATCTTGCAAGAATGTACAAAATTAAATATGTGCGCTAAGAGTGGGGCAAAATCGAGGTCAAAAAGTCAAGCCAAGTTAAACTAATGGAAGCGTTTTGTATCGTAGAATTAGAACTGGCAGATTGTGACATGTAATTCATTATAAACCATTAAAAATAAACAAGCTATTGTAGAATTATTTAAAGTATAATCATTTTCATATTAGTATGATGCGCAATCAACACATATACATACATATAAGCTCAACTGTAGAGAGGTGTATTTTAGTAAATGTTTATTCAACTATAAAAGTTTGAATCCTTGAGTCTGATATCATTTCATGTTTAAAATGTAATCCACTAAAGATTTTTAAAAACATTTATTATTCCTAAAGACTTCATTGCCATTAAAATAATATTCGTAACTAGCTGAAGTACTTTCTACAAATCTAAAAGGTCAAATAGGCTTTGATATTCTTTCATCATTCGGTGCTCACCTGGGCATAATCATTACTCAGTATAAATAACATAATCGTATTAATCATTATTGGAATATTGTAAAACAGGGGTGTCAAACTCAATTTTGCAGAGGGCCATATATTAAATTTTGAATTCGTAGGAGGGCCAGATTGAAAATGAAAAAAAATGAACTGAATTATTATTTATTCTATTTATTAAATTATATAAGTATATAATATACGGTTGTTAACAATCATATCAAAGTTATTATAAAAGATGGTAGGTAATTATGTTGAGCTCGAGAATTCAGATACCTTACTACTCTTATTTTTTACAAGCTCCTTGATGTCAGTTATCATATTCGTTCCAGTTATTTCAAGAATTGTTGGAGATGTTCATTCGTAAGTTTTGTGCGATATTTGTTCTTATTTATTTTTATGACGGAAAATATCTGCTCACATAAATAGGTGCAGAGAATGCGTGCTGCATGCTTTTTCAATTCCGGGTAATTATCCAAACTCTTGAAGTATTGTGTATAAAATGTAAGAGCGTTAATCTCATTAAATTTTTCTTTCAAAATACTGTCCGATTGCAGATCTATCAACTCCATTTGCAAATGAACTGATGTCAAGCTTCAAAATTGAATAGATTGTTGAAAATTGGAAATTTCATTTCATCCATTTTGTGGAAGTATTCAAAACGATTGTTGAATTCCGTAATCAAATTTTGCAGAAATTGAAAATACTCACCCAACTTTTTTTGGTTCACTGTTCCAAAAGATTTTAAATGAGCGAAATGGTCCAAAGTTTGATTTTTCCACGGCCTCAACTTTGTTCCAGTGACTTGAATATATAAATACATGTGAGTGACAATCAGATTTTTACCCTGTAACTTAATATTCAGATCAGTCAAGTGTTTATTCATATCTACCCAAAAGGCACAATCAATCCACCAGTCATTATCATAATCAATTGGTTTGACCTTTTCTAACATGAAAGCTTGAATAGGATCACGTAATGCAAAAAACTTTCCAAAACTACTCCTCGACTGAGCCAACAAACTTCTGTGAAATAAGAGACATCAGAAAATTTTTCATCCAAATCCTGTAAAAATTGCTTGAACTGTCGGTGATTTAGTGCTCTGCTCCTTTAAAAATTTACAATTTTAATTATGGTCAATTTTTGAATGTTTGGATGCCAATGATTCCTGATGAATTATACTGTTTTAATTTAGTTGCAACGCCCGAATGTTTGCCAGCCATGGCAGGAGCGCCATCCGTAGTTGTGCTGCTAAGTATATTCCAGTCGAGTTCATATTCTGCTATCAAATGCTCAATTGCAGAATAAATATCATTTGTAGTTGTAGTGCCTGTCAATGGAACGCTCTTTAATAGGTCTTCAGTCATTTCAAATTTACAGTCAATGCCTCGTATAAAAACAGCGAGCTGAGCTGTATCAACAGTATCAGTGATCTCGTCAACAGCCAGTGAAAAGTTTGTGAATTCCTTAATTTTCTCCTTCACTTGAAGAGCCAAATTCTGAAATAAATAATTAATTCTTGAAGCAACAGTGTTTCTTGAGAGCGAAATATTTTGAATTATTGACTTTTCAAATGAAAATGAGACATCAGCGTATAATATTCAGATTCAGTAAACATCCATTGTTGACAGTGACGTTTAGATTTTAAAGATGATAATGTGTCGATTTTTCCTTTTTCAGCGTAACAATCAAATTTTGACTTATGATTCGTATCATAGTGTCTCTTCAAATTAAACTCCTTACAAACAGCAACTGTTCGATTATAAATCAAACACAGTGGTTAACCTTTCCATTCTATGAAGAAATATACAATTTCCCACTTAGACTGAAAAACTCGTCACTCACTATCAACTTTACGTTTTTTATGACATTTTACCAAAATCGTAACAATTATGGAACTCGACACAATAATGATGGATATCGCACGCGCACAAACACATGCCCAATACCTTCTCCATCACTACTTTGCAGTACAATTAAAACCCTTCTCCAAACGTATCGCTCCAATTACTCGTCTCAACTGACTCACGTCGCGCCGACGCACTCGTTTTATATGGTTGAGGAAGGTTCTAGTCTAGACTCAAAGCGCGTGGAAGATTCTATCCTCGACAAAAATAATAGGATATTTTCGCTCGCTGCTAAGAGATGACGTTTTTCTTTCTCGCTTGTCTAGGCACGCGCTGCCCTTGAAATTACTTATAAACATCCGTAGATTCGAGAGTGCGAATGTTTAAAATATCCGTAAAGGAATCGAATGGAGTCTAAAAGCTCTTAAAAACATTATTCTTCTGACTGCTGTAAAGCAATGTTTTAAATGGAAAGATTATGATTTAACGTGGAGAATTGTTTTTTTTTTCTATTGTAATATGGTTTGTGTTTTAATCGAAAGTGGGAGTATAACACATACAGAAAAGTATGTCATCTTGTATGCCAAGTTGTCTTTTTGTATTTTTATTATCCTTATTTCTTCTTGGCTGTATTGGGTTAGTTGGTTTAAAGAAAACTGGTAGGTTTTAATTTGACATGAATTACTTATTTTAAGTTAAGATCTGTGCTTTGCTATAAACAGTTGTTGTGTTGGTTATTAGCGTCGCAGCGAAAACAAACGAAAAGGTCTATGAGAAGAGCAGCTTATGAAAATACAAAGATTAGAACTTCTTAGAATTTGTACCCGGCGCGTCCACCAAACTTAAGATTCTATTAACATAAACAGGACCGTCTTCACGGTTTACGATTTCACAACATAATTTGAACATAAATCGCTGGCATACCTGCAAAATCTTTGGTTAGTTGATGTGCGGAGCCACTACGGAGGCAGAAGTTGGTAAAACCGCGTTGAGGCACCATATTTTATCCGATCTAACACGTGTTCTATGTCAAGTATCTTCTATTATTCATCACCTGATGTTGAATTAACATAGACTATGAGGGTTATCTAAAAAGAACCGGCAGATATCACCTTTTAACAAAACTTGCGTTTAGAAATTACCACTAAAACTATAGCCATTTAGTTTAGTATTTGTTTGATGATAATTGAATAATTGTGAAAATAGAGATATCTATTATCCAACTGACATAAAATATTTGATTTTGAAAGGCCTAGAAAAGTTAAAAAGAATTAGACACAGTGTACTACCATTTATGACTGTAAACTTCACAGACCACGAGCGTTCGAGACAGCCAAAAACTAGCGATATCCTCGAAAAAGTTCAACAAATGATCAGATTAAGATTAGAGGAATGGAGGCTATCGGAATATCTCAATGAACGTATTTACCATACACCAACTGAAGAATTATGCATAGACACTACTTTGAGCCACCGTTTTTCGCTGGATTGCCAAATTTAATCATGGTCGCACTTCACTGACAGGATCAATTTCGTGAAGGTCGTCGGAAATCGGCTGTTGTACCAGAAAACTTCGATGCTGTGTGTAAATTGCTCGCATAGATTCAATATTTCATGAACATTTGGCTCTCTAAAATATTTGTTCTCAATGGATACCGCATAATTTTACAATCGCTCAAAAATCGTTCGATCGATTGGTGCGAAGAAGTATTGAAAAAATTCAATCACGGTCTTTGAAAAGACGTGTATAAGATCGTGAAGGTGATGAATAACGGATCTATGCATATGAATCAAAAATAATCGACTGTTATTCGCGCACGAAGCACTTCGAAGCAAATGGTCGCCTGTTTTTTCGAAATAACTGGACCCGTCCATAATATTGATGATTGCAAAATTTGACGCCAAAAATTTTTAATTATACGGGATGTAGCTGCGATACAATACGTTGAATATTAAGGGACAACTTTTCATTTTTAAAATTTGTACCCTGTACAAATTTAGTTTGGAATTTGTTTGTCCCCTCCATAGTGAAAATCATAAACAAAACTAAATCTGAGTTATTATTATAAATTTTAAGTAAGGATACAAAACGGTTGTATTATACTTATGAAGAAAATTATCCTTGAACAGAGTATTTGAAAATAATTTGTAGACGATCCCCTATCTAAAAAAATCCATATGTTTTGTTGGTTACTTTTATAAAAAGTTCAAGATATTATTCACAATAAATCTTAAACTGGTACTATGAAACATTCCATATATCCATCTAAAAAATGAAGTTTAATTTTTCTAATGACTCCTCAATGTGAATTAAGAAAGGTGCTTTGAAGCAAATTTTTTTTCTGATTAAAATATTGCTCTTAAAAATCTCGTAAATATTTTCTAATTGCTTCCATAAAAAAATCTCAGCTTTATTCACACGTAAATATTATCTTCGAACTCCCTTTATTATTGGTCGTAATTCTTGAAACCTGAGTTCAAGAATGCAATAACTTATGGTTTATATGGTTTATACGTTATTCTAACTATTTGGTCAATAGACGCTCGGGGAGTTTTAAAATAACGAACGAAGAAGTTTTTTTATCGCCTCTTTTATTTTTTGAACATAAATCTCCTACAATTTCGATTTTAACTTTTTTTTATTTTTAAGCTGTTACTTATGGAAATAACTTTGTACATACCTGAAATATTCAATGAATCGAACAATATTTTAAAATGCAATTCATTAAGAAAGATAAAATTTGTACCACTAGTTTACAGTACATCTATTGTCCAAGAAATTTTAGCTATTGTTGGCTACATATATGCTATTTTCAAAAAAATTAATTAATTTTTTTTATCTTCTCTAGTTTCTGAGTTCCAGCTATGTAGGTAGCTCTGTTTCTTCTTACCCAATGGTCTTCTTTAGCTCTACTGTCTCAAATACATAAAACAGTTAAACACTTTGTCGACCGAGAATAATGTTCGTCATTTTCAAATCGACATAAATTATGGTCATTGTATTTTATTTTGTTCACGACTAGCGAAATTTCAAAATATTCTTTTTTCAACTTTGTCCTGTGGGCAATAGGTTGAGCTGTGAATGCATAAACGCCAGTCGATTGGTATGGATTGGTTTCCTGAACAAAACATACAGTTTTTTTTTGGAAGAGTAACACCGTAATACGTTATCTCTTTCACTTATTTTAGTTTCTGACGAATGGAAATTTTTTTCTTTCAGTCCTGATGCGAACCAATCTGCAGCTTTTGTAGACAGATTCAAATCTCTTTAATCTTTTCAAAATCATCAATATTTTGTTGATGAGCTTAGTTTTTTAAAGTATTGTTCTAAAATTTCATAAATATTTTTAAGTACTTAAGAGGCAGATGTGAGCTGCACTGGACGTTGACTTTAGTACTTGGATACTGCCATTAAACTCCAACATCTTTGAGCTGGTTTTTTGGTCCTCGCCAAAAAGAAGGTGTTCCAAATTTAAAAACACTTCTACCACTTCTCCATATTATTAGATATTTCGGACACGTGTAACAAATACAATTGGGATACCAAGACTCATTTTACCCAACAACTTCCCAAAATACTTGAAATAGGTATGTTCCATTAACACTTATATAACTTTTCTACAATCTTTGCATGCATATTCTTCGCATACACAACACAATAATAGAAATAGATAGAAAAAGAATCAATTTCACAGAAGGTAACAAGATAATGGGAGGAGCATGGTGTTTTATGAGTCCCTACCATCATTTGTGTTTGGTTGAGCTATTATCTTCGTGTTATAATTATTCATTATACTTCGGTATCCCCATTTCTCTATGTTCGTTTTAGTTTTCCTGTTGTATCATAAGATTGCTCCTTGTTTCTATAATGTATGACTATGTTTCTATTTCGTAATTGTTTTTTCCATTCTCTTATCATAAGATTTTCGTATCTCTTCTCAGATATTTTATATTATTGTACATGCGACTGAAGTAATAAATATTAATGATGTTAGTACATGCTTGTGATCATGCTTCAGGAGACAAATGGCATTTGCATTGCTAAATATATTTCTCAAATAAGTATTGCGAGTTAAATAATAGTGAAAGTTCACGTTTTTTTGTCTTCAACGCGTTTCAAAATTATCTCCTCAACTTTTGAAAGTTTAAGAAACATTGTCTTCCATAACTAACAGTTTCAGGAGGGAAGCGAAGGGTCTTGTTGAAACGTTGGCTGACTTGATATCCAACGGCTTGGGACCCTCTCGCATTAAACCACATTATAAAAAAAATACTTTCGAACAATTATGGAAATTCGGGTACTTTATATTTGATACTATCACTCATACGCGGCTGGATCAATTTTTTTAACATTTCACGGAGAACATTTCAAATGAGACATAATTTGATTGTCCTTAAAAACTAAAATGAATAAAAATTGTGTCTTTTCTCCAAATGATAGAGATTATATGCCTTCCACTATTAGTAATATAGAAATGAATTTCTCTAGCATTATTTTTTTTAATCCCCAATAAAATTTTCTTTTTATATTGCTAGAAAGTGCATTGATGATTCCTAATTATAAAACAGAATAATTTTGGTCATAGTACAAACAGAATTATAGCTCAATGAATTAATCTTTTATTAAATCTAAGATATCAAGATATCAGATGATTAATATTCATTTACGTAGCACTTATTTGCATATCTGATATAAAAATGATCAGTACATTTCGTTATTGACGCCTGCCGGAGCATTTAGCCATAGAACAACGACAGATAATATCTCAACTGATAGCAAAATTTTTTGTAGTCGAAAGAAAAATTGATTCGGTAGAGAAGAAAGTGAAATTATCCCTCAACATATGATATATATTAAAAGTTTTATGTGAAAACCTTTGTTTAGGTTAAGTGTAGGCCACAATAAAACCATAAACGTGCACTTCGACTCAATCAAAACACACATACCACTAGAATATAACAATATAACAAACTTTGTATCTATAACACTCATCTAGAAAGTCATAACATAATATCATGAATAAATTAGGAATCAGTAATACATGCACAGAGAGTTGTTTACAGTAACGACAATATTAGATTGATGTAAATTGTTATTAAAATGAATATGTAAGCTTAAAATATACCGCTGATTTGAAGATATGGTTTTGTCAGTTCCCACTAATTGGAGGCCCCCGTCTTGCTACAACACTTGACGACTCTTCAATCAACCTAGTGACTAAAGTGAACTGTTCCAAAAGAATTTGTGTTGAGTTCCTCAAAATTCAAATGGAAATTGTGTCGCTAGATTACTACGAGCACTTTCTAAATATAAACAACCAAAATCTTGCCTAAAATTGGAGTGCATTTTCCATATAATTTTTCAAAATTTGCACTGATAAATTTGATCAAGTATCATAAAAGAGAGATTAGATTGTTTTCTTGTTTTAATAATAAATATCGAGTTAATAACTTTAACAGTCGTATCGGTAATCGCATGGTTGAATCTGGTAAAAGGTTCTGTGCTATGACACTTGGTGCGGAGTAACCAGAGAGAAGAGAAGGCCTCATGGTAATTTCAGGTTAAAAAACGAACCAGCACCTGTCTGCTTTCATATGTATTAATCAATCACAACGACCAATATCTCATGTACCCTCTTGAATAGATAACTCATCGACTGACCACTCTTAGCTTATACTTTAGATGAGCTAATGCAAGTAACCCAATAAATGTAAGCGTTCTGACTAGAAGCTGAATAAATTAATCACCAAAGATAATCGTAAGTAGGAATAAATCAATTGTTGGATTGAAAATTAACCTTTTCCTTTTATTCTCTCACTACATAAAATTCTATGTGTTATATCGCATATATAATCATACTTTTTTTGTTATAATTATTGTTAACGATCTACTGCTTTGGGTTGATATATTTGACCTCGGCAATAATTCTTAATTTATTTGAAGTCAGATTTTATTCTATTGGTGCTGTTTTATTTATTTCGTGGTACTATCTATATTAGGCAAGTTCACCTCCAAATGAATCAGTAAGAACTACCATCAGCTTTCTTTTGATCATTTAATGCCTAAGAAATTATTCGTTATTAGTTGTGATTATTTCTAAATTTTCTAAATTACTGATAATATTAACCTTACATTCCTAATTTAGTCTACCTCAATTCCCCCTTTATTAATTTTTCTTTGAAGATTTTTGTTCAATTATGTTTTCCTTCATTTGAAAAGTAATACTGGTCTTTTGAACCCACTCTCTCGTTGAATTTACATCCCGTGATTTTGTATGTGTTAACTGAATCAGGGTGACAGGATTCATTCACAAACAAATAACGAGGCAAAGTTAAACAAGGAATGTAAATAGAAAAATTATTCTAAAGTTTTAACTTCAAAAGCAGCATAGTTTCCTCGAATTAGTTCACGTAAATCGGCTTTATTATGTACGTGTAAGAAATTTGGTATGTGTCAAGATCTTTATAGATACCTTGTATATACAAATTTACTTTTTAAATGAAAAAAAAACCAAATAAATTTTCCAAACAAATACATTAAACATTCTTCGTAACTTATTCTTTGATCTCATTACTCAGAAAAACAAAAAAATATATAATCAACATAAGCATAGCGGATCGATCATATTTCCCGATTCATTCTTTTTATTTAACAATAAAAATTGATGCAATAAGGTATTGGTTTATTACGGTAAATGACAATAACCTCGTATTACTATTAGAAATTGATGTAACATCTAAAACCACAAAGCCAAACTGATAATCAATAAAGCATAAACTATAAATAGATAATTTAGTAACAAATGGAATCGATAAGTATTATTTGTTGCGGCTTTTTTATCCATTAATTTATGAATCTCTTGGAACTCTTGGAACTTAAATAAGCGGAGAGTTGGAAAATGGACATGCGAGGTAAATGACGAAAGTAATAATAATTTATCGAAGGTTTGCTTTATTTCCAACAGCAATGTTTCTCCTCCAGAGTAATTCTCCTAGACAAGCAGTCATCGATGGAGACCTTGGTCGCCTTCTCGATAGAAGCTAAGATATGCCACTAGGACTCAAATTAGATGGATACAGAAGCTAAGGAAAAACAAGAATACTTTTAAAGGTAGAAACACTCAATAATAAAAATTACACAAGCAATTGTCATGATATGTCATGATAAGGAATACACTTTAGGCAGTGTCTCTCGTTTCCTGAACCTTTGAGACCTAGAGGTCACCCTAGATAGGTGGGGTAAAAACGAGTAGTGCGTTGGAAATCTTGATATCTTATCTATGCATGTGCCAAAACACGTTTCCGTCACTATTATAGTATTTGTGCAGTAGCGGTTTGAAACGAACATGTTTTTTTCTCGTGTCGAAAACCATGTGTGACGAAAAACAGGTATCACTCTCAAATTTTTCGTTAAATTGGAAAAAAATTCCAACTGATTGCTATGAATTATTGCAAGAGGCTTATAGGGACAATTCTCTATCTCGTGCGTGTGTTTTTAAGTGGTGTAAACGCTTTAGTCAAGGCCGAGAGAGCACTGAAGATGACCAGCACCCAGGTCGCCCTGTGACTGTTTCAACTCCGGAAAAAGTGACCCAAATCAATCAAATTGTGCAAGCAGATCATGGAATGAGCATCCAGATGATTGCCGAGGCTGTAAAATACGATAAAGAAACGGTTAGAAAAATTTTACACGAGGAATTACACATGAGAAAAATCTGTGTGAAGTTGGTGCCAAAAAATCTGACCTGACCAATAGCTTTAGCGTCAACTGGTCTGCTCGGATTTCCTTGAAAGGTTAGAAAAATATCTGCTTTGAAAGAGACCTGATTTGAGTTGATGGAGGCGGTAAGAAACAAAAAACAGCGCTCACCAAAGAAGACGTCCAGCTTCGATCAATGGAAAAGCTGTATGGAAAAGTGTGTGTTGCTAGCTTCATTGATAGTTTTTTTTTGTTTTATTGTATATACTAACTAACTCACTTGAATGTTTTGTGTCAAAATAGCTTTTATTTTATTAAATAAATGAAAAGCATTCTTAACAAATCATAGTTTTGTGAAATTTACCCTCAGTTTAATAATATAAAATTCGATTTCTATTTGTAACAAACCACAAAAGCACTCAACTGACAGTAACAATTTGCTCTGTAAGGACTAAACAGACTGGTGGAGAAGAAGAAGTTAACGAATCGACCTAGCACAAACTGGTATACACAATGTTGTCAGATCGCCAATGGTGTTACTAGGCTTATTAATTTGTTCACAAATCTCGTATACTTTTCGTTCTCAAACTTCAATCTCAACTTGTTGCTTCCAAAATTTTTCGAATCACAAGCAAATCATTTAAATATTGTGGAGATCTTATATATTAAAAAAATTGATGATTTCCATTCCGAATCCGTTCAGGCGTTGTACCCAACCGATTTGCTTATTTTTTTTTTTTCAATGAAAGGCACAGATTATCCATCAACCATCGGATTCCATCTAATTTTCACCATTCTCAAGTTATACTCAAATGCGATTTCCTCCTGTACATTACTTATGGGAGTTTTTCACATACACACGTTCTATCCTCAATATCTCAGGTTATATTCAAGATAGAGACTTCGTTCTAGATTAAGAACACTCGCTGAAACACCCTCTTTCTTTTGAGTTTTTGAACACTAAAATCGGTTGAGTTGGAGAGGAGCTAGGCGCGGACATTCAATGTGGAGTTATGGATTTTTGTAGGTTTTTGGCAATTTTTCTACATTCAAAGATCTATATCTCAGGTTCAAATATAGCTACAGAGTTCGTTTTGGTTTAAGAACACTCGCTGAAACACCTTCTTTCTTTTGAGTTTTTGAACACTAAAATCGGTTGAGTTGGAGAGGAGCTAGGCGCGGACATTCAATGTGGAGTTATGGATTTTTGTAGGTTTTTGGCAATTTTTCTACATTCAAAGATCTATATCTCAGGTTCTAATATAGCTACAGAGTTCGTTTTAGATTAAGAACACTCGCTAAAACACCCTCTTTCTTTTGAGTTTTTGAACACTTAAATCGGTTGAGTTGGAGAGGAGCTAGGCGCGGACATTCAATGTGGAGTTATGGATTTTTGAGGGTTTTTGGCAATTTTTCTACATTCAAAGATCTATATCTCAGATTCTAATATAGCTACAGAGTTCGTTCTTTTCTATTATAATGATTTCTGATACTTATTTAATGGATTCGATGCGAGCGAAGCCGCGGGTAAAAGCTAGTTTATTTAATCATGTTATCGACTTTTCTTCTGTTGTAGGGGTTCGTGAAAATGTATTGTTGTTTTCATGCTTGTTCATACTTCTACTATTTCTTTAATTATTGAGTTGGAATTTATGGAACGGGATATACCTAATGGAAACGCTGCTTACAGTAACCACAATTTCATCACTCACTGTTTGCTTTTCATCTCTGAAGATGATAGCTTGGTTATCGAGACACGTGCAATTGTATGTCAGGAACATATCTCAAACAGACCATTATGAATCTTGCGGAAGTATGAACTACTCATTCAATATAAGCGTTTCAATAGTTTTTTAAATAGAACTATTATGTGAACTTTAATCCGATGTTATCTCCTGCACATTTCTCTCATATTCTGTCTCGAACTTCCCAATCTTTCTTTCCCTATGTTCCTAATGTTTTAAAATTTTCAAATAGATCGTATTTGCTAAGTTATCTGATTGATGTACTTTTCTTCACTTCCTTATTACCTAATCGTCCAATGTGGTCAAGGTTAGAGGAAATATTTGGATAAGGATTATTAATCATTTCTATGCTCTTCTTATTCCTCTATGAAGCTAAGCCTTTCCCTGTTAAGCATCCCATTTATATCTGTTATAGTTGATAAAAGACAAACAGTACACTTGGTACACCGTATCCAGTGCTTACAATTATCGAAATATCGTTAGTAGAATTGAGAACTTGTTATATAAATTAATAGATTATCTGCCACATGATTAGTAAAATACCAATTGTTGGAACCGAGATGCAATCATCAATTTCAATTATTTCTATAAAGATCGGAATTTATGAAATAGGAGTATAGATTTCACTGAAATTGCTTGAAATGTCCATTCAATTAGATTCCTAATTATTATTAACTTAATTCTTGTTAACTCCATTCCAACAATTTTTCATTTCAAATAATGGAATTAATTATACATAGTCTAAGTTGATTGCTTCTTATTCATCTATTAGAGCCGATTGTATTTTTATATTGATATCTACTAGTAATTAAATAAGATTTTTATGACTGAAGATCATTTTTTTGAAAAATTAGAACATTTTTCACTTTGACAGGTTGGTAGAGCAAAATAATTTAAAAAATGTTATTTCACACACGATAAACAATGTGCGAATTGTGTATTTAGCAACTTTTACGTTGTTGATCGCTCGTGAAAGTGATCGGTTAATGGACAACGTCCTACGAGTTGCACATGTTGTTCTTTATTGCAAAATCATAAAACTGGAAAGCTTTCTTCACTTTTTGGTATTATTTCTGACTTCTTATCTAATTGGAAACTTTTTCAACTTAAATTATTATTTTCTTTCCAATATTTCTGTTTTGTTATTTTGTTTGAATGGTATTTTTGTATATCTTCTTAAATTTAAGAATAATTTACGTTCGACAAGGAAACTTCTCTTACTAGCAATTATAAAATAAAATATTTTTCTACGGTAACAGCAACAAAGATACTCCACTTTCCTCATGAATAACAAAAAGTTATATTTTTATTTTGAAAAGATGACAAGTGTGTAATATTACCATTAGAATTGATAGTAATTCGGTCCATCCAAAAAGTTAGTAATCTTAACGTATCAAAGGATAGCAATGCAAAAAATATATGAACGAAACTAATTGTTTTCTAACAAACTTCATGTTAAAGCAGTCAAAACTTCGCACAAGAGATTTCCAATTCACTGTCTTCGTGAGAAAAAAATCCAAAAAATTCCAATGCAATACATTGAACTTATGTACTCATCGTCCTGGACTGAAATTATGGTCAAGTACAATAAAAAAATATGTATAAAAGTATAACAATAACGGGAGAAGTTTTTATTATATAAAAATGCAATCCCATCGACAACTAACTAACCTATCCTCACCTATAAACTTCCACTTCACTTATAACGACCTAACCTATAAAATTTAATGTCATTCATAATCGAACCAATAAATATTCAGCTCCATTCATAACGACGTAGCCTATAAAAATTTAATGTCATTCATAAGTTAACCAATCAATATTCAACATCATTCACAACAACCTAACCTTATTTAATCTATAAAAATTCAACGTCATTCATAAACTAACCAATGAAAATTAGTAACGATTTGTTTAGTAACCACAATATTTGATCATAATTTCAGTTTCAGACGATGGATACACATATATTCGAAAGCATATTCAATTTCGCCACATTTCCAATACTGAGATTTTGCAAAAGAAGAAACGATATTAAATATTCATTAACCATAGTGGCAGTTCCTATTCGTAGGTAATAATTGATAATTGATTTATAATAAGTTATCAACAAGGATTGATTGAATGCCTACAAATAACTGAATTGCCACGTACGTGGCTTTTTTATCATGTTTTCATTCTATTCGACCCACCTATGGAGTGTAGAGAAGGAGGAACGTCTCTGGGTTAAAAAATGTGAGCTGATTTTTGATGGGTAAATAGGTGGCGCTGATTATAAAGGGTATTCGCTTGAATTTTACGCGCTGATTTGAAAATAACTGTATAGTAATGCTTCAAATAATGCCCCGTGATAATGAAATTAGTAGTATTAAAATAATGAAACGATTAACAAAACAGAATCTCGTTAAATTAACTTTATTATTTAGCTATTTATTTGGTTTGGATAATACATATATTCTAATATGAAAAAAAAGTAGAATCATGTAACAATAATGAAATAGTATAAAAAAAAACATTTTGGTTGATTAAAATATAATATTGAATTTTATCCGTAACTAATATAATAATTATAGCGATATAATTAGATCAATAAAAATAATTGAATAATAAAAAAAAATATTTCGGTTCATAAAAATAAAATATTGAACTTCATTAGCAACTAATATAATAGTTATAGTCATATAAAAATATCAATAAGAATAATAAAATAATTGAAAATAAAACATTTTGGTTCATAGAAATAAAATACTGAACTCTATCCGCAACAAATATAATAATTATAGTTTTGTTAAAATATCATTGGTAATTAGCTTATGCAAGCAGGTACAGAAATATATCAAGTTCTTAATAAAAAATAAAAATCTAATAAGATATTAAGAATTGCACAGCTTTTCACATGAATATAATCAAACGTCTGTCACAACTTTGATAATTTCTTATCCAGTAAGTGTTTAACTTCAGATCTCAATCCCATGGTACAATCGGCGGCACGTATTATCCCTAGAGAATTCAGACCATATTTTAAACGTACCGTCCATAAGAGATGTTCCTCCTTCTCTACACTCCATAGACCCACCGAACTCAATTTTGACCGTGCATGTCACCGTCTATCTCGACAGAGCGCGGTAATAATTAAATTGAAGTAAATTTATTCTCATTACATAATAGTATCAATTAATTAATCGATTCACTGATCAGTACATATCTTAATTATAGCATTTCTATTTCAGTCTTTTATATAATCTACTAAATTTTGAACAAAATAATTTATGTTGCTGCAATAAGTACTGTATTGATTATTTATTGTGGACTGTTACATTCGCTCTTTGTTACATTGAATTCCTTTCATTCATAGAAAATTCACAAAACGGTTGAATAAATGTGGTTGATTCTGTGTATGATGAACACAAAATAAGACAACCAATTTGCTGACTGTATTCAACAGGTAAATGTCCTTTTTTCGAAATTTCCATCACCTTTTGTGACATGCGGTTCGATGAAATGAGTTTTGGTTCTTCTATGACAAATCCTCTTGATGTGTGGTATGAGCATACGTCGAACACATTGAAGCAGAAGAGAAATCAATCTCTATATATACAGTTAGTCGTAAAATGTTATTTCTTCTCAAAAACCAACAATTTGATGTTTATGATGTAAAAATAATCTACAGAATACCTCAATTCCCTCTATCATTTATTATTGATAACCATTTCTAGTACAAGTAATTTTTATTGGCATTAGCCTCTTTACTAATTGTTTCTAATTGATGATTATCAGTATATGTATTGAAGAGAATTGGCTGGAAGAAAATGGAAGTAATTGGCGGTATAGTGTATTAAATACATATACTACTGGAAACGATCAATAACAATTACGAGCATCCGGTTTAAATGGGAACCAGCAACGTAAACATAATCTGTCCGTTTAACTTAGTGCAAACCCGTTCTTCTAAATGGAAATTAGGGAAATTTGATCTCAGACAGGCAGTCAGATATAAATTAAAGCAAGCTCATATATAAGGAAATAGACGGTTTGGAATTTCATGTTTAGAATATTTAATTTTAGAGTAGAGAAGAAAATATATCTGTAGGTATTTTGTTTATATTTAATGATTATAATGCAATAGTAAGGAAGTAAAAATGAAAAATCTAGCTTATGTGTGTATTTTTTTATGTTTTTTCATTTTTCTTATTAATATAGCTTTAGCAATTGTAATAGGAATATTTGTTTATGAACAAACTACTTCGGGAATATTCATATTTCAATTTTTTTGTAGAGCTTCCATGTATTTTTGATATAGTGTTTATTCTGGTATAAAATATCTTTATATATATCAAAATTTCATGTCCCGACCTATTTCCACGATAAACTAATTGATTTTATCTAAATTATCAATCTAAATATTTTCTTATTGCAAATTATATGTTTAATATAAAACTTGAGTGTGTTTATCGGTTAGTTCCATAAAATCCTAAAAGATGGCGGTTCGGCATCTAAGTTGTACAGATATTCGGTAGATAGTGCCATAGTTTTATATTTAGATTATATATGACTCGTTTGAATATAGAATTTTGGTTTTACAAAATTTTTCATCTGAATTATAGTGTTTGTTTGATTCCACGTCAGTTTCGCTTATTTTCTCAACATAATCATATTATTACTTTTACGAACAAGTACGCAAAATGAGTCCTCAAGCCGTCCCTGTCCGGCTATTATGTCTATTAATTTATTTATTATGTTACTTTATTTTCTAGAAGTTTTTAGAATTCTTTTGGGATATATAAGGAGTTTGTTTAGCTCAGTTTAGTTCAGTGCATAATAAATAGTCATAGTCATAGTGAAGTGAGTATGGAGTAAGGTATTTGAACGAATTGAGAACGTTAGAGACAGTGTTTATCCTTTCACTCCACGAATGGAAAGAGTATAAATAAATACCAAAAACATCCTATTACAATTTTTCGTGAATGATTTTTATAACTGTATTTTCTATTGTGTTAATATTGTGTTCAGTTTAAATATTTTTAATATTATTAATAATAACACAAAATTTCATTGATTACTGTTTTTGTCTATTAATTTTCATACCAACTCAGGAACATGTAAATATTTGTTGATTGCCTTTTATTTTTTTCACTTTTATTTTATGATTTGATAATTGTTAATTTATTGTCAGAAATTTTGATCTAATTTGTTTATTTAAATGATAAATTTTTGAAATATTCTTCAATTTCATTATAATGCCGCTGAAATGGACAACTATATGTTGCCTGCTGATGTGAATGAAAATCCTCAAATCTCTTCGTGTTAGCGAAAGACAAATTTAACCAGAAATGTTGTACACAAAGAAATAATTGTACTAATAATTTAAAATTGGAAACATAATAGTTAGTAATCAATGTTATGTACCTCATTTATAACAATTAATTTTTATATGTTCTTAATTTATATTGAATATATATTTTATCAGTATGTCACTGATTACAAACTATAACTTAAGATAAGATAAATGAAATGTTAATTCAAACAGTATATGTTGATTTGTGCTTAATTTCAATATTTCGATATTTTACCCATTACTTTCAAATTTTGGCGCAACGTTTTATTGTCAATCCCATATAGATGATCTATTTTTAATTCTTCTAGAAAATATTAATTTAATTGTATCGTAGAAAATTGATTCAATCTATCATTATTACTGAGCCATTGCAACGCGTGGCTGGGTCAGCTAGTATGAAATATATAGAATATTAGACTTAAGCTTCTCAATATTTAGAAAATAAATTAAACAATAAAAGAATATACAAATACAAAAAAGAGAATTTTTAGGAAAGACGTAGTAGGCTCAATTGAATTGCGCTGATATCGTGCCCCATAAAATCCTTGCCAAATCAGGTGGCTTGGGTGGACTTAGGATATTCACAAAGCTTCCAAAACAAACTCATCGAAGCACTGGCCATGTGTGGGGTCACTCCATCTTGTAAGAACCACGAGTTTGATTAGACTAATAGATTAGCTCGCAGAATCGGGAAAAATAACTCTAGTCATGCAAACATAGTTCTCACTATTGACATTCATCACCTGGCTCCGTACGTTTTCAAAAAAAAGACAAAAAAACAATTCCTTTTGTGGATAAAGCATACTGAACACCTACTCCGGGGCAATCCATTGGTTTGTTGTGTGTCAGTCAAGAGCTACGAGATCTTAGAGACAGCAAGTCTTCTTGTTAACGTGGCTGTCTGAATGGAAATGACCCACGTCGGCGTCGCTCCGAAGAAATGGAATTACAGTTTGGAAACGCTTGAACATCGTTTCACAAGAATTTCGGTTTTGGGAGCATGGAATTTCAATTTTTTTCCAGCATTGATGCTTCCCTTTTCCCTATTGAAAGTCCCGCGTTTTCGAGTGAACCAGTTCTTTGTTCTTATGGGTCTTTGCATATCGACTAGAATCTAGCCCATGAGTGTTCATGACTGAAGCAGTTGCAGTTACACTTCTCATACTAAATCTATCCACGAAGAAAAGATTATGAAAGAGAGAGAGAATTGATTTATTGTGAAAAAAGAAAACCAAAATACTTTTGAAAAACGCTGTCATAATCAAAATACTGCGGCTTTGTGACTAACAAATCCGCACGAATACCGACTCAATGATATTCCCCTTACCCCGTTCTATTTATTACTTTACAAAATAATCTTTTAAATATAAATCTGCCACCCGAGACCCCAAAGCTACAGCTTAATCGCTTTTTAAGATAAGGAGAACTAATCAAAGGATTAAAGGAGTTAATCTTATAATTCTGACGAAATTATGTATTTGATATTACTATAATTAAAACTATTAATAACTCTTTAATATCTTTAGAATACAATTCTGAAATAAAGTCTGTGTGATGAATACTAATTAATTGAACCTTCATTGCTCGCGACCCAAATGGCAGTGACTTCTGAATGACATTTTTTCCTATAATTGGAGAAATCCGCACCAACTCACGGTTTTTATCCGTTTCTCTATATGGCATAAAAGCCTTATTACCGCCATTAATATAATATAAATATGTAAATTTAAACAGATGCTGATGAATTGAAAATCTTCATAATATTCCTTCTAAATTAGTAGCTTTGGATATCAATAATCCATGACATTAATTTAGTTTGAAAAAACTGAAATTAGTAGTATATTTGTGCGGTTGGGTCAAAATCTTTTTGTTTTCATTTGATTTTTTGACAATTATGGTGAACTTAGATTCGTGGGCAAGTATTAGTCAACCCAAATTCATTGTTTGTCGAAAAATGTCATACATCAATTCTTCTTCATTTCTTATCATTGCATAGCTTATATGCATTTCATTTCCTCGGAGAACATGAACGGATCCTAACTCCATACTGCGAAACTGGTTTCAAAAACTGAAATACTTCAAAGCCTCTTTGTTTTTATTTGAATCTCAACGATGGCATCTATTTCTTAATATAAACTGAATGATTCGTCCTTCGATTATTGCACACCTAGATTCTTTGGTTTCGTCACCTCAATTTTATTCCAAATTATATGACGCAGATCTGCTGTACGACACACATAAAACAGAATAAAAGAGTAACGTCAAGCTCATTTTTCTAGTTTAGTCCTTTTCCAGCAGGATAATGCACGTCTAGATATTGAGGAATATGATGGGAATAAAACTGTTCAACTAACAACAATCTTCACAAAATCAAATCATACTTCGTTTTCATCAGTAAGTGAGGTTTGATATACCTCAATGCTCGTTCGTAATTGGAAGTCGAGATGACACCAGTCGACATCTGAGGTCTGTTGTTTTATTCAAATTGCATCCCATCGTTCAAATGTTCCCATTTTATTTATTTCTGAATAAATTATATCACATGCTTAGAAATATACGTATTTTATTGATAAATCTAAATAATATATCAACTTAATTTTAATATATTATTTCATTTCAGGTGAGTGCCGTCTTATTCTCAATACTTCCTAATTTTATTAATGGTGAGTATACTTAAACAATATATTCAATCCTATCATTAAAATTCTAAAAATTAATAATATATCTACTATATATTTATTAAGTAGTTAAAGATAATATATGACTAAACTATTTTCGAAATTCTTAAATTCCTTCTCCGACAATTTTTTTCCATATTTTGTTTTGGTACAGATGACTTTCCCATATAGAGTTAAAGAGTTATAATCGCTTGCCCGTCCAAATTAATGGGCACTAAATCGAGTTTTTTCCTAGATAAGTGACAGTTCATGTGGAGTATTTTCAAAAGCTCCTTCCATGATTCAAAATTCAAATTCTACAATAACTTTGTTCGCCCGAGTATGTGCTCCATGCAGTCAAATGCAGTTACGTATATAAATATACAGAGTGGTATTTACATTGTTGTCAAATCTTTCCTTTTTCCGGAAAAATAATGAACTTTGTTATTTCAAACGGATCACCCTGTATATTTTTCACGTTTCGAAATTCTTATGAAATACTAATTATTTCTCATCTGTTGTTTCCTATACCTAAATGCCATAATTTCGGAATTATATATACATTTGCGTTATCTCCGCCGAAGTTAAAATAATACATGACGGTTACAATAACAAATTTGACGTTTCAATAAATTATTATTGTTGAAGTATATTGAAAGTCACAATGGATCGTTTATCTGAAAAATAACGAATTGATATTTCAATGAAAATTTTACATGATAATAAATTCCATACAAAATAACGTTGGTTCAAGAGTTGTCAGATGATGGTTTTTACAGACTCGGAGAGCAGCCCTAATCATGGAAAAATGTTACAATCAAAACGATCCAATTCCTTTAACTAATGTTATGTTTTGCAATGAGGCCACTTTTTGTATTAATGGAAACGTAAATCGACATAATTGTTGATACTGGTCACGTAACAATCCTCGTTGGATGCGTGCATCCCACGAGGATTGTTGATGTATGGGCTGGATTGATAGGCGACAAAATAATTTGTTTCTTTTTCAATGAGGGTAACTTAAATGGTCCGGCGTATTAAAATTTATTGGAAAATGTATTCCTGAGTTGACTCGGATATTTCCAAATCCAAGTGAGTATTTTCAATTACATTTGAGAAAGCTCCATTATTAGAAATTTTAAGACAATAACAATATCACAAACGACAATATTTGGCTACAACAACATGGTGCCCCACATGACTATGGGTATGTGGTGGGGCAAACATAAATAATTTGTTTCCCAGAAGATAGATTGGAAGGAGTGGTTTTATTGAATGGTCCCCACGATCACCTGAGATGTATCCTTTAGACTCTTTCGTGTAAGGCAGTCAGGGATGTTGCAAAATGTATTGCAAAGTTTTAAAATTCGCATGGCTTGTTATAATGAAGAAAGGGGACACATTTTGAGCATCTGCTGTAATCGCCTCTACTGTATCTTTTCTAAAATTCGTAATTTTATTACTTCACAAACATTCAAGGATTTGTCTTCAGTTGTTGTAGGGTTTCTGCGCCATGTATGGATAAATATTTCACTACACCAGTTTCGTTAAACTTTTTACTAACTTACTGACTCTAGACCTTATCTAAATGTACAATATTTATTTTAACTTTGGTGGAGATACTGTGGCTATAACTTCGAAATTATGGCATTATGGCACTTAAGTGGCTATAATAGCAAACAGACTGTCACCAAAGGCGGATCCAGGGGGAGGTCATGGGGGTCATGACTTCCCCCTCCCCTGAACTGGTTCCAGGACTTAGGTGGATCACTAATTGAACATAATGATTTTATTCATATATTTTGCCACCATATAGATTTTGTGTAACTACATACCTTCAATATTTAATTAATGTAATATAATATAATATAATAACTTTGTATGATGGCAAACTTTTGGGAATGAACGCATCAAAAATTTGAATTTTACCGCGCCACACTTACGCGTGCTTGTCGACTACGTAACGTCTAGCTATACCTAACCTCAATAGGAATCGGAACGACTAGACTTCAACATATCATAACATAACAGTTCTAAGTTGAAAAACGAAAATTTCTTTCTATATATAATGGGTTTATAAGTGTACCTTCATAGGCTACCTCAGTCCGTGCGTGGTAGTGCTTCTCTGGATGTCTTCAAGAGAAGATGACAATATGTACGTGTATATGTACGTTATTATGTGTTAAGCTTTTCAAGTGTACAATAAAGAATAAATATTTTTAAATACAGTACTCACGCACATTAATAAAATACCTACTTTTTACTTGTATCTATGTATCAAAATTAAATTGCGCCAAAGCTGGATCCGCCCTTGACTGTCACTGACTTTCACGGATGAAGTGATGAAATATACGAATTTAAATATATGGATCACAAGTTATAAGTACAATAATAATTCATACACCGTTATTTTTATCTAACCTACTTTCCATAGGCCCGTTGTATCTCATTTCAAATTATCAAGACCTATGTTCTTGGAAAATCTATTCAAGCACTTTGGCTTCAACCTTTCACGTCACCAGGTATGCGGTAAAGATTGAACTCGCACATGTGTGTGATTATTGGGATGATAGAGGATTATCCGCCTTGACTATAACATGGTAATGGTGTTTTAGATGATAGTGTTAGGTTGAAAGATCAGTCACTTGTCTAATTTCGCTCTTGTGAAGTGGAGAAATTGATTAGTAAAACAGACTGAAGGTCAATCTACGTGTGCCTTAGCTTGTTGCAACTAGTCGTTGCCCTTGTTACCCGAGGGACCGGGCACCCAAATAAATTAGACATTAGAGCCATCATTTTCCACAAACCTAGAGCTCAATTGATGACTTTTATAGTAGCTTTGCTGTAAGAGCTTATTGAGATTATAGTATTTTTATGGTGTCGATTATGTATAGAGTGTCCACATTACATCATCGTGAATCCTTCAGCTATCCGCGAATCAGATGACTCTATTATTCGGTATATCAAGCCTGAAGTCCTCTTCTACTGTCAGCCCTCATTATCAAGCACTATTTGATCATTGCACATCATATAATTGGACATTCACCTTCAGCTTGCGTCTAGATTTCCGCACGGCCAGTTACTCCTCTCTGAAATTCAATGAGGATATATATGATACATGTGATTCTCCTGGAGCAGAATTGTACCATCCAATAGTAATTTAAGGACCGTTTTTGGACCATTTGCTTTTTTCTTCCAACTTTCTACGTATAGGACCACGAAACAATATTTCCATATGAGAGAAGAGGTTTAACCATCAAAGTGTTTATTCTGTGAAATCAACAATGAAAATCAGAAGATGCTTCAACATGCTCTGAGCGAGTAGCCTTTTAAATTTGGTGTCCAACTGTTAATGGCCATCATCTTAGGAAAAAACAATATGATATGAAGAAACTTATTTAATAGCATCTGGAGGATCTATATTTTCCATGTTATTCAGATAATCCATAAATTGAGCCGTCGCGTTTCTTAGCTTCCCACATTCAACATGCTTTGATAGATTCTCACATTTTTTGAATAACAAGTAAGTTATTACTGTTTCAAAAGTCTCATTATACTTCCGTAAATATTTCTGCAACGTTTTAATCATGAATTAAAATATTTATATACAAATTCAATCCTCTTTTTTCACCCATTGTAGATATTTCATTTCACTCAATTAATTTGGTCGTTTCATTGGCTTGTTTTTACTGCTTTGGTCTTTATGCCCTGCTTGTCACTACCAACATCAAACCAAAAAGTACTGTGGTTAGAGAAGTACACATAATTTGGTTTCAGATTTTTATTGTTAATGTCTTGGAACATCATTAAATTTATAGCATTGGACAAATTTTGTAAGCCAAATATATCTTATTAACACGAAGTTTATATTTCTGCAAACTTCCATTGTCATCAATCTCTTGAGATATTGGCTTCTGTACTCCAAAATGTCATTCTAAACGAAGAGGATGACTTCAAAGCAACCTTGAAAGAGACAAATTGACGAATATTTATTAGAAGAATAATTTGGGAATTTAGGTGATTATAATATAATATTTTAAGAGTGGTGTTGTTTTATTTCTTTATTGGTATCATTCCATACAAAATCTACCGATTCATTGAAATGAATAATAACACAATCCTCAAGTCATACATATTAATTTTGTTTGTTTCTCCGGATGGAAATATGGTAGTCATCAAAAAGGAAGTCGTTCCATTATTTTTTGTCAATAAACTAATTCTTAAAAGATGAAACAAATATTTATTTACACAAGCAGAACCAGAACACGGAGTTTAGTCAACACTGAAATGAACCGTTGAATAGTTAGTAGTTGACGCAAAAGCTCCGTGTAGGCGTTGAATTAATGAGATACGTGATAGAACATATTTACCTTTAAAAAATCTATAAACTTTCCACTGGCTGAATAAAAACCAGGTGAAAATATTCATATGAAAACTTGTGCCTCGTTTGATACATTTTTGATAATGTGGTGCTTTCTGGACAAAGATATGTATAAAGAAAAGGAGTGGGAAATAAAATAATGATGAAGTATATATTTATCACAGAAAAATAGACTATTCGGGAGAATTGACGATTTTTAGTAGGTGGGAGTACAGCGAAAATAATTACATCTTATATCACAAGTCAACTCTTCAAATTCTAGTTCAAAAAAAGATTGTAATAATACAATATCAAAATGACTTATTTTCTTGGTTATATTAGTCCTTTTTTATGTCACTGGCATTGAGATAGTTGGAAATTAGAGAAAACTTGGTTAGACAGACCCATTAGCCTGACAAAATTAGTATTTCTTGGAACCGAAATACTTCACGCAGAAGGACTTATCATGATGTAGCTGAATGTGGATAAGGAATACCATACCTGAACCTCTTAAAAAGTATAAATCAAAGAAATTCCATCCGAGAGCAGTAATGCTGCTAAGAAGAGCAAAAGGCAGAATACCGTAGTCTAATTATTTCAAAGACAGTATTGCCTAAAATACAGAAAAAGACAAAAGTGTCCTAAATATACCAAGATGCTGTCGTCAATTGAGGCAGCACTTCGAATATTAGCACGTCATGGACACGCTGTTTTAAGATGACCCTCAAATTTGTATGGCTATGAAAAACGCTCATTTAATGGCAAATATCTCAAGAAACACTTATATGTACTTTTTAAATAATCTAAGCAAGTATTCCTCAACTATCGATGAAAAGCATCATAAATATTATACCGAAATTATTTTTCCAGTTTCATTGTTTTACGCGATGAAATTGTTTAAGTAACATGCCAATAACATTTTTAGACGACGCCATCTGAAAGTTGTTCGTTCTGTATTCATTTACATACTGAAAATTGCGTTTTGGGTGTTCCATGTAGTGAAAGTGACAGTTTCGTACTGCAAAATACTTTTGGGACTCTCTGGAGTAGACAACATTAACTCTGAAATTATTTGTTTTATCCGAAGTTTTGTCTAAATTAATGAATAACAATGAATGATGATGAAAAAGAAAACATCAGCGATGAAGAGTTGAGCGGATCCACGCCACTTGATGTTTATAATTCTCTATTATTTTTTTTCTTTCCTCAGTGTAATTGAAAAAGTTTCGGATCTTACTCGTCTATTGCTTGCCTCGTTTTGCTCGCTCGTCTCGCAATTTTCAGACTCGTCCAACAAAGTAGCACTTTTAGTCCTTGGTATACAAATAATAACTATTTGTACAACTTTGACAAATTTAATATTGCTTGATGATAAGCATATAACGTGTTAATAAATCAAAGGACTAGAATTTTATGTGGCATGAAATGTATTTAAATATGAATTCAACTGATATATGTTCCTATTAAACTGAATTACATTTTACCATCATAACAGTGTGGATATAAACCTGTAAGAAGAAATGTCATTGATTCACTTAAAAAAAAAGCCGTGAGCAGCAGAGCTCCACTACGAAAGTCGAATTTTTCGTCGAATGAAGAATTTAACTAATACACAAACAAATCTTTCCATAAAATGAATTTCTTGGAAATGATATCAATTCTCAATCTTATTTCTTTATATGGAAAATTTGCTATTCCTCAATAACTTTTTATTTAACTCTCTCTCTCGAATGAAAATTCATAATTTCAATAGACCCGGTGGTCTCGAACCCTCTTGTTCAATTCCAATTGACAACTAAGAAAAAATTGTCATAATGACAAGAAATTTCGAAAATGGGAAGTAAAAAAAATCACCCTAGCAACGATCATACTCGTATTATTCATTAAATAGGAGGCGGTCCAGTTCAACATTTACAACGATCAAAATGATTTCGGGCGTTTTGTGCTAGAAGAACTGAAGAAGAAAACTTTGAACTTGAGAAAGACAATTCTTCAACATCACCCCTACTTGCATGCGAAGTTCGAACCCTCTAGTTAAACTTTTTCTGACCAAAAAATAAGAAAATATAACAAAAATTACCATAAAATGGAGAGGGGTGGAGATGGAAAGTTTCGACCTTAGACAGGAAATCATCTCGCAACTAATTGAACCTACATGTGGAATTTCATTTTTCAGTCGCTTTTCGTTTGACCTGCAGAGGTGAGCAAAGGTCAAAAACCAATTTTTTCGCACTGAGACCCCTCGAAATATTCATTTGTTTTCAACCAAACTCTAATAACATCAATCCGCCGCCAAAAAAGCCATGTATGCTAATTTTGAACCAAATCGGCCCCAGGAGGTCTCAAAACATGGGAAAAATGATGTGCCTCCATTTTTCTTCCAGTCATGCCTACCGTATTAGTCTAATTTTTCCTTGAAAAATTCGACTAATTACCACATAAGTAAGGTATATACCATAACCTTACTTCCCCGGCCTTTACAATATGTTAGTCTTAATGATAATCGAATAAATTTGACGTGACCGTCAGTGTGACGATATAATACATAGTGCACACATTAAATTCATAAATAAATTTATTAAAATATTATTTATTAAAGGAATAAGGAATCTACGGTGTGCTTAATAACAATGATTGCTGTTTCTTTTATTATTTCAAGTAGGATTGATTATTGCTTGTATAATAAAAAATCTTCGATTATTTCAGAAAAACACTTTTTGGACACTTCTGTTCACTGGAAAAGCATATGCTTACAATTTGCCAAGGTAAATCAGAGTTTCTACTTAATATCATTGTTATCGTCAGTAACAGATAATTCAATAATCAATTAGAGCTAATAGAAGTAAGAATGTGCTTACGCCTCCTCAGAAAGCTGCCAAATTCGAAAATGGTTGGTCTATGGACTTTGCACCGAATTTTGGGTTTAGAAGAAGGAAAATTCCTAATGACGCACAAGATGTTGCGTTCATCAATTTTTTAAGAGAAAATTTCTTTGAATCGGCAGCTGCTAGTGCTGCATATGCAACAAATTTTCCTGGATCCCGTCCTGCGAAATGTAGACGAGTTAAAGCGTCGGATTTGAAAAATTGTACAATTGCTACGAAAGAATCGCTTCCATATAAGTACAGGCAATCCAGAGTTGTGCACTTAATTATGTATAACGTAATGTGGACGAAGTGTCTTCCCTGGTGAAAAAACATTCAAGTCCTACATCGACGGACGTATTTGTGTTTACAGACCAACTCAAGATTTGAAGAGCAATATGTTGACGGAATTGATAAGTCCGACAAATTTTCAGTAAATGTTTGGGCTTGGATGACTATCAATGCGACTGGCGTTTGTTGGAAAATTGACGAATCTCTGAAGCTTACCTCAATATTATAGACAACATTATGTTACCATCGGTAAATCAAACTTATGATTACAACCATTTTAGTTACCAACTTGATAATTGTCCTGTCCACGCCGCATAATTCAACAATTGCACCGACAAAACAATATTGAGACTTTCGAAAGTTAAGGGGGTGGTTGGTAAAAAATTTCACAGAAGGAGTTTTCATCCCAGGAATCAAGCGAGTTATAGGAACTCATTGAAACAGCATGGGGAGACTTTAATCTTAAAGAAAATATTTGTCGGAATTTATTTCACATCCAGCCAAAAAGATTAGAAAAAATGATTGGAAATAGTGAACATCTAATTATTGATCAAAAAATTTGTTCTCCTATTAAATTATTTTCAACATTTGTTCCGTTATCTAGTGTTGTTTCACCATTATAACTATTTCTTCTATTCTGTATTTTGTTTCATTAATGATTCTTTTTAAAGGTGGCTCATTTGTATAGAGGCATGTGATAGAACAGGTCGTTGGAGGCTATCTTGATCCTTCCAGTACAGTGAAAGGATTTATCCGCCCAACAATTACCGTGGTCTTCACTAAAAACAGACCGGAAAGCAACTGAATTCGCTGTCTTGGTGTGAAGCGATATGATTTGTTTCAATGTTTTCATTCTGTAGCTCTGTTTGGTAATAACATCGGAAGACCTCATCGTTTTACCTTCTTTGTCTTATTGTAGATCATTATGAGCATTTTTCTCAATGTCTATTGAATACAGTTTTTGACCAGGTGACCATATCAACTCAAGCTCTTTCAGGTGAATCAGTAGTACCTAGTCTTCAGTAGAAAGAAAGATATTTCACCAGGATTCTCAAGCATACCCTGTAAGGATTTAATCGTCTGGTTAATAATTATGGTATAATATAAATTGTATTTTTAAGTATTTCGAAAAACGAAAAATGTATAGGGTAGTACATGGTGAAAGATCTGACAAAAATGTAAATACTACCATAATACCGGCCGTATCATAAGAACCTTGTACACAAAAATTTATAAAAATCGTACAAACCGTTTCCGAGATAATTGAGACGTTTCATACATAAAACACACACATGATTTTTTTAATGTTTTTTGAATATGTCGCTCACACAAAAAGTGTTTAATGGACATACTCAATCCCTTTTTAAAGTCATTATTTTTATCTACAATACCTGTTCAATGTTCACATTTAAACCGTAACTTCAATATTTCAGCAGATGATTTTATAAAAGTAAATATTGAATTGTCTAACTTAAATAAAATTTTCTTTTCATCTACAATTGACATATGTTTATATTGTGTTAATTTTTCCGAAATTTATGAACCACTATTAGGTGTGTTAATGTTTATGACGACCACCGCGGTTCAAAATATAAACTTAATAGAACATCTGTTTCAGTTAGTAAATCACAAAGATTCGCCGATAAAACGTCGAAAATTGTATAACACATCCACACAAATGAGTCTATAAAAATACAAACCAGATTTATTACAAAAGTATTTATAGTTCTGGGTCTCCTAATTTTAAACCTTGGCGTACGCATTAATATTTGTTTCTACTGTTGTACCTATTTCAATGACTGAAATCATTGACTGTTGTTCTACCAGCATAAGTATGTGGAGTTATGATAAATTAAGGAACAAAATTTGTGAAACGTTCAACGTTAATTTTGGAAAAATAATGCTAAAACGTATTACATAAGAAGAAACAATTATGGAAAACAAATTGAAATAGATTTTGAACTTACGAAAGAAACTAGATAATGAAAGAATTTACACTTGAAGTTGCCTTATTGAAATATAAATTGTTATCAATTGTTTTGATGAAACAACTGTGACAGTCCTCGTTATACGAGAACTGCTATTCAAGTTTTACGATAGACAAACTGGATATGGCTTTATTGATTTTCAAAATATTCTCCACTAAGATCAATACACTTTTGCATTTTTTCCATTCCGGTTGAGGTACCTCCAAAAGATGTCATTTGAACGCATCAACCGCTCGCATTGTAGTGATTCGTCTTCTGCGATTGGTTTTTCAGCATTTCTTTGCACCAATCGACACCACCGACTGATTTTCTTAGCTATTGTCAAATTATGCGGTATTAAACGCAATATGCGATATCAAACGCAAGCTCAACTTTTTGACAGTCAAATGTTTATGCAAAATTGAATGTATGCGAGTGGAACTAATGCCTATATATGCCCCAATGTCAAGATGTGTGAAATGACGATCTTGCAATATCAGTTTACGCAAAGCATCGATGTTTTTCTAGCACAACAGCCTATTTTGGACGACCTTCACGAAATTGATCCTGTATCGAAGAACGACCACGACTGAATTAGGAAATCCACCGAAATCTGGTAGCACGAGATGGTAACACTGACTTGGATTCCATTTTTTACCAAGCTGAATGTTACAAGTATCTGTAAACAAATCAAATAGCGCTCGTATGACAACATACGTTCACCATTAAAAACGTCAAACATCAGTGTTGCCATATCTCAAAATTTAAGCTGCAGCCCTCGTACTAATTTTATAATTATGACTCTTTTAACCGAGAGAAAAATTTTTATGGTTCCACCTATAGACTAGAAAAAGTATGTGCCTTATTCAATATTCAACATTTTGAAACAGCTAGAAGTATAGCTACAAAATTTAATGAAACGAGAAGCGTAAGGGATGCCTCAAAAAGTAGACCAAAAATAAAAAACAGTAAAAGGTTTTTAACTCTGACTACAGAGTATACTGCCCGAGATGAGATAATAGACTTTTTAAAAATAAATAGTATCTGAATACAGTCGAATATACTTGCAAACGTTATTTTACACATTCTACGGTGTTTTATGAATAATATTTGTCAAAAAAACATCTAGTAGAACAAGAGATTCAAAACCAAGATAAAGAATTGCAGATATACAACGCTATGTTTTGGATATAAACCAAAACAACTTGGATTAAATTAAGCTCAAGCATCGAACGTGGTAGATTCGACTACGTCCACTTGTTCACTTTGAGTACTTGACTTTCTCGCATATTTTTTTATCCCGGATATAATGAAGTTGTCTGAAGAGGAAATAATTAGATCACAAGTCATAACTTATATAATAAATGAATGATGAATGAAAACCAATGTTTCTGGAACTGTTGAAGGTAGCTGTCAAATGGTGAGCTCTCCTATACTGACGCCATAAACTTTTTGCCGGCTAAACAAAGTTAAACACTAAGTGGATATGTTATTCTCTAGCCGTATGACAAATGTCAAATCTGTCGGCAAAACTAGAGAAACTGCTCGTCAAATAATCAAGCCAACATGCATTGTAGATTATAACGCTTATATAAGAGCTGTTGATCAATCAGTTAATTTTTTATCGCATTACACATCGCATTGCGCTGTACGCTGTACTGCTCCAGAGAAACCGGGCACTACAAGAACGACGGCTCTCGACGAACTCGACCAATACGCAAACTGCAAATTTTCAGACAAAGATACGTTTTGTTTAAGTGGAAATCGACCGATTTCCGCTACTGCGCTCGGGAAAATCCCCAGTGGATTAGACAAAACATCCCATTGCCTCCAAAAAGTAATGTTTGGTTAAGAATAGTCAGGGAAAGATTTATTTTTATATTATATTTATTTATTTTTTTTTCTTGTAACACCTACCTAAATAATTTTTTTACAATGCAGAAAAACTGCATCAAATAACGTAATAAACTTTTAAACAAAATCTATTGATGATGTCTTAACTTTGAAAAATTGGAGTGTTTTTAAATTTTTTTTACAGTGAACATTCTCGTTCTATGAATTTTTAATATAACCCTATAGATATGTACGAGAAAAAAATCAATTAATCACTAATATTAATTGAGTACTATTTATATTGAACACATGAACATACCTATTCAATAATATATATATAACTTGAGAAAATCGCAAGAGAATATTTGAGAAAAATATCTACGAGCTAATCTGCTTTGACTGTCTACATAACAACGATATAAATAATTTATAGTCGACCATTCGACTATTTTTTGTGATACTTTCTGAAAACTTAGCTCAGAGATGTTCGATTTTTTTCGCTCTAGTTGCTACCTAGAAAAGAGGAAATAATTAATGTGGTCATAAATTTAGGTTGAAATATTTGAAAATCGCTGGTGAACATTTCTATTTTGCAGTTTGTTGTAGCGTATGAAGTGTTTTGGTAAAAATTATAGACCTCACTCGGCTTTGGTTAGTACGAAGTTCTACGAATGTGATATTGATACTCTTTTTCACACATCTTAGCTGAAAGTTACACAAAAAGCTGCTATTCTCTGTACAATTTGTTCGTAAATACATTCGATTAACATTTTTTCGTCTTCTTCTTGGATGTGTTGTTTGTTACCACAGACACTGTCTCTTCTCAACATGGTTTATTTTGTTCTCATTAGTAATTCTATGGATGATCTAATATTGAACAATGAACACATAAATAGCAAAATTCGACAATTGAAATCACAGATAAACAGATCAAATAAATAGTTCTATAATTTCACTATCATTAGCATTAAAATCTGTATAGAGCACATGAAATTTAAAGATATCAACCTACAAAGAAATACAAAAGAATGTCCATATGTATAGGATACAAGTGATATACAATCAGAAAACTCAGAACTGCAGCGACAGGACCCGAATTTATTATGATAATGATGATGATAATGATAAAAATATGACGTAAATAATAGACATCCGCATAGAAATATTAGGCATTCAACAGTTACAAAAATTTTAAATGAGTTTGAGGCTAGTGGAAATATGGAAAATAAATTTAAGAATAAACGCCAAAACAGATTGTGGATGAAGACACTGAATTTGAAGTGATGCTTTCTGTTATAGAAGACCCAAAAATGTCATTAAGAAAAATGGCATCTGCAATACTACTTCAGTAAGTAAAAATACAGTTGCAAATATATTGAGGTAATAAATATCCTGCATACAAACCGCAATTTCTACATATGTTACTACGAAGGGATTACGATATTCGTTGTGAATTCAGCGCTCTGATTCAAGGAAAGTTGGATAAAGACCTGTTTTTTACAAGAACGTTTCCGATGAGGCAACATTTTCTTCAAACGGTACCGTCTCATCACAAAATTGTCGCTGGTAATCTAACAGTAATCCAAACTTTGTAATAAAAACTCTTCTTCTTCTTCCTGCTGTGTATAGGCATCATTGCCTGTTTTTCTTCACATCATTGGCTCTGCTCAGTCACCCGAGAGGTTGTCACTCCATCTTTTCCTAGGTCTTCCTAGGCTTCTTTGTCCTGCTGGTGATTTGTCCCTTGATATTTTCACAATTCGTTCTTCCGTCATGCGGCCAATGTGCTCATTCCATTTTATCGTTCTGTCCAGTACCCAGTCATTGATGTTATCTATCCCGCATGTTCGTCTTATGTTTTCACTCCTTTCTCTATCTTCCCGCTATTCTTCGAACTATTTTCATTTCTGTAGTCTCCAATATCCGTTTCGTTTTAGAGGTCTCAGGTCGGGTCTCTGCTGCATAGGATATTTTAGGTCTGATTTAGTGCTTTTGCTTCAGTTCCAATGTATTTATTTCGCCAGATTGTGTCATTTAGATCTTACTTCCGTCTCCACGTCCCCGTGTCCAGATATTTCGATTCCCAGATTTTTAAATTTCATTTCCTGGTGTATTATTTTGTTATCCACCACAAGCTTACATCTGATCGGTGTCTTGGAAGTAAACCATTGATTTTGTCTTTGCCGCTGATATTATCATATTGAACTTTTTTGCTGTTTTGTTAAATTGGTACGGTAGCCTTTGCAGATCCTTTGCAGTAGCCTATTCAAAACTCGGAACCAATATTCTTTTAAAACGAACGTATGGTGTGGTATGTACAAAAATGAATTAGCTGGACCTTATTTTATCGAAGTTCCTCAAACAATACTCACAATTATTAGAAAATCAAGTAAGTGATTTTTTGCACGATCTTCCGTTAGATATTATATGATAATTTGGTAACAAGACGGTGCTTCCATCAATAGTACATCACATGCTAGAGTACTCCATGAAAATATGTTTAATGGGAAGGTGATTCACAGGTATTCAGATACTTTTTGGCCTCCTAGGTCTGCTGATTTGACTCCTCTTGACTTTTTATGAGGTTACTTAAAACAGCAGGTTTATCGGCTAGAGTAATTAATACAAAATGATTAGTAAATAATCAAAAAAACCTGAATTTTCATAATAAATGTCTGTAATTACACATTTGAATATAACTTTCAATTCAAAACAACTTTACTCCATAACATTTTTCTGAATTGAGAAAAATAAAGATAATTTAGTCTTGCACCAAATTCAAATTTTTTTAAAAAATTGATATCTGATGGTTTCATTTTAACTTTATGACCATGCAGAACTTTTTATCAAGAATAAAAATGTTTTCCATATGGTTCCAACTTAAGTAGATACACTGTATATTGGACCGCATCGTATATTATTATTGTATAGAAAATATCGCTGAGAGACTGAACATTTATGAAAAGAAGACTTCGATCTATTGAATATATTTCAAATTGTATCGAACATTATCTGTATCCTCTGTCTTTATGCAATAACAATTAATAATTTTCTTTCTAACCAAGAAGATTATCAATAAAAATCCAGTTTTGTCGACTGTCAACAAAAGTGATGAAACTTTTACTACCAGATTAAAACCAATATCGAAGTAATGCTTCGCTATCATAAATCAAATTGAATCTGCTTGATTGCCATATTTACATGAAAAGAAATTCGTAAAAATCCCTGTAAACCGGAACGTCATATTATAATCATTAAAGATGATCTTAGCCGATAATTTTGTTCGAAACTCAACATGCCAGGAATTTATATAATATAGGCCAGATATACGTAGAATATTTATGTTAGTAGCGTGGCTAATAAGCGTCTAAACAACTATGTAACAGATAGCGGAAAAGGAAGAGCCTCTCAATGCAACCGTATGTTTATTTTGTACACATTTTGTGCTATAATTCCTCCAATTATGGATCGACTTTGATGATGGTGGAACATTTCATCGAAATTTATTCAGTTAATTCTGTTAGAATCGACAAAAAACCAAATATACGAGTATATTCTCAGATGAAGTTTAATCATCGTTCGTAAATATAACTACGCCCTTTGGCTAAACTTCACCCTCTTCTGGGAATTGTACACCTGCTGATCATCACTCTCATTTTAAATGTTTTTTTGCATTTCTTCGTCCGTTTTTCTCCAAGTGATTTTTCCTATAGTTCATACTTCTCAAACGGAGCTTTCTCATTTGACGAGTGCTATTTACAGGCTTACTATAAAGGATGAAGTCATGAGGAAGTCCGCATACTTCTACAAGAATATCATGGGGCTACTGAAAATTGTCAATTCCTCTTCCTTATTAGTTTACAGAGTGATTGTGATTGTGAAATTGAGCGTAAACCTTAATTGGTAAGCTAATACTAAAAATTCCAGGACAAATGCAAACAACATAAATAACCAATTAAAACGAAATATGCAACAAAGTGTCGCACTTTCATTAAATTTTTAGTGAACGACAATATCTTACTAAAAATATACATTTACACAATTGTTATAAATTTCTAGTATTTTAACTAAAAACAAAAACTATATCGAATTACAATGACGAAAAGAACCCAAGAAAAAACAAATAAACATAACGAGCAACAAATTCAAAACAAAAATTTAAATTATGTAGCCAGCCAAGATGCATGAAAAGAACTTAAAATGAACAATAATTACAATAAAAAGCAGAAATATTTTGAAATAGATTTCTGAAATGAAACGTAGCAGAAACCACACATTTTTGTTGCCGAATTGTTAATTGCCATATTGAATTACGGATACGGATATAAATCAATTAATTGTTGTTTGCCATGTTATTTCGTTGTTTTACTGCCAATTGTAAGTAGGAAGATACGTCCATTGAATAACAACGTTCGCCATGGAAAGCAAATTCGTAAAATATTATGTAGAAAGTCCAAAGGGACCTGTCCCCTTGAACAACCATCAAAAAGTGAGGACGTACTAATTGAACATTTATAACCGAAAATATTAACTGGGATCGATATTATCTAGTAGGTGGGGGATTTTATTCTGCCCACACATGATTGTTAATATATCGACACTGCATCATAAATAAATTTAAAAAATGGAATGACCTGCGTAAACAATGTAGCCAATTATAATTTATGATCAATTTCCAAAATCTCTTTGTAAAATAATGAAGAGGAGTTGACAAGTTATATTTGCCTAATGATATCCTACCTGAGAGGCTTTACACATGACAGAAATATGTTCCTCATGACTCACACTGTGTGTACAATGTCAACCTGGATAGTTGAAACGATTGCTGAAACAGATCAGATT
Organism: Diorhabda elongata; assembly: GCA_026230145.1. Taxonomy (NCBI): domain Eukaryota; kingdom Metazoa; phylum Arthropoda; class Insecta; order Coleoptera; family Chrysomelidae; genus Diorhabda; species Diorhabda elongata. Next base: position 44,389,050 of record CM047926.1, read on the forward strand.
GTAGTATTTAGTTTTTGAGATGTAGCCATGTCCGTCTGTCCGTCTGTCCGTCTGTCCGTCTGTCCGTCTGTCCGTCTGTCCGTCTGTCCGTCTGTCCGTCTGTCCGTCTGTCCGTCTGTCCGTCTGTCCGTCTGTCCGTCTGTCCGTCTGTCCGTCTGTCCGTCTGTCCGTCTGTCCGTCTGTCCGTCTGTCCGTCTGTCCGTCTGTCCGTCTGTCCGTCTGTCCGTCTGTCCGTCTGTCCGTCTGTCCGTCTGTCCGTCTGTCCGTCTGTCCGTCTGTCCGTCTGTCCGTCTGTCCGTCTGTCCGTCTGTCCGTCTGTCCGTCTGTCCGTCTGTCCGTCCTGAAGAAATTAATTAAATTAACCACAATGTTATCCCATTGATGCCATTGACAAATTGTCCTGAAAGAGATGAATTGACGTTAATCGACATCAATAGACAATAGACGCCAATTGGATTCAATGGATGTCAATTCATTGCATAAACCAATTATTAATGTCAAATATAATGTCGGTAAATTATTTCCAGAACATGTCGACAATATTTTCTCAAATCAGATAATGTTGTTACACTAAAGCTTTTATTAATCCTGTTTAAAAAGTTGTGCTTAAAAAATTTACAAACATTGGTAAGTCGATATATTTTTAGTGAGAGGTTTACGTATAACTGAACTCATCGCTGCGTGTCACCACCTTGTGATTACTTCACAAATGATGTGGGAAACCGTTATTGGATTGCTGACAAAGTTAATTTAATTCGTCCGCGTAGTGTTGTCGCGGTTGTGTGGTGACGTTCAGTCGCGTCTGGGAAGTTCACGTTGAGAAAAAAAATTATGCAATTATTTAACATTAAAAGTGCAAACCTCACTTAATTTTAACTTGGACTAATTAATTTGGATTTGCTTTAGGCCAATAAATAATTATTCTCATTTTATAGAAAAAATTTGGATTTTATTAGATTTGATTCTTCGAAACCTAATCCTACTAATTTCATACATAATTTTCCACAAGAAACTGGAAACTTTGAAAAAAAAAGTTATTATATTATTAGTATTGGCTTGATTTGATTTTTTCTACTGTGAATACTACTATTTGAATTAACTATAATTTCGTATATGAATTTCGTTATTCAGCTATAACAAAAATGCGTTGACGGGTGTGTGGTTAGGTCGTCGCCTTGCGATGATCGCAAGTTCAAGTCTAACTGGGAACTTTGCAATTTTACATTGTTGTCAGTATGTTTAATGGACTTTATTTCGATAACTTCCCAAAGATTGATGTAAAACAAATCATTTCAACTAAATGTGATTTCAAATGAAAAATAGATTCGATAGATCAGTAGTTCTTGAACGCGGCTTATAATCTTGTTGTTGGTGGATTGAATTTCATCAGAGAAGTGAATGATGAAAAATTCAATTTTTAGAAAAAACTTTATTTCACTCTAAAAGAATTTTTTCTCTTATGAAACTAAAAAGGGTAGAATGAAAAGCTAAATAAAAATGTAGATAATTATAATGTTTAAACCTTATCGTGATTTTTGAAATATAAACTGAGAACAGAATAACGTTTTGATAAAATATCTGCCTGTACCTTTCTAATTTTGTCATCATCATTCAGAAAGCCAATTATATCAATATTTACGCCACTTTTATTTCTGATACTCTGGGCATCGGTAGCTTGTGAATTATTGTCTTGGTCATCTTCACTTTCCAACAATTTTTTCCTAAATTTGCGTCTGTCAAATGTTGCCACTGGATGGATACCTATAAATGAATTACGTGCTGTGCAAAAACACCTGTATATGTGGAAGTCTCTGCCAACTTGACCATATAATATGGTGTAATTTTAAACCAACTTAAGAACTTGTGGTCTAATAGCAGATTAAAATTTAAAAATCATGGATCAAAAAACGACCTGAAAATTGCGAAAGAATTTCAAAGAATTTTTTCAGTGGTTGAAAATTGTTAAATGAAGTAATATTTCGTCAATTTGTAGTTGTTATACAAAAAGGAAATAAACAGCCAGAGGGTTACTTTATCTACTTCACTTGCGAATCACAATATACGTATATGTTTATACTACAATGGAAAATATTTTTTAAAGCATTTCATTTGTTCTTTGTTTCCTATTTTAATTACTGGGAAAGAAATTTTCCTGGATAAAGATTAACACTTAATAAACTCTCTAAAGTTGTTATTCGGGAATAATAATCCATAAAATCTATTTCCATTCGTGACATGTTATTAAACCCATTAATTCTATACTTGGCATGACAACAGTAACATAAAATGATATTAATCAACATGTTAAAATGTTTGACATACCACATTATCACTGTGACAAATAGGTTGTCTTTTTGTTCAGCTGTATTTACTTCTCCTTTTAATAAGTAGTTGGAGACAATACGTCCACAAGTTCCAAAAAGCAGTTATAATTTTAGCATACTCTCACCGGCCCAGAGACAGTGGAATTCATGTAATACCTTATGTTGTTTACTTGATAAAACACAGGTGTGGATTGAGTGCAAGCAGTTATTGGGAAATGCAAAATTGCAAACAGAGTTTAGATTCAATTTAATCTATTTATGTTTGAATTACAAATAAAATCTTTTATATGGATCCACGCAAGAGCGACGAAAATTCCACGTTTCTACTAAAAAAAAAATGAAGTATCGATGAATCATTTGCAGTATTTCCTCTGCACAGAATTCTTCCGTCTGCGAGATCTATTATTCAGTGACGGACCCTCGCAGCTTATCGTCCTTTCCAAATCGTTGTCCTCTAGCCCGTTATGATGGGATACTTTTCATGTTAACGATTTGTAGAACTTTTGGTTGTGGTTTAGCGTGTGTCATGCATTACTCCAAACTTTCACGACAAATTTCTTTAGCGCTTGCTTTAAACTGTTTTTCTCTAAAAGTTTATTTGCAGGCTACTTCCAATCGCTCATTTTTATGGTGATCTATAAGTAATTTTGGTATCTATCTTGTTCAGTCTTGTCCTCATCGTGAACTTCATTTAAACTGAATGAACCCTTTCAGGTTGAAACTTTCATCATTATGTTGTTACCGTATCGCACTTGCTGATCCTAGGTTTTTTCGCCAAGATAAACCATCTCACAGAATGTATTTTACAACTGGCAAAAAAACGTGACTTATTTTCTAATTTTATTCTGATAATATTCCTTAATACGGTTGTTGCACACAATATAGGAAAGGAATGTTGTTTTTCAAATATGCTGAAGAAATTTATTCTTTCTACACAAAAACTAGACCTCTCAAAAATTCGAAAATCAACAAATTCCTTTTCAAATAGTGTATCTGTCGACCAAACTAAAAAATTTGTCATTGTAAAGCATCAGGGGGTTCATGAGACACGAACCCTTCTGTGCTATCAGCTACAGAACAATGGAAGTAGCACTGGAAAAGAAGGTAGGTAGGAGCAAAACCAATTATTGGGACAACCTACAACCAGAGAAGATCTGCTAAATGTATCAATTTACAAACACCTGAAGACGCTTGACATAACAGATAGTGCGGCGTGAAGGTTTTGATGCACAGAGGACAAAACCTCTATCCACATTCGAAGTGTGAAACACTAAGGAACTTCAGAGCATTACACCTGGGAGCGTATGAAATAGAAGACGAAGGTCTCTGACAATTAAAGCCACATTCTACGCTTTTTAAAAGGAGTATTAATGGATCAGCTGTTCTCCAGTATCACAGCAAGAAAGGGGTACACAATAGATCCTTTGGGTCGCAGTGTATATGAGACCCCAAATCAATACATACATACATACAAGAGGAAAATAGAGGTAACTAGATTTTAGATGAGAAATGCATTTCTGGCCTAAATAATGAGCTTCATGTAAACCGGTGAAAATTAATTAAGTCGAGAGCTGAATTGAAATTTCAAAATAAATTACTTCGTGTATTCGTAAAAATGACATTCATTTCTATTTGAATAATCAGAACGTAAAGTAACTTGATAAAGGAGATCAAGAGCAAAAAAACATTAATTGTGTGCCAAAATTTTCACTTCCAACTGACTACAATATTTAATTAAATTGATTTGAAAATTATCGCGTGTGCACTATTCGCTATAACATAATAAATTAGTACGTAATCGCTAGACTGGCTAGAAATAATGCGCACTGGCTTTACATTTCGTCGTCAATAGTTTCCCAATCAAAATAATTTATAGAAACATGGAGTATAGTAGTGCAATTGTTATATACAATTGATTTTTCTTATATTTGCGAATATACACTATATTATTATCGAGAAACATTGGAATTATTGAATTTGTAGAATTTATTCAATTTGAATCGCCAATGATAGCAGCATGTGATCTAATTACTTATTTTTGAAAATGTAGGTGGAAACAAAAACCATAGAGAAAATCAAAGTAATTCTTAAAATATCACTACAGCTCCTTCGGAACGTAAGTAACAATAAATCTATTAAATCTCATTAGTATCAATTAAAACAGAAACACGTGCAATACATATTAGATTATACATTCCATCAATAAAATGACCAGAAAATTATACCGGAACGGAATCACAGGTCTTGGCAAATGAACGATTAATTCTGAGAAACCGAATTTTCAAAGAAAATAAAAAAACAACCTTATAAGTTAGTTGTTACTGAAAATTGCGTCTCAAATATAAATCAGTTGAATAGTAGTTCAGTATTCAAATAAATGGGAAGGGAAAACATTGATCGTATGTTTAAATTTATCCCAACCATTAGGCCAAAGTGTAAATTAATAAGAAAACATAACAGTATGAAAGAAACTAGAAATCCTAATCCAGGAACAAGTGCACAAAAGAGGAGATAAGAAATAGCAAAAAGCAAATCTAGAAATGTGGAAGCAAGTGAAATTTACTATTGTCCTCATAAAATTCAATAACATAAAAAAGGATAATCAAATTTTATTCAACACATTGATATGAGCTGTTTAATCCTATGATTCCCCGATAAACAAAATTGATAATGTAAAATTTTTCTTATTCACTTACACTATTTCTGTTCGTATGGAGAACACTGTCTTTTATCATTTAGTTTATTTAAAAACTCTACACTACACTTAACTAAATTATGTAATGATTAACTTATCACTGATACTTAACCCACTTATATAATTTCTTTAAATTATTCGGTTACTTCTCTATGATTTTTAATTATAAACTAACAGCAACTCTAAGCAAACTCGGTTTATATATCCAAAGCGAAATTTTCGAAAATTTTAGAAAATAAATAAACAAAACAAATGAATAAATAGACCTTCCTAGAAATTAGTTCAAAAGAAACAATGTGAACAAATCGCCTGCTATGATAAAAACAAACATCAAACGAATTCCGCGGTATATCAATCGTGCCGCGCCTTCGCTGAATTTAAAATTCCATTATAACCGGATAAGGCCGGTTATATTTTATTTCACAACCCCTTTTATTTGTATAATCTGTGAAATATACAATAAGCGAATTGTTAATAGCAATTCTACCAATGTTATAAAGGTGAATGTAAGTTTTTTGTTACGATTTCACGCGAAAACTACTTAACCGATCATCATGAAACTTTGTACACATATTCTTGGCGGCATTAGAAGTAACATAGGATATATTTAATAAAAAAATTTTCACGAAAAATGAACTAATTTTTGTAAAAAAACTCAAAATCTAGCTTTTTCAACATCATCGGGCATTCTAGTATTGAAGCTCTGATCCAGAGTACTGTATTACCGACGGTCACATCAATTTCCTATCCAATCCAATAATATTTGAATTCCAGTTATAGTTTGGATTAATCGATATTTTAATGAACAAAATTGTCATTTTCGTGTGAAAAGTAGAAAATCATCAAGTAGATCTATTGAATGGAAAATTGAAGAAGTGATATAAGACTTCAACTGAAGGCTGCTCAATCTATGCGACTCTCAATATAAAAGCAAATATTATACCTCAATAATTTAAATATAATTTTAACCATGTGACCAGCACTAGGACTACAATTCATTTATTCATCATTTTAAGGACCGGAAAACCAATAAAACTGATGAAGCTCAGGAAAATGACACTCTAAAACACTCGAATAAATCAAAATAATAATAATATAATATAATAATTTCGAAAATGTATTCTGCCGTTCTCCAAAGGGGAAAACAACTACTTTCCTGGCTAATCCCTCGACGAATATTGAATTACAACCCCTCTGAAGAGAGTGATGTAAATAGACCTTTTTGTCGATATTAACATCCCCAATGGCTCACAATTAGAAGGAGACGGTGTAACTACTGACTAGTTTCGACGTTATCGCGTCCCGAACTGAAGACAATGTCAAAGAGCGTCGCATTTGATACATGTTAAACATTTCGTAGAGAACGCTAAGTGGCGCCATCCTCATGTCCCAAGAGTTCAAGAAAAATAAAGAAACTAAACAAATAAATGAATTAAACTTCCCAAAAACGATTTAAAAGGAACAATGTAAATAAATCGCTTGCTATAAAAAATCGGAACCTTCGCTGATTTGCAGGAATCTACAAAGCAGGATCAACTCCAGGGCGAAGATGAGTTCGTGACAGTATGAAGAAGCGGAATAAACACCACGGGAACATTAAAACATAACTACAGTTGCTAGTCTATGCAGATGATGTCGTAATTTTATCAACTAGTGAAAAAGAATTTAAAAAGAAATGCCAGAAGTACCGAACCTAAGAGTAAACGGGGAGAAATCAAAGTACATTAAAATGATTCATCCCAAAACACATGAAACAAAGAAAAATCATGGAGTAGAATTCATCAGTCATCAGGCTGATACTACTTCATGCAAGCGAAACGTGGATAATGGATGGAGAACAAATTAGATATATGGGAAAGGAAATTATTTAGAAGAATATTAGGAGGGAAAAGGAGGGATACATATGGAGGAAAATGATAAACCAGTATATAAAAATCCTGTACGATGCACAAGAAATTAGAAAAATCATAAAATCGAGAAGACTAGGATTCTTGGGACACTTCAAATAGTACCAGAATCAAGAACGGTAAAGGTGACCGACATAAATATGTCAGGAAAACGTAAAAAAGGAATATCCAAAAAGAAATAATCTATGAAGAGATACTCCATTGAGTACCATAGACCATGTTCGTTATATTCTGTAATTCTATATTATATAATGATTTATGATATATATTCAAACGAAAAACAGAAACAAACACAACTTATAATGTGATACCCAGTTTACGAAATTCTTTACATTCTCTATTCAGATATAAAACTAATTATGAAAATTTTAACCATTCAATCATTTATTTCATGAATTTTGAATAAAATTGTTGGATTGGTAGTGTATTTGAATACCATGGCTAAAGTTACAATTAAAGCATTTCATGGCCTGTTATTTTATAGTATAGCAATCAAACAATGTTATAAATCGAGTTGTATCGATAATAAAGAGCAAGTTTCGGAAAATGAAAATGCTGCAGATCTGAAAAAGGAGTACAAGAAGAAAATTAAAAAATGATAATTTGTTGGTAATTGAAGCATTCATAACTTACTGTAGCGAATAATTGAACATGACGCAATGAAGATTAAAAATTTATTGAATTCAAACAAAATAGAACAAACACACGATGTAATACAAGAAGGAGATTAATATCATATATACTGATGTAGGAAGAGTAAAAATATTCAATCCAAGGTCCCAAAATTAATTCATTCTTCAAAGTGTCTTTATAAACGCTCTGAAACTTTTGGCGAAAACGTTAAAAAAAGTTGTCTCCTCATATGAACAAGACACTATTAAACTTGAGTGGGAAATAGCGTAATTAAAAGGACTCGAACGGGAAAGAACATAAAAGAGCATACAATAAGAATGACCCATAAGCTATTTTTAAAATTTAATTTTTTTGTTTTTTTGTTCGGATGTACCATAGTTTCCTAACTGGTTCCTTCAATAAACAAAATCCTCTTGTCTTTGGCCTTCGTCTAAATTCCTGAAACCATTATCAGCCCATTTTTTTCTGTCTTTTGTCTGTCTATTGCAAATTGTTTGTATAGTATTGTCACTGTCATTGTATTGCAATGAGCATAAATTCTGTTATTCCGGCAAGAAGTGTGGCAGCTTCGAAAAATGGGAGCGGTCGGTGCGAAACGGTGTGTAAGTCTCTCGAATATGCAACGACTATGCCAGCGGTAGGAAAAGAATGGTTTACACACGAGAAGACTTGCTTCAGGACAAGGCAGAACTACAACAGTAAGAGGTAACAGCTTTCTTCTTTCTAGTATTTTGAGAAGAATGTAAATATAAGAGAGTGAACAGGAGACAACTTCTCGAACTAGAGCTACAGTACCGCCGCTTCTGCGTGAATACCAGATGTCAGTTTGAATTTTGCAAGAGAACACTTTTCTTCAACAATAGTGGATTGGAATCACATATTGTTAACCAATGAATCCCAATTCTGTCTTAAAGGGCACAGATTAATGTTTAAGAGTGTGGCGACGACAAGGCAAGAGACATGCGCGAGCGTGTATTGACCTAACGAGAAAAGTTTCCCTTAATGGGAAGTATAAAAAATTTTAACTTTTTGAAATCGTTACCCCACTCGTACACTTTGTTATCAAAGGTATCTACAATGAAATAGACCAACTGAAGAGAAGACGTCGACCAAATAAAAACGTTTGGAATATTATTGAAAGAAATGCATGCTTCAGTTTCAACAGTACTGGATCTCAACGTTTCTATGAAATCAGTAAAAATGTTTCAAGAGATATAAAAGTTTTTCATCAGAAAATGTGGAGAATTATTTAATTGCAATCGTGTTTAACATCATTTTAAAGCGATTATAGATTAAAAATGTTTCAATGAATAGGGAAGTTGCATAAAAGTTTCCTCTTTTTGAAATCGTTACCCCACTCGGTCACTTATAATAAGAAATGTATTTTCGCTGAAATAGAACGTTAGCCAAATCAAAATATTTGGAATATTATTGAAAGAATGCTTACTTTAGTTTCAATAGTACTGGATCTAAGCGTTATTCAAAATATTTCAAGAAATGTAAAAGTTTTTGCAGTAGAAAATGCGGTGAATTATTCAATTTTAATTAACTGCAATCGTGTTCAACATCATTTTGAAGTGACTATGGACTAAATCTATTCAATATATTCGAGAAAAGCGTCCCTGAATGGAGAAGTTTCAAAAAGTTTTGGGAAAGAAAATCCTATCGTAAAAGGAAAATATATTTGAAAGAACAGCAAATATTATCTCTTTATTCCTATTCCCCAACTTCTCTTTCACTTATAGAGACAAGTCATCTCTTTGAATTTATAATAAGGTAGGACTGGCACATATATAATATGTGGTAGCAATTAGTATAGAAAACAGAAAATCAGAATTAATATTCAACTGAGTGGAATGTATTATCTAAAATTATCAAAGTTAGATTGATATTAATGAATAAAAAATACTACCTAGAATTTGTCACTTAGGTTTTTCTCCACAATTTTTTAGATAAGCATTGGGATTTTCCCACTTAACAACTGATTTTGAACTATCTGAAGTTACTGTCAACCAAGAAAGAATTTTTTTAATCAGTTTATATTTGTATTAATGCCATTTTTTTTGTATGAACTACAGATTACTTTGGATAAAATAAATGACGCTCAGATAACAAATCGCTCTCAAGGAGATTGAGGTTTAAATCGAAAGGAAATGCAAAACTGATTTTCAAGCATACAAGTTCCTACTGGAAAAAGAGAATATTTGTTATAAGTGGAGAATATATTTCCAGATATTTTGAATACTCTTTCATCACTATTGAATCTGTGACCTCAAATAACTATTCACCAGCGATGTATTCATTCCATGAAGGAGTCCTGGAAGTTGAGTTGTTTCGATTTTTATCTGTATCCTCATAATTATAATTATAACTCAAAAGTAAGTACAATGGTTAAAATTATGATGATTTTGGTGATTTTTGAGAAGTATTTTTAATTTGTAAAAGAACCAAGAATCGCAGGGATCTATATCGGGACTTTACGGAAGCTGGCGAAGCAACGACTTGGTGTGTTGATTAATATTGGTACATAAGCAACCCTTCTTGTTTGAAACTAGAATAGGGAGATATAGAAGAAGAGAGAAGTACTTTATTGCCAAGAAATTTTTCACAATTTGTAGACAAAAGCTTGTAGAAACTAAGAAAATGTACAAATAAATAAATCAAATAGGATAAAATCTAAATATAAAGTATATACAAGAAAACTACGATAAATAACAAAATTACTTTTGAAAATGTGCTTGTGTAAATTTTTATATGTATATGAAACACATTACATGTATATATTTCCAAAATTAAACCAGCTAATGAAACTAACTATAGAGCAATCCTAATATAGGTAATAATTTGTATTAAGAATTGACCAGCATTAAACCAGTGCCTAGCATGCTTCGAATTGGATATAATTATGAGAATATAAGTCTTTTAAAGAGTAGAAGGCACTTTCCAGTAAATATGCCTTCAAATTATTGCGACATGCAGAAAAATATGTTATAGATTTGATTTCAATTGGCAAATGATTGTGCATTTTTTTGTATTATCAAGTATTAACCCCTCAATTAATACTGAACGTGGTGAAGGTAGATAGGTAGATGGCTGAGCAATGGTGATTAATTTTAGTGAATATCTAGCAGCTCGTTTTTGTAGTTTGAAGATTCGCTCTAACTGAATCGCATATCGGTGGTGAGACTCCTCAATAAGGGCATCATAAATTGTTATAAAGATGAATGAGTTCAATGCTTTGGAAACTGATCTCAGTTCAAAACAGGCAGAACTCAATTTCTTAGATATAGTGGTAATATGTAACTCCCTTCTCAAAGAATTGTCTACAATGAGCCCTAAGAATTTTACAGATTCAACGACATCAATGTTGGTGTTATTTAATACAAAAGGTTGCATTGATAAAATTTCAGTCTTCGAAATGTTGAGATACATATTAGTGATCAGGGTTGCTCCAAGAGAAACTAGTATCGTCTGCAAATAGACATATTCTACCACTGATTTCTAGATAGGCGATATCGTCATAAACAGAAGAAACAAAATATGGCCTAATATTGAGCCTTCACGCACTCCACATTTGATTGGCTTGTAAGAAAAATCGTTGTATCAACCCTTACCAGCTGACTTCTGTTGGTAAGATACGACTTTAACTAGACTAGAAGTCACGAAATTAACGTGGTATTTTACAGTACAGTACACAATGCACAACATCATGATCTTGACGTTCCAGAAATCTTGCACAGTGAATATTTTCATACTCAAATTCTCGATTACAAACAACCAAAAGTCGGGCTTCAATAATGTTAAAATTAGTTAAGAACAAATTCTTCTTAATGATTGTAGTGATCACAAACTTATATTTATTATTGTTTAACATACTTCGAGAGTAATTTTTCAATCTAATAATTAATAAATGTTCATAACATCATAGAAATGTAGGTTTGCATTAGCAGAAACTCACAATGTATTCGCATACGAGAAATATAGGTTCCGTTTTGTATTTAATAAAAAATATTGCTCATCCCAGTACTCTTAAAACACTCGTGATAATTTTACTTGGATATAATGTTGATATTGTGTCAAAAATACATCAATCAAAAAACATAAATGTTCCAATTAACTAAATCCCACCAACACTGTGGACAACAATTCGATTGTAGCTAATGTCGATGGCCATGTTGGTTGACATATACGCAAAAAAACTGAAATAAGCTGGAAACAGCTGGTCAATCTCACTACAACCTAAGGTAAAACTCGATATTAAATTATGGTTTAAACAAAAAAAAAACAAAGAACAATTTGCAGTTGCTATTTATCTGACAATGAAGTAGTACTTTTGGTTAACCTTGTGAAAAAATACAAAGAAATGTTTCCGATTTAAGCACAACAATTTAAAATAGGACAATAGGACGAATAACTTGTTGTTTTTGCGATGTTTCGACAATGTTGATAATTTCTTCATCATCATCGTCAGTCATCAAATATGAGGAGTGAATCTTAAATCATTTTACCAATACCCTTTATAATAATGAAAACATGTGAATAATTTGAAAAAGTTAGGTTCTGCTCCTCCTGAACTATCCCTCAGAGCGCTGGTAACGTATAAAGCGTAGCTTTTAGGTAAACGGTTTGATCGGAACGGTCAAAAAATCAGAAATGGAATATTGTACAAAAATGAGAAAAATTACATTTTCTCCACAAGCGCAAATAAAAAAAAATACGTCATATAAATCACTTTTTCTACGGATGAGTTGTTTTCATGTGTTCAAGACTCTAACTTCTGCAAGGTAATTTCGCTCAAACACGTTTTCCTTAATTGAAATTTTAGCCAAGGTCGAAGTTCATGGAGGTTTCCACAATATTGTTGTATCCAAGTTCTAGTGGAACTGTATGCTGATTCGATTCTACTCCACTCTTTGGTATTCTCCTAATGTTAGTCAAAGATTTATTGATGAATTTCCAGCCCCCATTTGAGATCCGAAAATTGTGAAAATTTCCCTATATTTTTGCACTTTTTGATTTTATCATCGGCATGCTATGAGAGACCAATTAGTTAAGCGGCCTTATATTAAAGTACAAAGTTCAATCTTCTATACCTTCATCAGCAAATACGTTCCATCAGTTGCATCTTTTAGAAATTATCAATTCTCTTAATGAGTAAAGATTTCTGACTGTTTTCGAATATATTTATATGATTTCCATTTAAAAAATTCCCGTAGTTTTATTTTATTTTATTATAAACCAACTCAAATTATAATAATTATGGTACTCCTCAGCATCGAGTACTGGGAACATAACATTGATGGTTTGAATTCTCTTTAGTATTTTTCCAAAAAAAAAATCAGCAAAGAGTATTCAGAACAAGAATTCACCTTACTTGCTTCCTTCATTACTTAAAACTATTTCAAGCATTATATTATTGTCTTGATGTCTTTGGTATATTTTCAAACTGTGAATCTGCTATTTCATTATAATTAATATCCAACAATGTCAACTGAAAGTTGGCAGTAATAATGATTTCCTAATATTTTCGTCGTATAGCGATGAAAACGCCGGAAAATATTTTTATAGCTACGTATTATGCGTGGTATTGCGTCGTCAAAATAAAAAACATGCTATATCAATTTTACATGTAACAATTCAGGGTTGAATTCAGTTACAGTAGTAGCAGTGTATAATGGTGGCTTGAGAAACTCTTTGTTTTGATGGTATGGAAGCACTGAGAAAAATTAAAAATTATAACCTAATTATTTTTATTTTTGAAGTACACAAATTAACATCTTTGATTGAAGCCATATAATTTACTTCGTCCTTTCTCCTTCACATCTAGATCACGTATCTACCTGATGTTGAAAGTTTCTTTTATATCGCGTGTAAACCCCGAATATGTTTACTGGAGCCTAGCATGTGTGCTAGCTTAGGTATAAATGGGAATCTCTTATTATATATGAATAATGTAGATTTTACAAACACCCTCTCTACAGTCTACAAGCTCTGGCTACTTTATTTTCAACGGGAAATTTTCCTGTGCTACATAAATGTAGAAAATAAGTTGTATTTAAAATTCATATGTATGACGCGTTAATTTAGATTGGTCTGCTGTCCTAATTAAAACGTGGAATAGAAGTTCAATTCAGCATTATTAATAAAATCGAACAAGGTTGGAATATTGTTCATTTCAGTTAATTATAAATAGAATATTTGTTGGCCACAAATGTGTTCACTTATTACAAAAATAGTTCAATCATACTACGTCAAAATAATAAATTCGAGAGATTGAATTTGTGAATAATATACTATGCGGTCATATGTATGGAATAAATTCAATTTTAGCGTTAGTTTCAACTATGTGCAAAAAATCTGGAATATGTCGATTTTTATTCCTAAATTGACAATTTACAGGATGAAAATATTATCCCTCTGAATATTAAGGATCCCCTGGAAAATTTCAAATAAGGAAGGGGTCCGTGTGGCACCTTATTGGAAAGGGATTTTATTCCTCTGTTAAGCAATATAAAGTTTTTTTTTTCAATTTGGTGCTCTAATAACTGAGAAAGATAATTTTTTAGATGTAAAATTTTATTAATGCGTCTATCACAAAACTTTACGTAGAATGAAAATAATGATGTCTCATAATCCGTTATCCTAACTTTTGATTCAACATTATTGTTTGATCTATTGAAATATATTTAAGACATAACGTATTTTGGTATCTGTTCTGCTAAAGATCAGGAAAAAATCTTCGAAGATACTAAAACTTTGGTCAAAAAGCCAAATAAACCATTGATATGTATATAATAGGCTGCTGTCATTTAGGTATTTAAAGTACTAAAAGACGTCAAAGAATTTTAATTATGATTGGTTGTGGTAATAATGTGAAATTTTCAATAATAAATACCTTGATCAACACGTTTAGCAGTCTACAATTAGCAAAATTGACAAAACGGTTTCGTGAAACTAGACATGTAAAAAATATTGAAAAACCAGGTAGAAATGTTCAATTTACTGATGAAAAAAATTCACGTGTTCTTCAAGTGATTGAGGAAAATGCGCATAAGACAACTCGAGAACCTGCTGCCAACAATGATGTAAGTGAATCATTTATTTTGAGAGTTTTTCATGAAGAAAAATACCAACAAAGTTCAGTTAGTTCAGGAATTAAATGAAGATGATCCTGTTAAGGCAAGATTTCTGTAAATTGATCTTGTACAGAATTATCGCAGATTTGCAGTTCATAAACCAAAAGGTTTTTCATATGAAGCGACGTTTGGAGCAAATAAAACTCCACTGGATGTGTGAGGCTCACACTCAATATCTTAAAAAAAGTGAACGTTTGGGCTGGTGTCATTAATAATTAAATTATTGGCCCTTATTTATTTTTTGAGGGCACAGTTAATGCTGAGGTTTATCTAGATTTTTATTAACTCCAAATGAGATGGATCGATGTATTCACTAACAAAAAGACGGAGAACGTATAGTTAGAAATTATTTAAACGAGTTTTTTCCCAATAGGTGGATTCGAAGATATGGAACAATCGAATGGGCGGTTAAATCCCCCGATTTGACTCCTCTCGATTACTTCTTATGGGGTTATTGAAAATCTAGAGTATATTTTGATAGACCAACTGATTTTGCTGATTTAAAAGTTGAAATAACAAAAGAAATTAACAAAATAACCCCTGAGGTCATACAGAATGTTGTACGGCAATTCCAAAATCGCCCTGTTATTGTCAAGAAGTAAATAGTGGTCATTTTGAACATTTAATTAAATTGTTAAGTACATTGAACAGTACATTCTAAATATTATGCGACATTATTATCTCCATTCTACGTAAAGTTTTGTGATAAAGACGTTATTAAAATTTTACATATTAAGAATTGATTTTCTCAGTTATGATGGCACCAAATTTGAAAAAAAAAAACATTATATTGCTTAACAGAGGAATAAAATCCCATAAATTAATAAACGACCCTCTTTCTTATCTAAAATTTTCGAGGGGGTGCTTATAATTCAGAGGGGTTGCTTGAGGGAGATAATATTTCCTGTACATTGTCAATAAAATCGACCTACATCAGGTTTCTTTCACATAGTAGGGTCCTACTTTTAAAGATATGTGAAATATCCTTAATTTTACATAACAACATACAGACGATACATGAAGATCAATTTGTCTGTCTGTTTCAGTATCTTGGTATGGCTTAATGGTGCAATTATCAATAAGCATGAAATTAGATTTTCAAAAAAGTATATTATAAAACGCATATCATTAGGAAAATTATTACTTTAAGTTATCTACGTGTAATGTTAGTTACACAGAGATAATTCGATTGTTCAGAATTATTTTTCTACATGATCATTTTCAACATTTTTAAAATTATACTGCATTTATATTTCAAAATTTTCATCAGGCGAACCAGAGACAAGATCAGTTGATGCAATTTGATGCCCTTTTACTATATATACTATTATATTAACTTTAAGCTTTTATCAAACACCTACTCAAAAATTCATACTGATTACTAGCTATTGGTCTATAACTTACAAACATGGTCAGTTTGTATCCATATCGTTTCCTATTCTCTTCCTCCAAGTGGTAACATGTTCCTTTAGCTCGTTCAAGAATTATTTTAGATGTAAGTAGAGATGAAAGTCGCTAGTTGTGCGAAGGATGATCAGACACATCACAGCCAATAACCTGTATGAGTTTTTTGTCATGCAGTGGGTAGGCGGACAATATTGTGGAAAACAACACAACATTTTGACAGTAATCCTTGACGCTTGTTATGTATTGTTTGGCCTGATGGTAAGGAACAAATCAGTAAAATGATTTTTCTATCTGAAAAAACGGTGCACATGCATTTTCTAGGTGTCCAGATTTGCTTTAACGTTTAACAAGTGTGCCTGCATTCCATTGGTTGCTGTTTAATTTCTGGTGTGTCGTAAGTTTCATTCGCCGTGACTATCCGAGAAAGAAAATCATCCTTATCGTCATTGTAGCTAATCAAAAACTGTGCATCGCCCATCCCATGCGTATAGAAACGGAATTTACATGGTAGCTATACCTTATATGATGAAAAAAATTAGTATCTACGTCAATCGGCTCGTTACAACTAGAAATGGCAATATCTTTGAAGAGGAATTGAATAAACAAATGATTTTTTTTGTTATCTAAAAAACTATCTTAAAAATTACAACGTTATTGAATTGGAATCACTTAAATATCACATAGGAGTCAGTGATTGTTCATGTAATGTCAGGTGTAAAACTCGTTTTTGTCACAATTTTATGACTATAAGTAAAATTTCGGAGCAAATCAACGGTTTCAAAAGACTTCATTTCATGCAATTCAATTCGATTATCATATTTATTATGAATATTTACTGCGGTCATTGGCAATGACACAGTAAACTAAATGACTAAATTATAATTTTTATTTTTAAAAATCCAACTGGTTTTTTCCAACAAAAAATAAACGTAGAAGCTGAAAATTTTCAGATCATTATTAATTCAAATGAGGCATCTCAGGAATAACAGATATTTGAATACAATGCATATTAGTCCGGGAACCAGCAACAGAAATACACGACCAAGTCCCTCTTATGAGATAATTGGTAAAATACATCAGAAAATTGTATAATAAAGTGAACGTCAGTTGCGACTCGTTGGGTGAGAAAAAAAAAGAAATTTAGTCATTTCCTGTCAACTGAAAATGTGTGAAACTGTAATTATCCCAATATCTCAAGGAAACAAAATAATCAGCTTACTATACTATAGTGCGTAGGTGGGGAACCTGCGGCCTCCGCGAGGTTCTTGTGCGGCCCTTCGCCACCTAGTACAAAATGGTAGAGTTCGCTTCAAACAACTATTGTACATCAACGCCATGACAGTTGCCCGAAAAATCTCGCCAAAGACAGTCATATTGTAACATGACGTCAGAATATTAGTCTGAAACGGACTCTAACACGCATGGGCGAGGCTCTGGCCCACAGACCATCCGTTTCAAACTTGGCACTCAATGTTAATTTTTTAAACAGTTTTCAGCGCCCCCAAATTGCTAATAGATTTTCTGATTTTGACGAGCACACTCCTGCTATGAAACTGGCATTTGAACCACATTTAATAGATATATCCGAGGCTCCTGCAGAACTACAAATGGATTGATTAAGGGGAAGATAGTATCATCAAATCCCTTTTTAACGCTAAAAAGGATCCCCATAGAAATCTGGAAAAATTCTGTTGAATATCCATGCCTTCGAGAACATGCTCGCCGTTTACTTTCCTGCTTCGGAAGTACCTACTGTTGCGAGACAACATTTTCTCTCATGTCAAAAATAAAAACAAATTTAAGAACGCAAATTACAGATGCACATTTAGAAGATCAATAATTAAAGCTGTATGTTACGAAGCTTGATCCAAATATACAATTACTGTCAAACAAAAAACAAAGCCAAATAAATCACTAATTTAGTGAATAAAAGAATATTTTTTATTGTATTTTTTTTATAATATGTTTATATTATTTTATATGTATATTGTATTTAAAATTTTGTAGTATTATATTTTATTTTTTCTATATAATACAATAAATTGTTAAATCTATAGAAAAACTATAATAATTTCTCTTATTGCTGCCTAATTTAAATGTGGCCTCTAATGGTAAAAAGGTTCACCACCTCTGCTATAGTGTATACCACGAAAAAACAATTTATATTTTCAGTGATTTCCTCTCAAATAAATCCTCAATAAAAATTCTATTGTTGATAGCTTATAAGTAACTGTGAATAAATATATCAGCTGGCTATATCTCGGTGGAAAAACCGTAAGTTAGTACGTAGGAGTTAAGCGGAAGCATCTATTGCATCAGCTGACCAGGTTTTCCTCGAATCATTGATAGCTGATTGTTTCTATATATCACAGCGGTATATTAAAAATCAGCTTACAAATTTTCAGGTGGAAAGAAATGACTGGATTTCTTTTTTTTGTCGTGCCTGGGAGGCTACAGCCGCTTATCCCACCCACCGAGCCGCAGCTCACGTTCACTAGGCTTCACTACATAACTCTATCACCAATTAATTTTCGAAATAATTAACCGAATTTTCACCTGGCTCCCGGAGTATATACAGCTAGCTACCTCTTTTTATATATATACCTAATAAATGGTACCTCAGCGGTAATAATATGCAAACTATGCTTATGAATATTTGCATAACACGATACAAAATTGGTAAACAAGCCTGATAAGGGTTAGTTTCTTATCGATATTGATTTATTTTTTTGCATTTTTCCGCGTTATGATATGAACAAAAACTGAAGCAATTTCAAATAATCGTTTATGTACCTAAAATTACGAATGAAGAAAAATGTAGGAATGGAAATAAATGTTAGAGAATATACTTGGTTGTGAAATGTTATACAGACTCACTGAGATAGAGATAAACAAATATATAGTATATTCCTAGCAATGGAACAGCAACTATTTTACGTAAAACATAAAATTATTTTATCTACTGAACAACAAAATCCAAGATCCATATAAATGAAAGTGAATCTCTATAGAGAAACATAAATGAGATGATATATTATAACATTAACAAATATACATTTAAAAAGAGCACGTTAAAGTAGTAGAAATAGCTCAGTACTCAATAAGATAAGTAATGAATATGATAATATGATTTTCACGCTCAAAAATCTGAGAAAAATTTGATTATGCTTCCTAGACACATAGAAGATGCCCTATCAGATATTCTAATCACCATAAACGATACCGTGAAAGAAGAGATCATGGACAGTAACCTCAACTTGGCCAAAAGTACATTCTATTCGTCTTTGGTAAGCAGTTGGACTCAGATTGCCTCTTAGAGAGAGTTGAATACCCAGTTATTATTATATTGTCATCTCAGCTGATAGAATGGGTCAGATTTTCATTGCACAAGATACCATGAGACGGGACCAGTACAAGCATATATTAGAAATTCGCCGGCAGCTATAATTCAAAAAATTGTTCTCTGATGCTGCAGAATAGATCTTTATGTAAAATTCGGTACAGTTCCACAAAGAAAACAGTGAAACTGCTTTCTTAGCTGAGTCACTAGTATACCCTGTGGTATATATACCCCATAGCTGTGATTATAGCCAATGGTGGCAGCAGTAGATTATAGGTTGTTCTAGGCTTTGGATTTATTTTTACTCTGCACCTAAAAGATATTTTGTACAGGGCTCCACATCTTATTGTTCTGCTGAGTACATAGACTCCTCCCATAGGAGGCTATTTTTCTACGGTTTTCATGTCCCCTAAGTTTTAGTAGAGCTCTGCTGTTTCCATGGCTCACTCGCATAATCTGCCATTCCCATCATCGTAAGGTGGAAATTGTCGTTTCATTACGAGAAGTTTTTCAGACTTCTTAGCTGATATGGTTATGAGTCTTTTGGATTATCTTGGGGTTGGAATGTTTCTCTACTAAAACGCCTCATGATTCTTTAGCAATTTGTTCTGATCGTGATTGATGTGGCGCCTCGTGAAGCCAGAGTAGGGTTCTGGTTTAAGATATGAAGTCGTTGCCTCTTTTTTGGCAACGGTGTCTGCTTCCTCATTTCCTAGTATACCCTGGTGGCCTGAAAGCCATATTAAGGTTACGTAGCAACCTAAATATCACAATAATTTCATTTGTGTTAAAAAACAATTTACTTAATTCACATTTCACTTTTTTACCAAAATAAACCGCTCACGCCAGATGTACATACATACTTGAACATACAAAAAAATGAGTACTGTCTCTAAAAAATATCAAATATTTCCGCTAGAAAGTGCCTTAACTTCGCAGTTCCTGTAATCACCTAAAACGGGATAGAGCCGTTGGTGACGATTTTATTGAATACATTATTTGAAAGTACTTTTGGACCACTTCCAATTACAGAAGGAAGCAGCTTTGTGCTGTTATATCTGGTCCGAAATTAAGTCTTCGCATGGTTACCATGACAGTTGTAGTCGAGACAATTCTTGCTGACGGCTGGCATCTTCCGCACTCGCTACAATTTATATTCTTTGCAATATACTAATATAACGATATTATCAAGTCACTTGGAAGAAGTTTTAAGCAAACCTACTACTCTCCACCCTATTTCATCCACACAAAAATTTTATCCCACTCTTGATCGAATTATAGCCAACGCATATTACGAATTATACATTACTTAATTGTTCATGTCAAAATGTAGAAATTACTGCCATTCCAAACCATCCAAACTACTTGTAAATCCTTGATATTTGATTTGTACCATAGAATTGCAAAATCACCATTTTCGCCACCAGCATGGCCACTTTCTATAAAACCCAAGAGTTGGTTTGAGTAAAATTTCAATCATTTCATCTGCGACGCTAGCCCAGAAAACTTGGCAACCTCAGCCCGATAAAGAAAATAAATTTCCTCAGCATTTCAAAAAAAACTGATGATAATACTGAAAATATTAGCAATACTACAGAAACAATTCGCAATATTGAGATTAAATATAACAAGAAAAGGAATAAAAGCGGTAAATTATCATAAAACACTAAACTAAACCGTTAATGCAAGCGCTTAATTTTAAAGTGTGTTACAATTGATGAAAACCGAATTTAAAAGCAAATTACGAGTACACTCAATTTCATGATTGTCGGAGTATAAACACTGTTGACAACCCATACCATTAAAATTTTTTGCTATTTGAGTCTATTTTCTGAAACAATCAGGCCAATATAACAGATGAAAATACAAAATTATAACATTAAGCTGTTTTAACATTCTTGTTATTGTAAAATATGTTCAAGAATAAATTTAGTCGAATAAACAATAAACGTAGATAATTGCATACTATTTTAGAATTTTAGAAGTTCCACTTGACGTTGGAACATATTTTTAACGCTAAAATTTGCTGCATGCACCATTGTTATCTTTTTCCACGTTACGAGAGATAGGAGACATTGCTCGACAGACGCCTCCATAACTTTAAACTAGATAATGGAGTACAAATGGAACTTCAAACTTTCTGTGAGCGAGTGATAGAAATTACTTTGTTAGTAAACCGCAGGAATATGTAAATGGTCTTCAACACATCGTAAATAAACCTCATGATGTTAACATTATTGTATGTATTCGGTTGTATTAGATGAAATTCCGTATTAGTACCATATGCCCTTGAATATTCTACATATTCAAGTTTGTGTCATATACATAAGACTGATCATTATACAACAGGAAATTTGGAACTAAATGGCATTATTATACTAGGTTAGCAAGAGGTATTAAAAAATTGGTAATTATATTCACTCTGTATTAAACCATTTCACAGAAGATGTTGCTGGTTCCCCATTTTTGACGCCTTATCACAATTGCGCGCGAGTGTTTTACTAAGTAGATTTCACTTTCAGCACATGTTATTGTTAGATCGATTGAGAAAAACGCAAAACTCACTTAGTATGAACTGAAAATGAGGAGTGTCAAAACGCTAAAAGATGCTTGAAAATTGATATTCAATTTTCAGATGAACTAAAATTACGTTATTTTTATATTATGAAATTATATAAAAAGACTAAAATCAACTAAACCGGTTGAAATTTCATTATGCCGCTTTAGGATCACGTAGCTAGACATCTGGGCACCAGAATCGTTGCATTCCACTAAGCGTCCACCGCGCCTGAAATACTCTTCTGGGCGTTCTATATAGATAACGACTACGATCGTTGTGGTCTCGGCAAGAACTCAAGCAACGCAGATTGCAACTATGAGAATATATCTCATTTTTTGGTGCAGTATGTGATATAAGTACTTTTGAACCATTCTTGTTACGCACCACCAAATATTTAACTATCTCTGTAGAAGATATTTTGATTTCATTTTAATGTAAATCAGTTAAGAACTCTATTAAAATATGCAATAACTGTCTCTCGCCTTCTTTTTTCTACTTTGCCATTTGTTAATATTTATCTCAACGCTCAAAACGCCTCACAAGCCATTTCAGTTGGGTTTACGATTATAAAGCTCTTGGTTAAGAGTAACAGGAAAGATCGTGGTCGTGACCATGATTGCGTGATGCTTAGTGGAATGTACTAATGAAGAAATGACGTCTGTAGGCAGGCTTGTGTTCCATATAATCGACTTTGACAACGTTAGAGATCAGATTTTTATCAAATTGCTCGAACACAGATAAACCATTAACAATGACATTCCTATGTAATACCAGAAAGTAAACGACCTGGGTGGCTCAAGGAGGAAGTAATTTTGATCAATGATAACGCGTGTCCACACGTCATATAAAGTTCAAGTAGGGCAGCTTAAGCTGCCGTCGTACAACACGATCATGTTCGCTTGTTAATTTCATCCGTATGATCCTCTAAAAGATATCTCTAATGAACGACACATAAGAAGATCGAGTAAAGGACTGACTTTTGTCACATAAATTCTGGTACCAGGGAATACTTCAGCTTGTTAAACAGTCAAATAGTTATACTCGAGCCTCTTGCTGTTTACTTTTAGACGAAGACTTTAATTATACTCACAGTATACCTTCTCGAAGATACTCTGTATCCAATATAAAATATAACCTTCCATTGTGATTTAGGGTTTTGTAAAAAAGGTTATGCTTTTGCTAATAACAGAAGATCCGTGATCTTAACATCTCAATTATACCATTTGAAATGTCAGAAATTGGTCATAAAAGATCAGTTGCTCATTCGTCAGCGGTAAAAAATTTTTTATTCAAGGTCATTAAAAAATTTCAGCACCTCAATCGCGAATAATATAAAAAAATTCAACTTATGCGTGATTTAGAAGCATTCGATTATATTTGGTCTGCTTAAAGAAATATTTGGACAGTTTCATTCAATATTGTGAAAAATTTAATAATTTGTCATTGTCGTAAAACGCATGTTTTGGGTCGGCTAATTGTATCAGGGCAGTGAACACTTAGGGCCCTTTCACACCAAACGAATCCGAATCAATTAGAATCTGATTGACCAAGATTCGGCTTCGAGCGCTCCGTTTAAATGTGAAGGGAATCTTTTCCCGCCTTCAGACCGGACGAATCTGGTTCAATCAGGTTTCATTCGAGGTCGCACTTGATTCAACCTGTCAGATTCCTCGTTCGGTCAGTCTTGAATCAACAACCATACGAGATGGACGTGGAGTTATTAATTTTAAAAGTTAAAGAAAATAGTGCGATTTATGACGCCAGTGATAAAAATCACAGCAACAGAAATCTCAGATCTTCTGTGTGGAGGAAAATTGGCGAAGAATTAAACATTCCAGGTAAGAATTATTCAGGTTGATTCAGCTGGTGTGAAAGAGTGGAGATGACGGAATCAGATTCAACTTGATTCGGAGTGATCCAGATTGATTCGGTTTCGTTTGGTGTGAAAGGGGCCTTACTCACAGCTCTTTACTATAACGGAGTGGGGGACTTTATATTTATTCTTCTATATACTATTTAAATTTGTTCTTCTATTAATCTTTCGTTCTTTACATTTTTATTGGTTGATTTTTCGCAGCTATCGTAATGAACATTGGAGCAGTCTGGGTAATCGTGTTATCATGAATCATGAAGCTCCCATTGCTTCTCTTGCAGAAAGCAATAAAATGGGTATTCTCCACTATTATATTGATATTTGTTCATGTCTTTCTGTATGTATATATTTTTTTCTCAAAAAAAATTATAATGAATTTCCCCCACTACGTCTGTTCCATAGTATAGAGCTGTGCCTGAGTGTTCACAATTAACGCGTTACGACAATGACAACTTATTAAATTTCTCCCAATATTAAATGAAACTGACCAAATATTTCTATAAGCAGACCAAGTATAATCGAAAGCTTCTAAATCGCGCATAGGTTGAGCTTTCTATTCTTTTCACAAACTTCAAGATTTCTCTAATCCTGAAAACGTAAATAAAAAATTTCTAATGGTGATCAACTGATAAGAGCAACTGACCTCTTATGACTAATTTCTGATCTTCCAGATGATACAATTGGATTTGCTTTAGGATAACAGAAGGGCAAAGAGACGTACAATTTGTTTTTAGGAAGTCGGAACAACAAATTCTATCAATTTATCACAGTTGATCATTGCATCTACTTTAAAGAAGAAAAAAATTTTGCATCTAAACCAAGTTTTCTGCTTTGATATACGAGAGTTGTCTGTTCGGTCGCAATATATACTTCGTTAGGAAACTCAAGTATTCATGACAACAAGGGTTGTCTAAAAAGTTTCCGACCTCACGAAGTAACACAGTCCACATAATCCAGCGATGTCCTTATCAGAGATTGCTTGTGTCTGGCCTGATATCAATATCTGCAACTGAATTTGAGATATAGGAAAAATAAATTCAAATTTTCGGTATTTGGACATGGTTGTGTTATTCCCGTTGACACTAACACAATCACTGCTGGTCATGAACTAACTATAGTACCGAGTAGCTGTATAGAACAGAGCGTCGTGGTGATTATGAAAGTGTAAGATGACACTTGATATTGTTTAAACAACGAAAGGCTAGATAAACCAGAAAAAATGCAATTTTTCGAACAATTACTTTTTTTTATATTCTTAACAATATTTCGAATAACACAAGTCCTTACACTCACTATCGTATCTCCCACCAATTGATTCTTATGAATTTTATAAAATTTACAAAAGTTACATTACTATTGGAACTTGAATTGGCAACATTTGACGAGTCAAAGAAATAACATCGTCTATAGTTGTATTAGTACACATTGGATTGTGAACATTTACAACGTTGCTTAAAGTCGAACTAGTTGTGCCAGTTAAAATTTTCACTGCATAATCTATTTTGTTTTTTATTGAGTCCCTCCGCAGCTATGTTGGATTTCCACCCACCGTGCTTCTTTAGTTAAATTATATCACCACCGGAATCCACTAATAGAGACGCCGAAGAGCGTCGAAATGTATTCCCAGTGTAGTTTTTTGAATTAGGTTAATTCAAATATGTTGCGATAAGCGAGGCAATTTTTGAAAAGGTATTGATACCTACAACTTGGGTTTTGCATTTTCAATTTCTACACTGCGAAACGAAATAATCTGTTTTGATATTTGAGGGTCGTTGGTTTTTATATTTGTTATAAATGTTTACTGATTTATTTTTCAAATGTGCAATGAGTTTCAAGTATTTACTGATGTCTACGGCGTTATTTACGTTATTTAGAGTGCCTTTTAGTTTTGAATAAGTCGACCAAAGTGTTGAAGACTTCCACATTCTGGATTTAGTTTCAAAGTAAGCTAATAACAGTACGCCACTCCATAAAAAATGTATATTCCTTTAAATACTGTTCCCTGGATTTCTTAAGGAGAAGATTCATAGTCGCTGCAGTTGCTGATTCAACAACATCTTCTGGTGTGCAGTTTAAACTTTCTTCATTATTACTCTCCATCACTAATAATAATACCACACTCGTTTTAA
This sequence comes from Diorhabda elongata, assembly GCA_026230145.1. Classification (NCBI taxonomy): domain Eukaryota; kingdom Metazoa; phylum Arthropoda; class Insecta; order Coleoptera; family Chrysomelidae; genus Diorhabda; species Diorhabda elongata. The sequence continues at coordinate 44,415,054 of CM047926.1, forward strand.
TTAGACACAAAACGAATTTTCTTGAACGAATATCAAGAAATAAAAGTGTGACGGTTTATCGGAAAAATGAATTGACATGAGAAAGAAATTTCGTTAAAACAATGAGACGTTACGACACTTTCTTAACGCAAAAGCGTGATAAAATGAACCGCTACGGTACTTTGTTCACGATTTTTGACTGGCTCAGAAATTGCATTCTTTAGAAATGCAATGAATGAAAACAAAACGTGAATATTGTAATGGACGTAGAAAAAAATGATTTTTACTGTTTCTAATATTAATCAATTGAATTTCCCAACTTATAGTTTTATGTAATGAGATTTATTTTTTCATTTTTAAGGCACTTTAGATAACTTTTTCGCTAAATAAAGTTAACAGAAATATTTCGACTAAAAAAAATCTTAAATCTTAAAAATAAACTTTTCTAACTCATTTTTCAATGAGATGAGAGAAGACAAGTATATTTGTTGTGATTTATGAGAAATTTCTACCTGTTAGGATGAACACAGCTGGCTTACCCGGTTTTTATATTATAGCAGAGTATGCAACATAAATTGTAAATTTCTTTAAATGCTTGGTAATTCTTTTTTATGATTATAGTTATTTATCAACTTTAAGTTTTTACATAAAATTACAGTTTGCACACTTTATTATTTCTAGGTCGATTTTGGCAACATTTACTAGAGCATCCGCATAACACCATACACGAACAAGCTTCCGTTGCACACTTTTTTACAATTGCACGGTTTTGCTAAGTCTTCAGGTAATGGTGGTTTTGTTACAAATAATTATTTTATCTGGTTATCACACAGAAAATAACATAATACTTCTGTCTGGAAAGTGTTTCCGCGTAGGAAATTTATTGTTAAAACCCTTAACTGCATGAATTTAAAAAAATCGATGAACACAATCACATGACTATCCCAAAAATCGATCACCATCATTTTTCCAGCCGGGCAAAATGCAATGCACTATTCTGACTGTTTCTGGGCTATAGTGGTGGCTCCATCTACAATTATAAAGTAGTGTAAATATCCGACTTATTCTGATGAAACTGATCATTCTTCGGTCAGAAAAAGTGTTTTTTGATGCTGATAGCCTCTTCTTCCTATAATATTTCTATTTAGTGAACTTTTTTGATGATATCGCAGGATGCCGCAGTTTGATTAAGTTGCCCAAAATTTTATGGTCGTAAATGTTGGTACAGAAAGTCCATTCATGGTGTCTAACTGGTCGACACTCAACTTTTCCAATTTTTAGAAAAATCTCATAACGATTCACTTATACGATTGTTAATAAGGAAATTTTTTTTGGAATTAGTTTTAAATCTCGTCTATATAATTACAAAGAGATAACGGTTGAAAACTGTTTACTGATCAAATCTGTATACATTAGTTCCACCCAACTCAGTGATGCTATTGTTATTTAATACACGAAACGTCCCAGTTTACATCAACAAACTATGGTATCTCCAGCATGTTTTGTGAACAATTGGTATCCAGTAAAATTACCTTCATTAAAACAAATTTTCATATTCATATTCATATTCATATTCTACGTAATACCTTTTCACACGAGATCATAGTACCATTAAGAAAACCAGTTTCTCATAGTATGTTCCATTAGCATTACCATAAAAAGTTAACACTGACCTTGTTATTCTTTAGTTGGTTATTGCTAACGTTATTTGGAGTTGTGTTGAGCGAAGAGTGAAGGTTATTTTCTTAATTGGCAATGTCGCGATTTCCTTCATTTACATACAAAAGACAATAATTAGTATTAGATGTTACGTAGGTGCCTCAAAAAAGTACATATTAAGTTAATACCAAGCAGAATTGTCTTTTTGGAATATTTACAATATATGAGCAGCAAAATTAATTAGAATCTGTTTTTATTTAATATGTATGAAATATTAGCAATTAAATGTTTCATATAATTTATGGTGTAATATATAGTGTAGTTTACAAAATTTTGTTTGTAACTCATGGGTTTACATCTTCTTAAACGACGTAGTTCACCAATTATATGGAATAATTCACTCGTGGCAAATTTGGGTCCACATTAACTCGACCTTGTAAATTACACTATACCGTTTCAATTCATTCTGGATTGTCAGCACCCTTAGGACCCTCGGATCAAGCCAAGAAGCATTAGTTATTATTCTCATGATTCTATTATGGAATCTTTCTAGAGAATGTCGAGATTTAGGTGACTTGTAGTACTCCATACTCCAAGTTGTAATTCAAGCTTTCTTTTGTTGAATATAAGCCGTGTTGAACTGTTTAAAATATTTGAGACCGTTTTTTTGGGTTTTCTTTATAGGTGATACTATATATAAGTAGATAAATATTTACAATTATAGTCTGCAAGATAGCATGTTTTCAAATCTGAAGATATGTATATTTATTTCAAAAATTAAACCAGTATGCAGTCCGGAATTAATTATTATTATTAGAATAGAAGTCGTTATAGAGTAGAAGGCACTTTCCAGTAAATATGCCCTTAAATTATTGTCGAATGCAAGAAAAAATGAAATCGTAGGTAGGTACAGGTCATGCTCCTTGCAACAATCTTTCTGAAATTGGAGAAGCGTCCTTACGAATTAGGCAAACGGATTCAAAGATGAATAAAGAAGGAAGAAAATTTTTAATCTCTTATATAAGTCCCTGCAGTGAGCTCTGTGGTTTAGTCCGAGTAAATATCTAACAGCTATCTGTTGCAGTTTGATGATTCGTTCAAATTGAATTGCACCACACGTACCCCAGAAAGAAAGGACATATCGGAGATGCGACTCAATAAGGGCATAATAAATTGTAGAGGAGGTGGATAAGTTCAGTTCTTTGGAAACTGATCTCAGCACAAAACAGTAGGAACTTAGTTTTTTGGATAAGGTGGCAATATGTAATTTCCATTTCAAGAAATTGTCCACAACAAGCTCTAAGAATTTCACAGATTCAACAACGTCAAAAAAGCGGAAATTTATTTTTATATGAAAAAAATTTAGTTTTAGAAACGTAGAGGCAGAGAAGAATAGAATCACACGATTTAATGGTGATTAGGTCACTAGATATGGTCCTATGAAGTGCCGTGAGACTAGGGTTGCTCCAAGAGAAACTAGTATCGTCTCCAAAAAGACATATTCTATGTCTAGATAGACGATGTCGTTTATAAACAAAAGAAACAAAATAGGGCCTACTACTGAGCCTTGGGGCACATTCTATTGGCTTGCAGTAAGACATCGTTGTGTCAACCCTTACAAGTTGTCTTCCGTTGGTAAGGTATTACTTAAACCGTGCAAGAGGTGTTCCCCAGCAGTTTGTCAATTGAAATATTATGATAAACACTGTTTAATCTAAAGTAGACATTATTAAGGAGGGAGAATATAGCGTCATTCATGCATTTGTTAAAAGCCACTTTTGGACCAATCTTTTTATGATCTTAGATGACGTGGATAGGAGTCCAATTGGGCGATTGGGCAATGCTTGATTTTCATCTCCTCCTTTTTGCATAGGTATAATTATAGACGTCTTAAGGCTATTGGGAAAAGTGCACTTTGAAATAAAACGTTAATTGAAGTAGTAAGGTGATATAATGTGCAATCGATCAAACTCAAAAACATTTTTAATGTAAGTTCATCAGTTCCAGATGAGTATTTATTTTTGATGTCATTGATTGCACTGCGAAGCTCTGCTAAAACTACGAGCATAAAAAAGAAACCTTGTAGGTTAACATTAGCATCAAAGAGAGATTAAACTGAATCACGAGAATGAGTTATAGAATTTGATACATTTTTGACTACGTTCAAAAGTAATTATTCAGGTTATAGGGGAAAAAGGCTTATTTCTTAGATCATTCACAATGGACCATGTTTCTTTGGAAAACTTCTATTGTCTTATGATAAACTTTTCTGTTTAGTTTCACGTAGTTTTTGAAGACAGTATCCGAGTATTTCTTGTTCATGTTCTCTGCGTATATACGTAAACCATCAGTGCATCAAGGTTCATTTTGCTTATACGCCTGAGGGGAAAATAATTGGACGCCAAACTATTTAGTGTTTTCATGAATCTAGAAACTTTGAGGTCCACATCACCAGAGAGCATGTTCCAATCAGTTGTTTGACAACGGTGCTTGAAGTTTTGAAAAGATACAGCATAATTTGAGAGAAGCATTTTTAATATTGGATTTTACCGAAAATTTTGTTAACACTGCTTCATGATCGGAGAGACCTGAACTAAAGACAGTACAATCGCTGCATTCTGAATTATACGATGACACGACATAGTCTATAGTACTAGAACTAGTCTTAATTATTCTGGTTGGTGCCGTTATATACAAAACCATACCAAAGGATCAAAAATTCACTGAACATATTCTTGACCAGCACACACACACTGGAATAATCAATATTGAGATCACCACATAAAATTAGTTTGCTTTTTAGAGGTAAGAACTCCAGTAAGGTCAGAAGTTTGTAACAGAAAGTATGCACGTCAGCGTCGGGAGTTCTGCGAATACAAACAAGATAGAGGTCATAAGTCTTGCGGTAGACGATAGAAAATTTGAATACTTTCTCAGATATTACACCATTGAACTGTGTTATTTCGAATAAGTCGTTGTTTGTGGACATGATCATAATACCTCCACGAGATGAATTAGTTCTATTGAATATGGTCACTGTGGTATGGTTTTTGACAAGAACAGGCTCATTATTAGTTAACCAATGTTCAGTGATGGCAATAATCTCTGGAAAGTTGATTTCCTCTAGTAAAAGATACAGTTCATTTGTTTTGTGTCTTAAGGATTGAATATTAATAAGAAACAGGCTGAGCATGCTATCGTTCAATCTTTCAGTGGGTGCTTGCTTCTCTGATCGCGTTATTTCAACTAAAAATTTCTACTTTCACCTGGAGAGCTATTGGAATAATATTTTCTATGGCTTTCCCTAATTTTGTGAAGTTGTAGACGTTTTTCCGTTGAGAAGAACTGCGGCGGAAAGATCTGCTTCAACTTCGGCTGAACCAATACCATACGCATTGTGGAAGCAACGAATCACGTCGCTCTTATACTATTTAGTTTGATGCTGGTATTCGTGTACCCTTCGAATCACATGCTGGATGGTTGGTCGTAGATGTAGTCGAGGAATAGCGTAAGTGTTTCATAGATGTGCGATCCCTCAACTTTGCTGTGCCCATTTGGCGAATCTCGTGATAGCCGCTTAAATGATGAAGTCATCGGATCCATGTGTGAGAAATCTTCTTTTTTCACATTTTTCTCTATAATAATATCAGACCTTTCTATCTCCTGAGACTTACAAGTAGTTTTGACATCCTTAAATAAAATTCCTCGTGTAAAGCTAAATTCTTTCTTCACATTGTCGATTTCAATATGTTCACTGGTAGAAGCAGTACTTGGTTCTCGCGGTGTTGAAGGTTTTAGAGGTGGGATGCTGCATCAAGTAAATTGTCCCTATTTTTCAGTATTGGGAAGCATCGTATAAAGTCATTTGCTCTTAGTTTTTCTTTCACGTAGTGTGCAAGCTGATTTGAATGAATTTCAATCCTTCTTTGTAGGGTTTATATGAGGTGAGAATGTACTATGTTATTTATTTCCATCTGATATCCCAGTTTGCTGAATTCACGATAAAAAACAACTTAGAACTGGGATACGTTTATTTATAAAATAATATTTTAATATATTTTCAACTAATCCAAAGAAAATTGGTAGATATGATTACAATAACAGTTTTGACTTGAAAACTAACAAAATACATATTTTTCTGATATACAAATTGAAAGGTGTAATAAGTGTAATAAGTAAATACAATAACAAGAAAATATTCTATACAAAAAAGCTTTTAAAATTTATAAATGTCTCTCAAAATAAGCCAATTACACATAACACAGCCTTTTAAAGAAAAATAAACATAAAAATTTTGAAAAACAAAAATAAATATCCTCTATAAGCCAATAAAATTGTAAAAAATATCAAAAATGACTAATATTGATCAACGAGTTACACAAAATATTTCTGCACTAGTAGTAAAATGAATGAACTATATCAATTTATCACAGCTGGAATAAAAGGTTGTAGAAGACCTGTTACAAAAAATATCATAGCACTTTGGTCGCATAAAGACCAAAGCCATTTATCACAGTTTGAGTAAAAAGTAGTAGCACCAATGTAAAGAGGTCCTGATGTTCTTTAACAGATGAGGAACATTATATATCAAACAGATTGGGTTCTAATTCACAGTGAAATAAAAAGATGAAGTTATTTTCGTTTTATTCTTTCATGAGCTTATTCATATTCATATTCAGATAGGTACACCAGAATATTACAACTTTCTTTTGAAAAAACTGGACGAACTTGAATTCGCGGATTATGTATGTCTATTAACAACAAACGGAAATCATAGACAAATCTAAACTAACCGGCTGCATAATACAGAAAAGGGCGTTGGTCTTCATATGTGAAAATCTTCATTTAATCATCGTAACTTGTTGAGTCTTGTCTGGTACAATGTCTTTACTTTATTTCTTATTTTGATTATTAACGAAGCAGTATGTTTTTATCACAGATAGTTTGGAGTGTCATAAATATGAAATTTGTTTATTATTAAGACAATAGTGGTAACAAAAATCTGAAGCAGCCGAGGGAACAAAGAAAATATGTCAATTTTTCAATCGATTTTTTAACAAAAGATGGTGCTTTTTGTTTAACTCGATAAAATTTATGGTTTGGAAGATATGGCAAATGCCAAGGAAAACCGTTCGCTATAAAGAGACATTCTGAAGAAAATTATCATAAATCGTGATTACTTTTTAAAAATATATAAAGAAAGTATTAAAATACAATCAAACATTTCTAATTGAATTGAAAATTGATAACTTAACTTATCAAAGTAAAACAAAAAAGCTGTAATAAATGTTCGAAGTGGGCACCTTGCACTTCTACAAACTTCCGAATCTACGGAGGATATTTCTTTGAACTTTGAAGAGAATTCCAAGATTCTGCTTTATAGCGTCACAATGGAAGTTTATTCAATTGATCATTTCGTTATTTCGTTCCTCATCTTTGCCGGTGTGTATATACGAAGCTTCCCAGATATTTCCAATTATATTTTAATTATTAATCTTTTTTTCCCTATGCCAGTAATATGATCTTCGATAATATGTAGTACAAATGTTTATTTACTCATTAGTTCTTCAAGAAATATTTGATTGTGTTTTAATATCTCCTCAATAAATACAATTATTGATAATTTTCTTCAGAATGTCTCTTTATGGCGAATTATTTCCTTGGCCTGTACAACGATTTAAAAATCTACATATCTCCTAAACCAAAAAATTTTATCGACTTGAACAGAGGGTAACTTTTTGTTGAAAAATCGATTGAAAAACTCATTTTTGCTATCTTTAGATTGTACAGGTTGTCCCCGTAAGAGTTACGGATTGTTAACCATTGGGCAGGAGCTGTTCCTAGCCTTTAGATAGATTCATAACTTTCGAATGTATAATATAGAAAATAGTCTAAAGTAATCGTTTTATTAAACGCCTTATTACTTGTGAATGAAAAATGAATTTATATAAACAGCTCAAACAAGTACAATCAGTGAAATAAAAACTGTCAAATTTATATTTTGCAGCTCCTGGATTACATGAAAAATAATTTTTTTCAAGACAAATTTCTGTATTGATGTGATGTAAAATGATAAGTTATGACTTGCTCCCAACTCCTACTTGTACCCCTTGCTAGAAAAACTAGTGCAAGGTCAGCCAATTGATTTTTACTTCTAAGGTATCCAGGATCTACATACCCTGAAACAGGACTTTTGTGATTTCATAATGAAGGCCTGTAATTTCATCAAGTAATAATTTACAGTGGTGATCAAGTTCATTCATTTTATTCACTTTGAGCTTCCATGATAGTACCATTGATACCAATGTGGAGGGTTATTTTTGCGAACATTCTTGTCAGTGTTGAAACTGGAGGCAACTGAAAATAAGGACTTCTTTTGTACATAGCAAGAACAGAAGTTTTATCTTATATAGTCCATCGTTTTCCTGTACCTTGTTGACGAATATTTCTTAACTATAAATGAATTAATTCTTTCGTTGCATTATATAAACTTTCTTCTATACACTCAAATGCTTCAATTTCACACATCCTTTAAACTGTTTTAGACATATTCCGATGAAGTTGATACAAAACCATTTTCCTAGGTATTCTTACTAGTTCCAGCTACAGTCAAAAAACACGATTTTCTTTGTCAGGTCTATTAATTTACTCTGTTGCAATGGAATCTGAAACTTCACTTGTAAACACCGATGGCTCTTCTATAGTTAAATTGGAACTATCAACTTGATGCTCCTCGACAATCTTATCAGTGTCTACTATACCTGTATTTATAACATATGAATGTTCTTGATTCAGTAAACAGTTATGAACTTTGACATAACTGTGATCTTTATAAATGGAAGTAGACAATGAAAGCAGATGAGAGGTAGGAATAGAAGAGATAGCTTTGTACTTCAAACGTTTTCTATTACAATTCGTAAAACCACTTTTTAAAAAATGATTTTCACACAAGCGATAATTTGATGTTGACCATTGAATTTATCTTTCCTTCCATTTAATTTAATTTAAATTTAATTACCATGAAGTTGAACCTGAAATATTCAATGGAAACTTACAGAAAAGAATCCTAAGCTGTTATTAAGTTATTTTCAATAAGATCCTTCGTCATATAGGACAATGCTCCCTACCTGACTCTAGAACAAACAAATTCTTCATTAATATAAAATTAGAATCTGACTATATGCTGAGAAATATATATTCTCCATACTAACCGATTTTAAAAAGAAATCATAATTATGGATAACATTTCTGATAATATCACCTACTTGTGTGTACGAAACGTGGCAGGAATTCAGAAATTGATGACGAATGACATATTGACATTGACAGTAATGACACATTTTCATTACACTAGCGTCACTATTGGTGGGTGGCAGAACTAAATTTATTATTTACATACAAGTTGACCTGTTCTTCACATTCCATAACAGATCAGTCTAACATTCAGTACAGCCAATTTAGCAACACTAAATTTTTCGCGCGCCTATTCAAAAATTCAATTTATATTTAAAGCACCCTCGTATCGCATAATCTATGATTTATCAACAGAACATTGACAAGTAATGACAGTTCTTTATCTGATCAATTGAATAATATTGACAATTTAATGTAATATTACTATTCAAAGGTCATGTGAAAAGTCACGTCAAAATAGGTGACACTATAATTTTGATAAAAATAGGAGTGGTGAGGTAATCACACGTAGTTGCCGAATGTTACATCGACAACAACATAAATAACGTTACAACGAGGAATAAAAATAGTAATTATTAAGAATTACTGTGCCATACAAAGGTCCAACAATATCACAACTACCACAGAAAGTACTATTTATAATATATAAAAAAATTTTCAATCAGAAGAGACCTAAAATACAAGAACTTGGGTCTCAATAAAATAGTTCTAACTTTTGTGTCGTTTTCCGAACTATTTACGTAACTTGAATGAGAAATCAATAAAATATTATAGATTCAACCCAGTTTGGTTTAATAGAATGCATTGTTTCAACAATTGTTTTATTTTAAACATTTCGATTAGGATTGAATCAATTTTTTAGAAGAACTGAATTTAAAAGAATAGTTGAGATCGCAACACCTATTTTCCAATAAAATATACATAAGTAAAGTGGATTGAACCTTATACCTCAGTAAATTGAAAATTTCCCAAACTCGTAAATTCTTATGATGTGACATTTTTTCTATAACAATGTCATATAATAATAGAACAAAAAAATGTGAAAGTAACAAAAATTTCATTCCAACTTTGTTTTTATTTAAATAGTGTTAGGGATACTGTAAAACTAATTGAACAACAACAATTGACTATGCAAAATAAACAGCAAAACTATTAAATGAAATACTAGTGAGTTTAAAAATATTACTTGAAATGTTTCCCATCTTTTTTCGATTGTATATCTGACTTTTGTAAATACTATAGCGTCTATTGCAGTCGCCGTACAAACTATTTCCTACTTCCAGGTTTTGTATGGAAATTATTTAGTTTTCATCCACTTATTCATGGCTCTAAGCTAATGTATCCTAAACCACTCCTCTCATCTATTTCAATATTGTGTTTTCTGTCGTTTTAGTAGATCCGGTTTGTTTGTTTAGCCAAATTTTTAATTCTCCGCAAAAGCGTATTCAGGTTAACGCATTTTAGTAATAGAAGCATTTCAAAGTACACTTTTAACGTTTATCTTCACTATCACGTATTTTTAAATTACTCACTGATAATATAGTTGCATAAGTTTCTATTACTATTGATTTTAAAATTGAAATATCACGGATTTTTGAATTTTGTTGTCACAATTTTTTCAAAATTATACTATGTTTCAAGTGGTTTATTGAAAAGTCTAAGATTAAACGATTATAAAATATGTTATCGGGCGCTAAATCTTTCCAGTGATTCGAACTCAGCTCTTTTGAGAAAAGTCATGAAAAAAATTATTCGTTATACTTCTGTTTTTACAAAAACATAAAGGTGACATTTTCAGAACAGCGCACGGAAAATTTTTCCCGTTCTCTGATTTTTTTCTGTATGCTAAATGAAGAATAACAATTAAAATTAAAACAATTATTTATTTATAACTTTTCCGAAAACACCAACAATATAATCAATATATTTAGAAATCGTTGGTATTAATAGTAACATTTATTGTATCATTTATTGTATCATTTCAGATATTGAAGCAGGCGGTTCGCAAATGTTTTGATTTGATTGTATTTAACAAGTGAGAAGGGTTGAACAATTTTTGTGATACTTCTATTTTTCTTTGTATGGATTTTTCTATGTATCCTTCTCCTACGTTGAAAGAAGGCCATCCTCAGAGTCTTTTCAGATTCAGCAAATCATTGACATGGTTGCCCAAAAATACCTTAGCCCATGTCCGGTATATTCTTCGGGATTTTTAAATTTCAGGTATTTTGCAACAAATTTCGGATCATGGCATCCACTTTGTTGGACGTAACACCTAAGATTTCGGTAAGAAACAAATAATCTTCTACTGTTCATATTTTTAGTCCGTAGAACTGTATATTTACGGTAAAGAACACAGGGTTCGAATGTATATCTCTCATTAATAATGGTAAACGTTTTGATAGGCTAATGCTTCAAGAAAAGCAATTTCGTTAATAGCTAAACAACTCTTTAGAATTAAAAATCGACTCCATAACGTGGAAGATTTCATATTCTTGGATTTTTCCACAAAATAAAATAGACGAATATCATCACTTACAGTTTCAACTTCTTTGAGATCTCGTCAACAAAATTTGATGATCGTGTTCATATCTTGACCTGGATTTTGCTGGTAACAAATCAGTACTGCCATGTGTTGATAGCTCTAATTTGTTTTAGGAATACCTCGATTTTCTTCCAAGTGAATGTTTTAAAACTAACATTTCCGTGTTTGGCTGTGGAGAATTTGTCACGCGCGCATGGAAAATCCTTATTTCCAGACACTTAATGAAATGTACTATACTTAAAATAATGCTAAAAATTCCAATGCTACAATCTCTGTCACTACCATTTTTACATGGTAGTGATGATTTTGTATAACTGTCAAATAAACTATACATTTCTGCATTGATGCTTGAAACTTTCTCACCGTGGAAAGAAGACTTTTTTTCACTATGGAAATAATACTTTTTGTTACAGCAAAAATAAACATGAATTATTACTTTTTGAAGGACTTATTTTCAGCAGAACCAATTATTAATTGAATATTCGTCATAAAACAACTTCATTTATTGGCATAATAATTGATAGCTGAAGATGTTCCATGTTGCTGCTGATCACAAACGATAGATATAGTTTGAACAGTTGATTCCACAATTTTATCAAGAGGTATTGAAAGTGTTTATTTTCACTATATATCAGACGATATAAATTCATATTCACAGTTGTACAACAAATGTTATTTGTAGGTATTTCGTGTATAAAATTCGTATTTTCATCGCACAACCTGCGATCTGTGAGAAAAAATAACAATCATATGCCATTTTTTATCATGTAAAAATTTTTTCATCGAATTATATGGTGAATGATTTCTGATATTAAGGAGTTTCCAAAGATTTTAGCCTTTTAATCCATTGTTTAATGTTTTATGAAGAAGTAACTGCAGAAAATAAATGCATTTTCTTGTACAAAACAAAAAATCATAATTGGCTCTTTTAGAAAATTATTTTATACTTATCAACAAACTATGAATTCTAATGATTGCGTAGCTCGTGTGATTTTTAATGATTACGTCTAGTAGTATTTGCTACAATTATATTATAATTAATGAACCCTTATTTCTAAATTTGAGGCTATCCCGAAAGGATCCTTATCCACTTTAAGACCTCTCCTGGCTTTTGGAGGAACTTGTATCGACAATATTGCATCAGTTAGAACAACACTGGAGAAAATAAAAGAGCAAAATGAAGATATCTGGTTAATTTTTATAGATATTGAAAAAACATTTGACTTGATTGACATAATGTGGAAAATTGTATCAGATAGGTACACTAGAATATTACAACTTTGTTTTGAAAAAACTGGAGGAACTTGATTTCGGGGATTATGTATATCTATTAACAACAAATAGAAATCATAGACAAATCTAAACTAACCGGCTACATAATATAGAAAAGGGCGTTGGTCTTTATATGTGAAAATCCCTAGGTTTTCATTTAATCATCGTAACTTGTTGAGTCTTGTCTGGTACAATTTCTTTACTTATAATAGATAGTTTGGAGTGTCATAAATATGAAATTTGTGTATTATTAAGACAACATTGGTAACAAAAATCCAAAGTGGCCGAGGGAACAAAGAAAATATGTGAATTTTTCAATCGATTTTTTAACAAAAGATGGTGCTTTTTCTTTAACTCGATAAAATTTATGGTTTGGAAGATATGGCGAATGCCAAGAAAACCGTTCGCCATAAAGAGACATTCTGAAGAAAATTATCATAAATCGTGATTACTTTTTAAATATATAGAAAGAAAGTATTAAAATACAATCAAACATTTCTAATTGAATTGAAAATTGAATAACTCAACTTATCAAAGAAAAACAAAAAAGCTGTAATAAATGTTCGAATCTACGGAGGATGTTTATTTGAACTTTGAAGAGAATTCCAAGATTCTGCTTTATAGCGTCACAATGGAAGTTTATTCAATTGATCATTTCGTTATTTCGTTCCTCATCTTTACCGGTGTGCATATACGAAGCTTTCCAGATATCTCCAAAAAAAAAGAATCCTACTACGAAAAATATTATTTTTTATATTTTATTTATTAATTAATTTCCCTATGCCAGTAATATGATCTTCGATAGTATATAGTACAAATGTTTATTTATTTATTAGTTCTCCAAGAAATATTTGATTAATATCTCCTGTAAGTATTTTCAATGAATAATTACAATTTTTTCTTGTTAAAGCATTATTTTCACTCATCTACTTACTATCAAATTTTTTGCATCAAGTTCTGGATTGCCCAGTATAAAAGTTGAAAGTTTAGTTTAGTTCAACTGGTATTTATTCTAGAGGGTGTCTCATAAATAATGTCGGTTTCCAATGTTTACTTAATATTTTGTGGTTTTCACTGAACTTCAGAAAGATCTCTGATTTATTCGGCTTACATGCAAGCAAATTGTCACACAACATTTTCGGGATCTCCTTTGGATCCAAAATTTTCCTACGCAAGAATTTCGCCGTCGATCAGAATAAATAGTAATCCGTACTGAATGCTATATGTTCAATACCACCAAGTTTTTCGATTTATTCCTCGTAACTTTCGCAGTATGTGGTTTAGCATTGTCTTGTTATAAGAGAACCCATTTGCGGTTAACTAAACCTGGATATTTCTCCAATAAAACATCATAGACCTTGAATTGACTGTTTGACTATTTGAAATGAATTCGAAGTACAATAAACCTTCATAATTTCACTAGACACATAACAAGATTTTTGCTCGAATCTACCTCTCTTCGTCGGGTTCTGGTAATTATCATCTGTCTAATCACTGATTTCCTATGTTCAGGTTGTTTCTATAAATCCATTTTCCATTGCAAGTAACGATGCATTCGATAAAACGTTCACCTTCGGCAAAACAAGGAGCTGATTATACACCTCTACACGACGTTTCAATTGAATTCGTGTGGCACTATTCGACAACTTTTAAACTGGGTGTTCCAGAACAAAAAATTTGAGAGTGAATAGTTGACGTGACAATAATGCTGTGACATAAAATAAATTCTCATATAGTTATAGGCCTTTAAACTTACTACATCAGAACTTATATTTAAGTATATTTTCTATATTATACATTCGAAAATTCTATAATGCTATGAAATAATTAGATCAACTTCTTCTTGGTGTTTGATTCCATCAATTGACGGAAAAATAATATCTTGCCCTTTTGGTTTCTGATTTAACACTAACATGTGATCCAGCCCTGTCTATTGTCTATTAAGATAGAGTTAGAAATAAAAAGAGATTTCATAAGCGATAAGAAGTTTCTAAATAAAATTTGTGAGAATTGATTGATTCTTATGCTATGAATCACTGTAGATTTGAAAAAAAGAAAGTAGGATAGAGTGCAATCACTTCTAATCTTTGTTTTTCGAACACTGTCGCTGAAACACCGTATCAACACAATCGAATGGGTAATTCCTAGTGACTTGCAAGAGCAGGGACTATGACAAATTCTCCTTTTCTTTCCGAGGGTTCTGAGAAAGCCGAGACCATGGAACTTACTACCTCTAAAGCTGGTTCGTACCGACGTCGAAGCTATGAACAGTACTTTTGATAAGGCACAGCTCAAACGCTACAACATCAGTGCGGAGAACAGGAAAAAAGAGAAGACCAGAGCTTAACGGCCCCGAATCCTAATGTTGTTTATCTATTAGAAACCAAAAACCCCTGTATCTACGTCTATCGAACAATGAGTTGGCTCCAAAAGCAGATTTTTTTTTCGAGAGTTGGAAATTGGTAATAATGTAGCTGCAGATTGGGTCCACCGGATTCAGCAAAATTTTGGAAGTGGTCTATGAAACAAAAAAGTTTGGGAATAAATGCTCTGAAGGAACATTTATTTGATCAACATTTCACGACATAGGATGAAATATACTAGTAAATCATCAATTTTTTAAAAAAATTACGAAAGATGTCTGGCTACAAGCTTTTAAGTTGTGGGATCTTATTGCTGTAGTTACTGATTCGAACATAAATGAAATAATTTTCACTTAAAGAATTATATCTAAAAATATAAAGCCTCACCTATGTATAAAAGACAATCGACAGG
The DNA here is from genome assembly GCA_026230145.1 of Diorhabda elongata. Taxonomy (NCBI): domain Eukaryota; kingdom Metazoa; phylum Arthropoda; class Insecta; order Coleoptera; family Chrysomelidae; genus Diorhabda; species Diorhabda elongata. The sequence goes on from CM047926.1 coordinate 44,430,478, forward strand.
ACAACCAAGAAAATTTTTCTCTTTAAATATAATTTTACTCACGATATGGGAGTTTATGATGAATTTAATAGGATAGTGTGTGGTAAGCTATAAAATATCGATGTTTCAAGCAAACAACGTTGAGTGGGAGTTTTGTCTAAAAGTGTCTTTCAATATTAAACAATACCATCGAGCTCAGTCACCAACAATCACTGCATTGTCTGTATACAATGGGATTGAGGATGCGTTTTAATAAATAAGGTTTCTAATTCTAATATAGACAATAGATTAAAATGAAGTGTATTACTCAAAAAATTTGTTACGTGCAAAATTTACTTTGAGAATATAAATTTATTGAAAATAGAACTTATACACATCGCTTGCTACTATATCAACACCCACATTTTCCATTGTGTTGCAAAATTTAAAAAGTTTATGATTATTCGTAATATATTACGAATCACTAGTCTGAACGTACCAATTTGAAGCACCCTCTCATGGATATTTGAGGTTATATTTTTGTTTGTTTCTGTCACTGTTTCTGTTGTAAGTCATAAACTTTTAAAAATGAAATTTACCAAGAAAAGGTACATTACAAACATGCAGATAATATTTTGCTATTTACGGTAAAGCTGCTTGATTGATTTGAGTGTTTCTTTATGGGAAATTAAATTGTGAAAGATTTGGTTTCTTCTAGGTAATCAATGAAAGTTTGAAAGTGATCACATCTTGATCTAGAGATCGCTAATGAAGTGGACAACTATCAAGTATTTTGGATTCTTTTCAGAAAGGTTGTATTCACAAAGATACTCGATATTTGAGTGCCGCATATGTTGATGAATCGAAATTTATTTTTTGTTTAATCACTCTGGGGAAATTATATTGTTAAAATATTCAGCTGAAATTTTATGACGTTTGGTTGTAATTTTTGTATTAGGTATACAAGGTATTTCAAAAAAAGGTGATCCAGTCTCTAGGATAGATAGAAAACTGAATAATATTTGTAACGCCATCCGTATTAAAGATAAAGGGAGCTGAAGAAAAAAATTATACACATTTTTTACTAATTGCAACATTATATTGAAATTTTATACGCATGTTTTGCTAGTTACAGGGTTCGTACCAAGTAGTTTGAACTTTTGAAGTATTAGATTTATTGTGCAAAATTGCAAGTGAACTTCTAAACGGTTTCAGTCAGCTATGAGGTCATTAAAGTGACGTCGAATTATGTCTTTCAATTGAGGTGAATTTATCTGTAGCATCAACTTTTTCTTTAAAATATCATCAAACTGTGTAATCCAAGAGATTAAAATCGCATGTCAGGAGGCAAATGAATCGAAGTTTCTGCGTCTCTACCAATGCATCGATTCGAAAAATGGTTACTCAATTATGACATCGTCTATCAACGTGTGTTGGAGCTCCATTGTGCATAAAAAATAGAGATATGCGCTCGTACACCTTTGAATCTTGAATAAAAAATCAAGGTACATAACACCATTTAAATTTCCAGGTAAAATGTGATAACCTATTAAGTTTTACCTAAAGTTACTGCCCAAACATTAACTTTAAATGAGTGTTGGTAATGTGATATCATTTTGACATGTGGATTGTCATCACAGCATACCTTATCGCATAGAAGTGGCCTCGTCCGTAAAAAGAATACTTTTAAAATAATTGGAATGAGTAGTTTTCTTTCCTGAAATATTTGACAAAAATCCTCCTAGTACTTGAAGAAGACGTATTTGTTTGTCTTGCCACATTCCTTACGTTGGATTTTGATCAACTAAATTTAAAATAATATTCTCTTTATATATCGTTCTTTGTGGTTTTTGGCCTACCAGAATTTATTTTTTTAAGTCTCACATTCCCAGTTTCTCTAAATGTATTTTTACTTGGTACCGCTGCACTGGAATTTACTAAACATTCGTCTAATGCTAACAACATGTAAGTTTATTCAAAATTTGAGTACATTTTGATCAACAATATCTAATTCAACAAATAACAAGGTTTCAAAAAATGTAATTATTATCGACACAACGTCGTAACTATCGATGAATGACATTTTTCCAAGGAAAACTCAGAGAAAATGCTGTTGTTGTATGGGTGCCTCACTCAAACAACAGTTTGAGTCCCAGAACCGTAATACATAATCATCGATCATCAAATTGTTGTTTGTTTCATACTAATACCTCCAATAGCTCAGTGCCCATACTTATTTAACTTTGAAAAACAAGTTCCTATACTGATTAGATTGGACTTTTGTGGAACGTTACAAGAAACGGAAGCCTTACGTCTCATTAAATGTATTCGTTTTATCGATGGAGTCTCATTTACACGACAAACAGTTTTCAATCCACATAATGCTTACTAATCAATAATAATAATAATAATTGATAACTTTATCAATACTCTATACCAGCATCGGTTATTACTTGATAATTTTCCAATCAAAATATTCCGAAAACAGTACACAGTATCGAGTTTTATTAGGAGTAGCTTTTTGGTGTAAAATTAAATGATGTTTAAGTTACGAAAATTTACTTAATAAATCTAATATTGGAAAAGATCAATACTATTTGGTACAACCGTGTAACTAGCGTCCTCTATGAGAGTCAGACATTAAAACAAATTCATCGTATGTATCAGCTTCCGAAACATATTTGTATAAAATTTTTTACTGAGCAAACGCCAAGTACTTTTTAAGTTTTATAACTATCCTAGAGACAGGATCACATTTTTTTGAAATACCTCATAACGAATGTAAACCCCGTTAACATGTGTCTCCAATTTTCTTTGTATCTTGAATTGCTTATACCAAATTCGCAATAGGATTATGAAAGTTTCAACGCACTTTCTTAGTATACTTAATAATCCTATATTTTTATTAAAAAAAAAAACAGTACAACCCCAAGTGATAAGACACAAAATTCTTTATATTTGGAGAATTTATAACTTAGGCACTAGATGATCTGCAAATGTTGTGGAGGCACCTCTTCCATTCCAAAAAATGTCGGAAAATGTGATTCTTTCGAAATAACTTGAGTAGGAACTAACACAGTTAACAAAGTCGAAATTTAGAAAACAATGACCAATGTATTGAAATAATTCCTGCAGATGATAATTTATTTATTGGATTGGAAAAATGGAAAAACTAGAAAATTTTCTGGACAACATTTCAGGATTACCACGGAAAGTTAGTACGAAAGACAGAATAGGATTGTCAAGAACAAAGAACATGTTAAAACACACGTAGAGAGAAAAATGGAAATGATTACATTCAATGAATTACTTTTATATTTAGTGTTTTCTAACTTTATACAATTTTATATAAATTGATGAAGGTAGCTCATTATTGTACTTGTATAAATTCCATTAAACTATATTGTTATACCCGAATTAATTCCATTTAGTCCAAAGTATGTACAACTGATTTAAATTACTTATTTAATTTATCCACTCTGTCGAACTCATTCATTTGTAAGCTAATAACAATTTCGAGCTGCGTATACTCCATTTAATTATCGTTTTAATCTGTTTGATATGTTCTACTTTGTCCAAAACCGAAATTGGTTTATGAGAATGTCCATAATGCGATTACTCTGCTTACTGTTTGTATAACGTTACACTTTAACTAGTTGTCAGATCCAGTAAGCCGTTTGAGGGTTTTACCGTTGGTTATTGCTAAGGGACTTGGGCTTACACATGTGTCTCATATAAAATAGGAAGGAAACATACTACACAACAGGCGGAAACATCATTTTGATACTTTGAATTACATACTGTTTTATTGTTTGTGCCTAAGAATTTGGAATTTGTTCTAGTGGAAATGTGATTAAACGATAAATATAACTTAGTGGCGTTGAAGTATTTATTTAATGATTTTTTCCAGCGCTGTATCAACAACACAAAAATCTTATTACACAATTAAAGCTTATTTCACCAAACTTTTTCCCGAAAAGATACGGTATAATTTGAAAGAAGCATTTTTAGTATTGGATTTTACCGAAAATTTTGTTAACACTGCTTAATGATGGAGAAACTTGAATTAAAGGCAGTACAGTCGCTGGATTCTGAATTATACCATGACACGACATAGTCTATAGTACTAGAACTGGCCTTGGTTAGTCTGATTGATGCCATTATACGCATGACCATACCAAAAGAATTAGAAATTGACTGAAGATATTCTTAACCAGCACACACACTAGAAAAAATCAATATTGAGATCGCCACATAGAATTAGTTTGCTTTTTATAGGTAAGGACTCCAGTAAGGTCAGTAGTTTGTGACAAAAAGTATGCACGTCAGCGTCAGGTGTTCTGTAAATACAAACAATATAGACGTCGTAAGTCTTGTGGTAGACAATAGAAAATTTGAATACTTTCTCAGATATTACACCATTGAACTGTGTTATTTCGGAAAAATCTGGCTACTGTGGTATAGTTTTTGACAATAGCAAGCTCAGTATTATTCAACCAATGTTCAGTAATGGCAACAGTTTCTGGAAAATCAATCTCCTTCAGTAAAAGATATATTTACCCTGTTTTATGTCTTAGTGATAGAATATTAAAAAAAAACAATCCGAGCATGCTATCGTTCAGTCTTTAGAGGGTGTTTGCTTCTCTGATAGCATAATTTCTACTTTTATCTGTGTACCAATGAGTCTTAATCCGACAGTTGTTCACCAAAACAATGAAACAATTGTAAGGACACATAGCAAGATGAAAGAGAAGAGGAATTTAGTTATCTATCTTATTATAGGAAGACGAATTTTTGTAGTACGACTCTCTTACTGTTCACTAGCTATGAATCATAGCTATATTGTTACAGATACGAAATCGTCAACTGATATAAACAGTGAAGCAGATACTTCATGTTTTCTGTGACCACTTTCATACAGACCTTTGTTTTTCACGGTAAACTAGAGACTTTCAGCAGTCGAAGGTTCTAGTATGAGGTTTGATATATACAGTGCAAGTAGCAGCCGTAAACCAGTCAACAATTTGATGACATAGTAAATACATCGGAACAGTGAGAATTGAATACAAAAGTGAACTAGCCGGTGTATTTAAATGAATTAGTTGTTGAGTGTGTATGTAAATATTAGTGAATAATTAAGAGTATGAAAAAATGCAATCTATACGCAGTAACGTAGCAATTAGAGTCTGCAGTGTATGCCGTACTCTCTGCACTGATGCAGTGGGAGTTTAATAATGTGACCTTTTTTATTTCACGCATCTCTTCTTAATATTTCTCTGGATTGCCTCGTTAAACATCAAATCACACTTTACATCTATTTCTGAATGTTTGTATGTATGTTTGTAATGTAGAAACCCACAAATGATATAATATAAGGTTATACTATAATAAAACATACAATTGATCGACAAATATTGGGTTTACTATACTGAACGCAACTTCCAAAGTCGGCCTGTGTAAATAAAGACGTTTGATCTCAGTGTTTACTTAACATCATAGTTCATATTTGGGTTGTGAGCGGTCAACTCAACATCTAATTCATAGTAAAGGCAAAGAAGTTCGGTTCGACTAAATATTAAAATATTTTCAAATTGTTTTTTTTTGATATTTGAGATAATACTGATTCAATTATTATGATGCCAGTGTGAACAAAATTCAATAAAATATTTCAACCCCCTGGAGCGCGGGTAAATATTTAGTCATAATATCCAAAGAACTTCGATTATTTTACAAGTATCGAGACGTAATCTGCGAAAAATCATAAGAGCGCAGCTCGAGTGGTTTTTGTATGTTATAAATTCTTTCTAGCAATTACAAAGCAATTCATGGCAAATTTAAAACGTTTTCTGAATTTTTGGGATGTCGCCAAGTGGATAATTGTTATATATGCGCCGTACTTATAATCAGTTCATAATTTCTATTGACCTTAGCGGGTTCTGGGGGGTAAGAGTAATGATCGTATTGTCTTTGCTAGATTATGAGCGTTGTAAGAATATTGAAAAATTAACTTTTAAGCTTTGGAATACGAGGATGATCCCAGAAGCACTTGGCCCACCAAAATTTCCGACAAAAATATATTTATTTTTCAAAGTAATCTCCTAAGAATCGTGAAGCTCCTCAAAGTTACCATTAATTGCCGACATCTCCTCTTCATTGTTGGAAAATCTTTGATCACCTAGCCATTTTTTCAAACCTGGAACCAGAAAATAATCCGAGTACTGACGAATAGGGTACATGAGGTAGCAATTTAAACTTTATTTCACTAATTTTGAACATAGCAATAACGGATATCTGAGCTGATGCACTGTTTTGATGAAACACTTTCTTCTTAGTCAAATACTGCCGTTTTTGCTTGATTCCTTTGCTCAAACATTGCAATAAATCGGCATAATACTCGCCGTTGATAGTTTCTCCTTTTTCGAGATATTCAATGAAAATAATCCCAGGCGCATCCCAAAAAATCGATGCCATGACCTTTTCTGCAGATAATGGTCTTTGCCTTCTTAGGAGCCGGTTCTCCGTTTCCAGTCCATTGTTTTTATTGTTCTTTGGTTTCGGGCGTGAACTGGTAGACCCACGATTTATTCATTGTTATGAAACGGCGCAAAAGTTAGCTCGCACACTTTCAGTCGACGATCATCCAGTACCGTTTTGTGGATTTTCTCCAATATTTCTGGAGTCGTCACCTCATTTGGTCGACCACAGCGAGGCTGATCTTGGTAGGTCCTACGGCCTCGTTTAAACTCTACTACCCAATATTTTATTGTTGATAACGAAGGAGCAGTCTCCATTCACTGTCAACGGGGGCTGATGATGGTTTCGATTGCGAGCATAACCAGTGAACACTGGCTGGTGGCATCCTTATTTGAAATGTATAGTGTTAAAAAATTTGAAACAAAAATCAGACTATACACTAACTCTATACACTAAATCCTACGTTTTTGTCCGACGATGAAGTTTCATTCAAGATAGGAAGAGGCACTTTACTCCCATGTTATACATATTATTTTTTTGCCTTCTTCAAGTAACAAATCATTTTTAGATAATGTATCTAGGAAACTAACAAACAAAATTTATTAATAACTGAAACCAAGAACTACAGTACAGTACAGTATAACCTACAGGCACGTTGTTTTCATTCTTGCATTCTAACAAATTGTTAAATTGTGGTAGAGTAATTATTTATACTAATGTTATTTTGGGGATTTGAATACTACTAGAAATGAAAGCTGGAGCCCACGCGATTTTCGTGATATTTTCATTATCATCATTTTTATTCAACTAGAATTCTCCCGGAAGTACTCGTACTTGGCTGAATACTATTAATTTCATTAACTTCAGTGACTATACGATAATTTGGTTCAAAGTTTTTGGCTGCACGAGGTTTTTTCGAAACTATATCCTGAATAATTTATGGCATTAGGCAGTTTTAAATATTCTACAATTTTTTTAGTAATTTTTGCAATAATATACATTTTTCTGCTCTATAGCATCTATAGCAACGTATCTAATCTATTATAGAGTGTAGCGTAGCCATTCCATGACATCACTTTTACTTTTTCTTTTAGGGAGGAAGAGTATGGCTTTACTCCCTACACTGATGTCAGGAAATATATAATTTTGATAGAGGTTGGCTTTAATAATAAGATGGTAAACAGGTCACAATCGGTATTGTACCAAAGAGCTTCTATTCTTCACAATAACATTAGGAAAATTCTTCTTCTTCTGCTTCTTACGTTAGGACTAGGTCCTGTATTTCCATCAAGGGTTTGCCAGGAGTAGTTGGGATGCTGAGGACCAGCTTTCATACCACCTTATAGGAGGTCCAGGAGGTCGAGTTGTGTCTGGTTCCTTGTCCTTTACAATTTTTGCTAACCGTTCATTTGGCATTCTGTCAACATGGTCTCTCCATTCTCTTCTGCGGCTCCTTGCCCATCTTACTACATCCTGAATATCGCACATGTCCCTTTTCTCTTCATTTTTCTTCCGATCGAGTAACGTATGTCCTGTTATTGATCTCAGAGTCCGCATTTCTGTTGTTCTTAGGACCCGTCTAGTGGTTTTGTTCTCCGCTCTAGTTTCTATTGCATATGTCATGACCGGCCTTACGCAAGTTTTACATATTCTTATTTTACATTTTGTGCTCATGTATTTATTTCGCCAAATTAAATCTCTAAGGTATCCTGATATTAATGCTGTCTTCGTTGTTTGTGCTTTTACTTCTTTCTTCAGATTTCTATCGCTTGTTATGTTTGTCCCTAGATATTTGAAGGACATCACTTGTTCTACATTTTGATCGTAGATCGCTAGTTTACATCTTCTCGGTTCTTTAGATATTGTCAGAGATTTTGTTTTCTTTGTGGATATTTGCAAGTTGTACGTGTTCGCTATTTGTTGGAATTTATTTGGGAGCTTCTGTAGGTTATCTTCGTCTTCCGAGATGATTACTGCGTCATCAGCATAGCATATTATTTTTATCTCTTTGTCTCCCACTCGCTATCTTTTCCCAGCTTGCTTTACTTCGTTGATGATTTCGTCCATTATAATATTGAACAGGATTGGGCTTATGCTATCCCCTTGTCTGATACCAGTTGCCACAGGTATTTTATTGCCTAATTTGTTTGCCGTTCTCACAAAGGTATAATTATCGGTGTTAAGTTTTTCGATAACTCTTATTATATTAGAGTGAACGTTCCTTTTTTATAGTAGAGTTATAACATCAGTTAAGCTGTCTTACTAAACTCTATGGCTTTTTCAGTTATTTGACGCATTATAAATTCAACTGGTGAAACTTTCTTGAATTCTTTCCACAATTAGACGCCTAAATACCAACAAGTTTATGGTAATAGAGTAGATCTCATATTCTTCCAATCACAAATATAATCAAAATTCCCTCAAACTTGCTGTATGAATTAATATTTTGATCCAGAAGCTACTACTCACTTTGTGTAACATAAATTTGCTCAGATGAAGGTTAAATCGAATTTCGTGTGTTGTATGACAACCTCTGATCACTGAATATAAGTACAGGAATCTGAACAGCATTCAACAGGATTCAATTCAAGGCTTATAGTATATCTTTGCTTCAACTATTGAAATTAATGTCTAACTTTTAAACTTGGATCTAAAGATATGTATTTTTGATTGGTTTCAGGACTGATATAGACAATTTACTACCACCACGTTATCATGGCTGTCACGCTGTATTCAAACGTCAAATTAGACTGGTGAGTGAATATATTATATTAATAACTTTTTAACTTTATGCTGTATCTAAGCTCAGTTATTTAAATCTCTCTCTTTTCATTTTTAGTCCATTGTGTAAATAACGCAAAATAAATATAGTATAGAGCAATCATATCTGCATGAACTTTGGGGCTACTTAGCATCATATTATGGAGAAATATTTGCTTTATAATTTACGAATAGTTTCAAAGCTCTCTCTTGTTTTCTAATTCGTTGTATATAATAAACTGGGAAGACTGGATTACACTTCTGGTATGTTACTCTAATGTATAGTTGCTACAACTTTATAGTTATAGTTATTTTCTATGTATATTCTCTTATATATATTATTAATAAAAGATTTAAAATATAATAGAGAATAAACAAATAGGTATTTGAAAACTACATCAAGACCATAGAGTTTATGTATTCTCTCTATTTTTGTCCTTTTCAGTTTTATAGGAATGAAAAAGAAAGAAAAATTGACCTTTTTATTCACGTTCCAAATGAGATCTACCAACAAGATTGTGAACCGCGTTCACGACTCTATCGAAGCCATTTTAAAATTCTGGATTTAACAACTACCATGCAATAGGTTTTTGTAGGCACAGCAGAATATAATGAACAAGAGAATTTGGCCTTATAGTCTAGTCTACAAGCTCAATTTGGTATTAATTCGACATACTATTTTGAAAATTATGTGGTTTAGCTCATTCGATTTGGAATGATATTTTATTTGTGCATAAAAAGTGAACTGGCTCATAAAAATTTTCAAAAGTTATAAATAATAAAACACCTTCTAAAAAAAGTGTTTTCTAAAAAGAAAAATTGTTTTCCGGATCCACACCCTCATAATTTACAATTCTAATTTCACGCTAATTTTAAGTACATCAATGAAAAACAATTTTTCAAAGTACTTCATTTAAATTTGGAAATCTATGATAATTATGTTTAATGTTTAAATTATCGTAAATTTCTTCTTCATGTAGCTCATTTTAAATTGACATACACGCTTTCGTACAACCTAATAATAGCATTTTTTCACTAGTACATTTCTTACTTTCAAATTATCTCTTTCTAAAAATTCGAAGACATTTTATTCGCTTCAAGCGAAACACCAAACATTATTTTTTTAAGATCTAAATTGTTTGCAACTCATGATCCAGTCATTATTCCGGATGGAATGAGCTAATCCTCATAATATTAGTGATAGTGTATTGAATTAACACATATTTAAGCTTTAGGTTTAGACTAACGCCTCTTGAACAAGTCCCAGCACAAACTGTTCTTTGAATACAACTTACTGAGTTTGGACTATTTCTGATAATTTGAATATTCAAACTATTTAAATCTAAATTAAGAACACATTATACCAAATTGAACAATTTTTATCAACTTTTACTTCATGCCATCCCAACTATATCAACTATTTCACAAAAAATGTTTTTTTTTTAAGTTAAAAACAATTTTTTACTCTTGGAATATAAATTTCATCCCTCACTCATCACAAATATCATCGCCAATTGTATTTCTAGTTTAACTTTTCAAACTACGTAGACCAAACAGCATTGTTTCTTCTATACCTTTTCCTTTTTACCCGACTGCCAGGAAGGGATGTTTTTAACGCGTATTTTGTATGTATGTATGTAATATTTTTTATTACCTTGTATCTCCAAAACCGCTAAACGGATTTTCACATTTGAGGTATCGTTAGATTCGTTTCATTAGCCCAAGTGTTCTTACATAGGAGACATTTCAAAAAAAACGAAATGGCGGATTTTGGACACCATGTTGTGAGGTAAAAAAATTTTTTTCCTACCAAGCATATCGAGTTGTTACTACAATTATAATTGTCTTTAAATATCTTCATTATTGTGAGTTGCCCCAAAATATGAGGCAAGAGTACCGTTGATAGGGCCATTTGACGATGGAGAAGCTGTCAGAATTTTCCCAACAACTAGACTGGTTGATGCATATGACGCGACTATGACAGAAAAGTTAGAAAAGCTCACAAAAGTATGCACCGTTAGTGCTGTAGACATCTTATTGGATCCTAATAAAACATATTCCACGAGAGGAATACTTACCTGAAGATCCCAATAAAACAGGTGGTATACCAAACCAACTCAAATTAGGTGTAGGCTCTCGAGCCATACTAAGACGGAACATCAATGTTAACCATGGGCTGATTAATGGTGCTATGGGTGTTATTCGACGAATAGATTGGCCAGCACTACGCAGAGAGCAGTTGGAGCCAGGAGAGCTGCCACAAGAAGTATTTGTGGAGTTCGATGACCCAAATATAACAGGGAACCGACCTGGTATTGGAGTCCGGATAGAGCCTTGTGCTACAGAATTTGATGATTTACGTGGTAAAGGCAAGATCGAGCGACGAATGCTTCCCTTAATTTTATGCTGGGCAGTGACGGTGCATAAATTACAGGGCACAACTTTAGACCGAGCAGTAGTAGATTTAAGTAGAAACTTATTTGCAAAAGGTCAAGCTTACTTGCTGTTAGTTCTCTTCTTGACCCTAACAAATTGCTTAATCAACCACATGACATAAACTCATTCAAGGAATTAATCCAGTTACGTAATCTAAACTAAAAGGACATAAATAAAATAATAATTAAAAAAAAAACAAAAAACCCGCATGCATGGATAACTACAATCAACTGAAAAGACTGAAACAAGATGGAAATTCAATAATAAGATAATTTAAAAAAATAATGATTAGGTACTTAAAACGAGAAACGTAAATTGAAACAGTACCAAACCAATGTACCTGCATATTGTACACTTAGAAATATCAGCCCGGTAGTTTTTTCACTTTTTTGCAACATTTTAAAGAGAATTACATTCGGAGGTATGCACAAAGAGATAATAATTTATCATAGCATTCAATTTCATGCCTCCGACTTCAATTCTGTTTATAATGTTGCAAAAAAGTGAAAAAACTACCGAGCTGATATTTCTAAGTGTACAATATGCAGGTACATTGATTTGGTACCTAATCATTATTTTTTTAAAATACCTTATTATTGAATTTTCATCTTGTTTCAGTCTTTTCAGTTGATTTTTACTTGTAGTTATCCATGCAGGCGGGTTTTTTGTTTTTTTTTTTGATTATTATTTTATAAATAATTTATTTAATTATTCCACACAAACTTTAAAACGCCATACCTTATAAATTCAATTCCAATCCGTAATTAGGTTGAGCAAATTTTAATTATATTGAAATTCGAAATCAGTTCTTCGTGGAACTCAATCAAAATAGATTTTTCTGGTAAATGATGTATAGCTTGTGGAAAACAGATTCATAGAATTATCCGTTCACGATTTAAAAAAATTACTTTTCTTCAGATATTCTGATGGTAACAGGGTAACATATCTTGTGAACTGAATATCAGCATTGAATAACTTTTTTAAAAAAGCTGGCTGCAGCTGCACTTATTTAGAACTTTGCCAATTAAGTTTGGTTAAGATGCGAGCATAACTTTATTACGAGAATTGCGTTAGCAAAAGATTAGGGCACAAGATATAGTCCGGGAGATGCTTTGCAATTTAGATAGGGATTTAATGCCGATCTATTGTTACCTTTTTCCATAGATCTCAGATTTCAATAAATGAACGTTGCTTCAGCTGACGCACCCCCGATAGGCAGTAGTTGCTTAACGTTCCCCCTCTCAGGTCGAGGAAATGGAACTGCCTGGGAATTATCAAACTATTTATTGATCTCCCGCACTAAACCCTTCGGTCAGTTATAAAATCCAAGCTATTAGAAGAAAGCGAATATATCTTACGAAGAAGAAGCAGTCTTTAGGCCTCGAGTTGGTTTTTATTTTTAAATTACGCTCGAGAGAGAATATTTATATACACAGATTATTTATTTATATTATATTATGAGCTTCCCAAATGAGGTATGTCTTGGAGAACAATACTTGATCAGGCTTCCCTCTTCCATATAATCCCTAGGCGGTGAAGCCGATCAGCAAGAAATCTGCGGCACGACCGATAGGGAACATAGGGAATTTGCGAGATTTAAAAAAAATAGTTGGCATCATACTAAACTTCTGATCTGCATCGTGTAGGAGCGATTATGCGTCAGCTGCTCGCACGAACTTGTAAAATGAAGACGTATAAAACAAAGTCATAGTATGCCGAATAAAGTTAAACTACGTGATTGTTTAAATATTTAAAATTACAGACAAAACAATTGGCTGATTATATAGCAGTAGAAAGACTGTTGGCTAACGTATTGAAGATATAAAAAATATTACAGCATTGCTATACTACGTTATCTATTTCAACACATATTTCGAGCTAGATACTCCAGGTGCTTGAACAAGGCACACATCTGCGTGTTCCTATATATTTGCCTTTTTGTAGTACAAGATCAGTACCATACTATGGTTTAGTGGTAAAAAAAATATTATCATCCTTTATAGACGAAACATCTCAAAAGTGTATCGATGTTAGAGCTTCACAAAAATATAATTTAGCGTTGAAACATGGTTAATGCTTCCGAAAAATATAATTAGAAGTATTCGGCATATACTTAAAGGATATGATAAGGATGAAATGCTGTGGAAGAAAAACCGTATCTACCTGTCATTCTTTTCACTTTGCAAATCTGAGCTACATCATCACTTAGTATTCACTTCGTCCCCCTGACTGGAGTTCGGAAGAAATAGATGACAAATATATTTTCGAATTATTCGAGGAAGACCAAGCACGAATTGCTTGATGCTTCTAATAAAACGGATTGCAGCGACATATAATTTTAGCAATTAACATGATCATTTACAGATAATACCGAAAAGAATCGTTAAGATAATATCAAAGACAATGGAGTTAACGATTTAATCGAGAATTCTCTAATCTTTCTAGTATTACAGACTCAGCTGATTCATGTGAGCTGCTGACGCATAATCACTCCAATACAAAGTAACTGACGATTTTTCCGGTACAATATGATGTCAACAAAAATGTCAAAAACATTTCAACTGGCATGACTATTTGCAATGATAGCTCCTGGACTAATATTTGTTATCTCTTAACTCACTAACTTTGTGGTTACTGTTGCCAAGTCAAGCGTTGGATTTAGAGTTATTTTATCAACAAATTTAATTACTGTGTGGTATAGTTAATACACAAATATTTGAATTTGGGAATAGTCATAAGCTAATACTAAAACATTGAACTCTTTCATTAGTTATACTATACTTGTATATTACGAAACAAGAATTGTAAGTAACGCGACTTACTTTATTATAAATTGAATGCTGGTTACGGAGTATCATTATTTTAATTCAAAAATATCTCGCTAATTTTAAAACTGTTATTTTTTAAATTGCCTAAATTTATGTAAATAGACCAAGTAAAGGCATATGAGAATAAAAATCCGATTTCTCGTCGACTGATTCAAGTTTCAATTATCAATGCTAAATTGTAGAAGTGAGTGGTATCAAAACACCATACATGGATGAACAGTGCCAATCAATTGTATACGGATAGATCTAAAGCAACAGACAGAACTAGAATAGGAGTGTACAGGCCCAAAACCAAACACTCTGAAAATCTGGGCAACACACCAAGCATTTTTAAAGCATGCAAATGAAAAATGTGGCCAGTTCAATCCAGAGAGGAACTATCTCAAACAGGAGATCATCATCCTGTTCGACAGCTAAGTAAACATTCGAGCTTCAAGCTCCAATATTATGAAATCCAAACTCGTTTAGAATTGCCTAGAACAACTAGAACAAGCTAGGCAAGAATAATTAAGTTACCCTACTATGGATTCCGGGACATACCGGAGCTAAGGGAAATGAAATAGCTGATAAGCTCGTTGAAGCGGGAGCAGACAAACCCTTCAAGATACTTGAAGCCTTCTGTGGTAGTAGCTACAAAAAGTATAAAGAAGCAAAACAAATTATTGGGACAATCTACAGGGCCTAAGACTCTCCTGGGAAACTATAACTAAAGAAGATCTGCTAAGTGATTCAACCTAAGTAAAAACAATTTACGAATACTAACAGAATTCCTATCGGGACACTGTCGACTCCATATATACCTAAAGACGCTAGGCTTAACAGAGAGTCCAGCATGTAGATTTTGTTGCACAGAGGACAAAACCTCTATCCACATTCTCTTGAAGTGTGAGACGGTACGGAACTCCAGAGCACTACACCTGGAGATTTATAAAATATAAGACGAAGATCTCTGGCAGCTACAGTCATCCCACATCACCTATAAACACTGAGTTTCCCAATATCGCAGCAAGAAAGGGGGACACAACAGATACTTTGGGTAGCAGTTTATATGGTACCCCAATATCTACATACATAAATATATACATTCCTTATAAAAAAGCACGTGTATGAGATTTCATTAGATATCATTATTAATTTATGTTAACATGATAACTATAATTAATGGTAATATCACTAGAATCATCAAAACTTACTGGTGGATTTCCTTTACCTGTATTATATAAGTAGTACCTCATCTGGTAGTTATATAATCAATATTTTGTATGGTATGGTCTTCTTAATTATATCAAAAATGTTTCTATCTCGTTCTAATTGGATATTTATATTGTCGTCGATGTAACCTTTGGCAACTGCGGTTTAATGCTACCCTTCACAGCTGTGATATCACCACCCCCGCTGACACAAATTGTTGCCTATTATTGACGAAGTAAATGGCCGTGTAAAGTTAAAAATCTTCCTGTTTGAGAAACATACCAATTTGTTCATCAATAGCGGACTTTTGACATGAAATTGAATAATATTATTCCATAGAATTGTTAATATCAATCAATTGACATGAGTTAGAACTGTCATTACTTGCTAATATTTTCTTAGTAACTCATAGATTATATATTAGTTATAGATAAGATATTATTTTTTTATTTCTTATTTCCTAATTTAATTGAACGATTTTTAACGGTGGGTTATATTTATACACACTGTCTTTTACTCACTCTATTTATTCAAACCCTAGACTTAACTGACTTACATAATAATTAAGCTCGAATTTCTTATGAAGCAATTTCTGAATAAACAAAGAAATGAATAAAAAAGACCTTCCTAGAAACTGGTTAAAAAAGACAATATTAACAAATTGCCGTTATGATAAAAATATATATACAAACAAACTTCAAACGAATTGCGCGAACCAGCGTATTGACAAATTTCAGACTATAACCGAATAGTACCGGCTCCACGGTCCATGTCGTGGAAAATACGATTTCTCCCAGTTTTAAAATCACTTACGTCGTTCATTTGGAATTGGGGTATTCTTCTGCTTAAAAGCGCCCTATAATTTTAGTACTTCTTAACTTTCAGCCCTACCCACCAAAAAACTTTACTATGAATCCTAGAAGATAATGAAAATAATGTTGTTTTCTGAAAAGCATCTTATTAAGTGAGGTTGATTTCTCATATTTATGTATCAATTTGAAGGGCAAACCTCTCCAATGAAAAAGTATTATAGGGTTTTACACTTGGCTTCACTTCACGCAATTTTAATTTCAAACTAAACTATTGATTGTCCACCTCAATTATCATTTGTTCTTTCGCGGTTTGGCTTTGGCTTGTCCAGACTGTTTCTACGTTACCGTGGATTCCAATGTGGCATGAGTGTACATAAACTTTAGATTCATTTGGAATTATCTTATTTAAAAGAGATCTTTTGGATTCTATTTAAATTAGAATCATTTATAAACTTGTTGAAACAGATTCAGTTAACCAAGAGAATCTGTAATTATACGAAGGCTTCCCCATTCTAAAACTAATAATTGTTTATCTTACAATTTAATATGTTCCCCTCAATATATTTTGTTATTGTGAAACTACTTGGGAACCTGTAACGAAAGGTTTATAATCCTCCACAAATAATTTGATAATAAACTATTTTATGAATGATAAATGCAGATATGATTGTCTCACTATCATTAAGTAGTTGGAATGGTAAAGAAATAAATAATTGTATCCAAATCCTAATTCAGTAGGTACAATTCAACCAAATCTCAATTCATAAAAATGAAATTACATTGAGTTGATAGCAAGACTAAACGTAATTATTCTTTCACAAAGTATTGAGTTTGATATTACAACCAATATTGTTGAATAAATAGAATTTCGAATGGTGTTGCGGGTTGAGGACTCAAAATCACACTGTCCAGGAGTTTTTTAAATGCCAATCTTTCATTTGATCTTTATCAAAACTAAAAATATATGGTACATTATAACTCGAACGTTGATGAAGATAAAAAGTAAACAGAAATTGTGAATTTAGTAGTAAAACAATAATCAGATAGTGTAACAAAATAAATATCTATACATGTATATATAAATAGATAGGACACACTGAATATTAGAAAAACTATATTAGTGTCCTATTCTTCTATATATACATGTATAGATATTTATTTTGTTACACTATCTGATTATTGTTTTACTTCTAAATTCACAATTTTTGTTATCTTAATCAACGTTTGAGTTATGATGTTCCTTATATTTCGATCCTTGATAAAGATCAAATGAAAGATCGAAACGTTGGCATTTGAAAAACTCTTGGACGGTTTTATTTTAAGTCCTCGGCCCGCAAAACCATTCGAAATTACATACTAGGAAGGACAATAATATCAACAATGAATATAATGTAAAAAACTAAATATTTCCGTTTGATTCTACAAATGTTTTCATGGCTTTAGAAAAACAATGAGTAGAAATGTTTGTTTATTAAGATTATATACATATTTTAAATTAAGTTGGGATTTTATATTTTAAAGTATGCCCAAACTAAGAATGGTGCAGACACCTGTAAATTTATGCGGGGTGGCATCAGATAGAACGGTAAATTATTCGATTATTTAGGAATACAATATATTAGAAACAAGTTGTCTCAAAAGTTTCTGACCTCAACGTAAAGATTCTTAACCAGCTGCAATTCTACTAGCCTAAACAAACCTCTGCGCATTTTAAACGGAACTATGTGCCATACTCAGCTTGGGCACACTATAATAGTAGTATTAACTCTATTGCATCTTTAAAAAATTTATTATCTGTTGAGTCAAATTTATAATTAGGCTCCATTTCAAAATTAGACATTCTGAAAAGTACAACCTTAATTAGTGCGCCCACAAGAAAGTATTGTCTTCTGAATTAACCGTGAAATAGATGAAGTTTGCAAAGTGAGTGGTGACATTGACAACAGTTTTTTTATTCACTCTACAAAGTTCTGTAATTGAAATTTTGTATAGTTAGCTCTCAATCGTACAGGGTAGACGGTGAAAACCGTATCTTACATATTATCCATTGATATCTAAAGTGTTTTAGGATGCAGTTTTCATTTGTGTGTACGTTGTTCTTTATAAAGATTTTTATGAGTAATGAGTTGGCAAAACCATTTCCATATTACTGTCCAAAACTATTGAGAAGTCACTCGAAGTTAATTCACTTAGTATCATCCCTAATTTTTTATACAACTTCTATATGAGAAGGTGTCAATTGATTTGGAAGCTATTACGGTCATTGTTTATAAATTTGTTGAGTACTTAGATAAACTATAGAAGCATGATATTTTATAAAAAGTGTCAATTCATAAGCTATTTTACATTAGTTAACTCAATATGAGTCGAGCTGAAACTGTTTACTACGTGACATGACATGACATATTTATAATACCCGTAATTGCCAATTTCTTGATAATAGAATTTACTGTAATGGTTATAAATAGTTTGTTTGAATGAGGAAAGATATTCATCTAACCTACATTCATTACTTTTCTTATTACAAAGAACTGGAGGTAGAATTAGGATGTTCTGCTCACGTTAATAACAAACGTAAACACATACGACATTACAAATTATTTACATCTGTCTCAGAAGATTACTCAAAACATTTTTATTATAAGTAATGCTTTCGTAAATATTTGTATACGTTTCCAGCTTTCATGCACGTTCTCTAACGGTAGATGATGAAGAGAGGTTTGAGCTTTAAAAATTACGTTTTCTCAAACTTACTTCAGTTATACTGAGAGTTTTGGATTCTTCTTTGTCTTCGAATTTTCATACTTTCAAATAAAAGTATTGGTTTTATCAGGACTTCCAATAATTTTCAAGGATTAACAATTCAATTTGTTCAGATTTGGAATGTCTAGTTTTGATATGATGGCATTAGTTAGAAATCAAATTTACTATTTTCTAATAGCAAAATAAATTTGATAAACAATCATGTTCAATAAAAATTTCAATTGATGGTAGCAAAATTAATGATTAATTAATTAATATGGATACATAGCGTTGACATTATCTGTTGTAAATGTTTTTACCATTACCACTGCTAAGGTAACTTTAATGGACATTTCAGTAAATGAATATTTAATTCACGGCTTCTATATATCTTTGCAATTAGGTCACAAGAATCAAAAAATAATAAATAATAGAAAACAGAAAGTATGACGAAATTTATTATAAAAATCTAAATCTAAAAATCATAACTCCCAATTTACCACTGTTATTATTTTCACTGTAAGAAACTTTAATAAAAATCATTGCTAGTCATTAATTATTGCTTTTCTACATGGGAAAACATTATTAAAATAATACTATTCGAAGGAAATCCATTCTGCATCAAAATTATATTTATTAACGCACAATAAAAACACTATAAGTACCATTTTTTGCTGATACAATAAGAATCTCCAGATAATTTACTCTACATAATATTATCATTCTAAAAATTCATATATTAATTCAAAACTAAACGCTCACAGTTTTTTAACTTGGTTTCCCCAGTAGGTTTATCCCACCGGTCTGTTGTGATGTTTAATTTGAAATTATTGCTCGTGTTATTCTTCTTTTTCTTATTCTTCATCTTCATCTTCATTCTGAGTACATGTAAATTGCTCCAATAGCGATGTCGAATGCCGCCTCGTTGGAATCAAACGGATCATCCACGTTGGTGATAACAAAACAGTCCGATTTTTTTGCAACCACATTTAGTATTGCATCCCTTTTTGTAGTTGCAAAAAATTGTACTCAGCAGTTTTTCCATCGCGGGTGGGAGTAAGTTTGAACGGGTTCTAATGTACCAACATCCCAACCCAGTCGGTATGGTCTTGTTGATAATCAAGCCACACTTGAACTTGAACCCTAAAAAGATGTAGATGAACAGCAAATGAGGTTGGAGGAAGACAAGCCTATCGAAGATACTTATATAAGCAGATCGTTTTTTTAGGAGCTCCTTACATAGAAAGAAAACAGGAAATACTGTTGGTAATAACTCTTGTCGAGTTGAATTATTGTTTTTCAAAAATTCAGTACATTGAACCAAATCTTGTTTTACCCCTTTTACCCCTCCTATAAAATGCATATGTCGCGTTACAGACAATTATTGCGTGTAAAAATTAGTACATGATTTTGACACTTTGCAAAAGTAGATTATCTTTTAGATGAATAGACTTCCGATTAATGTTGAGCTTTTCCTGGTTTCAAGAAGAAAATAGTTTTCTTAGCTGGAGTTCGAGCAATAAGAGTGAGTTAAACGATTAAGTCTACATCTTCACCAACAACAATAATTGTATTAGTCAAACTGAAGTGCTCTATTGATGTTTCTATAATCAATGGCGAATAAATTAAGGGACTGGGTCTCATTTTACCTCAGATTCTCGTAGTTATAACTTATTTATATTTTGTATTTTGAGTGTAAGTTACAATGACCGATGTTTCTCAGAAACGGTGGCTCGTAGGAAAAAAAGTATTGATACGTCTTTTGTAGATAATTTGATGGCCTACAATCTCAGGTATTTTTGTGATAAAATTTACTGTTTTGCTAAAAATTGCAAACTCATTTTTTTGAGATATGACGTTGAAATTTTTTCCATACACGAGAATGATGGCGAACTTTCAAATTTCATTATCTTTTGAATAAATTTACTGATTTTCAGTTTGGTGGTAATTTATGTGACTTCACTCTTATTTTTTGTTCTAATTTGACCGGACTATCAGTGACGTTGGAAAAATATTATAGTTCCCATAATTTATTTACACGCAATTATTTTTTTGATTTAGCTAAAGAATATTCTAAAATTATTTTCTGGACAATTTATCTGATTATTCATTGGAATAAAACCTATTCAAATTCAGCAAATTGTAAATTCATTTGTCACTGTATTTTTTGATTTACTATCAGTTGATTTCTGAGTTATTAGGGTTCATTTTTATCTCTGTGAACATAAGAAACATTAACTTTCGAAGGTATGTCCTGTACACCTCAGGACATTTTTAAATTAGCGGTAATCGCTACAGGAAATCTCTTGTCCAACAGAGGAAAAAATGAAGATATTGTGACGTATAAAAGGATATAAAAGGATAGGTAAATGGCACAAAAATATCATTTTTTCTTGTGAAATTGATATTCCATACTGAAAAGTGAATTGAATATTCACTATAGTATCCACCTCGATGAAGTTACATGCATTTTCACAACGCCACTCAGAAGACCATGAAGCGACGAATTCAAAAAGTTATATCCATGAAGTCAGTTAAATTATTAACGGCAGATTATACATATCTAATAAGAAAAGTAGTCTTATATTAAAATATTTCCCACCTTAGCACTTCCCGATTTAATTCAATTCTCTTTTCAAGTTAGGTCATGTGACTAACGGGAGATTGTAGATCTATTTTGAATTATATTCTTTAAAAAGTTGTGATACGATTTCAACTTCGTGAGTAATAATTATACGGTTGTTGCATACAGAATAGGCATGCTTTTACATTTACATACTTTTACCATATGTAGAGACCATCAGCGAGGGATATCATGATGTTATCACAAACTCTCAACTCCTCTTCTCCATTAATTTACAGGGTGATTTCTGTAGTTGTGGGTCGTCTTCACTTTCTACTATGAGGATAGCATCATCTGCATAGCATCCTATCTTATAGCCTTTCCTCCTTTTCACTGCCTTTATTATTTCATCCATTATGAGATTAAAAAGTAGGTGGCTTGAGGAATCTCCCTGTCTTATACCCGTGCCTATGTTTATTCCTTCTGTAAGTTGTCCGTCTATTCTAGCCTGCATTTTGTTGTCCTTATATATGTCTTCGATTGTTTTGACGATGTCTAACGGTATTTGTCTATTGCATAAAAGGTGAACCACGTCTTTTAATCTAACTCTGTGAAAGGATTATATTCTAGAGCTTCCTCTGTGATTTATCTAGTCACAAATACTGCGCCTGTACATGATCTCCCACTTCTAAATCCTTGTTGTTCGCCCTGAAAAGATATTATTTGATTTAGTAGTTGGATTAAAATTTTGGTTGTCATTTTTAGAGTGGTGTTTAAAAGAAAACAGTGGAATTAGTATAGTTGTTTTCCATTCTTCAGGTACTTTTTTGTGTTTTAATATTTTGGTAATGAACAGTGCCAACTGCTCAGCAATTGATTTAATTTATCAGTTTATCAATTTATCATTTGAGCAGCTTGAAAAAACTGGATCAATTCAATTTCTCTATAATATATATTTATAATAGCATCTATAAATAATTAATTGACATAGCCTATCTCAAAAAAATTCCTCAAATTATTCTATTAAATATTGCAACGCTCTTTAAATCGTCAAATTAAGCTCTGTCGGTAAATTTATACTAATTAGAAATTTAATATTTCTCAGTAAACTCTTATTCAAGTAATACCGAGTAATTCTGGCTTGCTGAATAAATTTTACATTTCTCTAATCACTGTTCTTATATTCTCCCCAAATTAAATATGGTGCGAAATGAAAATATAACCTCATTCAATTACTGTTAAATCATGAAAGTTCTAAGTTGGAGTCGGAGATGAAGTTGAGGCCAATAAAGGAAACGTAAAACAACATCTAGCACTCAAAACTTTCTACCCTGCACATGCCACGAGAGTTTCCGTTGTAAATAATGAAGGATGGATTTCTACACTTATAAAACATAATTGATCGTGCTTTGAAAACAAATCTCATTATTTAAGTGAAAATATAATTACTAACGTCAAAATGTACAAGTAGTTATTAGCATAGATCACCAAAACTCCCCTGAGATTGAAATAAGAAGAAAAGTTACACAAAGGTTCATTCTATCTCCATTATTCTTTAATTTGTACTTGGGATAAATATTTAATGAAAATTTAGAGATATCTGATGAAGGTGTCTTTGTTAATAAAAAGCTTGTCCGCGACAACGCTGATGATACACTTTTAATCACCAGCCCATTAGAAGAAATACAGAGACTCGTAGTTCTTCTTGTTACAGTCTACTAAAATTACAGACTAAAGCTTAATACAAAGAAGGTCAAATACTACATGATCATTAGTAAACAACAAAATGTACCAGGAAAAGAAATTACGGTCAATAATGTACAAGTACGAGGAATGCGATATGGCAAAACTAATGTAATTATGTCAAATTTGACATTGCCATGACATTTTCAATCTAATTCAAAACCCCAGTTTTTGATCAGTCAACATGGAATCAACATTGAATTTATAGGTCATCCGCCGTGTGGCACCAAATAATTTCTTTTTGTTCACGCACATCTCAATACTAAAGTAACTACCCTCGTAGATCATATAGAAAGATTAGCGTACCTGGGAAACGTAATTAACTATACATGGGATTTTAGCGTGAATATACCAGGAAGAATAGCCAAAGCGAGAGCAAGTTTTATTCAACCGAAAAACATTTTTAAGATGTGAGTTTACACCGTATTTTGAAGATAAATAGATCGATACAGCTATAAACACCGAGGTCCTTGAGCGCATGAAAAAAAGATTGGAAATAGTCAATCCTATGAACAAAGACAACGCAAAATAATGGGTAGGTGAAGCATAGGTCGGCGCGCAACATCCTAGTTGAAAAATCTCCGTCAATGGTTCGGCAAATCAACAACTCAGCTATTCCACGCTGCAGTAAATCCAGCAATGATAGTAAATATGATAACCAACATAAGAGTCAACGATCGATAGTGGTCACGGCACGCGAAGTTGATTTCGTTAATCGTCAAAATTACAATATCTAGGACTCACGAAACCCACTGGTAACCGCCTCTTTACTATGTTCTGGAGTTCAATCAGAGCTGGCGTCAGTAGGTTCGTTTTTATAAACACGTAGGACAATTCATGAACATTTCAGTGCTAATTCCTAAACTCTCAGTTGTTTAATCTGTTACAGTATTTTTGTCCAATGAAAAACTTGGTTTTGAAAAATGTAGCACCTAAATAAATTTACGAACTATTGTATATATGAAGACTCTTCAACAATTCAAATCAAGGATATAAAAAGTGCATTATCACCAGAGAACATAGCAGTAGTTTGGCATATCAATACTCAAGAGTGTCAATTAATAAATTGAGTTTTAGTAGAAATTCGTTACAGAACGATCTGTATAATTTTGCTTTATTCGTTAACACTGTAACAAAAATACAGTCGTAAGTGAGCATTTTACAAAAGTTGTGAATCGTCTGGTAGCTGCAAATGGAACTAAGTTCTACCAATATGATCCTGAATCAAAACAAAAGGCTGAGGAATTATGCAAACTCAGTACAAAAGATTATATGCCTTCTCTCACACCTCCAAGAAGTATTACGAAAGTCAGTGGCTGCTTTCGCATCTAAAAATATGTCTGCATGTATCCATTAAACAAAGAGGTAACAGCGGCCTCGGGTGCGTATTTCTACAGTATTCCAGATTTCAATTTCTGACAAAACTTATTGTACAAACTAGCTAAAAATAAATGTATGGTACGGGTTTTGAAGCATAGCGTGCTTAAGCAATGCCCGATAAGTAAACTTGATAATACAGTAATGTTGTGGAGGAGCTATGTTTCCATCAATATTGTGCATATTGGATCCACGATTTATGAACATGCACCATCTCATTGAACATTTATTCACAAGGTTATTTGAGTCAAACTACCAATACGTGAATAAGTCCTGTGAGTGACACACAGAAGGGGCTGCCATTATCAAATTCATATCATTTTTATAAAGTACCAATTTTTGAAAGACAATTGTTTTAAAAGTATTACCGGCCTCTGCTTCATAAAAAAGAACCATTTGTAATTTGTTTGATGAATTTAAACGTGGTCGTATAGACACCGATGATGGTGAACATTCTAGTCGTCCAATTGAGGTGAATTCTCAGTGTGTTTATAATTATGCAGGAACATTTGATCATGAGAAAGCTTTTTTCAAAGTGGATGCCGCGTTTACTCACAGTCGATCAAAAACAACAAAGTGTTGATGATTTAGAGTAGTGTTTGACCACGTTTAATTCATATTTTTTCAATCGGTATGTGAAAATGGATGAAATATGGATCCATCACTATACTCCGGAATCAAAACGATCATCATCTGAGTGGACTGCAGCCGGTGAACTACGTTCGAAGCGTCCAAAAGCACAAAAATCACCTGGGAAGGTTAAGGCGCATGGAATGTTTGATAAATCGTCATATTTTCCCTTGAGCTTGAAATTGACGTGTATCTATTATATTTAAATTTTGAATGACATTTCAAACTAAAAAAAAAAATTACTTACACTTATCCCTATTACAAATTCACTATATAATTTATAAACAATTGTTGAATCACTGGTCTCCTGCTGCTAGTATTGTAGGTGGAACTAAAGATTATGTGTAGACAGACCAGACAAAACACAGACCGGGCGTGGTCATTAATCAACGCCAGTATCCGTTTACATTTAATTTATTCAAGAAATCGAAGAAATGAACTAAACAACTCTAGTTAGGAAACAATTGAAAAGATAAGCGTCGGTGTCTAATGTCACTACCTACTTCAGTTAATTGCACATAAAAATAATAGAAAGCTTGTTTAACTGCTTTTATATGCTGTTATATCCATAATCAAACAACAAATGATTCAGATTATCTTTTGCATATTACACTAATTTCACGTTGTAGTCAAAAGGTTTTGCACATATCAATTTGTTACTACGAATTTGGTAGTTTTTGGACGTGTCGCAACCAAAAATTAACGTCCAATATTATGCCTTAGAATAACTTAACTTTCATATTTTTGTTCACTTAAATATCCGTTGTTTATGTAATAATATTTCCGAAAAAGCTTATAATTTTTTGGTTTATATCCAAGATAAGTCTATTTCCAAAAAATATCATCCTATTCAACAGTAGTCTATACACTGGCAGAGTAATTCTCTTTTTTGCTGGTCACAGTTCTTCCAATGATCTCCCTAGTTTTAAAATGGCATCCTTTAATAATGTCGGGTAAAGGAAAAGTGACAAAGACACAAATCAAACGAATATGGAAACTGAAGAAGAGCAAAAGTGAGTGATGAGGTAAAAATTAACTCTGTGTTATAGGAGGCATTGCCATGTTTAATCCGTTTATCTACAAAATTTTGTTTCGCACTCTCTATCTGAGCCTTTTTAGAAAACACTTGCATGGGAGTTTACCCTGGTGTATCAAGACTCGACATAAACCCCAATAGAAAGGAAACAGCTGGGGATAGGTCATGGTATATCTCCTTTGTTCAAGATCAATTCAGTTGAGAATATTTTTTAAACCACAGATTAAGTTATGTAGGATTTATGACAGTTTTTGCCATCCATGTTCTATTCTTGTTACCATGTAAATTATGGAACTGCGGTTGAAAAAAAATCGTAGCATTTCTGAATTTTCCTCCAGTCAACAGCCGCCGAATAGTCGCGGTGCATCTTCTAAAAAGTACAGGTCAATTATGCCCTTTGAAGATATTGCCGCTTGTTATTTTTGGAGCATGTGAAGGTCTTTGAACTTAGGGTTCTCTCCACGCCAAAATCTGCAAATTTCTTTGTGAACATGAACATTTAGTGGTTTGTGTCTGAGATGGAAATGTTATTAAAGTTGTTCAACCACTCCAACATCATACCAACGAATATCTCGTCCTGTTTAGTTTCTCTAATTTAATCAAACTAACATTTAGAGACATTGTGTGCATCGATATAGACGAAGTAATTACATAAGAATAATTGTTGTATAATTGTTTTACACAGAACAAGCGTTGATCTTTCGTGACCCGAATCTATTTAAGAAATCAAATACAATCTAATTGAAAATAAGCGATGTAAACAGAAGAGAAGAGAAAGAAAATAAAATAATTGGGAGAAAGATAAATAATAATAAGTTTGGATATAACACCAGAAAGAGAGAGAGAGAGCAATGGGTACAATTTTTGGTATCGCACTCTCTTTCTGGGCCTTTTGAGAAAATTTTCATAAAACGCTTGCATGAAGGTTTGTTCGAGATTTTTCATGTCGTCCAGTGTGTGCCAGTTTTGTCGCTTTGTTTCAAGTCCATATCTAAATATTCTGGATTCAGTTAGGATATTTTACGGCATCATTTTGAAACAAATCATTCATATGTCATTGGATGTAGAGTGTTCACTGACCACCATTAAAAGACAATTCTACCAATAGCCCATGCATGTTTAAAATGTTCATTAGTAGTTTATTGTGCTTTAATAAGCAATTTTTCCTTTAACTTTCTAAAATCATCCTGGCGGATTCACTAAGTTCAATACAAAACTTACACAACGTTGCTTTGGATGCCGATAATGTTTTTGGTAACATAGCTCCATTGAACAGTTTCAAATATGGAATTCTGAGTCAATTTGTCTACGTTCAGTTCATTTGTAACTGTTTTCATAAATGTTAATTGTGATATTCATTTCTTTCAAACCACCTTCGAAATTGTTTTCTGACGAACTGGCTAAGATGATAATTTTAAAATAAGTAAACTAGGATGAATTATTTAATCAGGAAATGAACTTAGATAGATAGATGTGTTTTGCAGGGAATTGAATACAAAAAATCTGTCGTGATTCTTATGAGGACGAAATCATTCAACATCTAAACTATTTTATTGAAATTTTCTACTATTTGTTGTTTCACAAGAGCAAATTATTACTTAAATGTCTACTTTATTACCTTTATTGACGATGGATGCAGTTATTTATAAGTTGGCATGCATAGAGAGCTGGTTTACAACCAAATTGGTATAAACTTGAATCCTCATTCGTTTCAAGCCACCAATAACACACTGATATTTCGTAAATACTCTTTTAGAATTTGAACAAGCTTGTTTAAAATCGCATCACTGCCTAATTAATTCTTCTCAAAATAACTTACATAATCAGTACTAGAATATGAAAAAATGTGAAAGTTGATAATAGTACATTATTCAACTAATGTTGACAATTTGTAATGTGGATCATTTTAGCTAGAGGTGTATTCATCCGTATGAGTAATAGTCTTTATTCATGTATAGAATATTATACTTTATCTACAACTACCAAACAAAATGTATTGTTAAGTCTTGTTAAACCGATTATTTTAATTAATAATAAGTGATATAACTACAGTTATAAAAAGTTACAGGTGATTTTTTTTACCTCATATCATCATAAAAATTTTTTCCACGCTAGAATTTATTATATGTACAGTGCTTCTCAGATAAAAGTATCCACCTTTAATAACTTTTGTAATACTGGTATTTAGAAAAAATCCAAAAACACGTCAATTTATGTTGGAAGGGGCAAGCATTATGGCTTATTTAAACTTACTGGAAAAGCCACCCCCTCACCCCTAGCAGCATCCCCTTTATTTTTTTAAATTACTTTTCATATTTTTTATGTAAAATTTGGATACTCCTCTTTGAGCTGATTTCAAAAATGTATAATACTTGTAGGTTAAAGAGGTTAGTTTATGAGATAAACAATTTTTCTTTTAAGAGCACAAATTTTACTTATTATTTACTTTCACCTTATTTGCCTGTACTAAAATGGGTTGTACAACAGTTCAAACTCTTTAATCTTTTTAACTGTGCTATTTATTCTACTTAAAAAATCCAAACAACAAAAAACTCTACTTTTTATTAAAGTTTGACATTGTCAACTAGAATTTGTAGTCACTATTGATAGTGTAATTTGATACATTATTTATTTTGTTTCTCTGAAATGGTTTACTCTTTGCAAGAAAGAATTGAAATTGTAGGTTTATACTACTACCAAAATAATAATTGTGCAAGAGCTGCTGCTAGAATATTTAACGAATTACATGACGGAAGACATGCAACTCATAAGTATGTAATTCAACTGATGGAGAAATTTACCACAACAGGGTCTGTTTGCAATAAAGTGCATAAGCGAGAGGGACTCGTAAATAACGAAGCAATCCAAGTGGCAATTTTAGGGCAAGTCAGCTTAGAGGCTCAACAACCCCAATCGTTGTCAACAATAAGTAGAGCGATCGGTGTTTCATCTTCTACAGTTTTCCGAGTTCTACATAAATTCAAGTACCACCCATACAAAGTTAAGTTGGTGCACGAGTTGAATGAAGATGATTTTGATCGTCGTCTAGAGTTTTGCGAATCAATGACGCAAATTATCAATAACAATCCACAATTGTTAAACAATATTTGCTTTTCTGATGAATGCTCATGGTAATTAAATGGCTTAGTAAGTAGGCATAGTTGTAGATATTGGGCTGAAAGTGATCCACATATTATGCGTGAATTCCATAAACAACATCCCCAAAAGTTAAACGTTTGGTGTGGTATCCTAGGTGACCACATTGTCGGACCTTTCTTCATCAACGGAAATTTAAATGGTGAATCATATCTTGAGTTACTCAGGGAAGGGGTTGACCCACGTATTACAACAATAATAGAAAATGATGATAACCTTTCCGAAGATTTACTGGTATTTCAACAAGACGGAGCTTCCTCACACTATGCTATGCCTGTCCGACAATTTTTAAACGAAACATTCCCCGCTCGTTGGATAGGTAGAAGGGGGTAGATGATGGAGTGGCCACCTAGGTCACCGGATTTAACACCCCTAGACTTCTTTTTATGGGGGTATTTAAAAACAAAAGTTTATGCTACCCAACCAGAATCTCTGGATGATTTACGAGAGAGGATAGAAAATGAATGTCGACAATTAAATCCAGCCGTATTAAGCAATGTCAGAGAGGCATTTCAAAATAGATTATACCATTGTATGGAAGTGAATGGTACTAATTTTGAACACTTAT
This sequence comes from Diorhabda elongata, assembly GCA_026230145.1. Classification (NCBI taxonomy): domain Eukaryota; kingdom Metazoa; phylum Arthropoda; class Insecta; order Coleoptera; family Chrysomelidae; genus Diorhabda; species Diorhabda elongata. Next base: position 44,460,752 of record CM047926.1, read on the forward strand.
TGTAACTTCATAATAAATAGCACAATTAAAAAGATTAAAGAGTTTGAACTGTTGTACAACCCATTTTAGTACAGGCAAATAAGGTGAAAGTAAATAATAAGTAAAATTTGTGCTCTTAAAAGAAAAATTGTTTATCTCATAAACTAACCACTTTAACCTACAAGTATTATACATTTTTGAAATCAGCTCAAAGAGGAGTATCCAAATTTTACATAAAAAATATGAAAAGTAATTTAAAAAAATAAAGGGGATGCTGCTAGGGGTGAGGGGGTGGCTTTTCCAGTAAGTTTAAATAAGCCATAATGCTTGCCCCTTCCAACATAAATTGACGTGTTTTTGGATTTTTTCTAAATACCAGTATTACAAAAGTTATTAAAGGTGGATACTTTTATCTGAAAAGCACTGTATATATTGTCGTCGAAGTCATCAGCCACGCTTACACAAAGGTTTGCCGATGATCTACGAATTTATTGACCGGTATAAAGTTCAAGCTGTTTGCCAATATCAGCTATATGCCAAATTTTGTGCATTGACAATTCTAGTAATTTTAAACTTATGACTTAAATGTAGCATAAAGTGGTCCACCTAAATTCTAAACGATCTAAATCTAAATTTCTCTTTCGATGATGATATATTGACTATAAAAGCATAAACCCATAGATGCAACCTGCCTAAAACACACATTTTTTTCTTAAATTTCGCTTTTGATTACTTTCTTTAGTCGAAAGAAATTGATTACTTGGTCGATGGACTTCGAACTGGCGATTGAGGATTGCAGCTTCATATAATTTACCAGATGGATGTTATATTGCATATTCATGGTACTTTTGAGAATAGAAAACTCATAGTATTCCTTCTTCAACTCAGTATAATAGACATTGTCAGAAAAAGAAATGGTTTTTTGCCTTTGGTACCAATCCATAAGATTTATGGATGTGTATAAGTCTCCTCCAATTTTTAGGTAGCATAGTTCATGCTGCCAGCTCCAATATGTAAAGAGGATCACTTCTACACATTTAAATTCAATCACTAATCTTGTACGCGAAACAAAAAGAAATTGATATAGAAAATTACACAATTAATGTTAATAAAAAAAGTATCGTACTACCTACTTATGCCAAAATAATTATTTAATTGTGACGTGACTTTGGATTTGAAGATTAATAGTATATTATTCCCGAGTGTATAATGGAGGTTATTAAGTTCACATAAAGCACACAGTATGAATAATAACTAATTCTACGCGAGTAGAATACTTTACTTGATCCATAACAACTAAATAATTTTGTTGGAAAATTTTGCTGCATTATTAGAAACAATATTATTTTGTTCTAAAAAATACATTCAATATATTAATGTTCATTTGAACATAGTACATAGTTATCGAAAATTATGATTATCGTATAATATCTCCATAATTATCAATACAAAAATCTATGTGGGTTTCTCAAATATTGGGTATCCAATGTTACAAGAGGATGGAATTTATTTATAGTTATTAATAATCCCTTTTGTCAGTTCAAAATTCATATGCCACATTATATATTTTCCTTGACTATAAGACAGACACATTCAATGTCGCTGATATCTCAGTGTAAATGCTCCGTGCTTTCAAACTCAAGGTCCCAGGTTCTGGAATCTGGTGTCTTACATGATAAAATTATAAAAACCCATCTTTAGTTGAAAAAAAAGCATTGATTAAGGGATTCATGAATCCCGACAGTATTATTAAGGTCGAGCAACCAGACGTACAATGAGTACATTTTAGAACAGGCGTGGATAAATGATATTATTTCATCGAATTGTCAACATTATTTGATAAACTGTTAATATTATGTGATAGCTTTTATTAAATAATATGATAAAAGTGATTCAACTTGCCGAATTATTTTCTATTAACAATGAGTTTCATCTGTTATATCAATATATTTTTTTAAGTTTAGTAATAGACTGTAAGACAAACGATTTTAATTCCTAGAACAAATATCAAAAATTTAGTTCGAATGATGTTAAAATTTGCGCTGTAAATGCATATAAAATATTTTACCTAAAAAAAACTGAAATATATAATGTAATAATATATCACGTGAATAAATATTTCGTCATACTTTCTGCAAAGATCATTATGGATAATATTTAATAATATGACCAAAATGTGTAGATCTAATATATGCTCGTAGATAATAATTATTTGTAGGTTTCTAGAACGACGATGTGAGAATCGATTTTCTAAAGTTTTCTAACAGTTTTTGATTTGATTCGTATTGTTTGATATTTAGTACCATAGTATTCTATTTCGCAGTATTAATAGATAATTCAAATATAGGTGAATAGATTTTGACTAAGGTATTTTATCGTGAATGTTTACTGTACTTGCCTACGTTTTGAATGACGTCGAGAAACCAATTTTAAACTCTAAGGTGAATCTACTAATCAGTTCCACGGTTTAAAATTTTTAGACTGACTAAACAAACTCGCGGTTTATCACAACCCTAAGATAAATAAGAAACGATATAGTGTGGATTTACGAAATCATCTGCTGATATTCGTGAAATAAAGGATATAAACATCACGGTCATTGGATAAAAGAAGCTTTTTGTTGTAATTGTGATTTTAAACAATACCCCGAATAGTTGAAACGACTCTTGTGGAGTAAAAAAATCTTGAATTCTGTTTTCATTTTTCCAGAAGTGTCTTTTATAGTACAAATATAGAAAAAGTTATAATTAGAAGTTCATTAGAATGAACTTTTAGGCCCATATACCAAATTATCAATTGTCATCATAACAAAAATTCACGCTTGTTATTATTAGCTCAACACTAAAATTGAACGTTAAGCTTCACTAATCCCTCTACGCATTTTTCACTACATTTCCAGAATTCTCCAGGACTTGTCTGTACTCGTTCTCTAGTAATTGATTGAACTGCGCGAGTTATTCTGTTTTTTTTTTATATTTCACTATCATTTGGATAAACTATTTGTATATTAACATGTCACAACCATTCATCCCAAGCCACGGCATATACCAAACATTCACTATTTTTAAATAAAATCTTCTTGCTTTAATTACGGGACAGGGATTGCCTTCGCTCTAATATTGACAGTTTTTGGGAAGGTGCAAATGTGTAAATTGTAAATGTGTTTTACTCATGATTGTTATAACGCTTCAGTTTCCAAGTACCATTTTGGAATCATATTTTTGTGGAGGGAAAATCTACGAAAAGACTCCTGGGAAGGGGTTCCAGGTGTGCTGGATTAGTCCGATTGCTCGAACATGAAACCGTGAACATGTACTTCTACATCATCTGCTGCCAGTCCTTGTTTTTCTTTCGTTTCCTACTTGATTTGTTGTAAGTGTCGTCTATTTTGTCATCAACATGAGTAAGCTTTCCTTATTTAGGGTTGTTTCTATTATTGTCTGCTTTTGCTGTCATCTGTTATGCTTAGTTATTCTCTCCATTTTCTTTTTCTATTCTTCTTCTCTCTCCTATAATGAGGTCCATTGAAGGGATTCCATTGATATAGTTGATATAGTTCTGTAACCGCTAGCAACTTGGAGTCTGTCTCTGTATTCCCTCCATTATTTGTTGGTATCTTTTTATGTCCAGTTGTTTTCCCCATACCGTAGGGCGTAGATCCATACAATAAGAATAACCGTATAACTCCAGAGACCAATCTTCTTTTCTTTTCCTTTGGGTCTCCAATGTTTGGCCTTATCCTCGTGAGTGCACTTAGTTTTTCATTTGCCTTTATTGTCATTTTCTCTACTTGAGCTCTAAAATTAGTGATTTAAATATATCTGGGTATATTATTTCCTTGATGGGGTAATTTATACACCCTTTTGGAAGTTGAAGCAACTAAAGTAGCAGCATCACTGTCATCTTATAATTAATTATTCCTATTGTAAGAATTTCTAGATCAAACGCCAAGCAGTACTTATGTTCATTGCAGTATTGGGATACTTTTTACTGAACAAAGCAATAACTATATTAAGTTATCTTTAGCTTGTTACATAACGCTGTACCACATAAACATCTTCCTCGATGTTAAGATTATATTTGGAGACAGTGTCAGTCTAAGAAAATAATGTTTGACAATTCATCTTAACTGATATTATTGTTATGGCTACAACTTTGTTTTCGCATGGCAATCTTTGTTACAAATATAGATCTGATTTGTGGAATAAACTTTATAGTAGAGGAGAAAAAGTTTTTTCAAAATTTTCAAATGAATACATTGTTTACACCACCACTACACAAACACTTAACAATTACACTGTCTGGCGTGCGTTTAGATTACCAAGTTATCGTCAAGTGTAATTCTTAGTGTAGTGTAGTGTTAGTGTAGTAGTAGTGTGAACGGTGTGCTCAGTATGAATATCACCAACGGCTCTAGAAATTCCAACTTGGTTGAAATTTTCAAATACGTAATTTTCAAATTTCTAAAATTATTTGAGAATTAGTATATTCGTACCTAGGGCTGGATTCTTGAAAATGAAATTTTATATTGAGAATATTTTATCTTTTACAAGAATTCCTCTACCTATCTGAAGTCAGAGTATATATAAAATACCGAAAAACACCATAAACTTGATCCGAAAAATAAATTTGATTGTAATTCAAATTCAAAAAGACATGAAATCCAGAAATCAGCTTTGACTACAACAAGATATCTTTGAAAAGTTTATTATTTTCTTAAAGGAAAAGCTTATGTCGACAATACCTATAAATTCTAGCAAGTAATGGTTTGGTGTTTAAATGGGGCATCTCTTTTCCCCATTAACTTAGATCCACTGGATACATAATTAATGTAAAACTGTCGCCAACCGTGATTATACTGCCTTGTGTTCAGATTAGCAACTCTGAACAGAAAACAAGTATTTGTATGAAAGGCTAATAAAATTCCAGTGCTCAACTTATACCGGGCTTTTGTGGGTCGATGCCAAATTTTCAGGAACTGATAAGTTGTCATTTCAAATGTATTTAACCAAACGTGTACATATTCTTACAAGGGCGATAAAAATATCAAACAGCTACAACGCAAATCTAATATATCAAGTCGAGCTTTAAAGAAGCGCTTATAATACTCTTCATACGACAAAAGTGATGGATAGATTAGAATAGAAGTGCTCACATCAAAAAATATATAAAATATCTAGTTTGGTTTCGACTGTTGACAGTGATGGCTCGCAACCCTATATTTGAAGCATTTTCGATTATTTCGATTCTAATAATGTTTATTGAACGCTTGCATGAGATATTACAAAGGCAGTATCACTACTTTTATGCTATTAACCACAAGTTCGAAGCTAAAAAATAAAACACAAGCGCTTCTAGGTTGCTACGTCATTCGTGAAAAGCCAATTTATTTTTTATTCTACCTGAAAAGGGGACGGTAAATTATTATTAGTATATGTGGATGGGAATCTCTCATGCGAGATACTCAGATCTTCCAATTTTCCTTCCTGTCTCACACTCCGATATTACAAAGGTAGCTGTTTACAGCAAGAATTCTCTGTATATCTATTTATTTATTTGAGTGATACGAAGAAAAATGAAAAAATGAATTCATTGTGACTATTATCAAACAAATGTTTGATGAGAAAAATCACTCCTAAAGTGATCAACGTCAATCTGATCGAACGACAGATTGTTTCACTTCTAAATGTCTTGTTCAATGAAACAAATAATGAGTCCTCGTAAGTTTTCGGTCATCACCTAGGTACCGGTTTAAAGTTTGTGCAATACACATCTCAGGTTTATTTAAACTGGTTGTGTTTTAATTCTATCATAAAAACGTACTTTTTTTTCTGAAGCAAGGCTGATAACGTCACTAATGTTTCTCGTCAATTTTTCTAAAGATAACTCTTCTAACGGAAACCAAGTTCTCAACTCATCTATAACTGGATCCACATCCCAAGTGGACTCGTACTTGGGTCAGCTGGGCCTTAACTTTGAAGATCCTTTGATAATCCACTTATCAGTTATTTATGGAATTTCCAGCTGATATTAATGACACCATCACAAAATGTTTCCTAAAGAAACTGTTCAATCAATAATGTATGGCAGATAACTTAACGACAACCAGGAAAAGTTTCTTCACTAGAGGATGTTGGCGTGATCTACAAAGAGAAACCAAGATGTTGGGATCTTTTTCAAATAGAACCCACTCTTCTACCGATAATTTTTGGAAGGTTGGGAACTAGATCTGAGAAGTTCCACCTACCTTATCATCCTAATTGTTTTCAATTAGTCGAGTTAGAAAAGCGTAAGACATCCAATTAGACCAACTGATTATGAATGTATCGAAAGCAAATTCCCCTTTCTCTCTCATGAGATATAGACTGTGTAATTGATTCTGTTGATTCGCGAAGTAAATAAATCAATTTTAGTTTCCCGACATTCTCCGTAATTATTTTGAGAGCGTCATCTACTAATCTCCACTCAGTATCCGATATATAGATTCGAGAAGATCCATCAGCTTCGACATTTTCCTCCGAGAGATATAAGTAGCGTAGGCCCATAACTGACGGACCTCGCACCAATTCTGCACCTCACATGCAAACTCCAGAAAACCAAAGTATTTTTGTCTACATGAGTAAAATTTCTATATATCTCAGATCAGTTGCAAAACACTTCAAGACCAGTAAAGCCGTCTCAAGCATCAAATGATTTATATGAAGATTAGTTTTCTGTTGCTTTGTCTGACACAAATGAAATGAACGATTACTATAAGAGTGTGCCTTAGTGACTTAGAGGCGCCTGTGTTTTATTTTTTAGCTCTAAAGTTGTGGTCAATGACATAAAAGTATTTATAATTTCGAAGTGCAAGACACGATTAATAATTTAAATTCCGTATTTCCTTTTTAAAAAAAGTTGTTTATGGCAGAGAAAAAAACTTTTGAATTAAAAATCTAGCCAGTTATCCTATAAACTCTAAATCATTTAATTTATGATCAAAGCGAGCTACAGACATAAAAACAATGGTTTTTTCAAATTCCTGAAGTAATTTTTCATATAATCTGCATAGAATCTCGATATAAACATTTTAATAATGAAACTTCGCTTAGGATAACAGAATCGATTGTTATTTTTCACTTGTACCATATTTATTGCTTCTGCAAGTAAGAATATAAAAACTATTACATCAATATTTTTATAGATTATGAGATTTTGTATATTTTATAATTATATAATTTAGTGATGGTACACAATGATTGGACAAATACAATATTAAAACAGTTCGGTATATGTGTTATTTCTGGAGATACTAAATAATGTTATCAGTCAGAATAGTGAATGTCTTCAAGATCCATCTTTGAAATTATCTCGAACTATACGGAATGTTGCATAACTCCATTACAAACATATATCAAATGAAGCATTCTCATATGAGATATGGATACGTTATAAAATGTTTCAAGAAGTACAGACGTAATGTGAAAATCGTTAATCCACGCCCTGTACGTGTTTTTAACAGTAATATTTTACAAATCTCCGTTTTCCATTAAATTATAACTATCTTCTTATAGATATCCAGAAATATAATGTAACTTTGATTTTTATTAATCTTACACTACACTCTTAAATTACAGCATTATTTTATAATATTCGTAATAAATAACATTTAATATTAATCTATTGACGAGTACGAGTTGATAAGACATTAGGATTGGAATCTGCATAATTGTGAAAATGACGACATTGCTACAAAAATCTCGAAATAGAAAACTCTCTGACGTCAATTCAAAATTACATCCATTCATAAAATGTCACTTTTCTTTGAAAAATCGGTGATATATGTGGATATGATTGGGATGTTTCATGTCTTCCGTGGTAAAAAATTTCTTACACTTGTATGCAAATCCTCTGCAATGTACATTCATTCGTTTCACCGCAGTTGAGGCTGTTTTTGCTACTTCTTTTTTTTTATATTTAACCTCACTAGTGCGAATGAATGATCCGCTCGTTTTTCAAAACCAAAAGCTCTTTTGTGAAGTACCTACTAAAAGTAGTATGTAAATCACGTCCACCAATTTTTAAATTGCCCTTACAGCTATTTTTAAACGATCAATGAGTCAGTTTTATTTCAAAATTTAGCAACGCTGACTGAAAAATATAATAAATCAATATCATTCTTAGTTCAAAATAAATATTATAAAATAACTGCAATTTCATAAACTTTGGGTATCGGGAATGCTTAACTAAAATGACATAAGTACGTAGACTCTATTCGATTTTGTAAAAATTGTGATATTTTTCTCCATTTTTACCTTCTCAAATGTTTCTATTCGGTGTAAAAAAATCCTCACAAAATATGAGCTTTTAGGGAGCGCTTTTTTCAGTTTTTTTTTTGAATTAACATAAAAAATGTTTCCCATAAATTTGAATTTAAACATAAATTAAACAAAATACTATTATTTCCAAGAGAAGACTAATAACAGCCATTTTAAAATTACTAAATTCTCAAATTTGGAAAAATAACTTCTTTTCATAATTTGCACAAAAATGGTAGTCAATTCGTAGTGCAGGTAGCAAAACTCATGATAAAAATTATAAGAAAAATTATTAATACGTATGATTATAAGTAATAAAGAATTATAATTTTATTATAAATTAGTTTGTATAAATTATACCACGAAAAAAATGTAAACTGTAAAAAATAGCAGTTAAGAGAAACTCGCTTTTCCAAATTTTGTTCAATTTTTGAATAGTAAGTATTGCAGTCTACTTTTGTAAATAATTAAATATTGTTTTAAGCTCAGAAACTCAACAAACAAGATCATAAAATGATTTTATGTATATAATTGTTTAAATTATAAGTCAATTCAATTTGAATAAAAGATTTTCTTACCATGTTAATTAAAATAAAATAAAATATAAAAAGCGATACTTTAAAATTGAGCTACGAAGCTGATGTTTTGTGAGGATTTTCTTACTTCGAATAGATAGATACATTCCAGAAGGCAAGAAATAGAAAAAATTAGAAGTTTTTTCAAGTATCATGTGTGTGTACACATAAGAAAAATTAATGATTAATCAATCGAATACGGAGATATCATTACGAGACTCTGATGGAATTGATTACAGTAAGCCGCACAGCGTGTATTTATCTAAGATTTTAAAAGAAAAGTGAATCTTTATAACACAGATCTATATACAATGCGGTGCATATATATATATGGAGTAAATTTAATTTTAGCGTTATTATTTACTATGTGAAAAAAACCTGCAACAGATCGATTTTTATTCTTAAATTGACAATTTGAAGTATGAAAATATTATCTCCCTTCAGCACCTCTCTGAATTATAAATACCCCTTAGAAAATTTTAAATGAGAGAACGGGTTTTACATTTGGTACAACCATAACAGAAAATTATTTTTTAGAAGTAAAATTCTTATTTTCTCTTCTCTTATTCGAAATTTTCGAAAGGATATTTATAATTCAGGGGAGTTAAAGAATAAAAATTGACCTGCTTCAGTTTTCTTCTACATAGTACATAATAACGTTAGAATTGAATTTATTCCATACATATGAACCTCATTGTATAAGGAGCTTTTAAAAGTAAAAGTAATCCGAATTGGGTTTCCTTATAAAACAACATAATGTTTTTAACAGTTTTATGGAACACTCTATATAGTTCAAGATAATTACAAAACATGGACCTTAAACACCTCCACTTTTTTTTAAATCTCTAAAAATAGCCGAACTTTCTCGTGAGATTGTTATTTTAGTCATGAAATTTCGCATTACATTACTTTTCAAAAAAAAAGCTTCCATTTGTCCATTTGAGTATTACCTGAATTTTAGAAGCAGGAAAGGGTGTTTTTGCATCGCATATTTTCTATAGTCTCCAGAATTTTAAGCATCTAACTGTATTATATCTTTCTAAAAAAAATAGATATCTTAAAACGGCGATATTTGCATGAAAAATATCAATATGTAAAAATATCGTCTATCAGAGCGATAAATCGATGTTTTTGATTACAGCAAAATAGATTTTATCACATAAATATCATTTATATTGAATTTGAGACTCTTCAAACAGAATTAAGGTAAAGAATCTCAGATAATTTATATTCTAACAGCCTATTTTTTTGTTGGATAATGGTTGCTCCAGCTTCCAAGAATAATCTTGGGACAGACGAGGCAACGATGGAACGTATCAAAACGACTTTAGTACGTTTTGTAAACAGAGATTTCATATCATTCCAAATTTTATTGGCATCTCTCTTTATTGGTGTCACAGAAGATGAAAGGTACATCTGGAGCTCGGTTTCGCTGATGTAGCCCGATAGTGGCAAAGCTGTAGCTGTAGCAAATGATTTATTTCTCATGTTATTATGTGTCATTCAAAATCATCTTTATCAGATTCATCAATCTGACCCCTTGTTGCAGTTCCAGGCGATTTGTTATATTTCCGTACATATTTCTTTGTGTAAATCAATACTTTACTTTTGACTTCCGCATCTTTGGAATGTATGAGCTTAAATCTGGGGTCAAGAGTAGTTATTTCATCGATGTTCTACAGTATTTCACAGACACAGCTAACTAGCGGAATCACTCTGTTTGCATTCACATAACTGTCTTCAGAAAACTCATTTGTCAATTTCTCAATTCTATCATTTCTTTGGTGCAATCCAGCTCACTGCTTAAAACCATTGGTGAAGCTTCAGCTCGAGTCAAATCACTTCTACAATTTACTACAATTTACACTAACTCCATGAATCGTTTAAGCTTATAAAAAAAGAGTTCCATCTTGTGCGAATATCGAGTATCATTTTTTCAATTGACCTTCTTTCAGTCATATTTCTAACTGTCTCTTCCATAATTCGTCACTTGCATCGACGCTCATTTTCATATACTTCACTATGTTCCTAGCTTTGGGTATTAACTGTTAGGTAGTCAAAAATTATATTGAAAATTCATTGACGCGATGTTTATGACCGATACCTCGATGTATCGACTAACATCGATGTATTGTTTGCATCCCTAATTATAGGGCACTATAAAAACAATCCTTGTTTATTTTTGTACTCAATAGTGATTCTGATAATTTTGTCATAGTTAAACAACGCCTCACAAGAAGGAAATATCGAAACTTCTTAACAGATATAAGGCTAGAGATATTGAGAATATGAGAAACATTAAAATTTAGTACCAAAGACAATTTTAAATTAGATGTCTTTCCGCTTATTCTATTATTCAATTGACAAGATATGCATCCATTTTAAGAGTTTAATCATATATTCTTCGTCTTTCTCACAACACAAATAAATTTGAGGGTTTGATACTATCTCAAACCAACTTCTAATAATGTCATTAATCCATATTTTAAATGTATTTGGTGATGTTCACAGATATCTCAGATGAGATAGGGATTTCATCCACACTATATTAATGAGCATGTTCTATGAATTATTCTCATCCACAGTTTAGACTAATCAGGGCAGAGTCCATAAATATTTTTTTATTTAATCCTAAGCCAAACTACCGTGAGGTGTACGAATACTTCATTAGATAATTGTATAAATTATATTTTCACCAAATTGATATGATTTATGGGATATCTGGAAGTGTTTGATAATCAGTAAAATATCAATTTGGTTACCCTGTATATTATGTCGTTAATCTAGATTAGAATGCACATTAATGTAATCAGGGTAGATAGAGTATTAGATGAAATTGGAAATATGTAACAATTTTATTCTTAATTAGCTGTAGAATATCAACGATTTAAAATTGTTAATCAAAATCCTAAGTTTTAGTTTCGTAAACCGTATTACTTATTTCTATTACAATATGTACAGGTATAACCACTTTTAACTAACTATATAGAAGTTATTAGATTTAGTTGTTCACATATACACTTACTTATTCTTTTGAGTAAAATGTTGGAAAATAACTAAAAACAATTATTTTACTTGTTAAAAATAAGCAGGATCGTATTAACAATTATATTGCGTTGCGTTATTTGTTTTTCATGTAGAAGTTTTTATTTTGAGAACAATTCTGACATGTTGAGGGGCTATGACCTACAAAGACAAAATACATTAATATCAAGTGAGACATTTGAACTTTTTTTACTCATTCTCAATTTACATACCTTATTTTTGTATAAATATAAATAAAAAAACTATAATTTTTTTTCAGTTTTGCAATTTGTATAAATCGTTTACAGTACCATGCTGGCTAAATTTTAAATACCAACTTCAATATTAATTTTTATAGGTTTTCGATTAGGTTATGGATTATTATTATATTATACGTTCCTATTAGGCTAGGTTTTAATATTACATCACTCAGTAAGTCGTATGACTAACTAAGAAAAAAACATATTTTGGCAAATATGGATTTTAATTATCAATGTAATCACCTTTCAAGAGCAATACAATCATTCCAACGCCTCTCTAACTTCTCAATGCCGTGCTTGTTGAAGGATTTGTCTTCTGCCCCAAAATAGGCTTCAGTTTCAGCAATTGCTTCTTCATTTGAGCTGAATTTCTTACCGGTGACCATGTTTTTGAAATTAACGAATAGCTAGTAATCACTGTTGGCTAGATCTGGACTATACGGTGGATGAGGAAGTGTAATTCGTCCAATTTAATCATCGTTACCATCAACTTGTGAAATAGTCGTTCTTACTTCGACATACGAGGCCGTTTTTCTTTGATTTGTGCATTTAAACGATCCTACAACTATTTGTAGTATGCGCAATTGATTGTCTCAATCTTTTGGAGATAGTCGATCAACAATATTCCTTCCCAGCTGATTGTTGTACCTTTGGACACTTCGGACGTGGTTTATCGGCTGCAGTCCACTCAGATGATGATCGTTTTGTTTCCGGAGTGAAGTGATGGATTCATGTTTCATCCATTGTCACATATCGACGAAAAAAATCTAAATTGCGTGTAAACATGGCCAAACACTGCTCTGAATCATCAACGCGTTGTTTTTGATCGACTGTGAGTAAACGCGGCATCCACTTTGAAAAAAGCTTTCTCAGAGTCAAATGTTCATGTATAATTGTAAACATACCACATTTCAATTTACGATTAGATAACATCGGTGTCTGTACGACCACGTTTAAATTCAGCTAACCAATTTACAATTGGTTCTTTTCGAGGGAGTAGACTTTTGAAGCCATTGCTGAGCTTGTACAGTATTTTTTTCATCAAATGGCAAAGATTAGTTAACACGCGAAATTGTTTTGAATCCATTGTTCAGAAAATAACAAAAGAAGCTTCACCTAAATGTCTGTCACTTTTTTCTGACTAATCGAAATGTTAGGAAATTTTACACATAGTATTTTAAAAGTTGGTACTTCATAAACGTCATATGGATTTGACATTTCAGCGCCATCTGTATGCCTGTCACACAAACACTATAACTCCAAAATTAACGATAATATATGTAGTAAGTATCACATGAAAATATTTTAGCATTTCTCAAGGATTCCATGAACAAATAATGGTTGCTTCATTTAAAATAATAAAGTGTATGATATTTGCATAAAAAATGAAAAATCTGACATTAATGTGAGTACTACCATAATTTCTACTATAATAATAACCAAAATTTGTATAAATTCTGCAAGCCTTCCGTATTTAGACCTCAGAATACCATACACTATGTTCATAATAATACGTATACGTATACTTGGTATTATTTCGTTCAGTTTACAAAAAAAAATGAAAAAAAAAACATCATTTTATCAATTCATGCATTGATTAGAAGTCTGCAGGGTTCACAGCTACCCCACAATAAATCTATTAATATATTTTCCTGAGTATTGTACCCTGTATCTACAGTATATACTGAGCAAATAAGTGACGGAGTCGTTTTTCTCACTGAAGTACTTAACAGGAAACTGTAGTATTCAATTAGAGGATCAAATTGTCTTTATTTTTTTATTTGGTATTAATTAAGTCTATTTTGAGAAGCTGATATGGAAGAGATTGGTAACCAAACGTTACCTGTTTTTAAAATCACATTTTGGTTAATTTACGTTAATTTTCGCCAATAATGGCCAAAATGTCCCAAAATGCTATATGGTTCCTTTGAGGAGATATCGTTGCTATAAACATATGGACTAACGAACGAAAAAAAATGCTAGTAATAGGGCATTTTTTGAAAAAAAAAACCTTATTATTTTCTGACAAATTGTTTTATTTTATAAATATCAGATGTTGTATCTCTGTAACTATTAAATGAAGATATTAATAGATACTGACAGTTGTATTAATAATTTTGTAAATTACGAAAAACTAGAATTTAAACGAGAAAAGAAAATAAGTTAATAAAACTAATAATACCTCATGTATATTGCCCATCGATATTTTCAATGGATTTATTCGATATTCGAATTTAATTATCAATGATATTTTTGTGAAGCTACAGAAATCCAAATATTAGAAGGTTAGTTATTTCCATGTACATAGTATATTGACCTTAAGACCTAAAGTAAATCATTTTGTGGAAATCTATTCATTTATTGTTAACCTTTGTATAAATTGTGGAGAAAAAAAATGCAGAATACTGTTTCTATCTTATAGAATTCCATTTTGTCCAAAACGAAGTTTGTTTGATGTTTGATTGTTTGATATAGGGGGAAGAACAAATACAAAACCGTGTTTTAGACAAGAAGTCAAGATCCTAGCCGAAGAGAAAAGAAAATCGTACCTGCAATACAGATCCAATGCAACAACGTATAATGACTATAAAGCTGTAAGAAATAGTGTCAACGAAAATATTCGAAAAATTAAAAGAGATCACTGGGAGATGATATGGAACATGACTTATATGGGGGACAGAAAAAAATGTGGAATCTTCTGAGGGATAGGAGATAACCAATAAACGGATACATACAAAATACAAAAATCACGGCAGACGAATGGGAAAGACATTTTGAAAAACTTTATAGTTCAAAATAAGCTAACGTATCAGCACAGGAATTACCCTACGAAGATGAAAACATCAATGGAATACAAAATAGGATTTTCTCCCTGCATAAAATACAACAAATGATAGCCAAGATAAAGAACAGAAAAGCCTCAGGCATCGACGAAATAACAAACGAAATGATCAAATATGGAGGCGACAAACTGTATGATGAACTAGAATCCCTCTTCAATAAAATACTAGAGGTCAAAAATGTACCATCTGAATGGAAAGAAAGTATTCTGATACCGATTTTCAAAAAGGGAGAAAAAACCGAAAATTATCGAAGCATTAGCCTGATGAGTACGGTTCTGAAATCTTAGCAGAAGAAGTCTACCGGGATATGTGAAGAACAGCGAGGTTTCGGAAACAACTGATCTGCTATAGATGCTATATTTATAATGCGCCAAATAACTGAAAAAGCCATAGAGTTTAATAAGGCAGCTTTTATGTGCTTCATTGATCTCACCCAAGCGTTTGATAGGATACGCTTAACTGATGTTATAACTCTACTAAAAAAAAGGAACGTTCACTCTAATATAATAAGAGTTATCGAAAAACTTAACACCGATAATTATACCTTTGTGAGAACGGCAAACAAATTAGGCAATAAAATACCTGTGGCAACTGGTATCAGACAAGGAGATAGCCTAAGCCCAATCCTGTTCAATATTATAATGGACGAAATCATCAACGAAGTAAAGCAAGCCGGGAGAGGATACCGAATGGGAGACAAAGAGATAAAAATAATATACTATGCTGATGACGCAGTAATCATCTCGGAAGACGAACATAACCTACAGAAGCTCCCATATAAATTCCAACAAATAGCGAACAAGTAAAACATATATCCACAAAAAAAATATCTGAAAATATCTAAAGAACCGAGAAGATGTAAACTAGCGATCTACGATCAAAATGTAGAACAAGTGATGTCCTTCAAATATCTAGGGACAAACATAACAAGCGATAGAAATCTAAAGAAAGAAGTAAAAGCACAAACAACGAAGGCAGCATTAATATCAGGATACATTACAGATTTAATTTGGCGAAAAATAAATACATAAGCACAAAATGTAAAATTAGAATATATAAAACTTGCGTAAGGCCGGTCATGACATGTGCAATAGAAACTAGAGCGGGAAACAAAACCACTAAACGGCTCCTAAGAACAACAGAAATGCGGACTCTGAGATCAATAACAGGACATACGTTACTCGATCGGAAGAAAAATTGCAAAGGAAAAGAAACCAGACACAACTCGACCTCCTGGACGACCACCTATAAGGTGGTATGAAAGCTGGTCCTCAGCATCCCAACTACTCCTGGCAAACCCTTGATGAAAATACAGGACCTAGTCCTAACGTAAGAAGAAGTAGAAAGAAGTTTGACTGATCCCTCATTTTGAAAATTGTTCAACTACTTTTTCGTAAATCTTATATACTTAACTTTTATATTTGCTGATGAAGGTATGCTTAAAAAACTTTATAGAGGATTGAATTTTTAGTTTCAATAGCAAACTGCTTGAGCTATAGGCCTTACAGGAGCATACCGTTGTGATTAAAAATTGAGGAAATTGAAAACGCAATTGCTGGAGAATTCTATCAAATTTATGAAAAATATGCAATGCCCAGTATGGAAAACTTTCAAAATGATAATGAAAATAATGTGCAATTATATCAACATATAAAGAAACAAAATAGAAAACGAACTACAACAAATACTAAATTTGAAGAATAGAGTCAGTATTTCAAAAAATTATTAACGGAAGAAGATGATATAAGTGGTAATGGTACAATATTAGAAAATGAAGAATTTAATAATATAACCAACAAATTGAAACGCAATAAAGCAAGAGGGTCAGATGAAATAGTGAATGAGCTAATAAAATATGGGGAAGATAACCTGAGGCGCAAAATTTTCAATATCATGGTAAACGTATGGGACACAGAAACAATGCCGTGAGAGTGAACCAATGGATTAATTTTACCAATGTTTGAAGAAAATCCCAATAAATGTAGTGATTAAAGAAGTATTGATTTTCTTAAACCGTATATAACATTAAAAGCAATAATAAATGAAAGACTGAAAAAGATAGTGGAAGTAGGGTAGTAAGGGAGTATCCAAAAGATTTTAGGCAAAGAAAATCAACAGTAGATGCCATACGTGCCATAAAACAAGTAATCGAAAAGACATATGCGCACAACATTAGTATACATCGACATAAACATCAAATAATCGATAGTCTGAAAAGGAGGACAATTACAAAAGACATGGAAAACTACAAATACCACAAAATTTGATACTATTCGTAAAAAATTGAATCAAATGCTGGGGTAAGCCAAGGTGATGGAATCTCAGAGGTATTGCTTAACATTGCAGTGGAAGGCATAATAATGGAATGTATAATCAATGGAATCATGATTAATAAATCGAAAAAGTCTTTAAGACACACTAGAAAAAATTGTAAGACAGGCAGATAAAAGAGAATTGAGAATAAATAAAAAAAAACAAAATATATGGAAATTGAAAGAAAGAAAACAGTTCACAAACATGTGTATTGAAGTAATCGACACCTTTAAGTACTTAGGAACAATGAGAACAACAAAAATATTACAAAAAATGAGACAAAACAAAGAATTGACGCGGGATATAGAGCAATATAATGAGTACAAAATTATAATGCAGAGCAATAGAATTAGCAGAATAACCAGATTAAGCGTCTACAAGACTGCGAAAACTAGGAAAATTCATGGACCAGTCAAAGCAGGAAATAATGATTATAGAGGACTTATAAACTATGAAATTAGAAAAATTAGAAAATGAGGATAGAGTAAATACAATTACAGTAAAAAGTATACAATGGTACGGACACATTAAAAGAATGAGAAAACGGCAGGGTACAAGGAAAATTACATAATGGAGACTGAACGAGAAAAGATTGCCTGGTAGACCAAAAAAATTGATTGGAAGATCAAATTGTGCAAGATGTGCAAAATCTGGGAGTACGTGACTGTAAAAAAACATATGCAGGAAAGAGAAAAATGAAGAACAATAGTCGATGCTTCAAAAACATGTGGGTCAAAAGAGCTCAACCTGAGCGGCTACAATGCTAAACAAAATGTATAACCTTATATACGTACATATGTTACAGTATTTAAATTTAAAATGAAAATGAAAATTTTCAGCTAAATTCTGTTTTAAACGAGAAGAAAATTTTAATTGATAATGCTCGAAAGAAAGCAAGGGAAAATTTAGAAAATGAAGCAATCAATATGTGTAATTTTTAGACAATGTTAGAGTTTCCATACCAGACGTTGATCGTGGTAAAACAGATCGAAAAAATTTGATTTGCGTTGTTTTGTCTGATGATTAAAATGTATATAAATGAGTAACTAAACATGGAATTTTAAAACAATCTTATTCTAGGCATGAATTTGCCATTTGCTAACAAAAGTTTATATCATACGAAGGTGTTCCTCAAAATGTTCAATATCAATAAGAGAAATTATAGGAATGCAGTCCCGCACTAGTGGACAAGGATTAAAAAGATGCATTTGTAAAGGAACATGTTGCAGTTGGTAAAAGGATGAATTATTATGTAATTCCAAGTGCCACACGAGCTATTCTTGCTCAAATAAATAAAAGTATAGTTTTATAAAATTTAACTGTTATAATAAATGAAAGTATCTTATTATTATTTGTTTCAGTACCATCGTATTAATCCTGAAAACTAGGACGAAAATTGTATTTAGGAATATTGAGACCATAACTTTCGACATATTATATAATATGCAAAGAGGAGTATGTTTCGTTTGTCAGTAACATTTTTTAATTAAAATAATTTTCGTTATCAAAACCATTTGCATTAAGTTTATCCAAATAAAAATTTTTTACTAAAACAACATTTTTAATTTATTTGTATGCCAACTTTTCTTAAAACATGTAGGTCAGAGTATACATTTACCAAAACTTGAAGGCAAGAGTACACATTTGGGAAATTTACACATTTTAAAATATGCAAAAAATGCAAAAGATATACCGACATGCAATTACCGAAACATTTTTACTTTTCGACCTTGAAGAACTTTTCTAGCACACATGGGATCAATGACACTTTTGGGAGTTTATTTTTATTTGTGTACCCAAGATCTTTATGAAAGTTCAATTAGAATTTTTATTATTTGATCACTATTGTTATACACAGTTTATAGCTCAATTAAAATAATAATTTACCAGTTAATCATCAATCATTTGACTACGTTCATCTCATAACTTTTATTATCTTGTCATTGACCGCGTTGCCATTCAATAAAATCGACAATAACGTCATATCACCAAATTGGGAGAATCTGCTTACATTATTATTACATATAAAAAATAAGACTGGAAATACTAATCGACAAGTTTGTTCAAAAACTTAGCTAATATCGCCGGGACAATGCTTAAGTGAATAGATGAAACAGGAAGAAAAGCTTCATTATATTTTCAGGTGAGAAAGAATTGACAAAGAATATTGAGTTGGCAGCAATAAAAAAGCCTTGATATACTGCTGTGAATTTCACTTCTCAAATGGAAACAGAACTTTAGAAATACCAGGAAAATGATATTTTCAATTTAAATAAATGAAAACAGTAGGAGGTCCCATAAAAAGAGAATTAACTTTCGCAGCCGTTGGCTGTGATGCGAATACTGCCATTTTATTCAAGCCAAGTAAATGAAAACAGATGCAAATAAAAGTGAAATATTGTCAATCGACATAGATGATTCGGGTATGCCCATGATTGAAAACTGTATATTTCAAGATAATAAAAGCTGAATTAGAAGAAAAACTTAGTATCATCGATTGAAAATAATAAAAGAAACTTACAAATACTTTTATTCGTTGTAACTTCGACAATTGCTTTTCATATAATGAGAATAGAAAAATAAAACAATTTTCTTTTTTCGCAAAATAATCTCCTCCAAAATGTATTTTTTTAAATTCCAAGATTCGATAATTTAGGAACATCCTTTTGAGGCCTGAATCGATTCGTTGGGAGATACGTCATATCTATGTCGTCTTTGATCGCATCCGTCATGTACGAGGCACGTTTTTTTTTCAACCTCCGATAGGATACAAATAAAAGACAAGTTCATATAAAACAATAATTTTATTATTAAAAGATTGGTACATTCACGGTTACTTTTTGACATAATCACCGAAGAGATTGAGACATTTGTCATAACTGTGGACCAGCATTTCAATGCCCTCTTCAAAGAAAGTTGCCGCCAATGTAGCCAAGCCGTTCAGTAACAATAGAGTTCAAAACAGACCTTGAAACTTCTGGAAATTCCGTAGACTAAGCAGTAATGATCAATCTGCGGTTTTCTTCAACCATTCTGTCAACTCGTTGAACTAAATCATCTGAAACGACAGATTCGCGTCCTTGGGCCCCTTCATCATGCACGGCCATCTTCAAATTTTAGACTCTCATTCTCCGATGAATTTCTGCCGCACTATGACCTTCAGCCTGTAGAAAACGAATCACACTTGGCGGAAGTATAAATAATGTCGGACATGTTTACGTGGCTGCAGCACATGTCCGCTTTCTTCTGCCCGCGTAGCGTCTGCAAGGAGCGATCGGAGGTTGAAAAAAAATTGGCCCTCGTATATCAGCCTCTTTACTTTACCTTTTTTACTTCAATTTAGCGTAAAGGCCTGCGATAACCCACAAGGCGATTAACACAAATGGGAGATAACACACCACACAAAACACATGACTGCAAAAAATATGGTTGACTTATCTGACAAATGATCTATAAGACTTAAACTAACGTAGACAATTGGTAGTTGACAGTTGACAACTCCCACTTACTCCAAAACTTCCGTAGCTATTTTACTGTCATGTTCCTTAAGAAAATGTAATCAAGCATTTATTGGTGTATGTAGCTGCGAAATTTGATTCGAGACAACTTTTGCTTTCAATCTGGCGGTTCCAGCTTTTCATAAGAGAAAATTCCTAAACCTCAATCTAAACATATTATAACTTGTCAAGACTAATTTCAATTGCTTCACTTTCTGTCAATCATTCTCTTTTTGTTTATCTATAACGCAGCCAAAGTAGCCGTGGGACAGCAAAGAAAATACGTGAAATTGAAGGGCAGACCCATTTATAATGCGAACAGCACAGCGTTGGTTTAATCGTTTTAATTGTTGAGATTCGATTCTGAGGTTGTTCACATGCGTGGAATATTGAGGTTACAAGGCATCTTCTTATTCTGAAGATACCGTCAATCGTAATTTCAAATCATTGCATAAGATCTATAAAACTTGTCAAATAGTGCCACACCGAGATTCAAACGAAACGTCAAATATAGGTGTGTAAACAACTTGCCTTGCCGAAAAATGCTCGATTTATTAAACGCATTGTTAGTTGCAAGAAAAATGGATTTATCTAAACAACTCGAACATGGAAACTCAATTTGATAGACAGTTAGACAAGGAACTATTACCAGAACTCGTTGCAAAAAGAAGTCATTCGAGTTGAAAAACTTGTTGTGCGTCTGGTGGAATTATGAAGATTTAAAAAATCGAAAGCGAGTTCGTAAACCATATACTGCGAAAGTTACACGGAATAAGATCTATGAACTTGGTGGTATTGAACTGCTACCACATCCAACATTTAGTCCGGACTTGCATTATCAGAGTATTATTTACTAAGATCCATGACGAAATTCTTGGGTGGGGAAAATTTTAATCCAAATTTTTTGTATCTAAAACCAAGGTCTCGAAGAGCTTGCTGAATGTTGGCTGGTTAAAACCAAAGAATATGATGAGTAATAATTCTAATATTGAGGCTTTCTTTTTATTTAATAAAAAAATAAAGATTGCATGCTATATTTCACTTTTTGCTGTAGCAGAATAATGGACTTTCTTCGTTTGTATATGAATACATTGATCAATTGTAACAAATCTTTCCAGATTAGTGAGTCTGAACGAGAAAAAACTCTCGTAGTTTCCTTCTCAGCTTTAAACCAAAATAAGACTATGAGAATTCACACGAAATATAGTCAAGAAAGGTCTTATCCTTTTCGGAGAAATCTGGTTATAAGAAGCCATTGTTCTGAAACTGACCATTTTGTAGGAATTCTGCTTGTGGTATTTCATTGATAGTAGCTGCATCTGTATCTGATCTCATTCGATGAAGTTTTGTCACATAAATTGAAACTGATAACTAGATGTTGAAAATAAAAACCAGCCGTTCGTAAAAACGGTTCTACGGTCAGTCTTGAATTCGACGTTTGTTCATGTTTATCTAGATCTAAAAATCGTACTTTACCGTAATATAATACAATTAATTAATATGATATATATTTTTGTTCCAACGTGAAATATGATAAATAATATAGGGTGAGTTATGAGGAACTTTTACTAAAAAGTGTCAACTCTTCTTCTTTATTAATGTACGAGGTGATTTCTGAAATTCCCATAAATTTTATATGGCTACAGTGTTCACACAATTCACTTGATTTTTAAAATTTTTCCATGATGCACTACATTACTATCAAGCTATCAGCTGGTATCAGCTAAACTTAGAAAATCCAAGATGGACTTTAGATAAATCAATTTTGGGATTCGTAGTGAATATTGCACCCTGTATAATGTTTTTTGAATGCAATAAATGATTCTCAAAGTACATAAATAATAATTGAAAACGACAAAACTGTTGCAATTTTATTCAATTCAGTAATAAACAAACAGCGCAAAATCTGCAATACCTGTAATCATTCAATTAAACGACTCACACTAAAGCAGGCTATTTGAGGAGTTAACAATATTTAATGTTCCTAGGTCAATGTTCAGTTCATCTCATGTAAAACTTTCTCTCAAAAGCATAATGAAGAATGGTATGTGAAAAATGTCAGAAAAATTTATCATAAGATACGATCAGGAAGTTAAGCCCAGTCCTGCACTTGTGTGCAAATTTTATTGATGACCGCCATTCGTTGGATATCACCACATTTATTATTGAAATAAAAACATCGACAATCCAAGACATGTTTTCCGAATACACGCAAATAAATGCTTCATTCATCGTATCTGATAAGACCCTCAACAGAGTCGGTCCAGGAAGAAAAATGTTTGTATAAAAACGGAAATACATGTCAAATTTAACGTTAGCAACTGATCTCTTGTCATTGCAATTCGCATCAAAATTTTGTTTTCAAATATTCGCTTTTCAGTAACCACTAATATACTTAGGTAGAATATATAGGAATGTCGACGTTATGAATAACTTTCAATATCGCAAATAAAAATATTATTATGAATGTCAATCAACTATCAAATTATGTATCAGAATTTGCTTGTTGTCTTTTCCAATTAGTACGAAGATCTTTGGCAAAAGAAAAATCAAATTTAAACATATAAATTGTATTATAAAGAAATTGCTTGAATATATATACATATATATACAATGGAAACTGATGTTAGTTTTGTCCGGAAAAAGTACAAATTTTCAGTTTAATTCAAACATTCTTCCAACATTCAAACTTTTTTATTGCATATAATAAATTCATGAGATATACCATCAATTTATGAATGAAAATATCCCAGTTATGAGAAAAGTTTTCAAAAGTGTTATGCATCTAAAGTTTCATATGTTTTTTTTTGTACATACCATTTCATATCAAATTGCTATATGTTAATTGTCAAAATTTGCTACATATGAAAAGCACTTATAGTCAAACCATAAATATTTTAGAGTTTACGATCTCTTCCATATTAATTGACATTTTAGGAACTAAGACGTGATAATGGTAATGCCTTAAAGGCTATACATATGCTAGCCCAGTGTTATCCAAATGATTGTTTACCATGTTCTGATGCGTTTACTCAGATTCGTTTACAAGGGACTGGAACTTGTGAGAGAAATGTAAGAACTCTACAATTGAAAAACTATTGACCAACATCCAGAAACGAGTACCAGAAAAATTGCTGATAAAGTAAATGTTAGTAACAGAACTGGTTGGAATATTCTAAAAGATAATTTATTGTATCCTTATCGTATTCAACGTATTCAATATTTGCTACCTACTGACTATCCAATCCGTATAAAACATTGCCAATGTTGGTCAACAATTTGAAGAATCTGGTTTTTCAATTGTAGATTTCTCACATTCCTAAGTCGTACAATTAAATTATTTATTATTTAGCAAAAATTCCATTCTCTTGTAAGGAAATATGTATCTGAGTAAACGTATCAGAGCATGACATGCAATATCAATTTTGCTGCCAATATTCTGTTTAAGGATGAAGCTAACTATTCAAGCCATGGCAATATGAATTTTCATATTGACCACTTATGAGCAGATGTAAATCCACATGTAATAGTTGTAGCACCACCAAGGCTCCTTATCGGAAAATATTTGGCTGGGCATCATCAATGATTTTTTGAATAACGTTTATCCAGACCATTTGATCGGTTGAGGATCTCCACACTCGTGTCCGCCTAGGATACTTGGACACAATCCTCTGGATTTTTGGGTATGGGAATATCTGAATTGGCTCAATTACACCACCCCGATATTAAACTTCTTTAGAATCGTATCGTACAAGTTGATATTGTTATTCGTAACAAGCGGATGAGAGCATTTTTGCTGCAGATTTTGAACATATGCTCTGAAATGTACTAGTTTTCCTTTATGTTTAACACATGTTATTGTTTCCAAATAGAATAATAAAACAATTCGACACCCTGTATCACAGTAACTACCAGACTTATCACAGATGTTATAAGAACTTTTCGTCTTGGAGTAACGAAATATCCTGTATAAAGCCAGGCTAAACGTTACAACCTCATTCTTTGAGTGCATACATATCATGGCTTGATACTTGATAAATTTTGATTTATTTCTTTTCATTTCAGTCTTGACTTTTTCGTCCTTGTTTATATTTGAAGGTACTTGTACACTCTATAAATCATTCATCATGCAGACAATTATTATCTCAATTCTTATTTTGTCATGTTTTGACAAATTATGAATCTATATTTTTTATATTGAGCATTAACGAAAATCTATTCTACAGTAGCCATATATAGTATTATGGATGAGGAAGTGGTGGCCAATTTATGTCAGGTTGCCCAAGTGAGCTATTTCCGAAAGACCTTCTTCAACATATCTATATGAACACTCCGTATAAGATATTAAATCACGCAATGTACAAAAAAGTATAGACGATGCTTTCTAAATCCTTTAGAAAACAGATTTCTAAATCATTTTACGAAAATAATGCTTTAACAGACAAATATTAATGATCATGAAATGATGTTTAAAAATATCACAAAATTTGCTTTGAAATGGTGGAAATTTCTTTGCATGACACAAATAAATGATTTCATGAATAGGAACCATTAATGTGAATGTTTTCTTCTAATAAATTGGGGTATATAAATATTAGGATGTTCCTTCAAGAGTATAATTCATCAAAAAATGTATGGGTAGTTGCTTATTGTTGGTATCATTCAGTTATAAAATGTTTATGATGAAACCAGATGTGGACTTGCCAGGCTAGCAGCTTGAACATCCAACGAGACCCATATAAAGGAGAGGTACTGAGCTATATTTATGTCAAACTGAACAATACACTCATTTTATCAAGATACTAATACTTATAATAGTTAATGTCATCATGAATACTAAAAGATTTTTTTTCTTCCTATGTTACTTCTAGTTGGGTAAATTAATTAACTTCAAATGTAACCTGATGTACCTATTGAAACTAATTTAGTTAAAAACCTAGCTAGTAATCCACAATAAAAATTGTAGTTAAATATCTATAATTAATTTGAAAATGTAGGATAAGATACGCACGTGGTAAAACACAATAAAACATTAAATATTTAAACGTATTTTGGATGATTATAGGACTTTTCGGAAACCAAAATCCGGGTTAAGGTAAATCACCTAACAGCCGAATGCTAATCCTAGCCCAGAACGAAATTTGAATCACAGTTTCCGACCGTGACATTCAATTATCAGAGGAAATTTCATATTTAAAACATGAACTACACAAAATTTTGATTTATGTCATTTTTGGTGCGTTAATTCTAACATGATATTCACATGATTCTCTTCACGTGGAACTTTCATACTAAAAAGTCGAAAAATATAAAAACCGCAAACCTCTTTAACCGCTGCTCATGAAAATTAATAGTAGGCAGCCATTTAAAACGAATAAATAATTCTCAAATTTCATAGACAAATGAAACAACCTGTCAGCTGATTTACATTTACCCACCGGTCTACCAGGGTAAAAAGGATCATATCATATGAGTACAACCCGATCAGTTACTGAACAACAATGTACGTTATAGGGGTTAGTTTTCGAAGATTCAGATCATGATCGGGTTAGCCCAATCATATTTTCCTTTGAAGTCGCTTATTTAGGACACAAAAAAACAAAGTCGCACTTCTGTTTGAATATAAAGTTCGAAGAAAACAATATTTGGGATTAAGATATAAATAGTAATAATTTGGATGCGACAAAATTCAGGAGGTGATTGCTCGTAAGAAATTAGGGTGGGTCTTTCCTATAACAAAATTTCCTCTGCCCACACCTTTCCGACATACCACCCTTCAAAGATGGTGACTAAAATTGAGATTTTATTTTTTTTTAAAGTTCACTAATGCTAGAAACTTGAAATTCTGTAATTTTCATGCACTAGAAAAGGACTAAGGGTATGTTTTCCATATTCCTGTTTACGGGGATGAAATTATCAACCATTACTTTAAGCGTTTATTATGAATCGTATTAAATCTAGCATCTCTACTGTTTTCCAATCAATTTATATGAAAATCATAAATTATTGTGTTCATTTTTTTTGCTATTGGTTTTGGAAAAAATAAAACAAAGATCTTGAGCTAATTTTGTTTCAAGGGTTGCTGATTTCACCCCCATTATAATGTAACAAGAATTTTGAGAAAATACCCGTGGTAAGGCCTTTGCAAGCTCAAGAAAAATACAGAATTTTCTAACATTACTGAAATTTTAGGAAAATATAATAAAGACTCAATTTTAGTAACCAACTTAAGAGGTTGATATCTCGTGAAGGAATGGGCTGAGGAAATTTTGTGGTAGGAAGGATTCATCTTAATTTCATACGAGCAATCAACAAGTTGAAAACCGTACATTATATGTAATCTGTACGAACATTTGATCAAGACTTATACGCTCAGTTATATCTTACCATAAATTAACCATACTTCAGGCTTCACTCTACGGTTTTAGCGCTAATTCCCTCCCTTCCTACTTCTACGGTAATAACATTAACAAAAGAATTTAATATAGTAAGAATACAAAACTTCTAAAACAGGCTTTCATAAAAGCAAAAAAAAAAATAAGAAGATCAATCAAAGAATCAAGCTAACGAATACGAATAAAGCCTTCTTTGGAAATGGGACGAAATAATACTTGGAAACAATCAAAAGTATTAAAACTTATTCCGTTACTCAAACCAATGATCAATACTTCTATCGGAGACAATCTGCTTATTCGTTGATTTCATAATTTGGGAGTAGCGTTCCCTATTCACCTCTCCGATATTACCTAGATTTTGTAATATTTTTTTTTCTGAAGGCTATTCTAATATAAACTGTGGTATTAAAAAATCCAATTAACTTTTAATTAATCGTAAACCTTCATCTAGTTATTTATACTTCTTCGGTCGATCCTAACATAATTGTATCCATTCAGTCAGAAATTATTTAAAATTAGTTCAGCTTCAATCAAGAGTATTAAAAATATTTAAAATTAGACGCAACTAATAGTCGGCACTTCAAAAACCAGAACTTACTCCGCACAGTGGCTGGCGGTGGGAATTAGACACATAAAAAATAATAGTTTGAAAGATTATTAAAACGCGCTTCAAGACCAAACCGATTTATAAATTAAAACAATTTTTTTATTTAAAAAGAGTGTAGGTATTGGGGGATGTAAATATTTCATGTTGATGTACTGACTTTAGTAGATAAGATTATAAAGTACTTACATTATTATGATACTTTTGATCAATCATTCTACCCTCATATGTCACAAACGAAACTACAATCGACTGTATGGGTCTTTCAAGACAAGCCAAATCCAACAAAAGTTGAGGGCGCACGAAGTACTTCGAAGCAAATGGTTGCCTGTTTTTTCGGAATAATAGGACAGGTCACCACCGTTCGATTAGAGCAACGTAGAACGGTCTATTCTGAATGGTACACCAGCATTTGTTTGCCAGAAGTTTTCGAAAAAATCAGGGAAACCACGACAATGCGAACTCTCCAGATAAGTTCAAATAAAAACTTTTCTGAACAATCAAAACATCGAATTGATAAATCATCCGCCGTACAGTTCTTGTTGGGAACCTAATAATTTTATTCTCATTCCGCAGATCGCACATAAATTACGAAGTCAACGATTTTCTATACCAGAAAAAGCGGCTGATACGTTCAAATCACATGTTGTTGAGGTACCTCATTCGTAATGGCAAAACTGCTTGGACAATTGGTTCAAACGCATGCAAAAGTGTATTAACCTCAATTGAGTATATTTTGGAAAACAATGAAGCCATATTTAATTACAAATATTGTTTTGTCAATCTCAAAATTTAGTAGCATAAATACATAAATTCCAAGCTAATATCAGCATATTAAAACGCTCATACATGTGAATAAATTTCTGTAACTCCTCAGCTGTTCTGCCCAACTTTCGTGTGTAGAATTATTGAAAAGCTTTTATGCTGAAGTTATTGAAAAATTAAAGAAAATGCTTAACAAAAAATTACAAATACCTTTATAGTATTCAATTGACGAATTGACGAAATTACTACTCCAGTTTGGAAGATAGCAAATCTTGTTAAAGAATTCAATTCAACTAAAAATTCTTCTTGAACCGGCTACCCAAAAATCGTAACTAATGATGAAAAATTCTTAGACATTCTGTAAGGTTTGCGTTGCATATATAATCAAAAACTGCATTATATTATATTAGTATAGGATCCATCTTTATAATTATCGAGAAGAATAAGTTCCATTAGCACAAGAAATATTGGAAGATGATCTATTGCAAATCCTATTGCAAAATGTAAAAACAGGCCCACATATACCAAGTAAGGGAGTCTTAGAATCATGCTAGCCAGAAATGGTATAAATGATCGCAATATTTGTAAATATTGGAGTAAATGACGAGATGAATGCGGTAGCATAAAGTTCAAAAATCATATAATCACAATTTTAATACCATACTTGTTGCTGTTCTAAATCACCTCAACTATTCCAAGACAGATAGAAACAATAGAATTTTCCGCCAGATATTCCTATTTTTTCCTTGAAAATATTTTTCTAAGGTATTCAAAAAACTTTGTTAATCGAAATGGAATCATTGATGTCAGAAAAGTTTCCAATCTCGACCTGAAGATGTCAGCACTAATCAATATAAGTTGGAAAATATATTTGTTCACACATTAAGAAATTATCTAAAATTTCAGCCATTAGTTTTTGCTTCACAACTATCTGAGTAAAAGGCAATACGTTTACACGAATAATGGAGGGGTTAGACATATTGTCAAATAGAATTAGAAAGATAATTTGAGAAATTCTAATTAGATAAGTCCACTATGTTATAGTTCCTGCAGTCCCTGCTCATCATTCCAAAATTATATAACAGAAATCGAAATATTGGCAAATTACGTTGGTTTCTTAACGCGCTGTATACCAAGCGCATCAATAGAAGTAATAAAGTCAATGCACAAACAAACAAAAGCAGCAAAACAACTAATGAAATTAGTTGACCAAACAAGAAATGTTACGTATTTACTGTCTACAATATAAATCCACAGACGCCGCAGTTGCATAACTTGAAAGAATCTTCCCAATCTTCTTTTTCGTTTAAACTTATTTATTTGCTTTCCCATTTAAAGTTGCACTAATGAAATCACAAGAAACAGCGTATTAGCATTCGAACTTTGTTTATTATTCTGGCACTTCGATAACTTTACAGTTTATCATTAAAGATGAGGTGTATTCAATCTGTTTACAATATATGGCTGTAATCGAGCGTTTCAAAAGCGAAACTACTACGAATAACGATTTTAGTATAAACAAAATTTTGTATATGTGAAAGTAAATATTTGCAATAACGAAACAAACATGTATCTAAGTTAGTGAAATACCTATGTGACGATTTTTCATAGCCGTACGTCCTGAAAAAAGTATTTTTATTATACCTAAAATATCAAAATTGAGATGTTGCTGCTGTTTTAAGCGAAATAGATTATATAACGTGGTTCTCGTGACCTAAATTAGATAGTATGAATCTGAACGACATGTGATTTCAGCACAACGCACAGAGCAATGGACAAAAATAAAATAAATTACCTTTGAATGGTGTTGCGGGCTGAGTACTCAGAATAAAACTATCCAAAAACTACCGTTTCAATCTTTTATTTGATCTTTATCAATGCTAAAAATATATGGTACATTATAACTATAATATAAAAAATGTGAATTTAGAAGTAAAACAATAATCAGATAGTGTAAAAATATAAATATCTATATATGTGTATATAAATGAATAGGATACACAGCATCTAAGACAAACTATACAACAAACAAATAAGAACATTGTTGTATAAAACAGAAGAACAATGAAAAAGTTATTTAAAGAAACCAATAAATACACATATAAGTAAAAACCTGTGCAAACAACATCCCTTTTTAAATTTATAAGACGTCAGTCAAAAGTTAAATACTTATATACATATTCCGCACAAAGAGATAATTCTCCTGTTGAGATACATCTATTATTGAATGAATACTTCCAAACTATTCTAATGTTAACAAAAGCATGATTTTATTCTAATTATTACCATCAAGTACTAGTCCGGTCAGTGTGTGTTGACTTATAATCATCATCATTTCGCTGATGGTTTCTTTTTGCATATTTATAGTCTTTATCAAGAATTTTCACATCATCAAAATTAAAGTTGTGGCCATCAGTGAAATCATGTTGTGCCAGAGCTGTTGAGCTGTTTTATCTTTTTGTTCTTATTATGTTCATGCTGGTATACTCTGGATTTCAAGTACTGTTTAGTCATACCAATGTAACTTTTATGTTAGTCTAAACAATTTATTTTATAAATCACATTGGATTGCTGGAGTTTATGTGTTTTGTCTTTGATATGTGTGAATAAATTGCTAACTTTGTTTATTGGGTAAAATACTAACTCACAATTATTCGACGAATTTTGAAACAGTTTCCAAGTTTCTCCGACAATCCTCTAAAGCAAGGAAATTTGTAATACATTTTATTTTCGTTTCGAGGTAGTTGTATTATGTTGTGAATGCTGTCTTGGGTAACCATTAACATTGAAAATTTGTCTGATTCTGTTATTATCAGTATACTTAGACATTGAACCCTGTGTATAAGCCTTTTCATTGTACCTAATTATATCTCTAATTCTTATATCTGATGGTTCGAATAAAATTTGATTAGTCGTCCTGATACTGAAGGTTCAGAAAACCAATTTATCAAAAATTTATCATTCGCTCGCCTAATTATCAATGGATCCAAAAAATGGATTGCACCATCTAATTATTCCTCATGGGTAAACTTGAGATTGGGATGACAGCAATTAAAGGTACTACCTCAATTTATTGTTTTGAAATGGCTGAAATCAACATGAATTTTAACGAACTTAACTGGAAAGGTTTTGCAAACTTTCAGTAAACAGATAATTCATGATAAAATTTTTCAAAACTGGGCTAGCAGGATTTTTTTTTCCATGGATGTACCTTCCAGTTGTTTGTTGAGTCTGTCATTAAAAGGAAAGTAACTAGATCCAAATGAGTAATCAATTGATTCTATAATCAAATTATACTGTATATCAGTATATACCCATAGTGTTTTGTAATGATGTTATTTACTAAAATTCTAGGTATATTAGTAAAAAGAATACTACGTCTAAAGATATCAGAACATAACTATTATCCAGTGTTATATCTGTTTTTTGACTCCATAAATTCATATTTGTTTTTTACATTATATACAAACGTGGTGATTATTGGCGATAATAACTTGTTAGCAAAAACTGCTATTTTATATGGTGAGGAATCAATACAATTCACTATTGGCCTCATACATTGTTGGTACAACTGCATTATTTGTTTTGCTTTTAGCTTTTCCAGTTTTTCTTAATTTGTTGATTAATTCATTCGCTCTCCGTTGGTATACGTTCATTGTATCGTCATTCAATAATTCATAAGTATTAACGTCAGTACAGTTCCAGTTCTATCGTCTTCATTGAAACTTACACAAGAGATACAATATTCTAAATCTTTAATGATTGTTGTTAACGGAAATTCTTGATTAATAGGTATGCTAAAATTTGGAAGGCTTTCTACTTCCACAGGTGTATCTACGTGTAATATTTAATGAATAGTCCATGAGTGATGACCTTATAGTTTGTTGTTTGTTCACATCAGTTATGATTTTTCTCAATATTCTTGGTTTTTACATTGTTAAAACATAAATTATATCTCCAAGTGACCCTATATGACCGAAATTACGGACTATTTCCAGTCGTAAAATAGATTCAACCTCATTTTTAATTATGTACAATTCTGTTTCTAATTTATCTAATTATCAAAGAGTTACTTTAATTTCCAAATCGAGAACTGATTTCATAAATCTACGTTGTATTTTATTCACTTCATTTTGGAATGGATGATCCTCATTATTAAGACCGAGTAAGCATTTCATATTATTTCTGATGTAATTAGGTGTAGTATATTTAGTTCTACATTGTAAAAGAAAAATACGTCTTTTCCTACACAATGAGAATTTGTAATCCAATTTGAGCCATACCTTCAACATTCGAGTTACCTTTATGCCATATGTGTTGTCGATAGTTTTGAAAAACTCAGATGAAGATGTCGTTGTTAACAGATTTGAAATGGTAATAATATCTGTATTATTCATTATCTTTATTTATCTATCTCTATTTGGTATATTGGTATTTGCATCTGGACTCAATAAATATTCTATTTGTGAGTTGTTCTGATCCACTAATTTCTAAATGATATGGAAAACATACAGATAGAGCTGTTAACATGAAAACCTGTATGTGTATAAATAGTAGATAATAAATTTATTTTCAACTAGAAATACTCTACATTCCATTAAACTGCTGTATGAAGCGAAGTTCCAATTTTTTCTACTATCTCCATACAAACGTGTCACTTTACAATGATTTTTAAAAGGAAATCATCATCAGAAATCACGATATGAATTGGCCACCATGTCATTTTGTTTTCAGTAATATTGTCCAACTTCAACATATTACCTTTTCCTACTTTTAAGGCTTCACATTATTCACAGCCTCCAAAAACAACTGTTCAACATTTTTTATTTTTGAAACTTCTCCCTTTATCTATTTCCATACCAGTTCAATCGGGTTTAGCTTAGTTATGGTGGAGAGATAACTACCGTCATTTCACGATTTTCTGCAATTTTATCAATGTCATATTTTTGAATTTCTCTTTTTGAGGGGAACACAACACAAAGAACGCAGATATTTTTTCACAGTACCGGGGTGAAACTTAATATTCTTTGAATTTATCCAATTCTGTAAATCTTTTTCAAATCATTTGGTTGTGGACAATTTTTCTAAAAGTCTCCCTTATCATTACAGTTCTGAGTAAGAAAATCTATTTGTTATTACCTTTCTTTGAAGACATCTTGTCCTCATGGTAGTCACCAGAACGAGTAGATTTATAAGTCAATAAACCAGCTTTAATAAAATTACCAAAACTGACGATGTGTACTATTATCAGTTTGCGCCCCTTGATGGTTTTAAGATAGATGACTGATTTGAAAAAGCCTGTTTTCGTCTTGTAACAATTCCATCTTGCCAAAATTTATTTGGAGTATGTCCTTCATTGATTGTTTCTTCCAAATGAAATTTATTTCTTCTTTGGTTTGTCATTTCTTCTCCATACTACAATATCGTTTCTTCCTATCTACATATTTTTTCTTCAGCAAAAACCTATTTCCTTGAAAATTTTCCACAGTGTGTTTCTCCTCAGTTCAGTGTAATCCTTATCTAACGGTGACAAGAGCTTTGTCTACAGTCTGAAATTCTTTTCTAAACAAGAACTCCTTCGAAGTCTTTCTCTCAAATGTTTATATTTGAAATTTTGAGTTTCCTGGAGCTCTACGGGCTATTTGAAACTGGCCACATTTCTCTTCTTTAATTACTCTGTAAATCGTAGATTTCCTACACCATCTAATCCTACTGCCTCATCAACCCTTACACATAAATATTTGTAATTAAATATATCATAATCACACTCGAATTCACATGGAAAAACCTCAAATTGTATTTTCCGTTAAATTTGGAATTAAACTAAAACAAAATTTCCAACTTTTTGTTGGAAACACGTGATTATAGGTGATTATAGATCTCAGATAATAAGACTAAGTAATATTTATAAACACAGTCGAACCTTATATTTAAAATAACCGTAAAAAGTTTTGGATTTATTTTTTATATGTACTATAGAGTAATATAACTCATTAAGTTTGAAACAACTCTGAGTTTCTAAGATTCTGGAGGAGTCAAGTCTTCATTGGAACCTCATGTATATGGTCCACTTATATGGTACCTTTCCATTTTATATGAATGTTCACGTAAACAAGTGAAAATTAAAATTGTAGATAAATCCTAACCCATAAGTCTTGGGTAATATTTTTATGTATCACATGGAGAAAATCTAAATGAAATTATTCAAAACGGATCAAATAAACCGGGCGTTCTGTTTTATGGAAAATTTTTATCGTGGATTCATTTTAATTCTCCTCTGGGCGTCCTTGGTCACGTTTTTCAGATTACGAGTCAAAATGAAATATTCAAAAAAGTAATTACCTTCAAAGACTATCTCTTTTCTTGTAAAATACTTCTATCAGCATTTAAAATTAGATCTCGGGTTGTGAACACAAAGAAAAAAACCAACTTCTTGATTACTTTCATTCTATATTACTTTTATTTTAGTTTTCAGTAAATTAGAATTGTATTACTGCATGTGCATCTTTGAATAATAATTCTTCTATTGAACAAAAATAAAAAATGAACAAATCATCACAAGATGTATCAACATCAGTGAAATTTCATTCAGTGCCTTGTATTCGACCCAAATTTGTGGTTAGGTTAGGTTACGACAGAAAGAACTGCATGAATGTAGAAAACACAACGGTGGTGGAAAAATGCTAGGAACATCAGCTGCTGATGAAACATGAAAAGGAGAATTGAACAATTTTCAATGATGGAAATAAAACTTTTTCATTTCATATTCCAAAAACCCATTTTCTAATTGTTCACTTCAATCTTTGAATTAGAAAAAATATGTCAGCTATGTTTTTTTGGAACTTTTTCTAAAAGTGCAAGTGATGAAAAACCAAATACTATTGAAAATTATAATAAATATACGGGATGTGCAGATCGAGCCGATGGTGCAAATTATTCTTTTGGGTGCTCGACTTGTGCAATGTAACAACAATATTCATATTTCAAAGCAAATTATAGAAAAGTATTATTTATAAATTTCAAACAAGCTTAAGACAGTGTGAAAACAGACATACTATTAGGACATATAAAAATTGCAGGTCACACACAATAGAATGATGATGACTGAGTGTAAATCATATTATGGTGATGGTCTATCAACAACTCTATCTAATATATTATTACTTAACACGTCCAAATAGTGGCATATTAACGAGAAGTGTAGAAATCCTAAAGGAAATATTCTTGAAGATCGTGCAGGAAGCTAGCAAAAGGGAACTAGAACTAATTGAAGGGGAGACTAAGAATATGTGAATATGTAGAAAACAAAATGGCACTAAACATAAAAATAGGCCAACAATAACCTATGGAGGAGCAACGATGAATCTAACAAACCTAACAAATCAGAGAAATCTTAAATGGAGAGTCTACCACCAGATGTATAAAACCGCAGCAAATACGATGGCGAGGACACATACAACGAATGAAAAATAATAGTGAAATTGAAAGAATATCAGAATGCCAGCCAAGACAAAGTTGGTGATGACCACTATTTTTCAGGATAGTCATTGGAGTGTGTTCATCGCCTATCTTCAAACAGATAAAACTCTACCAGGAGCGTATTATGTATCATTGCTTAGTAAGATTAGGGAAGTAATTTCAAGTTTCAAAAATGATATCTTTTAATGAAAAAGAAAGTGCTTTTCCACAACACAACACACCTTCCCACACTTCGGTGATCTCCATGGCTAAAATTCATTATTCCCCAGATCTTGGCCCTAATGATTCTGTCCCAACCTCAAATTTAACATAAGAAGATACATTTTTACCAGACGTTACCTTACATTGCAAATTCATAAAATATATTTTTGCCGAGCTTTTTTTTCAATGTTTTCTTTCTAAATTTTGGTCTCTTGTATTTCAGCATTTATATAAATTTGATTAAAACTAGCTTTATAATGTTTTTATCTAATGCATGGAGTATTATCCGAAATATGGAAGGCGTTGGTGCGATATATTGTTTACTATAAAAAATAATACCTATAACCATGCTTATTACTTTTAAGAGATAAAAATTCACACTCTCATGTTGAGAAGTAATATGTACCTATAAAAATTGATTACAAAAAATGTTGTTTGGGTATAAACACGATTGGATATAAATAAAAGTGCAATTCAATCAAATCCTATAGGCTTATCTCTTTGCACTGACCTTGACCCACATACAATAAAGGATTTTGTGTCTTAAAAGAAGGATTTTTTTAAACGACTTATCGCACTTCCACAGCAAATAGTTTTGCTGGGAAACTTTCACCTCCACTGCGGGTTCCTGCGTCGCGGTGGGGCTCGGACGGATGTTCTCTGTTAGTCGCTTTTATCTGAACTCCGCTCATTAGTCATTATGGCACCATTAACAAATATTTCTTCATAGCGATGAGCTGGCGTTCTTGTGATTTCTTCTTTTCTGTTTTGCTCCCTACGTCTCCCTTCCCCTGCTGCATGCAGGGATGAGGAGTTCGGGTCTATCTATTATCTTCTAATGTTGCTGTGTGTTTGGACCTCTTTGTCTACTGTCCTGTTCCTTTCTTTTTAGAATTTTTTCCACCATACTCTCAACAGCTTTCCATTTAAAATCTGCTTCCATCATGATCTGCACTATATTTTCTGGTCGTAACTCAGTTCTTACTGTTAGTTCAGACAAGTTTCTAATATCCGCCCACGCAGGACATCTGAAAATTGTGTGCTCTGCATTATCTATCTCCGAGCTACAGTATAGGCAGAGGTCATTTTCAGCTTTACCTATTCTCCTAACATAACTTTGGAAGGAGCCATGGGCTGTCATTGTTTGGGTCAAATAGTATCCAATTTCACCACAGGTTCTTTCATACCACGGCGTAATATCTGGTAGCAGTTTGTGAAGCCACACGTCCTTGTCGCTGACGTTCCATCTATTTTGCCATTTCTGTACCGTTTCTTTTCGAAGAGCCTTTTTCTCACCTGCTGTCATTCCTATCGCTCTCGATCTCTCTTCAACTAGAAGATCTATAGGTATTATTCGTGCAAGTACTCTTGCAGCCTCGGTTGAGATAGTACGATAGCCCCTGCATATTCTCAGCGCTACTTTTCTTTGTACTCGGCTGGCTACGGTGTTATATTTGTTAATCTCTAGAACACTTCCCCAGATTGGAGCTGCGTATAATAGTATAGATTCCGCCACGCACCCCAGAATCCTCCTTTTTGCTTCACATGGGCCTCCCATATTAGGCATTAGACGACTGAGAGCAGAAACTGTAACGTTCGCCTTGTTACTCACATATCTGAGGTGTTCAGTGAACTTGAGCCTTCTGTCTATGATTACACCTAGGTATTTCACATGGTTCTTTGGGTGAATGGCGACACCTCCGATCTTAAGTTCTATTGGACCATGACGTTTCTACCCAACTATCATCACAGCTTCTGTTTTCTCGGGAGCTATCTTAAGTCCAACTGACCTCATCCAAGCATCATTACACCTTTCCATTAGAACTTGTTCTGTTTTGGCTTTGATCATGACTGCGAGATCATCTGCATAGGCCACTGTCGATACTCCTTCCATTAGTCCTAAGTTTAAAACCCTATCATAGATAATGTTCCACAGCAATGGGCCCATAACACTACCTTGTGGCACTCCAGCTGTAATGGGTACCATCTCATCCTCCTCTATACAGAGAGACCTGCTAGAAAGATAACTGCTCACCATTCTTAGGATGTAAGGAGATATGTCCCTCCTCTCCAGTTCATCTATTATCTGCTGCCAGTTTGCTGTGTTAAACACATTTTGAGCATCCACTGTAACAAGTACACACAATTGTCTATTTCTAAAGGTCTTCCGCAGCTCTTCTCTCGCAAAGTTGCAAACACTTTCTATGGCATTTACTGTAAACATACCCTTTCGTAAACCAAATTCTGATAGTAAGTGTTCTAGGAGTTTCCCTAAGGTGTCCAGAAAGCATAAGGGTCTAAAGGATGATGGGCTAGGCCCGTCCTTATTAGGTTTCCGTAAAAGAAGGATTGTTCAACTAATTTATCCTACAATTCTTCACTTTTTGAAGAAAATCATTTACCACGCATGTATTATTTGAGATCTGAGATACCTGTAATCGCTAGATACCCAATTAGGAGAATATGGAATCTTTAGAAATGAACCTTTCCCTACTCTGCATGTTTGTCTCTTTATTATATTGATTTATCCATGATTCATTAATTGTTACTAATATTGCGAGAAAATTCTCTGTATTGTCTATCTTCTTCTTCTAATACTTTCCACTAATGGATGTTTGCGATAACAGTTCCCATATTTTCTCTATTCTTTGCGGTGTGGCGTGTATTAACAACTGCAAATCTTGTGAGCCTGTCCATTGTGTGATATTTCGCAGCTAAGACATTTTCCTTCTTCCAATCCCTCTCCAGCTTTCGATACTGCCCTTAATTAACAGTTACAAAAATTGATATTTCGAATTATGACCTTAATTTACTGTTTTCCTCTGTTAACACGTATATCTTCATAGTCTAGCTTTCCAGGGTATTTAAGTATTCTGCGATATATCCACATTTCGAAAGCCTCTAATTTATTATCTTGTCCATACTGCTTTAACAGACAATTGCAAATGTTTTTTTCCAGTTTTCTTTATTATCTATTAACATTCACGGTACCCATGATCCAGAAATTTATTCATATTCATTCTGGCAATGTTCCCCCTGCAAATTCGTTCTGCTTTTGCGTTGGAGTCAATACTTTTATGCCCAAGTATTCAATCACTCTTGAGTAGTAGCTTGTCCTGTAGAAACGATTTAACAAATTCGGACTGTACATAGTAGGATTACATTGAAGGTTGGTGCTGGAGCAAAAGGATCAACTTGGATAAATATAAGAATACAAATGTCTTCCCACACCTATTCGTATTTTAATAAAACTTATTTGCTTTTATTTCAATACTTGATTATTGATCTGTTTCATTTCATCAAATTAGTTTCTCTCTTTTGAAAAATATAAATATTAATTTTTGAATCTTGTTATTCATTTATCGACCTATTATTAATGACATGATGATTCAGTTAAAATTTAATAGGTACAGGTTATACAGGTATCAACAAGAAATTTTCCATGAACAACACTTTTAATCATCGCTGCAAGATATTCTAATTTATTTTCCAATTTTCTAAAGATTTTCAAAGATCAAATATTTCTCTTCAGAGCACGATAAACTCAGTGAATTCTTGCTGATATTACAACGATGTTTCGAACGGAATGTAGGGATAATAAGCCGCAAAATTTAATATCCATCTCTTCGTCCTTCCGCACCTTAAATCGACCTTGTTCATTTTTCACCGATGGCGTCTTTTTCTTATTCAGGAATTTTAATTCTCACTGGAAGAGAGACAGACATTTAAGTTAGTTGAGATAAATGACTGGATGAATTTAATTAAAATTAATTAAGATATTCAATGAGAATATTTTTCTCTGAAATCAAATAAAAATCTCACTTTCTTCAATATTAGCATTTCCTTTTATGTATAATATGGAAAAATTGGATAACATTGGAATAAACAATTACAACGGATTTTGAACAAAATAGCAAATCTCACAACACGATTGGTCAACAGGGGTCGAAGATATACAAAGATCGCCGCTTTATGGGCCCTGCGAAGAAACTACAAAGCATCATAACCAATTTGATTCGATCAAAATATGGAAGATGCGCAAGAAATTTTTGAGGCTAGTTTGAATAAACATGTATAGCCTATAATAGATCTACACTTCCTTTGGAAGGTTACCTTAAATATGAATAAATGATGTTGAAGAAGCACAATTATCACGAAAATTAGCAAGCACACTTTCATCTAAACAATATAGAAGATTGAAGGGATACGATTGGCTAAATATTGGGCAGGATGAAAAATAAAATATTTAATGACAATGATGATATTAAATTTAATATACACCGTGAGCACTTGTGCGATAATATCCATGGCTCTCAAATAAATACTTATTGCCGTCTTATGAATCTTTTTACTTGCGTTTTTAGGCATGGATCGTGAATCAAAGAATAAATACGTTAAATCACTCGAGAAATTATACTTATATCTTGGAAAATGTAGCCGTAAAGCATGTCAGTTGAAAAAAAGATCATTTTCAAGTTTATGAACTCTAGATGTTATGTAAAGGTCGGAATGTCAAGCCACAAATTTGCGTCAACAGAGAAAAATGCAGCGTTGAAATGAATGTCTGAAAAGAAATGACTAAAGGTATTCGAAAAAAGTTGCTGTAAGTGTTCAAATTGATGCCCATCTTGATCAATGCATTTACGACAACGCGTCTCAACGAAGCGGCGGTTCTGGCGAAGTATATCAAGCTTTCCATGAAGAGTTCAAATTCAATTCAAATTCTTCTTCTATTGCAGTTGATCCCTACAGGAAAAAATCACAAGGTGTCAGGTCACATAGCCGTGTGGGCCGCTCAACGAATCCTCGTCTGCCTATCCATTCTCCAAAATGAACATTTAGGTACTCCCGAACACATAACCCGTAGTGCTGCGAAATGATGGATGTTCACGCGTGTTAGATCGTTGTCCAATTGTCCACGTAAATCTTCGAGTATTTCCAGATAACTTTGGCCCGTTACGGACCCACGTGACCTCTCGCATGAATACCTGCCCACACACACACACACACACACACACACACACCTCAGGAGGGTTTAATTCTTCTTCATTGAAGACATGAAGATTCTGGTCGTTCCAATACACGCAGTAATGCCAATTAACCAGCTTGAAGATTGCTTAATTCGACTACAAAATGGAACTGAGGATCACCCTGACTGCGGTACCACTCAAAATTCCAAACTGCTATCGAAATCATCCTCGTAAAGTGTGCAGAGTAGACGCGAATAATAAACTCGATTGTGCAGGGGTTTCATCGTAATGAACTTTCAGATACTTAAAGTTATCCAAATAGCCGTACTGCAGGTTGGTTCAGCTGCTCAACCAAACGTCCAGAACGCGGTGGATCGGCAAGAACCCATTTTTGAGTTTTTCTGGTACGTCTTCCACACTGTTTAAACGATTTCGTAGCGGTGAATTCGGAAATTATGGTTGAAATTCGGTGTACATAGTTTCGTAAGGTAATCCGCATTTCTACGCGGATACAACGTAATAAAAAAAATATTTCTTCAACTTGTTTAGATTATTCATTCTGAAAATGCGTCTACTCGACGAGCACGTATTATCATGACACAGACACAACTGTCTGAAGGACGAACATACTTCGTTTCAATCTTTTTCGACATCGTTATCGGCCTTATGAACATTGCTGGATTTATGCCGATTTTTCAAGAGCGTTGCCTGACTTTTGACCTCTGCAACACTTTGTAGATATTCTTTAACTGATATGAGTTTAGTACGAACTGATTAATATGAAAATGGAGCCGGATGGTTCATAGAAATTCATTTTAAATTATTAAGACCCGGAAATGGTCACATAAACTTTCCTTTCATTTATATAATATAAGAATATGAGAAATATATATATTTACATCCTTACGTTATAGACGCCTGAATAAAATTTGCATGTAAAGAGAACGAAAACGTTTCTGTACAACTGAGCACGTGCAGCAATGATTTTAACAAGTTGTTGTTGCTGTTCTATGATTAGCTGGGCGTCATAGCTCCTAGTGCCACCTAGTGTCAAATCTCTGAAATTTAGTGAGGTATTAGTTGTGCTAATGTACCCAGAGAGAGCGTTACGTTTCATTTTTCTCTCCCGTATCAGTGAGTTTCCATATCTTGGAATTACCGATAACGCGATAACCTTCATATATGTTCGGCTTTTGTTGTAAAATCGTGTTGTGGGTTTTGGTAATTTGTCAATTGTCCATAATGTGTTGTATGTGTAAATTTCGGTCGTAGCCCTAATTCACCAATTGAGTACAACATAATGATATGAAGGTGAGAAAATAGTTTGAGTTTCAGTATATAAAGAGAAATATGTGATTAACTGATGTCTTCGTTTTAGTTGCCAGTGTTTTTAAATAAAAATATCGTGCTATTTTCCTCGAGCAATTTACTGCAAGCAGTACAATATATTTTGTCATATAATAAATATACAGTATTTGATTCCAATACGCTTTTTCACACAATGCAAATTGATTAAATATTATTTGGTTATGGTCATAATTTGATTCGAAAACTTTTTACATCTACGCAATTAGTATATCGATATGTAAGCATAAAGTAAAAAAAAAACATCAATACAAATATTACTTAATGTTCTAATAGATTCACATTACTACAGCACAAAATATCCTTACGTATGCTATAAAGTTTTCTCTAACGTTTCCATTCGGTCGCTCGTATTCGTAGACACGGTACTCTATGGAGACGGCACCGACACTAAATGGTGCTTATGCGGCATGCAGAATTGTATCCGCATGGGCGTTTCAACAAATTTTTTTAAGATGAAGAAATAAAATTCTAAATTAATTTCTTGATATATTAAACCCAATAAACAGAAGTAATTTGAACAACATAACAAGTAAATTACTTATAAGTGCCGTTTTCCAAAAAACGAGTCTCAAAGATCTAGTTCTACCTATTTTGAAATAAGTGGTTCTTCTCAAGAATTGTTACTGCAATTACTTCAAAGTATAATTAATCATAGGAAAAATTTTCAGATACATAGTTATTTGCGACAGTTTCAAGCAATAGACGTCTATTTTCAATATTGTTCTGACCGATATTTGACTTATACGTTCAGACATTACTTGACATGAATCATACTGGATAAATAATTTCTTTACTTTTTGATTAGGTTAGGTTAGGTTAAGAATGGCTTGATAGAATTTCAAAGAAGTTCTAATGGTACATGTAAATGAAATATATCAAAGAAGACATGAAAATGTGAAAAGAACTGGAATAATAGGTTTAGTGAAAGTGAAAAAAAAACTCTGAGACGAGTTGACTCAACCCACAAGAGGATACACTCTTGTTCGGGTGAATCCGTACTTCGATACATAGGGTTCAGTTCTATACATTGTCAAAGATCACTCATATTAGAGATTTTCTCACGGAAAAAGGTCAGAAAGGTTCTAATTGAAGTAGCGAGATTCGAAATACAATAAGGTCCTCTTGGAAATATTGGCGGAATGTCTTATTTCGCACCAACTTATTGTCGAGGATTTGATGCTTAATGAGACGGGTTTTCTCATCTATACTTGTCTGTTGAACACGATTAGTCGTGGAACACTATACTACGTCTTTCCGCGTCCCGTAGCTGTCGTTCTCTGCACCAACTCAAACTTTGACGACAGTGGTCCACAGTAAAAGCTAATACTTATTCTAATAGTTTTAATCTCTCTTAAAACCATTGATCAACAAAGCAAATTGGCGCGTAGTGGTAAAATGATCTTGCCTGTTGAGTTTATTTGTGTGCATCCACCTTTCGTCAGTGTATTACAAACCAGATAATGCAGAACCCATTCGAATTTGAAATATTTTATTTTGCTTAACAGAATTAGAAAAACTAGTAATAACTGAATTTTTCTATACCAACTTTTTGCTTATGTAAACATCTTTCTTCAGAATGAAATTAATTTAATTACGTTTATTAACATGGTCAAAGTTAAGACGCTCGATCTATAAGGGACCTGTTTCACAAATTCATATTCTGTTCTTTTATTTGACTAACCCAACCTAACTTAACCTAACCAATTGCAAGTGTCAATTATTATGTTATATGGATTTTTCAAAATTACGATTTCCAAAAATGTTAAGAATTTGTTCCTTTATTGTATATTTTTTAGTACCTACCTAATGTCAAAATGCAATTAAAGGATTTAGAAATTCCAGGTTTTATTTTTTGGATTTTCCAACTTTACAAAGATAATACTCTTGACACACGAAGTGTATTATGTACTCGGACTACCTTTTCTTTTACCTGAAATATGAGTTGGCACATCCTAATCTAAACGGATTAAAAAAATTGTGTGTGTGTGTGTGTATGTCAGCTCCGACGCACGTCTGGAGTTTACTCCTTAAGTTCGATAGTCTAACCAGACGCAAAAAGAGTTTATTTAACTTAAAAAAGATTGGTTGATTGCCAGAATATTTTGGGCTTTCTTCATTAATTTTTTTTTAATCTGTAAGCTCGCTGTCTCTCGGCTGGAGTTTTTGGAGGTTTAGATTTTTTCCTAGTCAAAAAATATAAAAAAAATTAGAAAATTCATAAATGCATAATTATAAAAATTTTAACCGACTTTAAGAAAATTGATAAAAAAGGTTTTTATAAACATTTTTTTTAATTATTATAATTATTTTTTTATTTAAAATATAATATTATCTTAATAATTAACAAAAATGGTTATAAAAAGATAATTATCTAAATCTTTTACATACAATAATAAATAGTACATGAAAATTATTTAAATA
Source organism: Diorhabda elongata (assembly GCA_026230145.1). NCBI lineage: Eukaryota > Metazoa > Arthropoda > Insecta > Coleoptera > Chrysomelidae > Diorhabda > Diorhabda elongata. The sequence continues at coordinate 44,505,743 of CM047926.1, forward strand.
AGCTAAAAAATAACTTTTCGAAAGAAAATTATATAAAAACATTATTATAATGAAAAAATATTGTCGATTTTTCTGATAATATTATCGAATTATTGACTACAGTTGTTTATATTTAAAAATTATTTATAAAATAAATCATAATAACGTGGAAGAATTTATAGACATCGACAAAAAAATTAATTTTTGGTTAGGTTAGAAATTATCTATTTTATGTGGATGCGCTCGATAATTCATATAGGGTTGATTATCTAATTTCATGTGTTGTTTTCAAATATATATTTATATGAACTACATCGATAATTATTAAAATATTTAATAAATACAAATTGCACATGCTCATACATATAATACATGAATTATAACGTACCTTGCAACCACGTGTTTGTTAGATGTTCCGGCAATATCATCTACACCTCTTTCTGCCATAGTTATTTGAAAATACTTTCAGTTCACTTTAGCAGAACACAATGATAATAAAACTTCACAATGATAGCAATGTAAGTATGTTGACACTGACAAATTAGAAAGTTGCGCATCATAGGATGCGCACCAAAAACGTAACGATGTCATTCATCGATAGATTTTACTCTTCACATTTTTCTCATACCGGTCCCCTTATATATGCAAATCGATTCTTAAGGAGTAAACTCCAAAAATTGTCACTAGTTGTAGCGCATATACTGAAATTAGTGAATGTAATCGAATCAAGTATCAAACTATTGGAGAATGAATAAAATGGAAAAAGATAATTCGATGAGGTTTTTGAGGAAAAAGTTGATACGATGCCTTTATTCTAAGAGTTTTTTGTCTTTTTTAGTTTGTACACTCTTATATATGACTACTTTCTTATAGTAATTGGAAATGTCTGTCATTGCGACATATTTTCGTTTGACTTGTACCAGCAAACCGACAATAATTAGTGAGTTTATTCAATTAAGGCAGTTGTTTACAAAATTCAACAATATTTCGTATATATTTATCAACTGCACTCTTTTCAAAAGATGTCGAAACATTGCTAATTTTATTATTATGGATTAACAATGTATATCGTAATGATATAATTATCCAAGAATTTTAGGGCGTCTCGTACGAGTTATTTGAGATTATAAACTACCTACTTAGGGTTTATCACAGGCTTATTGGACTCAAGAACAAATATTTTGAAAAGAATTGTATCTAAAGTAGATGAAAGACTTTTGGTCATGTTTAGACATATGGTGATAACTTTTTGGGAAGACACGTTCCCATGTGTCATCCCATTTCCATAATAGTTGGCATAATATGATGTTAGTTATTAACTGAGCACTAATTTTGCCACCACTACACTCTTAATGCCAGATGTACTTTTTCTCGCATGTGATTCTTATCTGATGAACTATAAGGTGGACTTGAAGCATTACACTATTATGACAACTCACAATTTGGATTATTCCAATAATGTATTATTGGAGATATTCTTCACATTTTTCGTGTTTATGATAGTCATTAAAGCAAATCTAATCTTCTCACCGTCCATATTTTAGATGCTCCTTAAACCTGGCATTAAAAGATCTCTTTGGCTGTCCAACACAATCCCATCCCACTTTATTCCAAATCCAATATTCCAGCTCAAGTATTACTTAACACTGACGGGTATTTGTGTAGCTGAGTAAATATACATTGGTGTGTTTTGGGTAACTTGAAGCAGTGTAAAATTGAGATTATCAACATCAAATTATTTCTCCATTCAATTCATTTTGAACAGTTATTACTCTTGTGCTACTCATTGTTCTTCCTGGGCAAAAAAACCTAAACTGAGCTTTCACACTAGCAGAATATTCTAAAGATCTTACAAAAACTGAAAATTAGGGAAAGAAACTTGTTGAAAGAAGAAAAGACTGAATTAGACAATTAAAATTTGGGAAATGGATGTCTAATTATATTAAAATTTGCTTGTTAATTTATGAATTCAGTATATGTGTTTACATTTTCTACAGAAACTCGTACAATAGGAGCCAAATAGAAGAATACCTACGATATAAAAGAAACGACTCAAAAAGTGACAACACCTTGAGAAAATATACTTCAATTTGAAGATGAGGAAGGCAGAGAAACTGCAGAAGCTTCATTGTCTTTGTTGAATACTCCAAGATGTGAAGAAGATGATGCGGGTCCCAGTCACAGTTTTAACATTATGTGAACTTATAACTAGTGATGAGAAATTCCGAAACTTCACTGGACTAAATAACTTTATGATGCTGTCATCTGTCATCTGAGAAGCCTATTGTTATATAATTCAAATTTAGACTAATGAACTCATTTTCAATCCTTACGTATTAGGTAAAAATTAAGACACTTGTCGTATCATTTCATCAACTTGTGTATCCCTCAGTCGTAGAGCTCTGCCACCTGTAAATGGAACCAACGTGGGACAACTCCATGCAACAAGCAAGCGTGATGAGACATATCACCATTGCGCGCACAAGTTTTCAATATGAGTATAGATGATGGATGTTAAGCCACTGCACTCTCTTTATCATGAGCACTTTAACAATATGTGTATACCAGCGATACACTATCGGCCTACTCAGGATGTTTGGCCCATTGATCTGACAGAGCTAACGATTAATTTCAATTACATTTAATAAAATTTGTGTTTTTATTAATAATCAATATTGTACATCAAAAACAAAGATGAATAGAGAAGAAATCGAAACTAAAACTTACCGAGTTCGACGACGAAGCCGCTACTGCTGTTCCGTTGGACATCGAACAGGCAGCGAACAAAGCGATATTGGATCTGCTGCCTCAGAAATTGAAAATAGTATGATATTGCGTATAATAGATTTATGGTAATCGAAGAAAGTTGAAGGAAAGTTTAGTGAAACGTATTTTTGGCTTTTTACGAAGGTCTTCAACAATGGAGTCCAACCATTTCATGATAAAAGTCAGTTTGCTGATTAAGAATAATATGGACATCAGCAAATATCACAACTTACTTGCATTTCAAACGCAACAAAATGTGGGTTACCGTCCAAAGAAATCAATAAACACGTTTGGTACTATGCCGGCCGTTCGAAGATTATGACGACGATCAAACAATACGGAAGATGGCAACAATAAAATGTCAAAATGCTTCAAGGAATTCGTTATCTTCCCAAGAAATCTGCATAAGCAGTTGTGTTATTAAAATTTAGTCAATAAAACAAGTTAATGTTAAATATTTTGTATAAACTTATTTCCTTTTTGTCGGGAGTATGGATTAGGTAACGGTACATTCATGAACAAAAAATACGTTATCAATTAGACATTCGGAGGATTGTCCTTCGGGAGCCGGCAATCTCAGAAAACCCGTGATCGCGGAATTGCAAAATTTTTATATAAATCGACAGCTATTAATTAGAGGAACAGAATGCACTCGGTAAGCGCCGATTTATTTGACCGAAAGAATGAAAAAAAAATGATTAATTAAAAAAAAGCAAAAATGTCTTTCCTTCATCGCGGATATCTATTAAAAAAACAGTCTATACGATAGGATATTTTGTGAATTAATTGAAAAAAATTGGCTGACCAATTTTTTCAAGCCGAGCCCTATTTAAAGGGTGTGATTGGGGAATAAAATTTTCTCATCACATATGTTTTTCCTTCATTATTAAAGTCTTGTGGTTGCGTTAAATGGTCATATTTATCATTTTACAACTTTAAATTTGTTATTACGGTTATTACAAGAAATGATATGATTGAAGTCTTATTGCCACTAATTAGAATCCATATACAATAAACAGGTATGCGCGATATTTCCAGCCGTTTTATAAGCAAATTAAAAAAAAATGTTTCCGAAATGATGGGGAAATTTTATTCCCCAATCACACCCTTTAAATATGTAAGCCAAGCCCTACCGGCTGGAAAAAATTGGTAAGCCGATTTTTCCCATTAGTTCACAAAATTTCCTATCGAATAGACCGTTTTTTATCGAAATCCGCGACGACGGGAAAACATTTTTGCTTTTTTCCATTAATTATTTTTTTTTTCATACTTTCAGCCAAATAAATCGACGCTTACCGAGTGCATTTTGTTTCTTTAATTAATAGCAGTCGATTTATATAAAAATTTTGCAATTCCGCGATCACGGGTCTTCTGAGATTACCGGCTCCCGAGTATTACAATGTTAAGGATACGAGAGAACTAGCTACTTACTACCTGAACTTAATATATTTTGGGTTTGTATTATTGATTTTAAATTTAAACTTATACCTGTAGCTTGAAAACTTTTTTTTTCTTTATTTGAGGAAATACCAAAATATAACAAGATTAAAAATGTGTTCAGCAAATGTTTTAAAATAGAAATTTTTACTTCCAAAATTATATTAACTCTACTGTTTACACATCTTTTTTTGCCCGATAAGGAACACATCGGTATGTGATACCGCTATTCTCAAAAGTCGTGTTTTTTCTGCCCTTTTTATTTATTTTTTGCTTTCAGAAATTTAAAAGGGTAATGTAGGGACAAAATTTTGAGTTTATAATAAGAACAAAGACATATACAATTCTTTTTGCTTAAAAAAATATCAATTCAGTACATAAACTAATTCAGTAGTGTCAATATTTCGATGCCAAAATGGCCTAATCTCAGTTTCTAAGACATGGCGCCATTAAATATCTTTTCCCATAGCAGTAACATCTTGTGACAAAAACGCAAAAGCGGCCTAACCTGGTTAAGCCATTTTTGCACACTAGCAGCTTTGTAATTTGGCGGTTGACAGTGGCAGTTGAAGCTTGAGGTTGTCTTTTTGTGAAATAAAATAATTTTCTTGTGTAAATAAGTTTATAAATATAAAAAACTTTATAATCTGTATTTCTGTCTATGAAGTAGATTAGTCCGAGACAATAAACCGCAAATATTTATCGCTACATTTGAATTTGAGTATTTTGTATTCTCTTTACGCTGAAAGAGCTGAATATCCAGCATTGAAGATTATTTTTAGCAAAGTATTTAATGAACAATTTAATCTGACTGTGCGGCTGATAATGATGAAAAAACAAGAGTCGAACAAGAAAGAAACTCGAGTTACATGGAGAAAATTCCACAGGATTCCATATGAAGATGTGTAATTTGCTTCGATCTTATGAAAACGCTTCCAACCCTTGTTATTAGCACTGGAATATGTTATTACAAGCATCAACTCTGGATATATTGCTTAGGTGTTCATAATATGAAATAGTGTAAATGTTTTTGTGGGAGAAAACTATAGCAATCAGAGGTCCCCAAGAAATAACTTTCTGTCTATCGTATTTCTTAAAAAAGATTGTAAAATGCATCTGATCAATGTGGAGGGCAGAATAGGAATATCGAAATGGCTCTTTTATGTCAGTTTATTGTTTCCAGTTCTACTGAATATGGTACTTATAAAATTGTCCACAAACTATTTGGCAGCGGACATTCGTACATGTCATGCGATCAGGGTTTTGGTTTAGTGGAAAAACATCTATGGGCCTGAAGACTGAAAGCAAGTTATTTTAGCGGATAGAAAGAGTGAACCGTTCAAAATAATTTCTATGACAGAAGATTTATTTTTTTCTTGCAAATCTCGAGACAAAAATATTACGAATCGTAAACCATGTAGAGATAAAGGCATAATTGAATGGTTACTGATGCAATGGCTAATGTTTTGTGAAATGCATCCTTTTAAATTTTATTTTAAATATTCTAATAATTATAATGTTGACCTTAAAAAGAGGGATTCTGTTATTATTGAAAATCTTGAACGTTTATATTCACTACTCAACCAATCAGTGAAAATAGAGTTATCGTCTTACGTACCCCCCATTCATCATAATATTTACAGCAATTTGAAAACATATTTAACAGTTATTGATCAGATTTTCATTGACAACCTTGATGACCAAAATGATTAATTGTTTTTTAATTTTTATTGTTGTATAATAAAAATAAAGATATTGATGGTACTATTGATTTTTATTCCTGGTCAGAATGGCCTAACTATATAAAATTATATCAGAGAAATCATAAACCATTATGCAAAAGTGAATAAACATTACACTTTTTGATTCTAAAATAATCTTAAAAGTAAATTGCTTGTTACAGTTGCTGCAGTAGTTTTTAGCATCTTCCAGGCATTCTGAGCAAGAAATACATTGGCAGAAAGTTTTCCTCTTTGGTTAATAAGGGCAAAACTTGCACGTACTTGGCGTTCGACATTCCTCTGGCTCTTTTACCAATGCAGAAATCGTAAGAATGAATTCGCTGGGTTTATTGGAAATTAGCAACCTCTATTCGAGAAAGTCGTAAGCCAGAGACAATGATATGCTTTTCAAAAAATCAAATCTTGACATTATGTCTATCCCATATCGTCAAGGTTCTAGAAAAAGGAAACTCATCGCTATACTAAGCACACCTTTCTATCGCTAGTGTGTCCAACACGATTGCCGGGAGCTGACTGAAGATGTCAGGGAGCCCCAAAACCTAAATCCGCCCCACAGCGATAACGACGGCAAAAAAAATGTAACCATTAACTTTTTGACGGTTATTATTAACCGTTTATATAGCCTTTACGATAAGGGAAACCCGGTAAAATTCTTCAGATCAAAAAATAAAAAAACACAATATTATATCTAGATATTATTTATTGATCAATGGTAATGGCTTCGTTAGCATGTCTGCAGTTTGCTCACCTGTTGAAATATGTTTGACAATTTAGTCAATAGAACAAGTTAATGCTAGATATTTCTTATAAACATATCACTTTTCACACTATTCTTCGAAATCCTACAGTGTTAAAAGTATTTAGGCTTTGTAATAAAATTCAATTTTTAATCACATCAGCTTCCCATTTCCCAATAACGATATGAGAAGAAAAATCAGAGTATCGACATATTCACGAGCCCTCAACCTTAGACGCAACATACTTTTTCATGAAAAAAATAATTTCATCAGCAATCAATACGTTCAATGTTGAGGTGCTGGTTAAACAGTGAGAATTTTACTTCGAATTTCCGCGCATGTCTGTATTTAATTCGTTTTCAATTCTGGAACACTAAACCAAAATATGTTCCAATGTTTTTTGCTTGCAACATGTGTGTTATCCTCAGTCTTCTCAGTAATACTTGGTTGGATACAGTATTCCAAGAAATCATTTTGCAAAATTTTGATTTAGAAGTAACCCACCACATCATCAATTTCTGATGCTTCGTTTAATTGTAAATGGTGGTGTATTGACAGTAAATATTTTTAATATAAATATTGGAGATATCCTAAATGTGTTCTGTGAATTCTGATATCAACACTGATAATTTTAACACAAATCAGTAAGTGAGAAAATAGCAGATAAGTGATCTATTTAAAAAAGTATCACGTTCATGTTCAGTTATATTAATAACATGATACCTAATAATAATCGTTGGTAGTTGTGGCGCCAGTCTTTATAATCTTCGTATCGATTCTCCAATTATTGCTTTTGAAATATAAAGCACACAGTGACGTTACTGAAAGTGTAAATTTCTAGAAGATGCATGCAACATGAAAATGAAGGAAAATGGTGTTATTCAAACTGTCTTTTAACTATAATGAGTAATCAATTTTCTACTTAGACGATTAATAACCCAAGATTTAATGCAATGAAACTGTTGTAAACAGAATCAAGTCTAGTTAAAAAGCCGGCCCAAGACTTCAAAATGCCCAACCACTACATTTAGTTCCCTAGATGTTTCAGTATCCAAATAAAAGACTAAAAAAACATATTTTGATAGTAAACCAAACTAAAAACTGAGAAATAAAATTTTAACAATTGTCATTTTAGATTGCTGTTAAAGGGAGTTTTTTCCAATTTTTTTCCTTAAACTAATATTTAGTTTCATTCAGAGAGTCTAAAAAGTGGATAAATTACGCATCTACGGTAAAATGGGGGAATGGCGGTCAGTGGGCGATGCCGGTCACGTTGAAATCTTAAACTTCCATAAATATTCTGCTTTTGCTACTAATGTTGTCATCTAGTATAGGGCCGGGTAAATTTATTTACCAAGCGGCGCCATTTTGCATCGCGCGTGGCGAGTTTGACTGTTGTGTAAAGGTACGGACGTGTTTTATTGTGCAATATCAAAAATTCAGTTAAATGTAAGCTTAAAGTGATTAATACGATTGAATATATTGAATAAGCAATCCAATTCTGGTTAATCCGTGAATTAAAGCGATAACAATCAGTTGAACCAGAGTTGCATTTGAAGATCTGGATACGTTGTGTTGACATATGAGATGACCCCCCAAATAATTTAACGGACAATAGAATTTTCTAATAAATAATTTCATAATAAAATCATCGCACCGAGTACATTCTCTTCCCATTTATAAATATTAATGACAAACAGGAATTATCTGAAATCACATTTGGAAGGAAACCTCGACTTTCTGTTTGCCTGATTGGAGTGAACAAATATAGATGAATCAAGTCATTTTTTATATTCAAGAACAATAAAATGATGTTTGTACAAAATATTGCAGGTGAAGGTAAAAAAAACAAAATAAGGACAAAAGGAGTAAATCAACATGATGACAATAAACACGTAACTTTTTGTTTTCCACATTAATTCCTTTCATTAGCCAATTCATTGGACTGTAGTTTCAAATCAAAACCTTCCCGCGATAGATGACGATCTCAAACTGTCTTTCCAAGATCACCAAAATGCTATACTTACGAATTACCAATCAATCATATCTTTAAGGCATACAAATCGTTCAGCGAATAATTATAATAAACACAAATCAAGTAGAAATAAAATTACTTCTGTATATACTTCAACACAAGTTATACCAACACTATTGTTAAGCGCCAATACAAAATGTTCACATTAACAAAGTTTAGAAGTCTAGATATAGTCTATACCGCCCAAGATCCGTTCCAAATAGGTACTACGTCATCAGCGCCGATTGTGTAGGACAGCGGCCGGCCTGTTTGGCAAAACACTACTGGCTATAGAGATTTGTCGCTATTTTGCCGACAAAGAGTTAATTTTTCAATAAAAATGGAGCAGGGGATTATTCGCGGTTCATCAGACAACTTGCCCCAAATAGATACACTCGCAAGGTCTAGTTATTTTGCCTCAAATAAAAATTTTATGACTGTTGAAATCTGCGTCATAAAAGCATCAAGATAATAAGTTCAGATTGTATATCAGCTAGTTTCGTGGTGTTTGATAGGAGGAATACATTATTGGACATATCGGTTTCCACTTACTTAAATCGACAGAAGTCTCTTCTGCTTACTTATTATTATTTATGTCTCATACCATTATTGTTGGAAACAAGACTAGATCGAGGTCGAGTGGATAGTCTTCAATAATTCTACGTCCCTACTTTTGAAGTATATGTGACATTTTAGTGACTATATTTTGGAAGATTTATACGCGACGTCTTTTTGCTGCGGCATCACGTTCAGATTCTATAGATCCGGAACCTGACAACCGACACTAAAAAATATGAGGTAAAATGCCTTTTCTGAGTCTTACGTTCCCATCCATCATATAATTTACTATATCAGCTTCAATCTGAAATTAAAAATCATAGAATACTTTCTGGTCTTAATATGTTCTAGTATGTACATATAAAACAGCACAGCTAGCCTTATGGCCCAAGTCTCTCTACTCATTTTCTGGGCCAGTTTGCCATACCTAACTTCTGTAAGTCTTTCTTACATGCATCTAGCCATTTTCTACAAGGACGCCTTCTTCTTTTTGCACCTTCTCCACTTGTTAAGGCTCTTTTTTGTTTTCTGTCTTCTGGCTATATGCCCCAAACAACGCTGTCTTTTTACCCATACTATATAGCCAATCTCTGCGTGACTATATAACCTTTTAATCTCTGCATTAGTTTTTGTTCTCTATTCATCTTGTTCCACTTGCATCCCTCCAAAAAATTTTCTTCCCTCTTCCATGCATTAAGCCTCTTTCTTATTCATGACCCAGTATTCACTACCATATAATATCGTAGCTTGTACAACTGTCCTTAGCTACCCTTGAGATATTATTGGATCTAGGTTTTCTAGAGCACAAACTTTGTTTATAAATCATTTCTTGGAATCGTAATTCACTATCCCTAAGAATCACCTTTGGTAGGGAATTGAACAACACTGTTGATAACGGGAAGCCCTGTTTTAAACCTTCTATTGTTTAGAATTTTTCGCATAAGCTTCCTTCTATGGCTACTAGGTTTTCGGTTTTGTTTAGTGTCATTATCACCAATCGTATCAATTTCTTCGTATTCCAAGTTGTGCTAGAGCTTGGTACAGGTATTTTCTTAATATTGAATGATACGCCTGTTTAGAATCGATAACTATTATTCTTTATGGATTTTAACGCAAAAATTTGATCGCTAGTCGATCTTTTTTTCTTTTAATTCCGCCTTGAGACTTCCCTACTTGTTCGTTCAATTATTTTTTTGACTTGTTTTCTCTCTGTATGTTTTAAACATTTTTGAAAATGTTTTCCATCTGCAGTTAGCTACCCGTTTATCTAATAAATACAAATATTTTTCCCTTTTGGAAATTTCCATTGTAATATTGAATTCTCAATGCTTTTTTATGACGGTAGACTGCATTTTTCTGTATTACTGGAAATACAGACTTACAATTTACATAAGGCTGCTAATCTTGGAACGGTTAGGTTATTGGAAGCGTTTAAATGATATTTTTTACGAAAACTCCGACTATGGATGATTCTGGTAGCAGTACTTACTCTCAACCAAGTATCCAAAAGACCGTTCCGGAAACTATTCACTAACGATACCCAAGTCTGTTGACATACAAAACAGAATCGTTCGTACAACGGTAACTGGTCGGTTGAAACACGTAATTATTATTGCACACTGTACCATAATTGTTAGAAAATACATGAAGTCGGGAAAATTCCTCTGGCCCTCAATGGCTTTTATAATAATTTATATTAATATTAATAAAAAGAGTACCATCTACCATTACCGTGTTTTACTTTTTAAAACAATTTGAAAAAGTAACCTTCCATTCTTTTAATTTAATTTTTACTACAAACAGACACTTTAATTTAGCATGTGTGCTGATATAACTAAGACACTACTATATGAGTTACCTCAATTAATTATGAATTAATTGACTTCGAAATGATGTTTACAATAAAATCGATCGCATGTACTCCAAAGAACTTTATTTATTTTATTGTTCCTCTTCATTGCATTACACCACTGTTCCCAAAGGGTTTGGTACACTAATTAATACTTTATTTGGCTTAGTTATTGTCGCATTTATTTATTTTGGCACAGGCATAATATAATATTAATATTTTGACAATTCAAAACACCCCTATAACATCAAAGGCGTAATAATAATAATACGTTCTACGTAAAACTAATTCTCTATTCAAGCTATCGGCGCTAATGACGTAACTTATCGATAAAGAGGCTACAAGAAAATCGATCCCAGCAACGTATTTTGACGAATTTCGATAATTAATTGTGAAAAAACTATAAATGCTACAGAAACTAAATAAATTACTAAATTTAAGGCAGGGGTGCTCAAACTTGAACTGCTGGCGATCTACCTCAATATTTTTAGACTACTTACGATCGACTCTGAGAGGCTGCAAGTATGTGTGATGCAGGGTTGTCGTACATACACGATACACCCTACCTACCTAGGTAGGGTGTACCGTAGCATATATAGATATTAGCTTTCTGCACAATACAGGTACATTATTTTAGTCAAGGTTTGGGTTAGGTTTAGTTAGCTTCTTCTCAACAATATCCAAGAAAAAACTCATAGTTATTCAAAATTGCGAGTTTATTGGTTGTTACAAAACAAAAGAGTTACGTATGGTGTTAAACCTAACTAAAGAGTGGCTTTGGATGTTGAAGCGTGGCACTGCATGTCCTCAGCATACTTTTCATAAAATGGTACGTAACCACTGAGTGCTAATCGCAAGGATGATGACATGACTCGCACAAGTAAGTTGACCCAAACAATGCCATCAGTTGAAGGGCGATTTGCCTTAGATTCGGATATTTATCTTCAGATATAAAACAACAGAAATTTGTATCAGATGCTTTGAGATGTATATCTGATATAATCTGCACCAACTCATTTTCAACAGAACATGAGTTCATATTAAACTGACTTGCTATTTCAATAGCTAATTCCTCAATGTTTTTACATGAAAAAGTATAACTCATAAATGATGCTATATTTTCCAATTTACTGCAATCATAAAAACGCATTTCGAATTGTCCCAAAATATTTGATAATTCAGCCTCATACTTATCATAATTAAACTGAGGAATCCTTGCTTTCAAAGACGGAAAACGTTTCAGATCCTTTCTTTTCAGTTGATCTATCATAAGTTGCAATTTACTTTTGAATGCGTTTACTGCGCTAATCATCTCAATAATAGTTTTTCCTTTACCTTGAAGCTCCAAGTTAACGTTTTAAGTTTAAGTGCATTGTGATGTCAGTCAAAAATGCCAAATCAGTCAGCCATTTTTCGTTTCTCAAAATCTGAGTGTCATCACCTCTTTCGTCTAGAAAAGCTGTTATTTCGAACAATAATTCTTGAAACCTTTGTAGGAACTTTCCGCGACTCAACCACCTGACCTCTGTGTGAAGAACTAAATCAGTGTGTTCAGCTGACTCCCTATCTTCCAACTGCAACTGAAAGAGCCGCCGTTGCAAGCTACGCCTTGCACGGATAGAATTCACAATTTTTGTTGCAATGCCCATAATTTCCACCGTGTTTAAAACTTTGGAACACAAAACTTGTTGATGTATAATGCAATGGAATGAAAAAAATGAAGGGAATTTTTCATTGGCTCGACACAATGCCACAAAACCGTTTTTGTTTCCAGTCAAATTAAAGAAAACTTCATATATCTTTTCGCCACGGGTTTTCCCCTTCAGAGGAATGATTGTCAAAAATTCTTCCTTAGCCGACATGTCATTGAATGCCATCCGAATAAAAATACACAGCTGAGCAGTGTCTGTCATATCGGCGGATTCGTGGAACTGTAAAGAAAAGTGTGTACATTCCATGATATCATGTTTCAGTTTATCTGCGATGTCCTGACTCATGACTTCAATACGCCTTGTGACAGTCGGACGAGATAACTGAAGTTCTCTAATATCAGACATGATTTCTTTTTAAAATCTCCAAATAAAGTCTCACCCGCTTCAATAAATGCTTCCTTCACCACCGATCCATCTTCGAATGGTTTCTTGTGTTTCGCCAATATATGAGATATTTTAAATGACGCGATCGTAGCAGCTTTTGATTGTTTGGCTGGTCTTGTGAACAAGGTTTGTTCTTCTTTCAAACAAGATATAAAATCACTACTCTTAATTCACTCTGTGGCGGAAAATCCTTTTGATAGTTTTTATGAAGCGTTTTATGATGCCTCTCTAAGTTACCACGCTTAGGTATTGCAACTGACGCAAGACAAATAACACAAATGCACTTATTCTTCACCATACAAAAGAAAAATTCTTCCTTCCAATCCTTATTAAAATGATACGTTTTAGATTTCTTCACTGCACTCATTTTCCACTATTTAATAATAAACTTTGTATCTACGTAGTATCGCTATCAAGTTACAATTCAGAATGACTCCAATTCATGCAGGCGCAACATTTATATCAAACGCGCCGCCCGTAACTAGACAGTACAGTCTAGTCTAGAAACAACGCGGCTTTTTTTGACAAGTGCCGCGCGTTCCTTTGATAAAGCCGCCTTTTGCCGCAAGCACTGTTATTTTATTACGTAATACATTTTTGTAGTTTAGTTACCTACCTACTTATTAAAAATTTTTTTCTTCTCGAGATCTAATCAAAAAGCACTCGCGATCGACCGTTTGAGCACCCCTGATTTAAGGTATTAAAAGTGCATAACATAATAAACCAAATGTCGTTTCCTTATTCACTGTCTTGAGTCTAATAATACACACATCAATTATTTGCATCGTATTAAGTATTAGTATAATACTAGTATTTGCAAGTATTAATAAACAAGAGAAATGTGTGGAAATCTGCACAATAATAATTCGAATAAATCAAATGCATTGTAATTAGTTTGAAGAGAGAAACCATTCATGAATATTCATTGAGGGTATACGTTTTCTTGGTATTGGATGTTATTTATGAATTGTATAAAGACCTGATTCTAATTAATAACAATATTTACATAATAATTTAAATAATACCTCAACTGATAACTATACAAAAGCAATTTGAAATAACAGATCATTTGGAATGAATGAAAACTGAATTCGTTCTCGATTTTCCTTCCTTTCCTATATACGCTTGCTTTAGAGCAAAATGTGCGTGATTTCCATTATATATGAAAAAAGCGACATGGTCAATTCACAGTATAATAAGTTTTAAGTTAAGAACAGAATTTAACATTATTTTAATTTATTGTGAACTTTGCCTTTCTGGCACAATGTAACAGACGACACTGCGTTTCATCGTCCCGACGCCTGACGTCTCAGACAAAGTCACGCAAACAGATATTCAGCACGCGAGATTCATTGTGAAAATATTTTATATGTTTTGGGAAAGAGGTATGCCCAAAATAGATGGAACGGAGGAAGGTTGATTGGCACGTCTGTTATATTATCGTAATATTGATTTTATCGCTCGCCACACTACCGTTTAGATTGATGTAATGACTTGAATAATTTTTCAATGAAAAAATATTTTATTGAGTTAACCTTTTCACGTGATTCTAATTTTATTTGATTAATTTTCCATTAATCCACAGTCGTTTTATAATTGGGAGGTTATCCTTTTTTTCAATCACGTACACCAAGAGTTACTCTATTAACTAAAAAATACATTTATTTCATCAGGAAACCTCTGGCAACCATCCCAACCTCTGGCGACCACCCTATCAAATCAGGTGTGCCACAGGGAAGTGCCTTAGGTCCATTGCTATACTTATTAGTCACAGAAAACGTAATAAATACTTCGCTATGTTCACATACGACACTGCTGTTCTCACAATAGACAGTAAGCCTCAGGTATTCACAAATAAACTTCAAGAACATCAACATCCTGGAAAAATGGTTTACCGACTGGCGATTAGAGGTCAGCTCGAATAAATCAGCCCACATAGCCTTCACTACAAGAGTTATTGAATGACCCACTCATTCAAAAAATAGTTAGATTTAATTCTAAAATGAAAACTAACGTGATAATACCATATACCAGAGGTGGGGAACCTTTTTACAATTAGAGGCAACATTTATATTAGGCAGCAATAAGAGAGACCGTATAAGCTGATTGTGACTTTTATGAAATTATTACAGTTTTTCAAATTTTGAATATAATATACATATAAAATAATATAAAAATATTATAAAAAAATACAATGAAAGATATTTTTTTATTCACTTAATGACTTATTTGGCTTTGTTTTTTGTTTGACAGTTGGATATTTGGATCAAGGTTCGTAACACACAGCTTTAATTGATCCTCTAAATGTGCATCTCTAATTTGCGTTCTTTGCGTGTTTTTATTTTTCACATGAGAGAAAATGTTGTCTCGCAACAGTAGGTACTTCCGAAGCAGGAAAGTAAACGGCGAGCATATTCTCGAAGGCATGGATATTCAACAGCCTTTTTCCAGATTTCTATGGGATCCTTTTAGCGTTAAAAAGGGATTTGATGATACTATCTTCCCCTTAATCAATCCATTTGTAGTTCTGCAGGAGCCTCGGATATATCTATTAAATTTGGTTCAAATGCCAGTTTCATAGCAGGAGTGTGCTCGTCAAAATCAGAAAATCTATTAGTAATTTGGGGGCGCTGAAAACTGTTTAAAAAATTAACATTGAGTGCCAAGTCTGAAACGGATGGTCTGTGGGCATGAGCCTCGCCAATGCGTGTTAGGGTCCGTTTCAGACTAATATTCTGACGTCATGTTACAATATGACTCTACCATTTTGTACTAGGTGGCGAAGGGCCGCACAAGAACCTCGCGGAGGCCGCATGCGGCCTCGAGGCCTCAGGTTCCCCACCTATGAAATAGTCTTTCAACTTAATCATGTGTGCAGGAATACTTGGGAAGTAAAAGACGTAAGTAGCTAGTACTTTTGGATACCCACCTGTTTTGTGCTCAACAGTGGGTACTTCCGAAGCAGGAAAGTAAACGGCGAGCATATTCTCGAAGGCATGGATATTCAACAGCCTTTTTCCAGATTTCTATGGGATCCTTTTTAGCGTTAAAAAGGGATTTGATGATACTATCTTCCCCTTAATCAATCCATTTGTAGTTCTGCAGGAGCCTCGGATATATCTATATATTAAATGTGGTTCAAATGCCAGTTTTATAGCAGGAGTGTGCTCGTCAAAATCAGAAAATCTATTAGTATACTCTTCTATTAAACAATCCAAGACACCTACATATTCATAGAATATTTTATTTTCACAGTTCTGCTCATTTAACATTTCAACTAGCTCCGGGAAGTGTTGTGCAGATATTTCCGATCGACAAAGCAATGTTTGGAAAATTGATAAATTTTTTCTAAACGCTTGGATCTTTTGCCACATTTTATAAATATACCTCATTTCACCTTGCGGGGAAATATTTAAATTGTTTTATTTTGACACCATATCAGACAAAAATGCAGGGTTTCTGAGAAATACTTCATCTGATAGATCACAATGTTTTCCTTGTTCTTGATAAAAGTTTGTCGTCGTAAAGACAAAACTTTTGTCAAAACCTGACCTGTTAATAGCCAGCGAACCTTGCAGTAGTATGGTAGGTCAACACTATACGTTTCCTCATCTAAAGAGAGCAAGACAATGGCAAAGGTTCTATCCAGAGTGTCTTGCAAAATGGTAGATTTTGCGCAAAGATTTTGCTTATGCAAAATGCAGTGAAATGATATCAATTTTTTTAAGTTTAAATTTTCCTTTTTTAACAAAGCAACGAATCCTTCTTGGATTGAATGACTGACATTCAATTGTAATTTATTATTACATACTTCTTTCAAGTTTTCGAAAATATCGGCTCCACGAGTTCTTCCAGTTAGTGTAGCCAACTCAAGTAGTTTTTGAAAATCTTTAGTTATAGCACGAATAAAATATAAAACTTGTGCCGAATCTGTTTTATCGGTGCTTTCATCTGAATCAATTGAAAAATAAACATCTCCATTTTGTATAATTGTATTACATTTTGCACTAAATGGTGCTGTCGATCTGTTACAGTTCTTCTGGAAAGAGGTAATTGTTTGTATTTGTCGACATTTCTTGAATCTAACATACTCACTGCTTCAACAATACATTATTTGCTGCGGAATTTTGATTTACAAAGACACTAAAAGATGCCTGCTGATGATGCTTCTCATTTTTCAACTTTTGAAGAGCAGCTTTCCGTGATTCACCTTCTAAAGCAAAATATTTATCTTCTTTACGAGTCAAGTAGTGTTTATTTGCAATCGCTTTTTTAAAGTACTCAAAACTGTATTGCACGACAAACACGTTGAGAGATGCGAGTCAGAAAAGCCAAATCAAGGTGTGACACTCAAATGGGAGATCTGAAACCGAGTTTTGTTTACTTCTTAGACAAGGTAGTTGGCGCTGCTAGCGTTACTTTAATTTTTTTTGCAAAGACTAATGAATGGCTCTGTGTAATCGATGATGCAACTAATCAATATTTTGTAAAAAATATTTTGTAATTTTACTTTTTTTTTCAAATAAATATTACATAGAACATTATTCGTTTCTTTTAGATATGTAAATTACATAAACCATGTGAAATTTTCAGTAAAGTGTAAAATTATTTATTTGGATATAAAGCCAACATTTCGGCAATACTCTGAAAAAAGTATAATTGATTTCTGATATTCTGAAATATCCGAATAAATAACTTTTCAATTACCTGACAATTCTACAATTTTTTAATTCCCAATATTCCTTCTAAATGAAAAAAGAAAAAAGAGAAGAATAAGAAAAAAGAAAAAACACTCTTCCATTTTGTACTAGGTGGCAAAGGGCCGCACAAGAACCTATGCCATATACAGTGAAAAACACAGAAACTAATATCAAGATCAAACAAATGCAGCGGCGTTTTGGTAAAAAAACCAAACTCAAATTAAAAAACAATGTTCTTTCGTAAAAGCCTTTAAGCATAAAAAATAATACAACGAATTTAGTCACATTCTTAAAGCCCAATGGTACGTGAAGTATAAAACACCCCACAGTAGAAGAGGAAATATACTCTCTGAGTACAAGTTATTAGCGGTCATCAAAATGAAGAAGTCAACCACTACCACTACACAGAAGACTGAAGAGAAAAATTAAAAAAATTCGGTGAGTTTCAGTTGACAACTTTTCCCTCACATCTATTATCATATTTACTTATTGCTTTGTCCTGATTGGTATGATAAATTTGTACATTAGATACACACCTTCCACCCGCTAGCTTCGTTATCGTTTTCATATCGATTATAATATTAATGCCATTCCCTCTCCAAGATGTCCTATTCATATTATTAAGTCTTTCCTGGAAGATTCTAGAGAAAATTTCCCAGCGCCTTCGCCAAAAATTGATAATTGCAGCTTTGAAACCTACAAAAATATATGATTTCGTAGCGAGCGGTGGATATTATGGAATGCCTTTTTGATTTTTGCCAATATCTACTAAATCACATGAATTTTTCAATAAATAATGAGAATCACCACTGCTGAATGTTTCTTACCTTGCCCTCTGTATCCAAAGCCAAATATTGAATGTATACGAGTGTAACTAATGCTCAAGTATGCCTCAAACTCAATCTCACATGACTATCTTACCGTATTAGCTTAAGTATAGCATCGATGTGTTCTGGAACAACAGCTGATTTTGGACGACCTTCACTAAATTCATCCTATAGCGAAGTGCGACTATAATTGGATTTGAAAAACCAACGAAACAGGATGACTTAAGATGGTGCTGCATCCCCAAAAGTCAAAGCGTGTTGTTGAGCACACTGCTGGTGGTTTAATTCACGACGAAACGCATAAGAAAATGTTAAAAATGTCAAACTTTTATATGGCAACGACAGATTTGACATGTTCACAGCAGTGTTGCCATATCTCAAAACTTAAGTAGCAGCCCTTGTAAAAGGGTAAATTGGACGAATATTCCCTTTTTTTTTTTTAAATTCGTTCATCATTTTTATGTTAATATATCATTATCTCAATTGTATATCTCTTTTCTCTAAGACATTACATATGAACATAGGTATCTTGTTTGAAACAGAGATGGAAGTCTTCAGATGTCATTCCTTTCAATACTCGTGCTGCTTTCTCTTTCACATCTTCAACGTTTCATTATTGACGGAAACATATGAAAATCACACGGCGCAAGATACGAATATTCTAACACTTGGATGATGAACTTAGCTAGAAATCTCTTGTTCAACTATACATAAAAGAAGAAGAAAACTGTTATACACTTATTTCCATGAATTATAAGTTTCAATCGCAGTTTATCCAAATTTCACAATCATTCCTTGCTCTATAGATACACAGTTTTCGACGAAACAAAAACATGTGAATGACCTACACGGCTGCACTGATTTGTTTGTATGTCGTAATAGTCTAATACAGAATTTAGGAGTTTAAAAATAGGATGTAATAATACAATATCAAAATGGCTTTGTAACCAAAAAATTGCTCATTTTCTAAGCTTGACATAATTCGCATCTTTTAAAACCAAAATATTTCGCGCAGAAGCATTTACTGTGCTCTAACCGAATGTATCTTAACCTCCTAAAAAATGGAAAACCAAGAGCTTTTACCCAAGAAAGAGCAGTTGACTCAGTTGACGTTTCCATATCATAGGAATTAGCAAGAAATTATAAAAAAGACCGGAAAACACCAAATTATCTTACAGATACCCCACGGTTACCAAAATGCTGTCATCAACTTAGGCGGATACATTTTGCTTATGAGAGAGTCATTATTATGGTTTTGGTTTTGATAAGGACTTTATAGAACAATAATAACAATAATGGCCCAAAATGTGCTGATTAAGTTCTGGTCTGGTGTGCGATTTTGACGAAAGGGATATCCCTGTCTGAGTATGTGGGGAAGCTGTAGATTCTGAAAGTTATATTAAGAACTGCTTCACTAAATTAGCTGATTTTCTACGTCAACATCACGTTGGAGACGATATAATGGTCTTACTTAGCAAGGGCTACATCAAAATAACAAACCTTTTTTACCAAAACACCTAATTTACATCGGGCTCATTCGATTGTAGTTTTACGAGCATTTTATCTAACAAAGTGTTTGATGGAGGTTGTCAAGCCGAAAATGAGGATCAATTAAGGCGTAGACGTTTTAGAAAAATACTCGAAAAATAACGCCTAGTTGAGGAGGAGTTATTCACTTGGTTATTTACTAAGCCGTTAATTATGAAAAATAAGAAAAGTTTTAGTTTAAAGATACTCATTACAAAAATGTATGGTTAAATGTTTTATGCCAAAATTATTGAGATATACGTTAATAGAAGGTAACATCTGTCGGTGCTTAGCTGTGGCGCAAGTTTATTTTATGTTCTATGTATATTTGTTGTAATTTAAGTCATGTCAAAATAAGTTGAAAATTATAAATTTCATTGAATGATTATTCCAAATATTATTGTACTTTTTAAAAGAAATAATAACTGATCGTTTTCAAAAAATCACTGTCGCTGTTTTTAGTCGCGACTAAACTGAATACTTCATCAACCATTCGTGAAACTATAATGAAGAGTGGAATACTTGTAAGAATAATGCAGTTATAAATCTCGTTCTTTGCGCATAATTAAACTCATTTTGCTGAATACATTATCAAAATTCAAACTAGACGTAAATTCTATGGCTGATGTAGTTCACTAGAAAGAAAACCCGTGGGAAAGAAATCCGCGAACTCTTTACAATTTTTATATCCTTTTTAGTGTTGAAAGAAAAGCTTAGCAGAAAAGAGAGTTTCCTTTCGACTGAAAAGTTTTTCCCTACAAATAGTTTTTTAGGTCATTTAATATTTTTTCAAGCTTAATAAATATTTTACTTTATGTAACATTAGAGGTAAAAATAGTCCATTATTTCATTAGAATGATAATATCGTTACAGTCAAAAGATAATTATATATAATTTGATGTTTGTTGACTTCCAAAAAAGAATCTCCAACATTATTTTTTTTTTAATCCGTTAAATGACTTATATTCGCCTTTTCTATTATTGGGAAATTTATTATTGATTCTGTATCATTGAACAGATAAGAACGAAATTGAAAAGACTTATCACATTAACTATAATGGAATAAAAGCAAGTGTATTCACCAACAAAGGAGAAATTGAATCAATAAAGAAGTAATACTATGTGACACTCCATCTGCGCAGCATTATTGAATCTTTAATAATTTCTTCCTATTTATTTAAATTACCCGACACCTGACACCAATGTAATGTTTTTCTTATTTATTTAAACTATTTTTAACGGTGGGGTACCGTTTACTTGTCTATCCCAATGTATTCGGGATGCCATCAGATTATTTACTGACTCGTCGCTAGTGAACAAGCGCTTATTTATAGATCATGGATTTCACGATAAATCGGTTTTAGAATATAAACAAATGAAATGGATTTCTTAGAAATTGATTCTATAAAAAAGGCAACAACATTCTGTATATAAGTTATAAAAAACAATATTAAGAGAAGCCGCTACTATTTTGATAGCCTTAGGGGGAATTTGGTCAATTCCAGGTGATTTTCCACATTTGATAGGAAGGTAGCCCAAGGTATCAAATGTGGAAAATCACCTGGAATTGACCAAATTCCCCCTAAGGCTATCAAAATAGTAGCAGATTGTACCCCAGACTGGTTATTACGCATGATAAACAAACTACTTCAAAAACAGGAATTTCCAAATGAATGGAAAGTTGCAAAGATGGTTTTAATACTAAAACCAGGAAAGTCAGCTGAGTTACCTAGTTCCTACAGACCACTCTGTCTGTTAAATTCTTTCAGCAAGTTACTAGAAGCGTTCATATGGCATATGGCTTTCAAAAAGGGAAATCCACGATCCAGGCTGTAGAAGCTGCACTGAATACTGTAACGGAGCTCAAAAGTAGATTCTGCACCCTTGTCACAATTGACGTTAAGAATGCTTTCAACAATTCAACAAAGAAACAGAAAGCTGCAATTAGAAAAGAATAGGGAGGTGGATATTACGTCAGGTGTTCCCCAGGGTTCCTTCCTAGGCCCACTGCTGTGGAATGTATTATATGACGGCCTGCTGAGCTTAGAACTAACTCGTAATGCTGTAACAATAGGATTTGCTGTCGATCTGGCGCTGATAGTCGGAGCAGAAAGCCAACAGACATTGGTTACTAACACCAACATGTGCCTGGAAAAATAAATACCTGGATGAGAGACAACAAGCTTACTCTTGCCCCCCACAAAACTGAGGCGATCCTACTAAAGGGTAAACAAAAGAGGGAGCAAATAAGCTTCAACGTAGACGGAGTCAATATAAAGCCAGCAAAGAACCTGAGATACCTAGGTATAACCATTGACGAAAGTAGCAATTTTGGCAAACATGTAGAAACAGTAACAAAGCAAGCAATAGAAAGGGTGTCCAAACTTGCTCGGATTATGCCAAACGTAGGAGGTCCTAGGCAAAGCAAAAGAGCAGTGTTGTGTAGTGCTATGCAAAATATTGTCCCATATGGAGCCCCAATATGGCAAAAAGTGCTTATGAGAAAAAAGCACTATACTACGGTCTATAGAGCACAAAGCACCGCCAAGTAGACTACTACCTGACACAGGTCCTAACAGGACATGGCGTGTTTCGATGTTATGCCAAACGGTTCAGAAAAGACACCACGGATAGATGTATATACTGTGCCGCCGTAGACACTGCCGAACATACCATCTTCGTATGCTACAAGTGGAGAGAGGTCAGAGACAGGACTTGCAGACAGCTGGAATGCGAGCTCACTCCAAACAATATTGTAGAGAAGATGCTTGACAGCTCAGAGAACTGGAAATCGGTGCAGAACATGGCTAAGAGTATTCTCAGCAACAAGGAAAAAGATGAAAAACAAAGACAGCAAAGAGAAAGGAACCCGAACTCCTAATCCCGAGAAGAGAAGGGAGACGTAGGGTAAAAGGAAACCACTGATAGCCCGTCACTCATGAAGTATGTTCCAGGAACGATGCCATAAGTGACAACAGGGGCCGTAGACGACTAGAAGGACACTCCAACCATCCGAGCCCCTCTGCAAAGCAGGACTCCGCAGAGGTGGTGGATGTTTCCCAGCTGAGGAAGTGTGACAAGTTGTTAGAAAAAAAAAGAGAAGCCGCTGTAGCTATATAAAAACAAACCTTTGCATCTGCTAAACTTTAGAACCTATCAATATAATGGAGTAGAACCGGCTTCGTGATCTACGTCAGCAGACGATTTCGTAACAAATCTATCGCCAGATCACGTAGTAGGAAATATATATAACTAAAGATAACTTAAACTTTAAGTACACGCGTTGTTTAGGTTAACATAACGTCACGCGTGGGGTCTAGAAGTATCTCCAATATAAATTTACTTATAAAATCATTTTTTTTTAAATATTTTTTAAAAGTCGTTTTAGATTATAAGAAAAGACATTATAATATTTATGAAAAGTATTTATTAATTATAAATTAATTATAAAATTATAAATTAATTATAAAACATTTTTATAAAATTAACAATCTTCTACATATAATTTTTTAGGCACATGTTTAATGTACTAAAATTTAACAAAAAAATCAACTTCTGACTAACTTAATATTTTTTTCTAATAAAATAAGCATCAAAAACAAGTAATTATACGAAAATTATACAATAAACATTATAGAAAAAAAAAGCTGTGAGCAGCAGAGCTCCATCACGTTCGTCGAATGAAGAATTTAACTAATACACAAACAAATCTCTCCATAAAATGAATTTCTTGGAAATGATATCAATTCTCAATCTTATTTCTTTATATGGAAAATTTGCTATTCCTCAATAACTTTTCATTTCACAAGTTAACTCTCTCTCTCTCGAATGAAAATTCATAATTTCAATAGACCCGGTGGGGTCTCGAACCCTCTTGTTCAATTCCAATTGACAACAAAGAAAAAATTGTCATAATGACAAGAAATTTCGAAAATGGGAAGTAAAAAAAATCACCCTAGCAACGATCATACTCGTATTATTAATTAAATAGGAGGCGGTCCAATTCAACAATTACAACGATCAAAATGATTTCGGGCGTTTTGTGCTAGAAGAACTGAAGAAGAAAACTTTGAACTTGAGAAAGACAATTCTTCAACATCACCCCTACTTGCATGCGAAGTTCGAACCCTCTAGTTAAACTTTTTCTGACCAAAAAATAAGAAAATATAACAAAAATGACCATAAAATGGAGAGGGGTGGAGATGGAAAGTTTCGACCTTAGACAGGAAATCATCTCGCAACTAATTGAACCTACATGTGAAATTTCATTTTTCAGTCACTTTTAGTTTGACCTGCAGAGGTGAGCAAAGGTCAAAAACCACTTTTTTGCACTGCGACCCCTCGAAATATTCATTTTTTTTTCCAACCAAACTCTAATAACATCAATCCGCCGCCAAAAAAAGCCATGTATGCTAATTGTGCCCCCCATTTTTCTTCTAGTCATTTCCTTGAAAAATTCGACTAAAAAAATGACAATACTTGAAACGTACTACCCTAAACTAACGATAAAAATTATTCTTTGAGTAGGCATAGTAAACAATAAGTAATTCCTACTGAATGAGGCTTGCAAAGAGTCTCTTTGCAAGACTTACAAACAATAGTACTTTTTTTATCTTTGGATCTGGGACAATATAGCATCTTCGCTTAATTTTTGGGGCACTAGGACCAGGTTCATCTGAGCTAGGCAAAGTCTGTTCTTTGTCGATCAACTTGATCATTATCGCTTTTACATCTTTGGTCAAGTTAGGATTATTTTCCAGTCTTTGGCAAATGTGTGGCTTTATAAGAGACATTGCAATAGACTTTATGCATTTTCGTCGGCTCTTTTTCTTATTTGGATTGGATAGAACCCAAAGAACATAACCATTAGCAATTGAAATATTCATTATAGCACCAAAAATTGCGTTTGTCCATCTCCATGTTCGACGTGAGCATTAATAATTTGAACATTTCAAATCCAAGGCATCTACTCCTCCTTTAGTGCTGTTATAAAATTCTATGATTTCCGGCTTTTTGGACTGCTCGTTAACTGATATTTCATGGTGCAAGTAGAACTACACTCTTGTTCTTTTTTGGTACGTGTGATACCAATGTTTTGTTACGTACAAATCCTAATAATGAAAGTTTCACGGGTCTTGTCTTATTGGGGAGAAACTCACGTGGAATTTCTCGTTTATTTTTTCGTACGGTGCCTACATACGTGAGTCCTTTTTGTAAGAGAAGATCCACTAGTTCAATCGAAGTGAACCAACTATCTCCAGTGACATTTCTATTTGATCCAAACACCAGTTCAGTCAACTTCAAAACATTCTGAGTTGGTACGGATTGTTAAGAATTTATTTGTGTTAGAGGCTTTCCTGTGTATATAAAAGCGTTGTACAAGTAGTGGGTTTTAGCATCACACATGCATTGAACTTTCGGCCCATATTTTCCTGGCTTGCTTTTGATAAACATCCTGAACGAGCATCTACCACGAAATTTCACCAACATTTCATCTATACATAAATATTCCGAGCAAGTATAGTTGTTACTGCAGTTTTGGATAAATTTATCAAACATTTCGCTTAACAAAGCCAGTTTGTCAGTAGACTTCCTTTGTGCCCGTGTGCTAAGGTCATCAAATGTGATATTGAAATGAATGAACAAAAATCTGTCCAATCCCATTACGCCACGAAATATGTCTCTACCAGTGTAATCAGATCCCCATAATGATCGAACATCTTCGTGATTTGACTTGAAAATTGCAGTAAGTAAAAGTAATCCAAAATAAGCTCGCAACTCACAACTATCTATGTTTTTGGCATAGTAAGGTCGTATCAGTGGTGAAGTATATTTAGCTTCTAGCTTTTGATTAGTATACTGTACTATAAGTTGGATTATATCATCAGTAAGCAATAGTTTCCATGTTTCTATTGGTGATATTCCATTCTTAGAAAGATGCCCTTTCAAACCTGCGCGCTCTTCGATAATGTTGTGCTGTCGAATACGAGAGGAATGTAGAGGAGTTTTGCTCCATTTGAACCGGTTTTTACCGTAAAAATTATTACTGGTTGTATCTTCTGCGCACCCAGCGGTGGAAGACTCATCGCTTTCCTCTATTTCAGACGCTGAATTATGTTCGCTATGTATTGATTCACAGTCACTTCTTCAAAAATGTTCTCTTGAGTCGTGTCTCTTATGCCTTCGCTTTCCGAGTCACTAAAATAATTTGCGCAATATGATTTTCGTTTAGTCGGCGACTCATTTTTCCATTTATACAACACCAATTCTGAAAAAGAAACAAATAAAAAGATAAGCAAAGTGAAAAAAGTAACTACGTTAAATCACGGATGGGGTCTGCAAGTATCCCCACGTGTGCAAAAATGGAACTTACCTGAGATTAGCTGGAAACGCGCGATCGTAAGGTGTCAATAATTTCAAAAAATACTGACAATAAACAGTGCGTGGGGTCTGCGCAGACACCGCCCGTGACGTTGAAGGTTAAGAAAGAGCGAGGGTGAAATAATAGCATACGCAGTCCTGATTACAAAAAGAAATGAATAACATAATGGAAAATATGTCAATGGAACAAAACTGTGAAAAGAGGGAGAAGAAATTGAGACAATATTGAATTCAAAAAGAGAAAATAAAGTAGGAAGTTTATCTGGGATATACGATTGACAGAGAAAGATAAAAAATATCAGAAATAATAGGAAAAATATTACCAACTAATAGAGCATATCATGGAAATGAGAAGATGTTGAAAAGCAAAATACTAGATAAAAAGATCGAAAAACGAGAAGAGAAGTTGAAAATAGCGGAAAGGAAGATAATGAGAACAATATAAGGACCAAGATTGGTGAGAATGAAGATAAACAACGTAGAAATTATAAACTAAATTCAAACTTATGCTGAAGTATAGCATTGATGCTAAAGGTAATCACATTGAAAATTTTATTCATTATTACGGTTAGGATTATACTTTTGGTGACTTTTTGATTAGAATAAATATAATTTATTCCGGTTACTGGGAAATACTGAAAAAATGTTATAGATGAATAATAATTGTGGTTTACAATAATTTCAAAATAAACTTTGGATATAGAAACATACCAGAAAATTCTACTTGTGCTATAAAATACAAAGTGTTCCATTTGAGAGAAGAAAAAAATTAAAGACTCGAGTATGCGTCCACTCTGTGTACAAAAGAGAAAATCATTTAATCGAATACAAATTGCATCATTTTACGAAACTCGGTTAGGTTGAATAAATAGTTTTTCTTCAACGTACCCTAAGCTACAGACAATTCGTCTATTATTTTCACAAAAACATTTCATATCTCTTAAATGACTCTTTATAATGTAACAAAACCTTCAAAAAATAAAACCAATCCAAATTCGTTTTAATATAAATTGTAAGTTTAATTTCAAGCTTTGGATCTATTTTCTGGTATCTACATATCCGATATTTGTACATTGGTACACCCTGCATATTGAGGGTCAGATGTAAAAGGTTTCAAGTGTTTCAAGTTTGAAAAAGATTTAAGTTGTTTAAATTCATCGAAGTTCAGATGAAAACTGTGTCACCAGATTGCCGATTCACTGACGATCACACAGAAAAAGGAACAGAGTGAAGGAAAGAATGTAATAACTCAAAAATTACAATGTACTAGAATCATTAGGGCTCCATACCTCAAATGTAAAAAATGGAGCTCTCTTATTTCAAGAACGCGTGGAATTATCAAATTGAAATTAAAATCATACATCCATGTCAACAATCTCTTGAAGATTTAAAAGAATAAAACTAAAACACCGTTATAGGAAAAAATCAGTGGTTTTCGCGGTGATAATTTCATAAACATAAATTTTCCGGTACATTTTCTAAGCATTCACTAATTTGTACAAAAAGAATAAATTTGAGCACCGTAGATTCTCAATACAATCTCTAGAACGAATCTTAAATAAGTTGGAGGGCTCCATCAGCACAAGAATAAATAGTTTTTCAATTATTTTTATGTGTTTTTGGTACCTAACACAATAAATTTTGAAATTTTCATAGTACATTATCATATTTTTTTAAAACACAGCTTGTATTTTTTATTTTCAATGTGAACAGACATCAGCAACAATTGCTTAGTCCTTAGTATCTCCACCGATTATACCAAATATTCGACGAAAGATATCATGATAATTCTGAAATGAATTTACCAAGGGCTCTACCCAGTGCAAATAAATATTTATCATGTAAACGTATATTGAAATAATTTAGAGCTTTTAAGAGGGCCAAAAAAAGTTCTAGATGATTCTCTTTTAGATCTCCGTTCCACCTCAAAAAGGAATGAGAATATATTAAGAAAGCTGTAGTAAGACATGAGCTCTTTACCAAGTACAGTGCACCGTCTCATGTAGTATTACCTGTCAAGTTCAGAAACCCACTTCTAGATTATTTCGTCATATTAGCCAGATCTTGAGCCGTAATATTTGTATTGCGACGGCTCTTGAAACATAAGGTTGTTAAAAAATAGTAAGGTCAATTTCAGGACACGATAAATCAAAAACGGGTAATTTTAGTCGATTAAAAAACTCGCCGCTGGAAACGAGCTGCTAAATATAACAAACCTTGTATCTATAACATTTACCTTGTAACTCATAACATTAATATTTTGTATGAGTATCTTATTCAGCATAATAAACAGGAGGGACAGATATATCGTTGACAACTGAGAGGTTTTCTGAGATCAGTACCCGCATGTTAGATACTGATGTTATTAAATATGTAAGTTATAAAAATGATTTTGAATTGATATTAAAAATCGCGTCATGAAGCTGATGAGCTGATAAAAGAAAAACAACGAAAGAGTATTGTAGATATAGACAAATGAAATATTCAATAGCGCCAATCTATTTTCTAGCCACACTTCCAAATAGCCACTATCTCTTCCAAATAATTATCTTATGTTTATTGGTCTCACTCAATATTGATAATTAGAATTGCGAGTAAATAATGTTTTGTGTTTAAATACTGATGACACTTTTCCAATCAAGCTAGTACCTGTGTATTGAGTGCAGTTATAATATGTGAAAACATTACAGAGGGTTTTCTAGTACCAAATCGCTTAACGAACAAACACCCTATAATGTTGGATGGCTTTTTTGTGGTCTTAGAGAATACAATAAACTTTTTACCTATGAAATAAAATTTTATCATGAACAGACAAAGAGTCCTTTGGATTGTGAAAAATGTTGTAAATTATTATAATTCGCAGAAGATTTTTGAGTACAGAATAATAATATTTGAAATCTACCAAAAATTACACCTTACCAAATCCGTGTAAGACCAAAACCAGGTTAAGACAATTTAGGACAAGGCCAAGATCACATATGCAAGACCAAAATTGACCTGGTCTTTGCCTTCATTTGCTAACTAAGAATATTAATGGAAGAATTAGGATTATCGTAATGATTAAAACAATTTGCAAGTCTCTGTAGGTGAAAAAAGTAACTATTTATCATTCTTTAACTTATTTATTATTATCAGAATAGTTTTAAATCCCGTCCTGTGTTGTTATTTTATATTGATCAAACGTATTTAGAGCAGACAAGGTTTTTTATAGGAATCAACATTGTTACTAATTGATCCATAATATTCGTTACAAATAAGTACAAATTATAATTCGAAAAACTATATTTCTTTTAGTGAATAACTCAATAAAACAACGTTATATGAATAATTCATAAATAAAAACTACATCATCTACATTTTTGTATTCGCTCAAATTGTACACCGCCATTTAATATGCATTTCATGAAATATTAACACAGGCCCGGCTTCTTACATTTTCTGTTAATACTTGAATAATCAAATCATCGCACACTTATGTTTCTCGATATTTGAAATATGTATAAAGTTCAGTTAAATAAGTTGAATATTAATAGCAAGAGCTGCAAGAAATAATAATAATATATAATTCGTCGTACCGTTTCTCCATATTACCCTCAGTCCGAGAAAGTAGGGTCAAAAAATATAAATTCCGCTGGAGCTTGCGAAGCAGCTAGAAACTGTGGCTTAGCGCAATTTTTCCGATAGTGTGGGTCACAACAGATCGTAGAAAAATTTTGCTGGGTCGTGGCGAAAATTGTAAAAACTAAAAATCTATAACAAATTTAATATTATATTTAAATTTCTTTAAGTTCTTTAAGTCTAGTTCGTCCATTAAATAGCAAACTTTTTATCTAATTATGCAAAGAAATGTGATACACCACCTTTTGTATAAAAATTCTCGATGGCTTTCGAAAGAAAACATTGGGAGTTTCCTTCTTCTTTCCCTTGTCAATATAATTATCCTCAAACTCCGACAAAACTCATCCATAACACGAGCTTTTCTTTCACCATTAGAACCTGTACAACTCCGTACTTGCAAAACCATATACACAGACGATAGAAACCCACTCATAAGTATCCCAATACAGCAGTGGAAACAAATCCTATATCAAGGTCATCCTATCATAAAACTGTATACGAAGGTTGTCTGAAAAGTTTCCTACCTAACAAAGAAACAAGACACGCTAGCTGACCCGCCTAATAGTCGTTTTTTTAGTTTATAATGTTTTTTAATACTTATTCTGCTATTCGAGTCGCTGGTGTCGATAAAAAAAGAAAAAGAAAGTTAATAAGTCATTAATTACATTATGTCGAAAAATAAAAATTATAAATCCCTTAAAATATTCAATAAAAAATTACAATCTCACATTTTCAATTACGATACTTAGTTATATTTCATTTTATTCTCACTCATTCTATATTAAGTTTTATTTAATTGTATTTTTTGTTTGATTACCTGGCGCGAAAGCAAACACAGCAGATGGCTTCCCAACAAAGGGCCAGGTAACATATCTACAATTAGCCAAGCGGTTTTCTAGATTAATACCACAAACACTTAATGACTGCCCTTGGTATTTCTGTATAGTCATAGCTAAAGCAAGACGTTCTGGAAACTGCAGTCGTTTAAAGTGGGAATAATTGAGATGCGGGCTATCAAAACGATTTCTTCTTTATACTTTGCTCTCAATACGATTGCTTATATTAGGTTATTCAGTAATTTTTCATCGCTAATCGTGTGCCGTTACTGAGCTACGATTGGTTAACATTATAACTACTGATCCAATCTTTAATTGACGATTGTGAGGCGGCAATCCTGGCAAATCTAATGAGCTTAAAAACTCCGGTGGATAGTTCACGACATCATCTTCATTAGTTACCGTATCAAGTGATTGAAATGTCCTCATTTCGTCAGGAATGTCATCTTGAATTTTGAAATTTGGTTCAGTTAAATCAGTGTTTTTGACAGCCAGTATAGCTCGTTTACACAACCAATGGAATAAGTAACTTTGAACAACATTTGGAGAGGCACGTCGAGTATAAATGAGTCACATACACATTAAACTTTTTTAATTTTATATAAAACTGTGGCTTTTAGATTCAGTTATATTATAGATACATATCAAAAAGGCATTAACATTTAAAGTGACATTTTACCACAGACAATCGTATTTAACTAATGTTATCATCGTATGAATATCGACAAAGAAATTGATACTAACGTCACTCAAATGTTTTGCCTTCCCTGAATCCTCTCGACATGATAATATTATAGAAGATGTTTTTCTAAGAGTTTTTCAGGTAATTTTTCAAATTTTTCTCTTCGTAAGAACCATCCTCGTACGCCAAGGAATATTATAAAAAAAGAATTAGCGAAATCGGCTCTCAACTGTTCTCGAGATTTGCGCTTAGCAACACATTCAGCGATTCATTTTTATATCATTTATTAAAAATAATAATTGCCGTCTATCTTCTCAAATAGGCATTTACGTATGCGATAACGTCCTTGTCTAATGAAAATCTTTCTCCTGCAGGTTAAATGATGGAAATAATTTTATTATTTTCCCAAATAACCGTTGTTGGCCGATGAAACGGTCTTTGAAATTTTCGGTCCAGGTTATTTAGCTGTTTGTTTCATCTACAGTTATTAATCGACGTGAGAAATTGGACTCATTTGGCTTAAACTACGTCAATAAAGCCAGAGAAATGTTCAGTCGAATGCGCTTCTTATCCAAAAATAGCAAACGTGGCATTTTCTAAATAATCTTCACAACGACTCACTTATACGATTTAAACAGAAACTTAGCGTACAAAATGATTGAAATTTTAGTGAAAATCTCCCACCGCAAGCGCAAATATATTTCCCAAATTAAATTGATATGTGATGACATCTCAGATTGAAGACGGGAACTTTCCGACAACCCTCGTATAATATGTTCCTTCCAGTGATTCCAGATACCACAATTAGCTTCAAAATCATGTGATGAAAGTTTTACCAACTTTGCAAAGTGTATACAGTTTTTTAACTAAAAAATACCCGAGGCTTGTATCAAATTTCATTTCTGTTAATTTCATATCAAACAAACATATAATTTTATTATCACGAAAATTAACTATTATAAGGTTTTCACTGTTTACTTAAAGAGAATATCAATGAAACTCGAAAACGTATGCAAGTCACGGATAACAGAATAAAATAACTGTTTGACCCAAAGGTTTGTGGTTTGGACGAAAACGTGTTAATGAGATCTAGATAAAAAAGTAAAATAGCCAACACTACCCTCCTTAGCCAAGTATTACCGTCAATTCATCATATTTCGTACACAATCGATATGAGAATACGAGATTAGCACATACATAGCAAAATTGCCACTGCATTTTGTAAATTCGAACTTACAACAGAAATAACACATAATGTGACCATTTCCACTAGTCCAGTCATATAAGTGGCAAATTAGAAATATTTTAATATTCTGAAAGTTGTATTAAAAGTCTTTTAAAATCTCGTGTTCTTGATATTCAGTTTTTTACAAAAATCTTGTTGTTATGGCTTCAATAGTATTTACATTTTCAATAAATATTGATAAGAATATGGAGAATAGAATGAAGAAAAGTTGAAAACGTGTCCAGCTGCATACGATAAATAACAGCTCAAGATTTTTCCAGAACTGCGCTGGTATAGACAAAGAGTATCATATAAATGTAGCAATTGTAGATGTAGTCCAGTAAATAACGGTAAAACTATTGTATCACCTCAAAATTCCATCAAGTCGCATGGATTTGCGGGAAATTTTAGAGTTAAGTTCTATTAACCCTTCACTTCAAAATCCATCCTATGCCAATATGTACAAATTATTGTTATAGATGAAAACTACCCCTAAGATAAACATCCAAAGGGCTCCAAAATGGTACCAGTCACACGCTACTGTGAACTTTGAAAGGTTAATTCTGTAAAAAAAATAAAAGAAAACAAAATCTTCATTAAAAAAATCGTATATTTTTGTTTTGTAGCAGTTTTATTGTATATTTCATATGTTTTCATAATATTTTTTAATTTGTTAAAAAAAAAAAATTGTGTGTGTCAGCTCCGACGCACGACTGGAGTTTACTCCTTAAGTTCGATAGTCTAACCAGACACAAAAAGAGTTTATTTAACTTAAAAATGATTGGTTGATTGACAGATTATTTTGGGCTTCCTTCATTAATTTTTTTTTTAATCTGTAAGCTCGCTGTCTCTCGGCTGGAGTTTCTGGAGGTTTAGATTTTTTTCTAGTCAAAAAATATAAAAAAAAATTAGAAAATTTATAAACGCATAATTATAAAAATTTTAACCGACTTTAAGAAAATTGATAAAAAAAGGTTTTTATAAACATTTTTTTTAAATTATTATAATTAATTTTTTATTTAAAATATAATATCTTAATAATTAACAAAAATGGTTATAAAAAGATAATTATGTCACTAAATATTTTACAAACAATAATAAATAGTACATGAAAATTATTTAAATAAGCTAAAAAATAACTTTTCGAAAGAGAATTATATAAAAAAATTATTATAATGAAAGAATATTGTCGATTTCTCTTATAATATTATCGAATTATTGACTACAGTTGTTAATATTTAAAAATTATTTATAAAATAAATCATAATAACGTGGAAGAATTTATAGACATCGACAAAAAAATTAATTTTTGGTTAGGTTAGACATTTTCTATTTTATGTGGATGCGCTCGATAATTCATATTTGGTTGATTATCTAATTTTATGTGTTGTTTTCAAATATATATTTATATGAACTACATCGATAATTATTAAAATATTTAATAAATACAAATTGCACATGCTCATACATATAATACATGAATTATAACGTACCTTGCAACCACGTGTTTGTTAGATGTTCCGGCAATATCATCTACACCTCTTTCTGCCATAGTTATTTGAAAATACTTTCAGTTCACTTTAGCGGAACACAATGATAATAAAATTTCACAATGACAGCAATATAAGTATGTTGACACTGACAAATTAGAAAGTTGCGCATCATAGGATGCGCACCAAAAACGTAACGAGGTCATTCATCGATAGATTTTACTCCTCACATTTTTCTCATACCGGGCCCCTTATATATGCAAATCGATTCTTAAGGAGTAAACTCCAAAAATTAAAAAATGTTATCCCCATGGTAACCATATTTTTTTCAGAATCATTTTCTCTAAACCATCCAAACTTCTTAATCCTATTATTTGTAACCAATTAAAGTGATTTGCAAATTTATTACAATTAGGACGGCAATATCAAGGGTAGAAATGACTTTCCCTGAAATGAAGGAATTCTATTTTATTTACGTGAAAGTTCCATTTTTTTATGTATTACAGAGTATTAGAAAGTTTCATTTGAATGATATATCACAGTTCTTAAAAAAAATAATACATTTTTTTCGTAAAATTGACCGTTCTCCACTTATTCATTGTTCAATTTTCCAAAATCTTCACTTCACTAGATAAATTCCACCTTTAATAAATCATATCTCGGTTTGTATTAGGTCTATAACCAAAAAAAAAAAAACATTTAACCTACTTACAGTTTATTTGATAAAATCTAATTTTTGAGTTATTTGTAATATTAAAGATATGTTTTTTGTAACAAAAATTAAAAATTCTCATCACGAATAAGTATTGACTTTTCGAAAAAACTACATAGAATAATTTGTGCTTATAATGCGTTTTTCTATCGATTTCTACGGTTAGTTTCAACAAAAAAAGCTTTAATGGACTAATGAATTAAAATATACCGTGCTACGAAAATTAATATCAGTTCATTATTGAAAATTTCATCAACTTTCATTGTTAAATTTGTGGCTTCCTTTAAAATTAACCCTGATGTTAATATGGCGTTGTTATTTAACACATTTCGACGGACACTTTTTCCTATACTCCGTATTTAGTGATAAAATTCTTTACAACTTTGTCTGAAACAATGTTTCTACTTCTGTTGCTAAGATGCATTTAAAATATGGGTTTGGCATGTGCAAAATGAGTCTTCAAATACTGTTTGAAATACGAGAAGACACATCTCGTTTAAATTTCATGTTCCGTGATAATTGTATTGTTCTGTGTCATCAGAATATAATTAAAGTCTATTACTAATAAAAAATGAAAATTACAGAGATGAAGAGTGTGTTTTATCGATTGACATTAGGGGGTATGCCAAAAGCGCAGCGCTGAATTTATTGACCAAATCTCAAGCACAATATGAACAGATATATATTATCCGTGTTAGTATTTTCTCAGCGGTTAATACACGAGGAACCCAGCGGGCACATATCTTGTAATATCGCAACAAATCACAAATGACAAGCTCCACACTACCGTAATTCAGACCCAGCTCGAATGAGGAGATTTCACGCAAAATTGCGTTTCGATAATTTCGAATCATTTCTTACATTCGTCGATTTCTATCTTTGAAGAAATTGACTGTCAACAAAAAACCAAAAATGGTTCAAGCTTTCATACTTTCAGTACCTACTCACACAGTAGCTGTATGATAAAAAGCACTATCTATCTCCACCACATTGTATAGTTTTCAAATCTAGCAGATTGTAACTTTTTCTAGCACTTTTTATTAGCTCGATTTATTCCACTCACACCGATTAAAAATTTTTCTCATTTATTAAAGACCGGCGACAAAACTAACCTCGTAATTTTTTCATATACTCCTTGTCAAGATAATAATAACGATAAATTAATTCTTACTTGAGTCTTACCTAGAGAAGAGTGGTAATTTCCCAGAAATACCACTGCATTAGAAAGTACATAATCTATACAGCATATGTTTCCAGTTTGAAGACGCAGCATCGCAGTTGTTTACCAAATGAGGTGACGACTCCAGAAATGATCCACATTGCGGTACTAGATGATATTCGACTGAAAGTGCGAAGCTAGCAGACATAGTAGATCATTCAAAACGCGTTTGCTCACAATGGAACAAAACCAGCGTCATGAAGATGATTTCATCGAGTTTTTTGCGTCGTTTCATAACCATGGATGAAACGTGGGTCCATCACTTCACACCCAAAACGACATAAAAATCAAAACAATGGATTGAAAAGGGAGAGCCGGCTCCAAAGACTGTTCCAACTGCAGGCAGGGTCATAGCGTCGGTTACTTAGGACGCGCGTGGGATAATTTCCATTGACTATCTTGAGAAAAAAACCATCAATGGCGAATAGTATGCGAACTTGCAACGATTGAGCGAAGAAATCAAGCAAAAACGGGCGCATTTGGCTTATAAGGTTGTTTCATCAAGACAATGCACCAACTCACACGTTCGCAATGGCCAAAATTAATGAATTGACATTTGAATTGCTACCTCATGCACGCTATTCGATAAATTTAGCCTCATCTGAATATATTCTGTTCCTAGACTTGAAAAAATGGCTGGTCAAATATTTCTCAACAATGAAAGATGATAAAAAGGGTATCGAACTTAATGAACTACACTGGCAAAAGTTTATGGGCCTGAAAGGAGATTGAAACAAAACTTTTGTGTTTTCTTTGTTGGGCCAGGTACTTCTGAAACCAACTTTGTAAAGGCTATTGCTGCTGACTTATATAGTAGCACTTAGCCGCCTACAAATACAAGAAAATGATTGATATAAATTATCTTGCCCATATAATCGTTAAAGCATTGGATTAAATTATTAAGTTGCGAAATAATTCCTACGACGCTTTTGTAATTGATTAAACTGAAAAATAAATTATAGTTATTTAAAAAGCGCAAATACTCACTATGTAAATGAAACATATTAGCGTTGAGCAGTTCTGAATAATGGATTCAACTTGAGTAAGTCTAAAATGCTGCTCAAGATATGGAAATGAGTTCAGTAGCACAATAGAAAACTGATTAATAAGCGAAATACTTCAAAAATAGCAATAGTTTTCAAATTTTCTCAAACATTTTTGTCTAGATGATATACTTCTTTGCTACATTGGTTCACATCTCAAACTCAAAATTTAAAGCATAAAGTTGGATGAGTAAGTAACAAACGATTTTCTTCAGGAAAGTGTACAGTAGTGCCTGTGGGTACTAAATATGGTCGATTACCGAAAGAAGTATTAGTGAACTCGGCTACCAATACGACGGCCAATCCGTATATTTTAGGATGCTACAAAACTAAAGAGCTGGCAACACTACATTTTTTAATATCACCATTCATAGGTAGTAAATAGTGGTTCATATGAATCTCCATCTAAATATGAATTAGTTAAGGAAATGTGCGCGCTATGATTTACTCTGATTTGAATATTAAAGAATTGAACAACAAAGTCTTGGCCGGTGGCAACATGCATTTGGTAATGAGAATTCTTCATGTATATTTCGCTGGTATGGCGAATTTAAAATAGGGATTCTTCATGTTACTGTTGGAAACATTAATAGGTTGAGACGTATGAACGTAGAAAATCCAAAATGCTCCTACTAAGTGTTGGGTGCTCAACAGTAAATTCAGTTTTATATGATCATTTTCATATGAAAACAAAATGTTACTCATTGGAGGTAGCATGCGCTTAACGATTTTAAAAAAGCGCAACGAATCCATGAATTTTCATAGTCCATAATCAGAAAATGATGGAAAATCGATTATTTTCCTTCCATTTTCATTTAAATATTTTAGCCCTCAATATTCTTGCATTCCTCGTTCAAAATAATTTGGTTATTAAAATCAATGATACACCAATCAGTTGATTTCCTGTATTGTATATTGAAAATTTCATTCCAAATTCTGCTTCTGATAATAAATAAATCACTCTATTTTGATCATAATTTATGCATATATGTCAATACATTCAATTAACATATTAACTGTTTTCAAACTAATTAATTCATAATAAAGCTATCCATTTAGAAAATTTCTTTGAACGGGGGTCATTCTATATTATGCACAGCGAATTCATAAGTTTGAACAATAACTAATATTGAGAAGGCCGCAGAGTAGATAAAAGCGCAGTACCTTCAAGAAGAGTAATTCAATGTGAACCAAATTTATGTTTCTTGCTTAACATGCTCATTGCCCCTTAGTGCTTTTTTTCTGGTAGTTCTATCTTATCAACTCCATTCTCTTATCATATCAGTTTTAAGTGTCCAGGTTTTACATCCATAAGGATGTCATTCTTGCTTTGATTATAATTAAATAAATTGTATTCGCGCTATGCTAATATGCTTCGTCTATTTATATCCGGAAGTAGAGAACCTGATTGGTGCATAAGTGTAGGTATATGTATTCTTCTACTTCTTACCCTGTTGTATCGTATATTTTCATATTTTATTGATCTACCAGTTCGTTGTACATTTCCTTTGTCTTTGTTAAGATCATGTTAAGATCTACTTCATAACTCATGATGTTTGGTTCATTCAATTCTTGCTGTAATTGTTCACGAATATCAGCGATCAGTACAAAATCAATTGCAAACTTTGGGTAGTTGACGTATTCTCCATCTACATATAGACCTTCGTTGTTACAGTCTACTTTCCGGAAGGTTTGGTCTTGTTCTAGAGAATAGGAGATGTAGCAACTCTTTGTCGTACTCTTCTGTCGGTTGGGAATTCCATAGATTCTTTATAAGTATGTTGAAAATGAAAAATTTGCAAAATTGAGCCACGATCCATAGGCGACCTGCTTAAGCAAACGATTGTGAAATCGAATTTTGCAGACGGTTGTTGATTATTTTATGTTCCTCAGTCGATACAAAATTTTGCGTATTAGACTGATAATTCTTTTCTGCAAATGTAGTTTCACATAATGGTGGCGGTTGGCTTGAGGAAGATACATGAGAGAATCCTACAGCTTCTACTGATTGAATCGTTTACATAAGCTTCAGCAGCTGGATTACCATGAAGTTTCAAAACCCGAAGATCAGCAGAGCTTTAAAAATTTAGCGGTGCTTTGAACCAATCTACCAAGTTTATTGATGCCTACAAATTGCTTTGTGCATTTTCCTTATTGATAGTTGATAAAAAGTTTTCCATCTTTGCTCAGTCATTCCTATAGGTCGCAGATTGATATATTTTTCACGAATCTTATAAAACTTTTTAGTAATAACAAATTGTGGAGGTTTTCAGTTTTAGTAAAAGGAACTTCGAGGATTAATGCTGAGTTCTCGTCTGATATCAACAAGCTCAACATTGTATAGTTCACATTTCCTCATACATCCACAAATTTCAAAAACGGGGCGGTCTAAGAATTTGAATTTTAATAAGTCCAAGCTGCACACATTTATAAAACGTTATTAAAAATTTGAATTCGACAGATTTTCTGACTTCTATCTTTTGGAGTATTGAAAGAGTATGGGAAGTACTTACAATTTGTGGAAAAATCCTAGAATTCCAATCAACATTTTAAATGTTCCTGGAGCTCGGAAGATTTAGCGAAAAATTTTCATAGAACCGAAAATCGATGATTTTCCTTCTATTTTCATATATATATTTTAGCCCGCCAGTACCCTAGCGACTCTTCTTCCAAGAAAATTTTGTTAATAAAATTGATGATATACTATCAATTCCAATTTTTTAGCTGTGTGAGTTTACATTACATTTGTTGCCATGTTTACCAACATTAAGTATTTACAAACAAAAATTCATTATACCACAATTATTAACCCTTTAAGAACATTTTACTGAAATCAAAATAATTAACTGACTAACAATAACATTGACTTAAGGAAGGGACTCAGTGAATAGAAATATACCTTAGAGTTCAGTACAAAAAGAGCTGTCAAAAAAACATATGCTACTCACCTTGATAATTTCATTCTGTGATCATTTTGGAAAAATTCCTGTAACATATGTAACGAACAAGTTCCCGATATGGGTTCTGGAGCAGGTTATGTCCGGCTGTAGTGGAGTTATAAAATTCGGAGAAGGAAATCGTTTGATTTTTATCATTGTTCCTTTTGAACTAAATTCTAGGATGGTCTATTTATGTATTTATTTTGTTTCTATATTATAATTTTTGAAAACTTCATTTTGGATATATAAACGAGTTTGTTCAGTGCAGTTTAGTTAGTTTATGATAAATAGTGAACGGAACGAAATGGAGAGTCAACCAAAGAATTTAAATAAGTTATATGAGTTAAGTGTAAGTGGTCAATTAATTATTATAAAATAGTTAAGTGTAGTGTAAAGTGTTTGAGTAAATTGAGAATATAAGAGAAAGTGTTAATAAATTCGCACCACGAATAGGACGAGTGTGAATAAATTACATTACAGTATTGAATATTCCATTTCAAACTGTGCTTCTGATAATAAATGTCATCCATAATAGATAAAATGAATAAATTGCTCTGGATTTATTATGATCATTAGAAACAGAATAATTGTACAAAATAATCCGCATTTCATTCTATTTCTAATATTATACGTGAGGTTCTTTCAAAAACGATAAATTCGTTAGGTAAATTATTAAATCCATTACTTTACAATTGCACTATTCGAAGACTTGAATTACTGCAGGTATTGAAATCATAAAATATGTATATATGTCAATACATTCAATTAACATATTAACTGTTTTTAACTAAACAAATTAATCCATAATGCTATCTATCCATTTCGCAAACCTCGGGCCATTATATACTATGCAGAACGAATTCATCAGTTCGTACAATAACTAAGTGGTATTTGGTACAATATCGATTACATACACATTACTGGAATACCCAATTAAGTGAATAAAGCCATGAAAACTCAACAATAAATCGAAATTAAATTTACTTGGAGTATTGTCAAAATTAAAAAAAAAAATCTGTTCTCTACATTTTGCTACAGTAGATGTTTTGAAAAAGCGTATAAAATTGCTCCTTAAGTTATCAAATGGATGACGATTCTTGCCCCTGTTCCATCAGAGCAAAGTAGAACGGTCAATTCTGAATGGTACACCAGCATTTGTTGCCAGTAGTGCTCGAAAAAATCAAGGAAACCAATCGCAGAAGACGAATCATTCTCCATCAAGACATTCACTGAAGACGCAGCCTATTAGTACTAATTCATTCAACTCACGCCTCACTGAAATACAAAATTCGATTTTAAATA
Source organism: Diorhabda elongata (assembly GCA_026230145.1). Taxonomy (NCBI): domain Eukaryota; kingdom Metazoa; phylum Arthropoda; class Insecta; order Coleoptera; family Chrysomelidae; genus Diorhabda; species Diorhabda elongata. The sequence continues at coordinate 44,547,422 of CM047926.1, forward strand.
CAAAAATCAATGACTTTTTATAATTACATCTCATGATTTGAACTCTCGCTTATCCTAATAACTATTTTAAACTAGTACAAACTCTCTGGTCGTATATTATGAAAGCTGGATCCTTTGCTCCGCACCTGGTCCATTTATTAGTCAGTTTGTTAAAACGTGCCTATTGTAAAAGCTGCGAGTCACATGTCAGTATCAAAATGGATCGTATCGAGCAACGTGTGATTATTAAGTATTGTCGTTTAAACACAGATTCAGTGGTTACATTGAGGGAATTGGTAGACAATTATATACATACAAACAGCAGATGGAGCACCTATCACCGCTGCTACACATAAAAATGTTGAAAAAGATATAAAAATATCAAGCCATTTGACAGGTCTCTCTCATACCGTATTGTATATAAAAATATTTACTACAAATTTCAACAATAGATAAATCTATCACTATTATCTAGATTCCAGAGGATAAAATGCGGGATTAGGATTAAAACACGAATTTCACCCTTGTACAGTGTCTGCTAAAATCGTCCCAGGTCCCACTTAATCAAATATTTTTAAACATAATATTTCCGAACAATTTTTGAAGAAAATGCAAGTTTTCTACGGATCCAATATTGCATTTAGAATGAATGATCAAATTAATAATTTGGTGGGGCCCCTGCGAGGTCCACACCTGCTTGGAACCCGGGGCTTTGCTTAGACCCTCCCAATATCCGACGCTACCCTTGAAAAATTCAAAATGCCAACTTTCGAAGGGAAGGTTATGCTGAGCGTGTTTTGGGATGATGAAAGTAGATTACCAGCAAATTACAGACATTTATTGCACCGATTTTATTTCAGAATTTTTTGTGGCGATAAATGAAAAACGCCAGGGAAAGTTGTGCAACTCAAGCTTCACATTAGTTAACTATGTGCTATTTTCTCCAGATTTGGCTACCAGCGATAATCGACTATTTCAAAACCTTGAGGGACATTTCCGTGGTAAACCATTTGCGATGAAGCAATGGTTCGCGTAGGTAGAAAAATCTTTCGAGATGCAATAAAAATGTTAGAGCATCCGAAAAAGGTTTCAATGCAATGGAGACTAGATTGAAAATTAGATATTATGAACTAAGCCCTTATTTAAATATGTTAAATATTTGTAAATGGATCGTTACCGGCGTTACCGCTAATTGAAACTTAGCCTCTACATACTAATTTAATTTAACCAAAACCTGATTCAACTTAATAGCATTATGACTTAATAATGTTGAACCAGAAACCGTATTTACCCGTATCTCGGGGGTATAGAGGTATTGCAATACTCGGCGTATTCCGCTTAAATAACAAAAAGAGTTTTCTGCAAACTGTGAACTAATGATAAGCAAACTGCAAATAATAATACTGAAGAAAATGAAACATTTAAATTTGTTATTAATATAACGAAAACGTTTTACCTGAAATTCTACCTAAATATTTGGCATTCTTTATTATGTGTACATTATTTTCGTTAATTTTTAATGATTCTAATTTTTCAATGTTATTCGTTACCAAATTTTTTTTAGGACTTTGTTATTTGTGGTCATATTAATAGTTTCAAAGCTCTTTACAGAAAACCAAATACTGTATGTTTTCATCTTACTTCGTTTATAATAATCGTAACTGTTGCCGTGCGGTTAAATTCTTCAATGTGCTTTATGTTTACTATTCACATTTTTTAAATAGTTAACCAGACTAAATGGGTTAATATTTTTTTTTAATTTAGATGAACAGAATTTCATTCATTCAGCCTTATTTTCTGATGTAAAAGACCATTTATAAATTAAATAATTGCCAATTTTCAGTTTTTAAATTGACTTTGTCAGTAACTCAATATCCTTAGAAAACTTATTTACTGCTACTATTATCTTACTTCAAAATTAAATAAAAAAGTTTGTTCTGATTTTTCCTTTTGAAAATATGTATTACAGATCTTTTTCTGCATTAAGCCTATAAGCTGCACTGTTATCAAACTCGTCCCCGACATGAAGCCAGTCCTGTCCGAATATAATACATATATGTATTACTTCTATATGGACAGTTTAAATGAGAAGGAATGTACCAATATTGAGGTGCCGACGATACCTCGTACGCACATGCTTGAGAATACGCAGATCTGAGCTGGAGCCTCGAAGGATAGAGAAACGGTTATCATTATATCTTTCTTAGTGGGAACAGATTCAACTTATAGAAACTATCCATATAGAAGTAGTACATATACGATATAATCGAATTCTAGAATTTGGCTAACTCGCGGCACGTTTGATGTAATCTTTATAATCCGCGAAAATCTTTTGAATTTTGTTTCAATATACGTTTCTATCGTAGGAAGCGATTTGTTTACATTGCTTGTTTTTAACTAATTTTTAGGAAGTTTTTGTTATTTATTTGTTTACTTTTTAGAATTCTAGGAATGTAGTTTTTGCTATATATATATATATATATATATATATATATATATATATATATATATATAATATATTGATATGTTTACCGGAGTTTAGTTTGGTTCATAATAAATAGTCAAAGTGAACAGACCAAAATGGTTGAGTAACCGAAGAATTTAGATAAGTTATTTTAGTTAGTTAAGTGTTAGTGATAAGTTAATTATTATAAGTTGGTTAAGTGTAGTGTGAAGTGTTAAAATAAACTAAGTGAGTAAAAAAGAGTGTTTATAAACTCATCCCGCCGATATAAATAGTGTATAAATAAATAAGAACAACATTACAGTACTTCCAAAATAATTCTAATTTCCTAATGAGTAATAGACTAGATGTTTTTTATTTTACCAACATTTTCTATTAACAATCCAAATTATTGGATAGTCAGAAGTACTGCTTGAAATGTCTTCAAGTAGCGAATCAGACATTCCATTCGAAGTAAGAGTTTAATACCAGAGAAATCAAAACTATAGGTACGCACCGGCCTATGAAAAATTTGAAAAATGGTGCGATTTGAAAAATATAAAGGACATCACGGAAAGGCACTACTTTACTTATTTTAAAAATTTAACATCGACATATTCAATGCTGGGATCTGAACTCAACATGCGCAAAAATGTCCATATCAAAGCTTTTGGCTTTGCTGAAGAAACGGTCAGCAGGATACCATGCAAAAGAATCTAATATGTAGAAATATTTATAAAAGGGGCTGAAGACGAAATATTTTCTATTTGCAAAAGTACCACTTAGTTTACAATACAATTTATTATTAAATTAATCTGTTCCTTAGGTCGAAATTATAGTTGGGATTGCGGGATCCTACAGGAAGGCTGACCTGACGTTCCTACGCGAAGGAGACGTATTTGATGGAGGTACTTTTTTTAAAATTACAATTCCAGAAAGCAAAACTCACGTTATATGCGAATTTGTGGTTACAGCTGGAAATAATGCTGGTGCTAATTTGTTGACCTCCTCAAAAAGTATAAAAATATTAAACCTCCCTACTGTAAAGCACGACAGAGTTTTTGTGCGATAATGGAAAATGTGCCATACAACCCGTGGGCATAAATACCATTGGAAAATTACCAGCAAAGATTGCTTAGTACCTGGGACTACCTAATGGTAAAAGATACACAGGACATTGTTTAAAAGAAGAATTTCAGAAAACATTCTGGGCCAAGCCAGTAATATACATGTAGATATCACAGCTTCAAATGAAATTAACATTAGACAAGAAGCTGAAGAGAATATTCACCCAAAAAATGGACTTACTTTAAATAATTGTTTTCAATGTTTATAATACCATTGAATTAAAATAATGAATCAGTTTAAATAATTATTTTCTTAGTAATTAATAAATAACTTAAACAGTTTCCTAATGTCAAGGAGTGACTTAAAGTGTCACATTTGATAGCGGAATCAGATAAAAAATAATTATTAATATGAGAATAAAATTAATTTTTCTGTTCGAGATGCATGGGATGCTCAAAAATAAAAGTCACAATTCTTTATTAGTCTGATTGCCAAAGACAGAATTAGTTTAATAAAGAACCCTCTTATTTAGTACTAATCATTCCTTCTCTCGTTCTTTTAAAAATTATTTATCACCCTTATCTCATTATCTCTAATTATAATTCATTTGTGAATGAATATCAAGTCGTTTATAAATCATTTTACAATCTAATTCCTTCATCTATAACGTCACAGTCGGAAGGGATTCTGTCTATTCATCGTTAGCAATCAAGTTCTTTGTAAATATACACACACCGTACGCAACTAAACGCTGCTACATAAGTTTGTCTACCAGCAAACAACTGAGAACCTAGATAAATGATTAACCATAGGGATTCGCAATGATAGTTTACATTAAGAAAATGTTTCTATTAAGAAGCCAACTTCTGAGGATCAATCTTTATCAAATTACTAAATTATCTAAACAATCGATATACGAGGCTACAATTTTTAGGTCGTGTCTCTCGAAGTAAATATTTAACCCTGATAATCCAAATAAAAACCAAGGAACAAAATTGTTAATTTAGTGTATCATTATTGGTCCTTCATAAGTGTGGAAGGTTTTGAATTTGTCGGATTTAGGGTGTTGTACAAAACTAGTACAAAGATTCCTTTACATACTGTCCTGGCCATCCTGACTGATAGGTACAATCGTATAAACTTTATTGTTATGGTATCAGTTTTTACAAATGGGCAAAGTGTTGATTTTATCTGATTTATGTGTTTGGAAATTTTCACAACAATGATTGTATCGTAATCTCTCCTTAATAATTGTGCAAAACTTTTAAATTCTCTTATTGTTCAAAGTAGGTGAGAAAAATTGTGTCGAAAAATTTCGTTACACGCTATAATGGTGAAAGTAACTAGGAAAATAATATGAATATATGAACTTATTGTAGTTTATCGGTCCTTGATGTGTGCAAAAGTGCTTAAAAATCTATTACATACAAACATGTGGAGAAACAATCTTGTCCATGATTTTCTTGGATCAAATACGATAACAAAGTCTCCAAAGACTAGAATTGGTTTATTAGTTTTCGAAACGTCCGACAGACAGGGTAATGATGAGTGTTGTTTTAGGGATAGTAAGCAGTATATGAATACTACGAAAAAGAAAGAAAGAAACTTAAAAAGAAAGTAATTGCACGAGCCAACACCCCATTCAAATATAAAAGGTTTCCCACGACTAGTTAAAACTATCTGTATATGGCAAAATACATATAGTAAAATATGGCCAATTTCCAGTTCTATGGGAAGTCGACTGTAACTTTGTTATTTTAAATAGAACACCCTGCATATTAATACATTTTTGAAACGTAAATACGTAAAATTTTAATATACTTTTGTTTAAAAACTTTTTTCGAAAAATACATACTTTTTGAGTTATTAATTTTCTTGTAAAAAATTTGGCCGTTTACCATACCTAAAAATTTACAGAAAACATTTAATATCTGGATAACGAGAAGGTTTAGGTATACATGAACTTGCATTATTTTTTACCCCTGAATGCATTAAAATAGAAAAAACCGGGTGGTTCTACTCAAAAAAAAAACATTTGATATTTATGAAGTTAAACTTTGAACACTTTTTATAAACACTCTGTATAAAATAATAAAACTCTCTGCATAGACTCAAATACATACGATTTTGTTAAAAGGAAACGAATAGAAACCAAGGATATCCTAGTAAAAAAATATGCATTGTATGCGTTTTTAGACAAAAGTATACTAAAATTTTACGTTGATTTCAAAAATGTTTTAATATACAGGGTATTCTATTCAAAATAACAAAGATGACTCTGGCTCTGGTAGAGCCGGAAGCTGGCCTCCTTTGAAAATATTTTAGGTAAAAAGATGGTTTCCAAAAACCCAAATGTAGTAACATGATTCTACTAAGTATTTTGCCATATACAGATAGTTTTAACTCGTCATGGAACACCCTGTATATGTATATATAATCTGACTCAGGCTAAATAGTACTTAACAATATTCCCAGTAAACATCTTTCACTGTAAAGCTGAAGAAGCAAACAAATCACACATGAAATATGGTGATCAAATCCAATATTATTCCAATCCGACTGTTATCTAATGTGTACATCTTGTCAATGTAATGAGAACTGAAAATTTCAATTCTCTCCTAAGTGTTTTGATCCAAAACATGAAGGTCTATGGGTATTCAAATATACTTACATTGCCTGATAATTTTTCAATCTGAACTATTCAATAATATGAATTTTGTAATGGGAATGTGGTAAAACTTAATTCCAAAATCTACTAACTCCAATATATTACGAGCGTTTCAATAATTATATATTCATCATCTGAGGCTGAAATTATTATCAAATATAATATGCTAGAGTCATATACTAGAGATTCCATTTTTTTAAAGAACAAATAAAGTAGTTATCCTGTTAATTTCTGAAATGCACGCCACACAAAGAACGGTTATTTAAATTTACTACATACCTACTGTACTGTGTACTACGCAAGCCATCCTGATGAAGTAGCATATACTGTTATTATTGAATCGAACATTAAATATTATGCACTGGAACCTTATATCACTTATATATATTCCAGCAGCAACAATTAGACTCGAAACAAATACTTCTCCTCTCATCGTAGCAGCAATTTACAGCCTAGTTATAGGAGACTGAAACTCCAAATATTATACCACATGGTATTCCAGATTAATCACACCTAAAAGCAGAACGCTAATCTCTATTATACCACAAAATAACCTGAACTATCTATCAACAGGTGAGCCAACATACTAGCCTACGGACGTTAACAAGATCCCAGATCTTATAGGCTTTGCTAAAATAAAAGGAAAGGGTTACATACACAATGCAATAGAGTCAAACTTCGACCATAGTCCAATAAAATAACACCACCTAAGTTAACAACTAAAGAGACAAACTGGGATCAGAATAAAAGAGAATCAAGATATTGAGCAAACTGTAGACTATCTAACAACTGTTATACAAAAAACGGGGTGGGGAGCTACACGACACCACCAAAACAGTGTACAAGGAAACTATAACATTTCCCTTTATTTAAGAGAACTTGTAGCAGAAAGAAGAAGATCGCAATAGTCACAAACTAAATAGAGCACTATATGAAGAAAAGCATAAGTCCTTCCAGACTCATGTTTTGAGCCTTTCTCGTGAAGACCACTTCATTTAGAAAGCTACGAAAAAACTTAAACGACCGACAGTAAGAAACTCAATTTACTTAAATCAGATGTGACATGGGCTCGTACAATCTTAGAGAAAACCACAGTTCTTGCAGAACAACTTGCAAATGTATTGTCAGCTCCAGATAATAATAACAATGAAAATATAAAAAGTTCATCTTGAAGCACCATGCCAATTATCTCTACCTTTGATATTGAGTTCGACAGCAAATAAAACTTCTAAATCCCAAGAAAGCTCCTGGATATGATATAATAACAGGGGAACAGCACCAATAAAAGCATTGGTGCTGTTAACAGTAATCTGTAATAGTACATTACGCCTCGAATGCTATCCAATACAATGGTTATTATGATTGAAAAACCTGGCAAACCCGCAACAGAACCTAGTTCATATCACTTTAGAAACCTTCTCCAAATAATGTCAAAACTAAAAAGGCTACTTCCATGTAAAATCCAAATGTTGTACTCATAAACGAACTCATACTACACCACCAATGCGGCTTCAGATACGAACACTCCACACTTGAGAAATATAACAGAACATAATTAAAACAACCCTAAAAGAAAAAAAGGTGTATGCTGGAGTATTTCTCGATATACAACAGAGTTCGACAGAGTCTGGTGTGATAGTTTCCTCTACAAACTGAAGCTACATTTAACGGAACAACTTTACTCCGTTTTAAAATCTTATATCACCGACCGCTACCTTCAAGTTAAAATTGAAGATACTCAAATTACCATACGATAGAATCTGGATTACCTCAGGGTAGCATTCATGGTCCATTTCTGTATCTGATATTCACAGCACAGACGGTACCTTCATAGCAAACCTAACCTTTGCGGGCGACACAGCAATCATGGCAACAGATGTACACCCAACTGTAGCTGCAGAAAAAGTACAAAATCATCTAAATTTGTTACAAAACTTCAAAGCCAGTAAATCAGAGCAAAAAACATTCATCAATAATATTTCCATTCTGATAAAACCTGTTGTCAAGTAGTTGGGTTTGCATTTAGATGGAAAACACATAATAAAAACAAGAGCAAACAGTTAGATTTGAAACTAAAAAAAGTGCACTGGCGACTCAACAAAACATCTCAACTAAGATTCGAATTGCTCATCTAAAAACCTATATTCATACCAATCTGGTAGTAAGGAATAGAACTATGGGGCTGCAGTAAACCTTCATACGAAGATATTCCAAAAACTCCAATCCAAAACACTCTGTATGTTGAGTAGATACAACCTATTTTTAAACTTCTTTTTGTGTCAAAACTATTGCGATTTACGTTATGATGACTATCATTTTTCAGTGTATCCATTGAACTGGTTGGTACAAAGAAATATTAATTGAAATTAAGTACCCACTCATTATATTTTTTCATTGTCCACCTTCTTCGTAGCCACTCCAAACGTTTAGCTCCATTGGAGCATAAAATGAATTAAATAAGTTCAAGTATGTTTTAAACTGAAGAGCAGTTCCATGTACTAACGACAAACATATAACTTAACTTTCCATATAGAATGTAAAGGAATGCAAATGTAAAAAATTCAGTTATCCAAATAAAAAAACGATATTTATCCCGTTATATTTATTTAGCTTTAAAAATAAATTTTAAATTCGATAATTAAACTTTTCATGAATATATTACCATATTATAAAATACGAGATGATTGTTATCTCATTTCTAAAAAGTCATGCCAAGAAAATTATTAAAATGCGAAACTTAACTATCTAAATTGTTACAAGGAAAGTGTAACTAGATCCAGCGATTTATTATTTCGTCAGCTAAGAGTGCAAACCTGCTAACTCCACTTTTGGTCCACAATTACATTTTTATACCATCCGGAAGAGAAAAACAAAGCACATGGACGTGTAAAACCAGCTACACTCACTTTAATTGTTAAATAGGCAAAAAAGTGCGATGTGTAAAACAGCCAAATTCATATAATTCAAATTGCGCTGCTAACTCCATGATTGACGCCATATTTTGTATTGTGTCTTCGGCGATATAACGTATCCGTGCAATAAAAATGTTTTGTAGAACAATGTTTCTTCATACTCTTAGCATTGAGATTTGGACGGTCTTCAAATGGAAGAGCGATGTTTTCAGCCGATACAAAGACAAAAATCATGAGAAAAATCATGAGCAATCAACTACATTAAGGCCTTTTGCAAAAGAGCGTCAAGAGTTACTAAATTTTTTGGACTCATTACTCGTCATGGAGTCACAACAACTGAAAAAAAATACCTTCTACCAGATTGGACATCAAAAAAGATGTTAACGACTTTTACGTAAAAAATCGTATGGACAACAAAACGTAAAGCCTCTTTCTCTCACTTTCTTCAATGAGGAATTTGATAACAAAAATTTAGAATTATTCATCCCTAAAAAAGATCATTGTGTGAGGTAAGTTCTATGTAAAGTTAGAAAATTACCTGAAGTAAATTACATAGAGGATCCAACTAAAAAATGAGAGGCGAGAACAGAAAAGTAAAAGGAAAAAGAAAACATTGTTTCTACAGTAGACCTACAGGTATTGAGGTCTCCTAAATCCAAAATATGCAGCTTATATTACCGAACAGAGCTCCAAATACATAACCTCACATTTTTCAATTTAAAAAATAAAGACGGTGTTTGTGAAAGTGAAGGAGGCTTAAATCCCGAAGAATTTGCTATTATTTGGATGGATTTAATAGAGAACAAAGTTGTACTCCAGGATGAATGTGCTAAACCGATTAAAGTAATTTTTTACAGTGATAGGTGTACTTACGAAAACAGGAGTTGAGTCTAGGGTAACGCTTCACTCATTACAGCTACTGGTATGAATAAAAATATCGTGATAGAGCAAAAATTCCTTGAGTTCAGGCATACGCAAATGGAGGTGGACTCTGTGGATTCAACCATAGAGGGGACCTTAAAAAACAAAGATATTCATCTACCGGCAGAGTATATATCCATTTGTAGATCTTCAAGGAAAAAACCGAGTCCATACGAAGTAAAATATCTAAACTACCAATTTTTTGAAAAGTTTAATGAGATTCAATTTTATAAAAGCATTCGCCCTGATCGATCTAAAGGGGATGCTAAGGTAACAGATATAAGAGCTCTTCGCTACATTCCAAATGGTGATATTACAAACTTAGATTAGTGGCAAATATTACCATTTACTACTCTACAAAATTTATAAAGTAGCAGGTCAAAAATTACCGCGAGAAACTTCGAAGACCTACAATACTTAAAAAATTCCCTACCTGAAGATTATCGCTTTTACTACGATAACATACCTCATGATTGAAACTTCAAATAAAGTGTTAATAATAAATAATTAATTAGTATTAAGGAGAAGAAGAATAATAGTGATTTTCAACTTACTTACTATTATAAGAAAAGAGGATTTAAGATATTTATGTTTTTTTTTGTTCCATTTTTTGTTTTATGTCAAAGATTTTTTATTAAAATACCGATTAGTTTAATAAATAATTTGCCAAATATGTCACTAAGATGATTATAAGGAATAAATAGACTAATTAACCAAATATTTAAAATTATTTTACTTACCCTTAAAATCTTTGGATAAACCTGCCGGAAAAAGGTCCGGAAAATAAAGCGATTGCTCCCAAAAAAACCTGCTTAGTAATAAAAATACTTATTACTTATTAACAATAAAAAATTACTATGTAATTAGTTTCTAATAACGTAGAATATTCAAAAATACAACTTTATTTTTGGTCTTAACCTAAAATTGCAAAATTCAAATTTATTAACTTTTATTTTTATCCTTTAAATTTGGGTTAAAGTAAGCTAACAGGTTTACTCTCAGCCGACGATTTCCAATTTAAACAATTTCTAGTAGAGAAAATAGAGGTACAGGGTGCGGCAGCATAACTTCCTTTTTTCAAAAGTTAATAAAACTTATTGTATGAATCAGAAAATTTTTATTCGTTTTTTATAATACAGGCACATACATAAAGTTTTGTTTTACTGAGTTTTGAAGATCAAATCAGTTAGGTGACGTCCCCCATTCTCCATACACTGAGTAAACCGATTTCTGGCGTTTGTCATGACTCTTGCCAGCATAGCAGGCGTTATGTTGGCAATTTCTTCCTGGATGTTCGTCTTCAAATCTTGTAGGGTCCTTGGACGGTTCACATACACACGGGATTTCAAAAAACCCCATAGGAAATAATCACAAGGGGTCAAATCGGGAGAGCGGGCTGGCCACTCCAAATCGCCCCTAATTGAGATAAGGCGCTCTGGGAAGTGTTCCCTCAAAACAGCCATCGATGTTCTTGAAGTGTGTGCCGTTGCTCCGTCTTGTTGGAACCAAGTGTCCCCTAAGTCCAACTCATCTAGCCGTGGGAAAAAAAATTCCTGTAACATGTTTACATACCGGTGCGAATTCACTGTCACTGTGACTTCATTTTCCTCAAAGAACCAGGGACCAATAATTCCACGTGAGTAAATTGCACACCACACTGTGACTTTAGGTGAATGCAAAGGCCGTTGATGCAATTGTCGAGGATTGGTATCAGCCCAGTAGCGCATGTTTTGTTTGTTTACGGATCCACACAAATGAAAATGGGCTTCATCACTAAAAAAAACAATAGCGTCCTCAGGAACGACTCACCTCACACGCGTTCCTCCGAGAATTGAAGTCACGTTCAGAAAGTTCCTGCACAATTGCCATCTTGTATGGATGAAAATGAAGATCATCATGAAGTATTCTCCTCACAGAACGATCGGAAAGTCCAAGGGCAGACGCATGTTTGCGCGCAGAACGCCGTGGTGATCGCAACACTGAAGTTCTAACTAACTCAATGTTCTCCGGTGATCTAATGGGCCGAGGGACTCCAGTTCTTCGTCTTGTCACACTTGCAGTTTGTCTGAACGTAGTGACCCACGTAACAATTGATTTCCGGTCCGGGACAGGGGCCAAGGGGGCTAAATTAAAGCGATTCCGAAAGGCGCGCTGGGTTGCGATCACAGAACATCCGCTCGAAAAGTAAACCTCAACGGCAAACGCAAGCTCCTCACTGTTCCAACGCATGATGGCGACTGAACTGTGCCGGGACAAAACTTTATAGTCCCCCCTCTCGAACGAGACCACTAGCACTCCGTTACGACATCTACCGACTAAATGGCGAACTTTTTAAAAAAGGAAGTTATGCTGCCGCATGTAGATTATGAGTTACATCGTACTGAATCCTCATGGTTTATTTTAACTTCAAAACCGTTTTCAACATTCACATCCTACTTCTCAGGTTCGGCTTCAGAGTTCTGAAAAACTCCAACAACTATGGTGGCTTCAAAGAGGTTATATCATCGATTTTACATGTTTCTCATTTTAAAAATCCCTTGCTTATACTTGTAATAACGAGACATTATACAACTAGGTGGATAGAAGTTTCCTTCTTTTTTCTACAGAACCTACACTCATCATTTTCTGTTAGTCCCTCTTTACGAAAGCTAGAGGCAAAGAGTAGTTTGGTTTCACTAATAAGTGCTCTGAAAGACATTTTTGCACCGACAAAAGCTAGGAAAACACCCTCTGAGTGTTTCTTTTTTGGTATTTTCCATCTTCCGAAGCTCTTTTTACTCATTTCCATAGTTTCCTGTATCACCAGAAATACTACAATTACATCAAACATTTTTCGGCATTTCTGAGTGAGTGAATGAGTGATTAAGTCGATAGAATGGGAGCTCCCTGCTTTAATAGCTGCCTGACGGATCTTTGGGTAACAAGTAAGGTGCTCAGAAGCCTAGCGCTGATGAGTATTTGTTGAAAACTCCAGCGACTGCTACTCTGGAGGGTGTTAACTCTCTATATATCATTTAATGATTTTTTGTTAGAAGGTATTTTAAAGGTATAACATATAATTGGTCATGTTTTTTGTCTTTCCGCTGTGCATCAAAGTCGAATCTCTTTCGAACATCAACAGTTTTCCTATCGTTGCTGGTACTATAGAATGACAACTTGGATAACAGTCACAAGGACCAATATTAAAATAGAAATACGCCTCGACTTCAAACTTACTGGCAACTGGCGGCACAAAATGTTATCACCACTTTCCTCTAACAAACGTTGCTACTGGGTGGAAAATTAACCAAGTTACCTTATCACATTCCGTACAATTTTCCCGTTTTGATGAGTAGATCAATACTGAATACACTGTTTACACCAACACTCACAATTACACTGTCTGATGTGCGTCTCGATAACCAAGTTATCGTCTTCAGAGACTGAAAGTAAGAAAATCGAAACGTTCATCAGACAGTGTAATTGTGAGTGTTGGTGTAAACAGTGTGTTCAGTAATGATGTCGCCAACGGTTACAGAAATTCCAACTTAGAGTAGATCAATGAAAAACAACTGAAGGTTTTTTATCATTTTGTGGAAATAAACTGAATGTACTTCTGAGTTATGATGTACGTATAGATTTCTAATGTTATAATCAGCATTTACTAATACTGGATTTTTACAATGAATGTCATTTCATATTTGAAACTAAACAGTAGATTTCAATAGCATGCACGAGATGATTTGATGAATTGATGTATATGACATCAACTGTTCTCTCTATTCAAACTGATAGTAAATGTTCACTCTACAACTGTTGATTGTACATTTTTCCAAAAAGTTGTTTCATTTATCTATTGTTCATTAAAATTCATTGTACTTGACATAGTTTGTATATTCGGCCTTTCGAAGTTCATTACATCGATTTGAGCTTTCAATAAATGCCCATATACGTTCATTTTGTTGATTATTATTTGCCTCAGTATTTATTTTGCTCAAAATTCCATAACAAACGAATTTTGATTCGATGAAATGTAGAATTGGAATAAAAACCAACAATTGTTTGTAGTTTCGTGACCAAAATATAAAATTGTGCATTTTCCAATCAGAAATGAACCCCGATTACTTTACTGCAAGGTGATAACTTGACCACACAACAACGCATTTTTGATATAAATTATTAAGTGACAAAATCTCAGTTGACTAGTTGAATACTTGATTAATATATATTAATTAACCCTTAACCACAGACATGAATTTGATTGACATTACAACAGACAGGAGTCAAATTGACTCTTTGTTTTTTAAATGGTTTTTTTTTTTAGAATTAATATGAAACACTTGAAGATTTATCTAATTAAAAATTATTTTCAAGTTTAAAACCGTTTATTATAAAAATCATAATTATAAAAAACAAATAAAAAACACATTCTAAGAAAATGAGTAAATAGAGTTAATAAGATTAAAAAAATATATTTAAATGCATGTTGAACATATAGTAGATGAACATTGTAGGCATACTGGACGCCTGCATCTAGAGCATAATGTAGAAGTTTTCCTTTTTAGTTTCTTGGGGCAAATTGAACAGTATTTTCTAATGGCGAGTTTACCTACTGGTTCTATTGGTTGCTCTTCTTTTCTTCCCAAAATGTTTCTAATAGCTACTTACACGTGAATTACTCTGTCTTCTCTCTAATTCTTCAGTGATAAGCTGCTTTCCAAGATTTTTCATAAACTCCAGTCTTGTATATTTTCTTTCAATTTTGGTACTTTTAAAAAGAATATATGCATTTGCTGCACATATATCTAATATTCTAAAGAAAATTGCCATAGGCCATCTTTGCGTTCTACGGCCAGTAGAATATAAAGAAGTGAATCATTTCTGGTTTGTCGACATCAGGATCTTGAGCTGCGGAGGAATGCATTGATGACACGAGTAATACAGCCTTCTGTTTTTTTGGTACATGTGATAACAAAGTGACATTTTCCGAAAAACCATAAAGGGAACTTCCAATTTGTCTCGTCCTATTAGGCTGAAACTCGGGAGGTATTTCCGATTTATTTTTTTTCAAAGTAACGACGTATGTCAAGTTTTCGGTCTTCAAAACATTAGCCAATTCGATGGATGAAAACCAGTTATCAGCCGTTATGTTTCTATTGCTTCCTTGAATAGGTATTGATAAACGTAGTACTGCTTGTGTTGGAATCAACAATTTTTTTTCAGTTTCAGTAAGCGTATTCCCATCAGTTTTTTTCCCACAATACAGATATCCGTTATAAAAATAATTATTTCTTGAATCAGTTAGTGCCATTAGTTTCATGCCATATTTGCATGGTTTCTGAGGTATATACATTTTAAATTTGCAGAAATAGGTGCTAGCGGATCATTCTCCTTTCGTTGTTGTCTGGTTTCTGAATCATCAAATCTAAGGCATTGTAATAAAATAGCAAATCGATTTCTGTTCACAACACAGCGAAAAATATCTCTGCCTGTCCCATCCGTTGAAAACAACGAAGTGATATTCTCGTCATTTGATTTGAAAGCCGCAGTATATATAAGTAACCCTAACAAGGCATTTAGGTGAATCATGTCCAAGTCACGCAAATCCGATTTTGTGGGATCCTTATATAAATCTCTCATTTTTGATAGCTTTTGATTTAAACATTTAATAATTTCTTCTAACATATTTACGTCTAGAAGGCACGTCCACGATTCTTTTTCGGATATTTTGTCTCGCTGGCGCAGAGGATGGCGCAATCCAGGAAGTTGCCTTATTATATTATGTTTTGGTGTTCTCACATATGAACTTACTAATGGCGTCTTAGACCAACGAGATTTAGATTCTCCTTTTTTTCCTTTACCATAAAAATATTTATTTTTGTCTTCCGTTTCTAAATTTTCATCACATTGTTCATCTTCCTCCAAATATTCACTTTCTTCTTGATCGGTATCACTGTTATGATCACTAAGAATGTATTCAGAATCACTGACATCACTATCATTGTTGTGATCCGTCTCAACTTCATCACACCACCTTGTTAGGGTTTCCTCAAAATCTCTGTCAGTTACTCGAACCCTTTTTCTGGATGGTCCCGAACAAGAATCCATATTTCTATAAAAAAACTCACCGGTTTATATATTAAATATTTATCACGTAACAACAGACGGGAGTCAATTAGACTCCAAAGATGCGCGCAAAACTTTAAAACCAAATAACGTAAACAAAACAATGTTGTTGATCACTTCAAGCTTTCAAGCGTACTGAAGAATATTAGATTCGAGGGTACCTTTTAAACTTTTTTTCAGTTGAGAAAAGAGATGATAGTCGGACGGAGCCAAATCTGGTGAATAAGGAGGGTGTTCTAGTAATTCAAACCATAAATCACGAATTTTTTGCATGGCAACATGATATTTATGTGCAGGGGCGTTTTCCTGCAAAAACAAAACACCTTTGGATAGCTTTCCGCGTCTTTTCTCTTCAATTTTTTCCCGCAGAGTGGTCAGTAATGTCGAATAGCAATCTCCAGTTATTGTTCTACCCTTACCCAAAAAATCAATCATGATTACTCCATGGCAATCCCAAAAAACTGAAGCAAGAACTTTACCAACAGATTTTTGGACATTGATCACCAAGGATATTAAGCATATCTTCGTAAATCTACTTACCTCTTAACCCTTTTAAATACAAGTACTTGGTGATGGCTCGATGCTCCAATTTTTCGATTTTCACAATTTCTGCGGAAATGTTTTTTCTTTTAATTTATTGCGTAACTCTGGTTTACTTTTTTGACGTCAAAATTCTTCTAATAAGTTATTGTTCTTTCCTATGGTAACGCAATATTTTGTTTATGCAAGGAATTGGTCTAGGCTAACAAGATATTCTCGTATAACTTCTCTCTGAGTTATCCTTTATTTATGTTATTAATTTTTCATTTTACTCGTTATCGCCTTCTATTCTTATCAGTGGTTTCTTCCGTCATTTTTGCCTCTTTCGTTAAAAATCTACCATTTCATCCTTTACATATATATTTCGCTTTGTTGCTAAGACAATTGCTGGTATGCTGGTTTGCTTCCAAAATCTATCTAACTAGTTTTCTTTGCTTCCACTACTGTGTATTTCACTTTTTTTTCTGTTCTTGGTATTTTTCAAATTTTCCTACTGTTCTGCCTGTCAGAAATCGTTTCCCTGTCTACTTTTTGTTTCTTATTTCTTCCTTTATTTGGGTAGGCCAAATTGGTGTCAATTTTTTTTGTAAATTCCACATTACTTTTTCTACTGTTTCGCTTATCACTACTGTGACAACATTCTAAATTTCCAGGTTTCCATATAAGTTTTTCATTTATTTAATTCGTAAATTTTATGTGACTCTATGTGCGCGTCCTTCTGCTACTTATTTCTCTTCCAATGTATATGTCTTCATAGTTTCGAAGTTAATTTTTCTATATTTCTTTCTACTTTTGTTAATTATACCATTTCCCCTCACCTCATACTCGTCGTTATACTAGGAAGTGATCACTACCAATCTTAGCTCAGCATTTGATTTTAGTGTCAACCTAATTAATTAATGGATTAATGGATCTTTCCTCTCTTCTCTTCACTTCCTTTGAGTACTTTCGTATATTTATGTATTTGAAATACGAGTTGTTTTTTATCAAGTTATATAAGAGACAAAACAGAATTTTTGTTTCTTGTTACCTCTCCATAGTGGCCAGAGATAAATAAACTGATTACTCAATTATTTAGAATGAAACTCAACATTCCATTTACGTAATTTTCATTCCTGGAGTACAAAAAATATTCATTGAATAATTCTTTTTACTGTTACTGTAATCCATTTCCCCAATAAATCAAGCAAAGCTTGGAGCAGTATTTTTTTAAAATAACACATTAAAAATATATATATATCTAAATAATTACGTGTGTTCACGATGAAACGCTGAACAAATAACAACTTCATTAACACAAAATACGATAAAAATATTATTTGAAAGAAAATTTAAATAAAATTACGATCAATAATCAAAATAAAGTAAATCAAAATCAGAATGAGAACTAAAATCAAATTTAAGATACAAGTATATGTAAAGGAATAAAAGCTGATTTCACAATAATTATTCTATGAAAGATTAACAAATTTCCAGGTCCGCAATTAAGTGTTATTTTATATTATTTTTACTTTAGCCAGTATGAAAAATCCATTGTAATTTTAAATAAGTGTGAAAAAAACAAACCAAAATAAAAAGCTCGACTTGAATTTATTTTCACATTAACCGTTTTCTAGAATAATTATGTTACGTATGTGTTCTAATTAACAAAATATAATTATGAATAGTCCATTTTGATCAATATTTCAGCTATAAAACAAATTGGCTATTTATAATTCAGCTTAATACTACAGGATATAATATTAATATAATCTCTCCATACAGTTGAAATTATTGTAAAACGAATTATATTAAAACTTAATATTGTAAATGTGATTTCAATATTTTTGTGAATAGATAGCTAATGAATATGTATCATACACCTCCTACAGCTTTTATACTAAAGGTTAGATAATGCAAATAACGGCAGTGGCTAACCAACCAAAATTTCGATCCGTTGTTACAAAAAGAAAAGTAGAAAGTTTATTAGCGACAATGGCCAGAAAAAGAATAAATATCAATTTATTTTACTACTATCGCATCAATGATAATAGAAACTGTAGTAATTCAGATTTAAGATCATTTGGGTTAACTGCAAGGAAAAGAGAATGAAATGGGGAACAAAAACTACAACAGCGGGTGGTAGACTAATGGAAAACATATAAGTATGTAGAGCCACAACAAGGACAAGAAAACATCAGTTACATGAAAGTACAAAAACCATAAACTTGGTAATATCAAGATAAACAGATAATGGATTCTACTAATGTCGCTAAGAAGGAGAAAAGTGAAGAGGACTTGAGGTAACGTTATGGGAGAAAGAAGAAACGCCAGATAGAAACGAGAGGGAAAATATAACAAAAGTAGCTATATCCAATGAAAGTCCATGGAAAAATATGAAAATAGTTCTTTTTGTTTAATATAAATCCTATCGTGCTATATATTACCATGATATCCTATCCGAGCGTTAGCTGGCATATTGAATGATTGAATGATTTTGAATGATTTTCTATTTCCTCTAATGACAAGATTTCTATTTTACTGCCAAGACTTGTACATTTGATTATTGGAAATTCATACTTTTCCATTAATTTTCGTTGCATATTTGAAATTAGGTACTACAGGCAGGTAAAAGAAATCGTTCTGTATGAGGTAGCTTTATGGCTGATCTAGTTTTCCTGATTTTGTAATCTGTAAGTAGGAATGCCCGAATCTTATGCTAAGTATTTCCAAGCGCTATTTTTCATACTTGATTAATGCAAAAATGGCGCCTCAATTTTTTAAATTTTTTTATTTGATAGTTATTTTTGAAGGATACGTAAAGTTTGATATAACAACCAAATATAAAATTTTCGATCTTAACTAATTAAAAGTGATCAAAGAATAATGGTCCGCAAAAAATGTTTTCATGCATGAATTCATCTAAATACGGAATCTGACATACAATTAAGCACCACACGTACATTTCTAATATAATATTTATTTAATTAACAAACAAAGAAAAGTTATTTTTTGGTTTTCTTCTTCTCATTGTTTCCATTGGAGTTTCTCGGCAAGCTGACCAATCTAAATCAGCAAGCATTACTGCTTACCATTTCCCACTATAGCGTTTTTCAATCTGCATTATATCCTGATGAAACCTTTCACCATATTCATCTGATACGGCTCTCCAAGATTTTCAGAAAAGAAATCTAAAAGCGAGTCCAAAAAATGAATCTTGAGTCACATATTGCAACCTAAAGCTTTATAAGCAGAAATAAACTTCCGAATGATTCGTCGGTAGTTCTCAGCTGTTGTATTCCCAAAAAATGAAAAACTTTCACAAAAGCCACCCAACCTATTTTTTCTGCTTTGCTCAAACTTCGAATAAAAAGCTTCGTCTTTTATTGGCTTACGTATCTACGGACAAAAATTAAAAACCTGCACCATCTTTATTGATAGCTTTCTCAAAGTTTTTCATGAGTCCCAACTTTATGTGAACTGGTGGCAGAAAACAGTTTTTCTTCGTGGCTAAGTTTTTATTTTGTGACTGTCCCACTCACAATGAAAACAATAAAACTTAAAACTCTGTGTAATACCTCTAGGTTTACACAATATTTCTTCAGGTACGTACAACGAGCACAGATGGGTATTTATTACCATTATGGAGTAGAACGGCTTTTAAACTCATTTTTGAAGCATCAATAAAAAGTCTTCAACATCATTACAATGTATCAAATCATTACAATGTATCAAATCATATTTCGAAAAGTAACTCGCAAAATCTTCTTACCTAGTACGAAAATATAAAACTCTAGTACTTTCTCTACTACTCTAGTACTCTCTTTAGTACTCTAGGACTCTAGTACTCTAGGTCTCTAGTACTCTAGGACTCTAGGACTCTAGTACCCTAGTACTTTTATCCAATAGATTCTTAATCTTGTTCCAAGTAATTGCGCCATAGATTTTGAAAGTCCCAAATCTCATTTAAGTTACCTTGCTTAAGTAAATGAGGTTCTTTAGATGAACTGGAAGATCCAGACAAATTTTATGAAGATGAAGATGTACCGACAGAAATAAATCTCGATTGAGATTGTAGACCAGTATTTTTTTTATTTTCCACCTTCTCATTAATTGGTGGAACAGGAAATGAAGTGCCTTCACCACGAGGAATTGGTCTCTTTGCAGATGGGACGTTCGGGTTACAATCTGCAGAAATAAAAATCATTTTCACAATTCTGAGGCTCACTCCAAATCATTGGCAAACAAATCTTATCTCGCTCATCGATAGAAAATCCAGAATATAGATAAACTATTTCAACAAGATCTGTCATGACATTTCGCTGTGTTTTTAATACGAATTGCCCTCAAATGTAACAAAAACAGTTCGTAGAATGTTTACAAGTTTGTAGCATTTTCACCCGAATGTAAAGACACAGCGAATACTGGGCGTGCGCGTATTTACTACCATAAAAATCATCTTCGGCACTTTGTACGTATATACACTGTTTCTAACATTGACACGCAAAAATATTTAAAAAAAAATTTTTGAATTTCAAAAAAGAATCATATCGAAAAATCTAGACGTTATGGAAAAAATCGGCCAACGGAAATAGATTCAGAACATTTGAATCGTCATATTTTTGACAAAATTTTTATAACCAGAGTTTCATTGCTGACCAGTGTAATTGAAGTCAATTATTTCAGTTAAATAGATGCTCATAAAATAATTTTTTCGCGTTTGATGCTCAAATAATTCAATCGTAGTACTTCAAAAGACATCTATAAGATCGTGACATGCAATGTATGGGTTTTTCAAGATGTGCCAAATCCAATAAATTGTTTATCGCGTATAACCACTTCTGAGCAAATGGTCGCCTGTTTTTTCGAAATAACTGGACATATCACCACCATTACATAAGAGCAACGAGAAACTGTCAATTCTGAATGGTACACCAGCATTATTTGCCAGAAGTGTTGGAAAAAATCAGAGAAACCAATCGCAGAAGACGAATCAGTCTCCAACACGACAATGCGATCTCTTCCACATCAGTTCAAACAAAAACGTGTTTGAACAGTCTAAACGTCGAATTGAAGAGTCATCCGCCGTATAGTCCTTGTTTGGTACCCAATGATTACTTGCAGATTAAAAATAAATTGCGAAGTCGACGTTTTTCTATATCTGAAAAAGTGTTTGATGCGTTTTGGAGTTACCACAATCTGAATGGAAAAATTGGAGAATATTATGAAAAATCAAAAAGCCATAACCAATTATTATTATTCGTTTTGATTTGTTTATCTCAAAACATAATTATCATGCTACGTATTTCATCAAAGATTTGCATTCGCAATATATAAACTGAAACTACTGCTCAAATAAGCATAAAAATATTGTAACATGAGACTCGTGTCCGTTTATGTCTTCAAATAAAGTCATCTACTCTGCTTAAAATGAGTGGGCACTCGGAATAGCAGGCACCGCCTCCAATGTACACTTATTTAATGTAAATATAATCCGACAGTCATTAATCTTGATCAAAACGTGACGTCCACGTGACATTCTTTAAAATATAATTTAACGTTTCGTGCAAACGTAAACACATTATTTTTAATAATGATTATTATAATTATTTTTGCATTAATTAGGCTGATTTACACCTACGTTTTGACGGAATTGTCAATATATTATGTGAAACTGTTACTAGATTTTACCTATTCACCTATTTCGTTGTCACAACATTGAAATCTATAGATTTTGATGTGATTTATTGTTACTTGCATCGTAAATAATACGTTTAATATCGACTTAATGCTTATTAGCAAATATACCATAAATTGCTATCTTTTTGCAACAGTATAAATGCATTTTTTATTTAACTAAAAATTTGGCAAAGTCACACTTAAATAGAGGATACTTTGCCATCAACTAATTTGTTCTTACGTATTGTGGCGAATACAAGTCATCTGACGCGCTGGTCATTGATTAATGTAGTAGAAATTATGAAGAAATTGTGCATGGCTCCATCTCTTGGGTAACCATTGAACATGCTAGATGTTTCGGGAAAGAGTTAGCTTCTTCCGCATGTTCTGGAACAGCAGCTGGCAACACTCGGTTCACGGACGTATACAGAAATTTTGGGAATTGTTTATCCACAGTGAGCTTGTGAAACATTGAGTCTTAGTTGAAGAGTTGAGCGCAGACCATAATAGAAATTTCAAAATGTATGTTTATCTGCGAGACTATATACTGGGCGCACTAAATACTAAAGGGCAATAATTTATTTCAGCCGCTTCCGGAAAAGAATCAAAATTCTTAAGGTTTCCCTTGGCTCTCGATTGAAATGCTATTTAAGAACTTTAAAGTCTGTGAGAAGGTTTTATAGTAATGTAGTTTGGAGGATACGACTACAAAGCAAGATTTATTTCGCAGCTTGTAACATTGATGAAATTACCATGTAAATAAGTAGTTATTCTATGTTTGGTGAAAATAATGATCTGATAAGTAGAATTGTTAGAAAACTACAAAATCTTAACTTGAAAAGAAATATGAGACATAAAAAAATGAGTTGGCTCATTTTGTATTATTCTGAAGTGAGAAGGTTGAATAAAGGTACCGTAAGAATTGTTAATCCTAGAAAAAAGATCAATATTCTATTAACGAATAGAATAAATTGGGTCAAATGCCTACAGATCTCTATTAGAAAGTACAAATGAACGTGATTGATCTCCCATGTAATAGGTTATTAGTAGAGTTGCCTAACCAACCAATCTCAATTTTGCTAATTTAAATAAAACTAAGATATGTATTAGTATATCAAATTTTATTTATTGGTGTGATATACATACGAAATTGCAGATATAAAAATCTATTCTTTATAATCGATAACAAAAAATCTTTCATTTGGCCATCTCTACCTCTAGGGTTGGGTAAGATGCTCCTTACGTGGTGATATTGATGGTGTATATGTTTTAATTATTATTCACTTCTTCTTTTTTGTCATCCCGTCATGCTACATCCATCGGGGAACCACAATTCGCAATGCAAACATTGCTTGAGCTATAATCCGGTCGGTTTATCAAATGTATCTCTTGGAGGACAGATTGGAGTAATTTGAAATAATCATTCACCCGATATTAAGGCATTCCTGATCCTGACTATAGAAACATCTAAAATAAATTATTATTTTTTTATATTTCTATTTACCCTCTATGCAGTAAATACTCTCCGTTTATTTAATTATCTATTTGGGGCACTAAACCTAGACCATATTAAATATAGTGAGTTTCTATTACTTCAAATTTAAAATGTCCTTACTTTCAGTTTTCCTTATGGAGAGTTCCAGATTTCTTTTAAGAAAAGATCGTAACAAGTCTTTTTCGGCAGCTTCATTTTTAAATTTGTATGAAATTTGTAGAGCTTTCGTAAATCTCTAGGGTATTTGTCAAAAATCCAAATAACGAGATGCAAATCGACAGCTTTGCATTTTCAATATATATAGCTTCGTTTCAATTGCGACACCAAGACTGTTATCTTGTCCCCTTTTTTTATCTTCAGTTTCCTGCAAAGTTTTCTTGATGGTATTCTATAAGTGCGAGCTGCTAAATTATTGCCCAGCTCACCTTTGTCGATTGCCTGCCTGGCTGCCAATAAATTTTCCTCTGTCCAGTTACCTCTTTGAGGATATATTTTTTTATAGAAATCCTGAGAAAAAATAATACAAATATATTGGCCATCTCTACCTTGTACAATCCAACAATAATCAATTTTTGAGGTTTTTCAAATAAAACGCTTAGAGATTAATGCTCCTACAAATTAGAAACTACTCTAGTAAAAAATTTTGCGCCTACATTGAGAAAATCATAAAGTCTTGTAGAATGATTGAAACACACATACAGTCATGTATAAAAGTTTTAAGTATATTATTTAACATAAAATTAAAAAAATATATATTAAGAACTAACTTACCCTAACTTACCTAGTTAGGGGTTAAAATACTTTACTGTTTTATTGCTATAGAAGCAGGAAATTCTGTATAATCAAGCTAAATATATTGCAAAAAATTTGGTAGATTTATCTAAAACGACAATATATAAAAGATGGATAAATATTTGAAGTTATAATCTTCTGGTTGACTCTGTTTACTTGTTACTTAATATAAACAGTTACAACGAGGTTGGACAAATATTTGTTATTTTTTCTATAAACTTAACTGCATGTTTCTTGTTGCTGAGACAAAATCCTGTTATTTTTTGATAAAATAAAAACATAATGATATAATTATTTGATATGAACGTGCATCGTTATTGATGCACTTTTCTGTGCTTTCTTATCAATAATATCTAACACTCATTCTCGATATATACGATAACATTTCCCTACCAACAAATAATAGTAACATTTGTAGCTGAACCGGAAATTTCCGCTTAACATTCATACTTTAAAATAAACGCCAAAGTATTCATATGAACCGATTCTCGAAACGCCGATAACTTTCACGAACAAAGACCATTTCGTAGCTCGTTCTTCCTGCTCTTTGTTGCTATCAAAGAAAATAATGTATTCTTCTTCAGAAATTTTCTTTTATTTTGTCAGTCATGTTTCCGATTGAAGGGATTTTATATCACATCGTGACTATATTTGATAATAAAATCGTACATTCTCACAAAGTAAATTCTGAAAGATTTATGTACTATCCTTACTTTCTTCATTTCTTTGTATTTGGAACTAATTGTTTCAAATCATCGGATTTTAATTCAAATTTTTTGTTTTCTCTGATACTAATCGGAATCTCGCCCTCTCTGAATGGCTGGAAGTAGTCCTTAAAAGCCTCTGTATCAATTTTTGACCACATTATAGTGTTTATCTTCCCTTCCATAACACTTTTCTAATATTTTTTTTATTCCTTATATTTTATATTGTTTCATATTTGCTTCAGTCAAGTTTTCCAAATCTTTCCGTTTCTGCTTTTCTTATGTCTTTTTGCTTTCTGTCATTTTTCTCATCAGAATTTGTGGTATTCTTGTCTTATGTAACCTTCCTAACAGTTTGAACATCTTCCAACAATTTTGTTTCCTATTGGTTCCTGTTCTTTGTGCTCATTATCCAGATTTCACTCCCAAATATTAAGATAGGTGCAGTTATCATGTTGTATACCTTCATTTCTATGTCCTTGCCTATTTATTTTTTCCTGAATATTGTGAAAATAACCAGGTGATCATTTTATCTATTCTCTACCCTTTCCATATTCTATATTTTGTTTACATTATACATTTTTTGATATCCAATCTCAATTCTTCTATTGCCTGTATCGAAGTATTTGCTTCTTCTTCCATTTTTTTTAAATGCATCTGCCACTATTTCTATATCGTCCGCAGAAACCAATCAGTCTATTTTCACCGGATCTAGGTTGCTGTAGCTAGTTATTGTCTCCAGTTTATGATTTGGTTATCCTATTCATGATTAGTATAAGCATTCTCTGCAGCATAAACTGAGACCCGCTATTTGCATTCTTTCCATTCTCAACCCTCCCGATCTTCTCTGTTCTATTCTCCTCTCTATAAAGCCCCTTAATAAGTATATGTAATCTATTGTTTGCTTCCCTGTTCTATATCCACGTCGTTCTATCTATCTGTTTTCCTTTGTCTCCATGATTCTATCAAACTAATTGAAGATAAGCATATTGCTCTGTAGCTTTTACACATTGGTTATTCGGCAACGAACTCAAATTCGGCAAAGTGTGTTGAATATTGCCGAATATTGAATAGAAATAGCCAGTCATTGGCTGCTAACGAAAAAGGCCCTATATTGGATGAATACTTGAATCGGGAGACTACTGTTATTGATGCGATTGGCTGAAGTATGTCATACTAAACAAACGATAAAGTCTACTGTCACAAGGAGTTGACGATACCCAGCCTTACGCGGCACATTATAGAGAAAGCAACATATTGGGCTTTGGAACCCTGAAAAACCATTCGTAAAACCATGATCTCGTTTATCTCTTTGAAGCGCCAAAGAAAACTATTTTTGTCAGATATGAACAGTCAGGATGCGTTGCAAAAGTGGCTGCAAGGCCATGATCTGTATAGTTCTTCTAATACCACATTTTATAAATTTTTCATTTTTATAAATACTTAGATAGATACACTTAATTGTAGTCCTACTTGGAACTGAGAAAAAAATCGTTATTATACCTGGTTAACATGCTACAACTGAATATTAAATTATAAAACGTAAATAGACGAGTAGAATGTACCTGCCTGTAAGAGCGTTTGGCTTAAACAGGGTACCAGACGTGAACTGAGCCCTTTTTGTACCCCATTCGTAATTCTGATTTTACGTTTGCCCATATTAACTCTATAGGGTTAGATATGTAGTAAGTAGGTAGTTGTCAAGTGATTTCAGTTTTTCTTTACATGTTTTCGGTTCTGTGAATGATTCACAGCAACCCCTTTCACGACTACTCGATAAATGGAAAATTTATTTACTGTAGTTAATTTAGCAAGTCTTATTATGATTGCATTATCATATTGCTGAATATTTTCCTTTCATAAACATTCGAATATATTTAAAATAACTTGCGGTGTTTGTACATCTAAATCTTCATTATTAAATCCATACCTGTCTCTATTCCTACTACACTGTGCAATTTCATTGTCGTCATTCGCCCATGGTCTAAAGAACGCAATATTTCTATTTATTTAAAGAAATTTATGACGACGCCACTGCTTATCGCACAATGTCTAGCGAGAATATTTCGAAGAAATTGTGTACATACACCTACCGACAGCTTCGGTCAATAGAGATGCATTTATGTTTAGGATTCGATGTCTTTATTGATAAACAGTGGAGATGATGAGTCCACGTGGACTGACGGTTTGTTAGATGTTAGTAAACATTATTTTTCATTTCTTAATTTGGTATGCACATTTATAAAATATTGATTGTTCCTCGTGTAACTGACTCCTGCAATTAATTCTGTACTCCCATATTAGTTTAATAAAATTGTAGATTAATATGTAATATTCAACCTTTTTAATGTTGGTAATATGTTCAAAAGATGGGTTTTGCTATAGTTTATGTCAAAATAATTTTAACGACTTGAATTTCTCTTTTTTATATTTGGTATTTTCTGTGACAGTGTCCGTTTTTTCCATCACAATAACACGAATTTAAAAAGAATTGTAATTAAATGCTCAAAAGATTTCGGGTGATAATATTGTTGGATTTCACGTTATCCTGCACCTATTATTCAAAAATTCTAGTTAAATGATCGATACATGAATTGTTTGATTATATATCTTATCTTCTTCAAGTTTTCAGTTGAATTTGTACATTTCATTCACAGTTTTAAAAGACAAATATCTAAGTATTGCAGTTATACTCAATCATCCCTATAATATAGTTACATTTAGTCCACTAAGCGAATTTAACCGTCCGCCTCTGTCTGTAACTAACATCTTCGAAACATCTCTCCAATAATATTTTCCTCCCTTTGGAAAAATTTATACGGAAGTAGTTCGTTAAGGTTGAAATAACCAAGCGAGAAGTTGATGATCATTGCGGTTTCGATATACACCTGAGTAAACATCTTTGATAGTAGCAATTTCTTGGCTATAACACTACACTGAATTATTCAAGTGTGTTTCTCTTGTCTTGTATCATTATTATATCTACTTCCCTTATTTTCACATGAATCTTTCACTTTGAAGGTGCAAACAAAGTTCGATACAATGTATCCGTTTTTCATTTGTTATACTGATCTGACAATTGGACTGGCAACGAGTGCTTTAGGTGGATCTCCTCTCGTTTTTATTTTTCTTAATAATTTTTAGTGTTTCACAGTTCACAGTGTCATCGATTGTATAACTTATCAATTCATTATTTCAAGTTTCTCTCGATGTCATACCAATCTGTTTCTCTGGTGTTACTATTCACATTCTATTAGTTTCAATTATTTTGTTTTCTTTCTCTTCTTTACTGTTCATATCGTAAGGAACATTTTCAATTTGATTGTATTTTATTTTTTAAATAGAATTTCCTTTTGACTGGACTAATTTATGCTGCTACTTTGCTTTCCCTTTTTCTGTCTTATCATTATATTTAATAGTTATTCCCTACTCTACAAAAATCTCAGAAGCGCCAATTGTCAGAAAAATAATATCGGAAACATCGATGATATCGTAAATTGCTTTTCTATAGTTTCTTTTCCACATAATCCTCATACTACAACTTAAGTTTTGAAATAGACAAATAAAAACAAATATTTATAATTGGATAAGGCTTTATTGTTTTCCAGAATATTCTCCGTTAAGATCAATACACTTTTGTATGTGTTTGAGCTAATTGTCGAAGCAATTTTAGCAAACACATGCTGATGTACTATTCAGAATTGGCCGTTCTACGTTGCTCTAATAGATCGGTGACGACGTGTCCAGTTATTCCGAAAAAATAGGCAATCATTTGATTAGAAGAGCTTAGTGCGTGATCAACATTGAATTTAGCTCGTCTTGAAAGACCCATTTAGTCCGTTGCTGTCGACTTCATATGCATATGGTGGAATAAATGCCCAAGTATGGTTCAATTTCACGGTATGTTTCATGACGATTTTGCAGTATTAGTTTACGCACACATCGAAGTTTTGAAGTAGCCAGGAAACGACTAGGAAAGGAAAAACGAGAACAAACAAACGTATGATATGATGAATACTGCTAACAAATAATATAAATACAAGGAAATGATTCAGTTTCAATCAATATAGAAGACAAATGAAATTCCTAAGAAAGAATGCAATAAAACAATAAGAAAAACAAAAAGAGAGCGGTTTCTTATTGGGAACGTGGCAATGAAACACCAAAGTGGACTAACTTTAATACATTTTCTGAGCTTTCGAATACTTATGTATTCATCGTCTGGGACAGAAATATGATTTATGAATCTAAAATGAAAAAAACAATAGAAAAAACGTCTATTTTTAAAAACAACATATCAGAAAACTGATTTAAATAACCTTAGTGTAATTTATGCATATCTTTTAAATTTTGAAAAAAACAAATTTATATTCTAACCAATATTCAGCTACATTCATAACGACCTAGCCTATTGATATTTAATCTTATCCATAAATTAACCAATCAATATTGTACATCATTCACTACAACTTATTCTTATCTAACCTCTGAAAATTCAACGTCATTCACAATCTAATCAATTGAAAATTAATAAAAATTCTTATAGTAACCAGAATCAATATTTCAATTAATCAATAATTCTATCAAAGTTGAATATTGAATTTTTAAACCTATGAATTTTAAAATTTTTACAAGAATACGATTCAAAACCACCGAAAATCTGAATTAATTATTTGTAAGTAGAAATTTTATTATTTTTATACATATTTCTTATATTGTATTTGACCATAATGTATATACTGTTTGTCGATGTTTAACAAGCCTTTGATTCAATCAAGAGGAAAAACATGATGAAGATAGTGAAAGAGCAAGGAATAGAAGCAAAATTTCAACGATATCAATGAATCAAAAGCAAATGCATCTGTTGGCCAGCAAAGGTGAATGAATCACTATCTCCATGTGGACAAAACTTTGATTATCTAGGAATTAGGATTAACTGCAATGTGGAACAAGCGAACAGAAGTAGAAGAAAAGATATTAGCAATTAATTGAGCATGTATGAAAATAACATGTTAAAAACAAAATACTCACTAAGAAGACCAAAGTGAGTAAGTAGCAATGGATCAATGATAATGACGAAAAGTTCAAGTAAATAAAGATAATAAGAATAATATGAGGACCAATATCAATAGATATCAATAGATCAATAAAAATATTAATAATGGAGTAAACAAAATTAGAAACTAGAAAAATAAAAGGGCAAAAAATGAAATTATTAATGCACTTATTCGGAACAAGAGAAGACACAGTAGCTTTGTCAATGTTACAGTAGGTATGAAACGAAGAGAAGGGCCCAGAAGATAACCTGAGTACTAAAGAAATACCAAGGACCAAGGACAAAAAAAAACGCAGTCAGTAGGATTCGAACCTACGCTCCCAGAGGGAATCTGATTTCTAGTCAGACGCCTTAACCGCTCGGCCATGACTGCTTGGTAAAATTATGTGTTTAAAAGTTTATATAAATTTTATTTTTCTATTGTATATTTAATATAAAATACTTTATATTATTAAATATTAACAACTGTATACAGAGTCTTCCGAAGTAGGCCTTTAAAGTTGCAAAATCGGAATATTTAAGTATATTTTCTAAATTATACATTCGAACAAATTATCAATGAATTATTATGTATGTCAATGTATTTTGTTTGAAGGAATAAATAATTCTACACTACATCTGAAGGCCAAGGGCGGGTTACGCCAAATGATTAACAATACGTAACTTTTACAGGGACAACCTGTACAATTTATAGATAGGAAAAATGCATTTTTCAATCGATTTTTAAAAAAAAGTACTGTTTGTTTAACTCGATGAACTTTATAGTTTAGGAGATATGTGGATTATTAGATCGTTTTACATTATGATGAATTGTGATTATTCATTGAAAATACTTACAGGATGTGGTAAAACACAATCAAACATTTCTAATTGAACTGCATACTGTCGAACATCGTATTACTTACGATTTTATCGAGTTGAACAAAGAATACCTTTTTGTTAAAACATCGATTGACAAATTCATTTTTGCCTTCTTTAGGTTGTATAGGTTGTCCTCGTAAAAGTTACGGATTGTTAACCATTGGGCATGAGCTGCCCATGGCACTCAGATAAAACTATTTATTCTTTCAAATGCACTATACGGACATTACGGACATACGTAATCATCCATTAAAAATTCATAATGTTCGAATGTATAACTTAGACAATATACTTAAATATAAGTTCTGTTTTCGCAAGGGGTCGTGTGAGAAATTTTTTTTATATCGGAGCACTATTTTCACGTCATCTATTCTAGAATTTTTCGCATTAAGCCCCGGAGCACCTTGTATTATTTTACAAAGCTAATATTCAAACTAATGACTTTGTCGTCACAAAATCGTTATCAACTAGTAAAACTTATATCCCTTACATTATAAATAACTAGTGGTGACTTCTACTCCTTGGATCGATGAATTTTTGATCGATGATTTATAATTATTTACGTCCTGAATTATTTTTTAAGAATATATTCATTATATTAGTCTGTTACTAACTCATAATCGGCAAATATTTTGTATTAATACGAAAAATTTTGTTTCTAACTGCGATTCGTCTATAATCTCAACATTATATATAAAGGATTGTTTCCAGGAATTTGCCGTTTTATTATAGAGACAAATCGGAAGAATTATTTAAAAAGCGATTCCAATTGAACGTGGATAGTGTTGATACATACAGAAACAAACTGTAATGTTTCATAAATAATCCTGTATACAATACGAAAAAAGTTAAAATTGTATTACGCCATCGGAATAATGAATTTAATGATTTATGTAGTTCTGGAGTATACACGAAAGAGTGCAAGCAACAGAGAATTTATTAAAACATAAAATAATTGATGAAATGAAAAGTATAGTAGAGTTGATGGTTTAATGATGGGCTATGAGTCAAACCGGCGATTCTATGTGACTAGTATGCCTTATTATATCCTGTCTGAGTATTAGTACAGTTTAAGTTGTAGTATTTTTGTAACATAATGGTTTCATCGAAATCTCATGGGACCATTATATGAAGACTTGTAATGAAAACCGTGCTATGTGCCAAGTGCCAACTCGCTGAATCTCTGTGTAGTGTGCTTCGCAGACAGACGTGCGCGGTAAGTGCAGCTCTTATACATAATAAGAAAAAGCACGTGGGTATTTTGGTTGATTTGTTGGTTTTACGTATAAAATGGAAACTATAATCAAAACATGACGAAAACTAAACTTGCTTAACAAGTTAAGAAGGAGTCAAGGAAAAGAGAACGTGAATAACAAAAAGCATCTTGTTGGTCCAAAGACTAAACCGACTTTAGAGGTTAGACTTTTCCATTTTTATTTTACATCGTCTATAGTCCCACCTGAATTAGATTTTTCTTTGTTTTAGTATTTGTGTAAATATAATTCCCATTGTAAAGAAATTCCTCGTGTCCAGAAGGTTACAGTTTTCCATGAGTTTTTGCATTTCAAGATAAAACAAAACAAAACTCATTTCTTATGGGTTTACTACGGCTGGGCCCGGTCAAAAGAAGGCATTATGGTAATTACGATAATCCCGCTAAAAGTCTTCGACAAGGAATTATTTATTATACGCTGCCAGATGGGAACGGAAGGTATTGGAAAAGACTCTTTTATATGTTTTTGCAATAACTAGACGAAGAATTGAAACTTTAGTAAAAGCTAAGAAGCTGAGTAAAATTTTTCAAGCCAGACGAGGTCCTAGTATGTGAATACATTTCTTCTTTTCAGAGCCACTATGGAAGGTCTAAGAGTAGCCTGCAATATCTAAGTCAAGATCTTAACGTGCATCGAATATCCTTAGCTTTGAAGACAAACCATCCAAACTTTAAAATAACTCAACTATCGATTCTACTACAATACTTTTAAAAATAAATTTCCCAATTGACGGTTTCACCATCCTCGTAGCGATACTTGTCAAACTTGTGACTTACTGCATATGCGGTCTAAAAGTAATCCAAATGATTCCCAGGTTAAGACAAAACTTGAGCTACATCATCGAAATGTCAAGCGAGCTCTGGAAAAACTTATAAATGACCACCAATCAATCCAGCTGCCATCATCTGAGGGATTTCGGTAGATCAGGTACCACCAAGTAACCTACAGCGAAATGTTCTATTTACGCCAGCTATCCCGCTTTAATTTCGACATTCATTTTGGGAACACCAATAATGGACAATAATGTTTTTATGACATGAAGGTATCTCGGATCGCGGTGGTAACTAAATTGCGTCGTGTATTTGGAAAGCTAGTGGACTAACAAAGTTAACACTATAGAGCGATAATTGCGGCGGAAAAAACAAAAATACATTTATGTTATTTCTGTTAATATTCATGTGAATCAAAAGTTTTTGTAAGCGGCTATCCCTCTTAAAGTTGCGATCGGGACTTCGCCCAAATTGAAAAACGAAAAAGGGCTCAAAAATGCGAAGGTCCTTTTGATTTAGTCCATCTTATTGCAACAGTTACTACTATTGTCGTTAATCTGGTGCAACCTGAGGATTTTTTGTTTTCAAAAGTGCAGCTACTACTACGTTTAGTACAACAAAACTTTAGATTTCCACAGTCCAATGGATTCGTATATCAGCCCAAAATCAGGGCCAAGTTAAGACTAGAAAAACTCTAAATGAAATGGAGGCTTGGAAAACAGTGAATGTCAACGTTCAAACACTCCAAAATATGAACGTGCCTCAGCTTGAATGTCAAAGTCATAACTTTTTCCAAAACCTATTAGGGCTTGCCCAGCTCATAACATTACTGTTTTTTTTCAGTTCATGGTATTAGTTCACATATTTAGTTCTGTTGAAGTTGCTTAATAAATAAACACTGCTAATAAAATCGGGGCGGATGTAATTTGGGCGTTAAAGGATTAATGTACTTTTTACAACATGTAAACTAGGCGCCAAGACCGAAGGGTCATTTTAATCCTATGTGTATTTTGGGCGCTAACCTACTGAAGTACATGATTTATGAAATACAGTTATTTATTAAATCACCGACATTTATAATAAGATATATTTTTGTATTTTTAGATTTTCCTATAAGAGAAATGACCTATTATCACTAAAGGTCTGAAAAAATTTACCGTTAGAGGGGGCTACTTTGCACTTTTATTAAATAAAAAATCTGCCCCTAATAAAGTTTCCTCACAACATTTTTGTAACACTCTACAGAATATTTTTATTTAGTACTTAAGTACATATTACATATAAAATAAGAGATTTACATAACGTAACCTTACCTAACCTAACTTACCCTAACCTAACCTACTTAAAAATCTATCAACTTTCCCTCTATTGGGTTATTTTATGACTCGACCTACCTGCACTTCTTAGCGCCGAAAATACATGGCGGATTATCTACCCTTCTTGGTCAAACAGGTAAAGAAGGATGGTTAGCGTCCAAATTACACCCGCCGTAAAATCGGATCATGTAATATAATGTTTTTTTAATTAAAAAGACGCTTTTCTACTTTCTCTCGTCATCTTCCGCACCCAGTACCGTTAGGTATTAATATTTTTGTACTTTTGTGAAGACTCGAGCATAATTTTTGTTTATTTTTTTTTGTCCTACATTTTCAACTGGTACTTAGCTCAGTTTTCAATTAAATTGGTACTTAACATGTTTCTTCAGAAATGTCACTAAATATACCAAATTACAAAATCTATTGTCAAAACATTGGGTTAAACATTATTCGAAAACAAATTAACAAAAATATCAGGTTAATCGATTTTAGAATATGAATAAACTACGTTTTTTTCTCAAAATTACATTTTTGGCACTTTTCATTACAAGTCTTCATAAATGTTTGATTTTCCTAATAACTATATTAGTAAGTTAGCTAACTTAAGTTGTCTTGTTTCTAAATATTGATTTGGTTATCTTGCGCAGAAATATTTTATTTTATTTATATTCATTTTATCCGCTTTTCACAGATGTCGAAGAGTAAATCTAAGAAAGTCGTTCAAAGTCAAGCTCGTCAAATAATTTACATTCAGTACCAATTCATAAAATCCGAGACCTAACAAGACAAACTTTAAATCCTTCTTAAGCCATCTTCAAGAAAGAATAGCTACATTGTGTGAAGTTTGTCACAAGATGCCAGATGTGTCAAATTTAATTTTACAGAGGGCCATATATTAAATTTTGAATTCGTAGGTGACCAGATTGAAAATAAAAAAAAAATGAACTGAAATATTATAACATTTTATTTATTAAATTATATAAGTATATAATATACGGTTGTTAAAAATCATATCAAAGTTATAAAAGATGATAGGTAATTATGTTGAGTCGAGGATCCACATACATGATTTCTCTTGTTTTTTACAAGCTCCTTGATGTCAGTTATCAAATTCGTTGTATTTTAAGAATCGCCCGGACCTTATTGATACAGCCCAGATGCCGGAAGCGGCCCACGGGCCGTATCTTTGACTTGACTGCTATAAGCAAACAGAAGGATTTGTATCTAATACATTGCTCACATTTAGATCAAGAAGTAAAACATTCATACCAAGAACTTGAAACATTTCATAATTCATTCGGCCTGTTACGTTTTTCGTAAAATATTTTTCCTATTTCGTTGATTAATTATTGCCACTTGTATATGTTGTACAGGATCAAAAAGAAATGAATTTGTTTTCGACCTCCCACATGAATCGAATATAGTTTGAAATATCGGTCAGGATTTCTCTCTTCCTACATCGCCTAGAAACGAAACTGAAACAACAAAACTGTGATTATCAACAACAAGAAGATACGCCAGAATTTATATATTGAAGAAACTGAACGAAAACGAGAAAAAACTGCAATGAAAAAGCAATTTTTCATTAACATCAGTGTTTAATCCCACAATAAATGAATTGGAAAACGTTTATATAAAATGCAGGTGATGTAAACGAAAGAAACATTTTCTATAACATGGCTGATACTAAAACGAATTACAAATAAAAAAACCATCACAAAAAAGGCTAAACTTTGACATAAAACAACATGCAAACAATGCTTTTGCCACCTTACTACACGGACCTAAACAAATAGAAAACATCTAGACACTAATAAAGAATAAAGCAGCTGTTTGGAACGTTACCATCAAGCTACAAGACGTTTGGAAATTAATAGACAAATTGTTAACCTAACAATGGAAAAGATATTCGTACTCATGTAAAAAAATTGAATATGAATACATGGATTGATTCTAACAATTTATTATTTACATAGCGAGACCGAATCTGAAGATATTGAAGCAGATGAAGACAACTACGCTTTCAAACCATTGTTGTGTTAGTGTAGCTATAAACAATTATCTGTGGTTTAGGATGAATTTAATAATAAATATTCAATTATTTTTCCTGCATTCCCACGAGTATTTCTATGTACAGTTCAATTTGTATCCTACTAAATATTGTACACTAAAAGGACGAACTTTTAGTGTGCTATTAAACTAGACGTACGACCGAGTTGTAATAAATAATACTGTTTATTAATTTCCTATTAACAATTTGTGTCGAAATATCAACTGTTGAGGTGTAGTTGGTGAAATGACGAATGAAATGAAGCTAATTCTTTTAATTGCCAATATTTATCCATCATCGAAAGGTTTTGATGGAAAATAGCGGTTCTCTATGCTTGTAAACATTGTAGAATTGTAATTGTAAGCGTATTTACCGTTTCAATAAACTGATGGAATTAAATCGAAAATGTGAAACATCCGGTCCAGTTATAAATTTTTATTCAGATTTTGAGAATATGTATAAAAAAAACAGAACAAATTTAATTTGAAATGACATAAAAAAGATGGAAACGTAACTGCAAACTCTAGAGGGTTGGCAAGTTAAGGATTTGTGGAAGGACACGAAAAAGGGGAGATGTTCGAAGATAATTTTTTATTGGGAAGTTGGCGTTTTTGTAGAATTTTTGAAATGTGATATTTGAATTGGTTATTGGTGTTTTGGCGATTAAAAATTAGAGTTAAGGTTATCGATTAGATCATTCATCCAGCTGGGTTATCATTTTACAGAAAAATAGAAGTGAAAATCTGTCTACGCTGACGATAGTGCAGTTTTCTGTTGTCTATAGGAAGAAATGGCGTTAGTGATACTACTACATACTAGTATCTAGATCTAATGGCATTCAGGGTCTTTCCGCAGTGACCAGAAGGGTTTCTTGAGGGTTTATAGAGATATAAAGATGAAAACAGAAAGTTATACCAATATATGAAAATATAATTCACTTTTTTGTCGTGGATAATGCAGTTCTTTTTGTGCAGAACAAGGAAAATATGGATTATATGATAAGGTAACTTTTTGTTTGTAGTTATAGAATACATATGGATGCTTTAGACTGCATATTTTGGGAAACAGGTTGTATATTCAAATCTTGAAATTATTGAAATTACACGATTTGCTACGAATGTATAATCCAAAATATAAAGTCAATAAAGTATTCAAATTAGTCACAATGGGAAAGACCAGTTCCGAAGCCTACTTTATCATACAAATTATGACGGATGATCTGAGAGATGGATACTGGAACGTAATGAAATTGAGGAAAAAAAAGAAAACTCATAATAGGAAAACGTGGAGAAAAAAAATCTTGTATATTCAGTCACTATTTCTGAAATTTTTCTGTATCGAAAAGTATTTTGTAATAATTTTTAAACCGTTGGCATAGAACTGAAAACACAGTACTTAAATATTCAAGAAATATAAAAGAATGGATAGATCTCAGAGTAACAGCATAAAAACATATATTTAATTATAAAAATCCTTGAAACTGAGTCAAACAACATAAAAATGAAAAATCTATCAGTCATTGATAAAAAAGACCTAAATTTATAATTCTCTATTATGAATTTCAATGGCACTATAAATAATTTATACTGAAAATTGCTTCTTGTCGATGAAAGTTAATCTAAAATGAAGATCATTTTTTCAATAATATATCTTTTTTATTGAATAATAATTGTTATTATTCAATAAAATTGTCATTTTGACTGCTTTTCAGTTAGATAAACAATTGTGTATATAATGACACAGCTTCTTAGAATTTTTTTATTTTTTATACAAAATATAAATGCGTTTATTTAACATTGTAGTTGCCTCCCCCTCTTTCATTTCCGGTATATATACAGGGTTTGTCCGGAAAGTAATAGGACTGAGTCGATTTAAAAAAATTTATTGAGCCAATCGTTACAAAAGCTTTCAACTCCTTCTGCGTCGATGCAGCGCTGCCAGCGCGATTTCCAAGCATTGAAGGCGTCATGGAAGGCATCCCCTCTGTCGTCTCGAAATGCTTGCCTTTCATCGGCCTTTTCAGGCGAGGAAACAAAAAAAAGTCCGGGGGGGCCACATCTGGGCTGTAGGGCGGCTGCGGAAGCGTTGAAATGCCGGCCTTAGTCAGGTAGCTGTTCACAAGAAAGGCGGTGTGAGCCGGGGCGTTGTCGTGGTGCAACTTCCAGTCTGCTGCGATGTCTTGTCGGACCCGATTGACCCTTCGTTTGAGTCTCTTGAGCACTTCCACGTAAAACTTGGCGTTGACGGTTTGTCCAGGAGGAACAAATTCATGGTGGACGATGCCTTTGATGTCAAAAAAGACAATGAGCATCGTTTTCACTTTGGATTTGCTCATTCTTCCCTTTTTTGGGCGAGGAGACGCCTGGTGCCACCGAAACACACCACTTCTTGCTAAAGCAACATCTGGGTAAGCCTGCTTGATCATATCAAACGTCTCTGTCGCAGATTTACCGAGCTTCACACAGAATTTAATCGCGTACCTCTGCTCTAACGAACGCTGCATTTTCGGCTTGCACAACTCACAGAAACACGTCGCGCGAAAATGCCTGTCCTGACTCTCCAGGTGCTCGGAGACAACTGACCAGCCGCTCGTTTGTTAGCTAGGAACGCCCTCTACCGAATCCAGTCGGTGCGCGCACGCTCTGAAGGACAATCGCGGCGGAAGAAAATCAGTCCTATTACTTTCCGGACAAACCCTGTATGTGTTATATTCTGCCTCAAAGCAACCATTTTGACTACTTTGAAAATTTTAAGTAATAAAATAACTTTTATTAGTGAATTGAGAAAATTTCTTATATGAAATCAGATCGGCTCCGATTTCGTATAAACGTTTATAGCTCAAGACCAGCAATGAATGTGTTATTGTCAACAGTGTTCTCGATGGTAGCATATTATTTTCATTTTCTATTTCAATTATTTCTTATTTTTGTTTCAGCTTCTCTTTTAAGTCTTTATCAAAATATCATATTTTGATATGGAAAGTCCGCGAGCTGCGTACGTTTCTACTTTTTTTTTACTTTTGATCGTCCTGCTTTAAGCAGTTGTTCAACTTTGTTTGATTTCTTTTGGGCCGTGAAAGAAATGTCGATTAGAAGAGAGTTATTGCAAAAGCTAATGAACATAGGTGAAGATTGTTCCGATTCAGAATCAGGTGCAAACTATCATCTGAAGATGAATCGGATTATATTCAAAGTGTGACGTGTCATGCTGGAGATAGCGATGTAGAGGTGATCACTAACGATGAAAATGAAAGTGTCATCAATGTGCCCAGGAAAAGGTGTAGGGTGCTAAGTAATTCCGACTGTGATAAAGAAACTGAAAACATATTTTAGGAGACCGAAACAACTTCCGATTGTACTATTTGATTAAAATAAAAATGTAGAATCTTCTGAGGGATAGGAGAAAACCAATAAACGAATACATACACAATACAAAAATCACTGCAGACGAATGGGAAAGACATTTTGAAAAACTTTATAGTTCAACAATTACCCTACGAAGATGAAAACATCAAAGGAATACAAAATAGGATTTTCTCCCTGCATAAAATACAACAAATGATAGCCAAGATAAAGAACAGAAAAGTCCTAGACATCGACGAAATAACAAACTGTTGATGAACTACAATCCCTCTTCAATAAAATACTAGAGGTCAAAAATGTACCATCTGAATGGAAAGAAAGTATTCTGATACCGATTTTCAAAAAAGAAGAAAAAACCGATTCCCAAAATTATCGAGGCATTAGCCTGATGAGTACGGTTCTGAAACTACACACTAAAATCTTAGCAGAAGAAGTATTGTCTACCGGGATATGTGAAGAACAGCGAGGTTTCAGAAACAACAGATCTGCTATAGATGCTATATTTATAATGCGCCAAATAACTGAAAAAGCCATAGAGTTTAATAAGGCAGCTTTTATGTGCTTCATTGATCTCACCCAAGCGTTTGATAGGATACGCTTAACTGATATTATAACAAACAAATTAGGCAATAAAATACCTGTGGCAACTGGTATCAGACAAGGGGATAGCCTAAGCCCAATCCTGTTCAATATTATAATGGACGAAATCACCAACGAAGTAAAGCAAGCCGGGAGAGGATACCGAATGGGAGACAAAGAGATAAAAATAATATGCTATGCTGATGACGCAGTAATCATCTTGGAAGACGAAAATAACCTTCAGAAGCTCCTATATAAATTCCAACAAATACTGAACACGTACAACAAAGCAAATATCCACAAAGAAAACAAAATCTCTGACAATATCTAAAGAACCGAGAAGATGTAAACTAGCGATCTACGATCAGAGTGTAGAACAAGTGATGTCCTTCAAATATCTAGGGACAAACATAAC
The DNA here is from genome assembly GCA_026230145.1 of Diorhabda elongata. Lineage (NCBI taxonomy): Eukaryota > Metazoa > Arthropoda > Insecta > Coleoptera > Chrysomelidae > Diorhabda > Diorhabda elongata. The sequence goes on from CM047926.1 coordinate 44,588,390, forward strand.
AAGCGATAGAAATCTAAAGAAAGAAGTAAAAGCACAAACAACGAAGGCAGCATTAATATCAGGATAGCTTAGAGATTTAATTAATGTAAAATTAGAATATATAAAACTTGCGTAAGGCCGATCATGACATATGCAATAGAAACTAGAGCGGAGAACACAACCACTAAACGGCTCCTAAGAACAACAGAAATGCGAACTCCGAGATCAATAACAGGACATACGTTACTCGATCGGAAGAAAAATGAAGAAATAAGGGACATGTGCGATATTCAGGATGTAGTAAGATGGGCAAGGAGCTGCAGAAGAGAATGGAGAGACCATGTTGACAGAAAGCCAAATGAACGGTTAGCAAAAATTGCAAAGGAAAAGAAACCAGACACAACTCGACCTCCTGGACAATCACCTATGAGGTGGTATGAAAACTGGTCCTCAGCATCCCAACTACTCCTGGCAAACCCTTGATGAAAATACAGGACCTACTCCTAACGTAAGAAGAAGAAGAATAAAATTTCCCGAACCTAGAATTTCTGGAAGGTTACCATCTGCTTGTGTTTTAAGGGTGTAAAAGGGCTGACAGGCTACGAAAAAAGGAACATTATGGCAGATAATCTTGTCAGTGCATTCCTGTTGATTTGATCAAATATATACAAATAATGAATAAATTATTTACGGTTCCAAATGACGTAAATTTTTTTATTGTTAATACTCATTTATAACTATAGTATAAGGAATATTAAAATTTCATTTTAAACAAATTTCTTTACGCATTAGTTATTATTTCACAATACAGTCATTTTGACCGCTTTGGTGCAGTATAGGTGGGTATACACTAAATCTCCGTCTTTCTAGTGTTAATTATCTATAAATAATATATACTGGAGCTATATCAGACCCTTTAAATTGATTTAGCTTCATAAATATTGCTATAAAATCAGTGTTTAGACAAAATCTGTGAATCCCAGACTTTGAAGTGAATCAGCCTATTTATTGTACGTCGTATTTATTTGATGTTAACCTATAAGTTCGTAATAACTGTAGTTACTACTACATTCGAAAATTTCTAGTCTCAGTACATAAACGTATGTCTGACAGTCCCTGGCTTTCTCTATATTCCACAATTTTGATGTAAAATCGATGCTACTGCCATTTGATTATCTAATACCTACATGCAAATGACATGTGATTATTGAAAACTGTGTGGCGCTGATCTATATTTCACATTTTAATCAATAGAAAGCAAAAATAAATATATGATTTACTTGATAATATTTGTAAAAAAACTGATTTTATTTTGCTGAATACACCAAAAATTTAGTTTCAAAAGAAAATTTTTCCCCGCAGTACCCGAATTGGTTATTTTCCGTTTTTTATTTTGTATCGAAAAAATTCATTCTTTTGATGCATCACGCATACCTACGAAAATAGACTGTTAGAAATGAACATCTGGCAACATTGATTTGTATAAGTGGGAGTCTGTTGATAATGACCTTCAACTCTGATGCACATTCATGGGCCGTCGCCGTTGATGCGAAGAGTTTAACCACATCGGCATAAACTTCTAAGTCGACAACCAGACAAGAAATATTATACTTCTTTGTTTACAAATGAATAATTATTGAATTCATCTTAATCATTTAATGTAGGCAAGAATACATGTACTCTCAAGTTGAGGATGAAAACATTCAAAAAAAATTATAGAAATTATTGAATTGTAGAATCTAAGCCGCAATTTTATTCAACATAACAGCGTTTTTATTTATGTCTTGTTATTTCTAATATGATTTTTTTGAAACAAAAGAAGTTGGTCGGTAAAGAACTAATATAAATATTCAAAAACACTATTTTTTATCAAAATTTAGTTGGAATTTAGTTTATAAGATTATTGACCTTGAACAGTAGTTCAAATGAGTAAAATTCATCATAGGTATATAGAAAATATGGTTATAACCTAAGATCACTCAAAATGAAATATGCCTATAGTTATATATCTCTCTCTAGTAATTATATATCTCGACGATGGTAAACTGCGCCGATGGATGAGGCAATGAAATAGTCCAGAGGTGGGGAACCTTTTTACCATTAGAGGCCACATTTAAATTAGGCAGCAATAAGAGAGGCCGCATTAGCTGATTGACCTAAGAAAGTGAGTTTTGTGAAATTATTATAGTTTTTCTATAGATTTAATAATTTATTGTATTATATAGAAAAAATAAAATATAATACTACAAAATTTTGAATACAATATACATATAAAATAATATAAACATATTATAAAAAAATACAATAAAAAATATTCTTTTATTCACTAAGTTAGTGATTTATTTGGTGTTGCTTTTTGTTTGACAGTGATTGTATATTTGGATCAAGTTTCGTGACATACAGCTTTAATTGATCCTCTAAATGTGCATCTGTAATTTGCTTTCTTAAATATGTTTTTATTTTTGACATGAGAGAAAATGTCGCGCAACAGTAGGTACTTCCGAAGCAGGAAAGTAAACGGCAAGCATGTTCTCGAAGGCATGGATATTCAACAGCCTTTTTCCAGATTTCTAAGGGATCCTTTTTAGCGTTAAAAAGGGATTTGATGATACTATCTTCCCCTTAATCAATTAACTCCATTTGTAGTTCTGCAGGAGCCTCGGATATATCTATTAAATTTGGTTCAAATGCCAGTTTCATAGCAGGAGTGTGCTCGTCAAAATCAGAAAATCTATTAGTAATTTGGGGGCGCTGAAAACTGTTTAAAAAATTAACATTGAGTGTCCAAGTCTGAAACGGATGGTCTGTGGGCATGAGCCTCGCCCATGCGTGTTAGGGTCCGTTTCAGACTAATATTCTGACGTCATGTTACAATATGACTCTACCATTTTGTACTAGGTGGCGAAGAGCCGCACAAGAACCTCGCGAAGGCCGCAGGTTCCCCACCTATGAAATAGTCTTTCAACTTAATCATGTGTGCAGGAATACTTGGGAAGTAAACGACGTAAGGTTCATTCTTCATTCTTTCTTAAAATATTCTTCAATAAGATTTTTCATTCCGAGTCCCCAGGACATTCGGTTTCAACTCAAAAAAGGCTTCTTCTAATAATCAAAATCTTTATTTATTTTTGATGTACAAGACAAAAATATGTCATTGCAAGCAAATCAGGGTTGTACGGTGGATGGTATTTCAGCTCATTCTGATTTGTTAATAATTCATTTGTTTGAGCTGCCATGTGAGAGCTTACATTGTCATGATAAAGAAGGATTCGCTTTATTTTCAAAGTTACCGAAATTTCTCCAATAATTTCTGATAAATGAATGGTTATCTACCAGAAATTTACTGGCAAACATTGCTCTAATGCCTCTGTTGGCTAATGGCAGATAAAGACAAAGAAACGGGCGAAAATTTGACTCGAAATACTTCTTTCGAGAACAATCTTTCTTGGTTCCTCTGGAAAGACTCACACAGTTGATTGCTGTGCTGCACAGCCTGTGCACCACATGTGCAGATATTATAAATAAGGTTCTTACTGATGGAGAGCGTTGCTTTATTTTTTGAATAACTTATGTTAGTGCTGTACTTTGTCATTTGTCACGTGATACTAGTCACTTTAGAAGCAAGTAGTGCGTGATTTTTAATAAAGTTATTGGTTGTGAGTTAATTTTGAATGGAGTGCAGAAACGAACATTTTCGGCATATTTTATTTTTTTTTCCTAAAGAAAAAGAAGCTGCGGGTCACAAAGAAATATGTGAAGGTTATGGTGCTGATTACTTAACAGAGCGCACGTGTCAGAATTGGTACAAAGAATTCCGTCTGGAGACGTTCTAGTTGAAGTTGATGGTGATCAAATCAAAGTCATAATTAAAGAGGATCATCATACTGTTCGAGATATCGCGAAGAGGTACATGTATCGCAAACAACAATTGAAAAACACTTGTGCTAGTTAAGAAGCTTGATATTTGGGTACTTCACGAATTGAAAGAAATTCATTCAACACAAAGAATCAACATTTGCGATAAACACGTTAAACGAAATGAAACCGATTCTTTCTTTGAAATAATCATCACTGATGGTGAAAAATAGGTCCTGTACAGTAACATAGTTCGAAAACTATCATGAAGCGAAGACGATGAACCAGCACAAACTACATTGAAAGTTGAAAAACAACATAAAAGCTCATGCTGTCAGTTTGGTGGCATTACAAAAGTGTTTTTTGAGCTGCTTGCAAGCGGCCAAATGATCAATTCTAATGTTTAATGTCCGATTTAATGAAACTGAAGCAATCAAAGAAGAACGGCAAGAATTGTCAAATTGGAAAGCTCTACGGTGATAATGCAAGGCTTCTCACATCTTTGGCAACTCGTGAGAAACTATTGGAGCTTGACTGGGAACTGATGCCACATCACCTATACCGCCCTGATCTGGCACCATCTGATTACCATTCATTTCGTAATTAAGTTTGTAGAATTCTTTGAATGGTCAAACTTTGACAAATGAGAATGACATTTAATCGCATCTGGTTTAGTTTTTTCCTGATAAGGATCAGAAATTTTATGAAACCGAAATTATTTTGTCGCCAACCATACCAATAATACCATATGATCATGTAGTTTCTATTCGATTATGGTAATCCCAATACATAAAGATGTCAAAGTTGATATTTTCGTCACATGACTAACTGTTTTGTCAGTTAAAGCACAGTATCGATTGATGGCCTTCGTGGATTTTGTCCTAGAGTGAATGCACAGATGGAGTTTCATAGCTAGACATATAAAGTATTCAATTCATTGTCTCATGTCGTGATTATTGACGTCAAAAGTTATAAACTGGACTTTTTAATTGACTTCCAACAACACTAATCACAATCGACAAAATGTAGTGGTGGAAATATGCCATTTCAGCTCTGTCAAATTAATATACAAAGCAGCTGATTTTTATTCTCGTATTGAAAACAAAGGACTTTTAATTATGCAGCTTCATGATAAATGAAGAAGTTATTTTGATATAATTGGAATTGATTTTGTTGTTTTGTAAAAAGTGACAGCAAAAATGTTAGATTCAAACTAAGTTTCTATCGTCTGCCTATAGTTCTCAATTACAGAAGTAAAACGTAGTTAAATGATTTTTTATATGGAGCTTACTTTGGTCCTGGCAATAATGTAGCCCGCCACTTTCCGACTTTTAAAGTTACTGAAAATCTTGCCTCAAAGTACTTAGAAGCATTAAAACTTTTATGTCTTCAGTGGTATGTATAGTAACTATTCGTTAAAGCTGTATAACTAATAATGCCCGTATTTCTATTTTTTCGAAGTGTCTTTGAATTGATACTTAAGTCCAAATAACTAGAGCTAAATGGGTCGCAATTTCCGGGCTCCCGCTACATAACTAGTCAATCTTTACATACAAAGAAACGCCTCAAAAGATCTCTTGAAAATAACCATTATTGCAAGGCATTTTTCTTTCAGTTTTTGAGGTCATGTTCTGAAATAGTCAATTAGACAAACTAACAAAATGGCGGCCGTGGGGTGAACAAACGACTTTCTCGTACACATGCTTGATTTTCTTTGGCTTTTTCGGTTGTTAAGAGTTGTTTTGTACTGTTTTTTTGTTTTATGATGTTAAGAGGACTTCAAAGATACTTTTTGGGTCTTTTTCATAGGAACTAAGTCTGAACGTAAGCTTCCAAGCAATTTACAAAATTTTAAAAACTTGTGCTTTAATTATAGAAATATTTTGTACATTGATATCCATTGTTGCGTTCAAGCTTGTCAAATATGAGTGAGTATTTTTCAAGAATGCAGAGAGATAGCCCAGTGGCAGCTTAAAGGTACCATGCCAAACTTGAAGCTTTAGATGGAGTTACCACCTTATAATTAGAGAGCTTTAGTCAGAATCTTGCTCATTTTCCATAAGTTTACAATGAACTCACCGCTTACGTACAATAAACACAATACTGCATAGTCTAAAAAAACCAACTAAGCCACGTGTCCGGGTGGAAAGTTCATACTTCTCTAAGTAGTAACTCTTATTTTGCGATGAAACTGGAAAAATAAGGTCAAAAATCCGACAAATAACGAGACAAACCAATTAAAAAACTTACTACAGAAGCATTTCTTTATCCCACATTAAATGGACATTAGTTGATTTTGACAATTGGTTAGATTGCTCAATTAAGTGAGGTATACATAAGTTAGAGACAATACGAAAAATCAGTGTTGCCAAGACAAAAAGTATAACAGTAACTAAGAACATATATTTTTGTTGGAAAATCAAAAACAGGATTTATATATCGGGTTTGTCAATACCTCAAAAGATTGAAAGTCAGTCAAAACGTTTATTTCTTCGAAAATAAATTCATTAATATGTAATATAAAAAGGATCTTATCAATTTTCAGACCTCGAAAAATTGTTGAAGAAACTTGGTTTTATTTTAAAAATGGTTTTGATATTATAGTTTTGGCTACATTTCCAATATATTTTTGGCCTTTGGGATTATAACAGTGTATTGACAACTATGTAATGTAACATTAAAAGTAATAATAATACATCTTAATGCTCTGGATTTTAGGTCTCTTCTGTTTTAAAATTAGTTTTTTTTTTGGAAGATAAAATTTGATTTTTCGACTTTTCTTTAAGTCTTTATCAAAATATTTCAATTTGACCTAAAATCAAGAACATATCGAAAGGTCTAAGTGATATTAAGTGAAATTAAAGTGATAATAATTAGATATACATGTATAAGAATACAAATATAACTGAAATAATCTTTTAACTGTATTAAATAACCAATATTTACAAGGTTGTGTATCCTGTAAAAAAAAAAGGATATTTCTTACGTAATTAACGAGCTCATTAAAATTCGAAGTAATCAGCTGTACAGCCCTGTATCCCCAAAAGAGGCTTTCATCATTTCTCTTTAAAGGTAAAATACTTACTATCCATCAATTTGGATTTATGCACAAATGATGATATTCTCTTCCCCTTAATAATGTCTACTTTAGCCATCACTATACTGCAACAACTTTTTATGATTTTTCTAAAGATTTTGATTGTGTTAATCATTATATTTTAATTAATAAATTGCAGTACTACGGTTTCAGGGGAACACCTCTCGGATGGTTTAACTTACCAACAGAAGTCAGCATGTATGCATGTAATGGTTGATACAACGATGTCATCTTGTAAGCCAATAGAGTATGGAGTGCCCCAAGGTTCAGTACTAGGCCCTATTTTGTTTCTTCTGTTTATAAACGCCATCGCCTATCGAGACGTCAGTGGTAAAATATGTCTATTTGCAGACGACACTAGTTCCTCCTGTTTTGCGCTGAGACCAGTTTTCAAAGAACTGAACTTATCCACCTTCTTAACTGTCTATTATGCCCTTATTGAGTCGCATCTCCGATATGCCCTTCCCTTCTGCGGTGAGTCTCAATTTGAGCGAATCTTCCAACTACAAAAGAAAGCTGTTAGATATTTACAACTTAACAGCAGGGCTCACAGCAGGGGCTTCTTTAAAAGATTAAAAGTTCCGACTATTCCTTCCTTATTCATCCTTGAATCCGTTTGCCTAATTTGTGAAAAGCTTCTCCAATTTCAGAAAGATCGTTGCGCGGCTATCCACTTAGCACGACCTTTACCTACCTACTCCACGTTCAGGATAAGTTAAGGGCTCAATATTTTACAATGCAATAAATTGCACAATCACTTGCCAATTAAATCGATATCATCCTTTCCCGCATTCCGCAATAATTTGAGGGCATATTTACTGGAAAGTGCCTTCTACTCTGTAAATGACTTCTATTCTAATGATAATATTCAATTCCGAGCATGCTGTATACTGGTTTAATTATTTATTACCTATAACTACTACCTATAAATGATTTCTCATTATAGTTTTATTCTGTATATTGAAATTTAGTTATTTTTATGTTTGTTTTTTATTTTTCACAAGATTTTGTCTACAAATTGTAACAATTTTCTACAACATCTACAACAAGCAACATTCTATGAATGAATAGAAATAGAATGTTTTGTATGCGTAATAATGATATAAAATTTATGTTATTACCGAGACATGTAATGAAAATTGTAATTATTATAATGTACACGAGAAACGTTATGAGATGTTGAGTAAATGTAAATGGACAAATATAGACTACGAACTGTACACATTTTGAAGCTTATCTTGAATGATCGGTGAACCTAAGTTGAGTTAATTTGATAGAGACTGTTTAGAAATCTGAATTGATTTCTTCTCGTTTACAAGGTTGGAATTTATTGACTTCAGGCGTGTTAGATACTGCAGCAACATTTACAAACTTCAACTTTGAAAAAAAAAACAATGAATACATTATCCCTCTACATCTACCCTCTAAGGTATTCAAAAATCATTGGAACTCATAAAAACACGCGCATTTCTACAAGCTATCAAAGAATAGATTCAAGTTACTTCAACATAATTAAAATGATAATGTCACAATTCACGTTAAAATTGACGAAGATCTACAAAACAACAAAATCAGAATACAGTGCGCAGTCCAGAAAGACCCAATATCTCCTTATTTATTACCCTTTTATTGGAAGATGTATTCAAAGAATTACCAAGGGTACGATAGAGGATAAGGATCCTACCTAATCAACCTGTACTCACATATATAATTTTAATATCGAGTGATATTGGTTAGGTTAGAAAAATGTTGGAAGAATTGACCAGGGTATCCAAGAACGCTGGAATAACAATGAATGAGAACAGATCAAAGATAATGAGTGATACAACAACAAATATCTATCTGAATCACAATATAAAACTAGGCAATGGAAACCAGACCGGCGAAATGGGCAGACCTTAACTTGAGCAGCATTTGGTAAGCTTTGGCATAACCTAAAGGACAGAACGATTCTCAGTAACCTAAAAAGGAAAGTATATGAATCATTTAGCCTGGTAACAATGTCAAGCATAAATTAACAACAGCACACGAGGAGAAACTCATGCTAGGAATTTCGCTCTGATATAGGATCTATAACAAGAAAATGAGAAAATTTATTGGAGTATAGACATAGTAAAATGACACAATACAAAATAATGTAACAAATATTAGGAGAGATCTATGGATTAGAAGCATGATGGTTGATGAGGAGAGTGAAGAGATGCAAGCCCTCACCTAAGGATACAAGTCAGGAGAGTAGATACTTGCAGCAGTTTTAAGTTTAAAAGCTGCTCTATTCTTAACATTCAGTCACACATGTAGTGCATTATACATAATCAATTTTATTGAAATTAATGCACATAATTCTGGACCCCCATGTTATAAAGAATGTAACTTCTATCCTTCTATACTCAAAAGCGACAATTTGATTAAACATTACCTTGACATTCTTTATTTCTCAACATCATAATAAACTACGATTTTTCCTATAGATCCCCATGTAATTTGAAAATAAATTGTATCTATCAAAATATTTTCTCCAAATCCTAGTTGTACCAAATCAAATTAGTAAATTTTTTTATTTATGTTTTGACAGTATCGGTCTACAAACGCTCGACATTTAGTCATTTTCCTTAAAAATAATAACCTGCTGGCTACTGTTGTATTTTCGTCTGCATTTTACATGTTTTTGGAAATTAATAGAAGGCGGAACTCGTCAAGAATTAATTCCAGATCTAAATTCAAATAACATTCAACAGGCAACAAAATATTAGATTTGATAATAAAGAATGCAACACATAATTTCGATGCAGAATTGTTTGAATTTGAACTCGGAATAAACCATCATAAATCAGTAAAAATTTTAGAATTATTGATTACAAAATGAATTTTTTAACCTAAAATTCTTATTTCAATTCTTGTCTTGAACCTTATACCTATTTTTTTGAACGATAATAAGCAAAGAGTATAATCTAGACAGACAATGAATATACAGTGCTTTTCAGATAAAAGTATCCACCTTTAATAACTTTTGTAATCTTGGTATTTAGAAAAAATCCAAAAACATGTCAATTTATGTTGGAAGGGGCAAGCATTATGGCTTATTTAAAATTACTGGAAAAGCCACCCCCTCACCCCTAGCAGCTTCCCCTTTACTTTTTAAATTACTTTTCATATTTTTTATGTAAAATTTGGATACTCCTCTTTGAGCTGATTTCAAAAATGTATAATACTTGTAGGTTAAAGTGGTTAGTTTATGAGATAAACAATTTTTCTTTTAAGAGCACAAATTTTACTTATTATTTACTTTCACCTTATTTGCCTGTACTAAAATGGGTTGTACAACAGTTCAAACTCTTTAATCTTTTTAACTGTGCTATTTATTATGAAGTTACAATAAGTGTTCAAAATTAGTACCATTCACTTCCATACAATGGTATAATCTATTTTGAAATGCCTCTCTGACATTGCTTAATACGGCTGGATTTAATTGTCGACATTCATTTTCTTTCTTCTCTAAGTCTAGGGGTGTTAAATCCGGTGACCTAGGTGGCCACTCCATCATCTGCCCCCTTCTACCTATCCAACGAGCGGGGAATGTTTCGTTTAAAAATTGTCGGACAGGCATAGCATAGTGTGGGGGAGCTCCGTCTTGTTGAAATACCAGTAAATCTTCGGAAAGGTTATCATCATTTTCTATTATTGTTGTAATACGTGGGTCAACCCCTTCCCTGAGTAACTCAAGATATGATTCATCATTTAAATTTCCGTTGATGAAGAAAGGTCCGACAATGTGGTCACCTAGGATACCACACCAAACGTTTAACTTTTGGGGATGTTGTGTATGGAATTCACGCATAATATGTAGATCACTTTCAGCCCAATATCTACAATTATGCCTACTTACTAAGCCATTTAATGACCATGAGCATTCATCAGAAAAGCAAATATTGTTTAACAATTGTGGATTGTTATTGATAATTTGCGTCATTGATTCGCAAAACTCTAGACGATGATCAAAATCATTTTCATTCAACTCGTGCACCAACTTAACTTTGTGTGGGTGGTACTTGAATTTATGTAGAACTCGGAAAACTGTAGAAGATGAAACACCGATCGCTCTACTTATTGTTGACAACGATTGGGGTTGTTGAGCCTCTAAGCTGACTTGCCCTAAAATTGCCACTTGGATTGCTTCGTTATTTACGAGTCCCTTTCGCTTATGCACTTTATTGCAAGCAGACCCTGTTGTGGTAAATTTCTCCATCAGTTAAATTACATACTTATGAGTTGCATGTCTTCCGTCATGTAATTCGTTAAATATTCTAGCAGCAGCTCTTGCACAATTATTATTTTGGTAGTATAAACCTACAATTTCAATTCTTTCTTGCAAAGAGTAAACCATTTCAGAGAAACAAAATAAATAATGTATCAAATTACACTATCACTAGTGACTACAAATTCCAGTTGACAATGTCAAACTTTAATAAAAAGTAGAGTTTTTTGTTGTTTGGATTTTTTAAGTAGAATAAATAGCACAGTTAAAAAGATTAAAGAGTTTGAACTGTTGTACAACCCATTTTAGTACAGGCGAATAAGGTGAAAGTAAATAATAAGTAAAATTTGTGCTCTTAAAAGAAAAATTGTTTATCTCATAAACTAACCACTTTAACCTACAAGTATTATACATTTTTGAAATCAGCTCAAAGAGGAGTATCCAAATTTTACATAAAAAATATGAAAAGTAATTTAAAAAAATAAAGGGGATGCTGCTAAGGGTGAGGGGGTGGCTTTTCCAGTTAGTTTAAATAAGCCATAATGCATGCCCCTTCCAACATAAATTGACGTGTTTTTAGATTTTTTCTAAATACCTGTATTACAAAAGTTATTAAAGGTGGATACTTTTATCTGAAAAGCACTGTATATAATGTAAGGCCTCAACCTTCTTAAAAAAGATAAAATTTTTGGGAGCTCTACAACTCGTGACGATTTTTTATCCGTTGATATGAGGATGCACAAACTTGGGACGAGGATTTTACAGGTAAACGAAAAGGTAGACGGAGTACATAGTACAACTATTGACAGATTCATTGAGAGTATTATCTAGAATTTAGTACCTAATCTACTTTGTAAAATTCAAAGATTCAAAAATTAAATTTCTAAATCCTTTAAATTTCACTTTAGCATTAGGTTCATAATAAACAATATACAATAGAAAAATGAATTGTTAAAATATGCGGAAGCCCTGATTTGTAAAATTCTATATAACATAATAATGCATACTTGCTATTGGTTGAAATTCTATACCATCAACTTAGGTTCGATTAGGTTGCATAATCTTCCATCACGAGTTGTCTAATCTTCATAACAACCACGATCACAAGTTGGCACATTTTAACGGAAGTTAAAATTTTATGGCGTTTATTAAAATCACGAGTTGGCGCACGCCCAAATTTTCTAATCCGCAGTATAAATGTGCTGATTGTTAATTACTTCAGTTTAGATTTACATTTCTGTTATGTTATTGTTATTGAACCAAGCATATCGTTAGGTCTATAATAATTATCGATAATGAAGTAAGTGAAATATGTAATAAAATTGGCACAAACTTTTAATTTAAGTATTGTTAGTATTATTATTAAGTATTAAAACGTTACGTACATAACTCTCTTAAAGAAAAAATAATCGTAGAAACTCTTTGGGGAATAGTTTAGAGGTGTTTAATTATGATCTAAATTGGAAAAACAATTATTTGGTGCAAGCGTCGAAAGTCTTGAACATAAAAATTGTGAGGATAGACAAATATTCTTACATTCTTTCACCTACGACACTCAACAGAAAAACTTTGTGCCTTGATAAGTCATAGCAACCATGTATGTTGATTAATTAAAATGGATTTGACATAAAAATTTTTGCGGCTTACGAAATTTCTCCTACTCCTTTTAACGATGAAGCATATTACACTGAATCAAAATCAGAGCTCGCTCTGGAAATTTAAAATAATTGTAACTAAGATTCGAACACACATTATAAATATACTAAAATCTTTCAATTCATATTGTTAATAGTATGTTACTTTTCAATGAATTCCAATTAAAAGTTTCGTCACCTTCAAAGATTTTGTTTAAATACCAGGAGCTCTAAAATTCGGCGGATTTTTGGGTAGGTCTATTTATTTATTTGTTTTATTGGAGTTTACTCCTTAAGAATCGATTTGCATATATAAGGGGCCCAGTATGAGAAAAATGTGAGGAGTAAAATCTATCGATGAATGACCTCGTTACGTTTTTGGTGCGCATTCTATGATGCGCAACTTTCTAATTTGTCAGTGTCAACATACTTATATTGCTGTCATTGTGAAGTTTTATTATCATTGTGTTCCGCTAAAGTGAACTGAAAGTATTTTCAAATAACTATGGCAGAAAGAGGTGTAGATGATATTGCCGGAACATCTAACAAACACGTGGTTGCAAGGTACGTTATAATTCATGTATTATATGTATGAGCATGTGCAATTTGTATTTATTAAATATTTTAATAATTATCGATGTAGTTCATATAAATATATATTTGAAAACAACACATAAAATTAGATAATCAACCCAATATGAATTATCGAACGCATCCACATAAAATAGAAAATTTCTAACCTAACCAAAAATTAATTTTTTTGTCGATGTCTATAAATTCTTCCACGTTATTATGATTTATTTTATAAATAATTTTTAAATATTAACAACTGTAGTCAATAATTCGATAATATTATCAGAAAAATCGACAATATTTTTTCATTATAATAATGTTTTTATATAATTTTCTTCCGAAAAGTTATTTTTTAGCTTATTTAAATAATTTTCATGTACTATTTATTATTGTATGTAAAAGATTCAGTGACATAATTATCTTTTTATAACCATTTTTGTTAATTATTAAGATAATATTATATTTTAAATAAAAAATTAATTCTAATTTAAAAAAAAATGTTTATAAAAACCTTTTTTTATCAATTTTCTTAAAGTCGGTTAAAATTTTTATAATTATGCATTTATAAATTTTCTAATTTTTTTTTATATTTTTTGACTAGGAAAAAATCTAAACCTCCAAAAACTCCAGCCGAGAGACAGCGAGCTTACAGATTAAAAAAAATTAATGAAGTAAGCCCAAAATATTCTGGCAATCAACCAATCTTTTTTAAGTTGAATAAACTCTTTTTGCGTCTGGTTAGACTATCGAACTTAAGGAGTAAACTCCAGTCGTGCGTCGGAGCTGACACACACACAATTTTTTTTTATCTTTTTAAGTTTCTAGAAGTCATTTGGGATATATAAGGAGTTATATAGCGCAGTTTAGTTCAGTTTATAATAAATAGTCTTAGTGAACAGAACGAATAAGTAAAGTAATCGAAAAATTTAAATAAATTATTCAAGTTATTTGTGATAGTGATAAGTGAAGTGTAGTATAAGGTATTATAATAAATTAAGAGCGTAAGAGACAGTGTTCATTCATAGAAAGAAGGAAAAGAAAGAAAATAAAAATAGAAAGAGTGTTAATAAAGAACAAAAACATTACAACACATAATCCTTTTTGTAGTTTTTCTTTTGACAAATGAGATCATATTCCAATAAAATATGTTTCACAACTTAATGGAGTAGAGGTAAAATGTTTTATTAATTTAAATGATCATACATAAAATCCGACTTAACTTAACCTAACCTAACTATCTACTTATGGACGATAGATAGTAAGGTTATTCATTTTTTCAAGTAACTTAGTTGAATTCGAATCTTCAAGAAGCTACAGGAAGTATATATTGTCACCTATCCCTTGCAGTGATATTTCAAACTTTCTTTTTTGAAATTATCTAGCACGTGGTTTAAGTCTATGGTTTGACGGTTCTTGTTTCAGATTATTAGGCCGTATTATTCCTTGGCGAGAACACACTCTATAGTTAAATTACTCAATTATAAAGAGTGGCGTATATTGTAGGAATGCGTGCATCGAGCGCACGTGAATCGAGCGCGTGGTGGTTCGAGCGCACAGATTATATAGGAGGATGCATCTAGCGCATATATGCAGGTATAAAGACGGTATCTTCACCAGCACGTCAACTAGAAAAGAACCAAATCGAATAGACGATACTAGAAAACAACTGATCCAAGAAAAACTCCATTTATTTTTCATTTATAAATAAACCTACAATTTTTTAATAAACTTTTAGTAGACATTAATGGAGCCGAAGCGAAACATATCAATAGAGACAAATTGGCAAAACGGCACATGAATTAAACTCAGTTTTGGAGAAGAACGATGGAAAAACTGCATTCAAAGAGAAACATGGTATTATTTGCTGAAGCAGATAATATTTGACGGAAATTGGAAATATAAGAAAGAAGATAAAACATAATTTTATTTGAAAAAACACGGAAATATGAAGAAAATATTGGTGTAGATAAATGTGATAAGGAACCTTCATTTTACTATATCAGAAATGTATAATTATATACACTACCGGTCAAAAGTTTTTGCCCGACCTACAGTTTGCGTAATACACAAGAAATAAAAACAAAACAATCGATATTAATATTTATATTATGATGAACATATATAGACAAAAATATAATAATATAATAAAATTAAAATCTGTAATTTAAATTTTTGCTCCATCGATGGAATCCCGATTTGCTTTTATTATTTCGGCGCACAATTTTAGCATTCCCTGTAACAATTTCGACAAATAATCGTCGTGTATCTGCTTCATCACTTTTTCAAAATATTCCAAAGCTATGAAGTGAAAGTAGGACATCGCATTCCGACTTCCCGGGTGGATTTGCCCCACAACAACCCTACTTTCTGTATATTATTTCTTTCCAATTGTTCAAAATACTCTTTACACAGCTTCGAGGAATGCTTGTGATCGTTGTCATAAGTGGTTGACTAGGGCGTTCTTTATTTTCCTTCTTTATTTTTTATAGGCTTATTTTTTCAAAATTTCTTTAATTTCTATCAGGTTTCCAGTCACCTTTCCTCTAAAACATCTCCAAATCATCACTGAGGCTCCGCCGTGTTTTACAGTCGGGATTACACATTTGTTTCTCCTTTGACCTGCACACAAACACTTTTCTATTAGACCCAAAAACCTGAAATTTTGACTCAACACTCCATAAAACTCTCTTCCACTCTTTATGCGTTCTTTAGCATACTGTAGCCTCTTAATTTTACTTTGACATCTTAAAAGAGGTTTCTTCACTGCCACCTTTCCAAAAAGGCCGGTTTCTCTCTAGATTGATTGATCTGAGCTGCTATCTCTGGGCCAGTAAGCCGACGATCACGATTACTGATCAATACAATACTTTTATTTTTAGCTATTGAGGTTTTTAGAGACTGTCCAGAATGAACGTCTTCTATCGCTCAAGCTCCTGGTGTATGCATATTTTTTCACGTTGTAGCCCACGATACGTTGATGTATTTTTAATTCGGCGACAATGATACGGTTGCTTTGACCTAGACTATGAAGAATTGCAATTAATGCAAATCTTCCAACCGATAATTACTTGGTATTACCTATTTTACAAAAATATGTCTTGGTCCAAAAAGTATAAATCACAGCACGCTCTTGCGTCTCACAGGGTTATCTGGGACCAAGCTATGAATGAAGTTTTCCAAGCTACATGTTGAAAGAAAGGGCATAATAAGTGGCAAGTCCAGATTTAGCTTCCGAGTATTTTTTTTGCGATATTTAAAAATAGAAATAGCGATTGCATATCAGGTGATTTTGTGGTAACAGTGGATCATATACATTAAGTTTGTTCTTGGTAGCTGTACTGGAACTGTACTGAACTGAAGCAATGGAGCATTTGTTGATTTTTGTATTTGAGGTTATTTGATATCATTCAGGCCTTGTAGTATTAACAATAATGAAAAACGTTTTAGTACTTTTTGATATTTACATTCGTCCAGTGACGAATATGAAGTGCTACTGCACTCGCTAAACTGACTCTAGATCCAGTGTACTGGGTGAACTAGTTCTCTTGCACTGCTAATAAGAAAATCTATACTAGCGCTGGTTCTGTAACGAAGAACGCTTTAGTGTACTCTTCCTGAACAAGTTCTGCCAGTACAGCAACCAAGAACAAACCTAAAGATTGTCAGAATAGTTTCCTGCCTCAACATGAAAATGTCAGCAATCAATATAAGTTGAGAAATATATTTGCCCATGAATTGAGAGATTCTTACTAAAATGTCAGCCATTTTGGACTATTAGTTTCTGGTTAACAATCGTATATATGATTCGATGTGAAAATTTTTCTAAAAATGGTAAAAAGTGAATAT
Organism: Diorhabda elongata; assembly: GCA_026230145.1. Classification (NCBI taxonomy): domain Eukaryota; kingdom Metazoa; phylum Arthropoda; class Insecta; order Coleoptera; family Chrysomelidae; genus Diorhabda; species Diorhabda elongata. The sequence continues at coordinate 44,605,629 of CM047926.1, forward strand.
TGAGCTGTCATTGAATATATATTTAAAAAAAAATGCTGCTATACAAATGAAAGAGGAGCCAGACACTGTGGGTAGCTGAATTCAAACGTGTTCGTATCAGTTTAACTGACGACAAGCGTTTGCGACAACCATCGATCGATATATCAAAAGAACGCATTTTTCATATACTGACTGGAGACTTATGCAAGCGTAAGCTATCTGCACATTTGGTGCGGTGTTTTCTCACTTTGGTCCAAAAACGTATTCCCAGACCTGGGGTGGTTTAAAGAAAGTGAACCGGATGTTTTACGTCGATTCATAACTGTAGATGAAACCCGGATCCACCAATAAACTCCTGAAATGTAAAAACAGCCTAGATAGTGGACTACAAAGGACGATCTGGTTCCGAAAAGGTTTCTCCAAACGTCTGAATAAATATATGCCTCTATAAAAATATGATGCTTCATTAGAGTTAAAATCTTCATAAAACGCTTGTTTAATTTCATCGTCGCTGTTAAATCCATTACCTCTTAACTCGATCTTCAGCTTTGCGAACAAATAATAATCGGATGGGGCTAGAGAAGGACTATATGGTGGGTGTTAAATCTCTGTGAAGCCACATACAGTAGCTTTGGAAATCAAGGACATGTGGACTGGAGCGTTTTCTTTTTTCGATAATTTTTGGTGGTGCTTCTCGTAGCCTTTACTTTTTTTGAACTAGCTCTTCTTGTCGATACCATTCCATGGAATCTATTTTCGATGTCGGATCACAATATTTTACTGCAGTGCGCTGAGAATTCGAGGCAGCACTAGTTTTTATCATATTTAAATGCTCATTTAAGATCCTTAGAACACTGGAAAGGCTCTGGAAATGTGCTGCAATTTCTTTTGTTTTTAGGCGTCGGTCACTTGAAACAATTTCTTCAACTAATTAAAAGTTTTCTAGAGTAGTCAACGTCACAAAATTGTTGAAATTGATGGGCACAAATCATCGTAAACAGCCTCCATTTTGTTTTTGATTTATTTGATTTGTGTTAATCCTTCTTTAGTCAAAAATTTCACAACAGTGCGAAACTCAATTTGAGACTTTTTCTAAATAACTTGACAGAGTGGTCGTTTCGAGCACTAATATAATAAATTTGATCGAAGCAGCAATTTGAAACTTCCTGTAAAGCTTGTTGAAACTTCACTGACGCCTGCATAGATTTTTGCAATCGCACTCTTCTACTTTATTATGACCATGGAAAATTTTAACTGTAAAATAAACAGGCGGCGTATAGTTGGGCCCAACTACCTGCAGGCTAGAGGGTTAGATAATATTTACCTGTAAGATAAAATTTATTATTTGGAATAAAAATATTGATTTGTAGAGAGTTTTTATTGATTATTAATAAACACATCAGTAAAATTAACAGTTTTTATTAAAGGTATACAATATAAAACTACTAGTTATAAAGAAGCAAATTTTATAATGTTTTTGCCGAAACGAAATCTTGTTTTTTCAATGCTAAGAGCTTTATTATATTAATTTGATAGAAAACCTAACCTAACTTACCATGTTCGTTGCTTTCATTATTAAAAAATATCTGAGCACTCTAAAACTTAACCCTTTCCAACAATTTTCATGGTAAGTTTGAACTGCAGTAATGGTTGTCTATAACTGAAAATTGTTGAACAATTCAGTATTCTGTATTAGAAGAAATATTCAATGTTCTGAGAATGCGTTAAGTGTCTGTCTGTCTCGAAATCTATAATTCGCTGTTGAAAGATTTCGAATTTCGAACTACCTGTTCCTCTTGATCTAGCTATAAGATACCGAAATACACTGTATAAAGGTTTTTAGTACCTCGAAGAGACTTCAAGTTGGTATATTCGAAAACTAAATTGACTCTACAATTGTAGTAAAGTACAATCAATGAAACACATACTTTATAGTTCATTATCAGCAATACATACAAAATTTTATATTCAAAAATAAATTTATTGTTGCATTTGATTTATTGTTTTCATTATCATGTCATTATTAATGTAATAGGTATAGAAAAGTTCATGTTGCAATGTAAATTGAATGTTTCATCCCTAGAAATTTAATTAACTCTGCATAACAAGTCCTTGAAAAGTCTAAAAGCATAATCTTTTCTATTTTTGTTTCTTTGGAGAAGAGAAACAAACTTTAACCGTAGTTGGAATAGAATTTCACGAGAAGTTTCACAGATCCTACGATCTTACACCTAATTTTAATGAATTTTGAGGTAACAGCCACAGTCAACCGTTGAAACATTTTTGCTGGCATCAAAGGACAATTCAAATTAGTTTGTGAGTGTGATTATGGATTAGACGTTGTATATATTGTATGTTTGAAGAAATTATATATTCTTAAAGATTAAAATTGCTGAAGTGCAGAAAGTACACATTTAGTATATCCAAATATAAATTTACAATTACGTACATACTATTTTATTTGACATGATTCATTGTCCGGGTCTCTAGTTTTTGTAAAGAAATGCGAGATCTGGTGTACATCTTGGAAAGGATATGCTGTCCTCTAAATATCATTAGGTAGCTGTAGTATTCTTCCACCAACCATGGTTCTTTAGCTTAGTCATACTTGTTCCAGCTTCTGCTAAAAAGACTAAATATTTTCCTGTAATACAGAAAATTCGCCCAAATGTGTTTTTTCTAACAAATTGTACAGTACAGTGGCCTTGTTTTGCTAGCTTTGATTTTGGGCACAGTTAAGACAAAGACTGATTTTCTATCTTCCACATGTGCGATTAACATTTAACAAGTTTTTGGCGCCATAATCCACCAAATACCCCAGGGCCGGATTAAGCTAGGGGCTTGGGGGGGCTATAGCCCCGGGCCCCAGGTCCAAGAGGGCCCCATCATTTGGAAATAATTCTGTATTTATTGATGTGTTGATACCACAAATCTAACGTATTGATATTATTTTGTGAATTTTTCCGGGTTTCCGAATACCTTAAGGGGGCCCCGTCATTACGTTAGCCTCGGGCCTTATAAATCTTAATCCGGCCCTGAAATACCCAAAATATTAAAGTGACCTTGCCCATCAAAAACGTTTCATTTGATACCTTAAAAATTAATTTTCTCTAGTTAACAATGTGGATTTTTCTGGTTGGTACTCTACATTATACCTACACATAATTTGTGAGAATTATAAATATTGATATTCTTATTTACCATATTTTATCGTCTAATATTTAGACGGGGAAAACAGGGTATAATCTACCCTTTATACAAAACTATCTAATAATTTTTTATATTTAATATAATCACTGAAAACATGATTATATTAGTAACCAAACAATTTATTAACTTACAGATTTAAAATTGTTTTTTATCGGTCTAGCCTCAAATAAGACTCATAATTCTAAAAATTTATATCCATCAAAATATATACAATCGGCAGCCCTTCGAAAGCTATAAAAATCAGTCCAATTGACAATAATCCCATGGTAGACGATCAAGCATGTGGTGCGGTGGGTCGGGTCGTATCCAATCGGGCGTCCCAACGAACGCCGGCTGTGCTGATCCGCTGCGAATACCATGCCGGCTCCCTACATTGACGTAGTTGCCAGATTAATAAAATAAATTTATAGGAAAATCATGAAATGTATACTAATTATCATTATTTTTCTTTTTATAAAAGATATTGACAAATTTGGCAATTAGATATTTTTATGAATAATTAATTTGAAATTTTTATTATTACCAAACATATTTTTCATACATACAAGTTTTTCAAATAATTAAATTAGACGCTTCTATATAATATTATTGTTTAATTTATTTAACAAGTTTTAATTAAATAAGTGAAACCATTCAATTACTATTAATTGACTATTCTGCTAAAGATTCCTAACTTAATAATTTCCTTGTTTCTATGTATCCATTTCATTGTATGAATATTAGGAAAATTGAATCTATAATTTACAATGCATTAGCATATCTATTGGAACTGAATATATTACAGCAAACAATTAAAGCAAGAAATATCTAATTAATTTCTCGATAGAAATAATTGTTTCTCATCTACTATTAAATTTTTTGACGTATCGGCAACATCGCTTCTCGACGCTTGAACCGGCGTTCTATGTTCCGTGCTGCTTTGTGCCAGTACCTCAACGGTTTCAAAACCAGAAACGAAACGAACAGAATACAGTAGACAAGAATAACGAAGGGCTGCTTTCGGATTTCGCGGCGACAAACGACGAAATCATACAGCTGCATCAGTCTTCTTTCGTCATTCAGAGGGGTGATTTTCAATTTTACAAACGAAACTCGTGCTGTCCAACCGTTACGATTTCTGTTTATTTGTGTTTAACTAATACTTTGTGTTTTGATTTTTTTGTGTGAAATACGATGTTGTTCGAGACACCCGGAAAATTGTTTTCACCTTACAGTGTTCCGCCACCAGTGCTACCGCAACCTATTCATGGGTAAGTGGATATATTGACGCTAATGTAAACCAAGACATGTTTCTTTCCCTAAAAAGAAACCATAACCTTTCTTTTTGGAGCGGTGTTGCCGGCTATCTTGTGGTTTGATTTGTTTGTTTTTGTTTATGTTTATAAGCTTGGGTAAGCTGCTGATCTTTTTAAAAATTGCATTTATTAGTCATACTTAAAAAAATCGTAAATGGTTTTTAGGTAATCACTTGTTAATGATATGATATAATAAGATAAAAAATGCTGTAGAAAGAAAGTAGATAAGGTACCTAATAATTGTTCAGCACGTAGGAGTTAGTCTAAAATTCATACAGAATCATTTAATCAACGAATTTTCAATACTAATAACAATGCATCTTAAAAAGCAGTGGTTTTTATTTAAATAGATAAGCACTTTGTCGTATTTTTCCCATTTTTTAGATCAGCATGCTTCCGGTAATGTTTGTTATTTATATCTTTTTCTTGGGTTTCAAAGAGTCTTTCAAACAATATACTTGTGTAAAAAGTACCAGTTTTAATATTAAGTGTTTGATTCTTAGTATCTATCTACCTGTTTTTTTTTTCATCTAATTTAACAATCTAGATTTTCTTATGGAATTATTTTTCAATCTGTAATTATTTAGGAATAACCGAAAAAATCGACGATTTCTTTCTAAATACTAATTAAATTCTTGCAAAAGTAGACTTTGTGCTAACTATGGAACTAATTAAAAAATTTTTGGTTGATTTTTTGTATGTTTTGGTAATACACGTGATTTCATCTTATTTAACTTTGAAAACCTACAATATTTATGAGTTAACTTTATCTTTGTAAATATTGTTAGCTTTGATCCTTCAATTATCCATTACAAATTCCATAAGCTTTATAAAATAATTTAATGTATAAATATGCTATTCTACCTGTTTCCTTTTAAGATCATTTTCTAAGAATTTGGGTACATAGTTCTTCATTTTATTTAAACCAGTTTCAATAGAATTGTGTTTTTGGCAAATAGTATTGTTGTTAAAAATGCTTACCTACTTACCGTAGTTGGAAACTACCTGCTTCGGGAATTGGAATATTTTACTCTGAGTTTATACTCAATCTGTTACAATGTCAATATTTTTGCATGGAATCTTTTGTAGGTTCATGCATTTTTTTTTTAATTTTTGGAAACTTTAAGTATATTTGAGTTGGATATATACCTATATATTTTTTATAAGCACATCAATAACAAAATGGTATAAAAACATGTGTTGAAAGAACCCGCCAGATGTTGAGTTGAAAGGGGCTTGTTGGGTTATTGGTTACCTGCATACTACACGGGAAGCAGGGACTGATAGACATTTTCTTAAGCAAAGGAAGAAGGCCATTTTGGTATCTATCTATACTACTCTCGACCTCGAATTTTTTCTCAACAGAGATTCTTTTCTATGTGTACATAAAACATAATATGTAAGAACAAATTTAGAACGAACAAATATTAATTTTTTTTTTCCAAAATTTCCGTCTATTCTAATACTCTTTCAAAATTATACGAGGTACACATAATGTTTCTGTAATATTTCAATCCATTTTTAGAAGCCTCCATGTAATCTGGTGACTATTACATTGTCATTTTTCAAATACATTGTTCTGCTTCACTCTTAATTTCTATTCACCATAATGGTGGTAATGGTCCATGTTTGTATCCAGTTTTTCCCAATATTTGAGAAATGAATCTTGCACTGAAGTTACTATGTTTTCGGTTGGTTTAAAGTGGTGGATTCTGGGAGACAGCACTATATACTTTATATATTGTTAAATAATGTTTAATCGCAAAAAAATCGGAGAAAACATTTAAATTTAATCAGGAGGCATTGAACAAATTCCAGAAAAAAGCCTACAAAATTCATTATGGTATCTGGTGTGGAAGACTCCCATATATCAAGGTATTTTATCAAAATTTCTTTATACATGCAACAATATTTTAATAGTTCAGGATAACTGGAAACTCATTCGAAAAGTAGGATACACAAGTCTTCTAAGTATTTCAGTCCTTTTTATACTTCTACACCTTTTTAAATTTCATAATCTCCCACAGATTCGATAGATGTTACATTTCCACAGACCATGATGCTGAAAACTTTATTTTGAGACAAGCTATGCAGAAAATCTCATGTTTTTTTAAGAATATATTTACTTATACTATCTCCAACGTAAACTTGAATCGGATCTCATCATTCCATTGTATTTGCATCCCAATGAAGGTTTCTTTTGCCAATCTTCATCAATATTCGTTTATTAGAGAGCTTTGTTGGTTCCAATTGTCATTATTTTTATTATTATAAATTCATTTTCAAGTCAATTAGGTCAAGAGTTGGTTCTTAAAGATACCAGTACTTTTTTCTTAGAAACCATATAATTTTTTAAATTATAAATTCAACACCAAAAATACCGGACACTTAGATTTTGTCTTATAATTTTATTAATCTTTTTATTTGTAGTAAGAATTGTTTAATTTATAGGTTATTTAAACAAAATTTGCCAAAAGTGAATAATTTTTATTGATTATTTGCAAAAAAATAAAAAATAAAGAAGAGATGAATTAACAAATTTTTAAAAAACATACTTCGTTTCTATTGGGTTTTCTGACAATTTATTTTCACGAATGGTACATTGAGCAGATCGCTTCTAATCGAGACTCATCTCTGAATAAAACAGTTCCACATTGCTCCAGAGTCCAATGAGAATACTGATCGACCAATAATCTTTCCTCAGCTTCCGCCGTACTGTGTCTGCACTTACACGTCTATTTCGATCCATTTCAAGTCTTTCCCGAACCTTAGGAGTCTCAAATGTCGGTCTTTCAATACCAAGAGCGGAATAAATCGATCTACTGCCTTTGGTCGCCCACTGTCGGCCTTCCTATCGTAGCCTCCAGTCTCCCAGAGACGCCGGAGTGCATCGTGAATGGTAGACTTCGCTACCCCAAGTGTTTCGACAACTTACCGTAAGCTCCGGCCTTCTCTGGCCAAGGCATCAGCTCGGGCTATGTCAACATTTGCAAGAACCATTATTCTGGACCAAAATAAAAAACCATGTCTACTTACAGAAAAGGCAAATCAATCAAATCAGAAGTTTTATCTAATTGTTTACTAATCCTGAAGGGATTCGTTCAATGAGCTAAGACCCTAATTCTCTGTTATAACTAGAATACAAAAACAAACACATTGCTGAAAATTAGCTTTTAATAAGAAAAATATGAATTGTCTGGTTTTTTTGCTATCGAGTGTATATCCCACAATTGTCAATGGTGTTTGGAATAAATATCTTACCGAAATTGGAATAATTTTTCTCTTTTTAGATGTTGTTATTTTCAAGTTTATTTGAAAATAGTTGAATAGTAAAAATTGGGGAAGGATGATTAAAAGAAGCAATAATAGACTATTAGTTTAAGGGTATTACTTGGTGATCATAAACGAGTTATTCCGATGATAAATTACCTGCAGATGCTCATTAACTTACCATGCAAAGTTATTTCAAATTTCTTTCCGAAGCAAGTGCTCTAGGAGCAATATATTGCAATATTGATGGAATATGATATTGCATTATAAAGTTGGCAACAAAATTATTGGCATTTTTTGCATTAAACCGAGAAATGATAACAATTATAAAATTGACTTTAATATTTGATTGATTCGTATTATGATATTTCCATAATAGAATTCCGAATTTCAAATGTTTGATTGTTTAAAATCGATTTGCATCTAATTATACTATATATAAACTATAACATTCAACTGGTATCAAACAATAGCTTTATTCCTGGAAAAATCTCAGTCAGCACTGTAAAATGAGTCAATTTAAACACCTGCCTAGTTTTGAACTCGATACTAATGCAACACTATCAATAATCAAGGTACTATTTGCTACACATGTGTATGTGTGTCAGTTTTTTTTTTGATGTCAACAAACGTTATAAATTATGCTGAGTATATCAAAACTTATTCAAATTACATGTCACCATTATATTATAAAGTTACTTTTTATTATCCCGTTTCATTTTATCTATTTTTGATTTATATATGTTATCACAAAATTCTACATGAATAAAGTAAGAGACTTACTTAGAGATATTGCCTGTAATGGTTCCTGAAAATCCAACCTAACACAGAAAAGCCTTTCAATTCACAACTCATAGGAATTCTATACGAGAATGACGTGAAAAAACCTGTAGGTACAGGGTGCCAAACATATACTTAGCTCTAAGAGTTATCAAAAAAGTTCTTTGGGTGAGATAATTAATTTCTTCTTAAATTTTTTCTTTCACTACCACTGAATAATCATTTCTATTTTTGTATACCCTATTTTTTAAAGTGCTCCGCGTAAAAAAGTCCATCGGCGTTAAATCAGGACTCGTAAGAGGCCACGCATGTGTCTACATATAGTTATATTGTAATGCTGGCAGGTTGAACAATATGATATGGAGTACTGTCTTGCTGGAAAACCATGTTTTCTCGATATCTTCGAAGCAATCTGTTTATTTCACCTTCTATTTGATTTCTGATCAAATTAAAATACCTTAGGACCTACTACTAGGTCCCTTATTATTGCTACCATGCATTTGCCTCTTAATTTCTCTTATTATATGTTTGTTTGTTCGACACCAGCTATGGCAATTTTTTCTGTTGTGAATTCTAGCCGTTGTGAAAATAGCTTCGTCCGTCCAAAATACATTTTCAAAAATTTTTTCTCTAAAATTGGAAGTCCATTATTCACCAGCCTTTCTTGATAATCAACATCTAGTAGAAACTGCATCGGGAGAAACTTGAAGGGCTCAAACTGTTTCAATTCGTAATGCACAATGCTACCTCTATTTAAAACCCTAGTTCACGTCTAGCATCTCTTAACAATTGTTGATCTTCCGTCCATATAATATTTGGTCTGTTACGTTTGTTACTTTTCAAGTCAAGTCTGCTGGGAAAACGTCTTCCATATTCTCTTATGGCAAGGAATGAACTTTCATTATTTGCAATATAACAAATATAAAGATTTAATCTTTCTTCTCTTTAGTATATTTATACAAAAACATTTCAGCTTATATTCTAAATTAGAAGAATTACAGAGGCATAACGCTACTTAGTTGTGTGTTAAAGTTATTTACCAAGATACTTGCAAATAAGGTAACTGCTAAGGTAGGCATCTCAGAAGAGCAACAAGGCTTCCGCCCAAACAGATCCACTATAGACGCAATATTTATATTACGCCAGTTGATTGAGAAATCCATAGAATACAATAAACCCATGTACACATGTTTCGTAGATCTAAAGCAAGCATTCGATACAGTAAAACTCAACGATGTAATCCACCGACTAAACCAAAAAGGCGTCAAGAAGCATTATACAAATCTAGTAAGGCAACTTAACATCAACACCAAAACAAGAATAAAAACAGACTGTGGGCTAACAAGAGAACTCAAAGTCTCATCCGGCATAAGACAGGGAGATAGCCTCAGCCCATGCCTTTTCAACGTTATAATGGACCAAATAATTGAGAGCGTAAACGAAGTTAATGCAGGATTCAAAATGAATAACCGTCGCCTGAGAATCCTTTGCTACGCAGATGACGCTATACTTATAGCTGAAAATGAAGACGATCTACATAAATTTAACCTGACGGCACAGAAACTTAACATGCAAATCTCATGCATGGTAATATCCAAAGACCCAATAAGATGCAAGTTGGTAGTAAATGAGCGCATTCTAGAGCAAGTAATGAATTTCAACTACTTGGGCGTAGAAACAACGAGCAGCAGAAACATAACGGACGAGGTAGATAAGCAGATCAAGAAAGCAACTAGAATATCGGGATATTTACGGGACATTATATGGAGAAATAAATATATGAGCATAGAAAGTAAGACGCGAATGTACAAGACCTGTATCTATACTAACCTATGCCGCAGAAACAAGGGCAGACACAACACAAACAAAGAGAAAAATGAGAACAGCAGAGTTGAAGATATTACGAACAATAAAGGGTACCACACTCCACGATAGAATACCCAACACAGATATCTTAAGAGAACTGGGAGTACAAGATGTCGTTAGATGGGTAAGAGCAAGACGCCGATAATGGAGAGACCATGTAGAACGAATGGCTCCAGAACGGATTGCCAAATGGGCCAAAACACAGAAACCAGACACAAGACGCCCAATCGGTAGGCCCCCAAAACGCTGGTACGATAGCTGGACATCGGCGTCACAATAGGGCAGATGACAGACCTGACAGGACCTCGTCCTACTACAAGAAGAAGAAGAAGATTCTAAATTACTTTACATTATAAACAAAAATTAAAACTATGACTAATTACATAATTTACACGGCTGCCTTAACTGTCATATAAAACTGCCATTTTTAGTGCATTCGGAAAATTTTTTGTTTTTTTTTTGAGACATTTTAAGCCTCTTTGATTTCGAGCCGTCTATTACCAAAAAATAGGAATCCATTAGTTACCTACGCCTACATATGATATTTGAAAACAGATTTTTTTTCTGTAGCGTTGTTTTCATATAAGCTGATATTCCTTGAGTTATTTCTAATAAAAATTTATGTTATTTACAAAATTCAAACAGTAAAAAAGGACACCCAGTATGATTCTAATATCGAAAAGCATGGAAATTCAATAAGCTTAAGTTTTGTGTTTAAAAATTCATTTTGCAAATGATGCCAGTTAGTCAGTCCCATTTCCATTTTGCGGAATTATCCAACAATGATTTTTCAATAAATATTCGAACAACCTTAAATATTTCATGAACCGTGCGGAAAGCAAATAGGTCGGTCTTATGAAAATTACCACTAAATCAAAAAACGCAATAAAATATAGGGCGTTCAATTCAAAAGTCAATAAAAGTAAAAAATACAGTAAATAAATACAATAACTCTTAGGTATAGAGAAAAATATAGGGGTCACTTTATTTTTGACACTCTGTACATTCATTAGAATTTGAATGAGTGAAATGGAGGTATCTCAGTTACATTCAAAAATATAGATATGTAGCTGCCTTGATAAAGGAAATGCATTAGTATAAATGTAGAAAATAACCAAAATCAAGATCATCAATTGAAACATCCTCATCAAATGTTTGAAGTCATAGACTATATGCTAGTTCACTTTTCAGTTTCAACCATCTGAAAATATGAAATATGTCGAAAAAATGAATCCCTAGAAAATTAAGTCATAGATTATTTTCTTCTTGACTTGTAAGCGTATTGAGGATTTTTGGCAACAGCACAAAAGTTGCGGGAAACACTGATGGTCTTCGCCAAACTGAAGGTCTGATAAGGTTCTGTAAATAAAGCTTACAAGGGAGATTCATAACATTTAAAGTTGTAAATGATCTTGACATGATGAGAGAAGTCTCTGGTCGAAGAAACAGAAATTTATTGAATCCCATTCATAATTTGGAGTTCTAAATACATAGATCTGGTGTTAGTCCCTAAAAAAGTAATTTGTTCCGGCCGATTCTTTGTAATTGACGGTTTCAAAAGTTTCTTTGGGGTCATTTGGAATTTCCTCATTCATTTCCTTATAATTAGTCATAAAGCCAGGAAAAAAATTCCCAAAATTGAATTTTGCTAGTTTGATTAATAATTTTTGATAATCTGGAATTTGTTGTTAATCCATTTGATATAAAATGGATTAACTGAATTGAAAGCAAGAAATCAGTCTAGGTTTTGAGAGATATAGATTTTAAAAGGAAATAGATGAAACTTTCACTGGTACAAGACTTTTTCTTGCACGTACATTGTTAAAAATACATGTATAATTAACAAATTGCAGTAAATAGTAAGAACTATTTGTATAAGTGTACTTTCTTAGGTATTACAATCTTTCTCTTCTGTTTCGGTCAGTTTTGATTACATTGCCTCATTTATGTTTAACGTATGTAGATTCATAGCTATAAGAAACAATTCCTTCAATCTGTCAATTTTCAAGACCTCCCATAAATACTCAAGCTTTGCTAAATACTGCAGCCTATCTTTTCTAACATGACTACTTCTTTTTTTGGCTCAGTTATATCTTGGACCTAAGATTTTTTGAACTTAATCATAACTATAAAAAATTAAAAACCCCAAATTTGAATTCAAATGATGAATTAAATGAGAAAATTGCGGCAATAATTACCAGTAAATAATATAATTTTGTCTTCGATTTTCTGTTCTTTAATAAGGTAGGTTTCAATTTTGGATAAAGATGAACTTAATTATCTTTATCTGTGCTTAATTTGTTCACTTGAATGGTATGTGTATTAGCCTCATTACTGCTCAGATAAAGGGTGTCGACTTACTTAAACAAATTTCCCTTGCTTATAAATTATTTTATATCTTTATTCCACTGGATTAAGCGCGAATCTGAATCATATTTACGTTGAACAACCATTTGAGAGGTTTGTGATTAGAGTAAATAAGTAATTCTCGTCCGTATAGATAGAGACAGTTCAACACATAATTTAGTACGAAAACAAAAAGTATCCCTGAAATAGTACAGAAAATATTGCTTAATTACTGACATACGTGGTTAGATTAGAAGGTCTGGAGAAATCCGTAAGTACAAAAGAAATTATAAAAGGGATTCGAAAAATGATGACCCTCAAAAAAGTACAGATTCACGAGACTTCCCGCATGGATACCTGCCCACACACACACACACCCCAGGCAGGTTTAATTCTTTTTCAAGGTTAGGCTGATTAAGCCTACCGATCAGCTTGGAAGTTGCTTCATTCCACCACAAAATGGAATGCTGGAACTGCAGATCAAATTCTTTCTTGAAGCGTGATTTATGAACCACTATATCCGTCCATTTTTGATTAATTTTTTTTGCTAAATTCCTAGCAAATTTCACATTACTATAAAAAATGTTTCGATTTTGCTCTTTTGCTACTGCGCACCAAAATCCCTTGTTCCAATTTACTTCTGATGATCAATATATACTGTATGTCTCAAAAAGTATATTATATTTATAGTCGTATTCGAGGTTTGTGAAAAATATAAATTTTGCTAACCTTATTTACTTTTTTAAATATATTTGAGAAACGGTTATGAGATTGCCATATTTTTGGAAAATATTAGTGTCCAAACAGTACGTAAATGACCACTGTGAATTCATTGATTTTAGAACTATAGTTCCTATTCCATACAAGAGCCCCATAAATTTTTCATTTGTATACAACTTTGAATACACTGAATATTTTCATCTTCAATTGCCATATTTCATATTTTAATATACAAAGAAAGGAACAACTCTAAGTTTGAATAATTTATTGTTATATTTAAATTGAATTATAAATTTTGATCAAATCTGGAAATACGATATCCATTAATAATGAAGATATAATGCAACAAAAAATCATTTTTTCCAATTAAAATAAGCGACGGGTGTCCTGAAGGAACCGAGAGAAAAAGACTTCCTGTACTGTTTCGATTAATGGAAGATTCGCATGGAGCGATGGGGAGGGATATATTATATCAAAGGTGATAATGAATAAAATATACATAAGATTAAAATAAGATAATTTACATCATCAATCTCGTTACTTAATAGCCACACCTCGTATATAAATTCACCTATTCTTCATACTCATGCATTTTTATATTTATATTCTTATAATAAAGTCGAAATGTCAAAAACAACAAAAAAAAGTTATTTATCAAAATGATGAGGAACTTTTTCTTACTCATTTTGTCGATTGAATTTCTGGAAATCAGTAGTTTTTGACACAACTGTACTTACATGCCAGTAACTAATTGTGTCAATCTACAAAAAGTTTCGTCGGGGTTTATGGTCCTCCACTTGTAGATAACTCTCTTTATTAGAGATGGGAACTTGTTGAATCGTACGTGTTATATTTTATTTTATTTAAGGGAAGTTTATATAACCTCTTCGATATGCTTGTATTGTTGAATTAAATTATAAATTACGCTCACAATTGTCCAAATAGTATTACGTATCATAAATCTACACGTAATAATACATTTTTAATCGTGTATAGGCGATCGAATGAATATTCAAAATAAGTACGAAAGGGTCTATGCGTTGTCCTCTTGATAAATATAAAAAGTTTCAATTTCTTTCCCGTTCATTAAATGTTGAATTGCATAAATTCCAGTATTTTCAATAATTGAATATGCAGTTCTGAAGCATATAAAACGAGTGAAATTCTTGCATAACGGTTTAAAAAAGCTGGAATAGGTGATAGGAAAACCAAAATTTACACTTTTACATTTTTAAAATTGGAATATCTACGTCGACTTTTTATAATTAATTATTTTCATGTAAAATTTACTAAAACGCATCTATTCAAATTACAAATGGAGGCAGTGGCCAATCGTGAGAAAACGAGGATCAAAGGAAATCCGAAAAAATCCTAAAAAGGCGAACTTTAACCACAAAAAACCTCCAATGGTAACCCCCTTCATATGAAGCTCTTTCAAAATGCTAAGTTATCCAAATGTATTGGATAAAATTACAACTTTATAATGAGACAATCCTTGTGAGGGAACAAGTTTATATTTAACACATTTTGTAAATCTAAACTGGTTTTATAATGATTTATTAATGTATAATTCAACTATTTAGAAGAATCATCAGTGTTCTTCCATGACCTATCCTATATTCATATACATCATAAGATATGATGAATATGTCCGCACATAACCTAACCTAGCCTAACATAAAATATCAAGGTCACAAACCCATGTTGTATCACAATCTTTACGAAACAGAACAGCTCCACACATCGCTAATCTTCTGGAAGAAGTTCGAAGCACACGAACGAATGACAAAACCATCAGAAGAAGACTGAAAGGGGATAGTTTAAAATTGACATTGCCATCATACAGTTTGATATTTTTAATAGTGAACGTACTCAGAAAGTGTTGTGATACGAGTGGTATCTGCGTAACAAGCGACGAATAATTTTCCATATGAACCCGAAACTAAACAACAATCGACTGTTTGGAACTTCAAGACGAGCCAAATCCAACAAGTTGTTCGCTCACGAAACACTGCAAAGCAAAGGGTCGCCTATTTTTTCGGAATAACTAGACATGTCGCCAACGCTCCATTACAGCAAGGTGGATCGGTCGATTCTGAATGGTGAACTAGCATTTGTTTGCCAGAAACGTTCGAAAAAATCAAAGTAAAACAATCGTAGAAGATGAATTATTCTCTACTACACATCAGTTTAAACAAAAACGTTTTTGAACCGTCAAAACATCGAGTTGATTGGTGATCCGCCCTCGTTTGGTACACAATCATTTTTTTTATTTCCACAGATTAATAATATTTTTTACTTTACTCCTTCTGCTGCAATGAATAAAATACGAAAATATCTCAGTGCTCGTAAATATTCTCGTCTATCAACTATTAATCTCACAGGGTATTCTAAAACGGCAACCGAACAGTTGCAGCCTTCTTCTGTGTCTAATTTACAGTCTTCTAACGATCATTGATTGAAAACATGTAACTAGTCAAAAAGGAGCATCGCGTGTTTAGTTCCGGTCTAAATTGACGTTTCCTGTTATCTAAATTGCCAATTGTCACCTCATCGTTTTAGTCATCGTCCGATGGGTCTTCTTCCATAGGATTTGATAGTTCTTTCTATCAACAAGCTATTGTAGTCTTCTTATTTATCTAATCACGTCTTCTATTTGACACCACTTTCTCATTCTTCTCGGCCAAAGTGTATCCCTTCACTCGTAGCTCTCGAGGTCTCCATCTCAGTTCCTGGAATATTCTTTGTTAGATATATTTCAGTCCTATCCGAGGCTACTTTCCTCGTTCTCTGAGCAAATGGCTGTTTTACATGAGGTAGGTAGCTAACATTGCCTCACAACCCTCCTCTTTTATCCGGACTTGGGACCGGCAAAATGGTCGCTGAGCTACTCAATCCGCCCAACGGCCATACTGGCAGAGTCAGGATTCCTTCGAACCGTGATATGGAGGAATAAATTTTTAAATATCGAAAGCAAAACACGGATATATAAAACTTGTGGCAGACCAGTAATGACATACGCGGATACTGCAACTACTAAGCGGATTCTTAGAACGACCGAGATGAAGACATTACGCTCAATCACAGGGAAAACACTAAGAGACAGAATAAGGAGCAATGAAATTAGAAGAATGTGTGACGTTCCGGATATAGTGAGATGGGCCAGAACTAGATGAAGAGCATGGAGAGATCATGTCAATAGAATGGACGACGATCGACTGACGAAAATCGCAAAGGAAGAGAGACCCAATACAAGTAGACCGCTTGGAAGACCACCAAAGCGCTGGTATGAGAGCTGGTCCTCGGAGTCACAACTTAGACTGCCTCTTTGAAAACACAAGACTTAAAATAATAATAAGAAAAAGATATATATCAGTGTCGTATGTCATCCTTGGTATTATACATGTTTTGTATATTTGCGATTGACACGTTCTTCCCGATAGGTTATTTCAGATGTCCTAATATTGCTGACAGGTTTTCTAACTTGACCTTTCACAGATCCCCTTGTTATTTTACACCCGAAATATTTGAGTAAAATTACTTTCTTTGGCGAATTTCTGTTTTTGTTCCTAGACGCCTCTTGAGGGTGACTCTTGTGTTAAGGTGGATATGTTCTTTGTTTTTTTTTTTTTTTTTTTTTTTTTTTTTTTTTTTTTCAAATGAACTGACGGGTCGAGGGCTTAGAAACTTTTAATCCTATATTTATAATACATACTATATTGAACATTTGTGAAAACTTCCATAAGAATTTTATCCTGAAATGACATCTTTATATTTATTTTGTCTCAATTACTACAGTGTTGCCATATTATTATTGTAATATTGTATCTTCATAAAAAGATTCCTGCTGGACTAGAATCGAGACTGACTTTGTCTAGTTGATACCATACGTTTCGATTGTTACCTGGAATTATATACATTCTAAATTCACTTTTTTTCTGCAGGTGTTTTCACAGTCTTAAGATACCAAATTTTTGAATTTATGCTGCCACTATTTTGTTTACTCAATAAACATATAATTAGTGAAAGTGAAATTTTATTTCCGAACTTAAATATTGATTTAAATTCTGCTGCTTGAATTCCTACATTGATTAAATTTCCTATCGAAACGCGAAATGCGTTGCAATGGACCTAGACATACATACATTAGAAGATTGTTTACGAGTCGATATTCTTGTATTCTCGCTTAAGAATTCCCGAACTTGCGAATTGGTTCTACCTCTCTTTGTTTTGCGACCTTGAGGCCTCGTTTTTTGTGTCGATCCCATTCTATCGAATATTTCAACCTACTGCTCGATTGAATTAGTAGTCGGACAATCACTGATACGCTGAATTTCGAAAAAGATTAAGTACATAAAATCGAAAGGAATCTATGAGAACGCAGAATGTGCGTTTAGTTTTTAGATATATAATAGATTAAAAAAATAAAAAAAAAAACGATTTTATAGCAAACCAAAGTAGGCAATATTTTTTTAACAATTCTAATAAGGGTAAAGTGAATAAAAAATGTTTGATGTAACAAGCTTGTGCTTGATGTCTATTAATATTTAAGTATGAATATTTTATATTGATACATACTGATGTGGGTAAAGAAATTATAAAATTATATCTTTTATTAATCAATTTGTAATTTTTGTTTCTAATTTTTCAATTTGGTTTGCTACCTTTCTTTGGTACGTAGTTGGCACTAAACACTACCAGATATCGGGTATACAAAATCGCTAATTCTGATAAACTGCTCAGGATCATGAAAATATTGTATTATCATCCTTAATGATCCTTAATGAGTGTATAAGATTTCAAACAAATTCGACCTATTGAAGTGCTCAAAAATCAACTCAAACATTTCAGTTATATACACACGTAGAAAGCTAATCAGGATGATGGCGTGAATTTATGAAGCTATTCTATATCAGTCCTTGACAAGTGTGCGAAATTTTTAATAAACCTAAAACTTCGCCTTCAACGATTCCGTTACATAAACTATCGGCCAAAATTTTTTGCCTACTCCGTAATCCATTAATTAAATTTCAAAATAATATACTACAACATATCGCCAAGCGAAGGTTGAAACGGTGTCTCAAAAACCAAAAATATAGTGTCCGTCATTTGTTTACTTTTATATGAACGCATCTCGGTGGTTGCGACATGTTAAAACTTGCAAGTATTGGCTAATTTGTTGATTATTCTTCAACTCAGAATTAGTTTTTTAGTGTTTATGATTGTGGTTTAGTCCCAGTTAGCCCTGTGAGACGCTAGAACTGCATGCATCCACCAGAGGCTTTGGTGATAGAAAACGTCCAGGGCGGCAGGGCATATTGTATTGATCGGTAAACATAATTGACAACTCACGGGCCCATAGAGAGCAGCTCAGATGAATGAAAATATGCTGAGTACTTCCATAGTAAAAAGTAGATTGGGAAAAGCTGGCATTTTTGGAATTGTGCCATTGAAAAAAGATTAAGAGGTTGTAGTGGTCTGAAGAATATGAAATTTGGACACAAGAAGAGTTTCAGTCAGTTTTATTGAGTTTTTAGTATAATTTTGAGGTTTTTGGGTCTAATAGTGTTTAAGCTTAGGTGAAAAGAAGAATAGATGTCAACGATCCCAAGCAGGGTATGTAAAAGAATTGGAAAGGAAGATTGTACTGAAAGTAATTATTTGGCTATCACAATCGCTAGACAACAAATGATTGTGCTCTTGTGGGACAAATTGTACAGTGATGTCAGAATCAGTGTCTTTCTTCCACTTCACATCTTTGGAATGTCCTGAAAAACAAATGGAACCAAATAGACGATTATTTGTCAAAATTTGTTATAGAGAATGTAAAAAATCGTGCACCTAAATAATAAAAGCAAAAAAGACTGTTTTATTCTTATATATCTATTTGTTGTGTATCACGCGAAAACTTTTGACCGATAGTGTACATACATCATCATTATTAAGCTGCCTTTCAATCTCTTTCAATCAAACTCTTCGTTTTCTATTTTTATTTTCTTTATAGTTTATCGTTTGTCTTGGCTGCCTTTGTTATTATTTTCCATTCCTTTCTGTTCAAGCATTTTTCCCTCTAGTATTCTTATTTCGTTTCCCCAAATATTTCTCGCCCTGCCTCTTCTCCTTGACCACAATGGGGTCCATTGCGTTATTCTTTGGATCATTTCAATTGGTTTTCTTCTCATTATGTGCCCAGCCCTGTTGAGTCTTTGTGCTTTTATGTATCTTACTTTATTTTTCTTCTCCAGATCTTTCTCTATTTCTTCGTTTTTCTTTTTCTTCTTTCTCTCGCTTCTTTAAAGTTCTTCTTCTCTTATTGATTCTCTTATTGATTACTGTTGATTCCGTTGCATACGTGATATCTGGTCTTATTAGGGTTTTTATTTTGTTTTGGCTTGATGGACTTTTTGTATCCTTTCCTTCATCCTTTCTCTGGTTGTTTATCCCAACGTTATTCCTAGATAGTTGAAGGTCGATACTGTTTCATAATTTTATTTATTAGTTTTACAGTTGGTTTGCTCCCATTTTCATATATTCTGTTTTTTTTTGCATTTGTTTCCAGTCCGTAATTGCTTGCTCCTTCTTCTAATTTGTTGATCGCCTTTATTAATTCCCTCCGTCCTTTTGCTATTATATCACATCATCTGTGTTTGCTACTATCTGTAATGCGCCTGTTATAATGTATAGTATGTACAAATATACCAAACTAATAACAAGCTTGTTGAAAATTAGCACTGCTTGAAAAGTGATTTTCTGTCTCACCAGGTATAGAAATTAAATTTTTTCCCAATGTTCCTTTTTGATTGTCTTTCAGTTTTTTCTTCTAAAACTTAACCTAGTACGTAGTATAACCTCATTATTTATTTTCTTATCAAATCAATTTACATAAAATTCTATAAAGAGGACCAATTATGCGATGGAAACCAAACTTAGCTCTGAGTTATTTTATTCAAAATATATCTTGTAAACAAACCAAAGAATTTCTATTTCATTTTGAGTGAATTTATCACCGTGTCAATCACCAATGCATCTGGCATATGCAGAACAGTTTGATGTGGTGAAATAACTTAATACATCAATAGACCAGAGTAGAATTCATCCAATATACGATACTCCAGTTAATATTTAATCCAAGTTCTAACAATTACAGTCGTGATGTCAGATATTACTTGTCTGTACAATTTGAGATCCCGTTTCGTTACACGATAATATCGATCTTATATGTAAAGCTGTAGTAATTGTTAAGTAATTGAACTATTAATTAGAATTGCTCTGCCTTCATACCTAAGACTTTCAAAATCGTGGGCTCTAACAAATAGTACAGGTTAATTATAGTGGATTACATAATAAAAAGTAGGATAATCTATCAATATATGAAGGGTTTTGTTCAGATTAGGACATCTTTAAATTGAAATTGGACATAATTTATTTGTTAATATTCACGATTATCTCCTACTTCAAAGATAATTTCTTGGCATTACCACGTGAATACGGTTCCCCCACAATCCGAGACCATGGAGTTATTTAGAGGTCTGGTTTTTAAACACTCTTCAGTACTGGCTAATTGTATATCGGCAATAACGGTTTGCTTCTTAGTGTTTATGTATAACTCGTAGACATTTGAATCCTCATAAAAAATAATCTAATGGTGTCGAGTCACATGAATGAGGTGGCCAATTAACGGGACCAAATCGTAATTATTCGAATGTTTCTGTATTACTTTGGTATAAAAAAATTATGTATCGTCGTTTTGACCATCTGCATTTCTGAAGACATAAATGCCATTCTACTATGTAGTTTTTCTGCGTGTAATGTTGTTTCGACATTAGTTCGTGGATTTTGATCGACCCAAATCCGGCAAATCTGTTCACTTTATCTCCGAATAGAATTTCGAAATATTCATAAGCGTTCGTTTGACAATCCATCTTTTTAAAAATTGTTAAGAACTGTTTCAGACAACAGTGTTGCTAATTTCAACCTCTAAATAAAAATTAAACCATTAACATATATTTTAACAAAACCCATTTACCGGAAACTTTGAACAATTTCTGATGATTGTTTACTTGATTATCAGTAGATACTTACCTAAAAATACCGAAAAGGGAAAACTAAACAGACGATATTGGATTAAATTTTTTATCTGTTTAACAATTTTCCACTTCAACTTCATTTGTTAACGTTTTAAACTTTTTCTATTATGGTTACCTACTTTTTTTTATGTCCATAACAAAGATACCTAATTTTCTATTTTATATGATTTTTTTCTGAACATATTCCCTACAACTATAATTGTAAAAGGGATTTCTTGGCTTTTTTAATTGCTTGGATAGGCTATAGCCAAAAATTGGAGAAGGTACCAGGCGTAGACCTGTAGAAAATTACAAAGTATCTGAGCACACAACCGAAAACAAAAAGCATTGCAAGCTCGCAGTAAAAAAAAGGTATACTTAAAAAAACAAAGAAAATGATTTAATATCTGTTTTATGTATCTGGAATAATACAAAAAAATTAATAATAATAATAATAACATCGCTTCACAAAGATTTTAATCCCTGCAAGGAAAAGGCCAATTCAATTTCATCAGTTTATCTACTGATTGTGATATTATCCAATTTTTGATGTTGTGGCCACGTTGCAAGAAATGCTAGTCAGTTCTTTTATCTTGTTTATCGAAACATTTTGTCGTGGACTCTAAAACAACACTATTATCTCCTTTTATTGTTGCGATATTCATACTGTGATGTTAAAGTTTCGCAAACTGATTCAACGGACAGGAATATTGAAGCAACAGAATTAGTTCCTTTACTTAATAAAAGTATTTTAATAATATCAATACTAGATAAGAGTTTGAATTCATTGTCAGGTATTTGCGTAGTTATTTCTTCTAATTTATGAAGAAATGTCCCATATTGGAACTGCAGCAGATCAGTATCCACATCTTTCAACTCAAACATAAGCTTTTTATGCGATGTCGATATAATAAAATCACTGAAATTTTCCGCAACTCTGACCAGGCGTCTTTGACAAGGTTCATCTTTTTAGTCAAATATTTTCCATCTGTCGTTGATAAGATCTTGACATTTGCTTAGTATGTGTATTGGATTTTCCCATTTCTATTCCACAGAAACGGTAGTCCGAGTGAAAGACACTGTCGGTGTTGTATCTGTGATAGCCGCCTCCCACCTGCTCTGCAAACGTTATCAGTGATTGAGTGGCATCAAGCTGGCCAACTCGTAGGTTATTACACTACTCCCGATTCTCCTATATCCAGAGATTCAATAGCTCTCCCGTCCGCTTGCTAGAAAACTCATTAAGCGCCTTATAGAATTCCAGAATTAGCTTCAATTCGGTGGTCGAGTTTTTCAGTGTAATTAGTGCTGCTTCGCTGTCTGTAAGGATGTGTCTTTTACCAACTTTGAGCTTAAATTATCCTGCTCTAACCAGCTTACATTTTTGAATCCATGTTTGTAATAGATTACAGATTACACTTAACTGAAAGCACTCATACCCTGACAAGTAGGTACATCCATTGATTGCTGAATTGAAACAAGTTCATGAGATTCCTGGAGTCTGCTTTCAGAAATCCAAGTCCTTTTTCTTTGAATTTTCGCAATTAATTGAGTTTACCTTAGAAGGAGAGGGGCTAAAATATACACCAATAATTGTTTTCCTGTCCACATATAACAACTGACGAAATAAATAAAGAAGGTAGCTGGGAAACCTTCTACATCATACAACCCGCCCTTTTTAACATCCACTTCATAATCGCATATCTACTTTTTATTTCATTCAACCATGCGCTACATAATTTAGGTACACATGAGTGGTTATAATTAAATTCGTGTACTTCCTGTCCACTTTTTATTTGTTCACCCGATAAATGTTGATATTAAAACGTTCCTTCATCTATACAATTCTAAAGAATTTCCAAGTTGAAAGATGAACTAATTCGATTTGTATAAAAGTATATATGACCTATAATTAGTTATGGTAATGTACATTGAATTAGCTGCAGGTGTTTTACATATTACACATCCATTGTTTTCTAATTTCTGTAACACAAAATTGCGTCAAAGACATAGCCACTTAGGTCTTCCGTTATTTTCAATATAATAAGTATTATTGACGAACTTAATGCTGAATATCCGGTCCCACCTCTACAGATACGTTCCTACGTTTCCCTTCACAAGTAGTAAGTAATCTCTTGCACTTTTATGGGGGGATTTCTTTGTTGTTGCTGATGGGTGTTGCCAACTGCTCTCGCTTCTTCTCTTTCCCTTCTGTATCTGTCTCTCGACCTTACAAAGAGTTTTGAATTTCAAATTCTTTTGTTGTCCTCGAAAACCATGTATAACGTACGATCGAGGGTACCAGACGCAAAAGCTGCTTTTCATTTTCAAAGGGAGCTGAAGTTTTATATAAAACTAATTGTATTCATGCACTGCGCTAAATTTCATTTTAATTATATTTAGGGGTGAGATAACCCTTGAGGTGAATAAAACACGTTCTAACGTTAAGGACATGTTCTCATAGAAAAAATTCTTACAGAGGAAGGTCTAAGAAATCAAGTTTTTTATTTATAGAACTGGTTTTTATATATAAGATTCTTTCGAAAATTCTACGTTATGTCTCCCTTTTATATAGGGAGGACGTTATATTTAGAAACCTAAGCGATTCATTTTGATTATTATACAAAATATTATTCAAGAAAATCGATTAGAACAGCACAATCATCATCAGGTTGATGACCATCGGATAGGAACTTGTATAAAAAGTAAATACGTATACAAGTCTTTGAAATAAATATTGCTAGACACAAACAATTATTTTCTATCATATACTCGTACAATATTTATACCGAATATTTCATAAAGAATAGTGATAATTTGAAGTCGTTCACCTGTAAACCAAAAAAAATCGATATTGAAGGTTAGTCGTTAATTAGCAATTCTTGTAATGACTATTTGAGAGTTTTGCGCAGAACTACATTCTTAACGCTTCAAATTGTTACACACTGTAAAGCCTATTAGGCATGATTTACCACGTGGACTCAATTTTAACCTTACAACTTCCGACTACGAAATATTGGAAGGCGCATTGTATTACCAGATCAGTATCGACAGTGATATCTACCTGTCAGTCAATAATATTTTTTGCTAGCGCTACTTTTTTCTTGTTCGAATTTTGATGATGGTAAATTTAAGTGAAAAATTTTTACTCGGTCTAAATGCTGATGAAATAGTTTTAGTGTTGAAAATAGCTTACATAGTTAACGATTTGGAAAAAACTGTTTTATACCGTTTGAAATTAACAAACGTAGTTTTGGACGCCCATCAACTACCGGATCGACGAAAATATTGGCACCATTGCTTAACTGTCTTAAAGTTCTGTTCAGAGAATTTTAACGAAAAAATTGTAAATGAAAACAGCTGCCGCGAAGTCTGTTCTTGAGTTTCTCTGTGAATCATAAAGGAGATTGAGTTGAAACTTGTTGTGCTTTGAAGAAACAGCTTGAAAAGCCATTAACGGTCAATGAAATATAGTTATGTCCTAGGATCAAAGCAACAGCCGTATCAATGGAGGATTCAATCGTCACTCTATCCAAAAAATGTCGTTAAATCAAATTAAGCATCAAACCCATGAAAAAAGTGAGTTTCATAATCAGTTATGCAGAAGTTATAAAAGGATGATTGTCTTAAGTAATAAGCTTCACCAATTGGCAATTTGGGAAGATTCTGCACTTGTGGGAAATCGAAATAAAACAACTGTGAATCCGGTTCTTCTCGCTTCATAGATATATTGAATTATCTTGCCCTTAATTTTGCCACCAATTTGGTAAACATTAGTGTTGCCATTTCATATTTGGCAGTTGTGAGGTAGACACGTGACAAATTTATTTTGGAAAAATATTCGGTAAAACAACGTGTTTTAATCGTTGAAACATTTAACAAAATCAATCATCGATTACTGTGACGATGAGAATGTTTCGTGAAATTTTTGGATGAAACAACGTGCCAACAAGACGTACTATTTCGAAGAAAGAGGAACTGTAGATGGAGCGTAGTTTATAGAATGCGAAAGAACCAGAAGACTGGTTTTTTCGCCACAATAATACACCTGTATACACAGCTATCTTCATTCGACGGTTTTCCTATAAATTGAATGGTACCACTAGTATCTTCTTCTTGAAAAGAGGCAAAAAAGGACAGCTACAACATTGAAGATGTCAAGAAAAAAACGAGGATGCAGGCAAAATAAAAAAATTTCTGTAACTGTGGAATGACGGTTGGGACAAATCTATTAGTTGTAATGATTTAATAATTTTTTCTTAAAAAATAATTCTAGTTATTTTGAACTAGAATTTTCTTTGCTTTCTTCTACGCTAACGAAGTACATGCAAGATTTTCTAATATTTGTCATTTTCAGTGAAAAATCTACTTTTTACTTTAATCTTATCGTAGATAATACGATAATAATTGAAAGACTGGAAAAAATCTAAACTTCCAGTTTTTAAACAAATTCAATAACGTGTAGTACCTCCTCGTGGTCTTATAACTTCATTTGTGTTGGAAATCTCTTAAATAAGATTTGGATTGTTGTTTGATGACTATTTTCAATATCCAAGAGAATAATACGAGGATATATTGAAAAATTCTTAGCCTACTATAGAACCAAACAAAATTTCAATGTCAAAATATTTTATTACTCAACATATTCTCCTCTTAATTGGATACATTTATTACAGCGAACCTGTTTCTGCTTGCTCTGCAAACCAGACCTCCGCAGCTTTTATTACCTCCTCGTTGGAAGGAATTTTACGATCTTTTAAACTTTTTTTCTAAATCACGAATTTTTTGCATGGCAACATGACATTTGTGTGCAGGGGCGTTGTCCTTCAAAAACAAACCACCTTTGGATAGCTTTCCGTGATTTTTCTTTCTAATTTTTTCCCGTAGAGTGGTCAGTAATGCCGAATAGTTATTGTTCTAGTTTTATCCAAAAAATCAATCATTGTTACTCCTTGGCAATCCCAAAAAACTGAGGCAAGAACTTTTCCAGTAGATTTTTGGACACGAAACTTCTTAGGTCTTGGAGAACCAGAGTTGTCGTCATTCCATCGATTGTTGCTTTGTTTCTGGATCGTAGAAATGTACCCAAATCTCATCCATAGTAACAATTCGGTTTAAGAAGTCTACATCGTTTTCAAATCGAGCACAGATCGAACGCGATGCTTCTGTCCTTGCAACCTTTTGGTCAACATTCAAACATTTTGCAGCAATTTTTCTCATGTCCAAATTGACGTGAACTATATGATGAACGCGTTCGTCGCTCTGAGAAAATCATGTCAGGAACTGCATGGATATTTCCGGGGACTGACTCAGAAACTGACCTTTCCGACCGGTCATCATCTTCAATGGAAAATTTACCTCTTTTGAAGCTTGCAGTCCATTTTTTCACGGTCGCATAGGAGGGTATTAAGTATATCTTTGTAAATCTGCTTACCTCTTAACCCTTTTAAATACAAGTACTTGGTGATGGCTCGGTACTCCAATTTTTCGATTTTCACAATTTCGGTAGACATTTTTTTTCTTTTAATTTATTGCGTAACTCTGGTTCACTTTTTTGACGTAAACCTTTACACTTACACTTCTAATAAGTTATTGTTCGTTGCTATGGTAACGCAATATTTTGTTTTTATGCATGGAACCTTGGCCCACTAGATATCAATACATTCTCGTATACTTCAACATTTGAACTAATTGAGGTTACTTGAGTATTTTTCAATTTTTCTCACTATTCTCCCAGATAAGCGATCATCGTGCACATGAATCTGTTTAGGTACATTGGTTTCACGGATTGCAACCTCTTCTAGAAATATAAAGGTATTGGAATTATACAATTCGGGATATGTTCGTAATATTGAGTTTTGAAGTACTATTCCAGTAACCCATCCATTGATATTTGACTTTTTGTAATAAACACCCTCACTACCAATCAAAACTTGGAAGTGTTTGCTACCACATTTTTTCACCCTCATGTCTCCTGTCCGCTTAATGTACAAATAGAACAAATCAGTACAAATATAGCACAATCGCGAAAAAAATGATTACTTTACCGAGTTATCAACTTTATGTAGGTGCTCTATTGGATTTAAGTCTAAGCTGCCCATTGGTAATAAGATCTGCAATTTGATTTGGATTACTGAAAAGTAATCCATTAGTCTTTGAGGTCTTGAATTATTTTGTATGATAATGAATGCGTCCTTATAAACTTTATTATTATCTATCATTTACACATTGTATAACACATTTTGTCTCCAAGTAGCTTCAGTCATTTATTCACATCCAATTCTTTTAATACTGGTATAATTTTACTCTATCCACGATTTCTTTATCTTTTTGAAATGTATAGGTGGTGTCCGCCTGATTATCTCCAAGTGACAATATTTTATCGGCCACTAAAACACTATTGAAACAAGTTACATACATATAACTGCTGCTGGTAATATACTTTTTCACGTTTTCACATCTGCCGCCCAAAATGCTTCTTTCTGCAAAGGAGCTTGCAGGGAACCATAATGCGTTAAGTTATAATTATTTCCTTTGTGATAAAAATATTATTTGTTATAGTTTATCTTGGCTGTACTAAGTAAAACTCAGCTTTTTCTCGTTCAATGGCGTCATCTCTATTTGATATAGTCATGTGATATTGAGTAATGAATTTAAGACTGGTAACTAGGTTCTTAAAATGTTATTTTAGTTTTTTTTAAAAAGCTGAGTACCGTAACGTTGTTCTCGTTTATTTATATTGTTTCTATTCGTGAAGTAAATATATAAACACTGTCTCTTACGCTCTTAATTTATTTAAACAATTTCCACTACACTTAACTAACTTATATAATTTATTTAAATTCTTCAGTTATTTTGCTATTTCGTTCTGTTCACTATATAAACTAAACTCGCTGCGCTAAACGAACTAATTTATATATCCCGACGTAATTCTCAAAAGTTCTAGAAAATAAACCAAACAAATAAAGAAATTGACCTCCCTAAAAATTAATTCAAAAGAAACAATGTCAACAAATCGCCTGCTGTAATAAAAAATTGAGTAAAAAAAAACGAACCTGGATTCCACTACAACTCAACAGGACCAGCTTCAGGACCCGGACTGCGGATTTGTGGCAAATAGAGCGAAAAGTACAATACAAGAAATGAACATGAAGTACTAAAGGAGATTGAATGAAATAACACGGTAATACTCGAGTTGAGTATTGAATCATTAGCTGAAACGAAACACTAGAACGCTAGAATGGTTGGGATACATGAATAGAATGACAAATGAGAGACAACTATATGAGAAGCAGCAATTAACAAACAGAGGAGAGAAAACTCAGAATAAGGAGATGCCAGAAATATAGGAACAAATTGGGGCAATATGATACTAAGCAATCTTTATTTAACGTGTAAAATATATCTTTATATGAATTCGTAACAAGTGTCAACTGTCATCGTTCCTGTTGTGGAAGTTATGATTGATTTATGTAGATGTCTTTGCTTGTTTGGTTTTTATATATTTTTGTGTTAATATAAAGATTGCAGATTGTAATCAACAGAGAAAGACAAAAGTAATTATTTCTCTTACGTGTATTTTTGTTTAAGCAGATTAAATTGTAATTTGATTAACAATTTCCTACGGTGCTTCTAATCCTTTGTAAATAATAAGGATTCGTTACTGTTTTATAAGGATTCTGGACATAAAAAACGATACCAATATTGAATGTAACAGGAAATTGAAAAGACATGTCTGAAGGTTACAATTATATTTCCATAATATTTTTTTAGTAATAAAACTAAATTATTTGAGGTTATAAATTAAAAAAAAAACGCAAAGTTAGCATGTGAAATGTGTTGATATTTGAGTATCAACGTTGCGGTCTTCGTTTATAAGAACTAATAAAGTTCTCTAAACTAGATAATTTGCAAATTTTGTTTGGTGAATGTCTGTGCCTGGTTTAAGGAATCACGATTGCTCACTGTATAAAAAGTGGTGGAATATCAAACTATAAAGATTTTCATATTTTCTCATTTTTCTGCGCTTCTTTGAAATAGCAATCGAATTATAGTATTAAGTTAGGAAGTGATGAACTATATTAAGAGAATTATCAAATTATATTGCTCAAGAAATTAACGTGAAACTTAAAACAAATTCCAAATTCCCCATCATAAAAAATCCTAATGGGAATTTGTGTATCAATCGTTCTAGAGGGACCCTTCTTAGGTTTTTACTGTGAATTTAACTTAAAAAAAGGAGGACTCATCCCTTTTCACAAAGTCTGACCCATTTATGAATGAAAACAATTATTTATAATCACGTTTCATCGTAACCCATTATGTATAGACTCACGTTAGACGTGCATTCAGTAGATGCCTTAATTCAAGAATATCTCTTTTCAATATTGAATTAGATCGATCAATGCGCGATGATTAAACACTCGCGTTCCGCAAAGGCCAATATGCAGGTGGAGCCTAAACCATTTAAAGATAAATTAAGACAAAGTAAATTTTATTGCAAGTAACTGTGGTTGAGTCAAGCTTGGATGGGCCACAATGCAGATATGGTCATGTTATTTGGTTTCAAAATTACTCTAGGTTTAGTTCTTATACCAATTTGGTTTCAAAATTACTCTAGGTGATTTAAAAAGGCCAGAGAAAGTTGGGCAAATGTGTTTTCTTGCAACAGTATAACCCACCCAAACCAGGTCATCGATGGCGACGATCACACTATGTAAGACAAGCTTCAAATTAGCTGAGAATCTGCCATATTTTTCAGATTCGCTCCTCCAGCGATTCCCGGGTATTTTCCATTGTATATCAGGAGCGGAGCGAGAGGATCAGCTCTTTTATAAATGAAATTTTGAAATCGTTATTGAATTGTATTTTTAAATATTTTCTGGAGAGGTTATTTTTCCTAGAAAATCAGTTTACTATGCCCATTATCAACATCCATATTCATTTTTACTTTAGAAGGATAAAAATATCTGAAACCAAGATTTGAAAATCTTGAACAGCACTATGCCAAGAATAAATACCATATATGCGGTAATTGTAGCGAGCTATAAACTATTATTCGCATATACACTTTAAACAAACTTTTTTAACCAACAGTTGATGTACTCCAACGGTTTAACCCTTATTCTAAACTCGCATAAGTAGAAGGATACCTGCCTTTGAGGTTAATTTGAGGTTAAGTATTATTTTTATATTGAAAAACTGGTTACAGGGTAGATTTCCATGACTTTTCATGATTAAGTAACTTCTTCAAATTATGTAGTTATAGCTACTTATTTTAGCTGGAATCCAATATATGTTTAAGCAAACATTTAAGTATGTATATATGAATAGTAGATTCTTAATGTCAAAGAATAGTGACTGATCTAAAAACACACGAATTGTATCCAAACTGCTGTTTCGTTGACGCATCTTCAAATTATTACGTCGAAATTCCACTTATATCTTCAGAGATATTGTGAAAGTAATTACAAATTTAGTACTTCAAACTCGCTTATCCAACTATTTGAGTGTCAAAAATATAGCCTGACACAATTCTAAAGTGAAATAGTTTATTATATACACATGAAACTGTTAACATTACTAGTTTATGGCGTTAAGTTGTCGCTGTCATCGAAAGGACCTATAAACTCAATTTAAGCAAAACAAAGATGAACGCATGGTTATAACCATTCTTGACTGCTTTCGGTAGATTTTTTTTTATTAAAAATTGCCACGTCGACAGTGGCCAAAAGGTGGGATACGCTCACGCAGCCCGATTTGTACGTCGTTGTGTTGTTTAAGCCAGCCGCTTTTATAAGTTGAGTTGAGTACAGAAGTCTATTCACCTAAAAATGTAGGACTATTGAATTTGTATTATAATACAGGGTTATTCTAAATGGATGGACCCATTTTTAAAAATTCGTATTTATTAAAGTACAAATGCTACATGAATAATTTTTATACCAATGAAAAGAGGAAGTTTCAAAGATTTTTGTAAGGTATTACAAGTGGTCAATGAGGCCTCCAGATGCTACACGGCAAACATCTACCAGTCATCTATGTGTGTGTGTGTGTGTCATCCTCCATCATTTCTAGCACATTACCACAAAATTCGTGACGCTGCTCTTTATCATTAGGGCTAAGAGCCTGCACGAAATCTAAACGGTAGGGCTTGTACAGCAAATGCCGTTTCAGAAATTTCCATATAGTTGGTTGGGGTATTCCCAGTTCTCTACTAGCTCTATTGGTAGACTTAATTGGGCTGCAAACAAAACTGTCTTCTATCCGTCCGACATACGCGGTCAGCCTGTGCTTTTTCCTTTACAGTGTCTTAAAATTTATTAAACCAACGAGTAATGCTTTTGCTGGTTCAATACCAAATTCAGCACGAAATACCCGCTGCACTACAATTTGCGAATTACTTCTTGCGAACTCAATAACAAAGAACGCCTTGTGCTCCACAGCCGCCATCTCACTCACAACTGGCAGTGATAGAATGGCGGCCTATTGCCCCCTGAGCTCTAGCGGCCGTTTCTGAAACCATCACCGCCTGCCTACACTTGTAATACATTTAAAAAAAGCCGTGAGCAGCAGAGCTCCATCACGAAAGTCGAATTTTTCGTCGAATGAAGAATTTAACTAATACACAAACAAATCTTTCCATAAAATGAATTTCTTGGAAATGATATCAATTCTCAATCTTATTTCTTTATATGGAAAATTTGCTATTCCTCAATAACTTTTCATTTCACAAGTTAACTCTCTCTCTCGAATGAAAATTCATAATTTCAATAGACCCGCTGGTCTCGAACACTTATGTTCAATTCCAATTGACAACAAAGAAAAAATTGTCATAATGACAAGAAATTTCGAAAATGGGAAGTAAAAAAAATCACTCTAGCAACGATCATACTCGTATTATTCATTAAATAGGAGGCGGTCCAGTTCAACAATTACAACGATCAAAATGATTTCGGGCGTTTTGTGCTAGAAGAACTGAAGAAGAAAACTTTGAACTTGAGAAAGACAATTCTTCAACTTCACCCCTACTTGCATGCGAAGTTCGAACCCTCTAGTTAAACTTTTTCTGGCCAAAAAATAAGAAAATATAACAAAAATGAATATAAAATGGAGAGGGGTGAAGATGGAAAGTTTCGACCTTAGACAGGAAATCATCTCTACAACTAATTGAACCTATATGTGAAATTTCATTGTTCACTCGCTTTTCGTTTGACCTGCAGAGGTGAGCAAAGGTCAAAAACCACTTTTTTCGCACTGCGACCCCTCGAAATATTCATTCGTTTTCAACCAAACTCTAATAACATCAATCCGCCGCCATAAAAGCCATGTATGCTAATTTTGAACCAAATCGGACCCATAGCAATTGCTCGAGAGACGAAAATAAGAATTGTAGCTTAAACAGATATATAGATATATATATAAACATTCGAAAAACCATCATAATCATGTTCAGGAGGTCTCAAAACATGGGAAAAATGATGATCCCCCCATTTTTCTTCTAGTCATGCCTACCGTAATAGTCTAATTTTTCCTTGAAAAATTCGACCAAAAACTTTGAAACTTCCCCTTTTCATTGGTATAAAAATTATTCATATAGCATTTGTACTTTAATAAATACGAATTTTTAAAAATCGGTCCATCATTTAGAATAACCCTGTAGTATACAGTGAATAGTGAAACTCAGAAAATGATGAATGACGATACATATTTAATATACAACGATAAGTAAGATAAGAATGTGATAATAAATATACATTATATAAATTGGATAAATTAGAAAGTATAAATCTGTTCCAATAGCTATCAAACTGTAACTGAGACCTCATTAATTATTACCTTGATTTATTTTTGGTTGAAGAAATGATTGTATGTTATTGCCAAAACTTATGTTATTGCAGCTACTGATTTTCTTCACATTCCTTCTTTCTTGCTATCTCGCATTCGTTCATTTCCACATAAGTATCGTACAGTTCTCTTTGAATTGGAAACGTCTGAGCGTACGTCCAAAACTGAAACAAAAAGACGCCAATTAAAAAAAAAATTATTAATAAATATACGGGACTTGGTGGAAAAAAATTCGGGAGTGAGGACTGTTCTTATTCATTACTTGTTGCTCTTAGTTCCTTCCGAAATCCTGTTTAGTACGATGGCTAGAAAATATACCTGTTTCTCAAAAAATGCACAATTGCCAACCATTCCGGATTTCCCGGTACAGACCCGATTTGTATTCGCTTGTCCCGTGTCCTGCCTTGTCCTTCGTGAGAAATGGGTTGACATTTTTGTTAGTTCCAAACAAGCAAATTTGGATGCACTGAAAACCGTTGTGTCCTTCGTACTGAGTATCCTTCCTTCTAAAGCCTATGTCTAGAGGATCTTTCCTTACATGCAGTTCAAATGAACAAAGTCCAAAAACCATTGCAGCGTTGATTTGACAAGAGCAGTGAACTGATTTCTTGTCTAATTTTAAACAAAATAAGGGCTTGATCAATGCTGCATGTCCCAGATTTCCGCGCCCGGGAGTTGGCAACCCTGATCAGAAGCTATCATGTGAAAGTTTGAAAATCGTGGAAAAGTCTTTCGATAATAAACTACTTTGGCTGAACTAGCATTATTTCAGACCTTATCCGAGGAACTAGAGCAATTCCTTAAATATTTTCAAAGTGATTTATGAAGACCTGATTTCGGTTCCGAATAACTTAATAAGGCCATTCGTTGCAGGCGAAATTCTCAAAGCAGTCATATTTATAAAATAGACATTTCCAAAAAGTTATCAATGATCTATTCTGCAACTTCAAAAAAGTGCAACAGTTATGGTATGGCGCAACAGCGGATTTGAAAAAATAAGGACATGTTGATCTCTCGCAAAGATGATGTATACGGTCTTCAAACTTTTGGAAAAATGCCCTTTAGTGTTCAAATTAACTAAAGCAATAAGTTTCCTCAATACCAATAAGACCGACAACAGTCCAAAACTATCCATGTAACTGATTTCTGAGACATTTGACATTTTGTTGCAAACAGATGCAACGCCACTACATTGGAAGAAACAGACAGGGCTTTTAGAGATATTCTGATGAATCCAATAGAGTAGATGATTTTTGGATGGACAGTATCGAAAAAGTAGCTTAAAAAAAGGTGGTGAAACTTCTTCTAATAATTTATTACGACAATGCGATAGCAGAGAGAGAATTTTCTGTCAATAAGGAGATTTTGGTTCAAAATTTAAAAGAAGAATCACATAGGCAAAATATTTTTGTTCGATTCTCTCCAAAAATTTGGTGGACTAAAATCTATGATATTCTGTAGGAGGAATGCCTACTCAAGATATATAGCAGCACAAAACGACAAAAAACAAGTATGGAAAGAAATCTAGAAAAACTAAGAAAAAAACTGGAAACTAAAAAAATCGTCGAAGACTTTAGAGAAACAGCTTACAGCAGTGGAACAAGAATAAAAACTGTAGTAATTCACGGGAAAATGTGAGAACCTACCTAGAAAAACCGGGAGGAAGACGAGAATTTGATTTTCAATTTTTAGCAGACACTCTATTAAACCTAACATCTAAAATTGTCGCAGCAGCTAACAAATGAACTTGTCCGATATTTCAAAATCTTTCTTTAAACCGTCCATAGTTAAGTTCTTATTTTAGCATCAAAATCAGTTTTCATTGTATTACATGTTCCACTTATACGTTTGGTATAATTTCACTGGCTGCCACATAGTCTTCTACCGATATTTCTTTGGTTATTACTTCTAGAATCCCGATATTCTCATAAGATTTTTTATAAATTATAACTGCTTATGACAAAGTCTTCTTTTTGTTATTATTTTTACGGCCTTCTGATGCACAATCCAGCCTATTCTTTAGCATGAGAAACAAAGTGAAAGATTACAAGGGAACTTTTTTTATTAAAAAGAGGCTACGGAAACTAAGCACTCAGTAACCTCGCAGTTTTTGATTAATTAACCCTTTAAACCCTTTAAAAAATCGATTTATTTGATCCAAGGAATCAATCTTCAGTTAATCGATTTCATATCGCCATGTCTACGAGAACCCACCCGGCTTGGCGAGATGGGTGGGTATCTTACAATTATCACCCGGTACCTGCGATGATGGCTCTTATACTCATCTCAATTAGATTTTCTTTGGATGCATCAATAACATTCACAAAATAAACAATTTATTACAGTCACTTGTTAAACAAAACTAGTCCATACCTTTGAACCCCACTCTCATTTTAAGCATAGATAACCTTCATAATTTGGTAAATTTCATCAAGGATATTAAAATTATTATCTAGGTAGAATCATTGAAAAACTTCTATTGCTGATAGACTAGATTTACCTTTTTAAATGCAACCACCCACACGAATTGATCTCCATTTGGTTTATCTTTCGCTACAACGTAAAATTAGTCTATTAAGGAAAGTGAAAGGAGTCTTATTATCTTTATATTATGTAATAGCTATTATTATGTCTACCCCGAAATGTTTTTGTACGCATTATTGATGACGATATTGACCTTGAATGTCATTTTTTTTTTTTAAATTATACGTTCGGATCTCTGCACACGTTCAATCTATCAATTCTCTATTTAAACGATGTATTTCAATACTGCAAATGTTTTCATATTATAGTTATTATGTTCAGGTCTTTTTAATATTTGTTTTTCCTAGAGGTTAATACCATCAGGTATGTATATTATGTGATGTCACGGTCGTGAGAAACCACTTCTTTTGTTCCGAGAAACTACAGATATAGTAAAGTAAATCTACGTTATATTTAACGCTTGTATTCCTTTTGTTTACAATATTTATTACAATGGGTTTAAACAGTGAGTTATCATCAGGGTGTTTGACCTACAAGAACACCTTGGAGCGCTGTTTTTGTATATTAATCACACTAAACTAATATCACTAGCTACAGAATAGTTGGGACCATAATAATTGATATTGTCGTTTACTAGGTTCGTCAAAATTGTTTAAATCTCAAAGCGATAATATAAGTTAGTGTCAAGGTTAAACCTCGGTTTCTTTTGTTGTCAATTTGTAGCTATAATTTCGAGATTTTCTATACAGTGCGTCAGAGAACTATTTTCATTGAAAAGAACGTATTTATATCACGTTTTCCCATGCAGTACGAGGGTTGTTTGGAAATATTCCGACCTAACGGAAAAACAAGATATACTTTTCCATAATTATTTTTAAAACTTTCTATGTCTATACACTTAGTCCAGTAATGCTTTTAAACTCTTTACAAATTATAGTTGCCATGTTTCTTCTCAAAATAGGCGTTTACGTATTACGTCCTCGTCTAATGAAAATTTATCTCCTGAAAGTAAAACTTTAATTCTAGAAAACAGGAACAAAGGGGCGATGCCAGATCTGGTAAATACGGTGGGTGGATTTTAGCCAAGGCATTGAACGGAGATTTAGGAAGGTTCGTGGTCATGATAAAAAAAATTGTGTGTGTCAGCTCCGACGCACGACTGGACTATAATATTATCTTAATATTAACAAAAATGGTTATAAAAAGATAATTATGTCACTAAATATTTCACATACAATAATAAATAGTACATGAAAATTATTTAAATAAGCCAAAAAACAACTTTTCGAAAGAAAATTATATAAAAACATTATTATAATGAAAAAATATTGTCGATTTTTCTGATAATATTATCGAATTATTGACTACAGTTGTTAATATTTAAAAATCATTTATAAAATAAATCATAATGACGTGGAAGAATTTATAGACATCGACAAAAAAATTAATTTTTGGTTAGGTTAGAAATTTTCTATTTTATGTGGATGCGCTCGATAATTCATATTGGGTTGATTATCTAATTTTATGTGTTGTTTTCAAATATATATTTATATGAACTACATCGATGATTATTAAAATATTTAATAAATACAAATTGCACATGCTCATACATATAATACATGAATTATAACGTACCTTGCAACCACGTGTTTGTTAGATGTTCCGGCAATATCATCTACACCTCTTTCTGCCATAGTTATTTGAAAATACTTTCAGTTCACTTTAGCGGAACACAATGATAAAAATTAAAACTTCACAATAACAATATTAATTATTGATATTTATAATAAAAACAGCAATATAAGTATGTTGACACTGACAAATTAGAAAGTTGCGCATCACAGGGTGCGCACCAAAAACGTAACGAGGTCATTCATCGATAGATTTTACTACTCACATTTTTCTCATACCGGGCCTCTTATATATGCAAATCGATTCTTAAGGAGTAAACTCCAAAAACACTTTGCGTTTCTTCAAATGCGGTTATTTTTTGATTCTTCCCTTTAATTTTTCAAACAATACTTCCATGATTATCCCAAAAAATCGTCCACCATAACTTTTGCTACAAATAAAACCATCTTTGCCTTTTTCGGAGCAGGTGCGCCTTTTGAAATCCTTTGCGTCGACAAGGCCTGAGAAATGTTCATTCAAATTTGATCTCAAATGAGTAAACTGGGTGCCCAACGTACAAATAATTTACGTTTATGGACAACGCGCTTTTTTGATATGTTACATTGTATACCAAATTATGGCAACCAAATACAAGCTGTTGTTTGAGCCGTACTGTGGGTATATCAAATATAATAAGGGTTGAAAATGTAATAGGAAGATGTCACAGAAGGACAGCTAAATCTACAAGAAAGTAGATAAGAGCCTCCGAGGAAATATTGAGATGACGAACAACCGCTACCGAAAGGAAGAAATGGCTAAAGCTATGATTACCTAGCGCTCTGAATATCGCAGTCGGTAACACATCTACTGTTAATTTAGTCACAATTGTTCATTTTGTACAAGGTCATGCAATGTCAAGGGATCAATAGTATACAGTACGATTTTTGGGATATTGACCTAATAGTTTGATTGGAAGTGTTGGAAGTGACAATGGTATGAAGAGTATAAGTGAGAAATGGAAATGCTCAATTACTTAATATGGTATTCATTGAAAAAAACATTATTTGCTTTTACATTGTCATCAGATAAGCGAAACAACAAGTTCAGAGAGTTCTGTTGAAAAGCGCTAAAAGATTCTACAATATTTTTGTTAAATAACCTCTTGATTATCTAGAATGAACAATATATCAATTGTTTTTCTCTTTTTGACATATGAAAACGTTACAATTACAATTAGCTTTATTTCATTGAAATACATTCATGGATTCTAATTTTTTTTTCCCATTAAGTGGTAGCACTTCATTTTACGCACATTTTTTGTTGTATCCATTGATATCGCATTTATTGTGCTCGGAACAATTTCTTCGTAAACTCCAATAGCAGTCTACAAACATACAATGATCCCATCGTTCTTAATATCTGTCTCTGTAGCTTGGCCAATGGGCCCAGATATCATTCTTTGTGTAACTATCACATCGATGGTATGAGAAAACCTAAGGCACTTCTGCGTGTCTAGTCAATCAACTGCTCTTTTTAAATAGCGGGGAAATGCGATTGATGACTATCTTCTTATTAAATGAATCAGGGTTGATCTTCAGTAGTTGATATTTCAAGCAGGAAGACACGCTAAGGTCCACCAGAAGACTTGTGCTCACTGTCACAACTATCTCTCCTTCATAGTTTTGTTATGTTTTGTTTTTTACTGCTTACTATGTCAAGACATTTATCTAAATGACTGTGTATATCTGTAATTAGACACTCATTAGCTCCTAGTATTTAGAAACTTCTTGTCTCTTGATCTGTTTGGTTTGCGACAACTTTATACGAGTGTCTCAGCATTTGTCTTTTTGTTCTATTTGCATTCCACAATTTGTTTGTTTAACACAATATTTTTACCACACTATATATAATTTACTGTCTGTTTAAATGGAATTTTTTTATCAAATTTTCACTCTTAATCATGTCGCATATTTTCTCGTTTTTGATGAGTATGATTCAAATTTAACTTAATTATTATATGAAATACAATTCTATTATAATAAATTTTAATTCGATTAGGTTTTAAGAATTTTATAAAGATTTTTTGTATCATGAATCGTTTATCACAGCCGTTAGCCAAATAAGATCATGTAAAATACTTTCGATATCTCAATGTTTCGTGAACTTAAATTCCTATGGTTGATAGATCGAATCTCATTAAAGACGTGAATAAAACAGGGAATTTTTGTTGAAAAAACTTGTAAACTTTTACTCTGAAGCTATGAAAATAGTTATTTATGCAACAATTTAAAGTTATACTTTTTTTCACGAGTAGGACGTTTTTGCAATTCCTACGAGTGAAAAAATTACTTCATTCACGAGTTTCATACAAAAATTTTTTACGTCTGTAGACGATAAAGCTGTTATCAATTTTTATTTTGTAATAGTAATATTAAAAGTACAACTGTGAGCATTATTAATTTGAAGTGAAGAAGTTACATTCCGATTGGTACTTGAATTGGCAACATTTAACGAGTTTTAAGAAATAACAACGTCTATAATTGAAATTAGTACTTATTGGATGGTTGGTAGAATCGTAGGAACATTTACAATATTGATTGAAGTCGAACTAGTTGTTTCCGTTAAAATTTTCACTGCGGAATCCATTTTGTTTTTTATCGAGTCGTCTACGTAACCCTCCGCAACTGTGTTGGATTTCCACCCACCGTACTGCTTTAGTTGAATTACATCACCACCGGAATCCACTAAAGGATACGCCGAAGAGCGGCGAAATGTATGCCCGTTGTAGTTTTTTGGATCATGTAAATTCAAATATGTTGCGATAAACGAGGGAATTTTTGAAAAGGTATTGAAACCTACAACTTGCGTTTGGCATTTTCCATTTCTATACTGCAAAAAGAAATGATTTGTTTTGACATTGCTGGGTCGTTGGTTTTTAAATTTTTTTTAAATGTTTACCAAGTTTAATCCATTGTCAGATATTTCACCAATAAGAGTAAATCGACGTTGAACATGAGTTTCTGTCTCAGGTACTGTGATAATTAAAACATTAATATCGTTACACTTAATT
Organism: Diorhabda elongata; assembly: GCA_026230145.1. Taxonomy (NCBI): domain Eukaryota; kingdom Metazoa; phylum Arthropoda; class Insecta; order Coleoptera; family Chrysomelidae; genus Diorhabda; species Diorhabda elongata. The sequence goes on from CM047926.1 coordinate 44,646,173, forward strand.
TTATATGATGATGATACGAATAATATCTAAGCTTACATTAAAATTTTTTGCTGTCATACCTTATGTATGAGATAATGATCGTCTGGAGCTTACAACAGAAACTTATTAATTTCTTCATAGGCAAATGTTTTTTTTTTGGGTCAACTGCGTTTCAGTTCGATCAAAGTGTTGAGGATCTCCACATTTTGGATTTAGTTTCAAAATAAGCTAGTAACACTCTTTCTGTAAAGCTTTTTATGCCTTTTTTAGTACGCCAATCCACAAAAAAGATTCATATTCCTTTAAATACTGTTCTCTGGATTTCCGGGAAAAGATTCATGGTCGTTGCAGTTGCCTATTCAACAACATCTTCTGGTGTGCAGCTTAAACTTTCTTCACTTTTACTCTCCATCACAAATCATTCCTTTCAATTAGACACAAAACGGATTTTTTTGAACGAATATCAAGAAATAAAAGTGTGATGGTTTATCGGAGAAATGAATTGACATGAGAAAGAAATTTCGTTAAAACAATGAGACGTTACGGCACCTTTTTTATCGCAAAAGCGTGAAAAAATGATCCGCTACGTTACTTGTTTCCACGCTTTTTGACTTATTCAGAAATTACATTCTTTATAAATGAATGAAAAAACTTGAATATTATAACGGACGTAAAAAAATAATTTCATCCATCTAATTTAAGAGAATAAATTTCATCTGATCACTTATTGACTTCGATGTTACATTGAATAGATATTTAACAATCTCTCATCGTTTTAAATTTAAGCAAAAATTTTTTAATTGCTTTGAAAGGTTTAAGCACATTTCAATAAAAGTGATTCAAGTATTACGTACCAGATAATTTAACACATTTTCAAGGATAACAAAATTATTGAATTGTTTATTTAACATCAACGATAGGTCATAGCCATAAATTTACGAGTGAAAATTAGATGGGTGCAAACAATTATGTTTTGCTAATTGCACGCATTAAATTTCAATAAATCAGGATATTATCTTCTAAACCAGTTCAATGAATAATATCAAACGTTATCTCTGTTTATCAAAGAATATAATTTTCATTATATAAATACTTTCATTGTGTAGAATATATCTACAGTCAAAACCAACAAAATACATTTTTTATTATATTTATAAGTTAGTGTGTTTTTTTTTATATAAAAAGATAATAAAAATTGCATCCTTTCATTTTATCTAAATATCAGCATGTTTGATAAAGAAATTATTTCATAAAAATATTCCAATTTTTGTTTGTTGAATAGTTTTTATCTATAAACACATTAGAATTGAGCTTTATTATCATAAGGAATAATGAATTTACTCTACTTCAATAACATTTCCAAGAAAATCATGGATTCTTCTATTTATTAACTTATTACCGAATCTTTTAGCTGTATAAAGCTTGTTATATCTACAATTGTTGATATGACTTTGAGCCAAGTTTCACTCACCATATTGGGTACACTTTATTAACTTATTACCATGGGTTTTGGTTCTAAGTTTGCAAATCTTGTATGGTATAGGTTCCATTCACATTCTTTTCACTCAAATACATAGGGTTCACGCCAGCATGGCGACAATTGTCGCGAAATCATCACATCGCCAAAATCATACACATCGACGACAAATTTGTCGCCGAAAATATTTTTAAAAAAACCTTTGTTTTATATTTACTGTGCTGTTTATATATGCCGTAAAAATATGTATAAAAGTGTGTGTAGCATGCATATGTTAATTTTTTTACTTTTGTCTACCACGTTATATTTTTGGACCACTAAATCATAACTTAGGTGGTCCTTTTGGACCACTAAATTTTCATTGCTGGTGTGAGCCCTACAAATACATTTTCTATGTCGGCATTGAAATAATCGCTTTGTGATTTATTCAACATTTGTTGTTTTTGAAAGTTTTCTTTAGGTTGCAATGATACTCATTTTCCGCGACTTTTGCCAAACGAATTTAACAGTACTTTATAATTACGAATCACGTACCGTTAATTGGCACAATTCTTAAATTTTTGGAGAGTAACGGTTCAGTCGGGAAGATCCTAATCATAAATAATTTGTTCTATTTCTAATGAACAGACTAGTTGACAGTTTATTCCGAAAAAAGAATCATTGATAAATAAATATAAATAATATTAAAGATAAATGAATTACGATGCATTTAGCTTTAATAATGGGAAGGATTCTGCTTAGTCTGGTCTTGCAGAAGAAGCACGCACATTCTTTTCCATTTTATGTATTTTTCAGGCTGATAGGTCAAGGCAGCGTGAGACCAATTCTAATAATGCAATAATGCTTTTTTAACCGTTAATGCCGTTTTGACGTATTACACACAACCCTGTCTTCTTGCGGGAAAATCTGGGTTAAAATGGTAGTGAACATCCTTACCAATATTGACAATACCACCTCCAGATATCACTTCTATGGATTTTCATATTAGGGAACATGAAATTAAGTAAAATTTAAAAATGATGATATTATGAAGGAAATAGTACTGACAAAATATTAACAATAAAAAGAGTTGCTATGTAACATTATCTGAATATGGTGCTAAAATGCATCCAATTCGAAGGAAGAATAATTAGTAATTCAACTAGTGTTGGACTATAAAAACAAAATAAAACAAAAATAATAAAGTCTTATAATAATTCAAAACACTTTCCACCATTCCTTTTAAGCTTATTGCCTGTAATTCGTCCTCATCTGTTTTTTCCGAGTTGGTGATTCTAATATAAGAAAAGTTCAAGAACTAGTGAGTGTTCAATTTCACTCAAGCAAACGAAATTCTAATAACGGTTCATCTTTGATGGCATACTTTATATATTTCTTCCATTTGTCGCTACATAAATAACTTTACATCATCTAGTTGAAATAAGTTATACTTTGGCACAACTTCATTTACAAAAAAGTTTTGTAAACAATGTCTAATTTAATCGCACATATTTCCCTCTCAAGACCTCAATTACGTGGGCTGCTACTTAAGTTTTGAGGTTTCCAAAATATTCTCCATTACGATCAATACACTTTTGGATGCGTTTGAACCAATTGTCGAAGCCATTTTTTCGATTCCAATTGAGGTAACTCAAAAACATATAATTTGATCATATCAGCCGCTTCTCCAGATAAAGAAAAATGTTGACCTCGCAATTTATTTTTGATCTGCGGGAATAAGAAAAAATCATACAGTGCCAAACAAGGACCATGTGGTAGTTGACTCACCAATTCAATGTTTTGGCTGTTTAAAAACGTTTTTGTTTGAACTGATATGTGAGAGATTGCATTGTCGTGGTGGAGAATGAATCGTCTGCGATTAGTTCCCCTAATTTTTTCGAACACTTCTAGCAAACAAATGATGATGTAGCATTCAGAATTGACCGTTCTACGTTGCTCCAATGGAACGGTGACAACATGTCCAGAGAAACATTCCGAGAAAACAAGCAACCATTCGCTCCATGTTTTCTATCATGATCTTGTAGATGTCTTTTGAAGCACCGCGATTGAATTTTTTCAGCATTTCTTTGCACCAATCGACACGAGATTTTTGGGGAGCGATTTCATCCTTTAGCGAAGTGTGACCACAATTTAATTAGGAAAACCATTGAAGATGGTGCTATATCACCAAAAGTCGAAGCGAATTGATCAGTACACTACTGTTGATTTAATACACGTCGAAAGACATAGAAAATCATCTCTGTTAAATTCCATATTTTGACCACCAAGATGAATGATTCGAGAATCTGTAAACAACTCAAATAGCACTCCTATGACACGTTCTGGGTACGTTGCCATTAAAACTGTCAAACTTCATGATGGCAATGTCAGATTTGACTTATGGGCATGTCTTGACAACATTTGTGGATGCTTCAACTATTATTTCTGATTTTTCTTCGCTCAAGAGCATTCCATATTTCAATGGGCCTAACAAGGTGTTTATAGCATTGTTTGGATTTTGGTCTCATGTGATATGCCTTCGTTATATTCTACTACAAAGGTAGCCGTGTCACTTTCCAGATTGGTAAATCCATATGTCACTAAAACTTACCACTTTATCGACTACGTATACTTTAAATCGTCTTTCATTCTTATTTCGCTTCTAGTGCGCCATCAAGAAATTTTCAAAATAAGTTAATGACTTTTTCACTTTTTGACAATGGTTATTTCAAATTTAGAAACTATTTATAATTATTCAAAAACCAAGCATTTTGAATTATTACTTCAGATAAGGAGATATGACAAACAAAACTCGCAATTTGAAATATCATTTAGATTTAGAAAATCTTTACAAAAAAATAAATTTTAAACCGGAACGATTCATCTTAAAATTATATTGTCTTCACAAACAATGGTTTAAGATGGTGGATAGTTGGAATAAATGGCTAATGCATTAAAAACTATATTATAGGGGGTCTCGTACTAACCAGAATATGATGGGAACCGCTGGCTTTGGACGTTCTAATGTAAAAGCTTTTAGCTTCTATTGAATCACTGTTTATCACATTATTCAAATATGCGAGATGTATGGCAACTAGACTACAGTTTATGTTTAAAAAAAAATATAAAAATCCCAACCTCCGAACAACTCAACCGTGATTTATTTCCATATACAATTACATCAAGTTAATCGTCAATGACAGCGAATTGTGATTGCAAACACGGTTCTCGTCACACTATTTTATTAATTTGATTCAAAATACTGAGTCTCTGAAATAGTTGATCAATAAAATGATAAATATTCATGTTATGATGATCCCAATCAAAGCTATTTATTTAAAACTAAATTTTGTACAACATTTCAAATAATGTTTGAGTTTGAAAGACACTATTTGGTCCCCGATTACATGGTAATTAAAGCGTACGTTAAATTCAATACGAAGTTGATGATCGGTGTTGCATATTTTCTGCGGTTTTACTGTTTTGTAGTGAACTCATTCATCTGACAAATCGCCGAGGAAACAATACACAACCATCCACCTACACTCTCCTAAAGTAATTTGGTCTTTTTCGTCTTAATATTCTTATAATATTATTCCACGTGTGATAGTAGGCGGACACACGCAAGGAACAAACGTGCACGAAAAGAAACCCCCTTTCTTAAAACCAACACAATCCCAGCAATGTAGATCGAGAGTTTTCCCATATCAGGGTAACTAATGAAATAAACCAAATCACAAATAAAAATACCACAATGAGTTTCTCTTGCTCATTGAAAAATTAACTTAAGATGTTTGATTAAAATCGAAAAAGGAACAAAAATATGATCTCAATTATTGGTTCATTTTGTTTTCTGGAGTTTTCATATTTTATTACACTTTCATTAGCTTACTTCCGTCTCCGGTTGTTTATTCAGTTTAAAATTTGACATTGAAATTTTAAAACACTTGGTGGATTGTGACTGTGTAAAAATATAAATATAAAAAGTTAATTTTCGAAAGTATGAGTTATGTGTGTTTTATTTTGCAATTTAAAAATTATATTTACTGAATGCCTTTAAAGCTGCAATTCGATTGCAAATATGGAAGGTGAGATTCCTTAAAATATCTTTATATATTTTGTAACAGAATCGCAATTAGATCAACGATCATTTCATCAGTAATATTCTCCAATTTCCACCTTTTTTTTCTTCATTCGTATGATTTACTGCCTTTAAGAAGTTTTCTGTTCGTACCATTCTTTAAAAACATCATTCATGTCCTAATGGTAGTCACCGGTACGAGTGGATTCAAAAATCATTAAACCACCTTTAACAAAACCGGTTGAACAGAGGATGGGTACTATTATGAGTCTGCGCCCTTTTCCTGATGATAGATTTAAACCAGTAGAGAAGTTATTCGAAAAATCCTGTCTTCGACTTATAACAGTTTCATCTAGTCAACATTTATTAGGTGTATATCCCTCATTGATCCATGTTTCACCAAAATAAAATATATTTCTTATTTATTTCATTGTGATTGGATAATTCCTTCTCTATACTACAATACAACTTCTTTCTATTGAAATTACTTTTTGGAAAACTTTTTCCAGCGAAAACTTATTTTTTAAAAAGTTTGTATAGTGTGGCTTGACTCATTTCAGGGTAATCCTTGTCAAGTCGGTGCACGCATATATTCCATCTCAAATCAACTAATTTTTTGTTTGAAATTTTAGTTTTCCGGGTGTTTATGAGCTGTTTGAAACTCTTCTTCTTCAATAAATCTGTAAATCCAACGTGTATTACACAGTTTTACAAATACAACTTGAACCTTCATATTATTGACATAAGGGTTGAAATACATCATATTGGAAAAAAGAAATTTATACCTCAATGTTAATATTACCAGGTATATGGCCACAAAAGAAGATATTGCTCGAAGAAACCAAGATGTGCAGAAAAACATCTAACAGTGGAATGTGATAATCCAAAAGATATTCCATCAAAATGCATTCGCTGTAGTGAAAGTCAACTAGCTAATTATCGCGTATGCGAAGTAGCCATGGAACTACAAAAAATAAACAATAAATAAAATCAACTACTTCTGTTCAACCCTGCAGGTATAATGAAACAAATAAAACCAAAAAAAAAGCCGTGAGCAGCAGTGCTCCATCACGAAAGTCGAATTTTTCGTCGAATGAAGAATTTAACTAATACACAAACAAATCTCTCCATAAAATGAATTTCTTGGAAATGATATCAATTCCCAATCATATTTCTTTATATGGAAAATTTGCTATTCCTCAATAACTTTTCATTTCACTCTCTCTCTCGAATGAAAATTCATAATTTCAATAGACCCGGTGGTCTCGAACCCTCTTGTTCAATTCCAATTGAGAACAAAGAAAAAATTGTCATAATGACAAGAAATTTCGAAAATGGGAAGTAAAAAAAATCACCCTACCAACGATCATACTCGTATTATTCATTAAATAGGATCAAAATAATTTCGGGCGTTTTGTGCCAGAAGAACTGAAGAAGAAAACTTTGAACTTGAGAAAGACAATTCTTCAACATCACCCCTACTTGCATGCGAAGTTCGAACCCTCTAGTTAAACTTTTTCCGACCAAAAAATAAGAAAATATAACAAAAATTACCATAAAATGAAGAGGGGTGGAGATGGAAAGTTTCGACCTTAGACAGGAAATCAACTCGTAACTAATTGAACCTACATGTGAAATTTCATTTTTCAGTCGCTTTTCGTTTGACCAGCAGAGGTGAGCAAAGGTCAAAAACCACTTTTTTTGCACTGCGAATCCTCGAAATATTCATTTGTTTTCAACCAAACTCTAATAACATCAATTCGCCGCCAAAAAAGCCAAGTATGCTAATTTTGAACCAAATCGGACCCATAGCAATTGCTCGAGAGACGAAAATAAGAATTGTAACTTAAACAGATATATATAAAAACTACAGACATTCGAAAAACCATCATAATCGTGTTCAGGAGGGAAAATGATGCGCCCCCCATTTTTCTTCTAGTCATGCCTACCGTAATAGTCTAAGTTTTCCTTGAAAAATTCGACTAAAAAGAGGAATCACAAACTACAAATCTTATAAAGCAAAAAGCTACCAGCGCTTTTAGTCAAAACAAAACATATAGCGAAATAACCATAAATAAAAAGAACCCCCATATTCAATCACCTCCAAAAGAATAAAATACTGATGCTATGCCACAGAAATATTAGATAGATTGGATAAGATGGATGACCGCGTTTCAAAATTGGAGTACCGTGCCCAAGGAGCGATTTCTAAATTTGAATATGGCTAATAAAATTAGAATCCTAGAATGGAATGCTAAACACAGCAAGAGCTACAAAAATTTAATGTTTGTCTTATCGCAGAAACACATTTTACAAAGGATCCTTTTTCCAAATTTAGTAGATAAAAGGTGTATCATACTATAAAACCGAAAATGCTGCAAAGGACCCAAGCACATTATAATAATGAAAACCATATTATATTATAAGGAGTTGGATTACCAAGTAATCGGTAAAATCGGTTAAAATCAAAACAAAAACTTGTGATATCAGAGCTTTATACAGCCCACCAAGACATGCTTTAAACAAAGGACAATATATTGACTTTTTGGATAGCCATGGATACAGATTCATAATGGGAGGGGATTTCAATGAAAAACACACCCTTCATTAAAAAAAATTGGACCTTTTTACTAAATGGGAAAACTGCGGATCGCATTTTTGGTGAAATTTGCGGGAAGCGATTCTTGGAATTGAAAGAAAACAAAATTCTAATTTTTATTGGAAAATAGGTACTTTTTGAAAAAAAATTGATGACACGGCTACGTAATCTTTAATACATAGATGTCTGTCAAACCTTTTTCCATTGTTCCGTGCAGCTTATGTTTATAAAAGACCAATAAAATACCGAAAACATATATTAGCACAGGTACATTTACGAAAATTTTAGAAAATATTCAAATTACACTGTAATAATATTTTCAACGATCGTACTAATTTTTGCTTTATAAATTAGGTTTTATTACATAAAAACAGAAATAGTCTCGAAGTTTATTGTCAACTTGGCGAAAAATCGTTCTCGACTATAGTCGCGCCGCTCATTACAGAGAGTAATCACGTGCATAGTGCGTGAGAGAGAAATTGTAAACCTGAATCACACCATACACAATACTAAAAGGCATTTAGTGGCAAATTTGAATTGAATTTTAAACGCTTGTTACAAACTAACATTTTTATTTGAATTTTAAATACTTTATTTTAATATCATATCATATAAATAATACTTTTATTTATCAATTGCATAGTATTCATACATTAATTAAAATCTTCGTTCACTTAGTTAACTACTAAATGTTATACCTACATATTTCACACGTTGCTTTGATTTTCTTAAAAGTATCTATAAATATATATAATTATTATTTTAATCGTAATTTTGTGTTCCCTAACCTTAAATAGCTAGACGGTTTTTCAAATTTATGGTATATTAAATAAAAATATAAGGGTACCTAATACTGTAAAGTAATATCTAAGAAAGAAATGTTATAAAGTAAATTCATACAAAACACTATAAATAATAATAATAATAATAATAATAATAATCTTTACAAACAACACAAGGTCCTTTCCTGAATAAATTCTTTGTTTTCAAAAAAGGTGGTTGACAGTGATATAAGGGCGGATGAATTCTTATTTTAATCTAAATCGGAATCTGATTCCGTCGAGGACGAATCAGCTCTTAAATTTATTATTAGAGGTTCCACTTGTTTTTCCATTAAATTATCAATGTCCCCACACATTTTATTTCGAAAAAAGCGGACATGTTGGATTGCCTTACTCCAATTGGTTTGGGCAAGATTATAAATAAAGTTTGGACATCACTAATTTTAAATGTTTTGTTTTTCCTTGCCACCTCACCCTTGATTTGTGCCCTAATTGGGTTGAATTCACAATGGTAAGGTGGCAATCGTAAAACAATTTTATTTTTCTCTTTGGCCATTTCATCAACGACATATCTTTGGACTAAAGGCTGATTCTCTTTAACCAATGCCAATAGTTCTGCCCGCACCATATTGTTTTCAAAATTAATATTTCGTTCCCTTAACCACTGTTGTATGTCCGTTTTTCTTGTGGAACTTGTAGGACACTGGTCTAATGACTGATCCGTCCTCAAGTTTATTTAAAAATCCCTTAAACCAACCCTCGAACCTATCTGAGTTCATCTCCTCATGATAGTCACTCGTTTTCTTGGATTGAAACATGTCTAGACCATTCTCTACAAAACCGTTTTCGGAGCCAATATGTAAGATTATTAATCGTTGTCCTTTGCCACTTTTATCCAATATGTAAACATTATAGTCTTGGTATAGTCTTTTTTACCCACACTAACCAAAAGATTACAACTACAATAAAAACAATAACTTGGTTGCAATGAGGAAACTCGCTCCAGTTTTCATAAATAATAAATATTTATTATCCTTTGTATCCTCAGATGCATTTTGTCAAAATTCTAAAAGTATTAAAACAATGACGCGTTTAGAAATGATTGTTCTTCAGATTGAATAACGTAAATGGACAGTTTAAATTTAGTTCCATGAATATCACAGCCACTTTTAACAATAAAATTTATTTTAAAATAGAGGATAGTCAATGTATAACATAACTATAATAACACATATTAAAGAATAATAAAAATTAAAGTACATGTTTAACATGCGCTTTTTACTGTAAAAGCGCATGTTAGAAATGTAGTTTAATTTTTAATTTTTATCAAAATAAATAAATAACATAATAAAACAAAAGCTTAAAATAATTATTAATATAAAATTTTTAGAATATAACAAAATAAATGTAACGAGCAGCTGTGTGAACTTGACTTTCTCAGACATTGCTTCAGCCAATACGAATCGTTATAAAAGGTACCACTAGCATCCCATGAGCCGATCACGCGTTTTTATTGCTCTCACTACCGACCGGCCAGATTATAGTAAATGTTACTTACATCCCTTGTAGTATAACTATGATGCAATCGGATTATGGCAGTACAAACTGAAGGTTTCTGTTGATTAAAAAAAATATTTCCTTCTTTTTGTATGTCATGAAAACATTTTGTTGATTTTTTTTTATTTAATTTTCGTCCTGTCGCTCTTCTACATGCAATATAACGGTCGTCCGCTTTTGTGGAAGAATTTTTATTATTAAGATTAAGGATTTACATACAAATATGACTCACAAAAAGAAAATGAATGAATATTAATATTGTCAGTTGTGAATGATTTCTTTGCTGAAAAATGAATTGAATGATAAAAATAATTTTATATAAAAAATAATAGAGAAACAGTAAGAACACCAAATCTTTATGTGCTGTTCGTGACCGGGCAAAAACTATCGCTAAATAACAAATAATAAAAGAAATAAGATTAAATTGATTCCAAACACGATCTATAAATCTCCGGTCTAGTAAAAAAACAAGTTTTCTAGCCAAATTCTATTAAATTCATAAAAATATTTCACATTCAGTACACCGCTTCTTCAATTTTTCTTTTCCATTTAAATAGAATGATGTTTCCTCGACTTCTGTTTCAGTAATGACTTTTTCATTTGATGGTTATGATTTTCCTTCGAGCATTTTTTCAGATATAAAAACAGCTAGTGGTCGCTAGGCGCTAGATCTGGAAAATTTAGTGGGTGAATAAGCAATTCAAAGTTCTTTTTATTGAATTTGATCATTGTTTTTGGTGGTAGGCTGTTTTTGTGATTCCCTTCTTTAATCGGTCGTATAATATAAAGTAAAAGTTACTGTTGATTGGTTTTCGTTTATTCAAATGTCGCATGTATCCCACAATATAGGTAGCCTTCTGAAGAAGTTGATTTTTTTATTTTGGTCCAATATTCGTGACAATGTGAAGCGCTCGGAATAATAAAATCATTATTTTTGTTTTACCGCTTGGAATGAAGTTTTACCATGCTCAAATAATTATATAGAAACTCTGAAATAGTTTCATATCAAGTCTTCGTGGTTTTTCATCAAGAATTTAATATTTTTTGGTCTAATCCCCTGATTGTTGCTCTCGCCAGTCAGTCCAGTGATTTATTTATCGATAGTATAAAATATCAACTTTAAACTACTTCAATGATTATGAAGTAGATTTTGAAAAAAACATTTTCGTTTCACGAAACAATCCATAGAAATTTTCTTATGACTTGTTCCTGATCGGAATACAATATGTATTATTTCAATTATCATAAGAATTTTCTGATATAAATTTGAATAAAAGTGTAACATACGAATACATCATTCAAAAGAAAACATAATATACGTAAAACCATATACAATGTGTCCCTGGATAGATGAGATGACTATAATAAGAAATTCTTGATTCCAATTGTCATTTTTTGGGCGGATATAAATTGTTCACCAAGGTAATCCATTTACCTGTATTTCGCTAAAGGTCGCTTTTAATGGGATATAAATTCGTCGGCGACTTTTCTTGATCACCTATCTGCATCTGTATGTAAGGAACAATATAATATGTTCTTCTTGAAAAGTAAAATTGAATGTATGTAAAAATACTAAGTTTTGATGAAAATAACTCAATTTTCTCATTTTGGTTCCAATATAAAAACCCGGCGACCCATTTATATAAAGTGATTAAATGAACCCTTAAATTCAAGTTTACCATCGACTTTTTTTGAGATTTCGTCGTGCTTGCAGAAAGACTAATTTCTAACATTAAATACATCAATTATGCCTTGAGGAAAATTCCAAAAAAATCCATTTTTGTGTGTGTTATGTGGCAAATATGAAATTTCTAAAACACTTCTCTTCTATAATTTTCAATTCTATTTCAATTATAATAAAAAACTCTACTTGGCTCATAACTATTGAATTCACATTAATTAGTGATTAAATGAAAATTTCAGATTAATTATTAGGCTCCTCTGCGCATTTTTAGTACGTTTTCAGAATTGCCCATAAGCTGCTTGTTCTACCAAACATTAACTTTTTTAAAAAACTATCTTTTTGCTTTAATTACACAAATGGGGACTGCCTTCGCAAAATTTAGAAAGTATAATTTTGAAGCTTGGTATGGGGATGTAAATGTTCATTTTAAACAATTTATTTCAATAAATTTTTGTCCTATTTGCCACACAAATGCACTTCGAAGAATATCATATTTTTTGAAAATTTCCTAATAATTCATTTTCCAAAACTAAAAATATCTTAGGAATTAGTCTTTAACCAAGCATGTACATATTTGAATCGAGAATTTTTTATTTCGTTTCACCTATCCTAGGACACAGTGAATAATAGTGAAACATTGGTTTTTAATCAATTATATATTTTCCATTTTGCTCAATGACCTTTCGCCAACTTTCATGATTCTGCGTTCATATAATTTCTGGTCCTTATCAGCAAAAAATAGAACCAGGTGTGATTGAAGGTCATTGTAATTTGACCTTTCAAAGCATTCTGCAAACTTCGAAATAAATGGTAATCAGATGGTGGCAGATCAGGGCTGTATGGGGGACGTAGCATCACTTCCAAAGCCAAGCAATACACTAATACTTTCCGATTTTACCATTCTGGTCGTTTTTCTTGGATTGCTCCATCCAGTTTCATTAATTGTTGACAGTAAACATCAGATTTGATCATGTGGTTCCATGGAAGTAGTTCAAAAAACACCTTTGTAATCCCAACAAACTGACATGAGCTTTTTTGGTTGTTTTTCAGCTTTCGATTTGGTGTGTAATGGTTTATCGTGTTTGCTCCTTGTTCGTTTTCGACCCATTTTTCAGGGTCAGTTTCATTTGTTAATTGTTAATTTTTCGTACTTAATGAATTTCTTTCAATTCGTTTTGTTATCATCAACTTCAGTAGGCCGACCAGAACGTTGCTCATCTTTGGGAGAAAAGTCTCCAGACGGAATTCTTTATATAAAAGCAATGTATTGAGTACTGATACTTAACCGGTATTAAAACAAATGTCTTGGGTTCTTTCTATGTTTTACTAACAATATTTTTAGGAGATATTAATGGAATCTATCATTTTTCTACGTTATTATTTATTATGTGCATGAGAGTATTTATATTTTTTCCTTGACGCAGCACTGGTAGTAATATTTCAGCCTCGATATTAGTGAGAAATGAGAAAAGACACAACTGCAATCCCAATTCAAATATATATGTTATGTAGACGTTCAACTTCCTAAAAAAATATGCCTAAATAGTTCATACACACAAAGAAGACAAGAAAGTATTAGAAATTCCGACTAATATAAGCAAACGGAAACAAAAACTTTGTTTTAATTTTTTGTTGAGATCTATAGTAGTTGTTGCCCGACTTTTTACATTCTTTTCTTTGTTTCGTTGTTTGTTGTGAGAGAATCTTGAGAAAAAAATTTGTATTTGAATTTGAAGTATGGTTCTTCCAATATCAATTGCAGATTATAGAAACCTTTGACCAAAATTTTGATTGATCTATCATAGGCGTAGATACCCCATATTATAAATTTATCATTTTTATAATTACTTTTAAAAATATGCGAGAAGGGATTCGTTAAAAGGCAATAGAATCGATATAAATTGGACGGCATTATACGCCGTTATTTAGACAGATGGACTTAACTGTAGTCCTACTTGTAACTAGGACAAAAATCATTATTATACCTGGTTAACTTGCTATAACTGATTATAAAACGTAAATAGACGAGTAAAATGTACCTGCCTGTAAGGGAGTTTGGTTTAAACAGGGTACCAGACGTGAACCTTTTTGTACTTCAGTAGTTTTTTTGTGGAAAACGGAATTTCAAAGAAAAAACTATAAAGGAAAATGAATTCTTTGCAAATAAAACATTTCGGTTCTAAAGTATCTTTATAAATAATAATGGTATTCAGAATCGTCTGAACTAGAGTCAGTTCAACACAGTTTTTCCAAAGTTCTTGGCGGTCTGCTGCTAGAACTTTTTTTACGAGCTCAACAACCTCTTTACTCAGTTCTGGAGACTGATTACATTTTGCCCATATTAACTCTATACAGACACAAATGCTAAAATTCGAGTTTTGTTATACTACTACTATTTGGTATCTTAAGAAGTTGCCGCAGACTTCCTTGCAGGAATATTTCGAAGAAATTGTGTACGGCTTCGGTAAACAGATATGAAGTGGAGATGATGAGTCCACGTGGACTGACGATTAGCTAGATGTTTACCGAATTTTATAGGGGGACTAAATATTATTTCTCATTTCCTATTTCCCATTTCTGCAATCGATTTTGGAAGAATTTAATTTCCACGTGAAAATGGATATTTTTTGCAAATGCTTGATATTACATTAGATACTCAATTTATGTCATAAATGTTTAAGGTTAATTCTATTTAGATACCTTTCATTTCCACTGAATTTAATTAAATTTCTTTTGAATACGGAAACGAAACGAAGCAGATTGATAATTTTTATATAGATTGCACAATTAAGTTGCCTTTAATTGAATATTTGATATTTTAGATTTTATAAGAGAGTAATTTCTCTTACAGAAAATCTATTTGTACCAAAATTATTCTGTTTAATAATACATAATCATCAAAAGTATTCTTAAAAGGCAAATTCAATTTAACTGTCGTACCTATTGAAAGAACAGAATCTAAATTATGGTGTTGTTATTATTGACAAAAACTTCTTTGGTTGATGAAAAATAAAATTTCCCGTTTCCACTGTACACTCGCTTCCTTTGTTCAATGTTTCTCCAATTTTTTTATCTAATTCCGCTATCAAATGTGACACATTTTTCATAACCATCATAATATATTAATTATTGTAAAAACTGACAATTATTTCATTATTTAAACTGTCAAGTAATTCATAATTTTAATTCAAGAGTCTTTTAAGATTTATAAACATTTAAAACAACATTATTGAAGTCAGAAGTTATTTAAAGTACTTGGTGAATATTCTCTTGAACTTCCTGTCTAATGTTAATTTTAAGCTGTGGTATCTACACGTTTACCGGTGGCTTAGCCCAGAATGTATTCTGGAATTCTTCTCTTATTTTCTAATGAACTCTCAACATAGGCTACACTGTTGGATTTCCATCCTCCGTGCTGCTTTATGTTCAGAATGTCCGGTCCTGAGTTTACTAGCGAGCGTCTGAAACAATTTCCTGTAACCTTAGGTAGACCCGGATACTGAGCAATCTTCCAGGTCTAATATTTCTATACTTTTTGAGGAGGTCAACAAAATTGACACCAGCAGTGACCACAAATTCGCATATAACGTGTGTTGTGCCTTTATCAAATACGTCTCCTTCTCGTAAGAACGTCAGTTTAGCCTTCCTGCAGGCTCCTGCAATTCCTATTATCATAGCGACCTAAGGAACAAATTTATTTAACAATAAATTATAAACATATCGTTATTAAGTCGAACTATTACAAATAGAAATATTTCGTCTTCAGCCTCTTTCATGAATTTTTCTACATTCTCCTTCGTTAGAATGCCCGATTTTTTGCAAGGTATCCTGCTGACCGTGTCTTCAGTAAAGCCAAAAGCTACTACTTCTTGATATCGACATTTTTGCGCGTTGAACATTGAATAATTTGTAGTCCACAAAGTCGCCACCTTTAACCTTCCGTTGGACGGCAGACAGGTGTTTTCGTTTTTATTAGAAAATGGGTAATTCGACTCACAATTTGTGTCCAAGTTATTCTACTTGCTATATCTTCTATACAAAAAGGGTAAAAGTAAATCTCAGTCGTTCAATGAATAGTGCGCAGTTAATATTGAGTGAAAAAGAGTTTCTAAGCCTTCGTTATCAATTGTTTAAGAGATGCAGTGTCCAATGGAAAGCGGCTAAGAGGTTCCTTGAAAATCAAACACAATTTGTGTGTGGGAAATATACAAAATAATATACCACAATTATTTAAATGCTATGGAAGCTGTAATCGTAGGCAGTTCGTAAAATATTGTGCAATAAAAAATTTGATATTATTTCATTCAATTTTATATTAATTGATATTGTTTTTTCACCTAGCTAACCCCCGGCAGTGTTGCAAAAATCTAAGCGCCTGGCGAAGGGTAAAATAAGCAAGTAGTACCTTTTCGTTGCTGTTCGATATTTTTTCAAACCGTACCACTTTTTAATTTTTGGTAGGCTAGGGATGTACTTCGCCTCTGAGGTTTCGCCACAACAAATAGTCGCCTGGTGTTAAATCTGAATAATAGGCAAGATGAGGAAGTAATTTTTAGCTTGATTCACGGTTTTGTCCTGGTGTGAAATATTCATGTCCAAATGCGGTTTTATTTTCAAATCGCAATTTAGACCT
Source organism: Diorhabda elongata (assembly GCA_026230145.1). NCBI lineage: Eukaryota > Metazoa > Arthropoda > Insecta > Coleoptera > Chrysomelidae > Diorhabda > Diorhabda elongata. The sequence continues at coordinate 44,662,944 of CM047926.1, forward strand.
TTTTGAAGATCACCATTACTTTCTTGGTAACCTAACTTAACTTGAACTACTTTTGCGCCGATTTGCCTTTAGAAACCGTGTCTTTTGGTAGAGATCCTTGTATCCTTTACTCAGTTATTACACGATTACGTTTGTGGTTGATTGTGAGTTTGATTTCCTTTTAAAATTGTGAATTAATTAAATGTTCCAATCAATAATTGGTTCGTGTCTTACACTAGACAAACCACTAAAGATGGTATAAGAACTGGAACTCAACTTCTCAAGAGGAGGTCTTATTAAAAGAAACAGATAGTTCAGTGTAGGTTTAATGTCTCGAAATTTATTATCATTTTTTTCTTTAACGACTTTTCTCCTATAATTTTGTTGTAAAACTGTTATTTACATTTAATAACTGATGATTCTTTAGTAAATATGATGGGTACAAGTTTGAATGATTTTTATTTTTCCCCTATACAGATTGACGACAAGCGATAGTCGTCATTAACGAGTGACGCCTGAGAGGGTCAATAGACTTCGCGATGTTCACCTGTATATCTAGTCGTGCTCACTTCCAATTTAACTGTACTTCTAATGTTATAGTTCCAAGTTGAATTTACCTTAATCACAATAATCACTTAACTTTCATACAACCTACACACGCCCACAAGGTAACTTCGTACTCTAGTGTTTTTAAAATACAGATTTTACATTGGAGATGGTATTAAATTATATTTATAGATACGAATTTATCATCCTTTATATTTAAATGGCTTTAGTATCTCCTATTAAAATTTCCATCATTATTTCTCATTTCTCTCGTCCATTTGACCGGTCAGTTTTCTATAAGCTTTGTTTTTGATTCAGGTGGGGATTATTTAGTCAAAAATCGGCTATTTTCCATATATCATAACTTTCTGTTCCCATCCTGATTGCTTCTAATATTTCCCTTTTATTTTTGTGTTAATTTGTCTCCCATCTGATTCAGCTTTTATCCTGAGATAAAAATAACCAACAATTTAGAATCCTTAATATGGAAATAACATTTCGGTAGCTTTTAGACAAATTTCTAAAAACATAGTTTGATCAGAAAGAGTGGACAGATCAGCCGTGTTATTTCATTAGACTTCTGTTCATAGGATTATTTGAAATATATGATTTACATTTTCAAATCTGACAGAATTTGAAACTTTCAATCAGGTAAAATGTTGCCATCTCAATTTTGTGTGGAAAAATAGTAAATATACGGGTATGAGAAAATTTGATCGCAAGAAAAAAAGGTCTGGAATATTATTTGTAAATCGTCCGCTTGGAGATTGAATTTATAAAAATATTTTTAAATTTGAATCTCTATATTTTATATAATTAAGATATACTCAAAATTTAGTTTGGTACAGCACTTTATCCTACAAATCTAAAGTAGTAAAAATAGGGCAAATATTAAAATAAAAATATTTGAATTTTCTGGGAAACACTTCATTTTAAAAGTAGCGATTTATTTATGTGCCGTTTATTTCTCAATAATTATTTTGTGAATGATGAAATATCAACATTTTGTTTTGTTCTGTTAATTCCCGAAATGAATTGTTTTATTGTCTAAATAATAGTAAACAAACTCCAAAAAATTGACTATCCGAATTTTTTAAATAAATAACAAGGAATTTATGCTTTTGTCTATGGACTCAGCTCATATTTTTTCTCAAAAATATAAAAATTATTCATTCAAAATGAAGATTGAGATATATACGAACAAAATCAAATTGAAATTTGATCCAACATAAATTTACGATTGAATAGTGTCTTTTCTCATAAATTCTTATATGTCACCAAAATAATACAATTTTCCACCAACGAAGAAAAGAATGTACGTGTATATATATTTTCACTTTTTCTGTAATATTGTATGATTATTTATTAACCTAAAAACTAATTTACGCCTAAACCTGTTTCGACCTATGATTTCATAACAAAATCAAAGATCTTTGATCTTGTATGCACTAGACATATACATATGCTACTTGAAAAAGATTAAATGTCAATAGGTGTAACACATCATCTTTAAGCTGCTTTTATTATCTATATTACCAACCCTGTTCAATAATTTGAAAAATACATTGTCTAAGTTTTCTACATTTCGATTCTATGTTGAATATCTTGAAAAGATAATCAAGTATTGTTACATAAACTTCATACTCTCAGTATACCACAAGATCATTCATGGGAGTAAAATTGGGTCATCTAGGTGGCCATTTGTTAGAACCCCTACGGTCTACTCATAGTCCCCTGAAAAGGGCATTTCAAAAATAGCTAACTGTTCAAAAGATGTAGGTTGTCATGAAGATTCAAATCATCTTCCAGATTTGGTGATATTAATGGATTGACAAGATCTTAACGAATCCAACTGCATTCATTTAAATGAGAAGAGACTCGATAATGTTGGTCACCCAGAATGATTGCGCAAATATTAAAGTTCCGGCGAGTTTTTGTATGGCCTTGTCTTACTTTCATCGGACGTGATAATGGTCGTTGCGGATCAGCTGAATAATACTTTATGCACCAGATATGTGATTTTTTTCAATGATTATTTGTTATCCAAAGCGCCGCCGGTAGGACGTTCACGATCACGAACCAAATAAACAGCTTCTTCAAATTTTTGTATGTAAAGAAAGAAGACAAATTTTTATGTATATTACTGTTCCTTATGGTTTTGGTTAAAAATTCTAGCAAACTATTTATTTAGATGGTAGTTTTAATAATGAAACTATTTCTGGTGTACAATCAACCATTCGCATTTTAATATTGAGAGTTATTTATCCATAATAATTGCAGATCAATATGAATTTTACCAATATCACCTTCAAACAATTTTTTTCTATGTTCTGTTTTAAATTATAAAGTTGTGATCGTTATAATAGGAAAATACACTGATCTGATTGACTAGATCATCAAATAAGACGTTTTTCCTTTTTTTTGTTTAGCTCTTCACAGTTTTTGCCAACAGTAAAACCTCAATTTTTGCATATCGTACTGACTATGTTTTATACGCAAAATAGAAGAAAAAAAAAACTATTATCGTGGATTGTTATCATGATGAGAGAATTAGACTGGGCAAGTTGAGGGCGTCCCAAAAAAGTTCGTTTTTCCCGAAAGAAAATTATTTAAAATTAATAAATAACAGGTTTGCGTGGACGATAAAAGGATTTGCAGAATGGTGTATTTCCTTTTCTTACCTCAACAAGTGGTTCTGGACACTAGAAAAACGAAAAAAGAAGTTTACGAAACCCAGACCCGTTTTGGTATTTGTTTCAAATTTGAACAAATATCAAAATACGAGTATTATGAGTTGTTAATTTTAGTTGGGTCCCTCCATATAAGTTGAAAACTGAGTAACAAAAGTGGGCACTTAAATATTCACGATCATATGAAAAAGAAGCGCTTTCTTGTAGAAATAGTTTTATGTCTTTCTAACCGAAGCTTGATATGATAAAAAAATATTATAGCAAGAGAAAATGAAACTCTCATAGATACGAATAATTATAGAACTGTGTATTATAAAAAAATGAGCAGATTCATGGTATAATTTAATGCAAGTAAAAGCAATTATAATAAAACGAAATTTATTAAGTATGCGTGAGCGAAGGGAGCTGCGATTCACAATCCTCTGCCTCTATTACATAAGTGCGTGTCTATTAATAGAACCACATATACTCTAATTACATAAACTGTACTGTATAATTTATGTCGATGTTAAGTTTGCAGTTTAATAATCTGCATTATCCGATTGAAGATAAAATTTTGTAATGCATACGTGTAAATAGTGATTCTTTGACATCATAGCTCTAAAAATACACGCGTTTATAACTTGTGTTCGTCTAATAATCACTTGTTACACGTGAATATTAAAAAAATAAAGATAAATTTTCATATCGTCGCTGTTAAATCAAACCGACTTGTGCTTGTGCATGAGTTTTTGAGGTATTATTGTTAAAAATATCTGTCTATCTGTTTTTTGTTTTGTGTTTGTTTGTTTGTTCATCACAAGACAGATCTATTGCTTGATACGCCAGTTGGTTCAAAACTTTCAAGTAGGAAAGACGTCCAACATATTATTAGCAGTTGCTGAACGTAAAATTGTTACACTTAAGATGAAACAAGGAAAGAAACATTTAAATGACAAAGTTTACTGTCCAATAGACGTCTTCTTTCATAGCAATAAGTATTGTGAGTAACAAAAAAATAACATAATATACAAATGAATTGTTACAACGGGCCACACACAAATTTTTAGTAAAGGGCCCCACCCAAAACGAGAGCAATTCTGCTCCCTCAACCATTAAAATAGAGGTTATAAGATTGGACCAATGTACTTCCCAATATGCAATGAAATCGGCAAATAAACCTGGCAAACCTTACTTGGTTCATGAGTTGACTCATTACTTTTTTGATATAAAAGCTCTGGAGGACACCCAAATAATTTATCCATATTGGACATTCGAATGTTTAAACTAAATGAAGACGAACAACGCAATTTTTATTTCACATGCCTTGGAGGACGCAGAAAAAAGGGATACACGGTGAAGTGGGAGTATCTTGAAGTTAGTTACCATCGGGATGATACTGTCAATTTATTAAGATATCCAACAAAATTTGTTATTCATTGAATTTACCAGCAAAAGTAAGATAATTATTATATAATTGTAAAGCAGTCATTAACAATATTAACTTTTCTTTCTGTCTGGAAAAGATTTCAATTCAAATGAAGGCAGTATGACAATTGTAATGTTATAGTGGCGTATCCGCATATTTCTCTTAATTTAAGCAATTTCCGCTTCATTTGCTACTAGTACTTAAGTAAACAGTATAAGTGTAAATTTTATCAATGCATAAGGTGGCATTAAGTTGAATCAAACGGTCCTTAAATGGAAAATATCAAATGCTAAAACTGTAAAGGACTCAAGGAAAACAATATACATTTCGTAGATGTACTGTTTTATTTCGCTGCGACGATGTATTCTCAAACTTCTTGTTTCTATCTCTACAAATTGGCAAAAATCATGTGTCACTAGATGGCGCTGAAGTTGGCTTCTATAGCTGTGAACAACAATAGAATCTGTAACGGTGTTTTTATGTGTTTTTGGTAGGATTTTCCTTATTTTTGTAATTGCCGTTATTTTCTAAACGTGTTTGTGTTGAAAAGTTGTGTTTAAGAATTGATCAAAAAATGACGAAAATAGAAGTAACCCTTTTTAACATTGGAGTCATAAGCAGACCACTAAACGAAGGTGAAGCGTTTTTTAAAGCGGAACATATACCTGGTATTATGTGAACTAGAAGGAGCAAATTCAAAAAATTGTGTTTGTGACTACAGACTTCCCAGCCTCATGATATAACAAGTAATCTGACTGATGTAGTTAAATATATATAAACTACAACTTATTTTCGAAGACCACCTTTTGGATGCTTGGTTGTTTTTTTCTCAGAAATCAATTGAACAAAATTGATTCATATTCTGGCTTTATTGCTCACTTCTATTGTTTGAAAGAAAATTAACAGATGTCGATCAATTCGTTTAAAAAAAAACCAATTATTTTGAAAAGTGAGTATTATATCTTTACATATACACCCGATTGTGCTAATCACTTAAAACGAGTTTTACCTGGGCTCTAACTAAACGGCCCTAAATTCATCCTCGAGCAGGTTGCAACCCTCCCATGGCAAGTAATCCTGACAATTTGAAAATTCAAAAGATCTAAAGCTAAATAAGGTGATTTATTTCGTTTGAATACCGAGTGAGCTTGTTCATTTTTCATTCAGATTTAACATCTACTCCTAGAATATACAGTCGAACTCCAATAATTCGAACTGCAAGGGACCGTAGCAAAAGTTCGAATTATCGAGGTGTTCGAATTATTTATCGGAGTTGTGCACATTTACATACATATATGTATGCATATAGAAAAAATCAGTCACCACGTTTGCTCTTTACTCTACTTTGTCTCTCTCCAATTCGCTCCCTCTCTCTTTCTCTACAATTTGAAGGTGCAATTAAATCCGTCCCGTGAACTCGTCGTTTTTAATTGCACCTTCAAACTGTACCATCAACAATAAAATCGTCGCACCGGTTTTTGGGGAAAACCCAGTAGCTCTTATTCTCTTTTCAGTCGTTTCATACATTCGTCCTCTAATTGCAGTTCGAACTAGAAAACTATTTAGGAATGCTTTCTTATCTCTACCAGTAATAAAATCGTCGCGCCGGTTTTTGGGAAAAACCAGCCGCCGTCTGCAGTTCACCCATATTTCACACTTACAAAATATCGTCGTCTATAACCTAGAATCTGAAGATTCGAATTTTTCAATTTTTTTCAACACTAACAGTTCGAATTTTTTAATACATATGTACATACATAATTTATACAAGAAAAATTCGAATTTTTCAATTATTCGAACATCAAAAATTCGAACTTTTCAATTATTTAAACGCCAAAAATTCGAAGATTAGATCTGTCGATAAGCTTTGTACTGAATATGGAATATGCAAGTTTTTACAAGTAACAGTCGCTGAACTTATTAAAATATTATCTGCCTATATTGATAGGAGAAGTCAAGTCAATATTTTAGCTCTTCACTATCGAAACCAAATGAATTTTCAAGGCACTTGCTAACCATTCTAGACCCTCATACAACGTAGAATCCCGTCAAGTCTCCCGCGGACCCTTGGACCACTTTGGGAATCACGACTTTAGAAAAACAAGAAGTTTGCAAAAATGTTTGTACTGATAATTTGGAAGACCCAAACTTATTAGGAATGATAATAACATATAACAAATCGTGTTTTTTATTTATGATCTTAACATAGAACGCCAATAGAAGATCGAACCTTCACAAGATCGAATGAACAATCTAAAGTTCAATGAAGACTTTTTCAACAGCATTGTGTCCCTCCAATAAGTTCTACAGATCAAACTATTATTCAAAATTACTACTTTCTCGTTTTTACTGAACTCAATACGCAAAAAATGTCCCAAACTGTAAGAGGACAAATCATGGGTTTTCCACAAAGACACTAGCTCATTCGGCAATGTCTTTCAAGAGCTTTCTAGTTACGTTTAGTGCTATTTCACTCGCATTATTAGAAATTGTGCAATTATTATGAATGAATTGACCTCCAGCATTGTTTTAAATAGTGGAAAGTTCACGTAGAGTGTTGTAGGGAAGAGAAGTCCCAATGTCGTTTTTTATAGCCATTGTATGAAATCTGTTCGGTTCTTAAATAATCATTCAAATGAAGCTTTCTAAAAATATTAAAATAATGGTATTTTTAGTAAAAATGTCTTTATAGTTTGCTTGTGTACTTTCCCTCGAAACAACGATTATGTGTTTTTTTTCTTCTAATCCAAATAGTAGTTTTTATTTTTGAATATACTTTGAATTTGGATAATTAACCTTTAATTTTTCATACATCCTCTATTTTGTTTACTGCTAAATTCGATATTACATTTTTATTTTATATATATTTTCTAAATTAGTTTCATTACATTGAGTGGTATTTATATTTTTATCGATTTCAATTTAAACTCTAAATGTGTAAGTTGGTTTTATAGTCGTTGTTCTATCTTTAGATTTCTGTTAGGTTTATTTTTACATTTTGATTTGATAATAATCATGTTTGAGTTGAAATGAATAATTTATTTTTATTTACAATTTAACGTACCAGTTATCCAAATACTAGAAATTTTCATCAACAGATTTATTAGTTTTCAGTTTTAAAAATCGACAGACAAATTTTTTTTGTATCTCGGACTGTAATTAAATTGACATTATTTATAGTATTAATATTTATATTAATGACGATACCATAATAAACAAAGTATTTTTCTTAATTCAATTTTGGAAACTGCACATTAAAAAAATTGACACCTGAATACAACACCAAGTTGCTTACTCGACCATCTTAGCATGTTACCATATGCGCAAACCAAAGAGAGATAGTATGAATTTTGATAGACAACTATTTTACTACAATGGCTTAGTATAAAATTGATTGAGTCGAGAGGCACGTGGTAATTAAATACTTGCGTTTAAAGGAGTTGACCCCCACGCAAATTCATTTGTTGGATACATAGAAAGAAGGTGATGGCGAGAGTATTAGTAACAATGAATGAGTTATGGATCCATTACTATAAAGTACACAACAAAATGCAGAGAGAGAAGTGGAAATATCAAGATTCACAACTGCCGAAAGTGCTTATCATGCCAATTTAGTTCAAAGTATATGTAAGGCAATGAAAGAGGGAAATTGCGCAGGTTCACAGCTGCAGTAGCTCAGGCAGGCTTCGAGTTGGTTGATAATTCACCATATTCATCGGAATTCACCCCTCAGCAATTACTAGTTTCCCAAACTTGGGTTAATGAAATCATAAGTGTAATAAGTCAATAGTTTGTAGGGTTTGTTTCGCGACACATTACATCGATAGTAAAATGTTTTAACCTCAATGGAGACTGTATACAATTTTTTATTGGGGGAACAGAAGGAGTAGCACTCGTTATTTTATACTTACTAGCATCGGCTTCACGCGAATTGAGTAGTATTAAGCTGACATGTTTTGTCTGTAGTAGGGTCGGATCAGCTTAATATCGAATATATGGATTTCGATGTAATATTACATTACTTGCAATATTTTGATTTATTTTTCTATGCATATATAAACATCAAGGAAAACTGAAATATTTCTTTGTATACACATTATTGATAAATTTTGCTCAATTACGTGTAAAACCGTTTTTGTTTAAAAGCTACGCACCATCGTCGTGAGCAATGCAATAGAATTTATTTTCGTACGAGTTAATTTTTTGCGTTAATTCCTAAGATTTTCACTTAACCCATTAGTGACCAACCGCAACTGAAGTTGCATGATAATTCAGATGATAAAAGGGAAGGTATAAACTGAACAGGTGGTTTATTTGACAATATCATATGATTCATGGGGAAAGGGAGGTTACCTGCTGGGTTTCGTTATGGAAAAAAAAACGTATTGTCTTTCTAATAAAACTATTATTTTAATATTCATGAATCTTTTCCTTTACTATGACCAAAAAATGGATTTACATTGAAATTTTAATGCAATTTAAGTTGCTACTTTTTCATTTTCATATTTAGTATTTTGCTACATCTTTGCTACAGTCCAAATATAATTTTACAATAAAAACAATATATCCAAATTTAGATTTTTGATGTATTCATGTGTATAAGCTGAATTTAACAAAAGGGAAAAGGGACATTACGTGGAAATGAATTAAATTATAGAAAACTACCTCTACAGGATATAAACATTCATTTTCTTGTGAAGTATGGGGTAAATGTTAAATGATTTTCAATAGGAAATTGAATATGGTTCGATGAAATGACAAAAATGTCTTTTCGTTTTGGATAAAATGTATTTCAACTGAGTGCTACAAATTGTTCCAAGAAGCCTATGGGGACAGTCCTCAATCTCGTGCGCGTGTTTTTGAGTGGTGTAAGCGCTTTAATGTGGGCCGAGAGATCACTAAAAATGACCAGCTTCCAGGTCGCCCTGTGACTGCTTCAACTCCGGAAACAGTTACCAAAATCAATCAAAATGTGCGTGCAGATCGTCGAATGAGCATCCGGATTATTGCCGAGATTGTAAACGCCGATAAAGAAACGGTTAGAAAAATTTTACACGAGGAATAACACATGACAAAAGTATGTGCGAAGTTGGTGCCAAAAAATCTGAATCCTGACCAAAAGCTCTTGCATCAACGGGTCTGCTCAGATTTCCTTGAAAGGTTCGAAAAAAATCTACTTTGAAAGGGATCCGATTTGAGTCGATGGAAGCGGTAAAACAAAAAACGGCAGAGCTCCTGAAGTCCCTCACCAAAGCACTGCTTCAATCAGTGGAAAAAACGTATGGAAAGGTGTGTAGTGAGGGAAGGGGAGTATATTGAAGGGAAGCATTCAAATGCAGAATACTTTTTATAATAAAACCCAGTCTCGTTATTTAATAGCCAGACCTTGTAGTGTATTGCATTTGAGATTTTGACCAACGATTTTCTTTATTTGAAAGAATTTCAAATTTGGCAGTTGAACAGAGTCATAGGTCTCCTCGTCAGACATAAAGAATTGAACTTTGAAATTTATCCCGAACCCCCCCAAAAAAAACGGCGAGTTTTCGCTCCATTTTAGAGATGTCAGATAGAATTTTATACCTTTTTTCGACACAGAAATCAGATCTTTTTCTTGAATAATCTGAATTCCTTAATTAATAACAAAAATGTGAGGATGTTTTCTTTTAAATGTGACTCTGTAAATAATGATGATATCGATAACTATTTCCAAACAAGAATATTTAAATAAACTATATATACTATTGTGATGATTTCGAAACGTATCTTTTGTAAATGAGATTTACATTCTAGTTATGCCTAATTTCCTTAATATTAATTTCTGTTTATAGTATACATATATATATGTCTAGTGTATTTTACAATTCTAAGTAGAGTTAGACTAGAATTTTAGAAAACTACGTAAATTATGTATAAGTATTATATGTACAAAGTCGAATAAACAATACAAATAATTATAATAAAGAAATGTAGAATATTTTTTGGGCTAAAATCAGTTACTGTACGTGTTACCATCCGTACTAATTTCTTACAACACCTTCATCCTAACCACAAATTAAAAAAACTCTTTAAATGTTTTACTCATAGTAGAGACCAGCTTTAGTGTTAGTTTTGAACTGATTAGAGACTGAACCGCACTCAAAAAATTAAACAATTTTGTATGTAATGTGATTAAACATACAGCGTTTCCAATTGCGATAAACTAATGTATACAGGATGTCTCAATTCAAAAATATAACGCCTTAGTTGATTTTTATTGAATAGAAACCATCATTCTGATTTTTATAAGGGCATGTAAAGTTGTACTATACCTATGAAATAATTTAAATCAAGGCAATTCTCATATATTTGTTACTATCTCTTAAAACCTGTGGGTTTGGTCTCATTAACTTCTCAAGTACTTACATAGAAATAATTCCAAAGATTTACAACTCGGAATCTCGGTGTCTATTCAGAAGATTCTTTAACTACAATTACTCCTTGCAAGGATTCCATATATACATCGTTGAAAGTTTCGTCCAATAATATTGGTACTATAACCTGATTTTATATAAACCCTGCCCAACCATCTTCTTTATCTGAACGTAGAAGTACGGCGCTCCATCAACCAGCCTAAATTCTAATTCGCTCAATATCCACAATTTGTTCAATTCACCTTAACATTCATCATTAAAAAAGATCCATTAGTTATTCAGTTCAGTTTCTAAGGATACGATGTATGTGCTTTTCGATTTCGAACTTCTTAGACAACTTCGATATTAGGCATGCGCAATGCGACCTAAAAGATCAATTGTGTTCTCCTTTTGTTAGAACTAGAGAGAAAAGAGATACTGCAGATCTTCCTACAGTTACACAGCATGAGAACTATTATTTGTGACAGCTTCAGAGATGTTAGTCCTCCACTTTCGAACTGTCAAGGCTAATACCAGGTGCCTGCTGTCTCAGTACATCTCCTCCACAGAGCTTCTCCCCAGGTTTTCAATCCAGTGTCCCTCTAGAAACTTTATGAGAATATCTAGATTATTTATTCTTAGGGGAAAGGGGCCTCAAATTTATGAAAAATGTGTTACATTGGTTATGGACAGCTCTCTAAATAAAGAATATTGAACAATTCCCCCAAAGTTCATTATAGATAACTGAAAACCACCGCAATACTTCCAAGTTATATTTCCCGAAGCGTTGGTGATAATCATAATGAACACACTGCTTTACACTATCACTACACAAACACTCACAATTACACTGAACGATGTGCTTTTCGATAACCCAAGTTATCGTCTTCAGAAACGTGCTGGTAAACAAGAGCTCATTAACCAGATTTGCCTATTATTCCACCAATGAACATCTCTTCGTGAAAATTAATTCCGGTTGAGAGAAATCACTACAGCTGTAAATTTCCCATTCCTTAACTAATAAACTGTAAGGTAGAGTGAGCTGTAAGAAAACACCCTAAGAATGGCATCGAACTAGCTATTAATGTATATTTATTCCATTATTATGACAAAAAGTGCCCCGCAATACTTGATTTTTTTGTCGGTCCTTATTTTAAGTGAGTAAGGTGCTCTTTAAACCGCCCTTTAACATACCTCTTAGTTTGCCCAACATACTCCTTGTCATAATCATTACAGATAATTTCGAAAATAATATTCTCTTCCAAATTTAGTACTTGATCTTTAGAATGATCCAACATTTGTTTTAATGTATTTTTTGATTTATTAACCATTTTCAAACCTATTCTGTTAAAGATGTTTTCTAATTCTAAACTCTTAATCCAAAGTTGAAGGTATCACATCAAATTTTTTCTGGTTTTCATTTAGTTTTTGGAAAAAGGTGGTTTCACAAAGAGATTTCTTAAAACTATGACGATGACCTCCTGGACGATCACCTATAAGGTGGTATGAAAGCTGGTCCTCAGCATCCCAACTACTCCTGGCAAACCCTTGATGAAAATACAGGACCTACTCCTAACGTAAGAAGAAGATGACGATGAATTAACCTATGTACAATTGTCTTATCATAACCGTTAAGTACAGCCACATCCTTGGAAATGGAGACTGACTATCTTATACTGGATGCAATGGGAAGAATCGGCTGAAATGTACCTGTATTTAGCGGTATTTTTTCCTAAATCCATCAAATTTTAACCCATTACTATTGAGGTACCTACAAATGATAGTTTCATGTGTCTGTTATTTTCCATGTGATAATTAAATTTGATAGATGGATAATTTGACTTGATTTATAAAATGAAATCCTCCACATTTGCTTTTTACTTATTAAATATAACGAAAATATCGTCCACATACTTGTATCTTACCTTGGGAAAATACTGAAACTCTTGAATATTTATGAGTCATTTTGGGAGCTGACTAGCCAAGAGTTTTAATATTTTTCCAGGGTATGGTACGACATTTTCATCTTATAACGTCCATCTACAAAATATACTTATAACATGGATAATATTGGACATTTACTATTTGGAAATCTTAGTAATGTATACTAGTTACATAATAGAATTTGAAATATTTAGGAAACACCCCGCCACGTGCAGGTACAGCTGATTCTTTTCATTGAATCTAACATAAGATGACTAGTCTGCAGTTCCTGGTATGTCGGTTAATTCGTTTTATATTTAACATTTTCATTGAGGCTATGGCTGTACTTAACGGTTATGATAAGAAAAATGTAGATAAGTTGATTAACCGTCATAGGTATAAGAAATTGTTGGATCCATTTGAAGTTTTTAAGATTGTGGAATGTAAGAATAGTTTAAACAAGAACATCCCACCCTAAAAGTTTATTAGTTGAGGAAAGGATGTAAAATTAACGCCGAAGTGGTTTTTCCTGGGAATTGTTTGTGACGGGAAGAAGTGTGCGTCAAACAGTCTGATTGTGAGTGTAATGGTAGTGGAATCAGTGTATTAATGTATATTTATTCCATTATTATGACAGAAAGTGCCCCGCAATACTTGATTTTTTTGTCGGTCCTTATTTTAAGTGAGTAAGGTGCTCTTTAAACCGCCCTTTAACATACTTTTTAGTTTGCCCAACATACTCCTTGTCATAATCGTTACAGATAATTTCGAAAATAATATTCTCTTCCAAATTTACTACTTGATCTTTAGAATGATCCAACATTTGTTTTAATATATTTTTTGATTTATTAAGAATAGTTTAAACAAGAACATCCCACCCTATAAAAGTTTATTAGTTGAGGAAAGGATGTAACATTAACGCCGAAGTGGTTTTTCCTGGGAATTGTTTGTGGCGGGAAGAAGTGGGCGTCAAACAGTCTGATTGTGAGTGTAATGGTAGTGGAATCAGTGTGTTGAGTATGACATTTCTTTCCTAATTAATAGGAATGAAAATTTATCATTTTTTATTTTTGTACAACTTTACACACCCTATGAAGAATCCATCAAAAATAAATTAATTGAAAACTTCATACTGTGACATCATGTATACTTTATTATTGTATGTAAAAAATCTCGATTGGGAATTATAATTGAACAGAATTTGATATTTAAACTATTTGCTACAATTTGATAAACAATTGTGTTATAGCTTTTGTGTTTTACAAATTAAGAAGGATTAATTTAAAATAAGTTCTTCAGTGACTACCTACGACATTGAAAAACTGGAATCGTTAACGAACACGAGTTTCATTGCCATTAATATCAAGGTCGCAGCGCTTTATACCCACTTGATTCTTATATTACAAGTGTTGACCCATTCTTACTTTTTTTGGAAGACATTATTTTACAGCCAATTATTTATTACCTTTTTAGACAAATCTAAAATAAAGACATACTACAAACAGTGACATTCAGAGAATATTAGATTTGAAATTAACGTATTAAAATATTCATAGGTACATTGAAAGAGATTTAGTTGACTTCGAAGCTATTATTGAGCTATTATTGCCGCACTTTAGTTGATTCAATTTTTTGTTAATAAAACCAAAACCATCCAATGAAAATAATTAACAAAAACTTGAGTAAATGTTGATATAATTGATCAATTTTACTTCATTTATTAGATGATATTTATAACGACGTATTACTCAATCCTTGTGCGCAAGGATGATCCCAGAAGTACCTAGCCTGACCTAGAAATGGCTTTAGTTGCTTGAAAAAAACCACTGCATTAGAAAGGACAGAAAGGTTTAGTATTTGTTTGGCAGCCATCACTAGTGAACATTTCAGTGAATTTGTAAACATGCGAAAAATTGGTCAAGTTGTGTGATACAATACTTTTATATGAAGGGCCTTAGTCCAACCAATATAGAAGCTGAAGTAGATTCTACTAGGGAAAGCTGTGTGCAAGAAGGGAGCCGCGTTCGCTCTCAATGGAACAAAAACAGCGCCGTGTAGATGTTTCCATCGAGTGTTTGGCAATGTTTCACAAAAATAGAGCCAAATTTTTGCGCCTTTCCATAACCATGGATGGGGTGGGTCCATCACTTCACACCCGAAACAAAAAAAATAATCGAAACAATGGACTGGAAAAGGAGAACTGACTCCAAAGAAGGCAAAGACTGTTCCATCTGTAGGAAAGGTCATGCGTCGGGTTTTTAGGGATGCATCGTGAGATAATTTCCATTGACTATCTTGATAAATTAAAAACTGTCAACAGCGAGTATTATGCGAATTTATTGCAACGTTTGAGCGAAGAAATCGAGCAAAAACGGCCGCTTTTGGCTAAGAAGAAAGTGTTGTTTCATCAAGATAATGCTCATACATTCGTTATTGCAATGGCCAAAATAAATGAATTAAAGCTTGAATTGCTTCCTTATGTATCCTATTTGCCAGATTCAGCCTCCTCGGATTATTTTTTGTTTTGAAAATTGAAAAAAAAAAGCTGGGCTGTCAAAGATTTTCCAACAATAAGTTAATATGGCTATTTTGAGGAACTTGACGATTTTTATTATAAAAAGAGGGACTACTTCTGGGACCATCCTCGTATGTTCAACGATATCAATAAAATGACTCGGGTTAAAAGGTTTGCGTTGATGTTAAGAGTAGTAAAACGAATGTTCATTAATGAATCTACTGATTCTGACCCACGACCAGTAGCTGGTATAGTTATTGCTCTATAAACGATAAACTTCAACATACCAATGAGTAAACGGGATATGTGGGTCAATCGACCGATACCTCAATCAACCGATAAGTATTATCAAACGACATGGACCAGTAATCGAAAGGAGAAGCAATCTAAATAGAATCATTTGAAAATGTAATATAAAGTATATAGAACCAAGTAATTATTTCTACATATGACTCTAAATTTATGTACGAGATGTCGCTAAAAAGACAGTTATTATATACTATATTAAAAAACTTCTTTTTTGATTCTTTTTCGTTCCATTGGTTTATGAAGTCTTCTGTTAGTTCCTCTATGGTACTTGTTAATTCTTTTGCCGTCGCAACATAGTTCAAGACAGAAATATTGTTTTTGCAAAATATTGCAGTGACGATATTTGATTCTAAATTTGTCTCTAGTGAATAGCTTTGAATTCATGGCTTAGAACTTATAAATAGGAATCCCAGTATTTTATTACCTATTTTGGAAATATACTTGATCAATACTTCTCTACTATGACGTGTCGACTACATTGATTTACTTCCAGTCACATTAGAAACAAAAGGATTCACTCTAAAGATATATCGTTAGTCAACACTCCAAAGATCTCTACTTCAATTTGACGCTTGACGGATTTTCCGGATTGAAATAAAATACTTTTCCTTGTCAATCGATCGAGTTGAAAATAACGGGAAAACATACTATGTGAACAAAACTATGACATAAAGTAGGATTCTCGAACAACTAAAACTTTATACTTCAATACCATCCGTCATTTAAAGCGATTAATGACAAAATTAAGATATAATATGTTTGAAAAAAAAATTTACGTCCAGGAAACGCGCGTCAAATCTCAGATGTGCAAAGCTATGACGTTAGGAGCTTAAGTTTCACAGAAATTATTATTCAGCGACCGAAACGAAAAGAGCCCAGCATCACAGTAGAAAAACTGAGATCGTCTTGACCAAGATATCAAGAACGGCAGAAAATGCAGTCCATTCGAGGGGGATCCGAATCTTTACGGCGTTTTTGTAGTAATATAATCAGTGCAAAAAGTGCTTCTCGTGTTCCCAACCCATTTCTGAAGCCGAATTGAGTTTCGTCTTGATCTTTTCGCACTTATTTCTGATTCTAGCGTGGATGATTCTTAAGAATGTGATTCATAAGACGCTACAGCGTTTTGGAAGTTGTTTTTTTGGCAAAGTTATGAATTCGGATTTTAACCAGTCTTCTGGTTGAATAAACATGGTTGAAGAGTTTGACTAATATTCCTTTGTTTCCTTCATTTATAAGCTTTAGTATCTCTGTTGAAATGGTGTCAGGTCCAACAGCTTTTTCGTTTTTTGCTTTGTAGCATGTATCACTTGATTTTAGTATTTCGTCTATGATTATTTTTCTTTTTGAATCCCTTAAGTTATGAGTCTTCTATGACTTATTTAAACATTTAGAACGTGTCATGTTTGTCTTGTAACTCTTTCATTTCGATCCATTTACCTTTCATCCAATTTTCTTTGGCCACTCTTATTTTTTGTTGGACTATTTTCTGTATCTCTTCATATTTTTTCCTAATATTTTTCTGTCGTCTTCCTTGCTCCATCAAATCTAGGATTTCGTCAGTCATACATTGTTGTTTTCAATTTTTTTTATTGGACTTTTTTGAGCTGAATTTTAATATCGGCTATCAGAGGATGGTGATCCGATGCAATGTCTGCGCCAGGATATGGTTACTTTCCTGAAACCATTTTGTAATCTCTTATTTACTAGGATATAGTCAATCTAATTATGTGTGGTGGGTTATCTCTTGGTCATTTCTATGTATGTCGTTCGTGTAGTTTAAACCATGTCATGCTCTTGACAGAATTGGTATAATCTATCGCCCCGCTCGTTGCACTCTCCAAATCCGTATTCACCTATCAAGTCAGATCTTTGAACTTGTTCAATTTTTGCGTTAAAGTCACCTACGATGTATGTGACTTCATTTTTCTGTAGATTTTTAAACGTCTTTTTTAATTCACTATAATATCTCTACCTATATTTATCTGCTACATATTATTTAGACATCTAGAAATATTTATTTGATTCTAGAACTTCTGAATTCTTAAATTCTGTTAGAACATTTATAGAACTAGATATAGCACCAACATCTATTCTGTTATATTTCAAATACGGTTTTCTTTCGAGGGGTAATATTAAAAGTATTTACATACAGGGTGTTTCTATATTCGCCCGACAACGCTCTACTACAGAGACATTTCAATAAATGATTCATTTTGATATAGGAATAGGAACCCTTTCGGAGCCTAGTTGCTGAGATATAGGGTGTTCATAATTTTAAATCAAAATTAAAAATTTTCCATAAATCAAGAACGCCTTAAGTTTGTTTTTCAAATTTGGTCACCAATATGCTCCTTAATAAAGTAACTAGCTTTTACCCGCTTTTATCCATTAAATAAGTATCAGAAACCATTATAATAGAAAAGAACGAACTCTGTAGCTATATTAGAACCTAAGATATAGATCTTTGAATGTAGAAAAATTGCCAAAAACCTACAAACATCCATAACTCCACATTGAATGTTCGCGCCTAGCTCCTCTTCAACTCAACCGATTTAAGTGTTCAAAAACTAACTCAAAAGAAAGAAGGTGTTTCAGCGAGTGTCCTTAAACTAAAAGGAACTCTGTAGCTATATTAGAACCTGAGATATAGATCTTTGAATGTAGAAAAATTGCCAAAAACCTACAAAAATCCATAACTCCACATTGAATGTCTGCGCCTAGCTCCTCTCCAACTCAACCGATTTAAGTGTTCAAAAACTCAAAAGAAATAAGGTGTTTCAACGAGTGTTCTTAAACCAAAACGAAATCTCTATCTTGAATAGAACCTGAGATATTGAGGATAGAACGTGTGTATGTGAAAAACTCCCATAAGTAATGTACAGGGGAAAATTACATTTGAGTATAACTTGAGAATGGTGAAAATTAAATGAAATCCGATGGTTGATGGCTGATCTGTGCATCAATACCTTTCATTGAAAAAAAAAAAATTAAGCAAATCGGTTGGGTAGAACGCATGAACGGACTCAGAATGGAAATCATCAATTTTTTAATATATAAAAAATTTTGTCATAAACAAATTTTGGAAAAATTTAACCTGTGGCGTGATGTTAGAGTTAGTTGTCACTATTACCCTCCTATTTTTCACTCCACTGGAGCAATGTTTTTTTAATTTGGTTTCAAATTTTTTAAGTAAATTACTTACTGATTAAGCGTAAGTTCAAAACAAATAAAAATTATTCATAACCTCAATTGTTCAAACTGTTGGCCGCTTACTTCAATACACTTATTACACCGTTTTGTCATTGAAAAACACGTCTTTGAGAATAAATCTGGATGGGATTGGATGATTTCTGCAATTCTGGCTAGATCTTGTTCAGATACGATGATTGTTTCGTACATTAAGGACTTCATATAGCTCCATATAAAAAAGTCTATAGGATTCAAGTCAGGGAATGTTGGAAACCACCCCGACCAATCAAGTTTTCTCTAAAACGTCTGTTTAAGTAATTTCTTGCTGGTGTAGTAAAATGAACAGATGCCCATTCGTGTTGAAGAGGAAATATTAAATAATATTTTTGAAAGGCCATCTTTAAGTACTCGAATTGTAGGTCGAGCTTTAAGAATGGACAATTCTACTTTATGGAAAGTTTTAAAAGTGTTACATCCATACAAATTGGCCAGTGTTCAAGCATTAGAATAGAGATTTTCAGGTGCGTATAGAATTTTTAAACTGGTATTTACAAAAGTGTCGAAATTTTCTAAAATATGTGTTGTACACCGACGAGGCTAGATTTACTAGGGAAAGGAAGCTTCAACTTTGGAAATAGTCCCGTTTGGGATGAAGAAAATCCGCACTTTGTTCGTGAAATTTATACGCGCTTTCTGGAAGAAATTTTGGGGAATGTACCGTTAAATATTAGACAACACATGTGGTTTCAACACGATGGGGAATCTGTTCATTTTGCTGCAGCGGCAAGAAATCACTTAAATAGACGTTTTAGAGAAAATTGGATTGGTCGTGGTGGACCCGATTGTTGGCATCTAAGATCACCTGACGTAAATCCTATCGATTTTTTTATATGAGGCTATATGAAGTCCTTAGTATACGGAACAATTATCGAATCTGAATAAGATCTAATAGCTACAACTCAAGCTACGGCAGAAATAATTCAATCCCAACCAGATTTAATCTCAAAGACACGTTTTTCAATGACAAAACGGTTTATATTGAAGTAAGCAGCCAACAGTTTGAACGTTTGAGGTTATGAATGAGTTTTATTTGTTTTGAACTACTTACTCGTAATCATTATTAGAAATTAATTTGTAAATTACTTACGTGCTTGCAGACTTTTGTTTACGAAGCAAATTTCTACAACACCGTTTATTTTAGCTCCATAGAAGGTTATTAGTTTTTTAACTAAAAATAATCGGGCAATATAAAACAAAATTAAAAAAAAAAGAATTTGCTCCAGTGGCGTGAAAAATAGGGGGATAAAAGTGACAACTAACCCTGACAGCGTGCCACTGGTTAAATCTTTCCAAAGTTTGTTTTTGTCAAAATATTACTTTATTAAGAAGAAGATTGAAAATTTTTAACATTCTATATCTTATCAACTAGGCCCCGTAAGGGTTCGTATTCCTATATCAAAATGAATCATTTATTGAGTTTTCTCTGTGGTAGAGCGTTGTCGATCGAATATAGAAACATTGTAAAATTTTAATAACACGTTTATTGAAGAGTATCATTAATAAAAATAAAAAACTTTTGTAAGCTTTCTGAATAAAACTGATGTTGAGCTATACCTTGTATTTGTAATAAAATAAATATTCAAACGATTATTTTATTCATTAATTGAATTACATTTTCAAATTAATCTTTGTTTATAAACATTATTTATCCTTGTCATTTGATTAGCTACTTGATTTGTTTATTTCCTATCTTTAAAATTCTTACGTGTCAGTCTTTAGTCATTAATTTTTAGATTTTAGCGTAGTGGATTCCATCATTGTTCATGTTTCTACTGATTGCATCACTAATACAAACAATCGCCTTGCGTAGAGAAAAACATTGTTGCACGTTTTTGACTATCCGACAAAACGACTCATTGTGATTTTTTTGTGCTTCAAGTGTGGCAGATGCGGCATCGCCATCAAGAATACTAAGCCTATTGAACACAGAGACCGATACGAGAATTAAACGTAGGAGAAAGAAGAGAGGAACGGTTAAAGAAGGTAAACGAAATAGAAGAACCCAAAGTAGGAGATGTAGTTGTTTAGAAAATATCTGTGGTTGATTATAGTTGTATATACTTAAGGATAAATGCAAAATTATAGTTTGTTAAGACCTGTTTCATTGGAGTTAACAATGGAATTGATAAAATGCAATTAGATAGCTACCTGTTAACAGTAAAAGATCGTACTTAAATATTTTTTCATTTCTATGTTGAAAAAATACTTTTGCTATAATACTAGGGTTAGTAAAAACATAGTTTATCAAGAAATGTAAGATTCTTAGTTTTATTTCATGTAATTTAAATTGTTTAAAAATAGTCGTACAAAATATCATAGTTGTATAATACAGGGTAACATACGGAAGAAGGATGGTTTTGAACTACGTACTACTGAGAGTCTGGGGGGTGGAAGGTGGTCGTCATAGAAATAATTCTGCGCTACATAAGTAGTGACAATGACAATTTCGTGAGAAGAACAGTCTATTATTACACTTACTCAGAGAATGTTTCGTGATCGGTCGACTTGGAGATGTTCGGAGTCGTAAAACAATCCCCAGATCGATTAGAGACAAATTGAATAAGAGTTCTTCCTAATCCGTGGGGCAGTGTAATGAAACCAGAAAATGTTGAGACGGTAAAGGGTAGTCAGCAGCTCGGGGCGGTCAAATAGTGAATAGGCTAGAAGAATTTTGCATAAAAATTAAAATTCCATCCGTAGAAAATATTCGTAGCTGAACTGACTTTGCTTACAAAATGCGAATGATTTTGGGATCAAATTAAAATGCAAATTTATTTATGAACAACAGCACATCTTATCCACTATCATTCCCTTCAATCAGAATATGATGTACTCTTAAATCCGTTGGAGTTGTTAGGCCACGGTTACTGTTGATTCGGCTTGACGCATTCGAAAGTATTCGTATGCTTGAAACGTTTTTGAAATGAGAACTACAAGTCGAATGATCCCCTTTAACCCTGTTGGGCTCCCATAGGATGAGGCTACATCGCATACCTCTAACACTTTTAGGTGCATGTTGCCTGGACAGATTTTCTCATTTGTCAATGTTCTTCCAATTTGTGCCTTTTTTTCTGGGCTACCTTGTAGAGATTTTAGTCCTTATGACGAAGAATTTTTAGAATAGACTTGAATTTTGCATTAACTTGATCATATTAGTTTTCACAAATTACTGAAATGGTATGAAATGAGTTTTGTTGACAAAGGTGGTAAATAATGGGCTTTGATTTTGTGTAAACAAACATGCACCCATTTTAAACTTAACTGAGTATTATTCCATCCATCTTTCGTGTGTTGCCTTTAATAATTATCTTTAGATGCCCATTGAAAATATGTTTATTTTCATATTGGGGTAAGTAGATCTAATATTCCAAAATTTAAATATATGTTATAAACCAACATTTTTTTGTAGACCCAAAATATTAGCATGTTTCATTATTTTATGAACACACTTTTTGACACATTTCACTTAAAATATAGAGGGATATAACTTTTGATAATATAATAAACAATATCAAGTCATCCACCCAAATGGAATAATTTGTGGGCATTAATTTTTTGCCTGTATACGCCTAGATATCGACAAAAGGAGCAAGGTGATTTTTCCCTGTGGTAAATCGTTCCAAGCCTCCCGATCTTTCTGTATTAACTGCTTCAGATTATTTACAGTGTGATGCAAACTGATAAAAACTCATGTTCATCATATTCTAGAATAGGATCTTCTTAGAAAATTACGTGCAAAATGTGGACGTACGTTGTCTGCTGAACAAAGACTCATTAAGATAAGATACTTAACTGGTTCGTAGGACATCATCCATAGCCAAAATGTGACTCAGCCTTTTCGTAGTTGGTTTGAAAAGAGACTATATATTGTACGAGAGGCTAGTGGTCTACATTCCTCTCTATATAATTGGTATACAATTCTCGAGTTATTTTTGTGTGACGCGTTTCGTCAGGCCGTCTTGGTGATTCTGTACTTCTGCACACATTTAGCATGTCCGTCATTGCAGTAGAATGAACACGAGGGGCAATTTCAAGATATGATAAACCAACATTTGGACAGATCCATGTGTGAATAGCTAACATTGTGATAATTGTTTTTATAATCTAGGGCAAAGAATGGTAATCATCATAGCCTATTCTAAATTTGGTTACAATGTTGCCAAAAAATCAAAACAACTATTAATTATTCGTTATAAACTCCCTATTAGTATTCGGTATAATCGATTTTTTCTATTTATATCTTCCATTTTATATATTATTACATTACATAAGAGTTTATGCTGTGGTTCGCAGCTTTTCAGTTCCATTCCAATAGACATTATATAAACGAGGCCCAAGAAAGCTAAAGCCGGTCCCATATTTAACACCTTGGCAATTAGTTTGTTTAAAACATTACAGAAATGAAATACGAAACGCAGTGGGTTTTTATAAATCATATTATGACAAATTCCCTGATTCTTGGCATGAAAATCGATTTAAAACAAGTTTTACCTGAATTATAAAGTCAATAAAATCTAAGATATGTGTGACATAATTAAAACTACATTACATTTATTAATTCACATAATCCGACTTGAAATTATCCCACAATTTATTCAATACATTTTTTTTTATATAATTTTCTTCATATTAATATGTGTTAAATCTGATCCAATCTAACCTTGACGTTCTGTTTGCTCTTCTTAAAATGTCCGTGGCCTCTATTTTTTTCTTAAGTTCTTTCATTATCCATGTTTCCGGTCCATATACCAACGTAGTCCTAATCTTGCTCTGTTTATTTCACATTTAATTACTATACCATTTGTCCCATCTTTATAGATATTCATAGTTCTCACATCTCAATATAATTTCGTTATTTTCTAGTTGTATGTCGATTGTGTCCCGTCCCATACATATGTACTGTGTCTTTTCTACGTCCATCTGCAATCCCCATTTTCAGTATTCTTCTTTTAGTTTGCATGTCATGTATTCTAAGTCGTCTCTGTTGTTTACACATATTACCTACTCTTCTGCGAATTAGAGGGTTTATATCCAGGTAAATTTTACTTCCATAATTTCTCGGAAGGTATCAAGCTGCTTCTATTTCTATTCTCGATCCTTTCGCAGGGTTGAATGGCTGTTATTGTCATTTCTGGGGTAATCTACGTCATACAACATAACCTCAACCAAAATATTTTTTCATTATAGGACAGTCCCTAGTAAATAATGGAATTGATCCGTTTATTATAACGACTAAAGTGCCATCCAACGTTTTAATGGAAATGGTTAAAAAAGATCTTTATGTGAGTGGTGAATTGAAATTTACATGAGCCATCCAATATACCCAAATACAACAAAAATTGTTCTTAGTAGTAGAATTAAAAACTCATATTTTGCAATTTACCCAGTTGAAGGATGAAAAGTGCTCCTATAAATTAGTTCAAACGTTTTAAAAAGTTATCTTGGTGGAGAATAAATTGAAAAACATTAAAACCAGTTTCTATCATAAATACAATTGCTACCGTTATCTCTTAAACATTTGATTTTATGATTTGTTTTATGATATTTGCTCAAATATGGAAAATAGCGAATATGTGCCCATAATAAACAATTGCGAAACGATAGAAAAATGGGGTTGGGAGGGTCAATGATTCAATTAACTTCCGTCTTAGATGTTGGTATTTTTACAACATGAAATTTATATTTTTGTTCCTCGTTAGTAAATTAAGAAGCCGTTTGAGTACCGCAATTTTTTGTTACCCGAACAGTATGACTAGCTATCATTACCCCATCACAGTTATGGTCGGAGTCAATGAAACAATCTATAACGTGCTTAAAGAGGGTTGTCGATCAAGAGGTAAACTAAGTTAGCTTAGCTTAATATTTTCCAAAATCCTCGACATTCGCATGGATTAATAGTGACCATTACTTCGGTTATTTAAGACGAAATACCCTGTATATGACCCCAAACTCAATTTGCTTTAACGTTGGGTCTAAGTACCTACATTAAATTATAAGATCAACAAATAAAAATTGATGAGAACAAACCATAACATTGTTTCGCATAAATTAGTACAAACAGATGTGATTTTATGTTTAAAGAACCAGTTTATCAATTCTAAAAGAACGTCTTTTATATGCGTTTAATAGTAACAAGTCTCGTAACTGTTGGAATTGAATATAAATATACAGGGTGTCTAGGAACTAGATGCCAAATTCCCAATATTTAATTTTACTTTCCTGTGACAAACGTTCGTACTTGGATTTGTTTCGAAGAAATTGAAAAATTCGTTGGTATTTTCAATCAGGGCGAGCTTTTGATCAGCTTTACGTAATCACGGCATCCACCTTGAAGATAGCTTTTTCAAATGTGACCTTTCACGCCTCATATTGGATACACGTTCGCTTCAAATATTTACGTCATAAGCAAACGCACGTACTTTTTTAGTAACCATTTTTGGAATAGTTCAGTATATAATGATCCCGGACATTCAGCATCATCCGTGTTCACAAGGTAAATTTTAAAATCAGCCCACTTAGAAATTCTATGGAATGAAAGCACTTTTAGAATAATATTTATGTAACTTTTCCTAGTTTTCTTTCACTGCCTTTCCACGCAGAAATCGTGTTTAAGCAACACTCAAAATGTTGTGCTTGTCTTCGAAGAACCAATTTGTTCAAAATATTCAGTTTATTAAAGGTATCGACTCGGCTTTAAAGAGATTTCCTCCTAAATGTCGAGGATGCAACCCCAACTTGTTTTATATTACAAGAATTTTGTATAAAATGCTAACAATAGAAGAATAACTGTAGTCAACTTTTGTTAATCTTAAAAAAGTATCTCTCTCCCTCGTACTTGATAATTTTGAAGTATTAAAACAAGAGCTTTTATTTCGAAAAGTATTTAAACCAAATATTTAATATTTGCTCTCGCAAGTTGTGTCTCTAAAGTAAAAATACCAGCACCTTCGCCATATTTAAGCACATTTTTTGTTTTACCTTACAGTAAAAAATTTTCTTTCAGTTTCTGTGTACATAGTTGATTTATGAAATATAACAATCCATCGTTCGAAAAATGTTGAATCATGATTATTTTCTTAAAGAATATAACTTTTATCTATTTTATATCGTTTACTGTGGATAAATAAATTCGGATTTTGATAGTTTCTGATATTCTCCTTCTTTAAAACATAAAATCATCAAATGTAAATTTCATATTATAATGTGTTAGATACAATGGCTATAAAAGTCAGCTGGAGGAACCAATTCGCGGTTTACTGTTCATTTTATACGTATCCATAAGTTTTATTGTGTCTAGTTAATAAATGAAGAATTAATTTAATTAAAAATACTTTTAGAAGGTAAATCTTGAGAAAGTAAATTTGAGAAAGAAAATTTTTATTAAGGGTTATTCGTGTAATAGCGAAGAATGTCATTTTCCTGACTTTAAAATTGAACAGGTTGTATTTCTTCAAAAAATTCACCAAACTCACCAATTCAAAATTAAAAATCTGAAACCGTTGGTGATTTTATACTAAATTTACCACATTATATATCTTCATATTCATGTAACTGAAGATGATAATTCTATGGGTAGTAGTAGTAGAATTGAATATTATATTCATTGTTTAAACCATAATAGATTTTTGAATCAACGATTTCTAAGCCTAATAGAGAAGTAAAGGTCACACTTTTCAAAACGACTGTCTAAAGATTATATGTCATTATAAAAATAAAATGCATCTTTAGAGTCAAAATGCACGTACGAGGATGGACCTAGAAGTACCTGACCTGACGTAGAGAAGCGATAGTTGCTTGAAACGTACCACTATATTAGAAAGGACACAATCTAAACAGCATACGTTTTCAAGTTTGAAGAAGCTACGTGGTTTAGTATTTGTGTGGCAGCCATCACTAGTGAACATTTCAGTGAATTTGTGGTCATACTTTTAAATGAAACGCCTTAGTCCAACCAATATAGAAGCTGAACTAGATTGCTCCTTCATTATCAATAGTAAAATATTGGATAGCAGAGTTTAAACGAGGTCGTACAACTTGTGGTCAACCAAATGAGGTGATGACTCCAAAAATGTTGAAGAAAATCCACAAAGCGGTACTGGATGATCGGCGACTGAAAGTGCAGCCATAGACATTTTATAAAGTGCGGTATATCGAATATCAACTGAAAGTTTGGACATGAGAAAGCTCTGCGCAAGTTGGGTAGCGTGTTTGCTAACAATAGTACAAAAACAGTGTCGTAAAGATGTTTTCATCGAGTGTTTCACAGAAATAAAGCCGCCAAATTTTTGGATGACCATGTATGAAACGTGGGTGGTCCATCACTTCACACTCAAAACAAAAGAACAATCGAAACAATGACTGAAAAAGGAGAACTGACTCCAAAGAAGGCAAAGACCGTTCCATCTGTAGGAAAGGTCATGCGTCGGGTTTTTATTGACTATCTTGAAAAAGGAAAAACTATCAACGGCGAGTATTATCCCATAGAGGAGAGTTCCAAGGGCATAAGCTTGGCCCAGGCTTGGCCCAACTATGTAAAACTCTGGGCCAAGCTTGTAAGCCAGGCTTGGCCCGGTCTTGATAAAACTCTGGAGTGATAACGATGGGCCAAGCTTGGTCGCCAAGCTGGGCCGTGCTTAAATGCAAGGACTGGGCCAAGGTTAAATACCAAGACTTATTCAATACATAACTTTTTCTTCTTTATCTTTATTTCATTTCTTTATTTATTTTTTTTTCAATATAATTTTTTTGTTTTTAAAGATGAGCAAACCTAAATTTCTATATTTAATCTTACTCTTACTGTAATTAACATCATAATAATATCAGTTAATTAGTTATATAAAAATATTCACTAACTCAACCACTTAAATTATGATTATTAAGCACGCCGAAGCTAGGCTTCCCAGGCTTGGCCCCTTTGTCATCTCTGGGGTTTCCTGTATGGGATGCAACGTTTGAGCGAAAAAATCAAATCAAATCGGACGCACTTTGCTAAAAAGAAAGTGTTGTTTCATTAATAACTTCATTCAAAGTTAATTGGCCTATAAAAAACATTAAAAGTTATAAACCATTGAACACCTCGCTTTGGTTTAAAAAAAATTGTTTTAGAGAAGGCAACTTATTCAAACAAAATTGCCGATTTCCGGAACTGTTACTTCATTATTTAAATTTATTTAATAATGTTTTTTATTAAATAAATGTCTTTTATTGACTTGAAAACGATAAGAAAAAATTTTATTATATTCTGTTTTCTTGACTAAAATAAATTATTACAGACACAAAGTTTTATATTTTCAAAACTTTTATGATAGTATCTTGTAGCTTCCCGGAGCGAAAAAATTTCTCGAAAATTATTTGAACATTCTTTTGATTTAGAACTATGAATAAAGTTTGAGAAAGTTTTTTGATTAAGAATCGTGTAGTTTGTTAGAACATTAACCAAATACTTCAAGTATCTGGATTATTCAATAATTATAGCCGGTGTGCCCAATCTAACAATGGTCCGGGGAGAGTAATTTTCAGTGTTAAATTCGAAATATAGATACGTAATGGAGGTAGAGTTCTCGGCGGTTTTTAGTAGATTTCCTCCTCTTTAAGGATCGTTTATTAAACATTCAAATATATTTATACTTTACGATCTATAAGCGAACCTAACACTATTTTATGAAAGTTTTCAAATGCCTATAACTTTTGAAAATTTTATGGGTTAATTAACTTTTTACGCATGATATAGACATCATTCCAGATCGAATGAGCTAATCCACATAATATTTTGTCGAATTAACATTTGTAGGCTTGCGAAATGGAAACTGTTCATTATAACATATTTATTCTTTTTCAAAGAATATTTTATTTATTGTTTATTTTGTTTTCTCACTATAATTTGTAAACAAGTTTGTATAAACAGACTAAAAAGAATATTTCTTACCATATTTATATAGAATTTATTGAAAAAAATCGTCACAAAAACGTTTATCACGGTCAATGTCTAGGATACGTATAAAAACAGTAGTAGAAAAGATTTTATAAAATCTAAATTGAACAAACACACTCTTCACAAACATATAAATTGAGGCGTACTGTCCTATATTTCTTATGGAAATACTTGCGATAAAATTGATACATTAGAAAAATCTGCAATTCATCCTAATAGAACCAGGTCCGATCTGGGTACGTTGAAAGGGCGGGTGAAGGGGGCGGCAGCCATAAAATCAAGCTCCGCGTGCCGTTCGCTTCGCTCAGAAGAGGATAGACTTAGGCTTATTGCTTGCTCTACATATCCAGTATTGAGTTTCTCTTACCCATGCTTAAGAGTTCCAAACGTTCTAGATCAAAAGTTTTTAGAACTCAGGACCTAAATAACGTTTTTTAGCCTCGAGACACGGTGAATACCGTATCTGGATTTCTCTCTTACCATAGAAAAAGTGGGAAATTCAAAGTAACTATAGACGATGATATTTTACTATTTATGTTTGAAACTTAGAAAGACCTCCCAAAAAAACATCCAAAACATGTCAGAAATTAGGTGTTGTAAGTGTATAAAATTACTTTTTGTACTTTTTAATATAAACCTACAATTTTTCAAGAATTTCAACGCTAAATTATATATTTCTAACTATATTTTTAACTAATTTATAACTCAGCTTAATGGGACATAAAAGGAAAACTATTAGCAGTGTTAAAATAATAAGACAATTTTAAAACTAGGTCACAATCGTAAAACCTCAATCTAACTATATAATCTTCTCATTCAGTCTTGTCATTTCAAAACTTGATTTACAAAATTGATTAATAACCAAAATTGAGTCAATGTTAATATGTCTCTCTCCGTATGCATCAGGTCAAATGCTTTTTAATTGTCAATAGTCATTGTCATGCACATTTGATACACCAGTTACATTTACGTTTTACTGTGCTAGCTGAGAAGTCTTCAGCATCCTCACCTACATCTTCAAGTAGACATAATTCGTTATCCATAATTTAAATTCCCAGAGTGTTTTCTTGTTCAATTGACTTCTTGCCAAACTGGGCCAAACATCCATAAACGATGATTTCTTCTCCGAGCTTTTCATTGTCAACAGATGCAGTCAATGTACTTTGTCCAAGGCATTTTCTAGCAATCTCTCATTTGACCGAACCTTCTAGAGTCGAAGTCCAAATACAGCAGTTGATGCTTGGCAAAACAGTTTTTCATTGTTTCCACAACCAGTTAAAGATATTTATCCTAAAAGCATCTTCAGGAGAGGAAGAAACTCTTAAACCTTATATCTTCTCCGGCCATTATCTTTACTTTCATTTTCTTCCAAATCCTCGAATTTCAAACGACTCCTTAATCTTTTCATTAGATTTAGCAATGAATGTCTTTGCTGCTTCTACTGTTCAGACTTCAGGCTTGAGCAAAGTCAAGGTTTTTCCTTTGTAGATAATCTGATAACGGTTAAGTTACTTTGAATATCTTCAGAAAAGTCGTTACAATTACCATTGCCTCAAAGTCTCGTGTCTTGCTAATAATCATTCCTAAAGTACTGAAATTAAAAGCAGATTCAGCCCTATTCACATCGTTTATGTCAATGATTCTCAAAGAGGTGCAGGTGCACCCTCAGGGGTCCACAGGAAGCTACACAACGGGAGCAGAGTAGAAGGCAAATACAGAATACAGAGCAAATGCCTACTGCTCCCCACGTTCTCAAGTTTCGTGTGTTGCTAGTAGTTATTCCTAAGGTACTGCAAATACAAGCTCATTCAGCCCCAGCAACATCCTCTGTAAGATTACAGAAATAACCCAAATTACAAGATTGATGTAATATGTAACATCGAATTTAGCAATACTCTTGCTGAAAACACCTTTCTCATTTCCTGGACCGCTACTGGAAATACCAACCTTTCAAAACCTACCTATCCACACGTTTTCTGCGTTTTTTGAGACCTCCTGAACACGATTATGATGGTTTTTCGAATGTCTGTAGTTTATATATATATATATATATATATATATATATATATATATATATATATATATATATATATATATATATATATATATATCTGTTTAAGCTACAATTCTTATTTTCGTCTCTCGAGCAATTGCTATGGGTCCGATTTGGTTCAAAATTAGCATACATGACTTTTTTGGCGGCGGATTGATGTTATTAGAGTTTGGTTGGAAGCAAATGAATATTTCGAGGGGTCGCAGTGCGAAAAAAGTGGTTTTTGACCTTTGCTCACCTCTGCAGGTCAAACGAAAAGCGAGTGAACAATGAAATTTCACATGTAGGTTCAATTAGTTGCGAGATGATTTCCTGTCTAAGGTCGAAACTTTCCATCTCCACCCCTCTCCATTTTATGTTCATTTTTGTTATATTTTCTTATTTTTTGGCCAGAAAAAGTTTAACTAGAGGGTTCGAACTGCGCATGCAAGTAGGGGTGATGTTGAGGAATTGTCTTTCTCAAGTTCAAAGTTTTCTTCTTCAGTTCTTCTAGCACAAATTGTTGAACTGGACCGCCTCGTATTTAGTGAATAATACGAGTATG
The DNA here is from genome assembly GCA_026230145.1 of Diorhabda elongata. NCBI lineage: Eukaryota > Metazoa > Arthropoda > Insecta > Coleoptera > Chrysomelidae > Diorhabda > Diorhabda elongata. The sequence continues at coordinate 44,694,483 of CM047926.1, forward strand.
ATTGTTGCTAGGGTGATTTTTTTTACTTCCCATTTTCGAAATTTCTTGTCATTATGACAATTTTTTCTTTGTTGTCAATTGGAATTGAACAAGAGGGTTCGAGACCACCGGGTCTATCGCCGAGTATTCAGTAGAATAATTATCAACTCCTTTCTCTTCTATTCTCTCTGAAAATCCATTCGAGATACAATTCGACTTTCGTGATGGAGCTCTGCTGCTCACGGCTTTTCTTTTGTTACATTTTATTTTCTTTTCAAATAACAAAAATTACCCTACGACAGAAGCCATATCAGAACTATTCCTAAAACAAACCTTATCTCATGAGAAAATGTTCCGAATAATTTATTCCTAAATCTACAATATAATTGAAGACCATAAACAATGCGTGTTCCCAATATTATGAATAATCTGCACTTTTCTTGGTCATCAACTTGCTGTTTCCATAATTGAATATTGTTCATACTGAGGCAGTGACCATACTGGAAGTAGAAGCTCTACGGAATGTTGATCAACGGACACATTTTTCTAATTGATTTGTTATGGGGGCTTATTTTTTATTTCAATTACTCCAAAATTGTTCACACCGTTTTGATTGATTTGATTTGATTGATTTAAATACTCGAGCGTGATATTTTCGATATCCAATTCAGTATTTTAAAGCCTCACTTAATCTTAAATACTTTTTCACTCATACATGCCATGAGGCAAAACACCACACCGGTTATACACGTCGGAAAAGGTTAATTCACTCATCAGTACGCGAGTGACTACACAAAATTTTCAGATTCTATTGATTTATCTACACATGAGTTGTGTAATCATTGTAATTCAATAAATTATGGTCGAAACATTCTGATTTTCGTGGTGTCGATATACACCTTCCCCGTAGGGTACATAAAGTGGGATGGAACCCAAGTGAAACAGCGACTTTCTATTTAAATTTATATTTGATAGCGATTTATAATCTTATAGCTATTCCGTATAGTGATTTCCAATACTTGATTTCATTACTATTATCTTTTGATGGTATTTCCAATTAGAATATCGAAATCCATCAATAAACATAAAAATTTTACTTCAAAATAAAACTTTTATTAGTTTTAAAAAAGAATATCCCTTGGAAGGTAAACAACAACGTTATATAAGGACTAAATCTCTTTTGAATAATATCTAGTGGCATCTTTATCTTCCTATTTCACTTCATAAATCGATATCCATTTGCGTCTGGACCACAATATAGTCAAATGTATTTTGTGCTGGAGTGGACAATAAAAACACGGGAAATCGCAATTCTTGAAGTTATGATATGAAAATTGCTATTGTTAATTTTTGAAATATAATAATAAATAAAATCCAAAATATAATAATTATGAGGAAATGAGTTTAGTAAGTAAAACTAATACCAGGAGGACGAAACTAAATTATTTATAAATATTATCAAGAAAAACATTGATCAATCCAACAAAAACCGATTGTTGACAGAACTACGAGATATGGTTCAAAAATTCTACGACTTAATGTATTAGAAACATAGTAGAAAATAAAAATTTATTTCCTTACAGTATGGGAGCAACCTTCTGCTACGAGGACTTTTCAAAATCCTTTGTATCCTCACTATTTTCATCTACCCATTCCACTAAATTATTTGCCAGTCCAGTAACACTTGAGAAAATTCAGATAATTAGCCTTGAAACTTTTCTTATAACAACCGATTTCCCAGGAATCATTAACAGCACTCTACTACGTTTTATCCAAACCACCCTAAAGTCATTCATATCAAGAAGGAGCTACCCATCAGCAGGGATAGCAGCATGAATGTTAATTTCATGTGGGTCCCATTCCACAACGGAATAGAAGGAAGTGAGAATAGCAAAAATGCATACAGCAACCAAAAATCGGAAAAGAATACACATTAACGCGCCTGGAACTCTAACATCATAACTTCCTACTAGCTGAAAAACATGAACTAATGTGAAAAATCATCAATAGTGAAACATCTATTAATTGACTGCATGAAATACGACAAGGAACAAAGAATCAACCCTTTTCATTGGAGAAGCTACTGCAAGAAGACAAAGAGAATTTATAAATTATTTGAAAGACTGCAAAGTATCTAGTAAAATCTAGAGACAATTACAAAGTTACCATAAACTCTAAAATGTAATATATACTTATGAATTCATCAATTATCATTCCTTAGATCGCTACCAACTCTTGCATTAGCCCTACATTGAATCCATGATTGGTATTTAGAGGACTAAATTTGGAATCGCTTTCTTAATTTCAGGAATGAGATCCAAACATTTCACTTTTGCATTTATTTGATAAAGCCAGAAATCACTCTGTGTTATACATCGTAAGTAATAAAGAAGTGGATTCTCGATTGGAAAAAGACTCGTAATGAGTGTTGCCCGTTTTAATGATGAGGAAGTCGTTGGTTCATTTTCCTGGTTTCTTTCTTTGCACTTCGTTCGCAAAGAGAATGCTGCGAAGATTACTTTGACGTACCCGTAAGTCGTGGAATATATTTGTTGTATGCTTATTTAATTTGTTCGTACGTAAAACCACGTTAGTGTCTAACTTATTCCTAAATTTGAAGCTGGAGAACGACGTCGAAAATTGGATAAAGTGCTAATTGTGTAGAGGAAAAGTAAAATTCTAGAGAGACTTGTCAATCCAACTTTTATTCATAAACTTAACATGTTAATCGGTATTCGTTGTTTAAGTGGATTTGAACAGCTAGAAAAAGACAGTTATTTGACCCAACAGTTAGTCGAATAATGACACACGGCATCATTTGGTACTACATTCTAGAAAGATTCTTTTAAAACTTCTATAAAAATACTTAGAATGCAATATTTATCATATTACTAAACGTTGATTGGTGTTTTGAAATACAGGCTTTCTTAAGACTTGTTTCTCCGAGGAGAACATTTCAGGATCGTAGCCATAAACATATTTGAATATTTCGTGAACCTCTTGTTTAAACTTAAATTGGTTCCAACTCAGGGCAATTCCTAAAACTCACCATATCCTACATAAAACTGTCTCGCAACCAAAAAATCATAAACTCAAGCGCCCAAAAAACATTCTATAAAATATAAAAAATGCGACACTTCTTGCCACTTTCATGGAGCATAAAAAAGACGTAAAATCAATTTTATAGGTACTTTATTCCGCATTTGGTGTCAAATATGAAGAAAACCTTTGAGCTTCTTTGGTATTTTTTTGTTCTCCTTCCATTTTTCACGACAGACCATGCAAACTCTGCAAAGCAAGAACATTTTCAATTTGATCACTGTTTCAACACAGAAAAATATGAATAATAAAAAATGTTCGATCATTCACTACAATATTGCACTCCTGTTATAAGAAAAATCATTCATTCTTATGGAATTTAATTCAGTTTATTTATTTCACGAGCTACTTCAGTTGAGCTCCATCACGAAAGTCGAATTTTCGTCGAATGAAGAATTTAACTAATACACAAACAAATCTTTCCATAAAATGAATTTCTTAGAAATTATATCAAATCTCAATCTAATTTATTTATATGGAAAATTTGCTATTCCTCAATAACTTTTCATTTCACAAGTTAACTCTCTCTCTCTCGAATGAAAATTCATAATTTCAATAGACCCGGGGTGGTCTGAAACCCTCTTGTTCAATTCCAATTGATAACAAAGAAAATATTCTCATAATGACAAGAGATTTCGAAAATGGGAAGTAAAAAAAATCACTCTAGCAACGATCGTACTCGTATTATTCATTAAATAGGAGGCGGTCCAGTTCAACAATTACAACGATCAAAATGATTTCGGGCGTTTTGTGCTAGAAGAACTGAAGAAGAAAACTTTGAACTTGAGAAAGACAATTCTTCAACATCACCCCTACTTGCATGCGAAGTTCGAACCCTCTAGTTAAACTTTTTCTGGCCAAAAAATAAGAAAATATAACAAAAATGACCATAAAATGGAGAGGGGTGGAGATGGAAAGTTTCGACCTTAGACAGGAAATCATCTCGCAACTAATTGAACCTACATGTGAAATTTCATTTTTCAGTCGCTTTTAGTTTGACCTGCAGAGGTGAGCAAAGGTCAAAAACCACTTTTTTTGCACTGCGACCCCTCGAAATATTCATTTGTTTTCAACCAAACTCTAATAACATCAATCCGCCGCCATAAAAGCCATGTATGCCAATTTTGAACCGAATCGGACCCATAGCAATTGCTCGAGAGACGAAAATAAGAATTGTAGCTTAAACAGATATATAGATATATATATATAAACTACAGACATTCGAAAAACCATCATAATCGTGTTCAGGAGGTCTCTAAACATGGGAAAAATGATGTGCCCCCCATTCGACTTCGAAAAATTCGACTAAAAATTACAATAATTACAGCAATATATTATTCCTTCTACTTGTGGCACCAATTGGTAAAGTGAGATTTACAGGCATGTTTTTGAATAAAACATCTAGAACTGAATAAAACGTTCACATTTTGTACGGTTATTTCTTCTTCTCGCTATCTAAAAACTTAGTTCAACTCCTCTAAACTAAAATATATCTTCTATTTGGTAGGATTTATTATTCACTCCAACTTCTCAACATAGCATTACATCTTTTATTAGCGAAATTCTAATAAAATACGATAAATAATAATAATTATGATTGGTTACACAAACATAGATACAAATTTACTTTCCTACGATTTCATATTTCAATTACAAAATTTTTAACGATTATCTCGTATAAAATACGACAGATCTGAGTGTTTTTATATTTTTCTTTTGTTGATTGTCGCACAGCTGTACGTTTCAAAGTTTCCCCTTCAGTATTTTAGGACGAGACTATTCAGTCAGTATTGATTTCTAAAAATATAATCCCTGCTTATTCATCGTATATCAGGGGCGGCGCTCGAATTCAAACACGTGGCTCCTCCGAGGGTTTTGAAAGAAACAGTTCCGACAGGCACAGGCACAGAAAAGTAGGGTGCAAGACAATGGTCAATAGTCTGATTAATATTGAATTGAATAAAACGTACAAAAACCATAGATTAATTCTCAACTGACTCTTGAATAAATTACCCTAGATATAGGTAAACATTATATATTTTTTACTTAATTAATTTCATTCAATTCCTCATTCCTTAGACCTTTTGATATGTTTATGTTCTTGATTTTAGGTCTCTTCTATTTCAAAATTAGTTTTTTTAATAATTTTTCGAAGATAGATCTAATTTGAGTCAAAATATGATATTCACACTGACAATTTGCATATTTATATTGATCAATAGATCACCTTCATTATGAATATCAAATTAAAAATAAAAATAAACTAGAGCTTTCTTCTAATTTGAAAAAATAATGTTTTCTTAGTCCTTACATCTAAAATATTAAATTATTTGTAGTTTTATTAGTATTTACAAAAGAAAACCATAAATTTTACTTAAATTATGTAAGTCTTTTTTATCATTTATAGCATTTTCGTTTTTATGAATGTGAACCATTTCTAAAAATTCTCTTTTTCGTGTATTAGATTCCTTTTCAAGAATTTTTGAATTTTTGTAATTGAATTTGTTTTTTTGATATTTCATGGTATGCATTTTCTGAATACTGAGATATCTGCCCTAAAACATCAAAAATCACAAGAAGTAATATTATATATCAAATACCTTGTACTAATTGTGACGCTGTCTACATAGGGCAAACATCTCAGTATTTAGAAAATAGACTAAGAGGTCATCGATACGATAAAAAAACAGAACTGCATTAACAAACCATGAAATATCAAAAAAACAAGAATTCAATTATAAAGATTGAGATGTAAGGACTAAGGAAAAATTAATTAGAACAAAGTTCTATTTTGATTTTATTCTTATATTGATATTCATGATGAAGGTGATCTATAGATCAATATAAATACGCAAATTATCAGTGTGAATATCACATTTTGATTTAAAGAAAAGTCGAAATATCAAATTTCATCTATCTTCTAAAAATTATTAAAAAAACTAATTTTGAAACAGAACAGACCTATAATCAAGAACATTTAGAAACATAAACATATATTCTATATTACCCTTCATAGTTTATATGCCAGGGCATTATTGTAGTCTTATACAACCATTTAAAACAGGCACGAGTTCGGTCTTGGGAAAAATTAAGAATATGATTATGAACGTAACTGAAATTCCTTCTTGTACAAAACGTGAACCATTCACTCGATCTTATCATTTATATTGGTACTAAAATATGTGAAGAAAAAGATGATGCTTGTCTATTCCACTTTTCTCGATAAACAGCTAGGAAATCAACAATACATTTTTTATAATGCATCTTAAATAATCCGATAGATTAATTCCATTGTTGTATCTGCAGTCTGTCTAGCATATTTTGTACTTTGTACTGAAACATGGAATTTGTTTCAAACTGGTTGAGCAATAGATTGATTATCATATTGTTGCGTACTTTTTACCTTCCAATAAAATCATTTGATAAAAGAATAACGTCTCTTGGAAAAGGTATATCTTCTGCCTTTCCCAAATCCGCGGTCTATAAATTTTTATCTGAATTGTATCTCAACAACATTAATGTCGAGGGCTATTTTCTACAAGCTCTCTAATACACACAAATAAGCCAGATTTCTGATTCTTTGTGAATTTTCAAAATTATCATTTCATATTCAAAATGCAACCACCACTAGGTGTGAACTACAACGATGACACTTAATATCTCATGAAGTGTTATAAATTATTTCCTACAGGATGCGCAGATTGTAATTGATGAACCAATTATTCGAGATAAAAAGAGTATTGGTTAGGTTAGGTTAGGTTAAAATATGACAAACAACTCGTTGGAAAAAATGTTAATCCAGAAACTCTTCAACGATGCCTATATTTGTAGGTAAAGCACAGGTCATCCATTGGCGAAGGAGATTAAGGTTACAAGGGAAGCAGCAGAAAACCAGCCTAGTAACAAATCCCCCATGGATTATCGGACTTCCATGGACCTTCTAAAGATACAATATAGCGCTATTTAAAATCATTTGGTAACACCTATAAAAGTTGTCGAAGTGTAAACAGATCCTTGCCCTGGATGATCGTTTCATTAGACGCATTGTTATTTGCGGTGAAAAATTTATCCAAACAATCAGAACATAGTAAATCGGTAGCACAATTACCAGAACCTGTCGCAAAGGAAGGTATTCTTCTTCTTTCATTGCCCAACCACTGGCGTACGTCATGCAACCACGAATGCCGTCTTCTCCTTGGTCGTCTCTACTGCCAAGACGGTATTGGTCATGTCTTAGTATGTGGCCAAAATATTATAGTTTCCATTTTTTAATACAAAAACGTCTTCCTTGTCTTTCCCTGGTCTTTGCATAAGTTCCGTGTTGGTGATGTGCTCCGGTCAGGATATATTCAAAAGAAGCCGATATATCCACATTTCGAAAGATTCAAGTTTTTTTAAAGTATCTTCGATTTTGGTCCAAGCCTCTAAGCCATAGAACATAACAGATACTAGTCTAAATTTTAGATGTAACAAAATATCTCTGCTGGTATTTAGTACCTTCGTGCTATTAAATACAGCTCGAGCTCTTTTATTCGTGATGATATTTCTGATGCCTGGTACCATTTCGCGTTTACTGAAGTTACTGCAGGCTGCTGATTCTTGGTAATAACCATATGCTTTGTTTGTGAAGTATTCAAGGAGGATTCATATTCGACACTTGCTGCATATATTTTTTGTATATTTTGTAGCTCTCCATTGTTATTTGCTATAATTACTGTTGGCATAACTAATGTTGTTGATTGTTTCTACGTTGATTTTGATACCGTCTGATGAGTTTTGTCTGTGCTTTTCTAAATATTTCTTCGGAGTAAATGTCGCACTCCCCTCTTGACAACAATCCTACGCTAAGCGACTTACCCACTTCTACTTTTGCAGTTTGACTCCAGTACATATTAGCGATAATACGGATAGTGTTTTTCGTGTTTGACGTTATCAAAAGCCTTGGAGAAATCAAGCACAGTTGTTCAAATCTCTGCAGCTCCGGATGAGAACCTGTAGGCTAAAGATGGCTTCCCTAGTAACTAGTGCGCTACGAAAACCAAACTGCATTTCAGAGAGGTCGATCGAGCTAAAATTCTTGTTTTATGTGGAATTATGAATGTTTGGTGTTCTTCAAAATCATTCTACATGGTCGCGCTATCAATTCCGAAGTAAATATAGCATAACTGATACGAATGTATGAGGTATATTAGAGAAATATCCAGCTTTTCGGGCTATCTTACAACAAGACAATGCTAAACCACATATTGCGAATAATTTAGTGGTACTGAACTTCTATAACCTTCAGAATACTATTTATTCAGATCCATGGCGACACTTTCGCTTGGGAAAAAATTTTAATCCAAAGGAGGTGTTGAAAATGCTGTGCGACAATATTTTTCACCTTTGCTCAAAGTATGGTTTCACCAAATTCTCAATGAACATGGGGTTTAAATTATAAACTACGATAGGCTATACTTCCATTATTAAGGCTTTCTTTTTGTATGATTATTTAATGAACAATGTAAACGTTTGAAAACATGACATATACAATTATACAAAGTTACGTCAGGTTTTTAAAAAAACCCTGTATATTACATGAAATCAAAATTCTCTCCAAATCACTATTACATTACTTGAAATTTATAGAAATAATCAATATAATATAAAGTGCAAATACAATTAATTAATAATAATCTTTGAATAATTTTGTATAATGAAAATCCTCACAGTTTTTAGGTAGATCGAAGGTCGGACCAACTATTTTTTTCAAAATTATTTTCTTTTGTACTTCCTCTCTATATCATATTATAAATCATTCGAAATATTTGAAATTTTAATTAATTCGTTTATTTCCTTTCCATGAAAATCTGGCGACAAGTCATGTGACATTAAAAACAACGCCATCTTACATAGATATAAAATTGAACTAGCTCCTGTAATCTCTATATAAACTTTGAGATCAATACAAGGTTCATTCTGTAGTCGATGGATTGGAAAGCACATAAAACTTGAACAGCCACTTGCATCTACTGCTATCGATAGATTATATAACTCATTCACACATTAAATAATTTAATTAAATACCTTAGCAATGTACCTTCAAAAGAGAATATTAATTTTTGGTACTGTATATAATTGAGAAAAATATTTGTAAAATTCAATTTATAACAGATGAATTGATTCCCCCTGTAAATTATTGTGCAATAACTTATAACCTATAAATACTGTATCAATTAAAAAATAGATCTGTAAGAAATACATCCACGTATCTGGTCCGGAGAATATTAAATTTGAATTCAAGTTAGTCACATCCAGAATTATCTGTATGAAAGGTTTTTATAAAATTTAGAAAATCAGTGTTGGCTACCCACACACCACACAAAAAACAAAAGCTTTGTTCACATTCACGTCAACGTTATCTTTTCCTATTACCGATGTAATTCCTCCCGCCACCTGTCAGACATTTCGCAAAAGATGGCCGCCGCTTAAATACACGCTCCTTTGCGAATTATCTACAGCGCCCCCTACCTTTGAAATCTACTACTGCGCCCTCGACTATCGACCGTTTGTCACTCCCTTAACAATGACATCAAAAAAATATCAAAAATAACGATAAGGATAAAAAAGGTGTTCAAATAAATAAATTTCAGTGATTTTATTCTACTACTACAAAATACATATAAAGCTTCAACATTTAGGTGCTGGTGAGGTGCATTTTAGGGTTTCTAAAAACATCTAAAAGTGTTTATAAGCCTACCAATCAATATAATATTCACACATAAAATACAATTATTTCGTTCTAATAAATCTAATCTACTAAATTCCTAGATGAATAATCTAATGAATAGTACTGAAGGCACCAAAATAAAGAGCAGTTATTCCTGTAGAAGAAGTACTAGCACTAGTATTGTTGATTTAGCCTTGTCTATGAGAATGTCCCGTTGCAGCAGTAACTAAAACAAAGTACTGCTGTGACAGGACAATATCACAGCCAGTAGCTTTCGGGATGTTGATCCAAAATTTCAAAATGGATGGCTATCAGACGATGAGTAAAAAGGACCAGAGAATTGGTTAAGATGAACGCGCCGCGATCACTGACTGTTTGGGAACGGGGGGATATGCGCCCCACCGAATACCGCCTCCTATTCCCCACCATACCCTCTTGAAGCCGTCATGGCAACGGTTTGCGCCGCCGCCACGAACCGCACCCCTAACCGTATTGCCAAACTGCACTATTTTCTCCAATTCTCCAAGTTAATTGTATTTTATCCACTAAGAAAATTTTATTCCAATGAATAGTTAGTATTAAACAATGATATGTAGATTTATTTTACTAGCTCTGCGTGAGTAATTGATTTACTCACTCACTTTATGTTACGTATATTATATACGAGGTTCGTTCAAAAATATTCAAAAGAACTTTGAAGATAACATGAAATTGGAATACTACTATATAAAAATAAATTTTTACATATTCATTTCTTTCAATTGTAAGTTGAATAAATTGAATTCGTCTCAAAGTATAAGTAATTATAAATCTATGATATATATTAAGTGTCAAAAGTAAAAGACTTAAAATTAAGCGTCATTAGTATTTATTTTTACAAAAAATATTCATTTTTATGTTTAAATTATAGTGATTATTCCATTTATGTATTGTGGAGAGAGTGGGCTTTTTAGGAATAAAAAATACATTCATTTTGAGTAAGTTTCAAAAATATTTGAGTACTTCACAATTCAAATATAGCATAGCAGCATCTAGGATATCAGGATTCCTTCGAACCGTGATACGGAGGAATAAATTTTTAAGTATCGAAAGCAAAACACGGATATATAAAACTTGTGGCAGACCAGTAATGACATACGCGGATACTGCAACTACTAAGCGGATTCTTAGAACGACCGAGATGAAGACATTACGCTCAATCACAGGGAAAACACTAAGAGACAGAATAAGGAGCAATGAAATCAGAAGAATGTGTGACGTTCCGAATATAGTGAGATGGGCCAGAACTAGAAGAAGAGCTTGGAGAGATCATGTCAATAGAATGGACGACGATCGACTGACGAAAATCGCAAAGGAAGAGAGACCCAATACAAGTAGACCGCCTGGAAGACCACCAAAGCGCTGGTATGAGAGCTGGTCCTCGGAGTCACAACTTAGGCTGCCTCTTTGAAAACACAAGACATGGTCTTAAAATAAGAAGAAGAAGAAGACAATTCAAATATAAAATGCGTCGCGAAATTGTTGATTTTAGATTCACTCTTAAACAAACGAAGAAAAGTGAAAGCAATTTAGGAATACATTTCATCTGATCAATGCAAGGAATTATATCGAAACAGATTCTCGGAATCAGACAAAAGTCACTTTGAGCTAAATCTGGTGTACAGATAAAAAACTCGCTTTTCATGATGTAAAAGAAAACAATTGGCTCATTTTTCAGGTCTATTGCTTATGGCGTTTGAAAACTTTCCATATATAACATTCAGACTTTATAGTTTTGTTGTTCAAAATTTAAAAAATTATGTATAGTATCTCATTGTCCTTGAAAACACCTGGAAACTATTTATTCACATAGTCACAGAGTAATGAACAGTCGAAATAAATGTATTTCAAAAAAACTAAAAACACGCTTTTAAATCACATCAATCTGAAAAGTTAGATTTTTAACTAATATTAATGCATGTAGTATAGTAAATCTCCATTAGAAGGCAAACAGTTGTAAAATTTGTTACAACGGGAAGAAGAAATTTGCAGTGAGAATTTCTTAAAAAACATTTTTTTTTTCGGCACGGGATTTGAACCAGCTATCGGCTAATTCGGAGGTTGTCGCGTTAGCCCGCTCGGCTAAAAAACGTAATTAAAGTGATAGGATATACTAACACTAATAAGCTACAAAGGAGAGTTACAAACAAACAAACAAATCCACATACAGGTGAAGCTAATACAAGCGTGTTAAAAATTACTCACAACTTGTTTAAACAAATCGAGTAAAATGTCATTGGTGCACATTGAAAAGTATGACATAAGACAAAAATTAAATATTGTTAAGAATCCATATTGAAATAGGACTACGCATAGTAATCTGATTAATGTGAAGAAAAAGAAGATACTATGTTTTAAATTAAATTTTAGACAATGAAAACCTGCCTTCATAATTCCATCTAGCACTTCATTTTAAATGTAAGCCACGAGGAAATAAAAGGTGCACTGATAACCAAAAGACAATGAATTAAATTTCGGACTCTATCGGGTGTTTACTATATAGTGACGTCACCCGCAGCTGATTGGTTCAACATCTGTTTTTAACAAAAAACGATTGTCATTCGTCTTGCGACAAACTAATAGTTGCATTATGAGAATGTTTACAATAATAGTTTATGGAATTTCATGATACTATTCATTGGCTAATATCCTGTAAATTTCCAAAAGTATAAATTTTCATAACTTTTCCAGTAATCCATTTGGTTATATTTTGAAAATGAAAATATCCTCATGTTTACATGATTAGTAATAGGTAATTGTAATAAAAGTTTACGACCATTCTATATCCACTAATAAAAATACTCGAAAAATTGGCAACGATAGTCTTTGCAGAAAATTATATCTGATGAAGACCCACCCAATAACCTTAGGTTCGGTGACAGGGAAAATCCGCAATAAATTATTGAATTCCAATTACATGTAAAGAGATATATTCTGACTCAAACTACCTAAAAGGTAATCTATTTCGAGGAGAGAGTAAAAACCTACTAGGAATTTAGTGCTATTCCCATTTTCACATCGATTTAAGTTGCACCTAAACTAAAATTGAAACAAATTCGACCGGTGACCGGCCTTTTAATCCAACAACCAAGAAGCCATCTTCACATTAAAGGTATCATGGACGACACGCTGTTGATGTATGGAAAATAAACTGCAAACCACAAATGCGTGGTTCAAACGCTCACAGTTCTCCATGTGACGTCAAAAGGTCAAAGGACAAAGAACAAGTAGTTTTAAGTGGAGCACAACGGGCTTATTAGAAGGTCTGTGTGCTCAACTGTCTTGACCGTTCATAATCCAACTATGAAGTTAAAAGTGTCAGAATTGTTGGTTTCATTTTCCGGTCACCTAAAACTTTATTAAACACCTTCTCGATTACATTCTGAACTTGTCTTGTGCTGTGGTCTATTCCAAATTAAGTAAACTCTGTACAGTTGCTTCCGTATGATATATATTAAACCAAACAAAATAATGACCACAAAGTTTAGATCATACAATTATGGTCTGCTACTGCTATTGTCTTGCTAGCAAAAGGAAAGTGGCAAAACATCTATTAGGGACTAGCGTCAACCATTCGATTGGCTTTCTTCATAACGGGAAGTGAATTTTTCTAAAATCGATTCTAATTCTACTTTGAAATAGTTATCTGTAATTTACAAAGCGACAATCGGACTTATAAGGTCCTATACGTCAAAAACAAGGCCAAAAATATCAAAAATGAAACACCATAAAAATGAATTTAGGCGGATCTTGGAAAAAAACACTATTAATCAAAGAAAGAAGCGAAAACATAGACGATTATGTGACGTAGATAACATTAAGGAATTGATATCACAACGTAAAAAACGAACGAACAAATATATAAATCGGATAACAGACGATAGATAGGTAAAAATTTCCAATTGGAATAGCAAGAATGAGGAAAGATATTGAAGAAGAAACATGTTTTTGACCTATTATGGAAGAAAGAAGAAGAATAATAGAAACATTACATTCCGACTCTATTCTTTTCCGGAATTGATAATCGATCTTGATGGATATAATTTCTGATTCTTCTAAAACAATCAAAAAACTATTTTCGGGGCATAAAAGCAAAGAAAACAGTTCGATAAGTTTTTGAAAGCAGCCAAGTGAATGTAGAATCGCACATAGTCGTTTTGACGTTAGTCTTTTTGGGTGCTAGCTAACCCTCTGACCCCTCACATAACATCACGTGCTTATTTTGTTTTAATTGTTTTCAATACCCATCAATAACAAAATAGTACGTCTAATAAGTGCATGGAAATATTTTCTAAATTAATTTTTGAACTGGTTGAAATATGGATTCGTTTTTTCTAATGAAGGCAGGTTTAGTGTTGAATGTTATGATCAAGAAAATTCGGGCTACCTAGACCAACCAAATTTGGTGATTCTAACCTGTCTTGTTCTTAGATTTTATTGAACATTCATGTTCAATTTTACTTGTTTGCATTTAAAAAAAAATATGTTGAATTATGTTGACTACTGCGCAGATAAGAACGTTAAGTCTCTTTCCTTAAAAACTTTTCATAAAGAGTTTGCTTCAAATAATCTAGCCTAATATTCTCCAAAAAAAGATCAATATGAACTTTGTGCATCATATAAGGCTGGAAACGTCGACACATTACTAAAAAAAAATAGAGCACGCCATGAAAAGTCTTTAGACAAAAGTAATGCCCGGATTGATCTTACAATGCTTAAGGCATCAAAAAATGATTACAAAAAAAATTGGTGGAAGACAACTTTACCAATCATGCATATTGCTTTTTGTGGCACTGAAGAAAAAGTGAATTTGCAACAATTTTGTACAATTTGAGCGAATCCAATGTATCAGAAGAGGAAGAAATTATTTTTTATATTTTGTCAAATGCACTGCTGAATCTATCGATAAGAAACGGGCAAAATTATCACTCAGAATTACTTGATAAGTGGGCATACCCAGATTAAATTTAACATCATGCATTCCACAATTGAGCGAAAAATCCGTAAAAGAGAAATTAATTCGCTGGGTATATTTCTGCTTGTAAATAGGCTTGTTCAAATTCTCGACCCTATCAAGTTGAATATTTAAATCATAGATATTTCTTTTCTGTACTAAAATACCACATTTCCATTCGTCCTGGATATAAAACAGGAGATCCTACTGTTTGTGTGCCGCACAGTACAGACTTTATGGAAAACTCTACTACAAACTGAAGTTTGATGACGATTGGGTGGCATTGGGAAAAGTCAAGAGGTTGGTGCTATAGTTCCTCCGATTAAAAAGAATAAATATGACCATTTACAGCAACTGAAGAAAGAAATACCTACGGACTATCATCTTTTTTATGCCACCCTATATAATATTTACTCTTTTAATTATAATTATGTTGGTTTCATTCTTCTAATTTGCTTCGTTGCTTACTTTGATTAAAATGTAGTCAGAATTGAAAACAAATAAAACCTACTCTCTAGAAGGTTTTGAAAGTAAGCTTATGTCAGCTGTAGTTACTGAAATAATTTCTGTATAAAAACGTTAGTTGAACTCATAAAATCATACTCTACATAATTCAAATCATCTGCAAATCAACAAAACGGGACATATTGTCATGGTTTTGTGACAATATGTATCATTATCATATTTAAAAGCATTTTTGTGTCTTGCACAATTTTTTAATTTAGATACCTACCGAAAAAATTGGGATAATTATGATTAAAAAAAAAAATGTAATTAGATACTTAAATGTGTTTGTTTATACAAAGTTCAGATGGAAATATCATTAAGGCAGTGAAGGAATAGAATTTGATCACAAACATTAAATTATAATATTGAAATTTGAAAATAAATCTCGTAATGATTTGAATAACAGAATAACATTTTGATATTTAATGCATACAAAAAAAACTATTAATATCGTGGCATGATATCTAAAATTGATCATTAACAACTAAATACCAAATCAGAAATCTAGAAATATATTATCAAATTAATAGCTAATTCATGATGTCTACAGAAAAGCCATTCTATAGGTCGGGTTCAACGATAATTGCCACAGAAGTGTAAGGCGTAAAACCAAGAAGATACAAATTCACCAAAATGTCTCTCCGTTTCTTCGGAATATGCCTTTAAGTAGCTGAACTGGAAAGGCAGATGCGTAAACGTGAACGGTTCTTACCTGTAGAAGTACTAATGAGTGATGACATCAATAAACTTGTTAAAATGCTTGAAGAGCTTAATGTATCGTCAAAATTGACCATGAAGCTTTCTAAAACAAAGTGATATGCTTAGATAATTCAACTATATCGATGGATAGTATGTAAATCTTGATATACGTTTCTTCGAGTTACGCTATTCAAACTAAGGAAATTATATCTGTAAAAAAGAAAGAGTCTGGTATTCATATGTAATAAACGAAGCGTACGACCTCTCCTCTCGATTTTAACCACGGAAAGTACCAAGTAGTTATGAACCATACAAATAGCGATGAAAAGGAGGTGCAAGTTGAGGAAATAGCGAAGTGAAGGTTTGTCGCTAGGAGAGGTAAATTGTTTTATTGAAAATTTTATAGACAATTTACTTCCATATACAGTTACACCTGGTGTCGAACACCTCGAAATAAGTAGACGTGGATATTCTTCAAGGAAAGCTTGGCCTAAATGTAAACGGCAAGTTGCTAAAAAGAAATAAACGAAAATATTTTATTTCTTAGTTCTTTGCCGTCATTAAAAACCTAAAATTGATTGATGATGATCAGTACAAAATTAGTTCTATAATACGTTTGTCTACTATACTCTAATAATCTTTCCAGAACTTCATAATTGGAGTATTTGATATTATATTAACCAATTTCTTAATGTCTCCACATACCTCTGGTTTTAAGTTTTTTATAAATACAAATTGTATTTGTAATACCTTGTATCTGAGTAAACCACGGTTTTAATACAGAATAATATCCAAGGGCATATTATTCTACAGCTTTTTTGTCCTACCAAATCAAATTTGGATGATTTGCGAATAACTTTTCTTACAAAAGCTACAGTTACGAGTGGACATATGTCTTCTTAAAAATAGACCTCAACAGACCTTCCTCGATATACCTTCGAACTCTAAACTTATTCTTGCATGGTTTTGATCACCTCTTTTCCTCGTGGTGTGAACTTTGGCGTTCAATACTTTATTTAGCATGCGCCGAATATATCAAAACCATAGAGTCTTCACGATTCGAAGAAACGTCCTAATTTTATAGTCATTTTCTCTTATAACTTTTCTTTCTTATCTCCTTTTTTTGTCAGTATTCAGGTTTCATTGACATATCAAAGTCATTAATTCTTTTTTAACTTCACCTGTATGTGCGTTTGTTTGTTTGTGATCTTGTTTATAACCCTCCTTGCGGCTAAGTTCAAGTGGCTTATATAATACAAAAAATGTTCGACAGAGGATTCGAACCTCTGATCTCTGTGTTGGAAATTAAGTACTTCGAGAACCTTACCAACTAAAACGTTACGGTTCGATACAAGTTTCGACGAGATGTAGATACATAAGCAGCAAAGCCATTACTAATATTATTGTGAAAACATTTCTCTTAAATCGAGTGCTCCACGCATTTTTGTTCTTATTATTAATTATTTTCCGATCAAAATTTTGCGTTGAGGTAGCTTATTCTTCAATAGACTTAAATACACATAATATGACCTGAATCATAATATGCAAGTTATCAATGTCAAGTGATTTTGATGAAGACCGAAATAGATCGGAACGTCAATGCCTTTACCTGCTTTAAAAACTAATTTTCAATCCGAAGAGACCGAAAATCGGGATGATTTAGTAATACAAACTTATAAAAGGGACTAAGAAATAAAAAATTTTTAATATTATTATGCTCTATACATATCCAAAACAAATAGGGGCTTACTTGGGATGTATCTACATATACGCATATTTGAAATAATTTTACTATTAACAGTTATGGAAAAAATACGAATACGAATAGTAAAAAAATAAGAGCAAATCTAATTTACAAAATGTATACATAAGGATTCAAAATTGCTGACAATTAAATCGGTAACCAAGTAAATGTTAACGAAAGTAAAATAGTTGGTAAAATGACTTTTTTGGATAAAAACACAAGATCGTGGCAACATCGCTCACATCACTAATGTATACGCACGTGGATGTTCGGATACTCATAGAGGGACATGTTATAAAAAGAGATGAAGAACCGAGTATACAATGGTCGGAGTAGGTTGGGTAGGTAGGGGTGTGCGCGTTATTGATCCGGGTGTAGAAGAGAAAATTCTATGATGTCTCTTGGATTTGGACGAGAATATCACAACAATGCCAAATTTTAGCATTTTTCCTTGTACTACAATTAAAAATGCGTATGGTTATATTTTGATTAAATTTATATGCAAAAATACTCGCAAATCGTTTTATTTTTCCAACAATTTTCATCTAACATGAACGTTGAAAAGTTTCGTAAATTATTAAACCTCACAAATAATTTCCAAACTAAATTTTGTGCTTTTCCGATGCGGCAACGCTGTGAATTCATTGCATGGTATAACCACCGTTCATTCGCGTTAGTTTTTACATTAAATTTATTATTTACTGCGTATACGGGATGTTTTACGAGTCATGGATTCGTCGTTGGTAAATATAATTTTTCACACATTCATCGGTTGTTATAAGTATCTTTGAAAAACTCGATGGAAAATGGAAAATAATTTTGGCAACGCGGCTGTTTTTATAATAGATTACCGCACGTTTTTCTTAAGAATTTCACCATAAATTTGAAAAAAATATTACTATGAATGATTCATGCTTCAGAGAAAGATTGCTACTCACTTCTTTTCTCCTAAAAAATTGTTGTGAGACCGCGAGATGAATTTATCTTATACCAGGTGCATCAAAATGAATAGCATATACTTGTTGAATTAAACCTTCAATTATACATTATTCAGAAAAACCAGAAAATCTCAACGTTACGGAGCAGTGTTAAATTGACGTTCTTCTGAGAGTTTGTAGGCGAACTCGGTATTCATGTGCCACGTCTGTCTATCGAGTAGCTCTTGTAGATACTGCTAGGTAATATTATATTGGTCAGTTTCAACTCTGGATTGCCTATAAGTCGAATTGCTCTCTTTCATATTGAGTCCAGCATCCTAAGGACCGAGCTCCAAATGTGCCAGCAATACTCCACAGTTAGACGAATCTGTGCCTTGTAGAGAATTAGGAGCTAATGCGGAGTATACAAATTTTGGTCTTGAAAAGGGCTCCAAGCTTTTGTGAAGCTGCCTTAGCTATTTCGACCACGTGACTATGCCAGGACATATTGTTCCCAACCACAACATTTCAACGGCGAATTTGTGGAGCTGGTGAAATTAGTTGTTCAGATAGAATCAAATCCAGAACCGCATTTCTGCCTTCTGTAGAAGATATTGAAGGTGGTGTTTTGTTGATGCTTACGGATTTGGGTGTTGGCCCAGTTTATTGGAGGGATTCATGTGAATGACGACGCCAGTGTGATATCGTCGGTTTTGCAGTTTTGTCGAGTAGATCAGTGATTTACAAAAGAAAGAGAGTAGGTGACAATATGCGTCCCTAGGGAACACCAACGTTGACCTCAAACCTTTGAGGTTTTTGAGAAAGCTACTAAGCTAGTCTATAATTGAGGTTTTTGCCGTTTTTGGAAAATGTGAAACACAAAGTTTTCTGTTATCTATTCGCCATCTTTACTTTCTAATGGATGTCGGCAGAAACATTGCGTTCGCGTGCTTACTGGTATCAATAAACAAATCTGTTTTAGTTGCTCTCCGTTTGATATTTCAATTATAACGTCAAGTTCAATATCATAATATTATGAAGCGTTGAAACTACGCTATTCACTTTAACACTTCTTCTTTTAATGCTTATCCATTAATGGATGTTCGCGACCACATTTTTCATGGCTTCTCTATCTCTAGAGGTATGGATTAATGTCTGAATATCTTGTATACCCGTCCACTGTCTCACGTCCCGTAACTATGACATCCTCTTCCGTCCCAATCCTCTCTTACCTTCAATCTTGCCCTCGACTATCAGCTGAAGGAATTGATATTTATGGTCTCGCATTATATGGCCAATATTTGCAATCTTTCGTTTCTTCACGATGTTATTGTTATTGATACGCCTGAGAATATCTTCATTCCTCACTTTAGCAGTCCATGGTATCTTCAGGATTCTACGATATACCCACATTTCGAATGCTTCTAATTTGTTGATGTTTTTCACCTTAAGGGTCCAACCCTCCATCCCGTAAAGAAGCACTGACCAAACGTAGCCCCGCACAAGTCTCAGTCTAAGATCAAGATCAAAGTCGGTACATGTAAATACATTTTTAAATTTTATGACTTTAACACAGAATTATGAATATATAACAAAGATAATAAAATTATCGGTGAAGTTATTTCCTCTGTTTTCCGTAGTTTATCAATCATTTTCTTTTCTATTGATTTTTTTATCGTTTTCCTACTTCAAATTTGATTTTATCTCACATATCATCTATAATGAGTTTCTTTACAAGTCTCCTTTCATACTGTATCACGTCAATACCGTATGTTCTTATTCATCTAAATTTTCTTTCAACTTCATATTGCGTTTGTGACAATGCTAATTTGCTATCGATTTGTTTTTTTTTTTGTAAAATATAAAATGTGCCCCATCTGCATAGTAACAAGATTCTACTTAACGGGCTAATCGGTAAAAGGGAGTGGACGCTCGATGCCGTATCCCAAAATGATTTGCATTTATTAAGCCACTTCAAAAATCCACATGTAAATATGCAAATACCTTATAAAGAGTATGGCTTCTGTAAAATCTATTTGCAGAAAAGGGACCGACATGTACAATAATTATATTTTATTTCTTAAGACCTTTTGATATGTTTACGCTTCTAAATGTTCTCGATTTTAGGTCTCTTCTGTTTTAAATCAGAGAAAAGATCCATTGTGATGTCCATGGTCTTCTTAAGCTTTTTTCCCATCCAATCTACATATTACATCATTTAGTTTGACAAAACAATATCGATAAAATTGGTTTCATTAATATTCCTTGGCCACGGCATATGTTTTAAAGAATGTTAAGGATCAATATTCTGCCCAATCAATCATCTGAGTGTGAAAGACATCTGAAGAATATCCTGTTAACTACTTTCTGGCGTTCCTCATGAAATTTCCGTATTAAATGGTGCTAACGCAGTTTCAAATCATATCTCAATAACCATGCTTCCTAATATATACTAATTACTTACTTTCTTTTTTTGAAAAACGTACTACTTGTGAATGAGATGCGAAAATCTTGGATCAATTCATCATTCTAATGTACATTTTCTTTTTGGACTTTTATTTAACTTCCATAGTTAATTCTTTTATCAGATCACTTTCTTCTAGTCCACAGACAGTAGAAAACTTTTAAAGAGATTTGGAATTGATATTCGTCGCGTATCATCCACAGCTGTCTTAATTGACAGATTTCGTGCAATTGGAACACTGCTTACTTTTTCTTGAGCGATTTCCTTAAGTAGCAGGTGTATATACCATAAACCCATGACATAAAATCAGCATCTAACATTTGAACGACTTAATATTCTGTACCTAATGGCATGGTTATATTTAAATATAGAGGTGCGAAGTGTTTAATGATAGAGTCCAAAACAGGGGTGTCCAACTTACAAGGCACCAAGGGCCAAAACTAAAATCTTTGATGTGGTTGCGGGCCATATAATAATTTTGCACATCGAGTACGTTTTTGTAAATGAATGGAAAATATATAATAATTTTTTTGAGAGCTAAGAGAAACATTGCAATAGTAATAAAAAGTTATATCTAATGTGAGGACTGTGGTCGATCGGCTTCATCTACCAATCAGGAAATGTCCACCTCCAGTTCAATTGTAGACAGTCTCGTGAGATGACGTAAGAAAGAATCGGTGAGGTTGCTTCTGTTGTGGTTTTTAATGTACTTCATGGAGGAAAAGGCACTTTCACATGTATATGTGCTTCCGAACATTGATGTAATCTTCAGTCCAAAATCTCGCAGATTTGTAAATTTCTCGTTAGACAGTAATTTGAAAAATTCAGGTCCCCTTTCTTGTCTGGTGATTAGAAACATGTCAGCTTGAAGGTTACATAACTCAATTTTGTAAGTCGGGTGGTTGTTCTTCAATGATTGCTCCAAAAGGATTATTATAAAGCAGTAAACTGCTTTTGAGACTTTCGATTTCTTCAAATCTTGTATTGAATTCATCAATAACTTGTTGAATTTGTGAACTGCAGCATGAAAACTCAATATTTTCCTCACTATTGAATTCTTCTGCTAGTTGCAGACAGCTAGGGAAGTATGTCAGGTTGTTCTTTTCCAAAGCATGTTTAAACACGCTCAGCTAATTCCGAAATCCGTTTATCTTTCCGATTAAATCTGAAACCGTCTGGTTTCTTCCTTGAAGACTCAAGTATAAACTGTTAAGATGATTAGTCAGATCTGTTAAAAAAGCTAACTGTCTTAAGAATTCTGGATCCTTAAGCTTTCATTCCAGTTCAGTTGTGTCCGATGAAACGTATTAATTGAGGAATGCAGGGATTTCCTTCCTTATGGCAAAAAACCGGTCCATGCACTTTCCTGCACTCAGCCACCTTACATGATTGTACATTAGCAAGTCTCCATACTCAGCCTCTGTTTCCACGTTTCCACTAAAAACTGCCTGTGTAGAAGGGATCGATTTCCACCTCTAATCTTATTTATAATCTTACTCACGGTTTGAAAAACTTGATTTTGCTCCCTGATGTATAATACAATGGATTGCATGACAAGTAACACCATTCTCTCGAAGCAGACCCACTAATCCAGTTTTTTTACCTGTCATTGATGGGGCCCCGTCTGTTGCTATTGCTGAACATTTATCGAAACCTCCAATTCTATCAACTGCTTTCTTTACAGCCTCATAGATGTCTTTTCCTTTAGTCGTTCCATAAAGAGGGCAGATATCAAATAATTCCTCTTTACTGATAAAATCGTCAAAAGTATTACGCACAAATATTTGGAGCTGACTAACATCTGATTGATCAGTGCTTTCATCCAGACAACGTGAGAAATATGAACTTTTTTAACTGGGCTAAGCATAGACTTTTCTACTTGATCACCCATAGCAAATATCCTTCTTTATATGGTTTAATGTGAAAGTGGCACTGATTCAGCCATTTTAGAATCTTCAAAAGCTTTGGCCATTTCAACGGCACACTTTTTAATTAAATTGCCATCAGTAAAAGGTTTTTTTGCCTTTGCTAGCTCAAGCGACACGGCATTTCAATGTTGTAAGGTATGTAAGGATAAAGAAAATATAATCCGCTCCGTAAAACATTTCGCGGGCCACAACGAATGGCATCGCGGGCCGTATGCGGTCCGCGGGCCGCCAGTTGGACAACGCTGGTCCAAAATATTCAGTTATATCTCAGCTTAGTGTATCCACGAAAGACGATCTATTTTTTAATAGGTATCCTCTAGTTCAGTAGATATCTAATTCTACCAGTTATGGCTCTATCTGCATTTGTCTCTTATTTTTTTTCTAACATGTCTTATGTGTTACTACTAGTGTTAGAAAAAAACCTACTGTGAAAGTATTAGTCGAAACATTTTTGTTAATTTTGTAAATCCCTAATTGTAACTAAATAGGACCCAAATACCAAATCACTGCCAACATGCTCTGAGCAATAGATCAAATTATTAATAATCCTAATGAGGATGACATAAAGTTGATTTTAAACGAAATGTTAGCTTAGGATATAGTTCTACTGTATACAAATAAACCCTTTTCCATCCAACGATGGACAAAGTACTATTTTGGTAAAGAACATTTCAATCATGCATCGTTAAAGTATTCTCAACTAGAAATATTTTAACCTACATTTTATAACATTACAAGTATGTGTGAATCAGTACATTACAAACAAAAATATTTTGATATCAATAAGCTGTGAGAAAAAGTCTGGACTAATATATTCCAACTTTTGTTTATAAGTTTCAAAAATATCGTATATATAGTTAGAAAATGAATATATTTATCTATTAGGGAAATTTTTGTCTGTCCCATTGTGAAATTCTGTTGCCAAGTATCCAAAAGTCCCTTAAAGTTGAAGCCTTTACTATAAATATTAAATCCTCGACCGATGAATGTGAATATTTTCCCTTATAAAAAAAAAACAGAAACTGTGATTTTTTATTTTTGAATTTCCACAGCTCCGTGGTATTTCATAGTATCGATTCGACCATGGACGGGTTTTTTTCAGAATTGAATACTCTACATGCAATACCCGTGTTTTACATTTACCTCGTGAAAGACGAGATTTACAAGAATTGTAAATAACAAACTTTGTAGAAAATTCAATTTTTTTAGAAAAAATATCCTCAGCAGCAAGTTGCCAAAATCAATATTTAATGATAAAGTTTTGTAATTTCATTATTTTATCGAAAATCACTTCAAATTACAAAAAATATCTCATATTTATTATCCATCACTACTTTCTTAACTACAACTTTGTTTTAAATGGAACGGTGAAATAAAATAAATAGTCGGAAATAAGTCAAATATAAAAATTGGAAAATTATATTAATAAGCGATATAATTCATGCAAAAACCTTAGAATGAGATAGATAATATGCTATAATGCTTTTTTTTCAAATATTTTTTTCTGTCTCATCGTGAAATTTTGTTGCAACTACCCAAAAAGAAATTCCGTGAGTATTAATATTAAATTTCAACTCTTCTCGTTAAAAATATTTTAATTTTACTTAACAACTTATAAACTACAAAAATTTCTAACCTGTCAATTTATCATAAATCTAAAACCTTTTTTTCTACAATCGATAAATAATTCCGACTATTCATATTTTTTTACCGTTCCATTTTAGAAAAAAAAATGTTTTTGCGTTAATAATATTGAATTAGTATTACTGAATACTATCGCATTCACTTATAAAGAGATTTCCATACCTCATAGTCAAAGTGAACTTGCAAAGTCACACACTCTTAACCCCCTTCGAATGAAAATGATCAATAACCATTATATTCCTAATACTTTACCTTTCTATTTCTGGGTTCTATCAGTAATTCGATCATATCCCTCTGTGTTCTATCCCACCTTGACCTGTAACATAACAGACTTTGTGTTTTCGATTCTGTTTGATTTAATTTTCCGAATAATCCAATAATTCATTTCAACACTACGTCAATAAGAATTTTCGAATTAATCCAGACCGTCCGTTCGCTGTCTCGTTTACAAAACGTTCATTTCGTATTTCAAAATTTTCAGCTGACAAATTTAATGCAACTCATCGATGAGTACACAAAGAGGATAGAGAAACTTGAATAAATCAATTTAAAAATGATAATCTGCCAGGTTGATAGAAAATATACAATATTTCATAATTTAAACTTGACAATTGTTTTATTTTTCAAATAATCATCATCAATTCATAAATCATTGAATTGTTTCGTTTACCCATTAGGAAACGTTTACAAATTACGCAAGGCATTCTTTTTGGAATATTGCATATGCCCTTCTCCATGTAACGTAACGTCAGGTTTGAAGATTTCAACCTCCCTCTCTTACGAAAGAAATATGGTTGAAAATATATATATTCAAGTATCCAAATGACATTAAAAAATTCTTGTATAATGACTTGACTTGGTTAGATATATTAAATATGACTCTCAAGTCAGGCCGCCGTGTTAATGACAGCAGCTGATTGGAGGATGCACCAAGTTTCATTCGGTATTCACGTGCTTTCTTAAAAGCTTCAGCTCGCGTTTCATACATTAAGTGAGCATTTGAATCGCAGGTATTAAATCATTATGTAAAATAACATATGTATGTAGTCAATGACCCACCCTCCGATGAGCCATACGTAATTTGGAAACGTTTCCTTATATACGGAAAAAATATTCTTTACTCAAGTTATTGAATTTCTAATCAGATAAAAACGGGGTCTAGCAATTGATTAAAGAGACTAAAGCTGTGAAAACATCCTCTTCAAAGTAATTTCCTTCCGCACTACACTAATACACCTCTCCAGGTGTTGTAGTAGATATTTGACTGGAACCTCCGAAAGCAACCCCATTACAGTTGTTTGAATGACCTCAATGGAACCAAAATGAATTATTTTGGGAAAAAAAAGAAGCTCTAGAGCGGCAGATATGATAAATAGAGTAGCTGTAGTAATAATGGAATCTTTCTGCAAGCTAAAAACTGCGTTACACTAAACTCGCATTTTTCTTTAGAAGAGTGTTGACGCACTCGTTTCCTCATCATCTACGAGATAGAATCCATGGCGAGTTTTTTCACAGGATTTCCCCCGTAGGCATAATCCATGACATTCAATAGAAGGTTTTCTTATTCAAGAATGAATAATGTCCTATATTCATTGTCGATATGTTCAATTTCTCTATCAGTAATAGTTGCTGACAAAACGTCGAGTGGATTCATTTCTAGATTCACATCTACATCTTCATCATTTCCGCAATTTGTTGACCCTGCGTTTAAACATGACTGGCTACGGCAATGTCCATAAACTTTTGAAGATCTCTATCCAATTTTTTGCATCCACATTTGCCGCCACAACCTTTTCTACAATTACAAAATATTATGTTCAGTAGATCATCAGGTGCTGGTGATTAAATAAAGTCGTTCTTGGCTGTAGTATATTATTTTTGTCCTAACCCATAACCCCACTGTTCTGGATCTAACCAGGTTTGTATTTGATAATATACTCAATAAATATGATGTTGAGCTGCTGAATAAGTACGGGAGTAGAGGAAATTTCACAGCTTTACCTTATCTTGTTAGTTTAGTATCTGAAATTATCTATCGATTGTTCTTAATTTGGAGCACCGTATATTGCTAGTATAAAATGTATACCAGCATTGATAATGATATCCCGAGAACAATTTTCTTGTTGGAATATTTCCGTAAAATTGTTTGAGTCGGGTCTTTTCTCAAATAACTTCATGACAATTTTCGTTTCCCAAAAAATGCTGAAGTTGTATTATATCATGTCATGGCATGTAGATGCAATGTGGAAACTTGTTGAGGCTATCGGTGGTCGAGTACATTTTTGGTTCAACAATTTCAATTTCAATAATTTTCAACTGCATTGGAGACATTCCGACAAGCATTAGCTTCTGAAACCTCTATAAGATAAGTGAAAAGAAAAGTATATGAAAAAGCAATACAGTTAACGCCTCGTGTACAGTATATAATGCCATTTGTGAGTGCATTCTAGTCGCTTTCTCAGCGTTCTACTCCGAAAACGGTTGATTTTACATAAAATGTGAGAGACATTTCTCGTAGATAATTTTACTAGGAACAATTTTTATAATACGGAGGTATTGACCTCCGAGAAACAGATCGCGAGATATTTGCGAAAAACTGATTTTCGTGACTTTTTGACCTCTAAAACTTTTTTAGCCGGCACGATGTCGATTTTCACATCTTTATTACAACACCGGGTAGACAAAAATTCAGCTAACTAAGAATTTTTCCACCGATTGGGCTTTAAAATGACTGGATTAAACAATTCGGTAAGAGACGATTGAATTACGAAATGATGTTAACAAAAATACACACGAAGAAAGTACGAAAAACATAAGAAAGAATGATAAAATTAAAAGATCACCAATATAACTTTGTCCATCAATCAATCATAGAATAAAAAAAAATACTGAAAAGTATCTAGTTTAAACAAGGGAGGCATACATCGACAATAATTTACCAAAAAGAAAGAGGAAGATAAACTGTGATAAGTCTAACGATAACAGCGGAAAAAAAGATTCGTTGAAAGAAAAGGAAGTATGATAAGCTACTTTACAGTACCAGAGTAGTGGAGAGAACCAATAGAAATAATGAAAAGATAACACTAGTGGATTTAATTATGAAGGGAATAGAAGAAATCATATTGGCAATGAATTTAGACGATAGGATAGCAGCAGCTAACACCAACGAAGTGAAGAAAACATAAGTCGAAAATTGGGAATAAACCACCTCAAAAAGAGGACTCAAACGGTTAGAGTCAACATCCAAGAGCTTGATGATATTATATATATATTATAAATTATATTGTATATTTCTTGCTTTATATGTATATGTTTTAGTTTTAATAACTTTATTTGGTAAATTATTAAACATATGTTTTTTACATTTGAATTATTATTATGAAATAATATTTCAAAAATAGGAAATATGTTATGCGCGCCCGCTACAATCCCGAAATATCAAATATAATTTTTAATATATTTTATATATTTTTTGTTTTGTGTGATACCTACGTCACAATGTTGGTTCTAAGGAAACCCTGGATGGTACAGAATGCAACCCAGCACATGTCCAATGCAGCTATCATCACGATTGGAATTACCTGCAAAAAAACAAAATGTCATCTGTTATGTATCTAGACTTAGTATTAAAATAACGTATAAGGAATTAAAAATATTTGGGACACATGTTATTTTACCCTTTTATGGAGGGTCATATAATTCTTCGAAAACCAGTAGTAATCAATCATGATGGCTGGATCCCGAATTTTAAAATTTCCCAAATTCTCAGGAATAAATAATAAAGGGGAATTGGAGAAAGTGAATTTTTAATGACATTCGGCAGCCAAGCGATTTATAGGATGCTAAATGTTCATTAGTAGTTTGCATCCATATTTTTTATCAAAAACCTCACGACACTTAAGACTGAGTTGCAAGCTTAAAGTTCTTCTCTATAAAATTAATGTAGCCCAGTAACTTTCTAATTAGTGAATCAATAAAGAATCCCCCATTCAACTTGGCGTTACTTATTTGGGAAAAGTCTAAGGTATTAAAATCCTTCCACCTCTTCAGTTACAGTGTTCACAAAACTTTCCATTAGTCCAATAGTTTAATATGCACTATTGCATCTATCGGAGTCATTGATATGTATGACCTATAATTAAAATCATCCTACGCTGAAATAGTTTAACATTTTATTTGATATTGTTCAATTTCAAAATATATAATTTTTTAAAGATTTGTTGTTTGTTACAGCACTGGTATGGGTGAAGGTAATGGTATAATTGATCATCATGACCTTCACGGAACCTTGGTGCCTATCAATGGTAGTCATTCCGGATCTTCTGGTCGCAGTACCCCAAACAATTCCAATGATCCCGCTCCTGGAAAACTCTTTGTTGGCGGATTGAGTTGGCAAACTTCCAGTGAAAAACTCAAGGAATATTTTGGAATGTTCGGCAACGTTACTGATGTATTGATAATGAAAGATCCTGTTACTCAGGTGAGAATTTCAACTATCATAATTTCTATAAAGTCCAATTGCATAGTACTTATGTTACATTTAATTTTTTGAGAAGAGATACGATATATTTCATAATTTTTGAAAGATTGAAAGAAAATTGACATTTAAGGTAGTCACGCACGTGTTGTCATCGGACGGAGCACATGCACGCATCGGACGGATCGGATTTTCCGAATGTGATTAAAAACATTGATTCAAATGGATCTGCGCGCGCAAATTCGCATCGTACGCATCCGTACGGAGTGTCAACAGTATCAGGAATTCCTGGAATACTGAAAAAATCTGGAGTCATAATCAATCAGATCAGGGAATAATGTGTGATATTCTCAATACTCTTGTCTCTTTTGATTGATTTGATAAACCCAAATTGAGAGCTTTCTGGCCAGCTTATGCTCTTTCTCTTCTTCTTCTTCTTCTGTCAGCAAGTAAAAAACTATTATAATTTTTTCAATATCCATACTGTACATTTCACAAAAATAAAAATTTTTATAATAAACGAAGTCAAAAACCAAACGCACGAGACTTCCACAGCAACAGAATGCAACTCAAATTCACGTCTGGCGAGACTACTTTTAGACTTAACTTCAGTCTTTATCAAAATATAAATATTTTGATAAAGTTAAGTGGAAACATCAATTTTCTATCAATCTTTCAAAAATTGTTAATAAAACTAATTTAATTTTATAACAGAAGAGAACTAAAATCAAGAACATTTGGATGTATTAATATATCAAAAGGTCTAAGAACATTAAGCATTAGAGAGGTCTAATTTCGTCCGTGCATCTGAGCCGACCGTTAAATGACGGCCGAAGAGGATATCCAAATACCGGTTAAGGTAATATGGAACCTCGCAGCAAGACGGTTCCGCGGGAGGTCAAGGCACGAAACCGAACTCGGATCCGTAATCGTCATAAACTCCAACCAAAGAAATTTAACCAATTACTTCACATCGCCCAGGCGCGGCACGTCAGCCGTGACCCACTTCCTCGCCAAGCCCGACACGCCCGAACCTGTTTTAAAATTAGTTTTTTTAAATAATTTTTGAAAAATTGATGAAAAATTCACGTTTCGACTCAACTTCAGTCTTTATCAAAATATGTAAAGACTGAATTTAAGTCTAAACATTTTTATATTTTTTATTTGATCAAATTTTTTTAATCAAATAAACAGTATTATCATAAAATTTGATAAATTGCAATTGATCAATTTCTTTTTGAGAAAAGTATGATGAGGTAGAACGTACTGGGGACAAACATGTCAACCAAAACCATATTGAAATTACATAACAGATTACATGCTTCATAATTTTGGAATTGATTTAATGAAAACTGAAAATAAGCCAATAAGGGGGCCGTTTACTTTTTTTAGAATGATGTCACGGGTTTATACATGAGAAGGAACATACGAAAGAATGCTACGTCTATTTCTAGACTAAATATGAAAAAAGAAGTAGTTAGATTCAAACCAACATTAGCTTTGGATGCACAATTTTTTCATTATTCAATGCACGGTAATAAATATATCCAATTAAGAGGAGAATATGTTGAGTAATAAAATATTTTGATATTGAAATTTTGTTTGGTTCTATAGTAGGCTAAGAATTTTTCAAAATATCTTCGTTCAACAGGTTTTTGATTCCATTATTATACCAGTTTTTCACATTTCTGTAAGATAGAACTTTCTAAATTTATAAAAAATTAAGTGTATACACTCTTTTTTTTGATAATAATCGACGTCAGAATTTAGAAATGCACTTCTCAATCATCTGCAACATTAACATGTTCTGGTTAAGGTTATGTTCAACAAAAACACCCGAAATCTCAGTGATAGCCAGTGTTGCCAATGCTAAAATATAAATACATTTAATGTAACATATTGCATAGTGTATAATACAGTAGAAGAAATGAAAGACATAGAAAACAGTACATCCAGTATACGTATGTATGTTAGACCCACACGATGTCATATAAACTGAAATACATGGTTCCAAAAATATATCTCCTAATAAACAACTTGTACCTTAAGTTGAATTAACGCTAAAGTCTCCTTACCAGAATGTCCCAGACATACTGTACGGATGAAATATCAGGAGATGGCTAAGGCAAAAAATCTACCCAATTATCATCAAGATCTACGTAACGCAATTCTATCTACATGTGATCGTAAATTATTTTGTTGGACAAGGGTATAGGGCAACTTTGGAATATAAGACAAAACGTACACACCTCTTAGATGTAATGTACGGTGGCGATGTTACGTTTAATTTATACCAATATAAGCAAAAGCCACTTTGTCATAATTCTAGCAATGTGATGCTCGTCCTTCATCACGTGAGTTTTTCTCTAAATTTGTTAAACTATTGAAAATGTATAGGCACAACAAACAAAATAAAGCAAATCTTCTTGTGATACGATTGAATGGAAATTGAGGTTAGAAACGATTACACAAACACCATTCCTTAGATATGGTTGGAAAACAAACCGATTCTTATTCTGACTTAACCCTTTCTTGGATACTTGGGAATTTTATCACGGATTTTTCAATTATCATTTAAAATATAAAATGTCAAGAGATTGAAGAGGTTGGTAGTACAAATAAGTATCATTAGCCGTTTGTTATCGTGCTTTTATGTACCTTCTTCTGGTGGTACTTTCTTATGGTAGATGCAAAGGTACGCTTTCGAGACGCTGCCTTATTTTTATCTTCTTTGTTTCATAACGTTTTGTTCCTTGTTTGTTTAATTCCATCGTTGAAGCCGACAAATCAATTTGTCTCATAATCACTTTATATGATGTAATCATTTTTGGATAAGAAATACTGATTCTAGAGCCATCTTTCATCTTCACAGATACAATATCAGTATTATGACATTTTCTCAACGTGGTACCTTCTTTTGTGTCTTGCATTTTCATGAACAAAATTCGATCTTTGCTGTAGTACAAGTATTTTGGTAAATCTTCTCTATTTGGATCACAAGTGCCCACTGCTGCTTAATCTATATTATGTAATAGAGTGGTAAAAGTAATTAATCCTTCGAAACAAAAGGTAATGTCTTTATCTCCTGCTGTAGACATTAGTTGCTTCACAACACGCTCGCCAAGAGTTCTATCTAGAAATTCAGTTTCGCGGCCTGTGTAGACACTAAAATCGTATGTAAACCTAGTTAAGGAATCTAAATGAAGACATCTAGATATCTCTAGCTATTCCATAAGAATATATTGCTCAATGAATGGTGAGTGAATCAGTAGTCACTAATTTGCGGAACACATAACCGGCATACAAACACGCACAACTTTGACATCAACTTTATCAGTTTCTTTCAATCGAGCATTCCAAATTAAAAATAGCTACCAAAAGTATCGAAAGGGCTAAACAAATATATTCCTAGAAATAAATCCAGGAATATTGGATGTTTTCTTTTCTACTTCACTTAGTTATAAATATATTTACAAATTCCTCAACTTCCTCAGGAAGTGGTAATCGGCCTCAGTTTAAAGTTTATAAACAACAGGGAATTAGATGGGGTGAAAAATTAATATCAAATTACTTATCCTAAAACTAAAAATTTAGTACATTCCATATTTTATATATAGGCCATTCTATTTGTTAACTTCACGTTTTTTTTTTTTATATTCCAGAGAAGTCGAGGTTTTGGTTTCATCACATTTTCAGAACCATCTAGCGTAGATAAAGTTCTAAAAGTACCAATCCACACTTTAGACGGCAAAAAGATTGATCCGAAACACGCTACTCCCAAAAATAGACCAAAACAACCGAACAAAACGAAAAAAATCTTTGTTGGAGGCGTCAGTCAAGACACATCAGCAGATGAAGTTAAAGCTTATTTCAGTCAATTTGGTAAAGTCGAAGAAACTGTGATGTTGATGGATCAACAGACTAAAAGACACAGAGGATTCGGATTCGTGACATTTGAAAATGAAGACGTTGTCGATAGAGTGTGCGAGATACATTTTCACACTATCAAAAACAAAAAGGTGGGAATTTTTTTTATTTTTATATTTTTTTTACTGTAAATACGTATTCCAATTATCACCGCTATTGTACAAGCTTTTATTTAGTTTCACTTCACCTCCCGGTCTCCGATTCAGATGAAATTTTTCATGCATGTATAAATCGGACGATAATGTAATATTGTGATGTGATTGTTACATCGAGCTAATCTGATGATGGGGAAGATGGGCATCGAAACTCCGTAAATTAAAAACGACGCAAACCAATCGAGTTTGTGCTCATTTGATTCGCCTTGGCGAGTATCTTGATTGACGTGAATATACAAATTTGGGAAAAAAAGTTCGTTCCGTTTGTTATGAATGTGTGAGGGTGTATAAACATTTCATATCGCTGACATTGTGCCTCAGGGTAGCAGGGAGAACCCTGTTGTACTGAAACCTTTATCCGTCTACAATGGACCTCTGGGGAATGGATCGCGGAAACAACATGAACACAAGAAATTAGAAAACGAGGTTTAGAGAAGAAATTGAAACGACAGCAAACGTTTGCTAATGAAAGCAATGTCCATAAGCGGCAACGATTAGAAAAGATATCGGGAGAATCTCGGGAAATTTTCAAATTTTTAACTAGAGAAAAGAAAACGATTCTTATTGGTTTTCAGTTGTGACGTCATAGCTTTATTAAAAACATTGAGCATTTGTCTGCTTGATCATTACGAAGTTGTCGTTGCCGGAAACGTAGTGTGTGCTGTTATAATACAATTTTAATTTATTAGTTACGTATAAATAAAACATTTTCCTGTATATAAGAATAAAGTGAATAAATCTTTTATAGGTTAAGTTCTTATTACTAAATCCTTTTAAAAGCATAATAAACTTAATTATTATAAAATGTTGAAATAAGTTGAATTTGAATCTTATTTACATTAGAATGATCCTGACAATAAAAGTAATTAGATCACGTAGGATCGTCAAAACGACCAACACTTCCAAACCATTTTTGTTGTATATTCAAATTACTTGGCATCATAAAAAAAATTTATCGAGTGTTTTAGTCTTGGTATTTTTACATCCTGGTACAAAACACGATTTATTTGCCATTTTTCAGATTAATCAACGTTTAATAATAACGCTTCTTTCAGAATAACCGAGAGAATAACTCATATTTACTTTGTGTCTTATGTTCAGTGTTTATTTTATACCTATGACGTCACGCAATATGGAGACCTTACTGAAATGTTTAAACTACCTACAACGTTTTTGAATTTTCAATAATGTTTTACTCTATAAATATTGAACAAAAAATAAAAAGAAATATATTATAAACGTTGTATCCAAAACAATTTTTTTCTCAAACCATGCAAGTACCCCATTTTATACATTTTGATGGTATAATTAAGAATATTTAGCACTTTCTTTTCCCTCTGCTATCACAATGTATCACGCCCTTTTTTATGGGACTAAGATAAAAATGGGAAGAATCGATAATTATGGTGTTAAAAATCTATAATTATGAAGTATTATTTTTAACTGTTTAGTTCATTTTATTAACAAATAATAAATGCTTTTATTTAAAAGAGTTTTTTTCTTCTTTTACGCATATTAATTTTTTAGGATTATATTTCTTCCCATTTTATGAAATTTTCATTTTAAATATTCAAAAACTGCCTTTCTACTGAATCGAACGTATATAATATATAATATAAAATAAGGTCATAATCACGTGATAGGATCCTTTTTTTTTTAAATTATTTCCATAAGCGGCGTAATTGATAGGTTACTGAAGCTTGCGGTTTTCATACTTTCCGGCATTTTAACATAAAAATAGCTTATTGCGATTTAACTTAAGTGTAAACTTTGTGCAAATGAGTGAATCGTTAATAACTGCTAAATAACAATTATTGAACATGTATAATTTATTATACAACTGAATAAATTTATGAAAAAATTAACTCGTTCTGGGTTAGGATCACAATCAGCTGATAGGTGATCTATATAATCTAGGATTATATTTCCCGAAAAGCCCTTATATGGGATTGAGAATCTTGTTTTATAATATATACACTTATCGAAAAAAAATCTAGTAAGCTCGTACGGTCGCGATCAAAAATCTAGCAAAAAATTTGTAGCTTCCATTCTTTTTTTGATTTTAGCACCTCAAAACCATTAATCACGCTTAAATTCGTCAAAATAAAAAATCAATATTTAATGTTTCCTCACCTGGTCCTAATAACAGCTTCCAATCGCTTTTTCGTGGATAGAATGTATCAAAGTTTATTCCACTACCATTCTTGAGCGAGCGCCGTTTCCAGGTCCGATTTCGTGGCTGGTACAGAAGTTCATCCCATAAATGTTCGATCCTGTAAATATGGCAATATGTAAACGGGCATTGTCGCGCATTATCATGAAGCTTTTGCCGATGAAGCTGGCGTGGTGAAATACGTGAACTTAAATTTTCTCTATGTATCGCTTCGCCGTTAATCCTCCTGTTACACCGCCAAATTTAATAAAAACCACCTCGGTTTTTACTTCTATTAAAATGGACGCCCAAATCATCCAGAAACCCCCTACAAAAGCCTTCCTCCAGGTCTAGACTCGTCCTCTTTTATGGCTACCACGCAAGCACAATCGGCTTTCGTCTGAGAGGAGAACGGAACCAGAATTTTCGTCAGTCCAATTATCGTGTTCCATGGCAATTTGTAGTTGTAGTGGTGTTAGTTTGGGATCAATAGGTGGCCTTTTTGGCTTAAGGTTTGTTGCCTCTGGTCTTTTTCTGGTTGTCCATCCACCCACAGCTTTCTCTTGTTGGATAGAACACATGTAAGGGATCCGATATCAAGCAATGTGCTGATAACGAATCGATCGTCTTCGTCGGATATGTTGCTTTTTCTTCCGAAACCGTAACGACGGTAAACTCTGGAAATCGCTGGACTAACTAATAAATCAGAGCACTTCTCGCTGACTCTGGTCTTGTCGTAATAGAGTGACCGTTTGAGCAGCTTTATCCTTGTTGTGTCAATTTTCAGGTAGAACTGATATATACACAAACACGCGCGCTTGTGAATGCTTCTCCTTCTAAGCATCCACCCCTGAATAAATCCTCGGATGGATGCGAAGAAGAACATTCCGTCACCCTCCATTATTTCGACCAGGTCCTCATGCTCGTTCGCGTCGCTGTTTCGCGCTTAGACTCCTTCCTTTCCCCCGAATTCTATGGGAGATTTTGGAGGTTTTGAAAGTTTTTGTTACGAGCTAGCCTGTTTGCTATACACTCTTGTCTTCTTGGTTGTCTGGACGTCTTAATGTGTGTATCCAACCTTCTTCAGTAAGAAAATATCTAGTCTGAGTGGACCTTCGCCTTCTTTACAGTTGTCTTCGATGTATATCTCGGCACTTGCTTATGAAATACAGAGTTACCGTGTAGGGGGTGTCCTTTTGTGGACTGATAGCTGTAGGTCAAGTAGATAACTTTTTTATAAGTGTCACAAACTAATTAGCACTATCGTAAACAAGCATAAAATGGGTGGTTATCGATCATAACATATCGTTGGACTGTGAAAGATAGAAACATACAATATTTTATATTATTTTGAGACTATTACTATTAGCTTTAGTGTTTACTTTTTTTGTCAGTGACTTGTGATTGCAAGGATGTCGCCTGCCTCGAGTTTTTTACTAATGAGAGAGGTTACGTTTTAAGACATTTTGTCTTGACTTACAACGTGTAAATAGATAATAATCTCCTGATATTTGTAAATAACAAATAGTAAAATATATATAGCAACATGATCATTATTCATAAAATATTTTGTTATTAATCGTGAGTTGGTTAAATACCTCATATATGTAATACTCCTCTAATGACAGTTTCTATAAGTGGAAGGTGTTCCGACTAAGTAAAACAAATAGTGTATCGTTTTCTCTCTCCTCCGAGCGCTTCAGTTAGTTCCGCCCATCTTTTGCCCGCATGAAGCATGCGGAGTACAGGTAAAGCTTTTTGATTAAGCATTTTTTTAAAATTTTGTTTAGAAACCTATATCTGTTTTTTCTAATTCCTATTCGATTAATATGGAAGCATAATTTTGACTAGAATATAAGTATTATCATTACTTATTCCGTATTCTATTCATTCATTACATGGAAACTTACGCGGCTAAGTGCTACTACATGAACAACTCTAAAGCGTTGCATCTTGAAGATGGACGACTGCAAATTTCTATTAATTTAACGCCATGTGTTGGCATTGCGTAAGTATAACAGAATTTTTTTATCAGACTGCCTAGGAAGAACAATTCTGATGGGACAAAATTATCAAATTATTACAAAGTCAATTTATCTTATCGTTTAAGTCCAAGGATTCTATGCTTTACTAATAATTCTGGGAATGATGATGGCACGAAATGATGCTAATATAAGCAAGTTTCTACGATGACCTGATTATGTACAGAAGATTATGCAATTATCTAAGTATTCTGTGGCTTCCTAAGTATTTACCTATTTGGGATTACCAATAATCCATTCAGGGATTATTACAGGCACGTACCCGAGGTCAAGAGGAACTCCACATAGAAAATTATACCCCGATGCTTTTTTACTGACACTTATTATATGTGGTAGAAACTTATTACATATTTTTGTACTGTAAAGTCGACTTTCCAGTACTAATTTGAGACCGGAAAATGGCAGTTTACGGTATCCTTGTACTTCACAGCACTCTCAAATTCTTCCAATCCAAAATTCAATATGTCTGGCTCTGTTTACAATGTTACCTGTTAATTTTTATTTTTTTTTTAATAATAAGAGAATAATCGAAAGAGCTATTTTTTAGTAAAATTGTCGAATATGACATTTCATATTTTGATATAATTTAGCTTTTTATTTAAAACCGAAAACAGTATGAAAAAACAACGTATTACGATATACGTCCGTGAAGTTAGATATTCTTGACTCGGCTCCTTCGTCGCCTCGTTCATAAACATCTATCTCGTACCATACTAAATTACTTCCCGGACTTATAACGTAAATTTTATCATTTTGCAAAAAACGAGTATACATTAGAATTGACTTTACGAATATAATGTGACGTTTTATTGAGAGCAATACAAAATTCAGACCTAGGGAGAGCTCTCGGCATTCACCCCTTTTTAAATCACATTTTATTGACAATTCCATCTCCCGTGGATATTTAACAAGGTTTTTGTCACATCTAAAACGTGCTTAATAAATGTTCAATTTCCATTGGGATAGATTCGCAGGATTACTATTCATACTTTGCTACCGAATGTGAAGGTTGGAAATATTTATTGCACTGTGAAGCTTTTTAGTCTCCCACAAAGAGATTAAATCTAGTTGAGGACAGCTCATGGAAAATTAATATGAGCATGCGCCAATAATAAATGAAATAACTTCTTTTTCTTCATTTTTTCTTAAGACTTAGTCTTTTTTCTTCTACTATTCAGCGTTATGAGAATTAAATATCCAGCTTTTGTTTTTATTATGCCTTTAGCCCATTTAGTCAATGGATCTTCCATCATTCTGTTGACGTGATCTCTTCAAAATCGTCGTCTTGATCTCGTGAATCGTACTATATCCTAAATTTTCAGATCTTCTTATTTGATATCCTAGGTACACTTTTTTAAAAGTTCTCAATGTTTTCATCTCTGTTGCGAACATTGTGCGGACACCGGTGAATGGGGTTTTCGTTCACAGGTATTTCACCTCTTGTAGGCTTTTTCCTATCACCATTGATTCTGTTTTTCCTACAGATATCTGCATGTTAAGGTTATCGGCTGTTGTTTGGAATCGAAATTGCAAACGCTGGCGGCCATCCTCGACTTCGGCTACGAAGATTGCGTCGTTGGCGCGAAACATCAAAAATTTAAAAAAATGCAATGTTATACAGGGTCTAGTTATAAATCAATTTCAGTGATAAGAGATCTGATTTAATATAGTTGTGTAAAATAGTACATTACGCACCTACTTTTCTCCCGTGGTGCGTATATTATGTTTTCTCTCGCCGGGATGAAAAGTTCGTTCTTGACGTATTCTAATTCACTATCACTAGAATCATCTAAGCACATCTTTTTACTTTCAACTTTTTAGTTAAACTTAATAATACCGCAGTTATGTCCTGGAAATTGAAATATTTTATTATCCAATTTGTGGAAAAAGTCCTTTTATTCATATTTATCTTTTAAAACAATATATTCTTTGAGGTATTCTAGCTGCTTTTTCTAAATCGCCTGGAATCTATTTAAAGTTCCCTAATCCTACTTTTTTAGATCTTATTTTTATTGAGGATTGAAGCTATCTTTTTATTAATCATTATAAACTTTATACTGAATATAAGTTTCATAATTCCGTCTAAATTCCTGAAAAATGTTAAAGGTTTAAATTTTATTACAATCTAGCATTATTCGAGTGTGAATTATCAAGTATTAAAATAGACCACTGCGCTATAATTATAGATCAGCCCATTGCCACCTAGAGATGCCTCTATTATTGATAACTGTCTAGGTTTATAATCGTTTACTAAATTATTTACTTTGAACCTGTGTAACGCCAAATCTACGAAACTCATTTGGTTAGTAAGAAAATTCCAAAACGTATAAATTTTCAGTAGTTCAGTAGTTAGTAATAACCCCAGGAAATTGATAATTGTTCGACACAATTTTGTAACAAATTTGGAAGGATTGTCGCTTGCCTTTTACCAACAAGCGTGAAAAAGTTGTCATAAAATTTTTGAGCATTTATCAATGTTATTTGGATATAAAATTTTGAGCAAAAACAACTGATTTAAATGTGCAATTAACAAAAGAACAATTAGAAAAGTTAAGTGAATAAGCAGACGTGTTATTTTATATAACTGATGTATGTCCCATACCCATGGTGTTAGTAATTTATAAGCTCTTGCTGCTGTACACTACATTGGGCCAATCGGCTAACCGCGGTTAATCTATTGGAGTGATTATTAATTTTTATTTTGGTATTCAAGCCAATCGCTTCGGCAGACGATTTTGTTCAATTTTGAATCGTGTTTCTTCCAATGGGAATATTATCATCATTTTTCGATTTCCAGTGACAATTTCTTCTCAGGAATTATCTGTTGAGATTTTAATATTTGGGCCCCATTCTGAACAGAAATTTTTCAAATAATGTGACAGGACACACGTTTATGGCGTTGCTTTCTATTAAAAATTTTCTTGAACAACCTTGGCAACTCATGCTGAATACAGAGTTGTTTAATTCAATACATAAAAAGTCAGTCAAGCAAGCAGCAGCTCCCACTCCACGCCAAACTAATTCTACTGCGACTATGTGATAGAATTTCCGTTGAAGCCCTTTAGGGGTATTTTCATTTCACAAATTTATCATTCTCGTTATTTCTACGGTACTTAATGCTGTCGAACTATGTTGCCTTTTACAGCGATCTGATTGCAGTTTTCGTCGTATAGAATCGCTTTTGATTGGATCAATAATAACTTTCATTTCTTCATAATATTTTTGTTGTACATTTTTTCTTGTCATGTTCACAGCACAATCCTTGAAAATCAACGCCAATTCTACCACCGTCCGATTTCCATCTAATTGATACTTTCTCATTCCATACAAATTGTTTACTGTAAATGGTATTTTTTGGTATGTTTAATTCCATAATTTCATTAATATTCTCGTCAGCAGCAACCAAATCGTGACATTTTGAAATATTAAATATTAGGTATTAGATAAGAACTGCGGCGATAGGAAAAAGTGTCAATTAGGCGGACAACGTCGTTGGACGTTTTGAACCCGAATTTATAAAATAAACAGAAACGAATAACTTGGAAAAAGTGTTTATTTTTTCTCGAAATAGTCTCTTTCAAGGTATATACATTTTTACATACGCTCAAACCAGTTCTGGAAAGAAATTTTTCATTCTGAACCTGATATCGTACAAACATGATTTTGGAAGTATTCAACAGCTTTGGAGTTGATGGAAAACACTAGCCGCGCATCTTTTGCTTAACAGTGAAGAAAAGAAAAAGCTATTAGGCGATATGTAGGTTGAATACGGACAATGAGGCATTGATGTTTTTCTGCTTCAAATATTCAGTTTGAAGCAGAAAAAGTTTGAAGTGCTTTATATCACTGATAGATGCATGATTATGTCGAAATTCAGAAAACCAATTGTTTTATCTGATGGTGCTACATAATCACAAGTTTCTATACGTTGTTGTTGAGTACGGCCTTTTTTAAAATCATAAACAATCGTCCAATGTGATCCTTCACTGATGATTTCCATTTCTAATTAAACTTGCTCCTTTTAAACGTTCACTGGTTTCGAAGCAACATACATCAATGATGTCAAATACAGTGGTGCCTCAACTCATTACCGCCACCTATTGTTCGATTGTAAAAACTTAAAATGCAACCTTCTTACAGTTGTGAGACATTGACATTTAAGTTAACCCGTATAAATGCAATGAGAATAAGATTCATTGGGAAAAAGGAAATTAAACAAAGATAGAAGAGGAAAAGAAACATATTAAAATAAACTAAATATAAAACCAGGTGAAGATGAAATTAATATATGAAGCCCAACTGAGATGGTTTGGATACATATGCGGGATACCCAAAAGCAGAATACTGAAATGAACGTTCTAAACCAAAATAGTAGGTTGAAAGATCAAGAAAACATCGATTGAGAATGTGAAATAAGCAGTGAGTCAAACAGGATAAATTGGGAAGGAATAAAAAATCAAACAAAGGATAGATATGTTAAAATTCCAATACATAAAATTCCTCCCATGTCAAGTGAAGCCGTGACCAGTTTGCTTAAATATGGAAAATAGTAAATATAGAACATTATAACAATTGGGGAATTAATAAATATAATCATGGAAGAAAATGGGATAAAAATTTGGGACTCTTGAACAAATTCATGATGTACACTAGTCAGATTTTGTTAAATACAAATTACTAAGGAATGTTTGTCATTAGAAAAAGTCAGTTAATTAAAAACATGTGCTAAACGGAACATTAAATTGTTGTAAACATGTTTTTGTATAGTTGTTGCAGTAATTATAACCAAAACTTGAAAAAAAAAATATGTTTAAGTTGTAATTTTGTCGTTGTTGCGAAATCCAACAAGTCAGATTATGTTTCCTGGGACATAACTTTAGGTTGGTATTAAAAAAGTTTGAGGACGCGCTAGTACATATTTGTTTATCTATAGTGCCACACGTCACGCGAAACATTGGCCAAATTGAGAGCCGCCTTCGGTGGACAGTTCATCTAAAGTTTGGAACCTATCAATTGGCCTCCTAGATCCTGTGATTTAACGCTTTTGGACTATTTCTGGCGGGGCTATGTCTACAGGGTTAAACCAGCAACGATTGACGCACTGGAAGCCAATATTGAAGCATTTATTCGTGAAATACTGGCCGATATGTTGGAGAGCGGGTGCCAAAATTGGATCTTCCCCTTGGACTATCTAAAGCGGAGCCGCGTCCAACATTTGCATGAAATCGGTTCCAAAAAAGATTTCATAATTTTTTTGGTTTTTTTTTTCAAAATTGAATCCTATACGTCTTATAAAAAATCACTAATTATATATCCTCTATATCCTCCGAGGTTCCAGCAAATAGTAAATTGCCAGCAGCTTAATGATGGGATATTTCTGAACGTTTAAATTGTCCATAAATATTAGATGTTTGGTATGTATGTATGTAAGAATTCGGCAACCCAATGAACAATAAAGTCAACGAGATGGTCTAACTGAAGGGTATAATACAGGTTACAAATTTATTACACTTGTATAGTATTTAACTTTAAAACCTTTGAATATCTTAGTTGTTTCTTGTCGGATTAAAATGTATAGTCGAAAAGTAGTTTATGGTAGGCTATAATGTATGCTAAAACCTCACTTAACCACCCTTAGTATTGAGTATTACCAACTTGTGGTATTGTGATTTTGTATATTTTGTGTATAACATATTTCCTGTTTTTTTTTTGATA
This sequence comes from Diorhabda elongata, assembly GCA_026230145.1. Taxonomy (NCBI): domain Eukaryota; kingdom Metazoa; phylum Arthropoda; class Insecta; order Coleoptera; family Chrysomelidae; genus Diorhabda; species Diorhabda elongata. Next base: position 44,737,634 of record CM047926.1, read on the forward strand.
TCGAATTTATAAGTGCACAGGGTTAAGATTTCGTTTGGGCTCTTTATCCTCTTTTATTTCCCTACATCATTAGTCCTAATTTGTCATGTTATTTACTTACAGTATCAGTAATTAGAGAAAAAGACCGTAAGTTTCTAGTGCTATCAACCGCTTCCCTAATTAGTAGTCACTAATTATGTGTTACTCGTCCTCAAAGAAGAATTTTTCTAAATATTTCACGATTTCAAGTTTCGCGAACATGTGATGATAATTTTGAATTAGTACATTTTATACATAATTATTAGATAAAAGTTGCTATACCATAGGGCTTTTATGACGAACAATCATCGAATATTTCCGAAAAATTACGCTGTATTGTGAAATAGTTTCTCAGATAACCTTTCAATTTACAATATTATCTGGACAACACCTTGATTTACATCGGCTCTTTTTAATTGATTGCGTGGAAAGAGGGTTTAAAGTACGCTTTTTTCCCCGAAAGACTAGGCTCAACTCATCAGTCAGAACACTACTCTCTGTGTACCTTGTTCTGAATGTACGCAGTGATTTTTTTGTTAGCGCTAATTTGCTTTCGTCTCATTGTTTATGGTGCCAGCGTGCAGCCGAAAAAATATTTCTATGTTGAATGTTTTGGAAAAAAATTTAATCGATTGTCGAATATCCTCGTTGTCGACCCTAATCAACAGTTCGAATCGAACAGAATTTGGAACCTTGTGCTAACAGATCATACTGTGATAATTAATCAACTGTCGAGTAGTGGGTAAAAAAGATCCGAAAAATAGATGAAAGCACATGCTATATATTAAAGACCAAGAAAGGAATAAGAAACGACGAAAGAGCTTCCATCCATTCATACAGATGAGTAGGGTTCACGCCAGCATGGCGACATTGTCGCCAAATCATCAAGAAATGTCGCCAAAATCATACACATCGACGACAAATTTGTCGCCGAAAATATTTTTAAAAAAACCTATGTTTCATATTTACTGTGCTGTTTTTGCATAAAAGAATTTATATATGCCGTAAAAATATGTATAAAAGTGTGTGTAGCATGCATATGTTAATTTTTTTACTTTTGTCTACCACGTTATATTTTTGGACCACTAAATCATAACTTAGGTGGTCCTTTTGGACCACTAAATTTTCATTACTGGTGTGAACCCTACAGATGAGTATAAAAATGGTTTCTGACAGTGGAAGCACCCATGGGATAAATGTATTAGTTGTAATGAAGAGTACTGTGAAGGAGATGCCATTGTTCTCGGAACATTTTTTTTAAAAATAATTTCACTTTTTGGGTCCCCTCTAAAAGAACCAAACAGTAATATACTGAACTAATACTGAATTTTGAAGTAATGCTTACGCGGTGCCAAAGGTTCATAAAGGTGCAAGCTGGAAGAGGTGTGGTTTTAGTGGGTAGAACGTCTCACTGACCAAGGTGCGAGTCAATAATGAAATATTTTGAGCATTGAGCAAGTATATTTTAAATAAGAACAAATGGTTTATTCCTCACAGGCCACTCTAAATTCTTTTGAAATTGTTTTCCGCGGGAACAAGTTCAATAAAAGGAAAATTAAGTCAAGGTCCAACTCATCTAATTTTTTGGTTATTATTTTGTGATATTAGATAAATTTACTTTTGTATTATTATTTTTATTTTATTGTAGAAACATTTAACAAAAAAATGAGTATAAAATTATAAGTAAAAATATTCTTTTTGAAGTGTGTTTCACCTCGGAATGAAAGATAATAAGTTGAAAATTGGTATAAACCTTTGTTTTGTCGTTTTAAATATTGTCTCAAAAGCCACCATTGCTGTTGGGTCCGTGTCTTAAGATATTGAAATTCTCTACACTTTTGTTTAAACTTTTTTTCCATACAATCAACCATTTTTGGGGTAGAGTGCAAATATTGCGCAGCATATAGTCATATATGAGCTTATGCAAGGTTAAGCGTGAGTTACTGTTAGCAGTACGTTGTATAAAGTCAACTACTTACAAAAAAATTATAATTATTAAACAATGCCCACTATGTATGTACTAATTATTAATTATTTATATTTAATTATTCGAATTTAACTATAGTATATTATTAATTCTGAGTTATATATTTTAAAATAAAAAAAGTGAGGAAATAGATTTTACACATATTTTTATTCATCATTAAATATTGTCAATGGAAATTAGTTATCTTCTTCTTCGTCGTCTTCTTCTTGTTGTAGCTCAAAAACGTTTAATTCATTGTCATCATCCTCATTATGGGTCATATTCATTTCCAAACCTTCCAGAATTTCAGTATCGTATGTACTTTCTTCATCGGGATTAATTGGATATAGTGGAGCGTTGAGGTAAGCTTGTCCATTGGACTGACCACAAGCTGAAGAGCATAGTAGCAATGTTCGACTGTTGCTGGAGGTAATAACGTTTTTATCGGCAACAGGATTTTATTTTCAAGTATCCAGTCTCATTCTTGAGGTACTAAGTTCTTACCTAACCACGTTTGAATTTGGTAGTTGAAACGTTTGATATGTTGATGAGCTGCTACACTTGGTGATGGAAGTATTGACAATTGTACAGGTTTACTTAGTTTGGTTAGTTTGATGAATTGCGTGCAGTGGAAATGATCAATGTTTTCCTCAGATTATGGAGCATTTTATAATGCCATCAAGATGCGCACTCCATTTGCAAATAATGTTTGTATGGGGCAGTTTTTTTGTTGAAATACTTCCACCAGTTTATCCAAACTGGGAATTTTCTCCAATGCTCTGGCAACAGTTTTTCTCCATTTTTAAACAGCGCAGAAGTCGTATCACAACCACTAAATGCGTGTAAAAATGATTTGTTTAATAATTATTATTTTTTATTAAGTAATTGACTTCATACAGAGTATACAAGTCACGCTTGACCTTGCATATATGACTATACGCTGCGTACTCTTTAAATAAAAGTTGTAGAGAATTTTATACTCTACAACTTTTATAATAAATACAAATCTCATTTGAGCAATAGGAACCGAGGTATTAGCAAAAAACCGATTTTGATAACCTTTGACCTTCAATATCTTAAGACGCAGACTTTTGAGACAATATTTAGAACGACAAAACAAAGGTTTATATCAATTTTCAGCTTATTATCTTTAATTCCGAGGTTGACCCCTTTTTTACCAAATATGACTGTGCTATTATAGTTATGTCGACAGTTTCGCATATTATGTTAAAAAACAATGTCACATAATTGAAATAGAAATCGAGAACCTTCAAATCAGGCGGACGGCGTAACACTCCAATGCTGAACATGGCTAGAAATCTTTCTACAGAGGTTAAAGCTGAAAAATTGTCACGTACAGTTTCAGCCAGCAATCGAATGCATTCTAAATGGAGGATGAGATCGAACCTATTTTTTTATATCTTCATCCATCTTGACGCGGAAGGGAGATTAGAACGTCTTCGTAAAAATACAACCACACTATAAATATTCCTTTTTTCCACAAATGATACGTTTAGTTTTCGGATTTTCCAATTTTTACAAAAAACAATTAATTTAATGGTACATTCAACATTTTTCCTGTGAAACAAATAAACTATTTCAAATTTAGACTACGATTGCATCCGTATTGAAAGGGTTCACAGCAGTCGGATGCATACTTGTACTTGCACTTGTAGCTCAGTCAATATATATTTAATAGACACACCTTGTATAGTGTGATTTGTGATATTTTTTAAAGTTTGATAATAAAATTTTTATCATTTCTAATGAGTATTGAACATCTATATTCGCCTGTTCATTTAAGCTAGAACTTTGTAATATTCAAACCTGTATGTGAAACATTTTTATCTATTTCATTTTCTCTACTTTCCAGTTAATAATTATGCATAACAAATCTAAACGTCCGTCGCATAAATCTTCTCCTAGATAACAACCCGTTGTTTGGCATTGGAATGTTTACGGATTGCAGAATTTGCCAGTTTACAAAGATTATAACTTTTTTATCTCTTATTCGCAAACTGCTTTTGCACGATAATTTACTACGAGATTCAACTAAAATTATTTACATAATTGGTTAGGTTAATTTCGTTAATAATTTTATAGCAACCGGGCATGTTTTTGTCTTTAAAAACTTGAATATTATATCTATATTCGGAAATATATACAAGCGCTCTGGTAGTACAAAAGTTGTCTGAAAATTGAGTACCAAGTTGTCATTATTTGTTTTTGAAATGCTATATCCCACGGAAATGGAAGAGGAGTTACAAACTGTGTACGGACGCTCTCCATTATCATTACGATTTTGCTCGACTGGTGACTAGCGATCGGGGCGGCCTAAATCAACGACAACTAGCAATATCATCGAGAATATTTACCAAACGGACTAGACGACTGTCGGATTGATGTATGAGAGATTGAAGGGTTCCCTCGCTTTGGAACAAAAGCTCATACCAATAAACATTTCCAAGGTCATAAGGTGGCTTAAGTAAAATTAGCCCAATTTTCTTGCGTTTATATATACCTGTAGATAATTTGAACCACTACTACAATCCTGGAACAAAAAAGACAGTGGATCGCAAAGGATGAAAAATTCTTTTTCATCGGTCGGACGGGTGATGGCGATCGTTTTATCAGGCATCATTACTAGATAAGATAAAGGGAGAAATTGCGAGAAGCGATCCTATTTGAACGAAAGGAAGTACTTCTCCATCAGGACAATGCGCCCTTTCATATTTTGGTGATCACCGTGGCTTAAAAAGGTTATTATAACGCAGGCGAAATTTAAAACAAGGAAAATAAAGATAATTATGTCAACACATATCCTGTTTCTTTGCTAGATTGGAAACTTTCGGGCTAACAATTGTAATATCATGAATCGACTCGTGAATTTTGGAATTTTACAACAAACAAGCAGAATTGAAAGTTGAAGCAAATTGTGTTTAAAAGATGATAAGACTTATTTTAATAGCCCACATTTCCATTCTATTAATATCGATTGTAGTGCAAAGTTTTCTTTATTACATTGCACTCTATACATTTCTTTAGATATGTTTGAATCTTGTGAACATTAACTTTGTGAAAAATACCAGCGCCATTTTAAATTTGGCACAAGTTATCCAACATATTTCACAACAATCCAACAATTTAAGGTGATGGTATCGATATAAGAATACCAGCTATGTAGGGTTGGTATAAAAGAGAGAATGGGAACTTGTTCAAGTAGACCCGAACTGCTCATTGACAGAGAAATACCACCGGTGTATCACCATTCATCTCTTTCTATTTAATTCTGATTGTATCGCCACGACATAGAAGAATGACAAAAAAAGTGAAGAACAAATTAATAGCGAGTAGAAAGAGATCGAGAGATAAAAACTTTTGATTTTTCTCTCTGTCTCTCTTATAGTAGTACAATTCCACTTATATGCCGCTCTCTCTATCTTTAATATTTATCTATGTAATTAAGACATTCGAGGTTAAAATATTTCACATAAGGTGTGTTCTAGTGGGCTGTTTGTAACTGCTTGATCATGCGCGATATGAAAATTGCCTTCCAATAGTACCAAGTTCAAGTAATGAACAGAAAATTTTATGTTCCAGCAACAAATTGTACTTGTTCAGTACCAGTTTCGAGCCGACCAAAAATATATTGAATAAATTTTAGAATATATGGATCCGCACATGTCAGTACATATTTTAGATCGTGTATGGTGCTTTATCGGGTTGTAAAATATTTTAGATGGAAATAGAGTCGGTAGAGAGGAAAGTGAATGGTGCAATCAAACTATATAAAAACAAAAATGACGATTTTCTTCTTTTTCCTACTTGTGTTAAAGGTATGCGTGCTCTGCTCGTAATAGATTACAATCAAATCATGCGTTCCAAATTTCGAAATATGACCAGAGCTTACTGCTAGAACAAACCTATTCAGATAAAGTTGGTGCAATGTCTACTCCATCGAACCCGTTCTTACAAATATGTTCATTAATTCATTATTGAATTCTTATTTTCTTTTCTTTTACTCTGTTTGGAGAATCTAATTTGAATGAAGCTGAAGGTTTTTAAATATTGTATTATAATATTTTAAAGTTGTGATTATTATAATTTAAAAAATTACCAATATTTAACAAATTGTTTTATTTTATGATAAATATTATAAATATGGCACCTCAAAACTATAGATCTCTTATTTGACTTTCATAAAAGACAATGTATCAGAAGAAAGTTTAGTAATGGGAATTATATCACAATTGTAATACACTTTTCACTTCCCAACGTTAACATTTGTTAATTTGTGGTACCAGCTTTTGGATCCCATCATCAAAGAACCCTATCCCTCTCATTAGTAGCGGTTTTTTTCAACTTGAAAAAAAAGTAAAATATCACAACAGCTGTTCTGCCAATTAGTTTCTCATTATATACATTTTTTTTAATTCAATTATGTTTTTTAGGTGGAATGCAAAAAAGCTCAGCCTAAAGAAGCAGTTCAAGCGAGCGCTCAACTCTTAGGTAAACGATTAATGCTCACAGGATTGGGCATGCGTGCCATAGCTCCAGCTCCCGGAGTTTTAGCTACAGTTAATCCGCTAGCTACAGCTCAAGCGCAAGCACATGTTCAAGCCGTACAAGCTGCAGCAGCTGCCGCTCAAGCTCAACCGTTGGCCTTAGCTGCATATGGAAAATTGTTTGGAGCTTACCCTCACTTAGCAAGTTACCGTTATTCACCTTATCCATTGACAGCTGTTAGCGCTGCGCCAGGGAGCACGCAAAATCCTGCACCACCACCCGCGGCTGCCCCAGCACCTGCAGCTTTAGCTCCTCCTGTTGCAGCCAGCCCATACCAAGGATACAACTTGACAAATGTGGATATGTCATCTTTCCAAGGAGTTGATTGGGGATCCATGTATGGTGTTGGCATGTATGTCTAAGTACTCACATATTGTTGTTTACTGTTTTGTATTAGTTTACTGTGAAAGGACTTCCAGGAAAAAAACGATACATTTCCAGTAGGGATATTATCTTGCACCTGCTAATATAATTTTTATCATCTTGGCTCTTATGTTAGGTGAAATATATATTATTCACGACTGCCTTGATTTAGCAGTTCTTTATATCAATTTTGACAATAATAATCCGAAAGTTGTATGCTTATTATATAAATTGTAGCTGCTGCTCAATTTCTATAGCATGATCAATTTGTTGGTGATTTCTATAAAAATAAAATCATTTGTATTGGTCCGAAGAAATCCTTTTTCGGTGTTAAAAATTTGCTCAATATTGTATGAAAATTTAAATTAGGGCGTATGAGTATACATATACTTCTATTAGCAGATGCAAGATACTGATTCCCATTCTTTCAATTGTCAATGGCGGCGTCTCGTGCCTCTCTTTCGATGTGTTATAAATTAGAATATCGATACTAAGGTGGTGATTTTCCTGTAAATAGAATCTCTCGTTGCGACATGCTGTGGGCAGCATCACACATACTAGAAGCCTACAAGCAAATAAGTGTTACTAGTATTAATCGGCGTTGTGGCATCGTTGCGAATATTCGTATTTTATTTTATTTATAAAAAAATATTTTCATTTTTTCAAGTATTTCGATCTTATGTTTGAAAAATAAAAAAATCAGTATTGCTTCTCCGTTATTTCTGATAAAACAATGTCTGTACAAGTATTCTTTTTAGTCCTGTAGGCTTCTAAATATATACTTTGCGCTTATACTTGATATACTCTAATAAATATGAACTGGTACCATTTGGATTGATTTTGGAGATATTTTCTTGATCATGGGATTTTACAGTAATCAATAATCAGAGGTATTAAATTATACTTCATACGATTCAAATAAATATATTTTTTTTTCTTAAAACTTCTTGAGCTCTTAGGTTGACTTTGATTTTTATTTTATTTTATTCCATAAAATATGAAATAAAATTTTTGTTAAAATTATTTTATTAAAAATGTCTAAAGGTTAGGTTTTTTATTTTCTTTTATTTTTTCGATTATGAATTTTATCAGCACCATATAAATGATTATTTGGTATTGGCATTATTTGGTAGCATAAAATTTGCCTATGTAATAACTAAAGTATCAGCTGAAGGTTTTTCCACCGATACATAGCCAGTTACATATAAGCTATCATCAATAAAATTTTTATTTGAGACCAAATCACTGAAAATATAAATTTTTTGTCATGTTAGAGGCGGCAGCTGACGCATAGTCAGCTGATTGTTTTGTTTCTTCGAGATATTGGGATAGTGACAATTTTTAGCTGGGAGGAAATGACTGAATTTTTTTTAACGTACATTGGAGGCTACTGTCGCTAATCCCACCCACCGAGCCGCACCTGGCGTTCATTAGGCTTTATTACCAAGGGCGCAACAACTTAACTCTCAAAGTGGATGTCCAGCGAATAATTTATAATGACTAAAAAAGAGGTAGCCACATTGGCTTATTACAATTGCAATGGGCTTGTTGAATGTCGCTATATCTTATGAAAAATGACGTGAATAAAAAAAATTATAAAATTTAACATTTATCTAAACTTACATCATGCTCTTTTTTTCGAAGCTCATTAATTTTACTCACTCACTTTAAACAATTATTCAGTAATACAATACTTAATATTTACCGTTATCATTATTGGATCCACTCATGTCTTGTGAAACATCACTAAACACAACAGGAATCTCAGGATTCTGCAGTGTACTTTCCACTTCTGTTTCTTCAAGACGTCTTCTTTTGCTACCTTTCATTATCCATTTATCTAAATTCATGTTCACGCACTATTTTTGCAATAGAAATATAAAATGAATGAACTCGTCTAAAAGGAGGTATCCACTTATTTTTAGAGATTGTGAAGACACCCTGGACACCCCCGTTGTTGCGCCCCTATTTATCACATAACTCTCTGATGTATCCCACCAATTATCATTGGAGTAGAAATAATTAACCAAATTTTCACCTGGCTCCCGGACTATAACATTAACATGTAGGGTTGTACATAGGCACACATATTATCACAATCACAATATTTTCATAGAAATAAACTATCACAAAGAATATTTTTGCAGTAATTAGTTAAATTATATGTTTATATTTTAGTCTAAACTTTGATGGTAAATGATGATGAAAATAAAATTTCAATTGATAAAATACTTCTCAAAAACTGAAAAAAAATGAAGCAATCATTGAATACCATTGAGGAATAAGCGTTGCTAAACCTTTTTGGTGCTAGACAGCTTCATCTTCATTGCGCAGAATCCCAACTTTTGAAAATAAGCGCTCTGGAGGGACTCTGAATGCTGGTATACAAATATATTCATAAGCAATTTAGCATAATCTTGGAAATAAACATTTTTACTCATTCCTAAACAGATTGGGTTCTCTGTCAAGATGTGATAATTTAATACATTGTTCAACCATAATATTTATTTATACGAATTCTATTCATGAGGGGAATTAATAGACACTATCTGTTAAATTCTTAATTTATTTACAAACTATAAACTACACTAACTTATAATTATTCACTTATCACATCACTTAACTAACTTAAAAATAACTTCTTAGTATATAAATAAATTCTTCACTACAACTATTTATCATAAACTGAAATTAACTGCGCTACATAAAATCCTTATATATCCCAAAATAATTTTGAAAAGATCTATAAAAATGAAGAAACAAAACAAATAAATAAATAGACCTTCCTAGAAACTATTCAAAAGAAACAATGTAAATAAACCGCTTGCTATAAAAAAGAATATCAAACGAATTCCGCGTATTCCAATAGAGAAGGCGCCTTCGCCGAATTTTAGAATTCACTATATCCAAGCAGGACCAGCTCTAGGGCGGTGTAACAGCGAAAGCATTTCAAGTACTAGATAGATGAAAATAGGAATTGCTAAGGTTTGAAAACTCATTATTCAAATTTGCGCATTACTGACATTAATTTCTAAAGAAAAATCTTTTTTTATTGTGGGTAAAAAAAGGGTTTTATATTACTGCAGGGAGACTTTGTTTTAAATTCTTGGCCACTTCTGATACTAGTGTCTGTGTTTTTTTTATATCAGTATCATAATAGATATAAATTTTTTCGAAAATTAAAGAAAATAAATGGATTCCAAACCTTTATTGTCATATACGTTTTATCCTTGTATAATTAATTGAGGATTATGAGTATATATTCTTACATTAATTGGAAATAATGTATGCATTGATTTATACATTTATGCATTTATACCCCATGAATTTGTTTCAAGTTAATTCAAAATAACCATCAAAATTGATGGTATCTCAAAATCAGATCCTTATGGTATTTGGTTAACAATTATATTGATGCCGCCTCTGCTCATCTAGCATCTCGGCAATAACTCGCAATAATCAGTATTAAATATTTTGAAAAATACGGGCTATTAAGAAACTCTTCAGTCAAATGCTAATTAGAAATATTAGATGTGATTTATGTTCATTAAATCTAATTTACCTCTATTCAAAAATTTCTCCTCAGGACCCTGCGAAGACGACTTTGCGGAATTGTTTTTTTAAGCTCATCTTAAAAACACCACTACCTATAAACTTGGTACATTAATTAAGTCTACCAATTTTGTTTGTAGGCAGCAGTTTTTTCACAAGCGCCAAAGACTTAAGAACTTTATTTTCAAAAGGTAAAGGTGGAAGGTAAATATGCTGAGATAGACAAAAAATCACATCTAGTATGTGTAGTTTACATTTGGAGGGAGAATTTCTTGAAGCTCTGATGAATCATTGTTTGTTTTAAAAATTTCCTGTATTACGAAGACACTTGATATTCCTGTTATATGGCAATAATTTTAAATTATTTATAACGGATCGATTTTACAAAAAGGTTGTGTTGCATGTACTTAAGTTATTGTATCTTAGTACTTATGAGGGATTGGAAACTATTGATAATACCATCCTTGTAGGATGACAAACTATAACCTCAATTATATGGTTATGGTATTAGCGTTATATGTATGTGCGAAGCGAACTAAAACTGTATTTAGTTTTTTCGCGTGTGTAATACATAATCAATAATTTTTTATCCTCGTATTTTATTTATTGTATTTCACCATTTTTTGACTGATAAAACGGTATTTTTACATTATTAATCGAGTTCATCACTTTCTTCACTACTTCATGATATTATTCCTAATTTTATTCAACGATCTCATATTCATTGGAGTTTTTTTAGTATTAAGTAGTTTACTTACAGAAATGTCCGGTTTGGCAGCTTATTGAAGGACTACCAATTTTAAAGTAGAAGACTTTGAATCTTTTTTTTAGGTCTAAGTTATTAGTTTTAGTCGAATATATTTTGAGTTTGTGATTCAGTACTTAAAATTTTTATAGTTAGATTTAAAGTTAGTTATTCCTCAATATGTTTAAGTGGTAATGCATTTCTGTAAGTAACCAATTATTTTTCTTTATTTAATCTAAACTTTATTGTCAGTGCAGCTAGCCATACAACTTGCCGGCATCTTCAGAATCGGCTAGTTCCTATTTTTTTTTTTTCATTTTTAACAAAATTTGCGCAGATCTAGTCATGCTATTGATCCATTTCTTTATGGCAATAAATTCGCCTATACCAGATCTGACACATTTTAAAATGTTAGTTTTCCATACATTATAGTAGCTTTTGGTATTCTTGAATGCACCATTTTCATTCTATATTCCTATATTATAGTTCCAATCACTTCATGCAATTTCTTCTCCAATATATTGTGTAATATAATTTTTTTATATATTTTCTTCCATTCCTCATTTATTCTACCTGTTTCCCCTTCCATTTCTATCATATTGTGGCGAAAAAGTATAAGCGTGGAGAAAGAATTAGCGAAAAGAATTAAGCTGGAAGTTAACATACTGGTACATCATAAAGGTTAACCTGCAGCTCCTTAGCCAGTCAATATTCACGATAATACATCGTCACATACTGCACAGCTGACAATTGAATTTTCACGTGAAAATGATGGAACAGTCATTTAATATCTGCCATCTGTGATGTCTAGTTATTCTTTGAGTTGAAGCAACATTTGGGTCATCAAAGTGTCACGACGGAAGATTAGATGGGTAATCAATTAACCAGAAGATCACTTCAAATTCTTGAGTTTTGGAACCTTTAGTTCGAAAAGACCATTGATATTGGTGGGGTTCTTTGGAGTACTCCCTCTAATTTCAATCGATATGTGAACTTATTTTTCTCTCTGTCTTGTTTTAGATAGAACACATTATCTGTGCAAGACTTCCTGCACAAAAGCCACATTGTTCCTCCTCTTTTTGGTATTTGTATTCCATTTCTATAAAATTTTTGTTTATTCTTCGATAGACTTCTTCCAACCAACCATTCACAATATCATATCTTTTTACTTACCATATTTTTTATAATTATAATAAAAATTTATTGATAACGAAACATTTTAAAATGTGATCTGGTATTTCAAATCATCATACTATTTATTTTCTCGAGTAGACAGACCTGCCTACATTCCGTAATAGCTGTGCATTGAGTATCTTTATAAAAATTATTGTAATTAAATGTACGTGTGATTCAAGGACCAATGCGTCTACTTTGGCCGAATGAAGCCATGGTTTTAAACGAAATTAAGAGCTATTTGACACTCCAATTGTCATATTTGAAACAAAACTGCTAAATAACTTGCAACTTTTTGCCCAGTAAGTAAAAATGTTCATTTATTTTCGCTTCTCACAGCACTTTATAATATTTCAACTTTAATGAGTATATTTTTTAGTTTCAATTTCTTCAAAAATTCAAATTTATCTCCCACATTTCCTAAGCTTATTTTAACAAATAGTTTTTAGAATAAAAGACATCTTAATTTGAGTAATACAATTGGACTGATTCACTCTTAGTTTCGCGTCGCTCATTTTAAAGAGAATGAGTTCATACTGATGTTTTTATACAGTAAATTTAGATTTTAGTCAAAAGACCCGATTGGGACGCATTCTCTAGTATTACATTGTGATAGTTGTTAAGCAGCTAGAAATGCGTCGATTATGCCAAGTTGCCGATCGTATCAAATATAGCTTCACTGTTAAATACTCTTCTTTTTATACAATTCTATTATCGAAATTATGAGTTTACTCGTTTATCATTTTATTGGAATTGTGAGTTGGTTGTTCAACATTTTTTTAACCTACATATCGTTTTTTCAATTATGTATAATTAAGAAATACTACCAGTATTATGATCTACAGAGAGTTTCAGGAGTTAACTATAGCAGTTTTTATACAAAAAATAAAATCTAATACTTGCCAAATTAATGCTAAAGATATTAATCAATTACTACACTTCCTATAACACATATTTTCTTAGTTGGAATTTCTGGAATTGTTGGTGTTATTCATAATGAATACATTGTATTACATATTAAACATCTTGATAAATATTTTTCACTAGTTATTTTTTCAATTAGATTTGAAATTATTTAATTTTAGAATCAATTTTAATCCACTGAATTGGTCAACCTGTTTCTTTCTCATATAAACCACAAAAATTTCTAAAGTATCCTGTATTCAGCCAAAATAATACACTGGACCTCACAGATAAGAGTACTTTCAATTGGATTTTTCCAGAAAGGCAACTTTGTGTGTTTGGGCTCGTTTTAAACATTTTTTGCATCAGGTAATATACAATCTATTACCTGCCCCGTATCCCATCATCTTAGAATGTTTATCGAAAAAATATCAACATAGAAAAAACTATATAACAACTTGTATGATAACCCGATATTTACATCATTATTGAATCAAATTCGTATGAATTAAATAGTCAATTTCTCGTTAACAATACGTGCAATCGATTACTCCTAAATTCTCACCAGAGTACCTCATGACAAAATTATAAGAACAAGGAGCGTCATAGAAATAAAAATTGTGCATCAATCGTTTAAAACCTTTAATATCTACAATTAAAATAAGTGATTAAAATAATTATTGAATATATTAATTGAAATGAAAAATTGATTTGAAGAATTAAAATGACAAACACAACAACACGCCATTAAAGATCAAGCCAAAAGAAATGTTATGGACAAAATAAAACACCAACACTCACTTCTACGTTTCATTTTTTTCTTTTTCTAACGACACATATTGGAAAAGGACAGAGTATTGTCTTGAAGGTGTCTTTACTTGAGAGACCAGTACAAATCGATTATGGGACCACTTCACTTTAACAACCAAGCTAAAGAACCCTTTAAACTAAAGGAACCTTTAATTAAGTGGGGATTATTAAACCGGCCATATCGCTGATGATTAGTTTTGTATCCTTTATATATTTCTTTAATAAATAGATAATAGACAATTTGAATTCATAACAAATCTTTGTCTATTTTATTTTAATTTTTTTCAAAAATTCTTTCTCTGCTTATTATCCTTTTATTCTTATTTATGGGTTTGATTGCAATATAAATATTTTACCCAATAACCTTTTAAGTAACTTTAACATCAATATCTTTTTTACCCCAATGCATTCTATTTTCTCTTATTCCTCAATTTAAATCGGTTTGTGGTTATTTACAATGTCTCTGCATGATTTCATTACAAATCTATTTTAAAAATATTCTTATCACATATTTTTTTCGATGCTGATTAAATTTCACAACTTTGCTAATCCTGATTCCATGATTTTCCATTTGATTTGTACACTTTTGTTCCATTCAGCATATTTTTTATTACTATTTGAAATATTTGTAGATTACCGGTGACAATTCTCTGGAACTAGTGTTAATAGACAATACTCATTTTAGCGAAATTCTAAATATAATTATTTCGGTCCATGAATACCGAAAACTATTCCTCGTCAATTATTTTATGCGATCCCCTTCAAACTGCTCCACTGATGATATAAATGCATGTTGCCATGGGGCAACCCCGTGCCATATTATTTAGAGAATTGCAAAGAATTGTTATATTTCAACTGGCTAAATTAGTTTTATACGCTTTATTGAAATAGTTATAAAAAAGGCTGTATGACTTTTCGCGATAAGGTTAATATTTTTAGAGATATGAATCTTTAAATTTCGTATAAACAGATTTGGGTTCTTTTCACCCTTGAAAAATATATTGGAAAAAAAATAAAATATAAATAATATTTTTTTCTCATTATTTATATAATAGTTGATAATATTCTTACTAGAGATTTGAGAAGATTTCATTGGTTATATCTGTTTTTTAATTGTTAATTTCGCGTACTAACAATATACGTCTCTTACCTTTAAGTATCGCACTCATGTGCTGCATCGTCCTCCGTGTCTTGAATCATTTATCTTAAAAACCAGTAATTTTATCAAAATTGTTTAGAAGTGGAATATTATCAATAATTAAATTGTCTACAATTTGTTTCTAATATTTTTTTCAGGAATCAATTTTACAAAAGTCATTCAAACATGAAGGAATATGTGATTAAAATTACTTTTTTTATCAGTTTATATTTTTTTTGTTACTATCATAATAATTTATACATTTCTATTAACAATAGAAAGGTACAATGGTATTTGAATATTTTTTGGAATCACAATAATATATAAATAATTAAAATATATTGGTGCATAATTAAGAGTACGCAAAATTGAAGATTAAAAAAACAGGTATAATCAATGAAATTTTCTCAAATTTCTATTGAGAATATTTTTAACTATTGTATAGAGAATCAGAAAAAAAGTAATATTTATATTTTATTTTTGTTTAATATATTTTTGATGGGTCAAAACTTACCCAAATTTGAGATTTTTCGAACCTTCAAAAATTCATATCTCTAAAAATATTAATCTTATCGTGAAAAGTCATGGGACTGTTTTATTTGTATTTCAATAAAGCATATGAAAAAATTAGTCCTGTTGAAAAATAACACTTTTCAATTGTTTGAAAAATTTCGATTTAAGCAACAAAGCACGGGGTTGTCCCATGGCAACATGCATTGATACCATCAGTAGGGCAATTTTAAGAGGATTGCCTAAAAAAATTGATATGGAATAGTTTTCGATACTCATGCGCCGATTCCTCCTCCTGCACTAATCCATTATATAGTTTGTCGACATAATTTTTGTTTCCAAATAATTAGAGCTGTAGCAAAATTTGAAAGATTGTAAGTATATTCAATAAACATTAACAAACTTAATTTGAAAGCTATAATTTGTAAATTGTTTATAATGTCCAAAAGTGACACCCGTCATTCTGGAAATTCCAATACAAAAATTATGTTTAAATGTGCTCGGAATCTGTAATAATATACTATTGATATTGAACAATAAATCCTGAAATTTTTACTTTTGGCCATTTAGTTTCCTAACTTTACACTGTTAAAAAAATTGGGCTGTGTGATTTTATATATATGCTGCAATGTGCCTAGATCGAAACAAAAAAATATTTCATATATCACCTTGGAATTTTCAAAAAAAAAAATATGCCTAAATGTGTTATCATATGCCACAAATATTAAAATTTAAACGTCTAAGTTGATTCAATAACTTATCATAATAAAACAGCTTTTTTTAGAAATCAATTTCGAATGTTGCTGTGGGCTGGGGATTCAAAATAAAACTGTATAAGCCTTTTTTTAAAACGCCATTATTTGATCTTTATTAAAGCTAAGAACGTTGGCAAGGCCACCATTCGAAATTACATACTAGGAAGGACAATTATATCAAGAATGATATAAACCAATATTAATAAAAACTTGTGAAAATATCGCAGCACTATATTCATTATTATTATTATTATTACTATTTTCTAAAAAATTGTTAAAATGATTTTCAATATTTACAGTAGGGTGACTCAAAACTGTTTTATTTCACAACTGATACGGAAAAATGTACTTCTAGAAACCTAAAAAATATGAGGTCTTAATTTTAATAGGAAGATCCTAGGCATTAATTGATTGTACAGAAAAGAGTTTTTGAAAAATTTTGGAGAAAATTCGATGCTTTTCAAAAAAAAGGTATATTGTATTTTTTCTGTAAACCTCTGTAAACATTTGAATGATATTGAAGATTTAAGTTTGATTATTTCAAGTCAAATGTCATTTTTGTTTATGAATTTTTTAACTATTCAATAATTGGTTATTATAAAATGCTCAATACAAATTTCTATAGAAAATTAACTGTTTAAGTGTATAAGTTGGAATTTCTGAAACCGTTGGCGATTTTAATACTGAATACACTGTGCTTACACCAACACTCACGATTACAATGTCTGACGCGCGTTTCGATAACCAAATTATAGTCTTCAGAGACTGAAAATATTTTACCTTCAGCTTCTAAAGATAACTTCGTTATCGAAACGCGCGTCAGACAGAGTAATCGTGAGTGTTGGTGTAGGGGTGGTGTAAATAGTGTGTTCAGTATTAAATTCAATTGAGCAGTCAAATGATATTCATCATCAAACTTTCACGTGTACTGATATTAAGAGTTTTTATTATGTAATCAATCAATTTATGAATTTCATACAAAATCTATTTTTTGCCATTAATAACTAACTACCTAACTTAATTGAAATAAAATAACTTCTTTATAACCAATTGAAAATTTTGTTCGCTAAAACTGAAACATGTATTTATAATGAAACCTACATTTTTTATTAAAACAATTAACTGAACGGTGAATAGTGTACAATTCATTTTTTTAATGTTAAAAGTTTCTCAGTTGATAAAAACTACAATTTGTGTAAATTTTCTCACAATTTATGTAAATTTTCTCACAATTTATAATTTGAATTGGAATTTGTCGATTATTTAATAAAAAAGTTAGATAATGAATATCTTTTGAACACTTAGTTTAATCGCCAAAACATAAGATACCATTTTTATGAGGCTCTTAATTTACTACAATAATTTGTATTGTGTATTTTATGATAGCCATTAATTGAGGAGTTATAAAATTCATAAACAAAAATGACATTTGACTTGAAAAAGTAAAACTGAAATCTTCAATATTCAAACGTTGAGGTTTACAGAAAAAATACAATATACCTATTTTTGAAGAGCATCGAATTTTCTTCAAAATTTTTCAAAAACTTTTTTCTGTACAATCAATTAATGATGATTTATGAATTTTCTACCATTGGACTGAGAAAAAAATAAAAAACTGCGATGCCGAGGATCTTCCTATTAAAATTAAGACCTCATATTTGGTGAGAATTTTTTTAAGGTGTCTAGCAACCCATTTTTCCGTCAGTTGTAAAAAAATAGTAGATTTTTTTGACTCACCCTAATTTACAGCACATGCTATCATATTTTTAAGATTTGTTTTTAGTAATTAAAAAACCTAATTCGGTATTTGGCAGCTTTTTAAGTAAAACATTTTTAAACATGATTTATTTGTAAATGTTATTCAGTGCCAAAGTTTTTGATGAAAATATATTTCGATTTGCAACTTCGCACTGGTTTTAAAGAACACAAAGAAATTATTTTCAACCTCAATAACGATCAGATTATTTGGTATGCATCACTGTAAATAAAACCAAAGATCGAACGAAGATTAATATTGTGTAAGATTCTTCTTTATCTTCTTTAAATCCACAAGGGCATTTAGAATAGGAGACTCTGTAAATTATTATCAAGTTGACAAGCAATAAGCATTGTGAGACAGAATGAACAACCCTCTATTTTTGTATCCAATTATAATTGTTAAGACAAATAAAAGTGGTTTAGTTTCACTTATACAAGTGAATTCTTACTCAAGAGAAAAGAAAACTGTAAATAGTATGGTATTTTACTCAAGAGGGTCTGAATGATTGTGACAAATGAAACTTGGTTAGAACAAAAAAATAATAATATAGATATTAAGTCGAATCAGAAGAGTTGAGGCAGCAGTTTTATGGAATAAATTTTCATATTATAAGTTGAGGATAACAATTGAATGTATTTAAACCTTATTAAACCAGTGAACAAGCAAAACCTCATCAAGAAAAACAGCATCTATGACAATTAATTGTCAAGGAATTATTATTTTGAATCCTTGATGACGAATAGAGTAAAAAATATATAAAACCTTGTACTTTCCGTCAATTATGCTTTGCGAGTGAAGGCAGTCTTTTGCTGTATATGTTTTTTTGTTACAATATTCATCCACACTAATATTGTCCCTTCAAAATAGTCCTCGTTAGATATTACACACTTGTGCCAGCTCTACTTCCAATCCCACTTCAGCAATGCGCTTTTAATGCAAAACGATAAGGTTTCCTTCAATATTGGAAAAAGAAAATCTCACATTAAACAATGTCTGGCGAATATGAATTTTTTTTCCCAAATAAATCGTGGGCGGATACATACTTGTGGTGTGAAAACCATGAATTTTCGAATTGCTTGACACAAACGGCGTTGAGATTGTAAGTAGTGCTATTCATTAACCATTTCTTTAACATTTTATACACTTTCATCAGGACTGTAATCTTATAGTAGTCATTAACTTTTGTGTTACTTTAGCAAACGCATCATATTTTACATACTATATTGAACATTATTTCTCTCCATATGTCAAATTTAATATGAATTTTTTGAACCATTATTTCTCATAAACAAAAGCTTCGAAAACTACGTCTAACCCTAGCAGCTACCAGAGACAACAATTGGGAAACAAATTGACGATGAGATTGTCTAAACCTATCAAATTTAACAATTCCCGTTATCTTCTGAATATACCGATACATTCGATTTGTATCTACTTTCCTGATGAATAAAGTTTTGACTTTGTCATTTAATATTTTAGATGTTAAATAAGCCGAGGTACACAATGCAGAAGATTATTTTCATTTAATAAGATTATTTAATATCTACTACAAATTCGCGATATATCTACCTATTTTCCATAAAACAAGTTGGCTCCTCAAAACGTTAATAATGAAAATATTAGAAATTTTCGATGGCCGGAATACAGTTTCTTTCAATTCAAGTAGTAAATTCCGGTATTCTGTCAAAAATTTTTAATAGGTTTTGTATTTGTTACACAGACATTAACATTTAGCTAGTTGTCGTACGTATTTTAAAGTTACTGTAGTATTATAATTAATGTATAATTTTTTTTCATAGAGTTTAGGTATTAGTGTATGTAGTATGTATATCTGTGTAGTGTAGTATGCGGCGTATTGTCGCAGATGCACTGTAGTACAGTCGTTCTGAATAAAGTAGTTTAATGAAAGTAGATCTATTATGCTTGATCAAACCTTTTTGATTATGCTTTGAGTTGCCCTAATCGACTCAACAGTCTGCAAGACCAGCGTGTTTCTAATAAACATTAATACATAATATAATACAAGTGATGATGGCGTTGTAAAAGGTTCAATAAATTTTGCTATTATATCTTTCATTTTCTACCGATTCTACTAAAACTATTCAAATTAATGAATTCAAATTTACATCTTTCATTTTGTTATAGTTCATCTTTAAAAAGCTTCACTACGATCTGTAACCTTTTGGTATCCTTTATAACAAGTACACTTTGGCAAATACAAGAATGAATGTGAAATAGCCACGCCCGTCAATGCGCGTTACTAGATGATGGTAGTAGGGATTAGTACGGTCCCTCAAGTAGGTATACTTGACTTATATTGTGCCTGTTAGTACACCAAGCGCATATTGTCATCCGAATACTTTCCCGTTTTAACTTCGTGCCTTTCGTACGTTTCTCGACATTCACTCTTGTATTTTCCAAACTGTAGTCAATTCTTTTAATGGTTGGTTATACACTTCAAACTCACCCTGCAGATTGTGAATATATTCTTATTTGCTTTCAACTACAATACATCTTGAATATTTGGCGCTCAATTTACTTCGAAAAAAATATGAACTGTTTTGTAGTCCATCAGTATGTACAGGGTGTCAAACATAAGGTGACCCATATTCTTTTCTCAAAACGTGTAAGAGTTATGAAAAAACTTTAATTACCAAAGTTCTTTGTATATAAAGGAATTTTTAGATTATTGACTTCTGGATTATACGGGGCGTCACAATTATTTAGTATCGACATCCACTTTGGAATTTTAAATGGAACACCCTATATTTTCTTTCGTTTTTTGATTTAGTGATAAAAACAATTGTAATTTTCATAAGACCGACCTATAAGATATCCGTTTCGGATTTAGGATATTTGAATTTTTATTTGATGAATGGATAATTCTTATTTCCGTGCTATTAATGGTATAAATTCGAAAGTCATACAGTAAAATAAGACACCAAAACCGTGCGAATATCAAATAGGTCGGTCTCACGAAAGTTACCTTGGTTTCCACCACTAAATCATAAAACGCAATAAAATATAGGGTGTTCCATTTAAAAATCCCAAGTTGATGTCGATCCTGAAGAATTCGGTATAATCCAAAAGTGAATAATCTAAAAATTCCTTTAAATACAAAGAACTTTTGTAATCGAAGTTTTTTTATTACTTTTACAGGTTTGGAGAAAAGTATATGGATCACTTTTTGTTTGACACCCTGTACGTAACATTTGTATATTTACAATAAGTATTACATTTAATAATCCGCGAGCCTTTTACTCTCATTTACATCGCTTGAACAAAAAACTTCTCTATTCTTTTTATTTACTAATTATTATTTCCGGATGTGTCATTTTGTACTACTAAGTAATCTATATATCATAATACTTGTCAACACTTATTTAAGGCAAGTTTTAATAATAAGAGATTATTTACTTCAAGGTATAATTAGTAAATAAAAAACTTTTTACCATCGGAGATATATTTTTAATCGGTTTTTGTTATTAATTGAATGATTTGAAGGGTCAAAAATTTTATCAAACGTCATAATTATTTGCGTTTGAATAAAACAAAATTTGAGACAATAAGTGTTATATATAAAATAAATCAGATGCTACTTATTTTTAGAACAAGTTATAAGAAGTTTTTGAAGCAAAGTTGTACAAGGAGTGAGGGATCCTATGGACTGCGCCAAATTTTTGACTGTTCATTTCATTGGAGAATAAAACCGACTAAAGATTTTATTAAAAGAAAATATATATACTTATATCTAGTCTAATCACTGCTTTCTGTGATAACAGTCTGGTAATTCACTGCACGGTCTGTGTCTGTAGCTGTATCCGTGCCTTATACCGCGACGCGGACCGTAATCTTAGACAGTGGTATCTACTATTTGTGCCGTAGCGTGTGACATAATTACTTGTGTTTTCTATTTAATTGTTTGAAATCCAGCAATTGGAATGTTGTTTCACTATGACAATAAAAATAGGTAAACTGTATAATATTCGTTATCACATGACCGGTAATAAAAACAATAATAACAACCTTACTGGGAGTCACTAATAACTTGAAGTCTTAATTGCGAATTAATGAAAGTTTTATAACGAATAAACATGATAATAATTTGTTCCGTTCCCCTATATTTTTGATTATTTGACAAGTGTTTCGATCATTTTCAGAGATGTATGGTAACTTCTGCTGTTACTAAAACTTCCTTTTTTTAGATATGTTATTTCTCTCACTCTTCAAGAAGTCACACGAGCTATCTAGCTGATGGTAGTGATTGCGTTAATCAGTGCGCTTCGTACCTGTACAGGTAAAATATGAATTTTTCAAATCATTTTAAGAAGTTTCTTTTTCTCTTATTATTTTTATTGAACTTTTTGCATTATGAATCTATTATTACCAGATATTTTTATAGTTGTTTAAACTGTTCCAGACGCTGATTTTGAATTAAAAAAAATTTTTCCTCAAAATATTTTAGTATGGTTGAAATTTTTATATGATGTTATCGAAGTGTCTAAAAAACTAAAATTAATTTGCCAAACAATAATTCGATTGTTAAACCTTCAGTCAGACCGATCTAAAAGTGAAAAGTGATTGGAATCATGTGTTAGTTGCGCAAGCAAGACGACAGCAGCTGTTTGTAGTCGGGATAGCGTTAGTTTTGTCACATTGGTGTATTTGAAGGGTAGCCAACTTTTATATAAAGTAAATTCAGGCCTATGAAGAATATTAAACAGTATTTTAGAAAAATTACCATTATTTTATTTATTTATTGTTTTAAATACATATTTTTTAGAGCTTCTCGCACAACTTACTAATTTACAATGCTAGATTTTCTCATTCCCTAAATACTTAATAATTTATGCATCTCAGAAAAGAAACGAGGAGATCAAGCATTGGCATTCCCATTCGTGCCTATATTTTTGTTGTTCCTTCGATACTTTGGCTTTCTTTCTTGACGTTCTAGGAGGAAAAGGTAATTCGTTATCATTTTCCATCTTGTGTACACTAAACTTATAACCGTTATATTTATACCTAATTACTTTAATTTTAGTTGTAAAACTAACAAACAAAAGGTCCACGCGAAAAAAGGTGTATCGAAAAGTGTCTGTTGAATGGAAGCAAATTAAGGTGGCGCTGTAGTAGCAAGTGGAAGAATTTTAAAAAGAGCGCCACAAAGTATTAGAGTAGGTTAGTAAATTAAATTCTTTTTTGAAAGTAATAACTATTTGAAAGAATCTATTAATATACAAATTCATTCCAATATTGTACATCAAATATATAACTGCTAAATTCATATAATTTTGGCGAATCTTTGTATTATAATTTGCTGTTGTCCTTACCTCTACACTCCATAGTTTGTGACTGTGACACTGAGCAGTTAGCGCCCTCTGACTAAATAAAAACAAATTTGTGTGAGCGTCTAAGTATAACACTAAGTATAACAGTATAAGTTAGTGAAAAATAGTATAGTTGGCAACTCTATGTATTAGTTGCTTTGTTCATTTTCATACTTGAGATTGAACATTATCTTAATTTTGTACAAAGAAAATTTATTGATTGAATTGTTTTTAATTCTTTTCCTGCAATTAATTCGATTTATTTCTAGACCAAGCAAAATGATACATCACTTTTCACTATTAGATCGGTCTGGCTAAAAGTTTAACAATCGAATTATTGTTTGGCAAATTAATTTTAGGTTTTTGGATAAATAAGATCATGCAAAAATTTCAGCGTTGCTAATATATTTTGAAAAAAAAAAAACACGGCACAGTTTAAACAACAATAAAAATAATACATACATGCTGCAAAAAGTTCAATAAAATTAATAACAACACAAACAGAAACTTCTTAAAATGATTTGAAAAATTGATATTTTACTTGTACAGGTAGGATGCACACTGATGAAGGCAACCACGACCATCAGCCAGATAGCCCGTATGAGGTCCAGGAGAGAGAGAGAGAGAGAGAGAGAGAGAGAGAGAGATAGCATATCTAAAAATTGACCTACCAGAAAGTCTTGTTTTCTCGATGTTACTAGCTCTTGTCTAATTGAGAAAAAAACTATACACAAGATTTTGAGGAAACTGAACATAGGAAATACCCTGCTACCATTTATTAAACTCTATGTTAAATTTGAATCAGCTATATGCGCTCGACCTTTTTCGGATATTCTCTGTACCTGCTTTTTATTACTGTTGAAAAATAATTTTTTTATTAACAATTTCGGTAATTATCTAAAAATCATCCCCCACCCCCTATCGGCTTGGAGTTGTGGGGGGTGTTATAGGGAGGTAATTACAATATATGGTAGGTGAAATTAGCCGTCGGTCATTGTTTTTAAGTTAGGTCAGATTCTACTCAGGAAGACTATTTATACAACATCTTTCCGTGCTCTTTTAACACCCTACCCCCCGGCACACCCTTTGATCCTTTTTTTACTCTATTTTACCTTAAAAAAATAGTTTTTCAATTTTTCCATATATATTTTTCTATGATAAAATAATTACTTATGGTTACGTCAATTAACAATTATAATTGTTCATAATTCCACTGAATTAATTTCATATATTTTCCACAATTTGGCTGTACTTTTTGTTAATATATTTTCAATCAAAATTTATAATTTGTTAACATACGTTATTCCAAAAATGTCAAATTTTTATTCTTTAACCATCTATATTTTTTTAATAAGGGATGACCGACGGCTGGAATAATTTTTTGGTGTTCAGTACACTTTTCTTCATTACTCTCCACAACCCCAAGTCGATAGGGGGTGGGGTATGATTTTTAGATAATTACCACAATTTCAAATGATTACATCAGTAAATAATAAATACCTATTAATATTCTGAAAGTGCCCCGATTTTCGTTATTCAAAAACATATTTCCTTGTTTTTCACTCTGTACTTATTATTTACAGTTATAATAATTTGAAATTGTTAATAAAAAAATTATTTTTCATTGCAACATCGTAAAATGCAGGTACACAGAAGGTCCGAAAAGGGTCGAAGGTCGAAGGGCACTCGAGGTTCACCAGCGCATCCAGCTGACCCAAATATAACATAGAGTTTCATTAGCAGAATGGTGTTTCTATGTTCGGTTTCCTCAAAATCTCACTGTAGATTGTCTATATATATATATATATATATATATATATATATATATATATATATATATATATATATATATATATATATATAGTTGCAATCTACATCTCTGGTTTCTTTCGAGTATATACCAGTATGTTGTGGAAAATAAAAAATATGTACATTGCATTATTACCTAATCAAGGGAACTGCTTGGGAGTTACAATTTTTGTAAAAATTGAGCTACTGTTGATGAGCATTTGATAACATTATCTAGTAAAAACGGAAATGCGCATATCTCGAAACCACCCCTAATGCAAATATTTTATGGTATTTTATAAACAGGTTTCTTGTTTCTCGGTAGTGTTTTGCAATCTCCCATATTGGTTAGGAATGTTGCCTATATAGATAACAATTCAAAACAATAAATTGTAATTAAATTCAAATTTGTTTATTTACTCTTATAAATTCATTCAAGAACTAATGTAGAATCACAAAAAAGAACAATGAAAATAAACGAACAAAGTGTAATTGAAGCTGCTTTGGACTTTATGTTTCAAAATATTAAAAATTGTTAAAAAAAAAGTTAATCACTAAAGCAGTTCCAAAGTCAGTTTGAATTAGATAATTTTATACGTTCCAGCTCACCGAAACCAAAAATTTTGTTACTTTGTTTTACCAAGTTAAAGCAATCTCGAAAATAACTAAATTTCGGCGGATTGTTCAAAACATAGACCGCAGATGGCCAAAATTCCTGGTTCTATCAGGGTTCCAAATAAATGTTGTGTAAAAATAAATGGGTGGAGTGTATCTAGAGTATCTTTAATCTATGGTTCTATGAAATTTTTAGGCAAATTTAATATTTATTATTATTTATATTATTAATGATTATTCTGTCACATTGAGTGAAAATAATTGAAATTTAACATCCTGTAATACAAAATAAAATTTTGGAAAATTTAAACTTAAAAAATCCAACAAGACACTAAGTCTATAGAATAACCACTCACAATTGTTATAATTTGTCAAGTTAAAAACGAGAACAATGAAAGTACTAAAATACTAACAGCATTTAAAGTTGGTTTATTGTGTATTTTTATTCAAATTGTGGGGACTAAATATTCTTTACTTATTCTTACTTCAATAAATGGAATAAAAGATGTAGGAAATCTATCTATTCATAGGGAAATAGAAAATCAAAGTGTTATATCAATTTCATTTTAAAATTTTAAGCTTTCGTTTACAAAAAGTTATATCTTCTATATTCAAATTGTTTATATGATAAATCTAAAGAAACAAACTGGTAGACTTCAGAACTCTAGATGCATTGTTCAAAATCTTTTAGACAACACTATCTTTTTCTATTTTTCACCATGAAAATAATGCGGGGGATTTTTACCAATTTATGGAGTGGTACCAAGTTGATTAATTTGAATAAACTTATTGAACCACCATACAGATCAAGGAGTTATATTTGACCAAGAAATGTCATGATACAAATCATGACGTCCAAGAAAATTATTTATTTCGTATTTCTTAACGTGAAAAAAGGCTGAAATAATCTACTATCTAACCATTAATTTATTTCGAGAAGTCTGAAATAATAAAGTTAAATTTGCAATGATTTGCAATTATAGTGATCAGCCTAAAATTAATGGATGGTACTCCACTGTTTATACTTCAAGGTATATTTTCATACTTCAGTAGAACGCCCTGGATTTTAAACAATTAAATAGAAGGTACTAACCGTGTTTATTACTTTGTAGCGAAAGAAGTTGGTGGTAGAGAGATAGGACTAGCCTGTTATTTTATTTCATTTTATTTTGAATGTGTATGCAGTAGCTTTGTCCTAAATATCCGTAAATAGATAGGTAGGTATTTGAGTACATACGTATCAAAGCTAGGTAAAATTACTTCTTAAGTAGTTAACTATAACAGTGTACTACTATTTATCCTGTGACTATAATTATTTCCAAGAGTCATAGTAGCGCTAGGTAAGCAGTTGGGTAGTTCATAATATTGCTTCTGTTTCATAATTACTTGATGTGCAAGTTGGTAATAATTAGTTTTCAATTTCAATATTTTAAATACAGTTGTAGCTAACTACTGCCTGGTTTTGTAAATAATAGGTTTCGAAAATACCATTGCAACTTTTTGCAATTTCTGTCACAGAATTAAATTAATAATTTACCAAACTTGAACGATCTCAAGTATAGGTCGGATTCATAGAATTATCCGCATCACAGTAAGGGAGACTTTGAGTAAAAACAGTACAAATTCATTTAAAATTTGAAAAAATATAAGTACCTACCCGAGAAGATTTATCTTAATTCGACAGAAACTTATGAAATGGCATGATTTCAAGAGAGGAGCTACTTTACCTTTTAAGCATTGATTTTATAATTTTTAGATAGTTCAACAATTTCTGTGGTAAAAATTCATTAAGTACATGTTGCATTTTCAAACCTATTATTTAATAAAGGTGACACTTTTAATTTTTCTTTGTTTTCACATTTTCATGAGAATCTCAATAAGATAGGAAATTTCCCATCACTCCCACATATAAAAGCATTTACCATTTATAAAAAATGAGGAAAAATTTCGAACCACTACATAAATTTGTTTGTCTAAAAGGAATTCGTCAATAGTTAAAATGATTGATTTTGGAATCGATTAGAAACATTTTGTGGTTAAACAACGAACATTATTATATCGCTGATTTTTACACAATCAGAATCGTTTTCTTAATTTAATTATCAATAATGCAGTTTACTGCCGTAACAGTAAAAACAATTGCTCATATTTTGAGGTTGGAAAATTGATTCGATGCAACTAAGCTCTATCAACTTTTGTTTGCAAGTGAGCAGTCATACATCGTAGGGAAAGCTACTTCTTCGATAAATATAATGACTGACCGAAACGGATCGATTGTTGAAATACATGTCATTACTTGGCACTTGGATGTGTATACTATTTTTGCAAGGATTTGCTCTCATAGTTATTATTTTTTTATATACTGCAATAATATATTTATTCTCTTTCGTTTTTAAAATTTTTAATAGCTCTAATTTCACTTAATGTTGTGTCCAATTATTATTTAAGATTGATACTTCTGATTTAAATCGATGAAGTATCTTCATAAATGTTTCTCTATTTCATTCTTTCTCACCAATAAATCATCGTAGACATCAAAGCGTGTGAATTGTATGAAGAAATTTGTCTTTTTTCTTCATTATAAGTACGCTATGGTTATAAATTCATCTTCTTTCCCTCTTCTTAAGACTTGCTCTAGTTTTTTCCACTTATCAATCTCTTAAGAAGGCTTTCGTGCCATCTCTTGGGAGGTCGGCCGGGAGGTCTCTTTGAAGTTGGTTTTTCATTCTTTGCCCATAATTCTGTCGTTCTCGTAAATCGTACCATATCCTGAATTTTCAGATCTCCAGATTTTCCAAATGAGATCCCACATATAGCCAGAGATTTTCGAGGCCTTATTTACTTGGGTTTGTATTTCTTGTTGTAAGTTTTGGCGCTTGTAATCTCGACTCTCAAGTATGTACATTACATGAATGGAATTGTCGTTCACAACTAGTTTATATCTTTTAGGCTTGTTTGCTATTACTATTTTGGTTTTTCTACAGATATCTGCGTATTAAGGTTTTGGGCTGTTGTTTGGAAACGATGCAGATCATCTTCGTTTTCGGCTATCAAAATTGCGTCGTCAGCATATCTTCATTGATCTTCGTCCCATCTTATATTCTCCAGAAACTTCTTTCATACTATTAATTATTTTATTATTATTAATTAAACAAGAATGGGCCCAGACTGTCACTTTGTCGAATTCCGTTATATGTGTTTTGTTGTCTTTATTGAGCTCTCCTATTACGTTCATGTATTTTACTTTTAAGTTCAATAAACCTTAAAATATGGTGAATTATCTTTGTAATGAGAGTTTATCATGTTTTTAGGGAAAACAAATATTAATTTTTCATATTTATATCCTTTTATCGATACCTTTAAAGGAACATGTATTGTTAGCTTTGAAATATACAAATTCAATACTAACAGAAACTTCAAGTATCTTTGATTGAAACGTTTAACAAGAAAAATTAAAATTGTTGACAAAAGATTCAGAAATTGAATTGAAAAAGATACAGGTAGACTTGAAGAAATTAACCAAAGGTGTCTGACAAAAAGTTGCCTTGATGTCTTCCTTAATATCCTACGATATCAAGTAGGATTTAACCCCGTAATTCTAATTATTAGCTGTGCGTAAGTAGATTTTTAAACTTAGTAGGTATTTCGTAGTTACCTATTTAGACATTATTACATATCTCGTACACTAACTAGAAAAATGGGAAAACATTACGTTAGATTGATAAATAACTACTTTTGTGGTATCATGTTTATAAGACATGTTGGTTTTTACAGTTTCCCTCTAATATATTACAGGAATTTAATAGAATTTAAAGAGAATCCACAATTATGTTTCTACTAACTATTCAATTATACGATTCTCTTCATAATTTTCACCCTTTGTGGCGTGATGGAAAACTGACATTTTTGCTAAAAAAATCTTACAATGGCGAGATGAAAAATACTTTAGATGATTATCCGAAATGGTGTCTGCAGCCGAAAAGTAAGGTCTGTGACTCCCTTTAAATAGGTTTCACTAAGCGCCTAATTATAGTATTATAAGTAGACCGCTGAATGAGATTAATTGTGAAAAATAAATTTATTACATTTCCGGATACTGTCAAAAGTAGTTTTTTGTAAAAAATAATCATTCTCCATAATTCTACTAGAGCAGACAACCAACTTACATTTAGTACTATTAACTAAACAGCGTTATTCATAGATTCTTCATAAAATGACATATCAATTCCTATTATAAAAATAATGTTTTATATTATCAACTATCAAACGTCTCTTTTTCAATAACTGATATTATTCATTATTCATCATCCATCACTGTTCAATAAAGTTGGAATTAAACTGTCTAACCCGCGTTTCGATAACCAAGTTATCGTCTTCAGAGACCGAAGGTAAACAGTTTACCTTATGTTTATGATAACTTTAGTTATGGAAACGCGGTTTAGATAGTGTAATTGTGTGTTCAAGAAGACATTTTTAGTTATGTACACATGAAAAATCGCAAAGAATGGAAAAATAAGTGATACGAGAGGATTAACTATGTTTTTATATTTAGGGGGATTTTGAAAAACATTGCAAAAACTGGGATAGAGGAGAGTTTTGATAGTTGTTAGACCAAGATCACATTCCGCGTTGTTAAATAATATTTGTCCACAATTCAGAAAATGATGATAGATTTTTATTTACTTGTCAAAATGTAGAAATATGGAGGTTGCTGGTTTAAGACACCCAAAACAAACAAATTGAATGTAATAACGAAACAACTTTAAAGGATCAATTAGTGATGTATTTTCAAAATTATATATTCAGATCAACGTATTTCTATTTAAAAAATATAGTTAATTATGGATAAAGTGAAGCATTCCAAAAATAAAAACGATGTAAACAATTGTGATGTACAAATTTACCTTATTTAATTATTTATTAAATAAAAATTGATTTATCTAAAACATTCTGTTTTTTAAATCTCAGTAGATAATTAGGTTAATAATATTTTAGCAAGTTAATCCTATCTCTATCCCGACTTCTCCTACAGACCAGCGTACTGCATAAAGAGTTTAAGGTTATGTTTTGTGCATTAATTTAGGTAAGCACCAAATGGTAAGTACAACTTTATCAGGGAAAGTTTTAATATTATCAATGTGATATTTTGGAAGAGTTTTGTATGACGAATACAAAATTAGGTAATATAAGTGCATTATTTATTGACAGGCTATACTAGAAAGTTACAAATTAATCCAGATTTGATATACAATATTTTCATATAAAATTCCATATTATTAATGCCTTTATTGATATATATTAAAATATCATACAGGGTATCCCTAAATTCGACTGCCAACGCTCTAGGGAAAATTACTTGGGTCAAATTATGACTATAGAGGACTTATGACCGCAAATGCATCCTTTCCAAGTAAAAGGGTGTTAAAGTTTTAAAAACAAAACTATTTTTTGTCGATAAATTTCAAATGGATTGTTCGTTTGTTATTGAAACTTCTTATCGATTATCAGGTTGCTAAACTACTTGTTCCAATATGAATAGATGATTTATAGTTTTTTCCAGAGACGAGCAGCAGGGTTCAAGGACCCTATTTCTACCTCGGAATTCTCCGCCACTGAATAAAATGTTATCTTTTCAAAATTTTTTAATTCTATTCTCATTCTTTAATAAAAAATTAATAACTTTTGACTACGCTAATATTAACAGTTTTCGAACAAAACATTATTTTGTGGCCACTCTTGTGATTATTTAGAAAAATTCAAAACAGCGTGTCCTTGAAAATGATATTTGTTCATTACACTACACGTTTTCTTTGAAAAAGTGTATTCTTCTACTACGGTTTTCCAGAAATTCTTCATTAACACTAATGCCTTTCAGATGATAATCTCACAAATAAATCATCCAGATTAATTAACACATCTTAAACACAATAAATCAAAGCAATTGCTCGATATATGATAAAAGGCAAATCGATTGTATGTTTTAAAAAATTCTATTGTTTATAAAGAAGTGCAGAAAACATGAGGAGTCAACAATAAAAATAAACAAACAATTCGGTGAATAAACAAGACAGTGTTAGTAACGAAAAATTATCAAGAATAATTTTTCTCCTCCAACAAGGGCTGATTGTTGAACCAGAAAGACGTAAAAAAATTAATAAGTGCTAGGGTAACATACAAACAGTTCAGTTTTATGAAGAAGGTGTTCAGATTTTCATAGACAAACACCTGACCATATTCAGCATACTGTATCCGAATACCTGGACACGGTAAGACTTTCCATTTTTGAGTATCAATCTATCTGCATACGTGTAAAATACGAGCTAAATAAACAGTGTGCCAAATGGAATACAAGATTTTTTCTCTGTATAAGTCGTCGTATGTGAAAAAACCTTATATATCACGTGAATTGTACTACCTGGGGCCTGTTTCACGAAGTAACATGTTACATATTCACTGCAGTTAATTTTTTTACACTTGTAACTACAATTCTACAAGTACAGGCGTTTGAGGAATGTTTTTAACGAGGGTAGAGAAAAGTCACAATTGCACAACTGTAACTTATTTTTCACTTCACTTCCAAAATTACAAGAGTGAAAAAAGGTTACAAGTGTAAATTAATTGCTGAAGCTCAAGATACAAAGGTCTCTACTCCTCAGATTTTGTGAATAGAGCTTCCACACCAAAAGAACAAAGGTTGAACAATATTTAAAATGTCATTTAGAAACTAACAACAAGAACTTCCTCATTTGTACCGGACTCTGATAGACGAGAGACCTCATATGCCCTCACAGAAAAAAATCATAGGGAGTAAGATACGGAGACAAAGCTGGTCAACCAAATGGCTCACCTCGACCTATCCAGTTCTGTTCATAAGTAGCATTTAAATGGAGTCCTACATTTGCTAGAGAATGTACGGAAGCTCCATCATGCCGAAATATCATATTTTGTCGAGTATAGAGAGGAACTTCTTCCAGAATTTCTGGTAATATGTCCCTAAGAATGTTAAATACATTTCTCCGTTCAATTTTTAGGAAACATGTATGGATTTTTGCTGATATGCATGGGTAAAAGTAACATACGGATTTTCATCCACTCATACATGATTGATTCGGAAATTAAACATGCCTCATCGGCAAATAATATTCTTCTTCTACTTCTTGGAGATCTGTCGATCTGTTAATTCTGCATCTTTTCGTGAAAGGTGGAGGCCAACTATCTTTCCACCTTTTAGGTGGTCTCCCGGGAGGCCTTGAGCCGGGCGGGTTGTTTTCTAGGACTATTCTCCATCCGTATTACATGGTTGTACCACTGCTTCTTACGTTGTCTCACCCATCTGACAATGTCTTGTATCCCGCATTGCTCTTTGACATCTGTATTTCTAACTCTGTCTTCTTGTTTTCCCCACTATTGTTCTCAGTATTTTCATCTCGGCCACCCTCAGCATTTTAATATTAATAATATTAATTTAGAAAAATCATCGTTATCCCTATGTTGTTTGAAGATTAGGATATTCCATGCGAGGGGCAAAATCTCTTGGTAAAACATCTTGTACCTTTGTGAATTTATAAGGATGCAATTACTGTTCATTTGCAACTCTCTATATAGAATTGCTATTTGTATTCAATTAGTGACTGAAGAATCTCATACTTAAAGATTGTTGGTTCTCTACATCAAAACGTTGTTTTCAAAATTAACTGGAACGTCTAAGATGATGTTTATGAGGAAACCTTTCCATCAATCTCGAATTTAGTCGACTTTCTCCATAAATGAAATGAATATCTGCTAATTCTTCAAAACTGTAATCCATTTTGTATATTTTTTAATAATGTATCTTGTGATGCACACTTCCACATAAATCAAACTTAAACAATTTATTTTAACAACACAGTTGTTTACAAAGATTCGTAATGTTCTAAGTCAAACTATTTGAATTTCTAAGACACCCACGTTTTCCAAAACGTACGCTTATTAGTGCTGCAAAAGGTCAAGGTATGTTTAAATAAAGGAAATGGTAAATAAGAGGTTACTTCTTCATTTTGTATGATTTCTTTGTGTAAAATTGTTATTTGAATGAACGAAGATAACATTTTTCGAAAAAAACGTATAGTATCACCATTAATATATCGATGTAAGTTGATTCGAAAGAAACCGTTTTGTATTTTTCTAAATAATCACAAGACCAGCTACAAATTAATGTTTTTCTCGAAAACGGTTAATTTCAGCTTAGTAGAAGTAGAATTCAAAAATTTAAAAAAAAAACATTTTATCCTTTGGCGGAGTATTCAGGCACGGAAAAAGGGTCCCCATTTGCCGCACGCCTCTGAGAAAAAACTAGAAATCATCTATTCATGTTAGAACAAGTAGTTTATCAACCTGATAATCGTTAACAAGTTTCAATAACAATCTATTAAACCATTTGAAATTCATCGACAAAAAATCATTGTATTTTTAAAACTTTTAACACCCTGTATCTTGGAAAGGATACGTTAGCGAACATAAGTTCCCTACCTCGATAGGCATAATTTTACCGAAGCAAGTTCGCCTAGAGCGTTGGCAGTTGAATTTAGAGACACTCTGTATATCTTTCAAATATTTCTGTTATTTATAAGTCTTTGAACATTCTGCTACTGAATAAAATTCTTGATGGATCTTCTAAGGACAATATGCCAAATGGATACAATTAGTGAAGATATGAAATAAGTAGTATTGGAAGGGTAAGATAGAAAAGTAGAAATATAATGATAATTAATAGGAAAGTGCAAGATACGCCCCGGGGTCCCAGGTTAACTATAAACTTATTTCATTGTTCTGATACAATCATGATTTTAAAATGAGCCCTCAAACTTTATAGCCAAATAATAGACATTCTATTATTGTTCTATTATTTTGGTTTTGGTGTGTGATATGATTTTGATTGACAAAATACAAATTATTGTTTTGAAAAAAAATGTTGAAGCTTCCATATTTGAAAAAAATTAATACAGTAATCCACTCATTATTATGAAAATGTGACAGAATAGACAATACGACATGAGGTTATTGTTTAATGATAATTTTTATATTCCAATTAACGAGCCAATGACATCAATTAAAAATATCTGTACTGTATATGGTTCAATGATTTATGTAAGCTATAAAACGGGAATAATAGTTCCCAACAGTTCGTTCTTTTAGCAGGCAAATCAAATAATTTTAATGAAACAATAAGGAGTGAATCCTTTTAAAATGTTTACTCGTATATACCCGTGTATTGTCTTACGATATGTTAGCTTGGCCACCTAGTATCTTCGTAAATCTGTAACTTTTTGGGCACATGTTATGATAATTAGTAATGCAACCATAAAATATAAATGATATATAAATTAAAATTATTGTTATTGCATTCACCCAGTTGAAATTGCTGAATTATAGTATAAAAAATTAGGTTTCAAAGTAGACTACATCAATGGAATGATAGAGTATTCTATGAATTGAAATTTTGTCTACCCTTGCACTCCGATGTAAACTAGTTGCAGGGAATATGCCCGCGTTAAGAAGATTCCTTCATAAAATAGAAAAAATCGACTTTTTATTTCTGCTTGATGCAAGAGTACCCTTATTGCTTTATAGAATAATTTTCTTGGAAAGAAAAAAATTTCTATTTTACGTTTTTCTTTTATTTTTTTTTAAATTGCTACAACTGAGCATGTTCACAGCATATGTTGGTAATATATGCCCATAGTGTGTGGTTATGCTCATCCATAATTCTAATAGTAGAAAGCCAACAAGAGTAAGTACTCTCCATTTTTCATTTTTATTAACAAAAAGAAAAACGATTCTCCAGTCTTTATAATAACTCAACCGCAAATAAAGCAAAAATTATATAACTCTAAAACCAACAAAGTTTTCAAAACAAAACTAAACATTTTTTGGTTCATATAAGGGAAGGTGGAGATTTTTTAAAATCATTTTTGTCATGACCTGCTTGAACGTAGATGAAGCAAACTGTGCACAACCTCCAGTCTTTTTGTTCATGTTCATCACAAAGTTTGCAGTTCCAATAGTCTTTGTTCTATCGGGTTTGTTTGGCCTGTACTAAATTTTTTTCATGTTGGTTCCATTCAGCTTCTCTATTCTGCTGCTTTTCTTTCCTTGTTGAAAACATCTTTTTAAAACTTATATGTAATGTCCCTCTTTTTCTGGCTTTTCATTGCTACTTTTTCTTCATGTAATTCCTCATTCTCATCTTTTTGTTTTCTAACATCTCCCTTATTTTTTTGTTTTCCTACTGTGCCACTTCTTCTCGAGTTATTTCTTCCTTGTTGTTGATATTTTCCTCCTTACCTTTCATTCGCCTTTCTTCCTATGATGTAAAAGTTTCAGATAACGTTTCAGTACGCATATACTTCTATTTAGTCATGGGCATATCAACAACCATGTAATATAGTAATATTTCCTCTAATTTATATTAAAAACTATTTTTAAAGTAATTTTATAAAAAATACACTAAAATAATCTCAAGGGAATAAACTTTAAGAAGCTGTACTTACCGTCTCGAACACAGTTCACTACAAAGTATGGTACCGTGGCAAAAGTTAGATTTTTTATGATACATGCATAAGAAATGACTCTCAGTCTCAAAGTAAATTCAAATCTGGATCAAACTGCCACGAATGTCGATTAAACTTGCTATGCCATCTAAGAGTCTGTAGCGCAAACAAGTATAAATTAAGGGGTGTCTGCATATAACGAACACGGAAATATTTCCTATATCTACCATATAGAATATCAGTTATTATTTTTTGATATTGTCCAATTTTAGGTACCGTGAACAAAATTGGTGTCATTGACAGATAGATGACTCTCCTGTATTTACAAGTAGAACCAGGAAAGCGTGTCACTACCGTAACTTCTTCAGAAGTCAACTGGTGAGATGACAGGTACAGAAAAGAGGAACGAGAACGTTCAGTAAAAAATAAAATCCGGCTGTTCTGGTGAAAGAAATGACCAATTATTGAAAGAAGAGGAATTGCTAATAGAAAAAAAATATGTTCTCATAAAATTTAAAAAGGAAAATTCAGTCAGTTCTTTACATTTATGTCTGTTGCATAACCGAAATAAAATCAGAAGATCTATGGAAATTCAAGGATTGCGATCTCTCGTCAAAATGGACACAGAAATTTGGCGACGTTGAGAATGATATCTCTGCGGTTTTAAAACCGGA
This sequence comes from Diorhabda elongata, assembly GCA_026230145.1. Classification (NCBI taxonomy): domain Eukaryota; kingdom Metazoa; phylum Arthropoda; class Insecta; order Coleoptera; family Chrysomelidae; genus Diorhabda; species Diorhabda elongata. Next base: position 44,774,825 of record CM047926.1, read on the forward strand.
TTTAATATTATTTCTACCAACACCGAATAATGAAGGTGTCCATATTCATGTTAACGAATACTGATTGCATCCTTGATGACCATATGTTGAATTGAGTTCTAATTTTCAGTTTTGTTATTTCCATTTTTTTAATAAAAGTCTTCGAGGAAACTAGTGTTTGATTTGAATTTGTATATCTATATTAGATAGAATATAAAAGTCGAATTCACTAAGGATCGTAATCAAATATACCCCAAGAAAATTTGTGTAGAAACGTGTTGACTGATTTTCATCTTTGATCCTATGTAATGAGGTTTAATACAAATCCATGTAATTTTTTCTATTAAAGATATAAAGGCCATATTTATACAGCATTTGTTTAAATCCTATGGAATAAGCACTTTTTCTCTTTTTAAAACTGAAATTAAAACTTCAAAGCACTAGTTTCTAAACAATACAGGGTATAAAAGAGAATTTGTAAGAAGTAGCGACGTCGATGTGTTAGTTGAAATATTCACATAGAATAATCACATATTTTTGTGAATACACTATTATTTCAAAAAAGCCTATTATTTGGAAATACATGTTTAATATCACATGGTACTCGATAATTCGGAATATGCTTCTGACAACGTATCCACTACTCATAAACTTATTCGTCATTGACTCAAATGAGAAGATTATATATAATCACCCATGGTAGTGCTACCTGTATTCCAGGACTATTAAAGAACTTAACATTACATATGAATACGATTAAAGCTAGCACTTTATTCATAATGTAATGGGACATAGCGAATGAAAAACTATTTAGTTGTAAAGTTGAGATTTGAAGTATCCTGAAAAAGGAATTAAACGAGGTTCCAGTATTTCTTGCATTCATATTGCTCCTAAAAGTGATCATGAACTAGCACCTAATATTTAGATTCCAATAATAAATATCGCTGAGTGAAATATTGAGTCTCATCTCCTCACCATTACTCGACCATCTTGTACCCAATAACCTTAGGCGACGATTTTGTCCCCCTGTTGTCCACGCTTGATAACATCTGACAGCAGTATCCTCACACACTCCTTTTTATTTTATTAGAAGTTTCTTGGAACGATATCCCAGAATCCTGAAAACCAACAATTCGACCTCTCCCGAACTCAGCTGTTGTTAATTTGTACTTTTTCTAGGCACGATAAAAACTTGCTAGTAAGGCAAAGTTCTAAACCTTCGTACTCGACTATCTTCTGTATTTTGTTGTCGTATTCGTCCAATATTTATAACAGAACATGAGTGTTCAACTGACAGCTTAAAACATGTATGAAAAATATGTTTTGCAATGAAATACTTATTAGGTGTTCGGGGTTCTATGACAGCGGTTCTTAACTTCTTTCTTGGGTCGCGCTGAGTCGAACCAAAAAAATTAATAATACACCACACAGTAATACACCAAATAATAAGTAATACCAACACCTCCTAGAAGAGTTATTTCCTAATACAATGTTTCGGTTTTACCGCTCTTCGCGAATGGCCTTCTGGATGTGACGTCCAATCTTCCAGGAGGTGTTGGTAATGCGCACGCCATTGCTTTGCGTGCGCGCAGACTCAGTAAGCTCTCTGTCAAAAATTCGTTTCTGCGTGTAATAACAGTGAAACGTGAATAGAAGCATTTTACAAACAAATTTTGTCTTATTATTAATAAGGGAGTGATCAAGCTGCAGTGCGTATTGTAAAATTGTAATCACCCTAATAATGGCAAAACGTGAATACAAGGAAGCATTTTTAGAATTAGGTTTCACTTGCAGTTATGATCGAGGAGTGAACAAACCGCAATGCTTGTTGTGCAGTAAAATATTAAGTAATGAATCGATGAAACTTAAGACATTTTGATGCATAACATAAAAATTTTTCCTGAGGGAAAAGATCGTACTTTTTTCGAAAAAAAAGAAGCCCATTTAAAAAGACAGCGTTTGGATGCACCAAGTAGTAATGTAATTCTGCCAAATTAGCTACACTAGCACGAAAGAAACCCCATAATATTGTTGAAAAACTTATAAAACCTGCTGCCATTGACATGGCACGTACGTAATGATACAATTCGTTTACGAATTAATGATATGTCATTTGATATTAAGAATCAACTTATTTCTGCTAGAGGTGAAGATATTTTTCGTATGGTCGATTCGTTTTTTAAAGAAGAAGGATTAAATTCGAATCAGTGTTTCAGTATTTGCAGTGACGGTAGAGTTGCCATGGCAGCATCTCAAAAGGGCTTTTCGACAAGAGCAAAACAAATGAATCCACAAATTATATCGATTCAGTGGTTGTTATCACCCGAATTATGTATCGTTTTGGATGAAATTGTTGCGGTAGTCAATTTTATCAAATCAAGAGCTCTTAACTGTAGAGTTTTCCGCGAACTGTCTTTAGAATTTGGTGCAGAATAGGAACATTTATTATATTATTCTGAAGTTAGATGGCTGTCCTGGGGCAAAGTTGTTCAAAGAGTATTATCATTGAGGACAGAAGTCGAATTTTTTTTTGAGAGAGAAAAGAAACACCCATTAGCATCTAAATTCTCCGAGTTGAAGTGGATTACTCAAGTTGCTTATTTGTCAGATATTTCATTTGAAATAAATAATCTAAATACGTCTATGCAAGGACGTAATCATACTATTATTGAATTAACTGAAAAAATTACATTTTTTAAAAATAAACTCAAATTATGGAGAAATAAGATTGAAGTAAAGAAACTTGTTTGATTCTCGACTCTTAATTTAGTTGTTGAAGACAATAATATTGATATCACAGATTTTCAAATACAGAAAATTATTATTAATCATTTAGAAAAACTAATAGTTTGTTAATATTAATCAATTTCAAGAGCAATTAATAGAAATACAAAGTGACCAAGGACAATTTCTACAAAAACACTAAATCTTTATGTGCTTTCTGGTTAAAATTAAAAACCGAAAAGCCAATAATTGTTAAAGAAACCCTAAAAGTATTATTGCCCTTTTCAACAACATATATGTGTGAGGCTGGTTTTCTGGCTCTGTGTGTAATTAAAAAACAATTACCGAAAAAAGTTTAATCCTGAAATAGATATAAGGAGCTTCTTGACAAGCATTCAACCGAGGTTTGAAGATCTTTCAAAATGTATTCAAGCACAAGGTTCTCATTAAAACTGTATGACTTGCATTTAAAATTTAAAAGACTTAACATCTGTATTGATATTCCTTTTTTTTAGGAATAATTAAATGTCAATTATTTTCAAAAAGTTATATAAATCGATTTTAATTTGGTCAATAAAAATTATTAAAAACACTTGATTATTAATTAAATTTTCCTTGGATCAAAAAGTACTTTTGTTTATCTTTATTATTAAGAAAATAAATAATTATTTGTAAGTTAAAAAAAATAATCATCGTAGGATTGAAGATTTTTCAAAAATACGATCTAAAATAAAGCAATGAAAAAATTTTTTTGGGTCGCGACATGAAAAGGTTAAGAACCACTGTTCCATGACATATTTCTTAGGGGGAATATGTATATTGAGATATTTTATCTGGTAGTTATTCGTTAAAATTATTCAACTCAAGCTCTACAACTTAGTATAATAAATTTATCGGATACGTTTCTCAATAGAAAGGATCAAAAAATCTAAAAAGCACTCATTCTAAAAAGTAAAATAATAAAAAAATCCGCCATTTCACTTGAATTTAAGTAAATAAGTTTCTATATGTATAACGTTTGTAATATTAAACTTGTGCATTGTTACTTATAGAATATTTCGATGTAGGTACTCACCGAATAGTTCTTCGTATAAAATTGTAATGATTTTATGTTGTTCTAAAATATAAGAGCTTGTTAGTTAAATTATCCCAATAAAATTTTAATGTGTCTCTTACTTTAGTGGGAGATGTAAACAAAGGGCGAAGGGGGTCTCCTCTCTAAAACAAAAATTATTTTTACACATAAATACATTTATCAGAAGCGTAAACTTACGATACGTGATATCCATTTCTCAGACATGACGGGTTTCTAATGAATTATCTCACTGAAAATTTGAATATTTGCGAATTGATCACTGACTTCAAAATGACATGACCGAATTGTTTTGACATAACATAGGTTCCTTTGATTTGATGAAGTTAAATCGAGAAAGTAGTGAAGAAAATGTTCCTTCATTATGCTTGCCTACAATCAACAAAATATTATTAGAGAAATTGTGATCCTCCGAGCAGAAATAATAGTTTATGACACTAAAGAACGAGATATCAAAGCAAACCAAACATTCGTCTGGCAATGAGCAACGCGATTTTCCGTATTACTAATCAAATAAAAAATGTGTTTTATTCTATGATAACTTTGAAGTAAATATACACTTTCGATACCTATTACGTACCAAAGCCAAAACTGTAGGGATCATTCTTACCTTCACAGGTTTGTTCTACTAGTCATATATATGAAGTAACCTTTCGAATGTAGTTTGAAAACACAATCTACTTTTCTAATTCCACCACAGTTTCAATTTTTGAAGCTGAATCGATCAGGTGATAAGCATCATCCATCAGCAAAACCTCAAACCGAACGTGCCGGTGATCAAAAATCATTTTAGGGTTTCACCTCGGAATTTGAGATAATAAGCTGGAAACTCGTGTACAGCTTCATTTTGGTGTTCTAAAAGTTGTCTTAAAAGTCTCATATTATTTCGTGACTGCGTCGTAAGTTATTCGAGGTCAAAACTCACGAAAATCGGTTTTTTGCAATTATCTCCGTTTCTATTGCTCCAATGATATTAGCACCAATTATCAAAATTATAGAGCATAAAATTTGCGACAAATTTTGTTGGAAACATTTTTTCATACAGTCAACCGTTTTTGAGATAGAGAGCGGAGAGCACCCAGCGCTCAGGCATATATACTGTAATACAAGGTCAACCGTGAATTTCGGCGACTAATACCTTGTATAATGTTATCAAATCATTACAATATTATCAACAATAAATAATTTATATTATTTATTAGTTAATACATTGTAAATAAATAGATTGATAGATTGTAAATAGAAATAAATCAAGTAAATATAATTAATGTTGATTTTTATTTAGTAGCTGTACTTTTGTTACAATTAAAATTAAAATTAAATGTACATTTACATTCTTCAAAAATTTTTTGATAAAATATTGGTGTGTGTGTGTGTCTCGAAAAGATATAATAATAAACGATCCTACTTTTTTGGTAATTACGATATCAGTTGAGTATTTTTGTCTTGCTATCTGGTACATACTCCGTAAGAAGATCCTTGAGCTCTTTTAATGAAAATTGCGAATCTACATGATTTTCTATGTAACAAAAAATCTCTTTCATTGCTTGAGTAACTTGAGTTTCTTTACGAGGCTTATTCTCAGTAGATGGTGTTCGATTCAAAAAATGAGTATAGCAAACGGTATGGTGTTTTGCTTCAGCTGCAACCAAGTCGATTTCATGAAGTACACGATCTTTCACTAATTCTCCTGAGGAATCTTTTCGTTCTTCTGATCTTTTAATAACATTGTCTTTGAATTCCAGAGTACTTACGCTACAGATTGTTCGTCGATACTTTTCTTTTTTTCTTAACTCTGCTGTTACGTCAGCTGTTTGACCACAAAATAAACACAGTGTTTTAAAATCAAATACCTCATTCCTTTTTTTACGATGTACACTGGATGATGGTAAAGGATCACCTTCTTCTAGTCGTCGTTTTGATGCTGATATATATTATTATTACTGATGTATATTTTCCGACACTCGACATGCACATTTAAGAAATCTATGTGACCATAATTTCTTTGGATACTTGCAGTTTTTAAAGTTTTCAAGCCACGTACTACATTCACAGAATCACCTTCAGTTAAAGACTTCCCACAAATAAAACACAAATCAGCCATAATTATCAAAATTGTACGTCCGTCGTTACTGAGATCCTATAACCAACTAAAAAATTCGGTCAATAGAAAGTAGTCCCTTGGAAAAGAAGTGTCTCCACATAACAACTGAACATCTGCTACATGAACTATGGAGGGATCCGCATTCGCAGGTATAGACATCATAGAAAAAGGTCCTCTTATAGAGGTCCGTCTTCCCAGTTATATTCTCAATAGAAAAATGAGATTATACATTTTAAACTTTAAAATCTGTAAATTTTAAAATTAAAATATTGAAATCTTTAAAATTTAAATAGCAAATACTTAATATTTTTTTCTATTTATTGTATGTATTAACTAATAAATAATATAAATTATTTATTGTTGATAATAATCATTTAGTAACTATATACAAGGTATTATTCACCGAGATTCACGGTTGACCTTGTATTACAGTATATATGACTGAGCGCTGGGTGCTCTCCGCTCTCTATCTCAAAAACGGTTGACTGTATGAAAAAATATTTCGAACAAAATTTGTCGCAAATTTTATGCTTTATAATTTTGATAATAGGTGCTAACATCATTGGAGCAATAGAAACGGAGATAATTGCAAAAACCGATTTTCGTGACCTTTGACCTCGAATCACTTACGACGCAGACACGAGATACAGTAGAACTCCAATTATCCGAATTAATGGGGACCGGGACCCATTCGGATAATCAAATATTCGGATAATCGGAGTTTTTTTTTTTTAAAAATTGCCATTGGAGAGAAAAAAAGCTACGTTTTGAAATTGCACTATTTTTTTATTGAATTAAATGAAAGAAACATGATATTTTCACATGTTTTAAATATAAATAAAATGTACTTATGTACAAGTTTAGAAATAAAAATCATTGTTTTTCAAACATCTCCGTCAATGTAAGCTGTTTTGCGTTCTTCACCCGTTTTAGGGTAGCTAGGTCACGCATTCGCTTGACGGTGAGAAGGTGCAAGTGGTCACACTCGGGCTGACGCTCCATCCACTTCAAAGCAGTCTCGAGGCCGGCAACTGCTTCACTAGCTGATGGTCCAGCGTCTACTTCAACATCAGCAGAAAGTTCTTCTTCCACTTCCACTTCAACATCTTCTCTCACACTTTCAACAATTTCATCGTCATTGAGAATTTGAAAACCAGGGTCAGACGTGTCACAAGCCATCCACTCTCCTACATCTTCAGCACTTACTTCTGTACAACCAGGAATTTTTACAATCATTTTTCTTATTTCCCCTAGTGGCAACGCATCTGCATCATCTTCATCCTCTCCATTTTCTTGTTTCTCATTTTCTTCAGATTCTTTTTTTTTTTCTTCTCAGACGGTAGGCCTTTTAGTTTATTCCACGCACGTCTTAGCGTCACTTAGACTTTTTTTGGACAAATTTTTTTCTGAAAGTGATTCGGATAATCGGCGATTCGGATAGTCGGAGTTCGGATAATTGGAGTTCTACTGTAATATGAGACTTTTAAGATAACTTTTAGAACACCAAAATGAACCTGTATACGAGTTTCCAGCTTATTATCTCAAATTCCGAGGTGAAACCCTAAAGTGACTGGACTAAAAAATGATTTTTGATCACCGGCACGTTCGGTTTGAGGTTTTGCTGATGGATGATGCTTATCACCTGATCGATTCAGCTTCAAAAATTGAAACTGTGGTGGAATTAGAATTCCGAGGTTGACCCCTTTTTTTTTACTTAAAGTTACTGGGCTATTTTTCTCAATCAGGTTTTCATGCTGATAACAAAAATGTAGTTATTAAGGTTTCATTATTCATTGTTTAGGATTTGAATATATTGTGAACAGACAGACAGACAGAATCCATGCATAAGCCTTCTCCCGCAAAACAGCGAGAAATAATTTTTGTTCGTTATAGTCGGAGAGCTGGTCGCCACTTCGACTAAGGTACTTTCACAAGGCTGAAACTTTTTCTATATGTTATTTAATATAGTTAAAGTAGAAAAATCAACTTCTGGCAGGGTTAGCGCGGTTGCAACGATATCCACTGTTTTTTGCATATTGCAAATTTTTTATTTAAAAAAAATGTATCTTCACAAATCTGGCTTTCGAGTATTTTTTTAATTAGACAATTTTGAATATAAAAAAAAATTGCCAGATGATTTGCTCGGTTGCAAGTATCTGTAAAATGGACCGAAAGTTGCTAAGACGGGTAGTACAGTATTTTCATCACAAACGTCTACCGACCCTGTCGACCCATCAGCTAAAGAATTTTTACCTGAATATAAGGTTGATATACAGGTAATGCATTCTTAGGTAGGGGAGTAGAACATTTTAAGACAAATTTCCATTAAGTTTGTCAGTTGCAACGCTGCTTATTTCGGAGCTAGTTTCGTCTAATTTACTAGCGAAATACACAAAGAATTGCATTTTTATACTATTTTTGGATACTTGATTGTTCAATATCCGTTTCTACACACACACACATTTCCCTTGAGACGAGCCCGTCCCTCTAGGCATCCACCCCCGGATAAATCCACGAGTGGGTGCGAAGAAGAACATTCCAACCACCCCCTGTCAATTCCGACAGGTCCTCATCCTCTTTCACGTCGCAGTTTCGCGTGTAGAATCCTTCCTCTCCCCTTAGGTCTATGGGAGATTCTGGGATGTCTTATCTTTTTATTAAGAGATTAGCCTGTTGGCTATACACTCTTGGCGTCTTGTTCTGGACGTCTTCGTGTGTGTGTGTGTGTGTGTTTCGCGGCCTCGGGTAAACCTCTTCCTACCTCCTACCGATAGGAAAAGATCTAATCCGAGTAGTCCTTCGCCTTCTCTATAGCTGTACCCGATGTATAACTCTGCATTTGCTAATGAAACGCAGAGTTACCGTGTCGGGGGGTGTCCTCTTGTGGTTTATTTTTGTTGGGCAATGAGTGTTGCTATGAGTGTTTGCATGCTCTGCAACATACTCAGTAGCTCTGGTGTTTTTTCTCCTGTCGTTTTCTTCGCAGCTTGTGCGTAAGTGCGTCCTGTTTGCGTGGCGTTCCTAGCTTGGCTGTTCTCCATCTTTTTTGGGTGTTTCGGGCACCCCTTGTAGTTTGCGGGGTGTTCTCCTCCGCAGTTCCTGCAATTCGGTTTTTCCGTCTTGCTGAGTGTGCATTCCGCAGCTCTATGCGCTCCCGCGCATCTCTCGCAATGCACGTCCATGTTGCACGTGCTTTGTCCGTGATGGAATCCCTGACACCTGTAACATTGTACAGGTCCGTCGTGCCTTTTTTGTTCTACCACACTTATTTTTGTGTGGCAGAGGTATCTCAACTTCTTGTACGTTGGTTCTTCTGTAGGTTCTATTACTACCATATATATAGATAGTAGTTTTCGGGTGTTGTCCTCCTTTCTTTGAGTACGGCTTGTCAGCTGCCATACTTTCTTTGGCCTCAGTCCATTTTCCCTCAGTTCTTCCTCTACCTCCGACACTGGGGTGTTAACAGCCAGTCCTTTTATGACCAGCTTCTTCTCCTTTTCCTCATTGAGTAAGTAGGTATACCACTCAATCTCCTTATACTCGCTAAAGTCGTCTTTAGTCGCCGTCGTTATTTTGCCCGTGTGTATTCCCATTTTACACTGGGCATCGATTTTTTTTTGCACCAGCTGTTTGCGTAGTGCTGTCCACATGAGTGGGGATTTTAGAATTATCGGAGGTGGCCTTCTCTCCGGTTTTGTCTGTTTCCTTTGTTCGTCTTTTTTTATCTTCTCCAATTCTTCTTGGATTTGTTTGTCCGTTGCTATTTCTTCATCAGAGGATTGTCTCTCTGCTTTCTTTCTTTTTTTTTGTTTTTCACTTCCATGAAGTCTCCTTCCATGGGGCAGTCTTCGTTTTGTGTTTCTTCTTTTGTTTTATTTTGAGTTTTCAACTCATCTCTCAAAGCTACTATTCTATCTGCCAGTTTGTTATTATCGGCATTGAGTTCTCTATTATTGCCCTCCGAGGACTTAATTAGCTTGTCTTTTCCGATGATCATTTCTTCGTAGTTCCTCATCCTCTCTTCAAGGGATTTAATTTGCTGTCCCATCGTCTCAACTAGCGCTTCATAATCAGCTTTTTGTTGAATTATGATTTTAGATAACTCAACCCTATTTTTGGAGTTTTCAGGCTCCATGCCTATTACTCTCTGTCTCGGTTTTCCTATTTTTGCTTCGGTACCTGGAAATTACCTAAAAGAAAAGTTTAAGCCGTACTCATAAGTACGGCTGTTTCGAAAAACGGATAAATTCCGCACAATCAAATTTGTGTTGACAAACACAATTCTTTCATGCAGAAATGTTTTTTAGCATTATAAATAAAAGGCTGTGTCAAAGCACAGCTACCTGCTGAAAAAGAAAAAGGAAAGTTTTATCAGTGTCTCACCTGACTACCTGAGTCCGCTTTCACTTCACTTCACTGTCGCACTTGTTCACTCGTCGAATTCTCGGAGTCAACTCGCTATCCGTTTCTTTCCATATTTGAGTGTTTTTAGAGTCAGTTTTCGACTCAACTGTATATTTTTTTCATATCATTTGAAACAATCGAAAAATTCATTTGCCAAATTTATATGGTCAAAGCAGACAACGTCAATGAAGCCCGATACTTCAAATTCATCTCAACATACAATGCAAATGATGAAAATGAACCTTTTATTAAAAAATATGCCAATTATGATTCATCCAATTTACCACCCTGTGAATCAGAATTAAAGCAGCAACTTTTAGGGACTCAATATATATATCAAGTATATGGCGCAATGCCCATCTGAAATGTCCTACAACATTCAAACCAGACGAAAAGTATACTTTTCAATGGCAAGATGGAAATATTGTACCATCATCTATATATGACGTTTTGTTAAAATCCAATGAATTAGACAATACTACTTCAGGTGAGGAATTTTTAACATTAATTGAATTAATTGTATGAACATTTATGTGTAATATCAAGTATTTATAATAATTTCTTTTCCAGAGAGCGAAGAAAATGTAGAGGACGACGATGTAATTTCGAGAGACGAGATTATTCCTGACGAAGAGGGAGATGAATAATTAGTTATTGGAAAAAAAGTTTTTCTTAAGTATTGTAATTAAAGTATTAAGTTTTTGTAATTAAAGAAAAATATATATGAAATTACCTGTATCATGATATTTTATTATAAATACCTAACTTCACAAAATAGTTTACAAGATATTTTCTTTAGGAATTAGATTTGGAAGATCGTACCAGCCGTCTTAGCAACTTTCGGTCCATTTTACAGACACTTGCAACCGAGCAAATCATCTGGCAATTTTTTTTTATATTCAAAATTGTCTAATTAAAAAAAATACTCGAAAGCCAGATTTGTGAAGATACATTTTTTTAAATAAAAAATTTGCAATATGCAAAAAACAGTGGATATCGTTGCAACCGCGCTAACCCTGCCAGAAGTTGATTTTTCTACTTTAACTATATTAAATAACATATAGAAAAAGTTTCAGCCTTGTGAAAGTACCTTAGTCGAAGTGGCAACCAGCTCTTAGACTATTAGCTATTAGACTTTGTGCTTCATATCATCGTTCGAGATTCAACGTAATTTATTAACTATTTAAGCTAATTAAAGAAATAGTGCACATGTTGGATTTTTATGACAAGTATTCAAGTTCTGTTACTCTACCAAATATACAATTATGAAGTTATATTTTCAATTATTTTCTTTTATTAGTCAACATATGAAAATACTGTATCAAATATATATGTGAAATATTTCAGTTGTTATAAAGTTCAATTCCCACCTCTATTTCGCGCACGTTCTCAAAGCGTCGGCGCCACGACGCTAAATGTGTCAAACCTCAAAATACGCAGTCGATTATTCCTAAAAGATAGGAATGTTTTGCTTTTAATCAAATTAAAAAAAAAAAAACTAAGAAAAACACGATGGATTATCGATCCACCTCCCCACAATCTTCAGATCCATTTTCCGAGGAAATGGAAACGGAATCCGTGAAGGAAAAAGCAATATTAACTAGGCCAAAATTCAATAGCACGAATTTTAAATCGGGATATATGCCTGTGGAAAACATTAAACCAGGAATGACCGGACGAAAAACGTTTGCGTTTTGGACTTTACTGGTATTATTGTTTATTTTGGTTATTGGAAATCTAATTCTTACTGTTACGATTATCGGAGTGCTGAAATTAGGACAAGGTATGTTATTTTTCAACTTTAGAAACTAATCATTGTTTACGGTTATTTCTGCTTTTGTATTGGAAATTCCTTAAAATAGATATGCATACATTAAAGGTAGATACGAGTGAACTGTATTAAATAAAAAAAATTATTTATCGTATTATCTGAATACCTAATATAAAATTGTGAATTAATAGAAATCTTAAAGATATTGAGGATATAATATGTATGAATTCAATTTTCTTTGTCATGGTGTACTGGTTTTAATATATAATCTACAGGATTATCACAATTTTAAAATAATTCTACCACTTTCCATTTAGCTACATTTTTCTTTTGAGACATAGAGAAAAGCACATTTGAGATGTGATAGGTTAAATCTTTCACATGATAGATGAAAATCAAACTTGCACGAGGAAAATTTGAATGAAGAGTGAAAAAATTTCTTTATTGTTCAAAAACATTACTGAACTTATTCTCTTTTCAATCCTACGTAGTTAAATTTTACAAACTATTGTTCTAAGTTTGATAAAGTAAACTAATCAGAGGGAGCAATCCATTGTAAATTAGTTTAGCTAAAGTCAACATATAAGGAGACAGAATTTTTTTGAGATAATATTCTATCTCTCCCTCAGTTTTTTGAATTTTCTTTCAATGTAAAAAATAATGTTTGGAAATAATTTTTTCTCCACATTGAGCTTGGTCTTACTATTTCTGTGATGGCCACCCTGTCTTGTTTTTTCTATGTATTTTGACTTTAGAGTCTAATTTCTCTATTGGATTTCTTGTTTCTTACCCAATCTTGGGTTTCTATAGTAGCGTCCCTATATGAAAAAATTTTCTATTTTATGAATATGAAAAATAATCAATTTTTTAAACTGTTAAGGTAAGAAAGCCAAACACGTTAAGATTTGTTTTTTTGAAAATCCCGATGTGTTCGAAAACAATTAGTGATGGGAAATCAAATTCATGAGGAATATACTTCTAAAAGTATATAAAAGCAAATATTATGCTAATATAATATTTATTATTGATTTTAATGAAATAAAAAAATCATATATCCACATTAGTGAAAAAAAAATATCTAAAATCACCAATAATTGACATATTTTCTACGCAACTATTGACATTACTTTTAAAATAATACCTATATATTCTAGTAGATTTTTTCAATGTTTGGTACTGTCCCTTCGTTCACATTTTACTAGTTAATGGGGAAGATACTCCTCATTTTTTAATTGGCTTCTGATGTACCAATGATTGGCATAAAAATTTCTAATATTTGACGGGACCTGATGATGATAGTAATGGAAGTGAAACAAAATAGGAATTTTTGCAGTATAGATTTTGAATGGATACTAAGCACAAAAATTACAACAAAAATTTGATATTAAGAACATTTTTTAAACCATCTACATAAATATATTTAGAAAATTCTTACTTCAATCAATCCCCAGCTTCACACATTCTCGAAAAAGCCAACAGTTTTTTAATTTGGGGCTTTTCGATGATGCTGACATCTTTTTTTTTAAACAAATATTTTGCTGTCAGTGTCTATACATTTTTTCATTCCAACAGCAACGTCCATTAGCTGTATTTTGTGTAGAATTCGTAACTAATGCAATAGAGATTATCTCGTGCTGCTCACCAAATTGACTCGCATGTAATGTGAGATGGAAAGCATGCCCATCATTAAACAGGATGGGCGGTAATTTTGAACAATCCATTGACAGAATATATTAGTAATAAATTCAAAAAATGTGTCGCCCATACTTCCCAATACTCCAGGATCTGGTACACTTCCCGCTAATTCCTTAAGAATTCTTTCTTATTTGTATATTTTCATTGGGGGAGCGGGATCACCTGCATTTGCTGAAATTAATACTATCAAACATTGTCACCCTTCGGATTGAGGTGAAAAGCATCAGCATCAGCATTAAAAATTCGTCGAGGGTGAATTTCACTAAACCAACTTTTATGTTGCCTATTAATTAACGAAGCTCTGGTAATTGTAAGATTTTGTGGTATTCTTTGGCTGACTTCTGGATTTCTGCGTAAAAAACTGCTATCCCACTTCTTTCCTGGTCTATTGTTTCAAAAGGGATTTTCTCTTGTGAACACAACCATCGAGTGTTGGACACTATCTAACAGTTGCTCAATTCTAATCGGAATTCCACTTTGACCATAGTCATCCATTGCCCCTGCCATTCCCCTTTGTACATCAGCTGTAGCTTCTTCCATTTGAAGTACCGTGTATTTGAAAAACACTTTGGTTTTTGGCATTTTCTGAAGAAAAAAAATCCAAACGCTAACCGGAGCTCTAATCCAATAGATGACCTATGATACCTACTAATTGACAGGGGTGTCTATTATTGGTTTCTGTTGTTGTGTTTTGATCATATTTATAGTAAAGTGATGCTGATGAGACAGGTAAGGTAAGCAATACAAAATCCTTACATGAAGGTTAGAAACCAATGGTTGACACTCCTGTTAATTATTGGAATTTCGCGAAATTTCGACTTAATAATTCACGCATACCTAAACCAACCTCAAAAGCAAAAGTAACTTTAACTATTAACAGAAAAGTGATTATTCATTACTCAATTAACTTTCAGTGATACGTAGCTTCTACATATTTACTTAAAACCTAATTGCTCTATTTCTTAATCACCTTCTTAACAAAACTGACTACAATATTAATAAAATTTAAGATGCAAGTTTAATCACCTGCAAAATCTTCGGTCATGATAATTTGGTAAGTAGTGGAGAAAAGTAGGTTGGAAGTTAGAAAATAGATGGAGTTAGGTTTCACTAGATCAGTTTAAAAGATTTCTGTATCTCACAAAACTCTTATTATTTAGATTATAATATCAGACTGTCTACCATTGTGCTCTGTCAACCATTGGATGCTCTGTCAACCATTGGGTGCTTTTACCTTACGTGTAGGCCATTATGAAAGCAATATGTCGCAATTTTTATTTATATTTCATGTATTCCTATTCTGTGCTAACAGTTTTAGTCTTTCGATCCACCGTTTTTCTACTTTTTGTGGATCTTAGTGTTCTGATTTCTGTCGTAGCTTCCCTATCCTGTTCTTTCCATGTATTCTGCTTTCACAGTCTTTCCATTGCATCCCTCGTTTTCTACCTCACCTTGAGCTTGGTCTTATTATTTCTGTGATGACTACTCTGTCTTGTTTTTTCTATATATTCTGACTTTAGAGTGAAATTTCATTATTGGATCCCTCGCTTTTTTCCTATTTTTCCCATTTCTGTCGTGTCGTCCCAGTCCTTTTTTTTCAATGTATTTTAACTTCAGAGGATAACCTCTTTATTAGACCAATCGTTTTTACTTCATCTTGAGTTTAGTCTCCCTATTTCTGTCGTGGCATCCTTGTGTTGTTTTTACAATATCCGTTTTTAAAGAGATTCTTCAAGAACTAGTTTTAAAATCTTGATATGATTTACCTTATTGAAGATTTTGGTATCTGACAAGTTCTAACAGATTGTGTTGCTATTTAATATAAAGTTTTTGTACAGATATTTCGTATGATCGTTAATTAAACCACAGAAATTTTCGTGCTATTGACTCCTATTCAAAAACAAACACAAACCTGTTTTTTGATAAGTTATATGTGTAGAATATTCCAACTAGTTACTAAATTACTTTTTGTAGGTATGCAAAGTATTGAGCTGGTGCCAGAATATGAAGGCATCAAATTTTATGGAGAAACGAATTTGGATCATATCTACAAACGCGACGGTAAAGTGGAAAGTTTCCATGATGAACCGATGGAGATAACTTCGAGGAATAGTCCTATTATTATGAATTTAGTGAAGAACGGAAGAGGAGCAATGAGAACTAAAATAGATCCAAACGAAACGCATTTCAGAGGATTGAATTATTTCGAAATTAACAATACAGAAAGAGAAACTATTTTTACTGTTAATAATCCGACTTACGAAAATCTTAAGTACGCCACTAATTTAAGATCAAAGCTTGTTAATACCAATAGGATAAGAAGTCCCATAGATGAAAAATTGACTGTAGATAGTGAAACAATGAATATTCGTGGTTCCGAAGGTACAAACATAAATAGCGAAAAGTTAACTTGGTCAGCTGATGATGACATACACTTAACAAGTTCAAATGGTTCTATAGTTTTATTAGGAAAAGAAGGAGTATTTATAGATTTGAATAAAGTTCCCGTGGCAAGACTTAACAACAATTATATAACTTCTCAATTCAAGATTTGCGTCTGTATGCCGCTAGGAAAACTTTTTAGGATTCCTATAGCAAACCCTAACGATAGGGTTTATTGTGATCATGTTAGCCTCGAACCCCAGTACAACCCCTGCATTTAGAATTATTTTAATTTCTCCTCGACGAATTTTCCACATAATAAAATAAAATATCAATTTTTTAGATGTGTAAGTTGCTGATAGTTGCGAATAAATAAATTTACTCGTATTTTAGTCATTACAAATAGTTATTGTAATTTCAATGGATATGGGTGTATTTACATTATTGTCAGAACTTCCGTTTTTCTGAAAATATGATTTTTGTTATTCGAAATGTAATTTTGAAATACTCAATAAATGTATTTCATAAAATATTTCCTATACTTAACTGCAGAGTTATAGCTAGAATTCTCATGCAATATATTTGCTACTCTTATTAAATTCCCCATAGTTCGACCAATTCGGTGTGAAGGAGCAAGTGTCGCAAACAAATCAAAAATATTTTCTAATTTATCTCTTTCAGATAATGTAAGAATAGCACGGCCGGATTAAGATTTATAAGGCCCGGGGCTAAAATAATGACGGGGCCCCCTTAAGGAATTCGAAACCCGGAAAAATTCACAAAAAAATATCAATACGTTAGATTTGTGGTATCAACACATCAAAAAATACAGAATGATTTCCAAATGATGGGGCCCTCTTGGACCTGGGACCCGGGGCTATGGCCACACCAAGCCCATAGCTTAATCCGGCCCTGAAGACTAGAAATAGAATGAATTGTATTTATGGCACACGTGGAAGACAGAGAATAGAGTAGGACAAATCATGAAAACTATTTTAATTAGACCCAAACAATGTATGCCTAAAATAAGTGAATGATTATTCGAAGGTATAATCAGTATCTTGTTATTTTTAGTGACATTATTTACAGTAACAGTAACGGTAATGAAACCTATAAATTGCTGTGGTACACCATCAGCAGTAGTAATATGTATTGAAGCATCACATTCAATTGGTAGATGGAGAGAATTAATTAGGGTAAAACCTTGGTTGCCAAGAGCACTAGAGTTGCTTCTAGTGTCAGCCATAGCAACAACTTCAGTATTCAAAATTCTGACAATCGTATGAGGACAAATATCGGTAGTAACAGAATTAGTAATATTCTCCGACAAAGATAAATCCACCACAGGAGTGAATAAAATTGGTGAATCAGATAAAATAGGTACATCTTGGTCAATAATTCTACTTAAGTTCCGGCTTAGAAGTGACAAGAGAAACGGAACGAGAAGATAAATGGTTGTCAATATTTTCAGAACGATAATAAGATACGGGAGATAAAAAATATCTGATAAAACTTAAATGAACCTGCCAATCAGCAGCCGAAAGTGAAAAATTTTAAGTTAATTTTAACTAGTTGGCGGTTTGCTTGCTTGTCGTGTTAGATTTTCTGACTTTACTATGGGAGTGGTTTGCAAATGATTGTCGTCAGATTTACAGGACCACAACCATAGCAAAAAAGAGCCTAGGGCAACGATATTTTATTAGGTGTCTTTGTAAAGACAAGCCAGATCAGGTTCAAGTAAACGACAATTATTGGAAGACGGTGGTCGATAACAATCAGACCAAATCCTAGATTCTTCAGTTCTTTTGTAAAGCTCTGTAAGTTCATCCATAGTATTGGGATTATGCAATTCTAACGCGGAAATGAAAAACGGTAAAGATTTTTGCGAATCTTTGAAACACGACATTGTTCATCTACAATATTTGATAAACGATTGAAAATACATGTCATATAAGAAATATAAATTGCTCTACTTTCCCTTCACCAATGACAGAGAGCGTGCCGGCGTGCTCGTTTTCCTTCACTTTACAACTCAACACCAAACTATCCTTTACAACCAGAGGACTCAGCTTTGTGCTCGTGATTCTTGAAGAAACCGTGTACAATACGCCGTTTACCGTTTTAAAATCGGACAAGTGAAAGTGTGCCTTTTTTTAAATTTAATTTCAGGTAAGTGAAACACAATTTTCGTAGATTTTACTTTTGTTACACTCGAATCTATCAATTTTTAAATTCCACCTGTATATAAGTAAAATTATGTTGAAAAACAAATATGACAACTAAATAACTGAATCGTTCACATAAGTTGACATTTTTTCTGATTAAAAATATTTAAAATCAACATTTCGTTCAGTCTATTTTATAAACCTATTTTTGATAAATAAATAGTCCAGTCATTTAAGCTTAAATTAGGTAAGAATCTCGGAATTCGAGATACCCAGCTGTAAGTCTGTAAATACTTGTATATTGACACCCTAAAAGTTGTCTCAAAACCTACATATGGTAGGGTGTAAGCAACTATTAAATTTCAAGGTCAAAGGTCACAAAAATCGGTTTTTTGCTATTTGTATTTATATTCAATATTGTAGAATACAAAATTCTCTACAAATTTTGTATAAATTTATTTAACAACACTTACCTGACCATGAAATTGCAGAATTGTTAATGGAAATATAGGAATTATATTTGAATTTTAACCTAATTAATATTAATAACTTCTTACATGATGAAAAAAAAACAAAATAAATTATGAATTAATCTTTTTATTAAAAAATATCATTGAATACATTTATTTTTATTGAAAGTAAAGAAATGGAATAAAGGGTACAAAAACTACAATGTATAATTTTAATCATCTTCTTCCTCTTCATCGTCGTCTTCCGGCTGCTGGTAAATTTCAAACTGGTCTTCATTATCGTCTTCAACGACATTTGTCTCAAGTTCTTCCATGATTTCGGGGTCAAAGGTTCCATCTTCGTTAATGTCTATCTGATATGGTAGAGCATTGAGACAAACTTGCCCATTACATCGGCCACAAGCTGAAGAGCATTGCAAGCCCGCTTTCCTGCATCCGCATCTCGAACCACATTCAGACCGGAATATATGGGCGTATTGAGTGATGAGTATGGAGTGCGCTTTCATCAATATGTTGCAACAATTGAAAAGCGCTACCAAAGAAAATGTGAACCAGCAATGTTTGCAGACTACTGTTAGCCGGTCTCAATTGGAGTTTCATAAATACTTAAAATGTTTCAAAACAATAAATTGGTTTCTCACAAACATGTGACGTCACATTTCTTATTTATTTTCACTATAAGAATTACGAATTACATAATCTTATCCACGAGGAAAAAATTAATAATTTTTTTTGTTGCCTACTGTTATAATTAGTGATTTTTTAAGAGGTATAGGATTTGATTTTGTTAAAAAAACACAAAAAATTTGAAAAAATTGATGAAATCTTTATTGGAATCGATGGAACAATCAGTATAATTTAATGTTTGAAGATGATTTCATGCAAATGTTGGCCGCGGCTCCGTTCTAGATAGCCCATGCGCAAGGTCCAATTTTGGCACACGCTCTCCAACATATCGGCCGGTATTTCACGAGTAAATGCTTCAATATTGGCTTCCAGTGCGTCAATCGTTGCTGGTTTATCTCTGTAGACTTTATCCTTAACATGGTTCCACAAGAAATAGTCCAAAGGCGTTAAATCACACGCTAGGCGACCAATTGACGGGCCTCAAACGTGAAATGAACTATTCAGCTCTGAATTTGGCCATTGCTTCGCGTGTTGTGTGGCATATGGCACCGTCTTGTCGAAACCACATGTCAGACATGTTCAATTCTTCCATTTTTGGCAAAAAAATCGTCAATCATCACACGACATTCAAAGTAACGTTCCGGCCATCGTCGCTTTTGAAGAATTACAGCCCGATGATGCCATCGATCCATAATCCACACAAATCAGTGACTTTTTCGGGATGCATTGGTAGTTTTTGCAAAACTTCTGGCTGGTTTTCACTCCAGATGTGACAATTTTGTTTGTTGACGTATCCATTCAACCAGAAATGAGCTTCGTCGCTGAACACAATTTTTCGATGAAAAAGTGGATCTCCCTCCAACTTTGCCATCGCCCATCCACCAAATATTGGACGTTGTGGGAGATCGTGTGGCTTCAATTCTTGCACCAGCCGTATCTTATAAGGTTTTACACCAAAATTTTCAGTAACAAATGCCCATTTGCTGCGAATCGATATTTCACGGTCATCAGTAACACTGGCAGATACAGCCGTTAATATTTTCTTCGGTCCTCACTGTACTTTTGCGTGTTAGTGGTTTAATGTCCAATAGGGCCGAAATTTAGTCACAAGCGTCCGAATAGTTCCCTCAGTAGACCGACCAAACTGCCCATAAATTGAAAGAAGTACGCGATGCACTCTCGTAACCGAGCATGAATTTTGATAGTAAAATTCAATTATTTGCAAGCGTAGTTCGTTCGTAACTCGATTCATGATTAAATTATAGACCAAATTGAACAAGTTTGACAATAACACAAGACACGATTTACGCGTGATCCGTAAAAATCAGTGTTGCCAAAAAAGTCACTAGTTATTATACTAAATAATCATCCTAATATTTTTTTTAATTTCTGTATAGATAATTATGAAGTAGCAGAAAGTTTTGACAATGATTCAGAAAGGGTTGAGAGTGAGTCGGACCAAAGAAGGAACGAAATTAACTAAATTCCACCGTAATTCTCAGTCATTTTTTGATAATAAATATTGTTAATCTAGTATCCAGTTGAATTAAAATATTTGATATCAATTTCAACACTTATAAATGAGCGTAATGGCGAAGATAAGCAATTTCCTTCCAGATGAAAATTTGCGATGAATAGTAAAAATCAGCTAGCAGTAAATCGAGAGAAATCTGTTGAGTTTATGAATTTAAATAAGCAATAGATGCTCCCGCTTAAAATCTTCGTAATTCAAATATCAACTGACAGTTTTTCCACCGAGATACATCCACCTGACCTATATATTTATCCATAGTGATATATAACCTATCATCAGGTAAATTTTTATTTGAACAAAAATTATTAAAAGAATTAATTTTTCTTCGAGATATTGAATTAGCTAATTTGACAAGTTTTTAGCTGAGAGGAAATGACTCTCTCCGTCGATCCGCAACCGACGTTCACGAGGCTTTATGACTATCTAATGCAGAGGTGGGGAACCTTTTTACCATTAGAGGCCACATTTAAATTAGGCAGCAATAAGAGAGGCCGCATAAGCTGATTGACCTAAGAAAGTGACTTTTGTGAAATTATTACAGTTTTTCTATAGATTTAACAATTTATTGCATTATATAGAAAAAATAAAATATAATACTACAATATTTTAAATATAATATACATATAAAATAATATAAAAAAATACAATAAAAAATATTCTTTTATTCACTAAACTAGTGACTTATTTAGTGTTTGGCAGTAATTGTATATTTGGATCAAGCTTCGTAACACACAGCTTTAATTGATCCTCTAAATGTGCATCTGTAATTTGCTTTCTTAAATATGTTTTTATTTTTGACATGAGAGAAAATGTCGCGCAACAGTAGGTACTTCCGAAGCAGGAAAGTAAACGGCGAGCATGTTCTCGAAGGCATGGATATTCAACAGCATTTTTCCAGATTTCTATGGGATCTTTTTAAGCGTTAAAAAGGGATTTGATGATACTATCTTCCCCTAAATCAATTAACTCCATTTGTAGTTCTGCAGGAGCCTCGGATATATCTATTGAGTGTGGTTCAAATGTCAGTTTCATAGCAGGAGTGTGCTCGTCAGAAAATCTATTAGTATACTCTTCTATTAAACAATCCAAGACACCTACATATTCATCGAATATTTTATTTTCACAGTTCTGCTCACAAATATACCCCGTTTCACTTTGCAGGTAAATATTTAAATTATTTTGTTTTGTCATCATATCAGACGAAAATGTAAGGTTTCTGAGAAATACTTCATCTGATAGATCACATTGTTCTCCTTGTTCTTGATAAAAGTTTAAAATTTGTCGTCGTAAAGACAGAACTTTTATCAAAACCTGACCTGTTGATAGCCAGAGAACCTTGCAGTAGTATGGTAGGTCAACACTATAGGGTTCCTCATCTAAAGAGAGCATCTGCCGACATTCACGATGACGCATTGCATTTACACGAATATAGTTGACAATGGCAATGGTTCTATCCAGAGTGTCTTGCAAAATGCAGTGAAATGATATCAATGTTTTCAAGTTGAAGTTTTCCTTTTTTAACAAAGCAACGAATCCTTCTTTTTTGCCACTCATGGAAGGTGCGCCATCGTGCAGACACTGACTAAATGACTGACATTCAATTGTAATTTATTACATACTTCTTGGAAGTTTTCGAAAATATCGGCTCCACGAGTTCTTCCAGTTAGTGTACCCAACGCTAGTAGTTCTTCGTAACATTGAAAATCTTTAGTATATAGCAAGAATAAAATATAAAACTTGTGCCGAATCTGGTTCTAAAGCAATTGAAAAATAAACATCTTCATTTTGTATAATTATATGAAGTTGCTCAGTTACATTTTACGCTAATTCGTATTTGTCGACATTTATTGGAGCTAACATACTCACTGCTTCAACAATACATTCTCTAATTATTTCAATGTCACTAAATGGTTTGCCCCTTTTTCCAAGTATATGTGCTGTTTTATACGTAACAGCAACTGCAGCGGAATTTCGATTTACAAAGGCACTAAAAGATGTCTGCTGATGATGCTTTTCATTTTTCAAGTTTTGAAGTGCAGCTGTTCGTGATTCACTTTCTAAAGCGAAATATTTATATTTTTCATGAGTCAAGTAGTGTTTATTTGCATTCGCTTTTTTTACTTTAAACTGTATTGCAAGACAAACACATCATTTTATCTTTCTTAGCAGTAAAGGAAAAATCTCCTATTCTACATTAAATGTTCTGTTTTCATCACCTAATTTTCTTCTCTGTCATGATGGATAAGAAAACAAATATGAAATAGTATGTTGAAAAAAGTGTATACTTTCTAGAATTACAATGAAACTGTGTAACTGTTATAAGCACGCACTGTTAACTACAGTTTGCTGAAGATCGCAACAGGGAAGCGTTGAGAGATGCGAGTCAGAGAAGTCAAAGCAAGGTGTGACACTCAAATGGTAGATTTGAAACCGAGTTTTTATTCTCTTCTTAGACAAGGTAGTTGACGCTGCTAGCGCTAATTTAAATTTTTTTGCAAAGACAATCAGCTGACTAATGAATTGCTCTGTGTAATCGATGATGCAACCAATCAATGTCGTCTGCTAGCATATGGCTGTTCTGTATGACAAATTTTGTAATTTTAATTTATTTTCGAATAAATATTACATAAAACATTATTCGTTTCTTTTAGATATGTAAATTACATAAACATTGTGAAATTTTCAGTAAAGTGTAAAATTATTTATTTGGATATAAAGCCAACATTTCGGCAATACTCTGAAAAAAAACATAATTGATTTCTAAAATTCTGAAATCTCCGAATAAAGAATTTTTCTCTTGCTTGAAAATTCTACAATTTTTTAATTCCCAATATTCCTTCTAAATAAAAAAAGAAAAAGCACACACACATAAGCCGGCTTTTTTTCGATTAGTTCATTCTTATTGCAACTTGGGTCTTTGGTGGGATTTTTCGCGCAACTGTCATGGCGTTGATGTACAATAGTTGTTTGAAACGAACTCTACCATTTTGTACTAGGTGGCAAAGGGCCGCACGAGAACCTCGCGGAGGCCGCAGATTCCCCACCTATGATCTAATGCATTCTACTAGTACCTAGGCTACAACTCGATCATCAATATATTTATATTCCTCCTCCTATCCTTACATAAAGTGATTATCAGATTTATGTGTATGTACATTGAAAGAGCCAAAAATGTATCCAAAGTCATTTATTGAAAACAAATAGTGAACCAAAACAATGATCAGTGATCATCCCTGGCGAAACATCGGTATTGGTCCACATCAGAGACACCATAATATACCCCAAATAAAAAACCGCATGGGAGGGATTTGTGCCTCATTACTGCAAAATATATATTATTATATTATCGTACTGCATTGAGATTGTTTATTTATGTTTGTTGCGTTTGTCTGATACGGATACAGCAGATGAAGTTGTTGACATTAGCTATACACCATCTAAGAAAAGAGTTAAAAAACTTCATCTTAACGCTAGAGAAAAACAAATGATGTATAAAAATGAATTGCAAGAAAATAATGACAAGACTGTTGATGAAGTTATTTCGAAAACGGCAAATATTTCGGAAGTATCTTCTTCCAATATTTACCGAATCCTTCATGAGTACAGAGCTAATCATTCAATGGTTGACTCAAAAAAGTATTTATCGAGAAAAAAAATTAACAATTTAATTGATTTTGACAGGAGTTATCTATAGTGGATAAAGTTCTGAGAGTAATTAACGAAGATAACGACTTGTCGGATTTTACAAGATAAATATTTTATAAAAAGAAATGAGATTTTAAAAAAAAAAACGAGGAGGGAACAGTTTATTATTAGAAAAAGCACAAATAATTGTGTGCAGGCGAGAATACCTTAAAAAAATTTACTACCTGGATGAAACATGGGTAAACACTGGACTTAGTAAGGATAATATTGGATGGACTCTTCCATACAATCCTCAAGGCAAGCATTCTTGGATGGACTTTCCACCGGATTAAAAAACCCAACAGGTAGGTAATATTTCAAAAAACTATTCAACAAGCTTTTATTTAGTGTCACCTGTCTGAGTATATATGTGTGTAATCAAATCTAAGAAGTTCATTTTGATCGACATCTACGGAAAATAAAAAATTTCATTTTTAAAAATATTTTTTACAAAGCTATTCAGAGAATCATACCTGATAAGTGGAAAAATAGGGGGATTATAGTAAACACCATAATTCATAATTTTTTTAATAAATTGAGTAGAAAAACTGTAAAAATGTAAAACGTAGACTACGTGTCATGGATTGCCGTCCATGTTCAAAGATTTGAGGTGTATTTCTTAAGGTATTACATGCTATTTGAATAAGATTCTTCAAACCGTTGATATCAACTATGGGTGTCATGTATACTAATGATTTAAGGTAACTCCATAAAAGGGAATCACAAGGATTCAACTCTGAAAATCGAGGAGGCCAATGGCCTTGAACAATCCAATGGTTGGTATATGTTGCCTAGCAGTCCGTTTGTGGTGTACTGGAGCATCGTGCATCAACCACATGTTTCGTCTGACATTGAGTTCAATGTTTTCAAGTAGTTAAGGAAGATAATTTCCAAGAAAAACGTAATAAATTCCATGAAAATGGTAGAAAAATTGCCCGATTAAGTTATCCCCTACAATACCAATCCATTACTGAAAAAACAGAAAATATTAAGTCGGAATATCAAAAGTCTTCTCTATAACAAAAATACGGTGTTCATTCCAGAATAAGAAATTTCATGTGAAAAAATTTGATACAATAATTTTCTCACTTATGGGACAGTACAAACCTACTTACATTTAAAAAAAACTTTTGTTATGTATTTTTTTTTGTCAAAGTTGTGCAGTTCTTTAGTACATTATTCGACAAAATCCATTGTGATTCTTTTGAACTATAAAGGAAATATTTCATCAAATTACATTCAACTTAATTGGAATTTATATTGTATTTTAATCATAGGACAGTCCAAGTTATTTGTACCATTCACATAAACAAATATCAAAAGTACAATTAGAAATTTTACAAAAAGTAAATCTTATAATAAATAAAGATTATATTTAAACTGAAATTGACTGTGAATTAGTGTAAAGTTTTGCACTTTCAATTCACAACTTGATTGATTCCTGTTAACTGAATTACCAAATTATTCAATAAACTATGCATCTTGAGTTTCCATATTTTCATCTCCATCTGCCTCCATATCCTCATCTTCATCTCCATCTTTCTTTTCTGGTGGATTTTCATAAGCTTTGTCTAATGGGGAAACTACAATTCCATCCCAAACTGTCAACTCTTGGGCTATGTTAGCATTACCTTCCAAACCAAGGATATGTTTATAGCCTCCATGAGCTAACACTCTAACTACAGATTGGGCTGTTAAACAACATATATCTTGTTGTTCTAATGTCATTGCTGTGTGTATTCTAAGGCTAACACCTTCACACGGGTCTGTAATACCTGCCGAACCTGGGAGGAAGAGACCAGCAGCGAGAAGCTGGAAGACCCTTCGGAAAGCAACATTTAATGGTAAAGCTTGCCTACTTGGATTGTGCATTATAGCAAAATGAGCTAAAAGATCTAACATCCAAGGTGTCAAAGGTTCAAAACCTTCATTTCGATTCCGAACGTCTCTCAATAAACGAATCAGAACTTTAATAGACGAATGATGAGCATTTTCTTCAAACCATCTACTATGACGAATTGCTGCTAGATGACTCAACATGATTTTTTGATCCAAATGAATTTCAGGATCCAATTTTCTTATATTATGATGTACCGTGGTAACCATTACTCTGACACAAGCAAATGCATTGCTGATTTCGATTCCCCTTTCATTCGTAGTGTGTTGAAGCTGCTCCCCCTTTTGAACAATTTCATTTTTCATAAGATTACGAAGGTCATCACGTACTTTATTACCCAATGCTTCTACCGCTTCTCTAGTTGGAAGTGTTTTGAGAATAACAACTATGTCTGCAATGTTGTGACCAGCAAGCATGGTTCCCTTCTTAAAAGAACCCACTTGTCGAACTTCATCAAGTTGCTGAAAGAAAAGGAAACATTCTTAGAAAATTGATCAATATATTTTCCAAAGTAAAAATATCACTGTTTTGGATTCACAGATTTAAGATATTATACGGCGTAATTTGTAACTTTACATTGGAGGTAATCACAAGGACATTTGATAAACAACCAGAAGCATCAAATTTTAGCATAAGCAGACGATATTGTATTACTAGCCAGATCCCGGGGGGAATTGGAAAAAGTCTATAGTGAATTGGAAAAGGAATCAAAAAGATTTGGCCACAGGGTGAATGGCGAAAAGACTAAATACTTGGAAATCCAATGACAAAAGGAAGAATCAGGTGGAAAACGGATCTTTCAGGACGGAACACAAGGTATATAAAGAGCTAGAAAATCGGGTAGTGGAGAAATGGGGGTCTTAAAATAATATTCTTAAAGTAAAAGCAATCTCCAAAGCAACAAAGACAAGATTATACAAAACAATGATTAGGTCGACTGTACTGTAGGGGTGTTGAGTCCTGGGTGCTAACCCAGAAATATGTTGAAAAAATAGAACAAATGCTGAGGTGAAAGAAATATATAACGAGCCTAATATTACACAAATATTCAGGTGGTTGGGACATATCTATTATATTCAATTAAATTATACCATACCAAAATAAATATTTTTAAAACTAATCATAGTATTTGATTTATTTTAGGTTAAATTATAGTCTTCTAGTACCTGGGTATGTACTGATGACTTTAATTTCGAACTGAGATGAAGTTATGCATTTTTTAACAAGTTTTCTATAATATCCTTATTAGTAAAAAGTAAAGTTTTTAAAAATCGAGTGACAAAAACTGGCGCACAAGTTCAAATTTTTAAATTCAAAATTTCATAACTTGGTCTAAGATCAAATAACAAGAGTGAAATTTCTGCTGTATGTTGCTACCATATAGGTACAACACATGTATAAAAATTGGATTTCTATATCTTGCCCCACCAGATATATTGAGCTGCAAATTTAAAAAAAATGGAAAAATGTTGATTTTCAAAAATTTATAAAAATTTAAGAAGACTCAAGTCAAACCTCATATTCTGACATATGCGAGCATTTTATTATCCTATAGTATAAAAATCATTAGCTATGGTATTTGATTCCACTTTGTCCAAATTTTTTTTTGAACATAAAATTCAATTTCAAGGCATTAGTGCTTGTTTTAGAGAAAATATTGTGAATACCTTATTTATAGAGGGGGTTTTATAGAAAATAACGGTAAAAGTCTCATTGTACTAGATCTATTCTGTACAAAGATATTCAATTTACTGGTGATGCCTGCAAAGTTCCTAATTATAAGGGTAAAAAAATGTTGAAATAAAAAATGGTCAAGCAGCCCTCATTGGATTGACCCCTTTACTTTCGTAAGCTTCATCTGTTTCTCCTACGTTTGCCATCTCAGAAATAAAAAAATATCAAATAATATAATTGCCAATATTAAATTTATCAGTTTTGGCTAAAAACTTTTAAGCCATTTTACTACCAATTTAACAATACATAACAGGTATACGAAAAAATTTAAAATTGATGATAATGTGATCTATTACTAGTCAATGGTTCTTCATAATTGATTACGCCAAAATACATCTCAAAATCTCATTAATTATTAAATTTAAGCCAAAATATCAGCAGTTTGTGGTCATGTGTTTTGGATTTTATTGTAGTATCTAGGGTCATGTCAATTGAACCAGTCCATTTCACCAAACATTTGTTCTTTATATATAGATGAATAAAACCACCAAATTTTTAATTTTCATTTCACATACTTTTTGAGTTATCACACTTTAATGTTTTGTCGTTTCTCAATTTCCGAGCGTTAGATAGTACCGAGTAAAACATATTAGAATAGAAAAAAAATTATTTGACACCCCATCTTGGTAAAATTTTTTAAGTAGGTTCCTATAAGTGTAAAAAATTGAAAAAAATACTTAACAGAACCCTAAGATGAACATAAAATATAATAGAAAAATTATATTATGAACTTTTTAAAATCTTAAAAACGCAAACATGGCTCAGCATAAACAGAGAATGAGATAATCAAGAATTTTTCCCCCTAAGTTATCTGCATGGAACAGGCTTCAATTTAATAAAATGAAATTTTAAAAAAGCTTAAGATTTGTACATGTTCAGCAGAGTAAGACCTGTATCACAAAGACCTAAAGGGAAAGCTAGAGGAAAAGTTATGCACCAATTGCTGCAAAAATATATTCTTTACTCCAAATGACAGTGAAGAAGAATCGCAGGATGATGGTATCTTTACACTGCCGACTGAAACTGAAGGTCAGTTACTAAAAGGAGAGGGCATTGATTCCCTAAATTCTTCTTTAACAGATGTCATGTGTTCACTTCTTAAATTACATGCATTGAATGAAAACTCCAAAATTGGCTATGCACAAAATAAATTAGAAAAACTGCACCAAAATGAAAGAAAGAAAATTGAAACAGTTTTAAATGTTTAGTTGTCGAGAATATAAAAAATGAAGTAACTAAACTTTTGTAATACATGGTGCACAACTGGAAAAGAGTCATAAAGATCTACAAAATCTTCTTTTATGAGAAAATCCAGCTCAAAATTGCATGTTTAGGCGATGTGAAAAATGTCCATCAAAAGACAATCAAACAATGTTCTTACAAATAAAAATTGAAAACTATGAAGTTGAAGTCAGAATCGAATCCAAACAGTGGGTAGCTACAGGACAACGATGATAACACAAACTTCAAAAATTGATGAATTAACAACAAAAATAGAAAAACTGAACTCTCATTCCTATATTGCCAAAAAGGCAGTCCAGCTATTTTAAAAGGCTAAAGGAAAACTGTGTGCCAAACGAAACCATTACATTAAGGGACTTCGGTGAGAATTTCTCCTTTGTGATTCAAGATAAGGTGCAGGGTTACCATTGGACCTCAGACTCCTGTATTGTTCATCCAGTAATTATTAACATGTGTGTTGACGGAGAAAAAATAGTCTCATCATATTATGTAATTTCCAATGACTTAAATCATGATAATTGTATAGTTTATAAAATTCAAGAAACCAAGTTAGATAATGTTAAGAAAAATTTTCCAAATGTCACGGATGTTCACTATTACAGTTATAGTTGTGCAAGATAGTACAAGAATAAATACAACTTTATGAACCTTTCACTCCATGAAAAAGACTTTGAAATTTTAGGCCAATGGTCTGTCTTTGCTACAAGCCACTGCAGTATTGGAGGAAATGTTAAAATATTGGAGAGAAAAGCAAGTCTTCAAAGGCCTCTTCAAGACCAAATACTGACTGCAACTACCTTTTACAACTTTTGTAAATCAAACATTTCTAAAAGAAGTTTCCACTTTATTTCTAAAGAATCAGCAGATAACATTCACACGCTTTGAAAACCTGAATACTATTCCAGGTACAAGAGGTTTTCACAATTTCAGACCCTTGGACTCTTCTGGAACATTAGAAGCTAGGCAAATCAGTACTGATAAATATACTAGCCTAACATACAATTTAAGGAGAGGATTGACTTTAAATGTGAAAAATTTGTACCCCAATGCTGCATTGCTTGTAAATACAACAATCTCTGGTTGTTAGGAAAAATAACAAATGTTGCCAAAAAAGATGGAAGTGTAACAGTAAAATTTCTTCATCCGGCGAACCTTCCACCTCATTTTATTACCTCTTTAAAATTTTGTCGTGTCTTGAAAAAAATGATTATTTTTTGGTTGAATTGATGTGGAATGACCCCAAGAACATTATTGACAGGATAATTTGCTTACAAATGTGGAGAATTTTATTCATTTTTACCTTTACTTTGGCAACTACTGTTTTTTATGTTCCTTAAGGTTTGTATTGGATGTTCGGATATTTTATCCCAATAAGTTATAGTACAACTAGGTTGTACTTTGTCCATTAACAGTTAGCAAAATAGTGATAAGAAATTTATGAGTTAAGCAGGTTAGAAGATATTTCTGTTATGCCAGAATTAATTGATAATCATTTGTTATTGTAAAGGAAATGATTTAATATAAATCTCCATATATGCCAGTACTGTGTTTTTTGTTAATGAGTACTTATTATGAATAAAATTTATCAAGTATTTTATTCAGTCATTTTCAAGCACTATTTAAATATTTTATTCCATACTTTTGAATCAAATTTAACTTTTTGTCTATTAATCTATTTACATAAATATTCGTTTGTAAAATTTGTAGTAAAAACTTACACAAGCATCGAAATTTCCAGGTGCCACAACCAAGTTGTCCAAAACTGTTTGAATTTTGGTGACAAGATTTAAAATAGCGGTTTGTTCATGAGGTGTAGGAGATAAATCTGCATTTCGCTTCAAGAGAGCTTGTGTAAACGCCGAGTCGTCAGGGGCTGCTTTTGTACGGGGAAATGATGATTCACAAAGGGCCAAATCGAAGGGATGTCTAGGCAAAAACATCTTTACTTTAAATGGAGGACGTCCACCGACGCTTCGATTCATGCCGCCTCGACCACGCATTCCACCTCTAGCCATCTCGATGCTACGGAAAGTATAATATAAAGTTGATTTTAAAATGATATTTTATATAAACAACCATATGAAATATGAAAATCGCTTACTATGTATGTAAATAATACTTTCCGGTTCCTACACTTGTCTACTATAAACACTGTTTAGAGACAATTGATTAAAAGACGGATTGGAACATAAAGTGACTTATAATGACATATGTCAATCAGTACATTAATACCAACCTTTAAGAAGCAATTTCATGTAGTGGTTGAATTTCAACTCATGGAACATATTACTTATCGAAATTTAACCAAAAATCTGTCTTTAGATCGAAAGTAACCCATTTTATGTTTGAATAGAAGATTCTTTATTGTACTCTTAAAGAAAAGTAAAACAAAAAATAAATAGAAATCTTTCCTATAATCTATAGGCTGCAGATTCAGAATAAAAGATGGAGAGGTGCATTCTAGCTATTGAAAGACTTTTCAAAGTTCTGAAGGTATAATATGAATTGAGCAAGTGTATATGAATTGAAGTAGGTATAACATAGTTCATTATTGAAAATTAATTGTAACGACATTTGTTATATAAAAGTGTTAAAAGCTGTACAGGATATAAATACATAATACTTAGCGTTTTCTTTATAAATTTACCCTGATGCTAATGTGGCGCCACCCTTATTTAACGTATTTCGACGGACATTTTTCATATACACATATTGTTCTCTCTTTTTTTACTCCATAATTTTAACAAAATTAGTAACAGAACAGAGTTATTGATGTAAATCAATTATATCTATGGGTTATGGCAGGTCGTATACTTCACAGATACTTTTTAAGGGAAACAGGTAGATTTTCTATGACTGTAACATTTATCCTTGTGTATGGAGAGTAGAGAGAAGGAGAACAATCTGTGTATATAAAAAGTGTCCATCGAAATGTGTTAAATAAGGGTAGCGCGACATAAGGGTGATTTTTAAAAGAAGCGCCATTGTCAGCTTTCACACTTTTGTATAACGCAAGTTGATAAAACTTTTAATATTATACTATGATATTAAATTTTTTAAATGATACATTCATACTACACCTTTTGTATACACCAGCGCCATTCTGGAATGTTTTTGAACTGTAATTTATCGTATATATCTACTGTCTTGGAGGTTGGATGTGTACGAAGAGAAAAGGGGTGGCGATAGATCACATATTCACCTGCTCTATCCTTCAGAAGTGCTACAAATGCAACATAAAAGTGCATCAACTCTTCATAGACTATCGGCAAGCTTACGGCAGCGAAAACAAGAAGCAATGTTTATGAAACACTGAGTAAACTTGGTGTGCCAGACTAGCTAATAAGACTGGTGATCACGCCCCTATGCAATACCAACTGTAAGATGAAGGTAGCCAACACGACATCAGGCCGATTCAACGTCAGAAGAGGTATGAAGCAAGGGGATGGTCTTTCTTGTATTCTGTTCAACCTGACCTAGGAAATAATATTTAGGGGTTGTAGACCAACCCGAGAGGAGACCTACTCAACCGATTGAGAAAGAAGGTTGCCTACGCAGACGTTGTTGACCTGCCAAGCAGAAGAGTCAATGAAGTATCCAATCGAGCGTGTTGACTATTTCAAATACCTTGGCTCTCTCATAACTTAAAACAACGAGACTGCACAGGAGATACAGAAGAGAGTGGAATTTGGAAACAATACGTATTGCAGTGCTCAGAAGATGCTGAAACCATACAGTATTAAGTTCAGTTGTCATGTATGCTTCTGAAACCTGGGCAATGACTGCACAAGACGAACTGAGACTCAACTCATCGGAGAGGTAATTACTTCGGCGCATCTATGACCCAATCCAAGTCCAAGGAGAAAGGCGCATCCGTAGTAGCGTTTAGAATCAGGCCCTGTTTGGAAAGCCCAGCCTGGTAGCAGAGATCAAGAGTACAAGACTAAGATTGCTTGGTCGAAAGGCCGCAGAATAACTACACATATGAGGGTAGGACGACGTAGAATGGGACCTAAAAGAACTAGGCGTCCGAAACTGGTGGAGAAAAGTACAACATCGAGAAGAATGGAGGACAGTTATTCGGGAGGCCAAGGTTTTTCAAGGAACGTAGCGCCAATTGGTAAGGTAGGTATGCATAGGACATTTTTTTAGCTTTTCTCTATTAAGAAATACTTCTCCTTCCTTCACATCCTTCAGTAGTTGTCAAGTCAAGTTTGTTTGTAACCTTTGTAGCCTTGTAAGCACACTTTTTGTGACAGGACCGTATTTTGCTAATTGAAAAATGGCAGTTTTGTGAAATTAAATTGATATATTCAAGAAAGTGAGGATTGACGTTGGTTGGAACTTACATAGACTAGACTGTCGCAGGGAAAAACCTTTATTTGCTTGGCGGAGATAGATATAAATAAGAGCTTGTTTATTTAAAAAACTCTATATTTTGATTTTTTTCATGATATAAAAGTTATTTTTTATACTTCTCTATGAAAAAGTCGAAGGCAAATTCGTGGAAGTTAGTGCGTATTGGTGGGTCCACACGATACAGACTTCCATGAAATTCTATTGATTTTTGTCTGTGCAAACTAGACAGTACAAACAAATGTCTGTGCGATCCAAAAGTCGGATTATGTCTACGTATTTATCGTAGCTAAGAAATTTAAATTGTATTTTCGAACGAAAAGTAATGAAAAGTCTTTACAGACATTCTATCCAAATGTTTGGGTACATTTTTTTACCCCGACTTCATAGTCTGTACAGATATCTGTACTAACAAAAGTCTGTATCGTGTGGATCCACCATAAAGTATGTACTATAGACACACTTTCGAGTGAGTTAATTTGTTCTAGTTTTGTTTGAAATGTTGAAAAGATCAAAAAATATATAATATATTCGATGAGCAAGATTACCATTAAACTTCTGTATTTTGATAAAATTGTATGCGAACGCCTTCTTTCGACTAATGTGATGTTAAATTCGCCTGCGGGTCATACAAATTATTCTTCTTTTCACACTTGTTACATAAACAACTATTGCATCACAAACTTGAGCTGTAACGTTAAAAATATGCCTTTGCAGACTATCTATTTTAAAATATACTAGGATAAGCAATCGTAAGCTCGTAATCACCCTGTGGGTAGTCGCTTATCTGTCGTCCATTCGTATAAAAGTAGCAAATGTCGGAAACCTGCAACCGATGTACCATTTTAAAGGATTAAAATTTCACGCTCATCGTCACTCGTTTGCATTCTAATTGCTTGTGATTTTTTCCTACTTTTATTCATCACTGCCTGTGTACTGACTATATTCAGTAGTAAAATGTCTAGCATAGATGAGTCAAATGAAATCGAAGGATATGTATTCATAGACCATCTACCGATTGTTATATAAATTTTGAGATAGACAAATAAAAACATTTATAATTGGATTTGGATTGTTTCTCAAAATATTCTCCATTGAGATCGATACACTTTTGCTTGCGTTTGAACCAATTGTCGGAGGTGTAGAATAACATTGATATCGCAATTTATTTTTGATTTGAATAAGAAGAAGTCAGTGGTTACCAAACAAGAACTGTATGACGGATGACCCATCTATTCGATATTTTGACGGTTCAAAAACGTTTTTGTTTGAACTGATGTGTAGTAGAGAATGATTCGTCTTCTGCGATTGTTTTACTTTGATTTTTTCGAGCACATCTGGCAAACAAATGCTGTTGCACCATTCAGAATCTACCGATCTACCTTGCTGTAATGGAACGTTGGCGACATGTCCAGTTAATCCGAAGAAACAGGGAACCATATGCTTCGTACGCGAACAACTTTTGTTGGATTTGACTCCTCCATATCTTCGAGGTTCGAGGTTTCTTAAGTTGCGAGTGCATATGCATAAATTCATGATTCGTCGTTTGTCACAATCTTATAGTCGTCTTTTGAAGCACCGCGATTGAATTTTTTTAGCAATTCTTTGCACCAATCGACACGAGCTTTTTTGATCTACTGTTAGGCGGTAACCAACACGAATAAATCTTTTTGACAGCAAGTGAAACTAATGCCCAAGTATGCCTCAAACTCTCGGTATGTCAATTTACGCACAACATCGATGTTTGCTTTACACGTTTCATATAGTATCAATCTGTTTTTACATCTGCCCTTCAAAATTTGATGATTTACTTTTAATTTTTGTATTATTCTCAAACTGAAAATCTTGTTTGTTATGATATTTGGAAGGCTTCTAAGTCTAAGGAACCACAGCCCGCTGAACCTTGGTAGGAAATTTTAGATGCGTTAAATAATACAAAAGTTTGTTATCAAGTAACTAACAGTTTCAATATACCAAATTTGGAAACGGTTCGAACTGAAGATTTCTATTTGTAAACGTTTACACACCCACACACATGTAATATTAGAAAATACAGAATACAAGTTTATCAAATGATGACATTTTCTTATTCATAAGACTGTAGTATCCAGATCTAAAGACCTCAGTTCCGGTTATAGTTTAGATCTACGGAGGAGGCTTTATTATTATTATTACATGGAAAATAATGTTATTATTCAAGTATCGCGTTGGATGGTTTGATGAGAAAGTAATGGAAAAAAAAAAAGATAAATAACTATGAACGCTTATATTTTCCACATATGATATAACAAGTCCTGGAAATTATGGGCTGAAAGATCAAAATCTCGCTTTAAGAAGACAACATCAAATACTTTGGTGGTGATCCAGATAAAATAACCATTTTCGGAACCAGTGCTGCAGCTGCTTCAGTATCATATTACTTGATGAATAAAAAACATGATAGTAAACAACTTCTACCAGTGTTTACCTCATAAATCAATATAAGGACTCCTCTGGGCTGGCATTTTGATTCAATTCAAAAAGACCACAAACAAGTAGCTTACAAAATTGCAACGTAAATCAATTCTAGCTTTGATCAAAGTTCATCAACAGAAGAAATTGTACAATATTTGCGAAGTTAGCCAGCAGATACTGTAAATGAAGCTGCAGCTAAATGCGTTTTGGTAAGTGAAAGAATAAAGTTGTTCATATTCAATGTATTTACCACATTCCAGTGGAGCTAGAATTTAAACAGCTTTCCAAACATTTGATATGATTTTTAAAAATCAATTTAGTTGTTCAATACATGAAAGTAATCGACTTCCTAGAGGTTACAAACCTTCACAACATGTTTTGGCTTATATTTTTGTTAATTGGTAACACACACCTGTAATTTTAATTGTTATATTAATGCATAGATTGGTTAAATAAGTGGATTAAGTACAAGAAGTCCAACTTCTATAGCAAATTTGCAGTAGATCTTCTAAATATGCAGTAACTCCTTTTTATTTTATTTTACAACGTAGGACACCATTGGATAAGGAGAGATTGTACAAGGATTCTTTTATACTCCTGTTATGGAACCAGAACAAAAAAATTTCACTTGTAATCGGTATTAATTCAGAGGAAGGTTTGACAAGGTAAATAAGAGATCAATTTCTGCTCGTACCATTTTACAGGATGCTTACGCAGATATTCTGTCTGTCTCTCCATCCGTTTATCTGTCCGCACGAATTACATATTCGTAAACAGTATGAAAAATCGGTTAGGGAAAAAGTAAGTTTTGTTCTCTAGCATTTCTGGTACTAAAAACTGGTCGGTCGGAAACTTTGTCTGGTAAATGATGCTTAGTAACTGCCTTGACATGAATGGAATGTTGATTATCTTTAGTGAGTACTGATACAACAGAAAAGTTTATATAAAACTAATCAAATACAACATTCGATGTGATATATATTCAAAGGAAATTTTCCTTCATATAACTATCCTTTCAGATAACCATTTTTGTAATGAACTTTTATGTTGAAAATACTGAATAGTAATATTAAAACGTTTCCATGAGACGTTGATTAAGTTTAGTTAATGAGATATGGAGAATAATTATTTTCAATAAGTTATAGATTGAACGAAATTGAACGATAAAAAAGTAAGAGACACTCATTGTCATTTCAACGTCGTACCCCTTTTATTTGTGGGGATAATAACTTACAATTTCGGATCTTAGTATAGTCATCTGTCATTATTTAAAATACTATCATAAACTTCCAGTATTTTCCTCATCTCATTTTGTCTGCTGAAACATAGACACCTACATAAATTAAAATTTATTTCAAGGGATGAACTTAATAAAGATTCCTTTTTCAATCGAAACACTAATATAGTACGTATTTTACATAAAACTCGGCTCAAAAGGTTGATCTTATCAGGGGCGTGCATAATTTCTGTAGGTATACGTCTAAACTGAAATTTAGGGTTGGACATGCGGGCATCGTTTCTTTTAGTCTACAAAATATTTATAATTACAAAAATTATTACAGGGATTATTTTGTCTTTTATTGAATTCTCGATAAAAATAAAATTTGAGATACAATCTTTCAATTTAAATAATATTTTCTACAATTTATCTGCTTTCTAATTACAAAAAATAAACCATAAGCTTTGTTTGATCATGGCAAAGCTGTCCCTCTTTTATTCAATAACTAGCTTTTACCCGCGGCTTCGCTCGCATCGAATCCATTAAATAAGTATCAGAAATCATGATAATAGAAAAGAACGAACTCTGTAGCTATATTAGAACCTGAGATATACATCTTTGAATGTAGAAAAATTTCCAAAAACCTACAAAAATCCATAACTCCACATTGAATGTCCGCGCCTAGCTCCTCTTCAGCTCAACCGATTTGAGTGTTCAAAGACTCAAAAGAAAGAGGGTGCTTCAACGAGTGTTCTTAAATCAAAACGAACTCTGTAGCTATATTAGAACTTGAGATATAGATCTTTGAATGTAGAAAAATTTCCAAAAACCTACAAAAATCCATAACTCCACATTGAATGTCCGCGCCTAGCTCCTCTCCAGCTCAACCGATTTGAGTGTTCAAAGACTCAAAAGAAAGAGGGTATTTCAACGAGTGTTCTTAAATCAAAACGAACTCTGTAGCTATATTAGAACCTGAGATATAGATCTTTGAATGTAGAAAAATTGCCAAAAACCTACAAAAATCCATAACTCCACATTGAATATCCGCGCGTAGCTCCTCCCCAACTTAACCGATTTAAGTGTTCAAAAACTCAAAAGAAAGAAGGTGTTTCAGCGAGTGTTCTTAAACCAAAACGAAGTCTCTATCTTGAATAGAACCTGAGATATTGAGGATAGAACGTGTGTATGTGAAAAACTCCTATAAGTAATGTACAGGGTGAAATCGCATTTGAGTATAACTTGAGAATGGTGAAAATTAGATAAAATCCGATGGTTGATGGCTGATCTGTGCATCAATACCTTTCATTAAAAAAAAAATTGAGCAAATCGGTTGGGTAGAACGCCTGAACGGACTCGGAATGGATTTTTTTTAATATATAAGATAGTACTTACGAATTTTTTATAACAAAATTCATATTTAAGTTTTGATTTTTGGGATAATTTACTTTTACGGCTTAGCGAATACTTGGGGAAGTATAATTCATTGATTAATCAATAGAATCATGCATTTTTACTTATATATATTTTGAAAACCATAGAAACTTTATGACAAATATTATTTTGAATTGGCAACAACAGATTACCACAGACGAATACTGATTGGTGGCTTTCTTATACTATCTTGAATGTATATGACATAATATCCGTTAAGTTGACTTATGTGGTTTACATATCCATTCTGTATAGTGGATAATATGTATGTGTGTAGAAAAAATGTTGCGAAGACAGAGTCTGCTAATAAAGGAAGTTTTCAATATTTAAATATTATTTTTGAAAAAATTTCTTCCGCTTAAGCTACTGAAGAATCTAAAATGATATTAACTACACAATAATTTGATTTCGATCAGATTTTCGACTGTTATTTAGGCACCTTCTTTGCTTTTTTATTTTAAGCTGTATTAATCCAATGTTTTTAAGTAACAAAAGCACGAACTGTGTTCCATCCTAAATAATGTCTACTCTAGCCTAAACAGCCATCACTTCACTGAAACAACTTTTTGTGCTTTTTCTAAGGCTTTCGTTTGTGTTTTTTATAATATTTTAGTTAACAAATTGCAGTACTACGGTTTCATGGGAACACCTCTCGCATCGTTCAATTATACCTTACCAACAGAATTCAGCTTGTAAGAGTTGATACAACGATGTCTTCTTGTGAGCCAATAGAATGTGGAGTGCTTCAAGGCTCAGTACTAGGTCCTATTCTGTTTCTTCTGTTTATAAACTACATCAGTGGAACAATAAGTCTCTCTGCAGACGACACTAGTTTCTCTTGGATCTCTTAAATATTTTCTGTCTCAACGTTCCTAAAATCAAAGTTTCATCATATAAAAATACATTGCAGCCTTTTTTATTAAATAACACCACCATTGACGTTGTTGAATCAGTGAACTTCTTAGGCTTGTTGTGGACAATTTCTTGAAATGGAAGTTACATATTGCCGCCTTATCTAATTAAGTTCCTCCTGTTTTGCGCTGAGATCAGTTTCCAAGGAACTAAACTTATCCACCTCCTTAATAGTCTATTATGCCTTTATTGAGTCGCATCTCCGATATACTCTTCCCTTCTGGGGTACGTGTAGTGCGACTCAATTTGAGCGAATCATCAAACTATAAAAGAGAGCTGTTAGATATTTACTCGGACTAAACAGCAGGGCTCATTGCATATACTTCTTTAAGAATTCTGACTCTTCCTTCCTTATTAATAATTGAATCCGTAAGCAAGCAAGTTTCTACAATTTTAGAAAGGTCGTTGCACAGCTATCCACTTTGGAAGGCGAAGCACGACCTCTTTGTACCTATTCCACGTTCAGAATTAGTTAAGGGCTCAATATTTTACAATGCAAAAAGTGCACAATCACTTGTCAATTGAAATCAAACTGATATCATCTTTTCCCGCATTACGCAATAATTTGAGGGCATATTTACTGGAAAGTGGGAGTAGTTTACAGAGTATAAACTTCTTCCATTTTAATAATAATATTTAATCCCGGTTATGCCGCATATTGGTTTAATTTTGCTATGGACTTATATACTAATTATTACCTATCATTTTGTTTCTCATTGTGGTTTTCTGTTGTATATTGAAATTTAATTTAATTTGTATCTTTATTTAGTTATATTTATATTTGTTTTTTTTTAGTTTTTACAAGCTTTCGTCTACAAATTGTTACAATTTTTTGTTTTATTTTGTTTCTTTATCCAAAATATTAAAAGACCGTTATTTTACTTTACCACGTGCGCCACTAAAGGTTGGTAGAATATAGGCAGCCCAGTACAGTAGACAGTAGTATAGTAAACGAGGTTTAGGTTTAAAAAATAGTTTTTTGCATGGAGACTTTGTTTAGTGGAAGTATACAATATATGATACATTGAACAATTACTTAAGATAAGTTTGAGTACAATATGATAGAAAGTTGTATTTTATGAAGTTTAGGAACATTTTAAATTCCAGGGAGGTTTACTTGCAGTATATGTCTGTGATAACAACAGTTAAAAACATAAAGAAACTGGACTTAACTTGGGACCATCAGCTTAATTACCATGGATGAATTTATTGTGAAATATCATAGAGATACCTTCAAAGAGAGAAATAATTATTATAAATACAGTGAAATATATCTCCAAGATAATTACAAATGTTTCTATTGAATTAATCGAAGACAAATGACAATAAAATATTTGAATTAAGTTTAAAAATTAAAAGAATCGGCTCTCAAACAGAGTAGTGACGATAGATTAAGATAAATAAAAAATAACAAAATTGTAACATTATCAACCTAATTTAGATTAGATTAGAAGAAGTATTTGACTGTTAAAACTGTTTTTTCTTCATAATAGTTCAAAAGACAGAAAAGAACTTCTTTTTTAAATTTATTGACAAACACAATCAATTATGTAGCTTAATGATAAATTAGTCACCTGTTGTTACTATACTAATCAAATATTAATTTCTTTTCATAAGAAATAGACGCAAGGAATAATCATAAAAACACAATAGGTAACAAAATTATAGGTAATAGTGATAGATGATTACTTTCCAGTAAATATGCTCTCAAATTATTGCGGAATTCGATTTCAATTGGCAAGTGATTGTGCATTTTTTTGCATTGTAAAATAATGAGCCCTTACTGAACTAATTCTGAGTGTGGAGTAGGTACATAAAGGTCGTGCTTCGTATTCCTAAGTGGAAAGCTTTCCAACGACCTTTCTGAAATTGGAGAAGCGTGCTTACGAATCAGGCAAACGGATTTAATGATGAATGAGTCAGGAAGAGTTCCTGCAATGAGCCATGCTGTTTTGTCCGAGTAAATATCTAACAGCTCTTTTTATATATTTTATCACTGATAGGCGATGTAGTTTATAAATAGAAGAAGCAAAATGAAGCCTAGTACTGAGCCTTGGAGCACTTCGCACTCTATTGGCTTGCAAGAAAACATCGTTGTATCCACCCTTACAAGCTGACTTCTGTTGGTAAGGTATGACTTAATCCATGCGCGAGGTGATCCCCTGAAGCCGTAGTACTACAATTTGTTAATTAAAATATTATGATTAACACAATCGAAAGCCTCAATAAAATCACAAAAAGTTGTTACAGTGGATATAGCATAATTCGTGCTTTTGTTACTTAAACACATTGAATTAATATAGCTTAAAGTAAAAAAGCAAAGAAGGTGCCTAAATATCTGTCGAAAATCCGATCGAGATCAGATTATTGTGTAGTAAATATCAATTCAGATTCTTCAGTAGCTTAAGCGGAAGAAATTAGCAAACTCTGTCTTAAGGACATTTTTTTACACACATACATGTGGAATGGATATGTAGACCATAAAACTTAAAACCGGGTTTCACTGTTAAATAAAAATTCCTAAAAAACAACAACAATATTAAAATAAATTATATACCTATACCTTGAAATATAATTGAATTTGGAATGGAACCGTTGAAATTCCAGAAGATCTTTTCTATTGGATTATAGATATACCCTGTATCATTTTCTTCAAAAGTAACCGAACAAATCGACAAATTCCATTCCATTTCTATATTTCTGTCTGTCAGCTTCCAACAGATAACGTCAAGCGTAAATCGAAAAAGTTACTATGCAAACTATCCTTTATCAACCTTATGTGCCATCTACCTAAGCGTTGTTGGCCATCATGTTAATTTTTAACTTGGAGTTTTGTCCGTCCTTCTGAGGTAGCGAGATCTCTAGGCAGGAGCTCGGGTTTTTGCGTTTTTTAAAGCAGTAGATGTGCCGAAACGAAAGAAATTTTGGGTATTATAAGGAAAGATTAATCAAATTTACCAAAATGTGATTTGTCTCATACAAAATCTCTCAACAACCACAGAATTTGACACATTTTTGAAAGCAACATATAACATCGATTTAGCGTCTACAGAAGCTACAATAAACACAAAATTGAAACTTTAATTCATGAATCATTTATTTTAATCCATAAAATAATTATTGTTAGGATATAATGAGGGAAAAATTCTTAAATAAACGAAATTATCGATATTTTTTTGTTTTATTTTTCATAGAAACTTCCTTCTATTAATTAATATTTTTCTTTATATTCAC
Organism: Diorhabda elongata; assembly: GCA_026230145.1. Classification (NCBI taxonomy): domain Eukaryota; kingdom Metazoa; phylum Arthropoda; class Insecta; order Coleoptera; family Chrysomelidae; genus Diorhabda; species Diorhabda elongata. The sequence continues at coordinate 44,817,939 of CM047926.1, forward strand.
TGATTGTAAACGGTAAAAATGCGCTATATTTTCTTGCACCGAGAGTGTGACGACGTTTTTACTTGTTTATGTATTTCAGTGTTGGGAATTTTGTCTGTCAAGCTTATACCTACCAACCTTTTGAGTTTACAAGTAATTTTTCCACTTATTATCATCGCCGCGCCGTGATTTGTGGAACATAGGTACCTAAAATCACATTGATAGTTTATAGATATAAATTTATATCTAAACATGAAACTTAGTTAGCAAAAAACTGCCCACATTGCATTGTTTCTAATATTCTGAGGTATCATTATATTATATGTTCCAACTAAATGTGTTAATTTTTTGAATACATTTCCAACCCCAACTGCAGGGTGTGCTACAACATGTGTCAATTCGAGGTGAGAAAAATTTCAATTAACATTTTTGGAGTTTACTCCTTTAGAATCGATTTGCATATATAAGGGGAACGGTATGAGAAAAATGTGAGGAGTAAAATCTATCGATGAATGACCTCGTTACGTTTTTGGTGCGCACCCTATGATGCGCAGCTTTCTAATTTGTCAGTGTCAATATACTTATAATGCTTTCATTGTGAAGTTTTATTATCATTGTGTTCCGCTAAAGTGAACTGAAAGTATTTTCAAATAACTATGGCAAAAAGAGGTGTAGATGATATTGCCGGTACATCTAACAAACACGTGGTTGCGAGGTACGTTATAATTCATGTTATTATATGAGCATGTGCATTTTGAATTTATAAAAATTAGATAATCAACCCAATATGAATTATCGAGATTATTGACTATTGTAAAAAGTTTAATGTAAAATATTTCGTCGATTAGTTATAATAAATGTATATGAAATGAATAAATTGAATAAATATATATTTATATATGTATATTATTTTAATTAATTAACAAATTTACCCTTTTATACAGTATCAATCTTTTTTAAGTTAAATAAACTCTTTTTGCGTCTGGTTAGACTATCGAACTTAAGGAGTAAACTCCAGTCGTGCGTCGGAGCTGACACACACAATTTTTTTATTGCAAATCTATCAAAAATCGGAATATAAGCAAGTAACGTTTCTGTATATACCTGTATATCTATAACATATTAAAAGTTTAGGAGCTTTTGGACCCTCGGATGCTACGTCAATGTTTGACCCATTCTCTCTGCCCCGTCGACTCCTTGTCGTTCTCGGGCTGCTTGGCTTGCATATTAAGTAAATCTGAGCCTTGTACTTCGCTCTTCCAGCTTTTGTCTACCTTCCCAAATCTGCGGATTTACGTACTTTTAGAAAAACGTGCACAGTCGACGCCATGCCACGAGCAATGTAAACAGAGCGAAAGATATTTTCGGCACAAGTTTTTTTACAAAGCACTATGTTCTTTGAAGTAACTCGAGGCTATGTGACGGTTTTATTTTACGAATTAATTTGTAAAATTTTTGGTGGAGAGATCAAAAAGAAAGTGTTGATACTTGGAGAGGAAAACAGAAAAAAAAAATAGAATTCTTGACATATTTTATTTATTTAACAATATGTATTTAGAATTTGCAAGCGAAAAAATTAATGAAAGAAAACTGACAAATGATGTTTATCTTGTAGTCGAGAGCTGGTTCTGATTGTAAACGTAACCTCTTTAGATGTGTGGTTGAAACGAGGTATGGCTATTAAGTAACATTTATGATTAGCTCTATTACAGAAAAAGTAAGTATGCACCAAAGGTTAACAACTGTTAGTTGTTTAGCCTGAAGCCTACTCTTTCGGATGCGAAGTTTACCGTGTCTGTAGATAAACCATTACACCCGTGTCCTTCGTTTGTATAGGGACTATTTTTTGTTTTGTCGTGAAAATGATCGACTTGAAAATAGAGCAGTAAGGATTGTTGTGAAATTCCACATGAAACTTGAAAAACAGCAATTGGAACTTTAAATTTATTGAAAAAACGCGTTTTTGAGTAATTTAAGCGATGACCGAGAAGATGGTGAAAAGAATTCACGATTGGATCGATCTCATAAGTCGAAAATGGATAAAAATATCGAAAGAGTCAGTAATATTATTCGATCTAACCGTCGGTTAAGTATTAGTGCGATAGCTGAATCAACAGGAATTGATATTAATATGTGCGGCCAATTTAACCTCTCTGTGAAACATTTGATCAAGCAGTAAGTATCAGCAAAGGGGCGGCAACTAATGGCACGCTTAGACTTAGCCAGACTTAGCACGCCTGGAAATTTAAAATGGAATACGTAACTTTGAGAAATTTAAGTGGATAATATTTTAAATCAATTAATTTCAAGAATATTTATTGTGAATTCAAAACAATCTACGGAGCTGTATTCGAGCTGGCAACGTAGCTAGATCGAAATAAGTGAGGGCAGACCAAGCTAGAACGACGCTACCGCGACAGGTATTTCTAGAAAAGAGAAGAAGTGAGCAGGTGATTTCCGACTTTTCGAACGCTCGGTGACCGACATTGCCACGTATATATGGAAAACTTTTAGGGTAAAACTTAGGGTAAAAATTGAACCAGGTGTTGTTATGGCAGCTATAATGCCTGTGATGTCCTATGGGGCAGAGACGCTTACCCTCACGAGACAAACTGCAGGAAAGATGAGAGTGGCGCAACGGACAATGGAAAGGGCAATGTTGGGAATTACGAGAAGGGATACAACTACAAATGAGAACATAAGAAGAAGAACAAACGTTAAGGACATTATTGAAATTGTAGCCAAAATAAATGGAAATGGGCAGGCCATGTAGCCCGAATGACGGATAATAGATGGACGAAAAGAATATTGGAGTGGAGGCCAAGAATGGATAAGAAAAGTAGAGGCAGGTCACCAACAAGATGGAGTGACGATGTAAAGAAAATTGCAGGAAATTTAAACTAGAGGAGGCCTATATCCAGCAGTGGATGGAAGATGGCTGATAGATGTTTCTGAACAAGTTGTGTAGCAAAGAAATCGATCTATATATGCAATATATTGGGAAAGTGTGATATTGGTAATATATAAAACATTTTTAAACAAGAAATAAATCGGGGTTTGAGGATAATATTGATATAACTGTGACAATTCGAAGAGAAATTTGGTCAGTACACAAGGTATACAAAAATTAGTTAAGGGAAAGATGAAGCAAACGAATGTTGTTTTAAAATTTGTAGAGAATAAAACACCTCGTAATGATCGGGAATTTATGTAGCAAACTTTTCTGAGAAATGCGGAAATGTGGAATTTATTTTTTCCTAGGTTGGCAATCGTTGCACAGTACTTTGACAACAGGCTTGTTTCCACTAAGAATAAATTGGATGGCTTTGAGTTTCTAATGATTAACCATGATATTTAGTAAATAAAAAAACAACTTGTCAACAAAAATAATAAAAGACAAGTAATATTTTTGGAAAACAAGATCGACAAAATGAAGCGTTTCATCTCGTGACATTAAATACTAATCAGATAAGCGTGACGATACACCTCGCGAAACGCTATGTTGTAGTTGTCGTATAAAGTGACCAGGTTTCAGCAATTATTGTTAAATTAATAATGTTTGTTTTTAGTTTAATCTTGAAAGACAGGTATCAGGATTTAACAGAACAAACTGCAATAATTTGCCCAAAATACACGCCGTTATGCTTGACAATTTTTTGCAATGAACACCTACTTTTATTTATCGGAAGTCTTCTTCCTCTTACGTTAGGAATAGGTCCTGTATTTTCATTAAGGATTTGCCAGGAGTAGTTGGGATGCTGATGACCAGCTTTCATACCACCTTATAGGAGGTCGTCCAGGAGGTCGAGTTGTGTCTTTTCCTTTGCAATTTTTTGCTAACCGTTCATTTGGCATTCTGTCAACATGGTCTCTCCATTCTCTTCTGCGGCTCCTTGCCCATCTTACTACATCCTGAATATCGCACATGTCCCTTATTTCTTCATTTTTCTTCCGATCGTATGTCCTGTTATTGATCTCAGAGTCCGCATTTCTGTTGTTCTAAGGAGCCGTTTAGTGGTTTTGTTTCCCGCTCTAGTTTCTATTGCACATGTCATGACCGGCCTTACGCAAGTTTTATATATTCTAATTTTACATTAATTAAATCTCTAAAGTATCCTGATATTAATGCTGCCTTCGTTGTTTGTGCTTTTTCTTCTTTCTTTAGATTTCTATCGCTTGTTATGTTTGTCCCTAGATATTTGAAGGACATCACTTGTTCTACACTCTGATCGTAGATCGCTAGTTTACATCTTCTCGGTTCTTTAGATATTGTGAGAGATTTTGTTTTCTTTGTGGATATTTGCTTTGTTGTACGTGTTCACTATTTGTTGGAATTTATATAGGAGCTTCTGAAGGTTATTTTCGTCTTCTGAGATGATTACTGCGTCATCAGCATAGCATATTATTTTTATCGGAAGTCCGCAGTGTTAAAACTTATATGTAAGTATTATGTGAAGAACAAACGAAGTCTTATTTAATTAACAGTTACCAGTCAGAGAATCGCGTTTACCCACTGTGGAATGAAAATACTTATTTAGAGGTTAGCGAATACAAAGTTTCAATAACTTTAACTTAATTAAGTCATTTTATATGTTATGTGTGGTATATTATTGTGGATTTTGCAAAATTCATTCTTTTTACTATATATTTATAAATAGATACATCAAGTTTTGTGTGATACTTACATCAAAATGATCTTCACAGAAATATTTTGTGGAATTAGTTGCTAAAGTAGGAGCATCTTACCTCCTTGACATGTTTAACCAATTTCTTCATATTTCTTTTTTGTTTGGAATGTATATGAATAATTTGTCTGGCGTTTTTATCGTTGTACTTTCACATTGAGGTACTATACAGTATTTATAATACGAGGAATTCGTTATTTATTAAAAAACTCAATTGACTGTCTTAAACAAACAGCTGTTTGTAACTCAAAATACTAACGTAAAACACACATTTTTCTTAGAATAATATATTTTTGGGGTGAAATAGATGCTAAGCTATAGTTTTAAACTAATTTACAAATTTTTTCAACTAGCTTATTCGAAAGAACGACAAGAGGAGAAGACATGTTATGAGAATGCAACCATTTTGAGGAACTACAGATGGTGCAGTCGCTGTATGCGTTGGTAGTCCACTGTTTAATTTTAATTGCATTATGAACTAATGTATAATTCGAGGTATTTTTAGGAATGGAAAGCGTATTTTTAGATTCATTATTACACAGCAATATACGTTGAATCAGCGGCGGTAAACTTCTTCCTAAATTGTGAAATGTTTAGGAGAAATTACTTGATATATAATAATAGATTTGTTAGTTAATGTTCTTAATCTTAATTACAAATCGTCTAAGCTAACTAAGCTTCAAGCTGCAAGTACCAAATAATATTATTCTAGACTTGTATGATTCCTAGATGTCTTTTGAAATGAAAATAGATGCATCTATTCGCGTTATAAATACTTTCCAAATCTAATCATATAATCACCAAATCTTATTAATTGTCCTCCACCGAAAGAAGAATATACTAAAAGAGGTCAAGATTTTGGTAATAGTCCAGTCATTTAAGCTTAAATTAGGTAAGAATCTCGGAATTCGAGATACCCAGCTGTAAGTCTGTAAATACTTGTATATTGACACCCTAAAAGTTGTCTCAAAACCTACATATGGTAGGGTGTAAGCAACTATTAAATTTCAAGGTCAAAGGTCACAAAAATCGGTTTTTTTGCGCTTTTTTTGGAAATATCTCATTTCCTATGGGTTTTTTACTATTTGTATTTATTATAAATATTGTAGAATGAAAAATTCTCTACAAATTTTGTTTGAAAAAATTTTTTAAACGGTGAACCGTTTTTGAGATAGAGGGCGGAGAGCACGCGGTCACAGGATCACTTCAGGTCAACCGGTGCCTCCCGTCGAAAAGGCGCCATTTATTGTTAATGAACTATCGATAAATCAATGATTATAAATAGTTGTCAATTTTTATTAACTATTATATTATATTTTATCATATTTTTCCTAACTTATCCACTTTTTATTCAATATTAATTTATTTAACAACACTTACCTGACCATGTAATTGCAGAATTGTTAATGAAAATTGTCTCAAGTTCTTCCATGATTTCGAGGTCAAAGGTTCCATCTTCGTTAATGTCGCTCTGATATGGTAGAGACAAGCTTGCCCATTACATTGGCCACAAGCTAAAGAGCATTGCAAGCCCGCTTTCCTGCATCCGCATCTCGAACCACAACCACTCTTGCAGTTGCAGAAAATTGTATTTAGCAAATCTTCTGGAGCAGGTGGTAAAATTGTCATGATAGGCTCCAGAAAATCGTTTTGCATTGCCCAACCCCATACCTGGGGTTCCAAATCATGTCCTAACCAAGTTTGAACTTGATAATATACACGGTTGAAATGTTGATAAGCAGCTGCACTTGTTGGTGGAATATTTGAAAGCTGCACAGGTTTATTAAGTTTTGTAGACTAAAAGAGGCACTAAATTATTTTCTATTTAAAATGTCATTAGTGTAAATGGGAATATAATTATATTATGATTTAAGTTTTTCTCTTAATTATTTTTTAATTTTAGTAAACGGTTATCAGTATTATTGAATAGATATAGATTTAATGCATGAAGAAAATGATAAAATATAATATAATAGTCAATAAAAATTGACAAATATTTATAATCATTGATTTATCGATAGTTCATTAACAATATATGGCGCGTTTTCGACCGGTGGCACCTGTTGACCTGAAGTGATGCTGTGACCGCGCGCTCTCCGCCCTCTACTCGAAAACGGTTTACCGTATACATTTTTTTGTAAACAAAATTTGTAGAGAATTTTGTATTCTAAAATATTGATAATAAATACAAATAGCAAAAAACCCATAGGAAATGAGATATTTCCCAAAAAAGCGCAAAAAACCGATTTTTGTGACCTTTGACCGTGAAATTTAATAGTTGCTTACACCCTACCATATATAGGTTTTGAGACAACTTTTAGGGTGTCAATATACAAGTATTTACAGCTGGGTATCTCGTATTCCGAGGTGAATTTACTATAATGACTGGACTATAAACATATTATCCTTCTTGATAAATCCGAACTTAATTAATTCTACTTGCATTTCTTGTGATTTTCTTTTCGTAGGAATGAAAGATTTTGAGTTTTAGCGTATTCAATTTAGTAATTCCGGATTATGGAGGAGCTAAGATGAGGTTTAGTATGTGATCTTCAGGATTAATGAATCGAAATGTTGAGGTAGTTTGCCAGATAAATTTATTTGCATAAAAAAGTGGCTTTTGTTGTTCGTCCTATATGTGTGAACAAGTTTTTCCCCATTTTAAATCCATATTGAAGCCGGCTGTAAAATAAAATTCAGAAGCGTGTGTAATATTAAATGTAAACAGATATGAACATAAAAAAAAACACACGAACAAGAATCGCACTGGAAACGTTTCAAAATTTGAACGAAACGTTGCCTTAAAGATCTATTCAGTTTAATAATTAAGTCTGTGTTATATTTCCTTTTTGATTAACACTTTTTAAAATATTGTTGATTATTTTTTTTTACTTCTCTAACACATTTGTACATTATTCAATTCTTATAATAATTATGCAGTTTTTATAGTGGCACTTTTACGTGTTTACATATTGCACATGGTATTTCTTTGTTAAAAGGATGCTGATCCTTGCTATAAGCTAGTGATAGAAATTTTGAATGAATTCTCATATAATCAGCTGAAAACTATAAATGTGGCAGATTATGAGATTGAAGACTGACAACTGCATATCTAGATATGGAAGGGTTAAAAACAAGATGTCTTGGGGTTTGTAAAAATCCAGCCTCAGGTAAAAATAATAGTGTGTTCAGCCTTCAGGATGTCTTAAGCACTTATTCCAAACAAATTGTATACTACACAATGGAGTCTGTGGGATAAAATGAATGGAGTAATCTTTTTCCTATAATGTCCATACGAGTTCTGTACATCAACGTTCGGGAAATATTGAAGGCCAAGGTAACAAGTCCACTTAATGAGTCAACGTTAGTTTGGCTACATCATGTGGTCGTACATTGTCAGGCACGTGGAATAGAAGAGAGAACATTTGATTTCAACTACTGGGTGCTATGCACGCCCTCATGTCAACTATGATGAATTCCAAAGGTAATCAATTTATCACGCCGTCTTTTCACTCTTGCACGGTCATCATAGGTACTTAATTAGAATCTTCGTTCATTTTTAGAGGTTATGTTATTCCATTTAAGGTTCCATGATTTCATTATTAACTTACTGCTATTAACAGCAATGACAGTAGGTTAGACGTACCAATAGATGATGGTCAAGTTTGGTAGAATTTCATAACCACTATGCTAATAAACATATTTCAATTAGATTTTTTGAGAATAATAATTTCAAAAGACCATAGATGTTCATTCATTATCACGAATTATCGTAAGAGAAGAGAATTCATATTACTTTCTCACTCGAACAATATTTTTTATTTATTTAATATTTATTTAAAAATTTCCTGAAGATGTTTTATGGGAGGTATTTAGAAGTGAATTTATTATAAATTGAGATCGATAATTGTAATACAGAAAATTGAGCAGAGACACTAGTCAAGAACGGTTATGAGGGTGAATATTCTACTAAAATAAAAATATGCTGATTATATAGAAAGAATAGAGAAACACGTACCAGTTGAATGGAGGAAAACGCTTTTGTCAGCCCTTTTATACTTCAGAAATCGTTTTCTCGTTATTTTCCTTATAATTTCCAGCCTTTTGGCTTGTCTAGAATCTGAATATTATAAAATTTTTTTGAAAATACACAAACATAAATTGTGCACAATTTATTCAATGTGGATAACTGTATAACCGATTCGGCGCAAACTTTTTAATATATATTCCAAACTTTAAGAAAATATATCTTTCTCTATAATACTAAAATTGAAGAAAAACCTTTTTAAGAACTAGATTTTATGATTTATGATTAAAATGAACTAGAAAGTTAAAAATAAACTAACTCTGATAAAAAATAGGCACAAGTATGATAAGCCACCCCACAACGATCATTATGAAACTATACATAGACTATTGATATTACGAAAAATCGATTTATCATATCTTTTTTATGCGGAAACATTTATTTCCGGAGATACCGGAAGTGGCCATTATCTCAGGAAGGCTAACAGATATCGAACCATGGATAACTTTGTTCGATTGATCCCATCAACATCTTTATGTCTGTAAAAAGTCATGATGATTCACGCTTGCGCAGAAGAGTTTCTGTAAGTAAATGCATCATTTTCTCGAAAAATCTTTAGATACAATGAAAATTTAGTTAGATTAGATTAGGTTGAGTTAGGTTAGGTTAGGTTAGGTTAGGTTAGGTTAGGTTAAGTTAGGTTAGGTTAGGTTAGGTTAGGTTAGGTTAGGATAGGTTAGGATAGGCTAGGTTAGATTAAGTTAGGTTGTGTTGGATACTGAAATAAAGGCAAAAAAAAATAATTTTATTATTCTAATCTATAACTATAACTTTCGCATTTGATTTCTTCTATTAATGAAATGAATGAGTCTATTTTTGGTTCAGATTTACGATATTCTCGTCGTCATGTATAATCTATGATTCTGTCCTCCCAATCTTCTGAAGGTACATGCCTGTGGCGGAAGAATGCTCTCAGAGGTCTCCAGCTAGCTGGCCTGATTTCTTTGGGTATGAACCCCGGTATACGAAAAAAATATTTCTTTGTGATTGACCCACTCATGAGTGTAGCCTTCATTGCGGAAGCATCGATAGGCTAACCAGCCATCTGTATGAATTATGCTTCCTGGAGCGACAACAGAAAAAGCCCAGGTCATGAAAACATAACTAACGAACTATTCCAATACGGGGGAAAAAGCCTTGCCAAGCAACTAACAACTCTCATTAACAAGATCGTGTAACATCAAAAAATCCCAGACGATTGGAGAACGAGTAGTACGATTCTCATGTTCAAAAAAGGAGATAAGAAAATACCATCTAATTATAGAGGAATCAATTTGCTGCGTAGCACTCTGAAACTTACAACAAAAGTCATCACAAACAAAATAAACAGCCTTATCACAGATTAATAGATGCGATCTTCGTCATCAGGCAGATCACAGAAAAATCGATTGAGTACAACAGACCATCTACAAAAAGCCTTCGATCGAGTACAACTAAAAGGCGTACTACATCTACTATACGATAAACAAGTCCCCCATGTCTTGATAGAAACCATTGTAAATATATACATGGACAACAAAATCCAAGCCAAAGTGAACGAAGTGCTAACGAAGCAAATAGCAGTACACAATTCGCCAGGGAGACTCCTTAAGCCCCTTTCCTTTCAATATAATTATGGACGAAATAATCAAGAAAGCTAAGGGGCTAACAGATGGGAGATCGAAATATTACAATATTATGTTACGCTGATGATGCCGTTCTAGTCGCAAAAAATGAGGATGATCTTCAAAGGCTTTTACATGTGTTAACTGCACAGCTGAATCTTTCAATAAGTTAATATCTGCGTCCAAAACAAAGTGTATAACCACATCCAAAACTCTTAGGAATCCATCCAAACTTAGGAATCGAGATTTCAGGATTTGGAGACGTGGAGAACGAAGTAAGAGAGCAAACAACCAAAGCCTTAAGAATAGCAGCATGTTTGAACGAAACCATATGGCGAATTGAACATATCGGAATAGAGGCCAAATCGAGAATATACAAGGACACGGTTTGACCCCTAATGACCTATACCGCCAGAAACTGCGAAAACCGAAAGAATGATGGAAACACCACAGACGGATAGCCGGAAAAACCCTACTGGACAGGGAAAGAAGTGAGAACATCAGAAGATTGTGCAAAATAGATGACGTCAACGAATGGGTTCTATCAAGAAAGAAAGAATGGAAAGAGCACATAAGTCGTATGGACAACAATAAATTGGTCAAGATAGCGCGCGATAGATTCCATTGGGGCCCACCCAGAAAAAGGTGGAGCGACAACCTTGAAGCAGGATAGAAGGCAAGGATGTCGAAGATAAAACAGGCGACTACGCCTAATACGCTGAAGAAGAAGAAGGAGCGACGTACTTTTTTGATAAAAATGATGCATTTGCATACTTTATTCACAGAAACTCTTCTGCGCATACGTCAATCATCATGACTTTTCACGCGCATATAGATTTTGACGAGATCTATCGAACAAAGTTATCTATGGTTCGATATTTGTTAGCCTTCCTGAGAGAATGGCTACAGTATGGGCAAGCAGCTTGGCAGAACTTCTCCGAAAACAGTGACCCGTGTATGTTTCAGGATTTGGTAATCTGAGATACTTAACAATCATACTAGGCATTTGTCCATTGGTATGCACTCCAACAACTTGTGCGGTGCACTTTCCATTTGCGTATCTCAAAAATATACGACAATTATTATCAATATGTTTCATATTTTCGATGAATTTTTATGAAATCAATATTATTCACAGTTAAAACACGCTTCTTATCCGTCTTGGTGTCAGGAACGGTTAATATTAATACAAAATTCTCTTCCTGAATATCTTCAATGGCCATTTCTACCAACTCATCTCGTCACAAGGCACCAGATATTTTCATTTCCAAAACTCCCTACAAAAATCGGTATAATAACACCTCTTAACACTTACCTTCAACAATAAGTATTTTTCATCATTAGCTTCTTTCAGGAATGTATCAATTTGCTCAAGCGTAAAAACTTTTTTGCTCAGAATGGAACAAATGCTCCATAAAGTGGAACTTTTTATAAAATTTGATTTCTGTATCAAATAAGCCAATAAAATGCTTTCAGACATCGTCTTAACATTCTGTTTGTCACACCAATCTTAAAACTCGACATTTTTGGTACTGCTGTTTAGATTTTTCTGAGTCAAAGGTACTGAAATATCGCTATCAGTATCAGACATTTTGCGTTTTGTGATTTTAGAGCAATAATATATTTATTTAAATTTATCTAGTTTAATAATTTCAACGATTGCACGAAAAATAGTGTGTTTGCCATGGCCGCGAAACTTTTTAACGACCTTAAGATTATCTTTCCTCGGCCGCATGCGGCGGTGTTCTTTCGGTATGTTAAAAAGGTATTTCACGGCCTAAGCATACAAATAACTATTATTTTGATATATAAGCTGTAGACGACCAATTAATTAAAATAATTGAATTGGTCGATTTGTTAAGTTTTTGAAGCTAATTTTCTATCAAAAGATATCTAAAATCAAAATAAGTTATCGAGAAAAAAATATGTGGATATTGTAAACTATATAACCGATTGATATTAACATTATTAATAGCCCATAAGTGCCAATCTTATTAAATTAAAAATAGATCGCTAAGCAATTTGGAATAAGATACACATGTCAGATATAATATAATAATGGCTAAACTACATGCATAGCTGATTAACATTAATATGCATCGTCAGCATATAAATTATACACCAGTGAAACAGCCCTATAAACTGAAATATTGGAAGGTATGGAGACGGGGTAATTGAATAGGTTGGGGGCTGAACTGTTGCGAGTGGCTTAGGTTCGGTGATTGATTTGTTATAGTCAATTAGATATTGGATGGTGATATCAAATCTAGAGGTGTTGATATTATCGATATCTTAAACTGCAAAATATTCAATTCCGAATCCACTTTGTTGTTTATTGTCATCAAACTTTTAAGAATATGTATCAATTTTAAGGACCAAATTTTACATAGCATTGGTAATACGAGAGTTATGCTCACGTTCGTGATAAATCTCTAAAAATAAATCTGATAAGAACGCAAACAATAAGGGCTTATGCACACGGTTGATTCTTGAGACGCTGGAGATACAGACACTTGCGAGGCACCTCGTAGAGGTTCTCGATAAGACTCTACGCCACCGGAGGTGTCAGGAGTGCAAGTCATCCACACTCTCAATTTATTCTATATTTACGTCATCACATCCTTTGACTCGCACCTGAAAAACCGTCTGGATTTTGACAATTCAGCTATACCACTTCCGTTAACAAGTTTTATTAAAATGACCAATTGTTATAAGTCTAATACGATTTCTTGTTTCTACCACACTTAAATTAACTTACTCTGTTAGTTTGTATGTTTGTCTGTTTAGATTGAATTATCTAATCCGATTTTCACTAACTTTTAATCAATTTATTGACTTGAAATTTCTCGGCTTTTATGACTTGTATCAATGAATAAAATAGTGAAATATTCGACAGTAAATTTCTCACTTCTTTGACCGTTTTAGTTGATAAATATGAATAGTATCGATTGTAGGTCTACTTTGATTGCAAATTAATTTTTTAAACACATAAAAACATTGACGTTTCGACCTATTTTGGTCTTTATGACTTTACATTGACAATTTGTATTATTATATCAATAAATAGATCAATATCAAAGAAGAATAATTTTTTTTTGTTGTTACTTTTCAAAAATATGTAGTTGCCATCAATGAAATTATTCGCAGCTGCACTGGAATTTATAAAATAGAAATATAAATTTTACTCAAATTGCTTAAGTCTTTTTTATCATTGACAGCTTTTTCATTCATCTGTTGTTCCTTTTATTTGATTTCGTTTCATGAATTTTTATTTATTCTATTGATGATCGTTCAATATATTTTCTAAATACTGAGATGCCTGTCTTATATAAACAGCATCACAATCATTACAAAGATGGTCCCGGAAGTACCTGGAAGTACTTGTATAGTATTTATTCAATAGCCATCAATAGTGATTGTTTTCAGTGAATTTGTAGACACGGAAAAAAGTGGTCATCGTTATGTGATACAATACGTTTATTTGAAAGGCATTAGCCCAATCATTATAAAAGCTGATCTAAATTCTACTCTAGGTGAGACTGCAAATATTGTAGACATTTAACGTGCGGTACATTGCATATTAATTGAAAATTTGGACACGAGAAAGCTTTATACATATATATATATATAAACAAGAAAACATTTTTTATGTAATTTGCCTTTTTTGGTTCCTGTTGAATGCAACCTTCACATGAATCACGTTCGTTTTATAGTAGACACAATGAGCAACCGAATGAATCTAGACTCACCAAGACTCGTGTGGAGAGTCACTAGGAGGCGCCTCGCGAGAATCTGGATCGGAAATATGACGAAAGCTATGAAAATGGCAGATACAACTTCCAATCCAAATTTCAGAAACAAATAAAATTTCATCTGTTATGTTTATTTGTATTATTTTGTTTGCATTTCCATTGAAAATATAATTTACATGGTATCTGGAAATTTATTAGTTGCTACGACAATAATGATGTTGAAGGATATATTTTAGTTCTCTTTAATATATTTTCATGAATTTCTGTAGAAGTACTTTTTTATATCACCTCATCTAACAAAATTGGTTTCTTAGTGTGTTTGTGTTCCTAAAATCGATGGAACACAATGGAGAAGAATAAAAGCAGCAAGTAGACAAAAAGTTTTTTAAATTGAAAATAAAATTTTCTCGTTCTTAACATTTTCCCGTCGTCGTCGTGCCTCGTCTGAGATCAACTTCAAGTCAGAAGTTTAAATAGGTGAGTAACTTTGGTAGTTTTTGTGGAGTTTTGTAGAAAGTAAAAATAAAGACAAGATCACTGGAACTGAAAAGTTTGAATTAAATTTGTTGGATTGTGTTTGGCTAATTACATTCGAGAAAAAAGTTTTTATATAGATGTGAAAAAACACATGTTTATCGTTAACATTGGATTCCAAGTTTGGAACTACAGCCCAAACTGAACTTTACTCGAATGATCCGGAATTTTGAATAAATATTTTTATATAATTTGTTGAAAGACAGATGTATAAAAATAAAACAAGAAGGTGGAATAAATTTCGTAGTATTGGGCGAAAATCTTAAAATTTTTTATCTAATATCAACATGTCAACAGGAATAGTAAAGGATTGATTTAAATACTGCAAAAGAAATTTCTTTTGACTTGTTATGTCCCAGGATAAGAGCAGACTCATTATATAATGTAACGAAATTAAAATCAATTGAAAAGGAGTTCTAATACAGGATAAATTAATTAACTCTTTTATTATAAGAAGATTTATCAAAACGTTCATTAACATAAGTTTGAAATATCAAATACAGTCACACGTATCCTAATAACTTATCTCAATAATAATTAGGATAATTGAAGATGAAAAATATTTATATATTGCTTGGAATGGTAAAGACTTGCCAGTGAAACAATCGATTCAATAAATAGAGAATATCTTTGGAAGACATTAGAATAGAGGCAACACTCAAGTCTGTATAGAAACAATTACGTCAGAACGCAACATGAGATATCAATATTTAACAAATAATAGAGCGAAACAAGGCTGCATATTATATAAGTCCATTGCTTACACAATAATCTTAAATGAGGTTATAGAAAAAATAAAAAACCGTTTAAAAAGCTAGAGTAGGACACTGGAAAATAGAAAAATTTACAGTAACAAAAATACACTACGCTGATGACGTGGTCATATTTGCAAAGAACTTCAAAAAGATTCAGAAAATACAATATGCATACAAACTAAGATAAAACCAAGATCATAAGCATAGGAACAAAGATACATGAGATTAAAATAGGAAATAGACAAATAGAGACTTCCATAAGTCGACTCAGTGATAGCAGGAGGTGGAAAATTAGACACGGAAACAACAGAAATTGCAACAAAAGCAGAAAAACTATTTAACGCGATAAAAACTTTTTTTAGGGAACAATGAAATACTTAAGAATATAAGAGAGTAAATTTATAGAACTTATGGATCCGAAGCATGGACATAGAAAAAAAAAATCAACCAACGGATGAGATTTCTCTGAAAAAACGAGAATAGGACTCGATTAGACTACATCAGAAAGAAAAGATAAAGACAATATTAAACGCAAAACTTGCACAAAATTATATAGAAAAAAATTAACTGAGTTAATTGGAGCATTTAGAATGGATTAGTGAGGATATGATTAGAAGGAGAATATTGAATGTCAGAACAATAAGAACTAGGAATAGGGGGATACCAAGGAAGATCTGGATGGACGAAATAAATTGACTGAAAACAAAGGGAAAAAATTAGACGAATTACTATCACAAACGGGGACCGAAAAAAATAGAAAAAAATTTAGTGGAAAGTTTCGATTAAATGAGACAGTCAATTTCGCGTGTTTGTGCCATAAGGAATTGATAGACATAAGAATTAGCTAACTGATTCTGATTTTTTCAAATTTTCATCGGACCTATTCTCCCTTTTCCGATTATTTCTAATTAATCGATTCTAGGAGTAGCCTAGCCTGGAACAATACCATTTCAAGGACGAAGGAATAACCTAGCTAGGAACAATACCATTGCAAGGACGAAGGAGTAACCTAACCAGGAACAATACCATTTCAAAGACGAAGCTATTGCATGGAAAGATGCGTTCGGAGTTAGTGAGTAGTAGTGAAGAATAGTGGTATCCATAACTTTAGATTTATGATGCTCCGAAAATGTTTTTTTTTTCACCCTCGTATTTGATCGCATATATCAATATATCTTATTTGAACTTAAAAAGTAATCCTGCAACCACACGTCACTAATAAAGTAATGAATTTTGAAGAGCCGTATGAAATAACACAACGAAATAATGGAATCGATGTAATGAACCCACATTCTTTTTCTATTTTCCACTATCACGACCTCTACTTTTAGAGTAGACTTCCGTCCACAAGCACGATTTGGCTAGTGTCGCATCCACTGGAGCTAAAGCCGGGCGAGTCAACCGGAAAATGTACAGACTCTGATTGCATAAACATTTTCCAATTGGCGACCATAACGAAACTTGAGCGTATAAAACGTCCAACTTTGCCCATTTCCAGCGCGGCCAAAGTCCATTTAAGGGATCAGATATTGCAGACGATAAATTGCTGTTGTTAAACCTCTCTCGGATGCATTATTTTATAGAATCTAATACCCTCTCGTACTTTTTACCAAATAACTATTATTAGGGGTACTGAACGGTGAAACGGAAAGAATATTTTTCTATGGAAATTGGTGAGTAGACAAATATATCACATAGATGATAAAAATAATTTTTTGAATGCTTGATGTGATTAATCTACACATTAGAGCTACAGGGTGTTTTTAAACTTCTGCTAATAATTTGCGGAAGCAATTCGATGTATATCATGTATTGAAATATTTTCTAAAATGTTGACTGTTAATGAAATAGTCAATAAACTTTTGTGAAGTAAAGTATCGAGAAACTGCTTAATTTTAAGAATGGAATTGAACAAAAACAGTTCAAACAGTACTTTTTGAGTCTTTAACCTGGCTGGCACAATATATCATTATCAAATTGAACCGCCATTTTTTATCCCTCCGTTTACCTAGTCGACTAGTTAGAGCAGAATTGGATTAAAAAGTAAAGGAGATACTTCGATAAGTATAACAGAATCGATAGTGAAACGCTATTTGAGTGGTACATGACTGGTAGTTACGGAAAAGAATAGTAGAGAAAACTAAGTCAATTTACGAAAAATGCTACAAGGAAATAATCCTTCTAGGAGGACCGACGAAATTCCTCTTGAATGTCTATTTTGAAGCCATTTTCTATCCAAACGATAATAGCTTGATAACTTGCTAACCTTTGATTTTTTGAATGAACAGTTTACAATATATTAACAATATAGTTTGTGACTCAATGGAAGATGTCAATCGGCAAAAAAAACGAACTGAGAAATGGATAAATAAAGAAATCAATCTCTTATTCAATAACGAATCTCTAGATTGTATCAACCACATTCTTAGAAGTTACATATACATCTAGATTCCAGTATAAATTGAAGACATGTTAATCGTAGCAATGTCCACTTCACAATACATAATAAAATATTAAAGTTATGCAAGGTGACTACCTGACAGATTTACCGTTAGGATATGAATTCCACGTACCGGAAAAAAGTTATATAAGAGAAATGATCAAAGGGCCTCTCATACTTCCAAATATTCACATAAGCGCAGCATGGAAAAAGCAAATCCGAGCTGGGCACCAGCCAATACATAAAGAATAACAATTTCTGTGACCATTCTCTTATGAAGAAACCCCTTCAGGGAGAACACATTTTGGGACAAACTCTGTATTAATCGGGAACACCATCGGTATTCTCGCAACAGTGTACCAGAATCGACATCAAATCCGAAAAGGGAAAAATACAAACAGCAGAAGAACTGGCATCTTCTCCACATCAAAATTATTCTGTTTTATTTGTTTCTTATGAAACTTGCTTATAAAAATGTCTCAGTAACTAGTTGATTGTTGGAGTTTACTCCTTAAGAATCGATTTGCATATATAAGGGGCCCGGTATGAGAAAAATGTGAGGAGTAAAATCTATCGATGAATGACCTCGTTACGTTTTTGGTGCGCACCCTATGATGCGCAACTTTCTAATTTGTCAGTGACGACATACTTATATTGCTGTTTTTGTTATAAATATCAATAATTAATATTGTTATTGTGAAGTTTTAATTTTTATCATTGTGTTCCGCTAAAGTGAACTGAAAGTATTTTCAAATAACTATAGCAGAAAGAGGTGTAGATGATATTGCCGGAACATCTAACAAACACGGGGTTGCAAGGTACGTTATAATTCATGTATTATGTGTATGAGCATGTGCAATTTGTATTTATTGAATATTTTAATAATTATCGATGTAGTTCATATAAATATATAATTGAAAACAACACATAAAATTATATAATCAACCCAATATGAATTATCGAGCGCATCCACATAAAATAGAAAATTTCTAACCCGACCAAAAATTAATTTTTTTGTCGATGTCTATAAATTCTTCCACGTTATTATGATTTATTTTATAAATAATTTTTAAATATTAACAACTGTAGTCAATAATTCGATAATATTATCAGAAAAGTCGACAATATTTTTTCATTATAATAATGTTTTTATATAATTTTCTTTCGAAAAGTTATTTTTTAGTTTATTTAAATAATTTTCATGTACTATTTATTATTGTATGTAAAATATTTAGTGACATAATTATCTTTTTATAACCATTTTTGTTAATTATTAAGATAATATCATATTTTAAATAAAAAATTAATTATAATAATTTAAAAAAAATGTTTATAAAAACCTTTTTTTATCAATTTTCTTAAAGTCGGTTAAAATTTTTATAATTATGCATTTATAAATTTTCTAATTTTTTTTTATATTTTTTGACTAAGAAAAAATCTAAACCTCCAAAAACTCCAGCCGAGAGACAGCGAGCTTACAGATTAAAAAAAAAAATTAATGAAGGAAGCTCAAAATATTCTGGCAATCAACCAATCTTTTTTAAGTTAAATAAACTCTTTTTGCGTCTGGTTAGACTATCGAACTTAAGGAGTAATCTCCAGTCGTGCGTCGGAGCTGACACACACAATTTTTTTTTTGAAAGGACGCAGGGTATGCAATTTTGTAATGTTAATATTGGAGAGGCATTATTTGAATTGGGATCTAGATTCTAGTCTAGGACTTTCTGGAAAGTACATATTTTTGACTTCTGGCTAGAAGAAATTCGATTTTTGATTAGCACAGAGTGAAGCTTAATTTTGTTGCAGCCGGATGTTGTTTTAGATAACGAAATTTATAGATTAAAAGACTATTATTTCTATCAATTAAGTTTCGTTAAATGGAAGATACTTACTTATTATTTGGTTACCTATTATTACAGACATTATATTGTTTTTTTTGTAGATGATGGATATTAATCTATCTATTTCTCCATGATTATGTCAGCAAACTTGCCACGTCTATCGATATTATTTCTTGAATCAATTCAACTATTGAAATTCAATGTTTGGCTTTAGCCACTATCATTGTTTGGTCAAATCTTTATTTTCAAAAAGATAAACTACCTATTTGAAAAGTTGCAGGTAATGAACAGTCTCTATTTTTTTTAATTTTCACTTGTGATTGCTTTTTGTAGGAATTATTCCATGTATTTATCATGTTACGAAAAAAGCAGTCAAATATATTACTATAGTAATTCAAACAGAATAAATTCTTGATCAAACCGAAGAAAACCGTAAAATCGGGTTTTAGTACAAATAAATGTGGAATTTAGATTGAAGAAGGAAACGTGGAACGTCGGAACGGGTCACTAGTTTATATTTAATAAAGTTGAGCGATTGTAATTCTAGAAGAAAAAATCCAGAGGCCTTATAATCAAACACCTTTTGATGCACAACTTAACTTCTTTCTAATAAATAGGTTATTTAAATTAGCTGTGTGTTAAATATTTACTAGTTCATTAATATATGAAATGAAATTTGCGTCATATCCGTATATGCCGATTAAAGTTTTGATGCACTCAAAGATCTTTATTTCAGCCTATTTAAGATTGGTTGAAGGAGGACATCTCAAAATGAAATCTCGGAAACTATTTGAATTGCTATCAGCAGTAGAATGGTCTCTTATACGTGGATATGATCGCCAAGGGTGCCTTTCAGGAAACGTCCTCCTCACAGTTGGCAGTTCCTTTGCCGTTGTAAGCGATTAACTACTCTTTTCCAAACAACGAAGATGTTTTCAAGGGTCTGTTCGGCTCACAGATAACTAATAATGCCGTTTCATTCGCATACATCTCCGGTTTGATTGAAGAGCTCAATAATTTATCACTTTGATTAGTCACATTATGTATAGTAATAGATTCTGATTAAATGTATTTTTAAATATATATATTAAATATATATATAATTGATTTCAATTTTGTTCTTAATAGTAATAATACAGACAAATAGAAAAAGTATTTTTTGAAATTTATAACAATTTTTGAACTTGTGGTGTTTTTGTTCATGAATCCACAATTTTGCCATAATTTTGATTGATTTGAGTTATTAAATCCTTTCCAAACTTTCACATTTTTTTACAAACAATTACTTCACTTCAGATAATTTTTTTTTGTTTCTGATATAGTGAAAATGAATATTTTCTGCACAAATGAAGATTGGAATATTTTTTTCTTTGTTACTTATTTAAACAATTTTAAACGGTTCAATATAACATTAATTTATTTACTGACTCTCCGGCTATTACAGACAACATAATGTAAACACCTCACAAAAAATACCAAAATTAGCCGCCACATTAAAAGTAGGTAAAAAATATAGGTGCATTTGCCAAACTTTAGCATCGATTAATTAATTGAACAGGCTGGCTTCACGGTAGGGGTGGGCAAAATAATCGATTAATCGATTAATCGGAAAAGCTCGATTAATCGAAAATAATCAATTTATCGAAGATTGATTCTTTTTCATAATTTTCACACTTTTGTACTTTTTTGAGGTCTTGTAACCTGTAACTCAATACTCTGTTCTGTAGGTATATTGGATCCAAAGCTTGATATCGTCAACTGCTTTTTTTTCTTTGCAGAAACTTACGTATTAAGAATAAATTCCTCTGTTTGAGAATTGAATAATAAGAAATATTTCTATTATTTTGGTGGGAATCAAATCACAATGTTATTTTTCAACTTTATAGCTGCCGTAATCAAGAAATATTTGTTTTTAGTTTTCGATCTCTTTGGCCACATTGTATTGAATGGATCACAATTATTTATTATATTAATAAATTACATAAAATTAAGTAAGAGCGCACTCCCTATTAATTAATCGCTTTAACCAAATCCAAATACCTACATATTGATAATTAGGTATATAACATTTAAACTTATTTAGTTAACTAGGTACAAAAATTATTATTATTTACAAATGGCATTTACCTTAAAAAAAAATAGAAAATAGTATTATTTTCTTTGATGTTAGATAGTGTCCAGCGGCCGGCGTCTTTCTAAGTATTTTATTTTATTTAATAAAGGTGTCGGCGAAAGATGAAACCTTTGCGGCCTAGTGCCGCATAGATAGTTTTGCTGCTGCATTTTTTTGGATCACAGGACAGAAAATATTAGATCATTTGCTTCATTAGAACCTTTGTGATATGACATTTGGCATTTTTGGCAGTGAACATCATAAAAGAGTTTTGATATTTCACAAATTAAGTTTTGTTTAACTAATTCGACCTATTCTATCACTGTGCTTTCCGATTGATTGTTTAAAGTGTACATAGAAATAATCAAGGTAAGTTTCTAAGCATAACCAAATTACTAATTTTTTATTATGATTATGACTATTGCTAATTATGATTATTACTAATTCGATTGAAGAGGATCCAGGTTTGTGTGCCAATTATTTTCTAGTTTTTGTTACAGATGATCATTTATAAAAACAGTTTTACTGAAAATTTTTGTAAGTCACCTATTTTTTAACAAGTTAATTACAATTACTATAATCTTTGATTATACAGAGTTCGGCAAAAGTCTCTGTATATTATAATGCTGTCAAATTTTTTGAGGGCGGCTAGTTTAAAGTTTATTCTTGCAGTCGATAATAAAAATAATGTGAATGAGGTGCAGATGCATCATTTTTTGTCTGAATTATCCTTTTTTTAGGAATACCTCAGTTTGTAGAAAATGTAAAAAAAATATTAAGTCATGGGGTAACACTACAAATTTAAGGAATCACTTGAAGGCAAAGCATCCACTTCTTTACGCTGAGATGCAAAATATTCATCGAACAGATGAATCTGCAAGTATTGAAATAAGAGATGATGAATCAAGGTAAATATTATTTCATAGTACAAACTACTCATCTTATTGTATTAATTGTAAAAAGATATAGTGCGTTTTTTGGAATTCTCTCTAGGCATTTACCGAATGCGAGCTAGGCCAAAAAAGTGTCGGCCGACACCCGGAACCGACACTTTTGCAGTTAGTTGAACAATCTATTGGAAATTTTGCACATATGGTCAGTTCAGATTGATTTTGAGCAAAATCCCTCAGGGGAAGGAAAACAAAAATAAGGGATAATTTTGATTTTTTCGGCCAATAAATTATTTCTAACTGAGGTAAAATTAAAAAATAATTGT
Source organism: Diorhabda elongata (assembly GCA_026230145.1). NCBI lineage: Eukaryota > Metazoa > Arthropoda > Insecta > Coleoptera > Chrysomelidae > Diorhabda > Diorhabda elongata. Next base: position 44,840,945 of record CM047926.1, read on the forward strand.
TGAGCATAAAAACAAAGAATACTTACATTCAAAAGGAGATGTTTGAACCATCTTCTATAAGGAGAAGGCAAAATTGAGGCCAACAAATAATTTTGCGTATAAACGAAATAGCGATATTATTTGATCTCTCTAAATAATTATGGATAATAAATCAGGTATAAACCGGTATAAAATAAAATCACTAATAAATGCATTTGTTTTTAGAATGTCGAGTTATAAAGAGGAAATGGAAGATCTTTTGTCGCCAAGCAATATCGTGATCCTCCAAAATACTGATGTAGACGAAATCTCAGTAGTATTGACTTCTTCTTCATCACAGATACCTCCATTAATACAAGTTCTTTCAACTTCCAAACAAGCGTCCATGAAAAGCTTTACGATGACAAAAAATTTTGTGTGTGTGTGTGTGTGTGTGCTAAATCAAAAATAAAGTAAAAAAAAAATGTGTGTGTCAGCTCTGACGCACTCCTAAAGTTCGATAGTCTAACCAGGCGCAAAAAGAGTTTATTTAACTTAAAAAAGATTGGTTGATTGCCAGAATATTTTGGGCTTCCTTCATTAATTTTTTTTTAATCTGTAAGCTCGCTGTCTCTCGGCTGGAGTTTTTGGAGGTTTAGATTTTTTCCTAGTCAAAAAATATAAAAAAAAGTAGAAAATTTAAAAATGCATAATTATAAAAATTTTAAGCGACTTTAAGAAAATTGATGAGAAAAAGTTTTTATAAACATTTTTTTTAAATTATTATAATTAATTTTTTATTTAAAATATAATATTATCTTAATAATTAACAAAAATGGTTATAAAAAGATAATTATGTCACTAAATCTTTTACATACAATAATAAATCGTACATGAAAATTATTTAAATAAACTAAAAAATAACTTTTCGAAAGAAAATTATATGAAAACATTATTATAATGAAAAAATATTGTCGATTTTTCTGATAATATTATCGAATTATTGACTATAGTTGTTAATATTTAAAAATTATTTATAAAATAAATCATAATAACGTGGAAGAATTTATAGACATCGACAAAAAAATTAATTTTTGGTTAGGTTAGAAATTTTCTATTTTATGTGGATGCGCTCGATAATTCATATTGGGTTGATTATCTAATTTTATGTGTTGTTTTCAAATATATATTAATATGAACTACATCGATAATTATTAAAATATTTAATAAACACAAATTGCACATGCTCATACATATAATACATGAATTATAACGTACCTTGCAACCACGTGTTTGTTAGATGTTCCGGTAATATCATCTACACCTCTTTCTGCCATAGTTATTTGAAAATACTTTCAGTTCACTTTAGCGGAACACAATGATAAAAATTAAAACTTCACAATGACAGCAATATAAGTATGTCGACACTGACAAATTAGAAAGTTGCGCATCATAGGGTGCGCACCAAAAACGTAACGAGGTCATTCATGGATAGATTTTACTTCTCACATTTTTCTCATACCAGGCCCCTTATACAGGGTGCGGCAGCATAACTTCCTTTTTTAAAAAGTTCGCCATTTAGTCGGTAGATGTCGTAACGGAGTGCTAGTGGTCTCGTTCGAGAGGGGGGACTATAAAGTTTTGTCCCGGCACAGTTCAGTCGCCATCATGCGTTGGAACAGTGAGGAGCGTGCGTTTGCCGTTGAGGTTTACTTTTCGAGCGGATGTTCTGTGATCGCAACCCAGCGCGCCTTTCGGAATCGCTTTAATTTAGCCCCCTTGGCCCCTGTCCCGGACCGGAAATCAATTGTTACGTGGGTCACTACGTTCAGACAAACTGCAAGTGTGACAAGACGAAGAACTGGAGTCCCTCGGCCCATTAGATCACCGGAGAACATTGAGTTAGTTAGAACTTCAGTGTTGCGATCACCACGGCGTTCTGCGCGCAAACATGCGTCTGCCCTTGGACTTTCCGATCGTTCTGTGAGGAGAATACTTCATGATGATCTTCATTTTCATCCATACAAGATGGCAATTGTGCAGGAACTTTCTGAACGTGACTTCAATTCTCGGAGGAACGCGTGTGAGGTTTTTCTGGATGTCGTTCCTGAGGACGCTATTGTTTTTTTTAGTGATGAAGCCCATTTTCATTTGTGTGGATCCGTAAACAAACAAAACATGCGCTACTGGGCTGATACCAATCCTCGACAATTGCATCAACGGCCTTTGCATTCACCTAAAGTCACAGTGTGGTGTGCAATTTACTCACGTGGAATTATTGGTCCCTGGTTCTTTGAGGAAAATGAAGTCACAGTGACAGTGAATTCGCACCGGTATGTAAACATGTTACAGGAATTTTTTTTCCCACGGCTAGATGAGTTGGACTTAGGGGACACTTGGTTCCAACAAGACGGAGCAACGGCACACACTTCAAGAACATCGATGGCTGTTTTGAGGGAACACTTCCCAGAGCGCCTTATCTCAATTAGGGGTGATTTGGAGTGGCCAGCCCGCTCTCCCGATTTGACCCCTTGTGATTATTTCCTATGGGGTTTTTTGAAATCCCGTGTGTATGTGAACCGTCCAAGGACCCTACAAGATTTGAAGACGAACATCCAGGAAGAAATTGCCAACATAACGCCTGCTATGCTGGCAAGAGTCATGACAAACGCCAGAAATCGGTTTACTCAGTGTATGGAGAATGGGGGACGTCACCTAACTGATTTGATCTTCAAAACTCAGTAAAACAAAACTTTATGTATGTGCCTGTATTATAAAAAACGAATAAAAATTTTCTGATTCATACAATAAGTTTTATTAACTTTTGAAAAAAGGAAGTTATGCTGCCGCACCCTGTATATGCAAATCGATTCTTAAGAAGTAAACTCCAAAAAATTACAAACCAAAACCGACATAGCTTTGGCTTTTTTCGTAGGTACAGAAATGATGCCTTATAATATAGTAGAAAAAGTACAAGTACAAAAAATTTGTACAAGTTTTAAATGGAAGCTATAAATTACCCAGCAGAAACACATTGTCACAAAAGTTGATTCCTAATTTGTACAATGAAACGCGCCGAGTTTTTGAAACCATTTTAAAAAAAGCTAAATTTATATCTTGTACCACCGATTGCTGGACTTCCATTGCAAACAGGTCCTATATCGCCCTTACATGCCATTTTGTAGACGAAAATTATCAGTTAGTAAGCGTTTGTTTGGGCTGTTATGAAATGGATGAAGATCGTACTGCTGAAAACTTATGTAATAATATAAATCTCATTTTAAACGAGTGGAGTATTGAAGAAAAAGCAAATACATCGTTTACCACAGATTACGGAAGTAATGTATTAAAAGCTATTAAGGATATGGGAATAGCCCATGTAGTTATGGACATGCAGTTAATAAATGTTTTGAAAATGCAAAAGTAAGCGAAACTATAGGTAAAATTAGAAAAATTCAGAATATTTTTGAACATAGTTGGAAAGCTGTTAGAGATTTGAAAATAATTCAGAAAAAATACAACACTAAGGAAACAAAAATTCCTTCCTTTTCTAAAACGCGATGGTGGTCTCTTTTAAATTTAATCAAGATAATTGTTCAACAAGAAGTAAATCTCTTAAATTTTTTACAAACCTATAATAATGGACATTACAAGAAGCTGGTACTAAACTCCTGAATGTTATACTGGAATTACTAACACCAAATCAAAACATTTCAGAAACTCTGTCTGGAGAAAATTATGTAACGGGATCTACCATTCTACCTATTTCTTTGGAATTAGGTAAAACATTGGTAGATGAATACGATGAAACTGAAATTGATGAAGACATTGTAGAACTAAAAAGGGAAATGGCTTCCTTAATTTTAAACCCACTTAAAAACAGATATGAAAGCAACGAGAAAACTCATAAACCATTGCGTACTGCCACCTTCATAGACCCATGTTGTAAAGGATCCTTTTTTAGTTCTGCAGAAAACCAGATAATCGAAGATATAATATTACAACTTAGTAGCGAATTAGAAATAATTCCAGTTTCTGAGAATAGAGCTGCGTCACCAGGAAAAAAGAAAAGCGGACTTACATGAATTTTTAAATCTATGAAAACTGTTGAAGGTAGTTATGCTGTGAGTTTAAATGTAAAAATTAAAAATGAAATCGAACAATATATGAATATACCAGTCATTGATGTTTAAGAAGATCCACTGATATGGTGGAAATATAGCGCACATGTATTTCCTTTTCTTTCCCAATGTGCAAAAAAAATTCTCTGTATTCAAACTTTCAGTGTTCCTTCTGAGCGAGTATTTAGCAAAGGGGGCCAAATAGTAACTGACCTAAGAGCGTCACTAACTGGAGATCATATTGACCAGCTTGTTTTTTTTACTATGAATAACACGTTTGTTAACATTCCTAAACATTTATAATAAACATCTTCAAGATAATAATTTTTTGTTTTGCTTTTAGTTGCAACCCTAAATCTAAGACTAACAAACTCATTAAGAGCTAGTGACAAATTATCACTTTTAATTAATAATATATAAAAGAGATTGTTGTGTAAGGTGGAGCTTATGGACAACATAATTCAATATCAGAATCTTACTTCCAAATATCTTCTGTAGGTTCATTATTTGGTTTGTTTTTATCGGGAATCAAACCATTATGTCTTCTGTATGTTACTAGTGGTATACTCGCTCTTTATCTTGTTTTTTGTAAGAATTAAACCACAATCGTTCTTTTGAAGATTTATTTCCGATTTTCGAATAAACGAAAATTGGTTATTTTCGATTTATCGATTATTTCCGATTTATCGATTATTATGGATTGATCTATTATTTTCGAATGATCGATTAATCGAGAATAATCGATTATTTTATATAATCGATTATATTTTTTGATAATTGCCCAACCCTACGTTTTGATGCTTGATACTAGGTTCTTCACATTATTAAATATTAAATATAAATTTAGTTTGTAATGAATAATAGTAAAGACATGTTTTTTTATTAAATGTGTAAGCTGGGTTGTTTTAAGATTGGAATTATTTTTTTGGCTATTTAAATAGTTTTAAACATCTCCATGATAATTCCTAAGTCGGTTTTTCAATATATACGGCACTTTAGGTATTTAACTTAATAAATTAAAATCACACCAAATGAATATGAATAATTCAAACATTCATTTCGTTCAATTTTTCAAATATTCTAGGAGATGAATAAATTGAATTCTCCTTTTAAATTGTTAGAAAATTTCTTGATGATTTCATTAGCGGAATTCACAGTACGAATAGAATTAATGTTTAGAGGATTAATTTCCCATCCAAACTTAATTATCGGGTAATAAATATCGAATTACATTTTTTAGTCAAATAAAAAATTATTAAATTGTGAGGAAATGGAAAGTATCTATCTAATTGTAAGTAAAATTGATCATAGACATATACGGGTTGTTAATTAAATGACAATCCTCGATGTATGGGTTACTATTAGAGATATAAAAAAATTATTAAATACCAATCTCATTTCATCGAGTCATTTGATATTAAGTTTCGAGGAGTTATGAAGTGCCTATAATTTTATCCTAAAAACGAAATAAAGTGTAGAAAAAACCAGACAATTTAAAAAAAAACAAGTTACAAGGGAATACCAAAAAGAATAGCAGTAAAAGAAAAACCACCAAAATAAAAAGATAAAGGCTTACACTGGAATTAAAAATCTAATTGGGACATCAAGTGATCGCAAAGTTGTAAACTTCTCCTATGTACTGCTGAGTACTTCTAGATAGTTCATTCTCTTTGCTCAACGATTTTTGGATTTGATAATAAATGCTTAATAATATCTCCAAGTTTCATGTTTCAAAATAGTTTTTTTTTCCGTTTCTCTCATATCTATTACTGAACCCTCTCTTATCAATATGAAATATGAATAATTATAAAAATGATTTGCTTCAGAATCATCTTCCCAGCTGACTTCTCTATTTAAATCTCATATAAAGTGAATAAACCATCTTGACCAATCTTGATACAATTAATCCGATCTTGAATAGGTCCGCAATATTTGCATTATTCATCGAATTTATGACGACTCTGTAATTCAATTGTAGTGTATTGTACTACGGCTAGGGGCAGTTAATATTCAAATGAACAGCTACAGTCGAGAGTGAGAGTTCACTTCGGTATTTGGACGGTGTCCTGAGTGCCCTTTAGAGATTGTATTGTCTCGAAGGATGTAGGACAAATCCATATGTTTTAAATATATATTGGACTGATATTAAGGGAATTCGAAATAGGTGACGTGTCTCCTTTGTTTCCGTGATATTTGTTATAATACAGGACATTGCTTCATCCCTATTTTAGGACAGATTTGTACATCAATTGTATATGCAGAAAAATGCAAAGATAAATAAAAATTAATTATCTACAACTATATAGTTCAAAAAGATCTGAACATTTGATCGAATACCCGAAGAAGTTCGAAATGATATTGCTATTTATTCCATTTTCATGAGCAAATATTCAGTTATTTTGGTATTTGATTCTTATTATTATTTATAAATTTAATAGTTCAGTACTGTACTTTCTCATGATACATACTTTTCATAACATTCTAATTTCATAAATACTCTAGCTTTTAATTAATTATTTTATTTATTTAATGAACTACAAAATAATATACAATATTAAGTAAAATGTAATGGAAACAAAACTTAGAAAAATGATATTTTGGATGCAGTTGCATGCCCCCCTTGCAATATGTAGCTTAATTCCTCGAAAATCAATTCCTTATCTGATATATCTATTTAAACTTCATATAAAGTTGATATATCCAATAATTTAGGAACATTTATTCGTTGAAATTTGAATATTTCTATATTGATTGTCTATTTAGAAAAAGAAGAAATAAATTGGTAGGTGCTGCAGAAATTATGAGATCCATCGGAACCTAAAAATGGACACTTTTGAACAAAATATTCCCAAATTTATAAGAAGTCAAGAACAAAGACACCTCAATAACGTATGAATATTGAAGCCTTCCAGCTACTGGACCACAACGATTTCATGAGAATAATTAAAAGAAAGAAACCCTTTGAGTTAGTGTAAGTAAAAGTATAAAGCAGAGTGTAGTGTTCGGTGTGTATATACTACGCTCAAAGACAAACAACATAGTACAACACTCATTATTTGAATAAATATTTTATGACAACGTTTTTATATATGTTTTATATCCATATAGTGAACAGTTAATATAAATTATTAGCAGTCGTTTTATTGTAAAAAAGCATCTTACTAAAATCAATCTTTGCTGCATATCCACCTATTTTTATTGCATGAGGAATTGTTGTGGCATTTTGAATTGCATTGAACTTCATGTTTGACGCAGTTAGATTAGGTTAGTTATATCAACTATTGACTATAGGGATATAAAACATATATAAAAACGTTGTCATAAAACATTTATTCAAATAATGAGTGTTTTACTACTTTCTTATCAAATGATTATTAATAAGCAGCATTATATTACGTGAGCTGACGTCTTCTAAATCTAAAATAGTTTCATTCGGGTTCTGGCTATATCAGAACATCCACAACGCGTTCTGGCAAACGCAAGGCGCACAGAACGCGTTGTGGCTGTTTAAAACGGCGACTGGTCGTTTTCGGTTTTTGAGCGTAACATATACACGTTAATTGTAGATGATTATCAAAATCTAAATTGTTCTAGTGACTAGACCTATTCAAGTCTCATGTATTAATTAAGTTTCGAGAAAAATTACTCATTGAACGAATTATATGATAATAAAAGAAATCAACTATCCACAGCTAGATAGTTCATAGTTAGTTAGTTAGTTATTGGGATTTGATCGAAGATCTGAAGAAGTTTAACAAAATATTGCAATTCATTTCATTTTCATGAGCAAATATTTGGTAGACGAACTTAATCCCAAAAAAAAATAGATAGATATATACCAAGAAAGGGGAAATCATAAAACAGCAAACCAAATAATAAATCATCACATGGATGATTATTGTTGACTGTTTAAGATATAAGAAATGAGGTTAGGATATTGTTTTTAAGTTTTAAGCAGTGGGAATTGGTAGACGAACTTAATCCCAAAAAAAATAGATAGATATATACCCAATATACCCTGAATTAGTAAGATCAATTATAAAACAGCAAACCAAATAATAAACCATCACATGGATGATTATTATTGACTGTTTAAGATACAAGAAATGAAGTTTATCTTTCACTTAATTTAAAACATAAAATTTTTTATAATTAAATCGTAGTATCTAAATCAGTTACCTAACATGAAGCAATTGCTTCAGTAGAATTATTATAAATTGTTCAGATTTCAGTATGTTTTAAATAAAATAGCTATTTCAGTCCAGTGAGGGTGTTTTACTTATCTTTAACCCTGGTCTCAAAATAATAATGTAATGTGATACACGTACAGTATACAAATAAATAAAGATTTTGTTAGTTCTAATTTTATACTGTATACGCTTTTTACCTGTTGCTATGCTTCAATTTTTTTTATTGTTTCTTTACTTCTATCAAATGGAGAATTTCTCACTCAGTGAGCGCCATTAAAATAAGAAATAATATCTTCTTACTGTTTTTTTTTATATTATTCAATATAAATAATGTTCGTTACAGTCCTGGAGTATAGTTTCAATATCTGTGGCTACCACGCAATGTGCCCTCGCATTCAAAAATACATAATACAGGTACATTTTCATTTACGATATTTTTCATCTTTCTACTTCAAACTTTCTCAATAAAACAATAATCATTCAAGTCCTGACTGACGGATGCCTGATCCAGGGAACTCCAAGTTACCTTCTTTTGGGAATTCCTAGTCACCTTACTTCATTTCATTTTCGCAAATAAATGATTTCTAAAAGGTCATTAAAGGTTTGTTATAAAAGAAAAAATATCATATGTAACAAAAATTATAGATGTGGAATTGAAATAACATTCTCAAAAAACAGCGAACTAACTATGAAAAGTTACATTTATTTAGCACAAACGTCGCAAATTTGCATGTTCCAAGCAAATGAACTTATTACACTCTACGCATCGAGTCATACGATTTTTTTTCGTTTCGTAAATGTAGCATCGGTTCCGTGATTCTCCTGGTTCTGGATTTGTCATTGTTGCTTGCAGGCCACTTTCACTAGTACCCGCAGTATTTTATTCTTCTTCTACCATTTCGATGGTCCACTTTCGCAAATTTTTAGGCAAGCGAGTTGTTCATGACCTGTGCTGTACATAGACTTTCATTAACTTCAAAGCTATTTTTTTTATAAAATATATTCTTTTGTCCAATCCATCGATTTTATTTCTCGTATAAACACTGTGAGCATTAATACCAGTTTAACCATGTATAAAATACTGTCATGGGCTATCGGTTGGTATTCCTAGAGACATCGTAGGTAGCACACAATTTGTCGACGACATCAACTCCAGATTTCGTTTGGTTCTAGAATGTTACGATATCTGGCTTTCTCTTTATACCTGTTGCAGGGACTTTGCTCGAGTTGCGATGCATACTGGAAAGTAGGATAATATTCTTATTTTTTTTTGGAATGTACGAAACCAATGTTAAAGTTTCTTGAAAAGAGAAGTTTGTTGTATATTCAATTCGACCACGTTCTGCCATAAAGCTCGGTGGAGGCTGTCGTTTATTTTTTCTTATGGTTCCGACATAACTGAGTCTGTAATTTTTTTTTGGAGGTTAGTTACTAGTTCATAACTGGTAAGCTACTCCATGACATTCGGCCTAGAACCAAAAATTGGTGCGCACAGTCTTTTCACTGTCGAGCTAGCACTATTATCAGCTTGGTAAGGGCCATAAGGTTCTAAGTTTTGAGTGTAATTAGTTTTTGCATCCACTACGGATAAGATCTTCATGCCATAATTTAACCGCTTGGATTGTATATATTGACGAAATGGACATTTGCTTCGAAATGCCGGTAATATTTCATCAATTGTAACATATTCGCCAACGCAATAGTTTTTCTAAAAATTTACATTAAAAACTCAAATATTTGCATGATAGAAGCAAATTTGTCAGTTACTCTCCTCTCATTTCTGGTGTCTTTGTCGTTAAAAGAAATTCGAATCTTTTGCATGACATAGTCATTCGAAAAAGTTCTATACCAAAACCGTCGGAAGCCTAAAGATCTCCAGTATTTATTCTTCTACTTCTTTGAAATCCTGCCATGTGCAAAAGCCCCATGAAAGCTTTCATTCCCTTCGAATTTGTATTTTTGCGATCTCTTTCTCTACTAAACGATCCTCTTTTACTTCAAATATACTTATTAGTGTGATTGACAATAAAAATTAGTATCTTATCAGTAAAAAAAGAAAATTTTTACATGTCGAAGCGGGCAGTGCAAGCTTTCAGGTGCCCTTTACGCCAGGTAAAAAGATAACAATGCTATGTGAACATGTACTTACATTCTGAGCAGGGGTATCTAATCTCCAATTAGTTGTCCATCCTCTTCCGAATACAAGCGTAACATCTTGATTTTCTTCTTCATCGCCACTCGAACCTTCTTGTTCTATTTCCGTATTTTCTTGTTGTTCTTCTACATAGTCTTCTTCGCATTCACTGCTATCGTTTGCCTCTGACCTTTCTTGATCAGATTCCAATGCGAGGCTCTACAAAATCTTAGCATCTTTTTTATCTAGAGGATTTCACTTCTTTTTGTCCATCTGCGAATATAAATATTATTGTATATATATATATATATATATATATATATATATATATATGTTATTCCAAAGAAATTCCAATATATAAAACTGACCTTTATGTTTTGAAAAATAAGCGCTCGCGTAGCGTGCAAAAGGCTATGTTCAAATTATAGCTCGTAACTTTTCAACGTGTGTACATGAACTGTGACCAATCGCTCTGAATGTTCTTCAGTCTAAATGTAGAAGGTACAGAGTGAGAGACGTCGCTGTTGAATTGCTTTCAACCGGTATCAGAAAAAGAAGGTTCCTTGGAGTCTTGTAAACGCCGCGCGAGCTACGGAGGTTTAAGAATAATTTGATACTTAATACATCACACCCCTGCACTGCTCACAACCAATTACTAACTGTGAACCGGAAACCCTACTAGAAATACTGATGAATATAGAAAAAATATTTCGAATTATGTATAATAGATACAGGGCCGGATTAAGATTTATAAGGCCCGGGGCTAAAATAATGACGGGGGCCCCTTAAGTAATTTGAAAACCCGGAAAAATTCATAAAATAATATCAATACGTTAGATTTGTGGTATCAACACATCAAAAAATACAGAATGATTTCCAAATGATGGGGCCCTCTTGGACCTGGGGCTCGGGGCTATAGCCCCCCCAAGCCCATAGCTTAATCCGGCCCTGAATAGATACCTTATTTACTTTCAGTTTTCACTGATTGTGAAAATTAAATATGGTAATGCGAACCTAGACAAGTGGTTCACTATTCAATTCGAAGTGGGGCGTCTTTTATCTCTTTTTGTAAAGATAAGACTTATGCTATTTGCTGACCCGCATTATGGTACCAGAATGCGAGGCTAAGGAGTCCCATGAGTATTTAAAACTGTGTTACTTTATCAATATAAACGGAACTAAAATTAGGAACAACATATTCCAATAGTAAACAAAAATGTTAATTTTTCAATTTTTAAAATCTGATAGATGGATAAAGGTATATTTAAATAATCTTATAGTCTAATATTCGAACCTAAATCTACCTTTACCGGGTTGATAATAGTATCAAGCATAATTTATAATATATTAGAAAATATATTAAAAATGGGTAGACAACAAAAACCCTGGACAGAATATTTTTAATTATTTTTAAAAAAATGATTTTTCACAAAATGTTGCAACATGGAGATAATAATAAAATTTTATACTGGACTTAAAGTATAAAACATATAGAATGTGCAGACGTGGGATCGACTATTATTTACCTGGACGAACTACTGGGTTGACAGGTGTAAACAGGTATGTCAATACTAGTTACTTTAACTTGATTAGATAATAGAAAAAAAAATATATATCAGCATAAGCGTAAGAATTCGAGAGTCCTAATTTAAGTTCAGATGAATCAGATATTGAATAGAATTTTTTTTTCATTAATATTATTTTTGTATTTTAGCTGTTCTGTAATAAAATTCTCAAATATCATACAAGATCTTTAGTCCATCTTTTTGTTATTTTCTTATTTGACTTTTCGGCAGTCAACTTTGTTTGCCTTTAATTTTTCTCACAAAGATAAAAAAAATCAAAGTAAGTAATTAATATTTTCATTAATTTATTCATTTATTTGTTGAATATATGTCATATTGTTTAATATTTTTGTATTATATTAAACATATTAGATTGTTATATCGCTTGTCCAGTTCAAGACTGGTCTAATTCAAAATAAAGCGTTTTTCAGTTTTTTGCATGAATTATCTTCAAATTGCCTCTACTAACTCTGTGCAAGACCGTTTCTTGAAAAACTTAGTGGATCACCCCTAGATGGAGTGCATGTAAGTGGGCCATCTTTGATTTGTGGAGGGGGGCTGTGCAAGAGTGAATCATTTCAGTTTTGATCCTTGCCAGACATAGAGAGAGTGGAGTTCTATTGTGCAATAGTGGGTTATTATGAGATAAACTGAACTATTATGATAATGGCTCTATTTTGAATGGTAAATTAACAACGTTCACTCTGTTATAGAACGGGCTATAAAGAAATATAGAAAAGCCTCACCTATCTACGTCCCAGCAAATTATATTTCTATCATCCCACAAGCGAAGAAGACACCTCCAGCATACGCTGCCAAGCAAATAGATTTCTCCGAAATCATCGATTTGAAAAAACCGACAGCTGACTTGACAATAAAGGACGCTTTTTTCAATGAAGACGGTGTTAAGGTACCAATCGCTGATATCTGTGTGATTGAGACCCACAAAGATAAGCCTGGATTTTTTCGATATATAACATCATTCTCTCAGCAAGATTTCAAATCTATCAACATAGCAAACCAGAACAAGAAACGTCGAAGCAGTTCATCTGCTTCTTGCAGTTTCAGTTTCACTCCAACTGTAACACTCTCCAAGGCCTATACAAGAAAGTCGAGCATCACTAATAAAAAAAAAGAAGCATTACTTTCTCTTTTCCAGAAAAAAACCAATGGTATAGCTGTCATGCCTCTGTGTTACAAAGAGTTTCACAAAAATTTATAAAAGGTGCAAACTAATCGCTTCCTTGGTTTTCCTACAATTTTTGTTATTTTTTTCCAAAGCAATTGTATTTTTGATTTCCTACAATAGGAAACGAATTATCGCAGTATTTTTTTCTCTCTTTTTTTAAGTATCTAGTTGTAAAAGTATTTACATGCATTTTTTTCCAAGTAAATGTATTATTGAGTTCCTTCAGTAGGAAACGAATTGGCACAGTATTTTTTTTTCTCTGTTTGTAATATCTAGATATAAAGTTTCACATGCATTTATTGTACAAAGTCATATTTTGTAATAAGCTGTGATTATCTTAAAATAATGAAAATGTTTTTTTTTGTCTACAATTTGTGATAAGAGTGCCTACCTAGTCTGAAGAAAGACGTAGTTACCACTGAGAATAAAGACTTTTTTTCACTGAAAATGTTATTTTATTATATAATTTTATATTTATTATGTTTTACACTTTTCTTCTTATTTTTGTACTTGTTTCATAAAAAATAAACAGCTTTTGAATGATTAATAACTGGAGTTATCTATAAAAACCTGAAATATTTCGGTGCAAGATAGGATCATCTTGGAGTTTTGCTCATAATTACTCATAAAAAAAAATAGTATAGAGAGAGGGGAAAAACCTCTGTATATCTATAGAGGAGTACTTTTATTGTGATGATTCGTGCAAAATTTAAAAAATTCGGATAATGCAATCATCGGATATCTATTGAAGAGAAAAGCATAAACTTTAATCAGCTCTCCTGAGAAATCGCTTTTTTTGAAATAAACCAGTCTTGAACTGGACAAGCCATAAATATAATTAATTAATTTGCTTGCACCATATTTTCAGTTGCTCCGAAATATTGCATACTGAATTCAAATGCCAGTTTCTCCAAAATAATGTGTACTGTTTAGAATATGGAGGGTACCAGGGGTACCTCTACTCTTCATATAGTTTATATACCGAGCATGCGCACTTTCTTATATTCACGATCCCATCAGACTCGACTGCAATGCTTGGTCCTTTATTATCGCAGATCTATCTGTCACTCATTTCCACACGCGTTGAAATTTGAATCGTTAAAATTTGTACACCCTTAGTAGCACCGAATTTTTTGCTGTCAACCCTATATCATCGAAATAAAACAGCTTTATGCTGACATAAATTTTTTTCCATTATATAATCAAGTGAAAGTAACTAGTTATACCTATCAACCCAGTAAATAATAGTCAACCCTATGTCTGCACATTCTATATGTCTTTTATATTATTATCTTCACGTTGCAACATTTTATGAAAATTCTTTTTTTTTTAAATAATTAAAAATATTCTGTCCAGGATTTTTGTTGTCTACTCATTTTTAATATATTTTCTAATATACGAAATTTATTATAAAATATGTTTGATACTATTATCAACCCGGTGAAGGTCGATTTATGTTCGGATCTTCAACTATTATAAAAGATTGCAGTTTCAATTTTGAGCCTTAGTTTTAGAAAATAAGTTAAAGTAATAGATAATTCTGATCACATTTCTAAACACATAAAAACAGGACATCCGTAGAACAAGTACAACACAGCGTTCAATTGATTCTTTGTCAATTTGGGTCCTAGCCACTCACTGTCTCCTCCACCGTCATTGTTGAAGAAATTCAACAGAAATTTCATCAACTGTTGTATCTATTATGGATGAAAACCACACCGGCGGGGAAGGCGAAAAAGAAAAGCTCTGAGACGGCGAATCTGGCGTAAGTGGGGGCCCCGCTTTTTATGGGTGGTATAAAAGTATTAGTAGAGTAGATGCAAATCCTTAGCCGTAGTGAAATCTTCAAGGTTGGGGGTTGAGGCATCGGGCAAGCCCCACTATACTCGGAAAAAAGATGAGGTAAAGGTCGAAAATTGCGATAAATCGCGTCGGAATGGGGACAGATATAAACGGATACGACATAAAGACATGAAGCATGTTTTTTCCGCCTAAGGATATCCATAATTTTACATGGGAACAGGCAACCAAGAAGATGAGGTAAGTTATAAACTACGTAATACAGAAGCAGCACTTACAATTGCAAATAATATATGTACGAGTGTATCATGGATTAGAATTTGGGGCAGATGACCAGGTAGTTATGGCAAAGGTAATAGTGGAATATAGAAGAATTGGAAGAAAAGTGGAACAACAAGACCAAAAAAGTGAAGTAAATGGAAGTGAATATAATCTAGACAGTCTGAAACAAGAGTCAACCCAATTTCTACATGAACCAAGGCTGGCTAATAAATTACAGAACATAGAAATAGAAAATGCGAACGCAGAACAGTAGTATGGACAGGTAAAAGAAGCGGTGAAAGAATCTCTAGGATACCGAGAGACACAGAATACAAAAAATCCAATCGACGAGTTGTTACAAAATAATAAGAAAGCCTATAGTACCTATATACCGTAATTCACATGAAGCAGAAGACAAAAAATTGTGTATATACTGTCCAAAAGAAGTGAGAAAAGAAGTTCTCAAAGTGAGAATGAAGCAAAGGAAAAGAAATGTAAAGAAATTGATAGGTATATTGGAGGAAAGAAGGCGATAAGGACATAGAAAACAATCAGAAAGGGAGATAAGAAATTAATTTCAATTCAATAGGCATAAGTGAATGGAAGGGTCATAATGCTCAACTGCTGACGGAAAAGAGAACACAATTTGAATTACGGCATAGTGCTAGCTTTACAACTGTCAAAAAATGGAAAAGCAGCAAGGTCCGGAAACATAAACTCTCATGTTTTGATAATACATTCGTTTTACAGCAAATACTAGAGAAATCGATTGACGAAATCTGACCTCAGCAATGTTTATTCATTTTCGATCTATCCAAAACATATACAGAAAGTCAAAAGGTTTATTCAAGCCAGGAAGTACCATATTGAAACCATTCTCGCATTCGAAAGATACGAGACAAGGGTGCAATCTATCACCAGCATTATTTAAAATATACATTAAAGAAACTTTGAGTAGCTGGAGAACTAAAATCGGGAGAATGGGCATTGAAATAGAGTATAAGTGCCCAAGAACTCCATTTTTTGCAAGTTTTGTATAGTTTGCGATGAGGACGATGCAGATTATATGCTGAGAAAATTGGTCGACGAATATGCAAAATGGGGTTGGAATATCAATATGTAAAAAGCAGAATATCTACTAGTAGGACGCACACAAGGAGTCCCCGAAATAGAGTTAGACGATGCACACAATTCAAATCCTAGGAAGCATAATTTGGGAAGATGGTAAAACAAAAAACATATGAGAAATAGAGTGCAACAAGGAAGAAAAGTTATACAAATTTTGAACCCATTGCTTTGGTCAGAAAAAATTATCTTAAGCTCGAAAATTACGATATATATATATAGTCACAGTGCAGACCACTTCAACGTATGGATGCAAGGCTAGCCACTGACGGATAGACAGGAGAAAACAATAGGGGTTGTTGAAAAGGACTGCTTAAGAAGATCGTGATAGGATGTGGAGACCAGAAAATATACGGAATGAAGATATACGACGAAGAAGAGGTGGACTTTACTAACTAACTGCTCTGGTACGGACATGTGATGAGGATGGAGCAGAATAATTGGCATTGATATATTAAACACAGTCTGAAAAAGACGAAAGACCCTCGAGGACCTGGAAGGAAGGGTTCGAACAGACCATGAAAGACAGAGCTGTCCAGGAAAACCAGTGGATAGAAACGTGTGGCGTACGGAATGCAGGATGCGACAAAGGGAGCTATAGGATCCCTGCTATATTTATAACAATTGCAAGCTAAATAGTTCCCTGTTTGGACTAAAGACAGTGCAATCTTAATTTTTGGTGTTCAATTTTATCCAAAAGAACCTGTAATATAAGTAACTGATATTGTTGTCATATGACAACGCCAGTCCATAAGAGGTTGAGAAGGTTGGTATTGACTATGTTTAAGTGGACCAAATAATCGAGTGATCTGCATATTTTGCAGCTTAATCCAAAACCATGATGTAGCTTATAATATATATTTCAATTTGGATTCTTCATCTTATAAATCCAAACTTGCAGCTTTTCACTTGTAAATAATACTTTGTAGTGTACTTCAAATTACTGCTTCCATATTTATTTATTGTATTCTCTCTTATTTGATTGACAACATCATAATAGTTGTCACTTTAGTTCATCTATTTTTCCTTCTTCTTCTTCTTGTAGTAGGACGAGGTCCTGTCAGGTCTGTCATCTGCCCTCTTGTGACGCCGATGTCCAGCTATCGTACCAGCGTTTTGGGGGCCTACCGATTGGGCGTCTTGTGTCTGGTTTCTGTGTTTTGGCCCATTTGGCAATCCGTTCTGGAGCCATTCGTTCAACATGGTCTCTCCATTGTCGGCGTCTTGCTCTTACCCATCTAACGACATCTTGTACTCCCAGTTTTCTCAAGGTATCTGTGTTGGGTATTCTATCGTGGAGTGTGGTACCCTTTATTGTTCGTAATATCTTCATCTCTGCTGTTCTCATTTTTCTCTTTGTTTGTGTTGTGTCTGCCCTTGTTTCTGCGGCATAGGTTAGTATGGGTCTGATACAGGTCTTGTAGATTGTAGATTGTAGGGTGGTTGATGGGTGGATTGAGTAGCCCATTGACTATCACTGTCGGTCCCAAGCCCGGATAAAGGAGGAGGGTTAAGGGGTGAGGCCAGCAACCTGCCCCTCGTAAAAAGAAAAAACGCTCACAGAACTGTCACATTAGCCTATTTTTCCACTAGTGATGAAATTGATTGAGTTCTGTTTGGCAACAATTTTATCAGTTTCTGTTGGCTCAATAATCATTGAAACTAATATTTTCAATGCATGATTTATATGAAAACTTCAGTATTTTCTATTTAGATTTCAAATTAGTGCATCGTAAAAAACGGGAAACAATATAAAACAGATTAAATTTCGCCAACATACTTTTCTTCTTTCGTAACAATGTAATATATAATTTCATTTCAAAAATAAGTAAAGTCGCCATAAAAAAATCACAAAAGTTATGAGAACAACTAGAATATTCTCTAGTCTTTCGCAATTTTCGGTGTTTGTCCTCAGCGAATTCCCGTATCACAGAACCAGGATAAAGAGTGAACATTTGAGCAAAATGCACGCTACAATTTTATGATAGCAACATCTGTGTCGAAGAGATAACGTCTTCGCTCTTTTTAGATCTAAAAGGATATACTCAGAAACTGGAATACGTTTACAAGGAAAACAGTTACAAAATATCAGGACTAAAGTAAAGTCAGTCTTCTAGAAGTAAGAAAATTACTTTTCTAAAGTTTATAGTTGGAACACAACAAGGTAATAGATTGTTTTTATCATCAATTTATCGTAACCGTACGGCACGGAATGAAACTAAGAAACGTTTTATTAGATTCTTAACGGTGTACACGGTATTTCTAATGTTTTTTTTCCACTCATTTTCGTTATTATTAGAAGTGTAAGAAACTTGTTGTAAGAAGAATCTGTATTTCTACCAAGTGATATGAAATACTTTATATTTTCAAATCGAGGTTACTTGCAATTTAACTACTATTCAAAAATCCTGAGCTTAGGAGGCTGACAGAGTTTAAAATACCAGATTTCAACGTAGAAGTTATAAAGCATGAATTTCAGACGCTTGAGTATAACCGCAACGATTGTCTAATGTATGGGAATGATATGTTAAGTATTTCAGACTGGGCACTTTGTAGTACCAAGAATATTGTTTGGACATACGAGTAAATGCTACTATATCAGATGATTTAAAATAGAATAAGTAATTGATATTTATTTGCGCAAAATAAGGAGTCTTCATGGTGAGTAAACATAATTACATTACATGGATGTTTCCAATAGTGATGAAGTGTTTTGTACGCGGTAGTTTATTTTCAAATACAATTTTCCAAACGAAATATTGGAAAAATCTAAATAGGATGCAGGTTATACCGAAGAAATAGGCCAAATATTACGATTGTTATTTGAATAAAAAAACCGGTGACTATCACGAGGATATGAATGCAGATGTGTTCGAGGAATACTCTATACAAATGCTAGATCTTATTCCAGCGGGATCTGTAATTGCTCTTTACAACGCTAGTTACCACTCGAGACAAGTTGAAAGTCTACCTACGACGTCATGGAAAAAACAAGACATTAATAACTGGTTAATACAAAAAAATATGACATTCAACAATGACTTGGTGAAAAACGCACTTTTGTCAATTGTCAAAATAAATGAAATATAATATTGATGAAGTGGCAAGAAATCGCCAAATTACTTCTATTCGTCTTCCTCCCTATGAATTCAATCCGATCGAATTGATATGGGCCCAAGTTAAAGGCGAAGTAGCTCGGAAAAACACAACATTTGAATTAAAGTACGTTAGAATATTACTGAACGAAGCTTTAAAAAACTTTACTGCTGAAAACTGGCAAAAATGCGTTCACCATGTTATCAAAGAGGAAGGAAAAATGTATACACTTTAAATTTGTTACAGGAAATATTTGTAGACTGTTGTATATAATATAGTAATGTGTAGTTTAATATATTTGGTATTTTTATTTATCATACATACATATGGAAATACGTATACAATGTATTTGTAAATAATTAAATAAAAATAACTGTTTATATTAAAAAGCAATAATAATATTTTATTAATTACAATAAACCCATTGCAACGGCTTCATACTTTTGGGGAGATTCAGAGGTTGGTGTGAAAGTATTAAAATAGAGAGAGAAAGAAAGATATCCTTCAATTTTGGAAAGAAAAGGATGGCCATTCGGATTATCTAGGTAACCGCTTACATTTTAGTATGGACAATTATGGGGAAAATGTATCTCTGTCCAGTTACTCATTTATCATTGGCATATTTAAATATTCCGAATTTTGGACGTAAAGAACCGTACTATAAATTTCAGGGTTTTGCATTTATGATGAGCATTTATAACTCTACGCTCTTTCCAAATAGAGTATAAGTAATAGTGATAAGTGAATTATTATCAATTAGTGTAGTGTATAAGTAAATTAAGAACGTAAAAGATAGAAAGAGTGTACATAAATACGAAAAAATATTACAATATTCCCTATCTCATTGAGTGACATTACTTGTTGATATTTAAAAAAAATAATTTTTACATAAATTTTATATTTTGACCAGCATGAACCATACTTTAAAGCAATTTTAGTTATAATTCTTTTGATAATGCTCGTAAATTCAAATAAAATATCAACCTACCAAGCATTTTCAAAGAATCAATAAGAGTGTTTAAAAGGTTGAAGAAAACAAATGAATTAATAGATTTATACAGTATAATTGATTTATATGGATCCAGTCACGATCATACATATATTCGTTTTTGTTAAACAACTTGTTGGCGATTAGTTTGCCTTGGTATTGTGATATAAAGGTCTCTGCATTATTAACATACCATTTGGGGGCATGTTAAATGGAAGCTATATGTAGACACAGTAATTTTTCTTATATGATTCCGAGATTTCAAATTGCAAATGTGATCAGTCGAAAAATGTATTCCTGTTATAAGCAGCAACTATAATAAGACGTTGTTCCTCTGTACCTTATATTGATGAACTGTCTTTGGTAGTAGAACTACTCTTTAATTTCTGTGTTGATTGGAGATTGGTTTCATCATGATGAACAATAAATCTTCAATATCAAGTTTTTTATTGTTGGCTATTTTTCTCCAATGAAATACTAACATGTGACTTTTTTTCGGCGATTTTCGTCTTCTTTGGTGTTGATGTTCTTCTGTGAATCTTCTTTAAAATTGGAAATTGATATCTCACGTATTTATCGATGTGAGGTACCTTGATCACTTTTCTTTAATTCTACTTAAGAAGTGAATTGGTGTGAACCCTATTACGTATAAGTTTGACAACGTCGCACTACTCTCGACAATATCATTTAAAAACTACACACATAAATACTATCCTATAATTCTTATCGATTATAGTTTTTGTCTAATACTATACTAGGGTATTAGAAGAATTAGCATTTTGTCGAGGCTACGATATGCAAATCAAAACTATGAATTTTATATCGAGTTATATACTTTTTCTATTTTACAAATTTGTATTCTCGTTCATTCTTATCAATAATAATGCTACGTTATTTTCGAATATTATTTAGATTTCTTTGTATTTGAAACATTTAGTCCAGTGATGCTATAATCTTTTCAGCACTTTCCAAGTACTAGTTGCAGTCTTTCTCCTCAAAATAGCTCTTCATGTATTCGAAAACATCCTCGTCTGATGAAGATCCTGTAGGTGAAACTTTGAGGTTACGAAACCGGAAAAAGTCACTGAAAGCTATTTTTCTCAGGTGTGTACAAGTAGATCCAGGTTTCATCTTCAGTTCTGAATTAACGCGAAATATCAAACTCATTTTGATTAAACCATGAGGTGGGTCCGAAGTGAGCAAATCCAATGCGCGGGTAGCCATGCATAATTATTCAATGAATATGTGACAAATGCATTCTTTATAGAGATAGCCTCTTCTATCGCTCAAACCTCAATTTGATTGTAGGTGAACTTTTTCGACGATATCGCTGGGTATTGCAGTTTCTGTCAGTTCCGAACGCTCGTCATTAATCAAGCATATTTTACGGTTTTGAATGATGGTGCATGGTCTCCCTTTTCATTTGCGTAGGCATTTCAATAACAAATATTTAAGGACAGATCCGTACTTTCCTTTTAAATTACCAGGAAAATCTTCATAACGACACATACAATTGTCAAACACACACCAAGCATTCGGAAAAGCTGAAATTTAAGTGAGAATTTCTTCTCGCATGCCCAAATATATTTCCCAACTTATATCAATAAGTGCTAAACTCTATAAGTTGAGAACGGAAACTTTTTAAACAACCCTCTTATAAATATGTATAAAAAGTTCATGAAACGTAATTTTCTATTTGTCAAAATTTATGTGAAATAAGGATTATTAGAAGTAGAGTTTCTAGAGTTAATTTTGTGTTAAAATTTTTATCAATAACAATGTAAATCATCACTTACTTTTATTATTACCAGGAGATTACTGAACACACTGTTTATATTACCACTATACCAACACCTACAACTACACTGCATGTGGAAGGTAAACTGTACATTTTCAGTTTCTGAACACAATAACAGATGAAATTATTTCCTATACTTACATACAGATTTCTGATTCTCTAAATGTATTGATCTACTCGTATTAGAAGGGATACGTTTTGTTTTTCTACCCTATTACTACCCTTTACTTAGAATTTTTAGTATAAACAATTGTTTACTAGGATGAAAAATTGTCTTTTATATTCATTTCTTCTAAGAGACTGCACGTGTGGATCTTCAACTAATTGTTTAATTTTTCTTATTCATTAATTGTATATTCTGATTTAAGATGAATTTATTAATCAATAATTTGACATTGAATGGTTATTATGGAATCACGTCGAATAATCTTAACAAGAAACAACTTTTATGCTCCATTCCGAAACCAATATAATTCATGAAAGTTGTAACAAGTGGTTTCCATTTGGAGTTTGAGGAGCTCGCAAAGACATAAAATTTTATTACCAACAATACAACATCGCACCTAGAATTCTGAATTACGGAACTCAAGTAATAATGAGTGTCTAGAATATTACGATACATAAACAAATCAAAAAGGTATATAGTAAAAATGAATACTAATAACAAATGAAGAATACATTACGAAAAGTTTGAATAAGAAATTTTTTTAGAACTAAAATGGAATTATATTACAAATAGCCGCAACCAAAATTTCATGTAGCAAAAATAAATATTGATAATAAGGTTTAAAAACTTCCTGATAAAGCTTGAATAGAAGTAAATGGCCATTTAATTTTCAATAATTGGTAACTACAATTAGAATCAACTAATAATAGAAATGAAAAGTAAACTTTCTAATTTGTCAGTGTCGACTTACTTATATTGCTGTTTTTA
Organism: Diorhabda elongata; assembly: GCA_026230145.1. Lineage (NCBI taxonomy): Eukaryota > Metazoa > Arthropoda > Insecta > Coleoptera > Chrysomelidae > Diorhabda > Diorhabda elongata. Next base: position 44,864,104 of record CM047926.1, read on the forward strand.
TTATAAATATCAACAATTAATATTGTTATTGTGAAGTTTTAATTTTTATCATGGTGTTCCGCTAAAGTGAACTGAAAGTATTTTCAAATAACTATGGCAGAAAGAGGTGTAGATGATATTGCCGGAACATCTAACAAACACGTGGTTGCAAGGTACGTTATAATTCATGTATTATTTGTATGAGCATGTGCAATTTGTATTTATTAAATATTTTAATAATTATCGATGTAGTTCATATAAATATATATTTGAAAACAACACATAAAATTAGATAATCAACCCAATATGAATTATCGAGCGCATCCACATAAAATAGAAAATTTCTAACCTAACCAAAAATTAATTTTTTTTCACGATGTCTATAAATTCTTCCACGTTATTATGATTTATTTTATAAATAATTTTTAAATATTAACAACTGTAGTCAATAATTCGATAATATTATCAGAAAAATCGACAATATTTTTTTATTATAATAATGTTTTTATATAATTTTCTTTCGAAAAGTTATTTTTTAGCTTATTTAAATAATTTTCATGTACTATTTATTATTGAACGTAAAAGATTTAGTGATATAATTATCTTTTTATAACCATTTTTGTTAATTATTAAGATGATATTATATTTTAAATAAAAAATTAATTATAATAATTTAAAAAAAAATTTTTTAAAGTCGGTTAAAATATTTATAATTTTGCATTTATAAATTTTCTAATTTCTTCCTATATTTTTTTACTAGGAAAAAATCTAAACCTCCAAAAACTCCAGCCGAGAGAAATCGAGCTTACAGATTAAAAAAAAATTAATGAAGGAAGCCCAAAATATTCTGGCAATCAACCAATCTTTTTTAAGTTAAATAAACTCTTTTTGCGTCTGGTTAGACTATTAAACTTAAGGAGTGCGTCAGAGCTGACACACACATTTTTTTTTACTTTATTTTTGATTTAGCTCTGTCAAAAAATATACCTCCTATTTCTTTATAGAGTCTAGAGGTGATAAGAAGCATCTCAATGTATCAAAAAGTGTCTGTTACAAGAAAGCAAATCAAGGTAGCGCTTCAATAACAAGTGGAAAGATTTTAAAAACAGCGCCAGGCATTATTAGAGTAGGATAGTAAATTAAATTCTTATTTGAAAGTAACAACTCTTTTACCATTTCCAATTGTCAAACATATCACTAAATAATAATGAGCCATGTCAAAAACTATACAACAGTAGCCAGATGCAATAGAACGAACACCTGACTCTGCATGCATTCTTTCTGTCACAAACTACTGACCTTACTAAAGTCCTTACCTCTAAAAAGCAAACTTATTCTTTGTGGCTATCTCAATATTGATTATTTCAGTGTGTCTTCAGTCAATTTTTGATTCTTTTGGTATGGTCATGCATATAACAGCATCAACCAGAATACTGAGACCAGTTCTAGTACTATAGACTATGTCTATAGTATGTCTATGTACTTTTATTAATTCAGTTTTTACAAAATTTTCGGTAAAATCCAAAACTAAAAAACCTTCTTACAAATTATGCCGAAAAAAGTTTTCGAAACTTCAAGCACCGTTGTCAAACAACTGAATGGAGCATGCTCTCTGCTAACTAGTCTGGCATCAAATTCTTTTCCTCTCAGGCGTATTAAAAATAAGCAAAATAAACCCTGGTCCACTAAAGGTTTACGTATATCTGCGAAGAACATGCGATCTTTATCTCACTTAAGGAAATTCTCGGAATGTGTCTTTTTCAAAAATTACGTGAAACTATGCAGAAAAATTTATCATAAGATAATAAAAGCTGCCAAAAGTATTTACTATAATAGGAGGCTTGCCAATTCTCGTAATGTTTCTGAAGAAGCATGGTCCATTGTGAATAATTTAAGAAATAAGGTCTCTTCATCGGGGATAATCTTTACTTCATCTGATAGCCTCAATAATTACTTTGTGATGATGTTAATACTAACTTACACAGTTTCTTTTTTATGCCCGTAGTTTTAGCAGAGCTTCGCGGTCTAATTAATAACATCAAAAATAAATACTCATCTGGAACTGATGGGTTTATTGAAACAATTTTTTGACTATAAAGCATTTCTCTCCACTTGCTACAATAGCGCTATTTTGGTGAGTCTTGGAACAATAATTTGCTATTTACAGATGGACACTTTTCCAACTTTTCTCCCATAAGAGATAACTCCTCTTTACCTCTACCCTACATATATTTCCCCAAATTTTTCGTATCGCGTACAGGCAAATAGAGAACATGAAAAATCTTGCATTTGTAGGTAACTACTCGTTTTTTGGCTTATACCACCGAATATTAACAAGAGATGGTTAACTCTAGGCTTCTCCCCTTGTTAGATCTATCACACTTGAATATCGGATTCTACTCTTTTTCGATCGCTTGAAGTCACCATTCATAAACCGGTTGTCCATCACGTTGTTGTGGAAAAAGATGCATGAATATACCGATTGTCTATCTATCTTTATTTTATTGTCCGAAAGATGAAATTAGGAAGTAGTTGGATCAGTTTTTTTCAAATGTGAATATTAAACAATTAACTATTGAAGATCAATGTTATTCTCTGAATTTTGCAAGGCACCAAGGGCCAAAACTAAAACCTTTGATGTGGTTGCGAGCCATATAATAATTTTGTTAAAGTAATAACAAAATAATGTAAGGTATAAAAATATTTAAAACAAAAAAAGCTAAGAGAAACATTGCAATAATTTATCCACCAATGAGGAAATGTCCACCTCCAGTTCAGTTGTAGACAGTCTAATGAGATGACGTAAGGAAGAACCGGTGAGGTTGCTTCTGTTGTGGTTTTTTAATGTACTTCATGGAGAAAAAGGCACTTTCACATGTATATGTGCTTCCGAACATTGATGTAATCTTCAGTCCAAAATCTCGCAGATTTGGAAATTTCTCTTTAGACGGTAATTTGAAAAATTCAGGTCCCCTTTCTTGTCTGGTGATTAGAAACATGTCAGCTTGAAGGTTACATAACTCAATTTTGTAAGTCGGGTGGTTGTTCTTCAATGATTGCTCCAAAAGGATTATTATAAAGCAGTAAACTGCTTTTGAGACTTTCGATTTCTTCAAATCTTGTATTGAATTCATCAATAACTTGTTGAATTTGTGAACGGCAGCATGAAAACTCAATATTTTCCTCACTATTGAATTCTTCTGCTAGTTGCAGACAGCTAGGGAAGTATGTCAGGTTGTTCTTTTCCAAAGCATGTTTAAACACGCTCAGCTAATTCCGAAATCCGTTTATTTTTCCGATTAAATCTGAAACCGTCTGGTTTCTTCCTTGAAGACTCAAGTATAAACTGTTAAGATGATTAGTCAGATATGTTAAAAAAGCTAACTGTCTTAAGAATTCTGGATCCTTAAGCTTTCTTTCCAGTTCAGTTGTGTCCGATGGAACGTATTCATTGAGGAATGCAGGAATTTCCTTCCTTATGGCAAAAAACCGTTCCATGCACTTTCCTGCACTCAGCCACCTTACATGGTTGTACATTAGCAAGTCTCCATACTCAGCCTCTGTTTCCACTAAGAACTGCCTAAGTTGCCTGAGTAGAAGGGATCGATTTCCACCTCTAATCTTATTTATAATCTTACTCACGGTTTGAAAAACTTGATTTTGCTTGACTGCTCCCTGATGTATAATACAATGGATTGCTGGACAAATAACACCATTCTCTCGAAGCAGACCCACTAATCCAGTTTTTTTACCTGTCATTGATGGGGCCCCGTCTGTTGCTATGGCTGAACATTTATCGAAACCTCCAATTCTATCAACTCTTCCCAGCCTCATAGATGTCTTTTCCTTTAGTCGTTCCATAAAAAGGGCAGATATCGAATAACTCCTCTTTACTGGTAAAATCGTCAAAAGTAGTACGCACAAATATTAGGAGCTGACTAACATCTGATTGATCAGTGCTTCCATCCAGTCAAAGTGAGAAACATGAACTTTTTTTAACTAGGCTAAGCATAGACTTTTCTACTTGCTCACCCATAGCAACTATCCTTCTTTATATGGTTTTATGTGAAAGTGGCACTGATTGAAATTTCTTCGCCATTTTAGAATCTTCAAAAGCTTTGGCCATTTCAACGGCACACTGTTTAATTAAATTGTCATCAGTAAAAGGTTTTTTTGCCTTTGCTAGCTCAAGCGACACGGCATTTTCATGTTGTAAGGTATGTAAGAATAAAGAAAATATAATCCTCTCCGTAAAACATTTCGCGGGCCACAACGAATGGCATCGCGGGTCGGATGCAGCCCGCGGGCCGCCAGTTGGACAACGCTGATCTGAAGGTTAAAGTTATTACTAATATTTTTAGATTTCAACAGCCATATGACTCCTGGACAATTTAGTTATGAATTAAGAGTGTGCGAGTTACATTTATTACAGTTTTATACAAAATAATTCCAGAAAGAATCTGCAATATAAAGCTGTAAGTGCTCAGTTTTTGTTTGAACATATATGGGACTGTAAATCTATGTTAGTGTCAAAATATAGTAATTGATATTTTAGATGTGGATCCTATACCATCAGTAGATGTTATGTAGACATTTGAAGAAAAAAGTACTTATTAAATAATGTATCGATGCTCTCTCTTTTTTCAGATGTTTGCCAAACCCCCAACGCATTCACTAGATGGCTCATGAATATTTACATCTTTGTACTTTTGTTGAAACATGTTATATAATATATTGGTGAATTGCACGCATTTTAATCAGGGAAATTTTCAAATATTATTGAATTCCTTTATTCACGTAATCCGTATTCAACTGTTGTAAAAACTCTTTGCTAATTTGAAACAACCTGTATACATTTTATTGATGTATGTATTATGTGTTCAATAATTTGGGAATTGGTTTCCTTCTCTATTTGGTATTTGCAACATTCTAATTGTTAATTATTAGAACTATAAAACTCACAAATTATCACTTTCTTATTGAGCTTTTTGTTAAGATCCATCAATAGACTTCTTAAAATTTTCTCTGTTGGTCTTTTAATACACAAAAAGTATCGATTTACCCCGGTAAATAAAAATCTATTGGTTCCATTAACCTAGTATCAACACTGATAACTTCGAACGTCGGCACGCTTTTGTAAACCCGAATCAATTGTTCCACCGAGAATGAACCTTGTTCTCTTGTTAATACTCGGTGCTAATACAAAAAAAGGCGTCCTAGAGCAAAAATTCAAAAACTCAAAACCCAAAGTCCGTTTGATAAAGCTTTCGATGCACGCAGAAAATCGTGTCTGGATTTTCTTTTTACCATAGAGAATGTAGAGCATATAAAGTAACTATAGACGATGATATTTTACTATTTATTTATGTTTGAAACTTACCAAAAAACATCCAAAACATATAGAGAATCAGGTGTTGTAAGTGTGTAAAATTAGATTCCGTACTTCTGAACGTATATCTGCAACTTTTCAAGAATTCTAATGCTAAATAATAGAAGATAAACTGTACCTTACAAATAATTATAAATAACTACTGAATTAATAAAAAAATTATGAGAAATCCTAAATTAGACCATTATAAAACCAGGCCACCAGACCTTAATGATAACATAAATGAAAATATTTTTTTTTTACCTATAAAACGTTTCTCCAATACTACATAATAACTAATAATCATTGTAATAATTAGTAGTCCAAACATTAATTCATAATAATATTTTTACCCTTGAAAACAACCCTCTTATAATGAAATTCATGAAAACATTTGTGAATCTTTTTTTTTGTTGTTTAATATATTTTTCAATGATTCAAAAAAAAACTCAAATAATGTATACAATAATTTTTTTATCAAATGCAATGTAATATTGGGTTTCATCGACACTATCGATTTCGGGCGGATGTAATTTGGGCGCCAAAGGATTAACTAGGTGCCAAGACCGAAGGGTCATTTTAATCTTATATGTATTTTGGGCGCTAACCGACTGAAGTACATGATTTATGAAATAAAGTTATTTATTAAATCACCGACATTTATAATAAGATATATTTTTGTATTTTTAGATTTTCCTATAAGAGAAATGACCTATTATCACTTAAGGTCTGAAAAAATTTACCGTTAGGAGGGGGCTACTTTGCACTTTTTTCAAATGAAAAATCTGCCCTTAATAAAGTTTCCTCACAACATTTTTGTAACACTCTACAGAATAAAGTAAATTTTATATTTCTTTATATTTTTATTTAGTACTTAAGTACATGTTACATATAAAATAAGAGATTTACATAACCTAACCTAACCTAACCTAACCTAACCCAACCTAACCTACTTAAAAATCTATCAATTTTCCCTCTATTGGGTTATTTTATGACTCGACCTACCTGTACTTCTTAGCGCCGAAAATACATGTCGGATTATCTACCCTTCTTGGTCAGACAGGTAAAGAAGGATGGTTAGCGCCCAAATTACACCCGCCGTCGATTTCTTCCTCTTCTTCGTTATCTTCATCTGTGATAGGGGGGTAAACTAACTACTAGTATGAAGTATGTATATGATCACAGGTATACCTACCTGCGTAACGTACCGACCGCCCGAAAAAGCTAGGTCTAGCTATACGCATATACTACCTCTGGGATCTATTTATATACAAAAACTTTGCGACAAGATAGCTTTAGTTTTCTTGCGATAATTTTTTTAATTTTATAGCTGTGAAATTGACCTGATAACAATTTTAAAGAAAATATATCTTTTTTATTTTTTCTCATACATTAACAGACAAAAAATCAAATTACTATCTAATTACTTTCAATTTTGATGTCTTTTATTATGGAGGTATCAACCGAAAATTATTTTTTTTTCAAAATTCGAATATTTTTTTTTCAATAATACTCAAATTTTCAAAAATATTGACAAAATTGTTCAAACTTATTCAACATATAATTATTATCTGTGATTCTCATATTTATGAAAAATTCATTATTTTTTGGATCCTTTATTTTTTCGAGAAATTTTATAAGAAATTTTGTTTTTGTTATATCTTTGTTAATTTTTATCCAAATGATATGAAATCAAATTCATTGAAATTTTTTTCAAAATTCCTTCCAAAATGTTCCATATATATTTTTTATGATATTTGATTAGTTTTGATATCGTAAATAGTTATTATTTTTACAGTTGTGGGATAAAATTATTATTAACTAGCAATATCTCAGGTATTTTTGCACTTAGATAACTAAATTTATGTTAAATTTATTTCTTTTCTGACAGACAACTTTATTCCTTACATTTTTGTTGTAAGTTTCCAAAATTTTTTCCAAAAAACCGTTCAAAAATGCTCTTTTTCACACGAAAATTCAATATTTCCAACTACACATACCTTAAGAAATAATCGCTTAAATAAATATTTTCATAGGACGTTTTCTTCACGGAATCATTTTTATATCCATTGATGTATTTATTTTCAAAAATATATATTTCACCACCTAAAAGGAGGTAACATATTTTTAAAATCGATTCTTACATTGATTTTGACTCAATGTCACACGATGATATCAATTGGTAGTCGAGATCAAAAATCTTTGGAAAAACTCCTGATTGACTGGTCTAACTAAGGTGGAAGGGATCATAACATGTGAAAACTACCGGATCAACTCGATCAGTTTCCGAAGAGCGATGAACGTGATCTGAGTTAGTTTCCGAATATTTAGATCATTCCGATCATTGTTTCCGAAAAGTCCTATTATCTTATCTGTGGAAATGTTGTTGAATTGATACAGAAGACTTTGTTACGATTGACTATCCAGTATCCTTCAAGTAAACGTTCATTTCTTATCACTTGTTTCATAATAATAGTAAGAAGTGAACGGTTTCGAAAACCGCCTTTTGGAATATCACGGCTTATGTATAAATATTCTATCTACAAATGTGATCTGTTCATATTTATTTAGTTTCAATTCCAAATTTCATAATAATCAAATAAAGTTTCATATGAAATTATGGATAATAGTGTGTGCCTCTCTGTAATAATAAATACGTGAGGCACTCATTTCTTTTCATGTTATTTATTTGTTAAATTAATTCACAAATGTGAATATCCAAGTTATCATTTCCCACTCGTATTCTCTTTCCCACATTTTTTCATTTTTGACTGTCTCATGTATCTTATTCAACTGGACAGTTATATTATACCAGCGAATCTCCTCTTGAAAATTGTAGGTGAAATCTCATAACGTTGGAATTAAATTTTATACATTTTTGCTATCTTCACGGAATCCTAGTTGCAACCACTTGTTAGAACTTTCGTGAATTATATCGGTTTCGGAACGGAAAATAGAAGTTGTATAAACATTTCTCATTTTTTCGAATATCGCATAATAAAAATTGTGAATAACAAGGGTAGATGATTCTAATCGATTTGGGGATGTCTTAAAACAACTTCATAATTGATCGATTACGTCAAGTTTTTGAGTAATGATTACTTGAACGAAGAAACAGGATTTTAACTATACGAGACCGGTCTCGTTTCAATCGGCAAACATGCTTGACAAGCGCTTACTATTCATATATTCTTAAAATAAAAAACTTTATAAAACTCTATGTAGAAAGTAAAGATATGTCAAAACTTCCATTAATTTTTGTTACATTATATTTTGGAAATCAATATTAGCGCTATTTGCTGCAGTTATAATGACATTAATAAGAAATGGCGAGAGGTGAAGTAATTGATAGAGTGAAAAGAATGATACAATTTATTCGGGAAAGCTGTATTCCCGACATCCTTTATGGCAGGGGTGCTCAAACTTGAACTGCTGGCGATCTACCTCAATATTTTTAGACTACTTAAGATCGACTCTGAGAGGCTGCAAGTATGTGTGATGCAGGGTTGTCGTACATACACGATACACCCTACCTATCTAGGTAGGGTGTACCGTAGCATATATAGATATTAAATTTCTGCTCAAGGTTTGGGTTAGGTTTAGTTAGGTTCTTCTCTACAATATCAATGAAGAAACTCATAGTTATTCAAAATTGCGAGTTACAAAACAAAAGAGTTACATATGGTGTTAAACCTAACTAAAGAGTGGCTTTGGATGTTGAAGCGTGGCACTGCATGTCCTCAGCATACTTTTCATAAGATGGTACGTAACCACTGAGTGCTAATCGCTAGCATGATGACATATTATCGTCAGTTAGTCGATTGCGATATTTTGACTTAATTATCTTCATTTCAGAAAATGCAGACTCGCACAAGTAAGTTGACCCAAACAATGCCATCAGTTGAAGGGCCATTTTCTTTAGATTCGGATATTTATCTTCAGATATAAAACACCAGAAATTTGTATCAGATGCTGTAGCTTTGAGATGTGTATCTGATATAATCTGCAACAACTCATTTTCAACAGAACATGAGTTCATATTAAACTGACTTGCTATTTCAGTAGCTAATTCCTCAATGTTTTTACATTAAAAAGGATAACTCATAAATGATGCTATATTTTCCAATTTACTTCAATCATAAAAACGCATTTCGAATTGTCCCAAAATATTTGATAATCCTGCCTCATAAGTATCATAATTAAACTGAGGAATCCTTGCTTTCAAAGACGGAAAATGTTTCAGATCCTTTCTTTTCAGTTGATCTATCATAAGTTGCAATTTACTTTTGAATGCGTAATAGTTTTTCCTTTACCTCGAAGCTCCAAGTTAACGATGTTTAAGTGCATTGTGATGTCAGTCAAAAATGCCAAATCAGTCAGCCATTTTTAGTTTCTCAAAACCCTCTTTCGTCTAGAAAAGCTGTTATTTCGGGCAATAATTCTTGAAACCTTTGTAGGAACTTTCCGCGACTCAACCACCTGACGTCTGTGTGAAGAACTAAATCAGTGTGTTCAGCTGACTCCCTATCTTCCAAATGCAACTGAAAGAGCCGCCGTTGCAAGCTACGTGCACGGATGGAAATCACAATTTTTGTTGCAATGCCCATAATTTCCTCCGTGTTTAAAACTTTGGAACACAAAACTTGTTGATGTATAATGCAATGGAATGAAAAAAATGAAGGGAATTCTTCATTAGCTCGACACAATGCCACAAAACCGTTTTTGCTTCCAGTCATTGCTGGTGCTCCATCGGTTGTAATGCACACTAATTTATATATTGGTAGCTCGTAGTTTTTTACAAAATTAAAGAAAACTTCATATATATCTTCGCCACGGGTCTTCCCCTTCAGAGGAATGATTGTCAAAAATTCTTCCTTAGCCGACATGTCATTGAATACCATCCGAATAAAAATACACAGCTGGGCAGTGTCTGTCGTATCGGTGGATTCGTCGAACTGTAAAGAAAAGTATGTACATTCCATAATATCATGTTTTAGTTTATCTGCGATGTCCTGAAGATTCATGACTTCAATATGCCTTGTGACAGTCGGACGAGATAACTGAAGTTCTCTAATAGCAGACATGATTTCTGTTTTATTTTTAAAATCTCCAAATGAAGTTTCACCCGCTTCAATAAATGCTTACTTCACCACCGATCCATCTTCGAATGGTTTCTTGTGTTTCGCCAATATATGAGATATTTTGAATGACGCGATCGTAGCAGCTTTTGATTGTTTGGCTGGTCTTGTGAACATGGTTTGTTCTTTTTTCAAACAAGATATAAAATCACTTACTTTTCGTTTTCTTAATTCACTCTGTGGCGGAAAATCCTTTTGATAGTTTTTATGAACCGTTTTATGATGCCTCTCTAAGTTACCACGCTTAGGTATTGCAACTGACGCACGACAAATAACACAAATGCACTTATCCTTCACCATACAAAAGAAAAATGCTTCCTCCCAATCCTTATTAAAATGATACGTTTTAGATTTCTCCACTGCACTCATTTTCCACTATTTAATAATAAACTTTATATCGACGTAGTATCGCTATCAAGTTACAATTCAGAATGACTCCAATTCATGTAGGCGCAACATTTATATCGGAGTGAAAGAAAGTCTCGAATGTTCCCGTCAAACGCGGCGCCCGAAACTAGACAGTACAGTCTAGTCTAGAAACAAGGCGGCTTTTCTTTGATAAAGCCGCCTTTTGCCGCAAGCAGTGTTATCGAGATCTACTCAAAAAGGACCGTTTGAGCACCCTTGCTTTATGGTGAAGGCATCTATGTCCTTTTCTACCTATCCATCTGCCTGGAAATTTATCTTAGAGATACTCACGATCAGATCTTGCGAAACGCGGAGGCACACCATCATGTTCAAACATATATACAAGTTATGGATCAAATTAGGTGTAAACCCACTTATAATTCTTAGGACTCCAAATATAGAACTTCATGGAGGAATATAACTTTATTTATTAAAACCCCTATTGGAGTATCATCACTTCATTGACAACAAAGCGCTTTAAAACCATTTTTGTTTTATATTCGAATTTCTTGGCATCATAAAAGAACTTTATCAGATGCTTTAGTCGTAATATTGTTTTACATCCTGGACAAACCACGATTTATATACAACATCAGATTAATCAAAATTTGATAATAATGCTTATATTAGAAATAACCGGGAAAATAATTGTCGTAATTACTTTGTATCATATGTTCAGTGTTCATTTTATATATCACATAATATGGCGGCCTTACTGAAATTTTTAAACTACCTACAAAATTTTTAATTTTCAATAATTCTTTTCTCTATAAATGTTGAGCAAAGAATTAAAAACGTTGTGATAATAGTTCTATATAAACTAACTAAAACTATTTTTTTTCAAACCATGAAAGTACCTTATTAGGTATTTGATAAAAATATGCAACTTTGCAAACCCTATAAAGTACCACCATAGAGTAAAGTCCCTTGAATTTTGTTACATATGGTTTGGCACTTTCAATACTAGGGCATTAATTTTGAAAAAAAAAGTAAACGAAATATGTATGTATGTACTGTACTGTCAATCGCATTGATACAGTTCAGCAGTGCGCTCAGAAAGGATCAGGCTTAGTTGGGTGGGATTGCAAGCTATGTTCTCTATATTCTATAGATCCTTTAGCAAAGTGAGAAAAAACGTGGGTCTATCACTCTCATCGTTGATTGTCAAAATATTTTTCATACGAAAATGTAATTTTAAAATCTCTTTAACAGGAATAACAGGAGAAAAGTCAAGTCTAAAACTCCTCAGAAATATTGGCGGAAATTGTGACCAGTTGCCTCTCAAGAAATCAATAATTCTATTTCAGTCTACAATAAAATGGTAGTGGAGCTGGTTATCCACAGTTTTTTTTTGAAATAAGGAAATTACCAAACCACGAAGACTTGGAATGATATTGATCGCTAAGAGTGTTTTGTAGAAGAAATTATTGACATCAGTCAGCGTCTCAGCCGCAACAAACGACGAAGAGAGAGCTGATGATGATCCAACACCGCTATCTACGAGGAGTGAAGCGAGATGCTTCCGAGGTTGTAAATTTCTATTTTTAGAAATGACTTTTAGAACAAAAATGACGCCAAAAAACAAACGGTCAACAAAATACACATGGCCAAAAATATTTTTAAAGGCAGTACATTTTCATTACCTAAATCATTAGGAAGTTTTGCACAGAAGCAAAGTCAGGAATAGAATGTAAGTAAACCTTCGCAACTTGAAAATATCAACAATGGTATCACAGCTCTGGATTAAAACACAACGTATACATTATAATTGTTATGTAATAAATCACAATTGAATTTATTAATCGACGGATCTTCGCATGTTTTAAAAAAATATCGTTTGAACTATTAAAATCATTTTACTCCAAAGACTCGTGGAAATCTGTTCAGTTATGGAAATAAATTTATGATAAAAGCTAAGCTAGTCAAGTTAAACCCATTCCATCATTGTATCATTAATGATTGTGAATAATTTAATTGTTGAGCTCAGTACTTCAAAAACGACACTTTAACTAGAAACGGTTATTAGCTGACATAAATCAATAATGTGTACAATACCTACAGTTTACATGAAGTATGACAGGATTAAGGGTCATTGTGTTAAGCAGTTTTTGAAGGGAGGGTGAATTTACACTCACGGTGTTTCTCACGTCATTTATTCATATTCCAACACTAAATTCACTGAACTATTCATTAAAATTTATATGGTTAACTATTCACTAGCACATAATAATTTATGTAAATACACTGTTTGGTTTTCTTTTGCCCAGATGTGTTTACTATAATATCTAATGTTTGAAAATTCATGCTGGTAGGGGTAGAGCTTCATTTAAATAGTATTATTATAGTCCAGAATTTTGAATTACGAAAACGTCTAGTTTATCACAAACGAAATGTTTTTAAGAAATTGTCGCTATAAAAACAGCCCCAACATATTGTAAACAGAAACACAGGTGAAGAAATTCGTAGAACTTGGATTTACTTAAACAGAACACGACCGCCTTCACGGACTAAAGAAGTTGAGGAGTTTGTATTAACATTACAATGCCGTGATTAGTGGAATTGCTTAATCTACAGTAAGAAAACAGAAAACAGTTTTTTCTGCTTTTTGATAGCCACAGTAACCTGAAGTGTTTCATGTGAAACTTTGTGGTTAAAAGCACAAAAACACCATAAAAGTCTGTATGAGATCTGCGCTTTTCGTAAGCAACAAATTCAAGACACGTCCTAGGTTGGTCAAGAACTAGGTAGTACCGCGATTTTATTAAATGCACCACAATATTTATTAAATACAATTTTATAGAAAATACAAATTTCTACATAATTTATTTTTTGTTGAACCATTGATTTACTTTAATAAAAAAATGTTTAGAGTATTAATTTGTATTAATTATTTCGTGTTGGAATATTGCGCAAAATTTTTTTTATCGTCTGGTCATTTCATTACATTCGTTTTAGTTACTTTTACTTGAAGAAAATCTAAGAAATTTATAGTATTCGAAGTAAGACCTTTGGAAAGATACTACTCATATACTTTTCTTGTTGGGCAATTGTTGCCCCAATTTCTTTTGGGAAACATATGGATTCGATATATAAAAATATTGAAATTCCATGTTTTTTCTATCTTATTTGTTTATGCTACCGAATCTATCTGGAAATAGGATTTTTCTTGTTCCTTCCTTTACAGCTACACTTGATGATGGAAGGTATCAGCAGACTTATATATCTGTTCTGGTTAAAAATGGTGAATTCTTGTTATGGCTCAAACATTTATCATCCAAATTGTTCTTGTATAAAAAATAGCACTAGTGAGTCATGTTTATCTCTTTTAGTGATTCGTACAAACGTAAACAAGCAAATATCCTGTCATTTTGTATTCTGCCGTACAATACACGTGATGCTGTCTTAGTAGAAAATTGGTTTTTGACATGTTTATCAAGAAAATATATTTTGGTTAGAAATGTAAAATATGAAAAGTTTTTTGTGGCATCTTTAACAAGTTAGATAGGAGCCTTGAAAAATTTTTTTCCATACTGCCTTTCTACTAATCACGGTAGTGAGTACATATATTTATAAATTTTTAGAATAAACTCAGTATACTAATTTTATATAAGTGATTATGTCGCAAATTTATATTATCAGCTCAAAAATCAACAATTGAAATGTTAATAATTATCAGTAAAACTTAGTTTTCCGAAAGAAACCGTATGAATATCAATAGACGTCGAGTATAATCACCAATTTTGAGATCTAAATGAATCAGATGAATGAAATTCTCAGGAAATTCCCAGACATATTGGTACCACGAATTGGATCTATTCTATCTAAATTAATAACTAAACTTAGTTGAATAGTATAAATAAACTGTTGTAAATTTGAATGAAATGATAATAAATAAATATAGAGTGCATATGGATACGGAAAATGTAGGCTTAATAATTCCACGTACTCGTATACGAACTATGAGATAATCACAAAACCTTCAAAATTTCCTTTTTCATATTAGAGATATTGTTGCAAGAAATATTCAGAGTTATGTATATAATAGTGATATCAATTAATTTTCAAAAGATCTAGCAATTCTGACAGTTAATTTTATTTGTCACAATTTTTTGTAATAATATCTAGGAAGACCACGTCTCCGTTTAGGCTAAATCAGTGTTTCGAGTTGTTTCTTCAGGTGAATTGATATTGTTAAACTAGAACCACATATACTTTACTTTTACTGATATGAGTTTGGTAGCTAGTTTTGAAGAAACGAATGCATTGAAAAGTAAAGATTTGATTTTAGTTTCGGTAAACTGCTTAAGAGTTTCTCAGTATGACACAAAGGTTTTTTTTTGGCTTTACCAAGGATAACATTGATATGTTCAAAAAGTTTTATCCACCAAGAAATATAACACCAAGATATTTGGACGCTGCAGATCTTTCAAGTACATTATTAGAAATTCTATAATTAAAATGAATGGAGTTGAGTTTCCTCAAGTAAGTGTCGATCATCAAGCCATCACTATAGGTCATATAATATGCACAGAGAAAAATACAAAAACTGAGCCCTGGAGCATTCCAGAATTTGCTTTAATTTATATTTTGTTTTCTATCCGTGAGGTGTAGCTTTGGTGAATGAATCAGTTAAACCAATACGAGGGCTGCTAATTGAGTTTTGAGATATGGCAACACTGCTGGGAATATGTCAAATCTGACAAGGCCAACATAAAATTTGACATTTTTAATCCTGAACGTACTTAGAACGTGTTGTCATACGAGAGCTATCTGAGGTGATCCCAGATACTTGAAACATTCGTCTTTGTCAAAAATTGGAATTAAATCATTTTCGTGAATTAAACCTACAGTAGTCGCACTTCGTTACAGGATGAATCTCGTAAAGGTCGTCCAGAATCGGTTGTTGTGCCAGAAAACATCGATGTTGTGCTTATAGTGATATTGCAAGATCGTCATGTGACACACCGTGAGGTTGAGGCGTATTTGGGTATTAGTTCCACTCATTATTTATTCAGTGTTGCATGCGTTGTGTACCGCATAATTTGAAAATCGCACAAAGAAGCTATTGTCTATCGGTGCAAAGAAATGCTGAAAACATTCAATTGCGGAACTTCAAAAGACGTTCACGAGATCGCGACAGGCGACGAATCATGGATCTGTATATGAACCTGAAATTGAACAACAATCGATTGTATGGGTCTTTGGAGATGAGCCAAATTCAAGAAAAGGTTTTCCCGCACGATGCAAATAGTCTCCTGTTTTTTTGGAATAACTGGACATGTCTATTGTACATCAGCATTTGTTTGTCAGAAGAGTTCGAGAAAATCAGAGCAACCAATCGCAGAAGACGAATCATTCTCCACCTAGACAATGCGAGGTCTCACGACCAACTCAAACAAAAACGTTTTTGAACAGTCAAAACATCTAATTGTTGAGTCTTGATTCCTCCCTCGTACCAATCTTGTTTAGCACCCAATGATTTTTTGATTTTTTCTTATTTCTGCAAATCAAAAATAAATAGAAAGATCAATGTTTTCGACACCGGAAGAACCGGTTGATGCGCTCAAATCACGTGTTTTGGAGGTATCTCAATCGTAATGGAAGAAATGCTTCGACGTTCAAACGCATGCGTGTATAATTCTCAATAAGCAATATTTTGAAAAACTTTAAAGCCATATCCAATTATAAATTTTTGTTTATCTAAAAACTTAAATAGCAAACCTCGTATTGTATAGCTAAGTACGGAAAATTTTAAGCGCCAAGTGAACGTTAAAAAGGAGCGAATTTTTTATTTATTTTTGCGAATTGATATAAACATACAAGATTTTTTCACTTTCACTATATCCCGCGCATGTATTGTTCTAATAAAACTATTGAAATTCTTTACGGACTATGTGATAATCCAATGAACCTAATAAATTGCGAATTTATATTCCGGGAAGGAATCAGTTGAGAGTATATTTCATTAAAAACATTTTCTGATCGTGTTCCTCGACATTTTGTTGCCGCTGAGCCTCAGCCCCTTCAGAATTTCAACCGTTATCTCAAGCACGTCCTATCAACAGTTAATTGGATTTGAGATTGTATGCCAAGTCCGTGGCTAGTAGACCTCGACGACGGGACCCAATTTTAGCCTTTTGTTTTCTATACATTTTTTCTCCTTGACACAAAGTTGTTTTTGTCGATATACTAATAAATATGGAAATTACGAATTATAATTTTTTTTTCCATGGTTAATTACAAGATTCCCTACTGGAATTAATTTTATGGTAACGTGAAAGTGAAATGTAAATTTTATTCAAAGTTAATCAATTTTTTTAGAAATTGACAACAAAATAAAAGATTTTTACAGTATCATCGAAGCTAAAGGATAGACGTGAATTTGGATCTATTATTAATTATGATGTCAAGAAAGGTCTAAGCAAATAGAGAGAGAATTTTCTGGCTTGTTTTCATGTTCACGAACAAGAGGCTTTGATTAGTATGCATAATTTAAAATAAAAGCACAATATAGGAGACCGAAGCTCGCCCACTGCGGTTATGCCAGAAAACATGTTGGACAAAGTGTCTGATGAGACAGATGACAGAATATGAATCGATGATGAAATTGAAATATTGCGTTGATATTAACTGACATCGTGACAACAATTTTACTCACAATGCTACATTAACTGTCGATTTTTCTTACCAAATAGCTAACGCTTATTCTCCACATCTGTCTCTAAGTGACTCAATTTATTTCCATACGTTAAGGAAAAGTTTCGTGATGGCAATTCAACAGCGACAATGAACCATTGACGGCTTACATTATGTGTCGCTGGTGAATGAAGAAGGATGAAACTGCTGACCATTTCATTTGTGAGTGCCTAGGACTCACACGGCTGTGATTCAAAAAATTATGCAGGCCATCTTGGTAGAGATAAACTCCTCGTACAAATATTAGACACTAGCACATTATTGGTAAATCGTAGCTCAACAAGATGGTTACACTAGAAAATCAAATAATAGTGATTAGTAGATTCCAAAATATTTATCGAGAAATTGGTATATTGCGTTCAAAAAAAAACACTTTTACTCACACTGCTGCATCAATTGTCGATTTTTTTTCACGAAACAGTTAATACATCCTGCTTATGCTTCACATCTGGCTCCAAGTGACTTTCTTTATTTCCAACCGTCAAAGAAAATTTATGTGATCGACAATTTAACAGCGACAATGAACCGTTGACGGCTTGTGAAGGGGAAGCTGAAGAAACAAAGAGTATCGTTGAATAAACGATAATTTTGAGAGAATTCAATAGAATTTTAGGAAACAGTATTTTATTGTTTGAATATCTAAAAATTTTCACTACGACATTATTATTAGGATATATATGATCCTAATTTAAGTGGTATTAATCAAAAGTCTGCCTTTATTCTGTAAAGAATATAAGTGCTATCAGAAACTGTTAAACCATCATAGCGTGAGTATGAGTTATACAAAAAAAATTCAACATCATTAACAAGACAAACTTATCCATATTTTTATTAAGAATAATTTGCTGACTGATAATATTCTCGAATTGATTCTAATATCATATTTTTGTTAAATTATTGAAGTGTCTGTACATCAAATTGACATGAAGTAATTAATTCGAAGAATGAGATATTGCAAAGACATTGCAAGTGATAACAATTCACATTTTGGTGTTCAATCCTTAATGGCATTCAAAATCTATTTCTATTGATGGAATAAGTCTAATGGGTCAAAGCATAGTAGCAGAAAATTTTTCAATAATTCGTATGGCATTTCAATTTTGAGAAATTTCTATGATAAATGACAAAATTTGATAAAATAGAGGCTGATATTTTAGGAGTAGAAAATATTGAAAAATTTTTTAAAGAAAAAGGAAAGATAGGAATACCAAACAAGAAATGGATGGACGAGATGATTATATGTAGATAAAATAAAGTAGACTAATTATAAGAAGAGGTACAGGGCTAGACATGGAGACACTTAGTGAAGAAGATCGGGAAACAATATGAAAGAAACTCTGAGGCTATGGGCACAGTTGTTTAAAGATTTTGTATATGATAAGATGTATAAAAAGGTAAGATAGTACTGTCGGGATTATTATTGCCTCATCTACTGTCACTCTCAAATGTATTACAGAGAATTCGTTTCAAAAGATATGAAAAAAGTTTGTTTTTTATTAGTGCCATGTGCGGTATCGGTCGGTCTAGAAATCTATTGTAATAACAATTTAATAAATTTAAATTGATCTTAGTGCTTGGAGAATTAGGGGAAGATATAGCATACGCAAATTGTTGTCAATTTTGGTACTGGTTCAATGTTAACGAATTTCATTGAATTAAAAGTGTGATTACTGAATCTAAAACTGTGTTATATGTGTTTGAGTAGTCCGTTATGTGCACTTTTCAAGGTATTTCTACTCCCATGTCTGTAAATGTCAAAAATCAACATTCTTATAACATACACGTGCGTTTTTAGAAGAAAACTTAAACTTGTTGGTTTTATTCGAATTACAATCAAATTTTTATTTATGTAAGACTTTATTTGGTCTATTTAGACAAATTTAGTAGATCAAAAAACATAGAAACTCTTAATATTAGCGAGATATATTTAGGATTGAATGAGTGATGATCCTAAATATAGTCAGCACATTATGCAATTTTTTCAAAAATAGTACACTTTTTCTTAAGTAGCATGTTTTTTATTTAATGAAAAAAAATGAATGTGCGTAGGAAAAGTATAGTACGTTACACGAGTTGTAACGAAGTGCGTAATATACTATTACAATTCAACTATTACAGACAGCTACACTAGCTTTATTTTTTATTTAAGTATAATGGAGAGGCCTCAAACTTAAAAGTGACTCAACGTATATCGCACTTTTAGAGAGTTTGTTGATTTATTTTTGCACATAATCACTAGACTACACAAAGCTAAACCATCTGTCTTCTTTTCCAAGTTCTTGGAGAATGAGTTCAACGATATATGATTTGATCATCAGAATAACCATTTTTTGTATACAGGGTGCTTAAAAAAAGTTATCCCGTCTAGGATAGATAGAAAACTTAAAAATATTTCGGGTTTGTTCTGTAAAAAATTTTTGTAACGCCATCCGTATTAAAGATAAAGGGAGTTGAAGAAAAAAAAACACTATTATACACATTTTTTAAAATTTTGCCGCAACTACTGGCAACTACGGCAACTACGGGAGCTGATACATCCAAGTTACTGCCCAAATATTAACTTTAAATGAGTGTTGTAATGTTATATCCTTTTGACATGTCGTGTAAAAGTGACGTCGATCGTAAAAAGAAGATGTTTTAAAAACTTTTGATTAAGGGGTGTCCTTCTTGTAATGTATGATAAAAGTCCACTCTAGCTGGTAGATCATCTGACAAGACATCTTGAACTTGTTTGTAATGATAAGGATGTAGCTGTTGCTCTTTATGTACTTGAAGATGATGTATTTGCCACTTTCATTACGCAAACTATTGGAATTTGATATTAACGGTTCTTATTTTCCTTAGCCTACCAGTATTTATTTTTTTAGGTCTTACACTCCCAGTTTCTCGACAACGTCGTTTAATGGGTCTAAATGTATTTTTACTTGGTAAGTTTCTTTGAAGAAACTTTTCTACATAACGTGTAATAGTTGCACTAGAGTTTCGTAAACACTCGCCTACAGTTATAACATGTCAGGGTATTCAAAATTTGTGTACATTTTGATAAACAATATCTAATTTAACAAATAACAAGGTTTCAGAAATGTAATTATTTTTCACCCAACGTCATAACTATCAATGAGTGACAGTTTTCCATGGTAAACTTAGAGAAAATTGGGGTTATTGGGGGCCTTAACTCAAAACAAACAACAGTTTGAGTCCCAGCACCGCAATACATGATCATAAAATTGTTTGTTTCATACTAGGGCCTGCAATAGCTCAGTACCCATACTCTATGAATACCTTATACCAGCATCGGTTATTACTTCATAATTTTCAAATCAAAATATTCCGAAAACGGTACACCGTGTCAAGTTTTATCAAGAGCACCTTTTTGGGGTAAAATGAAATGATAATATTGGAAAAGTTAACTCCTACAAATATATATTCGTATAAAATTTCATTATAATGTTTCCACTAGTTCCAACAAAATCGTGAAAAATGCGAAAATTTGTTTACAGGGCAAACCCGAAATCTTTTCAAATTTTCTATCTATCCTAGAGACGGTACCACCTTTTTTTGAAACATTCTGTATATCACTCGAATGAATCTTACTAAAAAGTTTTATTCGATTAGTTGGTGTGAAAAGTATATTTACAAAAATCCCATATCGCTAGCAGTAAACTGGTCTATATATTGCGAAAGTAAAACAAATAAAGCAGGAGAAAAACCTTGTAACATGTATTTATGTCGTTGCACATTCATTGTAATTACCAAGAGCAGCAAAGCTTTTCTGGCGACTGTCCACACGTTCTTGTGAAATTGCTGTCTCCATTACGAAACACATGCTATAAATTAGAAGAATACTACTGTTCTGGAATATCTTGCTAAGCTTAAAAGTACAACCCTAGAAATTATTAGTGGTGCCTTATATAACAATACAACACGCTCTTTGGTCACTTAATTATTAAATATTTGACGCCAATAGAAAAAAGTGTCTGTCACGTATGATACTAAATTGCTGCTTTTCGCAATAATATTGAATTAAAATTATTTCGCTTTGAAATATTGCGAAATAGGAGTTGAGGTGGCTCAACGTATAGTGAGAGTTAGACTAAAGACTAGTATAATAGAAGATATAGCAGATAATATGATAAAGGTGGATGTGGAAGTTTAAAAATTTATCCCATTGTTTTAAAATTCACTACCTATCACTATAAATCAAACTATTCTTTATCTATATTCTACATCATGTTTTAATTTCCAAATGCACTTTTTCGGCACCCATCCTACAAAGTACGTTTGTTATCAACAAAGTGACGAGCAAATAATTTTAAAATTTATCGACATTCCTGATAAAGCTCGTCAATGGTGAAACGCCTGTTTTCCACAAATTTTTGCGTCAAATCTTCATTCATGGTCTTTAGTCGTATATATCCGTTATCATAAACAATTGACGTTCCTTTATCAAAAAGCCTACATCTTTCATGCATATTTCCATCATTTATTACTCCTTCACCATGAACTCAACAAACTGCTGGTGAATTTCAGCGGGTGAATCCCTTTTGCATTTAAAAACTGAATAAATGAGGAAACTTTACAGTCGATTAGGATTACTGATGAAAAACGGACCAACGAAGTACTTTAACGGTACAACCAACATCGGCAGAGACGGGAAACGGGTCAAACTTGAAATGTGCTCAGAAGAATTTGTGAATCAAATCAAATATCAACTTTTTTTATATATAGCAGAGATTTGTTTATATTGTTTTTATAGAATCATTTTTTGCAAAGGTTATTTTATTTGTTCTTGATGTTGTATAAATTGTCGCTTCTTTATCAGCGAAACAATGAGTGAATAATTGAATGTCATAATGAATGAAACGAAATAGTAAATAGTGTACTTAGTGTAAGCAGTAACAAACATCATGTATAAATTCACTCCACAGTTAAAAAATCGAATAAATCAAAAGGAAAACATTACACTACATCACCCAATTTTAAATGGTTAAAATCCAAGAATTATCTAAATGTTCTTGTACCACTGTACTTTTCTCCGTACTATAAAACTAAGAAGTAGACCGTTTCTCACGAAAAGTTAACTTCTACATTCAAATTAAATGAATTCTGATCATCATCGATCGCTTTCATTGTTTAATCATTTTTTATTTGTGAGGGTAGTACGAGTTAACTTCATTTTGATCAATAGATAGTAGAAACTTTAATCCTCTTTCTTGGGACGTTATTAAACATAAATTTTTGGGGCAACTTTCCTCTGGGCGATTTAGTGGAATTTAATTCGAGGTCAGCATATTCCATTGCCGTGAAGAAATCAAAAGATATTTCTCTGCATTCCAAATGAGTGCATCCTGAAATGATTGTAGAATAGTTGTTATAAACACAATAACCGGAGCTCAACAAGAGCATTGTTGGATCGGATAAACTACAGAATGTTGTTACAAATCATATTTAATACCGGGTGAAAATTGTAAAGAAATCCCAGTTCGCAGCTTTATCGCGTTGTTAAGTAATACGAATGGCTTCCATATCCCCAATAGAGATTAAAGTGAGCCTTACTTCAACAACTCTAAACTCAACTCCCCTAGAGCGTTCAAATTATAATACTTCCACGAAAAAGGTTGTTCGTGGGTTGAGTTTATCATTAGTGATTAATCCAAATGTTTTCGAGTTATTATTATAAATAATTTGACACAAGATACGAATTTCCTACAACTATCACATAATCGCAAGTAATAGCAGATCGATGAAGTTACCCAAGTTACCCAAGGCCATTAGAAATATAAGAAACAATGGGTCTATAAATGATGTCGGGTTTATATTTTTAAACCTAATTTTCCGCACTCATAATAGCGTTGATATTAGTTTTTAAAAGAGACAAAATTTTCAGTCCGCCCTCATTTCTTATTGCAATGGTGCGGAAAATAATCCGAGGGGCCTAAATCTGGCGAATGAGATGTATGAGGTAGCGATTCAAACTTTAAAAACTGTGCTAGTGCGTTGTTTTGATGGAACAACTTTTTTTTCAGACAAATGCGGTTGTTTTTGCTTGACTTTTACGCTCAAACGTTGATCAATAATCGTCGTTTTTTCTTGTTCAAGATCTCAACAAACTGACGTTTGCAAATGAAACTGTTTCGTCTTCCTCAGAATGTTTCATTCATGGTTACGAAAGTGCTTTTTTTATGTGAAACACTCGATGGAAACATCGTCAAAACGCTGTTTGGGTTTCATTATAATCAAATTCGGCACTCATCTTGCGCATAACTTCTTCGTGTATAAATTTTCAGTTGATATGCGATGTAGCGCACTGTTAAATGTCCTCTATCTTCAAACTCACGCATTTTCAGTCGACGATCATCCAGACCGTTTTGAGATTACTGATATAGTAAAACTAGCAATTAAAATGGTAAAGGTACAGCAGCATCCACATCACATTGTCTTGTTTTATCATGCTATCGTGCCGTGTCGTATAAGTAGTACTTTATGTCAGGATGTTGATGTTTGGATCGACAAAGATTCGGTATAAATATAGCATAGGAGCAAAATTTACCACCACCAGTATTACTGCACCGGTTTTATTGTGAAGATCATTTAGAGGTAAGTAGGTACTTTTGTCCCATGGATATGTCATTCTATCGATCTGTCTATCCATCTGGTCCATTCCGAGGTCGTTAACAGTCATAATATCTTTATTTGAGGTAAAAAAAACTAGCTATTGCAATCTATTTGGGAAAAGTTGTATGAAGAAGCTCGAAAAAGCCTCAGCTCCATTTTAATTAAAAAATAAAATATTTTTCGTCAAAATAGTGGCAAGGCAGTCTAGCCAAGTAGCATTTTGTCAAACAGGCCGGTCGCTATCCTACATAATCGGTGCTGATGACGTAGAACCTAACGGATCTAAGGCGGTATACAAGTTTGTTAATACTAATCCTATCGACGTGGAATAAATAGAATAAACACCATTATTTTCCCGGTCCATTGTAGAAGTAACATTAATAACTGTACCAAACACCATGTCCTTATAATATGAGGGGTAACGAAAACTTTTGAAAATTGTATCAACATTACTATTGACTATAATAATTATCACGTTCAGAATTGATGCGCCACATTTCTTATAATAGTAGTAGATAAAGTATAGTCTATTCCTTTATTTAATAGCATCGGTTATTGTATTATTAGTGAGAAGAAGAATGAAAATTAACGAGTAAATACATGAGGAGATTACTATCGATAGATACGATAAAACCATGCTATTTGTCGTTGTTTTCTTGGAGAGTCCCTCTTTAAATAGATCACGTTTCAAATATGGTTTATGATAAATTTTATTTTCAAAACACCAAGCAGTTCAACTCCCATCTGTGTTCAATTGATTTGTTCCAGTTTTCCAACGGAATCCAGTTGCACAAAAGTTGAGTTACATCGAGCAGTATGATTTCTAAATATGTTCCTCGTGTTAATTTGTACAAAAAAGTATAGGCACCATAATTTTTTACTGCACCAAATGTTCACAGAGCTTCCACATTTGAATTTTTATTTTCTCTATTTCTTTAAGTCTTCAAAAATAATTAATTTATTGCTAGAACTGTATTTGGTTTTGATGCCTACCACTCAATTCAGTAAGTTGGTAATTTTTCAAACAACTAAAAAAATAATGTTGTATGTAGGAGACTTCCTCGGTTAGTTGAATTTTTTTCAGGCGAGAAATAATGCTCCCGTAACTTGCATTATTTTTTCTCTATATTTACCTAATAGCTCTCTTTACAGTAGTTTTATAGCATTTTTGCCTATAACAATCAATTTGCCAGTGACAATCTGACATTTCTTCATAGTTTTCTATGATAATGCAGCACAATTGTAGATTCAGATTATTCAACTACACCTTTGATTCCCAAAGTGATTCAGGGATCGATGAGAAGCTCTACAACAGGAGTTTACTTGAATTTCCATAGTTAGATCAGATTTTTTGACGAGTTGGTAATATGATGTAAATCAACTATTTTGATCAAGTATTTTGAGACTGGTTTACGAGGAAAAAAGTTTGAGAAGTTCTGTACCACACTTAACTTCAAAACAATGTTCGAATTCAAGAACCAGATTTATATAATGTCTCGTGTTCATGTGAGGTTCTATTCTTGAGGGCTTTGTACTAAAGCATAGGTCTTCAATTGACTAAAGCGTACTATATGATTCTAAACTCAAATCGTCACAAAAATATCAGCGTATCAGATCTACAATCAAAATGGTATGGAAACAGAGCATAGTTTCTCTCGTTTCCCGTTTCCTTAGTCTCTAGAAGTCTTCATATATAATATATTTCACCAACAAATGCACAACATATTTAGGAATACAGCCCAGCCCGGTCGATAATGTGAAAACATTATAAATCAATTTGATAAATGACGTTATTTGGAAGTAGCATGAAAATATGATGGAAAGGATCCTTAGAGGAAGAATTTTGTTGATACTTTTGAATGGTACTCAATCTAATCACCGATTCTTACTAAATCAACTGAATCATCATAGACAAATTATTTGATCGTATCATTTTTATTGATTATTTTCATGTCGTGAATGATCGCAATGACGACCATGTTTGGAGATCGTCTTTTATCACGGTTGTTAACGTGAAGTAACAAGAAGTCAGGACATTAAACTCCGCGAATGCAGGAAGTGACCACAGTTTGCTTCTGGGAAAAATCAAAATGAAACTTAGCATGGGAAGGAATAGAGAACCAAAAGCACACACAGAAAAAATACATCGAATCCATGTGGGACACAACCATAAAAGAACTATATAAAAACCGTTTAAAAGGGAAAATCGATAAAATCCCGATAGAAGAAAATGATGATATTAACAACAGTTGGAATCGCTTGGAACTCGGACTATAAGACCGCAAAAACAAGGAACGAACAAAACATCATGGTTCTCCAACAAGGTCAAAGAACGGTGCAAAAAGAAAAAGAAAGCGTACTTAAACTACATGTCGTCACAAACGGCAGAAGCATATGAAGAATACAAGAGAATCCGTAACGATACAAAAACACTACTGAGACAAATGAAAGACAACTACTGGGAAACCTTCTCCAAAAGAATGGAAAGCGACTTCTATGGGTTACAAAAACAAATCTGGCGATTGATAAGAAATCAGAGAACAGAACCAAATGACACGTAGAAAGAGATACTTGGGTAAAATATTTAGAGGAACTATACAAGGAAGAAGAGACCGAAACCGAGCCAAATATACCAGAGATAGTAATAAGTGATGAGACTAATATAAAAAAGGAAGATATAGAAACGGCCCTCCAAAAACTAAAAAACAGAAAGAGTCCAGGTCCGGATAACATCGCCAACGAATTACTTAAATATGGGGGAGAGAAGCTAAACCAACAACTAACAACCCTAATCAAAAAAATATTTGCCCAACACAGAATACCAGATGAGTGGAGAAAAAACATTACGATTCCACTATTTAAAAAGGGAGATAAAAAAATGCCCGAAAACTATAGAGGAATAAATCTACTATGCATAACGCTGAAATTAACCACAAAGATAATAACAAATAAAATAAATGAATGTATCTCACTAGCAGATGAACAACAGGGTTTCAGATCGGGAAGATCCTGCACGGACGCAATATTTGTCATAAGACAAATAACGGAAAAATCGATCGAATATAATCGACCAGCCTTTATGTGTTTCATTGACTTGCAGAAGGCCTTCGATCGAATACAATTAAAAGACATAATACACCTTCTGTATGATAGACAGATACCATATAATGTCATTAAAATAATCGAAAATATATACTCAAAAAATACGATCCAAGCAAAAATAAATGATGACCTAACTGAACAGATACCTGCAAATAGGGGCATTTGGCAAGGGGACTCTCTCAGCCCTCTCCTATTTAACATAGTGATGGATGAAATCATAAAACAAGTACGCAAACTAAGAGGATAAAAAATGGGAAATGAAGAAGTCAAAATCCTGTGCTATGCGGACGATGCGGTACTGTTGGCGGAGAACGAGGACGATCCCTAAAGGCTACTGTACCAATTTAACAAAACAGCAAAAAAGTTCAATATGATAATATCAGCGGCAAAGACAAAATCAATTGTTACTTCCAAAACACCGATCAGATGTAAGCTTGTGGTGGATAACAAAGTAATACACCAGGAAATGAAATTTAAATATCTGGGAATCGAAATATCTGGATACGGGGATGTGGAGACGGAAATAAGAAACCAAGCTACAAGAGCCTCCAGAGCAGCAGCATACCTAAATGACACAATCTGGTGAAGACCGCAATCAGACCTATATTATCCTATGCAGCAGAGACCCGACCTGAGACCTCTAAAACGAAACGGATATTGGAGACTACAGAAATGAAAATAGTTCGAAGAATAGCGGGAAGAACAATAATGGATAGAGAAAGGAGTGAAAACATAGGACGAACATGCGGGATAGATAACATCAATGACTGGGTACTGGATAGAAAGATAAAATGGAATGAGCACATTGACCGCATGACGGAAGAACGAATTGTGAAAATATCAAGAGACAAATCACCAGCAGGACAAAGAAGCCTTGGAAGAGCTAGAAAAAGATGGAGTGACAACCTCCCAGGTGACTGAGCAGACGCAATGATGTGAAGAAAAATAGGCAATGATGCCTATACACAGCAGGAAGAAGAAGAAGAAGTTAAGATGAGTACCTGCTTATGAACAATGCATAGTTTTGTTGTATAATTAGAACTGAATATTTTGATTTATATCTAGACTGTAATTAACAGCACTATATTTAGTTATCATAGTTAAGATATACTTGAGCATCACAATGAACTATAAAAATTATAGCAATAAGTAGTTAAGAACAGTAAATATATTGCATAATTCGTCCTGTAGTTAAGATTCAAGCAGATTACGTGAGTTACGTTCGAAGTGTTAGGTGGATGGTGTTAGAAAATAATCAAAACAGACGCTATTGTATACGACTCACTTTTGTAAACGTTCATAAAGCTGCTGAAAAGAAGAAGTACCAACATACTACCCTATGGCACTCCTGCATAAATATTAATTCATCCTTTTTCTTTTTCAATTCTGGTGTGTTTGTCTGAGATATAGAGTTCTATAATATAAGGGACAATTCTCATTTTATATTTGAAGCAGTTAAGACACACTTCAGCGAATACCTGGCACACGTAAAAAATATTGTGGAATAGACTTTTTTCTTCTGGCAACTTTTTTATCAACCTTTTTAATACCTGGACCCAATCGATTCTATATTCATCTGAACTGATGAGATATGACCAAATTCTATGATATATTTTAGACTCTTGAGCATTAATTTTTCAAACAGTCGATAATACAGGAAGAAGAGATAACCTTGTGTGGAAGTTTACCTGGTTTAGGGATCTGTTACATTCCACATAGTTGGTACATGTTTTAATCTAAAATAGTGTCTTTCTTGGGAGTTGCTTTAGGACATAACCAGTAACAAGATCAAATCCTGAGACTTTTGAAAATGTGAGCCAAAAGTCGTTACTTCTTTGTTGTTCCTTGTTGTTCTTCAATATTATTATTACCTCCAATTGCAAGCTAGAAAGTATCTTGTAGATGAATAGGGAATCATTCAGTTTTCAGTCGATTATTTTTGCCTATTCACCATTTGGTAACCTTGTATTGCATGATAGGCTTTTTTAACGTTCAGTAGCTCTCTATGGTGGCTAGTTTGTGCTGACATCAATTATTAATTCACTTAGGTAGCTACTGATGGATTCGATCTTTTACTTTTTGATGTCTCTTTTCAATGTCATTATTTAAGTTTGTCTTGTCAATAGAGGATCTAGATTGAAGCCATTTCTCCTCTTTCTCAATGATCAGTTTAGATTTTGCTTTGCTTAATATTATTTGCTAAAAGAATATCTATAACCAGCTTTGACTGAGTTACTGAGCTGTACGTGCGAACTAGTCAAAGTATTAGCATCTAAGACTTTTTTTTGTTGCCTCCAAGTTTGCCAAAACCCATGAGTAGTCAGAAAGTTCATAAATCGTATTAGATTTCTGATATTATTTGATGTAATTCTAATTTATATAACTGAATTTCAATTTCAAAGTATATCAATACTGGAAAGCTAAATTAATTTTCAATCGATGAAATAATTTTCATCATAGTAACCACAATCTAATGCTATGTTGATGTATACTATTCGTATATTCACACTATGACATAAATTATGTAAATAGTAATTATGTTTACAATTTATCGGAAGCTTTCGTGAAATATTTCCACAATATTTTATCAACGCAGCGTTTTTGTACACACTACCCGAACTACAGGCAAAGATGCAAAGAATGGAAATGTTTAGAATAATGGGTATCTGTCCACTAACACAGATCGACAGACACAACAGGATAGGAACAAAACACAAAAATAACAACCAGCTCCGGCGATTTTGGAGACTTCGTTGGAAGTGATTTACTGTAATTGGGAAAATATGGAAAGTGTGTTGTTTTGTGTTGTTCTCGTTTGACAGGCTTAGAACCACATATGAATGTTGGTTTATTATGAAATAAATTCGATCATTTGTTCATGTGTTGAATGATTATTATACCGAATGTCATCGAAAAACGAGAAAAGGGATAAATTACCGCCATGAAAATGAACCTTGACAGATGGTCACATTTAAAAAAAATGTATAATACACTTGGTTATTTATTGTGATTTATTATCTTTCAAATGAAGTTGTGGAGTTGAAAAATCGTTTTTCTGATTATGATATAGCGAATATTTTTGATATATTATTATAAACGTGATCAAAAATTCTTCCCACATTTCCACATTGATAAGAGAGGTTTTGAATGAAAACTTACCAATATGATTATCTATTCATTATTCTCTGATTAGTACTCCTATATAGGGTGAGTTAGATGAATATTTCGAATTTTTTTAAATGAAAACAAAAAGGTCAAAAATACTTTATTCTTCAAGCGCCTAGAAACATCCCTTGACACACCGATGGCAAGTGGTGATAAGTAATATATCATTTCGAAGCTGTATATTGTCCACGCAAGTACAAAAAGTGTGCTGCTTTACTTTTTTACCAAAACAGCAAGTATGCTACACATTTTCTAAAAAAGTGGTTCTATTCCAAATTGAAAAATATAATCATAATCGTCTTATTAGAAACTGCGTCATTGAAGACAGTGTCCTTGGTAATCTTCTAATGGATAACAAGCTTTTAATTGAATCTGGTGTATCAAAAAGGAGTACAAGGTAATAATAGTTGAAAAATTCATCCCCAATCAGCATTTGAATGATGAGACAGGCTTATTTTGCAATATACATAACTGCCGTTGTGAGGTCCTACCAATCCAGACACTTCATACACAAATGCTAATGATCTGAGGTCCTGTAGATCATTTATCAGCTGATTGTAGATCTTAACACAAGCAGATTTTGATCACAGTTTCCTAGCTTTCAATTTTCGGTGGAAATTTCAAATTTAAAACATGATCTACAAAAACTATTGACTCATATTTTTAGTGTTTGAATTATTCCATGATATTTATTTAGTTGTACAATAGATAGAAAACTGGAGAGTAAAATGCCCCGAATCCGAAAAGAATGGAAGATGATAACAAAAGCAGCCAAAACAAATGAGAAACTATGGAGAAAATAAAAAATTAGAAAACGAGAAGTAATAAAAAGGACTTAAAACGGCAAAAGCGATAGCCACTATCCACATGGGATTGAAAGGCTTGATGAGATTTTAAATAATTGTTATTGAATGGATAACCTACTGATACGGATTTTGCACTAAAGCTAATAAGCTATTTCGAAAAGTATAAAAACCGTAAACCTACGTAAACTATCAATTAAGCTGAGAATTAGTAGTAGACAGTCATGTGAGGGGAATAGATAATTTTTAGTTTAAAAAACCATAGACAAAGAAAATAATTCGATAGCTGATCGCACTCACCCATTGGTCTGTCAGAGTAGGAATGATCATATCAATTGACTTCAACGCGATCAACTCGATTATTTTCGAACAACAATAAATTTGGTATTGGTTACTTTCCGAAAAATCAGGTTAACCCGATGATAGTTTCCGAAAAGTTCTTTTCACTGTTTTAGGCATCAGAATTCTTCTTCCCTTTCTAATACCTTCTTAGGTATAATCTTCTATTATATTTCATTCTCAATTTTGTTTCTAATTCCTTAATTTGGTCTCCATCCTATCAACAATTCATCTGTTTTTTGTTTATGTTTTTAGTTCCATGTCTCAAATTTTTATCGCATTTAATTCTTAGGCTATTCTTAGACTCTATGGGAAAGCCTCTAGAACATCTTGAACAAGACTAATCGCATAAATAAAGAATGCGGGAGAATTTTACAAAATGCTAAAAGCTTCGTATATAATAGTGAGGATCTTTGTCTCTAGGTAAAACTTCATTTAATTCAGCTCCAGGGATGGGGATTGTGAAGCGCTCCAAGACAAAAGTAAATTTAGGACGTTTTTCAATAGCTACCGTCATAGTAGAAAAAAAACTCTTGATTGGGCGAGAGTTTCATATACAAATCACTTGTGGAGTACCAATTGGATCAATCTTAGGTCCAATCCTAGTATTGCTTTATTCATTGTGTGTGCATACCCCCATATTTCTATGTTGTGTCCATATTTTATTTTTTAGTTAAATTAGACATTAGTCGCCTTCATCTATGAACATAGTTTTAAATTTATTTATGTTTATTTCAGTTTTCAGTTTTAAGGGATCTCTAAACCAGAGGTTAATTATTTTTTTTTTAATTTTTTTCTTGGAATTGCTATTAAGACAACATTGGAGGCATTGATTAGCTATTCATACTTCAGATCCCATCTTCGCATATCCAAGGTGTTGACATTGTATTCTATTATTGATTTCTTAGGATTCCATATTTACTAACATCACATCTTGACTTAGATTTTTGTAGCCTTGTTCGGTAGAACAGCTTTTTAATAACCATCGAGAGCCGTTTTAAGGAATGTTACATTTAATGGAAATATTACTCTGCACTAACTAATTTTCTTTTATACACACTCAGTTTAGCGCGTTTCCAATTTTTTTCATCCATTAAAAAAATCAAATTTCGGAAATTTATCAAAGTACGCGTTTGTTTTTCTTACTTCATATATGGAAAATTTTTTCACCAAGACTTTTTTTCAAGTTCAGGATCAAAAAGTGGCATAAGGAAACCTGATCAGGTGGCTGAGGCAATAAATTATATCCTAATTCAACACATTTTTCTTCAACAATAACAGAGTTGCATTGTCATCATGGAACAAAACTTTCAAACAAAAATTTTTTAGAAAATTAACATAATATTTGAAAGTTACCGTTTCCCTTCTTTCTCAATGATCAATGTGGAATTGAGCCTATGAAATCAAAAAATATTGTGGTCATGACTCGGTTGAAAAAACGTTTGAAAGAACAAACATTTATTT
The DNA here is from genome assembly GCA_026230145.1 of Diorhabda elongata. Lineage (NCBI taxonomy): Eukaryota > Metazoa > Arthropoda > Insecta > Coleoptera > Chrysomelidae > Diorhabda > Diorhabda elongata. The sequence goes on from CM047926.1 coordinate 44,897,181, forward strand.
GAATTTTCAATGTCAACGAGCTTGTAACATCAAGCAATCACCTTTCCATATGTAATTTTTCATACAAATATCTACTTCATAAGATCTTACGTACTTTTATCGCTGAAGTGGGTACGATTTAATTAACCGATTCTGAAGTAATTAGAGTCTCAGACATTCCTATCATACGTGTTCAGATTCAGAAACATATAATAATAAAATGATATTAACGAAAATACCTGTGATCAGTCACTTTTCGTTACACCGTCCTCGTATATCAAAGAAGCTTCAGTTCAATTAACTTCTCCTGTATTCCACCTCATTCAGCTGAGTAATTTTCAGAAATTTATTGTCGCACACAATTTTTACTTTTTTACGTCGAGGTAGATTCTATTTCTGATTTCTCGGGAGATTTTTTATGCTGCAAAGCTGAAATATAATCAGTTTAATCAGTTTCCTAACGATCACTCATCATATAATAATCAATCAGGAGAAAATACGGATATATTCCAAGATTTTCGTGTAATGGAAACGGTTTATTTCACCCTAAGCGCTCCGTCGTTTGCTTTTACCTACTTCTATTAGGAGCGTGCAACTGGAATTTCTCAAGAAACTTTCCGATAACTTCCAGGCATATCTTCATTTCAACAGAGGGAAGGTAAGCTATATACTACCGAATAAGTTTTGATGTTATTTTGAGAAAGTTAGAACGAAATGAATTTCAAAGGAATTGAGAAGAAAATTGCGAGCATTGTCGTCCTTATGGAAACAGAGATTGAATTTGCTTGAAAAAGGAGCGGAATAAGAAAAACCTGATATATGATTCCTTCACAAATTGTTTATGATATCATTTCATGAGTTTCGCAAGCATTTTCTAGTAATTTTTGAATTTAATACAGATAGATGAGAAAATTATAGACAAGGGGTCCTAAAAAGTATATTTATCTCCTTATCAGTTTCCTCCATTACAAATTTCGCCAAATATCTAGTTCCAGTAATTCCAGACCTTGAAATTTTAATTTTCTTAAGTCTGTTTTTTCTATTGCTTTAATTATGTTTTAATGAATCTTTCTGATTTTTCAAATGAAATTGGTTATGTTACATAAACTTTGCATCAGTAAAAACTATTATAATTGATTTAAGCATCAAAATTGGTTTGTTCATTAGTTCATTGAAAAAATAAGAAAGCAAATTAAAAAAGGAAGTATGGTAACTGATAGTTGAAAATACATTGGGAAAAATGTCCGTGAAAAAAGAATATTGAGGAAAAATATTTATTTCGTATCAACGAAAATGAAGAGAAAAGAGGAAGAGGATAGAAGAGAGCCAATGTCTGATGGTAAAACTTCATTCTGACTCGCCCTATGTTAACAGAAGAGGGTTTGGCATGAGTTTCCACCCCCACCGCTAAAAAAAGTTTGTTCATTGAGACTAAAGAGCTATTAAAACTAACAAATATTTTTGAATGAAAACTTGTTTATAAAACTGTTTCCAAATCAACATGTTACACATCTACATGTGATTGATATCTTTTCATTGGTGAGCACAAATTGTGGCACCTATTGTTGACGACTTGAGAATAGAGTGCCAAATTAAATACAAATTACTTTAGTAAATAAAGGAATATGAATAAGTGCAAAGCTGTACACTCACTAACAGTTTTTAAAAGTGTAGTGGACTGAAAATTGACATACTGATTAAAATTAGTCTTAATATCTCCAACGAAATTTAGAAAGTGAACATTTTTAGTATGAAAAAATGTGAAAATGTGATAATAAACATAATTGAAAAATATATTACTAATTCTTAATGACAGTAGTTGCCAATATATTATAGCCATAATGAATCTGCAATATTCTATGCCTAAAATCTGATAATTTTAAAAGATTCTAATAGAGCGGAAGAACAATATAGTGCAATGAAGAGAAAAAAACGAAGAACTATTTAAAACATCAAAGAATGGCAAATATTTCTAGAAAAACTATGAGAAACCTCAGGCAAATCATAAATTCTTTTACAAAATATTAAAAAATATAATAGAAGGAAAACAGCAGAACAAAAATTTTGTTGAAAATAAGAATGGAGAAATATTAATAAAAAAAAAGAAGTTATACAAAGGTATAAAGAATATCAGGATGTAGTCAATAAGGGGTCATCCATAAATTTCATGAGATTTTGCTCTTCCCCCCGTCCTTGTCACAGCTATTCATAATTGTGAGATTAAACCAACCGCCCTCCTACCCCCCTCCCATCACGGCACATGTTTTGCAAATTATAAATTATTGAATGAAAACAGCGGTCTTGAAATCAGTTTCATTTCTATTTAAACTTTTTTTGATAAAGTTACAATTAAATCTAACAATTAACAAAACTAAAAGCGACTAATTATATTAATTAAAATAATAAACAAAACAAGAAATATTAAGAGAATTATATTAACTAAAGATAAAAACTTTATAATCTTGAGTCCATGAATATTTCATCCAACCATAGAGCAACATAGTCATCATCCAAAGAAAAAAGTTACCTGGTACATCTAGCAGCAATTGTTTGCGATAGGTAAAAATTCTTGTGGCCTCTAATGTAATTGTTTGTGTTAATTTGTGAATTTGTATGATGCAAAATAAAGTTTACGGCATTTATCAAAGGGCGCCTAGGTGGTCGGCGTATAACACTAATAAAGCGAGTGGTTGACAAAATATTTGGTATATTATATTTACAAAGATAAAGTTGTTTTGAGGTTTTCGTGAAGGAATAGGTCAAAATTCATGTCTTAACATTTAGATTATAATGGATCAATGGAAAAAGCACTGGAAAAGAAGGTATGTAGGAGCAAAACCAGTTACTGGGACAACCTACAGGGGTTGAGACAGGCAAAGACTCTCATGGGGAACCAAAGAAGATCTATGAATACTAACAGAAGTCCTGTTGTAGCACTTTCGCCTCAATAAATACGCTAGACTTAGCAGATAATGCGGCGTGCAGATTTTGTTGCTTCTCATCCACATTCTCTTGAATTGTTATCCAGTATCGCATCAAGAATGAGAGACAAAATAGATCCTTTGGGTCGCAATAAATGTGATACAATATACATATACATTAGATAAAACTGAAAAATTACAGTTATATGATGAAGCACTTGAAAAACATAGAAATGTTTCATAAAATCTAGACCCTAGTTATTAAAGGTAATTTTACTTTGCAGCAGTATCAAAAACCCAGCAATTGTTTTTTCATATTTTTCTTCATTCTGTCATCTTGCTCCTCACATATTTTTTCTCTTATTATGCAGTCGAACAGACATTCTAGTCAAATAAAATCTCGCTATTTCATATTAATGTTTATATACATACTTTCATGTTATTTCATCTGTTCGCGACATATATTGTTCGTAAACGTCATATAAATTCCATATTTTGTATTTATTTTAAGACGGATAAAACTACGAGGCAGGAGAAAGAGAATACGGTAGTTTCTGTTAATAAAAACGGAGTAAACCATGAAATTTATAACTGGAAGTATTTCTGTAAAGCTTCATTCGAAATTGCTTTTATCTCTTTTGTTGTGTTTTTCTGAATATATTCCTTTTTTTATGAAATTTTATAGTGTGGATATACAGTACGGCTTTTACTAGCCGTTGCCCCATTGCTTAGATTTTTCATCGCACATCCTAAAAGTTGCTAAAATTGAAACAAGCAATCAAAAGTCTCATAACCAATTTGGCACTAACTAGTTTAATTTACACGGCAAATGCACTCTCGAATTGTCATCTTGTTTGACGAGCAAATATGTCCAATTTTTACAGTTTTTTATTTATGTTTGTTGTCGAAAAAGCAATGCGGGATACAAGACATTGTGAGATGGGGAAGACAACGTAAGAGGCAGTGGTACAACCATGTAAGACGGATGGACGAGAACAGACTTCCGAGCTCAATGCCTCCCGGGAGACCACCTAAAAGGTGAAAAGATAGTTGGCAATCCACCTCTCAGGAAAAGATGCAGAGGCAGCTTCAGAATTAACAGATCGACAGTTCTCCAAGAAGTAGAAGCAGAAGTCAAATGACGTCGTAACTAATTTTGTCCTCAACTAACTCAAATCTTCGATATTTGGAAATAGTCTTTTAATGGTTTCATGGTACTTTTTTCAGCTTGAAACCAATATTAACAGATATTTCTGATATCATTTCATTAAAGCGATTATAGTTACAGAACGATAAACTGGAACGGGTCTATACTTGCTATGGTTTGCCTCAATAAAGTATGAGACATAATACTTGATATTCTTAGACGTAATGTTCCAGCTGCCATTCAGAATTTTTTGAGTACACTTCGTACATCAAATGATGATTGTAAAGTGGACGCGATTATAAATGAATGTGGTGGTAACGGAAACAATTCTACAGTGGATCTACGTACACTTTATGGAAATGGGTCTATTAATTGGAAACTATAGCTGGAAATAACATAAATTACACTTAGTAGCTAATTAAAAGTTTCACAGCTTATCTTTTCTGAAACAAAATGCAATAATAAGTACTGAAATTGATCCTACGGGATTTCAACTTATACTGGTTAGTTTACGACTATAGGTAACTTAATAGCTCTATAAAAGTGTGTTGGATTAAATATTTTTGTACAATATTCGGTGATTTTGGTTTGATATATGGCCTTTATGTTTTTATACGAGGGTTGCTACTTAAGTTTAGAGATATAGCAACACTGATGTGAATATATGAAATCTGACATTGCTATCATCAAGTTTGGCATTTTAAATGATGAATGTACTCAGAAAGTGTTGTCATAACGAAGGCTATTTGAGTTGTTTACAGATACTTGAAACATTCATCTTTCGATGTGGTTTAAAACAACAGCAGTATGCCGATCAACTGAATTTGACTTTTGGTAATGAAACAATCGTGATCGCTCTTCGTTACAGAATAAATTTGGTGAAGTCCGTCCAAAATCGGCAGTTGTACCAGAAAATATCGATGCTGTGCGTAAACTGATATGGCAAGGTGGTCATGTAACACACTGTAAGATTTAGGCATACTTGGGTATTAGATCCGTTCGCATATATTCAATATTACAAGAACTTTTGGTTCGCTACAAGATTTTTTCACCGAATAATTTGACAATCGCTCAAAAAAAGCTCTTTGGAGAAATGCTGAAAAATTCGATCGTAGTGCTGCAAAAAAGACCGTAATCATAGATCTATGCATACGAAACCGAAAAAAAAAATAACAGCAATCGACTGAATAGGTCTTTCAAGATGAGCCAAATCCAATAAAAGTTGTTCGCGCACAAAGAAAACGGTCGCCTGTTTTTTAGGAATAACTGGATATGCCACTGTTCATTTAGAGCAACTTCAATTTAGAATGCTACACGAGTATTTCCTTCCTCAATTGGAATGGAGAAATTGCTCCGACAATTGGTTCAAACATATGCAAAAGTGGAGGAGAATATTTTGATAAGCAATAAATCCGTATACAATTATAAATATTTGTTTTTATTGTCTATCTCAAAACTTAAATAACAGCCCTAGTAAACAGTACTGGATGAAGATTTTTTACGAAACATATTTAGAACAAAGTCAGCTGTAATTTTTGAAATATTAAGTTTTGCAATAACAAATACCATCGTCTTCATAGTGTCCACAGCTGGACAAGAGAGTTTTTGCAGGAAAAGCTTCATTCGGAAATCACTGTTTAAAAAATTTCCTTCCAATTAGGGTAAGTGGCTTTCAATATGTGGAAAATTGATAGACAATATTTATAGATTCAAAAAAATACATTTGTATGCTATTTCACTGTGCTAGTAGCACTTCGACACTATCCACAATCGTGTACATTTTTCTATTTTTCTTCTGTAATCTTATGTATAATGGTATAATTGATATTCCGAATAATATATGACTTGTAACTATACCAAGACTCTGAAAACTATCAGGTAGATCATTTTTGAATGAAATTTGACTCAGAGCCATTCGTTTCCATGAGACTTTCTATTGTGTTATAGTATGTACCTTCTAGCGTATGGCTTTTTCATTTTTTATAAAAAGCGAGAGAACAACATTGTGTTGAATCTAGTGAGTAAAGAGGTTAGACAATAAATCTATTACCAAACAAAACCTCGTGACTCTACGCATTGTGTTGTTGTTTTTTAGGCCTTTTTTGTCTGGAATGTGTCATGTCATGTATCTTCGAGCTAACCAATGATGGTTGACCATATTCGTTTTATCAAAGCATCAAAACCATTTTGAAATAAAATATTTATTAAATAATAGAATAAGTAGTTAAACGTGGTTTCAGTAATCCGACGACTATACTCGAACGAACTCCATATTAAGACATTTATTTGTTTACGCTCTTAAATACTGAGAAATCGTATCGTATGAAAAGTTATAATTATCTTAAGGGGACACCCGAAATCAATCATATATGATGTGGATCCCCATTAGGATCGTGTAGCATAAATCTAAATGAATACAATAAACCTTGAAATTTAAGTAGCTTAATTTATAATTCTTCGCAGTCACATTAATAGGATAGGATAGGATACGTTAATGAAAGTGAAAATAAGGGACGCTTTTGAATCTTTCAACTAAATGACTAACAGATCCCAATGGTTCGCACCGGGGGTTAATTTACTCACAAGAGATTTTATCTCTGACTGGGTTCCATTTGTGCAATATTTGTCTAAACACGCCAATTGAAACAATTTATTTTTTGTAATATCTTTAGGAAATTTTGTATTTACTGGATTTATTTTCAAATCACTTGAAAATGGCTCTCAACTAAGTAATTACATAATTACAAAAAACAAATTCTGATATTTTATCACTTGAGTTTAACACTTTTAGCTCCTATCTTTTTTTGAATAAAACGCCACCCTATTGATCGCCTTCACCAGACCTTCAAGGATAGTCGGTGGTAATTATTGCCTGCTAATCTACAAGTAGTATCTGACATATTAACAAAATTTACATTCAGCATATCTGTCTTTGCAAACCAATCATTAATTTTAATCTAACAATTTTTAACAACTGTGTGATCCAACTCTGAAGTCTATCCTCCTGTTCCATACGATATAACAGTAGGACTTCAGGGTTGTCTTGTAAATATAGACAGGCTTAATTATTACCCGAAATGCTTTTTACTTCATATTTAAATGCTGGCATACCTAAATCTCTGTCATGCTTGTAGGGCATCTACCATATTTCGTAATACTTTGTTTTGAACAATGCGGCTTAAAATGTCAACTTAATAACCAGGTCTTCTTATTAGTCCATCTCAATGTCCAAAATCATGACTAAATACTGAATGTTCCAAACCTCTGGGTTACTTAGCCTTTTATTGCATATACATATTTCTTCTGTCCGTTAAATCTAGTTTTCCAATCTTGAGTCCATTTAAATATTAGAGTGGCAGAATTTTTGTACTTACACCATTGATTTTTCTTGATTTGGTGCTATAATTAGTCATACAGTGTCATCTGCGAAGATGATTCTTTGATATATGGAATATAACCAGTGAAGAAAATATTGAGAATAGGTCTTAAGATACTTACTTATGAAGCGACAGCTTCTATTTGTTATAATTTTGAGTATTTGTTTTTTGTTTAATCCTGAATTATATGATGTCAGCCTCTATGCCAAACACTATCAAAGGGCTGGGTCTAAATTTACTGACTTGCTTATTTTCTAGTGCACGTTCTATTATATTGGTAATACGATCAACCATTGCATAGTTAATTTCTGGTGACAGTACACCAATACTTACAATCACACGCGTTAAGATAACCAAGCTCGTCTTCAGAGGCTAAAGATTAACAGTTTTTGCCAGAAGGCAAACCGAAAATTTGTGATAAGTTTTTACTGTACCATCTAAGGCTTCATTGTTTTCAATATTGTTTTTTCCAAAACTTTCAAAAAACTGTCAGACTGATTTAATATCGTGTAACGGCCTATCTTGTTCTCTTCTCCCGCTTTCTAACTGGCAAGTACAAGTCCCAGATTTATTGCTGTATTAAAAATATGGGTGAGCATGCGTTGTTATTTATTTCATCGTTTACTTCTTTAGAAGTGACAGAGTCCATATCCTGAAAATTATGGTTGCTAGCTTGACCAAAGTTATTTGTTTCCATTTATTTGATATGGTTTAAACTAGTCCACCAAATATTCAGCAAATAATTCTATGTTTTCATTCTCTTCCGCATTTCTAATCGAAGTTATTGGTATTATCGAACTTTTGTTGTTTTTAGTAGGCTTTACAAAGAGATTAGTATGTTTCTTTGTCAGTTATAGAGCTTTGTAGGTACGGCTAACTTCATGATTTCCTATTTTAGTTTCTGCTATTAATTATTCATCAGTTTTGTCTATTTGATTCCGTGACTGGACAATTCCAATTTCCTAGGGATGTTCGAAACAACAGTTACAAAAAACACACGTTTTTTATCAAGGCATTCTATTCTTTTTTAAAACATGCTTAATTTTCAAATTATGCAAAATATTTCACTTGAATAGTTAAGAGCTGCAACAGTTTATTGCATTTTTGAAGATAGACTTCATCTGCTACTGGCTTAGGTTCAAGATTTCTCAAAATTTCTAAATTATTTAGTAATATTTTATGTTTATATTGTTACCACGATTCTGTCGTAAAAATAAACTATTTGTTCAATCAATATGTAATAAAAGCATATTTAAATTATTATTCTGGACTAATATACAATTGTAAACCTATGAGCAATATTAATGATAACAAATTTAATACAAAGATTAATATTAATTGCACCTCCGGGATTGTTATGGATATTTATTGTACCGGATGCAGATGCGACACTCTACAAACATTGAATATTTGTCGATTTGTGTCTTTCACTCGGATGACATTTGTTAATTGGTTTTCCAATAGTAATTTAAAATTTGTTTCACAGGGAAGTGCAAAGAGAATATAATTTCTAACTTCAGATATTGTCTCTATGATTGATAAAAGGTATACATATAGAAAGCAATTGAACTTTACTTTCGGGTTGATAAAGTATTACACTTTACGTTTTTGGTATATTATAATAAATGTAATTATGTTCATACGATATCTATTGTATTTAATATTAATGTATGCGAAGCCAGCCACTGTTAAATTTGTGACTTTTGGTCAGTTCTAATCGGAGATCGCATCTTCACATGAAGGATAGTTTACATTTTAATATTATGTTATCACGCCTGACATGGACACTAAAGCCGGTCCTGTTTATTGGTTTGATAGATTTTAGAAGTTTGGCGGATGCGGATACTCACTAGGCGATTTGTGTGAATTATATTTAAAGAATCAGTTTCTAAACATACATTTTTGTTTGTATACATTCTAGAACCGCAATATCGAGAAATTCATTTTATATAAATTGTCATTTGCTTATCAGCTAGGAAGTCAGTAAATAAATTAATGTCATAGTGAAATAGTAAAAAGATGCAACACTTCATATGGATGAGTTGATTTGAAATAAATTTTTATTTGTACTTTCTTCACTGTTAATTATAACCCTTAAAGTTATGACTACTGGTACTGAGATACTGTCATTATAAAATTAATGGAAGTTACAGGTTTTTTTAGAGACTTTTGAGCGCGAATGTGCCCCTTGAGTATATGTTTCACTCACCTGTGTATATTCTACCAAAAAAGTACAGTTTTCGTAATTTGTGCTATAAGAAACACTAAAAAGATAACAGAAACCGGAAACTAGATCGAATTTCCATTCAATCAAAAACACCAAGGAGGAAAATAGCCTAGGAAACAGATAATGTGTAAACGTACCTACCAAATACATTTCGGAATTAACGTATGGTACAAAAATTTAATTACAACAATTACAACATTATAATATTACAATTTTCATATATCGTTTCAATTTTTGTGAAATTTTATGTCAGTTATGGCGTACAAGATTGGTGGAATGAGTGAAAGACAGAGTTTCCTACATGACCATCAGACGAGAATAAAAAAACTAAAAGAATCAGAGTTAAGCATCGGATAAGGAAGAAATGTCTAAAATTTACTGAAGATCAGTTGCGTAGAAGTCCGATGCATGTGGATACACATATTTATACAGGGAGATGTGTTCCAAAATTGGTCGATTTCATTCGTACACATCATTCCAATGATGAAAAAATACTTTGGGCAAGATCTAGCAACTTATCACTACCCCAAAATAACCAGAGATTAGTTAGAGGCTCACAACATATCATTTGTACCGAAATAAGATAAGATAATAAAAATAAGATAATCAGAAACATGTATAATGAAGGTCTGGAAGCCAAAAATGAGTACAAGCTTCCTAGTAGAATTTATCAAAAAAAATCGCTAAATTGACAGATCAGTATATGGTGCAATTGAAGAAAATAACTATATGTTAAGAAAAAAAGAGCTGATTAAATGAATTGCTAACACCATTTCGTAGTAATTTTTTCTCAGTTACATACGTTGAGCCTATATTTCTGTAACTACTCAGAATCCATCATTATATCAATCGAGAGTGTGAATAACTGAATCATCCTCTATGTAAACAACACTACTAATCGCAAAGATCCGCATTATCCACTGTCACAAACAGAATTTTTCAATTCAGTGTAATTATATCAAAAACAAACCGGTTTGCAATAAGATCTGTTAGAATGCATTCAGTGACTTTAGAGTTACAGCTGGTCATAAAAAAAATATTGAATTAACCCCTGCCACTTCAGAAACAAGTAATAAATTATTCGAATGCAGTCATTTTGAAATATTCTTTTTACAAATACTTTCTATTGTATTCTTTTGGCTACTTTGTTGTACATTTTTGTTATCCATGAGGCTCTACGACTAACACTTTCCAAGATCATCTCTTAGGGGACTGCAATAATCGATTTTACTACGTTTTCAATAACAAAAAAACATCGAAACAAATGCACTTCTTCAAGGTTACTACAATGTTACCGCGGTGATACGAACCTTATAAATCAAGCGAGCATCGGTTTTTATTCAAATCCTGCGAGTGCTTCTATTGTGTTCGAACATAACAGAACGACTATCGTAGCGATGATGGTGAAACAGATAGAAAAATGAAACAGGAATCTGTAGCATTGAACTGTTTTATATATTGAATATTGGTAACAGCAAAGACGTTTCGATAGAGAGAAATAATATGCAAATGACTTAGAGACAAGAGCGCTCCATTTTATTCTGCTCAATAAAATCGTAGGATATTATAAATGAAATAGTGTTTTGGAAAAAATAATGACAGCAATCTCGTTTTTCGATGTATTTGACATAACGACTGCAGACTGTTACTCTGTTCATTTAGATTTCATAACCATAACTCCAGATTTTTTCTAAAGTATTTTCACGGAACAGAAATAAAAGACTGCAAGGAATACAAATACTTAGGAATGAAAATAACACAAGAAGGAAAAAATTCGACCGAAATAGATTCTGGAGAAGAAAAGTTGGCAAATAAAAGAGGGACAGGAAAGAAATGAGGGAGATAATGGGAGTCGGACAATCGATTCCATCAAAGCTAAACTGGTATTGTCATGTACAAAGAATGTCAGAGAACAAAATGGACACCACAGACCCAGAACACCACAATGGAGAAGGAGAAGACCACGAAGAATCTAGAGAGAGAACATAAATAAGAAGATGTAGGACAGAAGACTTATGGTGAGATAGAGATAGAGATGGCAGTTAGAGATCGGAAAACATTGGAAAACGTTATAAATCGATATGTATATATATGTATCAGCCCAAGTAATTAATCAGGATATTTTATATACTATTCAGCCATTATTTATAGTATCTACTCAATTTAGATAAAGCGATAAATGACACAAAACTTATCTCATTAACCAGCAATTTCATATAATATCTTCGAAGACTTACGTGGAGATAAAACAATAAAACAAATAGATACAGGCAAAGACTGTCTTCCAGGACTTCATGTTGAAGAACGATATCAACTGTAATAAACGTTTCTTTGCAGATAGTGAAATGATTTGTGGGGGAAGTGTAACTATTCAGTTGAACCGAGTTTATTACTTCACCCAACTGTGTCTAGCTATCATGATATCAAACAATAACATTGAATCAATCAATCAACAATAATACATCAATGAAACCATAGATATGGTACCGATTTTCTCGTGACTTAGAAAAGAATGGAAAAATTAGTTTGTTTGCTCCGCTATATACACTATTCACTAGAAGCTTCTAATTTATATTCACTACTCGCAATTCGGATTAAGTTTGCATTAAACCACTACACACTATTGTTGAATATTCATTTGCTAAAATATTTTATCCAACATTCGATTCGATTTAAGCGTTACACGAGTGATAGTACTCTCACTACATAGTTCAACATACCGACGATCCGAGGAAAGATGTAGTGACGAGTAGACTGGATGAAAAGGCGAAACAAATTTATAACAAAATCTATAGTCTACACCTGAAAGACCTACGTATTTCGTATTATCAATACCACGAAGTAGGATATATTGTGTATCAAACGATTAAACAAAAATTGGATACCATTATCTTAAGTAAATATAGCATTCAATACATCTTAATACAGTTTATAGAATATCATTATCCTTCATTATAATGAATTACACCAAAATAGAAAAAAAAACCCTACAAAGGTGGACAAACCTAAAAATTATACGAATCATTCAAAACAAAGTGAGAAAACCAATACAGTTATTTCGTGAATTATTCCCATTCTAGTTTCCAAATGCAATCAGTAAGGTGTCCTCAGTTTTGTAGATAAATATGCTGGCAAGTTCCAGAACAACGTACGAGGATGGTCCCAGAAGTACTTGGCCTGACCTAGGGATGACGGTAGTTGCTTGGAAAATAACACTGTATTAGAAAGAACACAATCTATATACCATATATTTCAATGTTGAAGACGCCAAGTTGCTTAGTATTTGTTTGGCAGTCGAGAATATTGAACGTTTTCAGTGAATTTGTAAACATGGAAAAATTGTTCATCGTTGTTTGATATAATACTTTTAATTGAAAGGCATTAGCCAAAATAATATGAAAGATGAACTATATTCTATTCTTGGTGAGACTGCTCCTTCGTTATGAACAGTAAAATATTGGGTAACAGAGTTTAAACAAGGCCGTACGACCTGCGAAGAATAGGTACATCGCATATTAACTGAAAACAGCGTCGTGAAGATGTTTCCATCGAATGTTTGACAATGTTTCACAGAAATAAAGCCAAATTTTTGGGCCGTTCCATAACCATGAATAAAACGTGGATCCATCAATTTACACCCGAAACAAAAGAATAATCACAACATTGGACTGAAAAGGGAGAACCGGCTTCAAAGGAAGCAAAGACCGTTCCATGTGCAGGTGAGGTTATGTTTTTTTCTGATGCGCGTAAGATAATTTTCATTGATTATCTTGACAAAGACAAAACTATCAATGGCGAGTATTATGTGAACTTATTGCATTGTTTGAGCGAAGAAGTCAAGTAAAAACAGCCGCATTTGACTAAGAATAAAATTTTGTTTCATCAAATCAGTGCACCAGCTCATATATCCGTTATTGCAATGGCCAAAATTAATGAATCAAAGTTTGAATTGATACCTCAAGCACCATATTCGCCAGATCTAGCCTTCTTCTGTTTTCAGCCTTGAAAACAGGACTCATTGGTCAAAGATTTGTAGATTTGTCAACAATGAAGAGGTGATATCGGCAGTTAATGGCTATTTTTATTATAAAAAGGGTATCGAACTTATTGAACATCGTTGAGAAAAGTGTATGGAGTTGAAAGGAAATTACGTTGAAAAATATATATTTTTCCAAAATTTTTGTTAAGCCAGTTACTTCTGGGACCATCTTCGTATAAGGCGAGTATGTATTTATTCTCGTTTTTCACCCATGTAGAACTTAAATTTTTGAACCAAACCTATTATTTGGATTGATGATAACTGAAAGTTTTCAACAAGAAATAGCAATTACTGATTTCGCATTATGTGCTTCTGCTTCAATAATATTTCTGCTTGCTATCGCATAAAACTGTTAAGACTAGTGATATATTGGTACTTTGCATAGGAAACTTTACGAGCTTCTGAATCTCCTGATCCCTCCTGCTATGTCAATAATTTTTGTCAATGTAAAGCAATCTACGTGATTTTTATTATGACGATGTGCTGTTTTTACAACTTTCAGCGGTACTATGCTTGTATCCTTAGAGTCCGCTATATTTCTTATATAATCTGTCACAGATAGATTAGTTTTTCAATACTAATTAGTTGTCATTGACAACACAGTGGGGCGTAAAATGTAATGTGATCCTACAGTGACCAATACTTTCATCTCCAGATCCAGATGACAGAAGCCATCCAACTTCCCGGTGTTTGGTTTCTTACGTTTCACTGAGCCCATCTGCGTCGGACCAAATTCTCACTATCTTCAAACCTGAAAAACATTGTGTCTTAAAACTGATAACGAGATTATGGCACGATCTAGTGGATCTTCAATCACTTGAGAATGTGAGCTCCTTAATGTAAAACTACAGAATTCAAGTATATTTGGAAATCATATTCGTAGGAGCTGGCAGTTCTTCTGTAGAGTACAACTTGAGATATCCTCAATGTGATGTGAAATGCTGATTTTAATGAAACATCGAATACACCCGCATCTAAATGGTATCAATGAATTATTATCCATCTTTGTTAATTTAAGTTTTCAAATATATTGAATGGAGGTGATGATAATGAAAAATTAGACTATTGCTACTGGACTCAAGGTATTTTTTGATCAACTGTTCACCGATAAGATCACATTTATTTATGTATCGATTAGATTATTACAAGAAATTTTGATCGCTAATTTGAAAAAATAGTTAATTCGCGCTGAACAGAAAGATGTATCCCATTTGAGCTGTAGACTCTTGGATTATCCAACCTTACAATGCTTAATATTATATAGATCTGGACCGGAAGAAGATTTCGTCAGGATAACACGTGTATGTAAGCTAACTACCATTCTTGAATTTGATCAAGATAAGGTATATTATTAGGAATTTTTTTTTGAGTATTTGAAGGTTGGTACGTATAAAGAGAAGTGTCGGTGCTTACGTTTATTATATTTTTGTTGTTGCTATTTTTTTTTCAATTTTAGATCCATTTCATAAAATTATGTACAATGTCCTTATTCCTATCTTCAACTGTTTCGGTAAAATAAAGTGTTTTCACATTTAATATAACAATAGAAAATTATTTCATTCCACCAATTCGCTATATTGTACTAAGTAATACTGGTTATTTCTCTTAACGTAGAGAAGATGTTCAAAATGCTCGCCACGAACATCTTCTTTTTCTATTTCAATTTTATTCACAGCTACTCTAAACAATTGATTTGATGTGCAGTTGAGCCACTCCTTAAGTTTCGCAGCCATGATATTCTTCGTCGTCCTTTCCCTCTAACTTTCCCTGCATAATCAATCTCTGGAATTCGTATCGTTTTCTCCTCATTACATTTAATTTGGGGGCTTTTATGGCAGTCAATAATTCTTTCTGTCTTGCCATTCTGCGTAGAACTTCTTCATTTCCGATTCTATCTGTCCATGATATTCGTAGTATTCTCCTCAATATCCACATTTCAAAGGCTTCGTTTAAAGTAGCTGCCTTCATTCTGTACAGAAGGATAGAGTATATGTAACATTTTATCATTCTCTTTTTCAATTCGTTATTCAAGTTTTTACATCGAAAGAAGTTTTTCATTTCATAAAATGCACTGCGAGCAATTACAACTCTTACTTTTATCTCTTCAGTGCTGTCATTTCTCGAACTAATCCAATTCACTGGAAATTTGTATTTCTCTATTTTTTCAATATGGTTATTTCCAATTTGTAGCTGCGCATCCATATTGATCTTGCATTTTCTTATTTTTTCTGTAATTCTTTGAAGGACTTCTATATTCTCTGCTATTAAGACAGGGTCGTCAGCATATCCATTTACTCGAATTCTCGCTTCCTCTGCTAGTCCTCCTGGATAACTACTTCCGAATATATATTAAAAAGTATTGGTGATAATATGCAGCCCTGTCTTAGTCCACTAACATCTTGGCCACATGCTAATCTGACATAAAAATGTTATTCAACATCTCAGGCGTGACTGATCTGATTGAAAGCGTTATTGGTCTTTAGTTATAGTTTAGTTTTGTACACGATCCTTTTGACATATTCTCACAAAACGAAGTCTAATTTGGAAAAATTTGATTCAGGTACTTCCAGGCATTGATTCAATAATGGAGCGATGCTACATCTTGCTGAAACTATAATATATTCGCAGAAGCTTGTGGGTTTGCTGGATTAGGATATAAGTTTGTCAAAGCACGACATTATTTTGGAGCAGTTTTACATATTTGTCCATTCAAATTGTCATCAATTAAAAAGATACCTACGATATGATTCCTGCTCAAACATTAACTTTTCCAGAATATTGCGTATATTCCTCTTTCTTCCAGTTAGGATTCTCATTAGTCCAATAGCAACCACCTTGAAGATTAACATGACCGTGATGATCAATGAGCTTCTGAGTTAGTATCATTCTATAGGGACTCAAATTATGTAGGATTTTCTTAAACTCAAGCATAAAATCGTATCATCACTTACTGTATTGGCAGTTACTTTTTTTATTTGTCCTACATGACCAAGCTCGCGAAATTTCTCTTCTATTTTCCTAATCGTTCCTTTTATTTCGTATTAGTAAAAAGGATTGTTTTTGCTTATTTTTTCAACATCAAGAGATAAATGAGAAATAAGTTTGATTGTACTGTAGCGAATTTGTGAAATATTTCCGAAAAGCATTAAAAATTATCTAATATTTGCCACGACCATTGTCACATGACACACCTTTTGTAATTTTTTTGAAAATAATAAGCATTTGGAAATAAAAAAAACGACGTATCCAAGCGTTTTACCCAACACGTCCCTATTTATTCATAAACGAATTTATTGCATTTGGCTATTCCACACTGTATAAACATTGATCAAGACCGAATTCTTATTGATGAGACATTGAATGCATAGAATTAAAACATATTATTCCTTCCCACCCCAACATTTCTTCTAAATTGCTTCATGAGCAAAATTTTTTATAATATATCATATATGTGCTGTGTCATAAATTTGAAATATTCCATATATTTTCATAACAAAATAATTTGTATGGAAATGTAAGTTGACAAAGTAACTGATTTGATTATCACTATAAAATACTCGCAACCTGATTACAAAGAATTCCAGTAGAAAAACATGTCGTATAAATTCTATACTGAATAAATTTCTCCTAAATATCTCAGCAGACTCGTTATCGCCCAGAAAGAATCGGCCTTGTCTGGGAAATTGCGGATTATTTCCATTTTCCGGGAGCAAATACAAAAATAAAACTGGAAGAATGCCTGTCTAAAGGCTCGGCTGTTAAAATTTTTATTAATACGAAAAAATGTCGAATGTCTTTTATATTGCAGTGAGCAAAGTTGGAAAAGACAGTGTGAACATAAACAAAAAACATTTTACTGTTATTGAAGTTTGTATATCTCCTACATTCTGTAAATCACGTGATAAAAACGTTTCTTGTAGAATGTGAATAACAACTTTTTTTGTGATACTAGAAGACAGTTGGCTTGAAACCGACTAGATAATTCATGTTTCCACAATGCAACACACATGAATCAACTTATAAACTAGGTATAGGTGCAACAAACAGTCTAATTGTTAGAATTTTATATACCACGGATATTGTTAAATCTGTCATTGTAGACTTTGAATTTCAAAGAAAAATTGTATAATATCCAGATATGTAATGTGACATTCCATTATTATCCTCTTTGCGATGCATCAATTTGAAAATTCGTTTTTACAAACTTGTATCATATCAAAATATTATTTTGAAGTGGAGTTATTTTGCGTCGAACCAGGGATTAATAAATTTCACAAAAATGCATGCTCGTTGTGTTTTCAAGTTTCAATTAAAGAAAAGTATAGTGGGATAAAATCGGGTAACTGTTCTCCTTCGTCTTATTCATCAAATTGTGACTGTGCACTATTGCGTTAGTTCTAAACTTGCGTGCATATAAATCGGTCCACTGTGAAATTTTGACCTTAACTATATAACCAAGGCTTATCGTTTATATGGTTTGATGCATATCAAACCACAAAAATCCGTTATTACTTTAATCGAAAATGGACTTTGTCAGCGAGTTGTTGCTAGAAAATTGGAAATGACCCGCGCAGCGATTCGAAGAGTGTGCAGGCGTTATGAGGAGACTGGATATTCTCATAGGCTACCTGGATCAGATGATACATACCCGCTCGTGATGATCGCTTTATTGTGTCAACAACAGAAATCAGAAATCGTTAACTTAAAGTGCAAGCAACGACAGCTCCATGAGTGACTATTAGTCAGTAGACAGTAAGACGAAGACTGCAGGAAAATAACCTGACCCCTGAAACATTTGCGATTGGTCCAAAACTTACTCCCGATCATCGGCAAGCAAGGATCATCTGAATTAAAAGTTAGAACAATGGGAATTCGTTCTGCTTTCAGTTGAGACTAGAATATGCCTCAATGGTGGTGACCAAAGGAAGAAAGTATACTGAAGACTAAGGGACCGATTAGAAGTTGCCGTTTTGAAGAGCAGAGTGCTTTTTTAGGTGATCTGGGGTACAATTTCTATAGGGGTACGAACCTATCCTACCATTCATTCGTTCACGGAAGAATAGTTTTAACAGCAGATAGATATATCGAGGTGATTTTAACAATTCATGTGGTAACTTACGTCGACTATATTGGAGACGAATTTACTTTTATGCATGATAATGCCAGTCCTCACACCGCCAGAATCGTGCAAGATTCCATTGCAGAAGCTGGTTTTTGGGTTATACATACAGTCGGATCTTAATCTAACAGAGCATTTATGGGATGAGCTAAAAAAAGAATTCTCAGAGCTCATTGTTCCAATAGAAGAAGATTAGATCTACGCCTAATCATATGAGAAATGTTATTAGGGTATTAAGATATTTAGTGTTTTAAACTGCCAAAAACCCTATTTATTTTATGTTAATAAAAAAACTTAATTTTCTTGAAGCTTAATTTCACTATGTAAAACATAGGAAGTCGGAATAAGTTATCATAAATTTAGATTCACATAAAAGCAAATCAAATTTTCTTTCAAACAGCTTATTTTTTTATAATTTGATGAATAATTTGAAAAATTTATAAAGTCAGAGTCAAAAGTTTACAGCTCTTATTTATTATTGAAGGAAAGTTCATGGTTCGCTGTAAATTTGCATCGACATTAAAATAGGATGATTGCATAGATTAGTTCGGGTTAAAAGCTTTTAGGCCACGAAGATGTTAGGTCTTTTAGCCGATATTCAAAAGGATCATTCAACTGTATTTCTTCTTCCAATTCATCAATTTGGAACCGCTCTTCATAAAATTGTCACCTAATGAAATGTGAAGATAGGCCATGTTGTGGATACCGTATAGTGTGGTTTCGATTGTTGGCAATTTAGATATCAGTATTTGATTCATTTACTAATTCGAAAATGGAACGTTGTTTATGAAATAAAGCGTAAACTACTAAAAATATCATACCGCCCTCCAAAAATTGTCATTTATTTAGAATGAATATTAACATTGAATGTTGTATCATTAACTACAATAAAATAAATAACGTCGAACTTTTGGTTTCTGTATTAAATAGTATAATAAAGTACTTTCGTGCATCGTCGTAGAATTGAAGAAAAATATTTTTGGTATTGTCCTTTAAATTGATGTTAAATAGGAAAGTGAAGAGTATATAATAGTTTTTAACATTGGAGAAGTACTAGATTGAGTATGTCACACTCAATTTTGCAGAAGAACAGTTATGAAAGACAATAATTATTTTGATCTCGAAGGTCCAGATACCTGACCTCTAGTTTTGTGACAAATTCATTAATGTTAGGTATAATGTTCCTTGTTAAGTGATTATTTTAAGTCTCATGTGATGTGCGATATCATTTATTTCCATGACATCTGCTTATTTAAATAGTTACTACCAAACAGGCATAAATGCATCCTGCGTGCTTTTTTTATTCCGAGTAATTATCCAAACTATGCTAATATTGTGTATAAAATGTAAAAGTGTCAATCTCATCAAATTTTTCTATGAAAATATTGTCCGATTCAAGATCTATCAAATACATTTACAAATGAATTGGTGCCTGTGAAGAAAGTATGGAATTTCCCATTAAGGTTGACAAACTTTGCACTCACTATCAATCGATTACTCGACTTAACTGACTCAGATCGTGCCGATGCATTTTTTTATTATATCGACAAGGAAGGTACTAATCTAAAGACCGAGTACGTGCAAGATTCTATTATTTTCAACCAAAAAAATAATGGGATATTTCCGCTTGCTGCCAAGAGATGGCGTTACTGTCTATTTTTTTGCTCTAGGCACGCTCTGGCTTTTGGTATCGCTTATAAATGTAATAGTGTGCGCATTTTAATTTCCGAAGAGGAATCGACTGAAGTGTAAAAGCTCTAAAAAACTTGTAACTTTCTTGATTTATCTACATTTCTTTCAACACATTTTGACATTTAATCATAAATAGAAAGGAATGTTGACAAATACCTCATTTTAAATAATGCCGCAACTATTTTTTCAAAATTACTACATACGTGACCTATTCAGCATTTCGTTAGAAATCCGACGAAAATTCTGAACAAGTTTTAGGTATTAAAAACACTTTTGATATAATTCTCATTAATTTAAATAAGCCATGAACTTTTATAGCGGTTTTACGTTTAATCTCTAACGATATAATGGGTACGTATGATATTCAATTAGAAACTATGATTACAAAGAATGTATGTTAGAACTAGTTTTTTTTTCTACTAGGACACGTTCTAAGGAGTAAAAAAATCTAAACTCCATTATTTTCGACGAGATTCTTTTTGCAAAAATTATGGTTACGAACTCGTCCACTGATATAGACCGTGAAGCTGGTTTTTTTGTCAAAACTAAAGTTTGGTGGACGCGCAAGTATAAATAAATAACTTGTGATATACGGTGTGTATAAAGCTCACCGTTTAGTGATAGAAAACGGTTCAAATAAATAAGAACATTACATTATTTCTATGATGTGAAGTGGCCAGTACGAGATGCTATTGATGTGGTATATAGTGAAGATAATTATAAAATAATATCATTGAAAGTACTCACTGAATAGCATAATTCACATTAATGTAGGAAGGTACGGAATTGTGACAATATTTTCTAATAAAAAAAGTTATCGTTTTCAAATTCATTTCAGCAATGAAAATATGAAAATGAAATGAAATCGAGATTAATTATTCCGTTTATTAGTTGGTATTCATTGGAAAAATTGTAAATAGTTTCAATGACAACGTTAGTTTGTTCAAAACGCCCCAGTAAATTGTTTTGTAATTATAAGTTGTCAATAGTATAATTATGGTTTGAAGTTCGTTTACCTTCAAATTCTGTAAACTGCTTTGGATTAAAGGAAATGCATAAAATAACAGTGTCGTAATTGATTGGTTGGAGAGATAGAACCCAAAACCAATACAAAATAACACGCCTATTTGATGAGAAATTTCCGTATTTGATGGGTAGATAGGCATCCACTTATACCATTTATATCCTCATCAAGAAGACCCTCATGCTACAGATAATGCACTATGGCTTACTAATTGGCTCAACAATCATTTCGTCACATGATTTTGTGATATTTGAGTGTGACTTGTTGGTCTGCTAACTCACCAGTCCTCACAATAATGAATTTTTTTGTATGGGGAGAGGTGTGTGACACCACTTAGACATTAATTTTAATTTTCTTGATAAAATTCACTAATAGATCTGAAGTTTGTCGGTTATCTATAACTGCAACAAATTGTTTGTTTTATGAATGTGATTGCTGCATCCGAAAAAAATGTGATTATGATCGGCTCAAGAATTATAATCGCAGGTACAGACTGATGATTGTATAATAACCAGCCTGACAAGATGAGCAGGATATCTCCCATGACCAATCTTCATTCCAGGTATACTTGCTGAGTGTAAAATAGGATAAATTTGAAAATATGTGTTACTTGAGGATTGTGAGGCAGTATACCAGTGTCTGAATCGATCGCATCTCTTGCTGTGTATACGTTACATAAAACTCCATTTAGTACTCAATATTTTGCTAATCGATCAGCTGTTTCATTACCATGTATTCCAACATGTCTTCTAACCTAAATGAATGTCATACTCAAATTTAATAATGTAGTTTTGATGTCACATAAAATAGGACATTTCATTCTTTCGAGGTGAGTTTCTTTTATGGCACACATTGCTGATCTAGAGTTATCTCTTTTATTTGACTTCAGCCAGGAAAGACCCTGTAAGATAGCATACAGCTCCGCAGTATATATGCTAGAAATATCGGGTAATTTGATTCGTATAAATTGCTTTGTATTCTGAATGTATACTGCACATCCCACTCCAACATTCGTCTTAGATCCATCAGTATATATTATGGTCTTGTCAGCAAACTCTGCTAGTATGGATTTCAACAGGATTGAGTTAATGCAACTAGATTTCGGGCACTTAGGGATTATGACTTTAAATATAGCTTGATAAGGAATATTATATATCGATCAAGTTCTGTTGGTTTTGTATATATTATTGAATTCATTGGTTTGAATATAGGCTTCTGCAAGAGGTGTGTTTTTATTACTCTAATATCGATTTGTGACGTTGTCTATGAATATATTACATAAATTGTTTATCGTATCTGCCCTGAGGGTTTTAAGTTTGATTAAATATTTCTGAGACAATAGTTGCCGCTGTATTAACAAAGGAGGTCGTTACTTTCTGCCAATAAAGCATTCACTGGTGTTGATTTCATTGCACCGAGACGAATTCTAAGGCATTCATAGGATCTACGAGGATATATTGAAAAATTCTTAGCCTACTATAGAACCAAACAAAATTTCAATGTCAAAATATTTTATTACTCAACATATTCTCCTCTTAATTGGATATATCTATTACAGAGAACCTGAAACGTCTCTAGACCTTTAAAAAAATGTTTCCTCCTGCTCTGAAAACCAGACCACAGCTTTTATCATGACTTTTTATACGTCTTTTCAGTTGAGGAAAGAGATTTAGTCGGACGGAGCCGAAACTGGTTAATAAGGGGGGTGTTCTAGTGATTCTAACCCTAAATCACGTATTTTTCGCATGGCAACATGATATTTTTGTGCAGGGGCGTTATCCTGCAAAAACAAAACACGTTTGGATAGTTTTCCGCGACTTTTCTCTTTAATTTTTTCCCGTAGTGTGGTTAGTAATGTTGAATAGTAATCTCTAGTTATTATTCTATCCTTATCAAAAAAATCAATCATGATTACTCCATGGTAATCCCAAAAAAACTAACGTAAGAACTTTTCCAGCAGATTTTTGGACGCGAAACTTCTTAGGTCTTGGAGAACCAGAGTGTCGCCATAACATCGATTGTTGCTTTGTTTCTGGATCGTAGAAATGTACTCAAGTCTCATCCATAGTAACAATTCGGATTAAGAAGTCTACATCGTTTTCAAATCGAGCACAGATCGAACGCGATGTTTCTACCTTTGCACGCTTTGGTCAACATTCAAATATTTGGGGATCCATTTTTCTCATGTCGAAATTGACGTGAACTATATGATGAACGCGTTAATATGAAATGTCTAGTGCTTCAAATATGGGTTTTAGTCCAATTCGATGGTCTAATAAAGTCATGTCATGAACTGCATCGATATTTTCGGGGACTGACACAGAAACTGGTCTTCCCGATCGGTCATCAATAGACAATTTACCTCTTTTGAAGCTTGCAGTCCAATTCTTCACGGTCGCATACGAAGGACATTGATCACCAAGGGTATTAAGCATATGTTCGTAAATCTTCTTATCTCTTAACCCTTTTAAATACAGGTACTTGATGATGTCTCCATACTTCATTTTTTCGATTTTCACAATTTCGGTGGACATCTTTTTTCTTTTAATTTATTGCCAACTCTGGTTTTCTTTTTTGACGTTAAATTTCACACTGACACTTCTAATAAGTTATTAATCGTGTGGTCACTGATCTAGGCTAATTGGATATCGATAAATCCTTGAATCAATTACTGCTAAAAGTATAGGCGTTCTGGAAGATTAGTGCTAAGCTGAGTATGCATTTTTTTGTATAAAAAATGCTGAGAATCATAGCTGACAACTGTTTTGATTTATGAACCTAGATATTGATGAAAAACAATTTTTCCTAGTAACTTTGTTGAAATTTTGCTATATGAAAAACACTTCAAATATTATTGGGATCTCTGAAAGAAGCGTGGCTAAGATAAAGAAGCTTTGCATTACGCATATATACAAACGTGGATAGTACCTAAAAGTTTTTTAATAATTGAAAAAATAAAATAAAAGTCACGTTACAAAAAATTGGTTTGCACAAAACCAAGCAATAAAAAATTCGTTCGTGGTGAGAGTATTTTAAATACTGGACATTTGATGAAGTGCGGGTAAGTACCAAATAGTGATTGTAATATTATAAGTATTTTGTCTTGTTGTTTACAAACTTCATATATTGAAGATAATCCGCATGAAATTATTACAGACGGTCGAATAATGGGAATGAGTTGTTCAAGTAAGGCTGGTTTAAGCGGTATATGTAAACATATCCTTGCAGTATTGCTTTATTGTAATCGGTAAAGTGTTTTTTGACATTATCATAACCTATTGTGATTGTTCTGTTTATCCAACAGTTCATTTACTATCAGTGATTTTTATTTTCACAGAAATGATTTCGAAAGTTCGCAAATGATCCTTGTGCATTGTGCGTATGGAATGAATAAATTCATTGATAGAACAATGCATTATTACGAAAAATATAATTATTTAAAATACTTACGTGATGGATTTATAAAATGGAGTTACACTTTTTCCAATTCCAAGCTATACGTCTATGAATCATTTCTTTCTCACCAAATTTGTTCATTCTATAAACAAAATATTTATTGGAAGGGAGAAAATGGAGAAACTTAATTTTTCCATCTCGAAAAGCTTTGCTTCCACAATCAAATACACAACAACACACTTTCTTGCTTACTGGGAATTCTATAACCAATAAAAGTTTTCTAATACAATTTTCAATTTATAGATAATAATTGTTATTCATTTTTACTTTAAATAATATACAATAAGTGAAAAAATATAATTAATTCCACATAAATATTCGTATACAGCTGTTATCGGTTCGACCTACATACTTTGATATTGAATTTTGTCACCAGATAGCGTACCCGCGTGCTAGAGATCCGAATAAGCTTTTTGAGAAATTTCTAAAGTATTCTCGAGTTTCCATTTTATGCTGGATTCAAAAACTTTTTATCACTCGTTTAAGGTATCCGGAGACACATTGTATATTTTTTCATAAACGAATCGTTAAAGCAAATCCCTAATCGTGACTGAGAAGTTAGTACACTTTGGAAATTGAAATAGGAATGTTTTCCCCACACAGATGTTTTATTTTTCAAAATATTCATAAAAATCAGCTAACAAGAGGCAGACTTTTCGCTACGGTACTTGTAGTCTCAGTTTCCGCTATAATTCTAATAGCATTGGTCAAAATTTTGGGTAAATCTGACAGAAGTACCACTTTTGATACGGATAAGGAAAACTCTTTCCGTGGTTTGGTGAATATGGAAAAAGAATCATTTCTATTGCTAATTACACATTATTTTTTCACGTGGAACACCAAAATACCAAGAAAAAATTACACAAATATTATCCTGAAAGTGATTCCTCTAATCAATTAATTTGTGAGTATTTCTCTGCTATTCGAAGTGGCCGATACTACACGACCGGGATTGTAAATTTACCATATCTACTTAAGAAATTGTTAATGAAATCCATGTTATTGTACTTAGCACTCGACAAATAAAAGTACCTACGTGAGACAGACAATAAAGTAAGCTTAACGGGCAATTACAATATTTTACATGAAAGGTTAGATAGGATGAAGCATCTGCCATTTAGGTACTGCGATTGCTTGAGCTCATTCAAAAGCAATGAAAATTCATACAAATATTCGATTATTCCCATTGTATGACTTCCTTTAATTACTTTCTGTCCCTAAACTTCTAAGAAATGTTTTCTGCGAAGAAATTTCATACAGGTGATGTTAGTGACACACGCGAGTCATATGAAGACTATTATACGAGGATGTTCTCAGAAGTGATCTCCTTCTAGCTCTCCACACTTTTCCTAGCGATTTTCAATAAATTCGTTAACCTTTTGTAATAAGAATTCACTTTTTCAAGTCTGCGAACAGAAAATAATCTAAGGGGGTGTATGAGGTAGCGAATTAAACTTCAATTCCTTAATTTGGGTTATTGAAATAGCGGATGTGTGAGGTTGGGCATTGTCTTTATGGAACAGGACTTTCTTCTTAGTCAAATGCTGCCGTTTTTGCATGAGTTTTTGCTCAAATGCTGCAATAAGATTAGATAACATTCGCCGTTGATAGTTCTTCTTTTCTCAAAATAATAAATGAAAGTTATCTCACGCGCATCCCTAAAAACCGACGCTATGACCTTGTCGGCAGCTGCAACAATATTTGCCTTCTTTGGAGCTGGTTCTCCCTTCTCAATCCATTGCTCTGATTATTGTTTTGCTTCGGCTGTGAAGTGAAGGATCCAAGTTTCATCCATAGTTATGATGGGATGCAAAAATTAGGTTCAAGTTCTGTGAAAATTTCCAAACACTCGATGAAAACATATTCACGACGCCGTTTCTGTTCCATTGTGAGCGAACGCGATGTACCGCATTTTTTTAAATGCTAGCTCGTGCACTTTCATTCAATGATCATCCAGTTCCGCTTTGTGAATATTGTTCAACATTTCTGGAGTTGTTATTTCATTCGACCATTGCTGTGCCGGTCTTCGCAGGTCGCATGGCCTCGTTTAAACTTTGATATTCAATATTTTACTATTGATAAAGAAGCCGCAGTTTCATCCAAAGTAGAATTTAGTTCTGTCGTTATATTGGTTGGACTAATGCCTTCCAAATAAAAGTGTTGTATCTCATAACGATGACCAATTTTTTACATGTTTACAATTTCATTGAAAACTTTCACTATTGATGGCTGCCAAACAAATACTAAACAACGTAGCGTCTTCAAACTTGGAACATATGTAGTATAGATTCGGTACTTTCTTTTACAGACGTATTTTTTTAACAGCTACCGCAATGTCTAGGTCAGGCCAGAAGTGTACTTCTGGGATCATCGTACATATAACTATAAATTAATGACTGTGAGTACTAGCAGGACAGCTCCCACATAATTTGCTTTCAGGTGCCCACAAAGTTGATATAATCAGCAGATATGTGTAGACATACTAGTACAATGATTATCATGTGATGATATTTCATTCACTCTATACTTTATTCGGTATTCTTATTTATTTTCCATTTATTTCACAATCTATGAAAAACCACTCTCTGTTTTTAAAAATATTCTCACTTTCGTAGACACTAATGGATTATTAAAAATTCAAGATGCCCTCGTATCTTCCACATGTGTTTATCTATTAATCAAACATACAAAACATCATTATGACATATATTGAGTGTTAGTTTAGATAAAAATAATTGATGAACTTTGATAAATTTGGAAAGTTAATAATTAGTATGAAAATCAAGTTTCTGACTTAATCTTTTCGTGTTGGCAATCTATCCAGAGCCTTACAATAAATCAAACACCCATAAATGATATATCTTGAGCGGGCGAGTAAAACGAACTCGCTGAAAACTAAAAGTAACTTAAAAGTTTTGACATACCATTATTCGTTGCATCCGATAACACAAAGCAAGATACTACCTTAAAGGCTTTAGAGGAGCAAATAATAGAGAAACTTTCCAGGGTTTTCGGCATACAAACTTCTTCGATTCAAAGCTCTGGATCTCTCTGCCAAAAACTCCTATCAGTGAGAGTAGATCGTTAAAACTCTTAGCGTTTCAATGGCTGATGGCACAATAAAACTATATTTTTGGAGAATGAGTTCTCTGACGACACTGTCTTATTGCCATTGATTTTTGTGTCTCAGATATAAGATAAAGTATCTCTAAAAACTTTTTCAAATTTAGAAAAAAAGATTATTATCATAAAAGAAAAATAACGTCACTTATTCATTAATGGACAATTTATTATTGATACTATAGCTCTATAGTTATTTATACAATGAGGGGCGGAAATAACATTTATTTGTCGATAACGAAAATAAAGTTCGAGACTAATATATATACTTACATCCCTTGAAGTATAGATTCCTTCCCGCAGAATGATTTTTATTAATTTAATTCGATACATCATCGTCCTAGTTCCTAATCCACAAAATTGTCATTTTTAAGTTGTGACTGTTAACATACTTTAAAATGCTTAAATACTGCTGAATAGATCTAAACGACTGACCAATAATTAAACTTGTTACAATTTATTTTCTCGACTCTTTCATGGTGGAAAGCAGTTTAGCACTTTTGACCACAATAATTTAATTCTTTCCGCGAAGTATACTAGTGAATGGTTCTAATTCATATTTTGCGGGTCATGACCTCATGCCTCAATAAAATAATAAAACACTCTTTGACTGACTATTGATATATAATTTGCGTCCATGACAACTAGGAATAACTTACAAATCAATACTTCATCTAGCACTGAAACATAGAAGCAATAAATGCGTTTTCAGTGATAGTAATGATGCTGACTAGACTTTTGCTACTCTAACCCCGATACCATCACCTGGTGTAAAGATATATGATATTTTTGGGTGAATTGCTCGATGCAAATGTGGTGGTGCCACAATCACATTCAAGTATTGTCTAACGCTAGAAGAGATGTCGAAGACGAGTATTTCGATTTGGATAGTTATAAACCATCCAGCAATGGACAGTCTTCAGACTCCGAAGAAGAACCGATAAGAGAATCAAGTAGGGAGCGTGACTTGGATATCGATATTAATGGTGACGAGCCTGAGAGCTGGATTGAGAAGGTAGGGTGATTTAAATGTAGATATTGAGTTTTGAGTCTACAGAAGGAAATGGCGCTTAAAAGCTAACTCGGAAAAGAAAAAGAGATCCAAATTAGTGGAAGAGGAATTTGCAAAAGAAATCAAGATTGGATTGGAAACAGTACCATGTGTATAGCCATGTAAACTGAAATCCGCTAAATCTTTGGGAGATATTATATGTCGTATATGTCAATAATATTTCACAAAGGAACAGCAAGAAAATATTCTTCCAAACTCTCTCAAATTATAATTCCCTAAATATCCCTGAAAAAACGGTGTTATAGTGAAAATAACTTTCGACGATCCAAGAATTTGGTTTATAATTTGACATGAAACCAAGTTCCTCGTCAATTTTGTCAAGAAAATGTGACTCTCTACCCTTAACTTTTCTAGAAGAACAGTTAGAACAGCAGTCAGTAAGCTTTCTGGTACTGGAACAGTTCAACCAGACTTGCGTGGTGAAAAAAGTCCTCCTCAAAAAATACATGAAAATGTGAAAAATTTAATCAGAGGACATATCAAATCGATTCCATGCAGTTTCATCGTATTATTGTTGAAGCACTACCAGAAGAAGTTATTTACCTTCCAGTCTTTGTAAAGACTTGCAATTTCATCCTTTACATCTTATTAGCACACAAGAAGCTTAGATCTAAAAAAAAGAACATAAAGAACGATCCAAAGTAAATAACAGCTCCGTTTCTTATGAAATGGACATGAAGTTGTAGGTTCGAATGGATCATCAGAAAATGAAACTTGCTTGTGGCATGTTCTGCAGAATAAGTTCAAGGCTCAATAATTTCATAAATAAAAAGTCTTAAGCCACATAATAACTTTTTTACAGCAGATTTTTCGTAAAATATTTTTGCAATACATTTAAATTATACTGAAAATTTAAAAATTTGAATGAATATTTTCATAACAAAATGAAAATCGCATTTTGATTAAAACGTAATTTTTAAATGCAGTTTACTCAGAACATGGTATCAATAGATTAAACACCACTAAAGCGACAGCATTTCATATGAAATTGCTTCTACTTGTTTCCATAGCATCATAAGCATCGTTAATTTATCAACATCAAGCTGACAGTCCATTATTAGAAGTTGAGAGAAATTAAAATTTTTGATTTGTTTGACAATCAAATAAAATGGATATAGAAGAATCAGCAAATATTGCTGGTCTGTAGCCAAGCAAAGGCTGCAAATTGAGAAAAAACAGAAAAGAAATATTTATCCAAATTTTGTGAATAATTTTCATAATTCTAATATTTGTAGTATTAATATTCATAACACTTGATATTACTTAATTTTTGAAAATCATTGTTAGTTTTAAGTTTTTGATGAAATAGAAAGTATTCCCTATGTTTACAGTTAATACCTAAAAATATAATTTTTATCAATTGTTTTTTGCGGATTGTGATTGTGTATATAAACATAACGTGATTGCCAGTTTCTTACCATTATCTCCGTAGAAGACCAGGCTTATCGTTATTTGATAACATTAGATACATTGTCATTTAAAATATCTTAGAACATGAAGAAAGTACAAGTATAATTGATATATTTTGTTATATTTGTGGTAAAATAAAAAAACAAGAAATATCGTAGATTTATGGGAAACTCACGTAAACTACGGGATCGATTTCGTTACTCCCATCGCCCGGATGAACTTTAGAATGATGATTTTTATATTTCTGTAGTAGCTAAGTGTTTCAATTACAATCAAACGAGTCAATATCCAAACTCACAATCTACAAACTGTCCTGATTACATAAGGAAAAACTCCCTTGTCCTGTTTATATTTCAGTATGACGATTTTATTGTGAAGCCAATGATCACTTCTGAGTTAAACTCATAGACCTGCCATCGAACAGAGATTGTGAATATGGAGTTATAATGGTATATCAAGATCATTTAATTAAATTTGTCCAGCTTCGATTTTTGAAAACTAATTAACGTATCAAGTTCTCCCAATAATTTTAACAATTAGTGCTAGATATTTAGGATTGTTATTATAATTGGAGACTCGCCAATTCTCGTAATGTTTCTAAAGACACATGGTCCATTGTAAATTATCTAAGAAATAAGGCTTCTCCATCGAGGATAATCTTTACTTCACCTGATAACCTTAATAATTACTTTGTAAATGTAGCCAAAAATTTATCACTTCTTCTATAAGTCCTTTTCACGATCCGCTCTCATATCTTTCTGATGCTAATGCTAACTCACACAGTTTCTTCTTTACACTTACATTAGAAATGTTTTCGAGTCTGCCTGATTCATCATCTTACCACTTTAATTAACGTTTCAATTCAAAATAGCACTTTTCTCAATTGCCTTAAGACATCCATAATTATACCGTATATCGCTAAATTTAACTCCTTCCCATGTTATCTACTACTCATCAATCTGGGCTTTTGAGTAACAAATTCACAAATGATGCAATATTCTCCCCCCTAAATAATATCTACTCCAGGCCTAAACAGCCATCACTCCAATATAGCATTTTTTTTGTGATTTTGATTATATTAATCATAATATTTTAATTAACAAATTGCAATACTACTACACCTCCCGCACGGTTTAGGTCATACTTTACCAACGGAAGTCACCTTATAAGGGTTGTTACAACGATGTACTCTAGCAAGACAATAGAATGTGGAGTGCTCCAAGGCTCAGTACTGGGCATTATTTTTTTTTCTTTTGTCTTATAAACGACATCGCCTATCTAGACATCAGTGGTAAAATATGTCTTTTAGCAGAAGACACTAGTTTCTTTTGGAGCAACCCTGATCACACTTCACTTTATAGGACCATATCTAGTGATTTAATCACCCTTAACGTTTCTAAAACTAAAGTTTTATCATATAAAAATACATTGTATCCTTTCAAATTAAATAACACCACTATTGACGTCGTTGATTCTGTAAAATTCTCAGGGCTTGTTGTGGACAAGTCCTTGAAATGGGAATTACATATTGCCGCCTTATCTAAAAAATTAAGTTCTTCCTGTTTTGCGCTGACATCAGTTTCCAAAGAACTGCACTTAATAGTTTATTGTGCCCTTATTGAGTCGCATCTCCGATAATCCCTTACCTTCTGGGTTACGTGTGGTGCGACACAATTTGAACGAATCTTCAAACTACGAAAGAGAGCTGATAGATATTCACTCAGATTAAACAGCAGGGCTCACTGCCGGGACTTCTTTGATAGATTGAAAATTCTGACTGTTCCTTCCTTATTCATCTTTGAATCCGTTTGTCTAATTAGTAAGCACGCTACTCCAGCTTCAGAAAGATCGTTTAGAATTAGTTAAGGACTCAATATTTTACAATACACTACTCTGTAAACGACTTCTAATAATAATATTTAATCCCAGGCATGCTGCATATTGGCTCAATTTTACTATTTTATTACCAATAAATTTGTTATTCATTGCGGTTTTGCTCTGTATATTGAAATTTTATTTATTTGCATCTTTATTTTGTTATTTTTGTGTTTGTTTTTTCAATTTTTTATAATCTGTTGTCTACAAATTGTAACAATTTTTCGACAATGAGGCATTTCTTTCCTCCTCTTTCTCTCTTTCTAAGTGCTATCTGTTAAAATGTTAAGTTCATGGAAAGCCTCGTTACAATCGAACACATGGTTCAATAGAAAAGGCCAACGAAGATATAAAGAATATGCAAACTGCATGGATGAACGCTAACGATACAAATGAAAGATTAGTACAATTACCAAGATCTTTACATACCGAAAGAATATTTTGAAGTTTATATAAAGCTATGCGGCATAACATCGTCTTTTTTGCCTAGCGAATAAATTTCAAATATCGAAACCGAGGAAATTGCCAATAGTTTTGAGAGCGAAGAAACTAGTAATACTTTGATCGGTGGTTATACCGAAAATTGTCGTACATATAATCGAAATGTGTTAGCGACAGCTTTACACACGTGATCAGTTCGCACTTTGTAAAGATAAGTTACTTTCCGTAGGTCAGATTATTTTCAAGAAATTTCGTTGAGAGAACCAGCTTAAGCTGATTCTAGAGTCAGTGAGCAGGGCTATACACGCTGTTATTGCAAAAGGAAATTTTATATAAATAAATGGAGTTGTGAAAGTAAGGTCCTTTTGTGCAATTCAAAGTATAATAATAACTCGAACTGTTGCAATTAATCACATTATTTTTTCATTTTGAGCGTACTGTATAATTAAATGAGTATTGAACTTTGTTATTTTCCTTCATCATTTTGAATGTAATGTTTGTTTTAAGTCATTCCTCTCAGAAAGAGAGGCGAATGAATTACGAAGAAGAAAATATAAATCTCTTTCATGTTCATCATTACCATAAGTGCATAGTGAATGTCGAAATTTACCGGTGTAAGTCGGAAATAAGGGTATTGAGCGAAGATTTTGGAGATACACCAAGATACTAAGTGAAAGTTCATATTTACCGATGAAAGTCGACATTCTTCATATTTCGATGTTTCACCTATACTCAAATTACTTCTGCTACATTCTTCTGTGCTATAAAAAAACCGTAGCAACTTTATTGAGAACAAAATGTTTGGTATATACGATGTAAAATTGATTATTAGTTTATATTAGCAAATATGTGATACCATTGTATATTAGAATAAAACATTGTTCCAATTTGTTTTACATTCCTAATAATGAATAACTTCCGGTCTCACATTTATCATTTTCAACCAAAAAAAGTTCTATATTCGACCCGTGTCGAGGATAATCTTGTTAATTCCTCACACTTTTCTATTGTTGCGCTACTGCATTCATCATAGTAACAAAAGCATAACAGAAGTAATTCAGAGCGCAAACGAGTGACAATAAAAAACAACGTTTAATATGAATTTGAAATGAAAAGATCTCGACCATACACATTTAATTACCCCGCCATTTATTTTCACGTTTCTTTTCTTCTACTCTTATTGTTCTTAAGCTCATCAGCTTATGATTTATGACAACGTTGAAGTAATAATTCCAGAGGACTTAGGACTTATAGTGCGAGGCCTTAGGGTATTACATACTCACGTCATTGAGACCACAGATGCGAGAAAACAATTTCATTATTTTGGAAACAATTTTGTAGGATATATTTGAAGATATAATTGACACAGTTAAATCATATAAGCTGGAGTTACACAATTCATCAAAATTCATTATTTAGTGATCATTCAGACACTTCTCTCCTTTGATTTCATGTTTAAAGAAATATAACTTCGCAAATGTTGTTCTGAAGTGATGTACACAAATATGATAATTTGACGAATGAAAAATTGTGTCTGTGTGTGTGTGTGTGTGTGTGTGTGTGTGTGTGTGTGTGTGTGTGTGTGTGTGTGTGTGTGTGTCAGCTCCGACGCACGACTGAAGTTTACTCCTTAAGTTCGATAGTCTAACCAGACGCAAAAAGAGTTTATAACTTAAAAAAAATTTGGTAGATTGCCAGAATATTTTAGGCTTACTC
This sequence comes from Diorhabda elongata, assembly GCA_026230145.1. Classification (NCBI taxonomy): domain Eukaryota; kingdom Metazoa; phylum Arthropoda; class Insecta; order Coleoptera; family Chrysomelidae; genus Diorhabda; species Diorhabda elongata. Next base: position 44,931,796 of record CM047926.1, read on the forward strand.
CATTAATTTTTTTTAATCTGTAAGTTTTTGGATGTTTAGATTTTTTCCTAGTCAAAAAATATAAAAAAACTTAGAAAATTTATAAATGCATAATTATAAAAATTTTAACCGACTTTAAGAAAATTGATAAAAAAAGGTTTTTAAAACATTTTTTTTTAAATTATTATAATTAATTTTTATCCAAAATATAATATTATCTTAATAATTAACAAAAATGGTTATAAAAAGACAATTATGTCACTAAATCTTTTACATAAAATAATAAATAGTACATGAAAATTATTTAAATAAGCTAAAAAATAACTTTTCGAAAGAAAATTATATAAAAACATTATTATAATGAAAAAATATTGTCGATTTTTCCGATAATATTATCGAATTATTGACTACAGTTGTTAATATTTGAAAATTCTTTATAAAATCAATCATAATAACGTGGAAGAATTTATAGACATCGACAAAAAAATTAATTTTTGGTTAGGTTAGAAATTTTGTATTTTATGCGGATGCGCTCGATAATTCATATTGGGTTGATTATCTAATTTTATGTGTTTTTTTCAAATATATATTTATATGAACTACATCTATAATTATTAAAATATTTAATAAATACAAATTGCGCATGCTCATACATAAAATACATGAATTATAACGTACCTTGCAACCACGTGTTTGTTAGATGTACCGGCAATATCAGCTACACCTCTTTCTGCCATAGTTATTTGAAAATACTTTCAGTTCACTTTAGCGGAACACAATGATAATAAAACTTCACATTGACGGCAATATAAGTATGTTGACACTGACAAATGCGCACCAAAAACGTAACGAGATCATTCATCGATAGATTTTACTCCTCACATTTCTCTCATACCGGGCCCCTTATATATGCAAATCGATTCTTAAGGAGTAAACTCCAAAAATTTATAGAAAAAGTTCAAATACTTTTCACGTGTATGTACATAATTACATATTGAACTTACTGTTATTTTAGGTCTCTTCTGATTTAAAATTAATCATAATAAATGTGTGATAAAGATACTGACACGCCTTTTTAGTAATGAAAATGTCTTCAAGGCGTTTGTGCTATTAGTATAATAAAATCATGATCAATAGAATGTGAAATTGGCCAAATTAGAACAACGTGCTCAATATGAAATAAAAAATAAATCATCAGAAATTCCATACTTTGCGTCTTTTTAATTAAAAATATTTTATGTTTTTGGATGAACCAAACATTTCCTAATGTCGCACTGAAACCTGTACATTATTAAAGTTCGAAGAAGCACATGGAGACATTTAAAGTGTATGTTATGGACGAAATGGCAACTTTAAGTTGCATATTAGTAGTGCGTCTACATCTGTACTATTTTGAACAAAATCCCATTGAATTAGCATGTGACATGAAAAGGGACAATTCTAAGATTTCATGGAAGAAGAATCGTCCATGTTTAAATATTATATACCAACAATAATATAATCCTTTTTTCTAGTCTATTATAGATTTACCCTTTCAGCAACATATTAAAAGACTGTTGCATAGCAACTACATTTCTGTCATTAATTATTTTTATCTATATAAATATAAGTGAAATTTGATCATTCGTGGTGTGTTTAAGCTTATATTTCAGTTCAGTTCAGCTGAGACACAATATAAGTTTTAATTTTGTATCAAATATTAAAATGACAATAAGTTATTTGCAGAAACTAATAGAGAAACAATCGATTACATTCAAATAAACAATGCATATTTATTCAAACCGTACAAAACATTTACATCATCCACAACCCACTTCAAAATATCCTAATCCATCCTGATAAATTCTAAAAACGGATTGCCTCTGCGATCTGTATTGAGCCCTCTATAACTCATATATATTCTGCCGATTTTTTCAAAAACAATAAGATGCATACATTATGCAGATAACATCTGTATATACTCCATCCGTGATACTTACGCCGATTGTCTTAAGATCTTGGAAAATATGATGCAATCTGTAGTAAAGTGGACTGAAGAAACTGGTATGACCCTCTCAGCTGAAAAATGCTCAATTATTTTTATCTCCAGACATAGACTTCGCACATCGGAAAGCCTAACTCTGTATCGGCGAACATTGGAGGTACCAAACGACTATAGTCTCTTAAAATGTGTTACAAACCGCCGATGGGGCGCAGCCCCTTCTATTGCTATTATGTTTTACAGGCTTAAGTTAGATCGGTTATAGACTATGGATATTGTTTATATGGATCGAGAAGTAATACAAATTTACCGCACACAGATCGTATGCAATATAAATGGCTTAGAATTTGTCTGGGTGCAATGAAATCAACAATGTAACGAACCTCCTTTGCTTATACGGCGGCAATTATTGTCTCAGAAATATTTAATTAATCTCAAAACTCTCAGGGAAGACAAGAAACCAATTCATGTAGTATATTCAAAGAAAACCTCACAAATCGATATTGGAGGATTAAAAACACACCTCCACTTGCAGAACTCTACATTCAAACAAATAAATTCAATAATATATACAAAATCAACAGAACTTGATCGATATATAATATCAAGCTATATTTAAAGTCATAATCCCTAAGTGCCCGAAATCTAGTTGCATTAACTCAATCCTGTTGAAATCCATACTAGCAGATTTTGCTGACAAGACCATAATATATACTGATGGATCTAAGACGAGTGTTGGAGTGGGATGTGCAGTATACATTCAGGATACAAAGCAATTTATACGAATCAAATTACCCGATATTTCTAGCATATATACTGCGGAGCTGTATGCTATCTTAATGTGATTTTATCTGACTCTAGATCAGCACTGTATGCCGTAAAAGAGACACATCTCGACAGAATGAAATGTCCTATTTTATGTGACATCAAAACTATATTATTAAATTTGAGTATGACATTCATTTGAGTTAGAAGACATGTTGGAATACATGGTAATGAAATAGCTGATCGATTAGCTAAATATTGAGTACTTCTGGAGTTTTATGTAACGTATATACAGCAAGAGATCCGATCAATTCAAACACTGGTATAGTGCCTCACGATACTCCAGTAACACATATTTTCATATTTATCCTATTTTACACTCAGCAAGTTTACCTGGAATGAAGATTGGTCATGGGAGATATCCTGCTCATCTTGTCAGGCCGGGTATTATATAATCATCAGTGTGTATCTGCGATGATAATTCTAGTGCTGATCTCAATCACATTTTTTTCGAATGCAGCAATTACATTCATAAAACAACAATTTGTTACAGTGACATTTTTTGAGCATAGATAACCGACAATCTTTAGATCTATTAGTGAATTTTATCCATGACATTAAAATGAATATCTGTGTAGTATCATTGAAAAATTTTGTGGCTGATGGACTTGTTTCCAAGACATTTCCTTTCACACACATACATACACATATTGATACAGTTACAGTTAATTTTATATTCTTGGTAGTATTTTCATATGAGTTGTGCGCAGCTTGTAGTGAATGAATTTCAATAAAAGTACTCAGAATTGAGGTATAGATGAATTTTCGAATCATTCACAGGTACAATTTATCTTTGAAAACGTATTCATTCTACAAATTTGCGAAATGATATTCTTCTCAATTAATATCACTAATTATGTATAGAAATCAATGGATTCTGACAAAGTTGATTAAACATTAACCGTAATCTTCTCAATTTTTGTATGATAATAATTTTCTATCCGATAAAGTCTAGAAATCTGAAAGATTAAGATCCGGAAATGCGTTTTATTAAACTCTGAATGTTCCAGGAATTTACAGAATTGTGAGTAATTTTCTCTGCGCTAGCTATTATTGTTGTTTTAAAAAAGTATTGCTCTCATATAGACAATTTTTTATCAGGTTTTTGTTTATTTTTCAGTTATTCAATTTTTTTTCTACAAATGTATCGGAAAAATTACAAATTCATTAGTTTGAATAGATACTTTTCCGCAGTTCGGGCAAGCGGTCAAGTGCAGGAAATACACTTTACGCATGAGTTAGGAACATTATTTTTTCTACGACTGTATATACAAAAAAGTATACATACCCATTTTTCAAAGATTATTTTATTCCAACAAACATAATAATATACAAAACTTTAACTAAAAACTACTAATTATTATAAATATTAATATTGAAAACACAATTTGTTGTATTCTGTAGACTAGTAAGAATTGCCGGTTCAGTGAAGTTATTTGGTTTCAACTGGAAGGTAGATGACGTCGATGAGGATGGCATCGGTTGCATAAAGATGACGGCAACGGTTTTAAGTCATTTGGCAGGTAACAGCTCGGAATTAGTTTCATTTGCAGCCTTCAAAATGGCTTCGGGAAGTTCTTCGTCGGATGAATCCATCAATATTATTGTATCGGATTCGGTTTAATGTGGTTCAATTTAGAAGAAGATTCCACATATTCGGTCACTTTCAAGACGTTTTGAACAACTTTGACGTTTTAGTAACAATTACAAGGTTATATAAAAAATATCTGTATTATTTCATATTTTCAAAAAACTAAAAATGCTACAAAAAGCTAGAAAAAGTTTAAATTTTATTTGATGGACTATTTCGTAAATATTTATTTACCTGTAGTAACAATAGTTATAATCTCAGAAGTAAAAAACTATCTAATAATTTTACTTTGCCGCACTAGAGCGGGAAAGTGACACTTTCAAAACTAAAATGTGTGCGGGAAAGTGGGTTAAAACGCACGGTCGTAGAAAAAATATATTTATCCTCAATCACCTTATATTGGAAATTTAATCTACAACACTAGAATAATGAAAGTACATCCATATTATATTATTGGAATACTAAAAAAACTCTATTTAATATTAAAAATATCATAAATAGAGATCATATTTCAATTCATTTTCATTTATAACAAGCTCGTAATTGTTCACTTCTGGTTTCTCATCAATCTCTACAATCGAATGTCTCGAATAATAAGATATGATGACAACTAGTGGTACATTGAATGTTTTTCGATTTGAGAAGCTTATTATATAACGAAAGAGTTCTCTGCTGCAACAGAGCTTCTCCACTGACCAAATCTTTTCGGTGGTAACCGTTGCTATCAGAGCGAAGTGTGTGAAAACTTCTTATTCTAAATAAATGTCATTCTATGACTATGAAGATATATACACTTGAGCAAATTATCTAGTGAACAGTTCGAAAGGCTTCATAACATCAGCTACTTACAACTAAACCAAAGAATATCATTTGAATTGTTTTGGTGGTGATATTAACTGATTCGTTGTTTGTCAGCTGGTTGTTTTTGAATTTAAACAATTTACATATAAAATTAGTAATTATTTACATAACTTAATATTTGACAAGTGATATTTTTTGAGCATCTCCACTTCCGTAACTATTTAAAATTAGTATTTTCCTAATAAATGATCAGCTTTTTATGTGGCCTGTGACATCAACGTAAATTAGAGGAGTAATCTTCAAGAAATTTTCCGCATTTCTAAAGATATTTTACAAGCTTCATTCAGCATTTGCTGGATTTTTATTGTTGGATTTTTTCTTCTGAATGATATATACGAGAGTTGGTACTTGAGTTTTGAGATAGACAAAAACAAAAATATGTGATTTGAACGAATATACCGTTTTTTCGGGTGTAGAAAGACGTTGATTTGCAAGAATAAGAAGACATCAATGGTTGCTAAACAAGGATTGTAAGGCGGATGACCCATCAATTCTATGTTTTGAATTCTAATGTATAAGGGCTCTCATTGTCGTGGTGGATAATGATTCGTCTTCTGCGATTGTTTTACTTTGATTTTTCTGAACATTTCGGCGACGACATGTCCATTATTTCGAAAAAACAGGTGGTCATTAGTTTCGAAGTGCGCGTACAAATTTGGTTGAATTTTGCTCGTTTTGAAAGTCATACACAGTCGATTATTATTTAGTTTTGGGGTCATATGCATAGATTCATGATTCGTCTCTTGTCACGATCTTATAGACGTCTCTTGAAGCACCGCGATTGACTTTTTTCAGCATGTCTCTATACCAAACTTTTTTTTGAGCGATTTTCAAATTATGCGTTATGTAACGCGAACAAATCTTTTTACAGCCAAATGTCCATGCAATGAGGAATGTATGCGAGTGGAACTAATGCCCAAGAATTCTTCAATCTCATGGTACGTTATATGACGGTCTTGCTATATCAGTTTACGAACAGCAACGATGTTTTCTCGCACAACAACTGATTTTGGACGACTTTCACGAAATTCGTCCTATAGACAGTGCGACCACGATTGAATTCGGGAAACCAGCGAATAAAACTCTACTTCGAGATTTTCCAAATTGTGGGGAGAAGTAATTCAGCCTCTCCTCAATCAATCATAAGAAGTGATTGATCGTTAATTCAAAAGTAAGGTCACGACATATGCTTATGACAATATTTTTTTTATAAACTTGAAATATGAGTTAAGCTTATACTGCTATATCAACCATTACAGAAATTCGAATTTGTTAATTTATTTATATGTGAATATTTCTGATGGCGTTCATCCAACATAATTACTCAGAGCATGGAACCTGAACCTTGGTTATCTTGGTTATCTAAGTCCTTGTTAGACAGTGTAATTGTGTGTGTAGCGGTAGCATTAACGGTTCCAGAAATTCCCACACACAGATACAAAATTCTACATTTCTATTTGATGTCTCAATTCCAATTTCCGGTTTTCTATCAATGTTATTTAATGAGACAAACCTCTTCTAGACGTCCTGATCATCAAGCATCATTACTGCTTGATATTGATTTTCTAGGAGAAAAATAATCATTTATCTTTTAAAAAATTCTCCCAATTCAAAAACAGTATTCAATCAATTCATGGTATTTATTTCACTCCATTGCTAAGAAAAACGATGAAAAAATTATATTGAAAAAACTACTGAGTAAAATTATCCTAAAAAATGTTACAGATGCCACTTGAAAGGAGGTAAAGTAAAGGGAAAATGTTGAAAAGTGATTTTTGTTTAACAGGAGCTAACTAATACTAAACTTTTTCTCTTAACACTTGCCTTTATACCCAAAGACACTATTCGGTTAGCTTTTGAGCAATATATATGAAAAAGAAAATTGGAATTCAATTTTATTTCGGAAACTCATCTTTCAATCTTTCTTGCACTTCTTATAACAAAAAAGGTGAAAACAATGTATAAAAATGCTGTCTTCAAGGAGAAATATTAATCTTGAAATTACTTTGAATTTTCAAACTTTGTTTATTGCAATATTTCAAGAGTCGTCTAGCTAAAATGACTTGAGACCTTTTCAGAATAAAATATCATCGCTTGGAAAGTTTCATACGGTTTTATGTCGTTCAACATTTTTACGACACATCGTTTTGAGTGGTAACGATTCCTTGTAGGAGTATGTGTACAGCAATAAACAGATGAGACATATAGAACTAGAAAGCAGGTGTTTTCATTGGCGCGGTATGTAAAATCATTGACGTAGAATCCTACGATATTCTCCAAATTGTCACATAAAACAGGGATCGATTATATTTTCTTTGGGATACTATAGCTTTATATACGAAGCTGCTTACAAAGTTACAATATTTAGTCTTGATATTAAAATATGTAATTTCAATAGAACCGTTATCAACGAGGGGGACAATTGTAAAACAAATTACTCTATTTATTTCGGTCCTTATAGAAAATTCTAAAATGCGCAGCCACAATATTTATATTTGAGACATTTTTAATTTCAATTACATAAGAGGGTATAATATGTTCATGTTAATTTTTTTTTGTGACAAAAACGCTTCTGTAAATTATGTTTGCAAACTAAAATGAATATAGTTCAAATTATGAGGTTTGAAATCCAAATTAAGGGACTGTGTAATTTTAGTCGACAGGCACTGCAATTTTATGATTGTTATAGCATAATAAAATGAAAATGAGGAATGGAATTTTTTTCCTTCGTTTTCGGAATATCGATACTTGAAGTTATACACATATTATGCAGTTGAACGAAAAAATACTTAAATTAAATAACTATGGAAGTATTGTAATAGTTATTCATGCAACAAGTGAGTAAAGTAATATTTTTTTCACGAGCAGAACGGTTTGACGAGCCGAAGAAGAGTGCGGCAATTCCTACGAGTGTAAAAAGTTATTTTAATCACGAGTTTCATTCAAACATTTTTCTACGTCCGTAGACTTGCAAGAAAATATCAATTATTGTGAATATTATTAATTTGATGTGAAGAAGAAGTTACTTTACTATGGGTAATTGATTTGGCAACATTTAACGAGCTCAAAAAATTAACATCGTCTAAAGATGTACCAGTACTTATTGGATTGTTGCTTGAAGTTGTTACCGTTAAAATTTTCACATTTTGATTTTTATTGTGTCGTCTACGTAAACCTACCTAAACTGTGTCGGATTTCCACTAAACGTACTTCTTTATTTGAATTATATCACCACCGGAATCCACTAATAGAGACGCCGAAGAGCGTCAAATGTATGCCCAGTGTAGTTTTTTGGATTAGGTAAATTCAAAATGTTGCGGTAAGCGAGGAAATTTTTAAAAAGGTATTGATACCTACAGCTTGCGTTTGGCATTTTCCATTTCTATACTGCAAAAAGAAATAATCTGTTTTGACATGTTGTGGTTCGTTGGTTTTTGTATTTCTCATAAATGTTTACAAAGTTTAATCTACTGTCAGATATTTCACCAATAACAGTAAATCGACGTTGAATCAACGAGTTTTTGTATCAGATAATGCGATAATTAAAACATTTCCGGTCTAATTAATATCGTTACATTTTATATAATTCCTCTATAAAGAGCTCCTGCGATTCCGATAATTAAAGCAACTTGAAAGATGTTACAAATAATATCTAAGCTCACATTAAAATTTTTCGCTGGTTATGTCTTATTCATATGGTAATTGTCCTCTGGAACAGAAACTTATTCATTTCTTCACTGGTAAATGTTTCAAATTTCTTGGGTCTAAAGTCAACTGATTTATTTTTCGAATATGCAATCAGTTTACCAGTAGGCCGCCTTTCAGTTTTTAATAAGTCGGCCAAAGTGCTGAAGACTTCCACATTTTGGATTTAGTTTCAAAGTAAGCTAGTAACTCTCTTTCTTTGAAGCTGTTTATGCCTACTTTATTACGCCACTCCAAAAAAGATTCATAGTCGCTGCAGTTGCCGATTCAACAACATCTTCTGGTGTGCAGTTTAAACTTTCTTCACTATTACTCTCCGTCGCTAATAATTATACTACACTCCTTTTAATCAGACACAAAACGAATTTTCTTGAACTAATCTGAAGTCAAATATTTTGAGAAAACAATTTTACAATTGCGTTAAAAAATGACACGTAACGGTATTTCTTTTAACACAAAAGCGTGAAAAAATGACCCGCTACGGTACTTTTTTCACGCTTTTTGACTGATTCAGAAATTACATTTTTTATGAATGCCAATGAATGAAAAAAACGTGAATAACGGACGCGGAAAAAAGTATTTTATCCACGACTATTGCATAATGTACCCCTAATACGTCTGCTTGCTTGACCCTAATAATACTGATTGATCATTGCTGTCAGATGATTTCTTGATTTACCTATATTACACATAAAAAAAATTGAAAAAGTAAATTTGCCATAGTTTGTGAGACAATTTATAAATTGAACTATCTCTTGAAACAATATAAATTTGACACAAAATTGTCAACATTATTGTGTGTTCAGATTTTTCACTGTTTTAACATTTTATATAAAAGCCAACTAAAAATTGATATTGAAAATGAAAATGACTTTTCTTTAACACCACCAGAAATTAGAGAAACTGCTGAAGTTGCCTTATCAAATTTATTGGCGGAAAAATCAAGGAAAGTATATAATATGGCACATGAACTTTGATCTGGCAAAAGGGATTATTAATAACTATAAATAATAAATAAATCATATATAACTTGCGGTATTGTCAAGATAAGATATTTAGCGAGCTTAAAGCTCCAATGTCATGGAATCCAAACTGATTTGGAAATGTCTGGCCAACTTAAATGAGAAAAAAGAATAAATTACTCTCTAATCGGATCTGGAGCACACTGTAGAGGAAAGTAATGAAGTATTAGACAACTTACTGAAGTAGAGATGAATAAACTCATTGGTCATAGGCTAGTAGAAAAAACACTAGAAAATGAGGTGGGCACGTAAAATATCAGTTACTGGGATCATATGCATGGGTTTAGATAGGCAAAGAAATTCTTGGGAATCTATAAGAAGATCCATGAGTTCTTATAAACAAAAACACCCATTGCTTGTTTTCGCAAGTTTGCATTCACAAAATAAAACGTTGCTTTAACACTAATATGATAAATAGCTATTATTTGAGTGTCTGTCTCGAATCATAATAATTATTAGTATTCCGTGTAATATACTCCAGAAGAATGTAAAGCTTATTGCCGGTGGGAAAAAACAAAGCACACAGAACATATATACCAGATTTATGCGTCGACCCCTAATCCAACTTAACAACAGGGAATGAATTAAATGAGTTGGAAATTGTTAACAAACAAAATAATATATTCAACTGTCCCAAAATAAATACGAAAAAACGGATCATATATCACGAAATAGGTGGAACTAGTCAAGCTTATCAGGACCAACCTACTCTTTTTTTTTGTACTCCTGAGGGTCGGAGAATTGCTTTGCAAGACCTCTTTGAAAATAAAGTTAGGCGTTTCTACGCTTCGAAACGTTTTTTCTGCTTTATTCAACGTGGAATATATTTGCATAATTCGATGCTATATCATGAAAACTTTGTTGTGAAAATTGTTTTTTATCAATATTTTCAAGTTGGTACTTTTTGAATGTTTAAGTTAAACGTATCATGTGATGGAAAAATTAATAAGGAATTCATTCAATTTCAATTATTCTAACAGACATTCAAATAATAGATTTTTATCATAATTGTTTTAAAAACAAAGTTTTATTTTGTGAATTCAGTTTGCGAATAAAGTGATGCTATGGGTGCAATTATATATGGAATAATATTTATTATTTGCAGGAAAATAGTGGTAACAAAATTTATGGAAACGTTTTCAAGAATTTTCGATTGATATGTCATACAGGGTATCGCAATAAATAGGAAAACATTTTCTCTATATGAAGGAGTTTTACTTTACTTTTTTACTAGAAAAAACACCCATTAGGGGTATTACCACAATCTTATCACGAAGATCAAGTTTTTTCATAACCTGACTTAACTAACATGGAATATCTTAAATGTCACCAACCTATTACAAGATTTTCGCAGAATAGTGTCAAATAATACCGTCTTTCTAACCAGCTTACTAACTCAAATAGCTTGAATCTATTGAGATTCCTCTAAATAAACCTTGTTGAGGAGCTGGATAACTTTAACGTTTCTGTGTTGTAATAGCCGTTGTTCATGGCTACGGGCTAATTTGTCTTTGGTCTGACTAACAGTTTTTACATCGAGGTGCCTATAAATATCAATGTTAATTTTTTATTATCCTATTTGGAAACATTGTATGACGTGGATTTGTGTATGACTTTTTGTTTTTGTGTGTTGTGTTTTATTGCTAGCCAATAGAATGTGAAGTGCTCCAAGTCTCAGTATTAGGCTTTATTTTGCTTCTTCTGTTTATAAACCACATCGCCCATCAGTGGTAAAATATTTAAAAAGAGCTGTTAGATATTTACTCTGACTAAAGAACAGGGCTCACTGCAGGGACAGAGACAGATAGCGTCTACATATCGGAAGACATCGGAGAACGTTGCTATCCGATATGACTATATAATATAAGTAAAAAGGAACCCTGGAATGCTTTTTTCAATGGCAATAGCTAAATGGAATAAAAGTGTTGAGGGTAGATGAATAATATAGATGGGCCTGCATTTGAAATAATAAAGTTAGTATTGGCCACTGTCACGTGTTACACCGTGTATAATTTTTTTTACAAAATTGCTCTTTTTAGAAAAAAAATCTACGCGATGTTTCTAAGCGTTTTTTTCAAACACGACCTCATTAATTTATTAACGAATTTATTCCATTTACCCCATTCACACCTATGATATACTGGGTGTTTCTAAATTCATCTAACAAACGTCAGGAGGTAATTGCTCGCATGAAATTAAGATGGGTCTTTCCCATAACAAAATTTCCTTAGTTCACCCCTTTACGAGATGTCTCCCTTGAAGGGTGGTGACTGAAATTGAGTTTTTATTTTTTTTTTAGAATTTCAGCATAGCTATAAACTTGAAATTCTGTAATTTTTGTGCACTCACAAAGGACTAACCACGGCTATTTTTTGAATACTTCCCATTATACGTAGGTGAAATTAGCAACCCTTACTTTATTTTATATCAAAGCTTTGTTCCAAGTTGAAGTTTTATTAAATAAAATAGTTTCCAGTCTTAAATTTTTTTCTCAAAACCAATAGCTGCAGAGGAACAAAATGAACATCATAATTTATAATTTTTTAATAAATTGAGTGGAAAACAGCAAAGATGTAAAATATAATACGAGTCATAATTAATGCTGAGAATAACAACTTCCAGCCAAAATACATGACCGTAGCCTATGTGACATGGATTGCCGTACATGTTCAAAGATTTGAGGTGTAATTCTTATGGTGTCGCACACTACTTGAATACAATTCTTCAAACCGTTGATATCGGGTAGAATAATGTTTCAAGGTAACCACATAAACAGAAATCACAACGATTCAACTCTGGAAATCGAGAAGGCCAATGCTGGAGCCCTCCTCAAACAATTCAACGGTTAGGCTTCATTTAAATGTTACCTAGCAGTCGGATTCGACTTTTGTCTGATATTGAGTGCGATGTCTTTAAGTAGTTCAGGGAGATCATTTCCGAAAAAAAACGGTCTAAGAAATTCTATTTACTGGCTGAGACAGAAATGTCACTCAATTCATTTTTCCCCTACAATAGCAATTCATACGTTCACTGAAAAAGCATTTCGAAAATGGTGCTCCATAATTTCATGGAGAATATCATCCAAACGTGATTACTGAGAAAATTCATTATAGATACTTTTGAAAAATGTACCTCGTCCGTGGACAATATGTTATTTAAAAATTGTGGATTTTGTCGCATTTAGTATGTTAACCATTCACAAAATCTAGGTCGTTTAGAAAATCTCTGGGTAAAAGAGCTTGAATTCGTTGGATGTTGTAAGGATATGGACATGTTGACTGATATTGAGGGTGTTGTCAATTTTTCTAGTGCTTGTTTTCGGATCCAAATGAATTTCATTTAAAATTGCTTGTTCCATCATTATATTTCTAACTATTCGGACACTACAAGTCTTGGTCGAATTTCTTCTTAACATTCCAGTTTCGGATAAGTGGATGTGGATACGTGCAAATACCACACACAAAATGAATGTCGGCCATTTAGGCATTTGTTTACATGTTTCAATACAAAGATAACGCAAAAATTACAACTTACAAGTAAACTTCGATTGATAACTATCAACAATAATGTGTGACATCAGCCTAGTATAGTAAAACTTTGTAATTGAAAACAAGGTAGAGATGGTCATTTCCAATTTATTGAAAAACATTATAAATTATATCGTTCATTTTTTTTTCTTTACAGCTATTGATTTTATTTTATAAAACTTCATCTTGGAAAAAGCATTACTGAAATTTTAGTCGTCATCTTTTAAGGGTAATATCTCGGAAAGGTGTGGACTAAGGAAATTTTGTTATAGAAAAGACACATATTAGTTTCATACGAGCAATCACCTCCTGAATTTTGTAGCATTAATTTAGAAACACCCTGTACATACATACATACCTGGAAATCATGATACTCACTTCAAAATACATTTAGTGAGTGTTTCAAACGGATTTGAGCTGTGCAATGAAAGATTCGATCAAAAACATTCAAACAACGTTATAAAATAAAGAAATGGATTACCTCCACAATTCAGCATCAAGAATCAGGGAAAAAACAGAGAGTAAATTAATTTACGAATACTCCGAAGGTCATCTTCATATATTATTTTAACTTTAGCAAGTGAAGTAAAATGGGACAAATTAATTAGTGATACACTTGAAATAAAAATATCAGTAAGTACTGTAGTGACCAATCTTACAAAAAAACTCACTTTTCAGTTACAATTTTTTCCAATAAATTGGGATGGTGCACGAATATTTTTCCATTGTTGTGTAATCAAATCAAACCTATTTATATAATGACTCGTATTCAGACAGAGTTGTTAGTGATATTTAATTCAATGTCCACCCTTTATGACTATCTAGTAAATTGTTTAAGGTCGAACCTACCCTTCCAATAATATATGCACATTCGAAAGTAGATTCGAGTCGGGTGACTTAGGGGAAAGCCTGAAGGTAAAAAGGACTTTCAATGCCCTGTGTCGATGTTTTGTTGATCGCCACTAATCATAGAAGGAGAATGATGGATTCCTGAGGGTTTCAACTGAAGTTTTATTTCATTCTGTCAGGCTCAACAAACCCTATAAGTGAATAAAACTCTACTCTGATAAATTTACGTAGAATTAGATCAACTGGTGTTTTATTGTAAAATATAACATTTAAGGATGATATATTGACGCTGTACACAAAAAATACTAATATAGAGACACTCCATGGTGATATTCAATCTTTGATCTATGTTAGCAAAAAACACTCTACCTACTCTTTTATAGATACATTTGTTTCTATCACAAAATTTGTTCAACAATAAATCGCATGGTTCAGAATTTCTCTCGTAAAGGAACTGATTGGGAAAATTCTTTCGTTATATAAAGAAATTTAGCCCATATAAAAATCTCATGTGTTTTCTACTATTAACAAATAGTAGGGAATATTGAAAATATCAATATCATTCAATTTTATATCGCAATTTCATCTAAAATTCTGGTATAAATTGTCGAATTTGTGATGAAATTTTTACTGATTTCAATCAAAGATATTTATTCATTCATTCATTTTCTTGATGTTTCTATAGATTTTCATCTTTTTGACTGTAAATCTCTGATTTACTAGATAAGGAATATCTTTTTTTTTAAATTCCTTCGCTTTCATTGAGCTTAGAAATCACTGTTATGTTACAGAAAAAGAAACTTTGTAATTTAAATTCAACAATTTATTTGTGTTCTCTAGAATGTATAGTTAATTCACTATTAATTATCAAAATTCGCATAAATACGCCGCTCCTCTGGTGTTCCTTGTAGCTGCTAGGCCGGTAAACTACGTCATCAGCGCCGATTGCCTGACTAGAGAATTAGTTTCACATAAAACATTTCATTATTACGCCTATGCTGTTGTATGTGTTTTTTGAATTGTCTGTTCAAAATATTCGATACCAACAATACTCTCAACCAGTATTAAATCTTAAGTTTTATAATGTAGAGGCAGTGATTCATTCATTCATTCATAAAAAGATTAACGTAAGATGTACGTGCTCTGTGTTTTTAAACGCGTGGAATAATATATGAATTGTTAGTTAAATAGCAATGGAAGGGTCGTAATAGTTATTTATGCAACAAGTGTGTAAAGTAATACTTTTTATTCACGAGTAGAACGATTTGACCAGTCGAAGGCGAGTGTGGCAATTTCTACGAGTGAAAAAACTTACTTTTTACACGAGTTTCATATAAAAACTTTTGTACGTATGTAGACTCAAAAAAACTTTTTTCAATTCTTATTTTGTAATAGTAATATTAAAAGTACAACTGTGAGCATTATTAATTTGAAGTGGAGAAGAAGTGAATTGGTAATATTTAACGAGTTCAAAGAAATAACATCGTCTAAAGATGTATTAGTACTTATGAAAATAGAAATAAAAGTGTGACAGTTTATCGGAGAAACGAATTGACATGACAAAGAAAGCGTTCATGAATTATAAAACAATTTTATAATTGCGTTAAAAAATAACACGTTACGGCACTTTTCTTTACGCTTTTTGACCGAAATACCATTCTTTATAAATGCAAATACTTGAAAAAAAAAGTGAATATTATAAGGTGCTTAGAAAAAAGTATTTATTTAACTGAGTTTCCAGAGATTCTTTTATAACTGTCCTCCATCGGTATCTTCAGTGGAAGTTTACCTCTTCGCGATATTTTTGACTTTCTTAATACTGGTACCTATTGAAAACAATGTTGATTTCGATCAATAGCACACAGAAGCTGAAGCTAGTTCTTCACGTCGTTGATTCATCCAAGAAAAATTCAAAAGCACGCTTGCAATCTCCGGCACTTCGTTACAAATTAAAGTAACGTGATACGGTGTCTTACCAACCTTATGTTCTGATATAGTTCGGGCTTGTATTGTATTATCGCCATAAGACAAAAATTATTATTTGGTTGTTTTTATCAACAAATCAACTGTCGTTAGCGATTAGTCACTCTAGCCACTAGCATTTTCTAAAACATAGCGGCAGCTCTCCTACACAATCGGCGCTGATGACGTAGACCTATTTGGAACGGATCTCGGGCAGTATAAAATATATCCAGGCATCTAAACTCTATAAATTTGTTGATACTAATCCTATCAACTCAAACACTATTATTCTTCTAACATTTATTTGTATTTTATTTTCGTTAAAATCAAATACACCCTTTAAAAATTTTCCAAGTCCATTGTGAAGTTTCTGTAGCCATAAAAATAACTGTATGAACTAACAATAACATACACAGAATTAGAAATACATATTATACGTAATTTTTCATCGTTACGTAAGTACGATAGTATCATCTCTTTGACGTGGAGCACCTATCTTCAGCAACTTTCATAGCAGAAACGTTCAAACTGTTCAAAAAACCGATAAACGTCCAATGTTATGAGTTTTTGGGTTAACTATGTATTTCAGCAGCTTTATTTTTTTATAACCTTGTAATACATTATAATAGAAATTCAAGCGCAAGTATCTAGGGATCATTTATTAGGAAGACAATGCTTCAACTTAAATAGCCGTTTGGGCAACATCTTATAATTCACTAGCTCAATGCATTGTAATCATTTCTTAGAATTGATTAGCCAACCTCACATTTTTCTCGATTTATCTTGATTCATAATAATTTTGTGCTGTTACCTTCAGAGTTATAGTAATTATTCATAGAGGTATGCCACTGTTTAATGTAGCCGTTGATCTGGAGTCGTCCCCTTTTCAAATGTTGTAGCGTTGATCCTAGAATCAACCTTAATCGAGGAGCGAAGAAGAGCGCGGGGATTGGGAAATCGGTCGGTGAACTCTTCATTTTCCCTTCCATTGGAGCGTGCCTGCAGCACACTATCACATTTAAAAAATCGGATTGGAAGCTGAGGGTAACATCTACTGTATTTGCGGTGTGCAAATGGGGTATATCGAGAGATATAAGACATTTATTTTAGTTTTTGTTCATAAAACGTTTTTTTTTCAGCGTTTTTCTCTCTTCATACAATTTACAATTGAAATATGATAGAGTGAATCTACTAATAATACAACATGGATGTGAAACCATATGATCATTTGAGAAATACGCATAGTCTTTTTAGTAAAATCAAAACGACTTATCTGCATACATTTGAAAACTTCATTTTTTCAGATATTGACCGGTATAAATGAAATTTATAGCATCCAATTAATCTTACAAGAGCAACGAACGATCTCACCAACTTCTAAACATTTTCGAGAGCAAATATCGTTGTTAGTTCTGACCAGATAGATGTAAGGGTACGAACTTTTCAACATTTAACTCTGTTAACTTTCTCTGTTCGCTTAAAACTTCTCTTTAAACAATATTTCGAAGAGCCTCTCATTGGGAGTCCCATTGTATTCTCATTTTGCTTTCATAGAATAATAGCCTTGAACGTTACGACGTTATTTATTAGAATCTTCCATCCGTTTTTTATGTATTCCAAAAAGATAAACTACAAGTTGTTTACGTGTGAATGATTCTTTATTCTAGTACCATTAGAGAAATATCTAGTAGTGAATTAGATTCAGAAAATATGCCTTGTACACCGTTGAACATGTCTAATCGTTTTGATAAACAGTGACCAAATAGCACCTATCACCGTTAATAAAAGGATAGACGGATAGTTTCGAAATGAATGGCTGGTTCGATCAGGCTCTGCAGAAAACCTTTCAAAATAAGCTGAAATGTTTTCTGTGATTGAAATTTGACGGCGATACGTATTCGATGCCGTAGAAGTTCTCCTCTGTTCATACAGCAGAGCAGCTGTACAAGCCATAATCTGTACAGCGAAACGTCCTACAAGAGTGATGGCTGCAAGTACTGAACACACTATTTTCGTTAACTATACACCAACACAATTATAATATCTGTGTGCGTTTTGTTAACCAAATAATAAAGTTAACTGTCTCTATCTTTATCTCTTAATACCATAACTTGGAGATTTGAAGGTAAACTTTTTCTGTCTCAGTTTCTCAAGACGATGACTTTCTTATCGAAACATCATGAAGTGTAATTGTGAGTGTTAGTATAGTTTTATTGTAAATGGTGTGTTCAGTATGAATATCACCAATGGTTCGAGAGAGTCCAACTTAGATAGCTGCAAGTTTCAATAAGTTTGAGTCCTCGGTTATGAGGCAGCAAGAGAAACTACGAGGCTGATTAGCTAACTTGACTGGGATACAGAAAACCACCAATAAGCCCAAAACCCAGTTTAGATGAAAGTGTAGCTATTACATACACGAGTAGTCAGCTCACTTCAACAGGCACGAAATTTGACTAGTCCATGGCTTTCTAACTGTACATCTACATTTTAGACGCCATCTCCGTACTATAGGCATCCGGGCGATATGCTGGTAGATGGAGCAGAAAGTAACTGCGGACCTCGTCAGCAGGGAGTGCTTACCAGTAACAAATGCGAGGTTCAAACACTTGGGCTATCTTTACAGTTCGCAGAGTGACGATAAAAGTTTCAAGACTAGTTTCCTATTTAGCTTTTCAACGATATGGTTCTGCGGTATTTTTGAGTGGGACTGGATCCTAGACCCAGCACACCGCACAGTAACTAAACTAAGAACGATAAACACCGTTAAACATTTTAAAATAAGTGGCTTTTTCACAGGAAATATCATGACTAATAATTTAAAGGTTGAATAGGATGCTCTGTATCAAAGTTTAACGGCTTAAACACTCAAGCAAGTTTTACTGTTTGCCTAATAATTTAAAAATTAAAATAGGGTGCGCTATATCAAGGTTTAACGGATTGATAAGAAGGACATAAAACATCATCTTTTCTAAAAATAAACTAGTGTATTCTGTTCTACATGCATAAAACTACAAGTCGTCCATACTATGGGAATATTTTCTATGCTAAGAAGTAAATTGAATGGTTTTCACCTGTACATGGAGTTTTTATTTTTTATATTTTTAAAATGTTAGTCCGAGAGCTATGGACCAAAAATTTAGTGCAAAATACTCACTTTCATGATTATGTTTCAAATAGTTCCGCGATACTACGAATGAAATGTTATTCTCTTTGAATCAAACGACAGAAAATTAGTTGTCTCATTCTCAAGAAATAGAGAAATATAAATACTGACATATCCAAACAAGCTCTTGAGGTTCAATTTCTTTAGGGGGGTGGATGTTACCCTTAGAATTTAAAAAACACAATGTACTTAGGTTCAGTTCGGATTTAAAAATAGTTTTCTCGAAAAACCAAGCAAGACGAAATACTGCTTTTTTTTGTTATTCGGAAATATACTTTCAAATTTATTCTGTATTATCAAAATTGCGCAAATTGGCATTAATTGTCACTAATCTACATTGCTATTCGAGCCGCCGTTCAGAATCCTATAAACCGTATGAATGTAATTGGTTGCACTTTTGGAAAAAATATATGAAATATTTCGATTGTTAGTCTCTAGAAACGGCATTCAAATTCAAAACGCCCTACGAGTATTCGACATTCTCACAGCATTTTTCAGATATTGCATGCTACTACTATTAATTAGGAAAGGTTTTTTCCGTAATTTTATGGAAAAGGGAAGTATAATAGTGAAATTGTTTTGCGAGGTTGTGGATTCACTTCTAAACAAACAAACAACCAATCAAGGCGAAGAAAATAATTCAATAAACAATTAATTTCTTTTTAGTTAATTTTCCCTTCGAAGATATTGAGAGGTAATGATAATCGTGAGGCTCCACTTTCTTAGAAGTCATAACCCTCCAATATAATTAACCATAATAAGCTATCTGCTTTTTTCTTTCATGTTGTTATCAATAACTTATGTTGAATCAAAAAGTGAAAATAGTTATTAATGTGAATATATGGTTTGAATAAATAACTGCCTGTGGTCAAAACAGGAATAGGCTGAGTTGTGCCCTTATGTTTTTATTCGTTTTTTAGCATATTTTAAGAAAGTACTTAGGGTATAGTTAGTCGTGTATATCTAGATATTGGTTTTCAAGACACTATTAGGTCCACAAAGACATAAATCGCGCCGATTCATTTTTTTTTAGATACCTTAGGGGTATAACTAATAACGTGATAGTTTTATACTGTTACTAGGTAAAAACTTGATGTACAAGAATGACGTGCACAGTACAAAGCAATAATTTCACTTAATATACCTATATTGCAAGAACATATCGGGAAAATAAAATTTCAGCTTCATAGTAATGAATACGGGTATGATTTTTTAATCTATTTTCCAAATATTGAGATATCTGTCCTATGTAAATAGCGTCACAGTCATTACAAAGTACTTTATAAATAATATCACTAGTAGATGATTATTTATTAGTAGCAACGTTTGAACTTCAGCATGTTTGCCTACACCTCGTCTGTCTTGTACTCAGGTTATTTTATAAAAGAAGCCTTTGGACATTAAACTTTAACTATACACCACTGCAAGACTAAGAAAGCTGTTTGTTATATGTGGCATGTGGGAGAATTAAATGGCATCGTGTCTTTATGATTATTTAAAAAAGTTGCCAGATTACGTGCCACAAATTATACTTTATTGAGATACGTGAGGAAGACACAATAAGGATTTTCCTCTCAATGAAATATTCTGAACGGCAACAAAAGAGTGTCCACACATACAACAAATTATCAATCCACATCTCAATAATTTGTGCGCGTTCGGTTATACAAATTTTTGTACAATTTAGTAAGATATCTTTGCTCTGAATCTTGAAAGAGAGTTCCGAGATTTGTTTTTATTTATTTATCTATACATTCATTTATTAATATATTTATTTATTTCATTAATCATATATTTATTTATTTCATTAATCATATATTTATTTATTTATTCAAGTATCATTTTCGAACGAATCAGGAAACATTTGAAAACGTTATTCAATACTGATGTGAATACAATTTTAAAATCTACCATATTCAGTATTCTCACAGATAAAAAAGATATCGGAATAATTAAGTCATTTCATACTTCCGAATCTTATGTCAAAAATCCTACAAAACTGCTGACGGAAGATTTTCACCCGAAAACTTCCGTTAAGGAACAGAGAGAAGTTTCATTGAATTTTGGAAGAGTTTTTCAGCAACACCAACTCAATTAAGTGACTGCGTTAATCTATTTTGTAGGCTAATTGAAAGTGGCAACTCTACTCCTAATAGACGGCTTGTCAAGTTTATGATGAATCACTTTTTTTGTTTCGATTCCTCTTGATTTCCTAATATTTACTGTGATATGCGTAATGAATTATCATTCCTATTATTCCTTCCAAATGAATAATCATTAATTTTTTTTTGGTATACTAATGGATTATTGTAATGAATACTGAATAATTTATTGTTCAATTTATATTATAGAACTGGAATAAAACTTATTATGTAGATAATTGAGTGGAACATTTAATAAAATGATGTAACTTCCTGATATTTCGAATTTTGTTTTGCAAAACGAAATGTGGAATAGAAGTGTTTTCAAATAATTCAAATTGCAAAACAATCTATTAGAATAACTTATCTATCTATTTCTACTTTTTGTAAAACTTTTTCTTGAAAAATGTTTACCACATATCTTCAGAAAAATAGTTTGCACGGAATATGGCTGATCAACAAATTGTACCCTTTCTTCCAATCTTGAAAAACTTCTTTGTGCTTTTAAACGGGTTGAGAAAATATTTACTTCAAAACTAAGCTCTAGAAGTAAGTGTGATCCAAACATTACACTAAAAATAAATTGAAATACCATTAAGTGGTACCGGGAAGTCTCTAAAACAGCAGATAGAACTGGAGTAGGAGTATACGGGAATGTACTCTGAAAGTTTAGGCAACACACCAATAATTTTTGCAGCAGAAATATATGCCATTGAAAAATGTGTCCAGTTGAATCTATAGCAAACAGAAGATCATTATCCTATCCGATAATTGAGCAGCCATTAGGGCTCTAGGCTCCAGTATCATAAAAACCAAACTAGTTCGAAAATTCAAGTTAAACGAGATAGGTATGAAAAATAAGAAAATCCTGCAATCAATTTTGGTAAACACTGGAGTAGAGGGAAACAAAATAGCTGACAAACTCGCTTAAGTAGGGACAGGCATGGACCTGAACCCTTCTGTGGTATCAGCTATAGAGAAAGCATTGAAAAAGAATGTAGATAGAGCCACAACCAGTTACTGGGAGAGTCTACATGCAGACACTATAACCAAAGAAGATCTGCTAAGTATATCAGCCTAATTAAGAATAAACTACGAATACCAACCTGTCGGGCACTGTCGCCTCAATGGACACCTGAAGATTCTAGACTTAGCAGAGAATACAATATTCGGATTCTTGTGAGCAGAAAAGAGAGACACTATGAAACTCTAGAGCACTACACCTGAGAGCGTATGAAATAGAAGACGAATATCTCTAACAGCTACAGTAATGCTACATTCTTTCTAAGAGGAGTCGAGTTGAAAGATCAGCTGGAAATATTAGGTTTGCCAGTATCGGAATAAGAAAATGACAATGAGAGTCACGCTATGCAATATATTAATATTTTAGTATGTCCCGATCTCTATAACCAAACGCGATATAAAATGCAGTGTAATATTATATGTAGTTTTGGTTATTATTCGATGGTTTTTGAAAAGTTTGTGAGAATAAAACAACTACTACTAGGTCCAATGAGAAAGTTATTGACTTTATTGATGAATTACATTCACGCCCTGAGTTTAACGAGGCTGGCAGATTGCGGTTAAAAAATTGAGACATTACATGATTTAATAGAAAAATTAGTTAATTTTTATATAAAACAGGCTGTGATACAACTTTCATATGAAAGCTTATAATTTTTATCTGTATTAACGATCAAATTTTTATTGACTGTTGAATATTTTCAATTCAATTAAACAATTAACGGTTTTTACCTCAGATTTGCTAGAAATTTGAACAGTACATAGTAAATACCTTCAAAAGAAACGTCTACCCTAAGACGGTATTTCCTTGTACTCTAGGGGTGAATACCAGCCCAACAAGGGGTAGTAGTTTTTTGTTGAAACTAATAGTAAAAATCGATAGAAAACTGCATTCTTAGCACAAATTACTCTATGGAGTTTTTTAAAAACATCTCAAAAGACTCTATCAAAAAAACTGTGAGAAGCTTGAATGTATGGAAAAATAGAAATGGTTATAGGTCTAATACACACCCCACTATTATTTATTAAAGGTGGTTCTTATTTAGTGAACCGCAGATTATGAAAAATTCAAAATTGAACAAGTAGAAAACGGTAAATTTTAAGAAAGTTGTTAAAATATGGTTGAAACGGAGAAAACATTTTTCAATTTTTCAAAAATAATTAAAAAAATATGAAAGATATGTTAAAACTGCTAGAGATTAAATAGTTTCTAAACACTTTCTAAATGCTTCAATTTTTATTTTATTGAATTTTGAAAATAAGGGGTAGTTTTCTCCTCTTACAATAATATGCATATATGGGTATGGGATAGATATTTCAGTTAATAGTAAATAGAGCTTATTTCCAAAATTTCACGCAAATTTATTATGGAATTCCGAGGTGATACCATATTTTTACTGTTGTTCACTGGACTACATATGAACTTTGTTGATCAATTATTTATAATAAAAATTCGTTGACTGTTACATGGATAGGTTATTACCTTGTAGTCAAACAGTGAAGGGCTGAAATCACACTGGGAAATATAGAATTTCGAATCATCAATTTTATCAATTAATAATTATATTTTTTATTAAATTAATTCATAATTCTATGTTAGACCAATCTCATTACAGACGAGATTAAGAAATTGTTTCTTGAAAAAAAAATTTCCACTTTGAAACTTTCAAACTAATAAACGATGAAATAAGAAAACCACTCTTGTGTATACTATTAAACGTGAGTGTTTGGAATTTTATCCCATTGCTTCCGAGCACCCTATACATTTGATGCCCACACTCATTTACTGTTTAACTAGTTCACATATCAAAAGTAATTTTAATTGTACTCAATAGCGAAATTTTACATTTCTGTACAATGTACATACATTCTCAAAAATGAATTTTACCAAGACTTACGACAAAAATTTAATTTCTCATTGCATTCTAGATTAAATGTGATTTGAAAAATTATCACTCAATTGTTTTTATTTTACCTCTACTAGTTGGAATCACAAATTAACATCTTGTATTTAAAGAAGTGACTTCTGAGCTATAAGTAATAAGCCGAACAGTTTTTATTATTTGCCATTAGCTCATTCTGAATTCCATCACAAATATTTTCTTGTGAGACAATTTCTAAAAACATCTTTGCACCCCGCAAACTCGAAGATTTAACTATTTTTTAATACGAGTCTTAGTTTTTCATTTTCATTTATCTACCCTTTTATCTTGATTATCTATTCTGGAATCCGTTCAATCTTCTCTGAAGGATTGGAAAGTTATTCGACTGAGCCAAATATTCAGTCCATAAATGTTTGCAGATGTGTCCCAATCTACCAATCTACGGCACTGCTGATATAACTAATAACTACTTCAGCTCCATATCAGAATACATTTCAATATATGAATAACATATGTATTTAAGAATAAGTTACTTCAACTTTACCATCAAACATCTCTAGTGTAACAGTTTTGGAAAGACTATTTATAGGGTTTCCATCTCTGCGTCGGACATTTCCCGAGGTATAGTAAAATTAATGCAAATACCCACCTCGAGAGTCCCTCGCAAGATATATACATGACAGGAATATTGTACTTTATGGTAAGAGAAGCATGAAAATTTTCGGTCAGTCTCCATCTCGGAGGTCACTCTGCCAGAAATACTTTAGAACATACAGCCTGAATCCCCTTTGCGCAGCTTTAACAGCTCCGTGTATTCGGTATGTTAATGTCACTGTAAAAACGGATACGGATACTAAATAGACACCAAGAATATGCCTTGAGGGTACAATATGGGAAAGGTCGGTGATAAATTGTTGAAAACTAATAATATACTAGCAGAATGAAGACCAAATTAATTAATTCACAATGCTACATATTCAATAGACTGAAATTATTTTTTCATTAACAAAACCTCACGTAGGTGTAAGATTAATCAGAATAGTTTCAAAAATAAAGTTATGATAATGATTTTTTCGTGTTAACAAAATATTTGAAATCAGGTTTTCAAAATATTGGTATAAACTTTTCGCTTCTTCATGTTAGAAGCAGCCACAACAGGGTAAAACCTAGCTGGAGTTGTGCCTGCCGTGTGGAGATACCTGTGGATATTGATCCCGAACTTCTGTAGGTTGTGATGCTCCAGAAAGACGTGCCTTGGTAGCTGATTCCGCA
Organism: Diorhabda elongata; assembly: GCA_026230145.1. Lineage (NCBI taxonomy): Eukaryota > Metazoa > Arthropoda > Insecta > Coleoptera > Chrysomelidae > Diorhabda > Diorhabda elongata. Next base: position 44,957,580 of record CM047926.1, read on the forward strand.
GACTTGCACTTCTCCAAAGATATGAGTTACGATAAATTGAAGGTCTGCCTGTCGAGTAGGTCATGCAGAAACTACTGCGGAATTATGCTGGACATGTCGGAAGAGAATTAGCAGTGGTAGTATCAGTAAAACAGAGTCAGTCGCCTACCTTTCTTCTATCCTCTAAGCTGTCCAAGTTTCTAGACAACCCTAAATCGCTTATAAGTCGAACTGCTCTCTTTTGTATTAAGTCGACCATCTTCAGGGTATGCTTGGGAGCCGAGCTCCAAATGTGCGAGCAATATTCCACAGATGGACGAATCTGGGGCTTGTAGAGTATTAGAAGCTGTTGCGGAGTATATAGCTTTTTAATCTTAAAAAAGTCCAAGTTTTTATGAAGATGTCTTGACTTTCCGCTGAAGAGCTCATTACTATTATGACAGTGCAATAACGTCAGTATATGGTAAGATTGTAAGCAGCATTCTTTGCAGTTTACAAGCAGCTTTCTCAAACTTGCTCAAAGCGATTGTTATATTTATTACAATGAATGCTTTGGGCCAAAAACTGAAGTTGTGGAAAAGAAATAAGTATTATTTTAGAATTTATTTAATATAAATTAATTAGTTTATTTATTATATTTGTCTACTGCCATAGAAAACCATTCAGACTAATATTTAATTCATTTTTATTAAAAATAATTGAAGCAGGATATTGAATAGTTAGTTAATAATTATAACCAATATGTTTGGTTTATTTATTAAAAAAAAATTCACAATTGTATAGGCGAAAATGTTTTAAACTGAATTTTAGAAATTGACTTTTTTATTTCAAAACGCAAATTTAAAAATTAACAATATATAATTCCAATACCACAAATCAAAATTATTATCTATCTAACTCAATTATCATTACTTTAATGTGAATAAGTAAAATATTAACCAATTAAGCAAAGAGAAATTTGGACATTTCTAAATTCAGCAACACAGAAACTATTATTGACTGCAAAGAAACCTGCCACCATAATTGTATCTAACATTGTAACTATCCGCTACTTCAGAGTAAATATTTTTACTTGAAAATAAAAGTACACAAAACAAGATAATAAGATTTCTGATGCACTGATAGTTAACACAAACTGAATTGAAGGTAGTTAATCGAACGGCATTTGAATTGAATGAATTTCTTCCATAAAAATTATATGTTCTCAACTAAAAATAAAAATCGATGTAAATTTATTTGATACTACTATCAAATACACTATTATAAACGGATACATTTCCCTTACAAATTTTTTGCAGCATATTTTGCTGAAAACATAATATCTATCAATTATTATGACTTACAGGTTGTCCCAACCCATCGTATTTAGGCAATATTTTCCTCACTTCCGAATGACACAAGCTGAATATGAATTATTGACGAAGACAATGGGACAACAAATTAAATGTCTTGAAGAGAAGATTAAAAACTTTGAAGAAACGATTATTGGTAATGATAAGTCATTAAAGGGCACTATTCAAGGACTGCATGCCGAAAACAATTCATTGGTAGAAAAAATACTAAAGCTAGAAAGGTTTCCAACTACAGAAGAAGTAGATAAGACGAAAACTCAAAACAAAGTAAACGAAGGAATACAAATTGAACACTGCCCCATGGAAGGAGAATATACAGAAGTTAAAAATAAGAGAAAAAGGAAGAAACCAGAGAGACAATCATCAGAAGATATAGCAACGGACAAACAAGTCCAAGAAGAATTGGGAAAGTTAAGAAGAGAAGAACAAAGAAAACAGACAAAACCGGAGAGAAGGCCACCTCCGATAATACTAAAGGCTCTACTAATGTGGACAGCACTTCGCAAGCAGCTAGTGCATAGGAAAATCGATGCCCAGTGTAAAATGGGAATACACACAGGGAAAATAACGACGACGGCAAAAGTAGACTTCAACAGAATGAAGATGCTCCTGAGCGAGTATAAGGAGATTGAGTGGTATACTCAACTAAGAAAAAGAGAGGAAGCTTGTCATAAAAGGACGGGCTGTTAACACCTCCACATCCGAAGTAGAGGATGAACTGAGGGAAAATGGATTGAGACAAAAAAAGTATGGCAGCTGACAAGTCGTACACAAATAACCGAGGACAACACCCGAAAACTACTACCTATATACATAGTAGTAATCGAACCCGCAGAAGAACCAACGTATAAGAAGCTGAGATACCTATGCCACACAAAAATAAGTGTGGTAGAACAAAAAAGGCACGACGGACCTGTACAATGTTACAGATGTCAGGGATTTCACCACGGACAAAGCACGTGCAACATGGACGTGCACTGCGTGAGATGCGCGGGAGCGCACAGAGCGGCGGAATGCATGCTTAACAGGACGGAAAAACCAAATTGTAGGAATTGCGGAGAACACCCCGCAAACTACAAGGGGTGCCCGAAATACCCAAAGAAGACAGAAAACAAACCAGCTACGAGCACCATACAAACAGAACGCACTTACGCACTAGCTGCTAAGAAAACGACAAGAGAAGGATCGCTCGAGCTATCGAGTGTGCTGCAGAACATGCAGACACTCATCGCCCAACAGGTAAAGTAAAACGGAGGACCAAGATCATTAGGTAAAGTTAGATTAGTAAAAAATTTACAAAAACACAAAAACACAAATAACGAAAAAAATAAATAAAAAAAAAACATTTCACAAGATTCTAGGTTTTACCGAAGCAACCCACAAGAGGACACCCCCCGACACGGTAACTCTGCATTTCATAAGCAATGTAGAGTTATACATCGGGGACAGCTATAGAGAAGGCGAAGGACCCCTCGAATTAGATCTTTTCTTGCCGAAGAAGGTTGGAAGAGGTTTACCCGAGGCAGCGAAACACACACACACATTAAGACGTCCAGAACAAGAAGCCAAGAGTCTATAGCCAACAGGCTAATCTATTAACAAAAAGATAAGACATCCCAGAATCTCCCATAGAACTCAGGGGAGAGGAAGGAGTCTACGCGCGAAACTGCGACGCGAAAGAGGACCTGTCGAAATGAAAGGGGGTGGTCCTTTTTTGCACCCACTCGTGGATTTATCCGGGGGTGAATGCTCAGAGGGACGGGTTTATCTCACGGGAAAGTATGTGTTCCTAATGACACAAAGAATGTAACATTTGAAACCCCTGTGGTAGAATCTCATCAGTTTTGATTATCTCATAGCGCCGTTACATCTCCTGATATATCCAATTAAAATTACTTAGCGCCGGTATTTGTTCGGTTAAAAAGTCAGTCACCAGTTGAATTTTTCGCGTTTTTAAATAGCAGTTGTTTGGGTAAGCAGGCAAAAGGTGAATTTATGTGCGTCTTCCCTTCCTTTCTGCTAGGTGTTTCCATCCATCCATTCAGACCTTGTCTTGCGAGTAGACTACTTAGAGATGTATGTTATAGCTAATATCTACGCAAAGAGTGGGTAGTGTGCCAAGAATAAGTGGTTTTGATACTCCCAATATGAATTAATCAACTGTCCTTTACAGCCTCCACCAGTTAAATTAAATTTCAGTCTTGATAGCTCTATAAGAGCTGTCTGAGAAAACTGAGATCACTGTGTTTCTATGGCAATGTTTGTTTGAAAATAAGACGACCCAAAAATGTGGGTTAGTTAGTGCATAATATTAGTAAAAAAGAAGAATACAACTTGTGATAAAGGAAAAATAATATTTCTTCTCAGCATTCTTCTCCATAACAACTCTATCACTAAGATTCGACTCATTGAAGGAACTAAATGCAATTCTCAATTAATTATCCGTTAGACGATAATGTTTTCATAATGCATTTTTTTCTAGCTATACATCTGAGTTTATAATTTGTAATAATTGAACAGCTTCATCAACCAAACTAATAATCAATGTGTTTTTTAGAACTGGGGTGATTTGAATTCAAGTATGTGTCATCACTTTACCTATTTACATTATATCAGAATATTTGAGATCCCCTTAAAAGGAGGTGATTAATTTTCCACATTTGTCTGTGTATGGTTTTCACGTAGAATTCAATTCGATATGTGTCACATAACAGCCACAATAATTGTGACCAAACTATTATTTACAAAAAATGAACTTACCATTGTGAAACAGGCCTCGTGTGTACGGATAGCAATCAAATTGATGTAACAAGAGGAACCATTATATTGGTATTGGTTTTCAATCTATTTTTGTGATTACACGTTAAATTTTCAATTCGAGTAAAGTTATATATTTCGATGAAAGGCTCTGATGTAATTATACGTGGACCGTTTAATCACATTCCATTTTGATATGAATTACTCTAGAATGATAACAGACTATGCGCTAATTTGGTAATAAATTAAATTTCTGCATTAATTTATCTCAAAGAGGTCATTGATCGATATATAATACAAATGTCTATTTATATACGACCGCCATTTTACAGCCCATTTTATCATAAAATTTGTGTGATAGATTGATCATATAAATATTCATGCAGCCACAGTAATTCACATATTATTTTGATCAGATTATTACGAATATTGATACACCCATTACACAACTCACGCAGAATATACAAAAGAGGAAATGATCAATACAAAATAGCGAGGAATTACTCCTATAAGTCACAGCTGAGAATATTGCCAGTTGATATGTACATGTTTTTAATTACAAAACGGGCGGGATGAATTTCTACACATGAATTTTCAATTCTCTTTTGTCTTCACTTGTCATTACTGAACAATTTGATGTCATAGTGAAGTGTTATATGTATACAGTATCATCACATTCTGGGATTCTCGATTTGTGGAAATTTCTAGATTGCCGTAAATAAACAAAAAGGCGTTCTTAGAAATATCATCTATGAAAATAGGTAACAAAAATATTAACGTACATAGGTCACAAAAAATACCAACAAATAGCTGCCACAAACATCCATCAAACTTAAGCTTTGATTAACATATTACAACAGGACCGGCTTCACGGTCTACAATTCTGTGCATTGAGAAAGCATATACTCAAAGACAGAGACAGATAATTCAATAAATAATTTGAATTCAGTTTATGTAAAAGTGTACTCAATGCTTTCTTAGTTAAGTAAAATTCAGAAAGCTGCTTATTGCTAAATTGGAAGCTAACTAGTCTATCAGAAGACTTGCAATTCATATAGGTCTTAACGCGAAAACCGTAACCAGAGTGAAGTTGCAATGCTTTTGTAGATACTCACCTTTTAATTTAATATTGGTAAACATGGTAACAAGTGTCAAGTGGATTTACAGGGTTACAAAATTGCAAATGAATATCCACATTGCAAAATTAGTAAGATTATTATTCCAATAAGACTCAATAGAGGAACTGCGCCAAATTTACGTTATAAACAAGTTTTTTTTACAAATTCATCAGAGACGTCAAAGAGGAACAGTAAGTTAGTGACTATCAATGTGTATTCCGAAGAGGGAGATGAACCTATCTGAAGCAGATACTAGCAAATTGTATAACATAATCTAATTGTGCACGCAGTTCTCATAGAATTTAGTTAATTAGATATAGAGCATAAAAAGTTGGAAGTACCAAACAAAATAAGATAACTGATACTTACAAGTACAACTAATATATTATCCATTAACTTGAATGTTGTAATATATTCACGATTTAATGATAATAGCGAACACTAGTAAGGAATCTCAATTTGCGTGAAAAAGTTTTCAAACAGCGACTCGATACAAATCCACAATTATGTCTTAGCTGGCATAAAACGTTCTATACGCAACCGATGGGTAAACCACTGGACAAGCTGCAACTCCAAGCTACATGAAGTTCAACGGTCCATCGACTTCAGAAACCTACCTCCCATGAGTCGTAGAAACTCAGTTGTTGTACGCAGACTACGTATCAGGCATACTCGACTGAATCACGGACATTTAATGGCCGCTTCCGATTCTCCCAAATGTCAGCACTGCAAAATACCACTGACGGTCAACCACATACTATCAATTTGTCTACAATATTCCATAAACGCCGTAGCCTCAATCTAGGAAGTTTCCTTCAAGAAAGTTACCACGCCTGATCCAATATTTCAAAAACGTGTCGTAGTTATAGCTAATAATTGTACCATAACTGTACCATGTCACAATTATCTTAGTTGTCGAGACACGTTAATTAAAATATAGAGCACAAATATAGAGCACACAAAAAGAGCACAAACGCAACATCACATCTTGGAGTAAATATTGATAAAGTGATGCATGGAAATTATATTAATAATTACATTACATGAAGACCAGCTGAAAAATTAATAGACAAAACAGTGATAATCTGTGGTAATATATGGAGTAGAGTTATAGATCATGAATGCAAATAAAGAAAAGAAAACCTTGAATGGACACGTCGAAAATGAAGACGCTCAGAGTGTATGCAGATCTTAACTGTGCCAGTGGTGAGACTTATAAATCAGTATGTACTGCAACTATTTCAGATACTATCATTAGTCGTAAGATCCAAACGTATAAGAAATCTAGAACATATAAGGATTAGAGAAGAAAAGGTTAACACAAGGCGATGAGAAGAGGAATTGGCGTTATAAAGCATCTGCAAAATTGGAGGAATAAGATAGAATAGTGAAAGTTTTGTCCGTGTGAGCAAGATACGTACTTTTGATCTAGATTTTCTGAAAAACATTAAAACGGCACATTTGTAAGGAGGTTTTTGATAGAAGTAATGAAGAAGTTGAATGTTGATAGGGAACTGATAAAAAAAAAAATAAGTGGGAATGAATATTGTACAGAACGAAGTGTTAAGATACCGTACATGGGTAGTTGAAGAGAAGCTAACGATATAACTATTTTTCTGATTTGTGGACACTCGCTAAAAATATGAAAAATTATTCAATATAATGAGTATTTGTACACTCCTTACTTAAAATTCATAAGCCTGATAATGGACATAAATATCTTCAAACATCTCGAATTTTGAAAAAGAGAATTGACGAACTGAAGTATATTGTAGATATTTTTGCATCTAGGTCTATTTTTCCTTTTTGTTTTTCATATGAATGATTTCAATCAATGAGTTGTGGGTATATTCTACGCCACGTGAGAAATTTGTATTCAGTAATCAGAAATTTACTTTCTATATATTACATCGAATCATCCATATAAATATTAGGTTGTCATTGTTTAAAATTTTTCAATTTCTGATGGATTCATTCTACGAAAAATTTTTCATTCGTCGCGTTCTTAGGTTCGAAATGAAAAATTGTTCTGGTAGTGAGAAATATGCGCCAGCACTGCACAATTATTATTGCAGTTAGCTTTCTAGATAGACAGACAGAATTATTGCTGTTTTTTAATAAGAAATAAATAGATTTATTAAATATTGGTTATAACGGTATACGAATATAAGGAGTTTGAAATTAAACCTCCAGAAAATTGTTAAGAAAGCAGCCGATTATTGCAATAATTTGCTACAAAGTACATCAAGGCAAAAATATGTAATTGAGAGAAAGAGAGAGAGTCGTACCGTTCTGTTGTGTTTTTTTTGTATTTTTTTCGCGGTTTGTGTGTTTGTGGTTTGTTTTAATATTTGACTTTTTTGTTGTTGTTAACTTGTTAATTCTTGTTAGGTATTGGCAGTGATCTTGATCTAGATATGGTAGGGTACAAATGTGGCAATTGCTATGAGGAATTTTTAGAAAATGATAAATATAATAAGCGTCGACATCCTTCGCTAATTTTTTTTCTGAACGGATTGTACAAGAATTGGCGAAACTACTACAAAAATTCTATTTTTCCAAAAGTTCCACAACTTGCACTTTTTTGCATACTCTTCAATTCTCCTAATTTGAGAGATCTCAATAGTAACGTCTCTAAATAATCAAGAATCAGATTCTCCAAGAAATATTTGATTCGCTAGTAGCTCGTATAAATCAGTTAACCAACAGCGTACCAACTATTATCGAAATATAAGAAGTTTATTGAAAAACTAATCTAAATGAAATCTTATACAAAAGATGATAGATAATATCAACAAATATAGCCAACATGTTTAGTACCTTTAAGCCAGATTTATTGTTTAAACCCATACGGAATTCAAATTACAAGGAAGAGCTATTCGTTATATTTATAGTTTAAGTAGTAGAGAGCATTACGAATTCTACTTTCAAAAATACAAAATTTTAATTCTCCTAGTTTTTATTTTAGAATCTGTTTGTTTGGTTCACAAACACTTTTACAACTCAACTGAGCTACCCTACTAGAAGAAAGAATTTGGGCATTTACCTAACTATACCCACTTCTGCTCTTGTGAAAAATTCCATCATCTTCAGTGCCAAAAATTTAGTCGATCAGCTACTTTCAGAATTAAAAGTGGCAAATTCATTTATTAAGTTCCCAATATTGACAAAGGTATTTCTGCTCGAGAGAACTTATTATTCTACAAAATACCATAGACTGGTATAATTGAATTTATTATAAAGTAAGATATTATATGTATTATAATTATTATTATTACGTCAAATTGTTATTTTATATTAGCTAATATGAAATTTTGTCGCTTTTTTCATAAAATTGTAAAATTTCCTAATGTCAATAAAGCTCTCTGTTGTAAAATGTGTTGACGTATCAAAATACGCAAAATTACGCACCTTTTTCAAACTAAAATCGTTAAAATATGTTCAAAACCCTGAATTCAAAAAAAAAATCAATAACTTCTAGAGTATGTACCTGAACAATAGTATTTTTGATAAAAGTGTGTTTAAAAAAGCTTATAAAGGCTGTAAACTCTGCGCGATATACCCTCAGACATGCCGAGTGCTTTCGCCTCGTCTAAGAGTGTCTCATCCGCTCTATCTCCGTGTCGGTTATTCGTGCCCGAGTCAAAGGGTCTCGGCATGTCTTGCTAGGGTCCAGTCCAGTGTCCAGGTAGCAGTCGTGTGCAATACGCGTGCTACTGCGACGTTACAGTAACAAATTAAGTGGATCAAATTTTTTAGAAATATATCAAACTCGTACTATGATAGATCATAATTGATTGCCCGATTGGATACAGCATAATTTGACAAGCGCTCAAAAACAAATTCGTGTCGATTTATACGAAAAAATGCTAAGAAAATTCAATCGCGGTGCTTCTAAGATCGTGACAGGCGACGAACTATGGATGTATACAAATGCGAGGTCTTGCACACAGTCAAACAAAAACGTTGTTGAACAGTCAAAACATATAATTGATGGATCATCCACCGTACAGTGCTTGTTTGGCACCCAATTATTTCTTCTTTTTCCCGCAGATCAAAAATTAATTGCGAGGTCAACGTTTGTCTACACCCGAAGAAGCGGTGGATGGAATGGAAAGAATCCTTCGAGAACTACTTATCTTAATGGAGAAAATTTTGAAAAACAATAGAGCCATACCCAATTATAAATATTTGTTATTATTTTTCTCAAATTTTGAGTTTCAACCCTTGTATTAAGAAATATTTTTCTTACTTTGCTTAAATATTAAAGCATGTTTTTTAAACTATTCATTTATTCAGAATTCATTCTATACGGTACTGTTGGATATATATTATATATTCTAATTTCCATATTTACAACATAGTATAATTTATAATAATGAGACATTAGAGTTTAGAAATCGAATTTGTGTCTTTAAGATAACACTTCTTTTCCGAATTAAGATAGAATTGATTTCAATTTTTTTTTAGCTTGTAGCGTCTTCTGTGTTCTTCATTTTGAGGACATTCGATTAGCAGATGCTTCACTATTAGTCTGGTTTGACATAAAGGCGCCGAAGATATTGATGTGTTATGTGGGTGTGTCCAAATCTTAGAAGATTAATGATTATTTGACCTCTTCTTTTTTGGGTAGTGGCAGTTTGGTTTTAATTTCGGGTATTATTTGTTTTAAATTTATTCCAAATTTAATGTTGAGATGATCTGTAGCTGTCACTTAAATCTGTAGTTGATATTTTGGAAGTAAATTATTTTTATTATTTTTTTTATTTACCTTATTTTTTAAAGTCTTATTTGGTATGTTTTTTAGATAACATTTTGAGTAATTCAGATGGTTCGATTGAATAATTTGGTGCGATTATTTCAGGGTTTGCAGTATTAATAGTGTTTTGTAGAAAATCGCAGAGCTAAAGAGCCTGATCTGTTCTTTGATTGTCTTTAGTAAGTTGGGCAGATCTCACTAGTTGAATTACAGTTTTTTCTTTCTTTTCGATTTAGGTGTCTCAGTAGGTTGTGATGGGACGGCTATCTAAACATTCAGGTGATGTTGAATGTTGTCTTTTCGTAGTGAGAATTTGATTTTATTTGCAAAATTTGACGACATTTGAGGGTGTTTCAGTTGTGGTAGGAACTCTTGGGGCTGTTTTTAATTCTGGTGTCACTTCTGTTATGTTTTCTGTGTTCTCTTTTTCTTCTGTAATACTTTTGTTCCATATTTTCATTTGGTCAGAGTCATTTCCAGTAATCATTTCTTCTGCGGTGGTATGTGTCTCTTTGTTTCAAACGTGCGGATTCTTCGTGACCTATGGATTTGCATGTGGAGCAATTTAATCCATCGATTGCAAAAAATAATCGGTACGTGGTGTTATCGTTTGTAATCACAAAAGATTCTGGAATAGATTTGTTTTCAATGGGAGAGAAATTTTGCCTCCGAAAGTTTAATACGTGGCTATAATCTGCTTCAGGCATTCCTACTCTTACGAATGTCATTTTCGGTAATGTTTTTAGATTTCTTTTTTTGACTTGTGAATTAGGAATTGTAGACATACATTTGATATAACTAGGTGCTGTGACGGAGTTATTAAACGCCTATATTCGGTATCGATTCCATTTATTTTAATTGATTTGTGTTGTGCGATCAGGTTGTTTTGGACGAGAGGTGGATACAAATTCTGTTCTTTGTGATCCGAGATGCATATAAAACGTTTTTCGGTTGAACTATGGATCCAACACCTACAATGTAGTCGTGGATTTTGGCTCTATCTATTGATGTAAGAATGATAGCTTGATCCTTGGTAGGGAATTTATGGGTGGTTTGTTAGAATAGGTTTGTTGTGATGGATTTATTATTCCATCGTTTGAAAATTGATCTGTCATCTTCACATGTTTCGTAGAATTTTCTAATGCCGACTCTGTCCCTGGTTAATTTACGGCAATTAGGACGAGTTCCGAAAAAACTCTTCGGAAATCTCTCTCAACGAAACCAGATCGAAAGAGATAAAATAACTGAAATAAGTTGATCTAGTACTGACCGTGATCACTGGATGGTCACTGCCACTTAGGTCAAGACAGACACTAGATGATTTGTTTTCAATTTCAATAAAAGCTGTTTATTTTAATACATTGAGCAAGACCGAATTAAACTTGGTATTAACAACAAAATTCACTCAAATATTGAAAAAACAGTATTCTATATATAAATTTCTAGTTACATCAGTATATAGGTCGTAGTCGGTGATTACTTTTATCTTCATGTTTCTTACACCGACATCGGCCCCGTGGGTAGCACATAGACTCTTTCTGTTGTTGTCTTACGTTCACTAAGATTTATTCACCCTTCTAATACGATATATTGCTTAAGGAGTGGTTCGAAGGCTCCTTAATTTGTCCAGATGTCGCTACTTAATGGTTTATATCGTTAAGCTCCCGGGAATTATTCCATTTCGTTTCATTAACCTTTTTTCCTTAGGCTCGGACTGATGAAAGGAAAGACAACGAGAAATACTCATATGAATATTTAAGTTTGGTGATCTATGCAGATGTGCATTTTGAAAATGATTTAATATTTGAGATACATTCTGAAAGAAATTGAATATAGTTGGAAATTAGGTAGAATTGAATGTAAAATTTGACGTTCTTAAATTATGATTAAAATATGTTTTCCACATCCAATTATTGTTAACTATCACTACCTATATTTATTCTCTATTCAATAGAAATAATAAACTATCTTTCAAAATTGTTCTCAGAGGGTATATGTTTTATGTATCAGTAGCAGTATCACTAGTTTTGGTCAGTTTAGTCATCTCGTTCTATCTGAATAGACAAAATCATTTGAAAAACATACATATTTCCAACATTTTAGGACGTTTTTTAAATGTACGACCTATTAGACCGCCGCGCCCTCATACTTCAAACCGTCATGCGAGAGGTGGCAGACTACAGGCGATGGGCAGCAGGCGAAGTAAGAGGAAAAGAAACTATACACTCTAGGAACAAGGTACGTCATGAATATGCCAATCTATTTTGACTGAATAAAATTTGGTAGCACTGTCAACCTTTCTTTCCATTCGGCTGTTTACGCTATAAATGATGATTGTTAACAATGTGTGATTTAATTTCTTTATCGTCTTCATCCCGTTTTTGTTAATTTAAATGAAAATAATGAGCTGCCACCGAAGAAGTGGATCTTTTTATTTAATTGAACCCTTTCATCAGCATTATTTATTGACCAATATTTTCACCGTGGTAACAAAGCAATAGATTTCGATGAAAGATCATCTTGAACTAACGACTGAATTATATTAATGAAACTCACTCGTTGGTTAGCAAACAGAAGTCACAATAAAAGTAGTAGAAACAATTTACAGCATCAAACAACCTGCCTATACAGTAGACTACATGAGAAAATAACTAGCTTTGTTTATGCCTGTACAAAATAGTTAAACAGACAACTTCATCATATTCTGAGAGTACTTTGATTATGACAGTTCTCTTGAGGACAATAATTGTACAAAGACATGAGAAACTATCAAAATATATTCATTAAAAATAGAATAAAAGTCCCTTTTACATATTTTCAATGAAATTCACAATAAATCGTGTGAACATGAAGAACTCATCTTTTTACTGTTGTTGTTGGGTAATGTCATGTTAACCCGGTACTACACGATGAGTCCAACGTTTGCCCCAACATGCACCTTCGAACGTTAGCGGAATATTGGACGAAGTCTGAAACCTAGAACTTACTTGAAGATATGAAAATGTGGCAACTTTGGTTTTTCATACAAAACACACATACAAAAAGTGTATGTAGTTGTACCACAAGTGTTGGTTTCAATTTTGTTACAATGTTGTCTACTCCTTTGACATGGGTCAAAGACTTTCTCGACTTTCCACGGCCAACGTTCCAATGCCAACGCTGGAAGCATAAAATTCGTCGAATGACATGCGCACTACTACCACACGATGTATCTAATCATACCAGCGTCCAACGTTGGAAGCATTGGACGCTTCGTATGGTACGTGCTTTAAACTAAAAAAATGAAAACGTGGCAAATAAGTGATCAACAGCATACAATAGATATATTTTCTTTTGAAATAAACTAGATGATAATAACAGCTTCGGTTTTTTATACAAAACACGCAGCATTCACGCACAAGAGGATAAGAAGGGTGTGTAGTTGTACCACAAATGTTGGTTCCGGCTTCGTTCCAATGTTGGGTATTCCTTCGATGCGGGTACAAGAAACCAACTTCCATGGCCAACGTTCCAGTGTCAACGTTGGAAGCGAAAATCCGTGTAATAACATGCGTACTACGACCACACGATACATCGTACGTTGGAAGCATTTGACGCATCGTGTAGTACCGGCTTTAAACTATATCACATAATCTATAATGCACCATTCCAATTTCTCAGATACTGTGAAAAATACTGATCAATGAATAAAATCGACAACCAACCGATTACATGAAAAACCACGTGAATAAATAAATAACTAACTTGACAGTAACTGGGAAGACGACAGAAGTTTAAGATCACTTTATTACGAGGTTTCAAATAGGGGAGAGTGCGTTGAACGAGCAATTTGTGCCAGGTGTTACGCATAGACAAAAACAGACACACTCCTTCACTTGACTCAATAAAATATTTACACCGAAATTGTGATTTTCTTAACACAATGGACGTACGTTGAATTGGTTGGATAGGTTAAGTGAATTATTAACACGTTTCACATATATTATACCAGTCGATAGCAAACGTATTTTACAACTAATATTTCTAGTTTCACAATTCACAATATAGTTACTAGGGTGGAACTTAAAAACGAAATCTATGATATTGATTTGTCATAGTGAAAATTGCCGCAAAGCCCATTTGTCTCCAAGCTATTTGTATCTGTCTCATCGATAAATTTCTTTAATTTCTTTAACCTGTTGATAAATTAATGCTTCTAAATGTTCTTGATTTTAGGTCTCTTCTATTTTAAAATTAGTTTTTTTGATAATTCCTTAAATACTGATAAAAAATTGACAACTTAACTTCATTCTTTATCACAAGATTGAAGTTAAGTCGAAACGTCAATTTCTTATCTTCTTTAAAACAGAATACACCTAAAATCAAGAACATTTAGAAGCATTAAACAAAAATATTACGAAACATTACCGAAAAAATTATAATGTTATATATTTTAGACAGTAGATAGCCTAATGCCCGAGAACGCGCTCAGAAGGACTTCATAATTTGTCTACTACATGCAAATGGACTTCCATTAATATCTTTATGGACAGACTACGAATCATAGAAGATTTTCTGGTCCAATAGACAAACAGCTTGAAAATTGCGAGAAGAAATTCTAATTGCTAATTATAAAAAAATTATTTCAATTAGCGAGAAATGGATTGGGAAGATGCAAGTGCCAACTAGAAGTACTTATTAGAAACTTGTCAAGCAGTATCAACCGAAGACTTGTCAAAAAAAAACCAGGAAAAGTTACCCATTATCGCTGGTTAACTACTGCGAATAAAATTTCACGTTTATATGCCGAATTTGTTATTAAGGTTTGATGTGGAATGTGGTTCAACATCATATCGAAACCTTGTAGTTATTCGAAGTGCGTTCTTTGCACTTCTTTTGCACTCAGAAAATATTCTTTTAGTAAAGGTAACTAATTCTAGGAAACATATTAGGGAACTTGGACTTAGAAGCATTATGGCGGCTAGATCGAGACCAAACGAAAGTGTAAAGTACTTTGAAGTACCTCCTCTTAATGTTGATGTATCTGAATATATAAATTTAATAAATTGTAATTATTGAAAATGCACCGAATCTCTAATATTATCACAATTGATCAATGAAAAAATTGAGAAAATAGTTTGGACAGGAGGTGCTCCAGATTTTTCAGTTATTCCCAAGCATGAAGAGATGTGCCATAATTGTTACCGAGGCTTCACTAGCTTTATCAGAATATGGTAAGTTAGACATACATAACACGTAGGTATTTTAAAAGGTTTGATTAGACAACAAAAAATAACATTTATTTCACTATTAAAAGTCAAAACAAGAAACTAGATTCTTTTTGTTATATTTGTTACGTTTCAATATGTAAAAAGTTGACTCAATATAAAAAGTATTCCCATAGGTATATTGTATATCAACAGAAATAATATTTCCCTTCAATAGAATATGAATAATGTGTAGTTTAATCGAAAATAATACTTTTTGTTTACACGCACGTTTTACAAAGCTATACTGCAATTACATTCGCAACACCTGACCAACCTCAATCCACACAACTTTGCGCAAAATCGATGAAAACAACTAACGAAAAAATATTTTCCGCCTACCACCTCTGACATTTAATGAAGGGAAGACGTAAAAACCTACATTGTTGCCGTAGTGTTGGGGAGAATTCGGTGGATGTTTAGATAGAATATCAGTTATGACATTAAATGAATATCTGTTGATATCTGTATATCAGTACTTTTTGATCAAAATTTATGATTTCTTTAAAGATGTTATCACGAAATACTCTGGCTGTCTAACAATAATGTAAACGTAACCAATATTCGTGTGAAGTGAACTATTTGTGTGGTATTTGAAAAATATCACCTTATTTTGTCACTATTCCAATGCCACACATACCTTACAATTCCACTAAATTCTACTAAATTGTTTCTCATGGTTACTAAAATTAGCATTTCATGATGTAGACCAGGCAGAGGCCACCTTCTTTGAAGACCGGATGAAGAAAAAATGATCTGGCTGTCTCGAAACAAACATTGAACCCCTAAAATTTTTTATGAACGTTAAACTTTATTTTGTATTTTCACATATCACAAAAAGTTAAAACTTAATTATAGATGAGGGGATTGAGAAGTTTGTGACAGATGAAACTGTGATAGACGTTCTAAAAGTTGTTTATAATGTAGTAGAAACTGGGATGAGAATTATATGAAAGAGTGGATGTTTTATCGGCTTCTAAAGTTGTTTTTGAGATAAAACTTGTTTATATAATATGTAGAAAGATGGGAGCGTCCAAATTATCTTCTGATATCGACAAGACCTTGAGAAACTTTGGAATATTCAATTCAATTCAGTGTTTCGATACAACTAAATCAGTTCGAGATGAAATACTGGTTTGACTGATTCACAATCCACATTCAATGGCATGCTAAAAATGTCCAGATCCTGTTCAATAACTTATAGGAATCATTTTTCAACTTAGCAAGGTATTCCTTGACTAAAAGTTGAAGGTTGAATATATAGACGTGGATAAGAAGATCTGTAAGAAATGTAGAGTTCGAATCCAATCATTATTTTTTATATGTACAGCCCCGTATTTTCTCCCTTGTTCCATAAGAAATTATTTTGTGTTTTAGATTCCAAACTTCTTCAAAAGCACTAAGCTCAATTTACTACATCAGGAATATCGACAATGAGTCAAGAAACTCACGAAATTTTTGATGATTGAGTGCTCGAATGTTATTAACAAGTCTAATGGCAAGGTTACGTACATGCGTAGAGAAGATTTACAATGAAGGCTGCCTACAAAACCAGATTTCATACCAGTCAGAAGATCTTTCAAAGAATGAATAGTTTCTTGGATTACTTGAAAAATGTCCAATCTTTTGTCCCTCCTTTCCTTCAACGCATGAAAGCAAGTGATACGGATGTTACATCAACAACTATTATGATGTATCAATGAAGTCCCTGCTATCATCCAACGCAAGAGAATCAAATTTCAACTCTTTGAAACTAGCTGTGAGACAACCTGCATATCAATTGCTTCAATTCTGAAATATGAAAATATGTTGTTGAGTTTTTCACATAGATAATGCATATTGATTCCGGTCTTTGTTGGTCATAGCTCCAAAACTGTTATATTTTTTCATGAACGTGACAGATTGAATTTATTGAACACATCTACAGCTTTATTGTAAATGGAGGATTCAGGCTTATCCAGTCCATTAATCTCTGAAAATACGGTACTCTGAATCAGCTTTATTTTTTTTACTTGCCATTGTAGCGATAAAAACTTGGTTTTACCGGAGCAGATAAAGGGAATGACGTGACTGTCCATGAAAACAGCTGCTTTTAACATGCAACTACGTTTCTGCAGTGCAAATATCAATCTTGTAGTGTTGGAGACAAATATTTCACTCAATTGAGCTATAATATTATTTTGATATTCATTCTTTACGTAGACGTTACAGCTTTGGAAGGACGTTGAACATATTTCTTCATATCTAAATGAAGCTTCCATAAACTTCTGGTCCAACAAACTCCGTGCCCACGTGAGTCGAACATCAGTACAAACGAAACTGGCTGCACCAGATTCGCTCCGAAGTGCTCAAATTAATGTACTCCACATTTAAAATCACATTTCAGACCCGAAAACGCCGCACTTCGTTTATGCGCCATACTTTGCCCATGGGTGATGTAGGCCATTTGGAGGGAGTTAAATTTGAACGATGTCAAAAGATATACTTTGAAACATCTTAGGAACAATACATAGTTGGAAAGATATTTGCTAATTGGAACGAAGACGTGGTTCTTGATTTAGCAATATCATTGCATGGAATCACACTGTAGTCACCGAACTTGTCTTAAACTCTGGTAAATTGTTTATATATTGCCGAGTGTACGTCTGCTAAATTTTGAAAATTTATTTTATAAATACAAGACAACTGGAGAGTAGTTTTCTTTAGTTTGACTAATGCTAGAAGCAACATAAATCACAAGCCCTGAACATAATCTTGGGTGATTAGTAGATGAATATATGGATAAATAAGTGAATAAACTTGTGAGTATATGTAAATTATTCCTATTAATCAATATAAGATGCAGATAGTGAAATTTGCAAGGTATTGCCAATGATTGCAGTTGTGTTTAAGATCCAAAGAAGTTTTAGACGTTGTATTAAGTACAAATTAAGTTTGTGGCTTCGGTGTAATGAGGTGGATCGTTTTTCAGACGACGTAAAATTATGAAAAGAGAAGAAAACAGAACACATCACATTCAGTTGAAATAACTATCAATAACTATTGAAAAAATTATTGTCATTCCTCAAAATAAACATATAATTGTAAAATGTGTATTCAAAAGTGATTTCCACTTTCTGACATTTTTATTCAATAAAATCATAGACAATTCTTATTGGATTTTGAATAAATTGAAATTATATCAAATATTATAGAACTTTGTATTCTCAAAATTGTTTTTGCATCAAAAATCCTGCATATAAATATATATGATTAAAACCGACAACGTTTCTTCGTAGTAACAAACCATGCTTTCACAAAATAAACAGTGCACGCATTAAACAAGGGATAAAACGGCGGGAGAATGAGTCAGAGAGAACCCTCCGAACGCGATACAGAAGGGAAAGCTGCTACCCTCCACCCTCAATCCTATATATCTGTATTGGGTAAGGGTGAATGGGGATTTGCTTTGGCCAACGATGCAACTGCAAAAGGACCTGACAGTGTCAGTTTGGTTGTTGTGGAGGTGTCCTTATTGTGTTCTGTGGTCGTTAGAATTTAGAAAATACTGCTACTTTTTGCATTTCGTCGCGTTTTTATCAATATTTCTTATACAAGTTACTACTATTTTGTTCTGCTTCACACAGCTTCGGTGTTTATCTCACGAATTTCAGTTTCCAAGTTCAATGATCTGTTTCATCTACAATGTTGTTGATTTTCTTGTTGATAACCGTTCAACATAGGGCACTTTGTTGACCGACACTTGTAATATAGAGTTTTTATTAGCGAAGAGAATATAAGACTGAATACGAAACTTGAATAAGTAGCAACTGCAGTTGTTGCTCAAGAAATTGTGTAGTGATTTGTGAACTTGTTGATCAATCCTTGTGTGAACTTTTTGTGTTGCAAGGTAGTTATTTCACTATATTATTATATAACATTTGGTATGATACCATAAATATAATGCAAATAATAAATATCATAAAATGCATTTTTATGGAAAGATTTATTTCTGAATACTTAAAAATGGAAATCGTAATAATTTCAAATGGTTTTTTGATTAAGTTGAACAATTGATACCCAATTTGAGTATATCAGAAAATATTATCACAAAAACTTACATAATATTTATTTATTTATACTGAAACTAATCGTGCACAACCAACCTGAATATCATGAATTACTATGTCCTGATATAATTTCTTGATTTTGTTTGCCTATTATCACTTTCATAACGCACTAAACTGCACTTTATTTCTTTATGGATATATCAGGTCAGATAGTTTTGTTCTCTTCAATACACTGCGTTCATATGCTGCTTCAACCAAGTGTTGGAACACGCTGGGAGTAGTGTGTTCATATTGCCTTTTCCTATGCCTTTTTGCTACTCTATTGACTTCTTGACAGCGTCACTGTTCACAATATACCATGATAACATTTGGTTTTCTACGCATCTCCATTACAGGAACCTCGTAGATCCATTTAGGTTTGAATATTTGTTTGTGAAATGACAAATACGAATTTTTTATTTGAAGACGATACATCTTTTTTAATAAATATTTAGCTTTGTTGTCTTTTTTTTTAAGTTACCCTTACCCCACTGTGATTTATCATTTGTGATTTACCAACGTGGAAGTGTAAGAACACTTCCCTACTGTACTTCAGCCTCAACATTTTCAAATGTTGAATATTCTTCTTTCTTTATACGGAATGGAACAGTCTTCTAGACGAATAGCACTTTATTAGATCGACAATTTCCTCCGGAAATAAAATTTGCATCTTATAGATTAGGCCAACATACCAGATTTTCTCGAATACATGTGCTCTCTCTGCAAATAAGACCTAACTTATCGTTCTCTTTCCAAATGAGATTATAATCACGTTTAATATTTTAAGTGCCTGCTCAAGTGTAGAACGTTAATCTATATATCCAAACTGATTAGATCACGGATTATGTCCTTTTCTCCCAAAATTGGTTTAATTTCGATAAAAAAAATTGAGAACAATGGATAATCTTGCAATAATTCCATATGGCGTTTTCTGATTTCCCTAAGATAGGTACCGTAATGATTTCAGCCATCTTCCATTTATTAGAAGCATATCTTATTCTTGTAGCAGCATATTTCAAGTGTGTTTTTGTACAGCTATATTGTTAGTTTATTAAGAAATGTCCCTGATATTGGGACAAATCCTGGACAAACTGGATATGTAAGTATGAAGCAAAAGCTCAAGTTTTCTCTACATTGCTTCTTGCTCATCTTTCTTCACCTGTTCTAAGTGGCGGTTTAATCGTTGCTGATTGTTTGAGATGATCTGACGCTTTCTATTAGAAATAATCAGACGCAGGGTAATTATTCAATCATATTAAGTACTTACTAATATTGTTGCTTTTATATCGTTTATTTCCCGTTTCATCTACTAGATAACACTATTAAACACATTCTTGTCTCCTGGTTCCATCTACGTTTAGATGTCCTTTATTCCAAGACAAGTTGTCTTATTCTTTTTGGGTATCTGATGCCAACTGTTCTTTTACTTATATCGGGATAACGATGTCTTCTGTAAGATTTCAACTTTATCATTCGTCTGCTCTTTTGTTCTTATGGATAACAATAATAATAATTTTTCTATCAAAGAACATCTTTGAGTTGGAGTTACTGGTGTGTGGTTGAAGATTAGATCAAGGTTTTCCTCTATATCTATATGACTGCTTTTTGATGTCGTGGATGACAGTGATCTTTCCAAAGCTTATAATCTGTTTTTGAATAGATGGAATGTAGTTTCCATCCTTAGTTCAAACTAATATTGTTTTCAATGTAGGTTTAAATACTTGTAAAGCTCACACGTAATGCTGTGTTGTAAACCGAAACCACCTGTCAAATTTTCTTTTTCCTATCAAAATATGAAAAATTTAATAGGATTTGCTTGAAACTCAATTTGCTACTGCTGAGCTTCAAACTGATTGGTTCATAATATATTGTTTACAATCATACACTTTTTAAAACAATCAATTAGTGAACATGGTTTGATTACATCGGATCTACTCTATATACGAGAATGGTCCCAGAGGTACCTGGTATAACAGAGAAAACACAAAAATTTTGGAAAAAAATATATTTATTTTTCAACGTAATCTGCTTTCAGCTTCATACGCTTTTCCCAGAGCTGTTCAATAAGTTCGATAACCTTTTTATAATAGAATTTTTCAATCTCCTCAAAATAGCCATTAACTGCCAACATGTCCTCTTCATTGTGGGAAAATCTTCGACCACCGAGCCATTTTTTCAAGTCTGAGAACAGAAAATAATCCATGTGGATCACATCCAGCATGAGGTAGTAATCCAAACTTCAGTTGTATAAGCTGGGCATTGTCTTAATGAAACATCACTTCCTTCTTAGCAAAATGTGGTCGATTTGGTTTGAATTTTTCACTTATGCTGTTGATATTTTTTCGTTCTTAAAGATCTCAGGCGTATACCAAAAAACCGACGCCATGAACTTGTCTGCAGACAGACTTTGACTTTTTTGGAGCTGGTTCTCCCTTTTCAGTCCATTGATTAGATTGCTTCTTTTTTGTTTCGGAAGTGAAGTGATGGACCCATTTTTCATTCATGGTTATGAAACGGTGCAAAAATTCAGTTTTATTTCTATAAAACTCTGCTAAACATCGCACAGCGCACAGCTTTCGCACGTCCAGTGAATATGCGATTTACTGCACTTTTTGAAATGTCTACTATGTCTGTTAGCTCGTGCACTTTCATTCGACGATCATTCCGTACTGCTTTTGGCCGACCACTGTGGTACTGGTAATCCCAGGTTGTACGGCCTCTTACAACCTCTACTACCCAATATTTCACTGTTGATAACGAAGGAGCAGTGTCACTTAGAATACAATAATAGTTCAGCTTTTGTATTGGTTACGCTTAAGTCTTTCAAATAAAAGTATTGTATCACATAACCACGATCAATTTGTTCCGTGCTTACACATTTACTGAAAACATTCACTTTTGGTGGCTGTGAAACAAATACTAAACAACGTTACGTCTTAAGACTTAAAACATATGCTGTATAGATTGTGTACTTTCTAATACAGTGGTATTTCTCAAGTAACTACCGCCATCTCTAAGTGATGCCAGGTACTTCTGGTACCATCTCGTAAATCTCTACTGTCTGATGGTTATCTATACGGACAGATTAATTAGACTGAAATTTATCAAAGTGATACAAACATAAGTAGGCAATAATAAAGTAGTCAGTTCATTAGGTTAATATGGTATTATTAGAAATGATTTTATACATGTGACACAAATATTCTCAAATCTCAAATCATATGAAGTATCGAATTTTTATAGCCAAAGGATTAAATGTATATTTTGCGACTACATCTATTTGTATTAGAGAAGGAGGTTTTCTAAATTATTTCTAAGAAAAATCCTATAACAATCAACATTATCAATAAAGTGGTAGATTTTCCTGTCATCAATTGGTTATAAACGTAATGAAGTATTTATAAGGTTGCGATGATCGTGAAAGAACTTGATTAAATACCTCTCTCACATAATTATACGTATTCAAATCGCAACCTAATAACCAAATTGCAGTTTGGAGGTTTGTGGAACAATTTAAAGTGGTAAAGTCCAACTAAAAATAGTCTTAAAATTGATTGATCGACATAATTAAGAATCGTTAGACGTTATCTAAAGTTTAAACATCCTCGAATAGCTGCTTCACAACATGGTACAGGGTAGTGTTCGTCTGTTGCATTATTATAGAGTACCTATAATACAAGAATTAGATGAAAATAATAATGACTACATATCGTAATTTAGTGTAGCCATAATGAGAAAGATAAATGTAGAGCATAATTTTTCAATATGATCTTTTCTAATAATGCCACAGTTGATCGAAACAATGGTAGATATTGGAGTGATACTGATTCTAAATCTATAGAAATATAGAATATGAAGCTTTGAAAGTTTGAGTTATCAAGTATTATAAACACTTTCATTATTGTAGGGACGAACATGAAACGAAACAGAGTATTTACAGTTCTTGCAATGAATAACGGTGTTGATAACATTTCTAATAATATTTGGTCTGACATTTTAGTATTGCTGTTCAAAATTAATTGAACAAAGAGAAATGGATTGTGGGAAGGGGCCCAAAAGATCAGCAAGTCAAATCTCCTGATATACCACCTTCAGACGGAGTTTTCTATCGATATATTGAAAGATTGAGTATAAAACTTGCTAATTGGAATAAAATGAGATACAAAATACTGGTAAAATACTTTCAAATTTCAAAACAACTAAATAATTGAGAAAGAATTAGCTTTGCAGGAAAAACCCTTTCATGAAATATTTTCTCACTGCACTATAGCGCTATCCCAATGGGTTCATAACCTTCCATTTCAAGCGGAAGCAATCACGATTCCTAAACGCGCAGCCTTTTTCACACAACGCAACTATCAAAAAGCAGCAAAGATACACATTTTATCAGATATCAGAGCAACGCTAGTACTGTAACGGAAAGAATTACTCTGTTATAGGTACTTAGCTAGACCGAATGGAAAATAATGAACAAGATCATCTGGCAGAGAACAGTGAGGCAACTTCGTTTTAAAGGACCACAACTTTCTATAGGGTTCCCAGTCTGAAACAACTTTTTTCTTATCCTACCAACTGTTTTCGAAGAATCCTTTCTTTAATGGTATATTCACTGGATACTGTGCGATGAAATAACACTTAAATAATATCAGAAAAACTTAGTTCTCGCCGTTTCTACAAAGAAACACAAGAAACAGTCAAGCACCTCATTTGTGAGTGCGATGCTGCTTATAGACAAAGGCTACGGAACGAACATTCATTATTTTTAAAACCAAATGAAGTATCCCACACATTCCTCAGACAGGTAGATAACTTTATAAAGTCATTGCTACCTTACTAGTAATCAATCAGAGGTACACAATGGAACAAAGTGTTGATAAAGACGATCAACGGCTTTAACGTTCTTGCTCATCTTATCCGACATAAAAGTATTTGTGATTTGTGCAAACTGTTCTTGTGTGTTTGTTGAAAAAAATCTAAATCTATCATAATATTTTGAGTCAAATAATTATCACCCATACAAAGTGCATTTAAAATATAAACTTTCAGTTACATTTGTGAAATGATGGAAAATTTATTTATATTAATTCCTGTGTACATGGTGTACTTCATGGACATTTTCAGATGATACGATGTTTTGTTTTACCATGCCACTAATTATCTAACGTTATAAATAGTAATAAAAGCATTGGTTAGGTTAGGTTAGGTTAGACGACAATATCTTCTCCTGTCATATACTGCTGAAGTATCTTCCAATCCTTCTAATACCGTTCGCTACTTACCACCACATCCGTCCCTACTAACTCACGAAAGATTGTAAATTCTATCCCGCATTGGCTCGCACCTCTACTCCAAAATACTAACCTCTCTTTGACCTTTCCACTTTCTTTTCCTTCTTCTACCCCTAGGACCAAAAATATTCTGCATAAAAAATCCTTCGACGTAATTTTCTATTCGGATGCCTCCAAAAGCTGAATCCGGTATCGATTGCGCAGTCACTACAAACCACGAACCCTCGACGTGTAGTATATACACCGATGAACTATACAGTATCCTTCAAGGTTCCAAAATTATCTCTCTCTGCCTCATAAACATATCGCCATATGCACTAACTCTCTTTCTTCCATACAGTAAATTACAACACCGACTCTCCAATAGTCCAAAACATTCACGACATCTACCAAATTCTCATTGCTCTTGATATAACAGTCTCTCTCTCTGTGGCTTCCATCGCACACTGGAATTGCTGGGAATAAATCTGCAGATCGTCATGCCAAATAGCTTCAAAGAATCCTCCAGAAATCCTAGTTCAGCTTACCAATAATCTGAAGACTAACTTTAGAAAACTCATTCAAATTGCGCGTTATATGGAGCAAGAGTACAGTATTAGATAACATTCACCCATCTACTTCCCACCTTTACCTAAACTTTTGGAATAGCAGAGAAGCTGCGACAATGAGAATAGTCCGCATCAACCACACAAAACTTACTCACGGTTATTTGATGTCGTCAGAAAGTCGTCCTGCCTGCCAAAGTTCCTGTTTCTGTTAAGCACATCCTCACAGACTGCAGAGAATACTCTTCTGCATACCAGCATTTTGATATGAAAACCAACCTCAAGGAGTCACTTAACGGCCCGACGGAAATGAAGAAAATCATAGAGTTTGTCTGTATGAGAAAATATAAATAATTTACAGTGCTAACCATATGATTGTTTTTGTGTGCCAATGACCAGCGCTGTCGAGACACGTTAAACTAAAAAAAAATTGAATTGAGACAAAAAAGTAAAGAAACTGTGAAATATTTAAAACCAGAATCCATGATTAATACGTTGTAATTGATAAATAATCCATTAAGCATTATTATAAAACAATTAACGTGAACTGATTAAAAAAATTTCGAAAGACATATAAAATTCAAAGTGATTAATACGCTTTAGATAAAGGGACATTTAATACAGAAAAGGGGATGAGATGTGATATCAGAAATAGTTAAGGAGATAAAGTAGGCTATCAAAAAAATTGAAGAGGAACATCACAGCTACAAAATAACCAGGAGATAGGAATAAGATCTCTCGTCTGAATGAATCGAAAAGATTTTCCTTATTTTTCTAACTGGATTCAAAAATACTTTCGTTAGACAAAAACGAGAAACCAAGAAAATATGATAATATTTTTGAGCCAAATAATTATTACCCATATAAACCTCATTTGATTGGAAATTTAATAATATTAATACTTGTGTACATAATAATGTATTTTACATTTTAATAGAGTTGAGAAATTTTTAGATTCAGTGGCTTATAAAAAAATGATATCTATTTGATTAAATATAATTTAGGCTGCAAACGAATTGTTGTATTGCTTTACGGACATTGTCATGATTTGATATTCCAAGTTTTCGTCGGATCAATTTTGCACACACACACAATTTCCCTTGAGACGAGCCCGTCCCTCTGGCATCCACCCCCGGATAAATCTGCGAGTGGGTGCGGAGAAGAACATTCCGACGACCCCCTGTCATTTCGACAGGTCCTCATCCTCTTGCACGTCGCAGTTTCGCGTGTAGAATCCTTCCTCTCCCCTGAGGTCTATGGGAGATTCTGGGATGTCTTATCTTTTTGTTAAGAGATTAGCTTGTCGGCTATACACTCTTGGCTTCTTGTTCTGGACGTCTTAATGTGTGTATGTGTTTTCGCTGCCTCGGGTAAACCTCTTCCAACCTCCAACCGGTAGGAAAAGATTCAATCCGAGTGGTCCTTCGCCTTCTCTATAGCTGTCCCCGATGTATAACTCTACATTTGCTTGTGAAATGCAGAATTACCGTGTCGGGGATGTCCTCTTGTGGTTTACTTCTGTGGGGCAATGAGTGTTGCTATGAGTGTCTGCATGGTCTACAACACACTCAGTAGCTCTGGTGTTTTTTCTCCTGTCGTTGTCGTTTTCTTCGCAGCTTGTGCGTAAGTGCGTCCTGTTTGCGTGGTGTTCTTAGCTTGGCTGTTTTCTATCTTTTTCGGGTGTTTCGGGCACCCCTTGTAGTTTGCGGGGTGTTCTTCTCCGCAGTTCCTGCAATTCGGTTTTTCCAACTTGCTGAGGGTGCATTCCGCCGCTCTATGCACTCCCGCGCATCTCACGCAGTGCACGTCCATGTTGCACGTGCTCTGTCCGTGATGGAATCCCTGACATCTGTAACATTGTACAGGTCCGTCGTGCCTTTTTTGTTCTACCACACTCATTTTTGTGTGGCATAGGTATCTCAGCTTCTTATACGTTGGTTCTTCTGTCGGTTCTATTACTACCATATATATAGGTAGTAGTTTTCGGGTGTTGTCCTCCTTTCTTTGTGTACGGCTTGTCAGTTGCCATACTTTTTTGGGTCTTAATCCATTTTTCCTCAGTTCTTCCTGTACCTCCGACACTGGGGTGTTAACAGCTAGTCCTTTTATGACGAGCTTCCTCTCCTGTTCCTCATTGAGTAGGTAGGTATACCACTCAATCTCCTTATACTCGCTCAGGAGCATCTTCATTTTGTTGAAATATTCTTTCGTCGCCGTCGTTATTTTGCCCGTGTGTATTCCCATTTTACACTGGGCATCGATTTTTTTTTGCACCAGCTGTTTGCGTAGTGCTGTCCACATGAGTGGGGATTTTAGAATTATCGGAGGTGGCCTTCTCTCCGGTTTTATCTGTTTCCTTTGTTCATCTCGTTTTATCTTCTCTAATTCTTCTTGGACTTGTTTGTCCGTTGATATTTCTTCTTCATCTGAGGATTGTCTCTCTGCTTTCTTTCTTTTTTTTTTCTCCACTTCCATGAAGTCTCCTTCCATGGGGCAGTCTTCTTTTAGTGTTCCTTCGTTCATTTTGCTTGTTATTTTCGTTTTATCCACTCCTTCTGTAGTTGGATTTTTTTCCATCTCTTCTATTTTTCTTTTGTATGCTTCGTTTTTGTCTTTCAGGTCATCAGCATATTCCCTTAGGGCCTCTTCATAGTCGTCTCTTACACTCTTTCTTTCTTCATACCTTTTAATCCTCTGTTCAAGGGATTTAATTTGCTGTCCCATTGTCTCAATCAATGCTTCATAATCAGCTTTTTGTTGAGTTATCAGTTTTGACAACTCAATTATTTTCTCTTGTTCATCTTGTCTCTTCGTCGACGATACTCTGTCGTAGGGTTTCTCCCTATTTTTGGAGTTTTCAGGCCTATTACTCTCTGTCTCGGTTTTCCTATTTTTGCTTCGGTACCTGGAAATTACCTAAAAAGAAAAGTTTGAGCCGTACTGACAAGTACGGCTGTTTCGAAAAACGGATAAATTCCGCACAATCAAATTTGTGTTGACAAACACAATTCTTTCATGCAGAAATGTTTTTTATCATTATAAATAAAAGGCTGTGTCAAAGTACAGCTACCTGCAAAGAAAAGAAAGTTTAATCAGGGTCTCACCTGACTACCTGAGTCCGCTTGCACTTCACTTCACTGTCGCACTTGTTCACTCGTCGAAGTCTCGGAGTCTAGGGGATCAATTTTGATAATTATTTCCAGTAATAAATACTAGTAAATAATTGGATGTAAGACAAAAAGTAAAGAAACTGGTAACTAATCAGAGCTCACGATTGATACGTTAATGATGTGATGAATTTGATTTTGGATTTTGTTATATCTGTTTTTAGATATATATAAATTACAAATGATATATTTCAAGAACTTTTCATCTAGAGAAGCGACCTCCCTATAAAAAAAATAGATAAAAAGGTAATAAGTTATCCGCGACAGAAAAATAGACAGTGTTGCTCGGTCGCAAAAAGTTCTAAGTATTATTAGAAAATTTAATCAGCGTAATACGTAGAAAACCGAAGAAGTTAAAATCAACAATATAACTTAAGAAGGAAGTGATGAGTAATCTTTAGATAATAGGGAATCAATACTTCAATTAATGATGAAGGAATTAAATGATGATTCCAAATAAATTGAAGAACAACAAATCGGAAGAAGATCTACAATTTAACCCGAAAAAATTAAATACAAATACAACTAAAAGCACGATGATAGCAGGAGAACACATATTATTCAAATCAACTAATCAAACAAGTAGATAGATAAAATTATTAATGTGGAATAATAGAAAATAATGGCAGGTTCCAGCAAATAATAGAATATAAAAAAGTTGGTAAACTATATAACGTATTGAAAGGAATATTCTTTGGAACAAAAAGTAGCTCTAAACAAAAGAAATTGTGGAAAAAAGTAGTGAGATCTACTATGCTGTACACCTATGAGATATGGATATTGATTTAAAAAAAATAGCCATCAAATCCAGCTGAAAATAAAACGTATGAATCACATTTGAGCTAGGCATATATGACGGAGGACTGACTGAAAATGGTATACCAAAAAGAACGGCGGAGTTTAAATAGCAAAATCCAGATAAAAATAAGAGGGGAACGTCAAGAAAAACATGAATTAGAAATTTGAAATGACCACAGCGAACATAGAGGATAAAATGACAAGAAATAAAATATTCAATAAAACATAGAAAAGCATGGAGAAAAAATTTCACGCCATAACATATACATCACGATAATATTAATTAGGACTGGATGGAAAATGGAATGAATTAAGAATTCTATGATTATATAAATCGGAATGAGAATACGTAAAAAAATTTCACAATTGGATTTAAATAATTTTCATTTGTCTTTAAGGTATTCGTAACACTGTTATCTACAGCTCATATCTATACAAATACTATAGAGCTGAAGAGTTTGTTTGTTTGAACGTGCTAATCTCAGAAACTACTGGTTCCAATTGGAAAATTCTTTTTGTGTGGAATAGTCCATTTATCGAGGAAGGCTTTAGACCACGGATGGGGAAACTACGGTCCACGGGCCATCTCCGGCCCGCAAAGCGTTGAAATCAGCAAACAAAAATTAAGTACAATTTTCTTTTTATCAGAAATTCCATTCTCATGAACTGCCAGTAAAGGCAGTATACGTCGGGCATAAAACCCGTAAGTCCGACTGTCGTCGAACGCCCTACCCATTTGAGGCAACACCAGCAAATTGGAATTTTATAAGTCCTCATCTCGGACACAATATCCAAATATAGTTTCCCACGCCCAGAAAATAATGTTTGGTACAAGCTATTTGTGCGAATAAACTTTTTCAATAATGAAAAAATTGTCTTCGTAATAGGCTTTCGGATGACCTCCTTTTTTCATTTCATTTCAGCATTACAAATGGAGCCGGCTTATGATGCAGTCATGCAGAAACAAAAACAGTTCCACATGTCACATGTTCCCACAAAGACCAACGCCCCTCAAGCTTCTACTTCGCAGCTAATTAAAGTTCAATTAATTAAATGTTATTAAAAATGTTATTTTCTAATATTGCACAATAAATTACTATTTCAAAAAAATTATGGCAATATTTTTATTTTAGTAAATAATGTAATGCCTCAACTTAGCCTGCCATATATTTCGTTAGCAAAAATTGGCACGCGAAGAAAAAAGTTTCCTCATCCCTGCTATATAACATCACACTACGATTAATAGGAGCGAAGCATAAGTGAAAAATGCTGCAAAAAGGGGGAAAACCAATATTTATTTGTCATCTCCAAAATGTTAAGGATAGCCCCTTAATTTTTCTACTTTTTAGATGGAACTTGTCGTTTTCATTTCTTTATGATACAGAATTCAAATATTCATACAACCCTAAATTTTCAACTTTCTACGATCAACCCCCATTTTTACATCGCGATTTTTACTTTTTTTATTTTATCCACAGATCCTCAATAGGGTTGCAAGATGGCAATCAAATATAATAATTGTAGTACGATAAATTCTTATTCAGAATTTATAACGTCAGTTTCCTTTAATTATGTTTTTTTTTCTCAATTTAACTTGATATTCCATATTCCAGCCTTGCTCGTCGAGTAGGGATTAGAACGAAACAGGTTTCCTGTATTACATAATATACAATTTTTGGCCATTTTTTTTTGTTGTAGTTGTGTATCGATCGTAGCAGTGACTGTTATAAGTATCATTTTGATTTTTCTGTGCAACTCTCATGTTAATTTTCTTCTCATCGTAAATTTGTCATTAATTTCCAGTGCGATAATTATTTATTCACAATTTATCGATAACCGAAAAAACTTTTATTCTGATCAACATATGTACAGGAATTGACCAACAAGTTCTTCGAGCTTTGTTTTCCCCAACCTTAAATAGCTAGACGGTTTTTCAAATTTATGGTATATTAAATAAAAATATAAGGGTACCTAATACTGTAAAGTAATATTTAAGAAAAAAATGTCGTGCTATATGTTTTATTCAAATACGTATCAAAGTTTATAAAGTAAATTCATACAAAACGATATAAATAATGATAATAATAATAATAATCTTTATAAACAACACTTTCCTGAATAAATTCTTTGTTTCCAAAAAAGGTGGTTGAGAGGGATATAAGGGCGGATGAATTCTCATTTTAAACTAAATCGGAATCTGATTCCGACGAGGACGAATCAGCTCTTAAATTTATTATTAGAGGTTTGGACATCACTAATTTTGAATGTTGTGTTTTTCCTTGCCACCTCACCCTTGATTTGTGCCCTTATGAGTTCAATTGGATTGAATTCACAATGGTAAGGTGGCAATTGTGAAACAATTTTATTTTTCTCTTTGGCCATCTCAGCAACGACATATCTTTGGACTAATGGCCGATTCTCTTCAACCAATGCCAATAGTTCTGCCCGCACCATTATTATTATATATTGTTTTCAAAATTAATGTTTCGTTCCCTTAACCACTGTTGTATGTCCGCTTTTCTTGTGGAACTTGTGGGACACTGGTCTAATTTTCTGGAATGGTATCTGAGTTCATCTCCTCAAGATAGTCACCCGTTTTCTGGAATTGAAACATATCTAGACCATTCTCTACAAAACCGTTTTCGGAGCCAATATGTACGATTATTGATCTTTGTCCTTTGCCCGTCGGGTTTTTTAAGCCCGTGGGAAGGCCACGGATAAATGCATCTCGTGCACTTAAGACTGTAGTATCAGTCCACACTTTGTTCACCGTGTGACCGGCATTTACCCAAGTCTCGTCAAGATAATATATTTTTCTTTCTTCCTTCTCGAATTTTTTAATATCCCTTGGAAATCTTCTTCTCCAATTAATTATTTCGTTTTTTCCTTTCAAAACACAGTTCCTAGAACGGCCCTTGAAACTGCAATGAACAAAATATTTCATTATTTAATTGGTATATAGTTTAATTTTAAGTTTGAACATACCGGAAATTAAGCGAGTGGAGTAAAGTTTTCAGGATTGTTTTCTTTGAGTTCGGCAAATCTTCATGCTGTTCAATAGCCATCATTATTTTTTGGACAGTTGGCAATTCGTTGATTAAGAAAAAGGAATGTATGATTCTTCAAATCGCCGCCTTCTGTTCGTCATTTATATCATCCATTATGGGCTTGGGTCTAGAATATTCTTTAGGTTCCGTCAGAATGTTTTCCTTGTGTTCTTTAAGGACTCTATATACTGATGCATTACTTGAACCTAAAATAATGACGTAATATTAAGCCATGTGCTTATCTATTTATTTAATCCTTGTGTTGAGATTTAGTCTTACTTGGGTTTTGTAGCAGATTTGCTTTAAAGACATTTGTAATCATTATTTTCTCCTCTAATGACAGATGCCTTTGCACCCTTTTTTTAGGAAGTGACAGTGGTGGCATTGCCATCAAATCATCCATAGTATACTATACAAATAGAATACTATTTATACAAGTAGAAATACAAAACCGCCTAAAAATATGGAGAATTTCCGTTTGACAACCATAGCGGTATCTATAAATTAAAATGTAAAGACTGTGATTGTTTTTATATAGGAAGATCCATAAGATCGATCCGCGAAAGGATCAAAGAACATATAAAATGTTTTTTAAGAGGAATTAATGACAAATCAGCCTGTAGTGACCATATTTTTAATACAAATCATAATTTTGTTAATAAACCAAAATTACTTCAAATTTGCAATAATAACAATAATATAGATTTCTTGGAACAATTTTTTATAACAAAATTATTAGACAATAATATTTTAAACGAACAAATCAAATTTAATAATCCCCTGACAGTTCTTTTTTTGAAGGATGACAAATTCAAATAAAATAAATTAATAAAAGTCAATATTTAAATTCATTTGTTTTGTCGTTGTCATATAAATCTCAAAAATTATTTCGAAAAATGTTTTTGACATAATTTTTAATTTATTCTTGATAATGGTCTGTTAAGGACCGAAACTTGAGTCGAATAATAAAAAATATTGTTTGGAAAGACATATTTACTTATTTAATAGTTTTTACCTAGATAAAATTCTGATTTGTCGAATCTGGAAAAAAACTAATTTGTTTGATTACTAATCAACAGGTGAATACAGCCTCCTGAAAAATATAGGTATTGTAAATCAAAAACCATAGTTTTGAATTTCGGGTCAAATTACCTGTACAGAAATCCAATCTACCAAAGTCTTTAAAAAGACTGATTTGTAAAACAGATAATAAACACTTAAAGGGAACTAATCGAAGACGTAACAGCAAAAAGGCACAAACATGAGTGAGTCATGAACTCAACAAGAATTTGTAAGAATATAATAATAATAAATTAATGTAACGTGCAGCTGTGTAAACTTGACTTTTTCAGACATTGCTTCACCCAATACGAATCGTTATAAAAGGTACCCCTAGCATCCCATGAGCCGATCACGCGTTTTTATTGCTCTCACTACCGACCGGCCAGATTATAGTAGCATAGTTCTTTTTTGTTCATCTATTTATTCATCTTTCTTTGTTGCAGACTGCAAACCATTCCGCAGGTTCACGAAAGATTACTTTCAAGAGACTAGATGGAAAGAATAGTTTAAACTTCAGTACAAAAAATATATTTTTGATGAAGAAGATTTTTTAGTTGACGTCGGGTTACAAAAAGTGAATAACTCTTGGAAGTGTGATAAAATATTAGTGTTATTGATGGTAATATCGAAATTTTTTTATTTGTAATAAACACTTACCGTGGTACTCGAGTTCAGTTTACGTCAATGCTAAGAAAGCTTTTTTCTCGTCAAGTTCTTAAAAAGGGGAAAAACACGGCTAGGGTTGCGTCACCCGTAAGAAAATCGATAATTGTGCGTAAGTCGGGGTGAGTTGGACATTTTATTAATAGCCGCGTAGGGGAGTTCGGAGCAAACGGAACGAAATCGGGTAACGAGTGTTATCTATTAACGATATGTTGATTCCTACTTCTCCTAAAATGTACGCGACAGCGAAAAGTCAAAGTGGGGGAAATAGGGATGTTATTAAACTGTTTGTAGGACAAATACCTCGACATTTAGAGGAAGACGATTTGAGACCTATGTTTGAGGAGTTCGGAAAAATATATGAATTCACCGTCTTGAAGGATAAGTACACAGGAATGCATAAAGGTTAGTCTTTTTCAGTTGATATTGATCGTAATATTTTTTTCTTGCATAATTCTTACTTGATAACGATATGGTGTATTTTGAAAATATAAATATGTCAATCTTTTTATATAAGGGTGGAAATTTATATTAAATTTTCACCAACTTTTAATCGACTTAGTTTCGCACAAGTTCTCGTATTCTACGACATCACATCATTCTACAGAAAAATCGTAAAATATTCAATAATATCGCGTGAATTGATAAACTTTGTGGTCTACAATAATATTCAAAAATTCATGATATTGATGAAAAGTTATTTTATTAATTTATTAATTATTAACTGTTTAATGCTAAGAATTGATTATAAAATGTAGAGTAACAAAGCAAAGAAATTAATCACGGAATTCCATAAAATCTAATGTTTGAACAACAGCTAGTGTTTTGTACAATTCCTGTCAAAGCTATAAAAGAAATTTTTCAATCCCATGTATCGTTTTTAATCGCATATTTTCGACGTCCATTGGCTTTTTGTTATCCAATACAAATAAATAACCACAACCATCAAAATAAATCCCTGCCCATATCCTCGAAGTGGTGATTTTCTTGGAAAAATCATTGATGCAATAGCGTCATGAATGTATCCATATCCACTGTCATCTACTGTCTGGAAAAAATACATAACAAGAATCATCTGTGAAAATCGAGTTTCGCCATCCATCATGCATCCATTGCACATTTTTTTGCCTATGCATTCTTATGTGTTGAGCCCGCTTCTAGTAGCCCAAAACGACTCTTCGATAATCAATTTTTTTATCATCATCATTGAAATTAACAAAACTCTTTTATTATTTTGTACATCCACTCATTATTTTTAAACAAATAAAAATGAGGAATTATTAATTCAGACTTCTTATTACAGATCTAAGAAATCAAATAACAAATTATCATAAAGCAGCATCAAGTTAAAACTCGTTCGTTGTTTTCTGATCATTCTAATAGATAATTCCAAATATATCCATTAAATACCGAATGCAGGGCGATTAAAAAATACACTTCAAATAAATTATGATATATTATATTATTCAATCAGAAATATATACCTAACAAAATTGAAAAGTGAATGAAATTATTCTACACAACACAAAAAATGATTCTATATTAAATAAATTATTCAATAATAATAATGTCAACTGTTTCCAATTTACGCATGCAATATTTTCATTATGTCTGTCATCGTGATGGCGTGCCTGATTGAATATGAAGCAAATCTTAGTTCCTACTAACCCAGCTTCATACCTTCGCTCTGGAAACACAAACTTGTTCAGATTTCCGTGTATTGTACCTTGAGCATAGTCTGGATTCAACCGTACTTTGTACGTCCCCCAAGACTTGAGTCGTAGATATAATTGATGTTGAGACTAGGCAATTCTGGCAAATCGTGGTGATTATTTTGATACTATGCTCCTCATCCGCGACCAAACAATTGTTTCTCATCTGAAGGTGATATACCTTTTTCCTGTTGTATTTGTAATATTCTTGGAGCTAGTACTGCCATTATATCCTGCATGGTTTGAATTCACATATCAGATAGAGATCCAAAATATCTCATTCAAAACTTTGAACCCAATTTTATGGGACATCTCACAATCCTGCAAAGAAGTGACCAAAAATAGGAATCCTTTGTTCCAGGTATACATTAAAATACTGCGAATTCAAAGAAATTCGTCGATCTCCAAGATACGGTATAATCATTGACATGTTTTTGTATTGTGTTGAATTCCACATCTAGTTTGAAAGTAACATTATAAGTTGAGTCACATATTTAATTTTTTTCATTGAATAAAGTTCCAGATAAAAACCCAGTGTTGAAAAAATTTTGCTGATAATATATCATTTGAATGATAGTTAGTATTCTTGTACCAATCATTATAATATGATCCATGTTATGGAGAGAAATTCTATTTTTCCTGTTTACTTGTTTTGCATCGCAATTTTCTCTATGAGCAATTATGTATTGGCCCCACCTAAAGAAAAGAATCAATTTTTCTGTTTCTTGGTATTCCTACGGATTTAGAAAACGATTAGATACAAAAAACTGATACACCTCCAATATGTAAGATCAGAATTTTACTGTTGGATAATTGTGTTTCCAAACACAATCCTTAGTTCTGTTCCAAGTTAAGTCCCATGGAATAATTTTCTAGATGAATCTACTATGTCTAAGAAATAAATTCCTGTTCTTTTCTAAATGGTTCAGATTGTTGCCTTTAGAGTTAATCGCCATTCTTGAATTGTAGAAGAGGAGTAAATGTTTTGGCGAATCATTACTTCTTCAGATATACTCACTAACCCTTCGATTTATTCGTAGTCTTTGGTATAGATTTTAAGGGAGTACGAGGATCGTATTTTCGGAAACAATGATCGGGTTAACCTGATCATAATCTAAATGTTCGGAGACTGATTGAGTTAACTGGATCATTGTCAAACGTTATGAGCCTTTCTATTTTGGTAGACAGGATGGTAGATCCTATGAGGCGGCGGTTTATTTCATTTGTCCGTGGTTTATCGAACATGAAAAGTTATAATTTATAGCCCTAAATGGCAATTACTACTACTATTACGGCTTGCGGTTTTTATACTTATACTATAAATCGTTAATAACTGGTCGATATCAATATATATATATATATATATATATATATATATATATATATATATATATATATATATATATATATAGTATATTCTATACAACCAAATAAATTAACAAACACAGAGAAATAAAAATGATTGCGACGTTCGGAAATTGTGTCTAGATCTCGTTCTGCTTTAGGATCCGCAATCAGCTGATAGTTGATCTATCTGAACCCGGATTACAGTTTCCCAAAAGTTCTGTAGTTATTGTTTTTTTAAGGACGATTTGAAGGTTGATATTGTTCTTTCCTTGCTTTTATGAATTTGCAACATTGTACATCATTCCGCAACTCTGTTGTAGACAGAGAGAGAGAGAGAGAGAGAAATGCTTTATTGTCGAAAAAATCAAAAGATTCATAAAGCTTGAGGTAACTAAATTACTACAATGCCTGTAAGGATAATTGAACAACATCTCAACTTTTTACATTTCTTTGAGAAAACATTATAATAAACTAACCGAAAATTATTAACCGGAAAACTGGTGGCGACCGTTTTTAATATAGCAAAAAGCGACTACATTTGAAGAAAAAGGAAGTGCTTTTTCGGCGACTTTTTTTTATTTTCTAACCTCACGCCTATTTTAAGAAGAAACACGGCAGCTATTATTTGTAAGGTTTGGAAGAGTTACAGCATCCTGAGATTATGAATTATCTTCTTTCTTTGTTAGTTTAAAAACTTTTTAGACAACCCTTGTAATACTCGGCCACGATATTCATTTTATTATACTCCACTTTGAAATGGAAATTTTTTTATGATGGTCAATAGGGTTAACTATAAAAATAAAATCGTGTTCGGTGCCGTATTGACTCATCCATCATAAAAACCACTCTTAAATCTATATGTTTATTTTATTTTTGACAATCTCAATGCATAAACGTAATTTATAGAAGAAACTAGTTTTTTAGACCGCTTTGGAATGATGAATTTTTCCAAAATACTTGAGTGCAATTAATAATAAATACTTGTGGGTTACAAACAATTGTCAATCTAGTTCCTTAGGCAATGTTGATTGTTGCAATTTGTTCAAAGTAAATTTATACTTTTGTCGTGCAAATTTTTTTATGGTATGATTAATTCAACTACCAACCCTTATAAGTGTTTCTTTTGTAAGTTATAGGTTACTATTCATTGATATAAATCTCGCTATTCATTTAGCTATATATTTCTAATCTGTGCACAAGTACAAAAAAATACTTTTTTGCTTTAGTTCATAAATTACACTTTCAGTCACGTAGTATGTACTGAAACCTAGCTAAAGATAAAACGCCACGAAAGTCACAGAAAGCGGCTCAGTAATCCCCTCGATTTAACCCTAGAACTAATAAAATGCCCAATGATAAAAGCAACATTTTGGACATCCATTCATAATAGTGGGGTCGCTTAATGAAAAAACATTTTCATTTTACAACTCTGATAGCTATAAAATTATAAGAGAACTCAGATAAAAAACTTAATTAAAAATTAAATGGTTTTGAAAATATAACTTTGATTCCTAGGAAATTGAGAAGGAACGGCAAAACATATTATGAAATTATAGATAGAGGGAAAGAGAAAAATTTTTCCTGTATACACCTATAAAAAGGTAATATATAGAAATAGAAACGATTCTGATCAATTTCTCTGTTCTAATATAATAAATATATTGTGAATATTTCTTCTTCGTTCATTGCCTCATCAGTTGCGATCGATGGCCATTAACAATTAATCTTATCTTGTTTACTGCGTTTCTAAACAGATCAACAGATTACACTTCAAACCACTGACGTAGGCTGTGCAACCATGAATGCCGTCTTCATTCTGGTGTCCTCTTACTATCTACTTTGCCTTGGACAGTCAACTGCAAAATATGGCATTTGTCATGTCTTAGTATTCTCCAGTTTCCGTTTTTTCACTGTGAAGAAGACTTCCTTATCTTTCCCTAGTGTCTGCATAACTTCCATGTTGGTGATGTGCTCCCTCCAAGATCATTGACCGTTAATAGGTAGACGTACTGGAGGATGTTGACTTTAGCCAATAATCATATATTTTATTTTTGATATATGATATATTTCTGCATAATATTTTGTTGCTCTTCATTGTTCTTTACCACGTTTCTTTGTCGTAGGCACATCGAATGTTGTTTATTGCTTGTCCGTTGGTTTTGATGCTGTCTGATAGTTTTGCCAATGCTTTTCTACATATTTCTTCTGTATAAATGTTGAATGGGAGGGGTGACAGAATGCAACCTTGTAAACTGACTATCACCAAAAAAGAAAATTTTTGGATCTTTGAATTTCTATATCATTGAATGCATTTCATGAAGAAGTTCATTATGGGAAGTAAGCAGAATTAATTACTTAGCTGAGTGAAGGAAGTTGGAGTGAGGAGCGTTTACTCACGGATCAACTTCCTAAAGTATCAACAATTTTTCAAAAACTAGGTTTCCAATATGAAAAAATCATCTCAGATTGTTAATAAATTTTATATTCACGATTGAATATAATAATTGATAGATAAAAGTATAAATTATCGAATTTAGTAAGTCGTCAGTCAACAAATAAAACATGGTGTTAACCGTGAGCTTGAGCATAGCATTTTCTTCAGTATTGGATTTACTATGGGTTGTGAAAATAAGTATTTCCGGTGAGAAACATGTACTAATATGTTTGAATTTACGTATAAGGATCTATTTTTGTTACATCTAGAAAGATATCTCGCATTTATAACAGTTCATCCAACAGTTTTTGCTATAGATGGGTTTCATACACACCAAATAGTATAAAAATTGAAGTATTCATCAATATGAATTGTGAGATGGTCAAACATCTTTTGCCGTACAAAACTTACAAATCGATCTAGAATTGAGGTGATTGCTATTTCTATCCCCCAAATATGAAAGGATTTTCACGATAATCAAAGAACACAATAATATAAACAAGTATATATCCTTCCACAGAAACATTGCCTCATTAAAATAGTTTGGAACTATTTAAGCTACCCTATACGGAAACAAAATTATGAAGAACGTAAGGTAGATCTAGTTCCATATACTTCTAAAATGCCAAATTGATTATTCGATTAGTACTTTACGATCTTACCAACCATCTAGCTTCATCCAAATATAAATGTGATATATTTTACAATGGGCTCTCTTCCAGTAGAACGTTAACGTTAATAGTCACTATAAGCATTTATCAAATAATTGACTATCCTTCATTGACCGAGTTTATTTTCTTCATGGCATGGTAGTAATTTTGAAGATATTGAGAACAAATCTACTGGAGCTTCTATCAAAAAATCGCATTGGGCATAGTATTGGATACTTAACTACTTTTTTACTTTCAAATTATTGTTAAATTTTCAGATGATTTGTACATTAAACTTGGGCCAATAAAGAATAATAAGGAAAGTTTCTGTCTATGTATATCGCTCAAATTGAAGATTGAGTATTTGTAGGTCTAGAGATTGAGGTGAAAATTTGAAATTCGATTTTTTTTGTTTCAATTGTAGGAAACATTCTGAAAAACAATGAATCCAAACAAATGTTGAAATCATAAGGGCTTATAACAACATATTGAAAATATATTTTCTGAACTCGCACATAGATCTTGCAACGAGAATATGGGTGTTGCCAGAGTCATATACAGAAACTATTTACCCTAATATGATGACAATTATGAACCTATTGAAAAATTATATTAGGAAAAATGAAACTTTACGATTCTGGCATACTAATGTTAATTATTTATCCAATTAATCTTAACTATAGTGTAACATCTGAAAACAAAACGTAGTTCTTAATACCGTTGTATAACTGAATGAAAAAGACATTTTCAATAACTTCTAAAAGTTCAAAATTTGAAGATTAGAAGCTAAAAAAGGGAAAGAATGCTTTCTAATCAAATAGTATAAGTTTTATAATTCATTCATTCATCAAAATGAATATTATTATTTTTATTTCCGGTATATTGGCTCCTGAGTTCGCCAGACAAAAATAACAGTAATTAGTATATTTGTTTGGGTCTGGTAGGTTTAATAACTAGTATACTATTCTCCCAAACGTATCTATTCCAGTCGTGCTCGTATTGCATTTGTAGTTTAAGTATTTCAGAAATACAACTGAAATAGGTTATGGAAACTAATCAGAAAAATGGATCACTTAAGTTTTAGTTTACTTAGACCGTTGTAGTCAAAATTAAATTTAATGAATAGACTTCCACCCACAATAAGGTGTGAAATAAGGATGTGTTTTATAACCCACACAATTTAGTATCCAAGGTGAAGCTGTAATGAAAAACTCTCTAGATGAATGGGAGGATAAAATTATTGTTGGTGATGATCGAATAAGCAACTTATAATATGCTCATGACACCACCATATTTGCTGTAACGGAAGAGGAAATGGCGGTTCTCCAACAGAATTGCTCAGGAAAGTGAAAAGTTTAGTCTACCAATCAACAGAAAACCGAACCAATGATAGTGGATAAGTCTAATGTATTGGGCAGGACCTATCTGCTGGGCGATTTCGAAAAAGTAAACGTCTTCACGTATCTTAAGTCATTTATTACCAACAAGGCTGAATACGAAAATGAAGATAATCGTGAATAAGAGTGCGATGCTGAGACCTACTAAAATAGGGAGACAATCAGATGAATCTGATCCGAAATTTGGTCTTCCTAATCTTCTCATACGACTCAGAATGGTGGACACTTGAAGCTAAGGAGTGTAATTATACTGATTCATTTGGAAAGTATTGCTACAGAAGATTGTTTAGAATTACCCGGGTTACGAAGAGAAGTAATAAGTCTAAACTGCAAAGAGACTGATGAAATATTTTGGACGAGATTACAATATAGAAAGGTTTGATCAAATCCAGTCACAGACTCATATCTTCACATATAGTTACACCAGGCTGAAAACTGAAGAATATAGAAGGTAACAATAAAAAAGGGTAATGAGACATTCCAAAGAGCTCACGACTGTCATAGCTAGTGAATTGGGCAGAAAGAGAAAGATTTCAAAGAAAAACATCTATTTTTAATAGAGGGACGTGATACAGTATAATAGTTAATATACTTTCCAGTGATACAGAAAACAATTTATCTCCGTTTAAGTATTGCAATTATCAATTATGTATATATTTATTAATTTAATTCATTATCAAATTGCAAAACTATTCAAATCATCCAAATTTTACCATCAAAAAGTTTCAATCTAGTGCATTATTTATAAACTCGTGAACATTTACTACCCAGAGCTGAACAGTTTTATACTTTTGAATTCTCTTCTAAATATGTCAAAAACTAGATATACCAAAGCTTCCTTTAATGTTTTCCACCCTACACCACTTGAAAATATTAGAATATGCAATATCAAGCTGCTGACCCGATTTTCTCGGCTTTCTCCAATCTCTTCAATATCTACAAAAGTACACGGCTCATCATTCCTATTCCCCAATATGCTAGATGAATATTAATCGCCAACAAGAACTTTTAATAGAAAGCGTGAATTGCACTAAAAACTTGATGATATTTTTGTTGGAGATAATTATTATTTTGTTGTCCAATATGTTCAAAATTGTCCACTCACGGAATAAAACGTTACTTCTCACACTTATAAATAGCTATTTCCGTCAGTTATGAATTAAAAGTTTTTTCATGATATTTATAGTATTGGTATATGATTGAGACATATTAAAGAACTTTCATACTGCTCTAAAGGTTATTCTCAACACCCAACCAAACTATTGAACTACACTTTGTTATATTGAAAGATAAAATTGAAACATTGAGATATCGACATATGGTGAACGTTTTATGTTATCTGAGTTGTTTCCAGATACTTGAAACATTGATTTTGGTCAAGAAATGGAATTAAATTCGCCCACTTTTGGTGACGATGCAACCGCGCTTCGCTGGTTGTCCAAAAGTGGTTATTGTGCAGGGAAACATTAATGTTGAGCAAGATATTCAATCGCGGTGGTGCTTCAAAAGACGTGTTGGAAAAAATCAGGGAAACCAATCACAGACGATGAATCATTCTCAATCACGACAATGCGAGATCTCGCACATCAGTTCAAACATAAACGTTTAGAACAGCCAATTTATGGATCCTCCGCTGAAAAGTCCTTGTTTGGCACTCAATGATTTCTTCTTATGCCCGCAGATCAGAAATAAATTGCAAGATCAACGTTTTTTTACACCTGTAGAAGCGGTCTATTCGGTCAAATCACATATTTTGGAGATACCTAAATCGTAATGGAAAGAATGGGAATATTTTGAAAAACCCAAATAGCACCCTCATAATAATATAAAGTTTTAATAGTCACTCTGAATTAATTGTTTCAGTAGATGTTTGTCGTCCTTATACGGTTTAGTTTTCAAAATATTTCATTCTATATATCAGCTACAAAACCGTTTATCATAATCTGTTCATGATATGTATCTAAATATATAAAAAATACCGGATCAAAATTTTAATCTCTTCTATAAAGTGCTTGCAATGGAATTATCTACGAATAGCTTTTGCGTTGTCGTCAAAACTTTTAATGGAGTTTTGTTAGACTTAATGTACCGTTTATATAAAGCACTCACAAAACTTTAAACTTTCTCGATAGCCCCATTTTATGGATACAGTTTCTGACGGTATGTCAATACATTGAAATCTAGTTGTGAATATTTTGATTGTAATGTTAATAGGACTTAGTGGAATAATGGTAGAAACAAATAAATTGAATTCAATAAAACTGAAAAATCTTCATGATAACTGACGCCAAGTACTACTATAGTAAAATAGAAAGGGCAGATTATGCATTTCTTTCATGTTTTTGGGAGATAGGCATTC
Source organism: Diorhabda elongata (assembly GCA_026230145.1). Taxonomy (NCBI): domain Eukaryota; kingdom Metazoa; phylum Arthropoda; class Insecta; order Coleoptera; family Chrysomelidae; genus Diorhabda; species Diorhabda elongata. The sequence goes on from CM047926.1 coordinate 45,001,348, forward strand.
CCAAACTTCCCGTAGAACTGAATGTTTAAATAGGGAAGTCTAATCTTTTTCAATCAACTTCGCAAGCTTGGGGAATAAAAGAAAAACTTCATCGATAATTATTTTTAAGGATCATAATCTGTTTTTTCAACAATTCTTCTTTCTCCACAAAAATCCGTGATAAAAATGAGGATAAATCCCATTCAAATGGGTAGAACTAATTATATTTCGACACTTTCTTTAGAATCTATATCAGAAAATTGAATATTGACTCACTCGAACTCTTCCTAATAATCCATTTCAGGACTTTATGAATTCGATGCTATCTAATTCTAATTTGCTACACTGGAATCTGTCCATTATAATGTTAGAATCAATAATTGATTTTTGTCTGTTGTTCAGAGTTACCGTAAGCTCACAAATTATCAAATGGTGTGCTGTTAAATACAACTTCAACTATGAGGACTCTTGCTCACACTCTTTCATCTACATGAATAGCAATTTGGGGGCATTCATTAATTAAGTGGAATTTCAATAAATCTAATTCAAACCGAGGGGAGGATAATCGAAAATCTCCCGTCAACTTCAACAAATGAAAAATATTACAGATAGAAAATTATTTTGCTAGCTAAAGTGAATCTCATGGCAATCAAAATCATTCAGTTTGACAGTAATATAGAGAATGATTCAACGATGAACCAGGATTCAACCAATGCGTGCGTAGTCATGGGTCGTGCCAAAGAGCTGCTGTGCGTTGTGAATGAAAGTTTGGACTGAATAGACGAAGAAAACGTGAACATTCCCGTGACTGTCACCCAGTACCACCACAAATCCCAGATGATTATTTCAAAAAAAGTACACGAGTCTCCATGGATCGAGTAAACATTGTTAGAAATGTTTACCTGACCGGTTTCTGATTTTTTGAAATAATAAAAGTTTGAAATATTTTTAGCATCATACTAGGGTCGAGGTAAATCTCTGTTAATCTCACCTAAAAGGGGAGGACTCTAATCTGATCGAAAAATGGCACATGAAATAAATGGATGCCCCCTTTATACTAGCTGTGACCATTTTAAATGGAAAGTCTCGTTCCAATACCAAACTCCTAATCTATCTTTCTATAATCCAATTACCATAGATAATTGTTAGCAGCACTTAATGGTTATAGAAGTTTAACACTGAACAAGGAAGAGGTTCTCATTTAATACTTGTTTTTTCTGTTCTGGAAAGATTTTTCCTCTTCTCGTTGAAAAATTTGAATAAATGAATCAAATATATTATTATTATTATTATTGATTCATCAATAAACATCAACAAGTTTTTTATGAACGAAATTAAAGTAAGAAATTTTCATGTTGATGTCAAACATAGAAGAAATTAATTAACCCCTTTGAGACAAGTTCCGTAGAAAAGTTTGCTTGTTTGCTCTTGTAATTGTTTTCGAGAGGGAAATTAATGATTAGAAAAAAGATATTTATAATCAAAACAAATATTATTGTTATTGAAAGTAGATTTTGATATATGGGAACAAAAAAATCATGATAAATCAAATCCGAGTTGAATGGTGAATGATTGGATCTCCTAGTCTGTTGAAAATTCAACTGTTCTAAAGCTTGCATTGTCTCGTTGGAAAAGAATAATGTTTTTCCAAAGTTTTCTTAATTTCTGAGCTAGAGACATTTCAAGTGTATAACAAATAAATTAGTAGATGTGATGTGTGAATCAATTAGAGAAAATAGTATTCCTAAGGACTAGGACAAGGAGATCTACTGTCCACCTTGTTATTTATATTAGCTCAAGAAACTGCAAATGCAAACTTTCGAAGGATAGCAGACCTTGGTTTATGTTGATGACGCAGTATTAATGACAAGGGAAAAAGACGAGCTGAAATATTAGCGACAAGACATGAGGTCCCTCGGAATGAATTGGAATAATAAAAAGGAGAGGAAGCAGATAGTAGGAATTATAAATGAGAAGAATAAATATTGGAAGAAAAGAAAACCAATATGTTTCTAGATATATAGGTGACAAATGTGATGAAAGTTGTTAAACACAACAAGTGCGTTGTTGGGCAATACAAGATTTGAACATGAAAATGATTCTAAAGAGAAGAAAAGAATTTATAGACTGATAATAAAAACCACTGAAGTGAAACATGGATAGATAACAATCTATGAATAGAGAAACAAATAATTAATGAATTCGACGATACTACAATGTGACAAATAAACTGCATAAAGAAACAACAATGAGTACGATAATTCCATCAGATTACAATAATTGGGATACTTTGAAAGCTTAGTAGTGCATGAAAGTGAATAGAGAAACAGTACTGGCGAAAAGACTTGTGAGGATTTGTCCACCGGTTTATATAAATTTCTTTAAATTCTTAGTACTTGGATTGAATATCTGTTTCAATAAATATTCATATCAAAACATATATCATCCATCAAAACAGATCCAAAATAGGGATCATTCGATGTTCATGATTAATTCAATGAAATTCATTCAAAAATAAAGATACAGTTCATTCGAAAATATTGGAAATGTGACCTGTACAATGGAGCTTCTCATTACATATTGATGTGTTTTTGTTCAATAAGTTTCCTTACTAATCTGGTATAAATACGAAACAGTGTGCAGTGAAAACGGGGTTGTTTTAATTACATGAAACATAAAGCATTTAAGATAATGGCTTTTGATGTTCAGAGTAGGGTATATTAAAACCATCACATCAACGGTCCGCGAGAGACTACAGACACACACACACACACACACAGACAAAACGGGTTATTGTGCACATTTACTTCCTAATTCTAAATACATATTACGAGTGGAGAACTTTTTGTATGCTATACGAGCCCACTCTCATGTGCATCTGTACCTACTTATTATATTTGGTTGTGAAATTATCAACATTTGTTGTAAGGAGATGTAAATTGAGTTGCATAAAAATTATATGCATATCACTAAGAAGTTCAAAAAATATTAATAAGTGAAATGATTGATATATGTAGAACATTATAATTGTAGAATATTGGCATGGATAGAACAAAGAGCCTATTCGTTACAGTTAATCCAATATTTGTGGATAACGTTTACATTTCAGAGCAGGTGAAGCCTCAGCTCCTAAAAGTTTTATAATTGTGTGAGGTGTAGTTTAATTGGTTCCTTAATTTTATTCAACAATGTTTATCTTTCTAATTAGTCCATAAAAACCTCTGATTATAAACGTACGCTTCAATATCCTCTAAACTTATTTCTAGTTAAGTCCCACCTACTAATACAGTAAATCAAACTAATAATGTATATCGTTCCCGTTTAAAATTCAATAGTTTCCATTATTTTGTTTGAAATGACATAGTTTTGACATTATAAATTGTCAGTGATTTAGTTTTAGTTTGATTTTTGACAATTTGAATTCAGAATTCCATGTTGGACAAAAATTCATGGAAACATTGACAAAGTTATCCTTTTATTCATTTGTAGAGTCTTTAAATATTAATTCATCACAAAACTCCACTAAATTCTGATGTTCAATTCATTGATGGCACCTCAGAAATTAATGTACAAGAATGGTACCTCGAAGGAAGAAAGGAAAGGGTGAAAAAACTTAATCCATCACAGTTAGTTTACACTTCTTTGCTAGTCTCCTCAAGGAGCTATTGGACCTTGATATTTTCATGGGCTTAATTCTAGACGGGAGTAATCGTGTCGAATGATGAACGGCACCTGAACCCTGGTATCTGGTATTGCGAACAGTGCCTGCAGAAAATCTGGTAAATTTTTGAGGGATGTGCAAGAGTAAATCCTCCTCCTCACCCCGAGGGCTCTGAACAACCAGGAACTACGGAGCTCACTACTTCCAAAGCATCATTTCACAAATCATTAAATGAGAAGCTAAAGCTTGTACGTAATGAAGGGGAATACTAAGACTAGGAAGTCTTGATAGTTATATTGGTCTTAGTTGTTGAGTATTGGTCTTTGTTATTCAATACTCAGTCTCAATCTGTTTTGGTTCTACATAATTGAACATCAACTTCAACGAAATTTATATTTTTTTTTTGATTCAATTATATTTATTGTAGCATATTTCCTATTATTTCCTTGAGCTGACACAGATCAATTTGACAATGAAATATGAATAAATATTTAGTTGGATCTTCTGTGTTAATCTAAAAGTAACTACTCCAGTTACTCTTGATTGAAGCACTGAAGTGGTTGTCGCCAAAGCATAACACCATGATCAAGTCTTTGCCTTTTTCAAATGATTTTCTATCGCAAAATTTTAACGAATGTTTAACATGAGAAATCTGAGGTGCAAAATTTATCATGATCCAAAGGAATACCAAAATAAGGCTTCCTTTTAAATTGTTTTCGACATATACATAACAAAACGCTTTTGTTTAATTCACGCAGCTATGTCTGTTTGCCTGTCATGATATGACCAAAATTCGCACAAAATGTTCACAGAACTTTACTAAATTTAGTGAGGATGGAACAGATATATGATGATAACTTTAAAGCAGTTCACAGTATGAAATGGTCAACATCAATTTACTTGTATGTAGAAAATCGGAATTGAAGGAAAAATCTTATAGCATCTTCAAAATCAGCAGATCGAAAACATTTAGTTTCAATTCGATTTTCAGCAGCAGTTTTTTTGATACAGTCGCATTGACCAATGTATTTCGCCATTACCTGATAAAAACCCATTTGATTATGGTTTATGCAACATTAAAAAAATTTTTGACAAGATATCGCATTTATCAAGGAAATAATACAACGAATGTGAATATTCTAAATATTTTTTTTCTAATTTGTCAGTTCAATGAATTAAATTCACCTCAAAGTAAAATTAAAATCTTAAACATATAATATACATTGCATGTCAGATGTAAAACACGATAACAAGCTTCAGGAACAGTGTATTCGTGCAAAAAATATCCATTTCAAGCAAACCACAAACCAGTTTCAAGAGGAATTGAAGTATTTACCTCACAATTAAAATCAAAATTGTGTCGCGAGATTGCGGATTCATTCACTAAGAAACAACAAACCAAAGTTTAGGAAAAAAAAATGTAAAAGAATAACTAAGAATTTGCGCAAATTGTGGATTGAATATAAAAATGAAGTTTCAGAGACTGTTATTAAATATTATCAAAGATTATTCAAAATCAAGCAAAATTAGTGAGATTCAAAGGGAATTATCCATCTGTAGATATACGAATTGAACCCTCACAGATAAAAATTCATAAAAATCATTCTGGTCGTTATCAGAATAATTGGAGCCTTCAATTTTTTCTCAATATTAAATCATTACCCTTCTTATCACTAACTATCACGCTCACGCTCTATCTCATTTCATTCCATTTTATGGAATTATATATTTTTCACACAACTAGATCAATTGTCAGGATAAATAATAGTTGTTGATTTATGTTGCAATATTGTATTCGTAATTAATAAGAATACTAGTTTTTATTTATTGGAATCATGTTTACCAAGAATATGCTTAGAAAGATTAGATTAGTGACTGACACACAGGGGAATTGAAAATGAAAACTGTCATGTGTGGCAAGCATCACTTACCTGAAGAAATATCTTTGGTCCCAGTAACTATAAGAATATGTAATATTAATGCCATAGTTAAATATATTGACCTTTACGCTAATCTAATAGTTGTGAAAACAAAAGTGACTCGTTATTGGGGAAAAACTAAGTATTTAACTCAATCTTTAAAAAGCTCGAGTGTTAGTATTGTATTCTTTGCTTATGGATTGCTAGTTGGTGGAGTAGGAAAGAAATATTTTCGATGGTTTCAAACCTAGGCTCTTATTCCATGTTTCTGATTTCTTCTCGTTTTCCTATTTCTTTATGACCATGACTTTATGGCTTTTTGGTATATAAAGGAAAGGTTGTGGTCCTATGGAAGGAACTGTCCCGCCTTTTTTCGACAGATAATAGGATTGTTCATTGCCGTGTAGTCCGGTGTGGCCAGGTACCCACATAAAAGTAACTTTATTGTTTGCTCCAATTGAGCTTAAATATTTCTTGCAGGGCAGCTCTGCTGTCTGATAGGATCAATATCTTTGCATTGCGGTCTGCATTGGGATAGCGAGCTTGGTTCCTGGGCCATATATATCTGCCTCTACATGTCCATTTTCCGTTTTAGTAGCATCAGTGTAGAGCCACGTGGGAACACAATCTCTTTATTTGTCTATTACTGTCGATTTCTCATTATAATTTCACAGTTTTTTATAAAGCATAGTTTGGGAGACAAAATGTTCGTGACCATATCTATGGGTACTCTTTTGAAGACCTTTGTTCTATTTTGAATATATATTTTTCAATTTTTAATTTTTATCTACCTTGCCTTCGAGATGTCAACTGTAAGGTAAGACGCGCGATGCTTTCCGGTGATGGATTGTGTGCACACCGTCCAGCGGGGAGTAGGGAGATGAAAAACGAGCACGTTGGGTGATGAAAAGACTCTTTTTATCGGCGGTACTTCGCTATTGTTTCATTAAAATCATTTTTGGCTAAATCTTTGTCGCTTGTATATTTATGGACCGGATTCTAAAACAACGAAGTTGTGGTTACAATCTTTGTGTTGATTGTACCATGAATGAAGTCAAAGACAAACTTTGTGGAGACGTTACTCAAAAAGGAGCAACTTAAAACTGGAACCCGCATCATCGGTAAGGCATACTCTTATTTATGATTTCTCGAATCCTCCTTTACACGTATTGATTCTGTCTAGTTTATTAGCTAACGCTCGCTTTAATACCAGAAGTTATATTTGGACAGTCCATTTTTTCTCTCCTGAGACGCATAATAATCGTTTAAATTTATTCCCAATAGTTTGATTATGAAATAACCTTAATAGGTCAAGTCTACAATGTCTTGTATTGCTACCGTGGGACATGACGGTGTTGCGTCTTTATCGCAAGGCGAGCCGCTCTTTGCAGTTTATCTTGGGTTATTTATCCAATTTTGTTCTATGTTCTTGGCCACCAAATGCTGCATAGCTAGCAAAAGAGGTCGCACAATGGATTTGTACATCCATTTTATCATTTTTGGTTCTAAGCCCCATGTTAATCCGACCATTCTGCAGCAATTGTGTAAAGCACTACGTGGTTCTGGGCTTACTACTTGGAGATATTGTCTCCAAGCTAGCTTTCTGGAACAGCACAGAGTTATTGCGGATTAAATTGTTTTTTTATATTTATTATTAAATTTTCTCAAGTCTTAATCTAATGTCTAGTAGTCTAGTATACTATTTTTATGAGTGTGTGTACTTGATAATGTAACTATTTTTCTTCATACCTCGGTCGATAGTATCGCTAATAGCTTATGATAGACTACAATGACAACAGGTGATCCACGCTTGAGTACTAGATAAATTTCCAGGAAACTTGATATTTTTCAAACATCCGTAATGAAAATTTTATGTGATAATAAATTCCATCCATAGAAAGTAACGTTGGCTCATGAGTGGTCAGATGACGATTTTGATGTAAGTAATGTTATGTTTTGCGATGAGGCTACTTTTTGTATTAATGGAAACGTAGATTGGCATAATTGTAGATACTGGTCACGTAACAATCCTCGTTGGATGCCTGAATCCCACACCCAATATCCCGAAAAACTGCATGTATGGACTGGAATATTAGGCGACGGAATAATTGGTTCCTTTTCCATTGAGGGTAATTCAAATGGTCCGGCGTATTTAGAATTATTGAAAAATAGTAGCCCTTACTGTATGTTTTCTAAGATTCGTAATTATTCTACTCTACAAATTTGGATCTACTACTTAACGTGACACAAACAATTAAAGATTTCTCTTCAGTTGTAGGTTTTCTGCGCCATGATTTTGAAAAATATTTTACTGCACAAGTTATGTTTAACTTTTTACTAACTCACTTGAAACTGGACTTTGTTATGAGATTTGTATTAGCAGATAAGTTATTAAACGAGTTCATTGAATCGTAGCCATCTAAATCTAAAATATTAATTGTAACTTTGGTGGAGATTCTGTAAATGTAGCCATAACTATAACAAAATATATAGGGTAATCCATTTGAAATAACAAAGTTCATAATTTTTCCGGAAAAAGGAAAGATTTGACAACAATGGAGAAAATTTATAAAAATCGTATAAGCCGTTTCCCAGATAAAACTCACTCTGTACTTTTCACTGAAAGGAAACTTCCTTAGAGAAAGTACATACCAAAATTCAACTTCAGACCCTTGTAGTGTAATATGCTAGTTCAGAGGTGGGGAACCTTTTTAACATAGAGGCCACATTTAAATTAGGCCGCATAAGCTGATTGACCTAAGAAAGTGACTTTTGTGAAATTATTATAGTTTTTCTATAGATTTAACAATTTATTACATTATATAGAAAAAATATAATACTACAATATTTTAAATATAATATACATATAAAATAATATAAGAATATTATAAAAAAAACAATAAAAATATTTTTTCATTCACTAAGTTAGTGATTTATTTGGTGTTGCTTTTTGTATGACAGTAATTGTATATATGGATCAAGCTTCGTGACACACAGCTTCAATTGACCCTTCAAATGTGCATCTGTAATTTGCGTTCTTGAATTTGTTTTTATTTTTAACACGAGAGAAAATGTTGTCTCGCAAGAGTAGGTACTTCCGAAGCAGGAAAGTAAACGGCGGGCATGTTCTCGAAGGCATGGATATTCAACAGCATTTTTCCAGATTTCTATGGGATCTTTTTAAGCGTTAAAAAGGGTTTTGATGATACTATCTTCCCCTAAATAAATTAACTCCATTTGTAGTTCTGCAGGAGCCTCGGATATATCTATGTCTAAACGCTTGGATCTTTCGCCACCTTGTTTCACCTTGCAGGCAAATATTTAAATTGTTTTGTTTTGTCATCATATCAGACAAAAATGTAAGGTTTCTGAGAAATACTTCATCTGATAGATCGCATTGTTTTCCTTGTTCTTGATAAAAGTTTAAATATAGTTGACGATGGCAATGGTTCTATCCAGAGTGTCTTGCAAAATGGTAGATTTTGCGTAAAGATTTTGCTGATGCAAAATGCAGTGAAATGATATCAATTTTTTCAAGTTTAAGTTTTCCTTTTTCAATAAAGCAACGAATCCTTCTTTTTTGCCTCTCATGGAAGGTGCGCCATCGTGCAGACACTGACTAAATTACTGACATTCAATTGTAATTTATTACATACTTCTTGGAAGTTTTCGAAAATATCGGCTCCACGAGTTCTTCCAGTTAGTGTACCCAACGCTAGTAGTTCTTCGTAACATTGAAAATCTTTAGTTATAGCAAGAATAAAATATAAAACTTGTGCCGAATCTGTTTTATCAGTGCTTTCATCTAAAACAATTGAAAAATAAACATCTTCATTTTGGATAATTGTATGAAGTTGCTCTGTTACATTTTACGCTAATTCGTATTTGTCGACATTTATTGGATCTAACATACTCACTGCTTCAACAATACATTCTTTAATTATTTCAATGTCACTAAATGTCTGCACCTTTTTCCAAGTATATGTGCTGTTTTATACGTAACAGCAATTGCAGCGGAATTTAATTTTGATTTACAAAGGCAATAAAAGATGCCTGCTGATGATGCTTCTCATTTTTCAACTTTTGAAGTGCAGCTGTTCGTGATTCACTTTCTAAAGCGAAATATTTATATTCTTTATGAGTCAAGTAGTGATTATTTGCATTTGCTTTTTTAAAGTACTTAAAACTGTATTGCACGACAAACACATCATTTTATCTTTCTCAGCAGTAAAGGATAATCTAACTCCCAATCTACATTAAATGTTCTGTTTTCATTACCTAATTTTCCCCTCTTACTGTTAGACATGATGGATAAAAAAACGAATATCAAATAATATCTTTAACAAAGTGTATACTTTCTAGAAATACAAAAAAAAACGTGTAACTGTTATAAGCACGCACTGTTAACTACAGTTTGCTGAAGATCGCAACAGGGAAGCGTTGAGAGATGCGAGTCAGAGAAGCCAAAGCAAGGTGTGACACTCAAATGGTAGATTTGAAACCGAGTTTTTATTCTCTTCTCAGACAAGGTAGTTGACGCTGCTAGCGCTAATTTAAATTTTTTTGCAAAGACAATCAGCTGACTAATGAATTGCTCTGTGTAATCGATGATGCAACCAATCAATATCGATGTAAACATATCGTCAGCTACCATGTGGCTGCTCCGAATGACAAATTTTGTGAATAGAATTTTGTAATTTTAATTTATTTTCAAATAGATATTACAAAGAACATTATTCGTTTCTTTTAGATATGTAAATTATATAAACATTGAGGAATTTTCAGTAAAGTGAAAAATTATTTATTTGGATATAGAACCAACATTTCGGCAATACTCTGAAAAAAGCATAATTGATTTCTGAAATTCTGAAATCTCCGAATAAAGAATTTTTCTCTTGCTTGAAAATTCTACAATTTTTCAATTCCCAATATTCCTTCTAAATAAAAAAAGAAAAAAATAAAAAAAAGAAAAAGCACACACACATAAGCCGGCTTTTTTTTCGTTCAGTTCAGTTCAGTTCTTATTGCAACTTGGGGGCGCTAGAAACTATTCAAAAAATTAACATTGAGTGTCCAAGTCTAAAACGGATGGTCTGTGGGCCAGAGCCTCGCTCATTCGTGTAATGGTCCGTTTCAGAAAAGTATTCTGACGTCATGTACAATATGACTGTCTTTGGTGGGATTTTTCGCGCAACCGTCATGGCGTTGATGTACAATAGTTGTTTGAAACGAACTCTACCATTTTGTACTAGGTGGCAAAGGGTCGCACAAGAACCTCGTGGAGGCCGCAGGTTCCCTACCTATATGCTAGTTTAAACCTAATAACGTAGTTGCATGTTCTCCGTTACTGTTGTATTAAATTATTGGTGTTTGCGAATTTAAATTTCATGATGTAATCGGGATACTCATATTAAACTCTATTTTACATATCATATCGTACTATTAGACCCATGACCTATCGTTAAAAATAAAAAAAAAATCATCAAACTGTTCTTGTTGAATTTTTTTTAGACACGTAAATCATAATATTATTATAATGCGAACGGCGAATAATAAATCGTAATATACAGAAACCAACGAATGAAATTTATGAGCTATAGCAATTTGTTAAATAGAAACATTAGTGTAAAAGTCAACCGAAATCCATTCCAACGCCAACTTCGATGTGTTTATGTAAATTAAAACGAGGAAAAATGAACAGGTGTGACAAGTAAGATATTATTCACGCTACAGTTCAGTTTACGCGATTTCACGAATGGATAGGTGTGCTGCCAGACTGCTACCTACCTAACGTTAGACTAGTATGTTAAAATAAATATAAATCTCTCAATTCGTTTTTGTAGGTTTAGATAGAAAAATAGAAATTTCTACTCTGTTTTACGACATTGATATATACAAATTGGATGATCAGATCATGACCGTAACAAAAAAAAAAGAGACTTTTATTTCTTTTGTCATAATTATTCTTCCAGTAATTATATGTTAACACATATGAGATAACTGAAATTTTATGATTGTTTGACTTCCGAAATTTCATTTTACGAATATTGCTACTTGAGTTTTGCAACACTAATGTGAATATGTACAAGCTGATATTGCTATCATCATCATCATTATCAACATTTTCATGCGATGATTTTCTATGACTTTCGACTTGGATTAAACCAACAGCGGTTTGCCGTTTAACTCGCATCGTGTTTCGCTGAATTTCCGAATTCAATCATGGTCGCTCTTTGCTACAGAATGAAGTTCGTGATGCTCGTAATTGGGTACTAGTGCCACTCGTATACATTCAATATTATATGAAAATTGGTCTCTCAAAAAGATTTGTTAATATTGGATAACGCATAATTTGACAATCACTCGAAAAATAGCTCGTCTCGATGGGTGCAAAGAAATGTTGGAAAAATTCAATTGCCGTGCTTCAAAAGATGATCGTGAATCATGCGTAAGAACCCGAAACTAAAAAACAATCGACTTTATGGGTATTTTAAGTCCAGCCAAATCCATCAAAAGTTGTTCGCGCACGAAGCACTTCGAAGCAAATGGTCGCCAGTTTTTTTGGAATGACTGGACATGTCGCTATTGTTCCATTAAAGTAACGTAGATGAATTTTGAATGGTACACCAGCAGCTATTGGCCAGAGATGTTCTGAAAACTAATCGCAGAAGAGGAATAAATCTCCACCACGATAATACGAACTATCACACATCAGCTCAAACAAAAATCATAACATCAAATTAATGGTTCATCTGCCGTATAATCTATGTTTGAAAGCAATGATTTTATTTTCGCAGATCAAAAAAAATTGTGAATTCAATGTTTTTCTACCCCTAAAAAAGAGAATGATGCGTTCAAATCACATGTTTCCCCAATCGGAATGAAAAAAAATGCTTCGACAATTGGTGAAACAATGAAGGCATCAAAACTTATGTAGCAGCTCGTATAATCAGTGATTTTGACTTGGTACTCATAAAATGCCTCATGTCAAGTTTGAGCACTAACAACAAGTGTATAATCAACAAAGGCTTGAAAAACGGACTTGGGAGATTTGGAAATTAATCTTTTAAACAAATAGGTGAAATGAACTAATCTCTAAATTGATGCGAAGTTTGTTCTTTAATTCAATTAATTGGCATTGTTTAATTCTATCAATCAACTTTTCTCATTGGATGGATAAAAAATTCAGTTATGAGTTTATCTTCGCACATATTATGAAGTTGTTTCAATTGATACTGAAAGTATTGTAGGAAGTGTGAGCTGAATCTTATCAAAAACGTATAAAGTGAAAAATTCAGTGGAATATTTGGTGTCAGCTGACTGGTTATTATCTTTTAAAATACTCAAGTATAGAGAAAAGAGATAATGTAGATAACGAACATTCTCCAAGGCTCTCAATTCGGAATAAATTCATTGTTTAATTAAATAAAAACACCGAATAACCACCAACCATTACGAAAACTACACAAGTGATCTTTCAGTTTTTGTTATAGCTAGTATGGTTGAACTCAAAAGGATGCCGAATTCTTAACTAATTTGAAACTTGTCTGATTTATTCTAGCTTTAGCAGCTCTTCTGGTGACTCTTTTTAAAAGTAACAACTTCATAATCCCAAGAGTTTGTCCGTCAAATACGTATAAAAATTGAATAATTACTATATTTTTGCAATTATTCATGTATTTTAATATATTCTCCTTCAAAGTACTCTCCATTAAACAAGACACATTTCTGTTTCCACTATTGATAAAACTGGTGAAAGTCTTCATCAATGAAGAATCTTTTGTGCCAAAAATCGGGTCAAAATCGAGCCACACGAGTTCTGAGACCTTTCAAAACCTCCTTCACTCTCTGGTCAAGAAGGACAAAGCCCCTAGAATCAAAGAAAACAATCAACATTATCTTCCCAAAACCTTTCCCACCACTTGTTCACGGTTGGTTCATTCAGAGAATTGTCTCAATCGGCTCAAAAAGCTCACGGCTATTCTTGCCTAGTTTTACAAGCAATTTGATGTTGTTGCGCTGTTTCTTAATAAGAGAGAGTTCCATGCAGGTGAAGAAGGTCAACTTTAAACAAGCAGCCGCTCACTCCTACGTACACGCAGAGTGCTCTGGCTCGAATTGAGCTTTGATGAGATTGGCTGCAGTAGCAAGGCAATCTGAAGGCGCCTGCAGCCTGTAAAATGAAGCAACCATCAATCTTCTATGAAGATTTTCCTGACAAACCTGCACTGTTAGCATTGACATTTACTTGTGAAAGTTGCATTTTGAATTTTTTTGGCGAGAGTGAACTTCGATGTTTTCACTTCCACGACACCACATTCTCATTAAGTATTTAGTCAAAGCACGATATAACCTTGCTCCCCGACAGGAAACTCTTCGTCGGAAAGTGATTTTCGGCTTCAGTTGAAGTATTTAAATAACTGGTACTTAGATGGGGCGAAGAATATTAAATTGGACGCCACCAGCTTTTTAACGAACGATGTTACAATTGATAAAGAAGGCGAAAAAGCTGGAAACTGCTTATGAATTGAATCAATCATATAAATTGATCAATAAAAAACTATCCTCGGACACGATTATCCAAATTGATATTTAATGCAAATAACAACAAAGTTTTAGCAACAAATAAATTTATTGATAAAGAAAATACTAAATTCGTATTAACTGTGTCTACAATAGAGCACAATGAATAGAAGCAGTTATAAATTGAAGATAAGGCTGGGGCATATCTAAGGAAAACCGGGATGCCGGCTGCACTCAACTGGGTTCTCAGATGTTAGAGTTGAGGTTTGAGTTGTTGGCTCAACTTTTAGTCCGGTATTTTGTAGTTCGTGGTCCGGTGTTAGTGGTACCTAGCAGCTGTAGAACTACGGGAAAAAAGTGAGAAAGGAAATTACGGAAGAAGGAACGAGTAAAAACAACAGAGGTGAGTGAAAGGAGCTTATGCTCTAACATAAAAATAAACCGAATTTAGATATTTTTTTATAATGTAACCAGACAAGAATCTATTAAATTCCATTCGTTCTGTTCCTTGAATAAATAAAAATACGAATTTATATGAAAAGTGAAAATTTGCTTAAAACAATAGGAATCTATAGAACTTTTTGTGAGCACAATAAAAAAAAGCACAGAAAGACTTTCCTGCGAATATATAAAATGAAATCCCTACAAATTTACAAAAATTACAGGAAGAATTCGAATAAATTCCGTGGTTTAATTGAATTTCTCGAATAAATTGGAAGGAAGATAACAAATAAATTTCTTCAAAAACTCGTTGTTGTTAGAATAAATGAATCAGAAAGGACTACTGGGCCACAATACGTGAAGAAAGGAATATTCAAAATGTTTGAAGAGAAACGTCACAAGCCGTTACTGGATGCGTTCCATTTTGGTACTAAAACATGACTCTCTACAATTGAGGCTTTTACTATAGATACAGTACAACAGGAGGACACTGTGGAAACTGTACATAGTAAGTTACAATATGACGTGATGATGAATAATTGTTTCTATTTATAAAGGGAAGAGGGACGTGGCAAAGAGATGAGACTAGTTAATAGTATTAAGTGCTGAACACTCTTGAGGTCGAAGCGCAGCTTTTGCTTTGTAAAGAAGTGATTAATCATCATCAAGCCAATAGAAAATTGAACTCTCTTCAGAAGTTCGCACTTTGTTTTGTTTTAAGATCGCATTCCACAAAAGAGATTTAGGCGAATGTTAAGCAATACTTCACTAGTGAGAAAAACTCCTGAAAGGACGAAACTTATTGAGAGAAGATTTTCTCTACTTTTGATAATAAAGAGTAACATTGTAAGGTCTTATGAGATATAAATATTGACTCCAAACACTAACACTTAACAATCCTGAATCCTGAAAGACTTAATGGGTTCTTTTCAAATATTAAAATATATAGGACAGTGGAGTCTCAGGAAGTGAATAATGATAAGTCATAGATTATGATATATACAATAGAAAAGCAATGAAAATGAATAGGGTTAACAAATTCAATGTCCTTTTATGGGGAAAAACCACATCATTAAATAATATGAAACAAAACGTTCTATTCAAAATTTTCTATTGACATGCCGATATATGGATTTAATTCATGGTCTACTGCACACTAAATATGCTTGACTCAATTTAGATAATTATAAAATACCGCCATTGTTTTGTTTTTAAAATCGATCCAGTTGGTTCCCCATTGTCTGAAAAATCCTCGAAAAACTAATAATTTATGTTGATTCATTTGTTTTACTGTTAAATATGAATAATGGCAAGTTTTTAGATACATCAACTAGAGTTAATGGTTTTGATTTTTTTTTTACATTTTATAGATTGAACTCAATGATAAAGCTGCATTTGGAATTTTGTCCATAAACGTGACGGTTGAGTAACCTACACAATGGTTATCCAAAATTGACTTTTATTACCACTGCTGAATATTTATTTCCACGTTCGGAATTTTGGAATGGTGCTTAATATTTTATTTCCAACATTTTTTTTGCTAATAAAAGATTAACGGTTGCATTTGCCCTAATTTCCATTGCATGTTTGTTACATTTCACTAAGAATTATTTTGACTACTATTGATGGCTACGATGGTTATTGTAAATGCATCTTTCATGAAGTGTGACTATAAACTAAACAATAATTACTGGCTTACTTTTTTCATCAAATACTGGGAACTCGGAGCTTTTTTTAAAAATTGATAAATGTGTCTTCTATTAAATACTTTTCATTTTTTTGACCGAAATTCTGCAGTATTCTGCTTCAAAATGCCATTAGTTTTTTGTAATTTCTATAATTAATATCTTCTTTTGTAAAAAGGCAAGCTCCCACCATTAGTACGAGAACAAAGTGATGAAGATTTAATATTTTTCAATTTTTTTGAAATATATTCGAGAAACACATTTTCTGTTAGTTTCACAACTCTTTTATGCAAAGACAACTCTTTGAAACGATTATAACGAATCATTATCATTCAATTTTCTTGATTTACTCGGTAATAAGTTTAATGACGTTATATTTGCTATTTCACTAACTTCTGGTGGGGTCCCGATTCTTCTTCATCATTATCATCTATTTTGCCAATAATATTACTTATTTTTAAACTTTGTTCGTCGTTATCGCCTGTTGAAAGGATTTACGTTTGTGTTTATAAATTGTGATCATATGGCATTATGGAAAAAATGCATTTTATAATAATTGCATAATCCAGTATGTAATAAATCTGATTGGTAATAAAGTAAAATCCGCAATCCTTTGAAACTCACAGAAAAAAGACTAAATATTGCGCTCATTTGAATGTTTATATTTGTCTTGATCACAAACCTCTGTTCTATAATGACAGATGAGTGCAATAAATCTTTATTGAACTAGTATAATAAAGATCCACTTTTTCCAGTAAATATAGTTCAATAAAGTAGTGCATGAACTTAGAAAAAATAACTTATATAATTGACAACATGAAAAAGGATTATTATGATATCCACTATAGTTTATTTCAGAAAGGTATAGAGTAATAAAACCTCATTAGGTATGCAAAGGGACCACAGAGAAGGAATATTTAAGCCACTTTCATAGTTTCGCATTGATTTCATTGTAAAATTCTTTTTCTTTTTATCAAGTGGAGGTAGTACTGCATAATCTACTACCTAAGTAATCGCTACACAATATTTCGATATTGACACTTCAGGTCAGAAAACATACTTCTCCTAATTCTATTACGCAATTACTTGAAATTTCAATATTATAAACAATACTATTTCAAGACCTACACCTATGGCCGACAACGAATAGAACCGAACTCCCCATGTTATTACTCTATACATTTCTGAAATGGACAATAGCTGTGTTATCGTTTATTTCTCATTTGAAGATTTGTGAAATCGTGATGTTGTTATGTTGTAAAAATGTTTGATTACATGTTTCTCTATCTTGCAAATACAAATCTATAACTGTTTTTCAATTCTTCGGAAAATTAATTCTGAATAGTAAAATTAGCTACTTATTTTTTAAGATGTATGTGATAATCCACTTTCAGTATATGAATTCAGTTTTGTTTAGAAGAAAATTCACATATTCAGAGTATAGAGCAACCTTGATACTAGGTTCGTGAATAATTTCGAGCAACTTTACTGATTTATTACAATGAGTTATAGTAGTGGTTTATTATAACTCATGTCTTTCGGTTACTACCAATGTTTCATAACCCCGTTAATACTTAATACACTTCCGAAAAAAAAAATATTATATTATATTATGGAATATAAATAGAACCTAGAACCATTTATATAAGAATTTGTTTTGTTTTTGATAACAAACATTCCGAATCGAACAATACCAATGATAATAATTTTAAAGATCCCTTGATTTATGAATTAGAATTACTGCAATCTCAGTTAGGAGTACAAATAATACTCAAATGCTAAATGAAATATGGAGGGAAGGAGCTGACTACAAATTGTTAATAGAGCTTCTAAAATTTATTGAGCTTCTTGGAACGAATATATTAATTGCAGACATTACAGGAAAGCAGATGTGAACTTGGATAAGAGCCTGATCGTTTCTTATAAAAGATATTATTCGAATGAAACTTCACCTCAAACTTAACAAACTAGAGTTTAAGATAAATAATGTATAATTTAGAATCAGAATCGTTTATCACTACCTGAGTTTTTCTGAACTGACGAATGATTATGTTTTCTGAGATGAAGATTGTACACATAAAACTGACAACAAATGATTATTTGCTTCAGTTGATTCACTTAATGATTATAAAAGCACAGATAATCATCTGAAATAATGAAGGAAGCAGTATTTTTTCAATTTGAACCAATTAAAGTAGGATGCATAGTGATAAAGGATATTTTAGACTCCAAAAAATACCAGGTTGAACTTGATCATCATTATCGCAACAGTTCAATCACATGGTTGTTATTTTGTATCGGTTAATTCACTCCAGTTGAATCCATGTAACAAGATTCCAAATATATCCATGACAATCACGATCCATCAAATTTTGATAGACATTTTAGTTTATAAAGGCATACTACAACAGTCGTGTAGGAAGTTTTATCGTGAAATTAGTGATAAATGTCAGGAGAAACACATTTATTGGAATAATGTGATTCGACAGTGTTGCTAAATGTGTAAGTTGTGATGTGTTTTCATCTCTCGTCAGTTTCACGCCACACTTCAGGTGTATAGTTGCCCGGTACGCTAGTTTTTTTATCATGATCTGCTCCATTTGCTACGGGAGCGACATATGAGGTCAGTAGAATAGATATTACTTGCTCTTCTGGATTGGTAACCTATATATTTTTTGGTAAAGTTCCCTACGAAACTTTCCATTTAAGAAGTTAAAAGCAACGCCTTTCATAAATACTGAAAACAACCAGCCTTAAGACACACCAATATAAATTAAACCGGAAAAAGCAACGATACCAAAAATGTGAAATTCTACTTGAACCACTTAGTGAAGACCAAATGGTTGGAAGCTGGTACGTAAAATGGAATAGGATGCGTGCAAAAAGCACGGTGGAGGATCGTGTCCCTACTCGGTTAGCTGAATGCTCGAATACGACTTATGACAATTCATCTCCTTGAGTGGCATTTTCTCATTCTACGAAATTTACAAACTCGGCGGTTGAGTACAGTAAGCTTAAGCTTTTTGGAAACTATGATCTGAAGTCAGCTTGATCATCCTTCAGCTGATTGTGGATTCTAATCCAGAACCAGATTTTGATCACACTTTCCGAACGTGGCAATCAATGTTCGATAGCTATTACAAAATTAAAACATGATCTATAAGAAAATTGCAATTTTTATCACTTTTTTGTGTACTAATTCTTCCACGATATTTTTTTAGTTGTATAATAGATAGATTATAGATATTTAATAATTGTCATTGATCAGTTATCGACGATTTACCCACTCACACTAATAAAATAAGCTATTTTCATGCCAAAAAGTAGAAAAACCGAAAACCTATCAATTTGGCTGCTCATGACGATTGATAGAAGACAGCTATTTAAGGATAATTATCAATGTTTTTATCTCAAAAAACTGAAGACAAATGAAACAACCCGTCAACTGGTCGCGTTTCCCACTGATTTACTAGGGTAGAAAGTAGTCATATGACTACGATCAGATTAATTCGATCAGTTTCCAAATAACTCGATCACAGTTTTCGAAAAGTCCTTTTGTATATAATAAGTACAAACTCAACTTGAATCATAACTTGAAAACACACGAAGGTTACAAGGCATAAATACACATGTTTATTTATCGGAAATTAACAAAAACTAGTTGAATTCTGACCTACCGGACAAATTTCTGAACGTTCACTTTCACAGAAAAACAATAACTATTAATGACTTGCAGTTTTCTCACTATACAGGCAGCCGGTATAGTTCACTTGCACACATATTTTGGTCTTCGACTGCTGCTCTCAGATACAAATACAAACCCACTTCACACAATTTACTGACTTACATCGGCTTACCCAATCTCAAATGGGCTTTCGCAGAAACATTTCAATAGAGTTTGTCTTCATTGTAGGCTACATGATGAACGAGCTGCTGGATCTTCCATAATTTCTTCTGCTCTTCGAAATATCAAGACTGCCACCTGTATCTTCCTTGTAATAATTTACTGGATTGGCTAGGATTCCTGTTGGGCTTGGGAAAGATAATCTAATCACAACGTTGTTGTTTGTTCCCTAGTCGGTTTCTGGCTTCGAGGAAGACGAAGGTTCGAATTTTTTGCTGTTTTTCTCTAGCGATGCAAAACGTTGGTGGAAATATGAGTCTTGTGAATAATAGTTTCGGAGAACAACTACGTATAATATTTGATCCGTCCTATTTTACTGGTAATAATAGAAAAAAATATAAATTACTATATATACTAGGAAACAAGTTGTTTCTTCAAAATAAGTTTCATCTTGTTTCAATTTCCTATATCATTTCTAGGTGTACCGGATTATTGCTATGTTTATTATAGACATATCAACCTATATATCACTTTCACCTATTCCCCATATAGTAACTAGAAAACAGTTATTCCTGACCTTACTGATATAACCATTCATTGAATAAACTCATCGGCCTATTGCGAATTCAAAAGTTCAATGTACATCACTAATGGAATACTTTCCCTGACCTAAAGAAACAACCTCCCATATAGTCATCATCGCATTACGTTCAGGTGTGTGAGAGTGTGGGTGCGAGCATCCCCCCGAAGACAGCGCTTGCGTTTCTCTTCGGAGCGTGCGCATTTTGTTGTGACTCCCTCGTGGTATTAACTCTCTGCCGACCCTCGACAGTCGCCGCCGTTCTCGACCTCACGTTTAAACGTTTGGTATGAACCGCCACCGGCAAAATAACCCTTTCTGATCGCGAGTCGTGCCGCTTTCGGATTCTTGGACATTATTGATAATACGATCTCTATTTTAACTGGACATCAGTTAATACGCGCGAGTGATATAACCTCGATATACTCTAACCACCTGGTGATTGCATTCTTCTAATAAAACTTTTTTGAGTGCTTAGTTATCCTGGATATATTTATTCTCTAATTTATATTACATCGTTAATTTCAAATAGGCTGCTGGGATCGATGATTATTGAAGCTGAACGTCACTAGTCTAGCCTCGAAATATCATTGTTCAAAATAATATTTATTAAAACTTATTTAGTTACTCACCCTTTCACAACAGGTAAGTGAATTGAACGAAATTGGCCGATAGCCAGAATTCGGTGAAGTGGAAATATTTCTGAGAATATAAGCGGAGAAATGTTATGCTCGGTTTTCGCTGGCTAGCTAATACGTTTTTAATTTCTCGAGTATGATTTGTTGAAACCGGATGAGAACATTACAGCTGGTGCTTCAGAACAGTTTCAATTTGAGTGGAATAATAATTTTAGTTTGAGGATTTCTAATGATCTTGAGTTACATACTAAAGAGAATTGAACAAAACTACTATTGCAAGCCAACTTTGAGAGTAATATTGCAATGATTGAGTAATTATTAAATATCCAAATGTGGCTATAAATATAAATATAAAATTTCAAATTTATCAAATTCTTACAAGTCAAGGGAACAATATCAAATACGGAATTAATTATAATCTGAGACGTGCATTTTTTTTACCTCAAATTGAAGCGTTTATCTTGTACCAACGTTAACATTTTCATAATCTTCTCATTTTTGAATCCTATAATAAAGTAACTCCAATTAAATATTCGGATTGCTACAAGACAATGTGAAGCAATTTCGTGAGAGATAAATTGATAAGAGATTTTGAATAATCCCATAATAATCATGTTCTCTAAATAGATCAATTCAACGGAAAATTTAACCTTCAACCACTTTTTCAACCCATGCTTATTTGTCTTATGTTTATATGGAATAATTAGTAATTACACTTTGAACCAAGCGGAAAGACGAGTAATTTTCTTCACTTTGTCATTTTCCAGATGGATCGTAAGGTCGTTTTTTCATAAATGCAGGAGAACAGGATTTGGCAATGACCACTTATTCATCATTTTTTGCAATTACAGTTTCTCATAACAGCACTTGATTTATCTTTCAATCAATGTGGGTCAAATCTATTTCATTTATTGTATTATTATTAATCAATAATCCTGATATAAAATTTCTAATCATATAGGCGTCAGAAAACATTTTCTTACGATGTCATCATGTTTACCAAATCTCAATTAGTTATCCGTCCTTTCACATCCAATAAAACTCTGCTATTTTATTGAAGGAAATATTGGTAGATTTATTGAAAGTCTACATCGTTAATCCTGGAAAATTTCAATCCATGAATATATAAACTGATGCTTCTTGTCGGCCAAATATACATTCTATACATACTATAACTGTGAGTACTGCCCTCAATACTTTAAACATTGCTGATAGAAACGAGAGTTGCTACCTAAATTTTGAGATAAGACAACACTGATGTGAATATGTCCAATCTGACACAGCCATCATATAGTTCGACGTAGATGGGTCAGTTCTGAATGGTATATTACGATTTTGTTGGCAGAAGTGTTCGAAAATATCAAGGAAACCAATCCCAGAAGACGAATCATTCTCCACCAGGACAATGCGAGCTCTCATACATCAGTTCGAACAAAAACATTCTTGAATAGTCAAAATATCAAATTGATGGTTCATCTGCCGTACAGCCGCACCCATTGATATCTTCTTAATCCCGCAGATAGAAAATAAATTGCGAAATTAACCCTTTTCTACACGTTGTGGAAGTACCTCGATCGGAACGGGTAAAATGCTTCGACAATTGATTCAAACGTAACCAAAAATATATTGATCTTATTGGAGAATATTTTAGAAAACAATATCCAATTATAAATATTTGTATCCATTTATCTATCCCAAATCTTAAGCAGCAAGCAGTATAATTTCGATCTAATATCGATCCCCCAACACTGTATAACAAATACAATCTTGATTTCGTTGTAACTGTGTATCAGTCATTTTAATTGTAATTTTTTTGTAGTGTTACCAATGGTTTTCATAACTAAAGAGAAATTTCATTTATTCTAGGTAGGTATGCTCAACTCAAAACCGAACAAAGATTTTTATTACACTGATTATGAACAATGCTGGTTTACATTCTTTGTATGAATTAACCTCAGAGGCTAAACAAAACAACTACTTTAACTTCATGTTTTTGCATAAACCAAATTTCTTGTTATTGGAATACAATTTAGAGATCAATTTGCCAACTCCATAACTGTTTGAAGTTTGTATTGATATTCCACTAAATACATGTATACATTCTAACATTTTTATTTATTACTCACTCTAAAATACTGATCTGATCTATTTGATTTTCTGGTATGTTTCATTATTCATTTCATTATATCTCAAATTTTTTAGTAAAAAAGGCACTTAATAAGAAGTCTAACTGTACCAAGTGAGTGATACGGTGAATTCGAAAGCAATTGCAATTTGGTGAAATATTTGTCATCCATCAACGTATTCACTCCAGCTTAAAAGCGCCAGAATGTGAAAAAAATGTCACTTTAACTCGTTTTTTAGGTCACTCTTTGAAATCATTTCGACACAAGAAAGAGTTAATTATCTTCTGTGGACTAAGGACTGAGAAAAAGGGAACTATTGATGGGTAACTGTTTATTCATTGATTATATAACAGTATTGTATCAAAATGGTTGACTAACAGTACACACATTGTCATTCAGCCCATTCGTACTATGACTAAGAAAAGTTTTAAGACAAAATTCGCTGTTTGAGCTTTCACCAAAGCTCACAAATTAAAATTAGCAGCACAGTTATGAAAATGATACAAGAAACGGTTATATTTGATTTGCACGATTGACTAGTATAAATATATTAGCATTTGTGCTACCCCAATAGTAAATCACTAAGTGGTTGTCAATAACACGAGATAATGAAGTAGAAAATTTTGAACAGAGTGAAATATTTTAATCAAATTAGATTTCTGACTCAACATACATGTAAGAATGGAATAAGTAAGGCTATAAATTGGAAGACAAGTGGTCTTCAACTGCATTATAAAATTTTGCAATAAGATTGCGTTGAAAGTTCATAGAACCGACTCTGGTTCATATTTTTTACGTTATTATCCGTTCGCAAATCTGTAACCTGTAGCCTAGAAATTGGTACAATAAGTATACCCACACCCCTGGGGATATAACTGTGAACATCAGAATGGATTACCTTAACTCGTACACCCCTATGAATATACTATGAATGAAGTGTTATCTATTTGACTTATGGTATCGATACCATAAGCCAGATGACTGTTCAAGGCAAAATCATGTGCATAACATGATTATTGCCAATAGATGAGCGTAATTGTCTCATTGCATAAAGCTGTGATGAAATTTTTGAGCATAGTGAGTCTATATTGTAATGTTTTTCTCATTTATTTATATGATTTCTATTCTTGGGGTTGATTAATAAACACTGTTTCTTACGTTCTCAATATATTCAAATACAATATATTAAACTTAACTAACTAATCGACTAATTTGTATAATTTATAATTCCTCGGTTATTTTGCTAATATGTTTTGTTTACTACGACTGTTTATTATAAACTGCAATAAACTGTGCTACATAAACTTACTTATATACCACAAATAGAATTCTCCAAACTTCTAAAACACAAAGAAACACAACAAATCATTAAATAGACCTTCCTAGAAGCTAGTTCAAAGAAAACAAGGTAAATATAAAAAAAGAGATCAAACGAATTCCGCAATGCAAAAAAATATGCGCCTTCGCCAAAATTTCCTTTGTAGAAAAGCAGGGCCTGCTTAAGGACCCATTTCGCGAATTAGTTCGTAACAATATGTTTCCCCAAATTGAGAACTAGGTACTCTATTTTGAACAGTAGTTGAGTGACCTCATCTCACGACGTAGCCAGCTATATCTAATGATCATTAAGATAGAGGTTAAATTAAAAGGCTGGTAAGGCACTTTTGTAAAAATAAGAAACCGATATTTTATTACTATATATACAGAGATTGGAAAGTTCTGAAACCATATAAAAAAATAGTTAAAGAAAGAATCGCTCGAAATTTGGAAGCACATTATGAATTATTGTAACAAATTTTGGGTCATTTCAGTTTACAAAATGAGCCTATACTTGATTCCACTGAATTTATTATCTCCCTTCCTCACAAAATAATTCATGACGCTATTGATTTTGAGTCGTTCCGTTTGGGTCCAATTTAACTAAAGCGGCACTAGAAGAAAAGCGTAACTTACTCCAAGTTGACAAGGGGGCAAGAGGGGAAAGCGGAGATGAAACAGAAGTTTATATAAAAACTTTCCTGTCGCAGAAACATTTTTTTATCTTCGAATTTTCCAGTCGCAGAGATGTAAGAGATATAAGTTCCGAGACTCATGTGTAAAAATAACATCGAGGTTATTATTAGGAGATATCCTGATTCTACTTTGATATTGATCTGCAAAAATATCAACACACGGCAATCACTTCTTGGTTTTACCTTTTTATATCTTACTGTGACGCTACGAGGTAAATTTTATTGATGTGAACGATATGTCCACTTAAGATGACAGCATATGAGAAACAATTTTTATTTTTGTTTTACAAAATCAAAATTCTTAAAAACGAGCTTATATTATCAATAGTAGAAACCAAAAAATCCAATTAGATGCAATATTTCACCAATTTATAATACAAAAGTTGCTATGTAAGTTTTGAGATAGTCAAATAAAAACAAATATTTATAATTGGATATAGCTTAATTGTCTTTCAAAATATTCTTCCTCGAGATCCATTCACTTTTGCTAGCGTTTGAGCCAATTGTCGAAGCATTCTTCCCATTCCGATTGAGTTACCTCCATACCTCCAAAACATGTTATTCAACCGCTTCTTCAGGTGTAGAAAAACGTTGACCTCGCCATTTATTTTTGATCTGCGGAAAAAAGAAGAAATAATCGAGTGCCAAACAAGCACTGTACGGTGGATGCTCTATCAATCCGATGCTTTGACTTTTATTTTTCATAAACTTTTTTTATTGATCTGTGAGAGCGTTGTACTGTTGTGATGGAGAATGATTCGTCTTTTGCGGTTCTTTTCGAACGCTGGCAAACACATTCTGGTGTACCATTCAAAATTAAAATTGATCTATTTGAATTGTGGCGACCTGTCCAGTTATTCCGTGCAAATAGATGACAATTTGCTTTGAAACTCTGCTTACACCAACAACTTTCTTTAGATTTGGCTCCATACAGTCGATTGTTGTTAAGTTTTGGATTCCTATGCATAGATCCATGATTCATCATCTGTCACGATCTCATAAACGTCTTTCGAAATACCGCAATTTAATTTGTTCAACATTCTTTTGTACCAATCCACCGCGAAGAAATCTTTTTGTCAGCCAATATTGAATGTATCCGAGTGGAAGTAATACCAAGCAAGCATAAATCTCACAGTATCAGTTTACGCACAGCATTGATATTTTCTGGCACAACAGCCCTCACGAAATTAATCCTGTAGCGAAGTGTGACTACGATAGAATTCAGAAAACCATCGAAGCACAGTGGTTCGAGATGATGCTTTATCACCAAAAGTCGAAATGAAGATCGGCTCACTACTGTTTATATTACATTACATTTTGTGGCAAAGATAAAGATTTCAAGTATCCGCAAACATCTCAAATAGCCCTCGTACGACAACAAATTCGTATTGAACAATTACAGTGTAATTGATGTTAACGTTGCTTTAGTTATTACTTATGGATATGGTGGTTAATTTTTTTATCTCCTTGATTATTTAGTGAACGACTCGATACGATAGGCCGTGGAGACACCTCATTGTAAATGAATTTGAATTATTGTAATATGCACATATTGCTTTTGTACATTTGATCTGATTCTACAGTTAGTAATTATGGTAAATAAGACAGAGTGTTGCGTATTTGTAACTTTTTATTTAATTCTATCTACATATTTTCAGATATTTCTTGAAAGGCCTTAAATAACTTCGGGGTGTGTAGTCTGTCGAATAGCAGTAGCATAGCAGTTCCGCGATTTTAAAAGTTTGATTTCATATTTATATTTATTTATGAGTATAAAATCTTCTCAGAACTAGTGACAGATTCATAGCGCTTTCTGCCTGGTCGCACAGCTTGCACATGCCTAGTCCCGCAACTAAAAATAAAATTATTTATCATGGGAAATTTTGCATGCATTAAAACTTGACTTGCATCAATATCAAATCTTGGAATGTTTTAATCGTGAAAAAAATATGTTAAAAAATATTTATTGTGCTCAAAAAATATTTATATTATTAGCAACTATCATAATACAAAAACTCCTTTTGTTTTTCAATACTTTTAATGTCTTCGCAATAAGTTTGGTTAAATATGAAATGTATTATCTATTATTATTACATGAAAAATAAATTAAAGTGAACAATGGAGAAATGAATCAGTAATTAGTTCTTAGTTCTACATGGTAGTTAGTTGTGTCATTTTTTCAATACTTGTAAAATGATAAATTCTATTACAGACTGAGTTGAGGTCAGTTAGTAGCTAGTACTTGAAAAACCTAGACATATTGTGTAAAATGGAGTAACGCTTCGTCCTACTATATCATGTTTTGTTGTTGTATTTCGTTGGGGATATGCATAATAATGCTGAGAACTCAATCTTAAAATAGCTCTTTGGTTATATATGTGCGTAGTTAGGCCAAAGGGTCGATGACGTAGTATTTAAAGACACAACATATTCAGACTAGCTTACCTATTAATTATAGGGCTAGTGGTGTCTGAATGTAAAACCAATACAAAGGCCAAGTTGGTATTGGTATTGTTCTTGCATTTATGGACCATGATCTTGGTCCTACAGTGGAATAATTGGTCTAGGTTTTGGTCTGTTTGCAGGGTCTATTTTCGGTTTTGTACCAAACGGTTCATTCTTCTATAAACCATCAAGAAATCCGTCAATGGCTTACTTTATCTTTGCCATATGAAAATGTCGGTTTGCCTTCCAGTCACTCTAAGCATCTTCTTCTGAAACTGAAAAATTGGAGAAGGCAATAAAATTTATATAGATAATGACAAGTAACTTCCTCAATTAAGTAATTACGCGCAAGGATGCTGCTTAAACGACCTAAATATAGTTTTTGTTTCTTTTCCCTTGGGTCACTCTCCCATTTTATTCTACCTAATAAGAGAAACTTGAATTAATTTTTCGGGAAAAATTGAAAGGTCGCTACTAAAGATTTGAAAAGTCTAGCATCAAGGGATTATTTGAAAAATTTTGTATTTATTATAAAATGATATTTTTTTACATGATAAAATGAGGTTTTAAGGTCCATATATGTTACCCAAAGCTAATTTTGTATCATATATGTGTTAAAATTTACTTTCGGGATGTGAATAAACAAGAGGAAAATTAGACTAAAAATACAGATTTTTAAAAAATTTCACAATGTCACAATTTTTGGAAAATTTATTACATAATCAATATAAGCTTATATTAGT
Source organism: Diorhabda elongata (assembly GCA_026230145.1). Taxonomy (NCBI): domain Eukaryota; kingdom Metazoa; phylum Arthropoda; class Insecta; order Coleoptera; family Chrysomelidae; genus Diorhabda; species Diorhabda elongata. The sequence goes on from CM047926.1 coordinate 45,029,944, forward strand.
TGTTTAGAGTCTTCAAAAAGATTTTGATGCACAATTAAGACGTAAAAAACTCATTATGCAGACAGCAAAATTGATTTTTTGTAGTTCGGGAAATTTTGTCTGAAGGACTTCACAAGAAGCAAAATTTAATGCTTCTGGTGTTCATCTGGGGTCAGTATTTTGTTGTAATCTTAGATTAAGGACCCCCTGTTACTATCTCCTTACTTTGAATATATTCCTTGTCTTTGATCCAGTCTTCAACTTTTTTCTGAGCTTAATCTGGTAATAGAAAAGAATCGTTTGGTAACAAAATCTCTAGATTTTTATTACCAATGTTTTCAATATCTACATTAATTATTTTCCGGCAATAATCAGCTCCTTCTTTCTTTAGAGCTTTCACCATTTCCCACCTTGTCGTCAAAAAATGATAAGGCTACAAGACAGACCATAAATGGCCACATACTTAATTTATTGCTTTTCTAGCTATAACTAGCTATACTCGTCTTTATTGATTGATTGCCAGTTTTTCTGAAATCTTTCGATTAATAAATTATCTGGTCCAGACGAAGGCCCATTTTGAACAACTGATTCCAGCATAATTTTCATAATGTGATGCCTACATGCTAGCCAGAACATTTACTTATTCACTTTCTGCCCCTTTTCGAGACCCGGTATTAGAGGCGGTTGTGTCGAAATTCATACTCTATTTTATTGGGCAAACCCCACGAAAAATGGGATTCATAAGCTGCTGATGCAATGCTTTTACTTTCACCAGACTCAAGGTTTGGAATGCTGATCCACCCCTTTATTAGAAACTCAAATTGGAAGTCGGTCAACAACTTCATGGCCTGTGATATCTTCTAACATATTTCCGTCCCAGTGCACAGTTAATGGAACATCAGTGTCAAAATATTTTTTTTGTATTGTAAGCTGTTTTTTGTCTACATTGAAGTCGCTGACTAATATTACAAATTACTAATGAAAATTATATTGAATTTCAACATTTTTTATGAAATTTAAAGCCTGATAACGACCCCTAAAACTTAATGAAATCCAACTTCATATGAGAGATCAAAATGGGAGGGTGAATCGTTGAATTTTTTAACTTTCATTTTTAAGCATCACATATAACTCATACTATCTCAACGTTATCTTTATTAATACGTGCAAAGAAGATTTGAACATGTGTATAATTTGAAAAAAACAATTAAACAAATTGTATACTGGTGTCGCAACCAAATGCGTATGTCAACTTTAAGAAATATTTAATCGAATCGATGCCGCCCTTAATAGAAAATTGGGGAATGTCCAAACTACTGCCGAGGGACCAGGTGATTCTCAGAATCAGACACTATCCCAATTTTCCGTGTACTTGTACCCGTCATATCAAGGTACTGTGAAAATTGGTTGGTTTACTTGAGTTGTTTGATGACTCTGTATAAAATTCACTACAATTCAAATTTCATTCACGTAATAACAAAGAAATAAGAAGAATCTAAATGAAGAAATCAAGTAAATTTGACAGGAATCATACAAATATTGTACTAACGATGCAAGAAATTAATTTACAGTGAGTGTGTACTCACTTTATATTTTTTATTGTAATAACCTAGTTAACTTATAGAGTCTTGAGAATATGGATAATAAACTGAAAATATTTTCATATAAAACCAGATACTGAATAGATAATCTATCGCAATATTCCACTAAATTGTAGAACAGGAAGTTCTAGCGTAATCCTTTAATTATTCTACACACATTCTGGGATATTTACAAAGACTCATCATTTTAATTGAAATTTCACTTTCTCAAAGCTCCCTAATAAAAGATTGAACAATTACCATAAAAGATGAATTTTCACAAAAAAAAAAAAATATTGGGCAAGTTTTTGTCAGCCGCTTTTACGGCCTTGAAGCAGGAGAATCAAAACTCTCTTTATATCTCTATCCTCAAGAAACCAACACTCAGCGTTTAATTTTTAATTTCAATATAATTATATTGAAATTTTTCTTCATATTAGTGTATATAAAAGATTCATGTCCATAAAGGAGAGATATAAACCTAATCTTTTTGTAAGGCTTCTAGCAAAATTTTCTGAAATAAAATACTTTTATGTCTCCTATCGACTGGTCACCGGTGTCTTGAATTGATGTTCTAAATTTTGGAGAGAGACAAAAGCCGAATTTGGTGGGTGTTTTATGAGCTACCAATTGTAAAAGAGCTTCTGAATCAATGATAGGTACTGATAAAACTTATAAGATCTATTTTATTTCCAACTACACTGAATCAGCTTTTATCATCAAGCATGAAATTGTTTCGAAAGAGAAATTGTGAAATAGTCAATAATTCTCTCAAAATTGAGTTTCGAATTGATGATAACATAATGATAGAAGACTCATTGATAAATCTATTTAAATTGATAGTTTTGGAACTACTGGCACACCAAGATTCTGCTTCATAGCGTCGAAATGGGAGTTTATTTTATCGTTTATTTCTTTCATTGTGTTTACCGGTGTTGCATATACCAAGCTTCTAAGATATCCCCCAAAAAATGGTGGCTATATTAAGTTGATTCAGGTTTTTATCAAAAAAATATGGACCTACTAAATTACCCAATATATCAGTCCACACATTGACAAAAAATCGATGTTTTTCTTTGTTTGAATTGTACTTCCAAGATTATCATCTGCCCATAAATGTAAAATATGGGAATTCATAAAAGCGTCTCGTGCGACACCACGTAAATACTAAACACTACAAATATTTACAACAGTAATTACAATTTATCATAATTTTCTTCAGATGTCTCTTTATGGCGTGTATGTCGATCTAAAAATCTACATAACTCCTAAGCCGTAAATTTCATTAATTCATATATTAAACAAGTAGTGCCTTTTTGTTGAAAAATCCTTCAGATAGTGCTTAGAATTATTTAATCCGTCAATCACACATATGGACATATAGTTTAGAAAATATGATTGACTATAAGTTTTGATTTCGGAACTTTAGGTACCTATAACTCGGAAACGAGGGGACGAATGAGAATTTTTTTCATGTCACCTATCACTCCAGAATTTTTCGCAATTCAATTACTAGAAGAACGTAATTGCAAATTGTCCACTTTGATATATAAATTCATAACCAAATCTTGAATTTTTGTAACTTTTTAAATCACATTGTTCAAACCATGCCTTGAAATTGACAAAGTTTCATGATACATTATAGAAGTAACAAAAGCTTAAGAACTGAATTATCCATGTTATGAATATAAAGTTTTTGAAATCAACTGACAGATGAAGATTTTTGTTAAATTTCAAGTTTAGGCTCTCTAATTATCCCCCCAGAATGGTTGGATTGTTTTCTACTCACTTTTATTAAATGATCTTAACAGACTCATACAGTGTTAAAGGTTTGGTTCTTAAGTTATGAGGCTGCAAAGGTATTAGTTTTTTTCGAAATTTTTCCTGCTAAAAGTGTAAATGCTATTGTCAAAAGAGGTAGTAGTCGCTAATCGAAAAGAGATCTATTTAGACTACAGTAAGAAGTAGATTTAAGCTGATATTATTTCATATAATAACACTAGTACAAGTATATTAGCCGAATGATCTGGTTTTTCGCAAACAAGCATCCGCGTGTGTCCATCATAAATTTTTCTCATTACATTACATTTTAAATACAATACATCTATATACATTTACCGAGCTTGCGGAGATCCTAAATGATTCCATAAACCGTATACTCTATCTTCTCTTGAAAAAACCTGTGGACAGGTATAAATGACATTAGTATTTTTGAGTAATTTCAGAACACAAAATTTGAATGAACGAATTGATCCCGCCCTTCTTTCGACAAATCGATTCACCTGCACACACACTATACTGCAATCGTTTTAGAAACTGAAAGGTCTGGAGGATTCCCCGATTCAACGTTTCTGAATTTATTTTTGTGGTTTTATAAAAACAAAGTTTATCAAACCAGACCCGGTTCTTTGGACGAAATAAGACAAAGAAAATTACGTAAATGTTATATAATTACCTCTGAAATGTCCCGATGATGATATGGATGAAGACGATTTCGAATATCTAATTCATCATTAATTAAATTTGCATCAAATAATTGCGTTTACAATTAATTATCATAATGTCTTTGGTTCATCTACGAGGATGGTCCCAGAAGTACCTGGCCTGACCTAGAGATGGTAGTAGTTGCTTGAAAAATACATAATCTATACAGCATCTGTTTCAATTTTCAAAACGCCACGTTGTTTAGTATTTGTGTGGCAGCCATCAATAGTGAATTTGTAAACATGGAAAAAATTGGTCATCGTTATGTGATACAATATTTTTATTTAAAAGGCATTAGTTCAACCAATATAAAAGCTTGAGTAGATTCTACTCTGGAGGAGACTGATCATTCGTTATCAACAGAAGAATATTGGGTAGCAGAGTTCAAACGAGGACGTACGACCTACGAATACTAGCATCGTAGTGGTTAGGTTAGGAGAATTCATAAAGTGGTACTGGATTTAAAAAATTGCGGTACATCGCATATTTACTGGAAATTTCCTCACAATGGAACAAAAACAGCGCCGTAAAGATCGCATTTGGCGAAGAAGAAAGTGTTGTTTCATTAAGATAATGCGCCAGCTCACACATCCATTATTGCTATGCCCAAAATTACTGAATTGAAGTTTGAATTGCTACTTCATGCACTCTATTCGCCAGATTAAGCCCCCTGGGATCATTTTCTGTTCCCAGACTTGAAAGAATGACTGGTTGGTCAAAGATTTTCCAACTATGAAGAGGTGATGTCGGCAGTTGAGATGAAGAGATGAAGTTAAAAAATAAATATATATTTTCCAAAATTTTTGTGTTTTCTTTGTTGGGCCAGGAACTTTTAGGACCATCCTCGTACTTCAGTTTTAATTTTAAATTAATGATAATATAATATATAAGATCGATATGTAGTAGCTTTTTCCAAAAATGTAATGTATGGACCTCCCTGTGTATTATTTTAAGGTTTGCGAAAGAACACATCCATATTCTAGATCTAATTAATCGATTTTCATCAAAAGACTACGAAAACAATGAAGTTCGGAAGAAGATAAGAAGATTGGACAATTTTATCCCGTTGCTAGTTTCATCCTTTATCTACGATAGAAAATATTTACTCTCCAAGATGCGAGTAACTTTCCTAGACGTTTCAATCCCTCATAGATAATTGTATTATTCATTATAATTTATGACATCATAGAAGATAAATAACGCTTCTTTGCTGATTGCTACTTTGCACGCTCGCGGCTTTAAATATTCGGAAAAACCATCAACCTAATTGAACCTCCTTTAATGTAAGTGATCTTATGTAATTCAGTAGAGTCGAGTCGAAGTGAGGGAATCCCAAATATAACGATCTTGATTTTAGAAATCCAGGTCAGCCATAAGCAATATCCACTTTTTCATGAAAAAAGAAGCAGTGGTGTACGAAAATAAATTTTTTTAGGGATTCATCCAATAACTTTTTAATATATGAGGAAATCAAATGAGTATTCCTCGAGGAAACAACGAAATTGATATTGGATAAAACTATCATTCAACTGAACCACTTACATTTGATTCTATTTATGAAAAAAATTAAATTAATTGAGAATCCTTCACCTATCCCCCAGGAAGGCAAGATAAAAATATGATATCCATCAGCTATTTCCAATTAAAGGCTTGAAAACATCAAAAATCTTTTTTATAGGTCATATCAACACAAAAAACTTTATTGTGTTTCAACTTTTTGTATTATTTCTATCATTAATTCGAATCAAAATGAACAAATGATGAAACTATGAATTAGAAGACGTAAAATTGTAGGAAGAAGTGTACGGAAAATTATTGACTTATATTGATTGATTGAGTTATATTGATTATTATCACATTATCTGGAGGAGGAACCACAAAACGGTGTTGTGAGAGTGGAACAAGACCTTTTAAAGAGACAATATTAATTATGAAATGATATTATATTGTTGTAAGGTATTGGACTTGACGTTACGTAGCAATTAAAATGATTTGAGAAAATATTAGAACCGTATATTTATAATTGGATTTGGTTATATTGTTTTTACAAATTTTCTCCATCAAGATCAATATAGTTTTTGCATCCGTTTGAACCAACTGTCGAATTTCCAATCCATTGAGGTACCTTCAAAACATGTGATTTGAACCCATCAATCCCTTCTTCGGGTATAGAAAAATCTGGATCTGCAGAAATAAGAAGAAATTATTGAATACTAAACAAGAACTGTAGGGCGAATGACCGAATAATTCGATATTTTGACTATTCACAAACATTTTTTTTTTCAAACTAATGTGTGAGAGATCGCATTGTCTTGGTGGAGAATGATTCGTCTTCTGCGATCGGTTTCCATGAAGTTTCAAAAACTTCTGGCATACAAATGCTGGTGTACCATTCAGAATTGATGAATCTACGTTGCTCTAATTGAACGGTTGCCACATGTCTAGTTATTCCGAAAGAACAAGCGACCATTTGCTTCGAAGTTTTGTTGGATTTGGCTCGTCTTGGAAAACCCATACAGACGATTGTTGTTTAGTTTCGGATTCTTCGTGCATCGTCTCTCACGATCACACTTGTCTTTTGTAAATTCGCCATCGAATTTTTTCAGCAATTTTACACCAATCGAAACCACCTTTTTTTGAGTACTTATCAAATTATGCGGTGTCCAACACGAACAAATATTTTTGATTCAATATTGAATGTATGTACGACCTTTACGAAATCATGGAAAAACATCGCATGATAATATTCGCGATTCAAAGTGGGCACTAAATGAAAGCTGTATCATTTTATTTTATTAAAATAGACAAGAATAACGTGTACCTTCAATTTGACACACCAAGTTTATGTAGAGATTCTATTTAAACATTAAATTGGTAATATTCACTTTGTGAAGGAACTGAACAAAAATATGCATTATAGTATTTGCAAAAAAATATTTCCTAAGATTAAAGATATTTGCTGGCCAATAGATCAATAAAGTTTTTCAGTTCAATAGTCGTCAAGAAAAAGGTTGTTCAAGACCTTTTGAAAATCAGAAAGAAAACATTATGAAGATGTTGTGGCTGACTGCAAAAATTTCACGAGAGTGAATATGGCATTTCTTGCTTTTACATTCGTATTTTTTGACTGAAAATCTAGTAACTATAATTGATGAAGGCGTGTTTTCATCAAGATTTGAAGATTGTTAAAAGTATCATCAGGGATTTTGGGATTAGGGGACTATTGTTGGTTTATAATAAAAGAGACTATACCAAAAAACTTTGAAAATATTACCCAAATCTGTTTTAAAATTATTTTGGTATTATTTATTATATTGTAGTGATTATATTTTTAAAAAGTATTTTCCATTATTTCTCAGCAACTTGTGATCTACCAAATGATTAACAAACTTCAAAATTCTATTCGCATGTTTGAAGCAACCATTATATGGTACTTTATTCTAAATATGACACAATATGGTTTTTCATTTATCTATGGAGGAATATGTCACGTACCGATATTACAAATAAAATCTAATGGAAACAATACTCGTACCAGATATTTATAGATTAGAAAATTTGAATGTCAGACATTGTGCAATACAGCTTTTCAAATATGAATAACTATCTATCGGTCACGTAACGTTTCGGTTTCCAGTATGAAATTGAAGACAATTGCATGTTATTTGGGGTTAACACAATAATCAGGCCACTGTTCAATTAATATATTATAGAATCCAGTATTTCATATCTTCAAAAGTTTGTGATTCTTAGAAACTTCGTATTATGCTAACGTAAGATGTAAACCTCAAGTATTAATAATAACAAGATCAATTTATTACACTAATCTAGTTTTATATCACTACACAAGATGTCTAGGTGAAATCGAAAATATGCATTTTCCGAATAAACCCTTAATTAATTTTAAACATTTCTTGTGACATATGTGAAAGGAAAACCACGAAATATAATCAAATAAAGAATCAGTACATCCAGTAGATAAATTTGAAGGGTTGGGAGTGAAAATAACGCGGGAATTGAGGAGCGCATTGAAAGTAATTCAATCTATCTAAAAGAATCAGTATTACTTTCATTCCCAAAGAAAATAAATATAAAAGAAAACAACAGTTAAAACTGTATTAAAAGCTATCTCAACATGTGAAAGGAAAGTTATAAGCGATTAAAAGAGAGTATCTGGAAGCATATATGTATGATACCAGCTACAACAAATACATTGATTCCTGGAGCCTACTATCCGATTCTAATAGTATCAACAGGAAATATCAATTTTCGAAAATTTATTTTGTTAATATTTTGTGGTTAATATACTGGACTACCTGGATTATTTTATACTTATTATTCATCATCAATCTCTCATTTGATTCAACTTCGACTCCTTATCTCAATAGTTTCCATGCAGGAAATTGCTTGTCCGTGGATGAATATATTTCCAAGTTATAATTAGTTTCTTAATTCTAACAATTTATACATAATAGCAATACTGATTCAGTAATGGTGATTGAAAAATAATATCTAGTTGTGAACAATTAATACCTTGTTTGGAATAAGTTTTCCACATAGAGTCTTGTTAGTAGGTTTAGTGAACGAATGAACTTCCATGGCTTGAAGTGATGAAAATAACGCACCACAGAGTGGCAACATATTGATATTTATAATTAGTTGGTAGTTTTATCTTGATTTTTAAAAAGTATTTCCGCCGTTTTCACTCTCGTATATTGTCAGCTTCCCACAACTTCTGTTTCCATTCAAAAACGTTTTCTACAGCTTTTTTCAATTTTCTATTTCATCATTTAATGGTAATTGCAAGAAAAATTGCCGTGATTCAACAAGTTTGGATATTCTCAAATATGCAACCATCTAACTATGAATTACGTTTTTTTTGTCTTAAATGACAGAATTAATATATATTGAATACAGCATTTGCTAAACATGAGACGATATACTGAAAAAAAGGATTCTATATCAAACTCCTAGGTCAGCTCTGTGTCATGCTAAGCTAATCGAAGGGAAAATAGCTGCTTCAAATAACTCATTATCTATGACAAGTTTAGCAAATCCATGATTTGTTCTCCACAATATATTTAGCCGTTTGAATATGAGCATGATTTTTTTATGAGAAAAACAATGCACCTTTGACAAAATAGACGTTTATGCGCACTTTGTGGCTACTTAATATTAAACTGAGTTGCATCTATTACTTTTCAGATAATTCAAAAGGCTTGGTTCATTTGGGCCTGTGGTTTGATTATCCAGAAGTTCGTTGTTTATGTGTTTATGAAGTTGTTCTTCGTCTTTTTTATTTCATGTAGTTCTCGGTGTAGATTTTTATATGTTCCTTCATATATTCCTTAATATTGGGCTTTAGACTTTTTGCAGGTAAGTATAATTACTTTCACAGCCTCATAGTTGTAAAGTCCATAACGGTTTGAGTATGTGTTTGTATATTATCACCTCACTTTTAATGGTAAGTTTCATTTCCTCTATTTTCTTTTTGATAAGTTCCTGCCACTTTAGGTCCAGATGTAGACCTAGATATATTACTGTTACTTTTCGTTTAATTTAACTTCATTATCTTATAGGTAAAGATGCTGTGAGTAGATTTTCTCTCATTAATTTTAATGAACCATTTGTTAGTCCAGACATTTATCTTGTTAATTGAATTCTGAAGATTTTTGATTCTCCAATAGTTAGTATAGTAACAAATTTAACATTTTCCGTAACAGTGATGTCACAAGTATATAATAGGTACACTATCGGTCCCAAAACGGTGCCTTGAGGAACTCCTATTCTAATTAGTCGGAGCTCTGAATATTCGTTTTCTTGTTTAATGCCGAATATACGTTCCAATTATATATGATTGACATTTTTCATATACCTAATCACATCTTGTGGATGCTGGAGGCTTTATGCTATTTCCTCATAACCTAGAGAACTTTTTTATTAACAAAATTATTATTAACAATAACATATCAATAGTCGCAGAACTGCAAATACGCACATATGTGGAACATTCCTCGATCAAAATCATCTTAAACCAACACAAGCAGTTTGAAGAAATCCCATATTAAGGTCATCGAAAGTCGATCGAATCCTATATTAAAAGTCCCTAAGTGAGAAGTAAAACATCAAAAATCCATTAAGCTCTTCTCTCACTATTTGTATTTTAATTGGAACAACTATTGTTAATGGTCTTGATGATACGAATAAATAGTTCAAATTACATACATAATATACGCATTAGAAGAAACCTTTAAATAAGGAAATTTCTAAAATGTCTGCGATTTCCAAAACGAGAATATTAGTTCCAACTACATTGATAATTTTTTTGGATAAAGAAATCTTCTTATAGCAATTCCAAATGATCAAGTCGGATTAAGGAGGAATTCCATTGTTGCATAAATAATTAATCATATTCCAAGTGTATTTCTAAGGAATTTGGAGAAAGCATCTCCGAATCGACTTCCTATAATTCAAAACAATAGTTTACTTGCATTTAGTAAAAATAATATTTGGAAAACATCTCTTCAGATAACTTACTGTAACATATAAATTGGTAGAAATTGAATACAAAATATTTGCAGTATAAAAATTTTTGGACCAACATTAAAGTATTGGCAGAATTAGAACATCTTGTTAGTAATGACAAGATTTTAAGTGATTGTGTTATCAAATTTGTGACTTCTTCCAAATTATACGACTCGTTGGTAACTTCGGTCTCCTTAATACCTCTATTATTACTTTTCCGCAGTTATCACTATTCTTTCACAAACTTCTAAATTCTATCATGTCCCCAGTTGAATCAAGATAGTAGGAATCTAAATCAGACTAAAGTTATTCAATTACATCTCTGTCTCTTTGGAGTGAGCATTAAAACAAAGTGCGAGAAATTGATCGAAAAGATATAAATCGATTAGCCATATCCCTATATATACAGATCGATTAAAAAATTGTTAGCATTGAATTGAAATATCATGATGAATATCAATAATACATTGAAAATTTTAAGTGAAATTTATATTCGAATAAAAATGAATGAATGCTTTAGCTTAAGATTACATCAATGTGAATTATTTTTTAAGTGGTAAAGTACAATGCAAGAGTTTTTATATCGATTTTCACATTTGTTTAGCCTTTGTTATACGTTCTTTGCATGTCACTTATTCATAAAGCTTACCGATTTTTGTTTGGTACGATTTAAACATTTCTATGTTTTATATATGTTGGTAAACATGGAATTATATTGCATTCGACGAAAATCACTTAATTTAATGATGAATCAGTATATTAGAATATTATTATGGAGTTTTGAATTGTATTGAATTGAAGCCGGCCCTCTTCGGTTATAATAGAATTCTGAAATTCGGCGAAAGCGCGGCACCTTTAATATATCGCGGAATTCGTTTGATGTTTGTTTTTATATATGTTTTTATTATAGCAGGCGATTTGTTCACATTGTTTCTTTTGAATTTCTAGACATGTCTATTGTTTCAATTGTTTCGCTTCTTTATTTTTTAGAATTTTTGAGAACTTCGTTCGTTTGTTTAGTGCAGTTTAGTTAGTTCATAATAAATAGTCATAGTGATCGGAACGAAATAGAAAAGTAAAGAATTTAAATAAATTATATAGGTTAGTTAAGTGTTACTGATAAACTTATTATAATAAGTTAGTTAAGTGTGGTGTAAACTGTTTAAATAAATGTAATGAATAAGAGACAGTGTGTATAAATTCATCCCTACAGTATAAATAAATAAGAAAAACATTAAATCAACATAAACTTTATAGCAAGTCTATTGATATAAACAGAAAATTGAGAATGATACACAAGCACAAGATCTATTCTTTTGAACAAACATCAATTTCTCTAAAATAATCTATGATATTGATGGGGATGATGATATGTTGTAATTTTATTTGCCATAAATATTTGAATGATATTCGAACTAGTGTAAGAATACCATGACTTATCTTCATTTTATTCCACAATTCTTCTCTACAGGTTGCGATTCTGTACTTTTGCGCTCCAATTTGGTTCAACCGCTCAAATATCCTTCAAAACTGCATTTATTTTTCCTTTGGTCTCTCCTCTTCCTTGTACCTCCTTCCTCTTCTTCAGTGGCCCTTTCTCTAAATCGTTCTTCTTGTATCCATTCAGTATACCAGGATCATTTCAGTCTTTGGGTTTCATATATCTCGTCATTGATGGATATTTATACAAATTCTTCGTTAGTCCCTCTTCTCCATAGTCCTTCACTTGTTTTTATTCCTACTAAAATTTTCCTCACTACCTTCCTCTCCCATCTAAACAGTTTCGTTTCTTCCGCGTTCGTTAAAATTCATGTTTCACGTAATTTTTGGTCGTGTTATTGTTCGGAATATTGTAATTTTGGCTGCTCTAGATAATTCTTTTGATTTTATCATTTCACTTAATGATCCTATGGCTTTACTTCCTTTTGCTATTTTCTTTTTCATTTCTGCTCGTTCTTAATTTTTATTTGACAGTGTTGCCCCCAGTTATACGAATTCACAAAGTTCTTGGAGAAATTGGTGGAGAAATTTAGTACGAAAATTAATTACGAGACGATAAAAGGAGAATTGATAAAATAAACTAAATGCCAAAGCAAACAGGAAAAAAGATGATAACATGGACATTTGCAAGGACGAAATAGAATATATATATATATTGAAAGAAATTTTCATTATCAGTGTCAATTAAGTTGATGTGTATTTATTGATTCTTCTCTCTGTTAACTACATAGATTTTTAATACCTATGGAATTGGAACTTATCCATCAGTAACATAAATATAAACGCTTAATGCGATTTTTGGATTAGAGAATCAATGAGTATCAGTAGAATGAATTAAAGATGACCCACGTTAATGGGTAGCAATCATTTTGGATCAAGCGGCTTTAGCTTAAATCTAAAATCAATACTGTTTCAATTGAATTCACAACCGTTCCCGATTTCATAAGATATGATTTTAATTTTTTTCCATCCTCCAGAACTGCAGTTTCTATATTAATTCGTGAGATTTATTGAAATTACTATGATATAATTCTTCTAAGTGTAATAGGTTTAGTGATTTTACAGTAATATGTAGCTAGCTTATCAATTCATATGTATTATATAGTAGATTTGATAAAACTGAATAATTCAAATTTTTTTATAATGTGCTTATTTCTCGATCACAAATATAAATTAATTTTTTTCCTCTTTCTAATTTCGTGGGTTCGTATGTTGTTTGAGTTCTCTAATACACACATATCAAAAGTTATATATTTAGTTATATATTTGGAAAAAATTTTGCTCTTCCTTATAAAAATAAGAATGAATTGTCAATACGATCACAAATCATAAAATGAAATGTCGTCATCATAATACTCAAAAAGCTAATAAAACTCAAAAACAATTCTAAAGAAAACTGGAAAAAACTAAAGAATTTTTGAAATACAATCCTCAAATTACCATTTTACAACCAGACAAATGTAATAAAACTGTAATAATGAGCACCGATGATTATAACAATATAATGGCTCAATTACAATACTTATCAAAAAATTAAATCAGATAAAACGAAAACATTTCAAAACAAAAATAATACATTTATAAAAAAGCTTTTAAATAATGGTTCCATCAACGCAACTGAAGCAAACAAATTACAAACACATAATGCTTTACCACCAAAATTATATGGTCTTCCAAAATTACAAAAACCGAAAATACCAATGCGTCCAATGGTGTCCTATACCTAGTCACCATTCTACAAATTATCCAAATACCTTGTCAACAGTTTATCAAAAAGAACCAATGATCGTTTTTACATAAAAGACTCATTTGTGCTTAAGCAGTTTTTAGATACAGTAGATATTCCTGACAATTACAAAATCATATTTCTAGACGTTATCTCAATGTACACAAATATTCCTCATAACATACGTATTAAAAAATAGATGGGATTCAATCAAACAACATACATCACTCATCAGCTATGACGAGTTTCTAGAAGGTATTATGCTTATACAAACTAATAATTAATTCCAATATAAGGACAACAATAAAATGGATGTACCATGGGATCTCCAATTTCCTCAAGTCTAGCACTGGAATATGTGGAAGAGAATACAGATATTGATGTGGTGTTTTCCAAAAGATACGTTGACGACTGTTTAGCGGCAATTCCTAGTAACAAATGCAATATATTCCTTAATAAATTTAACTCAACAATCCAATTCAAAATAACAACAAAATTAATTTCTTAGACATGACACTTATTGAAATCAATAATAAAATATAAACTAAATATTATACAAAAAAAAACAAGGTATCTTAATTATAACTCATTCCATTCCAAATCACAAAAAATAGAGTCGTTATGGGATTAACAGTGCATTAAAATTAACTTCTCCAGAATACCACCGTGAAGTACTAAAAAAACTCAAAAATGCTTTGAAGAATAATCAATACCCAGAAAATCAAATTAATAGAATCATCCAACAACGTACATATAAATTACACAATGAGGACAATATAAATCCAATACCAACTATCGGAAAAATTGAAATACATTTTATCGAAACATAACATCAATATAAGTCATAGATCACACAACAAGTTATCACCTCCGCCACACTAAAAAACAAAACTAAAGACACTAAGAAATCAAATATTATATATTTCATACCATGTTTGAATTTTGCTAAAAATTATATAGGAATGAGTACGCAATATTTAGAAAACAGAATAAATGATCACAAATACTCCAAAAATGCATCGAATTTGATTTTAAAAAAATAAAAATCTTAGCTCATGATACTAACCATAAAAAATGATTAATAAAAGAAATGATACACATAAAACAAGATAAATGTTCTGTAAATGATAGAAGATATAAAAAAAAACCTCAGCCAAATTTATCATAATTTGATCAATTAGTTTATTTCAAATTACCTGGTATAATATCATTTTATTGAAATTTTGAGGTAAATACACTGATTCTAATTCTGGTTATGTAATAATGTTTTTAAGATTTCTACTAATATGTGATATTTTATCGAAGTTTCATTATTGTATCCAAACAACCTACGAACCCAAGAAATTAGAAAGAGGAAAAAAATAAAATTTATAGCGTGATGACGTCATCGCTAAAATTTTTAAATGTGATATGTGGGTATTGTAATACATTATTTAAAAGGTGTTTTAAATACCTATTCAACCATATCAATATGTACAGTAATAGATTTCTGTATTTGTTCAAATAATTAATAAAATTTTATTCTTGCAATAAATATTTAATATGTATTACTCATTAAATACAACAAAACCTAAATTAAGTGTTCAAATTGTTTACCTTCAGATAAAATACAATGAGAAAGACGTACCGCGAACTCTTCTCGAACCTTCTCTATAACTGCTGGAGTTATTTGTGCAATCTTTTTGATACACTTTACTTTTCAAGTATCGCCATAAAAAGAAATCAAGAGGAGTCAAATCAGGTGACCAAGGCATAGTGTGGAGGCGCACAATCTTGCTGCAATCATAATAATTTCTGTTTGGAGACAGCCGGTTCAATTCAGGTAGTAAGAAGTTTTTAAGAAATTCTAAATATCGACCTGTTAAGGTTTCTTTAAAAAAGTATGGCCCAATAATCCTATTATCTATTATTCCCGCCCAAACATTAACTTTCTTTGGGTATTGAGGGCGGTAGCCCAGTACCGATAAGTTTGACGATTGACATGACCGTTTAGTAGAAATGTAGGTTCATCCGAGAAAAGAACCTTTTTTAAAAACATCAGATCTCTGTTATTTTGTTCCATCTAAATTTCACAAAACTAAATTCGTGTATCAAAATCATCGTCCATAAGCACTTCTACTAAACTTACTTTGAAGAGATGCCACTTTTCCTTCTTTAGCTTTTTAAGAACTGTTGAATGTCATTATCTAATGCTACTTACCGTGAACTGGTATGGGGATTGTCCTGAAAGGCTAACAGAACATCTAGTTGCTTGTTTTCTGACATAGGTTTTCTACTACCTTTGGGGAGGTCTTTGACATGACCCGTTTCTCTGAATTTCTTCTCAATTTTGCTTATAGTGGATTGTGAAATTGGTTCTCGGTTGGGGTATTTATTATCAAATAACGTACATACTTTTTTCTGCGTACTTGCTTTAACTCCACAACCAATCTTTATTAGAATTTCAATTCTTTGCGTTTCAGTCAGCTTCATGTTGATAGATACAAAGATGACTTTGAATTCGTCTAAAACAGTAATACTACTACAATCATTTGACAGAAAGTTAATTATGTCCAAGTGTTAATGTTGATGTTGGTAAGGTAACTAGATTTTTAAAAAAGGTAAAAAGTAGGTGGATACGATATTTCTTTACAAAAGTTATTTTTGGGTGTCAATAAATACTTCATACCAATACTTAATACATTTTAATGAGAAATCTGTTAAAATTTCATAAATAATATTTGTGACAATACGCAAATATTGATATAGCTGAATAAGTATTTAAAAAACCTTTCAAATAATGTATTACAATATCCAAATTTCCGTTTAAAAATTTTAGCGATGATGTCATCACGCTCATGTAGATGACGTCAAAAATAATAACGTATCCTTACGAATAGCCTGTTTAAAAATCAAAATCGACCAGTACTGCAAACCTGATATGATCAATAACAATATCAGGAAGAGCTAGATCATTTCAGGACTTTTATCACGTAACAAGTAGAAATAATCGTGATGATTGATGTTTCAAAGGTCGGATGTTTACGAATTGGTAATTGGAAAAGATGTATTTTGTTTATATGATTGACATCAACATTTCATAGTAGAAGAAATATGTCTTTCTTATTTTTTAACAGGTAATTAATTTTGATCTCTATCCGTTTTACCAATTTAACTAGAAAAATCTAGTTATTTTGTGGTTGAAGTTTGGTTAATTAATGCCCAGTCGCACCGTAATCCCCAATCCACTGAAATAATGGGCTATTAAAATTCAAAGTGCGGTTTAAATCATGTGACATAAAGATATGTCACCGATCTGGGGAAATTTTCTTAAAAATTAAATCAATATGCACAAATACCCATCTTTAATTCATACAATATAAGTTTATACAAGCAGTTTTCGTGTTATTTTTTCTATTTTGAGAGTTTCTTGTGAAATTCACGTAATAGAATGAGTCGAATCGCGTAAGTTTTTCTTTTGATGAAAAAGAAAGGAAAAAAGAAAGAAACGGACAAATATACAAATCAAGAAAATAACTCGACATGGGAGACTTCATTTTTTAAACATTTGATATCTACATACCATAGCAGAAGTAGCTCTTCCGACATAAAAGGAAATATCAAAAACCCACATTAGAAATTGAATGAACTAAACTAGCTGTTTAGAAAATGCAATGATTAGCTATTTTTTATTTATGCTGTTTTATTCTATTTTTTCATGAAGAAGCCAGTATAAGCCTCTATTACAAATGTTTTTGACGAGACACATATCCAGTACAAACTTACAAGTTATTAGGAAACCCTTCAATCATACAAGTAACCAGTAATAATTTTGAATAGATTGAAAATACTTAACGATTGATTATTTGATTTCCTTAAGAATCGGAGAAATACTCATACATTTTTCAATGGTTATTTGATATAACAACTCGTTATTATTTTGTCTATTTCTTCATTATCAAAAAAGTGCAAAACAAAACAAAATTCCTGGATAATCTCTATAGAAAATTATGAGTTATCTACTTATGCAAAGAACAAGGCAATGACAGTTCCACGACAAAAAGGGAAAATCATGAGATATAAGATAATTTATTATAAACTTCAACGATGAGAATTAATAGAATAATGTTTTGAATTTGAATTTTACATAAAAAAAATTGTAGTGGAGTTCTGTACAATTCAAAGAAATTAGGTAAGGGTCAACAACCAATAAGTTTTTCCGAGACTACAGCTCTTTGGTATGTCTCGAAAAATTATATTATCATTCAAAAACCAACTAATTTCAAGTATAAATTCCATCATAGTAGGGATTTTAACCCAGGCAACTTTGGACAAAGAACAATAGACCTCGAAAATAATGAAAAATTCATAAAATCTCACAAATCATTTCTTTGCCAACGTCAATTTGAAGTCTACCAACATGTATTAAATATAAGAAGAAATAAGACTATCCTCAATTTGCTTCAAAATGTTGATAACTGTTGGTTTTTAAGGTGTGAACCTTATAAAAAAGGGGAAATTTTCCATATTTGTGGAAGAGCTCGCTTTATTATACATTCTCCTGGAAAATTCCATATCTACGATCTCCAGAAAATTATCATTTTCATCTTCATATATGTCTTCTGCAACTTTAACTTCTTTTTAACACAGTGAACCATAAAAATGTCTTGTTACTTATAAGATCAGAGATAATAATATTGTGGAATACCAATAGCGATACTTATTGTTTCTGCTATGTTTTTCAACAAAAATGTATTAAACTAAGTTTAAAAACTTTTAAACTTGGTTTAATATACGGTGGAATTGAAAAAAAAAAACAGAATTAAGCCACTGTTAAAATTTGGATCGTTGTTAACCTGATGGGGCAAATGGTCATAATAGACTGAAGTTGTTGAGAGTAAAAGATAAAATTCAACATTCTTAATTCAACAACTTAATTATTTCGATAAAAAAATTTTTCTTCTCTGAATCAATGATAATGATTTTCAATTTATGTGCGTTCGGGCTTATCCCGGGATTCCCTGTATCTAATCTTGTATTTCCTGGATTAGAAAAAAAGTTCCGGGAACGAATGCTCCAGATTCAGCCACCATTTCACCATTATTTCACATTAACAAAATAGAAGTTCACGTCTATACATTATTCAGTTATATTTACACAGAATTGATAATTGCATGCAGCAAAGGTTAACTCATGATTTATTCAGTTGGTACGGGTGGTGCCAACATCCTTGAAGCAATTTTTGAAGATATGCTGTCCTCTAAACTTCCTTCAGCAAATTTCGTAGGTGAAAACGTAAATTCGATAAATGAAATTGAGTTGAAAAGTATTTATCATTAATAAAAAAAACTTGAATTTCTCATATTTTTTTGTTCTTGAAGATTTTTAAGTTCAACTGGTCGATTTTGTTTTACAATTTATAAAGTGTTTACTTTAATTTTATAATTGCTAATTTCACCTCAAAATTGTTGTATGTAATTTGACATAAACTAAATTCATGAATAAGCTTGAATTTGTAATCTATGAGTCTATAATTTTTGTTTACACATTTTTGTAATGAAGGGAAACACCGGTATTGGAATATTATTGTGGTTATTCAATTCGGAAGACTTCTTTCCAATTCTTCTTTATATAAATTCATTGTCGCATCAACTACAAGTTATTAGTGGACATGTCATTTGTTCACAGTTTATGATACAATTGAGTGTCTTTTAGATATTTGATTAAGTTTGTGGTATTACAATTATTGTGATGTAGAGAAATTATGGTGTTTGGAAAGTTGTTACTTAGTCTTTCGTTTTTGTACTTTTGACAGTTCAACACTTAAGTGTTTCACGTTTAGATTAACGTTACAAGTTTTACATATTTTCTCGGTTAAATAAATATGAATGTCTCACTTTAGTGTGCCCTAGCCTTAAACTGTCGAATTTTATGTGGTCAGTATCATTTTCAAAACTGTTTTTATATGGTTGGACAGATGGTTTTATAGATTTATATATCGACTTCGATCTGTTCCACTCATTTTGCCACTTGCCACTGTTGTTTTAATTGTCCTTTTATAGTCGTTTGCTATCACTTTGGGTATAATTGTTGCTTCGTTGTTATCTACTGCTTCTTTGGCAGGTGTAGGTTCAAGGTGTAGTTGGGTTTTAATAAAGATACCTATTGGGTGATTGGGAAAAAGTTGTCGAATGGTTTGTAATGAGCTAATGGACTCTGTAATTATGGCCGTTCCATCGATTGATTGGTGCCTGTAATGTGGCATAGAGCTCTCCAGTGTGGACGCTATTATGTGGAGAAAATTTAAATGTGTTTATTTCGACCTCTACTACTACTGCAGCTTCTGGGTATGGGTACTCTTTGAAGCTTACTTTCGTAAAAGTACAGAACGATTGTGTTATTAGAGAACGGTTGGTTTCTTTTTTTTAAAGGAGTTAATGTTGACATTGATGGTGGGAATAGGGATTGTCCAAGGAGGCGAATTCTTTCATAGATTGGAATAGTTGTTTGTTTGTTTTCGAATAGATGTTTGAAGAGCGATCTGTGTTAGTGTTTTGATTAATAGGGTTATTTTTATTTGAAAGGAATGATGTTGTATAGAGTTCATACTTAGTTGGATTCTTCGAAGTCTGAAACAGTAAAGGCTTGCAATCGATGTTATTCAAAGTGCACAGGTGGCGATTCTTAGTGCAGTACTTTACAATGGGTCAAGTTGTTTAATATACACGATGAAGTCTTATATATGAAGTCTCATATAGATTTATCACAACATGAAGAAAACCCCCCCATTTATGGCTGGCAATTGTTTTCTAAACATTAATTCTTCTAATCCCCATAATATCGAAATACGCTCTTTATGTTCACTTTTTGTACTATAATTTGAGAGTGTATTGATGTGAATTTTATTCGCGTTTTAAGCAATCAGTTAATCTAATTATGCGCTTGTCCAAAAAAATATCGTCGGATATTTGACTGGATTTATTTGACTTTGGCAATGAGAGAGGAAATGAAAAAGCTTTCCATTGTTCTCAAAGAGAGTTTGCCATCTACAATCTCTTCTCGATCAACCAAACCGCCCAATTCAAAAAAAGCACATAGATTTAGGTTCCTCCGTTCAATGAAATTTAATTATATTTCTCTGGCTTCATTTCAGAGAAAGATCAGAGCCGTATCTTCAGGAACTTTTGATTATTATGGATATCTCGGAAATATTAATGATAGTTATTTTGAATAGATGTCGGTGTAACGTATAATTATAGATATATTCTCATATACATATATCAATATTTTGTTTGAATATGGATTTTCAAAAGTACCTAATTACTTATTTCATTATTCGATAGTTGATACACATGAGTTCACTAATAAACTTAGTGATTGGAAAGTGAAACTTTCTCGCGGAATCTACGACTTTTTCATCGGGTTATGTTTCCACTTTTTTCTATTTGACAGACATCATCCCAGGATACATTTTAATATCAAAAGGAAGAATGAATTGCATGTATCGATTTGTAGTTGTCTTGTATTTTTCTGGAATTCTTTAGGCCCTAGTAAACGAACCAGTTTGTTCTGAGTTCGCTTTTGGCTTAGATTTACTACGAAAATTTGTGGATTGGTTGATGAAGCGGCAGTTAGATTCCTATCATTATCAGAAGCGAGAATTTTCATTTGTAAATTGAGATTCAACGTATTGCATAACAATCACAATCACAAGGTCCGTTTGACAAAGGATCAATAATCATTCGTCAAGCACAATATTTCAAATAGACCATTGGACTAACGTATTCGTTCTTTACTTAGGCCGGGTTTCTAAAGTTCCTAATAACTATTATTTACCGAATAACAAACATTCGGTTTATTCACCTTCTGATCAATTAAAGAGTTTAATAGAAACTTAACCTAAAATATTATACATCAAAAGTAGTTTGTTTGTTTATTATACCCATATATATATATATATATATATATATATATATATATATATATATATATATATATATGTAATGGACAATTTATATAAGTGGAAGATGGCTCCAACTATGGAAGACAGAATGACAACGAGGCTCCAGCTCGGTTCTGCGCATTCTTAAGCATGCGCAGTTTAGATAAAGTTTCTCGAACGAGAGAGAAAATGAATATTGTCGACGCCGTAACGTAGGGACGTTTTTTCCCATACAAACTATCCGTATATGATTATAACTATATTTGATTAGTTCGATTTTGGAAATATTCGCCATACAATTGATTAAATATTTACTATGAATGCTTTCCAAGATTTGTTTGATGAGGAATTGATTGAGGAAATACAGCAAATTCCAGAAGAACAAGCTAATTCCGTTCGTCATTAAATTTTTGTTCCGATGATGAAATTTTCTTACCGTTTCTTTTTTCCCTTTCCTATCAATTACTTACAATATAAACTATAATTTTCAGACCAAACTTTTTGGAACTAGCGACTACTTCAATATTAACCTTAAGAAAACATGTGCAAATTCAATTAAGCACAGATCGTTGTCACTCACAAACACAAATCATAGGAAACCGTCAATAGGAGAACGATTTTTGCTTATTTCTTTCCTTATTCATTACATGGACAATTGCTATATAGGCATCTTTCATAGTGTTACCAACAGTAGACTATTTGTTGAGTACATAATAAATTAACAAATACTTATTAGTTAGTTCGGATTTAAACAAACTAGGGTGAAGTAACAGTAAACATTCATTCGACAACTAAAAAATCCTGCTAAAGTTATGCGGCTAATAATTATATGGTACTTTATTAGAATGTGATGGATCTATTTGTTGAACGAGAGCTTTCAATTGCTGCACTTCGTTTTCTTAAGTAAGAAATGCCAGACACAATATTACTGAATGAATTGAAGCTATGCTGTGCAGGTCATTACGTACTGAAATAAATAAACCGTTGGCGAGGATGTCTTCCTATATCTGAATAAATGGTGACACTAGCACATACTACTACCCTTTTTGAATAAGGTCTTTCTTTTTACTTTTAGTAACCACTTCATTAAGCACACGTCGACAACAGCGCGACGTCGTGGTGCCATCAAGAACGTATTTGATGTGTTAACTATACGCGAACATGTGAAAACAAAAATGGTTACCGACGATCGGTTACGACTGGTCAACAGCTTCAAAATATTATTTGACTTCCATCAAATTTACTAAATTTGATGACTTTCCATTTTTTTTTTTTTTCATCAAGATTTGATGAGTAGGGAGATAGTGGATTTCAGTATTCTGTTTTGAGTAAGTCAACAAATTTTTAAGGTACCTTAAGGATTACACTCATGTTTTGTACTAGGATAGTATTGAATGCTTGAAATATTCTTCGGCATACTGGAAATTTGAAGAAAAACAGTATTCCGAATGATTAGATGAAGTTTTTATAATTTTCTGGATGTTTGAGACTTTGGTATTTTCCTTCGAATAGTTTTGTAGCAAAGTAGAGAAGATATAATAAATGAAAGCGTTTTTGTACTTTTTCCACAAGAAGTTCTTGTAGCGTTTACCAAAGTGCTACAGTTCGTAATATACTATAAATTGATAGTAATGTTGATTTAATGGCCAAACATTAAATTTATAAAACTGAAACGCTAACCACCGAAAGTTAGCTTTCCAAAATATGAAAGTATTCCAGAAATTCTCATTTGTTTTCATCCATAAACTTCGAAAACTTGGAATCTCTTATTGGTAAAACGGTTTTTATATTTACAATTATCCTATTAAGACGCTATCGTACTAGATCGGGTTCAAACATGGTTTCAATTGATTTCATGTGTGTTTATGGAAAAACTGTTGAATCATTGTGTTTGACGAACTTGAACTGATTCCTAATTATGTATTAGAATGAGAATGTTGCAATAAGTTTGAATATAACAATGTTCACACACGACTAATTCCAATTTGTTTCTAATATATGTGGTTCATATATCATCGTCGACTGATTTGAAGTAGATATCTCTTTCGTTACTACTATGAGAGCCAAATATTACAGAAGCTAGAATTTGCACTTCTACAACAAGATCTGACTAACATGACTTTATCACCATAAAAAATGATTGAGGCATATGAAATAATGATCTTGAGAATTTATTTTTATGAACAAACAGGTAGTTCACTAAGAATTTCTGGCCAACTTTCGGTCGTTAAAATCCTGTTACTAAAAAGACGTTATCGGTACTTAAATCACAAAACTATTGATTAATAAATTATGATACAAGACACGTTTGTGGAATTGATTTGTATAGGTTTTCGACCATAAACTAGTCGACTGGAAGTAAGCATTCATGATTTTTGGCTAAATATGTTATGTGCAGAATATGATAGAAGTATTTTTAATTTCCTCCTCTATTTTAAGGCATTTAATCAGTAGGTACGTCAATAATCCACGTCAACAGAATAATTCAAGATAAAATGAGTTATTAGAGATAACAAATAAAAAGTCGTGAGTTTTTAACCTAAACAAACCATTTAAATTATGTTGATGGATGATTTTGGAAGTATCTCAAGGAGTTGACCGGATTTGAAAAGGAGAAGATAGCCTATTTCTAAGCCAACACACAAAACAAACCTTCCTCTGTATTTTTCGCTCTCATATCAACATGAAATTTCAAAATTGTCAGACCTCGTCATTTTTCTTCAGTATATGCTTTTAAAAAAGCAGACATATAAGCAAGATTTTCTCTCTGTACATATTGTACTTTTGAAAATTAATCTTTTACTTGGATTGAATTCCAAATTCCACTGCTATAGAAGTATGACTTCCTCAGTGGCTTTCTTTCCAATCAGTTCCAATCTTCAGCCCATTTTCATATTGTTTCATAATATTGGATTCTTTTGGTGTAAGTAACAATTTCCTTCAACTTATTCTCAATATTATCGGATAGTAATCAATGATTTTTTGAGAGGTATAGGATGTGATTTTGAAAAAGAAACACAAAAAATTTGAGAAAATCTTTATTGGAATCAATTCCGATAGAACGATGAGTATAATTTAATGTTTGAAGATTATTTCATGCAAATGTTCGCCGCGGCTCCGCTTTAGATAGCCCATGCGCACAGGTACAATTTTTGGCAAACTCTCTCCAACATATCAGCCGATATTTCACGAATAAATGCGTTAATATTGGCTCTAGTGCGTCAATCGTTACAGGTTTATTTCTGTAGACATTAAACTTCACATATCTCCACAAGAAATAGTCCAAACGCGTTAAATTACAAGATCTAGGCCATTCACAGTAACGTTCCGGCCATCGTCGCTTTTGAAGAAGAATGGCCCAATGATGCCAACGGCTCATAATCCACACCAAACAGTGGCTTTTTCGGGATGCATTGGTAGCCCTTGCAATGCTTCTGGCTGGTCTTCACTCCAGATGCGGCAATTTTGCTTGTTGACGTATCCATTCAACCAGGAATGAGCTTCGTCGCTGAATCGTCGTTGCCAGCAACCATTCACCAAATGTTAGACGTGTTCAATTCTTGCACCAGCCGTATCTTATAAGGTTTTAGATCCAAATTCTTTCGCAAAATTTACCACGTATTAGAGTAACAGAGGCCCAATTGCTGCGAACGGCGGCGAATTGATATTTCACGCTTTCCAGTAACACTGACGGATACAGTAATATTTTCTTCTATCCTCACTGTACTTTTGCGTGTTAGTGGTTTAATGTCCAATAGTGTGAACTGGGCCCAAAATTTAGTCACAAGCCTACGAATAGTTCCCTCAGTAGGCCGACCAAACTGGTAAAATTCAAAATTAGTAAGCAGTCGTCAGAAATACTTCTCACTTTCTTTCTGACAAAATCTGCTGTAACGGGGGTTTAAGCAGTATCATCCATTATGTAAATGAACAATAAGCAAGCATTTGTTAGTGTTAAAATTAAAAGATTAATGATATGTGCAAAAAACAGACTACGATGTTAAATAATAAACATGGAAGTGGAATGGTTCCCGCATCATTATCCAATTCTACATAACGTTATTTGGAAGGCGCCGATACCAAAAGAAACTAATTTATTTCATTCCAGTAGCAAACACGTACAACTTGTATTTCTTGTTAGAAGTATAACAGTGTTAACGATTGTAAGGTGATTAAAATAGTGTTAGTAGTAATGACTATTTTATGTAAATATCTTCACCTAAAGCTATAACGTAACACAATTGGATAAACAATACTGCGTGTTGATTCTTATCTACTTATAATAATAAAACAAATGTTACGATCGGCATTTCCCTTTTCTAATTTCCATACGCTTCTATTAAATGAGAATATTTGTAGGAATGTTTGCTCCATCGGCAACTGCTAGTGAGAATATTCATCTTCGTGTATAGGGTTTGTTATTTTATTATAGCTGTCAATTACAAATAAATAATGAACTACGGATGGTAGAGTGAACATTTACATAGTAGAGCTTTAGAAGGTTTTCTGATTTAGTAAATCATTCATACGTGAATAAGTAGCGATCTTTCTATCCACTGTATCCCTCTTAATGAAAATTTTTTTCCGTAATATTGAGTTCTATAGTAAAAACAGAGTCTAGAATTTGGTACAAAGTATGTTGAAGTTTCAATAAATCAAACTTTTATGTTACATTCTATTAAACTACGCCCCTGTTATATAACAGAATCGCAATATCAACATTCTCTTTAGGATGAACATAATTACAGACTTTCAATAAAAGACGTTCGTTCAATAATAGAAGTTGAACTTTATAGAGTTTCTCTAGAGTTACATCTCAGGAAAGTACCAAGAACGGCTGTTACTTTATCTCAAGGGATTTGAATTATAAACTCCATTCATTGCTTTTCGGACTAAATTTTCTTACGGTGCTGTGACAATATTCAGATTTAACCTCAATTTCTTGTTTAAATTGTTACATAGCTTGAAATTCAAATTGAACAGAAACTCCAGTAGAATTCAGATTTTTTTGAACATTCATCAGTTTGTATTCTGTTATCCAATTTTAACATTGTGCGAATCTATTTTCCGAATCGTTTTTTGCTCTTAAATAAATTGGATTCCTTTTCATTTGGACCATTCTATTGATTATATACTCTGTACTTATACTATCAGTTATATAGTATAGTGATAAAATTAGTCTATAGAAATAATAAAGTACTGATAGTTACCACACATAAATAAATCAGAGATTATACTTCATTTAATCATTTCGGTGGATTCTATGTTTTGCAATAGTAAATAATTTTAATTACTCAAAAAGTTAGCAAACGTCTTGAAATCGCAATAAATCTCTTCTGAATGCATTCCAGCTTAGGAAACAACAAAGAATTGTATTTTTAACACCCATGAACATGCTGAAACTGCAGAAATATGTTTGAAAATAGTTCTCGTCATTTTGTGAATAGCTAAAATATGATGCATCGTACATAAGGTATTCTTAGAGACTGGGCTTCCAATATGAAGCAAGCTAAAGACAACGACCATAAAGAGAAACTCATTCAAAGACGTAGCTCTTGAGGATGCCATGAAATATAGGCCGAATTGCATATATCACTACAAGGCTCAGTACTAGACCCTATTTTATTTCTTCTGTTTATAAACGTCTACCTAGACATTGGTATTATATGTCTATTTTCAGACGACACTAGTTTCTCCTAGAGTAACTCCGATCTCACAGCACTCCAATTGAACAACACCTCCAAAGCTTCTTCTGTTTTGCGCTGAGATCATTTTCCAAAGAACTGAACTTTTCCATCTCCTTAACAGTCTATTATGCCCTTATTGAGTCGCATCTCCGATATGCCCTACCCATTTGGGGTACTTATGATACCTCCACGTTCATAATTAGTTAATGGCTCCATATTTTATAATGCAAAAAAATGTACAATCACTTGCCAATTGGAATCAAGTCGATATCATCTTTTCCCGCATTGAGGGCATATTTACTGGAATGTGCCTTCTACTCTGTATGTTGCTATGGACTTATATACGACTTATATACTAATTATCACCTATAATTTTGTTACATCGAACAAAGAATGTCAAGATACATGTCTAGTGCGTCTGTCAGGAATCAATTAGTCTCAAATCGGGATATAGATTAGAAGAAGGAATTTGCTACATTATCGAATAGGTTTTAACCAAGCCAGTAAATTGATACATTCTCAAACTGAGTCTTTCATGTTATACTTGAAGTTTATCAATAAATATCATCGGAAAAAGAGGGAAAATAGGCTACTATTGACAAATAATAATAATTAACACATGTACATCGAAAGATTATATTGTTTCACAATAATGATTGTTGAGTTATGCTTTAATAAATAAGAAATTTACACCATATAGTCACACATCCATGTTTGAAATTCTTTAACGCAGTTCTTTGAAACTTCGTAGAATATTAACTGAGTGAATATAGATTATAATATTTTTATGGATTTAATTGTAGGTTGCGCATTTTAGCCTCCTAAAGATGACGGGTCTACAGTGGTGACCATTCGGAATATTTCTACCAAACTCTTATAGTAAACTTTTCATAGAAATTTTAACAAAATTATGCGTGCACCCAGCTCTTTCTGTTATTTTGAGAAATGCTGTGTTAACTGTTCCAACGAAAATTTAAATTAAAACACAAATAAGGAAACGTTGATATATTATAACCAATAACATTAATCTAAGTATTATTCACATTTGAAAAATATGCTATGGTGTATCAAAATTATTTGCTCTGAATCCGCAATTAAGTTACCATGAACCATATCTATCTATCAATGTTTATGCGTAGTTAATTTGATGTGGAAACAGTTTACGTAGTTTTGTGAACATGAAAATTACAAACTTTGTGCTGAAGTTTCAAATGAAAAACAAACATATTCTGAAAGATTAGGCGTTTATCACGAAACATGCAGACTACACAAAATACAGAGTAGAATGAAAGCTGTAACTGGGAATATTTCTGCTAAAGGCTTACAGAGAATTTTTTACGAAGAGCTAGAGACAACTTAATTTGACAAGTAGGTCATACACAAATGAATATTAGCACTTATTATTGATAGAGAAGTTACCAAAAAAAATGCTTTCAAATGTCGATAATGAAAGTACTAGAGGGATAGCAACAAAAACTATATGAAACCCTTGTGTGAAATGGAGTAGTAAGGATACGAAGTGACCTTTTGCTTTGTTGCTTACTTGAAAAATGAGTCGACATGGCAAAAAATTTCCAAATATTATCAAAATGGAAACAGATAATTAATTGGGATGAGATGCATATTATTAGAAAATAGGAATTGACCCTGCCATAACTATCAGTTGATGAGTTCTGTTGGATGTATGTTGAGAGGCCCCTGTTCACCTGAAATCGTCCTCATTGTCTTGAAGTCCTAAAATAAATGAATTCCAAAGTCTTGTAATATTTGGAAAGGTGAAATAACCAATAATATAATAAATAAATACGGTACGGAAATCTCAATATTAGTAAGTTACTGAACACACTGTGAATAGTTATGAAAATACCAGCAACGGTGTTCCCCAAGGGTTTCTTTGAGAGCAGATTCTATTATTAATTGAATAGAGATCTTCGAATAGAGATCTTCACTGTCTGTTTAATTAAAAAATCTCCGCCAGATTTCCATATTATTCCATTTGATAGATTGTTATTCCTAAATTGTCATAAATCTAAATTTTGTTGTATTAACTTTTTGTTACTGTTTTTTGGACTCTTATTTTTAGTCAATTTATATGATTCAATATTTTCTTTCAAATTAATATATTTTGAGATTGATAATAATTGAAATAATTCTTTGTTTCCGAGTTTCCGCAAACTAGCTAATAGACATAAAAGCTACGGCTGTCAGGGTAATTATCCATTAATTAAGTGAAATGTCAGTAGTGAAACCGAAATTTTAGAACATGTATGGGTTTCAGGATGTAATCTAACGAAAGACAAAAGGGCCCGGTTATTCATAGCAAGTTGCCCGTATAAAACGTGGATACGAGTGCCATTTCAGTGTTTCAACTTTGAAGTGTGTATGTAGAGTGAAAGGAGAACAAGAGATTAGATATTTTTTTATCAATAATCTCTTGGATAGATTGCAGGAAAATAAATGGAACACACTTTATGAGCTTTTCAAATACACTGTATTCAAATCAAAATTCATTATAAAAATAAAAAAGAATATCTAGTAGAATCTTAGAAATCGCTAAACTCATGATATAGAGGAAAGAAATTTTTGGCAGGTTTTGATTTACTTGCAATTGGGGTCACTTTGCCAGTGTGTGTGTGAGTTTGCAATTTTTTGCATGTTTACAAAATATTATCATTTTTATAGAATTGGCAACAATGTTGTCCTGAGATTTGGAGCAAACGGTTATTGGGTTGTGTCTAATTACTATGCGAGTTAACAAACTCAAATGTCTAGAAGCTATAAAGCTATCTGTGTTTTCTACATTGGCCGCTAAAATTGGCAGAACATCAATTCCAAATTTTTAAATTCCAAATTCATATCTATACTGTATGTTTTGCTCAAATTGTTTGCAATATCTATAAAATTCAGAGTGAGATTTTTTTAAAAAGATTTATTTTCCATCGAAAACTGTACAATTAACAATACTCAACTGCCTGGTAGAGTAACGTTGTTCAGAGTAAATTCCAAGTCCAAATAAACGAAATAATACCTGAGAGTTACGAAGTTTGTGAAGAAAAATCATTATCTGGCATTTTTTAAAGAAAGGATTAGAATTTTCATTAGAAAGTTGAGTTATCCATGGAAAAAAATATCATGAGAATGTGATGAAATCATATGGAAAATGGGAAATCACTAATCTAACTATCCAAGAGTATTCTGCTTCTATTGATATATACTTTTGGATTCCATTAAGTAATAAGATTGATGTTAGTGAACATTACTTATTATGAAGTTATTCCGTGATAACATAAACTTTTTAGTAATCATGTTCCACACTAATACACCGACTCCAGTGGTCTTTTCAGGCGATGTAGTAGTTCTGAAAGTCTGTGACTGGATCTTATGACAGAAACCATGTTACATTTGCTTGGAAGTCCTCAATCGATTAAAAATGTGTTCTTGTTGAGACATTTTTTATTTTGGTGAGGCGAAAGAAGTCGCAGAGCAATAAATCCAGCAAATAGAGAGGCTGTGGTAATACTGAAATGCTTCTGAAAGATAAAAAGTGCACGACACTCAACGCATAGTTGTGTTTGAAGTCTATCGTGTACTTTTGCAATAGAATTCTTGATGAATATTCTTAAATCCTCCAGGTGTAATGAACTCCTTTTGAACCACCAGCTAACAAGGAAAAAATATTGTTTCTCTTTCCGGTTGGCTTATACGAGCTTTTTTGTTCTTGTATCATTTGGAGGAAGCCACTGCTGATTCTGGCGTTAAATTTTGGAGTTGTAATAGAAAAGCCATATTCCATCACTAGTAATAATGCAATGGAGCATCGTAAAATCACTTTTTTCCTTTTTTTGAATAAAATTTATGTAAATGTTGTTTTTGATTTTCTGATTGACGCTGCGCATTATTGTCAGTGGGCACCTCGACCAGTCCCATCCCTCGAGCTTGCTATCTTATGCCTCAAAAGACCTTTTTTAACATTTTAACTAGTTAAGCACTTTTGTAGGGCTCAGAGAATCTTTACCAAATACTTTCAATACCACACCGCAAGTTTTGGATGCGATTTTAGCATTTATTTTGTGAAAAATTTTATAGTGATACTTATATACTCAAAAAGAACTAATCATCACACACAGTAAAAAAAATGGAATGACTTTTCATTATTCTAGGATTCAGTCAGACTTTGTATATCGATAGGATGTTCACATAGTTATTCATATTGAATATTTCATAAGAACTGATTTATTTACTGGAATTGTTGTCTATTAGTGTCAAATCTAATAAACAACACAAATATAAGAGTCATAGTTGCCTTAATTGTTTGAAAAAATCCAATAACATCCAAAAAACGAAATGTTCAAAGTAGGACATTCCCTTTGAAATAATATTCAAATCTAATTGACATCCAGAACGCTTCAACCGGGTGCAAGGGTTAATAATAGAGGAATATTTCATGGCAGATTGGTAAAATGTCTGCAACTGATGGACAAATAAAATGGAAACGGGTCTCTTGTTTTTCTATTTTTTTGGTACAAGGCATTGTTTCTCGCGTTTTCATCAAGAGGGATGCCGTAGCCTGAAATAATTAAAAATATTTAATACCCCTTTGTTTTCTGAAGCTTGTAGCCTGTTCTATTCAATGACAATAATCTCAGTTATTACTGGATTGCCTTTTGATTATTCTGAATCGGATTCGAAACTATAATTATGAGCTTTGAACTGTAATGATTCGTTTTTACAACGTAAAATTCGAAACGATAATTTATCATTCTATTATTGTAGCTGAAATGAATTATCTTTTTATCTACTTTTTGAGTTTGTAATAAAATTTGAAAATCGAATTGATATTATATTAATATATAATGTTTAGAACACCTATTCAATCATACTATTTTGTTTAGATTCACGATGTTTTATATACTTAAAATAAATACATAACAATAAATAACACTGAAATGTGATTTTTTTTAATTCATACATATGTGAAAACAAGGTTTTATAGTAATTGCAGAAAATGTGCTCCATCCATTTCGGGGTAGTGGACTCTATACTCTTCGAAATTTCGTTGTTTCAAAGCTGTAGCGTGAACTTCAGATTTGAGGAATATCCACAGAAAAAAATGTGAAGGTAATAGTGCCGGTGATCAACCTTGCCACTACCACATAGTCCAATCCATCTACTAGAATATTCCTCATCTACGAAGGCTATTTTTTTCAATCTCCGATCGCTCCTTGCAGACGCTACGCCGGCATGCGTTGTAGGCGATTGCGAAGCTCTCGCACTACACACTCCGCCATTTTTGACATTATTGTCTGTCCGCCATTATTGATGCTCCTGCGAAGTGTGAATTGCGAAGTGTGATTACTTTTCTACAGGCTGAAGGCAATAGTGCTGCAGAAAACTTCTGATGATTTTGTGTTTGAGTGGTGTCGAAAGTTTAAAGATGGCTGTAATGATGTGCATGATGAAGGCGGCCAAGGATGCAAATTTGTCGTTTCAGATGACCTCGTTTAACGAGTTTACAGAATGGTTCAAGAAAACCGCAGATTCACCACCGTCTACGGAATTTCCAGAAAGGTCTATTTTGTACTCTATTGTTACTGAACGGTTAGTCTACATTGACAGCAACTTACTTTGAACAGGGCATTGAAAACCTTGTCCACAGATATCACAAATGTCTCAATCTCTTCGGTGATTACGTTGAAAAGTAACCGTAAGTGTACCGATCTTTTGGTAATACAATTATTGTTTTATATGAACTTGTCTTTTATATATAGCCTTACTGCGAAGTAATAGTGTGCAGAAGCACCATCCTTTTGGGACCTTATTTTCAAGATACCAAATTTTTATGGATCATCTTTGGAGAATTAACTTTTAGCATATCAAGATATACTTCAACGATTGAATTGGAATTCAGAAAGAGGCCCAGCTCGTAAAATACCTGCCCATACATTTACTTTCAATATATGTTTTACGAAAGATTTATCTCATTCGAAGTATTGATATCTTCATTTGGAAAAAAAGTACTTAGTGTAAAGCAAGGGTGCTCAAACGGTCGATCGCGAGTGCTTTTTGAGTAGATCTCGAGAAGAAAAAAATTTTTAATAAGTAGGTAGGTAACTAAACTACAAAAATGTATTACGTAATAAAATAACACTGCTTGCGGTAAAAGGCGGCTTTATCAAAGGAACGCGCCGCACTTGTCAAAGAAAAGCCGCGTTGTATTTAGACTAGACTGTACTGTCTAGTTTCGGGCAGCGCGTTTGACGGGAACATTCGAGACTTTCTTTCACGCCGATATAAATGTTGCGCCTGCATGAATTGGAGTCATTCTGAATTGTAACTTGATAACTATAATACGTCGATACAAAGTTTATTATTAAATAGTGGAAAACGAGTGCATTGAAGAAATCTAAAACGTATCATTTTAATAAGGATTGGGAGGAAGAATTTTTCTTTTGTATGGTGAAGGATAAGTGCATTTGTGTTATTTGTCGTGCGTCAGTTGCAATACCTAAGCGTGGTAACTTAGAGAGGCATCATAAAACGGTTTATAAAAATTATCAAAAGGATTTTCCGCCACAGAGTGAATTAAGAAAACGAAAAGTAAGTGATTTTATATCTTGTTTGAAAAAAAAAACCATGTTCACAAGACCAGCCAAACAATCAAAAGCTGCTACGAACACGTCATTTAAATATCTCATATATTGGCGAAACATAAGAAACCATTCGAAGATGGATCGGTGGTGAAGGAAGCATTTATTCAAGCGGGTGAGATTTTAAAAATAAAACAGAAATCATGTCTGCTATTAGAGAGCTTCAGTTATCTCGTCCGACTGTCACAAGGCGTATTGAAGTCATGAGTCAGGACATCGCAGATAAACTAAAACATGATATCATGGAATGTACACACTTTTCTTTACAGTTCGACGAATCCACCGATATGACAGACACTGCCCAGCTGTGTATTTTTATTCGGATGGTTTTCAATGACATGTCGGCTAAGGAAGAATTTTTGACAATCATTCCTCTGAAGGGGACGACCCGTGGCGAAATATATATGAAGTTTTCTTTAATTTTGTAAAAAACTACGAGCTACCAATATATAAATTAGTGTGCATTACAACCGATGGAGGAAATTATGGGCATTGCAACAAAAATTGTGATTTCCATCCGTGCACGTAGCTTGCAACGGCGGCTCTTTCAGTTGGAGTTGGAAGATAGGGAGTCAGCTGAACACCACACTGATTTAGTTCTTCACACAGACGTCAGGTGGTTGAGTCGCGGAAAGTTCCTACAATGGTTTCAAGAATTATTGCCCGAAATAACAGCTTTTCTAGACGAAAGAGGTGATGACACTCAGATTTTGAAAAACGAAAAATGGCTGACTAATTTGGCATTTTTGACTGACATCACAATGCACTTAAACATCGTTAACTTGGAGCTTCAAGGTAAAGGAAAAACTATTATTGAGATGATTAGCGCAGTAAACGCATTCAAAAGTAAATTGCAACTTATGATAGATCAACTGAAAAGAAAGGGTCTGAAACATTTTCCGTCTTTGAAAGCAAGGATTCCTCAGTTTAATTATGATACGTATGAGGCTGAATTATCAAATATTTTGGGGCAATTCGAAATGCGTTTTTATGATTGCAGTAAATTGGAAAATATAGCATCATTTATGAGTTATCCTTTTTCATGTAAAAACATTGAGGAATTAGCTAATGAAATAGCAAGTCAGTTTAATATGAACTCATGTTCTGTTGAAAATGAGTTGGTGCAGATTATATCAGATATACATCTCAAAGCTACAGCATCTGATACAAATTTCTGGTGTTTTATATCCGAATCTAAGGAAAATCGCCCTTCAACTGACGGCATTGTTTGGGTCAACTTACTTGTACGAGTCTGCATTTTCTGAAATGAAGATAATTAAGTCAAAATATCGCAATCGACTAACTGACGATCATATGTCATCATGCTTGCTATTAGCACTCAGTGGTTACGTACCATCTTATGAAAAGTATGCTGAGGACATGCAGTGCCACGCTTCAACATCCAAAGCCACTCTTTAGTTAGGTTTAACACCATATGTAACTCTTTTGTTTTGTAACAATCAATAAACTCGCAACTTTGAATAACTATGAGTTTTTTCATTGATATTGTTGAGAAGAACCTAACTAAACCTAACCCAAACCTTGACTAAAATAATGTACCTATATTTTGCAGAAAGCTAATATCTATATTATATGCTACGGTACACCCTACCTAGGTAGGTATGGTGTATCGTGTATGTACGACAACTCTGCAACACACATACTTGCAGCCTCTCAGAGTCGATCGTAAGTAGTCTAAAAATATTGAGGTAGATCGCCAGCAGTTCAAGTTTGAGGACCCCTGGTGTAAAGCATATGATAGAATGAAACTAAAAAGTTCACCACAGGCCTAAGAATCAGTTCAAACTGTTATGGATCTGTTAAAACAGCATTTTAATCTTAATAAACATCTACAATTGATGAAGTTGATAGATGAGTGCTCATGTAGATTGAGTTGATCAGATAAAGACACTATGACACTACGACTGTCTCTCCAACATGTGCTAAAAAAACATATTAGAACAGAGGAAATCGAAGTGGAATAGGCCATAGGTCACAAATCTATCTTTTATATTTGAATTATTTCTAAGGAAAATAAAGTGAGAAGATTGAATGAGAGTAATTAATGGAAGACATGAAACACTTCATATTAATCTGCTGAAAGCATTCAACTTTCACTGCACGTACTTAATCATTGTTCTTAAAGAGAGTGAGTATGTCAAGTAGTCATTAAGTTTATTCATTAACTAATTAACATTATCAATATTTGTATTTTATATTCCTTAGAATCAATAATTCACAATTGTAATTTTTCTTTCAATGAAACTACAGATAGCAAAATATGGATCTTGGGTTTCCCTATTGAATAATTAAAATTCCGAGAATCACTTTAACTGATCTAAATAACTTACATGATTTAAAGTCTTCAGTATGCGTATACACATCATGAGTTCGAAACACATTCACCTGAGGCTTCACGGAGTAAGTTGTCGCTTCTGAGATCTTAATCCTTTTCGTGTGTTTGTTGGGTATGACGTCAATGTGAAGGTTAATTCGGAAGGGTATAATTCTTTGTATCGCAGCTTAGCATTAAGCGGAAATTTGTTAAATTCTCAAGTTCCATTACCAATTACTAGTTTCTGTTATTTTATCTGGTTTTTAACTTTTTCTTGTAACATAAACATTGAAATCATTTTGAAAAATGCACATTTCAGGGGTATGATATTTCTTAGATATTCTTTATGTCGCAATATTTCGTATCGAATGAATGTTGAACCTAAAGCCCATCGCAGTGAATTGTATTTCGGATTCAAACTAAGCAAAAAGCTTTTTATTCTAAAAAAGGCCGACTATATTTCGACAATGATATATGTGTCTCACTGAGATTTATTTGACTATATACATTTTTGGGGTACACGTCCCTGCGGTCGGCACCTACTTTGATGCAGGCTATCCTCCTGGGATTTCTATCAAAAAATATTACTTCCAACAAAAAAATGGTCTGATAAAACTGGATCGTACCATAAAATTGATATATACGGTGTTTTTCTCGAGAGGACGTAGTATCTTGCACTCATGGTATTTCAATATTATCTCTGGTTTCTAAATTCTGGAAACAGTAAAGAATAACACTGAAAATTTAATGTTCATGATGTCCGTAATAAATTATATTTCTACGAGTATAATGAATGTACAGGAAATATAAGTCTGAACGAATCCAGTTTAGTGGTAAATCAATATTTAATTAATTTCAGCCAGACTAAGGATCATTCTAGATAGTTATTATGAAATTCAAGCTCTAGATATTATAGAAAATTAACTGATTGAAATTTTGGCTTGATGATTAGTATTTTTACGAATGCAGAAATTTATAGCGGCATCTATTGAGCAGCTTAGGTTGATATTATCAATTTTATTAATATATTGGTATGCATAAGTGGATAAAGAAATTTGACAGACCACCTATGAATTATAGAGCTGATAAAGCTAGAAATCAGTGGAAAACAAATAGACCAAATGCATAGCATGCTGGAGAAAGATATTCAATTCAAGTAGTAACTAACGACCGTCAATCATGGGTCAAAAAATCTGTCGCAAGCTTGATGGTACACAGGCAGTTCGAAGCTAGCGCAAGGAGCTGGGCTGAGCATTTGTAGATAAAGACACAAGCTCTCCATACATCTAGGAACATCACTCACCATTTTTCAAGTAAACTTGCTGGCTATTAACTTATGTGCCCAGGAGTGGGAAAAAACCTCTCTAAAATTCACATCTACATTTTCTCAGATAGTCTATTGAGTGCACGTCTAAACTAGAGTGGGAGTGTAAACAAACTCTAAAAGCGTTAGCTTACATAAACAAAGTAACCCTAATGTGGCTACCATGGTATATCAGGAAATGTGGAAGCGGACAGCCTTGTCAAAAAAAGGGCAACGACTACATATCTAAGACCAGAGCCCTACTATGGCCTCATGAGGTGCCACATCAAGAAGAAACTAAACGGTTGCCTGAAGAATCAGATTAAGTTATTCTGCAGAAAAACCAGGCCCAAGACAATTTAGAAAATTCATAACCATATCAGCTAAGAAATCTGGTGGTCTGTCTTCTGACAGGTCACTGCCGTGTCAAATACCTTATCGGAATAGTAGTGTGGGACAAAGCCCCCAAAATAGTTTATGTATTTTTGAAGCAAATTAATAAAATGTAGAGTTATGTACAAAATATTTTCTAGGTATAGGTGCCAAGTTGCCGTGAAGTCAAGCAATAATTCCTTGAATAATTTTTGCAGGATTGTTCACAGAAAGAGTTATTTTTAGACATGTTTTTGAATATATTAGCTTTTTAAATACTATTATTTTGTATTCTGAAGTATAACCTTCTCAAAAATAAACGTTTGTCCTTTTAACTCTCCAATTTTTCGTTATAAAATAAATTTTACTTATTATTTGGAGCCGCTTCAGCATAGAGGTTTTCGTGGTGAATTAAGCAGTGAAAATTCAGAATTTCGTGGTATATTTTGATTTGAAGAATCGTTGTTGCCTCTCTATTTTTTCCTGTCATACTTCCGGCTCCATCATTTGCTAGTTTGTTCCGAGAACAAAACCACTCCTAGAAGTTTTTCTTTTGGACTTTGAAAAGACATATATCTAACAAAAAGAGCAACTTGTGCCGTGTCTTTCATGTCGCATAACTGGAAAGTTGAATATCTTCCACCTGCTAAATGTTCCATTAGAAGACATTTCCTCTATTCAGCTTGTATTGCGGATAAGTGCAGCCGCAACTTCACACACTATGATATCTGTTGATATTTATTATTTACAGTTTTACTCCTATTCGCTAATTTCAACCCCGTAGAATCCGTTGATTTACTTGATACGATTCGTTTTAGGAAGTCTAATATCGGTACTGCACGCCGGACAACCTTTCTCTTTGACGCCCAAAACTCGTGTATGCATAAATTAGTGTATTTTGGGAGTTATTATAGTCATCAATCTCCTTAAATGGTCTTAATGTACTCTGAGGAGACCTACGGGCCAGCTGCAGCAAACATAATAGCCTATTATTCCAGAGAAGAGAATTTCGAAATCTTGAGTATCACGTAATAGAGAATGAAATTATGTGTTGGGGCGTTTAATCAAAGTTAATATCAGTAATTCTGCGGCTAATATACAACAATGTTAATGTGCATGAATTCCAAGCTTTTGAGAGCCGAACTGCATTCAAGTTGTTGCGTTAACGAAGGAATTTCGAACATAATCCGTACGGACTTAGCGCTACCTTGATATCGAACACAGCATTTAGATACGTTTAAAATTTTATAACACTGATAGTAACGAATGTCCCAAAATTTACGTAAAATTTCAATTTCAGTTCAAATAGGGCTTTACATAATACAAGGATGGTTTTCATTGTTGTACAATTTCTGGAAATTAATAAAAGTTGGACACTGCTTAAAAATTTTGAACACAATATTATTAAAATGTTACCTCATATATACTATATCAGTTGTGTATACAAAGAGAATTAACTTATATCCCAATAGCTTTGGTACAAAATATTTTTGTGATGAGTTGCTTCGACGAAACTTTTCTTGCCATAATTAAATTGAGCTAGGCGTAATTTTCTCGCCACCCTCCAACATACATTTGGTGAGAGAAAAGTACCCAAAAATCTTCAATTGAACCGGCCTGAGGTAAATTGAAGGGTTATTTTGTTTTGGTACCTAATTTTGATATAACCAATTCGGAGTTGCCTTTGCATAATGGCAGGGCGTTAAGTACTGTCAAAACATTATATCAGCGTGATGTGGACGTGTAAAATCCACCCACATTAGGACTGAATATTCCTTTTCTCGAAATCTCACACTAGACCAGATCTTTATCAGTGAATTCATTCGCAAAATGTATCCGTTTTGTTTGACCATCTTGGTATATTAAGGACACTTTCGTCTTTAACGAGTTTTTTGACTGATTTTCTTACATAATCCCCGACTCCGACATTTGAACTTTTCACCAGTCTTTCTGCTCTTTATCAGGTACAAATTTTAGTTTTGTTGAGACAAGTTAGAATTTCGAAAACCGTTGTGATATTTATACTGAATAGAATCTTCATATTAACACTACCTCAACTCTGAAGGTAACCCTCCGAAGACGTTAACTTGGTTATCCATACGCAAAGTTTGTGGTAGTAACCAATGTACATTTGGCAACATTAACAAGAATAATGGAGAACATTTCTACTTTGAAAGGGTTCCGTTAAACGCCAAAATTGCGTACCTATTCAATGAATTCCGAGAAACGATTGCACCCACAAAATGGATGTAACCAATAAAAGCTCTCAATATCATTAGATCTCTTCTTAGGCTATTCGAAGACAAAAGTCTATATTAACAAGCCGAAAATAGGAAAATAAATTGATGAGCAGTATCAAAATATAGCGACAATTTGTTCAATGGTCATTTAAAATTTGGATAAAAGAGTACATTGTGCCAGTAAAAACATAGAAGTTGCTAAATTTCATAATTTCATAATTACTTAATATATTTTAAGATTCACGAGAAAAATAATTTGGAAAGTGGAAAGTGTGTATTATCGTTCTATCGAAATCTTCGCTCAATATTCCGTGTATACCTTCTCACTCATTCGTGTGAAATGAAGATAACAAAGCTTATAAGTTGATTGATGATGTTCAGGAAATTGACGCGATTAAGGATTTTTTAGATCAGCATATTATAATATGATAACATACAGCATTGTATATTATTGATTAAATGATAAAATTTATATTTATAGATATCATGGTGGAAAAATTTACTAGTAGTCGAAATCATAATGCTGTTGAATGAGAGAGGGATTAGCAGGCAAAACATGATTAGTGCATTCAAAGATTGTATTTGATTGGATTTTATGATTTAATTATTATTATATGATCAATGGGAAAACTTTTTAACCCAATCTGTAGATGTGCCGGGAAGCTAGCGTGATCTAACTTATATTGTGATAGGGTAGTATCTATTCATTCTAAAAAATGTGAGGTAGGGTATTTTTTTATAGATAAGGGAAAATGTTCTGCTTTTTGGCAAAAAATACCATCAAGGTCTTTTAACATTCTCTAGTTGAGAATTTGTTTGCAAGTTCAAACTAAGCGAAATGAGCACCGAGGACGATACACTGGAGGCTGCCACCGACGAAAACATAAAAACAATTCAGATAACCGGAGAGTGGATTTGATTGAGATAGCTGAGACTATGCTATGAAGGTATCAAATGGATTTAGTAGATATATTGTTACTGCATATTTGGGTATACCAAAGTGGGTGACGCGTGAGCTGGGTGTCGAGAAAAAATAACAACGTAATGATGATTCTGCTTGGAGCTGCTCGATCGCATTAAATCCAAATTTTTACATCGATACGTGAAAATGGATAATACAGTCAACTGAGTGGATTGCGCGTGATGAACCGGCTCCAAAGCGTGGAAAGACATTTTGGGATGGCATAAAATAATATCCATGCATTATCTGAAAAACGGAAAAACCATAATCTATTTGAGGAAGAAGAAAATTCTGGCCGATAAATATATTCTTGTCGAAACTGAGCATATTTTGAGAACAAATTATAATATGAAAATTGTATGATCGCAATAATCGTTATATATCTTCCGAATGCAACTATATTGAAAAATAAAACTACTGTATAAAAAAAAATTACTTTAGTCCATGAACTTTTCAGCCCACTTGTTATTGTGTATAGTAGTCTTGTGGCTTAAGATTGTGTCTTCCTATTAACCAGAATAGCTGCAGAAGCTTTATTCTATCTAAACATTATAAGTAATTTTATGGAACTAATCAAATTTGAAAATTATATAGATTCCAAATTGTTCAAAATAGCTTTTATATTAAGCTAGAAAAATCTCTATTACTTGGATTCAAGTTCATTATAAAAAGTTATCGGATTTCTTCCATTAGATTTTCGAACACTTTGCTAAAATCATGCGCACTTACCAAGGATTAAAAGCAGAATAATATTTTAATAAATTCGTGTATCTCTCCTACCAGG
This sequence comes from Diorhabda elongata, assembly GCA_026230145.1. Taxonomy (NCBI): domain Eukaryota; kingdom Metazoa; phylum Arthropoda; class Insecta; order Coleoptera; family Chrysomelidae; genus Diorhabda; species Diorhabda elongata. The sequence continues at coordinate 45,071,988 of CM047926.1, forward strand.
TCCACAAATATAATGTGTAGTAGGAATGGATATTTTCGACTCTATTTTTGAGTACTTTGAAACGCCGCTTCCATTTAAAAATATACAACTTACCAAGGACTGATAATAGTATAATGTTATTCTTCCTGCCAGTTTCACGAGGATAACACGTTATGCTATATTTAATTTAATTTAATATCTTGATTAAGCTCCAAATACCCGCAATATCCTTTGCAGATCATGGATTATTCATATGGATACTCTAACGTAAAATATAGTATATTCGTTGGTTTGATATAATTACTTCATTAGCTATATCATGTACTTTTATTAGAAGATTGCTGAGTGCCAAGTGGACAACTAAAAACAGCCGTTGGTCAGATCTTAGGAACGGATTATATTACAATTTTAGGGAGAAAAAATATAACAAAAGTTGCTCCAAGAAAAACATACAAATTATTTTCAGGAATTGGTGTCGCTACAATAACCGAGTTCTTCAATAAATTCTGTTCTGTTATGAAAAATTGCTTGATTATCCGATTTTTATGAACTAGGTGTTGTTTGGAAGATATTTTTCACAGCAATAGAAAATATATCAATTATAAGCCAGTTAATTAGCAACGTGAATACTAGGGGACGTTGTTCCACATGTTTAGATTTCTAATTTGATATATTATATTAAATATTAGCATAATAATTGAAATAAGTCTTTGAAACATTAACTAAAGCAACTTAAAAATACCGAAGGCGGCATATCGATCTAATCTTTCTGTCCCGGCATATCTTAAGAGATTGATTAACGGCGAAAATTTTTTTCCAAAGTCTGGTAAGCTGGTTCACCCAAACGAAAATTGAAAATTTATACTGAAAGGAAAATTCTTACTTTGATCTACCTGCAGTAATTTTAACTGTGAACCGTGAACCTAATATTATTAACAATGAAAACAAATCATCGAATAAACTATGTAACCAATCTAACAATTGACAACTTAGATAACTAACTACCTAATTAGTGGTGCCCTAGTTGTTCAAAATGTTGTTTATTATATTTTGAAATCAGTTGCTAACAGGTAGATAGGATAATAGTTTCAATTTTTGCCATTAAAATACTTATATAATCTCTTGTCGTGGGTCCGAGATCTTTTATTCATCTTCACAAATCAAAATTTCAGTGAGTGAGATCTGGATATCTGGGTGGCCAAATAAATAAACTTGCACCTATCAGGATATGTTTAACTTTTATAATGTACCGGCAACCATCATGTTGTTAGAACATATCACGGTGTATAGTTAAGGATATGTTTTATAAATGAAAATTCTGAATATCTTTCTTAAAATGAGATAAAAGGAGAAGCATTTTATTAATTATCTCTGGAGTAGTAAATGAATATCAAAAACGTTGAACATCTGTTCTCATATAACCACTTTAAACGCAGGAAACCATCTATAAATTACAACAAAATTGACTTTGTTATAAGAGTATTGAATCTAATGTCTCTGTGGGATGTATATAAAATTAAATAAAATAACAGATGAAATCATAAATATAACAGGAACTATAAATATGAACAGAATAGTGGAAATGTCAATAAATTATAGTTAAAATACTGAAAATGCTTTTTTTGTTATCCAGAATAAAACTTCATTTGTCTTAACATAAGAATAGAATTACTGTAAAAATAAATATTTTGTTCCAACAACGTGACATGAAATATGAATCGTCTCTTGAAAACTCACTGTTTTAAGAACAAATTCATTAACAGCTTTTACAAGAAATTCAAACGTATACATAATAAACAATAACACAAAACTTAGACTAAAGTCAAACTAAGTTGTATAATTTTGGTTTGGTCAATTTCTATAAAAAATATTGGTGATTCGGCATCTTAATTTTGCTTATTCAGTCAGTATTCAATATAATAATATTGACAAATTGAAATTAATGTTTAGTTGATAGTTCTATTACGAGCAAGTTAGCGAAATGGGTCCTTAGCCGGCTCTGTCCGACTATTATGCAATTCTAAAATTCGGGGGAGGTGGAAACCTTTGATTGAATATCAGGAATTTTATGTTTGCTTTTTATATAAGTTTTTATTATAGCAGGCGGTTTATTCACATAGTTTCTTTTGAATTATTTCTATTTATTTATTTGTTTTGTTTCTGTATTTTTTAAAAGTTTCTAGAATTCTGTTTGAGTATATAATAAGCTGCAGAAGCGCAGTTTATTTAGTTTATAATGGATAGTTGTAGTCGACAGAAAGAAATAGAAATTAATCGAAGAATTTAAATAAATTATTCAAGTTAGTTAAGTGATAAGTGAATTATATAAATTAGTTAAGTGTAGTGTGAGATATCAAGATAAATTGAGAACGCAAGAGTCTATTTATTCACCCCACGAATAGGAAAAGTGTGATTAAATACGAAAAACATTACAGTTGTTTGACTTTGCTGGATTAGCATATAGTTTGTTCAGGTTAAGTGATTCAAATCGTACTTCGTATATTGTTTTCAAATTATTCGCTATGGAATAAAAATAGTAAGAGATTATAACAATTAATATTGCGTAACAGTCATTTTCTTCTCATAGTTTGTCACATATGTTAATTTTATATGTTTATCCTTATATCGAATTTTACATATAAAGGAATCATAAGAATGTACAAATGTGTAGATTATTTGGTGGTTTTACCATTAATAATAATTAGATATCCATGGATTTCTTGTATTGGAAGTGGTAATCAATAAATTTGTGAAATTATTAGTTGTAATATCCAGAAATAGCAATCGGATTGCGTGAGTGCGTGTCTCTCGTGTCGGCGCGTGCAATCGCCTTCTGTGATGGGAGTAGTTACTTTAAATATTTATGCAACACTGAAACGTAATAGCCCGTAACGACCCATCAATGTTCAAACTTTGTTAATTAACTAGAAAGCTAGTTGGTATATAAGGTGAAGAAGGAATTTAAGTTGCTCCAAGGGCTCTAAAGGAGAAATGTAAATGTATGTATAGTCGTTTAATCTGATTTGCTGATAGCGTACGCAGAAAGTTTCTACAACTAGATCAGAATTGGTTCTGTGTGATAGGAATATTTTATTACGAACTACCAATACTTTGAAAATTATTATTATGTTTGTTACAGAAGTCGCTACGTGACAGAACACGGTTTACCTGGCAACCAGTAGTTATCACCGCATTTCGAGCTCGTAAACTTGGTAACATCCAATATTCAACATCTAAAATTGATGGTTGTTGGAAAAACTTTATAGAAAATACAATAAAATTGTTGATTTTACCGTAACTTTCCTTCAATATTTTTCCCGCTTCACTGACTCATACTCTTTACTAATTCACAATCTTTTCGTTTTTAAGAAAGTCTTAACGTACTAAAAAAATTCGATTATCACATACCAGTACAATAAAAACATAATAAAAACTTCCCATGATTGTAATGTTTACTAACAGTTTTGCATTATACTTAATAACATTTATTTCATAAATAAAAAAGCAAGGCTAGAAGATTATTTATCTTGCAAAAGAAAATCTATATTATTTGGCTTTAGGTGTCTGAATGCTTTTCACTTCATCGTTCACATTTACTCTGTTATATCTAACTCTTACACTCATTATAATGATGTTTGCGAAGATCATTTTTTACTGATGTTCCATCTTCCATATTATTTATGCAAGCACTTTATGCAAATACGGATTCGATGTTGACTAAGCAGAAATACCTCGTTCAATCGAGTACATACCTTGTTTCTTTGCAACTCTCTTTTAATTATCTCGAATATTGTATATTATCTACAATTTTATAACTTAATTAGAAAAATTGATAACTCAGTAATGGAATTAAAATCTATAACTATACGTTCATGAGTCCTTGGCCTAATATAGTGAATAGAGTGCGTTCTCAAAAATCTTTACACACGCGTCAGCGACAATTGTGAAAAAACTTCACTCAAAGCTGCAGCTTGCAGCTTCGATCCATTTCCTTATAGTAGAGTTCGAACAACCACTTGCGCGCTGTTATAAAATTGTTGACTAAAGAAGATTTAACACCAACACAAATCAAGAACAGAATGGAGTCTGATTACGGTGACTTCTGTGCACCATTTTCAACAAGTAAAAATTGGTGTAAGTTGTTTCAATGTGGACGAGAATCATTAGAACCACGTGCGGGAGGGAGGATGAAGTTACCTGCTTCTAAAAACAAAAGAAATCGAAGCATACAACGGCATTTCCAGAAAAAAGTTGTTAAGATCCTACATGAGCATTTAAATATGTCAAAAATTAGTGCAAGGTGGATGCCTCGAATCCTCAGTGTCTTGCAAAAGCAGCGTCGAGTAGTTGTGAGCAATCAATTGTAACGAGTGATGAAACTATGGTTTTTCACTATGATCCGACATCCAAAAGAAATTCCATGGAGTGGCAACGGAAAGGAGAGTTTGTACGCAAAAAGCGAAGGTCACGAAAAACAGTAATGGTTACAATATATTGGGACTGCGAGGGTATCGTTTTGATTGACTTCAAGAAATCAAATACAATCCTTCTCAGTATGTTACTCTGACTCACTAAGGCAGTTGCGTCAAAATATTATCGAAAAAAGGAACGGCAAAATCAGTCGAGATATATGCTTGCTTCATGGCTATGCTCCACTCCACACTGCTCCAAGTTTTAAGGTTACTGTACAACAATGCTGCTTCACAGAGATTAAATACACACCATATAACCCTGATATACACCCGTCTGTTTGTTCGAAAAGCTGAAGGCCGAGCTAAGAAGTAAAAGATGTAACAGAGAAGATGAAATTGAACCGGTGGTATACGATTATTTTTACATTAAAAATGCATTTTATTTTTCTAGTGGCATCGAATCTTTGGCCAAACATTTTTAAAAATGTGTAGAAATAAAGGTAAAATATATTTCAAAATAATCATAGTTCTGTTTTTGTTTATGACCTTTCTTTCTATGTTAGTCTAAGAGCCCTACGTATATACATATATAGATATAGAAACGTAGTCAAATTGTGTCGAATTTATTGAAGATGCAGAACCAACTACCACTCTCAAGGTACTTTATATTTCAGGATGAAATAAATAAATATATAGAAACTGTCTTTAGTAAACGCAATATAAATACTTCAAACGTTTTCAGTTATGTGTATGATTGCATTACTGCTATATAAAAACAGTAAATTGAAACTTTAAGCCAAATAATTGATTATTTCGATGAAAAATTTTGAATCACAATTTTTTCAAAACCGAGCTCTACACGCCGATTCATGTACGATTATAGTAATTTTTAAAACCGAACCGTCATACCTGTATCGATTGAAGTCTACAATAGAACAACAAATCTTCTTGGTATTGATCAATATATCCAAAATATGAATTCACTGCCTCATGGAAATTCATGTTCTAATTTTATTAATTAGTTTTTGATATCTGTGTTTAGCAAAATTAAAATTCCCCCACCTTGGTCATCAATGTCCCTTTCACTTTGTAAATTTAGCAAAATGGAAACTCCCTAATAAGGAAATAATTCACTTCTAGACTTGGTAAGTTTTCATTCTGCTTTAGGTGTTCAAAATCCCCGAAGGCGTAGAGGCAGCAGTGAACGTACGTAATAACAAACTCTCTTTACTCAATCTATAAAATTAGCAACCTTAAGTCAAATACCCAATATCACTCCAAATTAAAATCGAATTATTACAGTTACAAAAAATTCACAATTTTGTGGTAATACTTTGGGTTTCTTCTCTTACTGGTCTCCGAAGAAACATAGAAGCTGACCGGAAAGTTCCACAAATAGTGATTATTAGAACCACGAGTGTTTCTAACGATAATAAACCACTATTTTAATCAAAACTGCATAACTGTGTCAAAACAAATGGCAAACATCCAAATCGAAACAACACGATCTGAATCTAGGAGTGAAACACTGATCGCAGTCAATCAGCAAAAGATCAGTTCAAGTTATCTAGGTTAGAAATAGACGACACTAAACTCACTTATACTTATTAAATTACTAATTGTGAACCCCCCAAATGCGAACTAGAAATAATATAGAACAAGTACTCGGAAACTATAACCCATTTATTATCTTGTCGCTAATTTCCCCAGTAGTAGATACGACTAGCAAGTTTTGAAGATGTTTCAAAAACGTTGATCCAGTCTCTAGGGTGAATAGAAAAATATTTGGGGTTTGCTTAGTAAACAATTTTCCTAACGCGATCCGTTATAAAGGGCGTTGAACAATTATACACATTTTTTACGATTTTGCCGCAACTACCGGCAACATTATATCGAAATTTTATAGGAATATCTTTTGGAAACTGATACATCCCATGAATTTGTTTCCATGGCTGACTCTCATACAGGACGATAATTATACGGTTCGTATCAAATAGTATTGAACACAAACAAAAACACAACTTTTTTAATATCAGATTTATGAACCAAAATTTTAAGTGAAATTAAACAATTGATAGAGAAAATATGATTTTAAATTTAGTTGTTCACAATCCAACAGTTAGCGTAAGGAATATGGCGAGACAAATGTCTTTTTCAACTACTTGTAGGATACTTAAAGAGCAACAGCTACATCCTTATCCTTGCCAGACAATCTACCGGTTAGAATGGATTTTTGTCGAATCACAAGTGAAGCACACGTCTGGGTATGTCCCATAATGCATATTTCTGGTATGATGAGAATCCACATGTCCAAAGGGTATCACATTACCAACACTAATTTGAAGTTAATGTGTGGGCAGCAGCTTTGAGTAACAAATTGATAGGTTATCACATTCTACCTGGAAATTTAAATGTTGATATGTACCTGGATTTTTTAAACAATCACTAGATATTAGAAGATGTAACGCTAAACGAGCGAAGATCTCTATTTTTTATGCACATTGGGCTTCACTGCACTTTGATAAAAGGTGTCGTAATTGGCGCAGAAGCTCCGATTCATTGGCCTATTAGGTTAGCGATTTTTATCCCTTGGATTACAGAGTTAGGTCTTACTTTAAAGAAGAAGTTTATGGTACCAATTCAGCTCAAGACAGACTTCAACGTCACTTTAGTGACCTCATAGCTGACTCCTGACTGTTTAGAAGATCAATGGATTCTTTAGAAAAAAGGATAGACTTGTGTATTCATGGAATCGAAGAATTTTATTTTATGTTATTAGCCTTTTTTTGAATTTTGATCTTGTGATTTCTTGTTTAATTAATACATTTATCTTTACTTCATACCAGTATCGGTTATTATTGCATAATTTTCGAAACAGAATATTCCGAAAACGGTACACAGTTTTATCAAGACCACCTTTTTGGTTAGGTGTTATAGTTCATTCGAAATTTTGCTTAATAAATCTAATATTGAAAAAGTTATGTTCAATACTACTTGGTACGAACCGTGTAACTAAAATCTTCTATGAGAATCAGCTTCCAAAACATATTCACATAAAATTGCAATGCAAAGTTGCCAGTAGTTGCGGCGAAATCGTAAAAAATTTGTATAAAAAGTAATAAATATCTTTCTAGTTTTCTATCTATCCTAGTACGGGATCACCTTTTTTGGAACACCCTGTATATTAGCTCTTTTGCCAATCATTCTCCATATTTTTTCTCAACTTTCTTTCCAATATTAATTAATGTAATGTAATATCTAATAGTTTTGCATGGTTTATATGTCTGTTAAAACTTCCTAAATCATTGCTAGTTGACGGTTTTCTTGTTTAAATATAATGAGGGGGAGCAATTTCAGAGATAAAATTGAAGTTCAAGATGTTATACATTTCGATAAAAGCTATTATCCCATTAGAATTGAATTGGGGCTGGGAACGAAAATTGAGAGGTAATTAGATTATAGGAAATGGAAACTCTTATAAATAAATTTCAATGATGTATAAAAAAGCGGTGAAAAAATGTATTGACATAAAAATGATTGACACGAAAGCATAATGCCGGTCATGAAATGGCGAAAACTTTATCACAGATGTTCTCACTTTGTTGAACCATAATCAGCTTAAAAACATATAAGGAACCCATCATTAAAAATATTTTTCAGAGTTATACTTCAATGTTATATTTGTCACTTAAAAACTGAGTGAAAGTTACATTGTCACACCTTGCTTTGCAATTTTCTTCAATGTGGTCTGCGAAGTATTTATCAAAAACATTGTTTCCTGGATAGCATCTCTTCTGGACATTCCTCGACTAAAAGTCGGTGAAAAATTGTTGGAATTACTTTTCAAGCATCTGTTGATATATGCTGTCGTCTTTTTTCAACTTTTCGGCTTCTCTGTGAGCTAGGCTCTAGTAGGACGTTTACCGAACATGCAAATTGACTTGTTGATGGTTGATCCTGAAGCAGTATATATCGATTCAAGTAACCGACTTTATTTAGGAATTCCACGGAATGACTTTTTGTGTGTAATATTGTTGTTCATCTATACTTTCAAATGATTCACTTATTCTGAAATTTTAATAATGTAATGCGAACCTGGAGAAATTGTTTACTATTCAGTTCGCAATGGGGCTTCTCGTCTATTTTTGTAACGATAAGATTTTCGCTATTTGCTGACCGAAAGATGAACTATCGAATAATAGGTTCTGGAAATACTACATCGGGAGATGTTCAATCAGTCCAATGCTCAACCTTCCTGTCATTTCATTTCAGTTTCATTTCAGAGATGATTTCCACATTTGATCAATATTTTTATCTGCTGGGAGCGGGACATGAGTGCAAAAGAAACATGAAGCTCAATTTAATGGATTTCAAAATATTTTTGTAACATGTTTTATTGAAAGAGAGTTTTATTTCTTGGTATGGCGCCGTTACTCTGCGATATTCCTCTTCAATCAGTCACTTCTATTTGATTTTAAACTTCCAAATGTTTAAAGATAAACTTGCCAAATATAGACAGGTCACAAACTTTTAATACACAATTTCACCAGGCCAAACTCACTCAAATACCTATCGTTCCAATTCAGACATGTAGTGGTGAATCTAGTTTTCAACTAGATTCAAATATCAAATTGTAAGAGGACAGAGCAATCATTTGAAAAAAAGCTTTTTTATAGTGTTAACACTCACAATCAGTGGTGCTCTCTGAATTCGAAATGGAAAGCTAGAAATGTGAGTTTCCCATATTCATTTTTTTGTTATAACCGCCTTTTTACGCATAATTGTAAAACGAAGATTGAATTTGACATACCAGTCAATGATGATTTTCCGAGCGACATCATAAAACTGTTCACCCTTTACTTCCGGCTCAACGATATTCTTTCCGTTATTGAAAAAATCGCTTGATCAATTTTTCCTCTTTATTTTTTCATCATAAACAAAGCCAGGAGTTGTTAATTCTAATAAACTATTTGACAGAATGTATTCAAAATTTAACAACCATGAATTATGGTACTTCAAAGAAAATCGGAAATGCGAATAGCGGTGACTCTATCCGTTAGACGAAGCATTTGATCGATACCTATTAAGGTACAAACTCGAATAGGTAAAGTTTTATCACAATGTAAATAAATTTTTACTAAATTCATATCTCTTTCATTGGATCTGATAGGATTATTATTCGTGTTTTTCTTTATATGCCAATAATCGAATTATTCCATTCCCTCATATTATTATTTTTTCTACTAACACATTGAAAAAATATTGTTGGAAATGTCTATAAAGTTTCTTTTCGCCCAAGTCGAGCCATTTCATTGTACAGTAACATCTAAAAAATGTAGCTTTCCAATAACTTTGTAATAAAATATTCAAAATCTTGAATTTTTCAATGAAAAATCCACGATATTTGGAAACTTCTTGATATGTGATCAAACTTTCAAACATGTTCAAAGTCTTAAAGACTCGTTGATAAATCAACCAACTAGCATTTTAAATTTTTCGTTATATAAAATATTTTACGCTTGTAATGGAATAGGCTGAGATGATGAATTGCAATTAAGTTGAGGTTCTCTATATTTGGCATTTATGTGGAAGAAATTTGAATATAACTTCAATCATAATTATTGCACAATTTTTGTTTCTACCAATTTTTTCTTTAGGTAGCTTGCTTCGGGACTAAAAGAAGCATCTCCATTTACGATAACCAATTATAGCCTGAAAACCTAATGATTAATCAGTTACAGCCGTTTATAGCGTTCACTACTAATATAAATATCAGGTGCTTATATTGATTCAATAACTTATTGCACAAAATTATCTTTCTGATGCATCCATGGAAACAGGTAGATATAGATTCATGGATTGTTCAGAACCTGTCCCCTTCACACCCTCTATATCTTCTTGTTCTAAATTCAGTTCTCGTTACGTTTGATGCTTTCAGTCAGACTAGGCACTATCTTGTTGTCCCCACTTTTCTTGTCACCTGCAAAGTGGTATTTTTCAAAGGAAAAAAGAAAAGCTCTACATGAGAAATTCGATATTCCAGATAGGTTTAATCTTTCAGAAAAATGCTCTCGACGAAAGCTGCCGTAAATGTCGGTATTCTGCACTCTAATTTATGTGAATAATTGAAGTAAAGAAATGCCATTCCAGATGCAATTTCTCTTCATTGTCATTCAAAGAGCAAATGTCAAAGAGTTGGAGAAGTGGAAGATCTAGAAAAAGCTTTGCAAGATCAAAGCATGCTTCATTATCAAAAGCAGAAACATTTGTGAAACAATTTGATAATTAAAACTGACAAAAAGCTTTAGTGGAAGAGGCTGAACAGGATTCAAAAGCTGCTAGTACGTGGATAAGAAACATGACACTTGAACTATTGAAAAATTATTTTGCAAAACAGTTATATGATTTGGACGAGACTGTGATAGATTTTCGAGCTCCGGGATAACCATACCTTTTTCTTGCAACATGACTGGGATGCTAGAAATAATTAGATCAGATTATTAGTAAAAATTAGAGTCCGCTGTGTTTCAAATGAGTTGAAGAAATGCGTGTTTATAGGATAAAAAATATCAGGGAAAGAGAAAATTGCGTTGTTTCACATATATACACGTCTCATCCAGATGTTAATGGTTTCAATATTTTATTTATTGCCTAGTAATACAGCATAGATAGTTCAAGCGTTGTGTCAAGGCATCAGAAGAGTGACATTGAGGCCGCATTCGATGACTGTACAAAACCATCTGTAACTGGTACTGAAATTTCTTGATGATGTGCGCATGGTGGTCATATTATGTGACCCCAAAAATTCCACGGCTCTACTAGCGGTACCGCAGATAAGGTAAATGCTGGATTTATATTGATGAGAATGTTCATTCATAGCCGATATAAATTATATTGTTCTGTTCTTGAAGATCTCTCACCACCAATAGCAAACTAGTCTCACTAAGCTATACAAGTTATCCAGAGACTAAGAAAATTTTTATGATTTGGAAAATTTTATCAACTGACTACTAATCTACCTGGACACGGTCAAACCTTGGAAAGTGTTTTGTAAATGAGTCGTTCAAATTGTTTAATATTTTTTATATATGTAATATCTTGTTTTATATATACCCACAATAAAACACAAAATTATTTAGCAATTTAAATTGAAAAAAATAGAAAAATAAACGATGTCACTTTCAAGGATATGAGGATTGCAGGACGAAATTTATAGCGTTGTTCTATACTTATGGGATACTAAATATTACAGTACCTAGCAAACTCTCCACAACATCCAGATTCAAATGATATTCATTGAAACGTGCAATCATACTGTGGACTCATGAAACTTTAATATCGACTGTATGAGCTATTTAATCGGAAAAGTATTGGATGTAGTACTAGGAGGACTAAAAGCACAGTTATTATTGATCTTTGTCCATGTTCTCCTGCCAGTCACTAGTTTTTTATGTTATGTTACTATTCTCCAGAAATCTCTTTAATGAAATGCTACCACTTTATTCAAAAAGTCAATGAGGTTAGCAATACAGTTGTCGCCCAGTAAAATTTATCTCTGATTTCTCCAATTCTTAATTCCTTTAAAATCCAGATATTTATCTGCTGTAACAATTAGACAACTGTATTTGTACATTATCCTAATGGTCGTAGCAAATATTAGTATTATGGTCCCAAAACTCTCTATTCTATTCAACGAAGCATCCTACAATTTGTTTCAGTCGTAACCGTATAAGCAGTTTTTGGCATTTACAAAGAGATTCGTCACACTAGATTAAGCAAACGTCGCAACTTTTAGAGCAAAACATACGAAAGCCCAGGAAGAGATAACAATTTCTCAAATTGACCATTAATTACCTATTTTGGTCAAGCTATTAGAAGTGGGCGCAGAAAATTAATTTATCTTTGACACGTCTCTCGGACCTTTAACAGTTTGTTTATCTGTTTGTCTGTGTCGTAAAGCAGGGGCGCGCGACTTGACAACAGGATATATTTGGGACGTATTCTGTATTTAATCAAACACATACCATAACGTATCATATGGAACTTTGCTGTTTTCTCTAGCCTAGTTTTTTTATGTAAAAAGCGATCCAAACAGGGTATATCCTATTACACTCGAGTAGTTGGAGTGGTGCCTACCGTGTGGAAATGCCTGTGGATATTGATCTTGAGCCACTGTAGATTGTAGTGTTCGGAAAAGACGTATCTTGGTACCTGATTCCATAGGTTTGTACTTTTCCAAAAAAAAAAAGACTCCCGGCAAATTTACGTCTGCAGGCAAACTCTGTATTTATGAGCAACCTCTGCCTGTCGAGTAGGTCTTGCCAAATCTATCCTAGGTAGGATTTTGTTGGGCAACTTGGAAGAGCATCTGTCGTGATAGTATCGGTAAAATAGAGTCAGGTCAGTTGCCTTAAGCTGCTTGAGAGCTATACTCCAAATACAAATACTCCTAATCTGGGCCTTGTAGACGATAAGAAGCGGTTGCGGGGTATGTAACTTTTTGGTCTTAGAGAAGGCTTTAGGTTGTTGTGAATATACTTTAGCTAGTTGGGCTACGTGACTATGCCAGGCCATATTGCTCACTTCATCGACACCCAACAAGAAAATTTGCGGTGATATTCAAGGACCAGATAGGTCCAAAACTTAAGCTGCAGTGCCAGCCTTCTTTCAATCAGATTGCTTTCACTTCACTTTAGAATGTTTTCAAGATTGGTAGTGGTGGTGGTGATCTGTTGCTGCATCGGGATTTAGGTGTTAGCCAACTTAATTGGGGCGGTTAATTTGGACGACGACACCAGTGTGCTATCATCGGCGAAGTTATAAATCGGGTTGTAGTTTTGTCGAGTAGATCGTTGATGTAAAGGGGAAAGAGAGTAAGTGACAAGATGCATCTCTGCGTTGTCTCAAGCCTATCTAAAGTATTTCCATCGATTAGAATCAAATTATATGAGAAAAAATCCGCGAGAGTGAAGAATTACAGTGCTACTGTCAAATGTGAATAAAAGCATACGAAACACATCTTTTTAATGACTACAAATTTTATATATACACAGGAAGTGTAATTGGATATCATATTTTCCAATACATCTAACAATGTCATGTCACTTCTAAGTTCAAACTGACATTGATACACAAATTAACAGGACTGAAAGATTCAAGTTTTAGACCCACCGCCCACGATGCAACTGTTTTGAAACAGTTTTCCAATTAAAATAAAACGCGTATAAGTCTCGTAATCAGTATTAAATCAGTTGGTGCAGTGGTGAAAGTTAATTTTTTAATGTATTCAGACTCAAATGAGGAAGACGTCATTGATTATTATCAATACCGCAGACAAAGCAGGGTACACTTCCACTTCTCTTACAAATTTGAGGTGTAGTTCGTGATCACTCATATTGAAAAATAAATAGGTGATAATTGAATGAAACAAAACCAGCAACGCAATTGCGAACGCGGAATCATGGTCACGTACAACCGATTGAAAACTAGTTTTATTCGAGTCACTTCGTGTGCGACTCCCCACTGTTATACTTTGCCGAGGTTGCCAAACCGTTTCAAGATCAACTGGTTCGCAACCTTTGTTTCAAATCAGTTGCATCGTGGGCGGTCGGCCTTAAAGAATTGCTTGAGCTCGATTGGTTCATTCGCAAATTAAAATATTCTGAACGTGTAACTGCTCGCTTGTGAAAATCTGATGGGTCGTGTGAAATTCAACATTGATAATTGAAAGGAAAATTAGATTAGATTGATAAAATTGATTCAATATATTGCAAAGTGAAAAATAATTTTTATATAGTCATATAACAGTTAGCAAGAAATCATAAACCAGTCGATCAGTATAAAATGAGCCACTGATAATAAAAACACCATTTGATAAATTGAGAAGCGAAGTAAGAATGTATCTTGAGGGTATCAAGGGTATCACAAACATTTCCAATCACTTCAGCTTGAACAGGATGAGAAAAATGTGAGTGGCTAGTGAGGGAGGGCTGTGATCATAGAAATTAACGTTAAGTCTGCTATGAGATCTAGATGCGGCTTGGAGTTAAGTTATATTTTTCTCATAATAAATCCATTGCTATAGTGCACCATTTGCTGTGGATTCTTCATCAGTCTTCTCTTCGCAATATTGTTTTTGATAGCATATCTATTTTGTTGTAAGTGGATTTCGAGGATTAGATAAGATTGAATTAGTTAGGGCGTGAAGGCTGTGAAACTACGTCGATGAGACTTTGATCTATTCATCTGTTTTGTACCTCGGACTATTCGCCAATCAGTTAGCATCGACTTTGCAAAGTGAACTACCTGTCTGGGGGATATGCGGCTTACCTCGTTTGGCTTTAAAAACGTCGAATGTAAGTTCAGAATGACAAGAACTGTGGGGAGTCTCGCCGATGTTCTTTTGATGGTACCAGACAGTGTCCTTAGCTCGTCTTTGTTCAATGAAAGGTACTTTTGTGACCAGTTGGTGGAATAGTAGAGGAGACTCTTCGATTCACCTGTTTCTATGATCATGACTTGATAACGTTTGAGAAGCCTATGAAAGGTTGCAGTATTACGAAAGAAATGGTTTCGCATCCCGATCGGCTAATTCATTGCCTTGTGGCCAGGTACCTACATAAGAGTAAGGAAGATACTCAGAAGACTGTCTAAATTCTACAAAATAGAGACCCAATTCTTACTGAGCATTAAATTGTCTACAGGAAACATCCTTCAAAAGCTCAAACGAAGTGAATTTCAAGGATAAATACCGGCATATGAAATTTTTTTTGTCAACTTTTCTTGTATTGTTCACAGACTCTGACATTCCTAGAGTAGCAAATAAGCAAAATATCATCCATAGGAGTGATAGCAGTTGTGGGGTAGTTCATGAATAGCCTCTACGATATGAGGAAGTGATAGTTTGGTCTGTACAGTCAAATATTCTGTATTTCTCTGAGGAGTTTGATTAAATTATTACCCTCAACTTTGAACAATATGTAGATATGCTTCAAATATTTCTCGAGCAGCAACTGTAGCAGAATGGTTTAAGAATATTATGGATTAAACAGTATAGTGTCACCACCACGACTGCTGGAAATTAGATACGTGTCTCCAGGAAAATACGCTTTCATAGTGTTACCTCAAGAGTGGAGTGTTTAAATACAGACTTAGTTCCATAAAAACCTTGAAATATGCAATTTGCCTTATCCCACAACAAATGTTTGGTAGAGTAATGTAGAAACTCGGAAACAGCATTATATTGACAATACAGGACAATATCGTATTTGTGGTTTGGAACAAACTAAAATTAATATTGTTATTAGTGAACTTATAGTTATTTTCTCTTACTTTTGAGTTAACCTATAAAGTTAATGATAGTTCCCTGCCTCAACCTGATTTTCAAAAAAGTCATTTACGAGGGTTTCTGCTTAAGTTTTGAGATATGACAGCACTGATGTGAATATGTCAATGTTATATTGCTATCATAAATTTTGACGGTTTTATTGGTGAACGATTGCTACTTGAGTTGTTCAAAGATACTTGAAACATTCATCTTGAACCAAAAATGGAATTGCATCGCGAACATATTCATGCGATGATTTGCTATGAACTTCGACGTGGATTGAACCAACAGCAGTGTGCCGATCAACTTGCTTCTATTTTTGGAGATGAGGTATAATCGCAAGCAACCATGTATTGATTGAATTCAATCGTGATCGCACTTCGCTACAAGATGAATTTTGTCGTCCTAAATCGAGTGTTGTGCTAGAAAACATTGATGCTCTGCATAAGCTGATATTCTAAGCACTTTTTTTTTTCGGAATAACTGGACATGTTTCCACTGTTCCATTAGAGCAACATAGAATGGTTAATTCTGAAAGATACACCAGCACTTATTTGCTAGGAGTGTTCTAGTAAATCAGGGAAAAGAATCGCACCCAATAATTTCTTCTTATTCCTACAGATTACAAATAAAATGCGAGGTCACCTTTTTCTACACCCGAAGAAGCGGTTGACGCATTCGAATCACATGTTTTGGAGGTACCTCAATCAATCAATCAAAACAGAGCCATATTCAATTATAGATAGTTGTTTTCATTTGTCTATCTCAAAACTTAAATGGAAATTCGCATATCATAAAATAGCCAGTACTAGTCAGCCTTGAAGTGAGTTTATTTTGTCGAAAATAAAGAGAATATGAAATACAGATGATTTTGAATACATATCAAATCAGATTTTTTAAATAAAGATATCTGTTACTAATTTGGAAACCAGACGATATCGATCAGGCACCTTTAGAACATTATATCGTATTTATTTCATACCTACCAATAATAATAAAGTTGTTGAACCCAAAATTAATTAACCAGACCCCAATATTTCGATGTGTTTTATTCATTGTTCTCCAAGATTTCTGCATTTCGCTGACTTCAGAATAAAGTTCGCATTACAAGAAAGAGAATTTCTAATACAAAGTTAAGGGGGATGCAACAATACTCTAGTCGTTTTTCTCTGGCATTATCAAATCAAGAGCCTGTTTAATACAAGTTGGCAACCGAACAAAAAGCATGGATGACAAAACAGAAGATATTGATTGACTGTCCCGGAAAACAATAGACTGGCTGTCTGTTTACTGTAGATAGCAGCCTAGAGGAGACATACATAGGTAGTATTTAGAGACTAACCAAAAGGGATTATAGTGTTGGAAATTTAGGAAGTTAAATATTGATGTATGGCTGTAATAATTTAAACCAGAATTTAGTTGAGCTACTTAGTATAGATAGGATTTCAATTTAATACATAGACGTAGCTTGACGGTAGCACGTAGAGATTACGAAGCACAATTTTTTATTTTTACATAATTTTATATTCTAGTGCTATTAGCGTATTGAATAATTGATTATAAGCAATTGTATAGTTATTAACAAGTTATGGTTATGATATATCATGAATGGAAGCATCCATATCAGGTGTTATAACACAATAAGTGATAGAAGATCTTGAGGAATCTGTCTGAAGCAATTTAATATAAATATTTCAATCTTATTCGATTATGTGGACAATTGCATTACTGTTATACCAAAAATTAAATTGAAAACATGAATCGAAAATTCAATTCTTAGCATTAAAACTACATCTTATGCCACAAAAATGATCATTGATTATGATAAAACTGTGCTGCTATTAGATCTTGAAATGATAAATAACATATTCAAGAAAAAGATAAACAGAAACTATAATTAATTGCGGAATAAAATATCAAAATATGAAAAAAATTTCTCATCATATGCACAAGGAATTTTTCAAAATAAATGAAATTATTTCAAAAAATGTCAGTGAAAACCATGAAGGACTTAATATATTATAGAAATTTTTCACTAAACTCAAATCTAAAACAAGTAGCTGTTGGCATAGGACATGAATCTCAGTATTTGAACAATAGTTGACGATACGATAGGATACGATAAAACCTAAAACTGCATTAAGAAACTATGGGATATCAGAAAAAGATTCATTTATATGCGTCACATAAATCGGAACGAGAAAGCTGTCAATTTCTAGTCTATGAATTTCAATACAACTATGAATTCAATTGATGGCTGCTACATTTTTTTGAAATGTAACAACCGAGGAAAAATTATTTCTTCTGGTTAAAACAGATTTTTCGCTCAATGTAACTATGTAAATTGTCAATATCAAGTCAAATTTTGATATAGACCGAAATAGGTCGTATCGTCCATGTTTACCTCTAACTTGAAAATTATTTATTATTTGGACTAATTCATTGAGCACTATATTTTCTCTATCTCAATTTTTCTCAAATCCATATTCAATTGAAACAGCCTACTGACTCAATTCAACAGTTACTCAGAAAGAAAAATAGTACTTATGTAAAATAATCATTGTTAGGCCACAGGCTGTGTATAAATAGTGCAAAAATTGAATTATTATGAAAATTAAGGTCTATGCTCTAAGCACCTTTAAATAAAAAAATTTCTTCTGTTTCCAATTATTCACGCAACTCTTCTTTATTCGATACTATACATAGCTTTCCCTTTCCAACTCTCAATGTTAATCATTTTCAAGTTTCCCCGTTTATTCCATCTTGACCTTGATGTTTTGCCTATTTATCCTTTTATCTCGTACTATTTTCGCCAATATTTATGTAGTCTCTTAACAACAACCCAGCTCATTGTTTTCTATTGAACCTCCTTATTATAACTTATCCTGATATTTTTCAGTAGTTCATGTTCTTCAGCTTTCTGATAAGAATGTCTTCATCCTCTTTCCTCAATATCCGTTTCACGTATGCAAATATTAAATAGACATTCTTTCTGTAATAGTTTATTTGTCAACATTGCCTTTTTTCAAATATTCACGCTTCCTCCTGCTCTAACCTTTTTAACTGTGGTCGAACAATTTTAGTACAATTCCGGCCCTAGCGATCACCAAAGGTGCGTTTTTCTGATTAGTAAACTCTTCCTTTATCTTCAAGGTCGGCGACTTTTTTAAGTTTGATCAAGCATAGATAAATTTCACTCTTTGCAATCCACTGTTCTAACAGTTTTTTCGAGTATATTGTGGGTTGCAAGATTAAACTAAAATTATAAATCGACACAAAAAAATCCGACTCGTGCTTCTAGCGTATAAAACTCTTCAACCAGTTTATAGCGAATGCGTTTTTTTTTTTTATTTGCCGATAGTCCTTCCTATTTCTCTAATCTTAATCCGACGGTCATCCAGTACTATTTTGTGAGCTGCTTAAAATTTTACGGTCATAAATGATTATGCAGAACTCCCATACGCAGTGTCTCACTCCTCTTTTATTAGTGACGAAATATTGCTTCTCAAAAAAAATATTTATTAACAGCTTCATACTTAATTTCCTTTATTTTCGGAAAAATCTTCACAACTACTCACTCAATGATTGTGATAAAAAAATTCTTTTGGGAATTTCTAAACGAATACGTAAATATATTTCCTATATTTATGAGTGATGACTTATTCAGGTCAAGGTTAGAAAGTTTTTAGGCAACCCTAAACTGCGATGTATTTGATAACAGATTTATACATTTTTCAGTTTTCTTTGATACGTTCATCAGAGCTTTTATATCTCCAAACTCATGTATTCCTTTGGCTATTCTCGTTTTAAATACCAATTTCCTAAGCCTTTTTTCTATTTATAAACCTAGAAATCTTCTTATTCCCAGTTTATTATAGTTTCTTTCTTTATTAACTTGGGAGCGGATCGCCTTGCAGTAGACTTGGAATTCATAAATTCAACATCACTTAATTTTTTGTTCACTAGCACTAGTCTCTAGTTCTAGCTATTTGAATTGATTGGAACTATCATTGTGTGTTTATGTCAGTTTAAAGTCATTTTCTGATACCACATTGTCGTGCAAATATGCTGTGGAAATACCTGCTACTGGGAAACAGTGGGATACATTTTCCAAGTGTTTTTGTCTATAATTGCAAATCGTTTATCCAAATCTTATCTCTATGACGTGAACTGAAGTTTTTATTCTCATTACTAGAAAGTTCTGGAACATAACATTTGACAATTACGATCCATGCAATTAATTGGAGTATAACAATATAGAATTATATTGAATGATTCAGTTTCTAAACATATTTGTATATTATTATACTTCTATTTTGTTCACTTACTGCTTTGAATTAATAATGTGCTATATTGTAGTGAAAGTACAACTATTAGTTAATTAGGCTATTGTTTCACAACTTTTTGAATGAATAACACGAGAAACGAGCTATTCAAGAGGCTATATAAACGAAAGTAGACGAACTACTTCTCTATACATACTCATATAACGGTAGATAAAAGGATTAAGTGAAATGCGAGACAAAACTGAATTAACTGTCTGTTAATAATATAACGGTACCGGTTTGTAGGACGAATTTCTCGCCAGCTTCGTATATAGGAGGGAAAATTGTCAGCTGTTGAGCTATAGGGATCATCTAAGGCAAACAACTGGATAGAAAGTGTTGAGCCGCTTTTGTTGACGTTATTAATCTTCTGTAAGTTTTTGTCCTAACTTATATTCGGGAACAAAAGAAGAAATACCCAAAAATATGCAGGTATACCAAGAAAATATGTTCACAAAGGGCTAACGTTAATATTAATAGTATATTTCCAAAGCTGAATATACCTATTTTCAAATTTAAATCTAGATTATTAGACTATTAGAACTAAAAAATTGTGTGTGTGTGTGTGTGTGTGTGTGTGTGTGTCAGCTCCGACGCACGACTGGAGTTTACTCCTTAAGTTCGATAGTCTAACCAGACGCAAAAAGAGTTTATTTGACTTAAAAAAGATTGGTTGATTGCCAGAATATTTTGGGCTCCCTTCATTAATTTTTTTTCATTCTGTAAGCTCGCTGTCTCTCGGCTGGAGTTTTTGGAGGTTTAGAGTTTTTCCTAGTCAAAAAATATTAAAACAAAACATTTTTTTCAAATTATGTCAGTAAATCTTTTACATACAATAATAAATAGTACATGAAAATTATTTAAATAAGCTAAAAAATAATTTTTCGAGAGAAAATTATATAAAAACATTATTATAATGAAAAAATATTGTCGATTTTTCTGATAATATTGTCGAATTATTGACTACAGTTGTTAATATTTAAAAATTATTTATAAAATAAATCATAATAACGTGGAAGAATTTATAGACATCGACAAAAAAATTAATTTTTGGTAAGGTTAGAAATTTTCTATTTTATGTGGATGCGCTCGATAATTCATATTGGGTTCATTATCTAATTTTATCTATTGTTTTCAAATATATATTTATATGAACTACATCGATAATTATTAAAATATTTAATAAATACAAATTGCACATGCTCATACATATAATACATGAATTATAACGTACCTTGCAACCACGTGTTTGTTAGATGTTCCGGCAATATCATCTACACCTCTTTCTGCCATAGTTATTTGAAAATACTTTCAGTTCACTTTAGCGGAACACAATGATAATAAAACTTCACAATGACAGCAATATAAGTATGTTGACACTGACAAATTAGAAAGTTGCGCATCATAGGGTGCGCACCAAAAACGTAACGAGGTCATTCATCGATAGATTTTACTCCTCACATTTTTCTCATACCGGGCCCTTTATATATGCAAATCGATTCTTAAGGAGTAAACTCCAATAAAAAGTAATTACTATCTTTGGAAGAATTTTGGAAGAAAGATAAAATTTGACGTTTGACTTTGCTTTAAGTCTTTATACATATAAAGGTTTAAACGTCAACCTCACGCTAATAAAGATTAATTTTAATATGAAGACTCAACTGTAACGGAACTAAATTGTTAAGAATAATCAGCTTGGAATTGAGATACATCAAAATTTCGAACTTTTATTGCTAAATGGTTGAATGGGGTTTTGACCAGTCCAATCTTTTTCCATTGTTCGGTACAGCTTATGGTTATAAAAGCCCGAAAACTTGTATTAGTCCAGGTACAGGAATACAAATTATAGAAAATACTTAGATTATTTCGTGATAATATTTCAAATGACAGTACTAAATTTTGTATTAGTAAGTAGGTTTTATTACTCTCTCGGACATAAAAATATACTATAGTGACAAGATTGCTCAGATTTCTCAATTCTGCAAGATGATTGGAGCATTAATAGGTAATAGATGCAAACTAGAAGTAGGCGAAATACTCAACTTTATGTAATGAAATATCAAGGTTGTATAGTGTACAATACGTTAGAAAACTGGAAATTTCATACTGTGGTTCATCATCATATCTACTGTCCTATTCTCCCCACAGGCCGTGTTTCCCAACGTGGGGCCAACGCCTTACAGGAAGAGAATTTGATTTAATGTATTTAACCATTTTGCTGTGAGCCATTTAAATGCACTACTAGATTTTCTCGATTATAAGATAAAAGCAAGTTCTCAAATAATTGTGGATAAATAAATTTTCGTATGACGAGACCAAAATATGAACTGGATTTTTGGCGTTGACCAGTTAACCTCCCTGTGGCAAACGGTAGGCTCCGCGTGGTACCCAGATGCTTTAAAATCTCGCTAAAAAACCCAATGATTCGCAACTGAATCAAAGAAGTAAGCGATTCATAAATAATCTGTGGTCCTATTAAAAAAAGAAGCTCATAGGAACACCACTCGACTCCGGAGAAGTTGAGTCAAACAAATGGCAATTTAACCCAAGATCAGTCTCAAACGCCACGTGTCAGCTAACCAACGCCAACTGAGTCTGAGAAGCATTTCTTTTCTTTACAGACACGTGTCTGTTTAGTTTATTATAATTAATCAAGGCTTGTTGTAGAAACAAAGGTTTAATTAAAATCTTCATCAAAATTATTTCGAATTTGAAATTTGGTTTTCCATTATATGCCTACCTACCTATCATTTGAACTTCTTAATTGAACAGTTGAATTTTTTAATATTAAAAATTATGTATATGTTACCAAGGGATGTATAAGAATTTAAGAAGGGCTCGGATGGGATATGGTACGGAAAAAATCGGGAAGCATATATTCAAGTATTATTGGAAATGAATGAAATATAGTCTACCGCACATCATTTGAATAAATAGACAAAAAGGCTCATTTCTGTCCGTTGAATGTAATTGACTCCTTCTTTTGACTTTTCGAAGTTTACATCTAGTTTGAATGCGATTCCAGTTTCCGTATATTTTTCGCCAATTAAATTTCTGTTTTTGTTCTCATACTCTTCATCAAATGTATACAAGAGATACGCATTCGACTGCACCATAGTATTGAGTTTTTTGTTACCGGAAACGATGCGCTTCAACATCTCCCTTTAGCAATTTTGCCTAGTCTGATTAATTAATAGACGTTAACACGTAGTGTGGCCTACGGCCATAAGCATGTGTGTGCAATTCAAAACAGGCTCATACAACATAATGTGAAGTCTGTATCACGATATATCGATTTAGTAGCCGCCGGCTAGAAATCCGAAACGAAAAATTTTTGTATACAGCAAATATGAGTTCCTGTGACTACTAAACTAAATAAGCGAAAGCATGGACGTCACTTTTACAGTTTAAAATACTACTGATTGCTATTTTTGTATCATTGATATCCTCATTGACAATAAGTTCATGTTATATCTTTGCATTTCTAAATTGAATACAGAACATTCCATTTAAAAAAATGTGGCTAAGAGATCTTAGCAACTGAACCCTTAACTCAAAGCCCAGAAATATGTGATAAATAAATAATAAATAAGAGGCATATTGAATCATACTATGTGAAAACCAGTGAGAAATATGTTATTTGTGATCATCTAGTTATTCTATAATAAAAATTTACATGTCATTAAATGAAATCCTAACTATTTCAGTCAAATATTCTCTCTGTTCTTTTTTTAATTTATCCACTTCTTCTTCATGAAACTGCTATTTTCTTATAATTTCAATTTACGTGCTGGTTTGATTATCGAGATTCCATTTTAATAATTTCTATTCTTTTATTTATGATATGAATCTGAATTTGGTTAATACAAGTATACTATTATTCTATGGGAAACAATGTGACAAAATCAGGTAGAGTTCCAGCTATGTGCTAAGGCTTTCGTGATAACTATTTGGAAGTAATACGTGATTTAGCGTCAACTTTGATTTATATTTTCTTCTTCTTCAAGTGCCATCTCCATTTAATGAAGGTTGGCGACAATTTCGGCATACTTATTTCGGTCCTGAATGGTGCGTATGTTTTTAACCATGGATGTTGTGTGCGACCAGGTCCACTTTTTCCTTCTATTAGTATTTTTATTGTATCATACTTGTTGTTACGGTATATGTGGCCCAAATAAACGGTATTTCTTCTCTTTATTGTTGTAAGTAACTCTCTTACCTCTCCCATATATCAAGCACTTCCTCGTTAGGTATATGTTGAGTCCATTATATTTTTAGTAGTTTACGGAAGATTCACATGACAAAAGCGTCGAGTCTGTTCATGGTATCCACTTTTAATGTCCATGTTTCTGCTCCATTCAAGAGTGCACTTACGCTTTTACAAAACGGTAAGTTTAATCACCTTTAGGAATATGGCCCTAGCTTATTCTATACGTGATCTTACTTCGACCTCAGGGTCTGTATCGTTATCCAGCTGCCAATATATTTAAAATTTTCATTTTTCTCTATGGCGGTGTCATAGATGTTTATGTTCAGTTGTAGATTTGGGTTTGGTAGTCTTGTTAGCCACTACTTTTGTTTTTCTTACATTAGTTTTCATGCCTAGTTGATTATAGGATCCTTCAAGCAGAAATGAATGAGTCTGTCAGTTGAGTTGTGAAAGTGCTTACGAGAAAAACAAACTGATTCTAAAATGAGAGAAAGCGGCGTTCTACTAATAAAACCATTAATTTAACGAATAGATTCTAAGATAGATTCGAAGAAGTGCAAAATTCAAAACCCCCAAAAAGGCAAACCACAACGAAGATGCGATTCGAACCACCAGTAGTGAGTTATTAAAGCAGAATGGAGGTGTTAAGATACAGATTCAATGAAAAACAAGCGGAGGATAATTTTTTCGCCAAAGTCTCTATCTATAAAGACCATTGAAGGATACCGTCAAAATGTAGACCAAGAAACTTGATCGAATCTGAGGATTGTATTGTCATTGTTGAGATTTAAAGGTTGCAACACTGTTTTATAGGGTAAAATTTTTCTCAAAGAGTTCGCGTCAGACCAGGAGTTTAACTTTATCATTAGCTCGTACCAGTTGTTTTCTATGGTCTAGGTAAGATACAGACCATTTTAAAGGAACACCTTAGTTCAGTTCAGTGAGGTATATATTTCATTAAGAAAACATTTCAAGGTTGTATGTTTAAGAAGAAAAGGCAATATACGGTTTTTCATTAGTTTTTCAATTATCTTCGACAAGAAGGAGAAGTAAAATAGCCATTTCATGATTTCTATAATTTAAAGATGATGATAACAACAAACAGGTTGAAAACGATTGAATATTCTGTAGTAAAACAAGATTAGATTTGGATCATTTTGAACATTGATTATTATTCAAAACGAAGAGATTAGGCTAGAGTTATAGTGAAACAGTTGCTTAGAAGAATATTCCGAGTTAAAATAAGAAATGAGAATTGAGAATATGAAAGTGGGAGAAAAGTCGGAGCATAGGCCCAGTTGGTTATTTCCAGAATAAAGGTTTTCTTACTACTGAAAACAATGGGAATATAAAAAACATCTCAGAGAGAATTATCGATATCCTGTTGTGCTTAACAAAGATAGATATGTTCTAATATTCAAGCTCAAGATTAAACAAATAAATATTTGAGATTATTGAAATACACGCTATACTCAATTTACTCAATAATAGCACATCAAATTACAATTTTGATTGAGCGATTATCATTGATGTTATCACACATTTCCGTTAGTTCGATGGAAAAGTTACACTTTGTCCAGACTAACTGTATTGAGAATTTTCTTATCTCTATATGCATCATGATTAATTTTAATGACATTGTTTGCTCAAGTCTAAGCTTTCTAAAACTAAGATAAACTATTAATATTTAATGATTCTTCCTGAAACTCCGATTAACGACTTTTTATAATATATTCATTCACATCAAATCATCGTTTAATTATAACTTGAAGATCTACGATTCACAGACCATTACTTTAAAATCATCGTGAAGTTATACTATATATAGTGCTTTTCAGATAAAAGTATCCACCTTTAATAACTTTTGTAATACTGGTATTTAGAAAAAATCCAAAAACACGTCAATTTATGTTGGAAGGGGCAAGCATTATGGCTTATTTAAACTTACTGGAAAAGCCACCCCCTCACCCCTAGCAGCATCCCCTTTATTTTTTTAAATTACTTTTCATATTTTTTATGTAAAATTTGGATACTCCTCTTTGAGCTGATTTCAAAAATGTATAATTCTTGTAGGTTTAAGTGGTTAGTTTATGAGATAAACAATTTTTCTTTTAAGAGCACAAATTTTACTTATTATTTACTTTCACCTTATTTGCCTGTACTAAAATTGGTTGTACAACAGTTCAAACTCTTTAATCTTTTTAACTGTGCTATTTATTCTACTTAAAAAATCCAAACAACAAAAAACTCTACTTTTTATTAAAGTTTGACATTGTCAACTAGAATTTGTAGTCACTATTGATAGTGTAATTTGATACATTATTTATTTTGTTTCTCTGAAATGGTTTACTCTTTGCAAGAAAGAATTGAAATTGTAGGTTTATACTACTACCAAAATAATAATTGTGCAAGAGCTGCTGCTAGAATATTTAACGAATTACATGACGGAAGACATGCAACTCATAAGTATGTGATTCAACTGATGGAGAAATTTACCACAACAGGGTCTGTTTGCAATAAAGTGCATAAGCGAGAGGGACTCGTAAATAACGAAGCAATCCAAGTGGCAATTTTAAGGGCAAGTCAGCTTAGAGGCTCAACAACCCCAATCGTTGTCAACAATAAGTAGAGCGATCGGTGTTTCATCTTCTACAGTTTTCCGAGTTCTACATAAATTCAAGTACCACCCATACAAAGTTAAGTTGGTGCACGAGTTGAATGAAGATGATTTTGATCGTCGTCTAGAGTTTTGCGAATCAATGACGCAAATTATCGATAACAATCCACAATTGTTAAACAATATTTGCTTTTCTGATGAATGCTCATGGTCATTAAATGGCTTAGTAAGTAGGCATAATTGTAGATATTGGGCTGAAAGTGATCCACTTATTATGCGTGAATTCTATACACAACATCCCCAAAAGTTAAACGTTTGGTGTGGTATCCTAGGTGACCACATTGTCGGACCTTTCTTCATCAACGGAAATTTAAATGGTGAATCATATCTTGAGTTACTCAGGGAAGGGGTTGACCCACGTATTACAACAATAATAGAAAATGATGATAACCTTTCCGAAGATTTACTGGTATTTCAACAAGACGGAGCTCCCCCACACTATGCTATGCCTGTCCGACAATTTTTAAACGGAACATTCCCCGCTCGTTGGATAGGTAGAAGGGGGCAGATGATGGAGTGGCCACCTAGGTCACCGAATTTAACACCCCTAGACTTCTTTTTATGGGGGTATTTGAAAACAAAAGTTTATGCTACCCAACCAGAATCTCTGGATGATTTACGAGAGAGGATAGAAAATGAATGTCGACAATTAAATCCAGCCGTATTAAGCAATGTCAGAGAGGCATTATTGTATTGTAACTTCATAATAAATAGCACAGTTAAAAAGATTAAAGAGTTTGAACTGTTGTACAACCCATTTTAGTACAGGCAAATAAGGTGAAAGTAAATAATAAGTAAAATTTGTGCTCTTAAAAGAAAAATTGTTTATCTCATAAACTAACCACTTTAACCTACAAGTATTATACATTTTTGAAATCAGCTCAAAGAAAAGTATCCAAATTTTACATAAAAAATATGAAAAGTAATTTAAAAAAATAAAGGGGATGCTGCTAGGGGTGAGGGGGTGGCTTTTCCCGTAAGTTTAAATAAGCCATAATGCTTGCCCCTTCCAACATAAATTGACGTGTTTTTGGATTTTTTCTAAATACCAAGATTACAAAAGTTATTAAAGGTGGATACTTTTATCTGAAAAGCACTGTATATGCGATAAATTCGAATTGAATGATTCTGTGTGAACTTTAAACTTAAAATAAAAAGATATACTATTTTTCCCATTCAACAGCATCCTGTTTTCAGCTTGGTTTTCCATCCTCCGGTAAATCTACAATTACACAATATAAAATGTTTGGTGAACATTAAGGAATCGATTTATAGCGACAACAAGATAAATAGAAGAGCGATTTATTTAGTGTGTTGTAGTTACTTACTGAAAAATGCTGCAGAAGCATCGTAGAATGAGATTTTTTTTTGTTATTGAATTTGGATGGTTGTAGTAATAAATGTGCTCCTTATATCTATGATGGATTCACTCAGTAACTGCCATTGAAAATTACAGCTATGAACGTGATAAAAATAATGGGGCAACGGAAACACAGTAAGGACGTATGAATATCTGAACACCGTATCTACAAGATAGAAAAAGGTAGAGAAAAAACATTTTTGAAGATTAAATTAAATAAGACATTATTGAGATAAGAAGATAATGACATGGAAGTGAGAATGAAGAAATAGAAAAAATTAACGATACTAGTAACTAAATGTGAAAGTGGAAATAAGATATTTGGAATTAGCTGAGCTAGATACATTTGACATAAAATACCAGAAAACAAAAAGAAACGAATGTTGAAATGAGGGGAGAAAAATTGAGAATAATTTCAAAACAGAGATTCAAGCAGAAAATACTACCTCACAGAAGAAGAGGTAGAATGAGTGAAAAACATGACTAATGATTAGAAAAATAGAGGTGGACTTTCTACATTGATTTTCAAAAGGAAAAAGTATTACTGTAACAAATGGACACGCAGGAAGTACTATCAACAGAGGAAAAAACAGTCCAAAAAGAAACATTGGCAATAAGAACTGAAAACAGTTGATTAGTATTAATGATATTTGTTTAAGCATGAAAACAGAAAAAACTACAGGAAAAGTGATGTTAGCAGGAAGTACTATCAATAAGTAACATGAAGAGAAAACTGGAGTGGTCAATATTTCAGAATGAGAAAAGGCAGAATCATACGAAAAGTGGAGATTGGGAACAACTATCAACAGA
This sequence comes from Diorhabda elongata, assembly GCA_026230145.1. Lineage (NCBI taxonomy): Eukaryota > Metazoa > Arthropoda > Insecta > Coleoptera > Chrysomelidae > Diorhabda > Diorhabda elongata. The sequence goes on from CM047926.1 coordinate 45,101,087, forward strand.
AGTAAGGTACACCCATGAAGAAAATGGATAGTTAATATAAGTAGATAGGAAAAACAAAGAAAACGGTACATATAATTAAGCCAAAAACTGAAAAGAGGGAATATAACAAAATATTTGTTTGACATATGAAAAATTAGGAACAGTATGATTTCCAGCACAATTATCTCACGAATTTTGTTTTACTGGCAGTTCTGAGTTTTGAAACAATATTAGAGTTCACTTTAAGATAACATTTTTTCAATTATCTCAAATTGTCTTCAACATCGAGACAAAATTGATTAATCCCAAAAATTTCGTCCAATAAGTCTGTGATAAAAAATAATATAACGAGGATTTCATTTCTGCTGAAGGTTTATTGGTATTAGTTCACCCTTTTTTGTCACATATTTAACAAATATACGGTGTGTCCCACGACGAGTTAAAACTATCTGTATATGGAAAAATACTTATAGTAAAATCATGAAAATTTGTACGTTTGGGTTTTCGGATACGATCTTTTTAACTGAGATATTTTTAATTATGGCCGACTTCCAGTAGAACTGTAACTTTGTTATTTTAAATAGAACACCTGGTTTATTAATACATTTTTGAAATCTACGTAAAATTCTAGTATACTTTTGACTGAAAACTTTTGTAGAAAAATGCATAATTTTTGAGTTATTAGTTTTTTTGTGATAAATTTGACCGTTGCAGACCCTTATAAATGATTTTTTTACAAAAAAAAAATCAATAACTCGAAAAGTATGTATTTTACGACCGACCGACGTTTCTACCGCAAGTCGGTCATCTTTGAAAAAATTTTATATAAAAAGATCGTATCCGAAAACTCAAACGTAGACATTTTCATGGTTTTACTATAATCGTTTTGCCATATACAGATAGTTTTAACTCGTCATGGGACACCGTGTATACTAGACTTATGACGCTACTGAATTCTCAAATACTTGTTGAGAAAAATGTTAAAAATTTCCCACACTATACGGCAAATTTGTGCTGGATTTCTTATTTCATATATGTTTATGTTTTCGAATCGTCTTGACTTTATGTCTCTTCTGTTATAAAATTAGAAAGATAGATAAAAATTTTGCCATTTCGGCTACTTTAAGTCTTTATCAAAATAAAGACAAACCGTTCAGGTCCAATCTCTCGATGGAAAATGGCGTGTTATGTACCATTAGATTAAGGTGACCATGTCATTAAATTATTTGAATTGCTTCCTTAGAAGCTTCTAGTTGAGACTTTTCAATGGTTGATGGCGAGACTATAGATTGTTCAATCAGAAGATCGGGATCTCAAAACTTGAAATATTGAAGAGCAATGGAGCTCTTGTCCCAAATCGACATTTCCGACAGCAACCCAGTTACAAGAAATGTACATATTTGTTATTCAGTCCGTTGCTATTTTGGATATACTTACACACTTTCTTTGTTTTTTCCACCTCCAGTAACTATCGTTTTTTTGTTCACTATTGAGGATTTTCGTTCATTGGCGAATGGATCCTTCTCCGACGATTGAGTAGCTGCTTCATATAAATTATGAAACTAAGAATCAGAGACCACTAAGTCTGAGAGATTATAGCTTGTGATATAATACTTTTATGATGGTTCCTTTGACGTTTGGGGATCGAACTTAATAGAAAATCCATTATAGGAATTGTTAAGACCAAGAAACGCAAAAAGACTAAAACAAAATTATGAGGTATTAGAGGTCACACCACTGTATATCTCAATATAGATGTTAGATTATCTAAAACTCGCTCAAAGAATTTAAATAAATATTCTGATTATTAATAAAAGTTTGTTATAAAAGAAATAATACTTGTATAATCTATTCTGGTATGAAACCACAATCCTAAATGCTATCTAATTGCTTATCGGCGTATGGGTGGAAAATATGAGTCATTATACATTTTAATATTCTAGGTAGAATCAAATTCGTTTAGTCTGATTTTTTATACTTAAATCCTTATCGTCGAAATTTTGTGCCTGTCAGCATCGTCTAGTCGTAACAATCGAAACAGTGAGCCGCCACACACAAATTACTCTTTTCATTTGATGCCAGACGAGTTTTTGTGAGAATGAATATATTTTCTTTTGCGGTTCTCATCGATAATCATTTATATAATGATGAAATAAATAAAAACGCTTTTCCTTGAGAATAGATCATTTCAATGATAGTCATTATTCACTCTTTAGAAAACCAGGCTTTTCTTTATTAACAATTTGGAAAATAAGTTATATGTTTAATCGCATAATTACTCTTCATAACTTTTCCACATCTTCCCTATGACTTCCACGTCTCGTTGTAAAGAGATTTCAAAAATGTATACTGGAAGTGAGAAGTAATTTATTCAGGAATTGTGAGTCTAGTCAATTAACCAATAAAAATAGTTTATTTCTTCTTGACAATATAATCTTTTTCTTTTCACAAATTGCTGTGATACCATTGATTTTCATAAGTTTTTGCATTTTGTTTGGTATATTTCAACATTCCTAAGCACTTTTCTAATTAACGTCCAAGTGCTGCAGACGTTGAATTGGGCAATATGGGTAGTTATTCCAACATTGGCACTGGTTTACGTCTCCACAAATTGGATAGCATATGATCACCCAAGCTACTACATCAAACTACCAGTCCAGGATATTCCTCTCCACTTGGTATTTCTATAACTTTCTGAATATATTGATAAATAGATGTAGATCAAAATTTGTGGCAGATGTACATATGTACAGGGTCCTTCTCGACGAGCTGATCGATATTTGTATGGGTTCTACGAAATGCTGGTTTCAGCTAAAATAATCTCAGTTCTCAGAAACCTCCGGTTATACCGGTTATAAAATTTTTGAAATCTACGCAAAATTTCAATATAACTTCATACAAGGCATAATATGCCTAAGGTTCACCATTTTTTAATTATTTCACATTTTCAAAATTATATGTATATATAATATGAGTCAGGTCTAATATTTTTGGGATTTGGACAAATAACACTAACAGCTCTTAAAATATGCGGAAACCATGACAAAAATTTATATAGGGTGTTCAGAAAATGGTACCGAATTTCGCTATCTAAAAACTTCGAAAACTTAATTTTTTTAAATGGCAACCTCCATTTTTCCTTCCATTCTACTTGAAAAACTGAAATCTTCATGGTTTTTAATTGTCGGTTGTCTGGAGCGACCAGAAGAAAAACAAAAGCTTACAAAGCAACAAACAAAAAACAGCTTGACGTTTAAGCGTTGCAAAAATTTTCATCATGTCCCATTTAGGATTTATTAATGATGAATATTTCAATTTACTGGTAATATACGGGGAATGTGATAGGGTTATTATGCAACCCTTAAGCGTCAAGCTGTCTTATGTTAGCTTTTGTTTGTTTTGTCACTCCAGGCAACCGACAATTAAAGACCATGAAGATTTCAGTTTCTACAAGTTTCTACAAAAACTGTTAATTTGATTTATATGAATTTACTCACGAAGTCCCCTTAATTTAAAGCGTAGAATCCAATGGTTAAAAGAAAAATGGAGGTTGCCATTTGAAAAAATTAAGTTTTTAGATAGCGAAATTCGGCACCATTTTCTGAACACCCTATATAAATTTTAGTTAAGGTTTTCACAGATTTTTAAAGTTGTTAGTGTTATTTATCCAAATCCCAAAAATATTAGACTTAACTCTCTTGAAATAAAACTAAATATAATTTTTTTAGTGGAGGTCTGCATGTGTCCAAAAATTTCGAAAATGTGAAATAATTAAAAATGGTGGACTTTACGCATACAATGCCTTACATAAAGTTATATTGAAATTTTCCGTAGATTCCAAAAATTTATTGAAAACAATAGCATTCGTTTTAAAATAACGAAGTTTGGTTCCTCTTCGGATGTAACCGGAAGTTTCAGAAAACTGAAATTATTTTAGCTGAAACGAGCATTTTGGAAAATCCATGCGAGCAAATTTTCAGAACACTAGTCGCAGTCCCATATGCATATCGATTCAGCTCGTCGTGAAGGACCCTGTACTATGGCCGACTCAAGCTAGTACGAGTATTATGACGTGGCTGTGGTGGTCGTAGCCAATCATGTGGAAATATCACGTTTAATAAGAATTAGAAGAGTTAACCCACAATTTTCGAGGAACCCATGTATTGCTCATCACTAGCAGAGAAAAGGTGGAAAACATCGGACTTGTTTTTTCTAAAAATGAAACAGCAACTTCATAAAAAAATGTCCAAAAGGTTGTTGCGTCTCAAAGAGGGCTTGACAGTGTAAAAGATAAACTTGTAAAAAGTATATTATTTTGAAATTCAATGAATGGATTTTCGATGTCAAAAACTATTCTTTGGTAGATTAGATTAGATGAGTTAGGGCGTAAGGTCATGAATTTACCTCTCTGACTTATTAATTGATCTATTGTGTACACTGAACTGTTCACCAGGTAGCAACGACTTCGCAAAGTGAGCTACCGGCAATGCGGCTTACCCATTCTAGCTTTAAAAATCTTGAATGTAAATACCGTAGTCTTTGTTTATGGATTACCTCGAACTCGAGGTGTTTGCTCCAGTTGAGATGGAATATTAGATGCTGTTCCATACTAGCCTTGACTCAATTGCTTGCAGGGCTGCTCTGTTATCTGATAGAATGAATATCGTTGCATTGTGACGCATGTTTCCGCTTTAAAAATGGAAGCTTCTCAACCCATTAGGATAGCGAGTTTGGGCCATATATTCCTGTTCGAACTTATCCATTTTCCGTTGTAGAGGCATCAGAGTACAATACATAATGGAAATGCGATCTCTGCATTTGTCCATTGCTGTCGACTTCTTATTATAATTCTATTTTTTGGTAAAGCATAGTTTGGAAGGCATGGTGTTCGTGACGATGGGTTCCTTTAGAATGCTAAGATACTCATTTAAGTTGTTTATGTAATCAGCAACTTCATAAGGGTACGTTTTCTTATTAATTTCTTATTAATTCCAATTAACTCTTATTAATACCCAAACTTGTTTCTCGAAACTGAACGTAACATAAGCAGATTTTTTCATTTTTTTAATAAATAAAAAAATAACATTGGAATATGAAATTTTCAGTCTACTAATGTAGATTTTAATTTAATGTACATTTGAATTAATCTGCTTATGCAAAAAATTTGGAGATGATTCTTAAAAGGCTAAATATTTAACTGTTGAAAAGCACAAATGCATCATGAAATGTTACTGGTTAATCTCTTTTATTGTTTGTTAAATTATGATTATAACACAAAAAATTTAAAACAATGCGAAAACTTATTCGCTTCGAACGATTTATATTTGAAAGAAAAAATTCACCCTCGTGATCGAATCAAGTTCTTCCAACCATTCATTGAGTAATTGTTCCGGATCTTCCGTATCCGAATCGACATCACCGCCATCTGTACTTCCACAAAATTTATTCATCTGTAAGAGAACAGAGCTTTGGAATGTTATTTTCAATAAAAACAAGAAACTGATTATCTAAAATAATTGTAAATGGAACTTTTAGTGATAAATAAACTGAATACAGTACTACCAACCCTTACACTCATACTGGATTTCGTTCAGTTCCAAAAACAAGTAAGGTATACCTTCCGTTGACCGAAGATGATAATTTGGTAATCGAAACTTTTGACTACAATTATTTCATTCATCCACATAGTGCAGAAGATGGTAAGAAATGTTTGAAGTGGGTTCTACTTAAATTTGTTGGCAATTGTCTTGAGCGTCTTGGCAAGACATGGGGACTTAAGCTAAAAACGGTATTCTGTATATACCAAATAGTCATCAAACCCATGATATGCAGCGCTTATTTGGTGAAAAAAAATCAAAAGCTGATCTGTCTAGGTATTCCAGGGGCAATATCAACCTGCCTTAGAGGCGCTTCTGAACCTGCCTCCTCTTCATCTCATAGTGAAAGAGAAAGAGGCTAATAGAGACAGTAAAACTGGAGAGCTTGAATTTACATGTTAAGCGTTCATCAGGAATTTTGACGTTTTGTTGATGTCTGATACAACTATCAAGGTATATATATAGTAACAGTTACCACGGCTTTAAATTAGTGTTGATGGATCCAGAAAAGCTGGATGTCACATTATTACATCATTTTGTTGGATACATTTGATCAATTTTTGTCGTGGAAATGCTATTGAAAGCATTTCTTGGAAATTATTGCTCATACTTGACTTAATGAATGGCTTAAATGAAAATTTTCTATAATCACATTAATTTGAAATATATTTTCTATACGATTTTCAAAGTGCTCACAGACATTCTACTATGTGTGTCAGTGGAACATAGACAAAACGTAATGATCTCATATGAATTAGAACCTAAATTCAAATCAAATATAATAACGATTCAAAACTTTACAGTGAGATAAACTGCCAAGCTTCCACTGAATAACTCATCAAAAGATGGGAACAGAGAGAATAAATAGAGCATGTAATATATCCCTATTAATCTTTATAATACCATCTCCTATTCATTGTAATTGAAAACACTTTGTGTGTATATGAAACTTTCAACGCGCTGTCTTACCAGAACTGATAAATCTTTGAAGATAGAAACTTTAATTGTGAGAAGGACTAAATGTCTGATCTCTGCAGAATGAGATAACACTGAACAAACGTGAATTTAGAGTTAGTCTTTCCTGTAATAGTGAAATTAGAGTGAACTTTGCCAAAAATCACTTTGAAGAGTTTAGAGAGCATCTTCTACACGTATTGAGATTGAGAACTCAAAGTTTGGAGAGAATATTTATCATCGACATAATGAAAACATTCTTTGAATATATTGAAAATATTTCCAAATCATATTGACTGTTTTTCGTACTGAAGTTTCAGGATACTGGCCTAGAATTCTATTGATTCCAGGAAATATTGACTTACATGATTTTATTTCTCTATACACTCTCTTTATAAATTTTATATGTACCAGCAATTGTTTCTAGAACGCAGAATGTGTAAATCTTTTCGTTCCTCATCGAAAAAGCTTGTAGAGTTGAAATTTAGAACAAGGCTTTACATTATTATTTCAAATATATATAAATTATTTCACTTGTCTTTTAACCTTGTGTATAGAAGTTTTTTTGAATATTTCTATTATTCAGTGCCATACTTCAGAATGGAAGGTTTTCAGACTTTTGGTCTCTCTAAAAATTTGATGACATTATGTAAGAAAGTTGGAAGTTTATTATTAAAGATGGCTACTTTGATTCTAAGCCCATGTAGCTCATAACATTACACCTAAAATGTTTCAGGTGGCTTGATTATTCTCATTCTCCCATTTTCCCTTTATTATTTGAAATAAGTGATCGGTTTGTCTCCGACCTTAGTAAACTTGTTTTTCATTCCATTCCAGTTGTTATTTGTTATATTATATTTATTATAAATGGATCTCTATTAGATCCGACTATGTAGTCCCATTCTTTGCCATATGTCTCTCTATTAGGGTGGGCCGAAAAAAACAAATTTTTCTTTTTTACAATGCTATACCACGGAAAACTTGTCTGTGGGATAGGTAAGTGAAATGCAATTTTAAAAAGAAAAAAATATTGAATCCCTAACTAGCGCATTGTCCTTGAAATTTCGATTTTTTTTTCGAAAATTAAGTCATTATTTGTAGTTCTTATTCAATGATATTTTAAACTGCTACAGTGAAAATCTTTTATTAAAAAAAGTAACGAAAGTAACAAAAAACGCCAAAAAAATGTAAAACCGTAAAAATATTTCAATTTGTCGTGACGCAAAAAAGAAAATTTTTGCTTGAAGATGTATGTTTGCGCATTGAAGGAAGGTGTAGGAAAGCATACTGAGTTGTGTGTCAATAGCCCATCACTTTTATTTTACTTAACACTACATTAATCCTATTAGAATGACGATGTGTAGAGTACAAATAAATGAAAAAATTTTATTATGCTAAATGCTAATATACTAAGTAATAAAATAAGACATAGAAAAGAAAAGAAAAGGAAAAAAAAATTGCACTTAAGTTTAAAATTCACTCACTCTTTTTAGGGAGTTAACTTGAAGCTATTCTTGCTAGCAAATGTTGGCATTGAAGCTATTGATGCTAGGGTGGATCTTATAAAACCATCTCGGTTGTTGGCACCGACCATTCTTTTTGATGCTTCCGTCACTAATTTTACGCAGCATTCAACTGCTTGCATGTGGAATGCAAATTTACCAAAATTCCATTCGTCAGCCGTTTCACAGGCGCTAATTTTAGCCCAAATTTCATCATCAGATACTTTGCGCAACAATGGAGGTGGTGTAAACGCACTCGTACTCCAATCAATTGATTCAGTATAATTGTTTGCCTCAAAATTAATTTTCTAAGCCTCATTGGTTCTGCTTTAGAGGCTAACTTTCTTGCTTTTAGGATTCTTCTGAACTCTAACTCTCTGATATGCTTCTTTTGATATACTATGCGTTTCTATGGATCACATTATCAATTATTTGAACCATATTTAGAGACTATATATAAGTGTGGAACACTGGAAAACTCTATTAGCTGTTGTCAACCACCGTGAGTGGGAAAGAAGACTTGGTTCACGAATAAATAAGTTCACAGGGCAGTTACTTGACTTATTTCAAGCAGGTACCGTTGATCTTCACTTAAAATATAGGGATCAATATCTGGTATTTCACAATTCACATATTAGTTGAACAATTTTGTAGGTTGTCACTCTTGGAATAGAAGCTTTCACTTTAGGTGCTACAATATTCGCAACATCGGAAAAACTACCAGTCTTATAAGTCTTCAAGGCGATATACTGTTCATGAAAACAGCAGCGAAGAACATCCTCATACGTCGGAAGTTTATTTACTGGCAAGTCTTTCGGGGGACCGAAAAGCGGACTCTCAAACTCACTTCGAGTTAGCTTCTTAGAAATATTCATCACTAAGAGCAATCTAGATTACTACGATAAAAAATAGCACAAAACACAGCACAGCAAAATAAAGCATGGAAGCCACTGTACGTGATGAGGTGAATGCATCCTCAATGCATTGTGAGAGATGGGAGGGAGAAAAATTTAATGCCGCGCTGATGGAATGCAAAAATTTATTGATATCTGATTCGTTTGCGCTATCCCAATGTGAAATATTTTAATTTTTTTTTGTTAATTTCATCACTTTTGATAAAGGATTTTCACTATAGCAGTTTAGCATATCGTTGACTAAGTACTACGAAAAAAGTTACAAAATGACTTGATTTTCGAGAAAAAATCGAAATTTTGAGGACAATGCGCTAGCTGGAGATTAAATATTTTTTTCTTTTTGAACTTGCATTTTACTCACCTATCCGAAAGACAAGTTTTTCGCGGTATAGCATTGTAAAAAAGAAAAATTCGTTTTTTTTTTCGGCCCACCCTAATCTCTATATTGCATGTACGACTTCATTTGTCGTATGATAGCTATCACCACAGCTACAAAGAGTCTAGTAGAAAAAAAATTTATAATAGATTTTCTATATTGAAGATGAAGATGTTCTAATTAGATATGGACATAGCTCATTACATGCTTCGAAATTGATGTTGGCTTTTGATATCAATACAATGATTGATGCCACTAGAGGTAGAAGGAAGTAACAGGTAATTGGGGTTATGAGCGTTCACGAGAAAAACTAAGTAGATACGAGTGACCAGGAATATTTTACCTAGAGTCTGGCGGAATGTATTACTGGATGATTAAGTCAATGTGAATAGGTATTTAGTAACGGTACTCCATTGCTACAAGATGTCGCAGAAATAAAAGGTGTAAGATATTCATTTTCGTACTCTCTCACATTATGATAAGCATATTTTGTCAGTAGTTTCTCAATTACTTGGAAATAGTATTTTTCGTTAGATAGGTTAGTACAATATCAACAGAACCATAGTAATATGATATCGTAGGAAGTTGCGGGCGATAATGAATGCAGATAAGACTCACCTAGAATTTTAGATGCATAAATTTACTAGAAAAAAAAAAGGGTATCGATATCACTAAACGTTATTTCTTATGTTAATTAAGTTCCTACACAAAAATCAATCCATATTATTGAAGTAATCTTGCAATGAGATACGTTTAAACAATTGTATGAAAAATATTTCCTCGGGAAAATTGGTTTTAGATTCTATTTTGGCGGGATACATAATTATCATCATGGTAATAGTATTGTTTCTGTATATTTCACATAAATTGAGTGTTAAATGTTAGACAACTCTTATTAAATAACTTTTTCACTCAATCTCAGTTACATAATTCCTCATCGTTGAATTAATTCTACGATAGGAAATTGTCATGTGAAATATATTTTATCTCTATTACTACATATTTTTCAACTCTTTCAATTTCAATTCTCTCCCAAGTCATTAACATTGAATTTCTAATTAAATAACAAAATGTATCAAGATAAATCACGGTTAATAACGTACAAACAGATTAAGTAGAAAAATTAACGTTCAATGAATGAGATTCTAGCTTCAAGATACGAGCAAGAATAGTCAAAGCGAGAGCAACCTCTATCTGTATAAGAGGATGTCCCGATATTATGTCTATCCTGTGCTCTTGTATGGTGTAGAGGCATAGACACTCAAAGCATATTCTCAAACGTTTGAGATGTAGGTCTTTCCCCGTATTTTAAATACAGGTTGCGTCGATAGAGTTACCAACACCAAAGTTCTTGAGCGCATGGTCAAAACTTTAAAAATTGTTTTGGTCATATGATGCTCAACTTCATGAAGTACCATGTTTTTCACTGGGTTGTGCAAGGAGAACGTAGGTCGGCGCAAATATCGTGTTTATAAAAACCTTCGTTAATGGTTTCGGAAATCAAAATTATGACAGCCAATGAAAAAATGTTCACGACATGCGAAGAAGAAGAAGGGAAAGGAGATAATAATAATTGGAGTACAAAAAATTCAATCCGAATAATCCGATAGAAAACAGATTTGAAACAATCATTTCAATCAAACCAACTGTTGAACATGGTTTTAAGAATTACTAATTTAATTTTAATATATTCGAAATAATTATTTTTATCAAATATCAAATCATACTATAAGTTTTGGAAAACAGTAAACAGTCCCCACAATTTAGCAATATCTAAGGATTTTTATTCAAAGTTGAATACATTCTTATGATACAGATATCTATCAATTGTCAACTCCATTATTTCCACTTCTCCATTTCAAAATAGGGAATATACTACATGTGGTGCATCATAATAGAGGCGCTGAGAAGTATTTAGATTTAGACAATATGGTACGCAAAATTTCATCGCATATATACACTCTTTTCAGGATTAGTTCAAAGTACAGCATTTCTGTCAGGTTTTCCGTTACATCAAAAAATAGGAAGAAATTTTGCAAAAACAATAAAATTATCATTTGAATTCTTACTAAATGAACTGTATAACTAGTAATGATACGTAAAACATATTCAATTATTTATTGGCATAAAAATATATGATATAATTGAATACATTGATTCGAAATATTCACTTGAATAAACACATAAATAACCACATTTCTTATATAAAAACTAAATAAATTTATAAAAGCAATTGAGTACTTATTTTTATCTAAGTTCAGTTAAAAATTTTTGCCATATAACATAAAATCATTATTGTATAAATATGGCATAACAATCAATGTACGTATTCAGTTTCTTTTAGATCAAAAACTGTCAATTATTTAATGTATTTATATTTTCTTGATCTATTCTTTATATTAATTGATGCAGTCTTGAATCTTTTCACTGTATTCTCTTTTTTCATATTATCTGGTAGGTTGTAGTAGGGTCGATGTAATACAAATAACTTCTCTGTCCCATGCTCTTGCTCAAAAGAGGGCAACATACTATTGGTTATTCCTAGTTTCATAGCCATGTATTCGTTCTTGTAATTAGTGCATTATAGTGTGTCTTTGAAACACCTCCCCAGCATATGATTCCAAAACTTAAATGTGCTCCCACTAAACTCTATGAAACCATAATTATTACTTGATAATTGAATTATGTGTTTAAATGATATAATTAATATGTCGTTGTTCGAAATTAGGTTTCAGGTTATTAGATTGTAGTCATGCACTATTCGTTCTCTTAGCTCTTGCAAATGAGCTGTTCGATTCCACAAATTTTGTTTTTCGAATAACCTCACAAAAACAATTCCAGTTGTGTGTAATCAAAGAAATTGCAAGTAATTGAACATGTCTCTTCTTCTCCCACTTAATATTGCCGTTGAGAGTTTATACAGTTGAAAATTTATTTATAAATTATGAAACCAAATATGAGAGAAAGCATTTTTTCTCAATTTATATCTTTATGGAAACATTCTAACTAATCTAATGAATTTACCCCAGTTACTGTGTAATCCAATTTGTTAATTATGATTTAGGGGATAAATATACATTGATGATATCAGAGAGAACTTTTTTATAATCTTGTTTGTGCTCCTCATACCATTTAATCAATTTTGCACAGTATTCCTATCATTAACATTTTAATAACAACCCGGAGTCGGCTACAGCGTTGGCGCCTAATCCCTCCGAATCTTCCATAAGTCGGACAATATCTCACGAGATAAACACCAAAGTTGGTATTAGTGGTTCCCGACGTTTTATAGCTTATTCGCATCTAGAATGCGGTGCTAAATGTCGAGACCCATACCCATTCATATAGAGAACTTTCACCGCCTGCCATGATTTACATCACATGTTTTCATGACGGAAATTTCAGACTAGCATTTATGTTCGACACATTCAAATTTTTTATCGTATATGAATAGTTGGTTGTTATTATTCAACACAATATTTTTGAATAATATTTTCAACAATTGAACTAGTTTTGTGAAAGCTATGACAGTGAAAAAAGTACGTTCAGGGTATCCCATACATTACGACCCAAAGATCTATTATGTTTCCTCTTCTTATTGTGACAAATAAGATGCTCAAGAGTCGCTCTTCGTTTCGAAAGGTCAAGATATGGAATGATTCTAGCTGTGTCTTATGTCATACACCACCAGGTTAATATTTCCCTACACTACTAGAGAATGTTGATAGAGTTTTCGTCTTCTATCTGTATGCTGCAAACTCTCCTAAACCTAGCGTCCTCAAGATCGCATTGAGGCGGAAATGCCATGATATGAGTCATTTTTTAGGTTGATACATCCAGTTTTTTTCTTTTTCTGTTATTGTATTGTCATTTCCGAAGAAAATTTTGGATAGTAGGGTTCAAATGCCTCAACTTTTCAAAGTTTGCCTGCTATTTCATTTTCTTCCGCTCCAGCGTGGCCCGAAACACATTGGGGGTAGCTTTATTCTTTCTATTTAGCTTAACTTGTCCAGGAATTCTCAAACCAACTTGAAATTCACGAAAATGGAACAAAAAGCAAGATTCTGATTCTTTCTGCAGCATTTGACAAAAACTGTTGTTTAAGAAATAGTTCCTTCAATATAATAGAAATTCAATTCAATGGTAATTTCAGGTTGATATTTCACTATGAAAGTTCAATATATTTTGGATATACATATCATACATTATATTGAAAGGAGGATATTATTTTGTTAGATATAGATAAAGCATTATGAAATATCAACTGGTATCCTTCAAAGTGCAACTCTTCCCTAGCGATGCATATATCTCGACGATAAATTCCAAACTGAAAACAGTTTCGAACGATTTCTTTGGAAATGGCTTTTATTTGCTGTATCGTGACATTCAGGGATCACTTATAAAGTCAAAATGTTTCCTTCTGAACGATTTTTTATTCTAGCAAAATTAAGGTATTCTAATTTAGTAAGGCAGATATGTACAGACAACTATACTTGTAGGGCCTAGTCACCCGAATTGAGGCACAGACGATGTTTAATATTATTGGACGGACTTGTACGAATTCTTAAATTCTTCACCGATATTTCGTCCCATATCATCAATAAAAATTTCAACATTTCGTAAACTTCTTTGGTATTTTATACTGGTCAAAATCCATGTTCCACGACAGACACTGTTAACTAATGCCAACCGCGAACAAATTGTAACACATCATCACAGAATAATTGTAATGGAAAAATATTATAGTTTATATAAAATTTTTTATTCGATGAATAATGAAAATTTAATTAGTAACAGAATTTTATTTTAGTTTTAAAAAAACAAGATGAATAATGATGGAAAAAATGGTCATTAATATTGAATACAAGTGGCAGTGAAAACTTTTTAATTAACAAAAAAAATATTTGATAAACGATTTTTGTGTATAATTATAATTTTCATCGAAAATTATGTATACAATAAGAATTTTTAAATTATTATTGAAATCCTGCATTTGTTTATAATAATTTTATCAACAGTAAAAGTGAAAAGTTATTAAATATAATTATGTTAATAGAGTAAATACTAATGTTGAGAAAAAAAGTATTATTCACTTAAATTTCTAATTTGTCACCGACGTAAATTGTTAGTAGCAACGAGAGGATTAAGAATTTTTCAATTTCTTCGACAGGAATTCTATTCTGAAGCCTTTGAAGAATACCTCCAGGAAAGAAAAAAAATTAATGTCTGTAGCTTAACAATTACCTCATAATCAAACTTCATGCAACTGTTTCTGGTCTTTTTATGATTCCGTGATATCGATTGTACAAATATATATTTCCTATGCTGTACCTGACTCTTAGATTTTCTAAATACGTATAGTTTGTATTTTATAATAAATGTTGTTTTATTTATTTTTATTTTTTTTTATTTTTTAGTTATCTATTTTACCCGTTTTAGTTGTAAGTTATCTTTTCTTACTTTTTTTTTAGTTAGTTCATTTGTAGACAAAATAAAACTAACGGCACCTAATTATTTAATGGGCTATTGTGAAAGTATATAATAAGAAAAAATATTTTCATATAAGGAATATTAAATTTATAAGCTCAAAATTAATGAATTATGATAATATTGTTGTCAGAGGAGAAACCATTGACAATAATTTGAAGTTTTGATTGAACTAACGGTTTCTCAGACCTGTGTTCTTCTAAGAGATGGCGAGGTTAACTTACTTAACTTACTTAAAAATCATGATAAAGACTTTTCGCTGAAAGATTATTTTGCGTTTTGTGAGTGCCTGAAATTTTCATTTTCACAATGAAAATAATATTTTTTATTGAGGTGTTCGAAGAGCGTGGCTTGTACAAACTGAAGCACCGGTTTTTGGATGTAGTTTCTACCCTCAGTAATCATTATAAAGATTAGTTCTAGGGTTACAAAATTTTTTCAAGAAATCCCTTGTTCTTTTAGGATATTTTTCATGATGTGGAATATCTCCAATGGTTTTTAACAAATTAGTTGACTACCAGACAATTTTTTTCGGTTATTTGTTTATAGCTTTCGCATTTCTTTCAGCTGTCCTTCAATTTCTTCAAAAATTTTCTACATATTATTTGGGATCAATCATATTTTTTGAAAAAGGAGGAAAAGTTCCGACCCAAAAGTAGTTGTTGACAAGACTATGCTTATCTCAACAAATGAGATGTAATTGTATTTTTGTTCTTGAACATGGAATTTGTCAAAAATGAATCAATTTCAACACTTTATTCTGAAAAAGCACACTCTTCGTAATGTACATCTGTCAGCCATTGGTTGCAAAACTATAATAATTTACAATATATATGATAAAGATATTATGAAGTAATGCTGAAAATTCATGTAACGTACATCTTCTATTTTTGAAAAGTAAAAACGCCAGGACACGTGACATAAATAGGAAAAAATCATTTTTTAAAATTGTTTCAATAAATCAAAATTGTGTCAGTGTAAGTCTCATAATTAGCATTATATAAATGTTATTATTGAGGAGAAAGGATAGAAATTCTAATGATGGTAGGTAACTAATTTCTGTCGTGGGAATTTACTAGCTCAGCAATATTTGGAACACTTTCGGATAGTAGTGCTTTAAGACGGAATTGCAGAATTTTAGGATCCGAAT
Organism: Diorhabda elongata; assembly: GCA_026230145.1. Classification (NCBI taxonomy): domain Eukaryota; kingdom Metazoa; phylum Arthropoda; class Insecta; order Coleoptera; family Chrysomelidae; genus Diorhabda; species Diorhabda elongata. The sequence continues at coordinate 45,117,046 of CM047926.1, forward strand.
AAAGGAAAAATTTGGATATCATTGTTTGGTTAGGTTAGGTTAGGTTAGGGTCTGAATGTGATTTCTAGTTAAACAGTTAACCGACCAAACAATTTAGAATACTTTCTGGATAGAATTAGAAATAATGACTCTTATTGTTCCGCAGTTTATCTAATACTCTATAAATCAGGTTGATAGATATTACCAAAATTGAGTTAATTTCAATTTTCATTGATTTTCTGGTTTTTTTCTTAAGTGACCACTATTTAAATTATCTTTATTATGTAGTAAAACAATCTTTATGGAATAATTGCGAATATTGGTAACGTCATAAATTTGACAAACTTGATATTTAGACCTAGAGAAAAGTCGCGAAATGGAATCAAATGTTCGACATTTTTTCAAAACTGACATTGTACGTTTTATGAACTTTGTACATTACCATTTCGCTGCTTTCATTTACTATATATTTTTTCATCATACCTCGTAGATTGATTATAGTACTTCACGAAGAGTGATTATAGGTTATTACTTACAACAAATACTATTGAAATTATATTCTGCCTATCTTTTTTTTTCAAACTATATCAATCTCACATTTTTTTATTATTCCATCATTGATAAGAATATTATAAACGATGAAGTTGAAAAGAACGGGACGAACATTTTGAAAAATCAGATATGTCTCTGTAGATTTGTTGAATGACATCGTGATAGTAACTTTGGACATGTCATTTCCTGTTAGTCTTTCAAAACTTGGCCAACAAATAACCAAAAAAAAAAACGTTTTGTTAAGGTAGGAGTCGCCTTTCACGATAACAATAAACTTCCTATGAATTGCAATAGTACAAAATCAGTTTTAATATAAAAGTGACAGACTTTGAAATTGATTTTGAGAGATTTCCAAATCGAAAAATTGTTCACATGGTTTTAAAATATCTAGTATAGCAAAAGGTAAAAAGTTCTATGATTCGTTATTATTCAAAAATTTCTACATTTAGAGATATCTTTTATTTTGAGGAATTTTTCGAGAATTGCAAATATTTATGATCTTTCAACCTATCTATCTACTAAACTACTCTGTAGTTTATTGTGATATACATTTTCAGATACCGATATATTACTTAAGCAGAGCTACTCTTTTTATTGATAATACTGTACATTTCTATGATCCGTCTCACATAGCTATATCGACAGGCTCAATTCCATCCCATAGTATCGAAATACCCATAGATCCTATCTTTATAGCACAAATTAACTAAATTCTGGATTTCTCTATATCAACCGGAAGGCAAAGATATCAACGTATTGTAACATTGTACGATTTAACTTTCTAGAAGACAAAATATCAGTTTCATATTTGTACTAGTATTATACATGTATTATGTACATTTTAATGATTGTCTTCTAATTCTTTCTCTCATGTTAAATACGTAAGCTGCAACTGTAACTTCCTCAAACATCTTCTTGTGTCAGCTGTATTACACAAAAAAATCTATTTGACTTTTTTAACAATGACCGAGATTTTAAACAGATCAGATTCAAATGAGAAATTTAAATTCATAATGAACCATAACATTTCTATCATGATAATATTGTGTTATTATCATATTTGCGGCAACATACAAAAAAAAAAGATTTTTAGATGATTTCAAATGAACCAGAACAGATCAATGCTGCAAAACTGATAGTAGTAAGATACCTAGTGTATTTCATTAGTTCCCAACAAAACATAAAAAGAAAGGTTAAGGATGTGATTATTATTCCACATACTTCTCAGAACGTACGACTTAAGCTTTTATACCAAAAATAGTTTGACGGAGTCAGGTCAGGGCTCTAAAGTGGGTGTTCATTACCTGTGAGGTCATATTCGTCTATAATAGCTTTGGAAATCGAAGCAGTGTGGACCGGAGCATTGTCATGAAGCCAACGCTTACCGCTGATTTTACCGCATTCTTTTTCGATAATTTTTTGATGCAATAACCTCAGTAAGTCAAAGAAATATTCAGTATCCACGGTTGCGTACGATTTTTTGTCAATTAGAATGATATCGTCACATACACAAAAAAGTTTAACTATTACTTTCTTGGTGATCTTCCTTTTGTTGGCTCAGGCTCTCAATATTCTAATTGATACTGCTTTTGCTCTGTGGTGATAATTCGAAGCTCATGTATGATGCTCAGAATACTTGATTTGGAAATGGCGGTTTGTACTACAATTTTTATTATTATTAGGCGCCGGTGACATAGAATAGTTTCTTCTACTAATAGAATGTTTCCTGAATTAGTCATCGTATCATCTTCTGATAATTATCGTCCTCAGCGAAGCAGCAAATTATAGTTGTTAAGAATAATGGACTCAAGTTACACTAAAGAGCCTTCATTCTGTTTTTGATTTGTGTTTGTTTTTATTAAAAAATTTTAAAACAGCGCGCAATTCAATTCGAAACATTTTCCAACACAACTTGACTGAGTGGTCGTTCGAGTTCTAGTATAATGAAATAGATGGACGCAGAAATTTGAAACTTCGTCAGAATTGTCCCGTGCATAAAGATTTTTGCGAACGCACTATATTTACTGTGTGATATCATCAAATCCGTACCATTACCGCATTCTTCTTCCAAAGAAATTTTCATCTTTTTTGTGAAATAAACAAAAAGACAGTTTTCACATCCAATAAGAAGAATAAACACAAAACCATGAAAGCTCATCAAAATTTCCCCATAAACTTCGACAATGTTTTGTGTAAGCTGAAGCGTTTCCTTATATTACTTCCTCTGTGGAATTAGCTTTCCACTAATTTTGAAATTTTATGAGCGATAGAGCAGCTTTAAAGCGAAGTTCTTTGAAATAATTATGAGAAATAAACATTGCATTCACTAATATTTCAATTAACACCCTTACTACTCCTATTGGACTGAAGTTTTAATTATACGAGTTTCAAATGAGTTTAGTTTATAATTATATAAACACCAAACATTTTCCCACATATCAGCTGATTTTCCTCTGAGGATATCAATTATCCAGGTCGAAGATTACATAAATTTTAATTTTAATATAATTTTCAATGAATAACTGATAACTGATAAACATCATACCAGTTTAATGTGGAGTGTTTGTTGTTGGTATACCTCGAAAACCATTGACGATGTTGTGCTTTGTGAATTCAACGTCGGTAAAGTGTAAATGGGTCACTAATTGAACACTAAAAATCCATTAAAAGCATCATCACAATTACACGGGGTAGCAAACAAGCCTTCCAACGGGAATAATTAATGTACCATAATGGAACTAATTATAGATACACCTAAGTAATCAAAGCTCGCAGTAGAAATGTCATTTGTCTGACTCTGTACATTGTATCTACTATAGTTGCGCATTCGACCACATGTATTTGGCAGTGATGAATAATTGATAGCCTGGGCGTATATTCATACAGTAGAGATATCTATCAATTGTATGCATCAATCAGATCTATTCCAGAGGACAGTATGCGTATTCGTGTTAATGGCGGATGTCATGTGCAATGTTCATATATACAGTGCAATCGTATATTACTTACACAATTTCTCGATCACGAGTCTTCAAAACATCAAGATTCGTATGTATGGTACAATTGGAATCATCTAGAATGAATTGTAGAAGAGAATATGAAAATTCAATATTCACGTCTCTATTTTTTACGAAAAACTGATTTTTTTCAATACTAGACTTCGAAAAGTAATGTATACACACGGTGATCCAGGACTTAATGCAAAAAAAGTGAGTAGATGACGTGAAAATGTTGCTGTGACATAAAAAAATTTTCTCTTACGACGAGTTATAGGCCTTTGAAGTTGCACTAGCAGAATTTATAGATAGTTTATTTTTTGTTTTTATTTGATAGATTGTAGGCAAACCAAACTAAATTTCTATCCATTTTAATTTTTTCCTTATATAAGTTACACGATGTTCAATAATATGCAGTTCAATTAGACATATTTGATTATGTCTCAATACCTTCTGTAAGTAATAATTATAATTTATGATAACTTTCTTCGGAATGTCTCTTTACAAATCTACTAAACCATAAACTTTACCGATTCAAACAAGTATTATTTTTTTGCTAGAAAATCGATTAAAAAATTAATTTTTATCATCTTCAATTTGTACAGGCTGTCCCCGTGGAAGTAACGGATTGTTAACTATTGCGTATGAGCCGCCTCTGACCCTCAGATAGTAGTGTAGAATTATTTATTCTGTCAAAGCCACCACATGGACATACGTAATCATCCATTAAAAATTCATGATGTTCAAATGATTAATTTAGAAAATATACTCAAATATAAGTTAGGATCTCGCAGCTTTAAGGGCTTATAACTCAAAAACGGTCGTACGGGAAAATTTTTTTCATGTCACATCATTATTTTCACGTTATCTACCCACTCTCTAATTTATTGCATCATGACCTGGGACACCCTGTATTAAGGAATGTGAGTGACTCCGAGAATTCGAAAATTCTTTCGTTAAAATTTTGAATATTCTCAACTATTCAGGACAAACCCAACTCTTTTTTTTTTGATGAAAAATATTTGAAAGTTCAAATTCTGAATATTTGCGTGATGTTTCTACAGAAGTTTGTTGTTTATGTAGTATTAACGTCATACTCGTTGTTTGTACCTTGTTCATACAGTGGAGTTCGAAAGTGAAAGATTAAAATTTCTACATAGTTTTCAATAAAATTGGAAATTCCCTCACAAATCGTTTTTGATATATGTTGCTATATTATCTGAACAAATCTATTCACTGCTAATTTCAAATCTCTAAAAAGAGTAACGTGTTATCCTGTATTTAAGATTGTATACGGCAATTTTCAATTTTGGGATGTTGTTGCCAAAAATATCAATTTCAATTTGTTCAATACATTATAATAATGCCACAAAATGATATGAAGTTTCACATGATTAATAATATTGACAATAACTTTGATCTAAATCATATGCTCAAAAGTAAGAGCCGATAATTTCTTTCAATCAAAAATAGACGTTGTTTGAATCTACAAGGCTTTGTAACATCTTCGGCATGATTTGATAATCTTGCCTTATTCGGTGTTACCAATATTGGTTGGGTCTGAGGAGAGTAAGAAAAAAAACAGTTGATTAGATTACAAGAACGGGGTGGCCTTTCATTCTCCCCAAGTCTACCAAATCTATGTATGCGAAAAACCTCATCTGAAATAACCTACTACTATAATGAACAGTTAACTTCATCTTGCTGAAACTTCACTTCCTTTTCATGTTTACGGAGTCAAGTGCTTAAGGTAAATGCAGAGCAGAGTGTGGAATTTTAGATATTAGTGTTGATCTAAATGATAATAATTGTCGTTAAAATAGTTGTAAAAATAGTAAATAGTAATTGTTGTTAAAATAGTGAAAATCTTATTTTTTCAGCGTACGCATTTCACAAAATTTTAATCCATTTTTGCTTGTTTTATCTGTTGAACAGTGATGAATTATGATATAAGTCTGCAATGAGGTCACATAAAGCTTTATCGATTTTATAATTCACTTTTGATTCAAAGTTATAAAGGGAGGACCAAAGTACTAAATAAGTAATGTGAAAAGCGTGACTTTTTCACTATTTAGTTCATATAGTTTGTCAAAACATTTTCTAAAGACATAAAAGTGATTTTTTTAAGACAGTTTATAACTATTATATTCATCCAAAATTATCTTTACAACTTCAAAAATTCATAACTTTTAAAATAAACAAGATATTTATATTCTGTCTTTTGCATGTATGACTGCAACTAATAAAGTTTTTTTAGTATACTTCAACATGCGCACCATTGGTGGCCATAAGCCTAAGCCTAAGCCTAAGCCAGTCTGTGATCAATTTCAAGCCAGGTACGTTGTAACATGTCGCCTGTGATTGTAGTCAATGTTAATTCAAGTCATCAATGTCATTAACCGGTGTCCGGTAAACAATGTCCTTTAAATAACCCCACAACAAGAAATCGAGGGGTGTTATGTTCGAACTGAGGAAGAGCAAAGTTTTGAAGCATATCCAGTTACACGCAGCCAGAAACTGTGGTTTATATGATGAAGAAAGGACCAATGATTTTGTTGTGCACAAGCCCATTCCACACATTAACCTTTGAGCTGTCTCGTTGAAGCTGGACTACTGCATGTGGGGTTTCAGAACCCCAAATTCGTACATTGCGACGGTTTATTGTACCAGACTCATGAAACTTGGCCTCATCACTAAAACACCCCTTTTTCAAGAAATCTTCATCATGCTCAATACGTTGTAACTAGTCTACGGCAAACTCCACACGTTTTGGTCGATCTGTTGGTAACAGTGCCTGCAACAGCTGTACCTTTTAGGCATACAGAACCCTGTGGTTGTAGGCATTTGCCTTGAAGTCTGACGAATTGACGAGTTTTCGAATTGTGCTGGAATGTTTGTCTTATTCGCTCCAAAAAGGAAGAAATTTTATGCGAACTTATTGCAACGTTTGAGCAAGCGAAAACAGCCGTATTTGGCTAAAAAGAAAGTGTTATTTCATCAAGACAATGCATCAGCATACACATCCGTTATTGCAATGGCCAAAATTAATGAAGTAACGTTTAAATTGCTACCCTATTCGCCAAATTTAGCCCCTTCAGATTATTTTCTGTTCCCAGACTTGAAAAAACGGCTAAGTGGTCGAAGACTTTCCAATAATGAATAGGCGATATAGTCAGTTAATGGCTATTTTAAAAAGTTTGACGATTCTTATTATAAAAAGAGTATTGAACTTATTTAGCACCGCTGGGAAATATGTATTGAGCTTAACAGATATTATTTCAAGAACTAAATATGTTTTTCCAAAATTTTTGAATTTGTTTTGTTGGGCTTGGTACTTCTGGGACCATCCTTGTATTATGACTAACACCGCACAATCTGGCAGAAGCGAAGAAAGGGTCAATAAATTAGAATATTATTTTTACGGAAGAAGAAGAAAGAAACACAGACAATTAACGTTGGCTAGTAGTATATAATTCATATCCACTAAAAATCGTTCTTCGCCGAAGGTGCCCAGTATTATGGGCTGGTACTTCTTCTTATCACTGGTGTCCGTTATCACTCACCATTCTTCTTCCTTCTTCCCTCTTCCTTCATTACCAGAACCTTCTATGTCTATTCCGTTTTTACTGTTAAGTTCTGAGCTAACATCGTTTGATATTCGATAAACACGGAATGGGAATATTTGGCCTTCTCATAAGATGAAAATAGGGATGGGACAGTTCATATCCGTGTTAGTAGTTCCGATCCCGCATAATAAGCCCGGTTCCCGCAGATTCCCAGACTGCCAAAGTCTCCTCATGTTGTTGGATCCGTCACGCATCCCATGAAATCTTGATATATCAATACTTGAAGCGCTTCATATACACTTTTCATTTTACTTAAAATATGAAACGTATAACATGAAATAATAATTGCAGCTACAAAAACACATTTCAGCTATTATTTCAACAATTTGACAATATATGAATTAACGTTGACAGATTTACACTTTTCCAGAAAAATACGAACACCACTTTTGTTTGATCACTTGGCACCATTGTAGTTCGGATAACTATAATTAGATCCATTTGTTCCGTTTGTTGAATATACTATATCTCAATAATTTGTATCTGATAATTAATTGCCGTATAGATTGATATAACGTAACCTTCAGCATCAATCAGAATGCTGATTCCTAAAGGCATACGATGAACCATTGAAGCGGAAGCACATGATAAAGGCTCGGAACTATGAGGAATGATTACAATTACATCAAAACCACTGACGTATAATTTGAGTCTTTCAAGTATACATCTCCCATTTCCTCTGGGGTTCAATTATCTAGCTGATTGTACGTTTCTTGATTTAATTTTTATTATTTATAATAAGTTCGATTGAAAAATTTTAAAAAGAGATACGAATCACAAAGTTTAGACTGCTATAGAACTCGATCAAGACTGTACATAATTTCAAGAATCGGATTGAATTTATGAACATTTAAGAGTTAATTCTGCTGGAAAGATAGAAAATATTATATACATGGGATAGGTATTTACTAGTCTTGAACTTTATTGCTAACTCTTACTATCACTTGGGCGCAAAATCTTTCTAGACTAGTGAATGTAACTTACATACCTTTTCCTGCTCAAACGTTTGGATACTGGATTGTATGAAGTGGATTTGTTTCTATCATATCCTTAGTTGCGTAAGTATTTGAAACAAATTCAAAGTTCATTGTCATTGAACCCAAAGTTGATCATCTATAACTTATAATAGACCAGCTTTAGCATCTAAACTTGTCTAAAACAAAGTATGGATTATTCTCAGATTTGGTCGCATAAGTTTTTTATATTATAACCTGACTATACAGAATTGAATACCTCAAAAGATTGTTATCAACGCTAACCAATTAATTGATATTTGAACATTCTACAGACACTTAAGGATTCGAATATTCACAACGTATCTACAAACCTGCGACGAATGCTGTAGAAATCGAAATTCTTGAACAAAATCCTAAATATAAGCAGCTCGAATAATATATCTTATGAGCTTATTGAATCACGCCCAACATATTAAATATATGAATAGACTATACAAAAAAGAACATATGTACCCAATAGAACTTTCCTTAAGAATCTAACTGTGCTTCGAAACAAGCATCAATTGAATTTTCGTGAACAGAAATATCCTACTAGACGAAAACTAAATCCAATTTCTAGAATAAACTGTCCAAAAAAAAAAACAGAAAGTCAGAGCTGCTATACCTACTTACAGAGCTTTCAACTAAATGAATAAATAAAAAATTAAAGAAATTAACATAAAACTTAATAGCATAATCACCGCCCTAACAACAAACGAAGTTAAATAAACATTTCAACCGTTTATTTCCATTTTCCTTCATCAACTTGTATTTTTTATTTAACTCCTGTTATCTTTTCATAAAGTTTCCAGACTAATCTTTTATCAATACCCAAATTTGTTTCTCCAATTACAACAACTATTTTCCTTCAACAGTTTCCAGAACTGTGTAACTACTGATTACATCTTATTTCGAAAATATATTTGAATTACGTATAAGAAAACATTAGTTTCAGGCAATTAGCAACCGATCATTGAATAAACCCGCTCAATATCCTAATTTTTTAAGTATGATTATTATTTTATTTTGATAAGAAATAAGTATGGTTCTAAATAACAATAATTCTGAGAACCTGGTACCCATTATTTCTCTCATGGGTGACACTGGGTAGCGAGGTTGACAAATAGTTCCTAGCTAAATTATAAAGCTGGGAAATAACCCCATTATGTCATCTCACATCTCTAACGCATTTACCTTCATAGGAGTTACATTAGATGACAGGAACATATGAAAAGTTTATTTTGCGTCAACATTTTATGGTAGCTCCATATGTCACTTTCATTATTATCGCCTTTTTTCGATTCGTCAGAAGTGTGGGCTAGCGAAGCAACTGCTAGTTAGTTTCATGATTGAAATCCCGATCTGTATAATCTTCCGTCGCGAGGTCTCACATTGGCTATATAAGATCACAGAATGTAACATAAACGCAAATACTCCCCCTATATTCGTGATCTAACTAATAAAAACTCTGGCCATTTATTCCGAAGCAAATTTAAAAACGGTTTTAGGTTAATTAGATCAGTAGTAGAAATTAGAGGTTTCCGTAAAGAATTGCAACTACTTTTGGCTATGCCGTTCGGATGGAATTGTAAGCTGGTTTTAAAGTATAGAAGTTACAGAGTTGGACACTAAATCATGAGTAACTGCTACACAATGGTGCAATTAAAAGTGCATTATTAAAACCGAAAAGATTAGCGGAAACATTCATCAACTATAATTGCTTTATAATTCCTTTGGGAAAATCATATGGCTTGTTTTACAAAAAGTGATGATCAACATTTGTTGGAAAAAAGTGTAGGACCTGAAATATATGTTCTAAATAGAATTAAGTGTAATTGAATGTTAAAAGCTAAAGATGTTAGAGGAAAAGAAGTATGCCCTAGTTCTATAGATTTTTTGAAAAATTTTCTACGGATATACTTTGTTATTTAGGCGTAAGATGGATTGGATATAAGAAACTTACTCATCTTGAGTGCGTATTCATAGAAAATCTCATTTTTGTAAACGTGACAGTAGCCAAAAAATCACAGATGCCTATATAAGCTCTGCGTTTCAGCATAATTCGATTTGCTTTTTATCCAAATACTTCCACCATTTGCTCAGTACATCTCTCCTGACTACAGCTACTCATTTAGAAAGGATGCTTAAAGGGAGATTATGTTGCTTCTGCCATGTTCCTAGTTCCATCATTTCTATTTGTTTTATTACTCGTATGAAGAATGCGTATGAAGAACACCGTTGCCGTTGTTCGGGGAATATAGGAAAATCGAACAAAGCTGATTAAACATAATGTTTTTTTGAGGGTGAGAGAATTGCTTCGTCCCAGCAAATGATCTGTGAAAGGTTTTCTGCTATCAAAAGTATCTATATTAAGACAAATGATGCTGAACATCCAAAAACTTTATTCAATGTAAATATTTTGTAAAAAGTGTCCCCGTTTACTAAGTCATCGTGTGACAAACGAAATGGGTATAAATATTACAAAGGAAATGCAATATTTTACATGATAATATACATATAAAAGATACATCATAATCAAAGCTCAGTTAGAATCGAGAAAAATTATCGTATTCAGCTCCAGTGTCTTCTCTTCCAGCTCTATCTTCGTTGTGATATTTTCCTCTTCAAACTTCTATCGATACTGTAACTACTCGTACATTGGTTCTAAGAAGTTTTCTGAAAATTTTTGAGAAAATTGAACGTGAGATAACTTTGATAGATGTTATTGTAGAAGTTATTCTACATCTATCTACATCTGTCTATTCAAAAAAATATATTATTTATCAAAACAAGCAATGTTTTTTCTAATGTTCTAGTCACACAAACATGCACGTGAGAAAACCAGTCTCGTTAAGTATCGGACGTAGGCTCATTCCTTCCTCCTTAGTTATGTCGAAGAAATTATGAGCTCCTTTCGTTTCCTCATGTCGTCGCCATTATTCTATCGAGGAACAGAGAGTTATTTTATTTATTGCGCAAAGACAGATATAGGAAATATTTTTCCCCGCAGACCTTGTGGTGATTTTTGGAATGGTCTCCATCCGTATGGTACTTGCTCATAGTTTGTGCGCCCACCCATTATCGTGCTGACGAACCAAATAGTTCTTGAAGGATTTTTTGTAAGAGAGGTTAGAATTGCAATTTAATTATTTTCTGTGGTAATTTTCAACAGATATTTTGTAAACAGGAAATATTCAAGGAATTGTACAGTATATGTAACAAACCAACTGTAAGAATCATTAGAACTTGAAAAGTTACCTAGAAAAAAAAAAAAAAAAGAATTCCTTACAAATATTATCATCACTTATGGCTAACATTTTTTACCTAGCCACTGCTAATTACTGGTAGTTTAGTAGAGTAGGAGGAATATCTATATTTGGATGTAATAAGTCCTTGCTCTGAATGTCTAGTATCGATGAGGGTTCACAGAAGAGTATGTTATGAGATGGTCACGTTTACCTTTATTTTTATTCAAATCCAGTTGTCACATTATATTTTGTTTTCAACTAACCTGATTTTTTCTACCTACGTTGTCTGTAATAGTTTTGCTGTAGAGTCAATTTTTTAAAATAAATTTCTAACTCCTTCAATATTCACAAATACATTGAGTTTCAAACCATTCGTATTGTGTAGACAAATGGAACCTCCTTGGATAAAGTTGTTCGAAAATCCAGTAAATCTCTTCAGAGGCAAAAAAGGTGTTAGATTGAGTAATATTTCTAGCCAACAACAATAGAAAGTAGATTACCAAAACGTATTTTGTTGCCTCGTAAACGTATTTATTTATGGAAATATATAGTAGTAAAATAAGGGTAGCATAAGCCATTTATCCACTTAAAATCGGTAAAATCGGTAGATAATCAAATTAGAGATAAAATAGTTTTCTTGTTTTAATCGGAGTTGAAAGGTGTCAGGGAATTTCATTTGAATGAAGATCGTGTGAAAATTCTTGGTATATCTATATCCCTTGTTATTAACATAATCTATTATTTAGCTTATACTTTTTCCCAATTATAAATTCAATGATATAATAGATTGAATACAGTAAATTTGCCTTGCTGTGTTATCATTAGACCTCTAGAGTATTATAAAAGAAATTAAAGGTTAGACCAGTATTTAAAATCTATAAATATGTGGGGAAATTAATGCTGAATCACATTAACAATTAGTCGAAACAATTTATATTTTGTCTCCATTTTGTGAATCTGTGAAGTTTGGAAAGGCGCATTAAAAAAATTGGTGAAATATTTCATTGAAAACAATGTAGAATAATGAATGGATATTTGACTCAAATCGCATTAGACACAGCTATCCTTAAAAAGTCATTCATATTCTTGGTCGTGAACTTCCCAATGTCAGAAATGATGTCAAACCTTTCTATCTAAGCATATTTTTTGTCTAGAACATCTAGACTGTCTGCCGGTAGGAGTTGTCCGCGGATGGTGATTTTGAACTTCTGTGGGTGTAGTGTTCGGAAAAGACGAGCCTCGGTAACTGATTCTACAGGTTTGTACCTCTCCAAAGAAAGAAGTCCCTATGAATGGACGTTCTGGGCTTCTGCAGGCGAACTAGACGCTGCAAATTCTGATCTAGTGTTAAATTATGTTGGACAGCTCGGAAAGCATCCACCGTATTAGTGTTGATAAAACAGAGCCAGATCAGCGATTTTCCTTGTATGTTTTAAGCTGGTCAACTCTGTATCGCCTATAAGTCAAATTGCTTTCTTCTGTATTGATTCGAGCTTGGAAGTCGAGCTCCAAATGTGCGAGAAATATTCCAAAAATGGATGAATCTAGGGCTTGTAAAGGATTAGGAGCTGTTACGGGGCTTACAGTTTTTTGGTCTTAAAGAGGGCTCCAAGTATCTGTGAAATTGCCTTAGCTAATTCGGCTGCTAAACTATGTCAGGACATAGACACAGACATTCAAGCAACAAGCGAATATGCGGTAAGTATTTTATGTACAGACACGACCAAATCCCGGGCCACAGTGCCAGCCTTCTTTGTAAGAACAGTAGCCAGGACTTTTGCTGCATTAATCTTAATTCCACTTCACCAAAGAATTGTATTGATTCCCTATATTCTTCTATAGCTCAGTTCATACGTTGCTGACATAGGACAAGATATCTCTGGTTAATCTATATCTACGGAATTCGTATTGATGATCGGTGATGATGTTACCAAACTCAAGATAAATGAAACATTTTAACGATTTTCTCCATGATCATTATTAAATTACTACTAATATCTAAAGTGGAGCTTTAAAATTATGCTTTACTCTAGTGAATTTTCATTGGTATCTATTACAGCATTATCCGATGGTATCATCAAATTTTTTTGATACTATATCACTGAACTATACACCTATTTAAATCCCACTTTAATTAAAAATTGAAGTAGAATATGGTCCAGCAATCTACAAACGGAAAAGAAAATCTTGAATGCTCCAGCTTTTTAAAATTATTATTTGCAATGTCTAGCTCAGTCTGAGAGGTCGCTTAACCAGTTTTTACTCGAGTGCTTCTAAGGTTCTTTCCAGAAAACTAATGTAATTGAAATTTCAGACGAATTTTATAAAAAAATATGAGGTGCGTTTCTTTTAAATATATAAATTACTACACAAATATATATCTAAAATATGTGTTAAGATACTTTCCCTGTGGTAGAATATACAAGCAGATAATTTTGAAATCATTTTTTTAATTTGCAGTTTAAGTCTTTATCTTATCAGAGGATCTAATCGTACTAATTATAATCAACCCAATCATACACTTAGATACTTGAAAGATAAAATTTTATGAAAACTATGCTCAAATAAAATATTTAATAGAACTGTCAAGTAATTGGTACATTGTTATTGATGTTGATGGAAGAAACAGTTACAAGCGTTTCAATTTTAGGAAGACACTAGTAATAAATATATACACACCCCTTGATTCGATATTCTAGGATTTACAAAAGTAATTAGTACTTCATTAAGATAGCGTTGAATTATAAAAAAAAATCCGATTAAAAATTATCGTCTGTACTATTAATCATCTTTTGTTAAGTATAGACATACAAGTACTTTTCGGAAACCATGATCGGGTTAACTCGATCACGATCTAAATCAGTGGTTCTTAATCTTTTTAAGACGCAACCCAAATTTGAGAAATATGTTCATGTCGCAACCCAAAAAAAGTCAAAATTTTTTCATTGCTTTATTTTAGATCGTATTTTTAAAAGATCTTCAATCCTACGATGATTATTTTTTTTAACTTACCAATTTTTCATTTATTTTTTTAATAATAAAGATAAACAAAAGTAATTTTCGATCCAAGGAAAATTTAATTAATAATCAAGTGTTTTTAATAATTTTTATTGACCAAATTAAAATCTATTTATAACTTTGTGAAAATAATTGACATTTAATTATTCCTAAAAAAAAAAAGAAATATCAATACAGATGTTAAGTGTTTTAAATTTTAAATGCAAGTCATACAGTTTTAATGAGAACCTTGTGCGTGAATACATTTTGAAAGATCTTCAAACCTCGGTTGAATGCTTGTCAAGGAGCTCCTTATATCTATTTCAGGATTAAACTTTTTTCGGTAATTGTTTTTTAATTACACACAGATCCGAAAAACCAGCCTCACACATATATGTTGTTGAAAAGGGCAATAATACTTTTAGGGTTTCTTTAACAATTATTTCGGTTATTAATTTTACCCAGAAAGCACATAAAGATTTAGTGTTTTCGTAGAAATTGTATCGAAGTGCTTGGTCACTTCGTATTTCTATTAATTGATCTTGAATTGATTAATATTAACAAACTCCTCATGCAAATAACTTACATCACAATTAAATGGCATTCGAACCCAATTATATTTAAAAACATCGTCTGCAGGAAAATATCGATCAAAGTCTGCTATTAGTTTTTCTAAATGATTAATAATAATTTTCTGTATTTAAAAATCTGTGATTAATCAATATTATTGTCTTCAACAAGTAAATTAAGAGTCGGAAATGAAACAAGTTTCATTGCTTCAACCTTATTTCTCCATAATTTGAGTTTATTTTTAAAACACGTAATTTTTTCAGTTAATTCAATAATAGTATGATTACGTCCTTGCATAGAAATATTTAGATTATTTATTTCAAATAAAATATCTGACGAATAAGTATGGGTCACGCCAGCATGGCGACATAGCGACCAATTGTCGCCAAATCATCAAGAAATGTCGCCAAAATCATACACATCGACGTCAAATTTGTCGCCCAAAATATTTTTAAAAAAACCTTCGTTTTATATTTACTGTGCTGTTTATATATGCCGTAAAAAGATGTATAAAAGTGTGTGTAGCATGCATATGTTAATTTTTTTACTTTTGTCTACCACGTTATATTTTTGGACCATTAAATCATAACTTAGGTGGTCCTTTTGGACCACTAAATTTTCATTGCTGGTGTGAACCCTACAAATAAGCAACTTGAGTAATCCACCTCAACTCGGACAATTTAGATGCTAATGGGTGTTTCTTTTCTCTCAAAAAAAATTGACTTCTGTCCGCAATGATAATACTCTTTGAACAACTTTGCTCCGGGACAGCCATCTAACTTCAGAATAATAAAATAAATGTTTCTATTCTGCACCAAATTCTAAACACAGTTCGCGGAAAACTCTACGGTTAAGAGCTCTTGATGTGATAAAATTGACTACCGCAACAATTTCATCCAAAACGATACATAATTCGGGTGATAACAACCAATGAATCGATATAATTTGTGGATTCTTTTGTTTTGCTCTTCTCGAAAAGCCCTTTTGAGATGCTGCCATGGCAACTCTACCGTCACTGCAAATACTGAAACACTGATTCCAATTTAATCCTTCTTCTTTAAAAAACGAATCGACCATAAGAAAAATATCTTCACCTCTAGTTGTTGTTGACATTGGTTTGCAAAATAAAATGTCCTCCTGTATATCTATTAAACCTGTATACCGCACGTAAACCATGTGTTGAGCATCTTTACTTACATCTGTCGTTTCATCCAGTTGAATACTAAATAAACCAGCAATTTTTATAGCAGAAATAAGTTGATTCTCAATATCAAATGACATATCATTAATTCGTAAACGAATTGTATCATTTGATAATGGTATCTTTTGTAATTTCATTGAACTTCCATCTCCGCACATGATACGTGTCATGTCAATGGCAGTAGTTTTTCAGCAATATTATGGGGTTTCTTTTGTCTTGCAATATGCCAAGCCACATAAAAAGAAGCAAGTGTGGCTTGTTTGGCAGAATTTATAAAACTATTACTACTTGGTGCATCCAAACGCTGTCTTTTTAAATGGGCTTCTTTTCTTTCGAAAAAAGTACGATCTTTTCGCTCAAAGGAAAAATTTTTATGTTTTGCATCAAAATGTCTTTTAAGTTTGTTCGGTTTCATCGATTCATTACTTAATATTACACTGCACAACAAGCATTGCGGTTTGTTCACTCCTCGATCATAACTGCAAGTGAAACCTAACTCTAAAAATGCTTCCTTGTATTCACGTTTTGCCATTATTAGGGTAATTACAATTTTACAATACGCAGCTTGATCACTCCCTTATTAATAATAAGACAAAATTTGTTTGTAAAATGCTTCTATTCACGTTTCACTGTTATTACACGCAGAAACGAATTTTTGACAGAGAGCTTAATGAGTCTGCGCGCACGCAAAGCACTGGCGTGCGTATTACCAACACCTCCTGGAAGATTGGACGTCACATCCAGAAGGCCATTCGCGAAGAGCGCTAAAACCGAAACATTGTATTAGGAAATAACTCTTCTAGGAGGTGTTGGTATTACTTATTATTTGGTGTATTACTAACTTTTTTGGTTCGACTCAGCGCGACCCATAGATTAAGAACCGCTGATCTAAATGTTCGGAAACTAACCCGAATCACGTTCACTGTTGTTCGGAAACTGATCGAGTTAATCGGATCGTAGTCATGTAGTATGACCCTTTCTACTTGGTAGACCGTTAGGTTAATACGATCAGCTGACGAGTTTTTTTATTTTTCTATCGTTTTTTGAACAACAGAAGCTCTTAAATGGTTCTGCGGTTTTTGAACTTTCCAGAATTTCAGCACAAAAACAGCTTATTAGTATTCAATAACAATTATTAAATAACTAAGATCTATTTTACAACTAAATATAATATCATGGATTAAATATGACATGAAAAAAGTAATAAAAATCAAAATATTCTGTGGATAATATTTTAAATTTCAAATTTTTACCAAATATTGAACGAAATTTTCAGAAACTGTGATCTAAATTTTGTTCTGGGTTGGGATCCGCATTCAGCTGATGGGTGATCTACCTGAACGCAGGTTACCGTTTCCGAAAAGTCCTATAGTAACACTTAACAGGTACGGTCTTTGGAAGGTATACAAATAGAACTTTGCTTGAAATTAAAATTTTACTGTGGAAACCTGAAAACCACGTTTCAAAAAATTTTGTACTTAACATTAAATGATACAGTTCAATATAAAAATAAATTGGATGACAAGAAAGTCTATGTGATATTGGAGCACGGAACTCTGTACTATATTTTTCTTTTAAAACGAACTTTAAACTTCGGAGTTCAACATAATAGAAATTGTAACGTTGAATATTGAGTACCCTAGAAGTGAAATTTGATTGTTACATTGTAAGTTATTTTTATTGGTTCGATTAATTAAAAATATGTATTTTTTTCGAAAGCTATAATTCATTACACTCACTTTCCATTCAATCTAAACCGTGAAAAGTCTAGCTGGCACCGTTCCAACACTCAAAAGGATGGGATGGATCTGTTTTCCAAGTGTTATTCTTGGTTGTTAATTATTTTGAACAGTCTATGAGAAAGGCGTGGATCTTAAGTTTGGAATTCTTTTTTGTATATTGAAAGTACAAGCAAATTACATGCGATGAAATAAAGAAATTACATGTTAACACATAATTATTCCTATTACCAAAGTGTTAAAAAGGTGTCAACTCTACGTCCAACCATTTCTCTCATAAAAAAAGAGTCACTACAGTAACGCATGTGACTCCTAAATATTTTTGTGAGCTCAGGTTTTCCGAAACTGTTCATCAGAAACGCATTAGAAATAGTTCACCATATTTAGAGAAATAAAATTGACCTATTTTCTCAAATTTTCCATATTGTTTACTAGAAGGGTGATATTCACAGTGCGAAATTATCAAATTAAATCCCGTATATCAGAATATGGCGCTTTTATCGTTTACGATCACCATGATAAAAACAGGAACGCTATGAAACAGCACTAAAATGCCAACTCATATTCTTTACAGTTATAATGGAAACGGACTTGCTATAAAGTTTATATCATTAAAGTGCCGATTTGAAATAGACGCCAAAAATTTCCCATAAAACTATAGTTCGCAATTCATCCAGACACTTGAAATTGCCTCTACCAATATAAATATTTGATACTTACTATAAGTAATTTCATAATCGACAAAAATTAATTTTATAGGAACATATAGTTACTTCCAGTAATTTATTTATGTTGGTACTTGATGTGAAATGAATTGGAAGGAAGATTACCAGGATAAAATTATAAAAATATACTTTTTGGAATTTTCAATAACATTTAGTGGTTTTAGAGCGTGGATAACCCTAAATTGAAACTCCATTACCAGTATTCAAAAGTGACTGCAAAGTGCATGATTGACATGTATTTTTTCAAAATGCATGCGGCCAGTTGACAACTGTTAACTCTGCAGATTATTTGAAAATACTACAGGATTCCTTTCAATCACACTAAGATATATTTTCAAATTGATCTCACGCCGAGGAGATCTTTCATGGCTTCCTTGTTGCCCAGACCTATCTCCATCTGATGCCTTTGAGGTTTTCTTCATATCTACGTGAAATTAATTTTATAGGAACATATCGTTACTTCCAGTATCTTATTTATGTTGGTACTTGATGTGAAATGAATTGGAAGGAAGATTACCAGTGCAAAGATCAGGTATGGGCAACCTTTGACATGCTGAGGGCCAAACTTTAGCGTGCAAAACGTTCGCGGGCCGCGTTTAAAAGTACTTTGTGCATTTTAAAGTAGTGATAATATTTTTTTGCGATAGATATTAGACATGAAATAATACGACAATGTTATTATTGTATTATGTATTTATTATTGACGACATGTATGTGTATATTGACAATGTGATTATTGTATTTATTAAAATAACAAAATGAAATTTTAAAAAATGGTACATTATAATTAAATAGTTACATTTGCAATTGTTACAAACTACAAAAGTTAAGTACACTGAAATCAATGAGACACTTGTGCTTGAATTTGGGAAACTAATCCATCGATATTTGGATGAATTCCACTGATACAAAGACGTAAAGAATTTTCCAAATTATCGTCAGTCAGTCTTGTACGATGTGTTGATTTATTAACTTTCATCAATGAAAAGATTTGTTCGCCTTTATAAGTACTGCCAAACGCAGAAATCAATCTTCTTGCGAATTTTCTAAGCTGTGGAAAATTGTCTTCTTCTAGGTATTTTTTTGTAGAAATCGCACAACTCTACGTCCTCAAATTTGGATTTTAGGAGTGAGTTTTCTTGAATCTCGATTAACTCCATTTGTAAGTGTATTGGAGCATTTTGTACATTACATTTTATAGGAGTAGCAAATAAATTGAAACATTCTTCCATGTTTTTGAAGTCGCTAAATCTGTTCGAAAATTGTTCCGACAGGAACTTGAGTTCTTCAGCATATTGAGCATAAGCAATATTTTTATACGCAGAGAGCGTGTTGAAATGGTAACTGTTACCAGACTGCATTTGTGACTCCCACAAGCGTAGTTTGATCTGAAACGCTTTCAAATGGCTGTACAAATCATTTACTAACTGTCCTTGTTTTTGAAGTTTTAATTCATTCAAATAGCCTGTAAGTTCGACCAGAAATGGTAAATCACATATCCATTTTGGGTCACTCAATTCAGATAGTGGCTTATCTTTTATTTTCATAAAGTCTGCTATCTCATTTCTAAGCTCATAAAACCGTTTCAACATTTTTCCTTTACTCATCCATCTGACTTCACAATAATATCTTATATCTTATATTCAGCAGATATTTCATCCAAAAACGTCTTGAACTGACAATGGTTAAGCCCTCGGGATCGAATAAAATTGATGGTTTTTACTACCACATTCATAACATTGTTGAGTCGAATGGACTTAGAACACAAGTTCTGTTAGTGGATAATGCAATGAAGGACTATCAAATCATCTTTTTGCACATTTGATTCTGTTGCTTTTTCATTCAAAATTCCGATGAAACATTTTCGTAAGCCGACCATAGAAGGTGCACCATCAGTGCATACTCCAATTAATTTTGACCATGGCAGGCCAAAACTTGTGAATACCTTTTGAACTTCTGTAGTAGTTGCTTTTAGCGGCTGTAAAGCTAGCAATTCCTCAGTAACAGTGAACTCCTTATCAATACCTCGAATAAATATAACCAGTTGAGCTGTGTCAGACAAATCGGTGCTCTCGTCTAATTTTATGGAAAATGATTCAAAACCAGCCATACGGTCAGTCAATGTTGTTTTTATATCATTAGCCATCATTTCTATACGTCGAACAACAGTTCGTCTTGACAAACTAATTTTTTCAAATTCATTTTTCTTTTCAGGACACAAAACACCGCAAACTTCTAACATACACTCCTCGATAAATTCTCCTTCGGCAAATGGTTTTAATACCTTTGCCATTTTTGAGCTAACTATAAAACTAGCTTTCACAACATTATCAAGTTGTGTTCTTTGTTTATGAAACATTTGTTGCTGTTTTTCAATATTTGCTCTAAGCTTCTGGATTTTGTCTGTTCTCAATTTTCCTGTCAGTGAGTGCTGTGTAGCATGCTTAGTTGAGTAATGCCTCTTTATATTGAATTCTTTCATTACTGAAATGGATTCATTACAAAGCAAACAAATAGGCTTACCATTGTGCAAGATAAAAAAGAATTCTTCAGTCCATTTTTCTTGAAACTGACGACCCTCTGTATCTACTTTTCGTTTCCTTCCACCAGACATCATTTTTTTTTACTTTTCGTTCAATAAACTTAATAACAAACTATAGTTAGTAACCACTCAAGATGCACACAAATTCACAAAGCAAGTTGACGGCTCTAGCCGTTGGCTAGGATATCGCTTGTCTGAGTTATCACCTCGGTAGCTCAAATAGAACTGAACTAACTTTCGTTCCATCCACCCGCTTATATAGACAAAACGAAGGAATGATCTGGAATAAACTAGTTTAGAATAATCGAGAAGCAATAAATAAAATCTTTTGATGTGTAGCCCGTGAGGCGGCACACTTCAAAGAATTCGATCGAGCAAGCCGAGTGGCGGTGA
This sequence comes from Diorhabda elongata, assembly GCA_026230145.1. Classification (NCBI taxonomy): domain Eukaryota; kingdom Metazoa; phylum Arthropoda; class Insecta; order Coleoptera; family Chrysomelidae; genus Diorhabda; species Diorhabda elongata. The sequence continues at coordinate 45,138,609 of CM047926.1, forward strand.
TTATCAAAGAGTGAGGCGGCAAGGTTTTGATGTTTGCCGCCTCACCGTCACTCCCGTGAGTAAACTAAGGAAACACAAGGAAACTTGTGTAGGCTATGGGATTCATTAGTCTATTGATGACTCCTCATTTTTATAGTCTATTCATATCATATCCGGTGCCGGATAAAATAAAAAGCAAAAACAAGTGTTTTCTTTTAAAGATATGTACTAGTATAAGTATATGTACTAGTACTAAGTATAAGTACTTAGTTTAGTGTAATATTGGGTTTTTCCAAAATGTCTCGCGGGCCGGATCATATCTTACACGGGGCCGGATCCGGCCCGCGGGCCGGTAGTTGCCCATTTGTGCCATAGATGGTTATATTGAGAAGATCAGTTCGCAGATTAGAGACTGTACGTCGTTGCTCAAGAAATTAACGTCTCATTGAACAAGACTGCATGAAGACACGAAAATATGATTAATAAAGACAAAAGAAAGAAATGGCAGCATGTATAACACGTTAAAAAATATTTCTTGTGACACTGCGCTACACGTTATCAGGTGGAGATAAGATCGTAGGACGGCTTGAAATAGTGGAAGACAATGTGTCAGAAAATGGATGCAAATTCTTGCAAGGTCAAAGTATTGCATAGATGAATATTGCACGTAACTTAAAATTGTGCAAGTCCTTTGTCATTGAATTGTGGTTGAACAAAAAGTAGAAGTATAGAACACAATTCCTAATCTCAAATTTTGTTTTATGTTTTGTGACTAGCTTGGAAATAAAAATTACAAAAATAAGTGAAGTAAACAAGAAAAATGTGGTCAGTGGATCAGTGTATCACCGGCAATAATTATATCTACTGCAACCTTGCTTCTGGAGCTTAGCGGGCAGGTTAGTTTTAAAACCAAAAGTAACTAGATTTCTCCCCTGAATTTCAGGTTGAACACAATGAAAATGGCACCAAACCGATAATATTGCGTATGCGAGGTCGCATGCCTTTGATCAAGAAATATTACGTCTTGCATTGCATTACACGTTGTATTGCATCGTGTCAAGCGGTCTTGGAAAAGTGATCACTGAAAAAATAATTGTATCAAAGTGACAAAACTATTTGAGTCTACCGAACGAAGTCAAAGGTCTTTGACTTACTTATTGTGGTGAGTCAATCCAAGTTATAGCCATTTTATATTTCAAACTAAAGTTCATTGCATGTTTTTTCACTATTTTTCTCCTTTTTATCCTGTCTTGGGTATTATTTCATCATCCATGAACTCCCATTTTGTTGAGATCACTTGTTAATTGACCTTCCCATTGGATTTTTGGTTTTCCTTTGGGCCGGTTTCCTAAGGGTCCAGTCCGCTATTTTTTTAACTTCGAAGGTGTCAAGTTTTTCTTCATCAGCTTTTGTTAGATTAATCGTTTCTCCACCAAAGGTTACTGTTGGTCTTATTACTATTCTGTCGATTTTCATTTTAGTATTTCTACTGATTCATGATATGCTCGATACCCTCGATAGCCTGCTTGGATTCTTTGAGTAATTTCCTGTTCTCGTTCATTATGTTGGGTAACTGTTACTCCCAAGTATTTAAAATTGTTAAGTCCCTCAAATGTATATTTCCCTATTCCTATATTCTTCTGTTTGATGCCATTTTTTTCTTTTCTTTCTAACATACGATGGAAAAATAAGAAATAACGGAAACAACAGAGATTGAGATTATAATTTAGGTTAGGTTAGGTTAGGACTTGAATCTTACCTGAGAACCGAACCGAACCTATTGAGTAGGCAGCAAGTATAGTTCACTTTAGTTGAAACAATCTGTTTTCGTATGTCTACATCCTACATACATTAGGACTATTCATTTAAAACTAACTAACTGCGCTTACACAACTCCTTATATATCCTAAATCAAATTCTACACACTTCTAGATTAAAAGCAAACTCAACAAATAAATAAATAAACGTTCCTAGAAATTATTTGAAAGAAATACTGTAAATAAACCTTCTGCTTTAATAAAAATTTCTTAAAGCAAATATCACAGGCGCGTCCGCCATTCATAAAAAATAGATGAAAGGCGCCGCGTGAATTAACCGAATTTCAAAATTCCATTGTAACTGGACAGTACAAAACCTAATACGTTTAAAACGGCTATAAACTACGATAATCAGCGATATCATTGAAAAATTTCATCAAAGTGTACTGGACGTTCATCGAATTAAGGTGGGAGAGATAGAAGAGGCTATCGGCATACTTACCATTCATATACTGAATTAAGAATGCTACATGCCTAACAATGAGTTGAATTTTTTGCGTCTATTCAAAGCTGTAAATGGAACCTGGATCCACCCTGCACCAAGCGACTTTTTCCCATTCCTTAATATCAAAATATCGCTTACAGGAGAAAAATAAGACGAGAATTTTATTGCCTATTCTAAGAAGATACACATCACCTATTATCAGAAATGATTGAAAAAGCTGGAGCGTCAGTAGACTAAGTGAATAGACTCAAAGGAGACTATGTTAAAAAATGATATTGATTATCAAAAAAAAAAAATTATTTTCATTATTTCGGAAGCTTCCCAATAAACCCTCGTACATGGATAGACAACAACACCGAAATTTTCTCTCAAAAACTTCAATATTTTCTAAACATATGTTACAAGAATTAGATGTTCATTTCAGTGAGAAGAAGAAATTAAAAAAAAAAAAAAACGAATCATATGGAAATTGGAAGAGACCCTGTGTTTACGAAGCCCAGTCGAGTTCATCCTCTTGAATGAAATCACTCAACCGTCGGGACCTCATTAAATTCAAACCCTCGCATTCGTAAGAGCAAAAACTGTTAACACATCTCATTTTGTGGAATGAACAGAACGGAGCGTTCAAGCTAAAGGTCGTTCCTTAGTGCCTAGACTAATAAACTTATTTTATAATGAGCTCGATTTTTTTGTTGAAATAACCATAAAACAAATTATTTCAGTGCTAATCAAAACGTTCCACACTATAGGTATTAACAGACTTCAAAACTATGAAATTTCAATATTTATCTTCCGATTGAAACAATATATTTAACCCTAAATTACTACCCTACGTAGAAATAATTAGTAGGTACCCAGCTTACATAACTCTTGGAAGTGGTTAGTGAAAATAATATTAAGATCGAAGAAAAGTTTACGGAAGGTAAGTCTGATGATAGTCAATGCGACCCAGATTAGAAGAGAATCTAAAGGAAACCCTGGAACCTTTGGGAACCCACAAAGTTCAGTAAACCTCCATTAGCTAAAATAAGGGCAGGAAGGGTGGTTGCTGCTTCTGGAGATCTACACCACACTTGCAGTAAGCAGTAGTAAGTATCGTTTTGCTGAGAAACAGAACATTTTACCTGCCTACTAATATTTTTAGCGTCTCAAAGAAATTCCTAGACTCCTATCAAAAAATAATAAGTGATGTAAATCGCTGGAACACAATTTTTTTATATAATTATCTTTAGATAGAGACTTCTTAGAAACCTAGAGCTTTTAACTCAACAATTCTTTGAATAATTTGGAAAAATAATCCCCTCATCCCAGTAGTATTGGTGGAAAATGATAGAAACTGTGGAATAAGTCCAATAGCACATTAGTCCCATAAAACCCAAAACCAATAAAATATTTAAACTCTATTCTGCAATGCACATATCATCTGAAACGACTGACAAAGATACCAAAAAACCAAAAATTTAGCACAAATTTTGCAAATAGAAAAACTAAAGGATGGCCGATGCTATTTTTTTAATATTCTAAATATGGCCTGTATAAACTCTTCTTTCACTTCTTCTTTCTTTCGCTCGTGTCGATTGGAAAAACGAAATGATGAGAAAATTCAAACGCGGTTTTCAGAAAGACGTCTATAAAATGATAAACGTATCATGGATCTATGCATATGATCCCAAATTAAAAAAAAAAATATGATATGAGTCTTTCAAGACGATTCAAATCCAACAAATGCTCACGAATCATTTCGAAACAAATGATCGCCTAGAATAACTAGACATGTCGCCACTATTAGAGCAACGTAGAACCGTCAATTGTGAATGGTACACCAGCATTTATTTGCCCGAAAGTGTTCGAAAAAATCATGTTAACCAATCTCAGAAGATGATCATTCTCCACCACGGGAATGCGAGCTGTCACACATCAGTTCAAACAAAAACGTTTTTGAACAGTCAACACATCGAATTGATGGATCATCTGCCCCATGGTCCTTATTTGGCACTCAATGATTTCTTCTTATCCCTACAAATTAAAAGTAAATTGCGAGTTCAACGGTTTACTACACCAGAAGAAGCGGTTTATTTGTTTAAATTACATGTTTTGAAGGTTTCCTAAATCGGAATTGCTTCGACAATTGGTTCAAACTCATTCAAAAGTGTATTGATCGATTGAGAATTTATTAAAATATAAAAAAGCCTTTTCCAATTTTGAATATTTGTTTTTATTTGTCTATCTCAAAACTTGAGAAGCAACTTTCGTAAAGATAACGATTATTCAGAAGATAACGATAATGCAATAGAAGATGCAGAAAAATGATATGCGAAAAGATTGATCCTATTATCAAATATAGTAAATTCGGTATAGGAAGTATGAATATCAACTAAAATGACGAAATAAAATGTATTAAAAATGATGCACTTGTCATTTCGGTTTTATTCAAAAAATATCCATAGTTTTGGTACATGCGTATTATCATATTAAGGAAATCGTATTTGAAATACCCACTACTCAAAATTAAATCTAGTCTGTACAGCTCGGATCACTAATTACGGGTATACAAATCAATACAAATCTTATTTTTATGGTCTTTCTCTTTGAATTAACCCTGTTTTTCAGACAATATAATTTCTAATAACTCTACAAGTGAAGTGATAAATTCTCATGAGATCTGAATAAAACAATATTAGAATCATGCAACAGTTAAATATTTTCATAATCCGCAAAACCTTAAAGGAATCGATAAACATTATTTACTTTCCAATTTGTGTATAAATTGCAAGTGAATTGAGAATATTCCATTGATATAAAACTACAGATGTATTTCTTCTATCTTCTCTCTTTTCCACTTTTTTCAGCAATTGATAGTGTTGAAATTGTTTTTGTCCGTTAAATAAGGAACCAAGTTTGAAAGAGCAACGTCAAAGTCTCATAATTAAAATCTCATTGGTCATGTAACGGACCAAAAGTATGAGAGGAAAATTCATTTCGGAAAGAAACCCAATGAACATCAGTGTATGTAGGTATATTGGGTCAACCAAATGGATACGCTGAATATTCCTTTGTACTATAGTCGTGCGAGAAACGAGCACTGGAATTGGAGTGCCCGTCAAGAACAAACATGACTGTGGGAAAAACATGGCTGATAAGATCCTGATATGTCAAGAAAGAATTGTTCATGAGACCACAATGAGTGAAGGAAACGTAAAGTAACTAACACCGGTCAAATGGCTTCCTTTCCGATTAATGCATTATTGCAGGCGATTTCTGAAATTGTCCATCACGTCAGCTGAGGAATTCTCAGGATTTCCAATTGGATTCTTTCCTTGAGTTCTCCAAGTTCACTATATCTTTGTACACTCCACTTTTCAGGAAAAATCACATTAACAATATTTATGCATGTTGACGAATTTGAGGAATGAAGAATGACCTCAACATTTCCGAAAAGCGTTCTGAGTTCACGGTAACAGACTCCCTCAATTATTTCCGAAAAAGCCTCTGATTTCTGCTGAGGACATGGCACAACAAACTGTTACTTTTGCAGAGTGGAGAGGTTGTTAATGGAGTTGATGAGGATATTCATCACTCCAGTACCTGAAGTTCTGTTGACAAATCCCGAGAGAAGAAAACGTACCTCGTCCCTTATCCCGATATGTGAATATGTGAATAAACATTTCCCAGCATTGCGGTTGGGCAGAGTAATCGGTTTCATTTATTGCCTGAACCATGTTTTTGTGAGGGTGATGGTGCAAATCTGACGTCAAGATCCTTCGGACAGACCCAAGAGGGGCACTCTGCAGATACGCTGACCTTCGCGGGTAACTGCCATAGCAACCTATATGCGTTCAACATTCTGAGGAGTTCGAATGGTTCGCTATGCTCTCTCGTTGATTCACCAATATTCTCAAAATTTGTTACTCACAACTTTATTGAATTTACGCTTAGATCTTTATGATTATGATTCATTTCAAAATAAGTACCAAAACGAGGCTGAACTGCTACATAGGCACGGTTTTGGTAAAACGCTTTGACAGCAAATGCTCAGTTAGCTCTAACCTCTATTCCATAGCAACTGAAATGATTTGAGATGAGGTACATAACGGTAATCTTGACAACTTGCTATGTATCAACAGCCATTTCAAAAATGCAGGATTCACTGCCGTACTTATATAAGAGTTTATGGTAACTTTACATATGGATGGCGATTGCTTAAAATATATTAGCAAATTGTTTTGTGATATAAGACTGGAAAAGTTTGGAGCGGCCTTTTGCGATGGACCAGCATTCGAATTAAATGAAACCTTAAACATATACAATGAGTTGATAAGAATATTTTCTAGTCATTTAGAAAGTTAAAGAGCATTTAGAAATAGTGGGCGAAATGATTTCTAGGTTGAGAGTTAACGCCAGTATCGAATTGCATTATTTATTTCGTTATTTGGGTGAAATTCCTAACAATCTAGGAGGAGGAATAAAGAGAATCGAAACCATGGGGAACAGACATCAAGTTCAATGGGCTCGCCATATAATGTCAGACTATTATTGTAGCTTACAAAGAGATTGTCATGAATAGAAATATCGTAGAAAATTCTGCAGAAATAGAAGTATAGTATATTCTAGTATAATAGAATAAGTGAGAAAATTTAAGATTTAAGATTAATTATGTGTGATAAGTACCTTAAAACAGGCGCCCAAAGTTGATAACATAATTTGAAGTTCAGTATAGTATCGTATCGATTCTGATGTGTCGTTACTTTAATTTTTTGCTATATGTGTGTGGCGCAACAAATTTTTTTTTCATGTAGCAATAACTGAAGTGCCATAGTTATCTTGAATACTGTTTTTCCTTCATAATATCGACTTTATTATTATAACGGCTCAACTGACATTATCGCAACAAAATTGAAATTTATGACCTCAGAAATGATTGTTTATAGTACATTCACTGACGCTGAAATTTGTTACCAAAGAAAAAAAAATAGTATAGCAAATAATTCAAACTGAAGCTATTTATCATTCACTTAGAACACAGTGTTTGATACGAAAATGTGAGTACGCGTATGCATTACAATTTTTTTATATTTTGAAATCTTCCAACTTGTATTTGTTAGTGAATACAAAACTTCTCTAATGTTTTATCTGAGCTCATGCTATGTGATAAATGATATATTTCACGTGAAATTCGTTTAAAAATATGTGGCGAGATCTGGATATGTATCTCCATATATTACTAGTGAATTGTGTCGACACATTTTTGAGCAAACATAGATAAACTAAACAAGTGTCCGTCTGTCCTTTTACCCGTGGAATATTCGGTAATCGGATGATCCATACGTTTATTCTATGATTAATCAACGAAAGGACAACTCTCAACTCTGATTCTCTATTATGATCTACCTTCTGCCCTTTCTTGCGGATACTGGACTGGCATATATTAATTGTTGCATCTTGTTGAGACAGTTAAACATAATATTTCATGAAACGTTATTAATGTTTATCAACGGAAACCGTAACATACTAGAAAAGTGAGGAGGGATTTTGTACAAAACGAATTAGAACAGAATAGTAAAATATACCTATTTTTTCTCGATTAATCATTTCCATAGGAATGGAAAGTTATACTTTGAGAATAATGTTTCACAACGCTCTGTCACAAAATGAATTAGATCAGTAATCATCAAAATTTAAAACACAGACATGTTATAGAGAAACTGAAAGAGAAAATTTATGAGTTTATTTCCTAGAGAGTAGATTTTTTTCTCTCCTCTTCTCTTTTTGTTCTCTTCTTCCATTTTTCGTAAGTCTTATTCTTTTTTTTTCTCCTATTCAGCCTCTTGAGAAGTAGACATCCAGCTTTCATGCCATATCGGGCGAGGTCGGCTGGGAGGTCATTTTGAAGTTGCTTTTCCGCCATTTGCCAATTTAGCCATTAGAGAGTAGATTTCGAAGCAAAAGAAAACAAAATACTGACAGGAAACAAGAGTTTAGACTTATCTTACTCAGTATAAGGAAATTCAATCTCCTAATATTTAAGGAGACACTTTGGTATATTCATATATTCTATCTAGCAGCTCCTAAAATTTTCCAAGTATTTGGGAGAGGTAGAAATGAGGAATTTCATTCTGTGAATTATAGGCCTGAAGCAATAGTTTAGATGTAAATTCAAAATTATGTATCTAAATTTGCAAGCAATCTGTGATATAAAATAAGACATCTTGCATAACATTTCACTAGTGAATTTTACAATTTTTTCAATGATACAAACGTTGTCCTGTACGAATATTTTGTGAAAAATAGGCTGCAATACCTTTTCTTTTCAAGCTACAGTTTATTACCAATAGTAGTTTATAAACGTCTCACTTAGTCAACTCGAGCTAGCAATCAACTTTTTCTTAAGCTAGTAACTAGTTCGATTCAATTTGAGGTAGCCAATCCAGGTAATGCAGCAAAGAATGGAATGAGCAATTTCAGATCCATATCTGACCGACAGAGTGACAAATATAGCATTACACAAGAAGGCAGGTTCAACGGATACGGTAATAAGAATAACTGGTTTGGAATGGAACTGGGAGGTCCATCTGACCTGAAGAAGAGACAATCAATGGATCAAAAGAATTATTGAGTATAGAGCGAGAGAAGTGTAGGACACCTATCGACACTCTAATCTGACGATATTAAGAGAATAGTCCCCAGTAGGATGACAGCGTTAAAGATTAAGAGTTTCCTATGTCCAGCAACGGACGCGACTTGCTGTTTGATGATAATGATGAATAACATCATAATCTGAAGTATTGGTTCGTTAATGTGTTTAATACTTCCAAAAACAGAGCTTTCGACTAATATTATTGATTCCAAAATAAAAGCAACACACTTAATAACGAGCACCCCTGTTTTCCACGTATGGTTTTCAAGCCCTGTACTAGTATAATAATTTATTGACCGTTGCCTTTGTTTTCCATATTTGCTTGTTCTTTCCATGTTTTTCTTGATCTAGCCCTTCATCTTCTTTCTATACTTTTGCTTCCAATGTTCGTTTTGTTAATCGTTGTGTTACTCTGTCTCAACGAGTTCAAGATTATCTCATTTATTTTTTAGTTGATGGGTTCTTATTCTATCTATCCTAGGTTTGTCTTCTATTTTTCTTAAGTACTTCATCTCAATAGCATTAACTCTACCTATTTTATTATTAGTTGCCCACTCATTTAACATCTCATTTAACAATGTTGCATTTAATGAATAGTATATATTTGTTGCTTTTCTTATTTAGTTTGTTTTTTCCCTACTAATTTGCCATCATGTGTTATTACTGTTCCAGGAAATTCAAAAGTTGTGACTTGTTCTATTTATTTTTCTTTGTATTTTTTTGACCACTTTTCTCGTTTAAAATCATTATTTGGCGTTTTTCTATTTTGATTTCCATTTACAGTTTTTCTATCTCTTCTATCCAAATTGTTGTTAGTGCTTCCATCTTTCTATGATTTTTTGCATAACTATTCTGCATATAGTAGACCTTCTAAGTTTATCGGGATCATCTTGAGGTATCCTTTGTTCGTTTGTGGGTGTCTCGTCCGTTTCTTTACATTTTTCAGTATTTTATCTAATGTTAGTATCCTTTTTCCAGCACGAGTCCTTCATGTCTCTACCCATTCAGTATATCTTCCACACATTGTTTCTTTGGATTGAGTCGAGTGCTGCTCTCAGGTCTATGGACGTTTCTTCCTTTCCGTAACGTCTTTATATACTATTTCTTGGTATGAAAATATTATTTATTGTTAGTTTTTCTGTTCTATATGATGATTGTTCTTCTTTCAGTTTCTTAGTCTTATAGTTCATATCTTGAACAATGAAGTTCCTTTTTGTGGATTGGAACTAGCAAATTGTCTTTTGATCTTCATGCTTCCTACATCATCTTCCAAATCCATATTTGACCATTTCGGGATCTATCGGCTCCCCTTCTGCTAAGAGAAAATATTGTTACCAATGTGTAAAAAACCAAATAATGATTGTTCTCAGGACTCTTGGTTAAACTCACATTGAAGAAATGTTTGGTTCGGTAATTTTGATAGAATACGTTATCCTCGATAAGATTTGGCATAAAGAACCAAAAACTTGTAGTAAACCCACAGTGAATTGAGGAAAAAGATCGGGAAAGAATAAGGAATCAAGTAAAACTGAAAGTGGTAATAGATGTACTCTAATGAATGTGATAAAAAGCTTTATGATAGATTGATAATCAAAATATTGCACAACGTACTCGTATACACAGTTCTAAGTAATATGAGTTTATCATCTGATGAATTAGCTCGAACGCTCACAATTAAAAGCTGAAAAATTGGATTTATTACAAACAATGGATAATTCCATGGTAGATATTTAGTCCCCTCAAGTTTGATGTTTTTGATACACTAGTAATCCATTTCAACATATATAGAAACGGTTTTTCCAATTTCAATTATGGAGTATAAATATTTCAGATAGAATTCCTCATAGGAATCGTTTGTGGTGAAACATTGGAATGTTTTCAACATTTCACAGTTTAAATTCAAGATGTAATGAGTATCGGATTTTTTAAACGAAATGTTGTTTGTTTACATGAACTCTACATTTCCATTATCTCCAATTTTTTGTTTCAGGTGAGCGAAAAACTGACTAGTGGCCAACAGCTATCTTCTTGGAAAATACTTAGTCATTTAGATGAGTAAGTTATACGTACGTGTTGTGTGATATGTTACTATGAAAGGCTATTGTTACCTAACAGAAATACACTATTATAATAATAAGAACAGGGATTCTGAAATTGAGTAGAGACCTTTCCCAAAATGAGATGATACTTCGAAACCCCATTGCCAAATTGCTCCTAAAATCGTCCCTTTTTTTCTCAAATAATATAATAATAATAAAATAAGTTTAAAACATCATTTGTTGATTATTGATACCAATTACATCAAAAACTAAGTAGATAATTGATTGATTGATCTAACAAAATTTATCGTCTGCGCCGATGATCTTGATGACATTCCATAATCACGTTTCTATCTTCTATGACTGTAATTTAGTGAGGACTCAAATGAAAAATTCGTGCAGATTCTGAAACTTCTTTGTGAAGCTTCTGTTTAAATGTCGAGGCTAGTGACAAAAGTAACAAAATTTTGAATCATTTATTGTTTATAGAGTTCTCATGAATTTATCATCAGAAAAAGGTTTTATTGATTTCTTTATCTAAGATAGTCATTAGCTGCTAATAGCAACTTTGATAAAACATCAAAGCAGTTTTTCTCCGATGAAAATCGCAATATCGACCCAAAAAGTGTACAAAAATACAAGAAAGCAAGAAGTTAGCTAGTAAAGTCTTGGTCATTTTTTTCACAGAGCCGAGCAAACGAAATTGAATAGCGAGGTTTCTTTTTTCAAAGGGACAACAGCTGGCAATATTATGGTATATTTAATTATCATCTAAACTTGAACGATTTGCTACGCTCGAATGAATTTCCAACTTGTTATATGGTGAAGCACCCAGAGCATGTATGTACTTGATCACTAAAAAATACCTGAAAGCCTCTTATTTTGGATTTGGATTCAATTATCTTGCAGAAACTTATACTCTCTTTGCGAATCCCTGGTCTTGAATATAGAATATAAGAATATAAGACCAGAAATCAAATTTTCATCGAGGTAATTTTTCAAAAAATCTTTCTTCACGAAAAACGTGATTGGTAACAATAACTTTGTTACATGATTTGGCAGTAGTCAATTGATATAATCTTGGATATTTATTTTGGATTCAAACTCTGGGTTTTGAATAGTGAATGCATCGATCATGAAGATCATGAAGAAGGCGGCTCGCAAGATTCTTATTAATTTTGAAATAAATTGTTTTACGTATGTGGCGCTATATATCTTATGATTTTTGTTATCGTAGCTTCCAAGACTTGGAAGCTTGAGGCATGTCATATTTTGGAAATTGCAAATGATCCAATAAGGCGCATAGGGTGGAAGTTCAATGACTGTTGCACTATATTCACGTAAAAATTCCTGTTGTTTAGTGTAGGACTTTGCAGTATCGTGACACAACATCAACCAGTGAAAATTGACTTAATCAAAAACTGTAGGTAGAAATTTTATACCTATAAGTGACACTGTACGTGTTGATCGTCTCGGTCAATTGCTTGATATCGTACTATGAGATATAACTACGTTATTAATTTTCTCAATAGACCTTTCATATTTCGCTATTGTTGGTGTTCTGGTGGCTAGGAATATAATAAAGTGATATGTATGTTTCATCATCTCCTATTTTAGTGAACGATGCCCACCATTGTTCTAATTTTCCTTTTACAATCCGCATGTGGCACCCAACGACAGTTTCACACATAAAATTAGATCATTGCTGCTTATCCAACTCCAAGAGTTGCCTCAATCACTTGATGAAAGCATTTCTTATCTTCTTCGATCATTCGTCTAATCACTTACTATTTCCAACGATAACTGATGAGCAGAGCCTCATAACGAAGCGATATCCGCCTTTCTATTTAAATTTGCTATATCAGCGAAATATAATTCCTCATGAGGGACTTCAATCACTATGTGCATTGCAATTGCTTAAGACCTAAAGTGTAACAAGCATATATTTTCTTGATAAATTCATGTTTAGATGGCACATACCACTATTTATCCCGTGATAGCAGTAACTGATAAAAAAATGGAATAACTAGGTTTTTTAGTATTTTGGCATCTCAGGAAATACACAGTGGTCCTCTAATACAATACAGTCAATTAATTCGAACGGATCACTTTTTCTTTTGGTTTGATATATTCAATAAATGTTGAATATTTTTATGAAATGTTTGATTTGATTAATTGGCACATCTCCAAAGTTTCAGAGTTGTCAGGTTCGCTCTGATCGCTTGTTACTCTAATCCAAATATCTTTGCTATTAATACTGAAGTATTCCAAGCTTTAAAACTGTTCAAATGAAGGTTTTATTGGGTAGTTATTCAAGATGCTGGCGTACTGTCGTTGTTACCCCATATTTTGTAGATGCACTCCATTATCTTTCCAGCGAATATTCTATATATTGCACTAATCATTTCCTCTTTCGTTTTTTTCTCAAAATCTATCTTACTAGGAAAACGAGATGGATTAAGTTCGTAACTCTACATTTTTTATCTTATTTTCATGTTGTACCGGAACTCCGTTCTTGCGAAATGCTTCCGTTGCTGATCACGTCCATAGTCCATACCCGACGTAAAATAAATGAGTTGTTCAAATAAATATTATAACTCAAAGATTCAATTTCATTTAGAAGTATATAGCATTTTTAACATAGGGTCAGTCTTTTAACCAAATAATTGACCATGTGTAGGATTGGCTCACTATGATTGAATTGTTCCATTAGATATATCCCGAAACACCTGATCATACTTTCACCATAATTGATGTCAGGTGTTGAGACGAAGTTTTCCAGGCAATTACATTCCACAAAATTCACAAGCTCCCTCAACTTTACAATTATCCATTATAAAGATCTGATTTCTGGCCCCAGTAGCTAGGATTCGATGGAACAACTTTATACCCACTGACAATCAAAATACCATATGATTTCCTATTCAGTAACCTTTTCAAATTTGATGAATTTGGTTGTTTCGTCTGTAATGAACTTTCAGACTTCTTGGGTAGAAACTGCTCAAAAACATCAACAGCGGAACCTTAAAATCTGGAATGATCAACAACTGGCAAATCCATCTTTATTGAAATCTCTTTAAAAAAATCTACACAATCATTTCTTCGATTTTTTAGCCTCTCTATACACCAAATTTGTTACAAATCGTTAGTGGGGATCTTCATTTATCACTTCTGATCCAGAACCGTCATCTTGATTTCCGTTTCTTCGACAGACAAAACACAATTATATTCATTTATAAAAGGTTTCACCCAATGATGCCAATGATATTATTTTGTATTTGACATAAACTTTGACTCTTGAGAAATTAATCTAATGGACTTTCAAGTACATAAATATTGATTATAACTACTTAAGCCAGCCATATCAACAAGCTCTCCATATTTAAAACCTTATAAGCTAATATCCGAAAAGAACTGTTTTCAATATATCATTCTATGAACCATGGGTCCAGAGAAACTATTTTTAGCACTAGTGGGTCGAAAAATGTCGCGAATAGTTTAGCGATGTCACACGGAATCTCTGAACTATAATGGGTTAGTTAATTCTGAAAAAAAAATAATGTACAACACTGGTAAACACTGTTTTTTTTTAAATTAACTTTGTGATGATTTTCTTTTCATTTAATATACCGTCATTCAAAAAAAATTATTATTTTGTCTCAGTCATTGCATTCAACTAAGTTACATTTGTTATATTGTAAATATGCCGCTAAAGAATTCTAATAACCCAAATAGTTTTGGTTATGAGTGTGGAGAATTAACTTTTACATCTTAGCTTCGACAATAAATAATAAAATAAATAACAAACAATAAAAATTGAAAAGTGGTATTAAGACTATTTTCGTTCTCCTGTGCGCCACTTTTTGCTAAATCCTGGGCTCCACATATATGTTGTCGAACGTGGATGAATCTCCTAATAGGTTGGGCTAAACAAAAATCTGGTCATTTGCCAATATAACAAGACCAAACACACTGTCCAGTACCCAATCGTGTCATCGGCCAACAGACCAATCCTACATAGTGCCGAACTGCCTCAGTCAAAGCCTCCAAATCAAGCAGAAAGTCAGGATTCTTGTCCGGAATATGTTCTTAGTCAACCCGATAAGGTCCGCATTTATTAATACAAAGTGATTTAAACAATTTAGTACGTATCTAAAAAACAAACTGAGCTATTGGCGTCTAGATAAAACGACTGGAATTTATTTTCTCCTGGTACGGAATTTTTTTATTTCCGACATCTAGCATATTACTGTTAGATAATTCAAAGGGACCTACCAGAAGCCAAATACTCATGAAAATCGTAGCTATTTATTGTACATTGAGGAATATTCTTTCTTGTGATTTTTAATCAGTGATTTTTCTACTTTTTATAAAAATGTATGTCTTGATGTCACAAAGAAATCTGATGAGTCAATTTTTTTCCATTCATTTATTATTGTTTGGTGGCTATAGTACATTCAAAGCTTTTGTGTGACAAAAAAAGTTTGGCCAGTGTATTCAACACTTTTTTTAAGATTAATCGAATGAAGCATCACAGTTCTCATATATCTGGTACGAAAAGTATAACTTTTCTCAGATTTTTATGAAAACCAACAATATAATTACCGTAGCTAAAGTGATAACAATCAAGAAACTCTACCATCAAATTTCTCCTATATAATGAAAAGAGATTATGAATATTTTTCTATTTCTCTTCAAATTGCTCATATGATATCAATGAAACGGTTTTCCGCAACTTGTTGAATTCTGGATATTTCTGATCAATCGATAGATATTTGGCTGTAACCGCTGTGAAATTATTGCAATATTCGATAAAAATAGTGGAGAGATACCTTGCCAAAATTCAAACATGAAAAACGTATTGGCAACGCAATTCTCTTCATATCTATTCGTTTGGAATCAGCCTACGTCGGTTGTGAAATTCATTGTAAACTCAATGATAGAAGTTGTGCCAAAAAATACTTCATATGAGTCGAGAGTTTTATAGGGATTTAAGAGTCTTCGATATTTATTGCAATCGCTGGAGTATTGTATAGAAATCTTGGAGCTCGTATTTTTGGAGGTTATTATTTCTCATACTGCTGTCAATATTATTTTTCTTAACTTTTCGACGAATATTCTGTTGAATGTTTTGTCATATTCATTGAAAAACAAATAACGTATCGTGTTAATTACATCTAGAAATCAACAAGAATTTTAGAATTCAAATTTTTTTTATAACTTTACTTTCGCCTCTATGGATACACACTCTGGCTCTTATATAGCAACTATGAGCGATTGAACGCCGGTGTGTCTTATATATGTTTTTCTATCTCTTGATCGATGGGTTTAATGAAAAATTATTTACCATTACCACAGCATGGTTTGACTCATCGCAATATTTTGAATGGTACCTACTGAAAGTTCGTCAAATAGACGCACAGTGATATTCAAACCGACTTTAAGACACTCTGTACGTTATCAAATCAAAGGAGAGTCAGAGCTTACTTCAATAGTACTTGATCATTTGGTTAGGCACAAGAAAATATCATGTTGTTGAAATATTTCAATTTTGTTTTGATGAGGCCTATCGTTGTAATGCCTACCAGTCCCCACAATAAAGTCCCCAAACAAACAATGACATTTCGCATACCTTAAACGCCAGCTCTTATAGCAAATTCAAATGCAGTAATAAATAGAAACTATAAAATTTTGTTGAAACTTATTATAGTCCGGTCAATATGGATATTTGTAATAACAAAAATTCCCTTAAAGCCAAATATTGGTTAAGAGCTGGGGCTCACCATTACAAATAAAGGTTGAAAAATTACCTTCGATCCTTTGGGTGCTACAAAAGTTATTCGGAGTCAAAGGTTAAAATTTGAGGTTTCTAGGATTTTTCTCGGAAACTGTCAATTTCTCAAGAAAAATTCTGGAACCAAAGTGTTGATCTTGAAATTCTCTTTAATAAAGCTCGTCATAATTTTTTTTATTAGAGTTACCATTCCTGAGATATCCCGATTCTAAGAGTCATATTATGTATGATATGCATACTTTTCCAAGCCACATGTGAAGTAATGTACTCGGCGCGTTTTTTACCATTATTTTCCCTGTAGTCCTACTTATCTAACTGTCATGACAATTTTAGGATGATTTAAGGAAGTAATACCCATCAAGTTCTAGATATTACCTTAATATTGATATTGCTACTCATTATTGGGTTAATTATTGTTTTGATTTCGTAAGATAATATAATCAGATTCGTTAGGTTTTAAAAGAGATATGAAACCACTGCGTCTTGCATCATCAGTGACTAAATCATACTCATAATTAATAAGTTTAAAAACAGCCTTTGAAGCATCCTCTGAATGATATTTGGCTAATTTCAACAGGAATTCTAGGAATTTCAGTGTAGACACGTTACAAATTTTTTGATGCTGTACTTTCTTTTTCTTAGTTTCTTCATTGTCATAAAATGAACGGTATTTGTTAAAACAAAAAATTTATTCACTTACTAGCGTTCTAATAGAAGGTGGATCTAGAGTTGAAGTATTAGCCTGTTCCTCCTCACGTTGTCTTTTCACTACTGCGATTGAAGTTTTTCGGGTGTAGGATTTTTTGCAATCCACGTGTATTGAATAGATCTTTCAATATCAATTGCAGAAGACAGTTATGCGAGGATCAATCAATATTTCAAAAATACCACGGCACTCAAACTAAATTAAAAAATGGAAAATAATGTTTACTTCCATTATAAAATTCGGTAAATATCTAACAAACCGTCAGTCCACGTAGACTCATTATCTCCACTGTTTACCAATGAAAACATCGAATCGTGAACATAAATATATTTCTATTGGTCGAAGCCGTATGTACACAATTTCTGCAAAATATTATAATAGTACACGCTGGAAGCAAAGACGGTTTCGTACATAATGCTTTATTAATATCTGGCGGAAAAATTAAAAAATGTGCAGCTGATTCTCATGAAAATATAACAGCAGAATTATTTGGAAAGTGGTTTAATGAACAGCTTTCATTTAACATTCCACCACAACAGTAATCGTTATAGACAACGCATCCTACCATTCGCGGCAACTTCTTAAGATGCCAAATAGTATTAGTAACAAAGCTCGAATTCTAGCAAATATTCCTATTTCGTCAGCGATGGTAAAAAGGCCCAACAAACAAAGAATTGTTCACTGTTACATACGATTCTGACTACCATTATTATTTATAAAGATACTTTGGAATTGAAATATTTTTTTCTTTCGTATTATTTGCAAAGAAATCATTTTCTTTTTTGCTTTCTGCTTTGAAATTTCGTTTTCCAAAAAAAAAATTAACGGGTTACAAAAAGGGCTCAGTTCACGTCTGGTACCCTGTTTAAGCCAAACGCTCTTACAGGCAGGTACATTCTACTCGTCTATTTACGTTTTATAATTTAATATTCAGTTGTAGCATGTTAACCAGGTATAATAACGATTTTTTTCTAAGTTCCAAGTAGGTCTACAATTAAGTGGGGTATATGTTCCAAAAATACAGAACAAAAATCAATTTTATTCAAGTTTTTTGATCAATTATCTTTACGCTTAGGCAACGATGTGAAGAATTTTGTAATTTTCTCTTTCTTGGCAGTTTTTAAAAGCTCCTTCAATTCAGACTGATATGGAGCAGTCGCATTAGCAATTTGCCTCTTAAAAATAAGGCTTCGTCCCATAGACGGATCAATGTTCATTAAGAAATGGCAAAGCTCATTTGCCATTCTTAAACCTACACTAAGATTTTTTAACTTGAATGTCACGTTTCCTGTGCTTGTTGAAGCCTCTTCTTCAATGGGCTGTGAATTTAACATTTTCTCCAAGTCGATTTCAGTCAAATCTTCTTGCGATTCAAGCAATTCCTGAATGTCACTTGACTCTATCTGCTCGAACCCATCTCGTCCTATTCCATTCGCGATTTCGGCTATGTTTGCAGTCATAGTTTGAACTTGCACAGATTCTTCATCATTTTCCGTACTCAGAGCAGGCCACAGTTTTTTCCAACATGACTTCAATGTGTGTGGCTTCAGTTCTTCCAATAATTCTTTTATGTTTACGATGCATTTTGCAATGTCAAATTTCTTCCAGCATTCCATAACATTCATATCAGAATTACATTCCATATTATCCAATATGATTCTGATGTAATAGAGCTTGAAAGCCTGTATTATTCCTTGGTCCATAGGTTGAACCAAAGCTGTCGTGCTGAGAGGTAAAAATGACACTTTTATATTTGGATGCATAGTTTCAAGTGCGCGAGGATGACCTGGTGCATTGCCCAAAAGTAGTGCTTCAAAGTCCAAACTCTGTTTTTTTAAATAAGTTTCAACTTCAGAAACAAAACAATTCCGGAACCAGTCAAAAAAATAGCGCTTGTAATCCATGCTTTCTTATTAGCACGCCAAAACACTGGCAGGTTGTCCTTGTTTTGATTTTTTAAAGCCCGAGGATTAAACGATCTGTAAAGCATCAATGGCTTAATGGCACAATTTCCAGATGCATTCGAACATAGCAGCAGTGTAACTCTATTCTTTGCTACCTTAAATCCGCTTCTAGAAATGACTGTTTTGCTTGGCATTTTCTTCCACAACAGTGCAGTTTCGTCTGCATTAAATACTTGCTCAGGTTTGTATCGTCCTTCAGCTACTAGGTTTGCAAATTCTTCTGGGTATCTTTTACCATAGGACGGAATAGCAACTTGTAGTTCATCATTGAATAATAAGGTTGCTTTCATTATGTTTATTTACATTCTAAAAAACACCGATTGCGGCGAAGGCGACTTATGTCAAAGTCATTTAACAACATACTTCAGGCAAAGTTTTTATAAGATCTATTTTAGTTTTTTTATTAGTCCATTTGACGGCGTTTACAAAGGATATTCGGTTGGATACCTATTGGAATTCTTTTATTATTATGTACGTACTTATAAGATCCGCGAATAAAGAAATTTTTAGCCGCGAATATAGGAATTGGGTTACATTTTTTTTTACTCCGCGAATAGTGAAAACGTGAATGAAGGAAGCGCGAATAAGGAGCTTTTACTTTAAAAAATAATAAATTTATAAAATGTGGTGTCTACGACTATGGAGGATCAAACAAAATTTTGGACTAGAGTTTTTATAATCTGCAACTGATATTGGATTTTTGAGTCCTAAAATACTCATCACCTATTGCGACATTAGCCCCGATTAGATTTGACTAGACACGATCAACCACAAATGTTTTATCATCAGTTGAAAGTTTATTGCAATTAAAGAAAAACTAAGACATTTCTTCGAGCTATAAAAAAGCACACAAAACCTAAATGGTAGACGCTTGTAATGAATACGTATATTCACTTGAACTCAACCTTATATGTATATACCTTGGTTATATTTGCATATCATGTATAATATGACTCTTAGAATCGCGATATCTAAATAATGGTAACACTTAGGAAAAAAGTAATGACACCCATTTTTGTAAGAATTTTGAGATCTACAACTTTGATTTGAGGTTTTTTCTGATAAAACTCACCGACCATCCAAAAAACCTCAAATTTTGACCTTTAACTTTGAATAACGTTTGTAGCAGACATAGGATCTATAGAGATTCTTAAAACTTTATTTTTTATGGTAAACACCAGCTCTTCATCAATATTTCCGGGAATTTTCGTTATTTGGCCACTATTATCATGTCTAAGTTGATCGGACTATTGTTTCTCTGGCAATACATTCATGTTCAGATTTTTAAGCACTTTACCTTATGAGATTCGTTGATCAATATGTTTTTAAATAAAAATAATAAATTTTCTATTTAATAACTTTCGGTCTGACTTAGTCATTTACGGAAATATTAAAATTAGCAAACGTATATGAATTGATAGATCACTTACAATACAAAAACTGAAATACACTCTGGGTCATCCATACAAATACTTCATTTTAATATTATATTTCACAAAATTTCGAAAGCATTTGACTTCTTCTGTTGGAACAAGATATTTGAAGATTTGTTTCTGTCGATTTTCGTAGCAGCAGTATATCTGCTAAAGTTCAATGGAGTCTAGTGTTTTTAGGTTGCAACAACAACTTACTTTCTTGTTCTTTTGTGAAATATACAATTCTTTTGTTAGTACTGGAATATGTCCGAAAATATGATACTTAATTTTACAGACATATGAGGATGAATGGAAGATAAGAATGTGAAATAGAACGAAAGATAGTTTCTCCGTTTTGTAGTTACTGTCATCATTTACTCTTCAACTCTCCCTAATTCGACCTTCTAATAGAATTTTATGATTTTCAGATAAAATTTCGAATGGAAAATAGTTCCTACTGCTTTATACATTTTCTGATGTTTTCCTATCTCATCACATGTGCTATTTTCGATATATCAGACAGTGTAATTACATTCTTGATATTAGCCTCGTATTTCCCAGTTATTTAACATGAAATAACATGGCGTGTTACTTGTTCGTGCACATGAAAACTATTCTTCGAGTAAATATTTGTTATACACAATTGCTTCTAATGAAAATACGTCGCCATTTTCCACAATTAGTTGTTATAATAGCAAAAATACATATAGTAGTTATTACACATGACATATTCAGAGATTTTATCAAATACAACTCATTTAATGCTTATTTAGGAATGTATCAGTTTCGAATGTATTTTACCATTTTGTTTTTTCTCATTTTAAATTCAGATGGAGAATTATAGACTATATACATAATGGTTTTGATTAAAAGCGTGGATCTTCTGAATTAATTTCAATATATTTTCTGTCACAGCGGTGACATCACGTTTATTTCATATTATTTTAAGGTATCTAATATATAGTTTCGCCTTTTATGTTGGAACGAGTCAGAAGTAACTTGAAGTTATATCGGTGTGTTCGTACGTTTACATTGTTACCTCTATTCAGTAGGATTGTGAATCTACTTGAACCGATCGGTATGCGTTTGTCCAATTGGAGTTCCGATTTTATCTTCTAGCATTGTCACTGTGTAACAGTCATCCGATGCGAACTTATCTAGTTTATTCGAGACTTAGATCTCCCAGACACTCAATAGCTTCTTGGAAAGATCTTGTTGCTGATTAGCGTCAGTCTCTTCTATTGGAAAGAGGTTTGACACTAAGTCTTCCTTATCCATCAAAGTACCTTACTCGTGTACTGCGACTGATTAGTAGAAGAACCAACAAGAAGAGTCAATCTCGTCCAAATGATCGGAGTCGGGCGGAGTTTGGTTCAGACGTGTTTCAATTGGAACAAATACATGTTTACTTACCGGGATAATTCAAAACTTTGTGTGGATTGAAATATCGGAGGGGGAAACTTTGAGCTGTTTTTTTGACAATCAGATTTGTACTTCTTAGAAGTAATGATAAGAATGTTGCAAATACCAAATAGAGAAGTATTTGAATTATTAAACACATGATATCTACCGTCATAGAATATTACTCCAAATTAGAGACTAATATTGAGCTCTTACAAGAGAGAAATACGGGTTACGTAAACAAATAAATTCAATAGTGTATTGAAAATGTTTGTAATGTTTATTGACAGATTTCGAAATGTGCTGTGAAATATTTAATTTCATGTTGTGCTTTATCAATTTCTTTGACGAAAACCTATTTTGATTCTTGAAAAAAAGTGTAAAAAATCTCACATGGAGTTAAATTCAGACCTCAATAGAACTATTGAGAAATGGATATGCCTGTCATTTGCGTTATAAAAATCACTGAATGTGCAATTGAGGCATAATTTTCTGGAAAACGGAGGAGAGAGATATGGAATTTTGTAAGGCTTTTGTTGTTATCAATGTCCATTCAGGTGCTGGATTGTTCTTCCCAATATTTTTAACTCCTCTTTCCATTATATCCCGTTAAGTTATTCTTATAAGATATTTTCTCTTTTTTCTTACTCTCTGAGGTATTATGCCTGGTCTAAAATGTTTTGCAACATTGCATCAGGCTGAGATAGCTTACGGACTTCACCAGGTATCCAAGGCCGAGAATATCACTCGAAAGCGACTAGCAGTGGAGACAAAAAGAACAAATAATTAGGACCACATGGAGATCATTGAATATTGACAGGATATCGAATGGAGATTACCTCACCGAGTAAATCTAATTTTTAAGATCATTTTTAATCGTAATTAATAGTCTGAAAATGCACCCCTATACAAAATAGGGAAGAAAAGGATAAGTGGTGGCACTAAAACCCTTGTGGTAGGTTTGAGAGAAGAACAACAAAGACTTACAGCCTCCTTGGATGAGATGAGAGAAGTAGGACCGACCTTGTACTAGTTGTATTGGAAATAGTGTAGGCAGTCGTCATCACCGGAAAGCGGATGGTCAAGTTTGAAAAACGATAGTAATTTACTGGAAAAAAGGAATGATATAATTTTCAAAAATAGTCAACCTTGTTAACAATGTCAGTTTTAATGTGAAAATATAATTAACAATTATATCTCCTGACCTTGGAAAGATACATAATATATTTTGCTCGCTTTGATCTTGTGATCCCCTCAACGTATTCTATTTCATCAAATTAGACACAATAGACAAAACAAAATAGTTATATATTCAGCACCGACCTTATATGTCTTTTATTCATCCATTAATCATACTACGAATTCGTAACATTCAAAGAGACCTCGCGTGAGTACTAAATACGAGAAATAGACAAAGACACAGCTTTCCGTATACACCAATTTCGTCTCTTTGCGGCGTTAGATTCTAACTAATTGCATCTGAGATGCCCTGCTTCTATTACTCGTAGACGGCGGCATGGCGTGAGTTATATAGAAAACGCAGTTTGGAAAGCACGTGACGCGCCTTGCAATGATAATTTTAGGGAATGTGATAAAGGGAGCAGAGGGAAAAATGTAGAGAAGGTACGGTATTGTGAATATAAAATTTCGAGGTAACGCCAATCAAAATAACTGAAATGTACTACTCCAAATATGAATAAGAAAACAATTATATCAATTATCAGGAATTTCTATCTGTATATATGAAGGAAATATATTTGGAGACAGCTATGTGATCCAAAATATCTAGAACAATATTTGATATGTATATGGGGTGGAACTAGTTATGACTAGTATCTGGACCAACCAAAAAAAAACACATAAATTTGGGAAAAAACTTTTTCAACAAGCTCCTCAAATCCTTGTTGGAAAATCTTCGACCACCAAGCCATTTTTTGAAGTCTGGAAACAGATAATAGTCCGAGGGGGCTGTTTCTGGCTACTAAAGTAGCCATACAAACTTCAATTCACTATTTATGTTGCTGCTGGAACAACATTTTCTTATTAACCAAATGCGGCATTTTTGTTTAATTCCTTTGCTCAAATGTTGCAATGAGTTTGAATAATGATCACCTCTGATAATTTTCCTGTAAACCTGTTTTTCTCATCGACATTATAAAATTAATAATATGAACATCAATTTCTCAACTTTCAAGAAAAACTTTTTTATTAAAAACCTCATCTGAAGATCTTAGTTCCAGCTAGAAACATTCAACTAGGTTTCGCCTCAGTCTCTACTGTATAGTTTTTAATTTCAATAATTGTTCATTCTCATGGTAGCAACGTAGGAAGGGTTCACAAAAATTTGTTTATTTTTGTGGCAATAATTTTTACTCAAAGGTAAGTTGAGCATATTTCGGAATTGAGGCGCTTACCTCGCTTATTTGGCTACACGGTATGCTCTAACTATACGTCTGAATACATCATCCAGGTTCGGAAAGTTTAATTTTGAAGAGCTACGTCAAATTTTTCTTTTAAATGCTTTTCCACAAATTTCATATCCATGAAAAGAGAATTCACATTCGATTTTTCATTATACAAAAAGGTATGTTTCATTTTTCACAATTATTATCTTTTTGCACTAGCCAACGCAGCGGCGAATGTTTGAAACAGACACACAACGAAAACTGGAAAATATTATAACTTTTAAAATAATAAAATTAGCGTTACCTTGCTTTATGGAGTCTCTTGGAAATTGTAGTGAGAAGGGACACCGGATTCGCAGAGTTGTCGGTGCTTTCAGCACCGAACTCCTCGAAGGGACAATATACGATCTCGCGAGGCCTGACCGAGAATAGAGGCCGTCATCCTTGTTTATGGGGACAATATGTGTTTAAGGGATAAACGAGAAGAAATTTACGATAAAGGCTTCCAAAAGGCTTTCTCTTGTTTGCTTCTTAATGCTAATAAATTCTTCATGCTATACCGTAGTTTCGAATATTACTGTGGTGATTGTAGAGACTTATCGATTCCGTATGTGCGGCACAGAAAAAATAGCCTTTTATGTTATATTATTCACCTTATACACCAAAAATTTGAAAAAAGCGTCCATTAATTTTGCTAAAGTCTCAACTAGGAATAGACGTAATAATAGCAATATATAAATTACTTTAAATACTGAGAGATAATCTTCATTTTAGAATTCACACACAGATATAATAACTGTTGAATTATTTTATTTTGATTTTAACACTACATGCTTCAAATTTTCCTCATGATATTGTTGTTTTAACTGAAAAATAGCATCTATTATATATCCAAACTTTATGATATATAGATTATTTTATCTATAGTTTGGACAAGGTAGATAGTAAATCAAAGTACTAATTATCGCATTAACAAGAAGTGTAGTCAAGGTTCTTTGAAAATAAGTACCAGTGAAGCCATTAAATTCGGAAATTAGGATAATTTCATGAGATTCACCATCAACCTGGCCATATTTCTAATTATAATATAACGTTTGCAGAAGTATTTATAGATACTTCCAAATGTATAACTCTTATTTTTTTGATATTTTTCCTATCATATTCAACTCAATTTAACATCAAATGTTTCTTTTCTTCGTCATAGATTTCTATATACATTAATTGATCAATATATATTGTTTCATCCCTTATGGTAAATTTTGGTTGTTATACTTTCTCTTAGAAGGGTGTATTTTGCTAAGATCTTCTGTTACCGTTTCAAACAGTTAAAACACACTGATAGGAACAGTTAAATATCATTTTATTTGTAAAATCATTCCCTGATCACAATCAATATTAGATATGCTGCAATCTCGATATCGTCGTTTATTTTCTGTAACAATGATAGTAACTGGATAATTGAAGTGACACAAATAGACTGGTTCTTCTTTCTTTATCTTAATTCAAGAAAATGCTATGCGATTCTTCTAGAAAACGATGCTTAGCTGATTTCCAAAATATTATTGAAAACTACCAAATTGGAATATCACTATAAAAGATGTATTGATTTATTTCAATTTCTTTGATCGCAACATTAATAAATATCGCTTTAAATACTCATTTGAAAATAAAAAAACAATTAACAACTGTGAAAGAATTCGCCAATATACAAATATCCTAGCAATTGAGTTTCCAGATTTCTTATCAACTAAAATAAATACCCCTCCTCCTTTTAAGATCCCTGTTCCTACCATTAACGTAAACGTGAGCTCTTTTGGAAAAGAAAAAATATACTTTTCTTAATAAGCGCACTTACGGTAAGTAAACAGTAGGAGCAACAGTAGTACTAGCAAAAGAAAATAACACTACTATATATACTATCCAAGGCCGGATTAAGATTTTTGAGGCCCGTGGCTAAAATAGTGACGGGGCCCCCTTAAGGAATTCGGAAGCCCGGAAAAACAAGAGTAATAAAAGTAACAGGCATTTTCAATAATATAATATTTGAAAAATAATATCAATACGTTAGATTTATGGTATCGAAACATCAAAAATACAGAATGTTTTCCAAATGATGGGGCCCTCTTGGACCTGGGGCCCGGGGCTATAGCTCCCCCAAGCCACTGGCTTAATCCGGCCCTGATACTATCTCCAAGTAATAGGGTCCGCACTGAAGAACTCTATACCATATTACAGGCACTAATCGCCGCTAAAAGAAATCAATGTATTAAAATAGCAATATTTATCAACTCATCTCCATCCACACCATCTAACAACTTTTTCCCAAACATCCACTAGGTCTCTTAAAACTCAACTAAGCAAGATCGCAGACCAACAACCCAGGAAACGAAAAAGCAGGCCGATATACCATAGAATCAGCAAAAAATAATGAAACAGCAATTGTGCGCCAAGTGATTGCAAAAGAATAGAAAGGGAAATTCAGAACAAAAGCTCAGTGCAAATGGCAAAATGATTGAAACAGATCGAAGTCGATATTAAAATCTATAAAACCGCCCGTTCAACCATGTAAAAACAATTGAAATCGATCGCTTAAGACTTATCTAAACCGAAAAAATCCACAAATATGTGAAACTTGTAATGAGAAACCTGAACGTGTACCATTTATTGATAAACTATCAATAGTATTATAAAATCCGAACAACTGTTCAAACTCAATTATATCACAAACTATGAATTGACATGTCGCTAATAATATTTGAATTTGATCCGGCAATAAATATAAAACAATGTAAGTCAGTTGAACAATGAATACATTGATAGAGACAATATTCAAAATATTTTACTACAAAAAAAAATATTGGTCAAGTTGGCAGAATTTGAGATGGATTTCACTGGAACATAAACGTCGAATACATAATTTTATATTTGTATATAGAATTGTTATCATTCTCATTGATTCCAAAGGGATTGACAGCCTCATTGAATTTGATATTTCTGCCTAAAACAAAAGTGATTTCATGTTTTATATCAATTTTAGTGCTACCAATGGAAAAGTTTATTGTTTATCAACAAAAATAAATACATCTCAAGTTCACAAAAATAATGGGGTTTATTTCAAATCGATAGGATTAGTATTAACAAACTCACAAAGTTCAGAAGTCTGGATATATTTTATACCGCACGAGATCTGTTCCAAAAAGGAATTACGTGATCAGCACTGATTGTCTAAAAGCGACTTATCGCTATTTTGAGGACAGAGTTGATTTCTTGATCAAAACGGAGCAGTGGTTTATTCGTGGTTCTTCAGAAAACTTGTGCAATGGCTACTTATGTTGCCAAAAATAGAAATTCCGTGACTAACCCGTGGCATGAAGCAGATGAACAGACAGATCGTAAGAATGACGTATTCATGGGACAAGAACCAGAATATTTTATGTGTACGGAACCTCTCATACAGATAGTTTATTGACCGCATTCATATACTTGGCAGTATTTCAGGAGAAAAGACTTGTTGTTTTGTGTCGTTTTCAATCTAGATTCTGAAGGTCCAATGTCCTTATTATTCCTAGTGAAATAATCATCGGTATCTTCATGTTTCGTCAGATCAAATCGGTTTTTGTTTGTTTATATCAATATTTCTAAAATGTACAAGCACGAAAGTGGCAACATTCGTATTTCAAGTTTTTTTTAAGATTCTTCGACAATTGTGTTTTGGGGAAAATTGCAAATTATCCCTTTTACTGTTTTCTGTAATACTAATATTTTGTTTACTGCTGAGCAGATATCCCCAATGTATAATATCAATACTTGATTTTGATATACCAAGTGTTAAAGTTTAAGCAAACATATCACATTTAATTCCCATCAAATCCGACTTCGATTTTGTTAGACTCATGGTTTTCGAATAGAAAAGTGTTTGATTTTTATCACAAAATAGTTGAAGTTAGAAAGGGAAGTACTTGATGAAACAGTATTCCTTTTACTGCGTTTTCTTGTGACATCCCACCATATTTTCCATAATGTTTCTCCCTTAGGTTCACTGGAAAATACTTTATTTGGTGATGTTATAGTGATGATGGTACATTTTGATTCGATACAGTATTCATAACAAACCTCTTTCCATCTAGGCTTGGACATCCCAACAAAAAATACGACGCGATAGGATTGTAAAACAATCAACAACATGGTGTAGCTTGTCCGGTGAAACTCCGCGCTGGTTTTAAAAATTTGATCTCGACATCGTTTCAGCGCCATTATATACCAACTTGATATTGATATGTTCTGTGTAGTATGTTGACTTTTACTAATAAGTTGCTGTATTTTAATAACAAAACCATGATTTAATTACATAGTACTAAGTTTTGATATCATATCGATCTATATTCACACACATTCGATTGTTATTTTAAATCCATGTTTTTTACCGTATACCTAAATTATCTGTTTAATTCTAACTAACTATTAACTTGACTGATTTTATGAGGAAATTGTCTTGAATATATTATCGTTTTCATATTTCAATTTGCATAGACGTTGCTAGATATTGTATAAGTTTCCATGGGCATATTAACGTTCGGTTAAACTCTGTTTGTAGGTATTAATTTTCGTCAGCATACTTGTTGGCAACTTGAGATTTCTCAGCAGATTTGGGGAACATATTCACATCAGCAAGTTAATTTAAATTTATTTATTAATCACCTCTGCTCACTATTCCCTGGCAAACCACAATAAATTGAAAAGCTCCAAACTTTAAAATTCAATTTTGCTTCCAATGACTTTTTAATTAGATTTTTCTACTACTACTATTACTTATATTTCATACTGAGTTTGTTGTATCGATTATAATTATGATTTGATTTCAACTCTCATCGATACGTTATTGTTTCACATTTTCAAATACTGTTAGGCATTATCCAATCAACAATCACTAGATTATTCATCCATCTTGCTAAATTTAGAAACAATAATTAACCTACTAAGGATTTTTTCTTGTTTCACACATACATATTGTAATGAAGTATAACGCTACAATATTAAAATGGAAGAATCCTTTACATAATTGAAACACACAGGAACTATTGATCAATATAAATACGCAAAATTGTCAGTGTCAATATTTTATTTTGATGAAGATTTAAAGAAAAATCGAAACGTCAATTTTATCTATCTTTCAAAAATTATTGAAAAAACTATTTTGAAATAGATTAGACCTAAAATCAAGAAGATTTAGAAACATAAACATATCAAAAGGTCCAAAAAATAAGAAATTGACTAGGTTCAGGGGTTGAACTGCGCTGGAATTTTGAAATTTTTTTGAAAATTATCGACATTTCGGCTCCCACTTTGTAGCCATTATCAAAAGAAGGGTGATAATAGGGTGGTTATTCGTTCATAGATGAAGTGAAGTGATCCAATTCCGTGGTCTCAATCTGCCTACTCCACGCAACGAATCATCCCTTTTTTTATTTGGTTGATTCCAAGGCCTCAATTTGCCTACTCCTTGGAATTCCACCGAGGAATTAAAAAGGTGAAACAAAAATATGAAATAATTAAAATAATATGCTTACCATCAAGAACACACTCACTGTCGGTATTGATCTAACTGAGGAGCTAGTCGCCTGGACCTTGTAATTATAGGGGACCTACTAGCGGGTTTATAGGTTATGGCACGCGTGGGAAGTACATTATTGGCGGGAGGGATAATTAATTTGTGGAGATCGTCTTCTCGGCGGGTTTTAGAGGAAGTGATATTGGCCAGAGTGGTATTGGAGCTTAGAGGATGAAGAAGGTGTTTCCAAGTTGTCGGCAATCTCTAGATACCATCCCTTGTGTTCAGACAGTTTGGACGTTTCTCTATTTCGATAGCTCCTCGAATAATCCTGGACTTAAAGAATCGGAGTGGGACGATAGTTTTGGTTCTATTGATATCGATTGTGTGTCCGGTATAGACACGATGTTGGACGAGGATGAAGGAAATATCGGAATTAGTGACAGACAACAACAGTCTGGCCAATATAGAAACGGGAGCACTTCAAGCAGGGGATTTCATACACTCTGTGGTGTTCATTGGACATTTCGTCTTTGACGGATCTAATTAGATAGGATTTGAAGATTCTGCAAAATTTGTCTATTACACCTTTGATATAAGGAAGGGACACCTTCAGTTGATCTTTCAAACCAGGGGAGAGGGATAGAGGATTGGAGATGAAAATTTGTGAATGGTCCTTGAGATTTGTTGTAATCATTCCGGTTCAAAGTTTGTATTGCACTAAACTATCAACGTAAATATAAAAATTCGTCATTTATATCTCCATCATAGTTATTAGACATAGATGGGGTTCTTCACAGAGAAACACTGTTCGATGTTGAAGACGGGCTCGAGAAAAACTTAGTCGAGAAAGTCTTAATCGAGGGCATCCTGTAGAAATGAGTATGTGGCGACAAAGCCATGTGACTTTGTATTTGAAAATTCTGAATACCAAACGTAAGAGTCATATTTTAAAGAAGTTACGCGTCCCGTCAGGTGTGGGATTATAGATTCATTGAATGATTTTTTTCGGAGAAATGTCTACCTGTATCAAGTATTTTTAAATACAAGGTCACTTGGCATGGTCGCCAAAAGGGTGTGAGGACGTATATTGGATGGCATTGATGATCAACATATATTAAAACTGGAGCTTTATCTAGACAGAGTGACATATCAAAATCATTTGCACACAAACTGTTTTTACTGCATCCATATCATACTCAAAAAGTACAAGTCGTTACTAAATAAACACTTGGTTCAGAGAGTGAATTTCTGTCGATTGATTTCACGACAAGATACTTCCTTTCAAAAGACAATTCCTATTACTCATGATCCCTGCTTTATTCGTAGGGGTATTACAAGTATGTGTGACTGGCGAAACTTTTTCCAAAATACTTTTACGGATTTATTTTATGTTTACCATAACGATTGGGACTAGAACATTAGTTTATACATGATGGCATCTCATCTCATTTTAGTGTCGTAATAACAGACTGCTTAAACTGTCGATATTCAAATAAGTGGCTTAAACAAGAATAAAAATAAATATTGGCTACCTCGCTTATCAGACCTTGGTAGAAAATATTAAGTTTCACGTGAAAATTATAGTGTTTATTCGAACTATTTACTGCAACTGAGTAACTCAAAGTGAATATCTCATTTTTGGAAAGGACTTGAGGTGTATCAAAACCTCAAAACTCTAATCAAAATCTTATCTCGATATTAAGAATAAGAATAGAATGTAAAAAACGTTATTCCAAAATATAAACCTCCAATCAAAATATTTATTTGATAAAATATCGAAATTGAAATTCTATTTCAAAATTATGATCAAGCCTTTTCCAGGAAAATTATTCTCTATTTGTCAGAATATTTAGAAAACTAAGAATTTCAGATATAAAGAGCTTTAAAATTTTGAAAAAAAATTTGTATAGAAAATAACGTTAAAGCAAAAGAGGTTGTTGATTTTAAATAGTAAATAGAATTGGGATAGTTCAAATTGGAGCAGTGAAAAGGTGTTTTTAAATTAATCGATGTATAAAATATGGGCACGATTTAAGCATAGCAAATTATTGAGAGAATATTTCAAATTCATTTTTACATAATCAAACAACTTTGAGGTGAGATTTCAGATTTTTATCATCTTATCTTGGTTTCTGACAAAGTGGTTAGAAAACATATATTTTATACTCAATGCCACATGTATTACGAACTTTCATTCTGACTATAACAAGCAATACTAAATCAGTAGTCTCACTCTTCAAGTAATTGTTTTTATCTCGTACTGAAACTCTCCACGATTCTTCAAATGCTGCTAACACGATCAAAAAAGATAGAGCACGAGAAAAATATTTTGACAACTAGTTACTTTGATAACTTCCAGTCAGATCCAATTAAGTAGAAACTGTCCACTGGTAGAAAAAGTTTGCTAATTTGTCTCGTAATTGATAACGAGAACATCATATGATATTCCCCTCTATTAAACAATAAGGAAAGAGAATAATTTTCATATAACTTCCAGCTACAACATTTCCGATTTTCTGTTAGACTTAGATTATCTGGTGAAAACAGTAACCAAATCGTTCAGAAAAACTACGGCATACCGATACCGATATGAGTTGTGTAAGCAGGCTACAGATTATCGAGTTTTTTCAACTATCGAATAACATCTGCCAAATTTTCATCGAAAACCAAATAAAACCGGCGATTTTGTTTCACTGTAAAAAGTTCAAATCTATATTCTGCGCCGCATGATAACACAGGTTCTATATAAATCGAAAAAACTTTATTGTATACGTGTTTTACCGAAATATTTTATACGGAGTCATCATAATGGGTGCGTAAATTTGAATTCACAGTATATTCCCTAATTTATTGAAAAAAAATTAATCCTAATTTCAAACACTCTAACCACTAACTTATTCATTCGATGCTCGCATTTCGAGTTTTCGTTTAACTTATTAGTTAAAGCTATTACTAAACTCTACTGATTTTGTTGAACGAAATGGAAAAACCACGTAGTTATGTAACAGAATTTCCATTGTGTTTATAGTAAATTATAATTTTATATGAAACATTAGCAGACCCGGCCACGCGTTGCTGTGGCTGAGTGATTTGATTTGAAATTGTACTGACTTCGAGTTGTTACACGTTCTTCACAATTGCCCAAAAAATAGATCTAAAGAAATTTTCGATCTTCATTTGGCATTGGCATATGGCAGAAAGACGGGATTTGAAAGGTTCAGGTGGAGTAGGAAGTGGCGACAATACAACTTTTCCACATACCGGGTGTTTCATTGCGAAATTTTAACCCCTGACAATAATTGCATATTTTGTCCATCGCATCAATAGTAACTTTAGAATCAGCCGAGTAATTGATGTCTGGTTGTTGTGTTGTGTTGTTAACGTGCCACCAAATTACATATATATTCCAACTTTCATGAATATCAGTTGACTCGTTTTTGACTTCATTCGGAACATACAAACGGAATTTTTATATATTAAGATTTGTTCAGTTGGAGAAAATTAGTGAAACTAGTAAATGTTTCATATTATAATATAATATTGAGAAACTATTCCAAAACTTTATCTGTGATGGAATGGAAAATACTAAAAGTATTGTAACGTTTCTCGAGCAAAGGTTTGTGGATGAAATTATAAAACTCAATTTCTCACTTTAAACTTCATTATACTATTTATTACACTAATTATAACACTCTAAAACTAATACTCTAATCTAGATATCATTTCTTTACCGCCCGGATTGCTCGGATCGTTTGCCGTAAATTATCAATATTAAACTAACTCTCCAGTCTTATATATGCATCTGTAATAAACCTAAAACATTGTGGAAGCTTCTGTCTAGTAACCTTTGTCCAGTTATGGTTAACTTCTTTTACCAAACATATCGAGGACATAGTTGAAATTGAGCCATCCGCTAATTTGTGAAGTTTCGACTGCATTGTGGAGCCGTTAGACGGCATTCAGTTGTGTACCCGTCACTCTATAGTTTCCACTACATGAGTTATGATCTGCGCCGGCAGATTACGTGCATCTCTTTACTCATCACAGTTTTACTGTAAAAATATATATTATTAGACCAATTGTAGATGAAGCTGTATATTTATCTACTAGTACTACATTATTGTCGAGCGGAACAAAATACCAATATTGTAGTCTTAGCAATCATCATTTGATTGGTCAGATATCCTGTAAGGGATGAAACCAAATTTTCACTTGTCTACGTTGTTTAACTTATAATTTACGTCAAAAAATTGGAACAAAAATACTT
This sequence comes from Diorhabda elongata, assembly GCA_026230145.1. Classification (NCBI taxonomy): domain Eukaryota; kingdom Metazoa; phylum Arthropoda; class Insecta; order Coleoptera; family Chrysomelidae; genus Diorhabda; species Diorhabda elongata. The sequence continues at coordinate 45,173,026 of CM047926.1, forward strand.
TACATTCGCCAGATATTGGTACTGCTTATAAACAATAAGAAAAAAATCCGAGGTTATGCATGTATTCCGATATTATTTGCTGAACAATCACATTTTTTTGGTTAGCAAGTTATATCTTGAATTCTTTTCCGATGTATACGCAATAGGTTTGTAGTTGATACGATAAGAAAATTATAATTCTAATTGTATCAATATTACAAGTTGATGAGAAATGAAGGTTTTTTGTAACTGATTCCTGTCGATCCCACTGAATGTCGAGCGATAAAGAAAGCAGCGCCATATTTGGAACATCCTCAAATACCATAGTTTTCTACTACACTTGCAGGAGGACTTCAACAATTTTGGTCTATCAAAAATGCTCGAATAGCACCATGAAGCAAACGTTTAACATTGCTATTCACGGATTATAGGTACATCTGCGGTACAATGATAGTTACCCCAAAAGAACATATATAACTCTTTGTATGAATTTGGATTGTTGGACTGCTTTGCAATTCATTGTCATGCACTAACACGTCGACTCTCAATAAAGCTTCCATTCGATTCATTTGTCAACGGACCATCGTGTAACATTTATCAGTTCATCAGCCCATACCAATCGAGCACGTCTATCATTTTGAGTCGATAAAACTCTTATCGAATTACCCACTAAATAATAGTTATTATAATATTTTAGAAAAGAAGGAGTCAAAAGTTCACTAGTGAAACATTCTTGTGTTGTAGTGCTAGCGATAGTCTTTCTTTCAAATCACTAGCTGCTAAATATCTACGAAAAAACAACAAAATAGGACGTTAACTGAACTTAAACTTACAATTATTGTCAGATTCACCAAATCTGATCATATGGTTTATCCATTATTTCTGAATCCTCATTTGGTTATTACCGTTTAGAATATTATCGTGAAGAATATTGGAGAAATAGAGACCATTTTTAAATATGATTTTCACAATTCCAATGTGATTGCGGAATGGATTGTTAACGAGAAAGTTAGTAGTTTCCTACAAATATACAGTGAACGAAGATTCGTGATCTTGTCATTAGAATTTTAATGAAATGATCAATAAAATTTGCCACCTTTCAACTCACACTATATGAGTACAACATCATCGAACAATGACACAATTGGCACTTGAGACATTTTAAGGTCACACATTTTGTTCCCAAACCATGGTTTCAATGAACTGGATTGGTTCAATTTCCTCATATTTTAATCATTAATCTAATCTCTCTTGTAAATATAAGCGAATTATTCTCTTATAGTTCTCTCGAGTATATTTTGATTTATTCATAAACGAAAAAATAACATCTACAACATGATGTGTTGAATGAATTCAAATTAGGACATAAGACTAAGACGTGAGACACAGGATAACACATTAATAGGCGTCATTGAATAATTCAATACCAATTTCACGAACCCATTATCAAGATCCGTCAGCTACTTGCTGCCAAGTCAGAAACAATTGTGTATGGATAAAATTGTATCGGGACAATCTTAACATACTTATATTGTTAAAATTTGAGACTTCTAGTTTTTTAATAAGACACATTGAGATTAATGATAATATTCTAGGGTTTTTGGAAGATCCATTGTTGGCCAAATAATCAAATGATTCAGCTCCTGTTTCTATGAAAGATTTGCCTGTAATCTTCATCACAAACAAATGATTTTTCCTAACACCATACTTAGAATATAGGACAGACAAAAAGTGTATTTTAAATAAATTCAATAAATTGTTGGAATACTGTTCTTTCAAACTCCCGAACCCTTTGCTAATCAATTTAGATAAACTTCAACATTAATTAGATTGAACTTATGCAAAAAAGTAAAAACACGATAGATTCTGATTGAACTGCAAATGAAATTTGTTTTCAACCATTCTTATGACTTACGACTGCAACAATATTTTATTGGAGATTTCAACTGTCCAATATCTACCGTTTGTCACAAAAATATTGTTCTTATATCACCCTTTGAAACAAAGTTCTGAGAATTTTGTTATGATTCTGTCTACAGTCGAGATATTAGAATGCACAGGAATAACAAAAAATTTAGCCAATTGCGACACTAATTCTTTTGTTGAGAATTTCCAATATACGAGAGCTGCTACTTAAGTTTTAGGGCAACACTAATGTGAATATATCAAATTTGACAACATTGCCATCATAAAGTTTGACATTTTTAGAGGTGAACGTCCTCAGAACGTGTTATGTCGTAGGAATGCTATTTAAGTTGGTCAAAAAATGGAATTAAATCGAAAATTATCCTGCGATGATTTTCTATGACTCTCGACGCGGATAAAACCAAGAGTAGTGTGCCAATCAACGACTTTTAGTGATAAGGTATCATCTCGAGCAACGGTATTTTGCTGATTTCCCAAATTCAATCGTGGTCGCACTTAGCTACAGAATGATATTCGTGTTGGTCGTTCAAAATCCGCCGTTTTGCCAGAAAACGTAAATGCAATGCGTAAACTGATATTGCAAGATCGTAATGTGACACACTTGGCATTAATTTTCTTCACATGTATTTGATATAGCATGAAAATTTGGCTTTCAAAAGATTTGTTCGTGTTGGATACCGCCTAATTTGACAATCGTTCAAAAAAAAAGCTCGTGTCGATTGGTGCATAGAAATGCTGGAATAGTTCGATCGCGGTGCTTCAAAAAACGTCTCCAGATCCAAAAAAGCAAAGAATCGTAGATTTTTTCATATGAACACGAAACTAAACAATAATCGACTGTATGGGTCTATCAAGATGAGCCAAATATAATGAAAGTTAATTGCGCACGAAGATCTTGTAAGAAAATACGCCAGCATTGGTTAGCCAGATGTGCTCGAAAAAATCATAGAAACCAATCGCAGATGACGAATCATTCTCCACCACGACAATACGATCTCTCATACATCAGTTCAAACATAGTAAAACATCGTTTTTAGGCACCCAATGATTTGTTCTCACCTCCGCAGATCGAAAATAAACTGCGGGGTCAAGATTTCTCTACACCTGAAGAAGCGGTTGATGCGTTAAAATCACATTTTTTGGAGGTATCTCAACGAAATGGAAAAAATGCTTCGGCAATTGGTTCAAAGGCATGGAAAATTGTATTGATCTTGATGGAGAATATTTTGAAAAATATTAAGATATATCTAATTATAAATAATTTTTTTCATTTGTCTATCTCAAAACTTAAGTAGCAATCTTTGTAGTATTGTATTAAAAGTTCTTTCAGATAACAGTCGCCCTATTATTTGATTACCTACAATCCTTGCACAATCCACTTTTTAAAGGAATTGAGCATCATCATTCTGGATTATAAACTGACTAATTTTCCGATTTACTCCAAAATTCAACAAATATTGGATTTATTAAAAATAGAATGTTTTCGGTATCTAGGTAATCCATAATTTTGTCACAAAAATGTGGTGGTATAAAAAGATCATTCTTTAGTCATACTTGAGGGATTTGAGTGTGTGAAAAAGCGATTTATGTGTTTCAAGAATCGCTACTGCTTACAACTGCCTTATTTCAACATCATTAGATATCTGCCTGCTAGAAATATTTAGGTATTTTCATATCGTCATTAAGAATAGTTTACCGATGAGTATCTCTTCTTCTTATGTGTCAAATTATCCAAATGTTCTCTATATTCTACTTACAGTACTGTGCTCTATGGCTGGAAAGTCGGGATATGTTCTCTGAATAAACACATATACAATCAGTAGTTAAATTTCTTTCCAGAACATTTTAATTCAATGCACTATTTTCCAAAAAGAATAGTTTGCTTATGACTTTGTTTTTTCAAAATATAAAACTGAGTTGAATTGATAATACTTAACTCGAGACAAAGATATTTTAAGGTGAAGCATATCAGGCATTATTTGCCTTTTATGTTCAGCAAGAGTAGTAATGCAACAATTGTAACCAAAAACATTTTCAATTACTATATAGGTCCATTAGGCGATCGTTAATGCCAAATATGGTTATCTAAGCTCAAATCTAGTTATCTCGATCTTTATAACTCCTATGACTCAAGAAGACCAATAACTCTAGATGGAAAATAATCAATAGAACATAACATGAGTATGAGAACACACATTCATTTTAAGTGAATGTCTTGAGTTTGAAATGGATTTGAGGTGTTAAAGACCTCAAAATTCAACTTCAAATAGTGCGAGATTGAGAATTGATTTAAAAACAAACAACGAAGAAAACAATTTAATAATAATAAAATGACTGACGACTATATGATGTCACAAAGAATATGATGCTTTGAACATTTTTAAAAAGTAAACCTGAGAAAATAACTAAAATAACAATGAGCTCCAGGACAATGGCCTCAATTCTCCCATCAATCTTTTTCTTCCAATATTTTGAATTATATTATAATTTTCAAATTTATTTGAAGCGCTTTCTTTGATCTATAATTGATTTCCAGTTTAATTGTTCAATGTCATGAAGTTTATTTGATGTTCGTATTTGAACAAATGCTGAACTAGACAACTATATTATAAGAGTTCCTCAGTTATTTATAATTGTGAGAGAATCGAAAAAATGAAAAATGTTCAAGGTTATTTGATTCACTCCAATTTTGAGGCGCCTCTGGGTAAAGGATACAAGTTGTGCCAAGAATGTCATCACTAATGGGGTCGGTCGGGCGTCCTGACGTTCAATCTTCGACTTCGGAAGCAATCGACCAATAAATGTTATCGAAATGGCCCGATAATGGCATTATGTCTATTTTTTCATTCGAATTTATTTGCGTATATATCAAGATACATTAAACTCGATTTTGATCACGTTGGTGAAATTATGGAACTGAGCGGTAAATAAGGGTTTGAATACATTTCCTCCTGTCAATAGAGACATACCTCACTTTATAATAAATTGCAATTTACAACTATTTGAATTCTAACAGAAAATGAAAACTGTTTTAGAATATAAAGATTTTATTAAAATGAACTTTTCTCTTAGGAGGATATTTTTTAATATTGAATAAACTGTTTTGGATTCGAAATAGACAGTATGTTTAGATTATAATGCATAACTTCATTATTAGTGGAATAAACACAAAAAAATGTCAAATAATCAATGATATTTCTCAATTTGTGATTTTTTTGCACCGTCACAAGTTGTCGCAAGTTGATTTAAATTTGTAAATAGTAACCAAACGCAAAATATTCCATCATTCCGACACCCTAAAGAGGAAGGAAATGGCAGTGTGTACTTTCGGAATATCTTACACGTAGGTGATTCAGCTGCCTCAGTTTCCGAGCTCTGTAATCTTCAGCAATAACCAGTATGCCGACTGTGGTGTTCCATAGTCGACGTGTATCAGTCTGGTCGAAAATGGATATCATGCTAGCATCCAGAAAACATCCACTAGTGACTCCTCCACTAAAGTTACCTTGTCCACTCTGAGGATAGTCTCAGGGAACGCCTTCGATGGAACAGTCAGTTAAAAACCTTAGCTCTAGCTGCATAGGTACCCTTCGTGGAGTTTGAAGCGGTATCTTTGCACGCTTCTTCTCTTTTCCTCTTTTCTGATTGGGTTGGGGTAGTGTCAACCTTGTCTATTTCGGAAGCTTAGGGTGGTGTCTTAGTTTCATCACCCTTAGATTTATGTTCTAATGCCTTGGTTCTTACTTCGTTCGATGTAAGCCGTTTGCTGAAGTAGCTTATTTTTCCAGTCTATTGAGAGATTCTCACTTGGGAGCTGGATAGCTCTTCAGTTTTCACCGTGCGTTCCCGCTGTTTTTTCTGTATTCATGGTTGTTCCCACGAGAAGCTAGGGAAGGGTGGTCCACTCCGGGGGAGTCCTGGAGCAAGATCTGGATATAGTTCGTACGATCCAATACTTAAGGGGAATCAATTGAGACAGCATTCAGCTGTCGCCACGATGTTTATCGACTTCCCAGAGTAGATAAGCACCACGAGAAGAATGCAATTCAACTCACATAATTCCAATCGAAGTGGGAGTATCTATTTATCCTGATGGCCAGGAGGTGCAATGTTCTAAGACTTGAGATTGTCCACTTGCCGCTTAGTTTCATCCCGATTAAGAAAGTATCCAGAGCTCTACGACCCCACAATTAGATATAAATAATAACAGTGTTTGTTTGGAATTCAGTATAGTTCCATATAATTAACAATGGAATAATACTATGCTCAAATTATTCTCCGAAACAAGCTCCTAGCTGTAGTTTGATTGATTCGGGTATTGAATGTTGATATGAATGAAATGATTTATCAAAATTTAGTAGGGTTCATTTTCAGTTTGGATTGTGTGTTCACATTCCACCAGTAGAGGTATGAAGAGAGAATTAAACATGCTAAAATTAAAAATGGCTTGATGAAAGGGAAGTAACCCTATCTAGCCTTTCAGTTATCGATTATTTAGTAATTATCTAGGTGAAAAGAACAAACCAAATTCACAAATTAGCAAAATATTAATATTATCATATTATTCTAGAATAAAACTTTCAATAATAAAAGTTTAGATGCGCGTATGATAAAATATGATATTTTCTTTATTGGAACCTACAGTGAACGACATCTAAACAAAGAACCATTTCCAATACATTCAATTATAGAAAATAAAGAACTCCGAATGGAAAATTCATTGAATATCAGAAGGAGAAAGTAAAAATATGATTCAATTTATTTATGTAAAATTTTCAAAATTCCTGCTATTCATACAATATTTATATATTATATAGTGACTAGAAAAGTCAAAATGTTTCCTATTATATTCCCGATCTGTACATTAGCCTTATATTATGGGCAGCAAATAAAACTGGAAAGCCATACACTGTACATGAGCTTTCTTATGAGGACTTGTATGTTTGGAGATAAAGTGGACATTTAAACTAGCAGACGTAAAAAATTTAAAAACAAGATGACCCCGATGTGTTGGAGTATAAAAATTAAATAGAACAAAGGCTGTTTTTAAGCAACAGGCAATTCTCTAAAAAGCTTACTCGGCAAAAACAGTAATCTCAGAGGCAAAAAAGAAAGGGTTACTACGCCTGGTGGAATCTCTTGAAATCCTTTATGATTTTTCCAATAATTTGTGAATTAGTTTCGATAGATATCATCCAGATAGTTTGAATTTATTTTTAAGTTGCTCGTTTTCCACAATATAACAAGTTTTTCTAATGTTTCGTTTAGTTTAGTCAAGTTTTTGCCCTAATATAGATTTGTTCGATTGTATAAGACTAGTTTCTCTTGTTTTAGTCTCTGCTATAGTCACAGTGAATCATTTTTCGACAATATTGTCACAACTCGACCGAACGGTAACCAAACCAAAAGCGCTTATATAAAACCTTAGCCTTAAACATTAGTTTTCCTATACAGAAATAGTTTTCTGCAACACTTTTTTGTTTACGAGTTATATGAAATCTTACTTACCAAAAAATTTTAAAGTGAGTTTTCTCACACTATCCACTTTTCAAGTTGTGCCAGTTTTCTTCCAAGGTAGCGAAATGTTATTATGATACGTCCGTAATTGCATCGAAACAGATATTTTTGTAAAGAAAAGTTATACTTTGAAATATGAAGAAAATATGTTCACTCACAACATCGATGTATGAGAAAATTTCTGATATACATTTTTACAATGACCATCCAAATGGTTCTTTATCACTACAATTACCTAGTGATGTTATTAGTTCCACCATTATCATCAGTTACGGTGTAGATTTTATAAAAAGAAGCACTAAAACCTAACCATACTATTTATAACATAATCGTCGAAGTGTGGACTCATGGAAATTTTGTTCTCTTAGTAAAACTAGATTAAAATTTTCAATGATTTATTTTGAATCTCATAGATTATATGAAGGTTCAGTTAATACTATTATTTTGCTAAAGCTACGCTATATTTGGATTGGAGTATCAAGGAAAATAGAATCGTTTCGTGAAATTTTAGATAATGGTTATCAAATTTGGAGAATGTAAAAAAAATACGGACGCATATACAATGAAAATCAAAATAATTATTCGAAAACAGGATTACAGATATATGCTATTAATCAATTCACGACTAATCGATATTCCAATTCTATTCAAAACGTATCTAACCGATGTTTCAACTTCATACATTTCGAAATTAACTCGGACAAAAAGCAGCAGTAATGCACAAATTCCAGAATCATTTATTCAAATGCTCTTGCCATTTTAGTCAATTCAGTACTTAATAGAGCAGTAGATGCCGACGGGTATGCCATTATAACCGAAAAGTATTCAATTGTCCATTAAAATCAGGGTATTTTTGAATGAGATTGTGAAGAGTTGAATATTATACAGTGCAGTGGTAAAATGACACATATATCACGTTTTATTTTTTTTTTCACTCGGGTGTACAACGCACACAGAGTTGTGACAACAGAAAATGGGAGATAAAAAATAATTTGGAATGAGAATCTAAGTAGTATAACTGCTACTCTGTATCAATTTTGTTTAACCCAAGTATAAATAGTAAAAACTAGTAACAAAGTTAACATGACGCAATGATATAAAATATAGAAGTCAATATTACACGGTAGTGTAATATATAAAGGTTAACTTGACACAGTGGTATAGAACATAAAGCTTAATATAATTAAAAATTAGGTTTGAAGCGTTTTATTGGTCGCACTTAGTATGTGTTATTAAATAACTGGTTTGCTAAAATATTAGGGTGTTCACTATATTTTTCACTGTAACGTTTTATTTCTTCTTTGATTGAATGCATTTGTAGGTATTTTTCTATTGATAACGGTGTAACGTACCAAAGAGCGTTGACTATGGATCGTAAAACTTTGTTTTAGAATCGTTGTAAAATACCGATATTGGAATTGTTCGCAGTTCCCCATAACTGTATGCCATACGTCCACACTGGCTTGAGGATTGCCTTATATACTAGCAGTTTGTTTTCAATGCTTAATTCTGAGTTACTACCAATTAACCAGTTGTTTTCCGTTAAGAGTCATTGGTGGACAATATTCTCGCTTCGTTGTGGACGTTACATGAACAGACGTAGTTTCATCTGCTGTGACACGCCAATTTTTTAACCTTGATTTCTATTGACTAATATTGTTCTGGAGATTTTAAGATGCTTTTCTAGAGTTTGGATGTGAAGCCAGGATTGCAGTGTCATCTGCAAAAGTTGCAGCTTTTGTATCCCTACTGGAAGGAAGGTCTGCGGTATGCAGAAGGTAGAGGATAAGTACGCCAAGTTTTTTGTTCTTTAGAACTGGGATTAAAAGGAGCTTTTCGAATACTTTCGAAATTATAGGTAGTGAGCTTAGAGGCCTATATTATGTTCAACTCTTATGGTTTTTCTCCACTTTTGGTATCATGATGATCTGTGAGACTTGAGCGGGATAGTGACCAGTCCTTAAAACTGCATTCTGAGACCTTTACTTGAAAGTTTTTTATTTTATTTTACTAGTCATAAGATCATACCCCGGTGCCTTCTTTGGATATGAGTTGTTCTTAATTATATTTTCATTTCCTTGAAACTAAATTTGTCCATTTGCAGAGTAGTGCCCAAAAAGTCATTAATCTCTTATAATCTATAGTGGGGTCTGCTGTGTTTGGCTCAGATATTTCACCAGGTGATTAGCAAAAGCTGTTACCTTTTCTATGTCATTCCTTGCTTATTTTCTTTTATTATCTCGTACTGGAGGGTGAAATTGTTTCGGTCTTTTTAGTTTCTTTGTCGCCTTCCAAAAGGAATAATATGTTTCTTCAGTGGCAGCTAAAGAGCCGAAATAATCTTGGACTGATTTATTTTTGATTTCTAAAAACACCTTCTTCACATTCTTCGTGGCTTTGTTTAATTTGAATATATCGTTTTAACTTCCAGAAATCTGCTATTTTTTTTTTCGTAAGTGTCTTTTGTCGGCTATTTTCTATCTAAATACAATAGGAATATTACTTGTGCTTTCTGAGCGACTATTTTCTGGAGTCGCTGCCTAGCGAACTCCAGTTAGTTAAAAAATTGTTTGGTGTATTTCATCTGGCATTTTGAACGAAATTTGTCTTGAAATCTGAAAGTCTACACTAAGAAAGAATTGAAAAATATTTTTTTTGCTAAATTTTTTTTAACGTCTCTTCTGTATTTATCACTGTAATTATCGATTTTCACAATCATACTTGAAAATTCAAGCAATGGACTAACATGAATTTTATATCCTCAAAATATAAATTGTGTTCTCCGGAAAGAAAAATGAATAAAATATATAACTGGATATGTCTTCATTGTTTTCCAGAATATTCTCCGTTAAGGTCAATACACGATTGGGATACCTCCATATGTGATTTGATTGCACATATCGCTTCTTTAGGTGTAGAAAGATGTTAACTTCGCGATTCATTTTTTACCTGTAAGACTAAGAAGAAATCATTGGGTGCCAAACAAGGACTGTGTAGCGGATGACCTATCAAATCGATGTTTTGACTGTTCAAGTGTGCTCGCATTGTCGTCGTGGAAGATGATTAGTCTTCTGTGATTGGTTTCCTTTATTTTTTTTTTTGAACAATTCTGGTAATCAAATGCTGGTGTATTATGCAGAATTGCTTATATCAAATCTGATATTGCCTCCATAAAGTTTGACAGAATTGATCGTTCTACGTTGGTCTAATGAAACGGTAGCAATATGTCTATTTATTCCGAATATCTAGCAGGCGACCATTTACTTCGGATTGCTTCGTGTGCGATTCTGTAGCGAAGGGTGACCACGATAGAATTCGAACAATCGGCGAAACTCGGTAGCTCAAGTCGGAGTTTCGTCGAAGCACAATGCTGTTGGTTTAATCCATATCGAAAGTCCTAATTCCATTTCTTGACTAAGATCAATGTTTTATATATCTGTAAACAATTGAAATAGCACTTACAAATGTCAATTGATGGTAATGTTAGATTTGAAATATTAATATCAGTGGTGCCATATCTCAAAACTTAATTAGGAACTCTCATATTATTTATAATTCATTAAAATGATCAAAATGCAAAAACATTTTTCAAAATAATTTCAGTTAGTATACATTGGAATAATGTGTATTGTAACAATTTTGATCTTCTTTCAATGTTTTTATATATAAAATTTATAGAAAAATGGAAGAAATGGAAAGATATTTAGAAAGATTTGAAGAAACGTAAAGTGATTGTATGTTACTAGAGAATCGATTGGTGAAAGTTTTGGTGCTGTTAACATCAACTATTATAAAATTATTTCATGGCCACATGATCTCCTCCGAAGTAATTCCATTCCGAAATAATATACCGACTGTAATGATTTTTGTAGGCAATATTGGAGTCTTTTATTGAAATCTCAGACTGTCTTTTATCACAGTTGATTGCATGTCCCCTATTCATCGAAAATGTGCGTTTTTTCTTTTGGAAAAAAAGGAGAACGCAGAGCCATAAATCTAGGAATCATCCTAGAAGCTGAAAATTGCATCACATTCAACGCCCACTGCTAAAGTGCATTTTCGTGATCCACCACCTGATTCTTTGCGATAGAATACTCAATTCTGTCGAAGTAGAACGAATTCCTAATGGTTCAATTTCGAACCGCTCATACGAGCTTTTTTAGTCTGGGATCATTAAGTGATAGCACATGTTGACTCTGATGCTTCGATTCGTAGTTGTATCAGAAAAACCGCCATCACTCGTGAAAATGCAATAGTATAGAGCAGGATCACTTCTTTCATGTTCAAGATAATCTTCTGCGATTGACACTTGGTGTCCTGAAAGGTTTTTTGGTACCATTTTTGCACAGAAATTTTCATAGCGAAATTATGAGTTGAAACGTTTCGCAATTCCATTTGTATGCTAATAATGAAACTATTAGTCGAAGCTTCATTATCATTGCATACATAAATCCCCTTCCACGGCCTCCTCTTCAATATTTCATGCCAATGGAGTACTCACTTATGCATGGCTCATCAATAATAATTTTCAATACTACACTGTGAGTTTCAGTTGCCAAGGTACCCAATGTTGCCCAAAATCCTTGTGATGCCTAATACACTGATAGAAAAATAATAATCGCACTCACTAAAAAATATTGCATCTTAGTTAGTTTGAAACAATATCACTCGTACTCATAAAGAATAATTATTGTATCTATTTAAAACTATGGAATCATATTTGTTATATGTTCTTATGTTACTATACATAGTTATTGTTGGGAAATTGATAATTTTGTAAGCTTTGAAGCCGCCAATCAGGACTTGAAGATATGAATATTTAAAGACTGGAGGATCTATCAGGTATCTATGAGAAATGAAGAAACTATTGTTAAGAGCCGTCAAATTCAAGTTTTCTTTGGAGATAAAGTGAATAAGTGAATTAATAAAACAAATTGGGGCATTCCAATTCTCCAGTTTAGAAGTATAAACGATAATTATTATAAGTTGAGTTCAAAAAGAATATATAATTATAATAATACAAAAATTGAATATGTCCGTCATAAAGCACAATTTCTGTAAGTAGATATTGATGAATAATGTACTCTGATTTCTATACGAGTGATTATTCCAATAATAAAGGGTGAAGGAATGAATTCCTATATTCATCAAGAAATATGTTGGCAGGACAGAGCTTTCCACAAAGTCTTCAACTCACCTGATTCTTGAATAATTCTCAATAATCGCATTCTTTCCCTACGGGGTCATCGGGTAAGCAACTAAGAACGGCTGTCGACCCTATTTCAGAACTGGATTAGCAGGGAAAAACAATGATAAAAAAACTAACCCCAAGAACCACGTGGAATTTATTTGTTCCGAAGCCACCACTAGAGATGTTCTGAGAGTATACAATTAAAAAAGAAAAACAAATCAAAATATACTCAATGGAATAGCATTTTATTCACGAAAATCGAATTATTCAATAAATTTCGTTCAATTTTCATTCCACAAATAAGAGGTGAGGAAGGGTAGGAACCTTCTAATGAAAAAACGCCTGAAAGTTCGTTTCTGCTTCATGTTTCAAAGAACTTTTAGACAACATTACAAAATAAAATATGAATTCTAAGCAATTTAATAAGCATCGTGAATGCTAGGGCATATTTTCAAATATTACTAACATTGAAATCGCGAAAACTTAAGAAATATATAAAAGACGAGAATTGTCATTTAAAATCTAAAGTATTGATTTTGTTTTTCATTATTCAAGATTGTTCTATTTGTTTGCCAGTGAGTAAAAGCATAAAATTTCAATACAAACCCACATATTTGTCAAAAACAGCAGGTTAAATGTGAAATATGAAATAATAATTGATGAAAACAGAATAAGAAGGCTTGGAAATATGTCGAACCACCGTCCGAAATATTTAAAGGAAACGCAGTTTACTACTTTATTATTTCCACAAGGATAATATGTGACTCAATTTTTTTCGATCATCCATTTTTAAAGAACAGGAACTTACCTATATTTCTTTTACAATTTAATCATAACTAAAATGTCATTTCATGTCCAAATTCAATAAAATGATAACAAATGATAACTAGGTTAATATCAGAATTCAAGATTATTATAAAATAAATTGATATGAAAGTTATATTATAGTAACTAACTAATAAAAAGTAGAGGTCTCAAGCATTTGTAGTCCTTTTTCGTTTGGTAACAACGAAAGATGTGCCTTACTGCCGTTACTACTTATAATGTGAGGTCGTTTACACCAATAGACTCACGGCAAGATAAACTATGATTGAAAAAATACGATAAGCAATATAAAGTATTTCGATGACAAAAGTTGAAACTGCTGTCTTATTCATCCGCCAGCGTTTTATTTCCACTATAAAAAGTAATGGACGATATTTTGAACACCTGAGGTGCCACTTATTACCTAGCTAATTATCCAAGTTGTGAATTGTTAGATTTAATACGTGGTTCATTAGATGATTCACTCTCGTTGATATCGCCATCTAGCGGCAATAATAGGATTAATGAGAAAGCAGATTAAATAAGTGCAGGTAGGCCAACGTAACAACTTCCTATCCCAAGTAAATTTTTAATTTTCTTTAAGGGAACCAGCCTTAAAGACGTTTGAAAAAAATTTCTCGCTGCTTAGGATATCTTGGGACAGAAAAAGATATGCGGTTTTCGCTATTTTAATGTTAATTCAGTTAAATTTTGAAAGATCTTCTCAAACTTTTATGCTTCAACTTATATTTATAGAGAAAAATCTCAATATCTAAAATGAATGAAACACCAACCTCTAGCATTTATGTTTCTAATTAGTTTGCTTAGAATTCAAATATTTCATATTACTGGACAAGAGGTCTTTCAAACAACGTCAAATTTATGAAAATCGGCTAAACAGAACCGGATTCACAGGGATTTTTTAAAAACAAGATTCTGCTTCTCCCCCACCTCTTATTGACTAAAACTTGTGGAGAAATGCAGATAATTCATTGAATAATTCGATTATTGTATATAAAGTGTCGTTTAAGTGGAGTAATTTTAAGAAATTCTACTTTTCTTACTCCCATATTTTCAAATACGCCCTCTAGTGGTGAACCAAATAATTGTCATAATTTTTTTCCATGAAGCTGTAATTGAACTAGTCAACAATAATATACTGTTTGCGAAATGGGTCCTTAAGACGGCCCTGTCAGACTATTATGAAATTCTAAAATTCGCTGGAATTGGTTCTTTTAAATAATTTCTAAGAAGGTCTATTCATTTTTTTGTTTTGTTTGCTTATTTTCTAGAAGTTTCCAAAACTTTTTTGAGATATATAAGGTGTTTGTGAAGCGCAATTTATAATAAATAGTGCTAGTGAACAGACCGAAATAGGAAGTGATCGAAGAATTTGAATGAATTGTTTAAGTTAGTTAAGTGATAGTGTTACGTGAATTATATTATAAGTTACTCTAGTGTAAAGTATTCAAATAAATTGTGACCGTAAGAGACAGTGTTCATGAATTCACCCCACGAATAGACAACGTATAAATAAAGAACGAAAACAGTACAATATTATTGTGCGATAACATTTATTCTAATGAAAAATTCATATGAAATAGGAACAAAAATCAAGAAAAGTTTGTCACGATGTATTCAATTATTGTTTTTTAACTATAAATTCCAAGCGCTATTCATATTTTCTCTATATCACTTTTATCTGAAAAAAAAATGCCGATGAGGAAATTGAGTTCCCCTATTTTTGTTCAATACTTCTCTATGTGATCATGGTTAAGATTTTAGTGGTGTTTAGCGTAGATGCAATCAAAATTCTTAAGCTCAAACTAAAGGGTAGAAAACATCAAAATGTTTTATCCTTGGTTTCTTCTATCTGACGTTATATACTGGCGTCACCATTGATTCAGTATTACATATTTGTACTAGTGTACATTAAAATACACTTACATAACATAGAATTTCAGTTGATCCCATACTTGTCTATGGCTACCGAAAAAATTGTGTTTAGCCCCCTCTATCAATCTTATATTAATTTTTTTTCAATACTTTGATTGTAGCAATTAGTATTTTCTTTGTTTTTATGATGTTCTTATATGAGTATTTACCAGTAATCGCAGTAATTTACAACAATCGCATCACTAGAGTTAAAAATTCCTAGGAAGAACCTTCGTCTGTTAGCAATGATTTGAGAATCAAAAAACCCTATTGACCTCGATCTAGACAAACTCAACAATTATTTCGTTAACTTTAGTAAGTATATTTGCTCTAAAATATCTAGTGATGCTATTTCTTTCTTCGTTCCTTCTAGGAGAATCAGTGACGGTCTCTTCCTCAGACCTGTAGATAGATTTGAGCTAAAGGAAACCATACTCAGAATTTAAAACAAGATTTCTTGCCCCATCGATAGATTATCAGCTAGTTACTCTCAAATTTTCCAAAAGTGAGGATTAACGTTTTATGTTCCAATGAATAATTTGAAAAGGGCTTTTCCCTAGCTGTCTTGAAACAGCTATAATTGGTTCCCTGCACAAGGGTGGCGAGAAAAATAACACTAGTAATTATCGCCCTGATGCATTATCACCAAGCTTATCAAAGATGATTGAAAAATTAATCAAAACCATCTATTGCTTTCTTTTTCAACCCTAACATTTCAAAATCTCAATAATTTGGTTATGTTAGGTTAGGTTTTACATAATAAATGTACTTAAGTTTTGCTTTAAAATGGTTTGTAACTTACCTTAAATATAGAAAACAACTAGGACAAATTAATTGTAAAGTTTCAACCTTAAGGCTCATTTTCAAGTCTATTTCTTTTTTTAGTGTTCATTAAGGATGTCACAGCTTTATTTGTGGATGACACCCGTGCAACCTCATAACTATTAAGTCTGGTCTGACGTGAACGGTCTCCGTTTAAACACTGAGAAAACTTTGGTTTCATCCTACAAAGTCGTTTTGCAACTGAACATTGACTTAATACGATCCTCAAGCTCGATCAACTTCCTCGGTCTACATATTGAGGGTGTCCTTCAATGGTCTGTACATGTAGAGACGAAAATTATCATCAGCTTGCTTTGTCTAAAGAGCTCAATTCTTGTACTGCTTAAACTCGTTATTCAAATCGCATCTTCGCTAAGGGGGTTTTGCAGTTTGCACCTCTTCGAATCCATCTTGGAATCGTTACATTAATGACCTGAATACGAGAACGCATTGCGATTTCTATTTTAGAAAATACAGAGTTTCATTCCTCACTGCTCTCTTCGTTTTTGAATCCGTTTTTTTTTAGCGAAGACTTTCACAAATCAACTGAGAGACCCATTCATAGCTACCACTCTATAATAAGAAATTTGGGTATTTACTCAACAATACCCACATCATGATATGAATTCCATCGTCTACAATGCCGAAGCATTATTCAATCATTTACCGATAGAATTAAAAATGGCAAATACAGATTGACAGAGGTGTTTTTGCTTAAAATACCTTATTATTTTATAGGAAATTTCTACAGTTTACCATAGACTGTCATAATTCAATTTAGTACAAGTTAACTGGTGATAATGTATTATAATTATTATTATAAAAATTTCTATAAGACAATATGGCTTATCTCCCTTTCCCTTTCTATATCATATCCTTAACCTTCCATACATGACTTTTTGCTAAATATTCATTTATGTAATAGCTCTAGAAATTTGCAGTAGTTCTCGGCAGAAGCCTTTCCTAGAAGTACAATCGGCTGATTTCGCTTTTACAACCCCTGATCTGCTAGATACAGCGCGACCAAAAGCGGCAGTTTATATTCAGATTTAGTTGGGATAAGTTCTCGTTCATTTCGACGTTTTGTAATTATTCAAAAGTAAATTTTATTGTTTTTGTTTTGTTTATTTGGATATACAAAAAATGAAACGTTATTTTCATATGTCCCGAAAAAAGGAAAAACCGTAGTCCTTATTTCCAGTTTGCATGTGGCGTCGAACGAAGTGGAAGAATATGCTTCAAAAAAGCCAGAAATAATATCATTTTATAACAACACAAAATCCGGCGTTGATGTGGTCGACAAGCTTTGCGCTACTTATAATGTTGCTAGATCAACTAAGAGGTGGCCTATGGTAATTTTTTACCATTTACTGAACGTAGCTGGAATCAACTCGCGGGTGAAATTTCTTGGAAACAAAAATACGTTTGTCACAAGAAGAGAATATTTGAAAAAATTAGGACTAGCCTTGCTAGACGAATAACTAAAAGTGAGGGCCCACGACAAACCAAAGATTTACTCAAAAATTACAAAACCTTGGAAGTACAACAAGAAGTTCAAGAGGCAACACCTGGACCAAGTAAAAGAAACCGATGCGAACCATGCTATGTAGAAAATAAGAAAACGTCAGTGTCTGCATATTCTTGTAAAAAATGTGGAATTCATTTATGTATGAAACTAATAAATGTTATAATTAGGAAATTGAAGAGGGGTGATTACTCCGATTAATTTTATAAGTTTGTAAAATATTTTGAATAAATAATGTAACTTTAAACCTAATTCTGTCGATAACCTAATTGAAATTTTACACATTTTACATATAAAATAGTTATTTTTTTTAACTAAATGTTAAATGTTAAATTAAAAGTGGGGAAGAGAAGTATTCATATAAAATTTGCTGTATTAATATATTAAAAATAATAATAACATAAAAAATTTATTTGATAATGTATCTGCTAGATACAACGCGACCAAATACGTTAGAAATACCCGCGCGCCTAATGAAAATGATTTCCATTTTTCTATTCATTTCGCTTAAATTATATCAAATCACTAAGAAATAGTGTAATAATAAATTGTAATATCACTTTGAAAAAAAGCAGATTACTATCACTAGCAATTAAATTGAATTACTACCTGTAATTCAGAATATATTGTGAAAATACTATTTGTTTTCTAAGAATCACAGTACAACTTAATATTACAACTTTTTGACTACTAGGTGAAGGTTGAGTGAAATAACTATAATCTATTGTTAAATTTAATTAATTCGCTCTATATTCCGTACACTTTTCTTTGGTCAGTTATAATTATTTCTGATGAATATAGAGTGAGTTGAATTACATCGTTCTCGACGTCAACAAACTTTTCATTAGATGAATGGGTTTTTAAAATTGAATTAAGCTTAAACAGCTGCTTGATTCGCCACGATAGAATTTCCCCCGCGCCTCCGCCATAACGAAAGATCAATCATCCACGGATGGCGGCTTGGAAATCTTTTTATCGGCCGATGTGCCGCAAAATAGTTTGATGTTGAAGAGGTGTCGTGTTAAAAGAAAAATGAGATAATAATGTTGATAAATATACGAGCGAAAACGTCGAGATTTGTGGTAATAACGCTGTGAAAGCAAATATACGAGAATTCTTTTTAGGTTTTGTTAGCCTAACAATTTATCATATAAACTGTATAAATCCTGAGACAATGTTTGTTTTCATGAAGGTAGGATTCAATGAGATTTGTTTTCATTGATATTGTCACTAATGAGAAATAATTTTTATAACGGGTTTAGATAGTAAAGCAGCATTTTTGCACTATTTTTATCGACATATGTTATAAAAGAAGTTAATTCCTTTGGTTAGCATGTCACAAGAAGAGAATATAATATTCAGAGCTGCCGAATAGTTTGAATTCAATACTCAAATTCATGAGGATTTTGGCTACAAAAGTCCTTTCATTATTTAATACAGTTTACCTTTCTGTCTGTAGAAGTTTTTGAGCTCTAGCTATTAACTATTCTCTGCAGCGGTAGAAAATTATAATTCACTTATCTCATTGTCAAAAGTCATAAAATCCAATAAAATATTCACAGCTAGCGTTTTTGGAAATTATTCTATAACATAAAAATGGAAATAGAAAATTGAGAAATCATTTTTGTAATAGAATTAAGAATAAAGTGACATAATACATGGAAAAAAGGCACATGTCATCATTGTGTACTTAAAGATAAATGTCAAGTATCAAGTCCTCGTCGTCTTAGAAAGTAGAATTGAATTAAGCAGTTTCCAACTATAGAAAAAGTCGTGTGGTTAAATGCCCAGAGACATTCAATGTTTTTCCCAACCGTTTTCACCAAACAATAATATGAAACTTTTTTTAGGGTATATTTTTATTGAATGATATAATACTACTTCTACTCGTCAAGATCTTATCTTGTCAAAAACAACCTGTGAGGTAAAGTGTTCTCTAGATAATTACATTTATATTTTACCTGATGCTTTATGACAGTAACATACAAAGCTCTTGAAAACTACAAGTGGGAAACAACAGGTAATACTATAAGTTTCACATAGCTTGTCTACCGTGTTGCTTTCACCTTTTGTTCAATTGTAGGTACTTGATTTCAGCTCATTTCTGGATATGTTGATGGAAATAATTTTATTTGAACTATAACGGCTGGTTCACACTCTACGATCAATGGTCAGACTTGATCGTAACCGTCATATCTTCTCGAGTAATCGGACATTGTAGGGATATCGTGGAGTTGGAATAGGGTTGGAGAGTGGGAGCCGACAGGCATCAATTTCTAAGAATAGTAACGGCACGTTGCAACGTGTGAACGAGTAGCACACATTTATTGGTAAACTTTGACTAATTACTGAATGATTCATGCATCAGAAAATTTGTACACTGATTAGTGTCGTGTTTTTGATACCATGCAGCCCAAATTCCCCGGAAGGTCTTTATTGAGCTTATTGAATTATATTGTCACATTTTGAGAGCAAAAAATATTCGATCAGAGGTACATAGCACATTGTTTCAAATATTTAAATAGTTAGATATATATTAGTTGCCAGTACCAGGAATGTGAATAATTTGATCAATACGTGAGTACCGTACAGGGTGTTTCTAAATTAATGCTACAAAATTCAGGAGGGGATTGCTCGTATGAAACTAAGATGGGACTTTTCTAAAACAAAATTTTTAAGAAGTTAGATGGAATACAGTTATAGCTTGAAATTCTTGTTTTATTTGAAAATTTTTCCATTGTTAAATTTTCCTCCCAAAACCAATAGCTGCAGAGAAAAAAAATAAACACCATAATTTAATATTTTCACAATAAATTGGGTAGAGAGCAATGAACATGTAAAATGTAATACGATTCATAGTAAATGCTGGAAATGACTACCTTAGTCCTTTGCGAGTCCACGGCAATTACAGAATTTCACTTTTCTAGCTTTATTGAAATTTTAGTAAAGAAATAAAAAATCAATTTTAGTCACCATCATTTAAGGGTGATAACTCGGCAATGTATGATGAAATTTTGTTATAGAAATGAGCCACCTTATGAATTTTGTCGCATGAATTTTGATTTTTGTTCCCTTTGTTTTCTCTCAGAATATTCCGGTGCCAGTTTTATTGATTTTTTACTACATTCTGTCGCTTCAGAATGTTGCGTATATATTTTCTATGTGTTCTAAATTTTCTGCCGAATCCTTCCGAATCCCCCAATTCCTTCAAATCATGATTTTGTTCTGAAACTTGACAAATATTTTACGTCGTGTGTTTTCATTTAGATTTACCATATTTGGAGCTGAACTTTTACCAAATGGATAATGTTGATACTTGGGACATTTGATAACTGCCAAATTACGAGAAACAATTAATAACTTTCTCGATCAACGTCCACTTTACTTGCTAAGCTGTCTAAAATAATAAGGACTTTTCCCCTACCTTTATTTTGTCTGTATTATTCATTCACTTCGCATGTTTTTAGATTTTACTCTACAATGGATTTCGGTATAAACCGGAATGGAAGGAAATCAAATAGTTAATAAGCTCATTAAAGCAGGGGCAGACAATCCTTTCATTGGACTTGAACTGTGGTATCAGCTACAGAACAATGGAAATAACACTGGAAAAGGAGGTATAAGCAAAACCAATTATCGGGACAACATACTGGGGCTCAGACAGACAAAGACTCTTATGGGAAACTACAACCAGAATAGATCTGCTGAATGTATCAAACTATGTAAGAAAAATCTACAAATACTAACAGAAGTTCTATCGAGGCACTGTCTCCTCAACAAACACTGAAAACGAAACATCCATCCACATTCTCTCGACCTGTTAAACACTAAGGAATTCCAGAGGACTACACTTGGGAGCGCTTGAAATAGAAGTACTCGTAGATGATCTTTGGCAGCTAAAGCTATCCCACATTCTAGACTGAGCTCTCCAGTATCGCAGCAAGAAAGGGGGGACACAATAGATCCTTTGGGACGCAGTGTATACGAGACCCCAAATCTATATAAACATATACATATACATGTACAGAAAGTATCATGTAAATCGGAGTATACACATTTCAAGGAAAATGTGTATATTCAGTGGTTATTATATTTGATAAGGGTCATCTGGAGATTTGATATTTTGGGCAAAAAATTAGTCTTAATATTTGAACTTCCGAACATATTTGTAAGTATTTATGATAACTCAATATTCTACTACTATGAAAGTAACACTTACATTTAGTTCAATAGTAATTTAGTTTTAATGGTAAAGAATGTCTTCATTATCAACTTAGTTATTGTTTAATATTTAACCCAGTCTCGTTCAATTGAATTATAGATCTGTTGAATCACAGTAATATTTTCATCCATAAAACGTTTTTCTTCAATAGGAAAATCGCAGCATTGTTATCAATATTCATAGGATTCCCCTCTTATCGACAAGCATTTTGAAATGTAAAACGTCCCCTATATATGGGAAAGTACGTATCACTTTTTTCGGTTGTTTTATTGCAATAATTCTCATGTATGCAGCACTCTTCCCCGTATCTCTGTTCAATGTGCGCCATGTGTTTGTTTTTTTTACCAGCGAAAAAATTCATCGGTTGGAATAAATATGATGCAGTGTTTGTTTTACTATTGCAATAATATTTTGTCAGTGCGATTAAATCATTCCATATCAGTTTGACGATAATATCCCGTATTTCTGTAAATTGAACAAAACAAATAATCCGTATTATGTTGAAATAACTTCTACAATTTAAAACATTGATTGATTATTGTGTATTGTTACAACTTCATTCTCAAAATAATCATTCTCTTTCAATTTCGTGATTGAGTGTTTTCTTTATTGTAGTGAGTGTACAACTGGAGACGATTACAAGTACAGATTACACTGATTACAATATTAGGACACTTTATTATCTTCCAGTATAGTTTCTCATGCTATCACCCCAATGTGTACCGCCATGGTGATTTTTTATATGAATAATCTGCCACAAATAATAATTAGAATGACATCGCCTGGGTTTCTGCTTAATTTTAATTTGAGTCTAATTTTCGTTTTCTGGATTCGGGTATTTCAAGATAATCTGAATTCAATAAAACATAATTTCAAGACTTTATTACCGCTTTTAATAATATTAATAAATCATTTATCATTTAACATGATTAACACGTTATTAATATATTACATAGGGAGGTTAATAGAAGGTTTGTGTTAGCTCGATTGACCAATTTTTCCACACTAACCACCTCAAATTATTAGAAAACGAAACTACTATTCAAACTCCGTAAATATTGAATATGAATCACTATAATTTTTGCCTTCACTGTTGCTTAAAATGCCGTCGTTTATATTTATTGTTAATTGCAATGCAAGATGGAAAATGATTAGCAATTCAAACTATTTCTAATTGTGGGGTGACTTTTCACATACTGTCTCTCAATCAATTCATTCACACACTTACTTTAGATACTCTAATAATCTCATAATTTATTTTAATCCACCGATTAATTCATACTGTTTCGACCGTTCACTATAACTTTTGATTATATAGTAACTCACGCTGCTAACCAAAAAGTAATTTCTAGATTTCTATAAAGTAAAGAAATAAACACATAAATAAATAATCCTGCATGGAAATTCGACCTAAAAACAATATTAACAAATCACCGTTGTAATAAAAAACTGCCTCATTCGCCAAACTTAAAATTGAACAGGAACGGTTTTCGATCCACGTCGTGGACGAGTTCGTAGCAATATGACCTTGATATGACAAGGAACGTTTATATATTTCTTTATGTTGTGTATTTATTACATTTCTCCCCCTCAAATTTAGGTTAAGGATGTCAGTTTTATAGGTAAATTAGTTTAAAGTAAGACGTCTGAGTTTTCCTAATTCTATGAGTCCATATACCACATTACAGTGATAAAAATGTGAAACCACCAAAGCACTCAGCATTTTCTTCATGTCAATATTCAAATACACTCATTGTTTGTAATTTGGTTTCGATTATTGAGTAATATGTATTTTTTGTGTTTTTGTACTACAAATCAATGCACAAGAATCACTTGTATTTATAGAGAAATAGAGAATTGAGTCACTTGCTATATATTTCCATTTGTAAAAAATCAACCATGATGATATCATAATTCTCCTCATGGCGGAGTCCCTACCAATTTTGCATTAGCACATATGTATTTCAGATAAAAATCGGCTTGTTTCTAAAACTCGTACTCCCCGAATTTCTCATTTTATTATATAATTGACTCGTTAAGTGTATATTTATTCAGACAACTCATTAGCTCTTCGACAAGAAAACCGATAAACTGATTTTTCAGCAAACTAGAAAACGCCTCTCGAATAGTCCAAAATTGATTAATTGAAAATCCTATACCCTCCGCTACTTGCATTATGATTGAAATATTAGATAATATATCAATCAACGTACTTCACTTCCACCAATTCAAATCAATTGTGCTCATGATATTTGCGATTTCTCCTTCATATCCGTAATACGGGAACACAAATCAAACTTTTGAAATGTAGCCATTACCAAGCTTGTTTGCGTAGTTATAATATCAATTATCTCACAATACATAACCAAGCTCCGACATTTAAGTATTATCTGTATGTAGATACATTCTGCTCAATCTCTATTCAATTCAGATGATTCATCACTATGTCTGCATCAAAAATGTTACAAAGTGATTCAAAGACCCAATTCTCTGTTTTGCCGTTAATTGAAAGGGTTCCATTGTTTGCTCGGTTTACCTACCGATCTCAATTATATGAAGTGAGTTTTGATTTTTTAAGGTTCCAATTATCTGAGAAACGGCATGTACTTTCTCTAGAAATAGAAATAAGCTTATTATTTTGAACGAGTTACCTTTTCTTTTTAATCCCTAGAAAATGTCTATAAGTAGTTACCGTAATTTCGTAATTATTTTTAATGTACCTAGAAACTTTCAGTACGAATCAAAATTCATGAAAAAAATATGGAAGATATCAGAGATGCATTAAAAACACAACCGGTGTTCCAAAACAAGGTAACCCATTGTCTAGAATAGGTAGAATGCTGATTAATAATTGGGATTTGCGGGAAGTGAGAAATTCTCATAACTTCATCCGTGCTGAAGATAGAGAAGTTTGAAGGAAACGAAATTATACACCTTTAGTATGATTTTATCAAAACTACTGGCAACATTTTGGTGAAATTTTATATGAATATGTTACAAAAGCTAATACATCCACTTTGTTTTTGTTCCTGACTCTTACCGAAGGCCCTAATTACACAGTTCTAGCCAATTAATACTGAACAAAAATTTCTGAAAGTTTCATAAACAAAAGATAAAATTAATAAAATTTAACATTTTCAGAACATTTTGTTTCGATAATTATGAAGTACTAATCGATACTCGTATGATAAAATCAATCGATAACGAATATATTTGTTAAAAAATTGGGATTGAGAGTTTTCGACCATTACAAAGTTTCACAAATGTCCACTAATCGGTATATCTTGATTTTTCCTAAATTTACTATGGAAAACTGTCATTTACTGATAGTTTTGACAATAACTATATAATAATTTTATCTTTGCAACCTTGTTATTCATAAAATTAGATATTGTCACTCATTTCAAATCGAATACACCATCATGTTATTAACCATAGGAAGGTTTTCAGGAAATTATAGTTCAGCTGGTACAGGTTATGCAGAACATTTTCCTAAAAGAAGCTTACCAATTGAAATACATCTAGAGTCATTAAACTTGGAAAAAATGAGCTTCAGAAGGCCAAGAACAAGAAGAAATAATAGGATATATTATTTAAATCTCATTGATCTTGGTCCTATAGTTAACGTAAATAATAAGTATTTGGAGGATACTTAAGGAGCAGCAGCTGCATCCTTTTCATTACAAGTCAAAGAACTTTACGACGACGTATGTTTAACTGGTGTAATCAGAATGCATAAGTCGAAACAGTATCCCATTACCAACCCTAAATCACAGTTAATGTTTGGCAGTAACATTTTACCTAGAAATATGAATGATATTTTCCTTGATTCTTTGAATAATCACTTATTCGAGATAGTGAAAATGAAAAATTATATGCTACAGAGGTAAATTCACGTCAGGAGTCGGACAAGAAAATAAATTCATGGTATGAGTCAGCTTCCGAAACATATGCATGTTTCCTTTCATCATTATCACCAATTATTAGTCTGTGGTGTATTTACCATAGAAACAAAGCCTTTTTTTGGACACCTTGTATATACGAGCTCTGCAAATTCATTCCGTTATTGGTGAGATCAATTTGCATAGTTCAACCGATCTTTAAAACCCTTATGTTATACACTAGCTAAAAAACGTTATAACTTAATAGGTAGCAGATATCTTTTACTCATCATTGATGTTAAAACTTCTTGTTGAATAGATTTGCTATTGTTGGTAATTAAGTGATACATTGTCTACTTTTCGCAAGCATCCGAAATTCTTGAAACTTGAAAGTTTGATTTTCACATAATTTTGAAACTTACCCTCTACTCATCCATGGCCGAGTTCTTTCTTTATTTCAAACGGTGAAATCAAGTTTTATCTCCCATTTTCAATGTGTCATTGTCAAGTCATATTACATCAATCATTCATTCGAAAACAGATAATTCCCGTATATTTTCCGATTCAAATCAAATTATAACGAGAGTTCTGTATCTCAAAAAAAATTCAAATTGACTATTAGCAATCATCGTTTGAATCAGAATAATCAACTTGCACCAAATTGGTAATTTACATTCAAGTAACTGATAACCATATGGGAGCACGTTTACAAGAGACCATTATTTTGTTGTTTAATTTAGAATCAGTTTGAAGTATATTCAACACATTCGTTATCAGCAATTTAGAGCAGTAGGTGTATCTGTAATAAAAATAAATACCTTCGTGACCGACAACCTACCGAGTAGGTAACAACGAACTTTAATTTTAATTACTATGCACGTTTGCGTGCTATTAGAAGACAAGTCCTACATTGTTATCTCTAATTCCGTATAATTATCACTATCAATATCACTATCTAATTATTAATTTTGGCGCACGACACCTCTTCTTCATGATAAAAACGTCACATGTTCTACTACAATTATGTACGGAATGTTTCTATCGTATTAAAATTTATTACTGGCTTAAAGTGATAGTTTATATCACAGTCGATAATTACAGTAAAATTCTTTCTGGAACTGCAAAAGCTCATTATAATATAAAAGGGGAAACAAAAACAGTATATATTGAGAAGTAATAAATATTAAATGCAAAATACACAAACAAAACTTTTTGTTAAAAAATCGATTGAAAAATCCATTTTTGTTATCTTTAGATTGTACACAATTTTTGAATGTATAATTTGGAGAATATACTCAAGTTTTGCTTTCGTAACTTCAAAGGCCTTTAACACAGCTTCATTCTCACGTCATATACTTCCAAATTTTTTGCAACAAGTCCTGAAATACCCTGTAGAAGGAATTTTTTCAAATGTATTATATTCAACGAGTTCTAAACTACAGCTAACATGTTTTTAGGCTAGAAATAATCCGTTTTTGAACGGATATGTCGCCGCAAAGAAATATTAACCTCTTGTCAAGTTTGAAACACTCCATTTCGACTTCATCAACTATAATGTAAACAAACTCATTTTTGGAATTTACTCCTTAAGAATCGATTTGCATATATAAGGGGCCCGGTATGAGAAAAATGTGAGGAGTAAAGTCTATCGATGAATGACCTCGTTACGTTTTTGGTGTGCACCCTATGATGCGCAACTTTCTAATTTGTCAGTGTCAACATACTTATATTGCTGTCATTGTGAAGTTTTATTATCATTGTGAACTGAAAGTATTTTCAAATAACTATGGCAGAAAGAGGTGTAGATGATATTGCCGGAACATCTAACAAACACGTGGTTGCAAGGTACGTTATAATTCATGTATTATAAGTATGATCATGTGCAATTTGTATTTATTAAATATTTTAATAATTATCGATGTAGTTCATATAAATATATATTTGAAAACAACACATAAAATTAGATAATCAACCCAATATGAATTATCGAGCGCATCCACATAAAATAGAAAATTTCTAACCTAACCAAAAATTAATTTTTTTGTCGATGTCTATAAATTCTTCCACGTTATTATGATTTATTTTATAAATAATTTTTAAATATTAACAACTGTAGTCAATAATTCGACAATATTATCAGAAAAATCGACAATATTTTTTCATTATAATAATGTTTTTATATAATTTTCTCTCGAAAAGTTATTTTTTAGCTTATTTAAATAATTTTCATGTACTATTTATTATTGTATGTAAAAGATTTAGTGACATAATTATCTTTTTATAACCATTTTTGTTAATTATCAAGATAATATCATATTTAAAAAAAAATTAATTATAATAATTTAAAAAAAATGTTCATAAAAACCTTTTTTTATAAATTTTCTTATAGTCGGTTGAAATTTTTATAATTATGCCTTTATAAATTTTCTAATTTTTTCAATATTTTTTGACTAGGAAAAAATCTAAACCTCCAAATACTCCAGCCGAGAGACAGCGAGCTTACAGATTAAGAAAAAATTAATGAAGAAAGCCCAAAATATTCTGGCAATCAACCAATCTTTTTTAAGTTAAATAAACTCTTTTTGCGTCTGGTTAGACTATCGAACTTAAGGAGTAAACTCCAGTCGTGCGTCGGAGCTGACACACACACACACACAATTTTTTAGTTGGTTTTTATTTCAGGCATCATTACATCAAAAACCAATTTTCTATCTTTACATATGTGACATTACAAGTTTTTGTAATCGATCACTAACAAATACTCCAATTAATAATCTGACCATGTTCATTAGAAATATTTGGTACCTCACCAATAAATATAACGAATTTTTCTCTAGTGTTGAATTTTTTTGGTTTTTGACCTAATTTTAAAAATTACAAATTACTATATTCTCATTAATTATTGAAGTTTTCTAGATCATCGCATATTCGGCCCACTGAGAGCTAAAGGGAAATTTCTTGAATTATCGAAGTTTTATTGATATTATCTAAAGCGTTCTCTAATATCTACTCCAATAATTGGTCATATTCTTTTTCTCTGTATTTTCTTGATAACAGGTCTTGCGTTGCTAATAGACGTTCTGGTAAATGTATAACCGGCACATTCCCCAGATTCGTTTAACATAATACAAACAAATAAATAAATAAAAAGGCCTTCCTGGAAATTGGTTATGAAAACCATATAAGCACATCACAGATGTGATAAAAAAACGTCGCATTCGCCAAACTTTAGGCTTCCATTATAACCGTACAAGTCTGGCTTCACGGTGTATGTCAATGGTTGAGTTCGTAACAATACTTATTTCTCTAGCAACAAAGCGCGGAAAATCAAAATATGAAGGTAATTACACAGTGAAAAATAATCAAATTTTATAATGACTTTTTTACTTACCACATTCGATTAGAAAATTAAATCTAAACAGATGAATTAACAAAGTCAATCATCAATATTATCAATTAAATACTATTAGAATATGTTTCCAATATGCGATATATCTCTAGCGTCATAAATTTTCTCTTCGTTCCATGCTGTATATCTTTTTCCATAATAGGATAAAGCAGTAGAAGATATAGAGATAGTACAAAAGAAAGCAATTTGTGTGTGAGGACAACACTGCAATTGTCAAAAGAATTTATTTTGGAATGGTAAAGAAGAAGCAAGAAGTTTACTTTGAATACAAAAGTTACGATGAAAGGAAAATTATATTGGTAGGTGTTATAGATGCTTGTTTAGAGTTGTACCTGTTTTTTACTCTAATTTTGGAATCAATAAGATCTTCGAAAACATGATGATGCAGTCTTCATGTAGAAATATCAGATACCAGATTCGGACTTTCTAACATTTTCACATGTTCAAAACTTCCTTAGTTACATTTACACCAAAATTCCTTTTGATAACCTATTGTTATGGAAATGTTTTCCATATTTATCTCAATTTATTTAGTGTTATATATAACTAAATTATCTTATAATTATCTTATAATATTAATGTTTTGATGGAATATACTCAAAAAAACTCGTTCAATTTTGGATGACTGTGTAAATAAATGAATCAATGACTATATTTTGATGGAATTACGCGCACCCTTGATAGGGAATTTTGTCACGAACACTACTTCTCGAACTTTCCAGTAAACTGAATGACAAAATTAGTTCGATTCCTTCAAAACTGGGGTCATGTTTCACAAATACCAAATAGCAGATCCATGAAACTAAGTTCTGTCGAAGTTTTAATGTACAGAAAGTATTCACAAAACCATTTGAAAGGAGTTAAGTTTGAATAATACCCTCGCGAATTTCGATGAATTGGAAAAGAAAATTGGACGAGAGAGATTTTGTACAGTGACGTCTCAAGTGTTCACACTCGACAAAAGTGAAAGTTGAGTGTTGTTCCAAATTATATGTAAAAAGCATTCAAGGAAAATATTCATAATTATAAAGAGAGATGAATAATTCATTCATATTTTCAATAACTTGAGTCACTTAGAGACAAATATTTCAGCTTTTAGTAAAGGAATAATAATTTTGACATGTTTTTTCTGTTGGCATTAACGAGTTTCGGACTTTCCTTAATGAACGACTCTTTCTTGATTTTTAATTAACGACTTTGATGGCCATCAATTACATAAGCACAGCGTTGTAGTTACCGTTCAAATGGATTTCATTACGGAAACGGCATTGCGTATAAGTTCGACTATATATTGACATATATACCATACGTTCATGATACGATTGAATTTATTTATGTTTCAGCCTCACATGTAACCAACATCATTGGCGTAGATCAGGATTTCTAAATCGGAACTTCGTGAAATACCTTAATAACTAATAGAAGGAATATAAGAAAATAATGTTATTTTTTGTACAGCTAAAACTGATTATGAAAGGAATTTAGTTAAACTTCTAATAATTACTAGAAATTGATATTATTCATACTACAACTCTCTTGAATTGAATTTAATCGCGAGCATTAACAAAAAGGCTAATAAAGTGAAGCAATTCCAATGATTACTGAGAATCTGCTGGCATCTTTGTAATTATATAAGAGCAGTTAACCGAAAAAGTGACACCGCAATAGTTTTTTTAGTTTCCGCCATGTTTTCCAAGTCATCTAACAAAATTTCACATGACATGTGGCGAATAAATTAGTTTTACTACTCATATATAGATAATTATTCTTATTGTTAGGCAAATACGAAGATAATATACAACGTGTGTTGAATAAACATCAATTGTTACATGAAATGATGTTGCAGGCGAACAGAGATGAAGCTGAAACTCCCGGATTGTTATTTAATGACTTCCATTTCTAGCATGATTAACATACATACCAAACATCTGTTAAGATCCTGTGCAATATTGAGATGAGATTACAGTAGTGTTTGGTTCCAAAATGCTGCTGGAAAGGTTTTTAGGTCGGACAACTGTGAAGGTTCTTTTCGGGAGACCATTGCCCCGTCATATTCAACGCGGGCCTGGTGAAAACGACTAGATTAAAGTGTTGGTGTTTTGAGGCACGTAACCTCTATGAAGATACGACACTTGCGTCGATTACATTTCAGTTGGTTGCAAGTTTTCGTAGTAAATATGCTGCTATAGTCTATCACAATTAAGTAAAAGGTTGATGAGATCTATAGTTGTATTGTCGGAATTGGCTATTAATATTTAACGTTTGATGCCAAACCAATGGGTTTGAGATTATTATGAATGAGTTTAACAAGTTTTCCTAGTTTTATTTGTAGTGTATGTTGATTACAGGAGGAATGTATCTGCAAAAGAGGCATAAAAACGACGCTATATAGGTTATTTCTTTTTCCTCCAAACAAGCTTTCTTCTAAATGCATATGCAAGGTTTTAATGAATACACCAGGAAATTCTGGGGCGTCAGTTTGACTATCAAACCAGCTTATCTGGAAATATTATGATAACGATTTCATTCCCAATACAAACTTTTTCAACCCCGCTCAAATGAACAACTATTTTCATTCTTTCTTGATGACTCGTATATTCCCTACCAGATTTTCTAATCTAGTGTTGACTGGTGAACTTAGTATGAAAAATTTCTTATATCAAAAAACTCCTTTCGAAAATTGTGGACTTCATTGGAGGATTAGAAAGTGATTGTGTATAGATTTTTTATATCAAAACTGCAGTCTGTCATTACACCTAGTTGAGTGTAGCCAAGATATAATATTTGTTAACATGAGGTACTCAGATTTCCTTGATTAAGTTGTGCAGTACTTTCTTGTTAATGAAAAAGATGAATTTTTAATTATGTTTGTTTGCAAATGTTATCGGGATTGTTCCTTGCAACACGATCAAAGCATAAAAATCTTGGGTGTAATGGAGAGAAGCTGCAAGATTCAGTTTGGAAAATTTATAAAGGTTTTCTTTACCCCATGTTGAAATTGAATTATCTCTTTCATATTTTCATTCGCTCGAAAAACTTATAAAAACTTTCTCTACCGACGGAATATCAATTTGGTACAATATATACCCACCTAATAGGAATATTCGAATGGCGTTCTAGGAATATGTATATGAAATGATGTCTACTCCTTTAATTTTGTAGTTCGTGAAAGTCAGCTAGAATATTGAATAGACGTCGAAAAGACGATGGAATTGCTTCTGGCTGAAATAGGAAGTTATAGCGTAGAAGCTTTTTTTCCTAATCATGAAATTTTGTATCATACTTCTAGTTCATTCAGTTTTTGATAAAATAGATTTGAAAATAGAGTAAAGAGATAATTATATTGCCATGTAAAATCAGTATTACGATCTCTGTATAGATAATGAGAGAAAATGTTTCCAAATAATTGATAACGTGGTTTCCAAAGAAGTATTTCAAACAATTCATTTCAATTTCAACCTTCACAATAATAAAAAAGTCCAAATATTTGTTAAAAGACGAATATGGAATTATAAATTCAACTTTCGAAAATTCGTTTTTAAAAACTTCATTGAAACAAAAAAACACCGTTTACAATTTTATAAGCGATTGAAATCAATCAATTTCATGACTGAATTAATTAACATTCATTGAAAGGTATTATTAATAATCAGATTTTATAGTAAAATAAACGCTGACACATGTTCACAAAATATGATATTTTACCGTCTTAATTTTTGAAATTATCTAGATTTTTCTTCATATAACTCCTCAATCCCTAAGAATGAGAAATAACGGCGGTATTTTTCAGATCCTGTCCCTTCAAGAAAACGCATATATTCGCTGTATTAAAATACGTAGCCAAGTCTTTCACCGCACTATGCGTAAAATTCGCGACCGCACGAATCATACTACGACTGCGCCAATTATGAATTTAACTTTCGAAAATTTGTTATTAAAAACATTATTAACACAAAAAGATACAGTTTACAATTTTATAAGCGAATGAAATCAATCAATTTCAAGACTGAATTAATTAACATTCATTGAAAGGTATTTTCAGCAATCAGATTTTATAGTAAAATAAAACGCTGACACATGTACAATATATGATTTTTTTACTCATAATTTTTAAGAATAATCTAGATTTTTCTTCATATAACTAGGATGATGAGATGACTATATGACCCGGTGAAATAAGTTTAAAATCTGCTTTTATATAATGAGAGAGGATGTACACAAACAAATAGTAACCAAAAATGTTTTGCTAAAGTGATATGATACTTAAAAAAAAACAATAATAATATGAAAAAGCTCAATTACTGGCTATTTATTTCACTAAAAAATATTTTGATAACCTAGAAGAAATAAAGTATACCCAATATGTGATTACATAGATAAAATTCTTTTGATAAAATATGTTAAACTCCCAGTTATGATCGTTACAACTATCACCACTTTCAAAGTAGATTTTGATACGCATGTGCATTGAATAGTATATTTCATTACAAGTCTGGAAATATGGATTTTTTCGTGTGCGCGTGACAAATTTTCGAGAACTCATGCAAGCACGGAAAAATCCATTTCTGGACGTGTAATGAACGATACTTCTTATTATACTTATCTGAAAACAATACAAAAAACATAAAGAGCATTATAACATTTCATTTTCAAACATGAATAACATTTCCTACCAACGATAACACGAGTATCACCTTTTCATATGATGGAGAGATCTCAAAAATGTTGAAACTATGAGTGATGATATTCTTCTAGTTTATTTTGTCGAAAAAGACAAGGATATGAAATCTTCCACGTTATGGAGTCGTTCTCGATGTCATAAAGATGATTTGATACGTTTGATCTTAGACGATAATTGTGTTTTTGTCAGATGGAAAAAATCATGTGTCAAGAAGTTCCACCCTTACCGATGAGGGATATACAAGCCCTGTGCATCGTAAATATGGAGTCCAACGGCCTAAAAATATGGACAACAGAAGATTATCGTTGAATACTGAAATCGTAGATGGATGCCATGAAAGTTGTTGCAATATACCTGAAACTGGAAAATTCTGAAGAATTTAGGTACAGGACAAGGCGTTCTTCGCAAACCTGTTGGCTGATTGGCTCACTCTGAAATGACGTGGAGGATAGCGTCCTTTGCGACATTTCATAATTGAAACATCTACGAGCGACTTTTTCAACACATTCAGTTCTATAGAATGAAATACCAAAGAGACTAAACTTTTTCATTAAGCTCACGGAAAAAATCGGAGATTGGGAAAATGCCACGTCTTTGTAAAAAGAACTAAAAACAACGTGTTTTCAGATAAGTGTAATGTTCATCATTATATGATTGATGCTCTGTTGTTGAATGTTGTTCCAGCCCTCTAACGCCAATGCAACTCATTCATTTGCAGTATGAGGTAGGTTGACATGATTATGGATCCATTTAGTCATGAAATTTCATTTAATTGATAGTAGAATAGCTGGTTGGTCGATGCAGTCCCATACTAATGCTTCCTGAAACTTTCTTGTCGTTTATAGACACAAAATTTTATTTTAATTGTTTGATAGATAATGTATGTCACTACTTGTTGGTATACGAACATTATGGCACTCTGATAGGAACCAGTTTTATCATCTGTGAATAATACTAATCTTTTTTCGAGAAAAAGCCAACTGGTTATATACCTTAAAGATAGATATTGTTTTTGTTTGTTAAACGATTGTATCATTCGTTCATTTCCTCTTAGCAAACTATTTCCCAGCTTCTAATTTTCGATCTGTCATTAGCTGTGTACCTACTAAACTCTATAATTAATATGTTCCCTTCGTAGAAACATTATTCTTAATTAATTTAATTGTATACTTTTTATGCCTTGCCAAAAACAAAAAAAAATTAGAATATCATTTATAATTATTTCTTGTATAATACATGCACGTTCCAAAAGAGTTCTAATGCAGGACATCTGAATCATATCTGATGTAACACACGATGTGCTTTACGAATGTTTGGAAATGAGTGGATCTAACCCTCTGGTAGCTACTACTTCGTCTTTTGTTTTCAAATTGTTATTGGATATTGCGTGTAATTTTATTTGAAATACCCCATACAGAGGGATATGGAGATACAAATTTGATTACTTCAAGTACTTCATGGACAGTACCGGTTAAAAGGTTTAAACCATCTCATAATCCTTCCGTTGAATTTCACGATAATACACTTTTCTTTTCTCTTTCATATTGTTAAGCGAATATCGAAACGGTGTCTTACAAACCAAAAATAATATTTGATTATAAGTTAAAACTTGTAGTACCGGCTAATTTGTTTATTATTCTTCAGTTGTGAATTATTTCTCTGATGTTTCTTATTATGTTTTATTGCCAATTAGCTCTGATCGACGACTCATAGGCGCAGAAATAACAGCTCAAAGAGATGAATTTAGGGATCTTCCCTTGAGTACTTCTGCAGTGAAAAGGAGATTCAGAAAATGTGAGAATAAAATTAAGATGTTGGTGGGCGCATGAAGAGTTTTATGGACTAGTGAGTTAAAATTTCAGGTTTTTGGGTCTAAGAGAAGAGTATTTGTACGCAGGTGAAAGGAAATCCGTATAGAATCCTGACTATAAAACACGGCAGAGGGTAGTGATGGTTTGTGGATGTTTTGGAGGAAAGAAATAAGGTTAAAAAATGTGACAGATAAATGTAGTTTGCTCTAACTAACGCCTGATCAGCAGAAAATTTACCCAACCATTCCAGAAGTTGGGCGAAGAGTATTTGGAATAATGGGAAAGGAAGAGTGTAATGAAAGTGATGATTTGTTTGTCACAGTCACCACAGTCCTCAACCTGATTGAATTGTGGAACAAATTGGACAGACAATTAAAAAATCAGTATCCTACTTCCACTTTGAAATATCCTGAAGAACTAAAGACACCCAATAGACAAAATTGTTACAGAGAATGCTAAAATTTTTCTTCGAAATAATAAAAGCAAGAGGGTAGCTTTAGTTTTACTTGTTACTAGTTTGATTATCACTAGATTGTTATCTATATATATTCTTTAAAATATACTTTTGACTGGTAGTGTATGCCATCAATTACTATTCGAATACTATCGTTTATCACTCAACAACGATTGTTATCAATCTTATAGTTTGCCCTCAGGATTATCAGTGTTATAAAAATCATAATTTTCCAAATATTTCTCTATTAAATTTCAGGCAAATGATATTGATTCTTGTCTTTTCCGCTTTTTATTCAAAACTAGCTTTTTAATCCTGTCCTCAGGGGTATGGACCGGGTATGGACGACATCCGCTTTATCTCAGTCTACTACTGTAAAGGGTATTGAACATATAACGAAACGTTTCAGAGACATGCACGGTCCGCTGGTATAACAATCCCTAAGGCCGCTTTTGTGTACTTTGAGAAAGAATAAAATCACGTGACTTGAGTGATAACATTAAAACTTTTGGTCAACGAACCCTTCCTCTAAGGGGTTTTCATACGACTATACAGTGTGTTTCAATTATTACTATGAGAAAATAGAACAAAGTGATCCAAATAATTTATGAAATGTTGAGAATTGGCGTTCGAAAACCGCCGCGCCCTTTGGGATTGGAATGGAATATTATTTCGATGAGTATTTTATTATAGTAACAATTGCCATGAAATTAATAACATTAAAAAACAAAAAACTCCTTCTGATTGCGCTTTTATGTCATTTTCATTGAGAAAATTTGGGATTAAAAGAGAATATCAAAATGTGGCAAGAAATCAAGTTATATTATAAGTTTTTTGATAAAACTAAAAGTAATACAACAATTCAAGAATGCAGAGTTGGAGTAGGTACAGTAAACAAGTATTTTGAAAATTATTTTGGATACAATGCATACAAGAAATAAATTTTTTAGCTTCTATTACTAAATATAGAATCAAGTTCTCATTTACTTGACCATTTTATTCTCCATTTCTGGTCTCCATAATGTGACCTAACACGTTTTTCTCTTTACATAACATGATTAATCACTTTTGGGTCGATTTGGTATGAATTTTCCTAATTTATTTAAACTTAATTTATTCAAACACTAACATTAGACTTGACTAACTTTTATAATAATTAACTTATCACTGATTATCTCATTTATTTTAATTCACCTTTTTCATTTCGTTCCTTTCACTATGAATTTGCATCATAAACTACCTCCTAGCTGCTAAGTAATCTAGTTAATATACCTTAAACTAATTTCTTAAAAATTCTGTGATGAAAATCATATAACAACATACATCAAACGAACCACCGTATTCGTCATACTTTAGACTTACATAAGCGAACAGGACCGGTTTTCCGGTCCATATCGTGGACGAGTTCCTAACAATATAATAGTCTCTATATTTTTCACATTGTTTTAAGAGAGATGTTACTTTCAAAACATGTTTTGGCAAGAATAGAATCTGAAATATAAATTATTGGTCTGTGGCTTAAAAGAAACAAATTATGCTTTTTCCTTTCAAGATGCCACAACATTAGTTACTGAATATTGGTGATATTTTTAACATACTTAGTGCAAGGTCGACTGGCTCTACGAATTGTATGAGTGGCTAGGTTTGTGCGATTTTCTTTGTTCTTCAGCTAAGTGTATTTCTCTTCCTATTATATTTTTTTCATTCAATCAACTCAAAAAATTTATTTGAAGATGTTTCTGTTTCTACTTTTGTTTTGTTTGACAATGTCATGTTTATGTCTTGATTAAATTAGTGTTACAGCTCACAATTCGTTGAGGAATTTACACAGACTCATGGAAAGGGTCTTCAAATAGTAGAATAAAACTGAAAAAAATGAATATTAGTACCTTTCATGGAAATTGATGAGTCAACCCTAAGGTACTGGGGTTAAAACCCAATAATTGTTTACCTTAGTGACGAAACACACTGGATCACCTACTAAAATACGTTTAAATGAATACTTTAAAATTAAAAACTGCTCTCATTATTGTTTACCCACTTTCGTTTCCATACAAACAATATATTTATTATAAGGTAAAGACATTCTCACAAAATTTGATACCTAATAGATGTTCAAACAACTAAATATATTATCAAATCGCCCAAAATAGAGATGTTCCTTATTTCGATATCTAGAACCATATGGACTTATAATAATTAATATGAATATAGCGTTGAATACCTTCAACATCATTTTTTCCAATAGTACTCCAATCTCTCAGGAAACGATTCTGTAGGTAAATATAAGGAAAAAAGTTGGAATAACAAAATTTCCAAAAACGTTTCGTAAGCGAGTTATAGTGAGCGATTTCGATTTCGCCCGGATTCCTGATCCACCAGTCATTTTGAATGTCCCGGGTCTGAAATTGTTATGCAAATTTGTTTGGTCTATAAGTATTTTGACCTGAAAAATTGAATAAAATACGTCTCAGATCTGTAACATAGAACAACATCGTTAAATGTGATATTAATTACACAATCTGTTAATTTTTGTTTTTATTTTCATCTAGTAAAATAAAGATATTTTCAATTTGCATTCACTTTTTATTGAAGTTGTTCACATCATTATCTGCAGAATTAAGTTTTCTGTGAGTTTTATTTGAAAATTTAATGCATTCATTAGGTATATAACGAAGTTATTTAAATCCAAACGTAGAAAAAGTGTATTATGTTGTTGAGTTTTTGTGTATTTCACGTCAGTTAACGTAAAAAATATTACAGTTACAGATCTGAGACTTATTTTATCCAATTTTTCTGGTCAAAATACGTATAGACCAAACAAATTTGAATGACAATTTCAGACCTGAGACATTCAATACGGCTTCCTATTATTGGTGGATCAGGAATCCGGGCGAAATATATCGCTCACTATAATTCACTAAAGAAGCGTTTTTGGAGGTTTTGTTTTAGAATCTTTTTCCCATAGAATCATTTCCCGAGAGATCGGAGTGCTATTCCGAAACATAATGTGTAACTATATCCATAGTTATGGTTACCATATTTCATCTTTTTCTTCTGAGACATGTTGATGATCATTAACAGTTATTCCTTCATGGTAGTATTCTGTATAATATCAAATGAATTCTGAAAAGTCTCTCCGAACAAATCATTCATCTACAATATGAGTATAAATAAATGGCTATTAGAAAATTAACAGAAAGTTGGTAGACACCCTTCTATATATACCATTCGTCAATGTTTCGTCGCCAAGTATTGAAATAGATCTGTATTTTAATAATTTTCAATATCAAACCAAAGATTCCATTTCCGATCAAATAATGATGAATTTACTATTTTAGAGAGTCTTCAATAGTTATACCTCCTGGGTCTAGTATTTTCAAAAAACCTTACTTGGAATTACGTCTGAAAGACTATGTTAATAGTAATGAAGTGTAGGTTGTTGGAACATGAGATTCTAAACCGCATTTCGGAATTGGTTATTGTTTTTATTTCCAAAATTGAAAGTAAAATACCAATAAAAAAACGATTAAACTTCTTTCCTAAATCGAGCAAATATTAATTATAATAGCTTTTTGTAGAATATTGTAAGAATTCTGTCAAATTCTGAAATTTGAAAGGTAAGATCTTGCAGAAAAACTCCAGTAGATAAAAATTAATCTAATATGAACAGAACATGAAATAAGTTCATATAATATGAACAATCTGCTAAGAAATTTATTCCTTCTTAGTAATGGAACCTTTATAACTTGACCAACC
The DNA here is from genome assembly GCA_026230145.1 of Diorhabda elongata. Classification (NCBI taxonomy): domain Eukaryota; kingdom Metazoa; phylum Arthropoda; class Insecta; order Coleoptera; family Chrysomelidae; genus Diorhabda; species Diorhabda elongata. Next base: position 45,212,942 of record CM047926.1, read on the forward strand.
TAACATGGCCTCAAGGATAGATTTATATCCAAGAGGCTTGGGTTGAATTTTTAATAATAACAAATGGATGAATTTTATCTTCACTCTAAAGAAACATATTTTACAAATATTCATTTATGAAAAAATTCCCAATATATTTCATATTCATTCGAACAGACATTACGTATTTCAATGCAATATTTGTTAATTTTTCACGTTTTTGTTTATGTTATCAATAGTAAAAATCATAGAACAGAAAACTAAACAAATGTAATGTATTGAGGCTTCCCGATAGTCTTCCTTTTCAATTAAATATACTCAGCTTTGTGGATTGCGCATGCGTAACGATTTATTTCCAGCCGGACAGGTTTCTTCCTTCTTGACAATGTTCGTCCACATACTGCTCCACGTATAGTAGCTGTTGAGAGTGATTTTGGCTGTGAGTTATTCCATCATCCGCCCCACAAATCTGATCTTGCTAGAAGTAGTTTTCACGTTTTCCTTCACCACAATAAATTCCTTTATTCCTTTGAGCGTTCACAATTACAAGCGCCAGAGTTTTACAACGGGGGAATAAAAAAATTGAACTCACGATACGACAAGTTCCATAATTCTGTTTATTGAATAAGAGAACTCCCTTTCTGGTTTTACCCACTATTAAAATGATTTAGTATGATGATTTGTAATGCACTGTATAGACAATCATTTTGATAGCCATTATTAAATTACACGAATTGTTATAGTGTATGAAGTAACTTCTATGTCGAAATTCTAGAAGTTACTTTGCTTCTCAAGATATGTTTTGTTTCAACATTAAAAGATACAGATATGGCAACATCTGTTGAAACCGTGAGAAATTTAGATGTTTCTATTCTTTAAAATAACCCTGTATAATGAATCATAAGAATTTTTCCTAATTTTCAATAGATGACGAGCAATTTCTGATATTGATTTTCATATTCAGAATATTTAGTTTGGTATTATATATTTTTAAAAAGTTGAGGGAATTTTGATGATTTTGATTTCGAAAACCTTAAATATCGAATATATAATCAAATGATCTATAAGTAATTGAATTATATTCACGTGAGCATCACAATTATCAAAATGGGCTACAAGCAATCAGATAATAGAGAATGTGGAGAGCAGGTGCAATAAAATTTTGTAATAACCATAAATAATATCCCAATTTCGCTAAACGGACATTTCTAAAGCACGACGCGCATTATTCCGAAGGTACGTAGGGTTAAGATATCTTCATTATGAGGATCTGAATTCAGTAGGTCGCTATAGCTGATAATGATATCCTTCCGGACTTTGTACACTGATAATATGGGCAAGATAAGCCGCCCTTATTGCCGCCCTTACCCCATTCGATTATAACTTTACTCGAATTGCAATAACCTACTAATGGCCTCGTCCTTTTCGAATTCTCGTCACAGAGACGTGCTATAAAAATGTGACACAGTGTCTGGTTTTTTACACGAATGGGAAGGATTTGTCTTGATTGATGATACTATTTATTATACTCAGACTTTTGAAATTAACGTCGATTCGTCATCATTTTGATTGAATTGTGGAATATTCAAATATCAAAGGTTCAAAAAAATCAATAATATAAACGTCATTGATTAAACAATGATAAAAGAGGTAATTCCAGAATAATTCTACGTATTGTCGAGAAAGGTGAAACATTCTGGATCAATATTGAATTGAAATTGCTTGGTTTCCGAAGATAAATGGCACTACCACTATAACAACAGAAATGGAAGTAGGGCAAGACATCATTAGAATTATTGCTAACAGGGATTATTACAAGGGAGAATCGTATCCCTACTTACATGGAGCTTAGCTCTAGACGACATAGTCATCTACGCAGGGATGCTTTGAGAATACACTCTGATAGAAAACTTCTTTGGAACAAACACGAAAACCTCAAAAACCATGATGGTATGCAGAGACTTCGCAGGGAGGAATTGGGGTCAATCATCACATATGAGGCGTGACTTGGGCTACTATAACTAGTCTGAATATCACGAAGAAAATCCTCTTGAAGGTACAAAGACTGATTTGCATATTTGTATCCGGAGTCATGAAATCATGCCCAGCAGCTGCACTAGAAGTGATTCAAAATCTCTCACCTCTGCACATAGTAGTGGAAAGCGTTGCAAAAAAAACCATCACTTAGAATGTTCACCCAGAATATGCCTCAGGATGAAGCATCGAAAAAATTTACCTCAGTACTAAGCTGTAGAAAACACACAAAGCATTTTTCAAGTAGAAATTTGGGCAATTGAACAATGTTCAGTTTAATCTGAGGAAGAACTATCGCAAACAGGAGATGTTTATTTTTTCCAATAGCCAAGCAGTCATTAGAGCTTCAAGTATCAATATTATAAAATCCAAACTCGTTTGGGATTGCCTAGAAAAATCAAACGACCTAGGCTAAAATAATGAAGTTAACTAATAGATTCTGGGACACATCAGAGTAGAGGGAAACTGAATAGCTGATAAGCTCGCTAAAGCAGCGGCAGACAAGCCCTTCATGAGATCTGAACGTTTCTGTGGTATCAGCTAAAGCATTGAAAAAAGAAGTAGATAGTAGTAAAACCAAAATTGATGGGACAACCTACATGGGATGAGACTCTCGTGAGAAACTATAACCAGAGAAGATCTGCTAAATGTATCAACCCAAGTAAGAATAATCTACGAATACTAACTGGAATCCTATCACTGTCGCCTCAATAGACACATTAGCAAATAATGCAGCATGCAAATTTTGTTGCACAGAGGACAAAACCTCTATCCACATTCTCTACTTCAGATTATTACACTTGAGAGCATATGGAATAGAAGACAGAGATTTCGGTTAACTTACATGTACTCTTTATGATTCTCCATCATTGTATTATTCTAATCTTTTAAAATTTACGTGTTTATATATGATAGAGCATTTTTCAAGATATTTCGTCTTGAATTGATAAAAAGAAGAACAATTGGGAAAATTCCGTATGTGATATTGTTGATTGAAACTTTTGTTCTCCGTTTCTTTCATTGATTTAATTGATAGCTATAGTCAGAAGTTATTTTAGAATGAGTTTGGAAGAAATAATCAATTCCAATATTTGGATTTCAACCCTTCTTGTTGTATGAAAATTTAAAGAAATGAATGTTCTAAATTTATAAACTATTATTTTGCAAATTTTGATATCAATATACTCAGTTTTCTTGTCGTTCAATAATTGAAGAAACATCGAAGATTATGTGATTTCGACAAAAATAATATTTTTACCTTATTTTCCTAAAATATTAAATGGTAATATTGACTATTCTTGTATTACATTGTGTCAAATATTACAGTGCTCTCATATTTTGAGAGATAGAAAATCGGTTGCTGAATGAACACTCGAGCCCCGATTTCAATAGTATCATTATTTCATATATTATAATAGTCTTATCGATTCTTTCACACCATTCCCCCAAGTGGATAATCATCGTAGCAGCTACAAAATAGAAGTTTATTTAATCAGTCCATATAAGCACAACTACTCTAATAAAGGCAATAGTTCAACAAAAATTTCGAAAACCCCCCCTGTTAATGAAATGCGAACTATGTGTTATGATAGCAGTGATAACAGCTGAATTTATAGAAGATGCTACGTAAATTTACATTTGCCGCATGTAAAAAAATAATAAATTCCGAAAGAACCCATAGAGATCAGGATCGACATGAAGTAATACATATGAATAGATCTTTCAAGAAAATCCAATCACATACATCTGAAAGATATATCAAATATATCAAGATATGCTACCTTTTTACGTCAGAATTGTCTTAGGAATTGAGGATATCAAACAAGTATCGATGATAGATAGCAGCAAAATATTTTCTTTACGTTGGCGAATCTCCTATCCAAAGGTCAGTTAGTTTGTATGAATTATTAGTTGAGTGTAACCGGCAATATCCCATAAATTGGAAATATTATCGACGATATAACAATCTATTTGGAATTGATAGTTTTCAATATCTGAAAAACTCACAAAAAAATTGTTGGTTTATACAGGTTAAACCTGAATACATATTTGGTGTCAATTACATCTGGTAGCTTACTTAGAATCAATCCAGTTTTTTTATTTATGAATATTTGATATAAAACTCTTTCTAAATTACTGGATTTTCATTTTCACGCTGAGCACCTGATAAAAAGCGACTAACCCAACTGATAATCTCCAATTTATTTTTGGATGCATAACTTCCTCTACATTTTGAGGAAATTCATTAGAGAGCAGATCATCACTGTCATTTTTATTGTGAATAAATACATTGTCATCTTTAGAATTAAGGATTAAAGTATCAGAATAGTTAGTTTTATTATCATTAAAATCATTAGAACAAAGCGATGAATGATATGGTTCTGAATCAGAAGAATCACTCATACAAATGTAATTAATAGGATCCTTTCTTGCACTTGTTTCACTTACTGAATTATTATGTTCGTTGACAGTATTCTTTATTTTGTTTAACACTCACCACTTCTTTACTATTCGATATGAACTAGTCATTGTTTATAAATAATTAAATTATAAATTTACATATTAAGGATGAACCTTCTTAGCTAACTTCAGTCACAATCGAATACTTTCGTGTATTTAGTAGCAATAAGAGGGAGACTTGTGTCAAAAAGTCTAGGTTGCCTAGATTTGGCCCAAGTCTGGGTTTCCATATAACGGCCAAAATTAGACTCGCCAGTCTTGGGTCAAAGCTGGGAAACCACAGGCGTAATCAAGGCTGATTTACTCAGATCTGACTTAAGTCTGTGTTTCCATTGAATGGCCAAACTTAGACTCACCAGTCTTGGGCCAAGGCTGGCGCGCCTAACCTCGACTTTCCATTACTGACCCAAGCTTGGTCTCGTTCTCCAACTCTGAGAGCTGGTGTAAGAGTAGACGGTGTTAATATATATACAAAACTTGTCATATACCTATACATACGGAGAGCCTTTACGCAACAATAATATTAAATTGGTAAAAGGAATGTTCAAAATTATGTTGTTTGAGTAACAATCCATTCGATAAAATCTTGCTTTCAATTCATTTCATTATAAATCGTTCATCAAGATATTGCTACGCAGCTGGACTAATATTTTATCAAATAATTTTTATCAAACCTAAGATCGAAATCACTAATGTCCTTTAAAAACTCGATATATGTTCTATTCAAGTTATGATCTAATAAATACCTCATTCAATACAATATCCATAACTATACTAACTATTAATTTTAGTGAATATGTTTCGTAGAATGCTCTAAGATTCTCATAGGCTCCATATAGAATAAGAAATTCTTGTAAGGATGAAAGTTCTCATTCCTACGAAAGCTAGCGCGTGAAAAACCAAAATATTCAGCCAAATTTACTATACTTGTGGTATTTAAAATAATAAGAGCTGGAATTGCTACTTAAATCCTTTTTCTCCCACACTATTTTCATAGATCTTCTCATGAAAGCTACTGAATCTGTTTGACGTACTAGCTCAAATAGACATGAGTGATGAAGTTCTTGTCCTCTTGAAGTTGATTGCATGATTTCTTCTCCCACTAACACCGATTCTCTTAAATATGTGAATAATGTCATTGTTAATATTACTGTTCTTCCTAGTATGTAATTTCGAATGATGTTGGGGGTTGAGGACACGATGCCAACGTTTCGATCTTCTTTTGATCTTCATCGAGGCCTTTATAATCATTAGACTTCAGTCAAAAGATAAAATACTTATATACATATTCAACACGAAGAGATAATTCTCCTGTTAAGATACATCTATCAGTGAAACTGAGAAAAAAAACTCTTAGACAGTTTTGTTATATAAATACAGTTATCTCAACATGTCCATAAAATCTAATGAATACTACCAAATATGAAAGTAGACTGTTTTCAATGGCAATCGTTCTATATCGATCACTCCTAATCCTTATAGAAAGGAACCTTAGCTCTATAACCTCTGTATCACTGGTTGAATATGTTGTAATGTAGATGATTATTGGTATTAAGTTATAGCGATTTTATCAATGGTAGTATTTTATGATTGTCAATTCATTTTTGATCTCAAACTGTGTATATAAGTTGAAATGTCTGGAACCATTGGTGATAATCATACTGAAAACATTGTTTAGTTCTACCACTGCACCAACAATCGCACTCTTTGACGAGCATTGTTGTTACGAAGTTATCGTCTTCAAATACCGAGAATAGAGAACGCGCATCAGAGAATAATAGTGTTGGGGTAGTGGTAGTTGTGTGCGACACAACTTTTTATGTATTAGAATGTTTTGACATATGTGTGGAATATTCCCTTCAATCGAATCTTGAATTTAACTTGAAACTCTGCTAGGAAATATCTATATTTATGGTCTGAAGTCACCTGGAAACTTCAGTAGATTTAGTAGAGCAGCTTCTACTAGCCAGAAAAGAGGATAATAGATTTTTTGGTTTGCAGTATAAATGACAATCTAAATTATACATACACATATATTTACAGAAGAATTTTGATATCGATATCTGCAAGTAACTTTATAAAAATTTTTATCAATAGGTACTTCTTTTATGGATTATCAAAATTAGTCAAGTAGCATTTGTCATTCATTTGGTCCGTCAATTTATGAACAGTATCATTGAATATGTTCCTCTGATGGCATCTGAAACATATGTTATGAATCCTAGCGACGACGTTGTCTGCTATCACTAGCAGGTTCATCAACAACAACCAATGTATAAACCTGGAACGCTTTTTAATGGAGGATATATCGGTGGAGCTCAATACATGATCAAATTAATTATCTATTCATATATATGGAAATCAAATATTTTCTTGATAACATAATGACTGATCCTATACAACATAATTAACAATCATCAGTTCATTCACTTTGATACATTAAATTGTTCATATTCCAGTTTAATCACTACAAAATATGATGCGCTTAATATAAAATCTGCTGATTGTGGGTTTTCCTGGGATTAACAAATACCTAATTAAATAGCTACAGTCGAATTTCGAGTTTGCAATTCAACAAAAGATTAGTTTTGCATACAAATACCCAACTAATATATCGTTATTTCGTGAATTACGAAATTCCAGTTTATGATGTCATATCATGGTGCCATAGTGCTTCACATTATTTTTGTAAATCAAAGACATCAATTTATTTGTAGTGATTCGATTAACGTTTTGAGAAGAAGGAAATACTATTAATGTTATCTCCTCAGCTTTGCCAAATACTCAACTTCATACTATTGAATGTGATTTACGGTAAATTTGTAATAACGTGAGACAAACAATTAAGGTACACGCAATATTAACAATAATGTAAATTGTATGAAAAAGGCGAAACAAGAATGTATTTAGAGAAATAGATTTTATGTACTAGTACCACGGAAGGAGAATTCTCATCATCTAAAATTGTTACTCTGAAATATTAACATACAATTACAGAGTTGAACGCAATTAGTTTTTAGTTACTCCAAACTACTAGTCCAAAATAATATGTTGATAGTACAAAATGTAAGAAATCATTTATTTCATTGAAGTGTGGCATTGACCATTCTTTAATTTCTTATTTCTCAGACCTTTCGATATTTAATGCTTCTAAATTTTCTTGATTTTATATCTCTTCTATTTCGAAATTAGTTTTTTCTTAATAATGTTTGAGAGGTTGATAATAAATTGACGTTTCGACTTCAGTCAGTTGGTATATAAATATTATACCGCTTACCAAAATACTGATGTCATAAACTCTCCAGCGGTTACAGTCACTCAGTTACAGATAGTATGTGACCACCGGGATATTGTTGTTTGATTTCTTGAATATGTTCATGACAATAGAATTTTCCGACCCTCTTCGCTCTCTGAAACCTTTTTATAAAAGTACGGAGCTTAAGGCACTTGTTAACCTCATATAAAGACTTTAATTAGAATGTATCAAAATCATGAATGACATAAACGTTATGCTGTAGAACATTTCTTTGACAAAAATTTCCACATCGAGAAAACAATTATTATATGCGGGCTGAAGATGGTCATCATGAATTTCTTGTAATTAAATCTATCTTGTTGGAGGATAGTAAACTGTGCGTCCTTTGATATCTTGAAGGTGTCAACTATCTCAATCAGTTTCACATTACGGTTATCATGAAATTATTTTGTTGTATTCGTCGGTGACAGCTTTGGGGCATAATTTTCGTGCTCATTTTGCTTCGTTTTTTATTTAGTCTTGCTCCCTATGACTATATGCGTTAAGGGAACTCGTTTATATATCTAAAAGAAGTTCCTCAAATATTCTGGAAAATAAAGAAACAAAACAAATGAATAAATAGACCTTCCTAGAAATTAGTTCATTAGAAACAATGTAAACAAATCGCCTACTATAATAAAAAACAAACGAATGCACGGTATATCAACTCTGCCGCGTATTCTCCGAATTCTAGAATTCCAGTACAACCGGACATGATCGGCTCCACGACCTATATCACGAACTTGTTATTAATAGTAGACACCATGTACTGTGATAATTCGGATTATTGAGATATCTACATATAACCAAATTTTAAATATCTCACGAAAAAATACAAAGAATTGGCTACCACTTCAAAAGTAACCCAGCTTCTTTATAGTAAATAGAATATTAGAGAGCATGAGGATAGACAACATCTACTCATGCTAAACGTTATATTGAGTCGTTTACAAATAAAGTAAATATAGCTGAAGAAGTATTTAAAAAGGATATGGACAAGAAGAGATTGACAAATTTTATTAGTATTATTGCTAACGTAAAAACCATTTGAATCAAGCTCATGTGACTACTCTGTTCAATTCTTACAAGTGAAATAAAAAAACCGATGTTGTTCCATTACTATTATTTTTATATGTCCTCATCGTCGTCATTTTTAATATCAGATTCTTCGCTTGCTACAGATACATTCTCATTCTGATTCAGACTTATTCTCAGGATATTTGATGTCATGGGTATCGTTATCATCAGATATTAGGCAGCGCTTTGTATGTCATCATCCATATTTTGGTGAATATTCAACTAAAAGAATTAACAAATAAAATAAAGACAGGAGCACCGCTTTGAACACAGATTGAGAAAGACGAGCGCATGACATATACTTCCTTAAAATTTCAAGAATAAAGTCTTAGGGACTCATACTGTTCAATAACATCCAATTTAATATATTTTTTTCATTTCTATTCATTGATTTCCCCTCATATTACCAACAGATGAATACTTCAACTAAGATTTTGTACAAAGTCGCGGAAAAAAATTGAGGTACAACAAATAACGTAGAAATTATTTCAAAAACTTTGGTCATTAGACCTAGATTGATAAGGGTTAAAAAACTAATAGATTCTGGATATTATTGCTGGGCTGTTTCCAATTCAATAGTTTATTTCGTATTGACGGATAAGAATTATTACTTCTGTGTCGGAAGTTGCGCTGATAAAGTGAAATTTGAATATAAATCTTATGAGATGATGAAAGTTGACACCGTTACCTCTCTAACTGGTCCACCGATCACTAAAGGCAAGATTTAAAAAGCTACACGTAATTTAAAAAATAACAAAGCGATTGGTATGGTGGAATTACTCAAGAAATACTCAAACTCCTTGATGAGAGAGGCATTACAGCACTGCATAAGGTGTTTACCATCATATATGAGACAGGTCACTACCCAGGCACTACTTTTATCCCCTTGCCCAAACAGACAAATGCAAGAAGATGCAAATGCAATAGACTTATTAGCCTGATGAGCCATACCCTAAAAATATTAAGATCATACTCGAGTTTAGGCAAGGGCTGGGCACAAGAGAGGTAATAGTCGCAACACAAGTGCTTTTCCAGAAGTGCTATGAAAAAGGAAGGACGTTTGTTTCTGTTTCATAGATTATGAAAAGGCATTCGATCGCGTACGGCTCCACAAACTAATGCAGCTCCTCAAAAGGCTCAATTTAGATCAGAAAGACATCCGATGCATTGAAAACCTATACTGGAATGAAACTGCGCAAATAAAACTAGACAACAATATGTCCGACAGCATACAGATCAAAAGGGGGGTGTGACAAGGATGAGTGCTGTCTCCACTCTTATTCAATTGAAATTCCGAAGCAAGCCAAGAGGCCTTAGAGAATATAGAAATGGGAATCGAAGTTATTGGGACGTGGATTAAAAATATGCGTTATTCGGACGACATCAATATAAAAAAAAAACAAAACTTATGATTATTTCATGAAACAGAAATATGTTTGAAAATGCCACCATAATATTAAATGCAATGCCTTTAGAGAGGGTAGATAAATTCAAATATCTGGGAATCTGAATCCTCGAAGACAAAGAAATAAAATGTCACATTGAACAAGCCCGACAGGCATTCTTGGGGTTTAGAAGAGTGCTTACTTCTCTTGATTTTGATCTGAACCTACCACTGAGATTCGTGAAATGGTACGTTTGTTCGGTGCCTTCGCTACAGCATGGAAGGCTGGACATTGAAGACGACTGTGATTAACAAGTTGGAGACTTTCGAGATGTGGCTACACCACAGAATCCTTAAGGTGCCTTGGACGACTGGATTGAAAAACGAATAAACTCTGAGACGCATCGGCAAACAACGTGAATTATTTGAATGAATTAAGAAGAGAAAAACGGAGTACCCATGGCACATTATGCGAAGCAACAAATATCAATTTTTGCATCTACTGATCGAAGGTAAAATTGAAGGAAAGAGAGGAATCGGAAAGAAGGAAATATCTTGACTGCGAAACATCAAGCAGTGGACAGGACTAAACGATATACAATCCTTAATACACACCGCAAGAGATAGAGAAGCGATGGAAAATGATATCACAAACATCCATTAGTGGAAATGCATTGAAAGAAGAAGATGAAAATTGGTGGATTGAAGATATTTTAGGAACTTTATAGCTACAGTTCATAATTACAAGTTTTGAATAATGTAATTTCCAAACACTTAAAACAGCTAAATGAGGGTTGTTATAACGAATAGAAATCAGAATAAAAAAACTAGCAGACAGAAAAATTTCTTCTCTGTTCAAGTCAAAAATCTCTCATATAAAATATTAGAATGAATTTTATTTTAAATTGCTTCCATGTAACCTTCCAGCTAGGAAATCTAAAAAAAAATTGTCATCATAACTTTACATTATCACATTTTGAAAAGACAACTAAGTTTAGCATGAAATTAATGAAGCTATTGCTTTTAAAATATAGAAGACTTCATTTATAAGGAAGAACAGATTTATTCAGTAACTTTTTCTATCTAAACTATATTTAGTTTTGAAAATTTATAAAAACTTAACATTTTTCGTAACTTTTTAATTATATACAACATTATGCTTTTTTAACATTTTTCCTCAATAACAAAAACTACAATTTCAAAGCAGAAACTATTTTTTTTGGGCTGCTTTTATAGTAATTAAATTGTTCATTCCATTGAGACTATAATATAATGAAAAAATGCTCATAAGAGACTCATTACAGAAATGGCAACGTAATGAGTCTAATTTTTCAAGAACTCTAAGCAAAACGAAAAACTGTGTCTTCTGTTTTTTTTTCCCGATTAGTCCCTGAAGGACTTGTTGTGATTTCAGGTTGCGCATTTCTAACCTACTTCAACCCTGAGAGCGCCCTCAACGCCCAGAACGCTCTGCATGAGAAGCATACTTTGCCAGGGGTAAGTTTCTACATATTTTGTATAATGATTTAAATGTGAATATCGTCAACATTCTGCGGTCATTACGGTGTATTCTCGCAAATGTGAATAATTACTAATACATTACTGCTATGATATTATCGACATTGACTTCAAATATTTGTATAATCAACATGTTTATAAATTGAGTACATTTTAATTCGATGAAAAAGCAAACAGTTGATGAAGTAATGAATCCAATCACTCTATCACTTTTTTCGCATTCAACTTTTTTGTTTTTTGTTAGAATTTTATCATTTTTTGAATGAGCACACTCGCTTTATCTCTAAAATACTTCATGTTGAATACAGAGGTCGGCATGAGGCAAGCAACAAATTAGTATTAAGAAAAAAAAATACAGCGTCGAAATGAATTTATTAAAGAGGTATTCAAATTGTTCCATATTATTCTTAAGCTGCAGTTCGGAGTTCGCGAAGGGTATGTGACTTGCAAAAGCAAGGTCCTTGAGAAGTATCCACAGAAAGAAATCACAGGATGTCAGGTCACATGACCATGCAGGCCACTCAATGAATCCTAGTCTGACTATCCATTCTCCAAAATGAACATTAAGATTCCCCCGCACGCATAACGCGTTGTATGGCGATGCTTGATGAAATGACGGATATTCGCGAGTGTTGGATCTTTTTCCATTTGTCCACGTAAATTTTCGAGCATTTCCAGATAACTTCGACCCGTTATATGAACTTCAAAAAAATACAAAACCGGGAGATCTTTTGCTTTGATACCTGCCCACACATACCAGGCATGTTTAATTTTTCTTAAATGCAGACGGGAGGATCGTAGTCGTTCCAGTACATGCAGTTATGCCGATTGACCGTACCGTTCAGCTTAAAGGTTGCTTCATCAGACCACCAAATGGAACGGTATCTAGTCTTCGGTCGAAATCATCGTCGTGAAGTGTTTTCGTGACACAGACAAAACTGTATGAAGCACAAACATGCTTCGTTTTCACCTTTTTCAAGAGCGATGCCTGACTTATGCCGACCTATATATTCAGATGAAATTTTTGCCAATCTGGCTACTCGATATAGATATTTCAATTAATTTGAAGAGAAATTTTCAATATATTATTATTATATATAGATTATTTTGGAAAAAAAAGTTTGAACAGAAAAAAAGTTACAAGGCGGAGCATATGAAAAGTACAATTAATGAAAAAATTGTCGATCCTACTTTGTTGAACGGGCAGTTAACGAAAGTTCCCAGATGGTTGAAGACGATTTAAATGAGAAAATGATGAAAAATTGAAAATTAGTCTTGTGCGGAAGATCAAGCTTAGATTAGATCTAAGCAAAAAATTTATCCGATCATTAACGTATTGAGATAATTTAATAAGAGAGACCATAAAAGGAAACTGATGCCGCCATCAACATCTCATGAATTTGAGAAATGAATCAAATTGATCCTGAAATTTTATTATATCTGAGTATTCAACAGTGTGTCGTTATTGGTGCGTTGAGATCTTTCTCATGAGTACAAATTTGAATAATGTGCACTTCTTCAGTGCTTCAGCGCTATAATTTTATCGCCCAAAGCTTCGTTATAGGAAACTTAGCTTTGTTTCCGTCTTTACGAACAATTATATAGCTGAAACACCAAAGACATATTATGGAATCGCTGTGGTGTTTCTTACATGGATCCTGCCAGACTGTCTATATAAATCGCTAACGTGCGATTTTGGTTACGTGAAACAATCGAATGGTCTTCCTCCTACATGTCTATACCATGCTATTAAAGTAGCAGAGATTTCTGTGATGGTATAGGTGTCAAACATATCATACAGCTGAGATTTGGTACGTATTTCTGGCTTATAATGTTCAAGAAGTAAACTGTTCTCTTTGGGCAACGATGGTCAAACCTAATTTATATAAAGGCGAGTTGGTATTCGTTCCGATAAATACCTTCAAGTTATGATGAGTATTTCTTTGTTATAGCGACGTAGACGGCACAATTTTCTTGTGCACTTCACGATTAAGGTTAAAAAATATATTTTTCCACTTTTGCAAATCCATAATCTACCTTAAACAATCCAAAAATTCAACAGATATGGTACTAGAGGAAGTACCACTTCTTTGATTTAAATTGGTACACAAGAATGATCCACCTAACATAACAGTAATAAGGAACAGTGCTTGCAATTGGCCAATAAATTATAATAGAAGTAGGTAATTGGACAGCTTTCCATATTTACTCTGGAAAATGACGATAGAATGTGATGATTGTTGACATTAGTTCATAATATGAAGAATTATTCAAATGACTAGATAAACTAAACCCTCAGGAGGCATTTAAACAAATCATAATGTTTGAATTGAATACAAAACAGCCTAAATTGGAAAATATATATTCTCAATTATATTTTGTTGACAATTGTTCCAAACACTGCATGTAAAAACAAATGTATACCATACAATCAAGTGAATGTAATCAGGAACAAATATAAATTGAAAATTGGTTCACTAACTAGAATAAATGAATGGCTTAAGTACAATGTAATTTCTATTTCTATAACCGGTAAGAAAAAAGATATAATGATGTTGAATACACTCTGGGAATTTCGCAGCTCTCACGCAAGTTGTAAATTTTTCAGTAAGCGAAGAAAGCTTTTCCCATTGTATTCCGTACGAATGGACAAAATCCGGCCCTACCGATCCACTTCGTAGTGGAGGGAACGTGGAGGATTGAAGGTAGAAGTTTTTAGGTGACCTCGTTGCGCTCTTGAGGGGATGTAATTTAGATGGCCAACCGGATGCTGTTAGTGCCGTTTTATTATACGGCATTATTAAAAAGCTATTCGAGTATAAGCGACAATTTTAGGAACATAAAACAACCAAAAATGTATTTTCCACATGTGAGAATGTGGAATATTTCGGTTTTTAGTGCTTTTTATGGAATTTATATTGAACCAAGCTATAATAACCATATTTTTGCATTAATTTTGAGTATTTTATACGTATCATTACATATATAATGATACTCAGCTCAAAATTTATGATTTTGAAAAGTTTTCACGTTCCCTATGTAGATATATCTATGTCAAATCACTGCTTATGTTTTTTGATAAGTTTGAAGCAATGATTACTTCCCTTTTGTAAGCTTACTGCGTTGACATATTGTTTGAATAAATGTTGATTATAATATTATATATTGGTCAGTTGAATTAAAATAATTGACAATTAATGAAAGTACGTAATTCAAACAATGATACGAGGTACAGGTATTTGAAAAATGGGTTAAATTATGTTTGAGTAAGCATATGGAAGAATACCGCGCTTTTGCAACATATACAAGGTCTGTCAGTCTAAGATATTAATCACATTGAATAAGTATTTTAATATTTGAGTCAACCAGCTTTGAATGATATAAAAAAAATCAGTTTAGTGTTGCACACTTGAGGCGTTTGGTTTCAAAACCGGTTACATCCATTTTTTCCAAAATTTTTTTTATTTTATTTCTTATAAAAACTTCTAGATCCTTTTAAAAGCAATACTAAAAGATTCCATTTCTCATCAAAAGCGGTTCCATCCAAATCAATCCAATCGGCCGCTTGGAGCAGTCCTATCGACCACGTTTGTTTTGGTAATAGACCATAACCTTCTCATTCTTCAACCAAGTCACCGAAATCTTGTTTTAAATATTTGCCTCAAGTGACAAACACGGAAAAGAGAGTGTAAACCTTTTAATTATGGAAAAAAATTCTGAAATTCAGTTGGTGCGACCAAGAAAAAGGCCGAAACTTCAACAATCTTGGAAACGCTCCTTAGAAAATTGTGAAAGGTTTGTGTTTTTCTTTCTTTGGTAAACATCTTGTTCCATTTCTATATTTATAATAAAATTCAAATAAAGTTCATTGATATAAGTCTTATACCAATGAACATGTAACTATTTGAAAATGAATTTTGATGAAACAATTCACCTAACGAACATTAACTTATTATTGTAAGTTTATTTACATCGTCAAGCAGTTCTGTGATATATTTTAGAAATATGGAGACGCGACCTATAATAGAATAATTGGAAAAATATAAAGTATTAGATCCGATGTAGATAACAGCAGCTTTGGACAAACCGGATTGAGACAGAGATAAGCTTCATCGTCATTAGAAAATTTCACAAGTTTATGGACAAAGCGAGTCAATTTTATATTAGATAAAATAAATCAATAATTTGGCTTAATAATAATCATATAACATAAATATCCTACTTCATACTAAATTGCATAATGCCAGTTTTACCGAGTTTATGATAAATTGTAGAATTCTGCCACAGAATAATAAGGTCTTTCAAGCAGAAATCCCTTTTAGGAATTTATAAAATTAATTTGCCACTTTTAATTCTGAAGTTAGCTGATAGAATAATTCTTTGGCACTGAAGATGACGGAATTTTTTATCAGATCAGAAGTGGGTATAGTTAAGAAAATATCCAAATTCTTTCTTCTAGAAGGGTAGCTATGAATGCTTCTCACGACAGTATTAAGGGTAATTGGCAAGAATATTTCTTTTATTTCCTGATATTTCGCTTACCTTCATGAATTATACGACTAGAGAAATTTATTATGAAATAATTTCGAACTACAATTCATCCCTCTCAATAAGACTTCTCAACATAACCTCAAACGTTTTGACATAATATGAAACTAACCACTATAACACGAGACTGTTCAATAGAAAAGTTAATTTTTATATCAGATGTTTCACTTTATTTTGAGTATAATTTGGCGGATGAGGCACTAAATAGTAGTTTGGTTGTTTTTCTGCATTATTCTCATCTACTATGACGTATCTATGCAAATCCACTCCAGCTTCTATTAAAGATATCTTATTTCTTTGACCTTTCGATATATTAATACATCTAAATGTTCTTGATTTTAGGTGTCTTCTGTTTTAAAATCAATTTTTTTTATAATTTTGAATAGATAAAAAATCAAGGACATTAAGAAGCAATAACATTGAATTGTTTATACAAGTAAGCTTTTAATTAGCATTAAGAGAACGTGGCACGCACTTCGCTAATATAGTTTTCGCATAAATATGTAATCCTGCCAAAATATTGCATACCCATTATGATTGGAAATTTATTTTATTAGCTATCTCAATTACTTCCATTGAACTACTGCCGTATACAACACGACTTGTTTTAGAAGTAGAGAGAAAATCATTTCTGGGAACGGAAATGATTTTCCGTCTATATGAAAAGTGCTCTTTATCTGTACATTTAACCTTTTTGACAAATAATTTCAGAAACATTACAGAAGCTAAGTATTTTTGATACTTGTATCAAATTTTCTCAATTTATGGAAAATTGGATAGCATCAATCGAGCTATCAACTTCCAAATTTGACGTATCAAAATCCTTAGTTAGTTAAGTAGACTTAAGACTGAAAAAGAAGCTCTACTTACATAACTGAGATATTATAGTATGTTCATTGTAAATAGAAAAATTTTGAAATTGGTTACTCAAATAACCCAGTTGTTGACTTACGAAACCAGTGATTTTTTGAAATTTTGTTGTAAGATATTCAATTCCGAAATAATGGATAGCACCTAGTTTTCTAAGGAAACGAATATATTATCTATAGACTTTTGATGAACTTCAGGTACTAGGTCCACAGAAATGAAAATAAAACTTGTGATTGTATTATAACAATAAAATATTAATGATCATAAGAATATTCATTAATTTACCCATAGAATTACAAACTGTACATTTGTAAAACCCTTTATATATTCCATTATTTACTAGGCACTCTTTGTACCCTCAAAGATTTTCGAAATTTAAAACCATAATTTATGAAAGAAAAGTTTTTTGTGCATATGAAATTATCAACGGTTCACTAGTATTAGTACTTATAGGAGGTTCAATATCATATTTTATTAGTTTATTTACCTGTGATAAAAATTGATGAATTATAAATTTATCAACTCAACTTAGTGTTTTAGCTTTGCCTCTGTTCGAATATCCCGCGACCATTTTAAAAGAATCTGCGAATCTGGCTTTAAGCAATAAACTTGCGCGGATTTCAAAATTTTTGTTGAATTAGGATACAATGCCATGAGAATTATTTGTAACTTTGTACATTAATTACTTATTTTGTAAAATAAATAGGCGTTATGCTCATCTACGAATGAAGCAACAAGGCTTTCGATGCCCTTATCCTCAAGATTTTAATGAAATATATACATAAAACACCTCTAACTCCAATCACCCATGATCGAGAATAATAGCAGCAATATTATATGATTATATAATCATGGATGGAGTCACTGAACTTGATGCCGAAAAAGTAAACATCATGGTGAGATTAGATTTTGCCAAGCCTTGATCTACTTCATAAGCATTTTTTGTCCTTTTTAATGACAGACTTTGTCTTCCTTGGGGCACAGCAGAAATCGGGTTAGGTCAATGTGTGTGTTTTTTGAATCTCTTCCCGAGACGATAATAAAGTGTCTGTCGATGTTTCACATACTTTTTCGCAACTTTAGTTTTAGAGATGCCGTTGCTTACAACGTCGACTGAAATAAAATATCCAGTAGTGGGAATGTTTATAATTTTTTTAAATCAGTTGCTAACACATAGATCTTATACGCATAAATATCTTCATCATCATTCTTAGCCTAAACCACAATTTTATATGTGTAAAAATGGACCTTATTGTAATTTAAAGAAGCATTCAAAATGCCCTCACTGATACAATGTCGAATTTTCAACTCATAAAATGCAACACAATTTTTCTTTGTCAATTATTATTACGTTCCGATGAATTTTGAACGGAGACTTTCAAAAACTATCACTTTTTTCGTGCAATGCTTCGTAACATTAGAAAATAAATCAACTGTAACAATATCTGGTCAAATGTGTTCGCATCGTTTCTTCTTAGATTCTGACAACCCATAAATATTCGTTATGATTGTTCAAATTTTGCAGTGAAGAGAAAAAAAATTATAATTACTTAGTATCATTAAAATTTCAGGTTTAAAATTCAAATCTTGTCTGGCAGTATCTGAATATTCCGAATTGATAGCCCAGCGAGTGGAAGCAGGTGGTCAAGGGTAACGATTTTAGGGTGAAAAGAAATTGCTTTATATGAGAAGAAACGGATTGTAGTACATGGACGTGCCGGGATGAATCTTTGATGGAACGGTGAACACAAAATGAAGGAAAGAGGGAAGTTAAACCAAAATATCTAACACCATTCTCCAATGTGATTTCATTTTTATGTGAGCTTTAACTGTTTACGAAAAAAGGATCCCTATAGAACATGCTTATCAAATGATGAAATGTCTCATCTGTTATACTAGGATTGAACATAGAGGTTCATTTGAGAAAAAAATTAAAATTGATTTCGAGCTACAGAAAAATTCGGTTATTCGAAGTCTCATCAGTCATGTTACTATGTTTGTTTTAATCTTTTTTATAGACTTCAAGTTGAATATTTCATATTCGTTTGTGTTATTATTATCCTTAATTTTTCATTCTACTAAAAAAATGAAAACCCTCTGCGGGTTAAATTATATCAGATATTCATCTGCAATTTTGACTAGCAATAAGGGGGTAGGGTGTAGGAACATTACTACTAATTTAGAATATTTTTCGAACGTCCCATTAAATGGTTTTGGAGACGAATCGAACTTGTCTGATTGAGTTAACCTTATTCACGCTCCCCAGGTAACATTGAAGGCTACTTTTCAATGTGGTATTCATTGTTTCTGTGATATATAAACGTTTGAAAATTAGTGAGATTTCTGAATAATCACAATATGTGTTTTTATCTCACTAGTTTTCAGTGGTGAATTGCAGCTGAAATTATTCTTATACCAACTAAAAACCTACTTTTCTCTTCGGACTCTGTTTCCCCCGCAGCACTGCCGTTAGGTATTACTTGTAGGGAGAGGACCTCTCCCTCCTTCAGGTCCATGAAGTCCACAGCTTCTTATTCTTCAACTGCCTGCTTTACTAGCTGCTCTATCCCTTTCTAGACAGCTCAGTTTTTTTAGAACCTCAGTCACGAAAGAACTTGTCTCTTCACAGGCTGTCTCTGATAAGACCATGATGTCAACAAGGTCTCTGCACGAAGCTTCTCCTTTAAGATAGTTTTCCAACTATTGTGGAATGATTCTAACCAAGAGCACGTAGAAACACAGACTCACGGTTCATTTGAGGTCATGTCCATCGGCCAATTTCCGAAGAATTCCATTGCTTTGCCATCGTTGTAGGCTGTTTGTCCGTTCTTCATCCAGCTCTGCTTGGGCTCATTCAATAGAACCTTTGTGCCTTAGAGGGCACTTATCTCTTCAGCAAATAAGTATATTGCCACTCACAAGTCACTCAGTCGATATACTGGTATTATCTTCTTTGTTTTCAATTCCTCAGCCCATATTAGTATGCCATAAGTAAGTACAGAGGTCACTACATATGATAATAGTTACGGAGTACGTCACAAGCTTGATATCCCTTGGCATTTTCATCTTGAGTAGTCCATGATTCATAATATTTTCTACATTGGTGGACGTAGAACAGAGCCTTGAGGTACGACTCCAGTGATCCTGTACTATTTTGGACCAGTTTCGGTGTCGTATTTCAGGATCCTGCCAGATAGCTTGCCATTATTTATAGCTGTTATCCCGGTACGTTCATGCAGTGACGTCCTCTTGTGTGTGTGAGTGTATATGACTCATCGAGATGAATTAGTATCTAAGCTGATCACTGATGTACATTGATTATCAGATTTATTTTGGAATAATTTGAAAATAGCTGGATATACAAGAAATTGAGTATGAATCGAGCACATGAAATTTTATTAACATATTAACAGAATTGAAACAGTTTATAAAAACGGTCAGAATATGGTAACTTTGAACCCGTTTCGTGGTAGAAGCGTGGGAAAGTTCTAAAATAACCTCATGGTTAATCAAACAACAGGCATCTTGATCATAGAACATAAGTCTATCACAAAATCTTCAGTCTACACGTATTTGATGACCAAACATTTACCGAATTGATTGCACCCGCATTATATCCCGAATAATGCAGCGTCTGATTTTTTCTTTTTTATTTTGGATGAAAAACAATTGAACAATAAACGGGACGTCGAAAATCGTGTCGAAATATTTTTTATTTCTAAACCGGTATTCTGCACTTATGGAATGGGATGAACTGAATATTTCAAAATTGGTGAAAAGCTAATGATAATAATGGCAAATACTTGAATAACATTGCTTTTCAGTAAAGAGAATTATCATTCAACAATTTATTAAGGACCCGCCAATATTAATAATTAAATATATTAGAGCTGATTTTAAATAATCCTGAAATGTATGCATGTTGAAGTGATGTGGCAATACCGTCTCGAAATCCTGAAAACAGTCGTTAAACTCTGGTTATGCTTTACTTCAGACGCTGTGGTAATATAAACAATCATGTCCGGCGTTGCAAATGGAACACTAGTAATTTCAGTTCGTGTTAGTTTGGAATTGAACCCGTGCCGCCGACGTTTGCTTTGACAGGTCGTTTAGTTTAATAAAAGGGTAGTTTTCAGTGATTTTTAGTAAATTTTTTCTTTTAGCGTGTGAAAGTTTGCGGTTTTAAAGTTTTTGTCAGTGCTTAAAAGTTGTGGGTAAATATGGATTATGACATGCTG
The DNA here is from genome assembly GCA_026230145.1 of Diorhabda elongata. Taxonomy (NCBI): domain Eukaryota; kingdom Metazoa; phylum Arthropoda; class Insecta; order Coleoptera; family Chrysomelidae; genus Diorhabda; species Diorhabda elongata. The sequence continues at coordinate 45,234,345 of CM047926.1, forward strand.
GTTTTTCCTGAACTTCTGGCTTATTATGATACCGCCGGTTTGGTTAGTAATTCAATTTTCTTTTATAATTATTTTTCACAAAAAAAATTCAGTATTTGCCTTATTTCCACTTATTTTTCTCATTTAAATTATTTGTTCAATCGAATTCTTGTTTGTTAGAAGAGAATATAATAAGTAATACAAATTTCTATTAAATCAACCATCATCAGATTTATGGAATTAAATACTAGAGGTAATATCAGCTATTGAATGTTGATTATTTCCAGCTCACCTGGATTTCTTATAAGAATATACAGTTTTTTTGAAATTTCAATATAACACAATGGAAGCCTAGAAGAATAGAATATTGGGTAACCTTGTTGGTTTCGAGAAAATTTGCCATGTGCTATTTTTCAGTTCACCATTCTACATAATGAGTTTTATGTGAAAAAGTAATTTTGCGGTCACAAAAAATAAATAACGAATCAACAAATTTTATTCCGATGAGAGCCTCTATTATTATTATTATTCATCCAGTGCAAACCAAGAATAAGTCGTACGCAAGATCATTTACATAGAAATTCTACAGATGTATATTAAGCGTTTGTTGTTTCATTCTGTTCTAACCTCAAAAACACAATTATGATTTTCTCAACCAAAGATCTCCAGTTTTATTGCAAAATGCTCACAATTGTTCTATTACACGCTCTACGTTCAACAAGAATTGAAACTATAACGCTATTGCCCGCAGAATGTGTGAAAAGAATCGAAAATATTTTTTTCTGAGAGAGGAAAGAATATATACCAAAATTTAATCCAAAGAAATCGCTTTTATCATGTTTAATTTAATAAATAATCATTCACCACCAATATACATTATACATTTTTTGTCTAGTGATAGAAATTTAGTCTGTACAACCAACCTCGTGGTTACGCTGTTACACGTTGTGCGCGACCATAGTGGAAAATGACCTTCATTATTAAAATATTCTCTAAAACTTGAGAAACAAATTCAACAGAAATTCATTAACAACACAAGGTTACTGCTCAATGTACAACTCTATAAGGGGTTAAGCGAATACGAAATGAGTATTGCTATATAATTAAGGGAAAAACTCCAGCCTCATGAAAATTCAAGAAACTTGAGACAGATATTACTCATCACTTCAGCTCAAGATGATCATAATCTGTCTAATCATTTAGAAGATGTATTCGTTGAGCACAGACTTCTAATTCCGAATGTTTTCTGAATACGTCCAATATATCCTCGAATCTGGTTAATGATTTTCAATCCGGCGCGTGTGCCTTCATTCTATTTTTATGATATTCACTTTACTAACATCTAACTTATGGATTTCTCTATGTACTTGTTATCAATAAAAAGTGGAAGTTGGCCTCATAAATAACAAGAATAAATAAATAAATAAATTCAGCCAATTAATTATTTAGTACGGTTGATATTATGTACATTACAATCAAATTATAATTTAAGACGTTCATAAATCGTTTGTGGAGTTATGTATGTTCAGAACATACTCTGAGCTTAGAATTTGCACTTGATACGTTCAGAAAATACTCAGAATACATTCGGAATGTATATACAAAAAAGATTCTATGACCAACAATAAGGTACAATACATCTTATTTCTCTACATAATCATTTTGACGATAAAGATATTTGTCATATCAGTGACGCTTTGAAGGTATAGGTGTTCGAACGAGGGCAGATGTTTTATCGTTTGTTTCGACTAGTTCTTCGTGAGCGGCGCAAAGTTCTACAATATGAATCTGTATCAATTGCTGCTCTACAAGCAACACATCTTATTAGTCCAAAAAAACCAGTTGGTTTGAATTTTGTTACAATGGATTTCAAAATTAATATCGAAACGGTCAATAAACTCCAAAGCTCCACTCATTCAGCGGATATCTAAACTTCCAGAAATTGCATCGATAATGCACTTATGGTGAATTGAGTTTCCCTAACAGCCTGGTCAACTCGCTGAACAATGTCGGCTGTAGCGACAATCCTGTAAAGCCATTTCATCATAAACATCATTTCAGTCACCTTCAAATTCTCGATAACATTCAGGAACAATCTCAGCACGCATAAAGCTGTCTCGACTCATTATTCAATGAATTTTCGCTGCACAGTCCCTTCTGCCTGTAAGAAGCAAATAAGAGCTGGCAATTCACACTTGGTAGGAGAATCAATAGCTATAACCATGTTTATGTGACTGCAACTCAAAGGAAGATGATTAGTTGGAATCGGCAGTGACAGAGCGTTTCAGCGAGGACGCGCACTATTCAAACAACCCTCGTATTTCATTAGAATACTCAGTACCTTATCCACATATATATTTTAAACAAGAATTGAAGAACTTGATTTCTTGTTTCTATATATCTGGTTTCTTGTTAACCTATACCCAACAAAGATCTATACCAGCCAAACAAATATTCTCTTTGGTACCGCAAAGTAGATTAAAAGGACTTTTTATGTGACATCAATTCACCAAATTTGCATAGAATCGCTGTACAATTTTTATCATCCACCGCATTAGCTAAATTCTGGCGAAATCATTTTCTGATTAATGTAATATTGATAATGACAAGGAAATACAATTGTCCGTTGTTGCCAGCTCTTGCTAAGGACATTATTGGTATGAATCGAATGTCAGGAAAATGCTATAATTAAAAATTTGAATCATAAGCAATCATTCTGGTACGTATCTTTTTAGTTTATTATTCATAGTCTAGTACCAAAATGATCTTTATAACATAAATCTATTTTGAGAAACGTAACTACTGAATAACAATTGTCCACATAATGAACATCAACTGTGTGAATTATTTATCATGAGTTGATTGCCACTCATTTCAATAATTCGAATACTTGATTATTTTTTCATCAACTGGCGTATTAAGAATAATTTTCTAAATAGAGTGGATGCTGAAATGGGAAAAATCTGAATTCATTTCTCGTCCAACCATTAATATCAAACTTTCCGTAGAATTAATGAATAAATGTTTATTAGTTTTATTATTCCAGTGAATTCACGTTGAGAAATTTGTCATTCAGCAGCCCCGCTTTCATTCTTGGAAAGTAACTTCTGGAAATTTATTTAATATTATAATTATAAGCAAAAATAACTTTGAAGAAATGTGATTCAGGGGATGGAGTATTGTGTTATTATTGTTTCAATCTAGGGTTCTAACTATATTTGTAGTGATTCGAGCTGTGTCTATTGGGTAATGGGATTAGCGCTGCTACAGAAAAAGTACGGCTGCACCAAGTGTTAGCGACTGTCAGCTGTGCAGTCAGTCTGAAGCCCACTCTTTCTACTGTTTCTGTGGGCACATCAGTGTAACCATGGCCTACCTTTATATTTTCTTTTTTTGCAACGGATTGGTTTAAAATTTCAAATGAAACTCATTGTTATTGAAACAAGTGTGTGGCAATCAATGTTTGTCGTATCCACCTCTATCCTAAGGTGTAATCTGCATTAAAAAAATACAAGATTTTTGCCTGTTGAAGCTGTGGAAGAAAAAGAGGCGAGTGTCTTGAAGGAACTGAAAGAGAATCACTTTCTATGTTTCGAACAATGGAAGATTCACATAAAGGTATGGACGAGGAGTATACATTAAAGGTGGTGAAAAATAAATAAACATAATATCAAAATGAAATATTGAAATATGAAATGAAATATCTCTGTATCGATTTTTTATTAAGAGTTAACAAACAAGAGTTTTGTTAAGTATAATTCTCATTCACTTTAATAGGTCTATACAAGTAGCTATCACTTGAAAACAAAAATGGCCAATGGACGCACAAATCTTACTTCACACATGAACAACATTTTAACCAGCTGTCCAAATAAAGTAGAATATTATGGCTACATGTTATTAAAAGTGTAGATTTAACAGAGAGCAAAATTCAAGTGCTCTAAGCACTTTATTCCGGGTACGTGCTTATTATTAGTAAACTGTTACATTCTTTACAACTGCCTGAGTATCCTCCGCATCTTCTATTTCAAGGAAACTGGCAGATCTGGAGGATAGATTAAACCCCGTTTGGATCCCCATTTTAAACATAGATTATAAAACAGGTTAAACCTTAATCTCTACAAAACAAAAAAGATTGAAAGTGAGAAAAACGTTGCAAGGCGCAAAACATGATAATCTGTAATGTAAAAAATGAGATTATTGCGGATTGAGTATATCACCGTTGTATTTAATTAGTAAGATACTTAAGTGTAATTGGGCAGAATTTAATTCAATATTATTTCTTATAGAAGAATACTATTAGGTTTTACTAAAAGATACTGAAACTCCAAGTACAATTATAAAGAATGTTTCAAAATAATTTCCATGTGGATGTACTCAAGAAGTGCTGAGAGATTTATCATAAGAAGACATATCTGGTGCTTTTACTCCTATCAGTACATTGTTAAAGCTCATTATTTCTAGAAAAGCTTCGAGAAATGATGTTCTCTTCTAATAGAGGTTTATATAAGTTTTTGAAATTATTTTTGATTTATTGAAGCCATTCAAAGTAATCCATTCTCACACAATTCTCACAGGAAAAATACAGATTTTAATAGCTTTGATAAAATTACATTTGAATCAAGATTATCAGGATTTAAGATATATATTGGGAATTGGGCAATACAAGGCAACATAATGCACGATTACCCTGTAAAAGTAGCAAAACCCTGTGGTCACAATAGTGTTAAATACGTTGTTTGTAATCCAGTGGCCATATATATTGCGCTGATCATGATTATTACTATCGGTGGGTTATTATGATATTCTATACGAATTTTTGTATTTATTTGCGTGGATTTGAGATGATACTGATATAAAATTCGTTTTGTTCTGTTCTGAGTTTGGCCTTGATTTTCTCGTACATGTAGTCACGTTCTTTCAAAGTATATTGTTCAAGTGACCATTGGTTCTTTCTAAGATACAATATAATAAAAAGTAGGAGATAGGTACAGCTGATGCTATATTACGAACTATCTTCTAAAGTATGTGTTGACTAAGTTATAGGTAAATTTGCATCACCGACAAGTGAAGTGGATGACAAATAAAACATATTATGTACTATTTTTTTCCGCCACAAATTGACAGCATCGTTAGAGTTGCGAATAAATGAAAATATTTGATACAAGACTGATACGAATTCATCTGAATTAGTTTGTAATGATTTTAACGAATGTGTATTCTTCTGTTTGTTTGTAGCTGTTTTTCTCTTAATATACATCGACCGGATGTTTTTATTATCAGCATAAAACTGTATATAAATTGATGTATTAACTTTTTTTGCGATAAATACCATACCCAGTGGCTAAAGTACCATTATTTGAGAATAAAAATTCAATTTGTGTTCTCAATTACATTATTATTGTTCTCATTTCCTTGATAATTTCATTTTCAATAATCTCAATATTACTGTCATCGTTCCTTTTTGAAATGACAGGCAGAAAAACGAATCCAACAGTGTTGAATTTGGAGTATTTGGTGCACCACAATGAATCCAAAAATCAAATTTTCCACTTGAATTTTCTCAACCTTCCAAAACAGTTTCTCCAAAATCTGAGTAACCTTTAGCAATATCTTGTCTAAATATATTTCTCATGTTAATATGTAGTTGACATATATAATCTCTTTGGGAAGGAATATATTTTTTACTGCTTTCTTGTTCTCCCGCATAATGTGAGAATATTTCAGTGTTTTTATCATCATGTTTCAAGAATGTCAAATTTGAATTCATCACAACAATGTACGCTGTATAACTAGAGTAAGGTGAAATATACTTTAAATAAAAATCGTTTATATAAAATGGGACCTATCCTGCTCTTCAGATTATGTCATAGCGTCATAACCAGTAAACGACTTTCTTTAATAGCAATAAAAATTTTATTGCAGCCGGAACTTTTTATTATTTTCAAATGGAAGAGACGGTTCTTGTCACGCAATGAAACATCTGCGTCAATAATTTGTATACTTGAATATTTCGAACGTGAAATATAGAGCTAATAGGGTCATTTTTAAAATAAGTTTCGATTTGAGCTAATAAGGCATTATAAAATTGACAATATGCGAAATATCCAAAGATGATTTAACTTATCCACCGATGGAATTGTTCCAATATCACTCTAAAACCATATTATTTGTTTTGTCTCTTATTGCAATCCGCTTAATGTATCTAATTTGGAGATTAGACGTGAATGTTATATAATTTGGATGCGTTTCACTTCATGATAAAATATTTTCTCATAAATAACAGTGATAACTTTTATTTGATTATAAGTAAAAATGAACATATTTGGTTTAGAAGCTACAAGTCGCAATAACATTAACATAACAACAGTCATCATTTTCGGGCTTGTCAACTATTTGCTGTAACTTCTGTAGCAATAATTATATGGAATATATCAATATAGTCAAGCTTCATTCGATTCAATTGTCTATTGGTAACAATTTCTCAAAAATTCGTTTTGTACTTTTTGAGATTGTAGCGAAGAGATAGAGAAACGCTCATACGACTTATGTAGTAATGTACATGGAAATCTCAGAATCGAATCAAACATTACATATCACGAATTCGCCAAAGTACTATTTATATAAGTTGTCAAGTATGTCCAGACCGGCATTTCAAGTGTTCTATTTATTGTAACGGGTGATGAAACTTTGATTTTTTAGTATACCCGACAACCAAAAGAGTGGAAATCATCAAAAAAATGATGGCTACAATGTTTTGGGACTGCGATGTTATCCTTTTGATTGACCATAAGGCATAAAATTGTGGTGAAAAATTATAGAAATGGCTTCACAGAGATTAACCACGTACCATATAGCCTTGATCTGGGTCCAAACAACTATTGTTTGTTTGCAAAGCCTAATAGCCGAGTTGAGGGGTGAAATATTCAACAGCGACGATGAAATTGAATAGACGGTGTACGAACATTTTGATTTTAAAGATTAACCATATTTTTATAGTGCATGGAAGCATTAGTTAGACGGGACGATCTAAAAAGTATGCGGAAATATATAAAATTTATTTATGACCTTTTTTCCTATGCTATTGTAAGAACTCATGGACAGCACTACGTATTTATTAAGATATATTAATAATACGAAGTTAGACATTAATCAAAATGGTAGTGATGATTATAATAATAATAAATTATTATCTCATTTTTCTTCTCCTTATACAGTCCCAATAGAGGTTTGCCATTGTGTATACTGTGCCAATAAGAAACATACCTTGTTTTTAGATTGTATATACATATTTAATATTGTTTTTTGCTATCTCTTCCCTTATTTCAAAACTTGCAATTTGAGCTATTCGAAAGATAGTTGTGATCGGTATTTTCGACTTATTCAGAAGTTAATTATAAAAATTGTTTGTTGAAGTTTTTGTTTATAGTTTCCAGTGAACCTATAATTTTTTAACATTGACATTCCACTCATTTTCATCAGCTCTACCTCTTTATTCGTATGCTTGTATATTAGTCCAGGAGGTAGCGTTGCAACTTTTATGGTGATTTTACTTCGATTGATTTTAAGTAAAACTGATTATTTAGATACATCCAAAAAATAAATAGCGATTCAGCAAGTGTACCCAACGGGGATAGAGTTGTGAAAAATTTTTTATTGAGTTAAAAAAAATTTCCAGAAATGTTTTCACGCCAATTAAAAATTTATCCAACGATTATTTACATAATGATAATTATTGAAACAATAGTCAGCAGGATTGATAATAGTGGATTATATGTCAGCAGACTACATAAGCCTGGAAGAAAAAAATTCACTTCATTTTATTTTACGTCAGATCATTATTTACGTTAAAAAAATAAGGTATAAAAATCAGCAGATAGTCCGCCGGTGGAGAAATCGCCAGCAGGGCAATTGAAAGAGCAAAATAGGTATTTAAATGTGGTGAAAACTTCTATTATTAATTTCAAGCGGCCCAATATTAATTTAGTTATGAAAATATTCATTTTTATTCTAACTTTTAGCGTACCTATACTCCACATACTATTAATCTTCCTGCTGAATACGAATAATCTGCTGACCCTTTTTTCTTCCCATATATTGTTTAAATAACTCTTGTAATTAATTTGAAGTAGTTGAATATTATTTCAATATTACCAATTGCTTTGCAATTCTTTATTTATTATATGCAATTCTTAGTCACACGAATATAATGAATTATCTATAATTGTTTTAAAGAAAAAGAAATTCTCTTGAAATCACATTCATTTTATATAATTTTCCGTCAATAATAGTATAACCAATTACATTATGATAATCTTTATTAATCATTTACTTCTTCTTCGTCATTATCAGAACCTTCAGATGTCTCTGATAATAAACATGAAAATTCGTTGGAGTCTGTGCAGAAATAACCTACACAGAAACTATATAAAATATTATTTTTTGTATTCATTAAGAAAGCCCTCATATTATCGTGGTGATTGAAATGAATAATTTTATAACTAAATTAATATCAGGCTGCTTGAAATTAATAATAGAAGTTATTTAAACAATATATTAAAAGAAAAAAAGGGTCAGCAGAATATTCGTCAGGAATAAAGTTTTCAGCAGGAAGAATAATAGTATGTGGAGTATAAGTACGCTAAAAGTTAATTAAACAATTCATTGAATGAAAATAAGGATCAGCACAATATTTGTTAGGGATAAAGTTTTCAGCTGAATAATTTATTTAGTTGTTTTTCACCACAGTTAAATACCTAACTTGCGCTTTCAATTGCCCTGCTGACGATTTTTCCACCGGCGGACTATCTGCTGATTTTTTTTCCTTATTTTTTCAAACCGCAAACAACAGCAGCATCTAGGATATCAGGATTCCTTCGAACCGTGATATGGAGGAATAAATTTTTAAGTATCGAAAGCAAAACACGGATATATAAAACTTGTGTCAGACCAGTAATGATATACGCCATGGAAACGAGAGCGGATACTGCAACTACTAAGCGGAATAAGGTGCAATGAAATTAGAAGAATGTGTGACGTTCCGGATATAGTGAGATGGGCCAGAACTAGAAGAAGAGCATGGAAAGATCATGTCAATAGAATGGACGACGATCGACTGACAAAAATCGCAAAGGAAGAGAAACTCAATACAAGTAGACCGCCTGGAAGACCACCAAAGCGCTGGCATGAGAGCTGGTCCTCGGAGTCACAACTTAGGCTGCCTCTTCGAAAACACAAGACATAGTCTTAAAATAAGAAGAAGAAGATGAAAATTATTCACTGAGTAGAATTTCTCTTTCTTTCTACATTTTCTTTATAGGCTCGAAATGGCATTCTACGGTAAGATGGACGGTAAATTTCCTCGCTGGGTAACGACATTTAATCTTATAAGAATTATTTTTCACTTCTAGTCTGAATATTGGTGAAAGAGTGTTATAGTTTTTTGAACTACAATCTATCATACCTAATTTTACAGAATTTTTACTCTTATTCGAATGCTTTGGACGCAACGGATCTCAATATTTGAATTTTTCCTACAGTGTACAGGATATTAAACTTGTAACTATTTTTGGAGTTTACTTCTTAAGAATCGATTTGCATATATAAGGGGCCCGGTATGAGAAAAATGTGAGGAGTAAAATCTATCCATGAATGACCTCGTTACGTTTTTGGTGCGCACCCTTTGATGCGCAACTATCTAATTTGTCAGTGTCAACATACTTATATTGCTGTTTTTATTATAAATATCAATAATTAATATTGTCATTGTGAAGTTTTAATTTTTATCATTGTGTTCCGCTAAAGTGAACTGAAACTATTTTCAAATAACTATGGCAGAAAGAGGTGTAGATGATATTGCCGGTACATCTAACAAACACGTGGTTGCAAGGTACGTTATAATTCATGTATTATATGTATGAGCATGTGCAATTTGTATTTATTAAATATTTTAATAATTATCCATGTAGTTCATATAAATATATATTTGAAAACAACACATAAAATTAGATAATCAACCCAATATGAATTATCGAGCGCATCCACATAAAATAGAAAATTTCTAACCTAACCAAAAATTAATTTTTTTGTCGATGTCTATAAATTGTTCCACGTTATTATGATTTATTTAATAAATAATTTTTAAATATTAACAAATGTAGTCAATAAATCGATAATATTATCAGAAAAATCGACAATATTTTTTCATTATAATAATGTTCTTATATAATTTTCTTTCGAAAAGTTATTTTTTAGCTTATTTAAATAATTTTCATGTACTATTTATTATTGTATGTAAAAGATTTAGTGACATAATTATCTTTTTATAACCATTTTTGTTAATTATTAAGATATTATATTTTAAATAAAAAATTAATTATAATAATTTGAAAAAAATGGTTATAAAAACCTTTTTTTATCAATTTTCTTAAAGTCGGTTAAAATTTTTTTAATTATGCATTTTTAAATTTTCTAATTTTTTTTTTTATATTTTTTGACTAGGAAAAAATCTAAACCTTCAAAAACTTCAATATTCTGGCAATCAACCAATCTTTTTTAAGTTATATAAACTCTTCTGCGTCTGGTTAGACCATCGAACTTAAGGAGTAAACTCCAGTCGTGCGTCGGAGCTGACACACACAATTTTTTTATGTAAAATTGGTTATAACTTTTGAAATATCCCGTAGAACATATCACAATCCTATACTATTGTAATGGTCAAGCTAATTTCAAGTTTATATTTTTATTCAATTTGTAAAATGTAAAATGGAAGAATGTAACTTGGATAATGATGGCTATAATCCCTCAAATTTTCAAATTGATATCTGGAAGAACAAAAGAGATAATAAACTTCATGGCACTAATCAATGGCCAATTCGTTAAATGTGGTCTTGTTTTCGTAAATTATTATTATAGATACCATCTAATCTCTACCTATTGGAAGAATGTCGTAGGGCTTAACTACAACACAGATAATCTTACACATTATCTACAACCATTAGTCAATTTTGGGGAATGTGTATTTCATAATAAAGGGAAAAAATTCGTTGGAATATTTTGGAAAAGTATGGAAGCAATTCCGATGACGATCGTCTGTTTTTGTTCTATATTACTTAGGTATAAACAGCAGCCCTCACATCATTATACGTGGAAACAATTTATCTTGACAATAACTCCTCGCAACATCTCAAATCCATTTTCGAACTTATCAAAGTTTCAAAATATATTTTCCTTTTCCCAACATTCTGGTATTGATTTTAGTAACTCATAATTCCATGAAGCGGCATAATCGTTTCTCATTATTCTTTGGTGTTGCTGACGTCGAGTTTCTCTTGCTCATCCGACGTTATAAACGTCTAGCTATCAGATAACCTATAAATAACGACAATCCGCCGCTCTATCAAGACCACTAAAACGCAAAATATAAATTGTCTTCATTAACTCGATGTGCTATTACTTGAGCGTATCTGGGAAGTTAACATTTCACTTCATAGTTTCAATTGGAAACTTTGCTTAAACTTACTTCAATTATTGTTGTTGCACTCAAGTTTAAATTGAACACATAAAGCGGAATAGCAACCCCAGTGAAATGAGGAGAGCCCGCAAATACTAATGGTTAAATACGCGCATGAAAAAATTCAACTTGCAGTTACTACTCAATACGATATACTGTATATATATTTGCCAGGATATATCGAAACAATGACTGGGTTTTTCTAGTTTTGGAGCGAAGCAGCTTTGCAATGAAAGCCAAAGTTTGGATTTAAACGATACCGTGTTCTAAGTGGACTTAATATCATCCAGATAAGGATCATAGTTGTTCTCATATATCTTTCAAATAGAAGAAATAAATATGGAATTGAGAAAAATTTAATGAATAGTTTAATACAATCGAGGTGACAATATTTATTTACTATGTACGAGAAGTGAGGTTAGGATATAGGCATTGAGATTAAATAAATGGATACATTATTTTGGATTATGGAGTATGGAATGAATTCAACAATATTAAAGAATATTTAGAGGACAAACATTCTTTAGATATAATAAACCTCTGATATGTTAATGCTCGTATGAAATTGAGATGGTCTTTCTTAGAACAAAATTTCCTCAGCTCACCCTCTTCTTAGATATCATCCTTAAAAGGTAGTGAGTAAAATTGAGTTTTTATTTTTTTTTTTAATATCAGTAATGTTAGGAACTTAAAATTCTATGATTTTCGGGACTGAAATTTTGGCTAAAGGTGGTTATTTCCAGCATTTATTACAAATCGTATTAATTTTTACATCCCTGTTTTCCACTTAATTTATTGAAAAAATTATGCATGATGATGTTTATTTTTTTCTCTGCAGCTATTGGGTTTTTGAAAATATTTGAGAATAAAAAATATTTGAAAAAAAAACAAGGATTTTAAATTATAATTTTATTTCAACAGATTTGACCTCGAAAAATAGTTTTGGTATGAAATAAAGTGAGGGCTGCTAAAAAAAATGCCTATAATTAGTCATTTTCGAGTACAAGAAAATTACTGAAATTAAAAAAAAAAAAAACTCAAATTTGGTCACCAACTTTTAAGTGTGATATCTATAATTTTGAACATCCTTCTATGAGAGGATTGATAGAAACTTCAAGTGATATCACTTAAGCAAGGACCTATGATAGACTGTTATTCCGCGATAGAATTCCAAAAAATAAGAAATAGGCATAGAAATTTGCATAACTTAAACCAAAGATATAAATTGTAAATCATAATTCTCCTTAAATATATCTGGAAGCAAAAAAATAGTAGATTTATATTTTAAAATCAGAGAACGCTTACCTATCAATGATTACCAAATCCTCAACAACCATCCCAAAGATCGCTACTTTCCTCAATGAACAAACACCACTATACAAAAAACTTCGGAATTCCTCGATGCAGTGTTCTGAGGTCACTACTTCATCTCCAACAGGAGAAGAAACATTTACAAAAGTAACTCTAAACAATCAAACTCTACTACAACGGAATGATGTCCAATATCTAGACATGCAACTAGATAAACGCCTAACCTGAAGGAAACACATCTTTACCAAGCGTTGAGTTTGAAAGTGAATTATAATTCTGTCTGATAGATAGAAAGTGTCAATTATCTATGTAAATGAAGTTTACAAAGCAATTCTCAAGCTCATTTGGACCTACGGTATCTAACTATGCAGATTAGCAGCCAATTCTAATATTGAAATTCTAGAAGATTCCGATAGAAAGTGTTGAAAATTGTTGAAATAATTATGACTGACTTCCACACTTTTGGTACAACCAGTAGCCCAGCGTAGATTTAACGACCTGATCCAATATACAAAACACATTAATTTGGGTATTAGTTACAACTGTAAGGAATAGTAATTACTGCATTCTTGTCAATCATGCCAATAGGTATTATCTTACGACTTCTTTATTATAATAGCGCTGGGGTGGAAGTAAGACCTTGGCTGCGGTTTTTACAAAGAAAATTGGCATTGTAGCTCATGATTTGGTTTTGTCTGGACATGAAATTTCACTATCACCGCAAATTTGCTTGTTGGGTGTTGTGGCTGGAAGTCATATTTCCTGGAACAGTCGCGAGGTCGAATTTGGAAACGTGGAAAATCGACTAGATCCATCCTATTATGAAATCCCAAATTATTCCTGAAGGTAGTCTATTATCTCAGCTGCACCTGGACTACATGTAACCGTGATGCATACAGTGGACGTATATATAGTAGAATAAATAATTAATGAATGATTGCAGTCAGTATATACTCATGCCAACAGAACAAACAATATGCCTCGACAACAAATGGTCTCCATAATTCTTCTATTTCTTATCACAGCCACAATATCTGGTCGTCTGTATCGGAGTTCCTTTTTTTTCAGTATTCTCCATACTCCTCCTTCGAAAACTGGCACAGGTATCTTTCTCAATATTTTTTTTCAAACGTTATCAACTTTGTCTGGGTGTATTTTGTTAGTGTCCTCACCTCAGGTCCATACAATGAATCTGGCTGTATTATGACTGTGTACATTCTTATTTAAGTATTTTCGATAGACTTCATTCAACCTGATATGAATTTATTTTTCTATTTTATTGTTGCTATTCATAGTAAATCCTGAGTACTTAAATTTTTCAGTAATTCAGGTGTATCCAATAACGTCCAGCGTTGAATGATTGAGCTCTGCAGCTCTCCACACTTTTATATATTCAGTCTTATCTTCATTTACCTCCAATCCTCCTTCTTCTAGAATACTTGTGGTCACTCTGTCCGCTGTTAAAGCTACATCATCGGCATAAGCTAAAACATTTATTTTCCCTCCAATATTTGCTCCTCTTTCTTGGAGCTTCAGTTGCTTCCAAAGCTTTTTCTACAGCAAGATTGAACACAATGGGGGACAACCCATCTCCTTGTTTTACTCTGTGGTAATATCGAAAGAGCAGAAGAGACCTAAAATCAAGAAGATAATTTTGAAAACAAATAAGATATGTAAGTTAATTTTAATACCAAGAACAGAGATGACAACGATGTAATCGTGAAAGCCGTTTTCTATATAATCCAGTTTTAACAATTTCTCAAACCGACAAAAATTATTCGCAGCGGATTCGTGATAGAAATTCTGCTACGTATCAAAAAGTTTGTTTTGTATTGCTTGAACCAAAAAAAAAACAGAAGAAATGTGTTCATCGTCGCATGAAGAAGAAGCTATGAAGAAGTCCTTTGTTATGAATAAAGGGAATTTAGGATAAAATATTTCTTAATAATATCTAAAAAAGAATGTTGACTGTATCACCTATGTATTTTATTTCAAGAGAGAAAAAACGAATGGATTAACATTGAAAATACCCTTGCCTTCTAGGGTATGTGTGGTGCAACTCAATTTGAGCGAATCTTCAAACGATACAAGAGAGCTATTAGATATTTACTCCGACTAAACAGCAGGGCTCAGTGTAGAAACTTCTTCGAAAGATTAAAAATTCTGACTTTTCCTTCCTTATTTATCTTGGAATCTGTTTGCCTAATTCGTAAGCTCGATTCTCCAATTTCAGAAAGTTCTTTGCACGGCTATCCACTAAGGAATGCGGAGCACGACCTTTACTTACCTACTCCACGTTCAGAATTAGCTGAGGGCTCTATATTTTACAATGCAAAAAAATGTGCAATCATTTGCCAATTTAAATCAAATAGATTTCTTCTTTCTGAAAAGTGCCTTCTCTACTCTGTGAACGACTTCTATTCTAATATTAATATTTTATTCCGCGCATGCTGCATACTGGTTCAATTCATATACGAATTTTACCTATAATTTTGTTACTCATTGTGGTTTTCCTCTGTATTTTGAAATTTTATTTTTATGTTTTGTTTTCAGTTTTTACAAGCTTCTGTATACAAATTATAACAATTTTTTGACAATAAAAGATCTCTCTCCATTTATATATAGGAACGTAAGAACATTTTCGAAATTATTAGCTATATGCAGCAATTATCAATGGATAACCAATTAATTACTAGTTAGACATACAGCTTGTGAAGTAATTTTTTTCTCATAACATCTGTTTCGGTATCTATAATCTCTTCCTACGTTCCATGAAATTTGAATGATTCAATTCTATAAATCATTTTTACTTAACTATAACTAAGTTAAAAAAGCATTTGGAGGATTGAGGAATATTGGTCAAATGATAAACACTGTCCAAATCACCATTGTTTTTCAATAAATGCAGAATTACATTACACTAGTTCCACTCAGCAAGCTCAAAACATTTTATTTATTAAGTAGTAACGCCAATACTAGTGCAGGAGCGTATATATTAGTGATAGAAATTTGTATTAATGTTGTGGATACATTGTGAAAATATGATGTGATGTAATGTTCAAATTGAATAAATTTCAAATAAATGTGCTTATTCATGGGATAGTAAAATATGTAACGGATTTCAATATATTTCTACTACAATATAACACATTTTATATTGCAATATTAATGAGTAGTCAGCTAGAATGTATAATAATAAAGAATTGTTGATTTTTATATGATTTAAAAACACGGATTTAAATGTTTCCTGTATTAAACATTTATTGTCCAAGCATAAGGTCAATTTCCGAGACCGTTGTCTCAGTTTTTATTTCATTTAATAAATATTTCTTGGTGGATGTAGCAGAAAGAATTCAATTCAAGTTGAATATGCTTTTATTGGGACCGAAAAAAGTTACTATATAATCAAAATAAGTCTTCAGATGGTAGTTTCTGAAACTGGAATGGAATGGGAGGCAATTAGAATTGACAAGGCCCAGTTATTCTTAGTAGTAGGACATACAAATTGATTACCCATATAGTTAAGCGACATTGTAATTCATTTACGTCTACATTCTTGAGAAATATCATCGTTTTTGTTATATTTAAGCTGTTTGTTCCAATATATCAATTTCATCCATGATCTATTAACTCATAAGATTTTTCCACAAAATGAATCCAATTTAGTCTCATCAATCGGGTTTTTGACTGCGAGTCCGCAAGCTGTTCAATTCTCTTCCTATAGTTAAATTCCTTTTGCTTTCCAATAATCATCTCTGAGTATATTTTTGATACATTTGTAGCAATTTAAGTATAATTCCATTATTTTGCATTGAGTATGTTACTGAATCAAGCTGAGAAATTTCTCTCAATCATTTTATCGATTATTTCTCCTTTAATTATATGAGATAGAACTACTCCCATATATCCATACAATTTTCTCCACTTCACTTCTTGTAATTTTATATAAACTCTTTCCGCGTGAGTAATTTATTTAATTATATCCACCATAATATAATTTTATCTCTTATCCTGTGAATAATGGAGAATACTGCAGCCATTTTTATCTTCCCAAGTTAATACCCGTAATTTCATGATCGATCCATCCACTATCCAGTATTTGTCCACCTGTTTTCTCATTACTTTTTTGACAACCTATGCTAATTAATCTTTTTTGGTATTATAAGGTTTTCTGGTTCACTTCCATTCCACTACCATCCTCTGCCTTCTTCAACTCACTGGATTTACTCTATATTCTATAAATTAATGGAGGAAGATATCATAATACAAAGACTGCTTCTGATCAGTTTTAACGCATGAGTAATGAAAGCATGCTTATTCAATGAGTGCCTCAAATTTCCGATGTGTTTGTAATTCTGATTTTGGAGGACAACAGAAACGAATAATCATAAGAATTATTCAATTTGTTAGAAAACGTTATAATCTCACTAGGTGATCTATATAACGCAGTAAAAAATAAAACTGATATGCTTTATTCGTATATGTAATTATTATACAGCTCCCACTACCTAATGAATCTTGTTCACTAGAAGTACAAGAGTGGAAATTCCAGTTAACATCAATCACCATTACAACATATCGTTTCCTAATGTTTAATTAGTTTAGACAATTTCAGGCAGCATTTCTCTGAACTCGTATCTGACATTTATACTGATTTACAGAAGCATCGTTTTTACGAGCATCGATCACCACTTGAGCAACATTTTCATGGTCTAAAAATATCATCTGACAAAAAATTACTTTAAAAACATACGTATGTTTACGGAACGTACAAAATTGAATAAAGTAACGATTATGTATTTCTCATTTTTTTTTTTATTTCTCTATACATCGGGGTCACATTCATCTACAAATCTACATATCTGACTTTTAGAACCTCAACATTAATATTAAATTTGATATTCGGGGAAAATATATCGATATAATGAAACTCTTTACTGTATATATATACGGAGCGAAGCATCATATTGGTCTAAAATTATTTACAAATACAATTTTTTGATTTGATTTATAAATATCGATTTCCAGATCCTGAACAGCTGTTCAAAAATCGCATTGTTATGTAAGTTTCAACATTTTAGTAGTAAGTACGGAGCTTAATGAATCGCTTAAAAAGGTATCTGAAGTGTGAATATTTGGGTTTTGATTAAATTCCTTTCAAAGCATCGCTTTTGGCTAGCAATCAATATCTTCATGTTGAAACAATAACTGGAAGCTTGTACCAAAGTAGCTTCTGTATGGTTTGCAACCATTATATAATTGTTAGGATTGTGTCGAAATATGTCGTGTATCTAGCATGTTTTATTCTCGTGAAGTCTCATAATTCCTATTTTAATGAGACATCCAACAACCTTTGCCTATTTTATTTCCAATAATCTATTCTATAATTTCAAGTTTAACGCTGTTTTGAATAGAATAAACTCTTGTTGGAGTATGCTACTAAATTACTACAGAAAACGATGATCATGACCTTGATGTACGACTTCAAATAGTAGGCGATAGGAGTCATTGGCTTTCCTTTCGAAGCTATTAATTTCTATCTCGTAGTCTCAACCAAATCCACATATATAATTCGCTGTCAGTTTTGTAATTGAATCCCAATCTGTATGAAGACGATACTCCAATTAGGTACGACAGTATTTTTGTCAGCGTACGAGCTCTTTAATGTTTAATCATCCAATGGTCTGTTTGAATAAACAAGTTTTTCACTTTTTATACCTTTTCATCATACTTTTCTTTCAATTAACTCATTACCAATTTTAAATCACTTCTATTATCCAGAAGCAGTCTTCAAAGTTAATATATTATCACGACAGAAAGATTTAGTTACCTTTCTCAGTAATTAGATAGATATAGCCATGTGTTGCGCGTTGCATAATCATACTTTTTTTGGAAAGAAACTCAATAGGCAATGGATCCTGTGATTGAAACTGGGGAATATTAATTTATATGAAGTAAGTGGCTTAGAATAAGTCATTTGCTATAATAATAATGTTCTATTAAGAGCCGGATATTAATGCTTCAAATATATTTGAAGTAAAAGCATCGATAATGTATTTTGTTCACGTTCACAATGTAGGTAAACAATCCCATCCCAGATCTAATAAATATGAGCTGTGGCTGTCAGTTATCGATACTGACGGTGTTACAAAAAAGAGCACATGCGCTAAACTTCAGCATCTTTCAGTTAAGTTAAACCTCTTGATACGAATGTAATGTCTTTCGTTACTGTAGATAAATTAGTAGAGCTGCAGCCCTAACTCTCTTATATTTCGTACTGTACTAGAGAAAGGAATTGTTCTGGAAATGGAAATATATGCCGTGATTGTCAATTAGGAGTTGAAGCGTTTTCAAGATAACCAAGTGAAACCTATCTTCCTGCGACCCATGACTGAATGACGATAAATTTGAAAATAAAAACCATTTCAATTTTTGTGAGCTCATTTTCATGTTATTTCCAGGATGTACCAAGTAGTTTACAAATAGATTACTGTCCAATGTGATGACACTACTTCATTGAAATTTATGTTCTCGTTAAAGTTTACAGTTACTAATTTTGATGAATTAAAAAGATTAGCTTAGCAGTTATCCACAGTTTTTGTAATACTTACTATCTCAATTTTAAATTGAGAAAAAAACACACTTTTAGCCTTATAATGAGCATTTGAGAGCTATTCTTAGAGTTATATCAATAAAGATGAAAAATAACATACAAATACAGCTTGTAACGTCACGCTAATTTTCATTATGTAGTTTTTTATATGCTTTGAAGTTTCTAGTTTCCCCTTATTTTGTTTTCATTCCTCTTTTGTCGTGGATATTGGATGGAAACAAATAATTATCCAATTTTCATTAGGTAGATAGTTATCGCATTTTTTTCTTGTGACTTATGTCTGCCAAAAGGTTTAAGGTCCGTTTTCAAGATTATTCTCTCCGTATTCACCTTATCATATTGAAAACAAATGACAAGAAATCGATAATTTGATTCAATCTAGGGTTGGTTATATTTTAACGTGTTTGCTGTAACTGTAGAAATTGATAAGGAAGTGCTACGGCAAGTTTTACTTTTATTTCAACATGTGCTAAGTTGGTGCCCAAAGTTTGAAGCTAGCAAAATGTTTGTATTGCTACTTCGGGCTACGAGGATGATCCCAGAAGTACCTAGTCTGTCCTAAAGATGGCGGTAGTTGCTTGAAAAATACCACTGAATTAGAAAGTCCATCACCACGTTGTTTAGTATTTGTGAACTAGATTCTACTCTGGATGAGACTGTTGTCAACAATAAAATATTGGATAGCAGAGTTTAATCGAGGCTGTGCATCCTGTGAAGACCAGCATTACAGTGGTCGGCTAATTCAGGTAAGACTCCAGAAATGTTGAAGGAAATCAACAAAGCAGTGCTGGATTATCGTCGACTGAACAAACAATGATCTGAAAAGGAAGACGCGGCTCCAAAGAAGGTAAAGAGTTCTATCTACAGGCAAGATCATGTCAGTTTTTTTGTTATGCGAAAGGAGTAATTTTCATCGACTACCTTGTAAAAGGAAAAAATATCAACGGCGAATAGTATGCGAACTAAATTATACAATAGATGAGCACACCTTAACCCAAAGTCAATGAAGCTGGAATGAAGGAATCAATTTTCAAAGCATTTGTTTTCTATTCTTATGGTTTATGTACCTACCTTAAAGCAAACATTACTACCTCCACGCTCTTGGTGAACTGGTAGAATAGGAAGAAATCCTCTCTTTGTGAAAGGGGATCAGGTCATTCGGTAATGTCTGTCAAAAGAATTCTAGCCAAGTTCAGCATCACACTGCTTGACTATTCGCGTTATCTGCCGGTTATTGCAATGTACTAAAGAAGAATCTATATAGAATCTATATAAAAGAAATAATCGCCCGTTAAAGTAGTGACAGGAATACGGCACAGGTCTAGAAGTACTTTGAAACAATGGGAATCTCGGATTAGTTGGTAATTAGTGAATAGCATTAATTGATAATGAGTAAAAATAAACGTATCAAAATAAGCTTAACAATCTTAAAAATTCTAGATACTGAATAAAATTATTTCGAAATACAATGCTTCTATAGGTAATCAAACGCTGGCGATCACTTTTCTTATCTTTCTGTTATTCAAAATCAGGATATAAATTTTTGAAGCCGTTCATTTAATTCGAATAATGGTAATTTCATTAGTACTAGATGTTCCTCATAAATTTGCCTACTACAAAGCAAGCGATATAGTTAACATAATCGCCATTTTATTGATCATTTGTATAATGTATATGAGAAAATATCGTTTATTACCTAGCTTGTCTTACTGAATTTTTTTTTCTCTATTACATAAATCATATATTTTCAAATTATTTTTATCGTTCCAAATAGGAATATGATTTATATAGTTTTGAAGGTATTGGGTCTCGATATTGCTGAAAAAGTTAACATCAAAGTGATTATTTCTATTTTTCACGAAGCTTGTTTAACTATTCCGTCAATTCGAATTCCATTTAAACGGTTCTCAAGTGATAGATGTTTTACCTCGATTTCAATATTAACCTTCACACCACACTTGAAAAGAGTGTGAAACAAGCTTTAGGTTTATTTCACTTGCCATTCAAGGCTGTGTTGGGATTATTCACTTTCGAATAAGTATTTCAAATTTTCAATGATCGGATATTTCCTGTGGAATTTCAGATGTAATCTAAATGTAAACAGTAGCAATCGTTTATTTGACTGCACCATTAATAAGATACTGTTTGTATATACCTAATAATTTCACGATGCAAACCACCAATAATACAAAATTCACAGGTATATTTGTATTTCCAGATGTCTTTGATATCTCTCGAGTGAATTTTTAAATTTTTTTACCGTGCGCACATGTGGTATAATGTCTGGTTTGGCTGCTTGCAGATAAAGTATGTAACGTCAATAAACAGACACTATTTTCGAACCTCTACTACAAATATTTTTAATTCATTCAGATTTTTGGATCAAGAATAATATACTTATCGAAAATGTAAGAATAAACACGAGCCAACGATGAATTCAGGATATACTGAAATATTTACAACCTCATGTGTTTACAGTATTAAATTAGTAGTTGCCATTTTTGTTTGAAGGTGTTTTTGATTTATTTTTCCACACACCAATAGAAGTTCTACCTATAATATAAACATTTTTAAATAAAGTAGAAAAGTTTAGAAAAATATCTCACATACAATTATATTCGAAATTATATCGCAAAAATGTAAGATGCTCAATAAAAGTCGAGACTGAAGATCGAAAATAATTTTTAAAATATATCAAAATGGATATGAAAACAGAAGCAATAAATACTTAACCCTCTACTGGTTTCGTATGCGTCTATAAGATTAGAAATCTCAAGATTTTCACGTGCCATAATTTCAAAATAAAAATCAATCCAAACTAAAAAAACTACATTTCTTCTAACAGACATACATTAGAATTATCCACGGGTCACATGGCTGGCTGGTATAAATACTTGGGTATCATACTAGATAGTAAATTACTATGATCCAAACATATAAAGTATTTGATAAATAAATGTATCTAATATAAATGCCTTAGAATTTGTCTCGGTGCAATGAAATCAAAAAGAGTGAATATATTATGGCAGATTGTAACGAACCTCCTATGTTTATACGTCAGCAATTATTGTCTCATAAATATTTAATTAAATTCAAAACCCTCAGGGAAGACAAGATAAACAATTCATGTAGATTATTCATAAAAAACCTCACAAATCGATATTGGAGGATAAAAAACACACCTCCACTTGCAGAACTCTACATTCAAACCAATGAATTCAATAATATATAAAGAGCCAACAGAACTTTATAAAAGTCCTTATCAAGTTGTAATCAAAATCCACAGTCATAATCCCTAATTACATGGAATCTAGTTGCATTAACTCAATCCTGTTTAATCCATACTAGCAGAGTTTGTAGACAAGACCACAATAAATACTGATAGATCTAAGATTAGGGGTGGAGTTGGATGTGCAGTGTATATTTAGAATAAAAATCAATTTATACGAATCGAATTACCCGATATTTCTAGCATATATACTACGGAGCTGTATGCTATCTCGAAGGATCTTTCCTGGTTGAAGCCAAATAAAAAAGATGGGGTGTGATTTTATCTGACTCTAGATCAGCACTGTGTGCCATAAAATAAACTCACCTCGAAAGAATGAAATGTCCTTTTTTATGTGACATCAAAACTACATTATTAAATTTGAGTATGACATTAATTTGGGTTAAAGGACATGTTGGAATACATGGTAATGAAACAGCTGATGGATTAGCAGAAGATTCAGTACTAAATGGTGTTTTCTGTAACGTATATACAGAAAGAGATGCGATCAATTCAATAAAAGATGAAATGTACGTATCCTGGCAGAAACACTGGGATACTGCCTCACTATCCTCAAATAACACATATTTTCAAATTTAACCTATTTTACTTTCACTGCCGAATTATATTTTCAAATACACAACTTTTTTTTACTCAGCAAGTATACTTGGAATTAAGATTGGTCATGGAAGATATTCTTCTCATCTTGTCAGGCTGGTTATTATACAATCATCAGTCTGTACCTGCGATGATGATTATTATGCTGATCTCAATCACATTTTTTTCGGATGCAGCAATTACATTCGTAAAACAAACAATTTGTTGCAGTGACTTGTTAAAACAAAATTACTCCCTACACCTCTAAACCTCACACATCTTTTAAACATAGATTTATTAGTAAATTTTATCAAGGATGTTAAAATGAATATCTAAGTAGTATCATTGAAAAATATTGTGGCTGATGGACTTGCTTCCAAGCCAAAAGTGATCGTTTTCAGGTCCAGCTTGGTTGGACAGGAAACACATTCCTTTCTCTTTGTTGTACCCTGAGCCTAACGAGGAACACAACCAGTTTCCATAATCACCTCAAGTATATCCGTGTTCAGTTATATTAACTTGCGTGGTAATTTGTTATTCTTAAATCTAGATCTTATTTGGGTTGACATAATTGATGTCCAAGATTTTTAAAAAAAATCCGTCAGGAAATTGATAAATTACTACGCTGTTAATTATCAAAAAGTTCAGTATCATTTGAAATATAACTATTGGCTAACGGCAAGTCCTGCGAGATGTCGAATATTTTGAACATTTCTGATCTAGTACGTCAACCCCATATTTTGTCTTGTTATCAAATTGTATCATAACCGTTATCAAATAATATCATAATCTTGTCGTTTTATCTTTAACACTATCATTATACATTGTTGACAATACAATTACGGCCTTTTTTTCTTGGAAACTGTGAAACACTATGGTGTGAATACAACTGAATGTATATAAAAATATTAGTTAAATAAGTACACATATTAAGAAATTATAGTATTTTTTATTATTATATCTTTCATTGTCTTTTATCTATAAAAGACTTTTATTCATAAAAAATTAGATTGATTGTGATATCTATTATTGACGAGATACTAGAACTTTATATAGTTATTAAGAGTTCTGCCAAACCTGGCTGACTTTAGGACGACCGAGGTAGAGTTACCCAGAGGTCAGCCAGGCTTGGGTGAATACAGGATGGCCTAGGACAGGTTACATAGAGCTCAGCCAGGCTTGGCTGACTATTGAATGGTCGGAGGTGAGTTACCCAGACTTCAACCAAGCTTGGGCCATTAATGCTTCTCCAGGCTAGTAGGAATATCATAAAATGGTACCCATGTAGGAGCCCCCAGACATGACCGTCGGGGCTTAGCTTGGGCCAACGTTGGGAAGCCTTGGCAAACCATTAATTGCCCAAGCCTGGTTGAAGTCTGCGTAATTCAGCCCCGACCATTCTATAGTCAGCCACGCCTGGCTGAACTATATGTAACCTGACCTCAGCTATCCTATATTCACCCAAGCCAGGCTGAACTCTAAGTAACCCGACCTCGGCCATCCTAGAGTCAGCCAGGCTTGGCAGAACTCTTAATAACTATATAAAGTTCTAGTATCTTATCGATAATAGATATCTTAACATTCAAAGAAATAATTTCTTATGAATATAAGTCTTTTATACATAAAAGACAATAAAAAATACTATCATTTCTTAATACTTATATGTACTTAGTTAACTAATATTTTTATATTCATTGATTAGTGAAATGCATTAATAAAAAATTGTCATAAAACTATAATTTTATTAACAATATATTAAAAATCTATTTTCATGGGAAACCCACCTCGCCCAGGGTTGCAGACTAGTCTTGGGTTTATCTAGGCAACCAGGCCTGGAGTAGGCTTGCAAACCAAGCGAGGGACATTATGATCTCAGATCGCCACCACCTCTGGGCCAACAACGGCTTCCAAACTAGGGCCAGAGTTGTACCTACATACTTGGCCCGAGTCTTGATCAATATCAGCCAAAATTGACAAAATATTTCTTTCTGGTATTGAGAAGCGTGTGTTTTTGGTGTAGAAACAAAAAAATAATTACTAGGTGTGAAATCGGAGCTGTAGGCTGGATGATCCAATAACAAATGTTTAAAAGATCGCATTATCGCACAAAAGAGGAATTCGCATGGTTTACTGATATTTTCCGATTTATAACATGCTAATGACTCTGATACGTTGCTCTTTTATTGATGCTTGCTTGCTAACGCTCAAAGATTCTTCAATTTTACGGTATATCACATATCCTGTCCTATCAGTTCAAGCAATTTATTCAATCGATATTTTTAAACACAATGACTGATTTTAGAAGATATTTTTATTTAGATGACATCTTGCGATGATGCACGTCACAAGTGCAAGAGTAATTACATAAATATACATAAACTGGGAATTCATAGAGTTCTGCAATTGCATCTGTTGATAAAGAGACATAATTATTAGAAAAATTAGTCGATAGTATTTACTGAATGTAAAAATGGATTGTATCTAGTGAAGATAAAAAGAGTTTGGTTTTAGTAGAAACCACGCATGAGAAATTCATTCATCAACGTTACATCACAAGGCTTGAATTGTGTGCAATCATTGATGAAAAGTTCCTGATTGACCGGTATTTATTTTTCTGATGAATCGACGTCAATTCAAAATTGAATCGTTCCGTCCAAAAACTGCCGGTATAGTGTGTATGTGAAAGTCATTATTATAGGATTCATCGTAATAGTCAAAAGGCTAAAAAAGCGAATGGTTAGCGTGTGTTCCACGAAATATAATTATCAGATTGGTTTTTCTAGATTATTTTTAATATTCGAAGAAAGTGAATGATAAATTAAATGTGATATCAGAAGTATGACAGTTGTGAAAGTAATTCAATAAAAAGAAAGAAATATACAGGACAGACGAGCTATATCTATGATGAATGAAATATGAGACCAAACAGTATAGAAAATCAACAACGATCCTTGAAAGTATTGCCTCAAAGTGTGGCCGATAACACAATCTACTGAAAAAATATTGATGAGGACCGATTTGGACTTCTGGAGAAGAGCACCGGAAAAACCCAGGAGGGACATGTTAACAACAACAGAATAAAGGAAATAATGGGTGTCATATACAAATTAATCGATAATATCAAAATCAGGTAACGAAATACCTAAACAGTTCTTAAATTGGACACAAGAGAAAAGCAGAAGAAGGTATAGATG
This sequence comes from Diorhabda elongata, assembly GCA_026230145.1. NCBI lineage: Eukaryota > Metazoa > Arthropoda > Insecta > Coleoptera > Chrysomelidae > Diorhabda > Diorhabda elongata. The sequence continues at coordinate 45,260,819 of CM047926.1, forward strand.
AGAGGTATACATAAGGAAATGCAGGAAAGAGATCTAATAGATACCTTATCGGGATAGAGATAGATGGCGGCTAGAAGTTGGAGGACGTCGGAGAACGTTGTAAATCCAAACCATTAAGTGGCCTTCAGGGTTTTGTTAATCCAATTCAATAAATATAATACTATTATCACTAAAATTATTTTCTAGTATTTAGAAGAATTTTTATCTATTTATTTGAGGGGCGAATTTACAGTGATAAATGAAATTCATTGTAAAGAAAATGACTTTCACTGTTCATGGTCATAAGCCTATTTCATTATCTTCACGTTGGTATGTTAGGTGAAAATTCTTTAATCTGAACCTTGTGAAGTATCTGTCTATTTACTTATATCTCCATTTTGTCTAGAATTATGTCTTTACGCCAACTATTACCTACAACAATTTCACACAAATAAGGTACTCATACCAGATCCTTTCACTATCAATCTTATTGAATTAAATAGATTAGAACATCATCGATTTGTAAAATTTGTTTTGAGCAATGAAAATTAACTCTGCGTTCCCTTCAAAATTCACAAATGAAATTGATGCTACCGACATAACTAGTACCAATCATGAACATTACATAAAGAATTGTTACAAAACATTTTGTAGTTTGTAGCTTCGAAACAATTTCATGATATCCTAAGGTAGTGAATCTTTTCCTAATGTTGAGTTTCAGTTTAAATTGCTGATAAGAGATCCGCAGTGGATAAGTTTAGTGTGGTTGATATATAGTCACAGCTCTCTCCTATTCAAAAACTTGCAGGAGATGAGAAATAGAACAAAAAATGCAAATTAATCGCCTTTAACAATCCTATTCCAATAGTGAATGCTAGATTGGAAGCATTATTGAAAGGCTTTTGCGAACCGGCTACTATCTACTGCATCATAGCTTCATCAATATCAGTAATTGTGTTAAAATGTTTCATCATTGATACTTTCGTCTATTTTGTGGAATAACCAGCCGTATGATGCTGAATTTAGTGAGCGTTTTCATAAAGCTAATGTCCTCTATAATATCTCTATTAACCATACTAATTATTAAGTTAATCACTGAGCTGTTAATTGGTCTATTAGTAAGAAAGTGTATGTATATTGTCATCAGTTTTTAGAATTGAAGGACGACTCTACCGTTTCTCCTCCTTAACTGGCTCATTTCCATTCATATTACTTCTATATAGTCTTCAAAGTTACTACATTATCATAATAGGTATGTTTGAGCTTTTCGTAATTTTTTTCTGGCCTTAGTTTAAAGATGACAGAAAATGTAACGACACTCTAATTGGAGTGCTAATTCACTTACTAAGTATAAAATCGATCTAAACGTCAAATTGGATGATTTCCAAAACTACATGCTTTTCCTATAAACATTTATTCCAATGTTGCCATATCCTTTCAAGCTAATGTGTGATTCATATTAGTTTTCCAATTAAAACAATCTATTATAATTCGATAACGTACTATTAGAACCAACATTGAAATACAGGATGCAATTTGGTTGATTTTGCTCGTAAGGAAGAATTTTGTAAGAGTATCGAATTCAAATTCGGTAGAATGAGAACATTATAATTGTTATGTATGCAAATGATGAAAAACTGTTCAATAATCGATCCTTAAAATTAATAATTAAAGTCACAGCCGAAGCTAGCAAGCAGGAAGAAAATAGACTGGGGTGGTCATTTAAATTGGTCTCTAAAATGATGTTAATACGGAAAAAAATTTGAGAACTAAATACCATAGTGTACTGATTGTAATATATTTTCAAACTGTCGAATACCTATGTATTCATCATTGGGAAATTAATTTAAAACAGCGGAACTCTCAACTAATTAATTCCCTGGTTATTAATACAAAGGTATTCGAAATATTGGAAATATATTGATATTAGTAAAGTATTTGATGGGCACCAGCAATTCAAATACTCCACAGGCCTATTAAAATATAACAAAAAATATATCAGCAGAATGAGTTTCTGCAAAAGATGAATTTTCTATGCGTTGAAATCTGTTTTTTTTTTAAATAGACAACATTTTTTTGATATGTACTCAACTCTTTATTTTCTTAAAAACACCATAGGTTTTAGAAATTTGATTATGTTATCAAAATGTATATTGGGATATAGAGCATAGCATTGATAACTTATTACTAGAAAATTTTTATAGGATTTTTGAGTGGAATAAACTAATTCCAGAAGAACTAGAGAACCTTTTGATTTCACTCAATTTGAACTTTGCAAGTTCCTCGTTGAGATCAGGAAGTGAACATGATGAGTTCTATGGAAAGTTGGTAGCTAGATTAATGGAAAAGTCCTAAAAGCATTCCCACTTACCGTTATACGTAATCGAAGTATTAATAATTTCCATTATCTTCCTAACGCTAACTCTTGGATTGGATTCCGCGTGACCGAAGTTGCCAAAACTGCAGATCTACCACATTTACAGAACTAATAAATAGTCAAATTCATGTTTTTGTTATTTCTCAAACAATAGCACATTTCCGAAATATAGTTTCGCAAAACCTGGAATTTTGAGTATTATGAGAAAAAATTAATTTGGAAATTGAAAAGCCGCAATCTTATTAGGATAAATGTATTGAAGTTATTGGTAGAGCACCTAATTCCTTACCGAATTTAAAAATAATTTGAAATGAAAATGAAAGCCGCTGAATCCAAATATGCCCTGTGTTTTTGCGAAAAACTGGAACGTTTTGTTTAAATCGCAATTGTTCAAACAAATTATGAACTAACGGTTTTTTCGGTTCGAACAATTTGTTTTATGCAAAAATGGATCATTTTAAGAAGATAAGGTCTCTTGTAATTTCACCGTACAATGCATATTTCAAAATTTATAAATTTTTTAAAGTCGAAAAATCGACTTACGATGTTAATAAGTTTTGACCATTTTTTAAAATCGAAAAATCCCATTTGTTCATTGAACCTAACTCTACAAATTGGTATACTTCGATATTAGTGCAGGTCCGTTTGGCACTTGACAATTAAGTGCTTTCTCAATGTTGCATCGCTTGGTGACAAGCCTCGATCACCGCCCATTGAAAATTATACGAACCGAAATAGTTATTTTCCTAACAAGAGCGACTGCAGTTGTCCCGGAAAGCGGTCAAGTGCGGGAAATACACTTTACGCATGAGTTAGGAACATTATTTTTTCTACGACCGTACATACAAAAAAGTATGCCAACCCATTTTTCTAAAATTATTGAAAACACAATTTGTTGTATTCTGTAGACTAGTAAGAATTGCCGGTCCAGTGGAGTTATTTGGTTTTAAGTGGAAAGTAGATGACGTCGATGAGGATGGCATCGGTTGCAGGTCGCATAAAGATGACGGCAACGGTTTTAAGTCATTTGGCAGGTAACAGCTCGGAATTAGTTTCATTTGCAGCCTTCAAAATGGCTTCGGGAAGTTCTTCATCGGATGAATTCATTAATATTATTGTATCGGATTCGGTTTAATGTGGTTTAATTTAGAAGAAGATTGCACATATTCGGTCACTTCCAAGACGTTTTGAACAAGTTTGACGTTTTAGTAACAATTACATGGTTATATAAAAAATATCTGTATTATTTTATATTTTCAAATAATTCAAAATGCTACAAAAAGCTCTAGCTACATTTTATTTGATGGACTATTTCGTAAATATTTATTTACCTGCAGTAACAATAGTTATAATCTCCGAAGTAAAAAACTAGCTAATATGATCAAAATTTGCATAATTTCACTTTCCCGCACTAGTGCGGGACAGTGACACTTTCAAAACTATAAAATGCGTGCGGGAAATTGGGTTAAAACGCACGGTCGTAGAAAAAAACCATTTGTTCATAATTTGTTCAAGTATATGCGATTTAAACAAAACGTACCCATTTTTCGCACAAACGCCGCGCATATTTGGATTCAGCGGATTGCAAACGGCAGCATTGACCGCACCCGGACTATTTTGTGAATATGGAATATATTTTATAATAATCACAATTGAAGGGATCGACGGAGAGATACGTGAATATCATCCTAAAAGTTTCCCGCCCCCATAGAATAATTTGTAATGAATGCAGAAAAATCTGTCACATGGATGCCGCAGTTGCTTCTATAATGTGTCACGTTAGATGAAACTTGGGTATACCATTATAAACCAAAAATCTGAATACAGTCACAGTAATAGACTTAATCAAAGACAATTTATCTGAGAAATCTACATTTTGAGCTAACTTGGTCATGGTCGTAGTGTTTTAGGTTTATAAAGGTGTATTTTCGATAACTGGCCAGAACTATTTCAATATGCTAAGACGATTTGATATCCGGACGACCGGATTAGTGAAGAAAAAGGAAAATTCGTCACTATTTATTGTCTCACACGTGACATTCACCTTATTCGGCTACCTCTGATTACTTCCTCACCCAAACTTTAAAAAATGGCTTTAGTTGTAGTTATACCGATTTTGAACAAATTAAGAAGTGACTGCAGATATAAACTCCTATTTCGTGAAAATTTCGGAAAATAGTGTTGTAATAGTTATAAAAAACTGTTACTTTGATTTCAAACATCGCACACTCTATATCAAGAGTATTCCTGCCAATTTAAAATAATTATAGATACTTTGATAATTTTACTTCAAAATATAAACTCGTAAAATTCAATAATAGCAATTTGATCTTCTTCAAGTATGTCATTTTTTATACGGCTACCATAACCTCATTTTATATTCAGATGATAATATGCGTTATGATAAAGCAGCAGATGGACATAACGGCCAATAGAATGAAGAATAGCGATTACCGAAGGGAAACTGTGGTTGTGTTTTACAACGGAGATTTATAATCGTAGAATGATAAAGAGTGTTATGAAATGACTTTATTATTAAAAAAAGTTTCTAATGGTTTTTAACAAGTGCTATAATGTAAGAACATCGATCATCTGTGGCAATATTGCATTCAAATTAAATCATTTTCGTGTTATTTTTTCTCATATATCATGTTGGAACGGATAAATTTTAGCTTGTGGAATATTTTCTCATTCTAAGATAATTAACATTCATTTTGTCAATGCATTCTCACCCACAACTGATTTAGATTCACTGCTCACGATTCCGGAAGGTGAACTGAACTTAAATGACTTCCAAGTATTTTTTTAATGTCCATTCTCGATACAAGTCTTAGCGAATAAAGGCTAGTCATCCACATTCTCGTTACTTCTACTACAAAATGGACGTGAATCAAGTGACGTTTATACTAGGAACAGATTCAATGGATGCTTTTATTTTTCTTAGATGTCCTCTAAAAGACGCCATCAATAAATTTCCTATGGATTTCAAATCCTGTATACCTACAATACAACACAGCACAAACATTTGTAGGTGTGCCTACATATATTTAATCATCCCATGCGTTTTTTACTTCATTTCCATCTTCTCGTCTTTTCGGTGGCTCCCGAAAAATTACCATTGAGATGAGACGGAGGAAGTCAAAAGAACGTACCATTACACTTTCATATTTTCCATTCCATTTTCCCCTTGCGCCTTGAGGAGAGTCTAGATTGGGCTTAACACTATGGTTGATAATAATTATCAATATTTCGATGGCTATTTTGATATATTAATGCATCTAAATGTTAGTTTTCAAAAGAAAGATAAATTTTGACGTTTTGACTTTTCTTCAAGTCTTTATCAAAATAATAATACTAAGAGATCATCAATACGATAAAAAAAATAGAACTGCATTAACGAATCATGAAATATTAAAAAAACATAAATTCAATTATAAAGAATCAAAAATTCTTGAAACGGAATCTAATACATGAAAAAGAGGATTTTTAGAAATGGTCCACATTCATAAAAACGAAAATGCTATATATGATAAAAAAATCTAAATAATTCAAGTAAAATTCTCAGCTCTATTTTGTAAATTGCAATAAATTTAATATATTTGAGATGTGGAAACCAAGGAAAAATTAATTTTTCTCATTGTATCAAAGTTCTGAGTTGATTTTATCCTTATTTTGATATTCACGAAGACTTAAAGAAAAGTCGAAATGTCAAAATTTATCTTTCTTTTAAAAACTATCAAAAAAAACTAATTTTGAAACAGAAGAGACCTAAAATGGAGAGCATTTAGATTCGTTTTATTTAAAATCAGAATTGAAACTTTGATAAGTTCAACTGAACTGAAAAAAATGTATCCAATAAATATTTAATACTAATTGCTGATTCTTGGCAGCCATGGTTTTCTCATGTCTCAAAATCACGTAATCAATTTTGATTACCATCAATATTATTTGTGTACTAAGAAAATTCTAGTAAACGCTTGCATTATACGTGAGAAATACTAAGAACAATCTGCAAATCTCATTCTTTCGATTAAGTGTCTTGAACAATTAACTGAATTCATAACATGTCTAGTTTTTTCTTGCAGCTCTTGAATCATGTATAGATACTATTAAGATTATTTTTATATTCTTAATGGTTGATGAGGTTGGTGAAATTTTTCCCTTGATTATATTATTAATGGTAAAAATTGTGTGTGTGTGTGTGTGTCAGCTCCGACGCACGACTGGAGTTTACTCCTTAAGTTCGATAGTCTAACCAGACGCAAAAAGAGTTTATTAAACTTAAAAAAGATTGGTTGATTGCCAGAATATTTTGGGCTTCCTTCATTCATTTTTTTTAATCTGTAAGCTCGCTGTCTCTCGGCTGGAGTTTTTGGAGGTTTAGATTTTTTCCTAATCAAAAAATATAAAAACAAAATAGAAAATTTATAAATGCATAATTATAAAAATTTTAACCGACTTTAAGAAAATTGATAAAAAAAGGTTTTTATAAACATTTTTTTTAAATTATTATAGTTGATTTTTCATTTAAAATATAATAGTATCTTAATAATTAACAAAAATAGTTATAAAAAGATAATTATGTCACTAAATCTTTTACATACAATAATAAATAGTACATGAAAATTATTTATATAAGCTAAAAAATAACTAAACATTATTATAATGAAAAAATATTGTCGATTTTTCTGATAATATTATCGAATTATTGACTACAGTTGTTGATATTTAAAAATTATTTATAAAATAAATCATAATAACGTGGAAGAATTTATAGACATCGACAAAAAAATTAATTTTTGGTTGGGTTAGAAATTTTCTATTTTATGTGGATGCGCTCGATAATTCATATTGGGTTGATTATCTAATTTTATGTGTTGTTTTCAAATATATATTTATATGAACTACATCGATAATTATTAAAATATTTAATAAGTACAAATTGCACATGCCCATACATATAATACATGAATTATAACGTACCTTGCAACCACGTGTTTGTTAGATGTTCCGGCAATATCATCTACACCTCTTTCTGCCATAGTTATTCGAAAATACTTTCAGTTCACTTTAGCGGAACACAATGATAATAAAACTTCACAATGACAGCAATATAAGTATGTTGACACTGACAAATTAGAAAGTTGCGCATCATAGGTTGCGCACCAAAAACGTAACGAGGTCATTCATCGATTGATTTTACTCTTCACATTTTTCTCATACCGGGCCCCTTATATATGCAAATCGATTCTTAATAGAAGTTTTTGAAATAGCTGATATTTTTTTGAGTGAGTATGCAATATTTTATATGAAGGAACACATATTCAAAGCAGGCTCATATTGAAAATTATAATGGGTGTTTTAAAATCTTCAATTGAGTTTTCACGTCGAGGTTTCATAGTATACCAAAATATAGTAGATCACTCCTTCCTTGCTTCCAGGAAAGTTAAAAATCGTTGTTTTGGCCAATAAAGTCATAGCTACAGTTTTTAGAGATTCCATAGGTGAAATCTTCATCGATTATTTGAAGAGAAGAAAACTCATGATAATGCAGCTTTATTATAGTCCGGTAGTTGTACAGAAAAATGAACCTAACTAAATCACGATTCATCACTAAATCCGACATATTCATTTCTCTCTCCAAACTTTATAAAATGGCTCCAGGGGAAGCTATATCATGCATAGGAAGAAGAGGTATTTTACGGAACCACCGAGAGATTAGTAGCTAGAAAAAAAATTCTTGAGCAATTAATGAGTTAATAAGTGGTTGTATGCTGAGAAATAATGTTTTTTCACTCAACTGATCTGTTTCAATGAGTAGTCATAATTTTTATACATGAAGTATTTGATTATCATTGCAATTTGATGCAAACTAAAAAGTGATTAATTTAAGAACAGTGAGTACGAGTTTCAAAGGAAACTAGTACATACGGTGAAATATATAAAATATATACAGACCTAAAATCAAGACGATTTAGAAACAGAAGTATATACAGTATATACAAAAATCACGGAAAAGCTACAATAAATAAGTTTTCTTCGACATAATCACCAAATGATCAAAATCTGTGTTTGAAGATATATTGTGTGTCTATTGCTAGAGTTGATGATATACACACAGTCTTTTCCCTGAAGCATTCATGACTGCAAAGATTTTAATTGACTTCAAGAGGTTGATTCTTCTTTTTCAATATCAAAAAATTGTCGTCGGGCTCTTTCATTTCCATTTTGGGGATGTATGAATAAAAAAATAACCGGTCAGGGTTGAGAGAATACGTAGGTTATTTTTACTTTGGTTTTAACTCATTTTTATGAAATATTAGATATCTGAGACCAAATACATACTGCAATTCGAGTTCTTGATTGAGGTTTACTATTATCTTCAGTTCTACTTAAAACCAAAACGGTTCTGGCTCGACAAAAATATCGGGCGCGAAAATAATTTATAGGTTTAACACAATTGTTAACATAAATGAATCGAATGGAAATATATTATAAGCACATTTTTTTATTCAATCAGATTATGAGGAAAGGAAAGAATTTACATGATTACTGCAAATATGCTTTCCAATTATTTGTGGTGGATTCATTCCTGAGAAGATATGTTGAAAATGGATACGGAGCACTACAATGTAATAACTTGAGGTAGTTGTAATTCTATTGGGATACAAAGCATGATCATACTGAATACTACAACTACTATGATATAGTGAATTTAATTCGCCTTATGAATTCTAAAGCATTAATTATGAAATCGTCCATCGGGGGTTGACGTATTTCAACTACTGTGCATACTAAATGAATAGTGTTTTGAAGGAGTGTACTCATTGCCTAATTTACCTAATTTACAAATAATGGGAAAACTATGTGGTGAAATGCATGTATTTGGTAATTTATATGCTGAGATATTACGAGAACGTTATGCTTTATAATTTTTTGTGAAACTTTCATGCATTAATTAATCAGTTTGTAACTACTAGATTGAAAACAAGAAGTTTATTGCTGTGCTTAACGATATCTTCTGTGGAATAACCTATTCCCCATGTAGAAGATCATGTTGCTAATAAAAATTTCCAACTTTCTTAATTTGTGGAAATATTGAAGAAATTCCAGGACCGGCCTTGCAAAAATCCATTTAGGGATTGAAAACGACATAAACGAAAACGCTGTCACACTTCTCAATTTTTACTGAACGATCCAATCACCACAAATAGATCACATAATGATGTATTGATTTAAATTCTGTAAATTTCGAGTATTTCAACTAAAATGATTACTTACAACAAAATCTTATATGTGTGTATAAACTCAATTACATCTTTACTGTCACTCTTTTGCTAATATTTAATATATAAAATTTTCGTGTCGCGTTGTTTGCAACTGAACTGCTCCAAGAGGGCCTGACTGATTCTAAATTTTGTGTGCATATCGGGTAGGTCTGAAAATCTAACATCTATTTTTTATCCCCCTAAATTCCAAAGGTAGTCAATCCCTAATTTTTCTATTTTTTTATGATACAGCATTAAAAAATACATTTTCAACCTTCTACGATTTTTTATTTGTTAATTATAAACTATTTTTTTTGGCAAAATTTTCATTCTGTTTGTCATAACATAGAATTTTTGTATTTTTTGTATTTTTGTATTTTTCTATTTTATCCACCGATTCGCAATACGATTGCAAGATGGTAATGGAATATAATAATTATACGATAAATTCTTACTTATAATTTATATTATATTATATTATTATATATTATTATATATTATAACTTCAATTTCCTTTTTATATCAATGGTAGCAGTGACTATTATACGTATCATTTTGGTTTTTTGTGCAACTTCCATGTTAATTTTCCTCTCAACCCAAATTTATCATTAACTTCTAGTGCAATAATTATTTATTAATTACTGAAAAGACAGTTTCCACTCTCATGTAAATAAACACGTGCTGTAAATTCCCGCTAATAACGGCCATTATCGTACCTGTAGATATTGTACTTAACATTTTTTCAAATAATGTTAAATCAAAACAGAAACGTGTACGTGTTTAATAAATATACGTGTTCTATTATTGTGAAAGGTAGTCAAATAATGAGCAAACGAATACAATATTGAGTCACTGTCTATCACAGAGAATTTCAACGTAATTTATTTAAATGTTATATGCACATTCAGCAATGCCAGCAAGACTTAAAGAGCACGAACATCAGGAGAACAAAACAATACAGATATGCGTGTGAGCACGGCGCAGTTATGTCAATCACAATCACAAGAGGCACGAGATGAACAAAATCAATAGAGACAATTAGAACGAAGAGAAACGCGTAGATTCATAGTAAACAGACGTAGAGGAATTGAGCAATAATTCCAACAAGTTCTTTGAGCATTTACATCAGATTTATTTCTTCGACTAGCATTCCAGTATGAGCTTAAAGTAGGCTCATTTCGAAGTGGTTTTTGGACAACTATATGTAGCATACTCTTGCTCAATTAATAGTCAAAATATTAATAATTCTTTTTTATGTCTAGTCAGCTATCAAGAATTTTAATTTGAAATATATTCGTTAGTTTAATAAAGAATACTTAAACTATTAACCTAAATAAAGTATTGTCTATACAACACTCATAGTAAGTTAGCTAGTTGATATATAGATTGGTGAATATTGCTATGAACTTTTCTACTGTTTTTGGTATGATACAAGTGATGAATCAATAATTGATCGAAAGCAATCACTATAATCGACCAAGATCAGATCAATCGTACCCATAAATCAACCACATACTTTAAATACCCAAATCGACTTCCTGTTTCAGCGTCATCTTTTGGTTTATTAGCAGTACTAAACGTACACGAAAATGACAGTTTCCCTTCTACTTTTGACAGCATATTCCAAATTGAAATCTTTCGTCTAGTTATTTCGTGATCGTGTATGCGACGGTTCATTTTCCCCGAGTTTCCATGCCCTGATTATATCAGTTTTGTTCCTTCTCAATTTTTGTTTCACATAGATCGAAACGAAATTGAAGTCACCTTATTTTTAAATTTCTTAAATTATGGGTTTAGATAATCCTTCCAAACGTTGTTTACGATAATACTGAATATTGAATTATCGCCATAAAGGTTTTTCTAGAATTGTAATAAATATTGAAAGAGAATAAGGTAATTTTGAATAATCAAGGAACAATCCCGAGTTACTACGGTATAAATGGAGAATATTATCATAATCCAAATAAGTATATTGAAAAAATTATTACATTTTTGACACAAATTGTGGTTTAAATAGACAGATGAAGTCTCATCATAGTACTCCGAAGCAGTTAATCAATCTTTTAGGAATTGTTCTAAGAAGCTTACTTGAATAGAAGAAACTACATGTTTTCAAAAAAATTTTAACGATAAAGACAAAACTGTTTATAATTCAAACGTTCTTAGTCTTGAGAGCTATTTCAATGTAGAAATTACTTCTACTTCATATCATTATTCAGTTTTAAGAATATTAGTAAAATTAAATTCACTTTTTTCTGATAAATTGTTCTCTCACGAAATTTTAATTAAAAAAAAAAAGATATATGGCAACATTGCTGTTCTTCGAAGAGAATATATGTGAAAGAGAAGGAAAGGCATGCAACGCGAGCCCTGCCGCTATGGGACTGTAAAGCAGAAATTCTCGCAATAAGGAATATTAGAGTTCGTCACCAGATTAATGATTTCTGTCTTGTAGGCAATTCAGTCGAGCGGCACTCACTAATTTTCCGTTCCCTATGCAATTTTCTCAGCTTTCCTGGCCCGCCAGACACGGATGAAGTTCCAGTTTCGGTTCTGTCAATTATTAGAAGGAATTTAAATTGAAGTCTCTTGAAGAGAATTCTTGACAGTTTTTTACCAATTGAAATAAAAATGAATTCTCATCTGTAACTATAATTTAGAATGAGAAACAATAGTCCCTTCAAATTTAAATAAATATTTCTGAAAAAATCTATGTATTCACATTGATCTCTGAGAATAAAAGTCAAAGTATTCACCATCAATTACAAGTCTCTTTTGTGTTTTTCTTTGCTATTTTTGTTAAGTTAAACTTTTCGAATCCATTGTTGATATTCGTAGTTAACACACACTATGTAATGCTACTAATAATGACGATAACTTCGTACGCTAGACATTCTGACCTCAAACTGAAGAAGTCAGCACTTATCAATATAAGATAGGAGATATATCAGCGCATGCGTTCAGACATATTAGTGAGTGAAGGTTTTTCTGTAACAGGGAAAAAATTGAGTATCGTGCTGTTATCGAATATTTATTTCGTGAACGGAATACTTCTACACAAATGAAAGAGAAGTTAGACTCGGAGACTCTGCATCATCACGACCGTTAAATTAGCTGGATTAATTTGAATGATGATGAGCGTTCGTGACAACCAGATTCTACGACAACGATCGTCTGATTGAGGCTAGAGACGTAAAAGAGGCTAGCGGTATATCAAACGAAAACATTTTCCATATTCTGACTAAAGAATTATGCATTCTTAAGAGCGTTGGGTACCGCGTTTGGTCTCTTTGGACCATAAATGCAGGTTTAGTGTTCAATGATCATCTGCAAAAAGGTAAAACAATAACAGGAATATATTACAGATAATTGATTGGGAAAAATTGAAAAAAGCGGCCGCATTTGGAAATAAGAAACCTTCTTTTGCATCATTAAAACGCACCCCGTAACACTTCTTGGATCGCCATTTTTAAGATTCACGAATTTCATCCACCGTATGCACCAGATTCAGCCCCCACCAACTCTTCCGATTTTCTAACCCTACAGTTTTACTTGTTAGAGAAATTCTCAACGGATGGGAGCTTGTTACATGCTAGGAAAGGTTAGGACATCCATGGAAAAAGTATGTAGACTTGAAAGGAGAATATGTTGAAAAATTAGAATGAAATTGATGATACTTCTCATACAACCCTCGTAATTGCTGTTCTGGTAACATTGACCATACTGGTTCAGTGTAGATATAAAAACGATGAAATTATTTCATGATCATGAGTGAAATTTGCTGAGATATTTTATTACTATTGGAATACAATTTAGAAATTAGTTCTCTCTCTCCCTCTTCCCTTCCGAATCTGTGTTTAGAATCAAAAATACGAAATACTGCGTATGAACCGTGATAATTACCCAGCAGAAATGTGAAATCCATATATCACTCGTACCGGTAATATATATTCATTTTGGTTTATAGGCAGTAGAAGTCGAATGTGATGAAAATAATTAATCAGACACTTAATCTGGACGATTCGATTGTGCTTCAAATGATTGAATCTCTGATTTATTTCAACTTAGCGTTTGTCAGATTCAGTGTGCAGGTTTTTTAGAAACAGTAGAATCAGTAGAAGACGTTTCTGAAAATATGATGACATACTAGTAAAACACATTTCGTCCACTGAAAAAGTAATAGCAAGATAGAAAAAGTTAATTTCTTATTTCAATTCACCATTTCCATGGATATTTTACAAGGACAAAATATTATCCTTTTAAAGTACGTCACATTTTTTTTTGGCTGTTGTTAATCAAAACAATAATTCAAATAGCAATCTCATTATACTTATATCTGAACGGACGTTGTAAACTGCAGTAACAAAATAAAAATAAAAAATTCATTTCATATTAAATAATCATGAAAACTGAGTTTAGTGCTGATACTTTAAAATATAGACTATGGAAATGAAATTTCAACAGAATAATTCTATTTGATTTTTCTACAATACAGATTGATCAATTCCTGATTGCTCGACACCAAATTTCATCTAATGTAGTCAAACAAATCTGACAATATCTATTACATAGTTTGAGGCAAAAGAAAACTTGTTCAACTATTTCGTTTATTTCAAAGTAGTCACCACCATCAAAGTATATCTATAATATAAGCTTCTATAACTTAAAAGCTTGAAGCCCGTCATCTTTTGGAATGCTAAAAAATTAATTGGCTCATCTATTTTAACTTCATTTGTGAAACGTCGTCGACATAATTGTTTCTTTGGGTTAAAGAATAACTAGATATCACTTTTTTACGTGAAAAGTAAGCACAAAGTAAACCCATTTACACTCAAGTAGCTCGTGCTTTCCGAGTAGAGATGCCTGCAAATGTCATTCTTGAACTTATGTAGGTTATTGTGGTCATGAAAGACGTACATTGTTAAATGACACACATCTTCCTGTCAGGTAACTATTCTAAGTTGGATTATGCTGGACAGTGTATCTGCAGTGGTAGTATTGGTGAAATAGAGTCAGGTCAGCGACCTTCCTACTATACTAACCAAGTTTCTGGTCAACCATTCTGAGGGTATGCTTTGGAGCCGAATTCAAAATGTGCAAGCACTAATCCAAAGATTGGCGAATCTGGGACTTTTCGATGAATAGGAGCTATTAAGAGTGTGTAGCTTTTTGGTACTAAAGAGGGCTCCAAGTTTTTGTGAAGCTGCCTCAACTAATTCGGCCACGTAATTATGTCAAGGCATATTTCTCTCAGCCTCAACACCCAATAAGCGAATTTGCCGTGGTATGTTATGTTCAGACAGGACCAAATCCTGTGCTGCAGTGCCAGCCTTCTTTGTGAAAACATAACGAAGACACCAGTGTACTATCTTCTACGAAGCCATATATCGGGTTTGCGTTTTTTTTTATTATTGATGTGCAAGATTAGGTGACAAGATGTATCCCTGGGAAACACTAGCGTCGCCCTCAAACATCTCAGAGCTGTGTGCATCGATAGCAACCTTGATGTATGAGACAGTTACTAAGCCCGTCGCAAAGTAAGGATGACTAACCATATTAACTTATTCAGTCTATTTGATGTGAACTTGCGACGATACATTATCATAAAGCGAATATTGGTTGATTCATGAATTGCAGCTGAATATTCTGTGAGTTACCAGTTTTCTGTAAGTAAATTCGATTTTCAAGCTTAATTGCTTCCAGTAAAGTTACAAAAGGAATGAATATTCGTGAATTCACACACGGCTGTATTGGCGGGTAGGAATATTATAAACCTGTATATATCTTTCATACTTGCTACTATTCTAGTAAGAATACGATGTCCATCATTATTCAACTCATCTCGTCTGATCCTTACCACCAGTGCCTTTTGGATATCGTTAAGCATAGGTGACGATTGAATAAAATTGAATTCATTGCTGTCAATTCAACACCAAGAGCTGCTTCAATCAGATCTTGGATCTTTTTCGATCGTACGTCTCACTCTCACAATATTTCGAACAATATCTGAAGAACTGGGACTACTAGTATGTGTCTATCATCAATCGATATCTAATCACTCCTAAATTCGCAACCTCAGTAATCTACAGTTGCTAATAAAGGTCTTTATCCAGAAATGCACATTGCCATGAATCAAGACTTTGTCTGTCCTTGAAATCATAGTAGATCATAGCACAGAAACGTAGCAATGATAGATGTATTGAATTAATGAAATTCATACAATGAAACAGATGAAACAATGAAATAAAAAAATTATTTCTAATTTTTTGCTTAATGATATTATTTTTGATAGATATTATTTGTTAATTGAATTTTATATCAATATTAAAAGTGCGACTCCAACCAAGGATTTCATCAATTATTTATCTAATACTCTTTACGAAGCGTCTTGGGTTATAAGAATTGGGGCCAGGCTGGAATGGAGTACGCAGAGCGTTGTAGAATTAAAAGCTGCCGGGAAATCGTAATTGCTCTTTGGAGGCGTTTCGTGTAGCCATGAAGATGATGTCTTTGTAGTACGAGGATGAATTTGGAATGGCCCCATTAATATTGCTCGAAAATATTAATTTATTTATAATTTCCCAATATTGCTATTCCCATTAAGTACTTCTTGAAAATATATAAGTCGAATTAAAAATTGTACGTTGTTGCAATGGTCAAAGCTTGATACTTGATTTTAATATAGAAGACGACAATTTTGATATAGATTTCTTCTTATTACTCTAAATATATCATCCAATTCCTACAGAGATTCTATAAATCAAAAAAATGAGAAATAAAACTAGAATTGATATCAATTAGAAAGTAGTGGTGCTATAATATGATATACAGAGTGAGTTTTATGTATGGTACGCCTCAATTATCTCGGAAACGGCTTGAAAGATATTTATAAATTAAGGTGGCATCTATATTGTAGTCAGATCATTTTTTTCCGGAATGAACTTTGTTATTTCAAATAAATCACCCTATATATTGTGTGTTTTTGGAAATCCTTGAGAAAAACTGATTATCTTTCATATGATATTTCCTATACCTAAATGCCATGATTTCGGCATTTAGCATACATTTGGATGACTACGATTGAATAAACTCATTTAATTTGATTATTCTTCAATAATTCATGTGCTAATACAAATCTCGTAACAAGATCTAGTGTCAGTAAGTTTAAAGTAAGTAAAAAGTTGAACGAAACTGGTGCAGTAAAATATTCATTCAAATCATGGCGCAGAAAAACATTTGTGAGGTAGAAATATTACGAATTTAAGAAAACAAACAGTGAAGGCGATTACAGCAGATGCTTAAAATGAATGTTGTCCATTTGCATCAATACAACAAGCCAGCGATGTTTAAAACTTTGTAATACATTTTGCAACATCACTGACTGCTCAATTCTTCGTATATCTGTTGCGATCTTTAATCTAACTTAAAAAATTTCCCTCAACAGTATCTTAGAGCAACAAGCATCCCAAGCTTTTTAAATTAAAATATTATTTGTCACGAATCACTCTACTATTATTTTGTCAAGTGTTGAATGAATTTACCACTTACACTGTATGTTTTTGTTAGTTTCTTGAACATTATTAATCTTGATCACACTTATTGAAGTTTACTCCTTAAGAATCGATTTGCATATATAATGGGCCCGGTATGAGAAAAATGTGAGGGGTACAATCTATCGATGAATGACCTCGTTACGTTTTTGGTGCGCATCCTTTGATGCGCAACTTTCTAATTTGTCAGTGTCAATATACTTATATTGCTGTCAATGTGAAGTTTTATTATCATTGTGTTCCGCTAAAGTGAACTGAAAGTATTTTCAAATAACTATGGCAGAAAGAGGTGTAGATGATATTGCCGGAACATCTAACAAACACGTGGTTGCAAGGTACGTTATAATTCATGTATTATATGTATGAGCATGTGCACTTTGTATTTATTAAATATTTTAATAATTATCGATGTAGTTCATATAAATATATATTTGAGAATAACACATAAAATTACATAATCAACCCAATATGAATTATCGAGCGCATCCACATAAAATAGAAAATTTCTAACCTAACCAAAAATTAGTTTTTTTGTCGATGTCTATAAATTCTTCCACGTTATTATGATTTATTTTATAAAGAATTTTCAAATATTAACAACTGTAGTCAATAATTCGATAATATTATCGGAAAAATCGACAATATTTTTTCATTATAATAATGTTTTTATATAATTTTCTTTCGAAATGTTATTTTTTAGCTTATTTAAATAATATTCATGTACTATTTATTATTGTATGTAAAAGATTTAGTGACATAATTATCTTTTTATAACCATTTTTGTTAATTATTAAAATATTATATTTTAAATACAAAATTAATTATAATAATTGAAAAAAATGTTTACAAAAACCTTCTTTTATCAATTTTCTTATAGTCGGTTAAAATTTTTATAATTAAGCATTTATAAATTTTCTAATTTTTTTATATTTTTTGACTAGGAGAAAATCTAAACCTCCAAAAACTCCAGCCGAGAGACAGCGAGCTTACAGAATAAAAAAAAATTAATGAAGGAAGCCCAAAATATTCTGGCAATCAACCAATCTTGTTTAAGTTAAATAAACTCTTTTTGCGTCTGGTTAGACTAACAAACTTAAGGAGTAAACTCCAGTCGTGCGTCGGAGCTGACACACACACAATTTTTTTTATTTATATCACATGAGGTATATTACATTTATATTATATACCGAAACATTAGGAAATCATCAATATTGGAATTCCCTACAATCACTAATGAAAAATTTCAATCTTCACGCCTAAATTGTATTGTAAGATCCGGTGTTAAGGATCTCTTAGTAGGTCAGCTCCTATGAGGAGAGTTAACTCTTGTTCTGAACAATTTACCCCAAAATATGTTTAAAATCGGGGTTTCTTTGATGAGATACCAAATAATATATGAATATATAATAAAAACGGTAACGAATAGATATTTACTCACCTCAGATCTTATTCAGTTTATCAATACTTCAGAGAACTCTCTTCTACACAGCTTCGTTAACAACTAGCAATCTATTCTTTTTTTTATAATTCGAAAACGTAAAAATTACTGATTTCTTTATAAGAATGCCCTGCTCGTTCGACAGTAACAGGTAAAGTCTCTATCAAACGTGAAAACAAAAAAAGCGTTTGTGGACTTGTTGATGGTTGTCTACTTCGGCAAATGACCAAATTTAATAGTATTAAATAGAAATCCAGAATGTGTAATTGTTTGCAAATAAATACTACAAACTCAAATCAGGATTTTCCATTTTTTTAAAGTGATTCGTCGATTTTTGTTCGCGGTTGACAGAGTCCTGAATTTTTAATAACAGGTTAGTGTTTGTGGGTCGTATCGATTTCCATTATTGATTAAGAATCAGTTATAGTTTTTCTTGTGCTTCTGTTTGGGGATTAAAACTTTAGTTGCTCCGTTCGTGTTGAACCAACATCCTAAATAGGTTAGTAATAAAGTATTCGCGTCACAGAAAACCTAAATCGTTTACCAACTGATTCGAAATCGATTCTAAATCGACCCACGAACAAACCTAATATTTACTTGTTGATATTTACTACTCGTTTCACATCGAATTCCCTGCATGTTTTTGACACCCTGTCGACTACACAATATTATCCATACGCTTAGAAGTAGGGCGATCGGGATTTATTTCATTTTTAGTCTTTCCGCCGCGTATTTTCGAGTGTCGGCAATTATAAAAATGGCAATATTTTTCTTTTATAAGTATAATATTTCATACCATGATTGGAAGTCTAATTTTGATAAACTGTAGTAACATTAATATGACTTTCCAAATCATTGCGCTATAATATTAGAAAGCAATGACAAAAGAAGACAGAATTAAGTTTCCCATTTTCTTGATAACCTCACACAAACAGTAAATAATTTAAGAAGAAATTAGAATAGTAATAATTATCTATACAAACTATTAATGATTATTATATGAATTTGTGACTACAAAAAAATTGGATTCACGCCAAAAGTTAAATGATTTCCTAATGGGAAAACATACAGAAAGTACTTGCACATTTTTTTCTTTACACATTAATTAGAAGAGAAATTCTGTGATTACCACAAAAAGTTAATCACATCTACCATCATAATATATAAATCAAATGGAACACATTGCCAGAGAGTGTAATTGGAAAGTATCCAGGCTTCATTTGCAGAAAAACAAAAAGAAATCGTGACTGGTTACACAGGAAAACATTACGTTAACAATTAATTAGTCGTGTGGAGGTAATTTCAGAAGGGTTTCTCATTCATTGTAATAATATCCATTCATTTATTTTAATTATGAATAAATAAAATCATTATTGATGTATAGTCGAAGGAAAACTTGCAAAATCGTGAGGATAGAAAAATACTACTTGTTACAAAAAAAATAAAAAACTGACAAAAGAAATTGATTCAATTTTAGAATTAGAAACAATTCCATTAAGAGGCATTTCAACGATGATTTTCTTTATGTCATTATTTTGATTGTATGGATTATAGAAAACTGACCAAGAATCAATTAAACACCAACAAGTAATGAATTAAAATTTAAGGGAAGAATATCTGACATTTTTTTGCATTTCAAATGAAGCAGTAGATATTATACAAAAAATGATCATTCAACGGTCAATTCTGTTATGATTATTGCAGTAGGTATTATTTGTGGCAATGTATATATGTACATTCTTATACATTTGCAAATTGGTAGAATTCCTCAAAAAATACGCTATTTGTTGCTTTTTCTCCAAGAAAAATCTAAAGGAATTTGTGCTGTTTGCGGTGAAGATATGAGAACTAATCGTATCACGTTTAATTAGTTTTAATATTTCCGTATAATCTAAGATCCGAACCTAAATCAACCTTCACGTGGCTGATAATAGAATCGAACATATTTTATAATAAATTTCGTATATTAGGAAATATAATAAAAATGGGTAGACAACACAAATCTTGGACAGAATATTTTCAATTATTTTTCAAAAAATGTTGCAACATGAAGGTAATAATAAAATTTTATACTGTACTTAAAGTATAAAATATATAGAATGTGTAGACGTAGAATCCTGTTCAGAATAAAACAGTGCTTATACTGATATAAATTTTTTTCTATTATCTAATCAAATGAAAGTAACTAGTATTGACATACTTGTTTATACCTGTCATCCCGGTAGTTCCTTTAGGTAAATAATAGTCAGCCCTTGATCTGCATATTCTATATGTTTTATATCATTTTTTGGAAAATGAATAAAAATATTCTGTCCAGGATTTTTGTTGTCTACCCATTTCCAATATACGATATTTAGTATAAAATAATTGAAGGTCGATTTAGGTAGTAGTGGATACTTGGTATGTAAGATTACCCTCACCATGGCCTCACTCAAACTTCCGATAAAATTTCGCTCAACAAATAGTTTGAAATCACTTCAAAAAGGCTGAATATTGCGCAAAATTCAATTAACCCTGAGAATATCTGCTATATTTTGTAAAACGCATTGAGCTATTATTTCTCAAAAGAGTGATATCAGACGAAACATCGGGATAGAAGCATGGTAGAGTGACGCAGAGAGGGAAAGCCCTTAAGTATCACTTTTATGATATAACACCACTAACACCGAGTCTTTGATGACTTGTCGAAAACTACTCTGAGGAAAGTTCTAACACATCTAAAGTATAGCCCTGATATAGAATCGTCGGATTATAATCTTTCTCAGATTCTGCAAAACTTTGTTAATATGGAAAAAATTGACAATAATGGAGACATTGGTAATTACGTGGCCAATCTTTTTACCACTGAACCACAGGTGGCATTATAAAATTATAGTATTATCAAATTAAAAATGACAAAAATCGAAAATAAAAATGAGAAACATGAACTTGTATAACAGTATTTATTATTATAAAAGAATTTATTTGAAAGTTAGCTATGAAACCAAAAGAATTTTTCTTATTAGTCAGAAAAAGTGAGTCAAGAAAGGAATACAGGAAAATGAGGCAAAGGGGTTGAACATGTGAAAGTTAAAAACATTTCTCGGTGGCTATTATACTCATATATTCGAAAAATTATGTGGCAAAAGCTCCTGAATTACTAGCAGTAGTATCCAAGCGAATTTTGATATTTTTCTTTATTATTTTCATTCTAACAACAAATCTGTAAGGTGCCTCTCTGTCTTAGAAATCCATCAATCATAGAGAAATTATGCTAAATAAACAAACTGATAATTATAAAGCCTTGATTTGACAGTGATTCAAGTTACTTCTAATTATAACTATATTAATAAAATGTCTTATGTACGTTAAGGTATTGAAGTAGATGTTAAACTCAAAATGTAGTTTGTTGAAAATGTAAGTTTCAGAAAGCTTCTCAACCTTGTTTGATGTATATATACAAGTTTTGTGGTCTCTCGCGCATGAAAATAATCATCCTGGCACGTTCCTGATAGAAGTAATGCATCACGGAAGCTGCATTCTGCCAGCCAAAGCCTGATATTCGGTACGCAATAGTGCATGTAATGATATTGCCTCGTCGTACTCACAATTATCATAATAATATATCTTCTTTCAGGTATATATCTATCAACCTACAGATGTTATATACCGGTTCATGTTATTAATGTTGTGTGAGAGACGTTTTCTCTCGATAATTTAGAATTATATTCACTTCCCTAATCATTCTATTTACCATACACACATATTTGTATCCGATGCGTATGCCAATTCTGTTTAGTTCCACCCGTTTACGAACTAGGAACTAAATAGTTTTTTTCGTTGGTAAACATGATCAGATGGAAACCACAGCTAATTATAATACATTAAAGTCTATCAATTTACATCTAATCACTTCAAAATTACGTTTCACAAAATACTTAACAGAAACCTAGGAAAAAATTTTTGAAAAGATCACAATTTGGTCTTAGACAAAAGACAAAAGAATCCCTAAAAAGGAAAAAAATTCTAATAGCATTGAATGATTTGTGAGAGATTTTCTATTTATGATGGTGGTCATATAAACATAAATGATGCTGTCATATTCTGTGAATACTTCATGAATGGTTGATCAAGTTTATATTTGAAGTATATTAGATAGAAGTACTTGAGATAATGTAGTGAATATTTCAACTGAAAGATTGAGGACATTTTGCATGAAGAAATTATCGGCAAGGTGGGTGCCGTGATTTCTTCGTACTGATAAAAAACTCGCTAACATTAAAAATTCAGACGAATATCTCTTAATGTAATCCAAATCAATTTTTCTGTCGATATATTGCATCAAACACTCGGGAACACATCTACACATCCAGAAATACCGCCAAAACGTGGATTACATCCGAGAAACGTGCTCCTAAGAGAGTAAATACTATTTTTTTGGTCAGTAGGCTTATGACTTCAGTGTTGTGAGAGTGCAACGGTGTAATCTTTATTAATTACTCAGAGAAAGGGAAAATAATAGCATGATAATATTATATTGATTTGATGTCACGTTTCGATGACAAATTTGAGAAAAAATGATTGCAGTTGTTAATGAAACATTGTTTTTTCATCAGGATAAATACGCTCAGATCATTGTTCCCAAACATATGAAAATGGCTTGATGGATAATGATTTTAGATAAATGAAGATGTGGTGGCAAATGCAAACGCATCGTAATTTCTAGAGATAACTTTTCGAATGGTTTGAAAGAATTTAAAACTCGTTGAATGTGGTTTTTGACGTTAGGAGATAATGTTGGAAAATAAAATATTTTCATACATCGAGTAACTTTACTATTGCCATAGCCAACCGGCCTTCTATCAAATAATTCAATGAAATTCAGTTCAATTATGACAGAAGCTTTCAAATACTTCATTCACGGAAGGATTTCACCATTATAATGAAGATAAGTAATGCCTTCAAAATGTGGTATAAGACTGGAATACCAACTTAGAAATAATGAAACCTGTTTAGTATGCTCTTTGAATAACCAACTCCCTCTATCCACTTGACTTTACTTGTTGTTTCCTCATGACTTTCAAAAGTCAAATCAATTGTTACAAACCCTCCAATGTGATTTGGTTGAATCAAATTCGTAGCGAATGAGGGATAAAATGTATCTTGGATAAGTAGATAAAAGTAGAGAAATTGAATCATCGCTTCAAATATGTTCAGTGTTCTAATTCCCCTAATAGTCTAAGATCCCACCGTTCGATCTTGCAGGTATCTGTTTTTTTTTTTTTGATAAAATTAATTTTGAAGGAATCTTGAGGATTTATGGAATGGATTAAGGATAGGTTACCTTATAAAAATTAACCGCAATTACCTGTAATTAATTTTAATGTCATTGATATACTAATATGACTTGCAGCTGTATGTTTTTTTCAGTGAATCTTTCAGCATTTGTAAAAGAATGATGTCACAAATCAAAATAAAAATTGTTGTCAGCTCTCAGTCGGTCGCAGCAGTAAACAGGTATATTATTGTTAATTAACTGCTTTTACCAGTTTATTTAACAATTTTTAAGCAAAATTAAAGTTTTATATACATTGAACATGAAAATCCATGGTTGCCAGCTGCACAATTGCCGCAAACAAAGGTTGCCATGGTTTTTTTGAACGACTCTCGCTCCAGGTAAGTGGAAGCGCATAAGAGAAGTTGTACGCATTGTTACGTGGTGTAAATTAAGTTTTATTATTCTTTCACTTATTATTTATTAAACATAAATTTTAGGGCATAGTGGAATGAAACTAAACTGCACATAAACAGTATCGTAGCTGCCATGCTTCGTCCTTATTCATCGCACGTAACAATGTGTGCATCTTCTCTCTTGCGCTTCCACTTATTTGGAGCTATTTGCGGCCATTGTGCAGCTGGCACTCATGGATTTTCATGTTTAATGTATATAAAACTTAAATTTTGCATAAAATTAAAAAAAAACGGTGAATACAGTTAATTAAAAATAATATACCTGTTTACACCTGGCAAACCCTAATACTGCGGCCGACTGAGAGCTGGCAACCATTTTTATTTTGATTTGTGACATCATTTTCTTTCAAATGCTGTGAGATTGACTGAAAAAACATACAGCTGCAAGTCATATTAGTATATTAATGACAGGTAATTGCGGTTAATTTTTATAAGGCAACCTATACTTAATCCATACCTGCAGCATCAAGCGATGGGATCTTAGACTATAAATTTTTGTTCTATCATTGCAAATATACTTTTTATTTTTGTTAGCTCATACATTTAATAAATTTTTCATTGAAAAATCAGTCTTTTGTCAAAGCCAATCATATATTTATCAAATAATTGAATGAAATACACTCCATATATGAGAAAAGTTTTTAAATACTTCATCCACAGAATAATTTCATCATTATAATAAAGGTGATCACGTTAATCTGATAGTAGATAAAATGAAGTACACACTTTTGTATAATGAGTGGTAATTTATGGACTTTATATAATAAGAGTCATTTAGATACAAAAAATGATGAATTTTATATGAATAATACGATGAAATTCAACTGAAAATACTGTTTTATCATTCCCCCAGGACACTTCATTTCCAACGCCTATTAACTTCAATGAAACTTCCCAAATTCTTTGTTCTGCTCCTTTGTTTCTAATGGAAATTGCAATACAAAACTCACCTCAAATTCAATTAATTTCCACAACTTTCTAATACCTTCCTTGTAAGGAAATTCCCCAACGTTTCGTTTTCGTTTTTAGCTGACAGTATTTCGTGTCCAGAACGTCGCGTTTTCGAATGGGAAATTAACCAGCCATTATCTCTCGAGTATTTAATTGTAAGTACGCGGCCTTTAAATTTTCCAGAGTTTAGAAGAAAAGAAGAGAAAAAGAGACGGGGATAGGCTACAAAGCGTGTACTTGTATCCGGTGTGGTCGCTTTAATCCTGTTTGTTACTGTGCCAGTTATTTTTTTGTGTCGGCCCGCACTCAACCGCACGTCCATTCTTTTGCAATACGATCTTCTGCTCCTTTGCCAATACAGTAGTTATCAAAAAAAAAGAAAATTACTGGAAATCGCTGAGAAAACTGGCATCAAAGACATTTTAGCTTACAATTATTCGAAGAATATTTTAGACAACAACGTCAAGGAGGTTTGCTTTATACTCAAAAAGGTATCTTTTATGAATTGGAATAAACATTGAATAATATTCTAGCTTGATAGCAATAGTTCAAAATTGACAATCAAAAAAGTTTCTCATGTCATAAATTACTTCTAGTTTCCTGAGATTTTGTGGAAAAGAATGTGATAGGGTTGGTGTTTTCTAAGCGATAAAGCTCAGATTTCGCTTAACAGATTTCTTGATTCTAATTGAATCTAGTTCACAACAAACACTCAAGATTTAAGAAGATTATTATTACTGAACTTTTTTCCCAATACCTTCGAAAAGAGGTGTTTGATATTCAAAATTATAGGTTATATTGACCTCGTGATATCATTGACGATTTCATCACTTATTATTACTAATTGGGAACTTCATAATTCTTCAATAATAATTATATCAATTTCACTAGCTTATGTATAGTCTTTCTAAAGTGAATTGATTGTCAATATCGATATGATTAGTTTTCCTTATCGACACGACGCCTCTGCTGCTGACTATGATATTCTTGTTTTAACTCGGCCCTCTAAAAGTGATGAATATTTATTTTCAGTTGCATTTGCTTGAACGGTAAATTTTATAAGCTCTGAATTTTAATAAGATTGTTTTTTGAAGTTTTGCTTGAAAATATATGCATGAAATGAAGAGAAAATATATTTTGCAAGACTTTTTACACTGCCGTGAAAGTGCTTCGAACTATATTAGTAACGTAAGAGTTTTTTTAATGGAATCCATATAGAAAAACAAAAAAATTTACTTATGCTGTTGAATACTTCAACTGTTTCATACTATGAAAATATTTGAAAGTAAAGTTATAGTGGAGAGACTGTCAATATCCTGTGACAAAATAGAAAGAAATTACTATATGCAACAGTTTTTCACAGAGTTCAAAACAGAAAAAACTCTGTTGACCAATATAATAATTCGCATACCTTTTCGTATTGTTATGATTCTAATAAAGGAATTCTGTTTTAATAATTTCATTTCGAGCTTTAAAAATCCGACAAATGTTAAGGCCCATTCCCACTAGAATTTATTCAGGCCGAATATAAATTTCCCAGAGTAATAATTGGGCTAAACAAAGGCTTGATGAAATATAATGGAAGTCCCACCAGACTACAATCGAGTTTTATCGCACTCACAATGATAAAACTACGTGCTTTGTACAAGGAGTGAGAAATAAGTTGTGTCTGTAGACGACTGCACCCTAAATTCCGTTAGAAAAAGAGAAAGCTCAAAAGAGTAAAATTGTATAGAGCGGAAAGAATGATATTAGTTTCTGTGGCTTGCTTGGCGTAGAAGTTACAAATACGAGATATGATTTTAATAACATAAGTACTTATATCTCTTGTGTAATGGTTATAACAAAATGGGACGAGGGTTATTTACAAACATAATAAATTCATAGATCACAGGGTGTTCTTCCAAATTAATTCCAAAGTTAATAATTTCTTGAGTTTACCGGAGAAACATTGATATGAGACAAGGACCAAATTTATATTATTGTATATGTCATGTTTGAACGTTCTTTTGAAGGAAAGTTTGAGGTTTGGCCAAATTTAACCAATTGGCGTTTTAGAATGTATAAAGAACCGAATTAGATGAATACAATCAATTTCTTTAAGCATAAATTTCTATTTATATTTGTAAGATGTTGATTGCAGCTCTAAATATGTGTGGTCGGTCAGTGTGAATCGTATCTTGGCCCGATAACCAACCAACTATACGCTATTCGTACATGCTCAGCTCTCTGCGTACCAAACAACTACCGCAATCCAAAGATATTTATACTCATCTTTCAGATATCCCCTTATGTTCTTATCAAATAGCATAACAATTGTCCAGACATTTGATTCATATAGTCAAAGCTACTAATGAAATGCAGACAATAGATGAACTCATTGGAAGCAAACGATAATAGTTATTTGTATGCCAAGGACTGAGAGCGCTGCTTTGTTGGACGAGTCTGAAAATTGCGAGACGAGCGAAGCGAGGCGAGCAACAGACGAGTCCAACAAAGTAGTATTTTTAGCGACGCATAAGATCCAAATCTTTTTCAATTACACTGAGGATGGAAAATAAATAATAGAGAATTATAAACATTCTATTTATTGAACAATATAATGTACTCAATGACATTTGCAATGTCAAGATTAATTTATTAATTATTTGCAATAAGTAATGTTGATTGTTAGTCCAGGAAAATTTATTATTAAATTTATTGATCAAATTGAATGCAGAAGGAATATGTTTATATCTACTAGATATTGATGGAATCTCTGTAGATGTGTTTGTGATTTCGATAATCATCGATGTGAAATTGTCGACTGTCAACGCAGTTTTCGGTATGTAAATGAAAAAGTTGTTTAATTGGCGTAAAAAGAGAGACATTTCCTTTCATATGATCACAAAATTTTATAGGTTCACTATCAAGTCATGATAACAGAAAAATAACATAAGAAAATGAGAAGAAATCAGAACATGGAAATAGTTATTTTCCTAACAAGTGCGGAAAGTGATACTTTCCCGCACGCGACTGCAGTTGTTCGGGAAAGACACTTTACGCATGAGTTAGGAACATTATTTTTCCTACGACCGTATATACAAAAAAGTATGCCAACCCATTTTTCTAAAATTATTTTATTCCAACAAACATAATAATATACAAAACTTCAACTGAAAACTACTAATTATTATAAATATTAATATTGAAAACACAATTTGTTGCATTCTGTAGACTAGTAAGAATTGCCGGCCCATTGGAGTTATTTGGTTTCAACTGGAAGGTAGATGACGTTGGTGAGGATGGCATCGGTTGCAGGTCGCATAAAGATGACTATGACGGTGACGGCAACGGTTTTAAGTCATTTGTAGTACAGAGAATTTTATTTGATATTTTTTTCTTCTGTTTCTCGGAGTCCTTCAAATAGCCCTCAGCGACAGTAGTAGACTTCCAGCCACCCAGGAGCTTTAGGTTGGTTATTTCTTCGCCGGAGTCTGCTAGGAACGTTGCCGAAGAACATCTGAAACTGTTTCCTGTATAACGTTCCGGACTAGGTAGGCGTAAATATGCGGCGATCTCTGCTAGCATCTTACCAAAAGTGTTTACGCCATCGCATTGAACTGAGCATTTTCCATTCTTATAATGAATAAAAAATCGGCGGTGTGGAATGGTAGGTGGTCGTAAATCTGCGTACTTTCAAATAGGGTCCATCATTTATTTCTTCAGATAAAACAAATGACTTCGACGAATGATTTTTGGAATCAGAAACTTTCACATCAATTAGGTTGCCTTTATCTCGAATGTCGTCGACAGTGATATTTACAAGCTCGGATCTGTGGAGAGCGCCAGCTAGTGCAAAAATGGTACTCACTTTAATCATCAGGTATACTTCATCGGGAGTTAGCATAACCCTGGATATACCTTCTTTGATAAAAACTTGTGCTTTTTGTGATCGAAAACCAATATTTTTTTGTTTAAGAAACGACGTTAGCTTATGGAAGTTTCCTATATCCAAATTTTGTTTTATTTTTACTAAAATTTTTACCATCGAATAGCGGGACCATGATATATTAGATTTCAAAACCTTACTTAGGTCTGAAAAATACGCCAGAAATACCTCTTCCTTATAAGTTTTGGCTCCTTTCTCCTTACACCATGTAACAAAATGGTCGTATTACTTCTCATACCTTAGTCTGGATTTGGCAGGTAACAGCTCGGAATTAGTTTCATTTGCAGTCTTCAAAATGGCTTCGGGAAGTTCTTCGTCGGATGAATCCATTAATATTATTGTATCGGATTCGGTTTAATGTGGTTTAATTTAGAAGAAGATTGTTCTTATTCGGTCACTTCCAAAACGTTTCGAATAACTTTGACGTTTTAGTAACAATTACACCGTTTGGTTGGTCATAACAACTGGTATCAAACCCGAGTGGTTTGACAGTTGTTTCTCCTTGGAAAAATGTGACGCTTTCAAAACTAAAATGCGTGCGGGAAAGTGGGTTAAAACGCACGGTCGTAGAAAAATATTATTCTTTCGTTAATGTGTTAGAGTACCCCGTATCATCTTCCTACTGAGCATAGATAATTGGGAAACTCTTAGCTATACGACTTCAAAGAGTGACCTACTATTTCTGTGGGCATTGATCGAACAGAGCATTTGTCTAGCAGTATAATTTATAAATTTGTCTTATCAACCTCACTTGCACCCCAAAATAATTTTCTCTATGATCGAAATTTGTAATATGATTACATTTCCAAAATCTTCTATTGCGATAGTTACTGTTCCGTAACATTATTTTTAAACCAATAGATAGCGACGAACTTCATTGCTTTCACGTCAATTTCTCCTTTAGTTTGCTTCGTATATTCCGTGTAAATTGGACGGCAGTAATTTCCTGTTGTATACAGCACGAGGCTGTAGGGGCGGAGGTGTTGTGGTAGATGAGGCATGTCTAAAAACAAATGTTATATGCATAGTGACATGAAAAGTGATGTGAATATAAAGGAAGACTCTTAAATATGATCTCTTCGAGCTTTCAAGTAAAATTATTACGTTTCCGCTTGAAAAGGTATGTCAGACTTCATCGATTTCCTCAACAGGGCGGTCTCAACCAAATAAATGATTAATATATCGTTTAGAGGGAGGGTAAAAAATATTATTCGAGTAAAAAGTTTTATAACATCAAGACAGAGATTTGAACAGATCATGAAAAAATTTGAAGAAGAATATCAGAATATTATGAAATTGGTGCATAATATCCAACCGAGTAATGGAGAGAAAAAAATTTTTGCACAATATTCCTTGATTATCCTCTTCATAAACTTGTATCAAGTTTCAATCGATCTACCTTCATATTAGTCATGGAAGTTAATATAAATGTATTAATATGAGTGAACTTATAAAAGATAAAACTTGATTGGTGTTTTTTTGATTGAAGTAAACTGAATAAATATTGCGAAAAAATTATTAAAACTGATTTCAAAATTCTACAATATAGTAAAAAGTTCTGAATGGGGATATTTCACGTGATTTGGTGAAATGAGCTTTGTTTGGGGAAGAGAAACAGCAATAAAGTATCAATGGTTATAAAAAAAGCAGATATAGAAAGATCAAAATGTTATAAATAGATCGAATGAGATTAGGAAATGATAACTTGTCGGAAAAGAGAAAAATTAACGACATGAGTATACTAGAATATAGAAACTGTACAATCCTACGTCTGAAACGAGAAACGGATTCTACTAGTCCTTTGGCTGAGAAATTGAGAGAAGGAATCGAAAATATTAACATAAATATATAGATATAGATTTCTAAGAGAAAGAAGAATATGAGAATATGAAAAGATATATAGAGAGAGTCCAGACATTTGGGACTACTATGAACAGTTATTGAATCTATTGCAATAAAAGCTCTGGAAGTAACAATGAAGGCAATTGATGCATGTTTTACTCCAAATTAATTTATTTTCTTGATAATTCGACTAGTACGTCTTACACAATCTTGTATTCTCCAGAAATGGTTTAATGTGTCTCCAGATATTGTTGTTGTTGTAAGAGATTGAACATTCTCGATCCCATTCTTTTTATTACGTTCAGTCCTGTTTGAAAAAACTGATATACTCACATAATTTAATTGTTGAAAAATCAAGTATGCGATGGAAATATGGGAAATTTTATTGGGAATAGTTGCTTTGAATCGACATAAACCAAATTTCGAAGTTGGTCACCAAATATGATTTTCAATTTTTATTATGATGAATAAGTCATATTTGGCATATTAGTACTGACTCCATACTAATTAATGATACATGCCTTCGCTCCGATACTGAGAGTTTTGCTTTAACTCCTCCGAAGACTAACAGGAATGCATCCAACTTCGTCACCTTCTTCTAAAGTGTGAAAAAATTCTGAATGCCTTATAAGTTATAAATAGTTATTTTTGAATTTAAAACGATTGGAAACATAAGATTTGTATCTTTGTTTTTATAATGAATGTTTCCTGTTGATAGAAATCTCTCAGTTAAACGCCATCAGTACTTTAATACCTTACTTCAATCTTTGATCGTTTAAACTGTTCTATCCGATAGTTTACTATCAATAACGAAGGAGCTGTCTCACCTATACTAGAATTTAGATCAGCTTTTATATTGGTTGAGCTAACGCCTTTGAAATAAAAATATTGTATCACAAATTCCCTGAAAACGTTCACTATTGATAGATGCCAAACAAATACTGAACAACGTGGCATCTTAAAACTTAAAACATTATGTACTTTCTAATATAGTGGTATTTTTTAAGCAACTACCACCATCTCTAGATCAGGTCAGATACTTATATAAACATTACGGGTCAAAACAATGCCAACTCCACGAAACCCTACGTGAATATTGTCGCAAAACATAATAATGAAATTATTATGTTTTGCATCAGTTATGGAAACTAACACGTCTGGATCTTGACTAACTTTTCTTATTATTCTTCTGTTGATTGCACATTTAAATAAATTGTCTTTGCCATGTATGTTCTCTATAATTTTCAATCTCAACATTGATGTATGCTCAAAAATTTTAATCTGTTGTCAAATTTTTGAGCATATATCAATGTTGAGTTATTATTACTGAAAATTAGATAAGATGTTTTAAAGAAGAATTTTCACATAGTTATGTCCAGAAAAGTCGATTTCATTCACTTGAAAAAATTACTGACCATAACAAATAAAGTTTACAACAAGAATCAATTTGGATTCTTTTTGTATTCCATAGTAAACTTGTCGTATGGAACATCTCCTTTTCAAATCAAATATCTTTCTGCAAATGCTTTCAAATCTTTTCCATTTTCTCAAGTCAATAAAGCTAGATGGTGTCGGATCAAAAGGAGAATAAACAAATTTCAGTTGCATGTGTTTTGCTCCTTAGAAATGATTTGCAGACTTGCCGCTGAATTATATGGAGGGTTTGGAAAAGCTATTCACATTTTGATTACTTTGAATTCTTGTTTTCATTGTCACAATATTTAGATATTTTTCCAAATTGTTTCCATACAGTTACGAGATCAATTAATGAGAAGTAAAATTATTTTTGAAACTTGTATCTTATAAATAAAATTGATAAATGTATGATGTTAAATATTGTTTTTTATTCGGATTTTCATCTTTCAGTTTTGAAAGACAAAATTTCAAAAACTGAAATTGATGATGATGGAGGATGTTTTTGACATTTCTATTAAACTCATACAATCGTGGTCAGTTTCGTTAAATAAGATTCTGATGATGGGAAAAAATTGATGTGGGACTATCAAAACTGTTACTGTCATACTAGAAATTAACAATAAAGGACGTGACGGTGTTAATTCTTCGTATTTTAGGCATTATTTGTCAATCCTCTCGATAGAACTTGGAGATAAGACGAATAAAGAATAATTAAAATAGGTATTGACTAAAATTATATGTTTTATAATATAAATAATGTTTTGCATATTGATGAAAATTCAATTTTCTCTGATATTTCATTAATTTATTTTGGATAGTGTTGGAGAATTATTATCCGACTCATAAAAATTCCTTAATAAAAGAACAAAATCATTTAGATACAATCATATTTTTGCGTAAATACGGGGGTGACTATTTTAGTTTTGTGATAGACAAATTGAACCAAGTATTTATGATTGGATACGGCTCTATTGTTTTCCAAAATCTTCTCAATTATGATTAATACAATTTTGTATGCGTTTGAACCAATTATAGAAGCATTTCTTTCTTTCGGATAGGGATTGTTACGAGTCCCGCAATTCAAAAATTGAGAAAATAATGTCTTTTGTTTTTTGAACAGTTTTCAGTTTATTGAATTAATTGACATTGATGTAAGACCTCAAAAAAAATAAAAACTGATCATTAATTTTATATAAAAGTATTTATCTAAAAGTTTCATTAATTACGAAATAACTAGGTATTAATATTTTCGATCTAATCATTTGTGGCGACCGCGACAGGACTTATTTAAGTGGGATTAGGATTGAAAATTGATAATTTGGTTATTATAAAAATGACGAACGTACTATTAGACAAATTGAAAAGGAGCAGAAAAGCAGCGAAGAAATAAATCTAGAGGAACCTAATTTTGAAGATGTTCAAGTCGCTTTTCAAAAATTAGACGTTAGATCTTTGGAGCTAAAATTTGTGAAGCTATGGTAGAATTAACGGCTGAAAAAGATCATGAGAAATTAATGAATATACAAGTAAATTGAATAGACAAAAAAATCAACCGGAACATCGACAACAAATTTTCCAAAATTTTTAAAAGACTGGTTGCAATTTTGGAGTCAATTTAAAAACATTCATGATGATAAGTGTATCACTGAGGAAGATAAGTTCCAGTATTTGATTCAAGCAATGACTCCGAATTCAAGAGCAGCTGATTTAGTAAGTAGTTACCCACCAACAAATGATAATTATGATAAAGTTATTGATAGTTTAAAAAGTCGTTTCGGTAAAGATGAATTGCTAGTTGAAGTTTATGTTCGAGAATTATTAACACTAGTAATGCCATCAAATCAAATGAAGAAATTTCATTGTCAAAAATTTATGATAAATTGGAGGCACAATTACGTGCTCTTGGATCACTTGGGGCTACAAAAGACAAGTGTGCTGCAATGTTATATCCATTAGTTGAATCATCTTTACCAGAAAAGTTAATAAGAACGTGACAAAGGCAAGCAACTACGATCAAAATAAGGAGAAAGGTTAACTAAGTTGACAGAATTTTTACAAGATGAAGTAGAAAACGGAGAAAGACTTAAAATGGCTTTCAGTGGATTTAATTTAAATGACGATAAACATTCAAATAATGTAAGTAATGTTAAATTTAATGAAAAGAAAATAAAGTCGACGAATGAACCTAACATTCCAACAGCTACTGGATTATTGACAAAGGAAAGTAAAAATGTCAAATAGAATTTTAAAACTTATATTTGTATATTTTGTGGGGAAGGACATTGGAGTTCAAGATGTGGAAAAGCGAAACAGATGACACTTGATGATAAATGGAACATCTTTGAAGAAAAGAATTGTTGTTTCAATTCTTTGATACCAGGTCACAAAACAAAAGCTTCTTGAATTAACTCAAAATGTCAATGGTGTGGGAAAAAACATTCAATACTATTATGCAGAGAAATACTGAATCCAGAGAGCTCATCAAGAGAAACAACCAAAGAAGATTCAAAAAAATATGATAAAGAAGCCAACTTAGCTAATTTGACTTTGATACCAGAAGTTTGTCTTCAAACTGTACGGGTAATATTAGTATTGGGGATGAAAAACGCATAGTACAAGCAATAATGGATAGTGGGTCTCAACAATCGTATATTTCGAAACGAGTAGAGGAAGAAATGGAGTATCAACCACATTGTAAGAATCAAGTTGTCCATTTACTATTTGGTGGAACCAAAACAAAACCACAGGACCATAAAGGTTATTCAATTCATCTTGAAAGCTTGAATAATCAGTATGCTTGCAATTTTATGGCGTTTGATCAAGATATAATTTGTCATGGGATTCCTTGTATCAATAATGGACCATGGATTCAAGAATTATTAAGCAATAATATTATATTAACTGATGTGAGTCAAACTTCTGATCCTATTGATATTTTGATTAGTGCAGATGTACTTGGAAAATTAATGACTGGTCGATTACATAACTTAGAATCTGGCATGACAGCAATTGAAACAAGGCTAGGTTGGACTTTGATGGACAAGAAACCTACTTCAAATTATTATAAAAATGATGCAGCATTAATTGTAACATCGATGTATGTACAAGAAGCTGATATTTCAAATTTATGGAGTTTAGGAATTACTGATCCAGTGGAAACAAAAGCAAAGGAATTATCTGAACAAGAAACTTGTGAAAGATTTTTTGAAACTGTAATTATTAATAATGATAAAAGTATGTCTTCCATGGAAAGAAAATCATTCTAAACTTGAATCAAATAAAGAAATAGCTTAAAGAAGATTAAAAATTACGAGAGATAAAATGAAGAAACAAGGACTTTATGAAGAATATGATCAAGTATTAAAGAAATGGTTAGATGGAGGTATCATTGAAAGAGTTCGAGTTGATGAAGAAAGCTCTTGGGGCCATTATCTTCCTCATCGACATGTGTTGAAAATTAATAGTACAAGATTGAGACCAGTATTCGATGCATCAGCTAAATCTAAAAATAAAGTATCTTCAAATCAATGTTTAAAAACAGGTCCTAATTCAATAGAATTAATTTTACGTTTCAGAGAGAAAGAAATAGGAGTAATTTCCGATATTGAAAAAGCATTCTTACAGATCAGCGTTACTCCAAAAGATCGGAATGTCCTACGTTTTTTGTGGTTTTACGACATTCACAAGTAGTATTTGGAGTAACTAGTAGTCTGTTTATACTAGCTGCTACTATTAAATCACATTTGGAGTTATTATCAAAAGAGAAGTTCAAGAACATGTTGACATCGATAATCAAATTAATTCCATCCTTTTATGTGGATAATTGCGCTACTAGTGTAGATTCTCTTGAAGAATTACATCAATTTAAAGGAGAATCAATGTTATTAATGGCAGGAGGTGGTTTCAACTTACGAGGGTGGGAGTACATTCTTAACGAAGAGCATCATCGGTTAACATCAGTTCTAGGTCTCACATGGGACAATAAAGACGATTTTTTGATGCTAAAAATCTCAAATTTATATGGAACAATTCAAGAAAAAATAAAGAGAGTTATTCTATCTATCAGTCATAAAATATTTGATCCAATTGGTTTTGCTTGTCCAGTATTATATTATTTAATTATATATTATATTGTTACAGAAAATTAATAATTTGAAATGGGATATTGAAGTTCGTCAAGAAATTAAAGAAGTTTTTGAAAAATGGTATCATCATTTAAAAGTATGAGAAGTGAAAATTCCACGTTGGATTTGTAGTACTCATAAAACAGAAAGACAGACTTCATTTCATGTTTACTTCGATGCTAGTCAAGTAGCTTATGCGGCAGTGGATTTATATGAGAACACAGACTGAAACAGATACGAAAATACAACTGATTGCTGCTAAATCAAGAGTATCTCCAAGTAAAAAGATGACTATTCCACGTTTAGAGATTCTTGCAGCAACTATTGGTGTGAGACTGATGAAATATGTCCTTGAAACAACAAGAGATTTATTTTTGGAGTGATTCAACGACAGTACTAACATGGATACAACAAGAAAGACAGTGGGCTACTTTTGTTCGGAATCGTGCTCAAGAAATTCGTAAAATAACAAATATTAAATGTTGGAGATATGTACCAGGAGTCTTGAATCCGGATGATCTTCCTTCTAGAGGGTGTACAACATTTGATTGAGTCAAAATAGGGGGAGGGACCAGATTGGCTTTATAACTCTGAAGAATGACCTCTAAGCGAATATCAATAATGAAGAAATAAATGGTGAATTGAAGAAATCAGCAACTAAAAATGAATCTGTAGATGATGTTAATTTAAATAATGTTTCTAATACTGCCACAATTTATAAAACTTAGGTCAATATTAAATCAATAAATCAAGGAGTACTTTCTGCTAAAATACTTTATAATGCTGAAAAGATCGTGCTACGACTTGTTCAGAAGAAATGTTTTTCTGGAAATCAAGATCCTCGAATCAAAGATTTTAGATCGTATGTAGACGACAACATGCAGGTGTATAAACAATGAATAAATGTATTATTTGTAAAAGATACAAAATTTCTCAAGTTGATACAGAGCCTACAGCTTTACCAAGGAACAGAGTAAATGATGCAGTACCTTTTGAAATATCAGGTGTTGATTTTGCTGGTCCAGTTTATTTGAAAGAAAATCAGAAAATCACTATCTACAGATGCTTTCCTAGAGGGGTTAAGACGTTTTATTGCACGCAGAGGTCGGCCTACTATAATTTATAGTGATAATGGTGCAAAGAATTGTTTATTCAAAATTAATTGAAATAGAATAAAAAAGTACAGTTCAGTTGAAAAGATAGAATGGTACTTTAATCCTCCATCAGCTGCATGGAGGGGTGGTTGGTGGGA
Source organism: Diorhabda elongata (assembly GCA_026230145.1). Lineage (NCBI taxonomy): Eukaryota > Metazoa > Arthropoda > Insecta > Coleoptera > Chrysomelidae > Diorhabda > Diorhabda elongata. The sequence continues at coordinate 45,298,677 of CM047926.1, forward strand.
AAGATTGATACATGTAATGAAAGAATTACTTCGTAAAGTACTCAAGCGATCAAGTTTGACTTATGAAGAGATGTGTACTACTCTATGTGAATGTAAAGCGATAATTCGAGACCAATAACCTACTATCAAGATAATATTAATGAACCAAGACCGTTATCCCCATCGATCTTCTTAATGGAAGCAAAAGGTACAGAAGTGCCTGATTTGTATTGTATTGGAACAATGGATTTTAAGAGTTACGAAATAATTTACGTCAACGTTTTCGAATTGAATATCTTATCACGAAGACAACCACAAGCAACTCATATAGATTGGCCTGTAGCCATTGAAAAAATACCTTGAAAAGACAGAGAAATACGAGTTGTTAGATTAAAGACTGTGAATGGAGAACTTATTCAGCCATTGCAACGAATTTATCAATTGGAGGTACAGTCGCCTAATGAACAGATGGTCCTTCAGAGAAATGTTGAAAAAAGAGTTAAATTGAATGAACTGAAGAAAATAATTTTGTTAAAAAAAAAACAAATTATTTTCTTTGTGTTTGTATTGAAATATTAATTTTTTGAGTTAAAAATTAACTCCAAAGTGGGAGAATGTTAAGAGTCCCGCTATTTAAAATTAAGAAAATAATGTATTTTGTTTTATGAACAATTTTCAAATTATTGAATTAATTGACATACCTACAAAACATGTGATATGAAGACATCATCTTGGAATGTAAAAAAACATTGACCTCGCAATTTATTCTTTATCTGCGAGAATAAGAAGAAACCATTGGGTATAAAACAAGATCTGTATGGCGGATGATCCATCAATTCGATATTTTGACTGCTCAAAAATTTTTTTGCTTGAACTGATGTATGAGAGCTCGCATTGTCGTGATAGATAATGATTCGCTTCTGCATTTGGTTTCCCATTCATGCGCGAACAACTTTTGCTGGATGTGGCTTTTCATGAAAGACCCATACAGTAGATTGTTTAGTTCACAGGCATAGATATATGATTCGTCACCTGACGTTATAGATGTTATAGATGTCTTCTAAAACACCGCGTTAATATTTTTCAGCATTTCTTTGCACTATTCGACCCAAGCTTCTTTTTGAGCGATTGTCAAATTATGCATTATCCAACGCGAACCAATCTTTTTGACATCCAAATGTACATGTAGTTTTGAATGTATGCGAGTGGCACTTATGCCCAAGTATGCCCCAATTTCATTGTTCATACTATTGAAATATTAATTTAGGCACAGCATCAATGTTTTCTTGCACAACAGCCGACTTTGGACGACCTCCATTTGAACCTGTACGGAAAAGCGACCACGATTGAATTCGGAAAATCAGCGAAACACGGTGGCTCGAGATGGTGTTTCAACATCAAAAATCGAAGCGAGTTGATCGCTGTTGTTCCAATCCACGTCAAAAGTCAGGTAAAATAATCGCACTAAAATGTTGGCGATTTAATTCCATTCTCTGACCAAGATGAATGTTTTAATTATATGTAAACAACTCAAATAACATGCTCTGAGTACGTTCACCATTAAAGATGTCAAACTTTATCAGTTTTTCCATATCTTAAGACTTAAGTAGCAGCCCGCGTAGTATAGATAACAAATACTTACTCATGTATCTGGCGAAAACCTTATATTTTCATGTTATTTTTATAGTAAGTTACTAAATGCTATCTACTTTTTTGTCTTTTAGAAATTTCAAGATGAAGGAATGAGCTCTGAAATAAAATCATTTAGCTATAAAACAATACTGCATATGTTGGATAAGGCATAATTTATGTTTCTTAAAAAAATTTGTTGTCCTGAAAATTCTATATTTCGAACGCTGCAAAATACTCAAATATCATCATTATTTCATTTCTGGATATTTCCTGAATAGGATAATCGATAGAAACGAATTGGATTCGGACAGAAATATCAAAAAAGATGAAGGAAAGATTAGAGCATCAAAAAATCTACAGTTTGAAGCTGTATAGAATCCCGAGAGTGAAATGTTACACGCTATTTTGATAAGGTTATAATATAATAAATCACAAAACCGCTTATATTTTTCATAATAATTGATACAAGTTTTATAACAATTATTCCGAACGTGAAAAATTCCGGAATAAAAATGAAATTGATACCACAACACCAACATTCACAACTATTATACTGTCTGACGCGCACTTCTATAACTTGGTTGAGAGTTAATAACATCATCGGTTTCAGAACTCCCAACTTGCTTTTTCAGTTCTAAGTAAATTCACCAATTTTCCTATTTGATTAACGGAAATAAAATTTTCCAATGAAGATGAATTATGCGATGGTCATGAAGATGTATTAAAGTACAACGCAAATTCAAAAATTCTTCGCTCTAAATAACTGGCTATTTGAGTTTCCTTCTATCTATTGTACTACTCCAAATATACTATACACCGCTACCACTACACCACCAGAGATAAAATATTTCGCCTTATTATTTCATTCTTGATGATACTGCAACTTTATTAACTTTCTGTGCCGATGATATTCTAATGATTTTGAATCTACAGTCCAGTATTATCAATATATAAAAATAGCATTCCACCAGCGCATCTTCAATTCCAGAGCTTTCTCTATGCATATAAGTAGTTAAAAACTAGATAGATCAACATGGTCTCCATTACGTCCTACTACTCCACTTAACAATATTTGTAACTCTGCAAACAGTTTCATTTATTTGTTGTCACTACTACCATTGATTTTGATACCTAAACTACAATCTTCTATTCTTCCTAAAGCAATTCATATCTCAGATTAAATAGAGCCTTCGTGACATCATCTTTTATAAATCCATGTTTTTGATTGGCAATACTAAGTGCTTACATGAATTTTCGACTAGTTTAATAATGTTCCACGCGAAAAAAATTAGAAACACATTCATTGTTATTCGATCTTCGTTCTAATATCAGCAATGGAGAGAACAGTCATTTGTTTGACAAGAAACAAATATTTACTTCTTCATATTAACTTACATTTTATTGAGCGTTACTCCAAACTCTTACAGGCTGGAATTTACTTTCCAAGCACGTTCCCCATGTTCGCTATTATTTTGATATCGATATCGATTTCTATTACTCTCTATACTACGAGCATGAACGGGTAAAGGTCATTAGGTAGAGAAGAGGAGAGACGTGTTATAATCTCCTTACATCCCTTTCCATTCGACCCTAAACCCTGAATGAGTTCCTCACGATTGACTTTTGTATGCATAAACCGAGAAAATAAGAAAGTGGAGTTGTGATACGACTCAATACTAATTCAGACAAACTATTGAAAATGTGTTATTCCAGACGTATTAGAGCTACTTAGATTAAACCCAACAACACATTTGTGATCACTCAAACAAATTTTATAATTATATCAGATGTATGAATATTTACTGCTACAGCTTTATTTTGAGCAATACTGAAAATCTTATATTATATATTTCTACATAGAAAGAAGCAGTGTGCATATGTAGTGGTTGGCTCTATTGAAGGACTGTGGTATGGCTGTCACTTTTGTACAAAATCCAGTCAATGTGAAAGGAATATATTCACAAGCTCCAAAAAGAGGACGCAACGACCTTAAAAACTGACGATGAGATAATGAGAGCTTGTAAAATAGAAACATATAGCTAGAGTGACAAAAGGCGCCTACTACAGTAATTCGTATCCATATTTGAGCTGACTGACTCTAAAATAATCCACCTTTAAAAAGTGAGTTCATCAAGTTGAACCGAAACAAAAAGTATTGTGACTTCCTTATAAGGTCAATATGACTGGAAATTTGAAACAGAAGATTGTCCACAATTTATTCTTCCACCTTTTTCTCTATATCCTATGTGTTGAGTACATTTCAGGGCACCATAAAAGAACCACGCTATCGCTATCGGAATTAACAATGGCTTATGAGGTGTTAAACCTCTTTAATAGCAAAGAAACGACGTATTGAATTGGTGGTTGGGACAAATTATGTGCATACTCAAATTTAAGAAGTGATTACTGTTATTTTGGCAGTACTACAGTCGTGTATATATCATAAACAACCACCATTACTAATGCCTTCAAATGACAAATTCTTCAGAAAGATTAGACTTGTTGAGCCCACTAGGTGAAAAAACGGTCTAAATATAAGTAAAGATAGTTATGAAAAATGTGTACGATTAGAAGTGTTTACTGTGTATATACTCCACAATGAATGGGCTCAAAACAAGGGCTAGATACTGAGCATGTAATCGTCCACAAACAGTTTATATGACAGGTATGGATTGAAATTGAGATTATGTGACCATGATCCTCAAACTCCGAATAGAAATACAAAAAACATATTTGCAGTAGATTTAGAATTTGTTTTTATCTCAAGAACTCCCGGAAAATAACATATCGTCTCTAGAACTATTTTTTTTCCAATTTTTGCACTATACTATTACTTTATATCTGGTTTTCAAAGATAAGGAAATAATGTGTGAGATTTGAGAATGACCTACACAAAAGATGAAAAGTTGAAACTAATCGACGTATGTATCACTTTGAATCCAAAAGCATGTTACATGGAAGAATAGCAAATTTAAGTTCAGAGGGCTTGATATGAATAGTTCAGTCTAAAAGTGTCTGAAACTGTCGGTCTTAAAGAAATATTGTATGTGTCAGAATCGGAAATCAGTGCTTTGTCCCTGTGTCCCTCCAAACTTCATCGTAATCGTAATAAAAATATTAATTGAACTCATCTTATTCAAAAACTAGTTTAAACTGAATAAGATTGTGATTATTTGATAATTATTTATCTCAGAATAAAGTGAGGTTTGCTATTGCCTTTTGTGTCAACTGATTATTTGCTAGAGTTCATTGTTGAGTAAAATTTCAATATGACAGCGTTACCATATTTGAGATTTAGATGACAAATTTCAGTACATTTTGATGCAATTTTTTGTTTAATCTATATTTAATCTATCAACAGAATTGTTTAAAAAATAATCACGAATTTGGGCAGAATTTCGAATAAATCTTATTACTGAACACCGCCGTGAAAGATACTAACAACTCAAAATTTAGTGGCTATCGTTGAACACGATGTCTAGGTACTGGTATGTGGGTAACTAAATTACTAGACATTGGTTCCAAATATGCTAAGGAGAACTTCACCTCAGAATTCCAGAAATAAGACAACATCTTAATAGGTTTAAAGGATCAGAGTGTTATCATTAGATAGATAACGGGAAAAATTTGGTGAGGTAGGTAGAAGCTGTTTGCTGATTTCACATAAAATCTTAGAATATTTTTTCAACTGGATTCAATTCTTATATCAAGTGGCAGTGCTTGGAACGCATATCATTTATCCATTATCACCAGCAACTTGGCTGATACATCACAGGAAGGTTAATTGATGTCAGTGTGACTTGTTATTGGACGAAAATCTGAAAAAATAATTGAAACCCCATAATAAGAACATAATCAAGTTTGAGCCGAGTTTATCGTATCAAACAACTGTTACAATTTCCAAACTTTGTTTCTATTTCCCAGCTTTAACTTGAAAGGAACTGTATAACTGTGTTCTGTTGCGACAAATTGAGTTATCTCAGCCTCACTTCAACTTTTATCAACATTTTTCTGTTTAAATTTTTTGTTCTCCGTCGGAACATATTTAACTCATTTCAAAGAGTGTTTCCAACTTTGTTCCATACACCGATTCGAGTCAAACACAAAGGGTAATTTACAAAAGCATTTCCCGCCGGTTCAGCTTGGAAAACTCTCTCCCATCTCATCCCAACCCGTTTGGGCTATCCCCCGGGAGTATGATAACGCGGTAAAACCAAACACGTAATAATCCAAACAGTTCGAATAGAAGAGTAAATGCTCGATAGCTCGATTGAAAGTTTTCTTAGAATCTAAAAAAGTTTTGAATCCGTTGGCATTCACAATACTTTTTTTAGTCATGGAGATGGCGGCTGGTGAGTAAAATCATATTATCTATTCTCTAACCTGATTTTTTGTTTACGGAAACTGTTCACAGCGTTGAGAAATGTTTAGGCCTTTTTAATATCTATTTTCCGAGCTACCTTCTAGAAAACTTATTCGGAACTCGTCATTTTGGAAACATACTTTAATGTTCTCTCAAAATATCCCAATAGATTTTTCCTACCTACAATGTATTGAATATTAGAATACTTTGGGTTTTAGAAAATTTCAATTTTGTTTTTGTATTCCCTTGTTTTCTCGATCTTGTAATCTGTCATGTAATGTACTCTTTTATATATTAAAAAATTAGAATTATGAAACAATTATGTGAAATTCGCGTATTTATTTCGATCATGATTAGTACCATTTTTATGAATACACCTATAAAATGAATTATTTTAGAAATATTCGTTTGCACGAGAAAGTACATAAGAAAATAATCATCCAGCCTTCCAAAATGGGAACTCGATGCTTGTGAGTTGTACCTTGGTGAAACTTTGTTTATCAATTGTCTATGAAACAGAAAAATTAGTTTTCGCTTACAATCAGCACCTTCTGATTAGGCTATTCAATGAAAAAAACATCTTTGGCTTTATTATATTGACATATATTGCTTGATGCAGGTAATTTTGTTGTTCAATTTTCAATCCTCATATTCGCCTAATTGGTAGAGTACCACTCCGCCGCTTTTAGTTTATTGAAAGTTGCTTGAGATGCAAATAGAAATCAAAATATTTGCTGATCTTCTATTTTATCAGATATAATGCTTGACACTGTCACGAAAATGAAATAATTAGTCAATAACGATTTCGTACGACACAAAACGACGTGGCAGACAGAACGATAAATATATTTTTTTCTCTGGATCAATAAACAAGATTGCCAACCAAATAAACTGAGGTAGAAGATATTTTTCATGATTCAATTAATGATAAACAAAGAAAGTTCTAATAACATGTTGAACTGAAAAAGTTACATTGGTGTAAAGAAAATATCTTTTCTCTGACGAGTGTCGTAATCCGACTATTTTTGGGAAAGATTAATTTTTATCCCAGGTAAATATGTACCCAAAATGGTCATAAAATTGGATCCAATTCAATTGGGCTAAGGAATATCAAAGATCTTTTGATGAAATGAAACAATTTTCTGCACTCAGCTCATATTGACAATTGTTGATCCAAATCGACTGATACCCATTTATACAGATGCCAGTCTTCTAAGAATTGGAGCTGTACTGAAACAACCACAACAAGACGTGAAAGGAAAAACCGTGCATACTTCTTAAAAAAATTGGATAAAGTTCAGAAAAAGAAAAAAGCCATATATCTAGAACGCTTGGTGGTGTAAGAATAAGAAATAATATTCTCGGCAGTAGACTCTCCCTTCTCCAGCAACTTGAACGAACGACTGAATCAAATAGTTAATAGAATCAGATGTAACATCAATGAAATAAAAAAAGTGGCTTGTATATTTGCGTGTGGATTTGCATCATCATACCTAATGAACGGTACAAATGTCTCAATATTGGCACAAGAACTAAGAAAAATAATCAACGAACAAGATTGCACATAACTACAAAAAAATTATGACAAAAATCAACGATACTGGAGCTTCGACGTCGAACATACGGGTATTTGAACGATCTACACGGTCAAAAATATATTTTTGCTTCTATTGATTCTAAATGATATTAGTATATAAAAAAAACTCTTAAATGTGTTATTTGAGCATATTTATTAAAATCAAATAACAAAAACATTTTTAGTCATCGAAAATTTGGCTTCTCGGCTACAATTAAACTAACGGTTTCGGGTAAAAAGGAACCCAATTTTCTTTTTTTAATTTTTCTCAAGCTGGTAATAAGGGGATCTGAACTTAGAAGCAACCGATTATAAATATCCCTATTGCAGTTTTCCCTGGAAAATTTTCGAGCAAAATCTTGACGGTATGTTCTAAAATGTTTGTTTCGCGCTTCCGCAGCCTCTTCAGAAAAGCTGTCCAATGGGCAGCAATGCGTCTTTTATTATTTTTGCACCATAAATAAGTATTTTGTGCATGGTTGGCGTCATGGTTGCCAAGGGTATAAACTTACATACAATCGAGCAGTATCCATTGCGTAATAGTCATATTGAAATACTAAAATAACTTTTAACCTATAGATCAGATGATAACTATTTCCAGTTATTTCAGAGGCTAGCTTTGGGTCATCAAAAAATTTTCTGCTCGTGTTGCCAAAATTTGATTTTGGCATATCAACCAGTAACCCTGTTTCCCAGCGAAATCTAGTTTGGATTTCTAGTTTCTTTTCCTTTTCTAGACATTTTTCAGCTTCTTTCGCGGTACTTTTTTACTTGCAATTTATATGCTAAGTGAAGAATGCTTTCAAAAAAACGAATCCTTGCATGTAAAACTGACAACGCAAACTCTGTAGTCTCAGGACTAACTTCTTTTCGAACATCCAAGTTATTAAATTCCTTGGATGTCGCTCCACATAAATAGCATTTGCTTGTAGATTTAGTGCCAGTGGCCGCGTTGCAAACTTTGACGTCTACCATTGTCATGATAAAGACGTGCTTAACCAAAAACTTTTGTCCATTTAAGTCAACTTCTGTTGGGTTTAGTGACTGCGCAGATTTTTTTACGTACTCAATTTCTTCTAGCGTAACATCGACACTCTCTTTCTGAAATCGGAATCTTATAGGTCTGCAGTACCTTGGGGATGAAGGTGTTGGATTTTCCCAGAGTACATTTTCATCGTTTTTTCCACCAATCAATTTCAGAGGTACAAAATAGCTTTGAAACACATTTGAATCCGAATCGGAATCATTTTCAAATTTTTGTTCGGTTTTTCTTCTTTTGGTGCGCTCACTAGATTCTCCAAATGACTTGAGCGGTCGGCCTGGTCGGCTTTGCCCAGCTACGGGAATTTGAATGGTTCCTTCTAGCCACGTCCGGTTGTACTTGATAAAACCATCCTCCTTTTTGTGGGATTTCAACCACCTTTGTTTCACTTGGGTTTTAAAATAAGCAAAAGTGCGCTTGAAGTTATTAATTTGCTCTTCAGTATAACCTTTACCTAACAAAAGTTGCTCTTTCAAACCATTAAGTTTTTTTTCCAAATTTAGTCTCTGCATCCATTCAAATAAGTATTTTCGGGTGACAACTCTTACCCCCGAAGAACTAGGTGAAACTTAAACAAAAACATATAATTTAAAACTGCACCAACATCTTAATAGTGTTTTTTACAGATATTTTCACACGGCTTAGAAAACCAATTTTTTAACAACAAATGTATGAAAACATCCCTAAGGTTTTTATATTTGTTTAATTTTTACTAAAAACACGCAAAAATGTCTTCAAACACTTAGTCTATATAATAAATATCCTAAATATTAGTTTTAAGCTTTTAAAAAAGTAAATTCTTACATCTACACATCGAGCATATAAACAAAAAATTATTGCAAGAAAGTAATGAAGATCTTATAAAAAATAATATTAATTGTTCTTATCCGTGCTTTTCCGCGGCAAATTTTTTGATTTGCCAATTCTTAAAGCTCTAAACTTTTCACTGAATGGAAAAATATAGCGTGATCTAACTTGATACCATAACATGTATAATATTAAACAAAAATAAAAACAAAAAAAATGTTGTAATATGCAAAACTTCTTAAAAATCGAACCCTTACCATAAAACTAAAATAAAAATATTTGATTTTTACCAAAACTTGTAAGTATTTACCTGCAATATCCAAATCCATCACTACTTTTTCAATATTAAAAGTCCAAACAAAAATATTTACAGCTAAAGTTGACAAATTCACAATAACGTTTAAAACAATCACATGTATCCCCCAAGACGGTCGAAATCAGAATGGCCTTGGCGATCCTCCCTGCATGGTAGAGTGATGAAAGGGGTCAGGTATAATTCATAGACTAGTCATCTACTTCAACCAGCGGTTTAGGTAGTTTGGTATTGCATTTTGCAAAATGGACTTATGGCCGCTCAGATTGTTTAAATACCCGTATGTGCGTCGGTGATTTGGTAAGCAGGTAAGCTAAGCAGAAAAAAACTGGACGAACCGAAAATCCGACCATACGTGATCCTGAAAAAATATCTAATTCAATTAACAAAATAAACACATGACACAAGAAGTCAGAATCAAATCTCTTCCACGTATCAAAGCCGATACCTTCCTTAACAAGTGAAGATTTAAAAAATACGAAAGAAGAAAATAATAACGAGTAATTTAATAAGTAGTTATCTTATATTTTGAACATTTTCTCCATAGGAATGAGTGATGTAAAGAAAATATCTCACTTTTGGGTTCTGTGGGTCGAACGGTACGATTACATGACAATAAAGCGACGTACATATCAATTCAGTCATTTCGTTGACGTTTAATTATTATCTAATTTTTGTAAAATGAGGAATTATTGATAATTACCTGCGATTAGGAACTGACACTATGGTTACTGAACATTAAATATCGTGTTATAACGTAATTGTGTAATTAGGAGGTATGTCGCTTCTAATGCAGAAACTATGGATGCAAGTTGGTACCACCTCTTTTGTTTTTGAAGCATCGATGAAAATAATAGTTGACATCGTGAGGATTCTATCAAGAGGATAATTATTATTATTATTAATTGACTGGTACTAGTATGAATTTATTCCTATATATATACGGATATTTTCCTCATGTTATAAATGCAAAATACCAAATGAATAGTTTCCGCCTGAAAATTTATCAGACAACAGAAGAGGGACATTTTAATAAATCATTATGAGAAATTGATTTGATATATACATTATTATTACTGTCATGCATTATTGAGCTGGCAACTCAATTTATATATTCATTATTATATGGATCATAATTTTTTGTGACATTTTCCAATAACAATTATTCATTGAGAATTCCTTCGAATGAATTCTGACTAAATGCAGTTCATTATGTACATTATACAAAAACTATTTCAAACTGAATTAAAACATGTCCAATTCGCTTTATATCTTCACGCATAAAAAATATCATATACAATGAACTAACCCATGCCTTTCCCTAAAAAAATCTTCATAATATTCATGAAGAATGTAATTTCCCATTAGATGGTTATTATAGATTTTGTGGTATATCATGGAAAGTATAATGTTCCAACGGTATCAAAAGATATTTATAATCTGTATAATAATTAGAATTGAAAACACCCACTTTGGTTTTCAGAATGGTTGGAGCATTGCTTGAAATTCAAGATGTAGGGATACGAACCGCGACGATTTTCGAGAAAGCGTAAAGAATGATACATGATATGATGCTAGAAAGTCTGAGAAAATCACCTATAGAAAATGAATATATACAATTTGTTAGAAGAGTCTCTATAATTTATATTCTGAAGAGTTTTTCAATGAGGTTTCACAGAACATTAATGGAGGTGTCTTGGTAACTGGAAAACCTGTCAACAATATACATTACGCTAATAGCTAATAACCAACTCGTTTTGAACCTACAGAGACTCAAAATCATTTTGTTATAGTTTGCCAAAATTACTAACTTTAGCCTAATACAAAGAAGATCAAATATATGCTCACAACTGAGACAAATTATTGTACCTGGCGTGAGAAAAAACAATAATTGGGATTCTAGCGTAGAGATAAGAACCAATGCGACAAGTTTTAATAAATTAAAAAAAACTTTTGAAGTCATGATCTTGGTACTTTATGATGCGTCATCAGTCCAATCACTTTCCCCATAACTTTAAAACTAAGTTGCATTTGAAATGAGACAGTAAGGCAAGCGCCACAGAAATGATATGAACCTCTTCAGATTGAGAGGAATGTTTTAATTGCATACCTGGTACATTTTTCAGTTTTTATTATTGAACATCCAGCATTACCATTTTTTCCTCAACTTCATCTTTTGCAGAAAGTTTAGAAAAATGTTCATAGATAGATTGCGTGTTAAATTATAGAATTATAGGGAACTCTTGACGATGGTTTTCTGGTCGTATGATATGGAAAGCTGTCAGGTACGACCTTCTCCATTTGGAACGGAAGGCAAAATGTTTAGTATGAGAAGCGCAGCGCAGCGGTAAATGAAGCAATGATAGTAAAGGGGAATCACGATCGAAAAGGTTACGGCATGTGATCCTGTATCAAATAGCTATTTGCAGAGATTCGTTACTGTAAATACAATTTCTAGTATTGAGATGTATTAGTTTCTTAGATAGGTCCCAAGTGTGTATACCGAAAACAACACAATTGATCTGGAAGCGGTAAGAAAAATTTTAAATGGGAATGATATTATTTATTTTCAGCGTAAATAATGAAAAAAATATACAGGTACATAAATTTTTCCATGCAAAAATAATCACATTTACATAAATAAGAAATCTCTCATCATCTGAATACTTGCATTCCTGTAATGTACTTTAACGTGGACTAGCTACCCTACTATTAATTTAGTTTCTCTCTTGTTGAGGAATCGTCTGTGACGTAACAGGGTTCGAAGATGTAAGCAAACGACCGCCGGTAGCGCGTGGGAGGTTAAGGGATGAATTTTTGGAAAGAACGAAGAAGGGTAGTTAGAGAAAGGAACGAGGGAGAATAATCGATGATAATGTCGGCGGTGAGATGAGTTACTATCGTATTTTGCTGGAATAATTGAAGTAATACTGGCATCAATGAGGTATATCTCCCTCATAAAATATAACCTCATTTTATTACATATTATTAGATATTTTGATTTATAACCATGTTAATATATGAACCAGTGGCAATTCATATTAAAGAGGAGAATTTGATCCTTACAAAAGGCGTATCTAAAGTTAAACTGCTGAACATTCGAATATGGTTGCAAAATGTTACTTTAAAAAAATAAACATATTTATTCGATTTTGAAATCAATTCTAATCGATATCATTTGTGGGATTCGAACGATTTTTCCACATAATTCCAATATTCCTTTAATAATTTCGACCTGTCAATTAATAAGGTTCATCTGTTGAGTACAACTGAAAAATAGGAGTGGTAAAATATGTTTCTATGGTGAATAATAGATATTGGAAACTAATTCAACATAAGCTTATGATATCGATATGTCTTGAGAACGGGATGAAATTATCTGCAATAATATAACTTAAGTATCTCAGCTGAGGATCATGTGATAGATATTCTAACTATACGATACAATCATTTGAAATATAATAGAATTTTGATAATAATCGATTATTATCAGAATAACGAGATGTGATCTGCTATAGATAATTTAGATGCGATATGAGATTCATTATTTTTGATTGATCCTGGGGTATTTTGTTGCATTTCGAATCGATATATAGAGATTTTAGTTTCCTGACTTCAAAAGGTGGTTATAATAGCAACAAAAATTGTTGAACCCACCGAAAATCCGAAGTCATTAACTGTAATATTATACATAACATATTGTTCTAGTTTTGTTATACCATTTCTGATTCTCATTTCACTAATTGCTCTATTATTAAGAGAGCTCCGAGTCGTAATTTTACGGACAATCAGTCCAGTACAAGTCCTGAGGATGGTTCTAGAACTACCTGGTCTGACCTAGAGGTAGCGGTAGTTGCTTGAAAAATATCACTGTATTAGAAAGTATACAATCTATACAGCATATGTTCCAAGTTTGAAAACGCCACATTGTTTAGTATTTGTTTGGCGGTCATCAGTAGTAAACGTTTACAGTGAATATATAAACATGGAAACAATTGGTCATCGTTTTGTAACACTTTTAATCGAAAGCCATTGGCACAACCAATATAAACGCTTAACTTTGGGTAAGATTGCTCCTTCGTTATCAACAGTAACATATTGGATAGTAGAGTTTAAATGAGGCCATATGACCTGCGAAGACCAGCATCCCATTGGTCTACTAAATGAGGGGACTACTCCAGAAATGTTGAAGAAAATCCACAAAGCGGTACTAGATAATCCTCGAAAGTGCGCGAGCTAGCAGACATATTAGGCATTTTAAAAAAGGCTGTATATCGCATATTAACTGGAAATGTGGATATGAGAAAATTGTGCGCGCGTTTGCTGACCATGGAACAAAAACAGCTCCGTGAAGATGTTTCCATTGAGTGTTTGGAGATATTTAACAGAAACAAAGCCGAATTTTTTCACCGTTCCATTACGATGGATGAAACGTGAATCCATCACTTCACGCCCTAAACAAAAGATGCGCGTGGGATAATTTGTTGACTATCTCGAAAAAGGAAATACTATCAAGGGCGAATATTATGCAAACTTATTGCAACGTTTGAGCAAAGAATCTACCGAAAACGGCAATGAATTGATATTTGAATTGCTACCTCATGCACCCTATGCGCCAGATTTGGCCCCCTTGGATTATTTCCTGCTTTCAGACTTGAAAAAATGGTTCGGTGGTCGGTGGATCCAGTTAGTCTTGTCGGCTGGTTATCATGAGATTTTCGATGAATTGAACTTTTAGATGGAAATAATTCATATTTGTATCTGATTCCATCTCACTGGATGTATCCACAGCTTATATAGACCGTTCCAAAATTATCTTTACAACTTCAAAAATTCACAACTTCGAAAATAAACAGATATTTATATTCTGTCTTTGGCATGTATTACTGCAACTAATAAAGTTTTTTTTAGTACACTTCAACATGCGCAATATTAGTGGCCCTAAGCACTTCGTCTGTGATTATACTAAAAGCTTTTGTATTGCGACGCAATGTCATTAACCGGTGTCCGGTAAACAATGTCCTTTAAATAAACCCACAAGAAGAAGTCGAGGGATGCTATGTCTGGAGACCATTTTCCTATTGGGAAAAGTTTCGTTGAGGTGTTCCCGAGTTGCCGTCAACCAGTGTGGTGATGCACCATCCTCTAGGAAGTAAACAATCAGTTTTAATTCTTCCAACTGAGGAAAGCAAAGTTTTGAACCATATCCAGGCACACGCAGCCATTAACTACGAAGAAGAAAAGACCAATGATTTTGTTGTGCATAAACCCACACCACACATTAACCTTTGGACGGTCTCTTTAGATCTCGAATATTGCATATAGGGTTTCAGAACCCCAAAATCGTTCGTTGTTATTGTAGCAGACACAAGTAACGTGGCCTCATCACTGAAACACACCTTTTTCAAGAAATCTTTATCATGCTCAATACGTGGTAACATGTCTACCGCAAATTCCACAGGTTTTGGTCGATCTGTTGGTAACAGTGCTTGCAGCAACTGTACCTTATAGGCATACATATGCAACTGTTTATGTAGAACCCTGTGGATTGTGGATTGTAGGCATTTGGAGTTGCTTTGAAGCCTGACGAATTGAAGTTTTCGGTCCACATTTTCTGGACTTGTACTGAGTCGTCCGGCTCCACTTTTATCCAATACTGATCCGGTTCTCATGAAGCTTGTGTGCTAAGCACGGATGGAGGTCTGGATGGTGGGTTTATTTGGAATTTTTTTCCGTTCCGTTGAGCCAGTGTATCTCATTTCGTCTGTATGAACCATAACAGGCATTGAGCTTTCTATTGAAAAAAACTTGATTAGTTGCAGTAATACATGCAAAAGACAGAATATAAATATCTTGTTTATGTTAGAAGTTATGAGTTTTTTAAGTTGTAGAGATAATTTTGGAGCACAATGCATTTCTAGATAATTCTCAAATAAATAAGTATATTCAAGTTTAATGATCATATTATATATTTATGTTATTATTTATCTTGAATCCTGAGGAAATCATTAAAATTTGATCTAAAATAATTATCTGCATCAAGATAATAGAAAAAGTGTGTTCATTTTGTTCATTATCTAGTCAGAATCATTACCTTGAGCTGTTTAAAATTAGATCACAATAAAATATTACTCATACTTCAAGCCATAAAATGATTAAGTTATGAATAATGAATTCAAATTACCATACTTTTTATAAAGCCTTCATTTTCGGACGTGAAATTTTGGATAGATCAATTGAAAATTAACTAAAATGAGTGTAAACAATACGATGGTATAGAATTAGGATTAGAGCGATCCCAAATGCTATAGACAAAATAATTTTCTGTTTGGACTATACCAAAATTGAAGTGTCTCGTTTTTTGGTCTCTCAATGTTTTTACTATGTTTTCACCGGAAAAAATTAATCGTTAATATTTAATTTGTTGACACATTTTTTTAAATCGATAATTATTTGTGATGTGATGCCGTTTTTCAATTCAATAAAACTGACACTCGTCTTATTTGGTCTTGTTTAAGGCTCTAGAATTTGAAGCTCTTTTGGAGAAATTTGGATCAAATCCTTTATTCTTCAGATGATAGAAGAATTGGCTGAATAGTTTGAATCTGATTTGAAAAAGGTTGAATCCGTTTTTCTACCGGGAAGGTTTCGGCGATAATGTTTGCCATAACCGTGGCATATCGGAAGATTATTAATTCATAGAATGGAGATATAAATTGCAAAAAATTGTCGTATTTAAATAAATACTTATCCCTAAGAGGCAAACACCATTACTTATACTTCAACTATCTTGACGAATTGGTCGATCATATGCCGTATTATCAAATTTGACTAGCATTAATTTTTTTTTTTTCGATTACGCGATGAAGAAATTGTATACGCAAAAATTTTTATTTGCAAAAAAAATTTATTTATTATTTAGAAAGCTGAAAAGAGAAACTGACAAAAAAAAATTTTGTGTGTCAGCTCCGACGCACGACTGGATTTTACTCCTTAAGTTCGATAGTCTAACCAGACGCAAAAACAGTTTATTTAACTTAAAAAAAATTTGGTAGATTGCCAGAATATTTTGGGCTTCCTTCATTAATTTTTTTTTAATCTGTAAGCTCGCTGTCTCTCGGCTGGAGTTTTTGGAGGTTTAGATTTTTTCCTAGTCAAAAAATATAAAAAAAAAAATTAGAAAATTTATAAATGCATAATTATAAAAATTTTAACCTACTTTAAGAAAATCGATGAAAAAGGTTTCTATAAACATTTTTTTTAAATTATTATGATTAATTTTTTATTTAAAATATAATATTATCTTAATAATTAACAAAAATGGTTATAAAAAGATGATTATGTCACTAAATCTACTATATACAATAATAAATAGTACATGAAAATTATTTATATAAGCTAAAAAATAACTTTTCGAAAGAAAATTATATAAAAACATTATTATAATGAAAAAATATTGTCGATTTTTCCGATAATATTATCGAATTATTGACTACAGTTGTTAATATTTGAAAATTCTTTATAAAATCAATCATAATAACGTGGAAGAATTTATAGACATCGACAAAAAAATTAATTTTTGGTTAGGTTAGAAATATTCTATTTTATGTGGATGCGCTCGATAATTCATATTGGGTTGATTATCTAATTTTATGTGTTGTTTTCAAATATATATTTATATGAACTACATCGATAATTATTAAAATATTTAATAAATACAAATTGCACATGCTCATACATATAATACATGAATTATAAGGTACCTTGCAACCACGTGTTTGTTAGATGTTCCGGCAATATCATCTACACCTCTTTCTGTCATAGTTATTTGAAAATACTTTCAGTTCACTTTAGCGGAACACAATGATAATAATATGACAGGAAAAACGTAACGAGGTCATTCATGGATAGATTTTACTCCTCACATTTTTCTCATACCGGGCCCCTTATATACGCAAATCGATTCTTAAGGAGTAAACTCCAAAAAGGTTTTGATTCCATGTTGACAAGGAAACTCTCTTTCGAGAAACAAAGTTGTGCGAGTCGTATACTGTAGTATAAAGCACTAATTTGTTGAAAACCATTTTTGTTGATCAATTGATTTATTATATATGTATATTTATGTACCAATAATCATCATCATACAGATATATTGTGACATATTTTTTTATAATATTAAATTTTTTGTCAATAGTTTATTTGCATAATTTAATTCGAATTAATATTACAGTACGTCCAATTCGCTGCAGTTAAATACTGTTCATTGATAATTAAAAAGTTTCATATATCCCAATTAACACTTATTAATTAAAAAGGTTCGAACAAGTGCGCTTTCATGTATTCACTTAATTGAAATATATAAAATGTTTCAAATTGCTGAACATCAATAAAACTCAGTTTGTTTCAAAATAAAATGTGTTCATTGGAGTTAATATTACAATTGAAACGGATTGATTTATTATTATATACACTCAACCAACATGAAACAATCAATTTTTTCCGTGGAAAAATTTTGATCATTAGTTCTCATGAATATTTTGTGCTATTCAAATAATATATACAATAAAAGTGAAAACATTTTCAGTCTCACTTTAAGAACAGCATGCGCTGTGAGAAACTCAGCCCATCCACAACAAGAGATCATACTGATTCTTCCTGTTAATATAGTAGACTTTCATAGTGACATTCATAATGAATTTTTGAGTGGACAAAGCCGTAAGGTAGGCAATTACTTCAAGATTTACAAAAATACATTTAATACCTATTTTTTGTAGATGTTATAATATTAAATTTTTCATTTCCAACTTTGAGTATTTGTTTTGAGGTTAATTGATAACGATTCGTCAATGTTTGGATATACGATTTATATAATATATTTAAGATTATTTTTTATGAAAGTATAATTCTACTATCGTAGTTTGGCATTTAACTGTAAGAACTTTCGCTTGCACTGCGAGGAGAAACTCAGCCCATCCACAACGAGAGCTCATACCGATTCTTCCTGTTAATATGAGACTTTTATAGTGATATTTATGATAAAATTTTGATCGGACAAAATTGACAAAAATACACTTTATACAACAATAACATCCACAAGTCCGCAAATCAATTATTATTTCTATATACTAAATTTTTGTAAAGGTATCTAAAATTTTTTAATTGATTACTTTGATTTGAGGTTAATTGTTTGGTGGATATTTCAAATATTTCTTCAAAATCGAAATTAACATCAGAATATTCAAGAAGATAAAATACATAAATGTAATTGAATGTAGATGTAGTTGAATAAATATAGATAGAGATAAAATTATTTGGATATTTTCATTTATGATATACTTTTTTGTTGTGATAAGAAATTGCTACAATTTCGAAAGAAATTCGACTTCAGAATATTAGATTTGATCCCTCTCTCAGACATGGAAATCGACTAAATATGTTTTAATTTTGATGATTATATCATATCCATACTGAACTTAATAGACAAATAGTTGACGAAACCAGAAAAGAGTTTGAACCTAGCTCAACAAGGAGTTTGAAGGAGTGCTTTGAAATTATGTTATTTTTGAAAATGCTCGCAATAAGCACAGCAAACTTTCGAATATTAAACAGAAGAGCCTATTTACAAACTTTAATAAAAAAATTACTCAGTATGTCACGTTTTTTGTGTATTTACGAGTATGGTCCCAGAAGTACCTGGTCTGACCTGGAGATCAACAGTAATATATTGGGTAGTAGAGTTTAAATAAGGCCGTACGACTTGCGAAGACCAGCATCGCAGTGGTAGACCTAATGAGGTGACAACTTCAGAAATTATGTAAAAAATCTACAAATCGGTAATGAATGATCTTCGACTAGAGATGCGCGAGCTAGCAGACTTAGTGGGAATTTTAAAAACTGCGATACAAAGCATATTAACTGAGAATTTAGACATGCGAAAGCTGTGCGCCAGATAGGTACCGCGTTTGCTCACAGCGTCACCTCAAAACAGCGTCGTGACGATGTTTCTACCGCGTGTTTGCTAATATTTCACAGAAATGGAGCCGAAAGAAATGAACAATCAATGCAATGGACTGTGAAGGAATAACTGGCTCTAAAGAAGGCAAAGTTTATCAACGATGAGTATTACGCGAAATTATTGCAACGTTTGAGTGATGAAATTAAGCAAAAACGACCGAATTTGGCTGAGAAGAAAATGTGGGCTTATCAAGACAAAGCACCAGATTACACATCCGTTATTGCGATGTCCAAAATTAATGAATTGAATCACTACTCAATACCCTTTTGGCCCTCGGATTATTTTCTATTGCCAGATTTGAAAAAATGGCCCCATGTTTGAAGACATTCCAACAATAATGTGGTGATATCGGCAGTTAGTGGCTATTTTGTGGATTCTTATTATAAAAAAGGTATCGTCCATAGCAAAAATCAAACCAGTATACTGCATGCCTGGAATTAAATATTTTTATTAGCAAAGAAGTCGTTTACAGAGTAAAAGGTCAGTGAATATACCCTCATATTATTGTGGAATGCGGAAAAAGATGATATCGATTTGATTTCAATTGGCAAGTGATTGTGCATATTTTTTGTACTGTAAAATATAAAATATAAAAAGTCTATGGAGCTGAAATGAAATATATCATTTTCCAACATTTTTTTGTTGGACCGGATGCTTCTGTGACCATCCTCGTTCCACACAAATTTCTCACAAAAACATAAATTATTTTGTGGATTTTTTTTGAAATATCAAAGTCAGTTGACAATATATAATAATATGTAAGAAATAAACTCAAATATCGTACGTCTTTGTTATCTTTTTAGTTTGTGGCATTCTAGAACAGTTTGCAAGTACGAGAACTCACATAAACATCCCCTACCCAATCTTTTTTTGATATTTTTACCAGACAGTCCCAATCTCTACCTTTTTTCTACTTGCGTAAACAACATAATATCAGTTCTACTCGTTTTCTATTTTCTTTATAGGAATCATCTCTTCTCTTCTTTATGTTCACGTATATATAAGTTTCTGTGACATCCAAATCCAACACACCTCCTTCATTACCGTCTTTACTTTCATCCCTTTCAGCTTTTCGTTCTGAAGCTACATCATTATTGTGAATCTCCTAGCTTTCGCTTATCTGACTTTCTTAGACTTCTTAGATTTCTTAGATTCAATGTCTTGAAGACTTGAAGCGTTTTCCAAATTTATCCTTTCATCGTCTGCATCAATGGATTGCCAAAACCATATTGTCAACCTTGGAAATATCTAAAATTATTGTGACATCATGGTTCAAAGCTTCCATTGATAAATTCTCTATTTTCAGTTGACTCTAGTAGTTCTGGATTATTATTTATTTGTTTCGCATCTTTTCTCTTAACTGAAGTATTCACCATTTGATGAACGGGACCTAGGGTGTATCTAAAAAAAAAGAAAACTTAGATGCTAGTCACGTATTTCACAAAATTTATGCATAAAGTAAACGAAAGTAAAAGTGTACAACTTCTTATTCAAAGTGAATATGAATAAATGAAAAATGTGTATTTCCACAAGAAAATTGTTTTGGGTTATACAAATACATTAATAACTTAATACTCGTATATTCACGATTTTCGTATTTCGTATTCACCTATAAATTAATAATGAAACAAAAAGTAGGTCTTGAAAACACATCGTCAAAAACATAACAAAACTTTGCAGAGGCCGCACAGCACCTTTTGTTTTTACCTTGCTAAATATTTTCAGTCTTGCCAACAAAATAAATAAACTTACTACATTGAGCGATGAACAGCAAAGATTCAGATCCGGAAGATTTATATGAATGCGATATTCATCCTGCCATAAATAACTGAAAAATCCATCGAGTATAACAAACCTTCGTTCATATTTTATAGACCTGGAAACGGCGTTTGACCGAATACAACTGGAGGACGTGGTACACCTTCTATACAACGGGCAAATCCCATATAACATCAGAAAAACAAAATACACGCCATAACTATCGAAGAAATTCCTGTAAACAATGGTATTCGACAAAGAGATTCTCTTAGCCCCGAGTTGTTCAAAATAGTTATGGGGAACAAAAACGTCAAGATCCTATACTATGCCGATGATGCTGTTCTAATTGCAGAAAACGAAGATGACCTACAGAGATTACTATTCAAATTCAATACAATGGCAAAAAGTTTATAAATGAAGATATCTGCAGCAAAAATAAATTCATGGCCTCCTCAAAAACACCTATCATATGCAATCATCTACAACCAGTTTGCATATGATAGGTGTTTTTGAGGAGGTCATGAATTTATTTTTGTTGTAGATATCTTCTACTGGTTGTAGATGATGAAATTGTACTACAAGAGATGAAATTTAAATATCTAGGCATAGAAATATCAGGATACGGTGATATCGAAGCGGAGGTAAGAAACCAAGAGGCAAAAGCAGCAAAAAACAAATAAATCGAAATCGAGACCAAATCTACAAGGCTGTCATCCGGCCTATATTAACATTCACAGCGGAAACCAGACCAGACACATCGAACACAAAGAGAATATTAGAAACCACCGAAATGAAAATAGTGGACAGAATCGTTAGAAAAACACTTTTTGACAGGGAGAGAAGAGAAGAACATGCAAAATTGACAATGTAAACAAATGGATATTGGGAAGTAAGAGAGAGTGAAACGACCACATAAATCGAATGAATTATGACATAATTATGACATAATGGTCAAAATAGTTACAGATAAGCGTTGGAGGACTCCGCAAGACAACCTCTCTAATAATTAAACGGCATAGGATACGAGGAAAGACAAGCATTTTGTTTACATTAAAGAAAGAAGAGAAAGAAGAAGGAAACATATTATTAACTCAACAACAACTAAATCATGAATAAATTTTCTTGTAAATGTGAAAAGTACATTCAATTCATCAACTGCCATTTCATGAATGTCATGGAAGAGTGAAAGCAGTGTATTTGAAATCAAATCTGTAAAACCTCACTAGCACTAAATATGTACATTTTTCATCAATTCCACGATTTGACATTGTAATATGATTTACTGCTCACTTAAAGTCGAAGAAGTATTTAGGAGAAGAAAGACATCAGTTTAATATCTCATTTGGGAAATAAACGATTCGTGTCAAGCATATGTGCTGGTGCCAATATTTAGCATAGTCTAGTTCACTTCAAGTATCTGAAGAATACATGTGTATTACAAGAACAAGAAATTTATTTTCGTACCAGTGATTTTTCCCCAGCTATAAATTTATTTCAATGTTAGCTAACAATTATGCATCGTCGCAACGAAAACGGAGGCCATTTTGGATTTGATGTTTCACGTTAGTATTAAATAATATTCCAGCTTAAAATTATTAAAATTAGTGTAATATGATAATTAGGTGATAATGTAATGTTGTGCATTAGCCCAATTATAACAGTTATTGCCAACTGATCTATATTCTATTTAGATTGACTTTATATACAGTAATAATCTCAACAATTGAGGTTTTTCCATGTTTCACCCAATCTAGAGATAAGAAAAATGAGTGGATATCATTTTGTTATTTTTTTTTCTATTTAATAACTAAGAATAACTAATTTGAATTTATGCTCACGATGTATCCAAAACTAAGTTAACCAATAGTTTCAAACATCAATAGGCCTAATCAAAATTTCTCCAGGTGTTGCTGGTTTTTTTTTAAACAAATATCTACACTGCTATACAAGGCGCAGGTAAAAAAGAATGACGCGTATCCGGTGTGTTGCGCAAAGTGGACTTTCATCGTAAACTGATCGGACCAAGAACCAATCGGTCTTCAGTTTCTGCATAGATAGAACCACTACAAAAAAGGGGTGGTAAATATATATTACAGTAATTAATATCAAATAAATATTTTTAGAATTGGTTAATCAAACAATTAAAAAAAATGTTATTTGTCCCAAAAATAACTTCTTTCAAACATTTTTCTTTCTATTTGTAAATCGATAATAATCTAGTTAAATTTTCCAGTTAATTGAGATATTTTTAGAATGTTACACTTTAATTTATGTAGCCTGAATTGGACCTTATATAACATTTTTGATAAAAATAAAAAAAAATAATTTCATGGATAAATTATATTATTATTGTCAAAAAATTGTTACAATTTGTAGACGAAAGCTTGTAAAAACTAGAAAACAAGAAAAAAAAAAATAACTAAATAAAGATAAAACAAATAAAAAATTTCAAACTACAACAGAATATAGGTAGTAATAGGTCGTATATAAGTCCATAGCAAAAATTTGACCAGTGTGCAGCATGTCCGGAATTAAATATTATTATTAGAATTGAAGTTGTTTACAGAGTAGAAGGCACTTTCCAGTAAATATGCCATGAACTATATAAACAGAAGAAACAAAATAGGGCCTAGTACTGAACCTTGGGGGGCTCCACATGATGTTGGCTTGCAAGATGACATCGTTGTATCAACCCTTACAAGCTGACTTCTGTTGATAAGGAATGACTTAAACCATGCGAGAGGTGTGACTGCAATTTATTAATTAAAATATTATGATTAACACAATCGAAAGCCTCAGAAAAATCACAAAAAGTTATTATTATTATTAAGGAGGAAAAAAATAGTATCATTTGTGCGTTTGTTACTTAAAAACCCAAATTGATGAGTAGTAAGTATTTTATATTTGAAGAGAAATGATTAAAGCCTCTTTTTGACCAATCTTTCTATGATCTTAGATAACGTGGGAATAAAAAATAATCTTTGAACATTTTTTTATTTCTTAACATATTCTTGAGTATAATAATAATAAATATTCCTGTGAAGTAAATAATTTCAATGAAAGCAGTGAAACTAAAAAATTCATTTCAAGCAAAGTTAATTAAAACATTTCAAATATAACAAAAATTTTATTATTTTAAAACATGAAAAACACGACAAATTTTTTGAGTTGAACAAATATTTCAGAATTAATGTGTTTCTAAAGTGCGTTTGAAACCGCGCATGCGCATCGTGCTTTTTTACCGGCCCCTTATAGATGCCCGTTACTACTATGTGCCACTGCGAAAGATTGAGTACTTTGAAAACCTTCACAGAATACAGGGTTTTATTGACAAAATATAAATTTGAATCCTTGTTTCCTTCTGACTAACAACGTATATTCCAAATTAAGTTTCTCTATGCTCCCAATTTTCTAGTTTTGTCTTTTTTTATATCACTTCAAGTAAGTATGAATTTCATGAAATAGGCAAAGTGAGGCCGTAAAATCAGCTCAAAGGGACTAGTCGTCTTGTGTAGTAGGCAGATCGGATCATTTCTTTGAGCAAAATAAAGGAAAAAACCACCCCACCTCTCTTAGTAAGAATTAAAGCCTAAACGTCAAAAAAATTATGAAGGATACCACATACTCATCTTCTTCTTTGATAACATGTTCAGCACAGTTTTTCCAAAATTCTTGGCGGTCTGCTGCTAGAATTTTATTCACGAGTTCTACAACCTCTTTACTCACTGATTACATTTTCGTAATTCTGATTTTACGTTTGCCCATATTAACTCTATAGGGTTGAATATGCAATAGTAAGGAGGTAGTCTGAGAAGAGTATGACTCTGTTCTTTGCACAGCTTGACAATATAATAAATTTTCTCTAACTTTACACCTTTAATAACAATAATCGATTCTTTCAATTCAAACATCAATTTTTACTATTGTCAACCCAATCGAAATTTACTACATCGTGACTATCAAACCATGTTTCATCTAGATAAATTATGTGTCTATTAGAACTTCGGTAGTCTTTTAACTGACTCAAATAATCTTGTCGCCATCGAACGATCCTTGACGATTCGGTTATTGCCACCCATTTATTCAGTTTTTCCTGTATAAAACCACATGCTGACAAAAATAGACGCAATGTTTCTAGACTGGTATAATTATATTCTGGATAATCTGCTACCTTTTGCTGTATTACTTCTAATT
The DNA here is from genome assembly GCA_026230145.1 of Diorhabda elongata. Lineage (NCBI taxonomy): Eukaryota > Metazoa > Arthropoda > Insecta > Coleoptera > Chrysomelidae > Diorhabda > Diorhabda elongata. The sequence continues at coordinate 45,324,356 of CM047926.1, forward strand.
TCTGTTCTTATATAAACTATAAATTGTCCTACGTATAAAATCTTGAGTAGCTTTGGCAACTGACTTCAGTTGTTCTTTACATCGGTTCTGTGAATGATCCACAGCAACCCCTTTCGTGACTATAAATGGAAAATTTATTTACTCTTTATTATTAAATTCATTCCTGTCTTTATTCTCACTACATTGTGCAATTTCGTTGACTTCATTTGCCCATGGTCTAAAGAACAACATATTTCTATTATTTTAAGAAATTTATGAATTAAAAAGTTTTACCAAGCGACACCAATGTTTGCCAGGAATATTTTGAAGAAATTTTGTACATACAGCTTCGGCCAATAGAAATGCATTTATGTTTACGATTCGATGTTTTCCTTGGTAAACAGAGTCCACGTGGACTAACGTTTTGTTAGATATTTACTAAATTTTATATTCATTTCTTAATTTGGTATGATTGCCGTGTGTATTTATGAAATATTGATTGAACCTCGCATAACTGTCTTCTGCAATTGATATTGGAAGAACTGTACGTGTCTATTGGTAATTCCTAAAACATATACCAAGTCTATTGGAGAGGACTTATTTGATTGTATACTATAAGAACATGAAAGAGGTTATAAAGGAGAGATGATTTGTAATTCACCACAGGAGGTAGCGTGGAATTCCCGATGTCGAAGGATTATTGTTTTATCGAGGAAGTTATTCGGAGAAATGTGTACCTGTATTGTGTATTTTTAAATGCGAGGGCACATGGCGTTTTCGTCACAATTTTAATTCAATATTTCATAATAAATACCACAAATCTCACTTAATTAATTCCCCAATGGTAAATATACAGTGCTTTTCAGATAAAAGTATCCACCTAGCAGCATCCCCTTTATTTTTTTAAATTACTTTTCATATTTTTTATGTAAAATTTGGATACTCCTCTTTGAGCTGATTTCAAAAATGTATAATACTTGTAGGTTAAAGTGGTTAGTTTATGAGATAAACATTTTTTCTTTTAAGAGCACAAATTTTACTTATTATTTACTACTTTCACCTTATTTGCCTGTACTAAAATGGGTTGTACAACAGTTCAAACTCTTTAATCTTCTTAACTGTGCTATTTATTATGAAGTTACAATAAGTGTTCCAAATGAGTACCATTCACTACCATAAAATGTTATAATCTATTTTGAAATGCCTCTCTGACATTGCTTAATACGGCTGGATTTAATTGTCGACATTCATTTTCTATCCTCTCTCGTAAATCATCCAGAGATTCTAGTTGGGTAGCATAAACTTTTGTTTTTAAATACCCCCATAAAAAGAAGTCTAGGGGTGTTAAATCCGATGACCTAGGTGGCCACTCCATCATCTGCCCCCTTCTACCTATCCAACGAGCGGGGAATGTTTCGTTTAAAAATTGTCGGACAGGCATAGCATAGTGTGGGGGAGCTCCGTCTTGTTGAAATACCAGTAAATCTTCGGAAAGGTTATCATCATTTTCTATTATTGTGGTAATACGTGGGTCAACCCCTTCCCTGAGTAACTCAAGATATGATTCACCATTTAAATTTCCGTTGATGAAGACAGGTCCGACAATGTGGTCACCTAGGATACCACACCAAACGTTTAACTGTTGGGGATGTTGTGTATGGAATTCACGCATAATATGTGGATCACTTTCGGCCCAATATCTACAATTATGCCTACTTACTAAGCCATTTAATGACCATGAGCATTCATCAGAAAAGCAAATATTGTTTAACAATTGTGGATTGTTATTGATAATTTGCGTCATTGATTCGCAAAACTCTAGACGACGATCAAAATCATCTTCATTCAACTCGTGCACCAACTTAACTTTGTATGGGTGGTACTTGAACTCGGAAAACTGTAGAAGATGAAACACCGATCGCTCTACTTATTGTTGACAACGATTGGGGTTGTTGAGCCTCTAAGCTGACTTGCCCTAAAATTGCCACTTGGATTGCTTCGTTATTTACGAGTCCCTCTCGCTTATGCACTTTATTGCAAACAGACCCTGTTGTGGTAAATTTCTCCATCAGTTGAATTACATACTTATGAGTTGCATGTCTTCCGTCATGTAATTCGTTAAATATTCTAGCAGCAGCTCTTGCACAATTATTATTTTGGTAGTATAAACCTACAATTTCAATTCTTTCTTGCAAAGAGTAAACCATTTCAGAGAAACAAAATAAATAATGTATCAAATTACACTATCAATAGTGACTACAAATTCTAGTTGACAATGTCAAACTTTAATAAAAAGTAGAGTTTTTTGTTGTTTGGATTTTTTAAGTAGAATAACAGTTAAAAAGATTAAAGAGTTTGAACTGTTGTACAACCCATTTTAGTACAGGCAAATAAGGTGAAAGTAAATAATAAGTAAAATTTGTGCTCTTAAAAGAAAAATTGTTTATCTCATAAACTAACCACTTTAACCTACAAGTATTATACATTTTTGAAATCAACTCAAAGAGAAGTATCCAAATTTTACATAAAAAATATGAAAAGTAATTTAAAAAAATAATGGGGATGCTGCTAGGGGTGAGGGGGTGGCTTTTCCAGTAAGTTTGAATAAGCCATAATGCTTGCCCCTTCCAACATAAATTGACGTGTTTTTGGATTTTTTCTAAATACCAGTATTACAAAAGTTATTAAAGGTGGATACTTTTATCTGAAAAGCACTGTATAGTTATTCGTGAGCTCGGAATATATTCTTTAAATAAAAATAACAGTTTACATTACGTTTTCCTTTCTCACTTTTTTTATTCCTATACTAAAAAAAACACTCTTTAAGTACACAACCGAATGTTAATGGCTTGCAAGTAATACACTATATACATTAATAAATTATTTTAAGAGCTATTAATGTAGTAAGCTGGTTTAATATAAATTATTTTCATATCTTTGCTAATTTTAGCAGTCGGTTATTATAATTTCATGATACATTACAGTATAAATCAAGTACACGTCTCGAATGTTAAACGTTTTTCAATAGATTTATTCTATCGAAGAATCCTCCAATGGTTTTCTTATGTAGACATCATCTGTTAACAGCATAAAACGGAAATTTTCAATTCATATGATGTGTTTATCCTATATCAATTCTTGTTTTGGACTTTGATGCTCATATATGTACGTGCAAAATATAAAAAAAAAAACTATTTCGCAGTAAAATCGACTCCAAGGTTGTATAAAACGAAACTACTCAGAGTATTTTCAGAAAATATCTCAGAACAGTTAAACGTAACAAATACACTAATTTAGTCTAAGAGCTGGTCGCCACTTCGACTAAGGTACTTTCACAAGGCTGAAACTTTTTCTATATGTTATTCAATATGTTTAAAGTAGAAAAATCAAAATCTGGCAGGGTTAACGCGGGTGCAACAATATCCACTGTTTTTTGCATATTGTAAATTTTTTATTTAAAAAAATATGTATCTTCTCTAATCTGGCTTCCCAGTATATTTTTAGGAAGACAATTTCGAGTATAAAAAACAATTTCCAGATGTTTTGCTCGGTTGCAAGTACCAGTAAAATGGATCCAAAGTTGCTAAGACGGCTGGTACGATCTTCCAAATCTAATTCTTAAAGAAAATATCTTGTAAACTATTTTGTGAAGTTAGGCGTTTATAATAAATATCATGATACGGGTAATTTCGTATATATTTTACTTCAATTACAAAATCTCAATTGTTTAATTACAATTATTACAATATCCCTGGAAATTACACCGTCGTCCTCTACATTTTCTTCGCTCACTGGAAAAGAAATTATTATAAATACGTGATATTACACATAAATGTTTATACACTTAATTCAATTAATTTTAACTTTTCTTCCTCTATTAGCCCTGTGGTCGAGAGGATAAAATTAATATAAATCAATGTAAATAAATGTTGTATATTACTAAATAATACCTATACGGATTTTTGAGGTTAGATCATATTATTCATATTTTTGTCCAATAGGTAATTATACTTATTTTATATTGTTATCGATTGACATATAGAATTATAAACAAAGACTGGTTGGAAATTTACCTACATTTTTGCAATTGTTTTAATGTGTTTTGAAATATTTAGATACCATACAACTTATTTAAGTGTTTATTTTAGTAGGTGTCTGTTTTATTCATTTCGAAGAGTGTAGTTCTATATAATGCAAAGTGTCGAGGTTTAAAAAAAACAAAGTTTATTCACCTAAATTAAATTTATGCAATAAAGTAAATAAAGATATCATAATATGCCAATAATGATATTATTGTATTGAATAATTTTGTTAATAACATTTTGAAGAGTTTCTTATTTCACGGAAGAGGCAAGAAATTATATTCCTTGTAAAGACAGCCTTAAGAACAGCCTTAAGACAGCCAACAAGCCTCGGAAATTATTTCAATTCAAATTCAATAATGATATGTATAGCTCATAAATAGACAAGTCGTTTAAAGAGTAGAAGGCATTTTCCAGTAAATATGCCCTCAAATTATTGCAAAATGCGGGAAAAGATTATATCGATTTGATTTCAATTGGCAAGTGATTGTGCATTTTTTTTGCATTGTAAAATATCGAGCCCTTAACTAATTCTGATCGTGAAGTAGGTAGGTAAAGTGGATAGCCGTGCAACGACCTTTCGGAAATTGGAGAAAGTTGCTTACGAATTAGGCAAACGAATTCAAAGATGAATAAAGAAGGAAGAGTCAGAATTTTTAATCTTTTAAGTCCCTGCAGTGAGCCCTGCTGTTTAGTCCGAGTAAATAACTAACAGCTCTCTTTTATAGTACTGAAAAGCGTTGAAGTTATTCTTGATAAGTGAACCAAATTTAGCTACAAAGCTAGTTTTTTTATCATTATTTTGGATACTTATCAATCAATATGTTTTAATAGTTTAGCTAGAAACATATTCTGACCAAAAATTGTATATATTTGAAATTTTTCACTAACTTTCATTGTAAATTTTCGAAATGCTAGGTATTATACTACCAACAAATCATCTTTTCTATATCACTTAATTCAATTACAAGTTGAAAGAGTGGACATTTAGCTGCCAAAACACTAAGCTCAAAATATAAATTCATGATTATGCTACTACTTTTTCTCTAGATAACTCCTTGTCGGAATTTCCGGATCTATGTATTTCGTATTTTAAGATTTTTCAGTTCACGCTGTCGTTCCCATTGAACTGATACCATTTCAAATGCGAAGTTTTCTCTCAACGTATAGTATTTCCAATTTCATCCATGAGCGCTACAGCTATAGTTACCCTACTAAAGAAAAGAAAATTCATTCGTGGTGGGGTATTCTATATCCGAATAAAAATAGTTTCTTAGAAAATCCCATTTCCCAAGTAGAAGACAATAGTAATATTCTAATATCAGCATTCGTGAGTATTTGTTATAAAATGAGCTTTAGAAAATTACACTGGAATGATAAAGACCCGATTTCCACTTCTACGAATATGTGAAAATCATTTATAAGTTATCTATCATGCAGCTGACGAAGTAAAATATATATATATACAGAAGAAATCACAAGGAATAATTTTAAACATATTAAGATCAGTACAACTATGAATTATGTTGTAGTTTTCTTTCCCATTCAACTTTTTTCTTTTCATCTCAATGGACTTCAGTCGAAGTACAATGAAGGCAGGATTCATTTAAGCGGTTTGATCACCATAAAATATACCCGTAATAATCAATATAATGATTATGACTCGCGGTTTTGTATTACATTACACTTTCAAATCTATCAATTTCCACATTTCCTGTTATTTTCTAAACATCAATCTAAATTATAAACTGTATAATTTCTCATGAAGTTTTGAAAAGTATGATTGACTGTTGGATTGATTATGTGAAGGATATGATTTCCGTACTATTTGAATTTATCCCATTTGGAAGTTTTCGATAGATGATTTGTTTCAACCCAGTATAAGTAAACATATGTATTGAAGAATGATATCCTATAATACAAGTTGCATCAATTTCTTATGTATTTAGGAGATGGACAAAGTTTGTAAAACTGTTTTGGAGATATAACACGCAGATTGTGAAGCGTTAAGTTAAGAATAACCAATATTTCTTTGCCAACACTAAAATGGAACTTTATTAGCAGTGTTTTATGCAACAAAATATGAAGTAGCTCGATCACTTTCTATACATACAACCAATAGAATAAACCTCTGTAGCCAGCATTTCGTCAACGCATAAATATTACACATACAGGAACGGTGTTCGGTACTACAAGATTAAAACCTAACGTCGGTAATAACACTTTTACCACCTGCATGTATTTATCATTTGAATATTCTCAACTTTAATATGATTAAGCTTGAGGACACGCCTTAGTTAGCATATCTAAAATGGTGAAATCAGTTTAACCGATATTGCTGCAGGAGATGGTACATCTCTCACAAAACTCTACAGAAAAAATCGGACTCAGTAATGTCCAGTGACCTTAGATGACAGTTATGTGAAATTTTATAAAAAACTTCTCGCTTATAATTTGGTGTGGTTGCTTGATTTACTGCATTTTTACATTATGACTGTGTTAACTGTCCCACTCAAATAGAAAGTTGCCTCTCCACTAAACACTAGATAAAAAATCTTCATCATCATTTTCTACCATACAGCTTTGAATAAACTCACAAAACTCAAGAAGCCGTTCCTTATCACCTTTGTAGTGTTTGTAGAGATTGTTTCATACGCTTAACTTGGCGTAAAACACGCCAGACAGATCTCCACCAGTACGTCGAGTGGATGTTTGCAAGCAATGGGTGGAGCTTTGGCGGATACGCTCCACGAAACAGGGAAATGACCTGATGATTTGTATTTGCAAAGACTTCTTGTATCAGTAAATAACTAATATGATCTTTCAGTTCTACAAACGCTGTTTTGACAAGTACTGAAACGGTCTTTGATAAAAATACGTTACTGCTATTTAGCGAAACCCACGTGAAGTCTCTGAACTTTCTCTTTCGGTTACGTCGGATTCATTAATAAATTGTTACGATTTTCCCAAATCAAATTACTTTTTTGAAATACCCCGAATGATTCACAACATTATTATCATTTATTAATTGTATATCAAAGATAAGTTATAATTCATAACTATTTGATGCAAAAAGAATATAAATACAATGTATTAAATATTTATTCAAGTGATAATTGATGAATAATTGGGTAAAAATAAATGATGATTTACTTATGCCTGACTACTTCACACTCTGTGCCCTCTACTTGTATAGAAAATTTTATTTCCCCTAAATTTCATCATGGGAATTAATAAGATACGTACGTTCACTCACACGTAACTAAAAATTTATAGAACAATTCAGCTCAATTCGTCAGATCCGAAGCTGTCCCGTTTTGTACAACAATGACTGTACTATTCCAATTTGATGCCCTGTTACAAAAGCTTCACAGTAAGGTTGATTTTTCAAAATTCCTTATATTTCAGAAACAACCAACTAACATTCAGTGATTATCAGGCAAGCTAATAAAAAATAATTTTTGATTTAGATGCTCTATATTTTTGACTACTGCCATTAAAAGTGCCACTTTTTAACATTGTTACAAGTGATGAAAATATTCTTAACATGGTTTTGTGGTTATTGGAATATCCGCCTATATTATTATCTATAGGGTATCTATACAAAAAATATTGTATGATATTTGTGTTGTTTTCTTTATTCTGTTCGTGAAATTGTTCAATTCGCTCCGCTCATTTCTTTTTCAAATAACACATCATAGTCCGGGAGCCAGCAACATATTACACAAACAAGTTGAGAGAAAATAAGTAGAATGTATCAGAAAATTGCATAATAACGTGAACGTCATATGTGGCTCGGTAGATGGGATGAGGTAAAAAAAAATAAAATAAATTTAGTCATTTCCACCCAACTAAAAATTTGTGAAACTATAACTATATCAATATCTCGAGGAAAGTGTATTTTAAGTTAGGTTAGGTTAGGTTATGTTATACGCCTCGAACATGAAAAAAATGTATTTTCAGTGATTTGGTATCAAATAAAAAATGGTATTGATGATAACTTATATGTAGATATGAATGAATATATGTTACTACGTAGGAGTTGAGCGGAAGCATCTATTGCATCAGCTGACCAGGTTTTCATCGATCACTGCTAGGTGATTTTCTTTATATATCACAGCTTACAAATTTTCAGCTGGGAGGAAATGACTGAATTTCTTTTTGTTTTGTCGTGCGTGGGATGTTACTGCCGCTTATCCCACTCACCTAGCCGCAGCTGACGTTCACTAGGCTTTATTGCATTACTTTCTGTTGCATCTCACCAATTAACTTTCGAAAGGAAATAATTAACCGAATTTTCACCTGGCTCTTGGACTATCACTTTTGAGTCTCATATCATAAATAACTATTCTTCACTGCTCATTCATCAAATCTTTTTAGAAAGGTTTAGTGTTAATGATATTTTTCTTGTTTCAGGTAAGTTCCTGTCGATTATCTTAATTTCCAAGTGAGTATTTAATGAGGGGAGGGGGGCCTTGAAGAATATCAAGTTATCAATATTTTGGCTATGAACTGCTATAAACGCCGTCGGCCGGGTACAGCGTCACGCCGTATGCCGCGTCACGATGCTCACTATAGAAATGTACTGTTATGATCTCTTGTCTGACGCTGACGATGGCGTGTGGACACCGTAGGCGCCATTCAACGCTTTACGCCGCTTTTCCAGTTATTTCGAACCATTGCAACGTAAGCGTCGTGTCTGGCGACAGCTCAGATAATTCGATAAAGAAGAAAACGAATTATAAGATAGATAAGTTCAATGTTATTGTGCATTATATTATAAAAGTGACAGGTGATATGGGCTTAGGATGCCTTTTTGATGGCAGTTTTATTATATATTCCCGCACAAGTTCTACAGTATATTTGAGATGTTCTTGATTGTTGCCTTCCAAACTTGAAAACATAATTATTTCTTCCTCTTTATAAGTAATCGGTGCCTTTTTGCTCTTAGTTTTCTTGTGAATCGAATTTATATCCATTTGATATCACACGAGTAAACGCTAACATTAATTGTTGACTATTGTTCTGAACGAGACGTCGTCGTTTGCGTATGAGATGTATCAACCGCTGACGCTGTGTCTGGCGTTCAGACGTCGATCAGAACGTTTACGCTCAAGTCGGTAGGCGCATACAGAATTTAATAGGAGACCGAGGTCAAAAAACTTGATAACTGAACTTGATATACTTAAGTTTCTAACTTTTAGAAAAATGTTTGAATATTTTAATGGCAATGATAGAAATAGTTCTAATTTTTATAGAATGTTACGTACAAGTTTTATTATAAATGACTTTGAATTTCCCGGAATTGTTTGAATTCTGACACTTTCCAGATGGTGAAGTCATCTCAATCTTACAAAGTACTTGTTACTCAATTTTATCAATAATGAAGAATATCATTGTCTCTCGCCAAAAAAATGCTGTAGCTAAAATAAATAAAAATAATGATTAACTTGTTGAAACCCTTCGATCGCCTCCTTTATCGGAAATTTTATGCTGTGGAATCGATTCAAATTGAATATATACAGTGTGAATCGTTTAGATTGAATAGATACAGTTGAAATTAGAACCGATTCCAACATATCAAATAGAACAGAAAATTTTGAAATAAGTCTTCTCCTCATGGCACCTCAATGTCATTAGACGTTTTCTGTAAAATGATAACTCTACTTGAATAATGTTATCAATATTATGGCGAAATGGAAAACAGGAAATATCTAAGATCGAATATAGACTCCTATTCGAGTGCTGGGCAAAGTCTTCAAATTTATGGTCCGGTAAAAAACATTAACCCTTTCTTTCGTCGAACCAATAATGTTTGTTGTCTAGTTGTTTTCGAGTTTCTAGATATTTCACAATCAACTTCGACTTCATTATTTGACAGTTAATCGCTCCTTATGGCTCCTTGACTGTCAGATAAACTATTAGATAAGATTTGTAGTGCACCTCCTAACTACTGATAATACCGACTGGACGGTACTGAGGTGTGTTTCTATCGATTCAGAATATTCATTCCTCGACTCGTACATATCTAATCCCTTTCCTATAGCGGTTTTGAGAGATTGTTATAACACGTCATGATATTCTTTCCGTTTGAAATTTATCCTCATCAATATTTGGACGTACTTGTGGAAATTACTTTTTGTTCTAGGTTATCTATTGGGAGTTCTAGGAGATGGCTATTTGCTAACCGATTCTCCTGAGTTCTCTCTCTCTACTTCTCACTACACCCTTCATCAAATACGGGTTGGTTTGCTTTCTACGTCAACATGACTGACTTTCTTACTGTTGTGACACCCTGAAGCAGGTCTTGAAAAGGTTTGGCAAATCTACAAAAAGTGTATTCTATTCAAATGAAAATGATTACAACAAAATTTCAAAGAATAATGGTGTTTCTTTCAAATCGATAGAATTAGTATTGACAAACTTAAGAAGTTTAGATATATTTTATTGGTTTTAAATAGGTCAGTCATCAGCGCTGATTGTGTATAATAGCCGCCGGTCTGTTTCATAAAATGATACTAGCTGGAATGACTGGTCGATATGTTAACGACGTTGCGTGTTGAACTGTTAATTTTTTGATAAAAATAGAGCAAGGATTTATTCATGGTCAATCAGACAACTTTGTAGTATTAGACACCGAGAATCTTAAACAATTGTTATGAAAGGCACTTCACGGTAGACATCATCAGGACCTCAACCAGCCGCATGTTGACAAATATGCTTCAAACAGATGGTTACTAGCGATAATCTGTTTCCAATGATCGATAGCTTTATAATAGCTATCCAAGATCAAGTTATAAATACGATTAACTACAAGAAAATGATGATCCGGATGATAATCAAGTGTGCAACATCATCCATAGCCACGAAATTCGGTCTTCTCTTTTTTACACCATAATACAAGTACCAGCCACAGAGGGTGCTCGAAAATGACAATTTTTATACTCTACGACCTGACATCGTGGTGGTTGATAGAAAAGTAAATTTAGTACTAGATGTAGCTATATCAGGAGAAACTGGCCAAATACGACTTAATATCAAGATAATTTATAAACAAACAATATTTTAGTTGAAAATTTGATTACTTTGCAATATAGAACGTGCAGTTGGAGGTTCGTAAGACATCGTATCGCATTACTTCAATTTGTAACGAAATCATATCTGTGGTACGAAAATCTCTGGAAACTCAGTTAATGAGCTACTATTACGATCCCCACGCCTTTAGAAACACAGGAGCTTTTAATATTGATATTTTTACAAGATATTATTGGAACCATATGAAATGTGATACATGTAATGGAATATACAAACTTACTACAGGTCAAGGTGTTTGCCCATTGTGGCTCACATTTCAAGGAAGTGATCGTTTGAAGCGTACCAAGAAAGCCATTGTAAAACTTCACTTTATTCACTGGTTGAGAGTATTCGTGGCGCGAATCGTCTAGTAGATACTCGGATCATGGACAAAGGAAGAAACATCTTGTTATTGCGGAGGTTTTTTCACAGTAAACCCAAACGCAATGGATTATTTTAAACTATTCACTGCATATTTCTGTATTATTGGAATATACCGATTTACTAATTACATAACATTTAGTAATACTTATATATTTTATACTAGCTTTTACCCGCGGCTTCGCTCGCATGGAATCCATTAAATAAGTATCAGAAATCATTATAATAGAAATATATGGATATAATAAATCTATTTTATTACTTGGTTAGTAATATCGATTTTTAAAAATTACTACATACAAAGTTTCAAATCATGCTCTATTGAAATACAGTAGCAAATATTAAAATTTATTTTCCTGTAACAAAAATAAATAGTTTTGAATTCTAACAATTACAAAGGTGAAATGCTGAGTATTAATCTAGAATATTTTTGTTGACTATATTATAAGTTATCGTCTGGTATCTGCGCATGTCTTTCTAAGCAACGTTGGATCTGAAGAGGTATTTCAGCAGCTCTCAAATCACTTTGTCGCCTTGCTTGCTGTTGTCTTCTCAGCTCTGCATGAGCCGAAGATTCTTGATTTCGTGCACCTTTTGTTGCACGGGCCCGTGACGAATTTTTAGATAATGTAGATTCACGCTTCCGAGGCATTTTTTAGACATACGCTTTCAGTTACAATTGAAAATAACAATGGTACCTAACCTCAAAAATTCTAAACAGCTGAAACTACAGTCAATTGAATTGGATGTATACATTAATGGATATTGACTTGACCGAAGGTACCTCCCAAAATATGTGTACAAAGTTTCACAATGATTTGTCAACTAGTCCTATTTTATTACTCTATGTTTTGTTTTTTTTTTAATAATCAGAAGAAGTAGCCTTTCATTACTTCAAATTAATTTTCATTACAAGAAATTCAAATTTAGCTATTCACCAATTTAACTTAGCACGAGTGCTAATATAACTCAAAATATGTGGTACCTTAATTAATTAGAAATTAACTTATCTCCAAATTATCTTCGAAACAAAATCGATTACATATACTGGAATTTACTCCGTACATTTTTCCCCTCTTCATTGTATTTTCTCTAATTCAGTACACTAATGAATACTTTATTCGGTGTGGTTATTGTCGTCTTTGTACATTTTGGCAAAATACAATATTTATATCGAATATTTTGAGCAGACATTACAATACACACATACAACAGCAAAGGCTGATATAATAATACTATGTGAAAATAATTCGTAGCTTACTGGCCGAGCCGCTACAAAATCCATATTTTGTGGAGTTTAAATTCATTCCTGTAGATTCGGATCATTACACGGATCGCACAGGATAGCTTCAAATTTGCCCTTGATGAATAGGTCTGCAAAGCCTATATATTATAAGCCAGCTTCGGTCAATTTAATGAGGATAATATAAAAAAAATCACTGTTTTCTTATTAGTTGGCTGTTAACTTTACCATTGAACATAATCGTTCTTTTGTTGTAAAGAATAAATCCGAAGTCAACCAGTACAAATGAGCTACTTTCCTTCATTAATCGTCTAGGTATATATCATTATATCGTAGGATACAAAAAAAGGAAGATCTGTTTCTAAATAGGGGTACAAATCAACTACTTTCCTTCAATAATATCATTAGGTTACAGGATACAAAAAAAGGAAGTTCTACTTCGAAATAATGGTACAGATAAACGACTCCGCTTTAGTAATTGTCTCAGTTTACAAAAAATAGTGGTACTATTGAACTACTTTACAGTTGTTGTCTAGGTTTATTATCAGATTATAAGATACAGAGAAGGAAGATCTCATTCCAAATAGGGAAACAAATTACTCCTATTCAGTAATTGTCTGAATTTATAGACGAAATGCAAAATATATTTATACTATTCAACAGAGAAACATGATGAACTTTAACTTGAAAATTTGTTATTACAGACCAAGTTGATCATCAAAGAAGTGAATTATAGTGTGAATAAACACTAATTCTGTAGAAAATATTATTATTTTGAGAGAATAGGAATATAAAATCAAATTTTGAGTTTTTTCGGTTATTTATTAATTTGTTTACTATTCTATTGAGTAACAAAATGAGCTCTAAACTAAAAATTTGATTTCGGGGGCAATATTATTAGTAAAAAAAGAAGTAAACGCCCAGCTCAAAAAAAATTATAATTTAGTGAAATAGAAAAAAATGTGCTGATTTCAAATGACAAAATATTGTGATAATTGTGTACAAATGAACTACTCTTCTTCAGTCATATTCCTAACTTACCATTAAATTACAGGTTACAAAAAAGGAAGATTTTCCTCCTATATAAAGCATACCATTCATTTGTGAAGCACATATAAGGATATTATAGAAAATAAAGGAATTACAACATTCAAAAAAGCTTATATTGAAATAAGGAAATCATAAGAAAAGTTCGAATAATATGTATTAAGAAAAAATAACTCATCAATGAAAGTCATAGTTGTATGACTAGATTAGTCGCTATTTTGAACCTATTTCAAAATATCACAGGAATACAAGAAAATGTTCACCTTTTGTATGGTCAAAATGGCGTTATATTAAGGTATTGGCGATAGTTCCAACGCACTGATAGGAGACGGTTGATCCCCTAGTAAAACCCTCACGCATTCTTCAGTAGAATCACACATCGACGGTAGATCATTACCACCTTCTATTACCAAAACAATCCGCCCCCGTCATGTTACTAAAACGAATCGAATCATAGAAATCTTGTTTTTCTACAACCAATTCAATATTTCCTTCGTTGATTATCAACGATTTGCTAACCCGAAACAAGCAGGGGATACTCTATAACCACCCAATGGGTCGGGATGTGAACTTTTGTTATTACTCAACACCTGGGTGGATTTTTCGTGAAACTTTGAATGTCTATCCGAATCTTCTTAGCTCATTTTTTGGAATCATTATCATCTTGTAGGGATGATTTTTTCAGCGTTTCTCTGCTTTCTATTATAATATGACCACTTCAACAGCGTCATTTGTGGACACTCAATAATGTTTTTTTATTTGGAACTGAGTGAGTTGCTCCAATTTTTCACCCAAAATGTAAAACATTTCGATTTACTTTCCGTTAAAATTAAAGCATCTCATATATTACTAGATACAGATATAGATCTTGCAATGTTTGACAAGCAGTATTTTTAGGCGCTTTAAGGATGAATGAAACAAGTTTGAAGCTGCAATAGCAATTTAGCACCCTAGGTTAAGATAGACATACTACGGATTTTTTCAAGCATTGAATAAAACCCTCGAGAGTGAATATTTTAGTTGAGTAAGACGATACAAACATTTGGTTGAATATTTAAGATGGGTAATAAAGAAAACTGACAATGGATAAAATCCCATTGCAATTGTGTTTCCGTTCAAGCTGATTTCAACTAGCAAACGTACTAGAGAAATAGTTGAACACGTGTAAACCCTTTCATTTCACAAATTCTCTGCGAAAATCCGGTTTTGAAAATTCATTGAATAATTTGTGGAAATCGAACACGAGTTCGGTGAAGTGTTCGGTAAAGTGAATACAAATGGGTTTCGGCACTATTACTATTGGATGCGTTGAATCAAGTTATGGGGTTGTTTGAATTTAATCTCATATTTGTTCTTCTCAACAGGTTCCAATGCTTTATTTATCTCTTACACAATTGAGAATGTCTCTTAATATTATTGTACTCGATCAAATTATCCTTCAGCATATTCAAAGAACTTACCAAACGAATAAAAACTTTGAAGTTGATTTTCATAGTTTATTTCAGTAGCATATACATATTGCTGACGATATACGTTCAGTTATACTTTCACAAATCGTTTTAACAAGAAGGTAAAATTGAAATGAGAGTTTATATTTCATATTTGATCTGGAGCACTTGCAACAATGATTCTGACTAATAATAAATCTTAACGTCAACAAGAAAGAAAATATGTCAATGTAAGACAGTGTCAATAATCAAAAGTAACTAAAAGCCTTGATCTATTTGGTTTATAAAGGTGTTTCATTTGAATTTGTCCTGCCTTATTTGAACACTAGACTTGATTGTGTCAAAATTGGAAACTATAAATGAATTCCATCACCTTGAATTTGGAGTTCTCCTTTGTCTTCTATATATGAATTACTTATTACAAGGATTGCTTCCATTGCGATTGAGGTACCTTTAAAAACGTGATTTGAATGCATCAATCGCTTCTTTAGGTGTAGACAAACTTTAACCTCTCAGTTTATTTTTGATCTACGAAAACAAGAAGAAATCATTCGGTGCTAAAGAAGGATTTTACGGCGGTTGACCCATCTGTTCGATGTTTCGAATGTTTAAAACGTTTTTGTTTGAACTGATGTGTGACTGATTTTTTCGACCATTTCTGGTAAACAAATACTGGTGTACTATCCAGAATTGAGCTTTCCACGTTACTCTAATGGAACGGCGACGACATGTACAGTTATTCCGAAAAAACAGGGTATCATTTGCTTCGAAGACCTCTATGCGGAAAAAGTTGAAAATCGTTACTTTTCATCAAGTACGGTCATGTCACGTCCACTTGTATCTTGGCGAGGTTTTTAGATCCCACATTTTGATCGTTTTAAGTTATTTCTTTTGTCTATAGTGAAATGATGATGGAAGTGACACTCAAATTTTCATTTTTGGGTTTGTATTTGTTGTTATTATTCCTTTTATCTGGAGTATTGCGAACGAACTTCAGCATTGGCTTCGTAATAATTGGCAAATCACGCTTATTGAGGAATCTTACATGTGGAGAAAGTCAATGCGTGGATCCCAGGCTTATGCCTTCGTTACCATGATTCTAGAGCTGACAAATGTGGCACTGGATAATTTAGTTCGTCTAATAACTTTCCTTGAGACCTTCGTGGAGTCTATGACACTCATTTCCTTTTATCTAGATAGTCTAGAGTTAATAAATTGTATTTGTATCCTATTTCAACTACATTATGATTATATCTCTGATTTTCTTATAATTTCTCTGTTGTATCAGTATCTATTGCAATTAATTTTGTGGTATTCTTGATTTCAACATTTCCATATTCCACCTTCTAGGTCTAGCAGTTGAAATTTATTTATTTCGTTACATTTTTGGCTAGAAGACTTGATTCTAATGTTTCTAAATACATGCAAAAAAATTCAGGAGATGCTTTTTTGTATGAAATCAAGATGGGTCTTTCCTAAACAACACCATTAAAAGATGGTGAAGAAAATTAAGGTTTTTTTTTCTTATTTCAGTAGAAACTTGAAATTCTTTAATTTTCGTGCACTCGCAGAGGACTAACTACGGTTATTTTTTCAATATACCTGTAGAATTAGCTACCATCACTCTATTTCATATCAGAACTTCCTTTCAAGATGAAGTTTTATGAAATAATAATATAAGTTGAAATCCTTGTTTCAAAGAAAAAAAAAATGAACACTTTAACTTATAACTTTTATTAATAATGAGTGGGCTGAGGTAATTTTGATATGAGAAAGTTCCATTTTGATTCCGTACGAGCAATCACCTCCTGAATTTTGTCACTTCAATTTAGAAATACTCTGTATATACGAAATTGAAATAAACACATATCATAGTTTGTTTTACGAAAAGAAATCAGTTACATACTTTCTAGCTTCACTTAAGAAAAAAAATGGAAAAATGAAAACTCAATTTTAGTTAGCACCTTTTAAGGGTGGTATCTCGGAGAACAGTGGGCTGAGGGAATTTTGATATAAGAAAAACTCATCTTGATTTCAAGGAAGCAATCACTCAATCTGAATTTTGTCGTATGAATTCAGAAACATTTTGTATATACGGAATTAGGGAAAAGTGGTATAAATATGGAGTAATTTTTAAGAAACAAAGACTATCCAAGTCGTCGCGAGCGCTAATGTTGAATGAAGCGCGGGAAAATTCTCTATTATTAATGACCTTAATACGCGCTCATCCAGGCAAGTACTTCACGGTCTGCTAGTTGCTCAACATGTGAAAATCCCCTAAGGGCTCACACCACTATTACTATCCCTACCACCTCGGTATTCTCACAATTTAATAGCTTTTGCTTCCATTAAATTATCAATTATTCAAATGTTTCAATTGCGATGACATTTTAAATGAAGGGCGCTCATTAATAGCGTCACATATCTGGACAGTGGCGTTATTAAATGAGCAACTTGCAAATTTTATTTGAATGACTGTTATCTATCCGTAAAAAGATTTCCAATTAGCTGAAATTGTTGAGAAAATTTCCTTTGAGCTACTTCTATTCGGAGGAGCCATTAGGTTAATTGTTACAGATTTTTATTGGATATACATTATATAAAAGTTGTCTAGGAACTCTCCTACTGAATGCCAATTACAAATACTAGATGTCGTCCACTTCATTCAAAAGTTGTGTACTAAGAAGCTAGCGTCCTCTGAAGATATCACTGGTCGATTAATTTATAAACTTCTGACTTTGTATAAGCCTCGTAATAAATTATTTGAAATACCAAATTACGATAGTTTCAAACTTAAACACATTTTTCACTCAATATATGTTTTGAATAAAAAAAATTCATTCAAAATTTATACATGTTTTATTATTACCTCTTACCTTACCAATTGCCGCTACGGTATTTGAAGAACTTTGGTATCCCGAACAACTGTCCCCCATTCTTATCTATGTTCCTCACCCTTCCAGTTTAGGACACCTCTTTCTTTTAGGTCCTGTTCTAAGTCGTCCCGCTATCTTATATGTGGTCGTCCTGATAGTCCGCAGCCTTTTGCCATCTTAGTCTCGCATTCTTGAACTCTGCTACCAGGCTGGGTTCTCCAAACAGGGCGTAAATCTCTACTCTACTTGGTCGTGGATTGGGATAAAGATGCGCCGAAGTACTTCCCTCTTCCACGAGTTGAGTCTCAGTTCGTCTCTAGCAGTCATTGCCCAGGTTTCAGAAGCATACATGACAACTAGCCTTTGGTTCTGTAAATGCTCTCTTTTTAGCATCTTCTAAGTACTATAATACGGCTTCTATTGATACGTGTATACCAGACAAGCGTTTTATGAAGGTTTAGAGTTTATAGGTAACATTTTTAAAAATCATTCGAAAGAAATCAATGAATTTTCAATGGATGATTACGTATATCCATGTGGTGTGATTAACGAAATAAATAATTCTACACCACTATCTGAAGGCCAGGGGGTCCATAGAATCAACTTCCACTGTGACACTATAAGGCAGAATCTTGGAATGATCTTCGAGTGTACAAGTCCAAGGTGCCCACCTCACGGAACACCCTGTACTGCACACCACGATGACCCGATTTCCTATCTAAGCATTTTGTTTCGATTGAAGCTGAGGGGCCTCCAATTAGTGGGAGCTTAATACAACAATTCAATCAAAATCACTAGAAATTTTTTTAACTTCATATTTAATAACAACTAACAGTATCTAACTAACGGTACTAACCACCAACAATCTGTCGTTGACCGTAGTACGTAAACTTAACAATGATTCGATACGGTATTTGAATGTCTCCTTGTTTATTATGCTAAATGAAATACTCATACAAAATTTGAAGTATCTTGACATCACTGTTTGTTATTCGACTTTAATTACACGTTTTTGATTTATCGTGGCCTAAAGTTCACCTTAGTATGTTCAAACAACATTCCATAAAACTTTCATGTCAATTCACTACCTATTTACACAATTTATATTATATAAAAACTCTTGGCCAAATTTGACTAGGTTCATTTTATTTCGAAAAAAAAAAAAAAAATACTTAAAGTCAATTAGTTATCCGTTAAATATCATGTCATATAAATTGTGTTAACATGTTAGAATTTATGGACAATGTTTATTTTATTTCTCATTATACATTTGTATAAAAGCTTGTAATTTGGGAAGCTTTTCTAGATTTGAACTAATTCTCACTTTTCATTTATTGCTGCATAGTTCTGTTCTAACGTTAATCCATTCGATTCTCCAAACTATTTCCATTAAGCCCTTTCAGTTAATATCCATAGTCTAGGAGTGCATTTAAAATAAATAGTCCCCGAAATTAGGTATTTTGCTGTGCTAGATTCAGAATAACGATTATGCATTGACGTCCAAACAAAACGTGTACAAAGAATTGGTTGAAATTATATTTGAGATTGTTTCACCCAAAGAAATATAGTAACCAAGTTGAATGGAAGCTTGTAAAAACAATCAAGCACGTAAAAAGCACAGATTTGTCTGCATATTTTTGATATAACCTGAGTATAAAAACTCTCTTCCCTAAATTTTAGCATCAAATACCTGTGAAACGTTCATTAATATCGTTCAATCGATGGTTTTCTAACATTGTATACTGTAAACATCATAAAATACTTCTTACCACAACTATTAAATTGTATACTCAATTAATTATGATCAAATGAAAGCACTGATTTCAATCATAAGAGATCTGGACTACTAAATGAGAACATTAACCCACTTTTATCTTTTGCCTTTTTCTTTATAGTTTGTCTTAAAATGAATTTTAAAGTATACTGACTACATGTAGGTAGATACATAGATGAGGTGAGAAATATGAGGCTAGTTTCACAAAAAAAGATTATTCACCTCCCGGTTAGCTAGTAGTATGTTGAAGCATGAGTGTCTTACAATGGTTAACAAATATTTCGAAGAATATAGATTCAAATCATCTTGATACTGTCTAAGTATGATAAAGTATAATAATGAATCGTCATATTCGCGTATTTGAAACTTCTATTGTATCAATATCGAATATCGACCGATGTCTTGACTAATTCAGACGAATCTATCATCTCGCATCAGAAGGCAAGAGGAATTATCCATATTTGAAGCCATACTTACTCTAAGAGTACTTCAGGATAATTGTAAAGTTGTAGATTACAGTTACTTCTTACCTCAGTGTAATATGAATACCATCTACACTTGTAGCACTTCTTATAATACAAATTGAATAAGTTAACAATATGTGGAACAGAGAATGAATGTTATTTGACACGTACAAATATTTTCTTTAGATATATATCTTTTCCAATCTTATTATGCGATCATAACAATTTGGTTTAAAAATATTTTATAACAACTTTTTGAAGCATTTATTCAGGTTTAAAATAGGCATAAGTTGCTAGGACCCACATAATATTGTGATAATGAAGCAGTTTGAGCTCCAATTTCTTTTTCTTCCTGACTCAATATTGGAGTAAACCATTTTTTGCTTATCGAGCCGCTGTTCTTATATCCTCTAATTCCAGTCATCTAGAAGACATTGTGGCAGTCTAAGGAGAATGCTTCGTAATATCCAAGGAACTAAAGTAGCCTTAGTTGGCTGATTACTAATATACATGGAATCAGATTATTTAAGTCTTTAAATATTTAGGAGTTAATATCACTAACATCTAGGCATCTAGCAATTAATTGAAATGCCTAATGAGAAAAGCCTTATTTTTTTGGTTTTAGTACATCCCAAAATATGTAACAAATTTAAACAATAAATCAAAATTCTTCATCTTTAAAATGAGATTTCCACTTTTCCAAATTTTTTCAAATAGTTACCATAGAATTTGGAAATTTCGTTTGAAATGCATCTCTATTCTCAAATATCATTCTTTGAAAAAAACTTTGTTCAGAAATGATTATATTAACGGAAATGTATAAAATAACCGCAACATGCCAATTCATCACACGATAATAAATCGCCGACAATTTATCGCACGACAGTTGATCGCTACGACAATTTACCACAATCAAAAATAAAATTGCAGAGCTTATTTATATCATTTACAACTTACTCTGCTATTGACTATGCTATCTCCGTAGAAAAGACGCTATAAATCGAGAATCTCACATCAGAAATATTTACTTGATCAATTAGAAGAAACCTGCTTGAATTTCCTAAAATTCTACGGCTGAATACATTATCTATTTTCCATAAATATTTGGAAGTAGGCAGTATCCATGGCATTTTCTAATGAGGGGATTATTACTACTGGACTTCAGGTCCGTGCTTAGATTAGGTTATGCTAGGTTTTTCATTGGTTTTTTGATTGATTTTGATATATATGAAAGTTGCGGAAAGTGAATAATTGCTGCGATAATTTATCGTTAGATGCAATGAATTGATGCTGTGATGAATTATCGTCATTTGGTTGTTATAGTTTATGAAAAACAGTTTAACAAATGGTATATTGCAAGGATCCATTGATAAAATTTAGTAATTTCGGTTTTGTAGTACAAAATTTTATAACAAACAATTGTTAGTAATCAATCATATATTTTTCATTTCGCTCAATCACCTTTCGACATCTCTCTTTCAGCTCCATGATTCCACGCCTTTGGAATCGCACTAAACTGTTATTTTTCAGCTCTCCATATGGTTTGTGCTAGTTCATCCTATTTGCTCCAGTATCATTTTCGAACTATGTTACTGTATAGGACCCATTTTTCATCAACAGTGATGATTCTTTTCAAGAAAGGGTCGGTTTCATTTCGTTTAAGGTACATATCGCAAATGTTGATTCTTTGTGTTAAATGAATTTCTTTCTATTCGTAAGTTACCGAAATATTAAGCTTCTTAACTAGCCCAAGACATTTCAAGTGTTGTAAATTGTTGTGTGCGATATATGTAGCTTCTACACCTATTCTGGATTAGTTATTTGACGATTTTCTCCAATTATGACTTTGATTTGATCATCATCAACCGACCAGAACGCTGCTCAACTTTGGGGGGAAAATCTCCAATATTTGTTATTACAGCTACTAGTCAACAGAAAATTCTCACTGGATTAGAGAAGACCACGAGATGCTCTGAACAGATCAAATATTGGGTAGAGATTGTTGGAAACCAATACCATTGAATTATTTTTCATTGAGGGCATTTGAAAGACGATATATTATTCGAAACTATTTAACACTGATGAAATTCCTTGCGACTTCATATACTGATGTAGGTAACCTCCAGTGAATACTTTATAGTTTTAGCAAGATGGAGCACCACTACATTATCGACACAATGACCGACAGTAACTAAATATATTTTTTAAAGGGTTCCATGGATAGAAAGATCAATAGAATGGCCTTATTATCTGGTCCTACATTAGATTTATTTCTAAGGGAATACGTAGAGATTGAACCTTTTCATTTGACTTAAAAAACGAATTCCGCTTGCTATTGGGTGATTCACGCCTGTTATGTTGAATAGGATACAAGACAGCTCTATTTATCGTTTTGAACATCAACTTAAGTGACGGTGTTACATTTGAACATTGTAGCAATATCTGTAATCATATGAGTTTATTCTATTATATCTCAAATATTTTAGAAAAATAACATTTTTGGATAGAGAATCGAGAGAGTTATCAAACGATATGTCACACAAATCTATAGGAGGATGGAGGTAGAGATCGCATTCTCAAACTGAAGATTGCCAATTTATTATTTATTTTCCACAATTCTTAAATAATCTGTGAATATGATTGTTATTATGCTATAACATATAATATGTAAATCGTAAAGACTTGATACACATCTAATTATTAATTTGTTGCCTATATGAATTCTTTATATTCAGTAAACCTAACAGATAATACGTCTGTCCATATACAATCTTCCTGATTCCATTCGACATCAAATCTAACACATTCTTACTTACAAATAAACTTTCATTGTACGTCAGTAATTCTATGATCACAATTAATAAATTAATATATAACTAATTGAACTAAACTCAAGTTTTATTATATGAATATTGCCAGGTAAAATATGAGAGCAACCAATTAAAATTAAAAATAATTGTCTTAATGAATGTTGGATATGTGCCTTGATACGAAGTATAATTGAGAGCTATACGAAAATATCGATTTCTCTGGGAAATGAAAAGCAGATCCCAACATCCTGTTGTGATAAAAACATCAATCTTCATTTAAAAATTGAGGTCCAGCTGCTTCATTCCTATCATTTTTGTTGGTGCTTGATATTAATAATTCGAATAAATGAGAAAATGACAGAGTCGAAGTGAAGAAATGAAGTTAAATCCCAATCATTCATATTTTGCTTTCAAAAGTCTGATACGCAATAATCTCGTGTTTAATGTACTTTTCTAGCACTTCAATAAACCCTTGACAGCTCGATTAACATATTTCGTCAATCTATCATCTAAAAACGAGGGGGCTGTTGAGGAGAAACATCGTTTGGTTTATAATTTCAAATGAAAAATGGTTGAATGTGAACATATCGAAAAAATTAATCCGCAGACATATTATAACAAGTAAGCCGTTTGGGCTACATTGTTGAACTTGATTCCATTAGTTGCTTGTATTATTATGATTTTTATATATTATTGAATGGAAATTTCAAATGTATGTTTATCCAATTCAATGATTTTGTAAATGATTATTTGTGTTCCAAGAATACATATATATTAACAAACTGCTCTATAAGCATGGAAAATTATGGCATATGGAAATTCAATATTCAATTTTGATTTGGATGAAAAAAAATGGAAGAATATGAAAAAAAAAACACTTCAACAGGTGTTATATGGTTGCCATAGGCGACGAAACAAAACGTTTTCACTGCCATAATATATTTTTTGAACAGATTATCCTCAAAATTTTAAGGTTTATTCGGTATGTGTCTCATCACAAAGTACTTTATTTTTGTGGTAATCCTGCAATATGCGTAGCATTATCTCTTATTCTAATTAGAGCATGAAATAATTAAAGTGACGATAGCTGCTTAACCATAGCTGCCAGGCATAGAGAATTATATATCAAATTGAATTAATTAATGATTAACTTATTCAAAAAATCATAATAAACAAATACTACAATCAAATAAAAAACAAAACGAAAAGGACTTTCTCAACAACTCACCGGCCGACATCATTTTCCTTGTTCAAGTTCTGATCATTTTTTCCCACTAATTTGGTAGTGCTGATCACGAAATTATACCTCATTTTATCGTATCACATCAGGTTCTTAGAAAAGTTAAGACATTGGCTATTTTAGATTAGATTAGTTGCAACCACGACACACCCATTCGAAACAGGTTACATGCAAATAAACCTCTACAGTTACTTTGCTTATAAACTTTTTACTGAAATTAGTGTGTTTATTTGAAAAAATTTCTTACGTTTTACTTTTAGTGTTCAATAAATTTTATGTCCTGAAAAAATTTTACTACCTCCGCTTTATATCAAAATCGGTATGATGAAACAGTTCGTTAAAGCATTGGATAAAAACAATGCTAGTTTTGAATACCTGTTTAAAAAATTTCCAAGATTATCTGAAGCAAAAATTAGAGAAGGAGTGTTCGATGGACCGCAAATCAGATCTTTGATGGCTGATGAAAAATTTGATGCCACAATGAATAACACTGAATCTCAGATGCTTGGCTGGCGTTCAAAGATTATGTCAACAATTTTCTAGGAAATGATAAACATCCCGACTATAAAAATAAGGTTGCAAACTTATTGGGGTGTAATATGAGCATGAAACTCCAATTTCTAGATTCACATGTGGACTTTTTTCCTGATAATCTTTGTGATTACAGTGAAGAGCAGGGAGAAAGGTTTCATCAGGACATAAAAACTATGGAGACAAGGTACCGAGGTGGATGGAATGTGAATATGATGGCTGATTACTGCTGGTCACTGAAACGTGATATTACTGAAATTACTCACAAAAAAAAACTACACCCAGACGTAATTTTGTCGCGAAACGTGAAAGATGTCACTCTAAATAGTCCTGTAGCATTGTTTAGAGTCAATGTTTTCTTTGTAAATGTTCAAATATATGTTTTTGTAATATGATTATTGATTTTTCCTTTAAATTTTAAAAAAAATGCTTTTTCCTTCTCTTAAAAAAATCTGATGTGATAGGGCAAATATGTAGGTGTTTTTCTGTTTAAAATAATATAAATTGGTGATATTTGAGGCTCAAATATAAACAACTTTCAAAAAATCTTCATTTGTCGGCCGGTGAGCTATCGAAATGCTTCAATAAATATTATATTAGTATAAGTCATAAAAGACATAATACATTGTCCAAATATTTCACCAGACTAAAATCAAAAACACCCAAAACAAAAGAATTATTATTATATATGTAATGTGCCATGTAATGACGCTGTTTACATAGGACAGACATCTCAGTATTTGGAAAACAGATTAAAAGGTCTTCATAAAAAAATAAATCTGCATCAAATAACGATGAGATATCTCAAAAACATAAATTCGATAACTCTTTAAATGCAAGAAAAAGAGAATTTATCAAAATTATAGGAAAAGTTTAAGTGAAATCTATTGTTCTATGTTATAAATTTAAATGCAGCTATAAAAATTCTAATTGAAGCTTTTACCCATTTTTGAGAAATAACAACTAGAGAAAACATATTGTCGTTCGAACAGATTTCTATTTTGAACATAATTTAAAAAACATATCATTGCAATCACTACGCTATTCAGGACCACTCTAAATGAATTAATTAAGGCTTCTATTCCAACTTATATTAATAATTTTCTTTTCTCAATATTCTCATATGTTATTTCCATTCCGCATATTTTTGTACTTGTATAAGATAACCTTGAAAGTCGTTGATTTGAAGTTAATTTACATTATCTTTAATGTTTGTGTAAATCAGGGGTTCCCAACGCCCCCCTACACATATCACCATTTTGCAATACCCTATTTTCACGGTGCCGTTTGTTGCCACAAGAGTTTAAAACGCTTTTCGCACATGTATGTTGTTGAAAAAGGCAAGCACATCCAAACAGCTTTCTCTGAAACACTGGGGTAAACTTTTAAGTACTTCAACCAAAATGAGGGCTTGTCCATTTTTTGAAAATCGTATCTTGCAGCAGAGTCATTTTTTATTTCTATTCCCTCCTCTTGCAACTCTTCTGGCAGCAACTGTATGTCCATGTTGAAAGGGTCGGTTGATAGTTTGTAAAACTCCTCTGACAAGTTAGGAAAGTACCTGCTGAACTCTTCCTTGAAGTTCTTCAAATGGTCAATTATCAAGTTTTTCAAAAGCGGTCCTTCAAAAACGTCCTCAAAACATGCTTTCTACACGAAATTTGAATTGTTGCTGGGGTTCATTGACACTTTAAGTATCCAAAGTTGTAGTTTCTCAACGTACATTTTGATAGCATCATGATGTGTTACTATATGTGAGTCTGCACCTTGCAGTCTCAAGTTTAGATTGTTTGACGTGTCGAAAAAGTCTGTTAAATAGGACAAAAACACTTGGTCACTGGATTTTTTGAACTCTGCACTTGCAGTGCCAAAAATGTAATCACTTCATCAAGGAGCTCAAATAGTTTTCTCAACATATTGCCTTTTGATAGCCATAGTACTTCTGTATGAAATAGCAGCGTTTTGTGGTCACTTCCTAATTCTTTACAAAGAATTTTAAACAGGGTATTCAATACACTGCTCTTTACGTAGTTGACGACTGTGATACATAGCTTTAAAACATTATTGCTGTAACTTTTTTGTTCGTAACTTATCCTATGAGTATCAAAATGCGTCATTAGAACGGCCGCAGTCTCATCATCATACCTTTTACATTATTCTTCTCCTTGAATAACCTCGGATAACTAACAACGTCTCTAAATCTACTCTTCTTGCTTCTACCAGCCCACTACATTTGTCTTGAAAGCTTTCCCCGAATTCGATTTATACAAAGCTCTGGAAGAGAGCAGGACGATATAAATGAAAAATTCGCTGACTTTAAATTGAGAGCGAACTCAAATGAACGTTACACTAGTCGACAAAAAGCTGTGGTCTAACTATTTGGATATAATAATGGAGATCAGGGATGGTAATTTTCCTTACTTATATTTTAATGAAATATGTACTATAAAAATCTAAAATTAAATTAATAGTGAACAATATATAGGATATATTCATACGTCTCTGACAATTTGAAATATTAATTTCATTCCAAACTGTGGACAACTTCAAATACATTGATAAGGACACAATATTCAAACACTGATCTATACAAATAGCCACATAATTTTGCTTTATTTGCCTTGAGTAGAGCTGAAGAACTAGAGATTCTTAAAACATTATTGAAGTACGGATTCATTAGTTAAACCTTAACAAAGAATTTTTAAAATTTTTCATCGCAGCATAAAATAAAATATCCATTTTAAAAAAGTTATTATGACCATTTTGTCTGGGACCTGCATACACAAAGAGACGTGAAAATTCAAAAACAATTTGATAACGACTCGACTTATATTAGGTTAGGTTAGGTATCTATGACCATAAAATATTCACATCAATAAACATCAATCACTTTGGTATTCTTCCACAGTATTTTCTTGTGTATTTCCTTCGATATATTTCTCACAAATTCTAAAAATAGTTTGTTAATGAATATTCCTAATTAAAAAGATTCAGCACTCATTCTTTGTTCACAGTTTGCAGTAACAATTACAAAAGATATGTCACTATAAATTCTCGCTCCGTTTTGTGACTCTATGTAAATTACTGTAAAGGTCAAAATTGCTCATTAATAGTCATGATAACAAGTTAAAAAAAAGGAAGTAGCATAATATTGATTCACAGAAAATAACTGTTCATATCCCAGTCGTCTTTTTCATGTGAAAAGAATAGTTTCTGAAGCCGTTAATGAGAATAAGACCCTGTAAATCCTCAAGGAATGAACTAAGGCGTTCCGAGTCGCGACCTATATATCTTGCAAGTTGTTAGAACATCAGATTGCTGTCTGTGCAACAAGATATTTGCATTCGGCGGATTTCATGAAACTTTGCTTCTTTCCTTTGGCAAGGAATATTACCAAGTTATTAGCGTTAGCGGAATACTTCTTGTATTTCCTTCCCCTTTTCATTTTGTTTGTGAGCGCTAAAATGAGATTCTTCCCATTACGTCGTTTCTCTGACAAAAAGAGCTGAGCCACTACTCAGAGTAATAGATTGTAAATTGATGTCGGCATCTATTTAGATTAAAAGAATATAATACGGAACGAATACGTAGAATTGGATACCTACACAGCAGGGATTATTTAAATAATTTCAACGAACTCGATACGGTTGTTTCCCTTGAATAAAATTCAATCAATTATAAAACTCACTACCATTGGGAACGTGATATATTTGTTTTATAAAATGGTTGATGAAAAATTTCATCAAAACATTCTCATTTTCTAACATATTAGGATTGTTGGGGTCGTATCAAAAGTTGATTCTTTTGAATCTTCATTCTCAAGTCAATTTGAAACAATCATTTAAATTTTGAAGGAGTTAATATGGTTTAGAATACTACTATCATATAATTTGAAAATATAGTAGAATAGAAGAACTTGATTGCCATAAATAAATTTATAGATCAAGGTGATATTCTATATTAAATTATATAGAGGATTTCTTATAAGTAATGTCGGTCTTCATTTTTGAAAATTCCTACGCCTCAATTTAATCATGTCCCAACTAGTTTCTGATTCTCTCTTTGTTTACTGACGACGCAATATGTTTATTATACATATATTATTGATTTATAATGAATAATATACAGTGGGATAAATCTAAAATTCGCGTATTGGACACAAAAGTTGAAAGCAGTCGTGGTAGCAAGGAAAATGTGAGGAATGGAAATCGAGGGTAATAAATAAATGGAAGAGCGTTTGCTCAGTATCATCAAAAGTGGAAATTTTTAGCTACAATCAGTAGGAAATCAACATATAACCAACTTCGCAGAATATCGGATTCTCTTAAACGTTCCAAAAATACCATATGAAATCATAAGGTAAGTATACAAAAGATATCGAATAGAACCAGCGTGAATAGCTCCTTGCCCTGCCTGCTGATACTTGTTACTAAAAATTGATGACAGTTCAAACATGGAAAATTAATGATTAGTCCAAGAACAATCATCAGAACTTCGACAGTTCGAGTAACGTAAAGTAATGCAATTTGTATGGTTTTCTAACTCTAAAAAGGTGATTTTTGAAACAAAAATTGTGCAATTCTTGTTTATGTTTATTTTGTGAATGTTTCTAAAATGGTATATTGCAGAAACAGCTTATCAATTATTTAATTACTTGAATGAAGACACACCTTCTCTTCACTCATATGTGTTATAACTATTCAGAAAATTACTTCAAACACGGTCAGTGATTATTTAAAGAAAGACTAAAAAATACTCATAGAACTGAAGGAAACTGAAGTAACAATTCTATGTCATAGTAACTAAAACCAATACAAGAAAATTAGTTTACGCTTATCACCACTTATGGGGCTCCGATATTCACAGAAATACTATTTATCCTTTCTTTAGGACCTACTCTACCTTGTTAACACTGACTTCTTCTAATTGTTCCAGAAAATTGAATATAAGGAATAGATTGGTTGCGGTCGGATTAAAAATTCAGTCGCTGGTAAAAATGAAAATAGTACGTGTACACTATCACGCAATTATTCTAGAAACTTTTATATGACTTACATCGTATAATCGGTGCAATAATGAACTTTAATCATTAGACATTATAAAACCCTATCATACATAATTGCATTTGAACGTTATCGGTGTTCACTCCAATCTATAAACTTTAAATACTTACTTCTTCATTTGGCTCTATTATTTGCTTCCTGTTCAGGTCGTTTCTAGTTTAATCTTCTCTTTCCCAGGTTATTTGCTGTTTCTGCATACAAGTCTCTTCTGGAACTGCTTCTTCTTTTTGTTGGTGTCAGTTTCCCATTTCACCTTGACTGTTCTGTTTTCGCTATGTGTACAAACCATCTTAACTGTCTTAACTGTTGTTGTTCCATTTTTTTGTACTGCACATACTACGTTCAATTCGCGTCTAATTGTGTCGTTTTTTATTCTGACTCTACAATTCTTGTACTTGAGTACTTTTATTTAGCAAGTTATTTTCTGCTTGGTTGGTTAGCAGTCAAATTTCGCAACCATAGATCAGTAATGGCTACTTCTTCGTCGATTATTTCATCAGGTCTTACTATTGCTTCTAGGTATTCTAGGTTGTTAAAGCATATATTGGTTTGATTATGTAGATTGATTTAATGAGTCTGCTGTATCCTATGTGTATTTCCTTTCCTTCTTCATTCACTTCTTCAGCTATTTCGTCCTTGATTGAAAGGAACAGTGACGGGTATAAATCCTACTTCTTACTACTTGTCATATTCCCGCTAAATTGTACCACATTCTCTGTTTTCTCGTATAAATTCTCAACTACGTTCATCATTTCTTCACCAACATAGTTTTTCTTTATTTATACTATCGAAATGGCTCCCTAAATCAACTGCTGGAACATATATCCTATTGCATGTGTATTATTTTTTGACTCAACGTGAATATTCAATCTTACGTTAATCTATGTATCTAAATGCTGCCTGTATTTTATTTAATGTATTATCTTCTTCCTATTTTCGTATTTCAGAATATCGATATCTTTTTAATTTTTGTGTCCATGTTAAGAAATCAAACATAATAAACGTTGTTTGTGGAAAAATTACAAAAAAAAATTTATTATTAATCGTTTATCAACAGTAAGTAACTGATGACAATACATAACCGTTTTTGGTAGAAGTCATTGGGAAAAGTGAAGGAAGAAGCAACATTCTTCTTGTTCTCCAAAATCAAAAACCAAATGGCGTTGTCAACGATATGGAAAACCAAAAGTAGCCATTCAAAAAGAAAATGACGTAGCTACTCAGTTAAGGGGGGACCAGTGCATTAAAATTTTGTTAAAAATTGAATACTTGAAAAAGTATATTAATCTCAGTTGAGAATGAAACAAGTTACCAATACCTTTTTTCCATTGTTAGACAGGAATATAAATTTACTCCATACATCATCCTTAAATAAATTATTATTTATTTAGAATGTTCTAAATCCAGTCATTTGTATTGTAAATATAATTTTATTTTTGAGGACTTTCATAAGAAATTTATAACATCAGTATATTGTGTTTGTGTCTCAAAAGTACATTTCGTTTTCCCAGAGGCATTCTTGTAATGTAATATAATTCTGCTTGGTTGCATAACAAAGTATTACACATCCTGGAAGCTACATTTAATCGTGAAAATCTCTAGTTATTTTGTTTGTCTAGTCACTAAGAAGTTTCTAGTGATAAACGTAATAAAACTGTGCATCGTTGTGTAAGGCGGGATGGTTATAGAATGTTTTGTTTTTCTTCAACATTTGTAACAAAATGCATCCCATATAACTCTCCGAAGTTCTAAGAGACTATCTTAGTCGAAACTTCTGAATTAAGATACTGTTCTTATATGAACTTTAGCAGGTGAAATAATTCAGTTCTGTTGGGAAAAGTATATGAGCAGTTCAAACAGGATAATTTCACATGCAAGAGGAAAATTGAGTTTAGTTTCTGTCCCTATGTTATCTAGGTATAGTATTAAACTCTGTAAGAAACTAGTTTCACATGAGAAATGTAATTAAACTAGCCTTTTAAAGATTTTGATGAGAAAATATCAAATTGAGCAAAAGTCATAAATCGAGTACAATTGAGTATTTCTGAGAACTGGAAGGAAAACAGGAAATATGATAATTAGAATCTCCATGTATTATAGGGACTGATCTTTCATTATCAAATCCAAGACATTGGCAAATGAAGAGTGGGTTGATATCTTAATACAGATATTGATTCTTAGGTATATGAAATTGATGTTAGAAATGGTCTTAAGCTAATCAACATATAAGACCCATTAGATACTTGTAAGGAAACGGAGGTCAGTAAATTCCTGGTTTTAAATCGAAAATTGTCTGCTTTCAACGGGCTTGAATTATTTTTAACGGTTCCCATATTCACATTTCTTGGCGAATGAGGAGCAGGTAAGAGAAAGTAAGCGCTTACCTCATGTCCACACTTTTTGAAATACCTACTATGTCTGCTAGCTAGTGCGCTTTCAGTGCCGTTTTGTGAATTTCCTTCCACATTTCCGTCACATCATTTGGTCAACCACTGCGATGCTGGTCTTCGCATATCTTACGGCCTTGTTCAAACTCTGCAACTCAATATTTTACTGTTGATAACGTGGAAGCAGTCTCACTTAGAGTAAAATCTAGTTCAGATTTTAAATTAGTTGGGTTAACGCATTTCAAATGAAAGTTTTGTCACACAGAACTATGACCAATTGGTTATAAATTTTTAAATACCCCGTAGAACACATCACATTTCAATTAAAAAAAAAATTAACTTTAATATGGCACAGCATAATGAAACACCCTGTAAGATTGTGAATACTTTGAAAATATTAAGATATATGATGGCTATAATCTCTGAAATTTTCAAATTGATATCTCAAAGGACAAAGGAAGCACTGAACTTTATCACACCATTCAATCACCCTGTATATAAGAACTGCCCAATTCCAAATATAGGTTCGATGAATGGGAAAGTTTACTTTCAGATTTTTTCGATGTGATTCATTTCATATTTTGGAAAAATAGAATATCTCTCAATAATATTAAACACATCACTTTTTTATTAGAAAATTTTCCAAATAAAAAGTTATAGAGCGACTTTTATATAGTAGCTTATTCAGATAAAACCAGTATAATCAGATAACGTTATGAAGTAGACGTAGTCCCTGGAGGAAATTACACAATTTTTCATTGTTATATACTAAATCGCGTGTCTCAATCCATTAGAAATTAATTTCATCTTACCCACATATTAACAATAAAATTGGTCAGTTATTTATACGGCAGTTAAAAATTAGAGGAAATAATAATCAATGCATTTTCTGTAAACATGTGTGCTGACTAAGTAACGAAAGTCAATTGATATAGATTTTTCATTTTTTAGTAAAAAAAGCATTGTGAATCGTCAAATACTTGGTATAATTGGCTAATAAAATCATTGTGTGTAAATATAAATAATCTTATTTTTCTAAATACCAGAGCTGCTACTTAAGTTTTAAGATAGACAAATAATAATAAAAAGCCGTGAGCTGCAGAGCTCCATCACGAAAGTCGAATTTTTCGTCGAATGAAGAATTTAACTAATAAACAAACAAATCTTTCCATAAAATGAATTTCTTGGAAATTATATCAATTCTCAATCTTATTTCTTTATATGGAAAATTTGCTATTCCTCAATAACTTTTCATTTCACAAGTTAATTCTCTCTCTCGAATGAAAATTCATAATTTCAATAAATCCGGTGGTCTCGAACCCTCTTGTTCAATTCCAATTGACAACAAAGAAAAAATTGTCATAATGACAAGAAATTTCGAAAATGGGAAGTAAAAAAAATCACCCTAGCAACGATCATACTCGTATTATTTATTAAATAGGAGGCGGTCCAGTTCAACAATTACAACGATTACAAAATGATTTCGGGCGTTTTGTGCTAGAAAAACTGAGGAAGAAAACTTTGAACTGGAGAAAGACAATTCTTCAACATCACCCCTACTTGCATGCGAAATTCGTACCCTCTAGTTAAACTTTTTCTGGCCAAAAAATAAGAAAATATAACAAAAATGACCATAAAATGGAGAGGGGTGGGGATGGAAAGTTTCGACCTTAGACAGGAAATCATCTCGCAACTAATTGAACCTACATGTGAAATTTCATTTTTCAGTCGCTTTTCGTTTGACCTGCAGAGGTGAGCAAAGGTTAAAAACCACTTTTTTGCACTGTGACTCCTCGAAATATTCATTTGTTTTCAACCAAACTCTAATAACATCAATCCGCCGCCAAAAAAGTCTTGTATGCTAATTTTGAACCAAATCGGACCCATAGCAATTGCTCGAGAGACGAAAATAAGAATTGTAGCTTAAACATCATCTCAACACCCGCTTCTTGGTAGAAGTAAAAAAACGTTTACCTCCCAATTTATTTCTGACCTCAGGGAATAAAAAAAATCGTTCGTTGCCAAACATGGCTGATGACCCATAAATTCGATGTTTCTACTATTCAAAAACTTTTTTGTTTAAACAGATGTGTGAAAGCTCGCATAATCGTGGTGGAGAATGATTCGTCTTCTGCGATTAGTTTCCTGATTTTTTCGAAAACTTCCGGTAAAAGAATACTGTTGTACTATTCAGAATTGACCATTCTATCTTGCTCAATGGAACGGTGGTGACATGTCCTGTTGTTCCGAAAAAATAGGCGACCATTTGCTTCAAAGTGCCTCGTGCACGAACAACTTTCATAAAAGACCCAAACAATCAATTGTTGTTTAGTTTAGGGATTGAATATTTCCAGCCTTTCTTTGCAACAGGGCACAGTAGCATTTTTTTAGCGAATGCCAAATTATAAGGTAACCATTACGAAAAAATCTTTTTGACAGCCAAATTCTTAGACAATATTAAATGTTTGTCAGTGGAACTAATGCCCGAATTTGCCTTAATCTCTCGTTATATCACATGACGATGTTGCAGTATCTGTTTACGCAAGCATCGATGTATTCTGGAACAACAGCCGATTGACTGTTGTCTTATGATGGCAATGTTGTCAGTGTTGTCATATCTCAATACCCTCTCACCACAACATAATTTATATTATAATATACGAAATTATAAGTATGCTCTAACCAAAAATGTTAAACTAACTCAGAATTGCAATAAATCTTTGAACCATATCAGTTATTTTAATATTTTGTTGGGATTGGTTCGTCCTATATTTGTCCAAACAAATCCTACCGAAATTATTAAAAACATGATAACTCTAGTCAATGCTAAAACACTGAACATAAACAAACCACGTAAAATTTGAAATAAATCCTTATAAAACTTTGTTTTACGCTAAAACAAGTTGAAGGAAAATTCAAATATATTAGACATTAGAAATGAGAAATTGTATTTCTCAATAAAGCGGATTTTTTTTAGAATGTATGAAAAAACTCCTGGGAAACTACAACCAAATAAGGTCTGTTGAATGTATTAATTTAAGTGAAAACAATCTACGAATATTGAGGATCTTGTCGGGACATTGCTGTCCCATTGGACACAAGATGCTAAATATAGCAGCGAATACAACGTGCAGATTCTGTTACGTAAAGGATAAAACCTCCATCCACATTTTCTCGAAATGCGAGAGTCTACGAAACTACGAAGAATTACACCTAGGGTCATATGGAACAAAGAATGAATATCTTCAGCATCTGAAATCATCTCACATCCTGAACTTAGCGGAAAACCGAACATCCTCCAGTCCTACAGCGAGAACACGGGACACAATAGATCATTTGCGTCGTGTGTACATGACACCCTGAATTACTGATATTATGATACTATTAAAAATATTTGTCACTATACCTCTAGCCTATGAATGAGAATACTTATAAATTCTGCAGCTGACAGCAGCGTATGTATGAATAGCGGTAGCATACCTGCCTAGCTTTAACAAGTGGATCGGTAATAAATCTTTTTAGATCTCATTGCCACAAACTCCTCAAATTCTCTATCTAATCAAATCTTTGTAAACTGAGAAGTTCAATTATAACGCCGCTGGTTTTTTCATAAACGTTTTATGTTTTTTAGATTATGTTTTATTACTGGAGGTAATTGAAATTAAATTCAAAATTTTGACAATTCATTACAGAATAGTTTATATAAAATACAATTCAGCATTGGCTTTGATGGGAAATAGAAAATGTTGCAGTCATCATTGACCATCACAGCCTTGTGATAATCAGAGTGAAAATGCCTCGTGCAAGCTCTATTTTCAAGCTGGAAAAAGCTAAAATTGCAGATTTTCACAAGGAAAGGTTTTCTCCACGAGATTGATGATGACCTAAAGCTTTGTTGAATTATTCGGAGAATTCTGTTTATTATTGTTCAAACATAAAAGCGTCATCAAAAAATAGAAGGGTTGTTGCTGCAGCGAACATTTTATTGAAAATTTGTATATTCTAGGATGTAATGTCAATTTTTCGAGGTGGTTCGTTAGAAATAAAAAGTTCATAACAGCTTCGCGTCTTCTTCCGTGTCATTAAATTGCCAGTTTGCAGTTTGCTCGCCACAATATAGACAACAACTGGAACTTCGTGTTAAATAATCAATAATAAATTGAATAGAATGAATTCAAATTGGATGCTCTCAACTGCTACTGGTCTGATCAGCAAAAAAAGTAGTTTAGAAAAAGATATTTTGGAGGCTTCTTCTTCTTCTTTATCGTACTTTACTCTCCATTCCTTTCGCCGATTTCTCGCCCATTCCACTACATCCTGGATGTCACATATCTCTCTTATTTCAGTAGTTGTTAAAAGCCACTTAGTTGTGATGTTCTTTGCTCTGGTCTCTATTGCGTATATCATCACTGGTCTCATACAGGTCTTGTATATTCTGACTTTGCTTCTGGTAGTTATATATTTATTCCGTCAAATTACATCTCTCAAGTACCCTGATATTAATAACGTCTTTGTTGTTTGAGCTTTCACTTCATTCTTTAGATTTCTATTACTTGTTATATTCGCTCCTAGTTATTTGAATGACATCACTTTTTCTAGAGTCTGATCGTATACATCTCCTCGGTACTCTAGTAAAGTATTTGGTTTTCTTCGGGGATGTTTGCACATTAAGAGCTTTTTTTATTTGTTCAAACCTATACAGTAGCCTTGGTAGGTTATCTTCATAACATACTATTTTTATTCTGGAGTTTTCTCAACTAGATAGAATAGTGGAAAATATCTCAACGTCGCTGATTCAACAACAACGTACGTTACCATATCAAAAGAGAATTATTGGCTTGGTTCGTTTTAAGAAATATCGAACTATTGGTGTTGCCCTCATGTTGTCCTGTTGGAATTCTATGAGAGCTTACGGTTTTTGCAATACAAACTTTCCGAGTCAATTTAGAAGATTTGTTGATCAATTTATTTGACAGACATTCATCAAGCGATAGTGATGCACCATTCATTTATAATTTTTTTTTATATATATAAATCGTTTCACAGTTGGGATGTTTTTTATAGTTATGCTCTTCAGTTTATTAGCTTCCTAAGCATTGAAATTGCTTATTGGTTATTTTAGAAATAACATCTCTTATTAGAAGGTTCTTGTAAAATTATAACGACTTGAGTGTATTCGTGGATTGAAATAATTTTGTCCCTGATGTTGTTAGGTCTCTAATTAGTAGATCAATTCTTTCCAAGGCAGTAGTAATTCGTCTAGAATATTATTCCGTAATTTACAACAAGCTTGGTTCTCTATAATAATCATGACCTGATTTCTACTGCAATTTAACACAAAAATCTCGTAATCGATTGTTTTCTTTGTTCTGTTTGACGGCTATGAGGAACAAAGGAATATTATTTTAATAGTACAAATGTTATCGTTAAGATTTATTGTGATATAAGTGAAAACTGAGTGTTAATAGAAGGTGCAATTTGTATAGAATTATTGTGAATATTGAGTTTGAAGAATGCTGTTGATATCTATTGTTTTGATAAAAAAAATGATTAAGCTCTTTCTATGGAGACATTTTTTTATGAAAATTATTACTCCCAACCATCATGTTTTCATGGTTATTGCTAGATTAAGTAATGCAAGGTAATGATGACTGATTATCGACAAACCAAAAAATGTACAAAAACTGGAATATTTCCTAAAAGTTAACGTGCTAATTGTTTGGATAACGAGAGGAATGCAGCAAAAATCGCTACTAGATACTCTGAGAGAAAAATCTTTTTGTATCTAGATTTTGTCAAAAAACAAAATAAATTATTCTTCTCAAATTTGGAATACGTGTTTAAGCGATGCGATTTTTCCAAACATTTAAAAGTCTATATAATGGAGTGGAATAGTGAATCGTAATTTGTATTTTATACAACAATAACCATATATTACTACTCATGTTCAATTGAAATACTTGTGATCGATCTATATCAATTATTACCACTTATATCTCAAACTTCCTCAAATTTCTTGCAATTCTGTTGCCTCCCATTAATCTTCATTGGAGGAAAGTGAATTAAATGAATATGGAGGATGAAACAACATCTTAATATTTGCAAGAAAATTTTTAATTTCTCCTACAACTAATCTCGGTTGTGTCGACAACATCGGGTTATATTTTACTACCGAAATTAGATCGGAACCTCAGATTTTTTAAATTAATCATACACTGGAAGAAGCTAGTTACTTAAGGCAACCTAAATTCAAAATGATTCAGGAATAATCAATTTGTTAACAAAATGAAAACTCCTCCAGTTAATTCTTTATTCGGTTGGCATATGGTTATTTTGTTGTAAGCTTTTTTACATTTTTACATATAATTTTTACCCCTATTCATCTTGACTTAAGTAAGAGTATACTTTTGTCAAAATGAATTTATAAAAAGAAACTACAAAAGGGATTCGAATTGATGTCCATCTTGATGGTGCATTTAGGTCGGCGAAGCATGTTAAGCTGCCCACGAAGAATTTCAAATTCTTCTTCAATTGTAGTTCTGAAGTTGGAAAGTGTGCGTGGACCTCTTGTAAACACGCAATCCTGGAAAAATCCACTCAACGAATCGTCGTCTGCCTATCCATTCTCCAAAACATTAAGGTACTCCCGCACTCATAACGCGTAATTCGGTGAAGCTCCATCCTTCACGAAACGACGGATCTTCGCAAGTTTTAGATCGTTGTCCATTTGCCCAAATAAATCTTCGGACATTTCCAGACCCTCAAACAAGTACGAACCAACGAAACCTCCCGCATAAATACCTGCACACACACATACATCCCAGACAGGTGTAATTCTTCTTCAATGAAAACGTCAGGATTCTGGTCCTTCCAATATATGCAGTTGTGCCGATTGACCGTACCGTTTAGCTTGACAGTTGCTTCATCCGACATCAAAATGGAATGCTGGAACTGTGTATCATCCCGACTGCATCTGGGGTACGGTAAACTCGATAGTGCATGAGTTTTTAAGAATTTCTGCTACTCTACTGTTGAACGATTTGGTAGCGGCGAGTTCGGAACTTATTGTTGAAATTTGGTAACGATAATTCATTTATCTTTGATATGGTATGCAATAAAACAATTGATTATTCATCATATATTTTGAAATTTCTCTCCTCGAACGCCCATTGGTAAATCGTTTGCAAACCGAAAGCAAACTGAAACAAAATGAACGACAAAAAATTGTTTGTACTAATATATTACGTAAAGTTTCAGTTTAGTCCATTGTTTCTCAAGTACTTTAAAGTTTCCAAGTAGGGATAAATAGCCTACTGTCACTAACAGTCATTCTGTTAGTGACGCTCCCGCCTCATTTGTTTTCGAATGAGTGACACGCTTACTGGAATGCTACGAGAGTTGTAATCATTTGTTTCCTGAAATGAACTTGATGGCAACAATATATGCTAATGTCGTCATTGTATGGAAATTTGATCGTGAACTGAATTTTATATTTCCAGTTATTTACTGCTGCTATTTCGGTTTTTCGAAAGATATTGGACAATTGATGTCATTAATGAAATATGAACCATTTCAACTGTTAATTAGATTGTCAAGAAAGACAGACCAGAATTTTATGTATTTTCTAGAGTTTTGTTCTTAGAATTGCTCTCCAAAAAATTAAAATATGATTTTACTGATTCAAAGACGTCTACGCTTTGAGTTCTTCTTTCCAATTTTTTGCCTTTTCAATATCAAGAAATATTTATCATTGATAGGGTTGTTACAAAGTATATTTCTAATAGTATATTAGTTGATACAAATCAATCAACAGATTAATGCTTAAAGTAATAGATTTGACCAAACATAATATTCAAATTATCTAGCAATTTTTACAAAATTAAAAGTTACTTGGCATGCTGCTTGCAGGCAATCTCTTGCAAAAATATAGATGAATGTTGCACAAATTCAATAAGTGACTTAAACAAATACCTTACCTGTAATTTGATTCATTGTTTTTTGACTAAATAAGTAAGTAACGAAGTGACAAAGTGGTCAATGAATCACTGTCAATATTTATATCTACTGCTACCTTGGTTTTGGAGCCTGATGGATAGGTTGGTCGTTAAGCCAAAAGTAACTAGATTTCTCCCTAGTATTGTAGCTTCAAGTGCCAAATTTTGTATGGAACAATCAGCTGAACTGAAAGTACGCTTACTTTTTATAAAAAAATGTTGCACCTTGCATGGCATTTTACGTTGTATTGCATCATATCGTGCGGTATAAAAATGTTAAACCTTTGCTATTGTTGAGAAACCTAGGGACACTTTGATTGACACACTGTGATCATAAAACAGTCAATGTTGCGGTTAATTAAGTGATTAGTAATGAAGTTATGAACATCGTTAGGATTAAAAATAATAACCACATAACTAACCTTCTTAACCCTACTAAATAACATCCTCCTTGATGGAAATTTCTTTCCTGCAATTGAAAGTTCAAGGTTAGGAAAGAGGAAAAAATAGCTGAGGCCCAGATCTGGGGTATAAGGTGTGTGGTCAATAGCGATTACCGAAGTGTGAGAAGGTGTGTTGTCCTGATGGAAGGGCACTTTCTTTTTGCATTTTCTCCCTTTACTTAATCAGGCAATGATGCGTAACACTCTGTTGTTGTTTAACTTTTTTGAATATAGTCGATGAACACAATACAACGACTATCTCCAGAACGGTTACAATCAATTTTTCATTGGAGTGTATTGGTACGTTTCATCTACAGTTAAGAAGTGATACTAAAAATCCAATTCATTCTGTTTAAACTACAATAATAAGGCGTAGGCGTATTTGATTTTAAAAAACTAATATTTCATGTGAGGTCACTGAAAAATTGTGCCCATATTCCGAGAAATATTCACATTAATCACTCGTAAGATAGTCTAAGGGTCCATAATAGTTGAACCTCTCAACCTCAACACATGCGTAAATATATTTCCCAACCTAAATTGATAAGTGCTTATATCTCTAGGTTGTGGTCGGAAGCTTTTCAAACAAAGTTGAATTTCAATGTTTTTTTTTGGATATCATTTTAATTATATTTTTGAATGAAATAGACATTCTTTGGTATTATTATTGTGGTTTGATGTGTAGGTAGATAATGTCACAAAACTATCTCTTCAAATTTGTCTTTACAATTATTTATTGAAATATACTGTAATTTGGACTTATGTTCCACTATGGTCTAATCGCACACTATTAATTCTAACTCTTACCTCTCTTTATAGATCACTCAAGTATTGTACAAATTGAACATAGACATTGTAATTGCTTATTCTAAAAATATGGTTTATTCTACCAGGACGCTTTTTTTATTACAAAATACGCAAAATACCGACGCGTATGGCCTAGACGGAGACGCGTTAAAAAACTTCATTTTTCGGTAGTATTGACTATGGTGTTAGTCTTTCACTTCACGAAGTTTGTGTGTGGACGTTGACCATTTGATCTCCCATTCATTGAGCACTTTACGCTTTTGGATTGATTTTATAACGGCAGTAGTTAAAAGTTCACTCCGCACTATCACTATTTACAGCTTCCTTAGCGGCCAGGTCTGCCTCTACGTTTCCTTTTATTCCAGTGTGTGAGGGGATCCAACAATTGCTTTTAAATTGCAGTTGCTGCTTGATTTTGATTGCTTAGGAATTTGTCTTGTGAATTTTCGTTTCGTTTGAACTGAGGAATCTGTAAGTATGAATTAATTAGGTTCATTTGATGAAGCGGCAATGTGTGTAGCACGATATATTGCACATAATTCAGCAGTGGAAGTGGATGGTGCTGGAGGATTTATGTCTTAGCATATATTTGAAGGTTAGAGTAATGATAGCGATACCCATACTGCCTTAAGATTTCGATGCGTATGTGCAAATGTGTACAAAGTTTTTATATTCCTTGAGTAGGTTACTAAAGTGTCCTTTGATTAGCGTATGGTTGGTGTGGTGATTGTCGAATGGTGAGCTGGGTAACGATTTTGGTGCTTTCTATTATCCATGGTGAAGTCTGAGAAGATTCGCTAGGCAAACATTCAGGAAGGAAGAAATTCAATTTCCTTAGATACGATCTAATTCTAGCATAGAAAGGTTTGAGGGTTCTGGGTTTATTTGAAAAAATATTTGAGAATTTTGAAGGGTAGGATTGTAAGGATTGGATTTTACTTTGGCTGCATACGTAAGGCTCAAAAGGCTGAACGCATTGTTCATCACCTTTTTTAGAATACTTGCATATGAAAACTCCCTTGTAAATATTTCGAGCGATAGCCACAATAATGGGATGGTAGCATTTCCACTAATTATTTCAAAGTTTAGTAAACTGTATTGCAGACCATCACAATACCTTTTATTGTAATTGAGAATGTGATTGAGGATTTTACAGACCAGTTACAGAGTCATTGCACTGCCTTATGCTAGATACATTCATTTTCGTTCAGGATATTAGCACTTCGTAGTTGTTCCAGGACTTGATGCAAAAAATTCGGGAATGAATAGATGACGTGAATATGATTCTGTGTTATGAAAAAATGTTCTCATACGAACCCTCGTTTTTGAGTTTAGGCATTTGCGACATTACAAGATAGTATATAAAGACAATATCAAAAATTTCACCTTTACCATCAACTACAACTTGTGAATTTGGATTTTCTAGAGCAAGCTGGAGATAAATGGTTTCGACTTGAAAGTTAGTTTTTATATCTATACAAGGAATTATAATTTTCTTCAGCTCGCAATTTGTACCATTTCATTTTCATTTACTTTTTCATACATCATCAATTTAGCTGACAAACACCAATCATAATAAGTTCAATTGCTATAAATTAATAGAATCTATTGTATTTTCAGTTTCTGATGTTGGTAATAAATAATATAAACATATTTTCTCACTCTAAAACAGTTCATGTACATGTTTTGAGTTATTCACGTGCAATAATGCTATTTTTGCTTTTTTGCTAGGTATTGAATCTATAGATACGAACCGAGATATCAATATTTCCATTTATGTTGGACATTATAGCGCATTATATAAAAAGCTTTGTAAAAAACTGTGACTGATTACATGATATTTCACTTTGGCTGAAATCACGTCTCATGAGAGTTTTCTATATACAACCAGAAGAAGAAAAAGAATAAAGGTAGTCTCTAATGTGGAATATACTTATTAATGGTTGTTCAATACCACATATATATGCACTTGATAACATCTTCTTATGCAATAAATCTTATATTTGAAGAGAACTATTAGCCGATGACATGAAAATTTTATGAATGATTATGTTTTGTTCTAAATTTGCTGCGTTTAACATATGGAAATTTCCATTTTGTCTCCTAGAACTATCAAAAAAACAACAATTTAATTTCTCTGTATTTATTCACGAGTAGAAATAAAAGTAAATGGCTGATCGATGTCATTCAACCCACATCCGCTTAGTTTCTCAAACCTTGTGTGAGTTTTAGTTACATCGGTC
This sequence comes from Diorhabda elongata, assembly GCA_026230145.1. NCBI lineage: Eukaryota > Metazoa > Arthropoda > Insecta > Coleoptera > Chrysomelidae > Diorhabda > Diorhabda elongata. Next base: position 45,368,242 of record CM047926.1, read on the forward strand.
GCTATCGTCATACAAATACATTGTCTGAATTTTCTTCTCATATCGGATAGAATGGCTTAGCCATAGCATCAGTGTGAACCGAAATCTACGAGTAAATTTGAATAACCATAGTAGTGAATGAACTGCGCGATAATGACAATGATAAAGCTGACAGTTTTCAAATTATTCAGGGTGTTTCAATAAAAGGTGATCCCGTCTCGGGATATTTGGGGTCTGCTCAGTAAAACATTTTCGTAACAAAAGAAACAAAAACATATACATCATTTTTTACGATTTTTCCGCAACTACTGAAAACATTGTGTTGAAATGCTGATGCATCCAATTAAATTGTTTTTATTTCTTACTCCCATAGAGGACGCTAGTTACACGGTTCATACCAAATAGTACCCAACATAACTTTTTCAATAATAGATTTACCAAGCAATTATTACATTTATCATTACTTCATACCAGCATCGGTTATTACTTCATAATTTTCAAATCATAACATTCCGATAATGATACATACATCAGTCTTGATCAAGAGTACCTGTTGGTGTAAAATTAAATGATGTTTGAGTTCACTTCAATAAATCTAATATTGAGAAAGTTATGTTCAATACTACTTGGTACGAACCGTGTAACTAGAGAGTCAGATATAAAAACAAATGCATTGGATGTATCAGCTTCCAAAACATATTCGTAGTAGTTGCGGCAAAATTATAAAAAATGTGTGTATATATATTTTTTTAACGCCCATTATCTTGAATACCGATGGCGTTACGAAAATTTTTTGGGTTTCTATCTATCCTAGAGACGGGATCACCTTTGTTTGAAATAACTTGTATAACATATGTAATAGAGCGTTTTTATATTGTAGGCGTAGCTATAGCGAGTTTCTATGTATGATCACAATATAAAGAGGTTGCCTAGTACGCATATTAGTTCTCAGTTTTCATTATGTCAAATTATTCCATTTGACTCAATTTTTTGATAACTCGAGTTACAAATATCCTGAGAAAAAATTCCACACGCTACTTGCCTGAAATCTATCTATGGTAGTCTTCTATTTGATTCTTGTATCACTGATATTTATTTGGTTTTGTTTCCGAAAATTATGCCTGCTGTTATTACAGCCCAACGGCAACCTGATTTGAATATAAAGATCACGGCATTAGTTGTTCAGTTCATCAAAAAATTTCATGTTATACTGATAACATTGTCCTCTGGTTTCGTAATAGATACAGATGTATTTGAAAACTATTGTCTCGTATTTAGAGAACTTTCATCTTTGTTTCTCTGCTATATACCAAAAAGGACGATAAATAATTTTGTCCAGCTAGATCCGTGAAACGACACACTGTGCATCGAGTTACGAGCCAACACCTATAAAATATATTTTACTTACAATTGTACATTTATCTTTATGGTAGCTCTTTATATGACATTATTTCAGTTTTTTCAGTTCCTGTCTAGGTCCTGTACTGAAAACACTCTTGTAATTACAATATGAGCTTTCTATCAATCTAGTAATTTATTTTTGCGTGATGAGTCCATTAGACATTCATGTTGTATATAATCAAATGTTCTGCCTAAATCAACGAACCATTTTCTTGGTATACAAGTATTTCTAAGCAAAGTATCATGATCAACTATTTGCTTATATCTGTCACAATTGATATTGTTACGAACAAGTTCTCAAAATGGATCCTTAAGCCGGCTCTGTCCAGCTTCTTTGAAATTCTAAAATTTAGTGGATGCACAAACCTTTGATGTATGTTTTTTATTTAACTTTTCATTATAGTAGCCGGTTACAATTATGAAGCTTCGGCATACTTATTTCGGTCCTGAGTGGTGCAAATTGAAGATGATGTGTTCATACCAGTCCAATCGCGTATGTTTTTCAACCATGAATGATTTTTCCTTCTATTATTAATTTCAGTAACTCTCTTCCCTTTCCCATACGTCTAAGCACTTCATCGTTAGGTATATGTTGGGTCCATGATATTATACTAGTTCTCGGAAGATCCACGTTTCAAAAACCTTGAGTCTGTTCATGGTATTCACTTTTAATGTCCATTTTTCTGCTTCATACAAGAGAACAGAGTGCACGTACGCCTCTACAAAACTTTATCTTAAGTTTAAGTTCAAGGTTGCGTCACATAATAGGTTTTTCACCTTTATGAATATGGCCCTAGCTTGTTCTATACGTGATCTTACTTCGACGTCAGAGTCTACATTTATCGTTATGCAGCTACCAAGATATTCGAATTTCTCAAATTTTTCTATTGCGGTTTCATAGATGTTTATGTTCAGTTCTATGTTGCAAGTCTTGTTATGGCCATTACTTTTGTTTTAGTTACGCAAATTTTCATGCCTAGTTGATCTCCCTTTTCTACAACTTTGTTGATTAGGCGTTAAAGGGCTTCTGAATTGTCTGAATTGTCTGCAATGATAACCTAGTCATCTGCATAACGTATGTTGTTCAATATCCTGCCATTAACCCAGATATGCCTGAATTTTTTTTTTGTTTTTATTTTGTTCTTTCTTATTGTAAGTAGTTGTTTTTATGTCTCTGAAACATAATCATTTGGAAATTTTCGATTCCCATCTGTAGTTTTTTCAAAAATGACTGTCCTTTTAGAAGGACTGTAGGCACTTGAATACTATAATTTTATTTTCTATAAAAGTAAAATTTTATTTAAAACAAAGTAACATAAATTTATTCAAAAAATGTATAGAAAAAAAATAAAGTTTGATTAGATTTCTTTCACATGGTAAGGCTTAAAACATACAACATGTAATGCAGCATCTCACACTTGGTGGAGACTTTTTTGTGGCACATGCGACACCTGGTTTGCTTCCCTTGTGTCACAATTAAGTGATCAATACGATCATATCTCATCTCATAGTTATGTGATTGTGACAACTTCGATCTCTTCGCAAATTTTCGTTGGTTTCCTTCTAAAATGGTCATGACTATTCTCCTTCGAAATCCTAGATGATCCAGTTTTCCATTTTGCTCCCTGTGAAGTTGCCATGCATTTTGAACCGCAAGATCTAACATGTGAAATATAAGAGGAATGTAACACTTCTTTCCTCTCAAACCTATTCTGTAGAGACTTATATTTTGATCTGCCCTGTCAACGCCTCCCATATATTTGTTATAAGTAAATATATTATGAGGTTGGTCTACCTTAATTTTCTTTTTTTCTTTGAGAGAATAACGACTAACTGAATGAGTAGGGTGAACAGGCAAGGCATTGGATGCTGAAGTGACAACGTTATTGTCATGCCATTTAACAACTACAGTGTTTTCTTCGTTAGTTTTGTATTCAATAAAACCTCTACTTTTTTTCTTGAACTGGGATTTATTTGCCAGTGGACATTTTGACGTGCGATTTTCTCTTATGGTTCCTGTTATCTTCAAATTTCTTCTAGTCATTTCACTCAGAAGTGGTACAGTCGTAAAGAAATTGTCGCAAAAAATGTGATAGGGAAAGCTTTGAATAGAATTGATTATGTCGGCATATTGCAGAATCACAGATGATCCTCAACCCAGTTCCTTATAACAGGGCTTTATTTCTGATTTGGCACCTTGGTACGGCTCTACCCAAATAACATACCCTTTGCTGGTACAACCTGTCCATAATTTGTACCCATAACGTATGGGTTTACCACGTATGAATTGCTTACAGCCATGGCGACCATAATAAGGCTTCATCCACACTGATTTTCAGTTACTGGTGCATACTGTTGGAATAAACTGTTCATTTTATTTATCAATAATCGTACTTTGGCAAATCTGTCTGTCTTGTCTAAATTCGTGTTATCACAGCAATGTAAATTACTGAAAATATACTCAAAACGATCTCTAGATAACGAATTTATAACAAGCTGATTTTGCGTGTCAGAAGAATTTTCCCAATACATTCTACGTCTGGGTAATTTTTGATAACCAAACAGTAGTAGGATGGCGAAAAAATTTTTCATTTCTTCTTTTGTTATGTTTCCAACCCTATTTTTGCTTGTAGCGTACATATTAGAATAGTAGACAAATAAATCTATAACTTCGTCACCCCAAAATAACGAAAACAATTCAATAACCGAATTTTCATTTTGAACAATTTGTGGTTTTGGAACTTCTATATTATTAGGTGTTAAGTCTTGGTTTCTCCAAGCATAATTTTTTTTCACATATATATGTTGGGAGTTTTTCAGAAGACGTTTTACATCCAACAATGGCAGATTTTCTTCATTATCATCACTACCTGAATCGCTTGATAAAGAAATATTAACATCTTCTTCAACATTAGGTTCAAAAATTTCTGCCTCGGCTAGAAGTTGCGATCCAGGCAAATTGTTAATATCTAAATGATCTTCATTGCCTGAATCTTCATTAGTAATTTCCTCGCAAGAATTTTTGGGCGGCATAATTGTAAGCGATATTTCGTCATCAACTTCATTGTGATCATCTTCTTCAATGATTTGCAATAGTTCATTCAGAGTGAGACCCCTGTAAAAGAATATCGGTTTGCCTACTGTCCTTCTAGAAATACACATGATTTTTCTGATACTGTTTGATTAAAAACGGTTCTTTTTATAAGCAAGCTGCATCAGCTAAAACCTGATACATACATTTACATGCATGTTCAACAAAAACTAAAAATAGAATAAAACAAAGTCCTCAAAAACTTACCCAACTAAGCGGAAAGGTAAAGGTTCGTCCATCACAAATTGTTTTACCACGTGCTCAATAAAACAATAAACTTCCACTGAGTTTGTAAAAGAAATTTCAAGAATAATGTTTGGGGTGACATTTGGTCAAGCGACATCTAGATTCAAATAACTGTATCTCAAAAAATTTAACAAAGATTCCTGTAATATTCAGTGTCCTTTTGGTTAATTTTTATTCCATTCTCGTCATGGCCTAATGCTCAGAGTACATATTGAACAGTTTTGGTCACAAAACACAATCTTGTCGCACCCCCTTTTCTATACACACCGGTTCTGATGTCGTTTGTCCATATCTAAACTTTGCTTCTTACTTCCAATAAAGATTTCGAATAAACTCGGTGTCTTGTTGGTATAAATATTATGAGAAATTTCTACAGATATAGTGTCCAGAATTGTAGCAGATGCAAATAATATGTCTGATGTAGGTTGATTATAGATGTTTTTTCAAATCTGTGAGAATATGATTGGCCACTTTCTATAGATTATTTCAGTAATGTAGTGACCCGAATTTATAATAAAATTTCTATTTGCATGTTTGTAGAATTATGTCTCAGGTTTCACAAATATATTTCTCGAATTGTAATAACCGAGATAAGGAAACTTCACATAGATTTCTCCTAAATTTAATAATATAATAAAAAAGTTTGGAACGGAAGCTTCAAGTCCAAAATAAAAACTTTTTAAGGGTACTAATTTTCTTAATTAAAAAGCACCAGCCAAATGACACTGTATAGATTCCAAGAAAAAGACAAGGGGACTGTTGAATTATTTACTACAATTTAAAGATAGAAGTTAGAATTGAGAGAAAGATTTTTGCAAATAAAAATTTGGGAGAAAAAAATGCAAAACCACATATGCTCAGTCTAAGTCTTGCGTTTGTCTTACAATATAAAGGTCTTGTGTATCTAATGCTCGTCCCGATCTTGCTTTTTTGCAATTTCAAGATCAAGAGTGCAAGTCCAAAATTAGTTTTGCTCTCACTAGATTGGAACGGAATTAAAATAAATGGAACATATGGAACTGGAAACAGCTCCTAAATAATTTAGTTTACTGGAACAAATGAAATTATCACAGAAAACGATTATCCAAACTAATGAAAATTGCTGTGAAAAGAACAGTGAAAAGATTAAATTTTGCATTTATTGCGTATTCTATAGAGCACACATTGAAAACAAAGCAGTGGTAAACAACTCAAATCATAAATCAGAGAAATGAGAGTTAGTCTGAAGAAAATCGGAAGGAATGGAATCTCAATTTTGTAGATGTTGGTGGCTAAGTTTTATCCTTTCGTACTTCAAATAGGCAGCTGCACTGCAGTGAGTATTAAGAATAATATCAACATGAAACATCAAGTTATTTTCTTTAGTAAGAACTGTAAGTGAAGAGGACTTATAGAACGGAGGTTGATATTTAATTTGAAATTTCGAATAGAGTCAAGTTGGAATTCGCTATAAAACAGAAATGATTACCTATTGCACCTCAATAATTAGTTAACGAAATTTGACACCATACGGTTTTCTTGAAAAAATCCGTCTTCTCTTTCCTGTGATTTCTGTCGAGATTGTGTCCCGATCGTAACAGAACGGCCTTTCGGTATTTTCTGATATCTCCAAAACAAAACCATTTTGAAATTGAGTTTTCCATTTCTTTATAAGGTTGTTAAGCGATAAAAAGAAATTTATTGTGAGTAATGTCAGATCTAATTAAAGCCGTTTATAACTTTATAGCGCTTTGAAAATATTAGTATTATAAATTAATAATCATATGAGGAAAGAGTTTCTGAAGCACGGTTTATTTTTGGAGCAAATTAATTGAATCCGACTTCTACCTTCGTAAATTCAACCTAAGTACATCGTAAAAACATTCTTCTATTTTAAAGTTCAGAAGAGATTTACGTTCCAGCAATTCACATAAATTTTAATTTGAGAGATTTGTTCGCGATACATTTCTGAGTTGCTAAGTTTTCCAGACTAACCTTTACGTCCTTTCATCTCTTATTTGGAACATGCATTAACTTACACAGTTATTTCGAACCTTCACCGAAAAAATAACCATAAACTGACGCTGTGTGAAATGGACTGTTTGACTCGGTCTACGACCGCGTTTATGGTTCCTTTACTTGTCGTTCATTTTATCCTAATATATATTCTCCATCTTCATTACTTCTATGGGTTTTTCCAAGTACTATGATGACTAATGCGAACATAAAACATCCTTCGTTGTAGTAATGAAATAAATTGAAAAATGGCGTCTCCTATAATTGACTTTTTTATAAAAATCGACGAACTTTTGCGAACGAACAACAGAATTGTAGATTGGATTTTATAATAAGCTTTATCCATTTTGTATTTATTCAGAAACTAATAACGCTTTGTTTTTATGTATCTTATTGCTTAAAAATATGCCATTTAGAATATGGCTATATTCTTTATGATTTCAAGTGACCTCATTTCTATAGACTTCAAGATGGTTTCGAAAGTTGTTTTGTCTTTCTAGTCCTCTCATCCCATTGTTCTTCATACAGAATACGTGGACTACTCTCAAAGACTGGAGATTTTTCGTTCCACTTTCCTAGATATTAGAATTACTCCTTCGAGGTACCTTAACTGTTTGATAAAATGTTGTAGATGATCTATGGCTTGCTCGTAGAATCTACTAGGAAACCGATCACCAGTTTAAAGTCACTTTTGTCATCTAAAAAAGTGCCTAAGTCTTCCTAATTGATATAGAAATGAATATTTTTGATTGTCTGAAATTTAAGTACTCCATTCAGTTTTAGTCCAAAATATGGAGTTGATACTACTTTTTCTTGTCTTCGTATACCATGATGATTTTGTAAGCTAGTACTTTTAGTCTTTATTTTTAGTGTTATGCTATCTGAATATACACTCAGTAGCATTCAGTGCCTTCAAGACCGCTCGATTATTAGGAAGAACATGAATGTGCTTTCTAGCGACTTTTCTGTTCAAACACTCCGGATCATGTATGTTTATTACTAGCAATTAAATATTCTTTGATGTATTTTGTTACCTAATGTCCATTCCAGCCCCTTATGTTAGCTTCCAGCTATCTGTATACTAGAGAAATGCTTTTCGAATGTGCGGAAGATATTTGTTGACCCATGGTTGGTGATCATTTATTACTTCTAATGAGATGTCTGTGTGCATCATGCTATCCATTTGGTTAGTTGGTTTGACCCTGCTTCATTAGAAAGTTTTTGGGTGTGCGTATTGTTCCCTTCTTTTTTCTTGTGAAGGGGATTTGTTGTGTTTTATCCGAGTTGATTGATAGTTGTCAATTACCTTAATTTTCAAATATGTTTAGGGCCATTCGCATGCCTTGATGCTTGTCCAAAGTTAACCCACTTTTGATTCCTGTATTACACAGCAAATTTAGATCTCTAGCTTCAATTCTGTGTGGTAAATTGACGAAAAAAAAAAACAAAGATGTCTTTTTTAATAAAATAGAGTTAAGTAGTGCACTGACAAAAATTATCTATGGTTTGTGGAGAAATTCTACTCGTAAATGCTGAATATGGAGAAGAAGGAAAAAGCCTATTGTTTTTTGTACCTTCCTTTAAAGATTCTCACATTTTATGACTGCAAAATTATCCTGTTTTTGTACTTCTACCTTTTTAGGTGTCACCGGCGGATTCCTTTCTAGCTTGGTTATCATGAAGTGTAATTGTATGAATATTTTTGTTGCATTTTTAGAAGTACTTGCACACCAAGGAGCCTAGCGTGCATAGAATGTGAACAATAAAAGGAGGCAAGAGCATATAATATGAAACGTGCCACACTCGTTCTATTTTTATTCAGAAAACACAGTACTTTCGAATAGTAACATCAATTTTAACTTCATAATAAAGTTTTCCAAAGATACATGAGTTAATAATTTAAAACTCATAAAATTTCTTTGGTTTGCCTTCAAAATTATCAACCCAAAAATACTTATTATACATATATTTTTATTATCTGATTCTAATGAAATTTTTTGAGATTGAATTGAGTTATGGTTGCAAGATTAAATATAGGCATTCATCATTTAACAAAAAAAATTTAATACCGATAACGATGTGCTAATAAAAACTCTTTCATGGACACTCTTTCATATATCTATTGTGATTTGTTTTATAGAGTAATAAGTCCCTCGTACGACAGGAAAAATATCAATAAAACCCTATTTCCTGAATAGAATATTGCCAATATGTTACCCAACAGCTAAACGGCAATCCAACGCCGGGCAGATACCCAGGAAATATTGAATCCGGTTAACATTGTCGAGAAACGAGGAAGGACCGATGTGTACTAGTAGTTGATGGACGAAGATCGATGTATGTCGCCGGTCGTCAATAAATTATTATTGAAAGGAATCATAAATCTTTATTAAAGTCATAACACAAAACTTCGAAGCGGTAATTTTGTTATTAGATAGCAGAATGATGAGATAAACGAGCTTATATATGCTATGTCATAAAACTATAGAACTTATATTCCAGTCTAATCATATTCTTATAATTAATAAAAGAAATTTAATTATATAATTGGAATTTCATAACCTGTCTAGAAATAGACATTTTGTCTTATTACTGTCGGAATTTATCAAATTATACGATCATTGACGTATTTCTAACTATTTATACGAGGTCTGGCTATTAAATAACGAGACTTCGCGCCTAGAGGGCTCCCTAGACGGTTGGGGTAAAAAACGAGTAGTTCGTTGGGTATCTAGATATCTTGTCCCAAAACACGTTTCCGTCACTATTATAGTATTTATGCAGGAGCGGTTTGAAATTTCTCGTTAAATTGTTGCAAGATGCCCATGGGGACAATTCTCTATCTCGTGTACGTGTTTTTAAGTAGTGTAATCAAATCAAAATTCAAGGCAATGTTGATCGTTTTTTCTTTCGATATTAACGGTATAGTATTGACTGAATGGGTTCCAGAGTGTCAGACTGTTCCCGATTCAAATTGATCGAAGCGGTAAAGCAAAAAACGATAGAGATCCTAAAGGCCAATGGGAAACCGTATGGAAAGGTATGTGGCGAGGGGGGAAGAGTATATTGGAGGGAAGCATTCGAATCTAGGATAGTTTTTATAATGAAACTGTTTTTCGTAACTTCGTTATTTAATAGCCAGACCCCGTATGTACAAATTCTCTTCCCTGTTCTATTTGAAGTCCTAACGTTCTTGTTCACAATAATTTTCAAATATTTCCAGAAAAAAGTAGGAAAAAAAAACAATATATTGGGAATAAATTATTTCTTCACAAACCATTTCCTACAAAAATTATTGTTATAATTACTCAAACAATTTTGCGGCCATAATCCCCTTCAGATAATTATTGTACTTGCGTATTCTATATACAGACGCACTATTATATTGTAATGCAAAGAATGCATATACAAAGATATTCTAGAAAAAGTCATAAACATCCTGTAACATGTGATTCGCCTGTTTTTTCTCACATGTTTTGAACATTCCTTTGTTCATTTATTGTGGCTCAGAAGTCATTTTTGGTTCAATTATAACTATTGACTTTTGGAAGAAAAATTCAATAAAACCTCCGTGTCGATTCTAAAATGTTCTCTATTTAAAATTTAGTAAACTTGTGACACTGTTTCTTATATTCGCTGTACTACAGCTACCAGATTGGATTCAACTCCAACACTTGGAACTTGTTGTGCTCTATTTGATTTTTTTTAATAAATATATTATTTCCTCAACTATTTTTTTTATTTACAGCAATGAATATTAATTTGAAGAGTGGTGTCCTGGGATAGTTTATTTTGCTTCTATTAATTGAATTGAAGGTGTTTACAGCCTTTTCACCTTTTTTTTTCTTCACTTTCACCATCATTCGTTGAAAAGCTGGTCTCGTCCAATTTAATATTAATTGTTCACTCCATTGAATCACTACTTAGAGTACCATTTATTTATATACTTTAAATGGTAAAAAGTTCCTGAAGAAGGTTCTTCAGCAAGGACTACAATGTAATGATTTTACATCATCAGTTATCCTTTGGTCGACCAATCTTAGGGCATATTAAGTTGAAAGTTTCACAATCTTCCAGTTTTACAATCTAACATAAAAACTGATTTCAATTATTTGAATTAATATTTATAGTTAAATTTGGACAATTGCTTTTATTATTGATTATTACATTTGGTAATTTTTTTCTTTCACTGTAAGCTCTCTACTCAAAAATTGTTTCTATTTTCGAGGTTTATGGCGCTCCAGTCGAGAAAATCGACTGTTGTCGATTTCGGCTCTAGCTCCTCCAGTGCAGAATATTTGATCTGGGCATATCTTCTATCTTCAATATATCCAATTGTTGGTTTTCGACATTAAAAACTATTTCTCTCTTATTCATTGTTGAGAGAATTTTTGATGTAGGCTTCTGCAACGGTAAAAGATTTCCACCCTCCCAAAAAACCCAAAAACAGCGACCTCTGTGGTTCTTGGGGCTAAACAAATTTCAATGTAGTGCTATAATGAATGGAATTTTTCCAATCTGGTTTATACCAACGGGTTGTTTGGTAAAATTATTCTTGCGATATATCAAAAAACGTTTCTTATTTACCTCTGAAGGCCGCAATGACACTTATTATTTTTCAATATATAGCAAACTTGTTTTATACCTTTCTGATTGTCATTTTATGGAGGTAATAAGTTCATTAAATTTACTAATCAATGTTTAAATTTAAATATATGGTAGTTTTCAACACTGAATCATGGGACCGATAACATTGAAGATTTCCATTGACATTTGCTTGACTTTTTTCAGACATATACAATAAAAATATTCTCGTTGTAATTTTTTAATGTGATATCAATCCAAAAAATCGCCATGCCTCACTTGTGATTTGATATATCATCAAAAACTAAATTTCTAAATATTTGAAAATTATATTCGATTGCACTCTGGATACTTCTAATAGACTTAGACATAGGTCTGGATTATTTTTCTTCGACGATTTTATTATTTTAGAATCATACTGTATATCAACTCTTATGGATTCTTTTCTATCAAAACTGAAATACTTATTCCTTCTTATCCACATTCCTCATCTATTTTCTTTCAATTCTCTACTCTTTACAATGTATTTTCTTTTTCTCTGCTATCCGTTTTTTCATATTTTTTCACTGTGCAAATTCTCAATACCGGACCGATGAAAATCAATGAATTTTGAGTGAGAATGCTGAAAATGGCATTTTGGACCAAACGTAATCGCTTGATACGATATCCGGCGAGTAGGTTTGGTAAGTCAGGACCTCCCACCCCAAATTTAAGTTTTTCTAAGGTGCGTCTTGTGCGATCTCACATTGTCATGTTGCAATCGCCGGATATTCTTTGACTCAAGCTCGATGGAATACTACACAATGAAGATGTGTAGTAACAGTTTGTCTAGCTTTCAAAAAAATTCCACGCATTCTCCACCAAACACACAGAACCGCTCTCACATTACGTGAACCCAGCTTTGTAGAACTTCGTGGTGATTCGTTTGTGTTTTGAATTATCATATTATCATTTATTATCCCCATTGATGAAGCTACCAAAAAAGGGCTATTAAATAAATCTGATATATATCATGAATCAGTTGGGTTTGTTCTCTTCTGAAAGATTATGATTTACCTAAACACCAAAACCAAGGTTGATTAAGAGTGTTCGAGAGCTCCTTGATTGTCTGCCATGGATTTGCTCCACTTCTGCTATTAGCATATCGGATTTGTGCTCGGATGTATAGAAGTTAGACAGATCAAAATTATTGGAAGAACTATTTTTAACAATTACAGCAAACATTCCAGTCGTAACGGTTATGTAACTACCCTTGTTATATTCTCTTCTGTTATTTGACTGGAGTTGTCTTCCATATTTCAAAAAGAGTGGAAAGCTCACAATAACTTGCAGGTATCTTCAACAAGACTACTAAGTGAAGATTAAGCTGACGAATATGAGTCAAATACCGACATATGCAGAAACGACACTGTTTAGTCGAAAACTTTTCTACTTTTCTTATATTCTCCTTCTGTGTTTTCACTAGTTTATGTGCGCCCAATATCTCTCCTCATTTTTCAACGTTATTTTTATTTCATCCTTTTTTGCTCCTATTCTTCCCATCTTATCATTTTCACCAACTTTTTTCATTAATTTTCTATCTTTTTCTTCCTCTATCCCTTTTCTCTTCGTCTCTTTATCACTCCTGCTCTGTATCATTATTATTCTCATATTCATAGTCTGATCACATAATTGAATGGTCTCTTTCATTATTTTTTCGACCGTGATATAATTTAACAATTTGTTCAGATAATATTTCAACAAGATTGTCCTTGCTTAGCATTCTTCATCGTGATGAAACATGCTATCTGTATGTATTTTACTGAATTCGCCAAAGTTTCCACCATAACAGCGACGAAAACCCCAGTCGAAAAAGTAGCAACCAGTAATTTACATAGAAATTAAACGGTAAATTAGTTTCATCCTTGTAATTTTCATCGACCAAGTAATTATGAAAGCACTTTTTGAGAATAGTAGTAGACACTTGAAACGAATGAATATAACCCGCTCCTCCGTAAAAAATAGATATTTTTCTATCCATATGTATGAGGTGTTGAATATAACTGGAATAATAATGATTCTAGCCTAGAAGCTTCCGTATTATCAACATTTTTTTTATAAAATATTTGTAATAAACTAGAGCATATATCAAATCCTCATTCAACTGTAATTAACTGATTAATAAAATTGAACATAATACAAATTGGTATGAAATTATGCGAAAATTATGAAATTAATGATACTAAAAGTTTGGAACATAAAAAAAATTATTAAGTCAGCTAAAATAAATTTATGTTGTGAGACTGAAGGAATTAAACATGGACTTTAATATTGTTGTAAAGAATATTTATGTTTGGAAACATTTTGATATTCTTAGATTTGCCTATACCTTCGTTTTATATATTCGTAAGCATTTTTGGAATACTAAGATCGTTCATAATGCTGCACAAATGTTCACAGTATCCCAAGCTCTATGGAAATCTATAAAGACTAAGTAAATTGGCAGATCGTATTCATACCTGATTCTCTGCGTTTGCTTCAGGATGAAAATGTAGTCTGTCACTGATCTTCCAGATCTAAACCCGCTTGGGAGTCTCCGAACAAGTTTTCTCCACATGATCTCAAACTTTTATCTATGGTTTAAGTCAAAATTTTGTAGGTTGTATCTAGTAACGCTATACCTCTGTAATTTCTGCATTCATTGTCTCTTGGTCCCATATACTGCTTATTAAATGATATATTCTCGTTTTCAGTTCAGTTTCACCATACTTGATTAATTCTGGCTCTATTTCGTCCTCTCCCGGGGACTTGCCGTTTTTTTCCCATCTTTGGATCATTTCGGTTTCGTCTATTATTATTTCCCCTTCTAAATGTTTCATATAAATAATTTTTTGCTCCGATTATTTCAATTTCAATAATTCATTTTCCGCTCTTCGTTCCATTTTCGTCTGTTTTGAGGTTGAAGTACGCCCTCGATTATCCGATAACTTTTTTGACAATACGAATGGCTCGTTTGGCCGAGTTATTGATTTGAAATAAAGCTCATTTTTAATGCATTATTTCACAAAAGTCATCGGAAACACGAACTTTTTAAAACGGATGTAGTAGCAAACTGACAAGTCGGCACGAGTTCAAACTTGTCACTGGACAATAATCCTCAACACATTAGGGTATGAGATATACTAGCAGACATAATGATCTCGAAATTGGTATATCGTAGATTTTTATCATTCCTCATTTCACAATTATGCTGTTCCTAACTAAAAATCTGTCAAAACTTGGAAATGATGAAAGATAATGAAAATATAATCCAAAAAATGTAATCGTTCATCAACAGATGTGATTTATGTGCAAAAAAATTTGGTTGGAGAGGAGAAATAATTAACACTTTTGGTACATTACCGAAGAAGAGAAAATAGATGTAACGATGTAGAAGCGCAAACGGAGATGAATAAATCAATTTTTATAGAAATCAGCAATAAATATAACCAAGCAAACATTGAATTATGGAAAAGAGGTGAAAAGAAAGAAAAACTTACAATTAAAAATTGCAACAGTGAACTTAATATGAAAAGAGGCTACAGAAGTAGCCAAAGACAGAAGTAAATTGAGAACCCTCGTCAACAAAATTGAACGAATTCACAAAAATATGCATGATTATAGCGACCTAATCATTTTATAACAGCACCAATAGGTGCACTGGGAGCTATATGAAAATGGAGAAGAAGCATAACTATGTATAAGACATGCGGAAGGAATGAAAGAATGTAAAGCAATATCAGAGCGAATATGTTATCTAGAAATCACTATGCTTAAAAAAATAAGCATATTGATCATACATGCACCAATCGAAGGAGAAGAAGGTGAAATCAAATACAAATATTATGAAGAAATGGAAGAAGTGTTTAGCGCGATGCCAAAAAAAGACATTAAAATAATGATAAGCGATTTCAATGCAAGAATAGGCAAAGAGGTAATATATATGCCAGTAATAGAAAAACTTAACAAGCACGAGGAAACAAACGACAACGGAAAAATACCGGTTAATTTTGCAATGGAGATGGGACTCATCATCAGCACGAAGTTCGAACACAAAGAATCCACAAAGGAACATGGTTAGCTCTAAGCTCCTTGATAGCTCGACTATTAATAAAAATAGTAGAAGATGTAAGAACCTACAGGGGAGCAGATGTAAACAGCGACCATTTCTTAGTAACTGTGAAAATAGCACTTAATAGTATACAAAAAACGAAAAATCAAAAGATCGAGCGAAAAAGCAGTAGCAGTAGCAGTGGGAAAACTTAGATAATAAAACAAAAAAAAATACAAAGAAGAGATCCCTAGCTGAACAACAGAGCTGTATTAAGTACAATAATACCACAGAAAATGAAGTAGGGGAAAAGGGACTGATGGTTCGATGCCAAATGTAAAGAAGAAATTGAGAAGATGAAACGAGCCAAACAGAAAATGTTACAGATAAAGATACTATATGAAGAGCAGAGAATAACAACGAAGAAGACGTGTAAAGCAAAGAATCGCAAAGGTATGGAGAGCAGAATTAGACGCATTGAGAAAAGTTTTCTAAGCAATCAAACAAAGAAATGAAGAATTTCTATAAAGAGTTAAAATAGAATAAAGGGCAATTTGGGCAAAGCATTATTTATATAGAAAATTTAGAAGGGGAGATAATAATAGATGAGATCGAAATGATGCAAAGATGCGAAGAGCTTTTCAAAGCAGAAAGGGTGGACAATGGGAGGTGACTACAACCCAAAACTGGAATAATATAGAAAATATATTGCCACCAACAAAGAAGGAAACACAAGAAATAATTCAGTCAAATATTGGAACATTTGCGATGAAAGAGACCAGGGGTTTATTCTTTATCATGACCAACGCTTCAGTATCACGATTTTTGACTATTTCACGTCGTCTTAAGTATTATCAGAAGGCGATTTTTGGCTCTCTCCGAAAAGTAGGTTTTGGCAATATTTCCAACATTGATGAAATTACAGTTATAGCAGATGATCTATTTTGAAAGAAACCTTCTATAATTGGTTCCAGTTATAAATTCAACTTTGAAGCAGATTTGACTTGAGTTTTATCAGTTTTATTAAATTGTTTTTGATATAGGACAACTACAGAATGTTTAATTCATATTCAAATAGCATCCCCACCAAGAAAAACTTATTACCGTTATCTGCAATTTCAGTATCGAGTTTTCAACATTAATAATTAAAAGAGCGAACGCAAGAAGATTAAAACATGTGAAGCCAGCAAATTGAGTTGATTTTTTGTACCTAGAAAAAAATTAGACTCGTAGTATTGCTCTTCCAAAATTTCCACTACAGGATAAAACCTTTTTTACCAAACATAAATTATAAACTCACGCCATTCATCTCTTCTTTCTAGCACATTTATTATGTTCTCTAAATATAAAATCAGATTTTTGTGACTGCTTTCAAATACCAACCCTTCTTATAACCTTCTTAAATTTCCTAGAATGTAAATTTAGACCTATCACCTTTAACCAACATCTCCATTAATTCTCCGGAAGCATCGCATGCGAAATAGAGATAGAGGAATAACAAATGCAATCAGGTGCGCCAAATAATTCGCCTCTCCCAGAAATAAAATAAAATATACAATTTCGCGAACAGTTGTAAAAGCCCAATGTCGTTATCGTTTCTCATTCGCGAAGGGTGGGTCTTTGTAAAACAAACAAACTAGTTTTATTTCTGATATTCAGCTTTCATGAATTAATATAACTAAAATTTACTGTTTTTGCTTTATAGACTCGATTGAAGACAATATAGAGAAAATGACAGCGTAATCTGTGGCTGATTTTATTTTTGACTTTTTGTCAAAAGCAAACTTGTAGTGAGAACAGAGGCATGGCTAGGAGTAGGGGCCGCTCATAATACTTTAGGGTCTCTAAATATAATGATTGAAAATATATTTTACTGTAATAAACTTGTGACGATTCTAATTTGAATATAGTAAAAATCATGAATATTGTTGCTAGATAAGCTTTGTAAATTGTAACCATTTATAGTGATAGTAATTCATAGTATTAGATACAAATAGGCTAAGAACTTTTGAAGATGGTGGCATGTGGCAGTCCAATGTATTCTTGTGACCTAAGCAGGTTAGAAGTCATGGTGTGCGATGAGACGATGCGCTGAGAAGTGCTAGTTGCTATTAGAACTGACTTTCTTTTGCTCTTCGATCAAATTTTGTGTTTTGTTTGAAGTTTGTGCTATAAAATTGCTTCATCCATGATAAACAGATCAAAGTTAAAAGAGGAGGGAATAGAAAGAGTTCAGCTCCAAGAGATGCATAGAAACTAGCGGTATTCCTAATATTTATTTATCAATTTATTCAACCCATATACTGGGACAATTACGGGCATTCGGTCTTGTTGATTAAAGAATTCTTGATAAGAATTACAACTGTTTCTATGAGAGCTTTCCTTCATCAAAAAGTATTTTATAAGAGTTGTGTACAACTAAAACCTTGCATGAAAAAATAGGAAAAAAGTCAGAACCAATCCATATAATGTGTTAATATCTAAACTAGGATAGAGAAAGAGATGCTTTATAATAAAAAAATTGTTATAAGTTGTAGACAAAATCTTGTAAAAGCTAAAAAACAAACATAAAAATAACTAAATAAATATACAAAAGAAAATCACAATGAGTAACAAAATTATAGCTAATAGAAATAGATAATAATTAGTAAATAAATAATGAAGCAAAAATTAAACCAGTATGCAGCATGCCCAGAAATAAATATTATTAGAATAGAAGTCGTTTACAGAGTAGAAGGCACAGTAAATATGCCCTCAAATTATTCCGTATTGCGGGAAAAGATGATATCGTTTTAATTTCACTTGGCAAGTGATTGTGCATTTTTTTGGCATTGTAAAATATTGTGCCCTTAACTAATTCTGAACGTGGAGTAGGTAGGTAAAGGTCGTGCTCCGCGTGAAATTGTAGAACCGTGTTTACGAATTCAAAGATGAATAAGAAAGAAAGATTTAGAATTTTTAATCTTTTTCTTAGGCCGCGATTTTTTGGACACATTATAATCGAAAAACCTCATTCAGAGGATAGTGATTTGGAGCTTTATTTAGATATGGGGAAGTTCATGGTGACAATATATAGTTTTATAGACCAAAATGAGCTTGTAGAATCGATTGGTAATAAGATGCAGAAAAGGGTTATCAAATCCAAAACCACAGACATTCCAAGAGTTGGTAGGTTTTCGCTTGGTTTTCGAACACCCCGGACCCTCCAATATTACGTAGGTATTTCAGAATCTCACAATGCTGCTCTTTCCTCCCAGTGAGAATTTGTTATCCTTGGATTCCCTACTACAAGGAATAACAGGTGAAGTATTTCTGATTACATGTGATACATTTATGTTGATGGGAAGAGGATAAGTGGAAATTGGGGAAATTCAATGTATTCACCTCAAACAAAATCCTTGAAAATTAAATTCTTACCAGGTCTCTCATCCATAGGCTTGGAATATAATTTTTGGTAATTATCCTGATCCATAATTATCATATACTTTATGGATGGACAATATTGACAAGTGATGACAGTTCTTACTCTTGTCATCTGAATGATATTAGAAATTAGGAGGGGGAAATGAATCGCAGCTAACGAAAGTTACATCGACGATAACATAAATAACAAGTAATAATGTAGAAAAAAGTACCACAAGGATTACTACTTATAAGAAGATAAAGAGAAACTACCTGTAGTGATAATAATTATAATGATCACGTTAAGATAAATATTTTTTTTGCTCTGTTTTGTACCCTGATAATTGTGAATTATAATATGTATTTGCGAGTACTTGCTCATTGAATAATACCTCAATAATCACTATTATTCGTATGGTTTTTATATTGTGAATCTGTGTTCAGGATTAGGTTGTATTTTTTTTTTATTTTGTTCTCATTTATTCGTCAGCCAGATAACCATGAGGTAGATGGTTGTTTTATTAGGGGTTAAGACAATAACTTTTTTCTTCATACCTTTCATTTGATCTTTTGATCTTCCTAGTTTTTCCCAATTTTCATGCAATATTTTTTTTTAGTGTGTCTATATAATTTTCACTTGCTAATTTGGATTCTAACGGTTTTTATTCGATGTTTTGGGCATCTGGCATATGTATCCAAACTGTCTCTTACAAGTTTTTATGCACATATTTCATTCACTTCGTTTAATTTTTATGCTTCTGAGTACTTATTCATTTTCAACAAAAGGAGCTTTAATTTCATTGAAGAAGGAATCAACGTTTCCTAGTTTTTCTTCTATTTCCTGCTGTTGTGTGGATCTATTATTTCATGAGGATATTATTGAATGATTATTTGTTAAATATTTTTTAAATATTATGTACTTTATTTTGTTTTGTTCACAGGTTCATTTGTGTATAATTCTATATTTATTCTATCCATTCTATTCTATCCAGGCTACGTTCTTCTTCCGATTTCCGTATAATACTAAAACATCTGCGAATATTAATGGCAGTATATGTTGGTTCTATCCTTCAAGTCCTTCATCCATTACTATTAAAAATAATAGTAGGTTGAATACACATACTACTCATCTTTGTGATAAATTCCATAGATGCTTCTTTGTTTCCTCGTATCACATTTTCATTTTTTTTTGTTCATTGCTATTACCGTTGTTATCATCTTCTGATCGTTATCACAGTTTTTAAGTCTCATGAATACATCTTCTCTCCTCATTTAGTCAAAGGCTTTTTACAAATTTATGAAGCATGAAGAATTACTTATTCATCAATTTCTCACTCATTTTTCTAATCTTGAGTCAACTAATTTTCCGTACGTTCACACATGAGAAAAATCAATTAATCAATGGGAAAAGTCGTTAAAAGCTTTATTCATAAAACTTGCTGTACCTTAAAATTAACAAATTTCTATTTCCTTAGTGAAATAATAAATACTTTATAAATCCATTGACATAACTGAGTGTATTATTCATAGAATATTAACGTAGTCGTTATTTTTAAAGTTTCCTAGCTGGCAGATTTATGGGAAAGAAAATTCGATTCGATACATGCTCTATTAAACAATTTTCGTTCGATTTGCACTCGTTGAATCGATCGAATAATAATATAAGTGTAGCACTGACCTAACAAAATAATTTTTAGATATGTATTATTTGCGATGTAGCCATTAATAAGCTTTAAAATGTGATTAAGAAAATTAAGTTGTTTTCATATACACATATGCTTTGAACATGAACACTCAAACGAAACAGTTAATAATTACAAAAAAAAATTGTAGAAAAACTCATATAGTCATAAAGTCAAAAGTATAACATAGTAGTTCTCAATTTTATCTAGAAACTGTAGCTTTTTCCACCTACACAACATTTTATGTACCCTTCCCCAGTTACCGGATAGTCTTAAAAGTACCCGGCCTTACAAAGGAAAAATTGGTAAAAAATATATTCATTGTTCAACTTAATTTCCTTTAAGCTCCTCGCACTTTTCCCAGATAAGTTCGATACCATTTTTATAACAAGAATCAACAAGCTCCTCAAAATAGACGTTAACTGTTAACATCTCGTCTACATTGTTGAAAAATCCAGCAATTCAAACTTTAATTCACTAGTTTTGGCCATTGTAAAAACGGATGTGTGAGCTAGTGCAGTGTCTCAATGAAACAACTTTTTTTGTTAGCGAAAAACCGCCGTTTTTGTTTTTTGTTTGTTTTCTTCGCTCAAACGTCTCCTTTTCCAGGATACTTAATAAGAATTATCCCAAAAGTGGCCAAAAGTGGCCTGTTCTCCCTTTTTAGTAAATCGTTTGGATTGAAACGTGGCACCCATCTTCCGCATAGCTTTCTCATATTCAAATGTTCAGTTTCAATATGCGATGTACCAGACTTTTTAAAATGCCTACTATGTCTATTAGCTGGCGCATTTTCAGTTGGCGATCACCAAGAACCGCTTTGTGGTTTTTCTTTAACATTTCTGTCGTCGTCGTCGTCGTCAACTCATTTGGTCGACCAGTGCGGTGCTGGTCTTCGCAGATCGTACAGCCTGGTTTAAACTCTGCTACCCAATATTTTACTGTTAATATCGAAGGAGCAGTCTTAGCCAGAGTAGAATCTAGTTCAGCTTTTATATTGGTTGGGCTAAGACCTTCCAAATAAAAGTAAGTAAAAGTCACATAAAGATGACCAATTTCTTCTATGTTTACAAATTTTTTATATTTATTATTTATAAATATTTTTAAAGTAACTACCGTTATCTTTAGGTCAGGCCAGGTACTTCTGGGACCATTCTCTTAAACTGTAACTGCAATATTGAAAAAATCTTACGACCTACATACGCTTGAAACTCAAATATGCACAGTTTATTGAAATTGAATGCTAACTTGGTTAAATACAATCACGAATCCTTTTCAATACATTTTAGATTTACGTTTAAGATATATTAAACACGAGAATCTTTACTCACATGAATAAGTAATGGAAATTCCAACAAGCAATTCAACAACAGTGTTTGATAGTTCTTTGTATCCATTCCCTTGCAATATGGTACCAGAAGTCAAATATTTGTTCCTCAGCGTGCGATCACAGAAGACCTCAACGAATTGTTCCTTTTGAATAGTAGTCAGGTTAATATCATACTGTTTCTCCAAAGGTGGAAAGTACTTTCCTATGCACTCAAATGCTGGCCTATTTGAGTCTTGAATTAAGTAAAATCAGATATGTTTTATCTTGCAAAAATGTATGTATGATATCTAGATAGCATTGTCTAGTTCGATTCATAAACAAAATATTGCGTTACCATAGGAAAGAACAATAACTTATTAGAAGGGTCGGTGTAAAGTTTGACGCCAAAAAAGTAAACCAGAGTTACGCAATAAATTAAAAGAAAAAAGATGTCCACCGAAATTGTGAGAATTTAAAAGGATTAATGTTAAAAAGGGTTAAGAAGTAAGCAGATTTACGTAGATATGCTTAATACCCTTGGTGATCAGTGTTTTTCGTATGCGACCGTGTAAAATTGGGCTGCAAGCTTCAAAAGGAGTAAATTTTCCATTGAAGATGATGACCGATCGGGAAGAGCCAGTTTCTGTGTCGATGCAATTCATTACAACTCGAAAATATCGATGCAATTCATGACATGATTTTATCAGACCGTCGAATAGGGTTAAAACGGATCTGAAGCACTGAATATTTCATACGAACGCGTTGGTCATATACTTCACGTCAATTTGGACATGAGAAAAATTGCTGTAAAATGAATCCCCAAATGTTTGAATGTTGATCAAAAGTGTGCAAGGGTAGAAGCATCGTGTTCGATCTGTGCTCGATTTGAAAACGATGTAGACTTCTTAAACCGAATTGTTACTATCGATGAGATTTGGGTACATTTCCACGATCCAGTAACATAGTAAAATCGATGGAATGGCGACACTCTGGTTGTCCAAGACCTAAGAAGTTTCGTTTCCAAAAATCTGCTAAAAAAGTTCTTGCTTCAGTTTTTTGGGATTGTCATGGAGTAATCATGATTGATTTTTTGGATAAGGGTAGAAAAGTAACTGGAGATTATTATTCGATATTACTGACCACTCTACGGAAAGCTATCAAACGTGTTTTGTTTTCGCAGGACAATGCTCCTCTATACAAATCACTTGTTGCCATGCAAAAAATTCGTGATTAGGGTTTGAATTATCGGAACAACCCCCTTATTCACCGGATTTGGCTCCGTCCGAATATCATCTCTTTCCTCAAGTGGAAAAATGTTCAAAAGGTCGTAAATTTTCTTCCAACGATGAGGTAATAAAAGCTGTGGAGGTCTGGTTTGCAGAGCAAGAAGAAACATTTTTTTTTAATGGTCTAGAGACGTTGCAGGTTCGCTGTAATAAATGTATGCAATTGAGAGGAGAATATGATGAGTAAAAAAATATTTTGACATTGAAATGTTGTTTGGTTCTATAGTAGGTTAAGAATTTTTCAATATATCCTTGCAGGTCTTATTCTCTATTTATTTTTCCCAGAGAGTAATCTTTTGACCACTGCATCCGTTTTTGTATTCTACATAAAACATATCAGATACTATGTCCTGTATGGGTAAATTCCATTTTATTAAAAATTCCACTCAGATAAGCTTCAAAACTTCAAAAATCAATCAATCAAAATCATTAAGTATAGAAGACAATTGAATTTTTGTTCCGTGAAAAAATATGTAGTTTTTTGTGTAGTTCACACACAAGTACCAAGGAAGATTATTCATGTCCTGGAAGGATACAATGAGTGACCTTACACTAAGTGGAAACTGTTTTAATAATCTTACCACACAGTTTTCCACTCAAGCTGGTTCAACAATTTAAATGATATAAATGTGGAAACACCAACTTTTTCTTAATTTTAATTCCGTTTGCTTGTATCGGTTTGCTTCATTTGTCAGTATCAATCTTCAAAGCATTTGCGATCAGTTGAAGGTTCTGACCATCATATTTCTAATAAAATCATTTTGTTCATACTATCACATTCACTACAAACTTTACTGGTACCAAAAACCTAGCTGCGAACAAGAGAGAATGAATTGTTGCCACTGAGATTTCGTCTTGAGTAGCTAATATTAAATTGAGATATTGCTAAGCAATTGTCAGTACAATAAAAGTGGCAATAATTTATTAACAACGAAGTTCAAAATGTTTATCATTTGAAGAGGTAACTAACAAAAAAATTAGTATCAAATTTAACAAGGCACTTGTTTCCAACCATTTTCTAGTCAGAGCTAAATTTGGAAATTAGTTACATGCGGTTCCTCGATTGGTACAATTCATATACAAAAAATGTTGCCTCGGTACTCAATCATTATGTTAATGAATTTAAAGTAGGCGTATGACATAGTAAACTTTGTGAAATCAGTCAAGATTATATTAGATAACTCACACACTAGAGTAAAGATTGATCGAATTGTACCTGACAAATTGAGGAATGAAAAGAGATTAAATCGAGGAGATCCTATATCGACAGTGGCTGGTGGTGGAAAAGTTTACGAGATAGCAAGATACAAACAACAGGACTGATTTATCACCATAAACATCAAATAGTTACATATGCAAACGATTTAGCTTTGATAAACAAAATGTTAAAAGCATTCTGTAAGCTAGAAGAGGCCATAAAAATTATGGATTAAGAATAAACCAAGAGAAAACTAAGTATATGGTGCTAAGACAAAATGTGATTGGTAGAAAGGAATATTTAGAGATATAATATATATACGAACAACAGTTACACACGGAAGTCAAACCTGGGTTTTAACAAAGGCTGAAGAAAATGAATTGATTATATCGAAAAAAAAGGTGTCGAGGAAAATTTTTGGGGGGAAAACATGTGAAGGACAATGGAGAAGAAGAGTTAACGGACAACTGGAGGATTTGTATGAATACCCATCAATAATACGATATGCGAAAAGGGCCATTGAAGAAAAGGAAAGAGAATCAAGAAGAAGAAGAAGTAAAGAAAAAATGTCGGATGCAGTTTTGAAGGATATTAGATAAGTAGAACCGAATTAGAACGCAAGAGTACAGACTGTGGAGAAGATTTGTAAAATAAGTCGAGAACCGATGAAAAAATAAAAAGATATCATGGTTCTTAAATGCCTGTAGTGCTGTATATATAAATATGTATAATGATTTTTTCAATAGTTACAGTGAGTAGTATTATTGGAGAAATACTTAATCCGGTCAATACATAGGACAAATTTTTTGCAGCAAGCTCTTAGATCATTAGTACAAAAGAAAATATTCATCTAACAAGAAATTTGATAAATGGTGTTTTCTTTTAATGTCATATTAACAACTATAAAACAAAGTTTTGGAAGATTTCTATCAACGACAACAAAGATATTTGAACTTTAGAGAATCATAACAATAACTACCAATGTTAATCTACTTAGTTCAATCAGCTTAATAATTTTACAAAAGATATTTTACCTACTACATTAAAACTAAGTTTACAACGAACGGATCGTTAAACTTGAGGATCATTAAACGCAGTATGATCAATACAAATAAGATGTTTCTTCAAAAGTTTCACTAATATAGTAGTTAATTACAGTTTCAGAAAAACTCTCGAGCTCGCACAGTTTATGAATACAAAGTAAAGCGTTGTTTGTTCAAAATATTATACATGAACTACATTGTTTGAAATATGGCTGAACGAGAAGTTTTCTTGAGTGCCTGCAGGCTTAATTCTTGAAACTTTCATGTCGGTTTTGGAACTTTTAATGAGAGGCTGATATTATGTTTCAGTTTTTTATTAACAGAAGCCGACTTCACATTCTCTCTATTCCACATGCATACTTCTGCAAATTCATTGAATGGAAGTTTCAGCTATTGTAATAATGGATAGTTGTTCATATTTTTAACAATTATATGATAGTTTTATATACTATGAAGTTGGAATCATAAATCTTAAATAACTCAATTTGAGTAATTCCACATAGCAAGATCGAAGTGTCTAGATCAGGGGTGCTCAAACGGTCGATCGCGATAGACCAGTCGATCGTGAGTGCTTTTTGAGTAGATGTCGAGAAGAAAAAAATTTTTAATAAGTAGGTAACTAAACTACAAAAATGTATTACATAATAAAATAACACTGCTTGCGGCAAAAGGCGGCTTTATCAAAGGAACGCGCGGCACTTGTCAAAGAAAAGCCGCGTTGTTTCTAGACTAGACTGTACTGTCTAGTTTCGGGCGGCGCGTTTGACGGGAACATTCGAGACTTTCTTTCACTCCGATATAAATGTTGCGCCTACATGAATTGGAGTCATTCTGAATTGTAACTTGATAGCGATACTACGTCGATACAAAGTTTATTAGTAAATAGTGGAAAATGAGTGCATTGAAGAAATCTAAAACGTATCATTTTAATAAGGATTGGGAGGAAGAATTTTTCTTTTGTATGGTGAAGGATAAGTGCATTTGTGTTATTTGTCGTGCGTCAGTTGCAATACCTAAGCGTGGTAACTTAGAGAGGCATCATAAAACGGTTCATAAAAACTATCAAAAAGATTTTCCGTCACAGAGTGAATTAAGAAAACGAAAAGTAAGAGATTTTATATCTTGTTTGAAAAAAGAACAAACCATGTTCATAAGACCAGCCAAACAATCAAAAGCTGCTACGATCGCGTCATTTAAAATATCTCATATATTGACGAAACACAAGAAACCATTCGAAGATGGATCGGTGGTGAAGGAAGCATTTATTGAAGCGAGTGAGACTTTATTTGGAGATTTTAAAAATAAAACAGAAATCATGTCTGCTATTAGAGAACTTCAGTTATCTCGTCCGACTGTCACAAGGCGAATTGAAGTCATGAGTCAGGACATCGCAGATAAACTAAAACATGATATCATGGAATGTACATACTTTTCTTTACAGTTCGACGAATCCACCGATACGACAGACACTGCCCAGATGTGTATTTTTATTCGGATGGTATTCAATGACATGTCGGCTAAGGAAGAATTTTTGACAATCATTCCTCTTAAGTAGAAGACCCGTGGCGAAGATATATATGAAGTTTTCTTTAATTTTGTAAAAAACTACGAGCTACCAATATATAAATTAGTGTGCATTACAACCGATGGAGCACCAGCAATGAATGGAAACAAAAACGGTTTTGTGGCATTGTGTCGAGCTAATGAAGAATTCCCTTCATTTTTTTCATTCCATTGCATTATACATCAACAAGTTTTGTGTTCCAAAGTTTTAAACACGGAGGAAATTATGGGCATTGCAACAAAAATTGTAAATTCCATCCGTAGCTTGCAGCGGCGGCTCTTTCAGTTGGAGTTGGAAGATAGGGAGTCAGCTGAACACCACACTGATTTAGTTCTTCACACAGACGTCAGGTGGTTGAGTCGCGGAAAGTTCCTACAAAGGTTCCAAGAATTATTGCCCGAAATAACAGCTTTTCTAGACGAAAGAGGTGATGACACTCAGATTTTGAAAAACGAAAAATGGCTGACTGATTTGGCATTTTTGACTGACATCACAATGCAATTAAACATCGTTAAGTAAACGCATTCAAAAGTAAATTGCAACTTATGATAGATCAATCGAAAAGAAAGGATATGAAACATTTTCCGTCTTTGAAACCAAGCATTCCTCAGTTTAATTATGATACTTATGAGGCTGAATTATCAAATATTTTGGGACAATTCGAAATGCGTTTTTATGATTGAAGTAAATTGGAAAATATAGCATCATTTATGAGATATCCTTTTTCACGTAAAAACATTGAGGAATTAGCTACTGAAATAGCAAGTCAGTTTAATATGAACTCATGTTCTGTTGAAAATGAGTTGGTGCAGATTATATCAGATATACATCTCAAAGCTACAGCATCTGATACAAATTTCTGGTGTTTTATATCTGAAGATAAATATCCGAATCTAAAGCAAATTGCACTTCAACTGACGGCATTGTTTGGGTCAACTTACTTGTGCGAGTCTGCATTTTCTGAAATGAAGATAATTAAGTCAGAATATCGCAATCGACTAACTGACGATCATATGTCATCATGCTTGCGATTAGCACTCAGTGGTTACGTACCATCTTATGAAAAGTATGCTGAGGACATGCAGTGCCACGCTTCAACATCCAAAGCCACTCTTTAGTTAGTTTTAACACCATATGTAACTCTTTTGTTTTGTAATAACCAATAAACTCGCAATTTTGAATAACTATGATATTGATATTGTAGAGAAGAACCTAACTAAACCTAACCCAAACCTTGACTAAAATAATGTACCTATATTGAGCAGAAAGCTAATATCTATATATGCTACGGTACACCCTACCTAGGTAGGTAGGTATTTCTTATTAGGGGAATTCTGATTTCCGAACAATTCTAAATACTATAGTGCGTTTAAATGGTCTTCTACAAGGAATGGTTCAATAACTTTCAAAAACACTGATCTACTTTGATAAGTAACTGTATCATTGAATACATTATATAAGTTAAGACTATTATGCATTGAATTGCACTGTAATAAACAGAAAATGGAAAAGTATGATATGTAGCAATTATTTTCATTAAAAGTATCAGAACACAAATGTATCTCAACATAACATGTGATTTGGTAAGTATTTACCAGTTCAAATTCTATTTTTTTCTTCTAATGATCTGACTGATCAATTAGTATTTCAAATCGCAATTCTTTGAATAGTATAATGTAATATACAGGGCGTACCAATTTGAAAATATGACTTTATCGTAAATAAAAGCACGATAATTTGGATAGGATGTGTAGAGGATTATAAAAATATCATACATCAAATTCTCATTTTGATCACAATGTTTGAGAATAAAAACCAGCGAATTTTGAAAATTAAAGGATCAAATGATTAAATTTCATGATTCTAAGTGAGACCGCGTTTTATCTAAAATAGAAAATTATCATTTTGTCCGATAACCAAGCACCCATAATTCCGAGCAACGTCATAATCCAAGCTGGTTTCCTATTGCCGAAACAATGTAAAAAAAGTTTATTAAAAAAATCAGAGTTATTAATTTTTTTAATGTATTTGACAGTAAATGTTATTGGCTTTTAGAAAAAAATTACGCAAACCACTTTTTTGTCGGAAGGGTCTGACATACCTCTTTGAAGTGGAGTGGTAATTTATATTAGCATCTACTCCAAAATGTACGATGTTCAATAAATTTATTTTGGAATGAATGCTTTTTGTGGAATAAGATGTCTTTTTGTCTGCTTATATTTAAAAGGATATGAGGAATAATATGATTCAATGAATAATAGAAGAATAGGAGTTTATTCTCAAACTTAGTATATTCATTGATAGTCATCGAAATCAATTTCATCTGTATCATTTTCGGATTCTTCACTTTTTTCTTTATTTAATTGGCCACTAAGAATTACTTCAAATTTTGAATGTGCTGCTGGGCCTCACACTTCAAATAGGTATGCCAGACACTTCCGGCAAAAAAGTGGTTTGCGTGATTTTTTAATTTATTACTATTTTTATGTTCTATTTATTTAGATGAAAAATTATTGATTTCCTTTTGACGAGACTTTCAGTATTACCGGCTCCTGACCTTCATGGATTTCAATATTTCCTAAATTTGTAATATGTTCTCTCGATACGATCAATTATTTGATGATTTTTCACCGGTGTTGTTGACTCTACCAAATTTGAATTTATCGGTATCTTAAACCAAAAATCGGTTATTGTAATTTTTCCATGACTACTTCCAAAATAGTAATTTTATTCCATAATTTAGTCATCCACTGTACACGATGTTTTGATCAAGAAGAAACTTAATTCAAACTCATGAAATTCTTATAAAATGGCAATCAAACTGTGAATAGCAAAGTAGAAATAAAAATTCAATATACTTTGTCTTAAATTTCTCATTTTATTATATTCTCATTTTATTTTCAATTCATTTTTACAGCAGGTTGTCCTTTACACGCTCAAATGCAATTTGCAGTAATATGAACTGGAACATTGTTCTCCTTTTTACTAACACAATAAATTCCAATATTTCCAGACTTTAATATGTCTTTCAACTCAATAAAAAATCCATAAAGCTTTATACAATGGATACTATCCATAATATTCACTTTATCACAAAGAATTAAAGAAACTATCAATTACAGGTTGAAGTTTCCATATAAGTAGATGAACAACATGTATTGGTGAAAATTTGCAGAATTGTATCTATAAGGTAGTTATAGAAGATATATTCTTAAAGACGAAGCCTTAATCCAGTACAGAGTATAGCCCAGTCAAAATTGGATAAATATAAAGTATAAGTAGTTTTCGAATAGAAAAGTGATTGAGAATTTTAGTGAGAAATGTAAATGGAACGATAACAACACAATGAGGTCCTCTAGTTAACCAAAAAAAAAAAAAAATAATAATTTCGGCTTTTTTTACATAGTATACCTCCCGTCAACCAACTTCATTTTCATAAATATTCACGTATAAACACTAATAGTAAATGACTTAATCGCCACAAAATTTAGCATCATGCGCCAAATGGCGCAAATATAATTAAGAATTGGTTTGTTCAAGATGTTCAGCAAATAATTCATTTTGTGCTACAGCAGATCATATCAATAGTTTCCGCCATGTTGATAAAATAATTCCTCAAAATTTTACATAAATCTCACTTATGGATTAGTTCTAATATGCACAAAAAGGAAAATGTTTTTGTTGTTACTTAATATGAAGAGAAAAGGGTTTTTGATGATTGGAAATTATTTTGTTCCTTGGAAAATAATGGAAAAATTAGGTAAATATTATCCTCATCTCACAATTAAATGATTTGTAAGTAGTTCTTTGGTTTTAAACTGCCCATATGAACACAGGACATTGAGTGTTCGAGGCAGTCATTTACTGTATTTACTCCGTAAATGGTTATTGGATTCAGTACTTTGCGATCATCGAATAAAAATGGCTAATTCTATATTCTGTATTCTACAAAACAGAATAACGCCGAGACAAGCACTAAATATCCTCTGGACAACAAGAAGCGAGGAACTATACGGAGAAACATAAAAAGTATTGGATATTATGGATGACGGTGCAGAAAAGCTACTAGAGGAGCTGGCAACATATTCTAATGGAGGGAACTCATCAGATACACCATAGAGGATTATAAGAAACAGGGGAGGCCGAGAAGAGAACTAGATCGATAAACAGCCATCAGTCCACTGCAACAATTTTTTGTGATTTTTCTAAGGCTTTCGATGTCAATCATAATATTTAATCAACAAATTAGAATACTACGGTTTCAGGGAAACACCATACCTGATCAACAGAAGTAAAGTTGTCGGGGTTGATACAACGATGTCATATTGCAGGCCAATAGAATGTGGAGTGACCCAAGGCTAAAAACTGTAGACATCACTCTGGACATCAGTGGTAGAATATGTCTATTTGCAGATTTATTGGAAATTAAGTTCCTCCAGTTTTGCGCTGAGATCAGTTTCCAAAGAATTGAAGTTATCCACCTTCCTAACAGTCTATTATGCCCTTATTGAGTCGCATCTCCGATATTCCCTTTCCTTCAGGAGTATGTGTGGTGCGATTCAATTTGGTATTTCTTCAAAATATCAAAAATACTGCCTTATTCATCTTGGAATCCGTTTGTTTAATTCGTAACCACACTTCTCCTCTACCTACCTACCCCACGTTCAAAATTAGTTCTCAATGTTTAACAAAGCAAAAAAATGCACAATCACTTGCCCATCGACATCTTTACTTCATTCTGCATTAATTTGAGGGCATATTTCCTTGTAGTACCTTGTACTTTGTAAACGAATTTTGTTTGTTTTTTAGTCTTTTACAAGAATTTGTCTACAAAATGGAATAATTTTCGGACAATAAAGCATTTCTCTCTCCTCTCTCAACCCACAATAGAACACCTTCTGCACTTCATAAGCAAGTGCCGAGTTATACATCGGCGACAGTTTTAAAGCAAGCGAAGGACTACTTGGAATAAATCTTTTCTTACCAAGAAGGTTGGAAAGGGCTTACCCGAGGCGGCGAAAACAAACACACCCATTAGGACTCCAGGCAACCAAGAATACAAGGATGTATAGCCAACAAGCTACCTCTTAACAAAAAAATAAGGCCTTTGGAATCTCCCATAGAACTAGGGGAGAGGGAGGAGTCTACGCGAAACTGTGATGCGAACTGGATGTCGAAATGACAGGGGTTGGTTGAGTGTCCTTCTTCTAATCCATCCGTTTATTATCCGGGGGTAAATGTTTAGACGGGTGAGCTTTTTTACGCACGCGTGAGTGTGTGTACAACATAAAACTATCTGCAAAGTGGGTGCTGTTTAATGCTAATCAAAAACTTCCTTAAAAATTAGAAAACATGTTTGGATCTATTTTAACGTAATCAAAATTGACATTGGATACAATATAGTAACAAAAATATTGTTCAAACATTAGAATCCATCCAGACAAGAGATGATCCCATGGAAGAAAAAATTGTTTCTTCGGCTAATATTATGCTAACACATTTTGATAACCAGCTTGAGAAAATACGACCGCACTTGTACTAATACAGTTATATTCAATATTGGCATATCCACTTGGACCTATCATCAAGTAAATTTACTTTGAAAAAAAAGTTGATTCCGAATTGAAACAAAAAAACAATTTCAAAGTATTCGAATGAAGTAAAATTTATGACTGTTTATTAATATACTATTTCAGAGAGACGTTTTCTAATTGTGGTTAACAATTAGGGGGATAAAAGGGAAAAGTGGAGAAGTAAATAGAGCGAGAGAGTCTTAATCGAAATGTCGTGTTTGTCGAAATGAAATGAAACAAAATTGATACCTTTGTTCAACGAATCGAAAGGTTCTCAAAATTGGAAATATAACCGAAAGACCGCCCTTTCTCTGTCGAGGCAATCCATTATTTTCTTATAAATAATTCAATGTTGTGAACTAAGTCTACTTTTCGAGAAACAGCCCACGATATAATATAATTCCTTTGTTCCTGCCTTACCATATAAATTCCACAATGAACGAAATTTTATTTTCTTCGCAATTTTCCGTCAGAGGCGACTTTCCCATTAAATCTACGTTTACAGAGAATTATTGGAAAACCTGCTTGCTTCCACTTTGTCAAACGACCTTTCATGGATATTCAATGAATAAAAATCGGCCATTATTCATTTCATTGCTGTTCTGGGTGCCAAGTAGCATTAATATTATAATTAATTTAACAATTCATTTCACTAACTAAGCCGCAAATGATTCCAAGAATATTAAGATATTAAAATATATTATTATTCAAGATTGTAAAAGCTAATATGGCCAAGCTATATTATCTCATTTCATGCATGAATATTATGATCCACGCGGGCATTAAGGGCAAAAAACAGTATTAGATCAACTTAGACGCTATTAACCAAAATTTTAACGTTCATATATTATTATTAAGATGTATTTATATATACCCGACAAAAATTATCGCATCACTCATTATTTTTCAAATATTTCAAATGTGTTGCCTGTTTTTCGAATTTTATTATTATTACGAATTGAAACACCAATAGATACGCCTTTAACATTCATTTTACATCAGTTTGATCTACATAGGACAAAAAGTTTGATTTACCAAAACATAGAAAATATCAAAAAAATTGTACAAAACATCTATACAAAAAAATGAACGGTGCTTAAACTAAAGCCAGTCACACAGCTTCCATTCGTCTTGGAAGGCTTCTAAACCGGTTCTGGACGTATCCTTGCAGCATGTTTTCCCAAAAGTTAAAAAGAACATTTTGAAGATCATCTAGTGTTCTTATTGGTGCCGGATGTTGCTGAATTTGCCATCCTAGATGGTCCCAGACATTCTCTATTGGGTTAAGGTCCAGGCTACTCACAGGCCAATTCATGGTGGGTATCTCGACCTCTTCTAAGTACTGCCGAACCAATCTAGCAGCGTGTGGACGAGCATTATCGTGCATTAGCACAGACTTGTCACCGATATGAGGCATAGAGGGCACTACATGGGGTTCTAGGATATTGGTTATGTACCTGTCAGCATTTAGTCTTCCATAATTCACTGGTATTAACTCCGTGCAACGCTCGAAAGAAATTCCTCCCCAAACCATAATAGAGCTTTCGGTTTGACAAAAATTAACTTGATCGTGCCTTTCACCACGTCGCCTATATACTGGTACACGCCTATCTGATGAATACCGACAGAATCTTGATTCATCCGTGAATAAAATATTGGACCAATCTTGAATATTCCAATTTGCGTGTTCTCGAAGAAAATTCCAATATTGCTACTCGATTTTCTCTAGTAAGACGTGGGTCTCTAACTAGCACTCTGGCTCATATACCTGCTTCTCCCAGCCTATTTCGAACTGTTTTTAGGCTTATTCGGACATTACGAGCAGCCAACAGATCTGTTTGCAGCCTTCGAGCGGTAGTAATTCTTAACGCCGTTAACCTCAAATAACGATCATCTACTACCGAAGTCTACAGCCTTGTCCGGGTCTTCTGGTTAGCTCCTCTGTTTCTTGGTAGCGAATAACAACTCTGGATATAGTGCTTTGTTGAACTCCAATTACCCCGGCGACGTATCTTTTACTGCGACCATCTTGTATGAGCGCGATGATTTTAGCGGCTTCTTCATTCGTCACGTGTATTGTTAAACGTTGAGGCACATCCATTTTTAAGAAAATAAATTTAAATTCTGATTATACAATAACGCAATTTGTTTAAAAAATTCTCGAACTCAATGCATTCTCCAAGACAGAAATGATTTACTCGAGGATTTTTGCTTCCAAAGAAATTTGTAAAAAATTGTGATATTTTTTTGCCCAAGATAAGTAAATCTCTAAGTAAATAAATTATAACATATGTCAAAAATTCTATGGAAAATTGAAGTTGTATCCACAACGATATTAAGATATAAAATGGACTGTCCAATACTATTTTTAGTAGACTCAAAAGGATTTTAAATTCAATGTTAACATTAAGATATACATTGATTACAGTGATTTTACTGCTTGGTGTTTGTTGAAGATATTTCCGAACAGGAAGAATTAATTATA
This sequence comes from Diorhabda elongata, assembly GCA_026230145.1. Lineage (NCBI taxonomy): Eukaryota > Metazoa > Arthropoda > Insecta > Coleoptera > Chrysomelidae > Diorhabda > Diorhabda elongata. The sequence continues at coordinate 45,403,149 of CM047926.1, forward strand.
AGAAGAAACGAATAGAGATAGAGAAGCTACTTTGTTTCTTTGATTTCTATAGCTGCTGATCCCAAAATGACACTTAGAATCCGAAGCTTGATCACAAACTTAAGTAAAACATATTCATAGAGATTCACTAATAAATAGCTACAAGAATGGGCTTTTCATCTTCTCAAAACTGTCAATATTTAAGAGTAGAACATGTTACAATATCGATATTCGAGAAGTGAAACATCTATGTTTTGTTGATTAATTATCTAAAGTCTTGGTTTAAATTAATTAAAATTTGTTTCGGCATCTTTGGTTAGTTGTCTCTATTTTTTCCTGTCCTGGGTATCACCATCCAAGGAATTGATTTTCCCATTGGCTTTTGCTCTTCCTTTGGGCTGGTTTTCTATTCCTTCCATTTCTATTATTCTTCTAACTTCACTATTATTTTCAGTCGTTTTATGTGTCCTAGACATCGTAATCACTGCGATTTTATAAATTTGGTGATAGTTTCTTAATCTAAGATTTCTCTTTCAGCGTTCATAAGAATTCTATATTGTCCATTACCTAACTTTTCTGATCCATATATTTTTCGTTTAAATTTTTTGATGGTAACCTCCACTTTATTGAATTGGTGGTAGTTCTTCTCCGTCTATCTATTCTATCCATAAAACCTCCTTCTGGGTTTTTTAGAGAGTTGTTCCCACGCCCTGCTTCCTGCCTGCACTGTAGCTTTTTTCCTTTTTTGATGTTCAATATATTGGTAAATGTTTGTCTTGTTTCTATTATTCCCTCCCAATTATTCCATTATTTTATAGATCCACACTTCCCTCGTGCATTTATTTTACTTTGCTCTTCTCTTTATCAGTATTAAAATTTTTTCATAATCATCCATTTATTTGTCGCTAGCTGTTTCTTCAGAGGTTATCTTCAAAATTTCATCCAATTTCTATTGTCCTTCTCATTTATTCACTCTGATTCTTTTTCGTTGTTTCGTTATGTCATTTTAGTTATCACCAGGAAGTGGTATGAGTCGACATTTGCTCCTCGAAATGATGGTACATTATGTATCAGTTGGTCTATTTTATTTCTCTTACGAAACTACTTTTACCGAAAACGGCGGCGGTCGGTCTTCCAAAACATCGCTTTCGAAAAACATATTACATTTTACAATTTAGATATTTTGAGAAGTGGAACATCCATTCTAGAAACATCGAAGATTATAAACGATATATCGATGTTTTGTTCAGTAGAAATGATATACTACTTCATTTTTTTTTCAACATGTATTTTAGAAGAATAATCATAATTTTATTTTACTAGATAACTAGTAGTTATTTTTTCAACTATAAAAATAATAATTTTGACAACCTGGTGTCCAATGATAGGTTCCTCTCCTTGGAAATAGTAGCTTCAGCTCCAGGGAACAACAGCTCACAGGGTATAGTTGCCACGATAGGTCATAGCTGAATTACGAAGCCCCGGAAATAACCCCATCATGCCATCTCACGCATCTCCAACGTATTTTCCTTTGTAGGAGTAACAGTAGATGACAGCACCATATAAAATTATGATTTTTAATAAACATTTTTTCCCACAGAGGTTTCGAACCTGCGATCTCCGTGTTGGAAATTAGGCACTTCGACAACGTTACTAACTACACCGTCAAGTGTACAAGTTTCGAGGAGATGTAGGTATATAAGCAACGAAATATGGAACAAAGAGCTCCACGCTTTTTTTACAATAATACTAGTATTTAAGTATTTAAAAAATGTGAGCCTTTGGTATACTGTAACATACGAACTAAGAATCATCGAACATATCATCATAGAGGGAATGTTGAAATAGCACACCTACCTAAAAGTTTTACTATGTTTCGAGGTACTTCATATAATTATTCGAAAGACTCATATCTTCCAAAATAACGTCTGCCCTGCTCAAAGGAGTACTGATTGGTGACATAATCAGTTTTGAGAATAGTGAGTGAGTGTGATTTTTTGTATGAGGGAAGGTTCAACAAATAGTTTATTCAGAACAATTTAAGTGAATTTAAAAAAACAGAACAAGTACAGGTAGCTTCTAAGCAATTCCAAAAACCAAAAATGAGCACATATAAATGAGAGATTAATGGCGCCCAGTATTTAATCTAAGTTGAATTTTTGATTTCCATAGAAACGGAAAATTTGAGTATACGAGTCTAGATGTTGATAGTAAACATTTCCCAATACTTTTTTCATTTATTTTTCACATAAAAGCCACTTTACTTCACAGACAAATAATTTTTTTGCACAATTTTCTTAATATATGATTTTTCAAAAGTTAAATTAGCTAAAAGTTAGTGTTTTGTCAAGCAGAGTTAAAAATCAAACTATAAAAACTGGAATCAAGACTTTTTCACTTTTTATCAGAGTTGTTTCATCTATTTAGAGAGACATTGTACAATTCGTGATTATGAAAGGTTCCGCTGATAGAAGAAATTTTTTCAGCAGGTTGAATCATGATTATTGTCTGTCACTACGTTCTGTAAGGAAATACAAGATACGGATAATTCTTTTTGTTACCCTTTTGACCTTTGATTTGAATACATAATCTGTTGAAACTTAAAAAATAGGCATTTTTTTTTGTCGTATGTCTTCGGATTTTCTTGGTAACAGGATTTGCGTTACCTTCTCAGCCCGTTCGCAATTTCGTTAAGAATTTCAAAATCTTATTCCGATTTCAGCTTTGACACATTTTTTGAAGATAAACTTGAGATCATTGACGGTATATCCAAAGCCGAACACAATGATGGATAATAACCCGACTACCAACCAGCACTATTTTGTTTTGCGCATGAAAACTTATTATTGATTTATGCCTTCCTTTAACACGTTTATTTATGAATCCAATCATTTCTTCTTATACTTATACATTTGTTAGATCAAAACGTCACCGAGTTTGGCAACGGTTCCTTAATTTTTACAAGTTCGTAATCATCACGGTCATATTATCGTTTCTCTTTCATAGCGGTTTAAATATTACAAATTACTAATTATAACCTTTTTCAAAATCTGTAAAATTGTTTACGCTATTTTATTTGGGTTCTATGTATATCTTTTTGTTCGAACTTCCTTATAGACAGAAAATTTCAACGATATTGGGAAGTTCATGACACGAGAAAGGCAAATCGAAATAAATTGTAACGGATGAGAACCAGCTTGCAAATTAAAGTTGGATTTTCAATAACAAACTCGGTAACCAGCTAGAGTAGCGAATGACTGGTTAGGTATTCCAACAAAGGCATCAACCGAGAGAAATGCTGTTTGAATCAAATTATACTGCTCATCTTGTCGTTGAAATTTCCGGGGATCGCATCAGCTTCATTCTGAATTAGATTTCTCTGTTTCTTTTTTTATTTTATCCTCCTCTTCTCCCTATTTCCCTCAGTCCCTGAGCACACAATTTTAGAATTTTCCAAAGTTGACATTATGTTGTACGGAACATCGTTCGTGGATAATAGTTATCTGGAAGAGTCGCGAATATTTATAATTAAAATCCTAGGAATGAACAGGAAGAGCTATCTCATTTGAAATCAATGTTTCATGGTTTATATTTAAATTAAATTCCCATAACAGAATAATGAGGTATTGGAATATATTCATCCAATATGTGTATGTTTTTAGTTTATCACTCTAGTATCGTAAGTAGATTTGTTATGGCTTGATCGATCAAACCTGAATCAGAATTAAAAATTTTATATGATGAACTGTACATATAACTAACAGATGCTATTGTCGATTAAACAGTCGAAGACTTCACTCAGAACGCTGACGATTGATATAAGGTGGTGAGCTCCAGGCTCCAGGGACGAATATTGGCGGATATACAACATCGAGAGAAGTAAGGGGATGCTAAACAGCAATAACCTATATATCAGAAACAAGGCCAGAGAAATTAGGAACGAAACAACCCCGAGAGGCCACAAGAATGAAAATTCTCAAGCATATCTCGAGAGAAACAATAACATTGAAGAAAGGAATAGGAATAATAGCATATGGAACCATGGAACTAGCCTAAGTCGAATAAAAGACGATAGATTAGTGAAAACTGGAAGAGATAAATCTCCAATTGGAGCACGGAGTAGATGTCGACAACGAAATAGGTGGAGTTACAACCTAGAGCCAAGATAAAGAGAGATATCGAAAAAGGAACAAGCGATAGGCCTATTATGGAAGTAGGTTACTGAGAAGCATTTGACTCAATCATTAGGAAAAATATGCTGAGAGTTCTGAAAGACTAAGGGATAAAAACGAAATTAAAATGACTTATCGCAACGACATTAGGAACGAAACAACCACGAGAGGCCACAAGAATGAAAATTCTCAAGCATATATCGAGAGAAGCAATAACATTGAAGAAAGGAATAGGAATAATAGCATATGGAACCAGCCTAAGTCGAATAAAAGACGATAGATTAGTGAAAACTGGAAGAGATAAATCTCCAATTGGAGCACGGAGTAGATGTCGACAACGAAATAGGTGGAGTTACAACCTAGAGCCAAGATAAAGAGAGATATCGAAAAAGGAACAAGCGATAGGCCTATTATGGAAGTAGGTTACTGAGAAGCATTTGACTCAATCATTAGGAAAAATATGCTGAGAGTTCTGAAAGACTAAGGGATAAAAACGAAATTAAAATGACTTATCGCAACGACATTAGGAACGAAACAACCACGAGAGGCCACAAGAATGAAAATTCTCAAGCATATATCGAGAGAAGCAATAACATTGAAGAAAGGAATAGGAATAATAGCATATGGAACCAGCCTAAGTCGAATAAAAGACGATAGATTAGTGAAAACTGGAAGAGATAAATCTCCAATTGGAGCACGGAGTAGATGTCGACAACGAAATAGGTGGAGTTACAACCTAGAGCCAAGATAAAGAGAGATATCGAAAAAGGAACAAGCGATAGGCCTATTATGGAAGTAGGTTACTGAGAAGCATTTGACTCAATCATTAGGAAAAATATGCTGAGAGTTCTGAAAGACTAAGGGATAAAAACGAAATTGAAATGACTTATCGCAACGACATTAGGAACGAAACAACCACGAGAGGCCACAAGAATGAAAATTCTCAAGCATATATCGAGAGAAGCAATAACATTGAAGAAAGGAATAGGAATAATAGCATATGGAACCAGCCTAAGTCGAATAAAAGACGATAGATTAGTGAAAACTGGAAGAGATAAATCTCCAATTGGAGCACGGAGTAGATGTCGACAACGAAATAGGTGGAGTTACAACCTAGAGCCAAGATAAAGAGAGATATCGAAAAAGGAACAAGCGATAGGCCTATTATGGAAGTAGGTTACTGAGAAGCATTTGACTCAATCATTAGGAAAAATATGCTGAGAGCTCTGAAAGACTAAGGGATAAAAACGAAATTAAAATGACTTATCGCAACGACATTAGGAACTAAACAACCCCGAGAGGCCACAAGAATGAAAATTCTCAAGCATATATCGAGAGAAACAATAACATTGAAGAGAGGAATAGGAATAATAGCATATGGAACCAGCCTAAGTCGAATAAAAGACGATAGATTAGTGAAAACTGGAAGAGATAAATCTCCAATTGGAGCACGGGGTAGATGTCGACAACGAAATAGGTGGAGTTACAACCCTAGAGCAAGATAAAGAGAGATATCGAAAAAGGAACAAGCGATAGGCCTATTATGGAAGTAGATTACTGAGAAGCATTTGACTCAATCATTAGGAAAAATATGCTGAGAGCTCTGAAAGACTAAGGGATAAAAACGAAATTAAAATGACTTATCCCAACGACTTTGATAGAATTAGAAGCTCAAGAGTAATTTCCAATCAATATAGGAGTAAGACAAAGTGCAGATGTGAGTATCTGCAGCAATAATCAATCTATTTCTAGAGCAAGTACTGAGAATTATAAACAATGAACAATTATGATAGATAACAGCAGATGCAGATAGCTCTATCATATACACAGAGAAGAAACATAATGGAAGTTTGTTGAAGACACTGAGAGATATAAAAAATGGGTTTAAGAGTAGATGGGAATAAATATTATTAGCAAAAAAGTTCAAAAAGAAGACTATTAAAATAGGACAAAGAACAACAGACTCTTCGGAACTGCTTTAAATGATACAAAACGAACAGGTGACTAAAATATTGAAAATGTTAATATTAAGTATGGAAACAAAAATAATTCAATTTTAATTTTGTATGAATTGTTTATTTCTTCTTGATAGAATTATTGATAAAAAAATCAGTATCTCATTTCAATGAAGAACTAATTAAATGAAATTTTTGTTCGAGTTTAAGGTACGACGACCGCACTACTGTGAAATTATTATTGTGATACAAACTTACATTTACGAATAGTATCATCAGGGCAAAACACAGGAGTGTTCGAGATTTAGAAAATATACGATCAGAGGCGGGTGGGGATTGAGAATGGCGACTTGCAATCTCTTAACCCGATATAAATTCGAAATACGTGACAGTGTCGCTTACAGTTTATTACCCTTAGGCGGCAATTTCGAGGAAAATATCCACGATGAATATGTTCGGGGATACATAAGAAAGGATATGCCTTTCGCATCAATCAGCGGCATTGGTAAAAGGGGAGACTAAAGATAATTTAAGAATTTGAGTGTACGTCAAGGATAGACTTAATTAAATGGAATATTGAAATTATTAAGATGCTTTTTACGGACTTTCAAATCAAAACATGATGATTTTCAATGGTAGATATCGATTTTCTTAGTGGTTAAAACATATAAAACCAGTATATATGGTGTTACACTCCGTTTTTTGATACAGGAAATCTGTAATAAAAATCAAAACTCATTAGGTACAATTTGTAAAAATGGTTATAGTTTGCATTGTGCCGTTCCGTTGATAGGGCTTCAATGAAAACTTCAATGTTCCAGTTATCGTCAGTAGCTCATGAATCTTTCGAGTCGGTTATTGTTTGTGAAAGGTATGGTTTCCAATGTCGATTTAGACTTTTTGACCTCAACCTCGGCAAAATCTAGTTTAAAGTTTGAATATTGAGCAATACTTGGAGGGTAGCCATTATGGGGCTGTTCAGCAACTGGCCGAACGATTATCAATATCGATTAGACGATCAATTGCGAGCATCAATCGAATTCCTCAATGTGCTTTAATCAAATATTCTTCAATCTCTGTCAATTCTTCAATCAATCGTTTCCGATACAATCAATCAATATATCAGTTAGACCGATTGTCAATTTAAGTTATCGTGTCGGGGGCACTTTATACAGGAAGTAAAGAAAAATAGTATAGAGATTCTTAGACATCGTTATTCAGTGAAGGGTTCAGTACAAGAAATATTCGATACGAAAAGTTTCCATATAGAAGCGATCATCAGATAATCGCTAGGTAATTTGCCGAGCCACATTCTTCTTTTTTCATCCCAGTTGCCGCAAATGCCATAGACCTTAGGTTAACTTTTTTGAGCAATCGTTCAAACCTATTGTCTTGATAACTTTTTTTTTATTCATTTGAATTAGGAATTATCCCAATATTTCTTGTAAGACGGCTTTTTCAGTTCATTCAATTTAATTAACCTTCATTATAATATTTCAAGTATCGTTTTTTTGAGGTAGGTTCATATTTTTCTCTATTGTCTGATTTATAAGCAAAAGTAAGAATTAGTAAGATGGCCAAAGCCTTAGGTTGCCACCACACAGCCGAAAAAATACAGTTTTCCGTACCCTCACCTTTACCCTTTGTTTTTGACACTTGAAATTTGCAGTAAAGGGTCGTGGTATCAAATGCTGTGACAGAGTTTGACATTCGCCGTTATGACACTTGTGTTGCGACATACTATTATCAGAAATGGCTGAACTCGTAACTGCATTAGCGGATGTGTTAGAGGAACTAATTAATTTGAAGTTGAGGCAAAAATTAAAAAGGCGAGTGTGGATAAGAAAGTGGATTAGATGTAGGAATACATTAGGTGCATCAGGAACACAAATCCTTTCCTTTAAAAGAGTATAACGGAACGTGTTTTCGACTCTAGATTGTTTCGAGCAAGAAGAATAAGCGAGAATGGATTCGGAATTATAACAAATCGTTTCCAGATAATTTTAAGGACAATAGATCTTGAACCAGAAAAACTTGTTAAAATCGTGAAGGCATGTGAAGACTTTACATAATTGGATTAGGAAAACAGCTAAATCAAATTATGGATTAACACCTCATGTTGAAGATATAGAGAACGCTAAAATTGGCTAAACTCCATTCTCAAGCAATGATAAGTATGGCTCCAACAAATACTAGAAATTTTAATAATGCTGCGTGTCAAATTCCAGAAAAATTTGCATTTTCCTTATTCTTTATCATAACTCCTTTAACTTTATCATAACACAAACTAATGATTTTTTTCTTACCAAATTTGTCACAAACTCAGGTTCAAATTCTTCGTTATTCGAATGGAAGGCGTGAGCAAAATTATACCAGTGGAGCTTGGGCTTATAAATTTCTTCAACACCAGAACTAGTTGTCATTGATTTTTTCACCTTTCCAAATTCCAAATTCATTATTGTATCGAATTGATCTAATTTTTGCCCTCAATGCTTCTTCCGCTTGATCCCGTTTATTTCTATCCTTAAATGCTGAAATGGACTTATATCATAGACAAGGGTATAGCTGGTAACATTCCAGAAATGTAAGTATATCAAATGAAGACATGATCGAATGAAAAACAGCAGATTTGCGCCAAAACATACGTAGTATCGCAGCACTGTCACCGTCACCGATGTTCAAACGATGAAACAAGCGAGACATTTCATGTCACCGCCGCGACATTGCCGGTGTCACGATGTCGTATATCAAAAATTTTTTATAGCGTCATGACACCATGACATCGAGGCATTCAACTGTTCAGACGATGCATTGTTGAGGCATTCACGTCACGGCATTAGTTGTCATGACATAAAATGTAATTGTCTGAACGAGCCTTAAGGTCAAAAAAATTGTTACAATGGAAAATGGTCAAGAATTCTGATCATCCATTTCTGAGGCTGACAGCTCTATTGCCGAGCATTGTCATGGAATAAATGAAAATAATGTAAATTTGTTAAAAATGTATACAATAATAGATTGTTAAATGTATGGATAGTTGAAATAGGAAAAAAGAGCCTATCCCTTACAGCCCACTCTTCACTTTGTTAAGTTGAGGAACGTATGTGAAATATCCCTCCCAAATGGTGTTTTCCTGCTGAAATTGTTTTTCGCGAAAGGAGTTTCATTTGTGAATGGGCCAAGAGAATAAGTTTCACTTTACCTTCAGTCTCTGAGGACGATGAGTCGGTTATCGAAACGCGCGCTAGATAATTTAATTTTGATTATTGATAAAGTGGTGATCATAGTGTTCCATAAATTCCAACTTTGTTTTGCAAGTATTTAATTCTATTTATCTGTATATTTGTAATATGCCAACAATTTTCCCATTTTCATAACATTATCATATAATTTGGATTATTGATTTAGTAACATTTGATGCCAGTTTTATCTTGGAAAATAGGTGAAAGTCTATTCAACAAAGAAAAACCATAAACGAAAACAATGATCAGTGCGTGATCGTAAAGGGAATCTTTACTTAAAAAGAGGCGCGGAAGGGGTGAGCACCGCATCCCTAAAGAAGCTGTTAGATGTGGTGTAGTACAGATATGGCATCGTATTATAGTATTGAGATTTTTTATATTTGTCGCGTAACTTTTTCTATTATTTCTGACACGGAGACAGTTAATGGAGTTATTGACTCCGCCTAAGAAGAGCCACAAAGAGCTTCATTTTAACGCTAGCTTAAAACAAATCATTGTGAAGATTCGTAAGAATGAAATGCAAGAAAATAATATCAATTCAAATTTTCTGTAAAAATTATATCGTCATCGTTTTATACTCTTATTTGAAAGGCCTCCGCTCAAGCAATAAAAAAGCTGAACCAAATTCCATTCTGGCTGAGACTGCTCCTTCGTTATCAACAGTAAAATATCGGGAAAATATTGAGTTTAAACGAGGCCGTACGATGACTCTGAAAATGTTGAAGATAATCCACAAAATGGTGATGGAAGACTAAAAGTGTGTGAACTAGCATACATAGTTTACTTTTCAAAAAGTGCGGCACGTATAACTGAAAATTTGCTCATGAGAAAGCTGTGCTCCAGATAGGTGCCGTGTTTGCTCGCAATGGCACAAAAACAGTGTCGTGAAGATGTTTCCATCAAGTGTTTGGCTATGTTTCACAGAAATAAAGCCGTTTCATAACCATGGATGAAACGTGGGTCCATCAATTCACAACCGAAACCCGACAAAAGAAGAATCAAAACAATGAACTGGGAACGGAGAACCGGATCCAAAGAAGGTAATGACCGTTCACTCTGCAGCCACGGTCATACCGTCGCTTTTTTAGGATGTTTGTGAGATAATTTCCATTGACTATCTTGTAAAAAGAAAGACTATCAACAGCTGGGTTTCTACGAACTCTTTGCAACGTTTGAGCGAAGAAAACAAACAAAATCAGCTGACACATTTGTTATTAATAATTAAATTGATAAATCGAATTTGAATTGCTACCTCATGAACCCTATTCGCCAGATCTAGCCCTCTCGAATTATTTTCTGTTCCCAGCCTTTTTCCAACAAAGTATGTTAATAGGAGATCACGAATATAATATAGTTTTCTCCAAAATTTTCGTGTTTTCTTTGTTGGCCCAGGTACGTCAAGGACCATTCTCGTATTTTTAGTTTTAGTTCGCTGGAAGCTGATTAAATTAAAACAACATTTGTTCATTTGAAACCTTGGTCTAACGGTGAAAACGCGCTATAGTCTCTCTCGACGAATTTTATACTTTTTGTTACCTTTCCAAGGAATATAAAGCTGAATTATTCATAGACTGCTTTCCATATTTACGATTCAATTAAAATGAATACTTCTGGTATCGCAAATCAACTTAACACATATTCAGAAATGAATTACGATTAATCTTTTCAATTAACATCTAGATTGAATGATTGATCCTTTCATTATTTTGTAATAGTCATACCACTGATACCAGAATACTTTCGAAGAGTTCCCGATATTCCATGGCAGATAGACTTAACTCATATATCTGTCTGAACTCGCTTATCCCGAGAAACTTTAACCAGTATATAGTACCCTAGTTTGCGTATATGTTGTCAAATAAAGGGTTATTTATTGACCGGGAAAAAACGGAAGACATGCAGATTTAAAAAATTCAGATGTCGTTTGCATATCCCCTAAAGCGTAGGCGGCTCGATATAAGGGCTGGATATATATATAATAGGCCAGTTTACAGAATCTCAACTTGAACTGACAAATGCAAATTTATTTCCAAATGCAAGGGAAGAGTCTTGTAAAGTATCTATCGAACTGGGAAAACATCCATACCAAATAAAATCCTTTTAAGATGAAATGTTAAATCAGGATAAAAGGTAATGACGAAAAGTTTCAGGATGTATCCATTAGAATGCCAAAATTTTGATATTTTCATACAGTCAGTTCACGTTTTTTTTTTTTTGATCGCTGTAGTGTAGTCAGATAATTTTCTGCCTGCTCAATCGGACTGAGTTCAAAGCCGGGTCCACACAATATGTAAATTGTTCAATTCTAGAAATCAACCTACACAATAATGTCTATATAGTAACGTAGCAAAGATGTTTGGAATCCACATTTGGTCTGTGGTAAATGGATTGCACCACACAGATAAAAGTGAGAGTGAGAAATTGAGGATTGTGAGAACAGAAAATTGTGCATATTATTAGAGAAGATACTTTTAGTTCAATACTTTTAATACAACATGAACGTCTATAGATTTGAGCTTCCTTCATTCAATATATTACTTCAATTAAAAACATATATTGGTGGAAAATTGTTTTTTGTCATTTTTAACACACTAGTTAGAATAACGCTCACTTGAAGACATGTATAATTCCATTCGATATTTTCTATGAGAGACTTGCCATTAGAGCCATCTCCATTCTGTCTAGAAAGCTGACACTTTATTATTCCTCTAACAATTCATCATAGAATGACCAAGATATTGATACATGTACTGATTACATTCTTTGAAGGAAACTATGAGAAAGATTCAGTACTAAAAATTATGCATTGGAAAAGATGTTACTTCTCTCAATCATTATATAATAAGTGCTTCCTTATGGGTAAAACGCCTATAGTGAAACATAAAAAAGACTTATTTCTAGTTTTTAAGAATAAAGCATTTCTTAATACTTTGTTGTTGTTGTTGTCTCGAATCTACATCTAGGATCATATAAATATTAAACTAACTAGTGATATCCAAAGAAAAATTAGTTCAAAATCTCGAATTTAATGTGAGGCTCCACTCCCGACCTGTTTTGGTTTGTCGATACGTTTCCGAAATTGTTCAAGAGCTGTCTGTACTTGTTTGGTAGCGATTTATTAAACTGCGTGAGTCATACTTCTTTGATTTCCCTATTTTTTCCTAATCAAGAAATATATAAAAATATTAGAAAATTTATAAATGCATAATTATAAAAATTTTAATCGACTTTAAGAAAATTGATAAAAAAAGGTTTTTATAAACATTTTTTTTAAATTATTATAATTAATTTTTTATTTAAAATATAATATTATCTTAATAATTAACAAAAATGGTTATAAAAAGATAATTATGTCACTAAATCTTTTACATACAATAATAAATAATACATGAAAATTATTTAAATAACCTAAAAAATAACTTTTCGAAAGAAAATTATATAAAAACATTATTATAATGAAAAAATATTGTCGATAATATTATCGAATTATTGATTACAGTTGTTAATATTTAAAAATTATTTATAAAATAAATCATAATAACGTGGAAGAATTTATAGACATCGACAAAAAAATTAACTTTTGTTTAGGTTAGAAATATTCTATTTTATGTGGATGCGCTCGATAATTCATATTGGGTTGATTATCTAATTTTATGTGTTGTTTTCAAATATATATTTATTTGAACTACATCGATAATTATTAAAATATTTAATAAATACAAAGTGCACATGCTCATACATATAACACACGAATTATAACGTACCTCGCAACCACGTGTTTGTTAGATGTTCCGGCAATATCATCTACACCCCTTTCTGCCATAGTTATTTGAAAATACTTTCAGTTCACTTTAGCGGAACACAATGATAAAAATTAAAACGTCACAATAACAATATTAATTATTGACATTTATAATAAAAACAGCAATATAAGTATGTTGACACTGAAAAATTAGAAAGTTGCGCATCATAGGGTGCGCACCAAAAACGTAACGAGGTCATTCATCGATAGATTTTACTCCTCACATTTTTCTCATACCGGGCCCCTTATATATGCAAATCGATTCTTAAGGAGTAAACTCCAAAAATCCATTATTGTGAGATCTGGCGATCTATAAGGCCAACATGTTATACTCAATATCCCGAGTCATGTTTTACCATACTGACTATTTAGCCAATGAGTAATCCTTTGTGCAGCATAACCAGGGCAATCGTCATGGAAGAAATGACTCTAGCGACTATTTAAAGAAAGTTTGTCAATAAATCTCTACAGAATTTATAAGTAAATATTCTGATTCAAATTTCCTTCAATAAAGAAAGGTCCGTATGATACGTCACACCAAATATTATTTATTTTGAAATACTGCTTTCGTTCGTTAACTACGTAACGGGAATTGCTTTCCTTCTAACAGTTTTAGGAAGATGGGACACCATTTAGGGTAAAAGTACTTTATTCAAAATAATTATTAATATATGAAATTTTGATAATCTAATATTAGAAATTAGTCTTACTAACCAAGCTGGTCTGGATTGGAAGTTTTTGTCCTTTACCATAATTCTTTCACATATCCTAGGACCCAGTATACATACAATTATCGGAATTGAGACTTAAATTGGACATTAACACTCAGTGATAGAGTGATAGACAAATCAAAATCCTGTGCTATGCTGATGACGCCATGATATGTGTCGAAAACGAAGATGATCTTTAAAAATTAAATATCTTCAATCTCACAGCAAAATAGTTTAATATCATTATCTCAACTGAAAAAACCATGCGAGGTAAGTAGACAAGCAGCTAGAGAAAATAACGTCGCGAGATGTCTAAATACCTAAGACAAGAAACAAATGGCAAAGAATTTACAGAGCGACAATCAGACCTATATTGACCTGTATGTCAGAAACAAGACCAGAAATATCAAAAACAAAGCAACTCATGAAGACCAGAAAAATGAAAATACTAACTATCGGCCATAGATGTAGATAACTTTATTCATATCACAGCGCAAAAAACAATGGAACCAACATATAAGTATGAATGGTAAAAATAGTAAGGGATAAATCTCCAATTGGAAGATGGAGTAGAGGTCGACCACGAGAGTAGTGGGGTGATAATCTATAGCCAGGATGACGAAATATATCGAAGAAGAAACAAGCTTCAGATCTATTAGAAAGAAGATGAAGACAATGAAATGATTATTGTCATATCCGAACAAAAGAGATAATAAGTCGTAATCATTACGACAGGATCTTGAAAGTGTCTCAAGGGTAGTAAATATTAATAGAGGACATACATATCTAGTTATGATTATAGAAAAATTTTAACAAGAAGGTTTTTCTGTTCTCAGATTGTGATTAATGGTATACTTAATCTTACAAAGTTCACTCCACTGTACAAAAACTTGAATATAACAGAATTATGTTCCTGCAATGAGAAATTTAAGCTCTACAAAGATAACTAAACTGAAAATCAACGTAAACCTCAATACAACAGTTTCAAAAATATGTGTTCTAGGTGTTCTTTACAAATAATTTTATAATGTTTCCACTCATGGCAAATTATCTATTATGTATATTACTTTTATTTTCGAAGCTAAGGATAATAATAGTAGTTTTTATATGTTCTTATTGATTAATAAGAATTTTATCAAGGACTTTCAATATGACTTGGATTACACAGAAGATATTGTCCATTATTCCAGACTGGCCTATGTATAACGAAGCGTAGACGATTCGAGAGGATAAATGTGGAGAGGGTTAGCTCAGGTTTTTCCACAGCAGGGATTTGTTGTTGTTGTTTTTTTTTTAATTAATTTCATGGCAAATGGAATTATCAAAGTTTTCAAACACAGAGACTTAAATAATGAATCGTATTCTGAGGATTATTGAGGTCGCTACGGTATGCGATATATTTATTGTCATAAATTGTAGATATTATTTGATTACTGGTTTAGATAACTGAATGAATGGAAATATTTATGTTAAAGTGGAAGGTGGAAGTCACACTTGACATGTAAGTAGAAAGAAAATTAACAATGAAAGAGGGGTAGTAAATATTCGTTTTACAATTATTAGTACAACAACGGAAACTATATCTAATATTTTATTATTTTGATCTGTGGAACTGATGGACTTAAACATTAAAAATGTTTTCGAGTCTGTCCTATTGCACATTAAATCACCCTACCACTTTAATTGACGTTTCATTAATCTGCATAAGGGAAGAGATAAAAATCAAGCATCGAATTATCGCCCAATTGCATTTCTTCCCACGTTATCTAAGATCATAGAAAGATTGGTTGTAAAGAGGCTTTTATCATTTCTGTTTACATATCAAATACTTACTACCCATCAATTTGGGCTTTTTAAGTAACAGATGCATAAATGATACTTGATTTTTCCTCCTTAATAATGTGTACTCTAACCTAAAGAGCCATCACTCCACTGCAACAACTTTTTGTGATTTTTCTAAGGTTTTCGATTGTGTCAATCATAATATTTTAATACAAAAATTTCAGTAGTAAGGTTTCAGGGGATAGAACCATCTATCGCATGGTTCAACTCATACCTTACCAACAAAAGTCAGCTTGTAAGGGTTGATACAACGACGTCTTCTTGCAATCCAATAGAATGTGGAGTGCCTCAAGGCTCAGTACTAGGCCCTATCTTCTGTTTATAGACGACATCGCCTATCATTAGTGATAAAATATTTGCAGACGACATTAGTTCTTCTCTTAATAGTTTATTATGCCTTTATTGAGTCGCATCTCCGATATGCCCTTCAATTCTGTGGTACGTGTGGTGCGACTCAATTTGAGTAAATCTTCAAACTACAAAATAGAGCTGTTAAATATTTACTCGGACTAAACAGCAGGGCTCACGTTCAGAATTAGTTAAGGGCTCAATATTTTACAATGCAAAAAATATGCACAATCACTTGCCAATTGGAAGCAAATTGTCATCAAATCATCTTTTCCTGCATTTCGCAATAATTTGAGGGCCTATTTACTTTAAAGTGCCTTCTACTTTGTAAACGACTTCTATTATAATGAGAATATTCAATTATGGACATGCTGCATACTGGTTTAATGTTTGCTATGAAAAATATTTAAATTGAAAAACATAGTAGAACCTAGAAACTGACTATAGATTGAAAATGCTAAATTAACTTACATCTAATTGTGCGAAGAGGAAACCACCAAGTGTTAAACCAAGAACATAGAACATTTAGACAAGGATCTTCTGTGGATGTAGCTTGGGATATATATGAAGTCTGTCATCAAGAAACCGAAGCTTTTTCAATCACAGCTTGCTTCTGAAATTTCATAAAAGCATAACATGCATACAGTAGTTGGTAGAAGTGAACAATAATTCAAGAGAAGAATTGAAATTCTTGAGCTAAGCGTAGTGGATAAAAGTAGAGCACAATGCTTATCGTAAAAAGCAATCAAAAAAGAACAAAGCTGTCAATGTAATCGCTGATCAAACTCTATAAAAGACTCGTACTTTTATCTTGTTTTTTATGAGTCAGTAGTGATTGAATGAAGAATATTATCAGAAGCCGGTGAATTCAAATGGAAGGCTGATCATTCCATTCATTCGTTATTATTAATATTCTCCCTTGATTAGTTCTCAACTTTAATCTCTTGTTATCATTTTCATTTATTAATGGGTAAAATTGTGTAAATACACACACTTTATTTGTGTAGTAACTAGATTTTACTTGAGGTCTCTGCTATTTTTCAGAATTCTAAGGGCTCCTTTTTTCTGTTTCTTGATGGAATCTCAATAAAGATATGTACTTATTTACAGTATTCCATATTAAAAGAAAATTGATATTTCTTTTCAATTATTTCTCTTAAGATAACAAATAATCAGTACTAGTTATTATTATCGAATAAGGAGTGATGACATAAGACAAAAATTGGGCGTACAGGATTTGGTGAGACGGGTCAGGGCACGAAAAAGATTCTGAAGGGATCACGTAGAAAAAATACCAGAAGACAGATGGGCAAAGTGGACTAAAACTCAGAGACCGAAAACACGCAGACCTGTAGACAGACCACCAAAGAGGTGGTACGAGAGTTGGAGTTCAACTTCTCAGGAAGATCCAGGAAGACGACCAAACGTAGAGGATTGAACAGGACCTGGTCCTATTGAAAGAGGAAGAAGAAGAAGAAGCATCGAATATTATTCATGAACTATCTCCAAAAGGGAGAAACAATCAATAGCGAATACTACATAGAGATATTGGAGATGTTTTAATGCAAGAATAAGGAAAAACCAGTGTGTCACCAAGACAATGCAAGTCGATGACAACGATGGTTGAATTGAACGAATAACACTTCGAATTGCTTCCTCCAAATCCTTCTACAAGCACGGCATGTAGAAGTTAGCGAAGGGCTGGAATTATTGTATTGCTCTTGATGGAGATTACATTGATGAATAAAATAGCCAAAAATGTGATTTTATCTTAGTTGGTCACACGACTTATTGAGTGTTGTTAACATCATTCTGTAATAAAAAGAATAAAAATGTAAATTCAATTTTTCAATGTTATAAAACGTGTAGAACATAATGTTACATCATATTTATCGGAATATGTTCTAGGTTTGCCTTTGCAACCGCTAAAATGTCTTCTCACATCATACCTGACTTTTGATTTTGATGTCGACGGTAAGCTAGCTGGTCCGCCCTTCATTACTCGTTGACGATGGGCAATTTTCAGATAATGTACTGCAATTTGCCTTCTAATCAAAACAATTATCACTGCCTCTTTCAAACTTTTGCATTTCATTCGAAGTTTTAATGGGAGTTGATTCCCGTTGATCGAAAACCAATTTAGTTCATTTTTTATAAAAAGAGGCTGGTGAAGATGTTGTTGAAATAGTATGGCTTTCGGGATTTTCACAAAGGGTAGCACCTTAAAAACGACCCTAGTTCCTAAAGGTTCACCACTTTCTTTTCCACAATATAGCAATGTAGGTATGTAGCAAATCTTATGGGTTTGGCTCTAATAAAATGAATCAACGCATTGGGGCCATAATATTCAAAAAACATTGCATTTATCGCTAAATCGCAATGAAAAATTCCCAAAAATTTATATTCACATTTTCTATGATGAACTAATTTGAACAAGATTTAAAGGAATTTTGCATAGATCTGAATAGACTTTTGACAAAACCTTTTTCATGCACATAAACATATATTTATTATCGATACTAGAAACAAAAATACTTACTTTTAAAATACTTTTAAGCAGACGAGAATCAAACAACCCACACCCTTTATGATTTAGCTCTAAGTAAGATTCTTCTTTCAAATTCAGGTTTATTTTGTATTTTTTCTAATATATTAAAAAATTGTCCTCTGTCTCATTTTTCTTTGTTTTACATTTGAAGCCCCATTCTCCCCGTAATTTAAAATAAAAGTATATACAAAACCAAATTTCGTCCAGTTATTTTTCGAAACAGTAGATTATTATTTTTTATTTGAGTAGAAAAAATTTAAAGAGATTTTCCACTACTTTTATAAAAATTAAGCAACAGAAAAAAATGTTGAAGACGTCCTACCCGATATGGAGGAAAAGTTTCTTGACTAGCACTAATGTGTTCTAAGATGTATTTCCGTTTTATATTTGTGTCAACCGAGACATCTCACTTTATTTCAAGTTTATAGATATCAGATTTTCATTTTTCTCTCCAACCATTGTATACAAAAAATACATTTATTTTCTGAAAAACTCATGAATAGATTAAACAACACTGCCAAAATATTATAAAATTTTTCAGAATAAGTATTTTTGAGATGTCTCCGTTTGCACGTTAACAAGCGAATTTAATTCTGGTATACAGTTTTTGGTTTTTTTATCCTAGATATGAAAGCTGTTACAGAACGCTTCAGATAAAGAGATGAAAAACTACAAATATTTGATCATAATTTCTTCGTTAATACCAACTTCTTTCTAGAAAAAGGTTTCTCATGTTTACTATCACTAATTTTATCAAGATAATTACTCAGCATTCAATGATTATCTCAGATTTTTTCACTGAAAATCAATTTATGGTGTTGATATTGCTAATAAAAAAATTATAAACCTCAATCGCATATTTTGCGAGTTTAAAAACGGGGTTTTGAGAAAATAAAGTTATTTTATTGGTTTACATGTTATTAATTATATTTTACTTATGGGCACGAAACTTTTCTTAATCTATATTATTTGTTCCAGGTGAGTATCTATTCAAACTCAGAAGCCGTTGATTCATCGGTGAGTACAAGCACAATAAATAAGACACCATCAGAAACTAAACGTTTCTAACAAATTATAAACAATATGATTACGGTTTTTGTGATATTTTTCAGATATAACAAAATAAAAGAACACGAGAATAATCATGTTCATATTTAAAATCGTGTGTAACCAAACATTTACTATTATAAGGATATAGAAAAGGAAACTAGAAAATGATTCACTTTACAATGTATATGAATGTGCGAGAATCTTCTATTATATTAAATACAATTAAGCTTTCGTCGCTTAATTAGTGTAAGTTACTGATCATTATACTTGATGTCGAAATTCGGAGAAAGAGGTAACAGATTCTCAGAGATTTGCATTCAATACCAATTATTGAGGTCGATTTTTGTAAACAAAGAATGAATTGTGTGGCTTTCAGAAGACATGAAACGTTATTAACGATAGTTGTCACTGTTTAATTATATTCAAAAGGAAAATCATGTAACAATTAATTTTTCTCTCGTCGAGATGAAAAGTTCGCTTTTCGTCCCTGTTACGCGAGACAAAAGTGCACTTTTCTCTTTCGGGAAGAACTTTCTTTTGCTCCCGGTATCGTTGCAACGACTTGTTTGTCGAAATGTTCACTCTCGATGACAATTTGCTTCACACGACATTTAGTATTTATTATCGCATGAAAATACAGAATTGGAATTAAAGAATAAGAAAAGATAGTATACGCACCACTGGGGAAAAGTAGAGTTCTGGTGACAAAAATCGCAGACGAGACTGGCCTACTGTTCTCCCTAGGTGCGTAATGTACCTTTTTAAATTGAATTATCACAAGTTATATGTGCACTGTGTAAGATAATAAGCGAACAATTCCTGATATATATTACAGCCATGAAAGATTTCTTGAAAAGACCAGATGTGCATATTCAACTTTGACCTACCATTTTACGAGATCAAAAACTGTTCAATAGCTACATAGAGACATGTTCATCCTCTCACGGGAAATCTTATATTCTAGGAAAAGAGATTCTATTTAATACAAAAAGACGACATAAACGTACAGAAATTCCCCAGACAGTATTCTATGTGTAACTGAGTATAAGGTTAGCGATAGTATTTTTTTAATAGAATGAATTAGTAAAAGATACGGCTTTTATCTAAAATTATCTCTATTAATCGTGGTGAGAATGTATTTCAACTATCTACTTTGTGTATGATGGCACAGATCCTCATTGGATAAATATAATTGTGAAATTGCATTTAAGAATAGAGAAGTTTATAACTAAGTGCTCTGATGGAAAATATTCATTCAAAATAATGTTTCGACTATTCAATCCCTCCATTGCAGCGCTGCCATTTCTGTAGCAATTTCATTTTCTACAGAACCGATGATTCTCAATAATAACTGAGTATTTTGTAATTGATAGAGAGAAAGTGCAAATATCCTAAAGTAATATTTTTATTATTTATTTAAACTGTTCCTAACTGTGGGGTAATTTCATACACACGGTTTTTCCCACTTACTTAAATGATTTGAACACTTACACAAGAAACAATAAACTGTGAACTAAACACTATTTATAATAATTATTCACTAATACTTAACTATTCTCTAACTTTTAAAGTTTATTAAAATACACCCTCCCTGATTTTGTGGAAGCACCCCTCTAATTCCTAGGCTGCTTGCATCAGTATCAAGGATGAAGTCTCCCTTAGTTTAACCGTCTCCATCCCAGTGGCAAGCTTTTTCTCCTTCTGTAAGTCGAGTAAGTGGCTTGGGATTATCTCCAAATCTCCTTATGGCCCTTCTATAATACGTACAAAGTTCAAGGAGACTCTTAACTTGACGTTCAACGGTTGGTTATGGCTATCGCTGAATGGAGACAATAGTCGGTTTTAAAATAACTGACAACATGAGCTATGCAGCTGGAAGTCGTTTAAATACGTCTTCTTAATACCACTATGTCTTCCAAATAACCCTCTCAAGCCTTTCTGGGACTATCTCTACTAGTCAACATCAAAAGTGTCAGGTCCACGGTAGATAATAGTTTGCTGTCAGCTAAAATTTACAGTTTATCGTCGATTCGGGGTTGAGAATAGCTTTCTTTCTTCATGATAATAAACTGGCGATAGCCAACGCAGAATGTCGTAGGTCCATCCTTTTTCTTAACGAGCACCATGGTCTAGTAGATGATTATACTATTTTCTTCTCTACCATCTCGCGAATTATTCTCTCTCTGCGAACTATTTACCTGATTGGTTTGGCAATGATTTGTACGGATTTTGTGTTTCGCGGCTAACGTTCTACATTTCCTCCTTTTGGTACGAATAGATCTAGATACTGCAAGAGAAAATTCTGTCAAAACAATCTAAGAAGCCGTAGTATTATCCTGGAATTATTTGTGCCTAATTTCTGGCTGTGCAAAGTAACAATGGAATACGGATGATGCTTAACGTTTACAGTAACTATTTCAGAAATAGTTGATATACCGTAGTACTGATGAAACTACGTGAGATTGCTAGTTTTTTCATATCTTCAAACGTAATCTGAATGAATTTTTCCGACGATATGTCACAGTAAATAAAACTTTAGTACCCTAGAGATAGAATAAAGTCGAAGCAATGGACATCATCTGAGAAACTCACAGGAAAGCGAAGATAATGTCACGTGTCGTAGGATTCCAAAGGCGTAATCATATTGATCATTCAGTAAAAGGGAAATTATGACGGAATTCGGGAGAAGATTATATAAATTTGATTTCTATTGGCATTTGATTGTGCATTTTTTTTCATTGTGAAATATTGAGCCCTCAAATAATTCTAAACGTGGAGTAGGTAGTTAAAGGTCGTGCTCCACATTCCTAAGTGGATAGCCGTGCAATGACTTTTTTGAAATTGGAGAAGCGTGCTTACGAATTAGGCAAACGGATTCAAAGATGAATAAGGAAGGAAGAGTCAGAATTTTTCAATATTTTAAAGAACTCCATGCAGTGAGCCCTGCTGTATATACCGAGTGAATATCTAACAGCTCTCTGTTGTAGTTTGAAGATTCTTTCAAATTGAGTCGCACCACAGTATATCAGAACCTCGCGAAAAATGTCTCGCAGATCTACCAACAAGACGTGTTTCACAAGCTACTAGAGACTTCGGATCTTTTTATTACGAACTTTAGAAAAAGTACCTAGAAATCAGTGATGCATTTAAGAAACTATTAATTCAATTTCTCTCAGCTTTTGACTTTAAATCCCTAGTTTTAGAATTAAGTCTCCAGTTTTTAAGCTTCAATGAATTTTCAAATATAAGCATCTTTTAATTTAAATATACAATCCAAATACTTGTTGCAACAATCTATCACGAAAATTT
Source organism: Diorhabda elongata (assembly GCA_026230145.1). Classification (NCBI taxonomy): domain Eukaryota; kingdom Metazoa; phylum Arthropoda; class Insecta; order Coleoptera; family Chrysomelidae; genus Diorhabda; species Diorhabda elongata. Next base: position 45,426,106 of record CM047926.1, read on the forward strand.
CAGAAATTTTTATCTCACCAATGGCCTTTCAATTCATATTAGCTCTTCATTTTCAATAAAAACAGTTCAAATTCATATGTGAAATTCCACGAATTGTATGTTGACCATCCACCGTATTCACAAAATTTGCTTCCCGGCGACTTTTCCTGGATCATTGCCTCATATCTTCAGTTGCAGCAGAGATATTTTCATCAGACGAGGACATTGCCTATTCTAAGAAGAAATATGGAATCGTTAAAAACTTTTCAGATAACACTCGTATTCTTTATTTATGTTATAACTAGAAAGACTGTTATTCATTACATATTATATAAATGATGATTAGAATTTAGCGAATGTTGAATGCAGCACAATCTAAGAGTATTTAAATAAATATATTCTAATATTAGACACGTGTAAAGAAAATTTGCGTGACACTTAAAACTCACAACTATACCATTATCGTAACATGTTAATAGAAATAGTTTACGATTTGCACATGTCGGCAAATCGTATTTGGTCGAAAATAGAAGTTGACAGCCCCTTTTGTTACGTACACAGATCGAGAGATATTGTTTTGAATGTATATTTTTAGAACTGTATTTCGAGTATTAACTTATTGTAAGTATACATGTATTCAATCGTCGACAACTCAAAGGTATTATCAGATCATAGTTTTTATTGAATTGTTAATTCATTCTAAGGTAATCGAATACAATGGAATGAAATTGATTAACCTACAAAAGCTGCATGCAAATGCTTTGGAATGAGAAATTCATCAGTAAGTAAGGTTAAGATTCGTCTAGTTTAAACTGGAAAAAATAGAAAAAATCCGCTCGATTGTGATAATGGACAGATAGTTGTTAATCCATGATTCAACAAACAATAGTGTTTTATATTGTCTCAATAGAGTATTTTTGTAAGAAGTAATTTTTGGGGTAGTAAGCCTTTACCGAAATGTAAACAAACTGTTTTGATTTGAATGACCTTAACTATAAGCGCACAGAATTTAGCTGTTCACAAATCGTAAATACAAGTAAATATTTTATGACTGGAATACAAAATAACTAGACTTGTACGTATTAAATTAGCATAATTGAAAAATACACATAATGTGAGCAATAATCTTCAATGGAAAAATTTAGGTATACATCAGAATCACACCAATATCTTTCGCGGTTGTGTTTTGTGATCGGTTACAGAATTTGATAAAATATGGTTACGAACTCATCTTCACCCTGGGGCCAGTCCTGCTTAGTTATAGTAGAATTCTATAATTCGACGAAGGCGCCACCTTTGATGAAATGCCCGGAATTAGTTTGATCTTTGTCAATATCAGGAATTTTCTTTATCAAAATATTCTGTAGAAAGTCTAAAGGTCATATAACAACAGGACTAGGTGCACGGGATGAACCGCGCTGGAATTTTGAAAATTCTTGACGTTTCGGCTTCCACTTTGGAGCCATCATCAAAAGAAGGGTCTAGATAGGGTGGTTATTCGTTCATTGGTTAAAAGAGGTCTCAATCTGCCTACTCCATGCAACGAATCAAACCTTTTTGGTTGACTCCAAGGCCTCAATCTGCCTATTCCTTGGAACTCCGCCGAGTAAATGAAAAACTGAAACAAAAAACCTACAAAACGATTAAAATAGAAAATAAAAATAATATGCTTACCGTCAAGAGCACTATTGACACTAACACACTCACTGACGGTCTTGATCTAACTGCCAGATCAATTTATTATAATTGTGTTATCGTTAACTTACGACCATAGTAAGCCTTCAATGCTTCTTTAGTGATAAAGGAATAAATGTTTCAAATTATGTTTTTGAATGAAAAAATAATTTTCTACATTCTTCTTTTCAGCTATAAAATGGAAACCATAAATGGAATTTTTTTAGGTCTCACTTGAATCATTCTGTGCATCGTTGAGCTTAGTTCTGTGCAACTATTTTCAAGGTCATGACTCCAGACGTTTTACTATGAATTTCAGAAAGTATATATTCAGCTTTACTTTTTACATGTATTCACATAGAGTCTAATATTATAAATTAACTTTCCTAACTTAAGAATGAATTATCGAATTAGCACATTGTGAGTACCTATTATTGGTTGGCGACAAAATAATTTCGGTTTTGTAGTATAAAATAAAACACTTTTTTTCAACAAAGAAAAGTTTTTAATTAATTATATATTTTCCATTTTGCTCAATACCTTTTGCCATCTTTCTTCCAGCTTCATAAAATTTCATTTCATTTCATAAAACTAAAACTAAAATAAATGATAATCATATGGTGCCAAATCAGAGCTGTGTGAGGGATTATGATTTACAACGAGTTGCCAAAGATGTATGAGACCTTTCCGATTTAACAATTTTGGTCGTTTTTCTTTAATTGCATCATTCAGTTTCATTAAATGTTGACAATAAACAACAGAATTAATTGTTTGGTTACTTATAAACTGCTCAAAAAACACAACACTCCCACTAAACTGACAACATGAGTTTTTTTGTTGTTTTTCAGCTTCCGATGTGGTTCATCGTACGTGCTTTTCGAAGTATTTTATTGTACAGGACCCATTTTTCATCACCAGTGATGATTCTTTTCAAGAAAGGGCCAATTTAATTTCGCTTAAGATGCATATCGCAAATTTTGCTTCTTTGTGTTAAATTAATTTCTTCCAAATCGCGTTTTTCAATTGTTGTATGTGTTATATAACGATTCTATTATGACTTTGATTTGGTCTTCATCAACTTCAGTAGGTCGACCAGAACGTTGCACACCTTCGCGAGAAAAATCTCCAGATCAGAATTTTTATACAAATTCTGACACGTGCGCTCTGTTAAGCAATCGGTACCATAACCTTCACATATTTCTTTGTGACCCGCAGCAGATTCTTTTCCTTTACAGAAATAAAAAAGTAAAATATACGGAAAATGTTCGTTTCTGCACTCTATTTGAAATTAACCCACAACTCATAACTTTAATAAAAATCACGACCAGTATTAGGTAACAAACGACAACGTAAAGCACTAACATAAGTTATTCAAATAATAGAGCAGGATCTCCATAAGTAAAAAGCGAAAGTACTCAGTTGTCAAACTTATATATTGTATATACAAATTATTTTGAACAATACCTAAGCTCCAATTAAGTATTGGTTTGGCATATGTAGTATTGAGGAAGAAGTGGAATTTTCAAGATAACTGAATGCTGAAACTGAAAACTGAGTTTGACCAACATACTTTGTGATTCTATTGCCACAGTAATAAACATAAATCGTAGCTCTTATTTGCATTTTTCATCATAATGGAATGTGTAGATCAGGGGTGCTCAAACTTGAACTGTTGGCGATCTACCTCAATATTTTTAGACTACTTACGATCGACTCTGAGAGGCTGCAAGTATGTGTGATGCAGGGTTGTCGTACATACACGATACACCCTACCTACCTAGGTAGGGTGTACGTAACCACTAAGTGCTAATCGCAAGCATGATGACATATCATCGTCAGTTAGTCGATTGCGATATTTTGACTTAATTATCTTCATTTCAGAAAATGCAGACTCGCACAAGTAAGTTGACCCAAACAATGACGTCAGTTGAAGGGCGATTTGCCTTAGATTCGGATATTTATCTTCAGATATAAAACACCAGAAATTTGTATCAGATGCTGTAGCTTTGAGATGTATATCTGATATAATCTGCACCAAATCATTTTCAACAGAAAATGAGTTCATATTAAACTGACTTGCTATTTCAGTAGCTAATTCCTCAATGTTTTTACATGAAAAAGGATAACTCATAAATGATGCTATATCTTCCAATTTACTGCCATCATAAAAACGCTTTTTAAATTGTCCCAAAATATTTGATAATTCAGCCTCATACGTATCATAATTAAACTGAGGAATCCTTGCTTCCAAAGACGGAAAATGTTTCAGATCCTTTCTTTTCAGTTGATCTATCATAAGTTGCAATTTACTTTTGAATGCGTTTACTGCGCTAATCTCAATCTCAATAATAGTTTTTCCTTCACCTTGAAGCTCCAAGTTAACGATGTTTAAGTGGATTGTGATGTCAGTCAAAAATGCCAAATCAGTCAGCCATTTTTCGTTTTTCAAAATCTGAGTGTCATCACCTCTTTCGTCTAGAAAAGCTGTTATTTCGGGCAATAATTCTTGAAACCTTTGTAGGAACTTTCCGCGACTCAACCACCTGACGTCTGTGTGAAGAACTAAATCAGTGTGGTGTTCAGCTGACTCCCTATCTTCCAACTCCAACTGAAAGAGCCGCCGTTGCAAGCTACGTGCACGGATGGAATTCTTCATTAGCTCGACACAATGCCACAAAACCGTTTTTGTTTCCAGTCATTGCTGGTGCTCCATCGGTTGTAATGCACACTAATTTATATATTGGTAGCTCGTAGTTTTTTACAAAATTAAAGAAAACTTCATATATATCTTCGCCACGGGTCTTCCCCTTCAGAGGAATGATTGTCAAAAATTCTTCCTTAGCCGACATGTCATTGAATACCATCCGAATAAAAATACACAGCTGGGCAGTGTCTGTTATACCGGTGGATTCGTCGAACTGTAAAGAAAAGTATGTACATTCCATGATATCATGTTTTAGTTTATCTGCGATGTCCTGACTCATGACTTCAATACGCCTTGTGACAGTCGGACGAGATAACTGAAGTTCTCCAATAGCAGACATGATTTCTGTTTTATTTTTAAAATCTACAAATAAAGTCTCACCCGCTTCAATAAATGCTTCCTTCACCACCGATCCATCTTCGAATGGTTTCTTTTGTTTCGCCAATATATGAGATATTTTAAATGACGCGATCGTAGCAGCTTTTGATTGTTTGGCTGGTCTTGTGAACATGGTTTGTTCTTTTTTCAAACAAGATATAAAATCACTTACTTTTCGTCACTCTGTGGCGGAAAATCCTTTTGATAGTTTTTATGAACCGTTTTATGATGCCTCTCTAAGTTACCACGCTTAGGTATTGCAACTGACGCACGACAAATAACACAAATGCACTTATCCTTCACCATACAAAAGAAAAATTCTTCCTCCCAATCCTTATTAAAATGATACGTTTTGGATTTCTTCAATGCACTCATTTTCCACTATTTAATAATAAACTTTGTATCGACATAGTATAGTTATCAAGTTACAATTCGGAATGACTCCAATTCATGCAGGCGCAACATTTATATCGGCGTGAAAGAAAGTCTCGAATGTTCCCGTCAAACGCGCCGCCCGAAACTAGACAGTACAGTCTAGTCTAGAAACAATGCGGCTTTTCTTTGACAAGTGCCGCGCGTTCCTTTGATAAAGCCGCCTTTTGCCGCAAGAAGTGTTATTTTATTACGTAATATATTTTTGTAGTTTAGTTACCTACCTACTTATTAAAAATTTTTTTCTTCTCGAGACATATTCAACGTAATGTCATATCTTTTCCACAGTAACTTCGTTACATCTAATTGTGCGGTGAAATTTTCTACTTGTCAGTGCAATAGATTAATTAAAATTGGATGAAATTGTTCAATATTCATATACTGAATTTAATACAATAATTTGAGCCAATGTTTCAACTACCGGCGACTTTGAAATTGTTTTCCAATATATATCTTATACCCTGCAAGAGACAAAATCGAATTTTATATCCGAGAAAATAGGAAAAGACTTCCTCCGAGTACTCCCGAATAAAATTGACCTGAATAAAAGTGCCTAGAAAATATGTGTCTCCATTCCCAAAGTTCGTTTCGTATATGCTTACGCTATTAGTGCTTTTTATCATATTGAAAGGGATCCCTTACGAGGAAAATTTCCTCTGGGATAAAAGAATATACTCTGAAGTGAGGAGGATCAAATAAAAATATGAAGAGAGGATTTCACATTCCACGAACTCACACATTTGCAAAGTATGAATTTACATTGAGCTATTATAATTCCACAAGGATAATGAAACTGGTGCATATCCTCAACCCTGGTTAGAATAGAAGTGTTGGGGAAAAAACTAAATACGTTATCAATTTTAAGATTATTCTATTTCTATTAAAGTTTCGGAGGTATGTCCTCAGAATGTTAAGGATAGGAGAGAACTAACTACCTACTACCTAAATTTAATATATTTTCGGTTAGTATTATCGATTTTATACTTAAACTTTGACCTGATTATATTCTATAACAAGCTTAATAATGTGTTTAACAGATATTTTAAAATAGAGAACTCCACTTCCCAAAATTATATTAAAGTTAATATTATGAATAATATCTTATAAAAGGGGTATTTTTGCATTGAATTCCATTCCCACAAGAAGTAATATCGGTTTTCATGTGGTTAATTGATAAACTGAGGAAAATATTGTTTCAAATTAGCTAAAATTTCTGTGGTGTTTCTTATACATGTCTTCTAATGAAACAATAACGCGTATTCATGATATGTATCTAATTTTTTCTTCAAATTTAATTGCAGTAAATCTAGAAATATGATTAAGTAATATTTTTTAATGGAAATCATAAATAATATGTAACATTTTTAGTGGAAACTACGTGGATGCGTTGTCTTAACTAAATACAATTCATTGTTATTTGAAAAAGTGCGATTTAATGAAAATTATAACGATTACCAATTTACCGACAAATATTGATGTTTTAGCACGAAATATGAGTCGCCTCTTCTCGAGTACAAGATCGGAGTCGATATTGTAGACAAAATGTGTGCAGCCTACAACGTCCAAAGAAGAACGAGTCATATTTTACTCCATGTCAAACATTGCTGGAATCAATTCCCATATCATATATTTCGAGAACCAAAATGAGCTTAAAAGACGAGGATTATTTCTCAAGCAACTTGGACGGGAATTAATTCAGGACCAGCTGGTCAGAAGAGCACAAATCCTGAGACTTCCTCGGTCGCTATACTCAATAATTTTAGAGCGTACTCAACAAACCAGAAGAGAAACTCAAATACATAATCCCGAACATTCAGATGCCAATATGACTACCCAAAAAAAAACGAAAAAGGGCAGGGAATACCCTGAATAGCGAACAGATAACTAAATATCCTTGCATATATTATGGGCAGTACCTATGTCTGCAGCACTGTATTGAAGGGTCTAAAGTGGAAGAATCGGCAAACCTCATTAATTTAAGAGCTGATGACAGTAATTAATGAGTTCAAACATTGACGATCAAAACTTTAAATTTCATTTATAAATTTAGATCGTTTAGAATGTAATTTAAAATTTTCAATACAAGTTTAATGAAAGTATCATTTTGTTATTATTGATGTTTACCCATTTAAGTTGAAAAAAAATAGTGAAATTTCCAGCGCGGCCGTTCTCGTAATTTTTAGAGTGCTGTTTTTTTTATTATTTGGGCTTGGCCAAAATTCATAAATCATGATTTATTGAATTTATTTTGTCTAACATAAGAGATAAATAAATTTTTATTCGGAAGCCTGTTGAATTCTTGATATAATGGCAAAATTATTTTTCGTATAAATATGATCACTTGCAAAAAAATTCCCTTCAAAGTGGTTTTTACAAATAACGTGGTGGTGCTAGTGTTATTGTCACATTGTTATTCCGGATTCAAATAATAGGGAAAACTTGGATCCCAGTAAGTGGTTCCAATAAGATGGGGCACCACCATATTAGGGTCTCAATTTTCGGAGTTTTCTGTAGGTTTGATAAATTTCGTGAGTTATTTTGTAATAATTTTATACTTTTCATATACACGTGGAGATTGTAGTGCTTATTGCAATTGATTATTGTGTTCTAAGTTTGAAATTAACTGAAGTATTTTAGTATCTCAAAAGCCAAATCAGAATTGTGTTACCAAATTGCAGATTCATTCACAAACAAGAAAATAGAAAAAAAACCAAATTCCCTCAAAAATATTAAGGTAACTTAGTCTGAAATGCGACTCACTGTATAGCGATCGATAGAAATGAGTTTGCTAATATGAATATCGAAAAAGTCTAATTGACTACTCTTGTTTAGATATCACTTGTGAAAGGTGTGTTTTAATGAATGCCGCACCCCGTAGACGACGATAATTTTATATCAAATTGAAAATAGGGTGAATGTCAAAACAATTTGGATGATTACATTGTTTTGTTCCGTGTTTGTATGGGAATTGTGACTTTTGCGTTTTGTGTATATTTGTTTGGGTTGGGAACGAATAAAAAATTCATGCACTATACCTAATTGGAAAACTATTTCCAAATGGAATTATTATTTGTAGTTATAACTCTCCACTATCAATTCAATTTGAAACGATCTGTTGCTAGAATTATCCATTTGTACAAATGAATGCAAGAATAAATGAAAGATACTATCGATGGAAACAACCAACATGGAGTGTGACCTTCATTTATACTCAACATGTTAACTATTAGCGGCTACCATAATGGCTCCTGGTTAAAATGCCATAGACCGTTTCTAGTATTCGGGCAGTAGATTTAATATTATTTTTATAAAAAATATAAATTTAACCAGTTCACAAATGGAGAAGCGTATGGTGTTTATGGTCCATGATTAAGTAAATTGCGTGCATAATATCACTGTAGAGGAATCTGGATCATTTTATGAACCTTTGCTTAGAGTTGAACATTTTTACCGACTCTTCAAATTGTCTTCACTCAGCTTTCATGCATGCTATTGCACAGATTTTTTCAGAATATACTATTGAATTTGAATCTTCAAATACAGCGCACTTGGAAAAAAAATTAGAAAATATCACAAATGCAACCAAACATATCGAGAATTGACTATTTTAAAGCGATAGTTTTTTAACTTATTGAAATTATGATACTAATTAAGTGGCTTTGATAATTCATCTACAGGAAAGCGATTCGAATAGGGTTCTATATTGTGTAGAAATAGAAAGAATTTAGAGAAGAGAAACAATCTTTGATAAGTGAAAGATTGAAACTAGAAGTCACATATTTTCTGTAACACCACCATCTAGCTTGGAATTTAGGAAAGTGGTGCTCGAAGTGAAGTGTGGAGAAACATTTGAAATGTCACTATCAGTAACGTGATCAGTCTGGAATATGTGCTGTACAATGTATTAGGAAATGGAATTTCAATTTAAATCCAAAATAATTCAAGTATTTTGTTATTACAGCAGGCATTTCAAAAGATTATGTGTGTCATATCCTGCATGAGATTAAGGGCATAAGAGAGCACTGCGTTAACTTACGAGTCAGTATGATTTCAAATTATTGGACTAACTTGACGACGAATCGTACAACAAGACCTTATTAAGCTAAGATAAAAGTTTCACTCAGATCGCTTTAATCTTGACCGAATTGGTCGAATCTGGCTGGTAACCGCTGCTTCGTTCATCAGAAATTTGAGTCGAAAGTCACCTCGGAAGCCTTTGCAGATATCCAGAAAAAGAAATTGGAGGCTATAATAATAACAAGAGTCACAAAAATTTTTTCTTTTCACTATCATACAGGGTACAATTTAAGGAGTTTGTGAAACCTTCGGTACTAACAATTAGTAATTTATATTCTTTGATGAAAACACATTCCTATTCCAAATCTCGCGATCAAGCACTAATCAAACTTGTTTTGATGTTGATAAGAATTTTCATTCATTCTGATTCATGTGATGTTAGAATGAAAATTTCTTATAATTCTTTCTCAAATATTTCAGCGATTCACACATACATTGAAATTCTCGACAATATTTTTCCACTTTTCCGCGAATAGTAAGTTACTATAAAGCTAACAATTTCTCTGGAATTCAAAATTGCATCAATTAGAGTCGATCGTAATAAATTGATAGAATTTAGTGTCTGAACGGAACTGAAAATTTCCGTGGCACGTTCTAGGGAGTATTTTGCATGCTCGCTTTCAGCTATTATTAATTTCCAATCAGAGCTTAGTATTTCAGCAAAATATGTAGAACATACATTTCGCTTGGTCAACATGCAATCATTCTATGTTAGTACACATGTTTCAGATTTCAAACTGACAAACGTGCCCGACCCAACTAGTTATGTACATGCACCCTGATTCAGGTTCTATTCTAAAATTGCAAGTATTATTTAGTATGCCTATCGAATTTTTATGAATATTTTGTCTAAATTCACAAAGCGATTTCTTTATAACATCATGCATCTGTAGCCACTGGAAAATTGGAAGCATTCACTTTAACATTAATCTCCTCCAACTAATGATGTTTTTAGTTAAAAAAAAATGAGATTTGTATCACAAATAGTGAAAATTAGGATATTCTTAGGAATTACTGTGAAATTAACTGAATTAAAATGAAGAATCTCCAGAAATGTAACTGTAACTTGCCCTCTGCCTGTATAACTACGCAGTTGCTGAGTATCTTGCAGCGTAGTTAAGTGCTTTCAATGTTCTGGTATCGATCTAAAGCAAGGCGAAAAGAGTAACTAATAGAAGAATTCAGAAGAATGTCAAAATTATACTTGGTAATAAAATTGCAGAATTTCCAAAATAACCTAGAACAGCGATGGTTGAGGAGGTAGATATCTCTACGAATGTCTGTTCGATAGTAGAGATGTTGCTGCCATGTGATTTTTTGTTTGACTATAGGCCAGCTTATGAGAAAATCGATAAGGTTAGTTATGGTATTGTTGGAGTTCCAAGTAGGGATTCATGGTATTTTTGTGCCGGAAGCAGTACTGTGAGTGCAACGGGCTTTGAGATAGAAATGGATGAGATAAATATGTGGACAATATCCTGATTAATACCTGATTTTTTTTATTTCGTCAATTTTTGCCTGAGTAATTACTATTATTATAAATGTGAATGTACGTTTATTACGTTTTGACGCGAAAACTACTTAACCGATGATCATGAAACGTTGTACACATATTATCGGGGGTATTAGTTCCATACCATTCCACTGTATTACCGACGGTCACGTCACTATCCAATCCAATTGACTATAGTTTCAGCTGTTTGGAATTTTTCTTTATTAATTATTATTTTTTCCTGTTATTATATATGCAGTACAAAATTATTTGAATTTTTAAGGTTAGATGTCATTTTTGTGGTAAGATGTTATTCTTTGTGATAGATGTTACCCTTTGGTTTCAATTCTTATTTTGTTCTTCTTCAAAAATGCCTCGAAAGTGGAAATCTGATCTATTCAAAAGTTGCAGCAAAAGTTGTACAAAATCAAGAATCTTCGGTTCGCGCATAGCTACAGCATGCAGAACGACAAAGTGTTTTGAAAGCAGCTGAAATTCCTCTTCAGGCACGAGTTCATTCACAAAGACAAGCTACGCTGCAGGCAGTTAGACGAGCGATAGAAACGCCAGAACAATCGGAGGCGAGAAGAATTCATGATGCAGAAATGCTGACCACGCGCCTTCGAATTTTCTTGCGTAAAGATTCGGTATTCAATGATATTGGGTTTCAATATAATCCTTCAATTGAATATCATAATTATCATATCATTTGATGGTCATTGACTCAATGAATAAAAAAATGCTCTCAAATGGAAAGATGAAACTATTGGAATGTGCTGTTCCAGTGGTAAAATTTCACTTCCATAACTTGGTGAACCACAAGAGCTTTTAAAAACTTTATAGTTAAGAGTTACAGATAAGTCAAAGCAATTATTGAGCAAAATAAGAAATTATAACTCTTGCTTTCAAATGATATCCTTTGGAATTGATGAAAAGATATGAATGCTCGTATTTTCACAAACTTTTAAGGGCAGATATATCATGGTCTACAGAAGTTGGGTGTAACTTCTCAGCCTCATGAGATAACTATTAATCTGAATGATGTAGTTAAATATTGGAAATGTATTTGGTCATGTTTGTTCGGGAGGAAGAGCCTATAGTCTATTTCAGAAAGCTGTAGAGTAATAAAATTCGGAATTCTGTCCAGTTCTGCTCAATTTCGGTGTCGGCCATAGGTGTAGGTCTTGAAATAGTATTGTTTGCAATATTAAAATTTCAAATAAATGCGTAAGAGAATTAGGAAAAGTATGTTTTCTGGCCTGAAATGTCAATATCGAAATATTGTCTAGGGATTACTTAGGTAGTAGATTATACAGTTTCGTTTTGCCGCTTAACAGGTACCGTTTAACCTTCTATTAGTGCCTCTGCCTAATTCCAACCCTATTTCAGATTCGGTTTAACCCTTTGAGTACATTTGACGAGTGAGACTCGTCATGTGTTTACTTGGACAAAGTTACGGTGGACGAGTCTGACTCGTCATCTGAGTTTGATAAGTAGGCGTTGATTTTTGCGACACCCCCGCTAGTTGGCGATGATCGCAAATTAGGTGATAATCCTACACCTTTGAATGTGCTAGACCAAGTTCTTACTGAAATTTTTTGGAAAATGATAGTAGAAGAAACGAATAGATATGCCAGTCAAATAATTGCGAAGGAAGGTGCAAATAAACGAAACCTAAAGTGGTTTCCAGTAACTTTGGATGAAATGAGGGATATATTGCATTATGTATTATTATGTCTCAAGTAAAAAAATCTAATTTGGGTTCATATTGGTCAAAAAGAACTATTATAAATACTCCAATTTTTGCAGCCACTATGCCACGGGATAGATTTTTTGATATCTCAAAATTCCTTCATTTTACAGACAACGAAAAGTTGGATAAAAATGATAGAATTAGGAAAATCAGAAATTTAGTTGATTATCTAAATAATACATTCGATCATCTTTATACTCCAGAGAGCGCAGTATCACTAGATGAATCTCTTATGAAGTTCAAAGAACGTTTGAGTTATATTCAATTCAATCCATCGAAACGAGCGCGATTTGGAATAAAAATCTATAAACTTTGCGAGTCTTCATCAGGTTATTGTATTCGTTTCAAAATCTATGTTGGCACAGATAAAATACCGGGAACTGATATACCAGCGTCTGAGAGTGTTGTCCTAGAAGTAGCACAATCAATTTTGAAAAAAGGATACACACTATACATTACATATTAATCCATATAGCAAAGAATTAAATCCGTTCCATATGCATAAAAGTCTCCAAATAATTCCGTACTCAAAGGGATAACCATGCACCGTAAGGGCAATGGTGCCTTACCCAAAATTTTTAGACCTTTATATGTATATTTGTTTAGTTTAACGCATCAGTATTTGCTGTTAAGCCGTAAATAGTGTTATTATTATAAGATTAGTAATAAAATGGGGACATTTACACCAACGAAAAGATGTTCCAATAATTCTCCACTATCAGTGAATGAAAAACTTATTATTTTAAATGTACACGATTGCATGAATTACGATTACCCGAAGTTTACTCTACAAGAAACTGACGACCGATGTTCCCGAATGACTGTAGTTGGAAATTCCACCGTTTTTAAATTATTGCAGGAGGGAAAGATAGCAGGCCAAGACGATCCTCCCAAGAAAAGTCCAGGCAGACTAGTAAAGGTCCTTTATGAGGACACCAAAAGTGTAATTCGAAGAAAAGTTCACTCATTTTATTTTAAAAAAGAAATAACCACCCTAGATAAGATTTTAATGGAGCTTAGCAAGGATAACAGTATTCCGTTGATTACTAAAAAACTTTTATGGATTCCTTTGAGAAATATGGATTTTGCATGGGAAAAGCATAACTGTAAAGCACTTTTACTGGAATGCGATGAATGTTTGCTGGTGACAAATATACTTAAGAGGTATAAAGCAGTACAGAACAGAGTAGAAGAAAATATTTTATCTTGATGGAAAGGGGATTAATGAAGGTTATACAGTACCAAAGATGTGGCAAGACAAAAATATAACCAATGCTCGCCAAGCTTTCATGGAAGGCCTGTCAACGGGTATTAAGGTGCCTTCAGGTAAAGGGAAAAGACGTTCGGTGATATTGGAAGCGAAGAGTGATTTTTAAAAGAGGTTTTGCTAACCTTTCAGTTGTGCCATACGGGAGATTACCACGAGGACAAGGATTCGGATGTTTTTGAAGACTATTTTGGTGAAATGATGAAATATCTTCCAGCTGATTCAGTAGTAGTTATGGATAACGCAAGTTATCATTCTCGACGCAACTTCATCTTGGAGAAAACAAGAAATTATTGACTGGTTAACCACCAAAAGTATTGAATTTGAAGATAATTTGATAAAAAAAAAACTATTAGCTATAGCAAATTTACACAAACTTCGTTCTATGGAATACACCGTTGAAGATATAGCAGAAAAGTATAACTGTGCTGCGCACACCGCCATATCATTGCGAACTAAATCATATAGAAGGCGCAAGTTGAAGGATTTGTAGCAAGACTCAACACGACATTCAAAATGAAAGACGTTAAGCTACTGTTTGATCAAGCCATAGAGGAGGTGACACCAGAGAACTGGCGAAAAGCAGTCCAGCATGTCATTAAAGAAGAGGAGAAAATGTGGGATCTTGACTACTTGATCGATCGGACCGTTGACCCGTTAATTATAACGTCAAGAAGAGATGACAGTTCCTGAGATGACGAAGAATATCATGATTTTTTTGTAACTTAATTTCTGTATAATGTATTTTTTGTATATTGTTCAATAAAAAATAATTGGTACCTAATACTATATACATAATGCCTAATTTTTATTATATTTTATTTATATTATTATAATATCATTATAAAATTCTTTCCTTTTTACGAGTATCCTACCGGCACACCTTTGGCACACTATTTTCTGTGTTTGTGAATGGATAAGTATAGGCTAAACCCATATATTGACCCCAACCCAAGTGGTACTACCTGCACTTGATAAAAAACAATTTTACAATGAAATCAATGCCAAACTATGAAAGTGGCTTGAATATTCGTTGGGTCACTCTGTGATCCCTTTGCATACCTAGTGAGATTTTATCACTTATAACTTTCTGAAATAAGCTATAGCATATCGACAAGAAACTACCAAAAAGATACACAAGAATTTTATTGGCCAATAGAACATTTGTAACACTATAATTTTCACCACGTTTTTAATGTTTTAGAAATGCATCTTATGGATGTGTTGTTGTGGTTGTTCTATCAGAAAAGCACTTTAAACAGATGAATTATTTCACTATTTAGACAAATATTTCGAATAACACTTTCTATTGTTTATCGAACAACAAAATTTGTTGTTATTCTGGCTTTGTTGCTCACCTCTATTGAAGTTTGATAGAAAATTAACAGATGTCCCTTTTCGTCATTTTGTCATTTAAATTTAAATTTCATCTTGGAGAACAAGCAATTATTAACTGGTCAACCACCAAAAGTATTGAATTTGATAAAAAAAGAACTATTAGCTATAGAAAATTTACACAAACATCGTTTTATGAAATACGCCGTGGAAGATATAGAGCAGAAAAACATAATGTAACTGTGCTGCGCACACCGCCATATCATTGCGAACTTAATCCTATAGAAGGCGCAAGTTAAAGGATTTGTAGCAAGACTCAACACGACATTCAAAATGAAAGACGTTTAGCTACTGTTTGATCAAGCCATTAAAGAGGTGACACCAGAGAACTGGCGAAAAGCAGTTATAACTTAATTTCTGTATAATGTATTTTTTGTATAATATAATAAATACAATAAAAAATAAGTGGTACCCAATACTATCTACATAATGACTAATTTTTATTCTGTTAAAATAAAATTCTTTCCTTTTCACGAGTATCCTACCGGCACGCGTTTGGCACACTATTTTCTGTGTTTGTGAATGGGTAACTATAGGCCAAACTCATATATTGACCCCAACCCGGGTGGTACTACCTCCACTTGATAAAAAACAATTTTACAATGAAATCAATGCCAAATTATGAAAGTGGCTTAAATATTCGTTGGGTCACTCTGTGGTTCCTCTGCATACCTAATGAGATTTTATTAGTCTATAACTTTCTAAAATAAGCTATAGCATATCGACAAGAAAGTACCAAAAAGATACACAAGAATTTTATTGGCCAATAGAACATTTGTAACACTACAATCTTTATCACGTTCCAAATATTTTAGAAATGCATCTTATGGATGTGTTGTTGTTCTTTCAGAAAAGCACTTTAAACAGATGAATTATTTTACTATTTAGACAAATATTTCATATAACACTTTCTATTGTTTATAGAACAACTAAATTTGTTGCTATTCTGGCTTTGCTGCTATTGAAGTTTGATAGAAAATTATCAGATATCCCATTTCGTCATTTTGTCATTTAAATTTTTGAGGTTAGGTGTCATTTTTTGGTGAGATACCATTTATTATGATTCCAATTATTCCCACTGAACTTCCATCCCCATTCAAAACATAACAAAGCACAATGGCAGATATTACAAGTATCTGGACTGCATTTAGAAAAGCCCTGATTCTCTCATGGTCAACGATATGTAGCCTGTTCGCGTGTGTCTAATGTCCGGAATTTACACATATTTGCTGTCGACGGAGAAACTTATAGTCTACAAAAATATCTTTAGATTAATACTCTGCATTCATATCTTTTGAAATTGTTAAAATTCAATATTATTTATTTTTGTTACAGAGAAATATATCAATATATTTCAACGTTTGTTGTTATATTATAATAAAGTTTTTAGTTTTTGAAACTTCATGGTATGTTGTAAATTTGAAAATTGTTAATGTCTATTGTAATAATCTCTGATACTATAATCGTTTCAATGTGAGCGAAGCCGCGGGTAAAAGCTAGTAAACCAAATAAATTTGACGTATGTCTTCATCTATATGGCCATCAAGTTATTACTGTATTTCGTCCTATGCATATTTTTTTATTTGAATGATCCTTGTAGATAAAACCCGGAATGATGTGAATTTCTAATACTCTGGGAAACTAATTCTCATTAGAACACTTCTTGTCGCAACAATTCCTCTCTATACACAGGAACACATTCAAATAAGAATAGATATTTCGTTCCCAATAACTGTAAACTAAAATGGATCACAATAGAAACAGTTCTGTAACGTATGACTTTAGAAGTGACAGTCGCACCAGCCAAAATCAAATTAATCTTCTCGGTACTTTTTTGTATCGATATGTGTATTATCTTAATTTATTAACGAAAGACCAAAAATATTGGTAAAATATCTGAGGATGAATTGAAAGTTACAAAACAAATTCAGGATTTTAGTATAGTTGGAGTGGTATTGGTTGCATCTATAGATTAAAATTGAATTTTATCATGTGTCAACGAAAAAGTTTCAAAGTTACCAAATCATTCAATAATTTTTACAAACATTGACAAAATCAATAAACATACTTTTTGTTTCCAATACAAGCTGATGAGTATTTCCAATAGGAACATATTAATTCTCTGATACAAGACGTAGCAAATTTTCTGTAGACTTTGAAGTGGAAATGAGAAAATATTGGTATGAAACTGGACTCGAGTCGGAGACTAGATGTATTACGGTAAAATGATGATATAGGTTTTGATGTGAATACTTATGGGACTCCATTCGATCTCGTTTAAAAGTATTTTTAAAATTGTGGATATATAATATTTGAATTTAGTTTGTTTTATCCCACTTCTTGAAAATAATTAATTCCCCAATTTTATCTAAACCCATATTTTATCTCAGATTTTAGGTTTGCTGTTTTACCTAGCACCAATTAAATTCCTTCGTAGAAATACATGAAGAACTAGATAGTATGTGACCATTTTCTATAGAACAGTCATAACTATTACTAATGTGACGATTCAGTTCTATAACATGAGCTTTAGTCAATCACACCTCTTCCGAATCGGATGTGTGAGATATTGTGCAGGTTGTCACTTTGATGAAAATAGATTCCACCTATACTAAATAAATTGAACAAATAGATGGATTTCATCAATTCGACAAATCTTCAGCACATGTATTCGCGAATGCTGATTTAAATCCAGATTCTAAGAATAAGGAATCTGTTGCTACACCTGAGAAAATTCTATAAATTTTTAATAATAATGATCGAAATATATCCATCACCAAATAATACTGTCCTACGATTTTCACTAGATATTGACGAAATAGAATTACTGATTACTCAATTTAGTTAACATAAATTATTAGTCACATAAATAGTGACTGTGAGAGTCAAGGCAAAGATGGAGTTTTTGATAGAATCATTGGTGTTCAAAATGATTCAATGATTGCATGTGAAGTGAGCCCAGTTTTTAATACGCGTCTATCATCAGAATGTTTGTATATGTCAAAATAGTAGTTAGAAATCTTTTGTCTTTTGTTCTGTCTTGTCTAATATTGATTTCTCATTATAATTTATAGCCTCCAATTAATGATTATGAATTAAATTCTATCACTATATCTAATTTTCCCAAAATTTAAATGTTTATGATCCAAACAAAAACTTTGACTTGCCTCGTGGTTTCATAGAACCACGTATTTAGTTCTTCCACGAGTGTTTCCGGTTTTTCAAACAACTGAAAACTCGTTCAACATTGCTTCATATATCAAAAGAAATGTTGGATAATACTTTTTTGTTAATGATGAAATTCAACTCTGACTGAGACGATAATCGTAAAGAAATTGTGCGCAGATGTAGAATGATAGGGATTAAAACATTCCTTTGGAATATTCTTGGAATGGAACTGTTTCATCTAATCGAATATGATTATAAACATTGAAAAATTAATCACAATGAATCTTTTTTTTTAAAAGACGACTTATCGCACTTCCACAGCAAATAGTTTTGTCGGGAAACTTCACCTCCACTGCGGGTTCCTGCGTCGCGGACGGATGTCCTCTGTTAGTCGCTTTTATCTGAACTCCGCTCATTAGTCATTATGACACCATTAACAAATATTTCTTCATAGTGATGAGCTGCCTTTCTTGTGATTCCTTCTTTTCTGTTTTGCTCCCTACGTCTCCCTTCCCCTGCTGCATGCAGGGATGAGGAGTTCGGGTCCTGTTCCTTTCTTTTTAGAATTTTTTCCACCATACTCTCAACAGCTTTCCATTTGAAATCTGCTTCCATCATGATCTGCACTATATTTTCTGATCGTAACTCAGCTCTTACTGTTTCTAATATCCGCCCACACAGGACATCTGAAAATTGTGTGCTCTGCATTATCTATCTCCGAGCTACAGTATAGGCAGAGGTCATTTTCAGCTTTACCTAACATAACTTTGGAAGGAGCCATGGGCTGTAATTGTTTGGGTCAAATAGTATCCAATTTCACCACAGGATCCCTCATACCACGGCGTAATATCTGGTAGCAGTTTGTGAAGCCACACGTCCTTGTCGCTGGCGTTCCATCTATTTTGCCATTTCTGTACCGTTTCTTTTCGAAGAACCTTTTTCTCACCTGCTGTCATTCCTATCGCTCTCGATCTCTCTTCAACTAGAAGATCTATAGGTATTATTCGTGCAAGTACTCTTGCAGCCTCGGTTGAGATAGTACGATAGCCCCTGCATATTCTCAGCGCTACTCTTCCTTGTACTCGGCTGGCTACGGTGTTAATCTCTAGAATACTTGGAGCTGCGTATAATAGTATAGATTCCGCCACGCACCCCAGAATCCTCCTTTTTGCTTCACATGGGCCTCCCATATTAGGCATTAGACGACTGAGAGCAGAAACTGTAACTGTAATCACAATGAATCTACTATTAACTAACTATCATCTCATTTCGAATATTACTTTTTACCGACCGGATTGCTGTATCTTCAATATTCAACTACGAAGAGACCTTGTCTTGAATATGATATTGCAATAATTCATCAACATTGAAGAAACTTGTGTTGTGTGAAGCTACTTTTACCAGAAATGTATAGTACAAAAGTTCAACAGTTGAGCAATAATATATGTAGCTATCCACCATTTTCCATAGTTCCACTATATAGGATACCCATCAAACAGATGGCTTGAGGCTGAGTACCCATCCTAATATTTTTCAGTTTAGCTTGCCAGAATAAAATAATGTCTTTGATATTATTCTTACAATTTGTTTATTACTCATAAATTATTATGGTTGACCACTAAGTAATTCAATTTTTTACTGATAGAGAGCCAGCTTCATTTTTTGAATAAATTTATAAGGTGGTAGTGCGTGATTTTTATTAAAGCTATTGAGCTGCTGTGACTCACAAAGAGAGATGTGAAGTTTATGGTGATGATTGCTTGACAGAGCACACGTGTCAAAATTGATATAAACAATTGGGTTCTGGAGATTTTTCCCTCAAAGTTGAGCAACGGACTGGTCAGCTAACTGAAGTTGATGATAATCAAATCAAAGTCATAATTGAAGAGGATCGTCATATAACTGTTGGAGAGGTTGCGAAGAGGCTGCATATATCGCACACAATTATTTGAAAACAATTAAAATGTCTTGGGCTAGTTAAGAAGCTTTATATTTGTGTACCTCATGGATTGAAAGATATTAATTTAACACAAAGAAACAACATTTTCCATATGCAGCTTAATCGGAATGAAACAGACTCTTTTTTGAAAATAATCATCGCTGGTCCTGAAAAATGGGTCCTGTACAGTATCATAATTCTAGAACGACCATTGAGCAAACACGATGAGTCAACATAAACCACATCGGAAGGTGAAAAACAACAAAAAAAGCTGATGCCGTTAGTTTGGTGGGGTCAATCAATCAAACGATCAATTCTGATGATGAAACTTTATTAAGCAATGAAGAAAGCCAGAATTGTCAAATCGGTAAGGTTTAGTGTTACACTATGATAATGCAAGGCCTTCCACATTTTTAGCAACTCGTGGGAAACTATTGGAGCTTGGTTGGGAAGTGATGCCACATCCCCCATACAGCCCTGATCTGGCACCATCTGATTACCATTTATTTCGAAGTTTGCAAAATTCTGTGATTGATCAAACTTTCACAAATGACGATGACCTTCCATCGCATCTAGGTCAGATTTTTGCTGATAAGAACCAGAAATTTTATGAGCACGGAATCAGAAGCTGAGAGAAATATGACAAATGGTTATTGAGCAAAATAGGAAATATATAATTGATTAAAAGCTATTCTTTGTGTTTTATTTTATACCACAAAGCCGAAATCACTTTGTCGTCAACCAATATCTATTCGTTTTACTCATCTATTTTAAAATATTATCGGAATTTCAACAACAGTTAATTCAAAAGTTGATATAATTGAGATGTAGATTTCATGTAGAATGTTGGTTTTGTGTCTTGATATTAGGTGAATATATGCATCATCAAAGTTTGAATAATTCATGGATTGTCAATGTAAACCGAAAGAGAATATCAATTGAAATGTCGCTTCTGATGTTGATGCTGATCAAATGATTGGATGACGCCGATACTAAAAGGAAAATTATGTTTGTTTTCCGATCCACTAAATAGCTTTGTTTGTGTGGATGCCCCGAGAAAATTTTATTCCGAATGAGTTATCCTGCTGCGATTAACATTCACAAAAAATCGGTGAAATGTGTTCAAAGCGCATTAGATTTCAATTCACTTTCAATGATTTATATCTTGTAAATATAGTCATTAGTTTGATAAACTAAATTGGTTGGAAACGAATACACAGGTTTTCTAGAAATTCGCACAGTCAACAATATGATAATTTTGAATGAGAAAACTTGAATTTCTTGTTTATTAATGTTTTTTTCGAATAATTTCTTTTGATATTGGTATTCTCTGTACTAATTTTTTGAGTACTTCCTCTGTGTGAAAAGATTCTCAATATAGTTCAATTATTTTAGATAACTATTATATCTTGTTAGGTTATTTTCTATTCATTTCAATTATTTTCGCCCATAAGCAAATCCCAAATTTCGATGAAGTTGATATAACCTGCGTCAAGTTTTTACTAAAATCTGCTACAGATTCTTGTATCCATGACAGTACAAACAATTAAATTTATGTAATGATGTTTACTTACGTCCGTTACTACTGTACCAAACAAGAGATCAAGATGCAAATTGATGCATTTTGAAAAGAATCCTTTCAAGTAAACATATATGTATATGGAAGTACAGGACACCCCAATGAAATTGCTAAGTACTGAATCTTGAGTAGTATAATTAGACGATAGAAAATGTTTCCAATAAATTGGTTTGAAAGAGATTTCCAAGATTGTTGTCAGGGAATATAACATCAATCTTAGTCTCCTATATTGATTTGTCACCGAAATCCACTAAGTAAATAAAACTAAAAAATATTGGCTTTTAAAAATAATAAAGTTATCTTTGTATAATACAATTTTACATAAGTATCAAACTGGAGTTGTCGAGGATAATTCAATGTTTCTTTAGGTAACAGCTGTTACTGAACATTTCAATGGACTTCAAATCGATCTCGTTGAAAATGAAAACATTTATTGTTTGATAAAAGTCATCTTATCAATGATATCAAATGAAGGTTTTTGAAATATGAAAGCAATTTTTTTATGGAAAGGTGGTGAAATTAAACAGGCTAATGAAATCAGGATTTCCATATATTATTTTACAATAAAGATATTGTATCAGTATTTATTTTTAATTCGTTTGTGTTGGTGTAGAAATTTCATAATTTCACTTCTGCTTGAATTCATATTTCTAATAAATAAATGGCCTGTTGTATTCATATGTTCACTTCATCTGTCAGAGTGAGCAGAATACGGTGAGCATTATATTCCAACTTATTCCAAAGATAGAAGTCCAAGCAGTTGAAGTCTGGAGATCGAGATGGCCAGGTAAATATCCTTCTACGCCCAATCTTCCTATGGTGATAAATAACTTAGATAATATGTGGTTGATGAAAAAAATAATGACTTGCAATAGTTCTGTCCTTAATGTTGAAACTTGCGTAAGAAATTGTATCCAAATCACAACTGCTTCTCATGGAGATTAATATTTGTATCAGTAGTTCCATCACTCCAAAGAATACCGAATTGAAATTTTCCACCTTTCGTAATCATGCCCGCCATCCAGCTACAATAATGTGTTTATTTTAATTGAGGGAAACAGCTTGTGTGAAGTAGTATTTTAGTTACATAAAGCTACGATGCTAACATTTGAAATAGGAGCTCGTACTAAAGCTGGTATTCAATAACACGAATGCTAACATATTAAATATATCGTCTTGGCCTGTTTTTACGAAATTTATTCGCATATAAGTCGAAAGCAGGTAGTATTATGTACGTAAATTTCAACCAATCTTGGAGATATTCAAATATGCAATCATATCGTCAGCTTCGTCATTTGTAAAAGGCATTTCAATAGTTTGAACTCCTACCTGTGTTTCATGAATACAAATCGAACTACCTTTAGAAGTGTTAATTAAATGTTTGTTGATAAGTGGATTTTGAGGCATTTATTTCCCCGTTATAATTTTGTCTTCTACCAGCCTTGCACTTGCATGTTATCTTTGATTAAACTAACGAATAAAAATCCACTTCTCTTTACCAATATAAATAGAATTAGATCTTCATAACTAATTTTTCTATCGTTACTTTGAAAATAACAGTATTTGAGTTATAGCTTCTAATTTTGAGTGTCGGGTAATAAGTAAGTTTTGACTGAAATGCTCTTCTGTTAAGGTTGGATATTTTTTCTTGAAAACCTCACACCGCTTTTATGAATCATTCACAAGCTACTGATTACTTTTCACTCAGCTTCTTATCAAAAGCAAAGTCGCAAATCATTTTTTTTTTATTTTAGATTCAATACAAACACTTTCTCTAAGCTTGAAGTATACGTTCGAGAACACAAGAGGACATAAATCGATTATAGACTACATTATTACAAACAGAAACATTCATCCCTTAAAAATATTAGATGTCAAAACATTAACCTCAGTAAACACAGGGACTAACCACCATATGGTGCTAGTCATAATGCGGAACTGCGTACAAAGGAAAACCCAGAACAAACTGAAAGTGACAGAAAAGTTGAACATAGAAAGCCTTAGCGATGACACCACAAAATACCTCTACCAGCAAAGACTAAGAAAGGCAATAAATGAAAACAAGATCTTGAAAGATGATACCGTAGAACTAGCATGGAAAAGATTAAGTACTAGCTAAGCTGCAGAAGAGGCATTAGGCAAACGAAAGATGAATCTAAACGGAAAGCCCAACACGAAACCATGGTTCACACACGAAATCAAATCACTTGCGGAAGAAAAAAGAAAAGCATATCTTCAATATAGAAGTCAAACAATTACATATGCTGATTACAAAGTCGTGAGGAATAGGACAAATATGGAAATACAAACGATTAAGAGACAATTCTGGGAGAAATACTCATCAGACATGGAAAACGACTTATATGGAGGACAAAAAAAGATCTGGAATATGATAAGGAACATCAAAAGACCAATCAATGATTACATCCACACGAAAACAATAACGTTAAAAGAATGGGAAAGGTATTTCCATGAACTCTACGGTGACATAATAACAAGCCAACCCACAGAACAGAAACAAGAAAATATATCTGGGGAAGGAGAAGACATCCAACAACAATTAATAACAAAAGAAAAAATTGAAGCAGTAATGCGCA
This sequence comes from Diorhabda elongata, assembly GCA_026230145.1. Taxonomy (NCBI): domain Eukaryota; kingdom Metazoa; phylum Arthropoda; class Insecta; order Coleoptera; family Chrysomelidae; genus Diorhabda; species Diorhabda elongata. Next base: position 45,450,540 of record CM047926.1, read on the forward strand.
AGATGAAAAACAGGAAATCACCAGGGCTGGATAACATTAATAACGAGCTTCTTAAATATGGTGGCAACGAATTAATAGACCAAATGCATGTCATGTTCAACAAGATATACGACCAGAGAAAAGTACCAGAGGAATGGAAAGTAAGCATAACGATCCCCGTCTTTAAAAAAGGGGAAAAGAAAGATCCAAATAATTATAGAGGGATCAGCCTCCTAAGCACGACTTCAAAATTACTAACAAAAATTATTGCAGAAGAAATGTCAAGTAGCGGCATGAGCGAAGAACAACAGGCATTTAGACAAAATAGATCAACCATAGACGCTATATTCATCTTAAGACAGATTGCCGAAAAGGCCATAGAGTACAATAAAACCGCGTTTATGTGGTTCATAGACTTAAAAAAAGCATTTGACAGAGTGAGATTACATGTCATTGAGCTACTAAAAGAACGAGGCGTAAACCAAAGGACAATAGACAACATTCGGGACATGAACAACGGAAATAGCACATATGTAAAAGTAAACAACGAACTCTCCAGTAAAATGCCAGTATCAACAGGGATCAGACAAGGAGATAGTCTCAGCCCAATACTCTTCAACATTAATAATGGACGAAATCATAAGAGAAGTCAAAACGGCAGGCAGAGGATACAGAATGGGAAAATATGAGTTTAAGATAGTTTGCTATGCTGATGACGAGGGTTATGATATCCGAAGATGAGGATAATCTGCAAAAACTGCTACACAGATTTGAAACAGTTGCAGGAAAATTCAATATGATCATATCGACACAAAAGACACAATCCTTGACAATAGCGAGAGAAGCAAGAAGATGCAAACTGGCAATTTATAATGAAAGTGTAGAGCAGGTTATGTCTTTTAAATATTTAGGGGAAAACATCACGAGCAGTAGGAACTTGAAACAAGAAGTCAAAACGCAAACAACAGCAGCATCTAGGATATCAGGATTCCTTCGACCCGTGATATGGAGGAATAAATTTTTAAGTATCGAAAGCAAAACACGGATATATAAAACTTGTGTCAGACCAGTAATGACATACGCCATAGAAACGAGGGCGGAGACTGCAACTACTAAGCGGATTCTTAGAATGACCGAGATGCATTACATTACGCTCAATCACAGGGAAAACACTAAGAGACAGAATAAGGAGCAATAGAAGAATGTGTGACATTCCGGATATAGTGAGATGGGCCAGAACTAGAAGAAGAGCATGGAGAGATTATATCAATAGAGTGGACGACGATCGACTGACGAAAATTGCAAAGGAAGAGAGACCCAATACAAGTAGACCGCCTGGAAGACCACCAAAGCGCTGGCATAAGAGCTGGTCCTCGGAGTCACAACTTACGCTGCCTCTTTGAAAACACAAGACATAGTCTTAAAATAAGAAAAAGAAGAAGAAGATACTCAGATCACAATAATGGTTTTATAATGTTAAATTTAATAAGATCAAATCAAATAATTCACTGGGAATTTTAACAAACTTTGGCAAAATAAAAAGATTCCTACAATTATTTAAATTATTTCCAGTAACATTTAGAATTCATATCTAGATGATTTATATATCTATAGAAAAGACTTTACCTGAAAACATTTTCGCAATGTTATGAACCTGAAAACTCTAAAGCTAAAGCTGATTAAAACGTGTACTTGGCAATTGATTTAGGATATATATATATATATATATATATATATATATATATATATATATATATATATATATGGATATATGAACTTCATCTAGTTCAGGTTGTTCTCGTTATCGGTTATGCTGGTGCTTGTCAAAGAGCTCCCTAAGATGTGCGAAATATGATATATGAAATAGAAGCTGATGTTTGTTTGGTGTGCTGATGTCATCATGGTGTCTATATTCAAAATAAAAAATAATATGTCTAAACTATTTACATAAGAGTTATGTATTGGAATTAAATAAATATATATCCACTACCTTAACACCTCACATAGACGCTTAATATTAACTTATCGTAGCGGCTATTGCATTAATAGTCCATTTGACATGAGTACCATTGGAAAAATGCCACGTTTGGTCAATATCTGAATTTGCCAGAGGTTCAGCTTCAACTGGTCACTATTTTCGCAGGTCGAGTGTCACTCATGCATTTGGTAAATGCATACGGTGACTTGGTTACAATAAAACGGCATACAAGTTGGAGGTCCCCATCTGTTGTGGAAGGCTACAGTGACAATTCTATCAAGAAAAAAATGGAAGTAGCTTAAATGTTTTCTTTATGGAGATCTCAACCATCAATATTGTTTTCTTTATGTTTACATGACACAAAAACTTGAACTGAATTTACTTGTGACCAAAACGTTAGACAAAAACTTTGTTCATCTGAAATTTTGAGGTTATGTTCACAGTATTCGACTTTCGTTGGTCGCTAACTCCTTTCCGGCTGCATCCACTTATCATAAAGTACCTTATACTTGTGTTGAATTTGGTGATTATTCCACTTCGTTGACAAGGTCATCAAAGAAGACACTTAACAGTGAAAGGTGCCAATATTAAATTTTACCTATCATACTGGAGCTTACGTATCGTATTGACTATGAGTGAGAGAAAGAGAGAGAGAGGAAGAAATGCTTCATGTCAAAAAATTGTTACAATTTGTAGACAAAAGCTTGTGAAAACTAAATAAAGATAAATTTCAATAAGCAAAAAAGCTCAATGAGTAATAAAATTATAGGTAATAGTAATAGGTAATAATCAGTGTATAAATCGTTTATACGAGTAAGTCCATAGCAAAAATTGAACCAGCATGCCCTAAGAGTTGTGTCAGTGGATTGATGGCTGTTTTGGGCTAGAGTGGACAATATTAAGGGGGAGAATATAGGATCATTTGTGGATTTGTTACTTAAAAACCCAAATTGATGGGTAGTAAGTATTTTATATTTGTACAGAAATTATAAAAGCCTTTGTTTGACCAATCTTTCCATGATCTTAGACAACGTGGGAAGGAGTGCAATTGGGCAATAATGCGATTCTTAATTTCTATGTCCTCCTTTATACAGAGGTATGATTAGAGCCGTCTAAAGACAATTGGGAAAAGTGCCAATTTGAAATGGCACATTAAAAAAAGTGAAGTGATTTATTGTGCAATCAGGCAGACTCGAAAATATTTTCAATGAAAATCCATCAGATCCGGATGATTATTTATTTTTGATGTCATAAATTGTACTGCGAAGCTCTGTTAAAACTACATGTGTAAAGAAGAAACTGTGTAAGTTAGCATTACCATCATAGAAATATAAAAGCGGATCATGAGATGGAGTTATAGAATGTGGTAAATTTCTGGCTACATAATTATTGAGGTTATTGGGTGAAGTAGAGATTATACTCGATGAAGAGGCCTTATTTCATAGATCATTCATAATGGACCACGTTTCTTTACAAAAATTACAAAGAAGTGGCGAGTCTCTTATTATAATAAATACTTTTGGCAGCTTCTATTGTCTTACGATAAATGTTTCTATAATGTACTTAATTTTTGAAGAAGACACTATCCGAGAATTTCCTCATGTGAAATAAGATTGCATGTTCTTTGCAGATATACGTAAACCTTTGGTATAGGTACAGAATAGAAAATATCATATTCCGTTATAATATACTTTCCTACTAAATTTATATCGAATACAAATTCTGCTAAGACACCGTCTTATATAGATGATAATGATGGAACAATGTATTCAATTATTACAATGACACTAGTACCTTAGAATGCATTACAAAACTGTTCATAGTTTTCTCAATAACCAAGAGAAATAATACTAGTTTTCTCAAAATGCGATCTGAATCACCAATATTTTGTAGGTTGTAAAGCTTACTAATAAATGCTTACTATCACTTTTTCCGATAAATTTCAAGTATTAGAATTTGATAGATAGAAAAAAATCATTATGTTATTCAAAAACACTTCTGGATACATTTTTGTTAGTATGCTAGGTATAGGATATAATTTTTCTCCGTATTGATTTTATCCAACGTTGAACACAGGAGCGTGTTGAAATCCTCATATCGTGTTGAAAATGAATTAGTGGGCGGGTGGCGGCGGCTCAAGTGTTTTTCAAACTGAAAATGACGGTTTAAACATCAGAAATAATGATATTATTCGATCTAATCAATGAATGGTTTTCACAAATAATCATAATGTTCATACAGTAGAAATAATATTGATATGCATTAGTATAGAATATGAAAAATGCTTACAAAAAACATAGATGTGAAAATACTGAAAAGATAGGTTAGGTTATTAGACATAAAAACTACTAACTGAGAGAAGACAGCACTGAATACCAGTGATTTTTGAGTGAGAGAGTATTCACGTTAACTCAGTGAATTGACGACACCTTTTCAAAACCACCAATTCTCGAGAACCTCGGAGCGACCATTGCATCAATAGCACACGAAAATTAGTGAAAATGCATCTGCGGTAAATTTTATGAACGAATAGTATTTTTGGGTTAACTCACACCCAATATAATAATTTCATTATTATGTATCATAATACTACTGAGTTATTTTAACAATGGGATGCCACTGGAGGCGGCGAAATCCTCTTTTATTTTCAACTTTACATGGAGAAACATATTGATCAACTTCTCTGAAACAAAACTACAATTTAACAGCTCATATTGAAACTTAAGTTCTAACTGAATACGACGCTTGTGAACATAAACATTCTAATAGGACTATTTGAAGGACAGTTTCGTTGATTTAAAATGCAACCAGAGTATGAGAAGCAGAAATTTATAGACTTCCACACCAACAAAAGTTAGTAGTTAGTAACATCAATGCTCCTAGATGTTCATCCCAAATTCTAAAAATGGTTACATGAAGAATATTAGATGAAGAATTTGAAAAAATTATTTAAGTATTAAAACGAATTGCTCAACAATTTATTCGAACTTTGAACATTTTTATATCTACTATGCGCACTTCTCCAAAACGTTTTTTCTCTGTTCATCACGGAGGTATTCCAACCAAACCTTCCAAATTATAATGATGATGATGAATGATAATGTCGCAACAAAAAATCATATTGCAACTATTGAAGCAAATTCCTGGAATGATATAACAGAGACACAGTACATAACAAAAGGAACTTTTGGTGATGACCCAGTCATCATCTCTACTAATCAAGAATCACAAACAGCAACAAAAAATGTTAGTTACATTCCCTCCAGTTGAGTTAAATGATATAGAAATACCACAAGCGGATGGTGCTAAAAATATTTAGAAAACCACCTACACAAAATACTTGAATGGAAACATCATATCACAAATAAGAGAATAATTTGATATGAAAACATGGGAACTACATTGGTTGATAGGGAGAAAAACCAAAGTCTCACTTGAAAACTAAGTCCTAATCTACAGGCATATGATTATATGCAATCTGCGCTTTCAAATCTGATATGAATATTATTCAGAGATACAAATCGATACTCAACTAGTAAGCGCTCCATGGTGTGTATCAAATCACAGTATTCACGAAGACCTAGGAGTGCCCACTGTACAAGAAGTTAACCAAGAAAGGATCATCAAACATTACAAAACTATATACACCCAACCAAATCTACTACTATATAATTTGTTAAGACCAAGGAACTCAAATATTGGTCAATAGACCTAGTATCAAGTATAAGAAGTTACATCACTGGATGTAAACCTCATCAAGAAATTATAGATGTTACATTATCTAACATTCGCAATCAAATCAATTCGGAGAATGTAAATAAGTATTCTGATTGTTAATAAAAGTTTGTTATAAAAATAAACCCTGTAATGGAAAAGAAATAAGAAATATAAGCATTGAAACGCTTTTAGTTGAAAGGTTTCTTCATGTTTTTCTTTTCGATTACGCAGTGCCAATTCAATAGTCCTAGATATAATGTAAATGTTGAAATGTATCTATCGTGGTATCAATCCTATGCGGAAAGGAGTTGACTCAAAATAAACTTCACCTGACGATTACAAAAATTCCATAGTCGTTGGTCCTTATTCATAAATATACGTTGAATGAGAATATAAAGAAGATATTATTTGATCATGATCACTATGAAAACTATGCAAATAATTTCAGATTAGGTCCGGTATAACTAAATAACGTCGTCTCGTTTTGTCGACATGGCGGTCAATAACTAACAATTTTTATGTCATTCTCCATTGCCTGGGCATTATGGAGCCTGTTTTACGAGCCAATCGTAAATTCGCATCCTGAATGATGAAAAAGATTTTGATAATCAATATCTGGAAAGGGTAAATGAGCGTTCGACTGCGACGACGACCTTTGGTTGTGTCATTTATTTTATTACACCTTTCTACACTAATATTATGTTCTTTTGTATATTTTATAGGTCAAAGTGTTCATACTTTTATAGGAAGTTCACCAAGATAAACGGTTACTACGAAATGTTTTATTTGATCATCGAGTTTATATGAGATATTAGCAAATCATAATTTGAACTCTACAATTGTTAAAAATTCCGAAATAGATTTCATATCAGAAAGCAATAACAACAATAAAAAGTCGCTGGGTCATACTTTTTCCTGGTGAATTGATAATCGTAATATTTTATCAGATAGTTTGATGTGTTATCCTATTTTAAAATGGTTTTTAAATATAATTCAATAATATTTTTCCCTCAATTGAGATTGATTCAATTTAAAGACACTTTTCAACCAAATGTAGTCTTTCTAATTTCACGAGCTTATCATATTGTATATCAATTTCTTATAGTTTCAGAGTTTTCAACAGTTCAAAATTCAATTGATGGCGAAATTCTATATTAGTATCTATTCTCGATAATTCAGAAAAATTATCATCAGATTTTTTCAAAATTTCGAAATTATTAACTATTTCCGTTTGATCCTACATTATAAAGTTTGTTAAATGGCTGTTCCAAGATAAGTTACTGTGATTCGGCCCCCCATGAAAAAATGTCTCCAAATTTATGTTATAATATCGACTCGACATATGTGTGCGAATGAATGAATTTTTCTTTTGTATTCTGGTTCAATCTTGGGATATGAATGTATGTAAAATTGTCGTTCAAACAGACGTATCTCAAAAACTAATTGAGCTAAGGTTTAAATCAAAAATATGGTTGTAGGTAACAATGGAGCGTATATTTTTTTTAGATCAATCAAATAATTACGAGGATCAACATTTGATCAATGAATACTTAATCTTTAATTTTCTCAGTGTTCTCGGTGACCAATCAACAACAAAATATATGTTGTAGTACAGACCACTCACACATAAAAGATTTATTGGAAAAAAGTGGTACAACATTGTGAAAAAAAGCTAAGCAAGTTACATGGAGAAAATTCCAGAAGATGCTTTAAATAAAACGGAACAGGATCAATTATCATAAACATTTTGTCAGCATTTATTTTATTATAAATACGAATATTGTAAATAACTTTTTAATGAACGAATTATAGTTAATTCGCTTATGAAATTAATTTTGTTCATTCAACTCTATAAAATTATTGTAATTTTGAGTTTAGTAATGTTTTTGAAAACATATTTTTGGATATCGAAAATATAATTAGCAGGCCACCATAAAAATGTTGATTAACATAAGTAATATGTTATTTCTTTTTTACTCCTTAAACCATTTTTTTCGTTGTAATAATTTCAAGTCTTATTACTATGACAATTATTTCAAAATAACGTGTAAACAATAACGTTTCGACCTATTTTAGACTCTATTAGAATTTGATTTAACACTGACAATTTGCTTAATTATACAGAGTGAGTTTTATTTATCGAACTCCTCAATTATCTCGGAAACGGCTTGTATGATTTTTCTAAATTTTTGTGCGCAAGGGTCTAGTGATCCGGAAAAATAATGAACTCGACCAAAATCCTATAACAAGATCTACTGTCAGTAGATTAGTAAAAAAGTTTGACGAAACTGATACATTTCAATCGACAATCAGAACATGGAGCTTTTAGTTTTCTAGCGGGTATTGTATGTCCTTTAAGTGTCCGGTAAGACTTCCTTGTGTTCTTCAAACTTTCTTTGCATTTTCATGCCATTTTTCTGGCTGTCTTTCTCTTTTTTATTGATTATTGTTTATTATTATCATTTGAAAATACGCAATCCATCATATCCGGACCATGTGGGCCTACGTTAACCTTTGTTATTGTTTCTTTCGGCTTCTACCATAGGTTTATCTAGCACTTGATCCAATTCACCGACTATAAAACATAAAGAAACGTACAACTTCTATCTAGATAAATCTTTAGAAATATGTAAAGGAATAATTCTCAGATAATGAATAACTATGTTAGTAGGTACCGCAATTTGTTAAACCTCTCTCTAGCATAAGCGAAACTAGACCCATACCGGTAGATATTATCTGAAGCTTTTCTATGAGTCACCATTCCACTTTTTGTTATGCTATTTTAATAAAGCTTGCACATAGAAACTACAATTTAGGTTATAACATTTTTACATTATTTCTCAAAACTCAAGCCTCTTCTGACTACTTAGAGTGCAACTGGCAAAATACACGAATAAACAATATTCAAGTGAACCTTTTCATAGTCATATATTGAAAAATTTCGGAATATTCCATTTATCAACTACGGATGCGCTTGCGAACTTAGAGTGGCAGCGGGATATTCAAAAATAAACTGACAATGAAAACGAAGAGATTACTAAAATCTATTTTTCTTTGTCGGAATAAATTTCTGTCAGTTAGAACTAAAATTTAAGTTGTGCCATTAGTGATTTTGTTAAATTATTCAATTCCCTACAATTCTACATACTTGTATCAAAATTTTTGAAATGTTCTGGTAATGAATCGGACAGAGGATATATTGACGTTACCTAGGACCTCAGTTTATACTGAACACACTGTTTACACCACCACTACACCAACACTCACAATGACACTGTATGACACGCGATAACTTGGTGATCGAAACTCGCGTCAGACAGTGTAATTGTGAGTGTTGGTGTAGTGGTGGTGTAAACAGTGTGTTCAGTATGCATATCATCAACGGTTCTAGGAACTCCAACTTAACCTCATTCTAGATTTATCTCTACATCAATGAGTTTTTAAGATATGGCTATTTGAACGATAACCATACAAATACCCAAATCTTTAAATTAGATCGAAATAAGACAAAAACATTACATCGAGTCGATAGTTGTTATGGAGGGCCGACTATTCTGGATTGAATACGTATATTTAAAATTATAATGAATTTGATGCCCTTTATAAAATATAGAAACGGTCACTACGTGATGGAATGTATAGTAATAATAATTTTTTCTTGAACCAAAAAGTCTAGGTATTGTGGCAGTTTTATTATATACCTTTATCAAATAAACTATTTATATCTCTTCATATTTTACTCTAATTACCTTTCTACAAAGGTTTGCGTGTCAACAAATTATTATATTATGAGGATCATAAATTGGAAGGTCATATTTACATCGCTTTTTTTAATGTTCTCTAACTGCAAATTACTATATCCCTATCTGTTTACAGATCTCTTTCACATTGTTGGAATGTACCTTTGATGTAATAACACTTTTCTTAAATCCAATAATTCAATTTACTAGCAACCTTATACCTTATCGTGTATGGGGAATATTTAGAAGTTATTCAGCATAATAGCTTTTTAGACTATTGACTAAGGGACAGTATTTGTTCAGTTTCAGATAGTAAGTTGATACGTAATGAGCAAAGAGAATCGAAAACTGAATTAAAACTGGAAAACTGTTAACACGTGAACACGTCATCCTGAAACTATGGATCAGATATAGAAGAACTGTAATCATTTTCTATTTAATTCTTAGACGTTCTAATATATTTTTTGTAATCATTTTCCTTTATTTTAGGTTTTTTTGTTATAAAAATTGCCAAGCAGAAGAACCGAAGAATTTTTCTACCTTTAAAAAAAATAAGCTATATTTCTGAATTTAAGATTATCTAAATTTTACCAATTATCTTAAAGTGATTTCCTTGGAAAACAGAACTAAAATCAAGAAAAATTATCGCGAAAATCATTTAGAAGGCCTACGAAGTAATAAGTTTAAGGAAATTGTATTCACATGGATAAAATGGCCTTCCTGCCATAGCATTTGACATGTATATAGAAATAAAAATGAAAAATTACGAAAATACCTATAAAAAAATTTAGAAGCAGAAAAATCGAAGACCCAAAAAAATAAGTTAATAGCTGCATTTCTAAATTTAAAATTTAACCAATTATTTTTAACTGATTTTCATGGAAAATAAACCTAAAATCAAGAGAAAATATTAGAAGGCCTATGGAGAATTAAGTTGGAGAAAATTATCTTATATATGGATAAAATAATGCCTCATACCATAGTATTGGACTTGCATACGGAAATGAAACCAAACAAATAATGAAGAATTACTAAATTTGAAATTGTCTGATTTTGACACATAATTATGAAATGATTTTCATAGAAAACAGAACTAAAATCTAAATAAAGATTATCACTAAAACCAGTTATATAGAGGAAGCATCCATTCTATACTAGATTATTGGAGATTTTTCCCCTTTTTCTATATCAGTTTTCAGTATAATTGCCCCAGATACATTTCAGAATTTTTGAAAGGCCATTTGATATCAGCAGTGTTTGTTTTGTACGCCCCCTTTGCGAGTTTTGGAGCTAATCAGGATATACGTATTCCTTTTCCTTAAAGAGCTTTTGTCTCCAAGCTAGTTCAACTGCTACGTGATTGACTCATTTCTTTTGGAAGTCCTCTGAAGTATCCTCATCTCATTGTAATCCCACGAATCAGATTATTCCGGAGTAATAATAAGAGGGCCCATCTATTCAAAATTACTGGTACCTCCGATCTTATCAGCTTCCAGCTATCCATCTTAGAGTTACGTTCCATAGGAAACTTCGTGAATTGAGTGGAGAACAATTTGGTGATGAAAGTCTATTACGAGCAACTGTGTGGTGATGAAGCATGTACTGGTATGCCATGTTACTGTGGAAAATATTGGGATATTGAAACGTATGATCGAAGAATATCCAAGGTGCAGTTATCAAGCTATTAGAGCAGCTATTGGTATTAGATCCGTTAACAGTAAATTCAATTTTTCATCATCTTCATGAGAAAAAAATTGTCACTTGATATGTAACACGATTAAGGATTTCTAAAAGATGAAGCAAATCGCGTTGGATATATCAGAAATTTTGTTCATTGGTTGACGTGTTTTCCTGCAATAGTAACAGGGGATGGGATGTACATATCGTTCCATAACATTCCTATTTTCCTGGAGAGTTTGGTACAGAATCCATTGATTCACAATCAGAGATCTGTTGTCAAATGAGATAAGATTAGTGAAAGTAGCCAAACTTGAAAACAACGAACAATTAAAGAAAACTGGTACACCACAAAATGTTAACCTGCGGTTTTTGAGATAGTTAATATTCGCCGGTAAATATTGCATCGCGAAAATACATCGTTACATGTTGAGAACCAATATTTGGATTTTCTTTTTGAAATGGGAACATTTCATAAACACTGTTATTTCATATTCACTTTGTTACTAACTTATTGTGAATCGATTTGGAAGATATCTATATATAATAAATGATTTTTTTGCTGGTATCTATTTGACAACACTGTTTTTGAGTTTTGAGCCATTGTTAAACTTGTTCAGTTTGGTCTATAATTTGATCAGGAATCGACTTACGAAGGAGCAACGCTTGCAAATTATTGTATTTTACTATCAAAATTCATGCTCGGTTAAGAGAGTTTATCGCGTACTTCTTCCAATTTATGGGCAGTTTGATCGGCCTATTGAAGGAACTATTCGTAAGCTTGTGACTAAATTTCGAACCCAGTTCACACTATTGGACATTAAACCACTAATTCGCAAACACTATTTGCTGTGGATTATGGGCCGACACTTTTTCAAAAGCGACGATGGCCGGGACGTTACTGTGAATAGCGAGCGCTACCGTTTGATTATTTGACGATTTTTTTCGCTCAAAATGGAAGAATTGGACATGCCTGACATGTGGTTTCAACAAAACGGTGCCACATGCCACACAGCACGCGAAACAATGTCCAAATTGAGAGCCGCCTTCGGTGAACAGTTCATCTCACGTTTGGGGCCCGTCAATTGGCCGCCTAGATCGAGTGATCTAACGCCATAGGACTATTTCTTGTGAATCCATGTTAAGGCCAATATTTACAGGGATAAACCAGCAACGATTGACGTACTGGAAGCATTTATTCCGGCCGATATGTTGGAGAGAGTGTGCCAAAATTGGACCTTGCCTATGGGCTATCTAAAACGGAGCCGCGGCCAACATTTGCATGAAATCATCTTTAAACATCAAATTATACTGATCATTCTATCGATTCCAATAAATATATCATCAACTTTTTTCAAATCTTCAGTGGTTTTTTTCAAAATTAAATTTCGTACCTCTTAAAAATCACTGATTATATTCAAAAATTATTATACTGATTACGAATAGATGAACAATTGGTATTGTAAAGAGTAATTAACAACTATAAACTATAGATGGAAACTTTAAGGCCCCTCTCATTCGTGAGAATCTCGTTGAGAATCTCTTCTTGCTGTTCTCCATATTTGCCAGGGAACGCCGGAGAACAGCGCGAGAACTTTAGAAAAATATGCGAATCGGTTCCACATTCGCAATTCTTACAAGTTTTTCGCATTTTCGCGAGATTCTCGGGAGAGTGTGGAGGGGCCTTTATTTAAACTATTGTCCAGTAAATTGTTATTGTTGGAAATCACCACCTCTTGCGAAAATATGAAAAACTCTCTTGTGCAGTATTTTCAAACTAATGAAACATTTCAGCACGATTATTATTGTGCAAAACCCAATAACTGGCTCTTTCTCCAAAGTTATCAGTAATGGATGTTTACGGAAATAAATCTTTCATCGTAAGTACTACTCATCAATATTGTCTACTAAGGTGTATCACGTGAGTTATATTATTTGCCTCTTGCCTCTAGTTCAAATAATACATACTTTATTGGAAATAGCTGAATATACGCTACCTCAAACCAACTCATAACATGAATCTTGGACCAATCTGTTCGTTGGCTAATTGGACACTTTTGTTGGGTAATAAACATGTGAAAATCTCACTAAATAATGGAATGTCAGATATTTTATTCATTAAATCTCTGATATGGTTAGTATGATACATTTCTAGGAGTTTTCTCTTAAATGTTGTGAATTTTCATATCACTATAATTTGGATGATGAAATTTATTTATCATCTTCAGAAAATACACATTTTGGTTTCTAATTTTGCATCGCTTTCGAGTTAAGTGCAACCTGATTTCACGTTTCTAGCTGTCATACCGACATATTTCTCATAACTTTTTCCATCAGAGGGTCCTCTTGTTGCTTTAGTTTAGTGAAGAGTATTTCTTATGGTTCAGTAGTTATTTGTGTGATTTCTATATATTGATTACTCCTCCAAATTCTTTGCTAGGAAAGTGTTTTGATGTATGGAATAGATCAAAAATGTTGACAGTTGATTTTGGAATCCCATGTATTCGAACTTTCTCAGCAAAGATATATAATTCATCTCTTCAGGTATTACTTGTATTATTTTTGCTGATATTTTCCTTTGAAACATTACCGACTCATTTCAATGTCTATAACTCATAATTCTGACTTCTAAGTTTAAATCAAAATGGAATCGATATGGCTATAATAGTCACGAAGCTTTTTCCGAATTAGAGTAGTGAAACTGAATCAATTTACAAAATTGAGCGTTTTCACTGTTTATCTTCGCCCTTTATGATTTATGTTCGACTCTGTTCCCGCACGTAAGAAGGTATTGATACCAATAAAATTATAACAGTTGGTTATTTCCATTTTCTACTATTATAATCGTATATTTCACTCCAATTATTGGATAACCTGTTCGTGTTAAGGGTAAAGAAGTAAAATCGAAATTAGACTAATTGTTAGTTGACAATAACATGACATGACTGAACCTAAAGAACGTACTTGTACTTGTAAATAAACCGTATTTTGTAGATAATACATTATCATTCTTGCTGTATGCGGTCGCGCATTATCTAGCATTAAAAAAATTCATTTCATTGTTCTATCGGCGTTTGTCGAGTACCTGAAGGGTAAAATTATCCAATCTTCTTGCTCAAGGTTCATTTAGTATCTTAATAAGTTATTGGATTTTTCTGATTCCATCAAGAATTCGCTGCATCAGCTACTATTAAAGATTTCTGATAGAGGAAGCTGCTTCTTAGGATTTCAATGAGGAGGCAGAGGAAAATGTTCACTGTACTAGTACAGGGTACTGCAGCTATTGTGGATGGTAGGTCTTTTTGTCAGCCCGTAACTCCACAAAAGTAGTGTCATGTTTTTTTTTCAATTTTATACCTAGTATTTCAACGGTTGAATGGATTTATAGACCCATTTATCACTTACTCACTCAATTTATTTGTATACTTACACTATACTAATCACCATTCACTAAACTATGCAATAATTAACATACTAATTTATTTAAATACACCATACACAGTCACCTAGAAACTCGTTTATATACACATCCAGAATATTCGAAATCTTTGATTTGCCGTAAAAAGATAGGAAGGCTTCTTTAGAAATCAAGTATAAATACGGCTACAACATTTTGTAAACAAGTGAAGAAAACTATATAAAGAAATTACCGACGTATATATAATGAAAAACATAATTTAACTGGTCCTTCCGGGAATTGTACGCACCGCATCTGCTAAACTTTATATTCTATCAATATAAACGAACAGGGCCGGCTTCACGGTTTACGTTAGAGGACTAGTTCCTAACAGTAGCAATATTTTATGTGATCCGTGGACTGTACCCATATTTTTGGGATTGCCAACTTCATACCAGGCTGGGGAAAATAACACATATACAAATAAACACGTTATATATCACGTGTGCATATTTTCATGTATTTTTCAACCAATTTAATTATCTCATGAGTGAACTGTATATGGGAAGATTAAAACATACGTCATGAGGACAGAGTTTCATGTTACACAAAAATTGTACTTTCAATTTTTATTTTAATAAATTCGTCGCAAAAATAATTTCATATTAACATTTTTTGACTGTTAATGTTACAATCACAACATGAAATATGAGGCAAGGAATTCTTATGCGAAATATAATGTAGTACTGACTGACTGACAACAGTAATGATCTCAATTTTCATACGTGTCTCAATTATTTTACCCAAAACTATCATCATACGATTGAATTCTCCTTCTTCATTCCCCATTGAAGGCATATTTGCCTGTTCCATCACTCACTTAAGCCTCAAGTTTTTCACTTAATCTTGATCTTGGTCATACGATCCTGCGATCCAAAAGTGATCTATCTCGAGCAATTTTCACAATTCGGACATTGCCTATTTCCCCTCACAGTGTCCAGAAATATTTTCGTGTTTGCCATATGTGCAGTTATTTTAGAGATTTTCCTGTTTATGGGTCTTATTGTTACCTTCTGGTCAGTTCTAACATTCTAGTAGCTTTTTTGTTCTTTTTCAGCTCATTAACGAGTGATTATTCAACTAATTGAATGCTGCTCTTGTCTCTTCGATTAATAGTTATACTGTTGATAATGTATCACTAAACCTTGTGTTGAGTACTTCCAATGTGTTTCGATAACTTACAGTCTTCACAGTTAGAATATAAACAGATTGATCTAGTCGTGTTACAATATACATTTGATAGATTTTTTATTTACTTATTGAATTTTTATTTAAAATTGATTATCCAAATTTTCTAGCTGTTTGACTAACTACCAGAATTGGTGATGAATTTCAAGAATATTAGTTTACAGCTATCTTTGTAAATATCAAACAAGAACATAGGAAAAATACTGTAAACATTTTATAGAAATGTTTCATTAACAGCACCCCTTCGTGACTAGAGATTATAGCTTAAAAGTGATCGAAACGGCTAGTAGAAGCGAGCCCAACGACCGTTATGTAAATTTTATCGCGCATTTATTTAATTTTTTTCAATAATTTATTCAGATTTTCACCGATTAGAATCGTAAAATGTAGTTTACAAAAGTCGGTATTTTATTTGATTCCATTTGTATGCAAATATATCCGCTTTATATCTATTTTTGTGATTCTACTTTTTCCTTTCATCCACTTGTTCAAATCCACTTCGGTTCTAATTAGCACGTTGATGAGTTCTGGCAGAACAGGTCCGTATTAAGAAATTATTTTTTAAAAAAAATATGGTTTCATTATTTCGGATTCAGTTTTCAGTATTTTGGTTTCATTTTTGATTGATTGGGTTCCAGTGTTTCGGTCCTAGAGTTTCGATTTCACTATTTCAGTTTCTGTTTCAGTGTTTCGGTTTCAGGGTGACGGTTTCAGTTTCATGAATAATGAGAATGATCAGGGATTGACTCTGCAGATGACTAAAAATATTGAAGATGATCCGAGACCCTGAATTGATGCGGAAAAGCTGGAAAATACCTGAAGAGCCAGTTGTTGTGTTCGAATTACATGTTATGGAGATACCTCAATCGAAATGGAAAAAAATGCTTCGATGAATATTTCTTTCTATTTGTCTACCTCAAAACTTAAGTAGCAACCCTCGTATAAACTGTTATTTACATTACGCAAAATTTCATTTTTTCTTCTAGCAAGAAGCCTATATGATTCACAAAAGCGAAACGAATAAAAATTTGATTGAAAGCGATCGATTCATCTATGACCATATATTGGGTAAATGTTATTTGCTATCATTTCAATTTACTACCAGGATGACTTTTCGATCATTGTGAATGGTAATTGATAGAAAAGCTTAATGTAAATGTTGCGTTAATGACGAATATCAATCAAGTTTGCACAAATGTGAATCGGGAGCGGATATGTGGAAAATGCAGTAAAAACGTTGAGGAAATTATTTATGTCTAGTCAGAGTTTGGTATTTGATTAGGAAGTGAAAGTATTCATGAATTTGAGACTGATATATGACTGGTGATGGCAAGGATAAACGGTGCGTGGTGTGATTAATGAGCTTAGCCTAAGTAAACGTAGTTATAATTGTAAGAGTTAGTTTTCAAAGTCCAGTCCCAATTATTGTTGTCAAATCATAAAATAGATGAAACCTCAATCATTCATATCCAAGGTGTGATATTTTTATTCGATACATTCTAGGTTTTTCACTCGAGAATTCCACTGTTGACGATTGCGAGCATCATGCTTATAACAGTCACTAGAAAAATTGGAAAACATATTTTATTTTCGAGATAATTTCAGGCTTATCTCGTCATATCTTGTTTATCTGTTCGTCATTTATCAGTAACCAATACACTCCACTTTTGATATAAATAAAATAATCCATTTTTTTAGAGTTATTAAAAAACTGTTAATATATGATCGAACGCAATAATATTGGGAATAAGGGTATCAATATCTATTAATGGTGAAAAAAATAGTTATTTCTGCTTCGTTCTCAGTTTGGTACTATATCAAGGAAGCTAAAAACCTTTTAAACCAGCTGAACCTAGCATAAAAACTACAACAAATATTTTTACTACAAGATTTAATTGTAGAAAATTGAATATGTCTTAAGAGACGATTAAAGAATTAGTCAAAAATGTACTAGTATCACTGAGAAGTCGCGGAAACTTAAGTAGTACCATAAGTTAGTAAGTAACTATAACGGATGGACTAGAGAAGTTACTAATATATTCTGAAGGGCACTTATAAGAACTAAATAAACTGAACACATGATTCTAGGAGCTGAAATATTTGCGGATGCCTCATATCCAACAATGGACAATCAAGTGTTTGATAGAAAATTACGTAAAAACGAAAAACCAAATTGAATGAGAGGAATCAGTTTCTTGATTAGTGATTTACTAGTGAGAGTGACTCTCTTTTGATCCGACTATTGGAGCCAAAATATATCCCTTATGACAAACATATGGTTAGCAGAAATTAAAGATTTTGTTTTTAATATATACAGTATGTTGCAAATGAAAGGAACCAGCGACAGGTTACTAGCAAGTATGCATTTTTATTTCTGACGTCATCTATATGAGTGTGATGACGTCATCGCTAAAACTTTTTAATTCTCATTCTCTCATTCAATTTGGTTTTTCGTTTTTACGTAATTTTCTATCAGTCTTATAGAATATCCATTGCTGGATATGAGGCATCCGCAAATATTTCAGCTTCTACAATCATGTGTTGAGTTTATTCACTTTTTATAAGTGCCCTATGCGTTATCTTAATGCTGGATACATGGTCTCGTACTTTCCAATTAGTTACTTCTCCGTCCCATCCGCTTTAGTTGAAACTGACTAACCTCCAGTAAGATGTTAGTTTTAGTAGCTCCTCTGTGTTTCTGTGCTATTAATTTTGGATTAATTTGTTAGTTTCAGTGTTTTAGCTTCAAAAGTTAGTACAGGTCAATAACGCATTTTTTCTTTACACATATGGAGATATGAGATCGAAAGGTCCAAGTTAATCTTGCAAAGTTCGAAAAACTATAATCAATTTTCTGCGATTCAGTCATATAATCTTCCATTGCTGGATATGAGCCATTTGGAAATATTTTGACTCCCACAATCATGTCTTGAGTCTATTCAGTCACCGAAATAACGATTTGCATCATACTGTATATGTATTCCTTTTCCGACGATATATTTCATCAATTTATTTCCTAGAATTTTCAATAAAATAACCTCAGTATTAGTGGAGATATTGTATGGGGTGAAAGAGGAATTGCTGCTAAAATTTCTGTTCTGTAAATATATTTTCAACATATTTAAGTAAATATTTGGTATTCACAATAACGCTCAGTTCCACAATCCATAACAAATTTCCAGTCGAAATATTCTCTTTCAAGAATGGATGTACAGAGTTTGAACAATTTTCAGTTGACTGAATCATCTATTAGGGTAAATGTGTTGATTTCTAAAAACTCTAGATTAGTAAAGGTCAATTTCGAAGGAGCTGTGGTAAATATTGATTTTTCGTAACTGTTTTACATATTATTACAATTTAAGAATGTGAAATCATAAGATAATTATAAAAATGTTTACAAAATGATTGTTGCTTGTATACTTTTCCCTCATTGTTTCAATTCAACGAAATATGACTTTATGGCATTACACATATTGTAATTTTTCTATTATTATTCTAATGATTGTGAAATTATTGAAAAAAATTTATTTATTGTGTTATTTATTTAACGCTGGAAAGTTAAGCCGCCTCTGTATTCATATTCCGATGGAAACTCTTTTCACGCCAGACGAAATGTTTACAGAGAATCGGATTATCATTTTCACGAACAAATTTTTTCCAAATTGAAATACAGCTTCAACAACAGAATGTAGTATTGTGTAGAAATGAAATTTTGACGTCTTCTATACTTTTTCAGCATTATACCTTTTTTGTTCGGTTCCAAGTATAAAATAAAGTTTTAAACGGAATTACTTCTGCAACGAAAGCACACTGGAGTAGTTTAATTTTATTATTAGCGTGGCAGCTGTTTAAAATGAGGTTTTATTCTGGTGCTGCAATTGTTTTATCTTTATACATAGAATTAAGGAGTCTGGATAATAGAAATAATTAGTCCAATTATCCACAGTATCATTTTGTTTGTATCGACTTGAAACTATAATAATGATAGTGAGAGAAATTGGAGACAATAAATTTTCTAATATTCTTCAAATACTGATGTGATTTAACTTAATCAAAATGATAGTTTTCCATAATTTTTCTTTCATAAAACAGTAAAAAAATAAAGTGACGCTCAAATGTACGATCGTTTGCTAGAACTCATATTTTCTAATAATCATGAAACGTAATTGAAACCCATATCTCCTATGAGAAAATCGTGAAATGCAAAACGTTGGGATTAAAACGTTGACGTCATTAATTTTTTCGTTAGGGCAATGCAGTCTAATGTCACTATAATTAAATCAGTATTGCTTACATTACAAATCGTCATGAAATTTTACTCTCATTACGAAGGAAAAAGCGGATTGCTCATTTCATAATTGAACTAAATGGTTTGGCTGTCAAAAATTTACTCATTTACTTATATGGAAATTATTTTTTGCACACTATCGAAGTGAAACTAAATTGATGTCGATATTATAGATAGTTCAAGCTGAAATATACCTCAGATGTGTGCAGCTCATGCTATATTGAAAACTGCCTAAGTTAGGTCTCGTGATCAATCAACATTCCTTTTAATATACGAGGAGAATTTGACGAAAAAGTATTGTTATGGTTCTATTATCTTGATATTTGCTCAAGTAGCGATTCGTCGAGTACTTTTATGTGGCCGGCGGTTAATTCTATGTTTTATTTGTGACCCTTTCACATTATATTGTGTTTATTTTTACATAGACAATTTCCAAAAAAACCTTTTCGTTTGTTTTCTGCAAACTAAAGATTTCCAGTCATCGAATGTGGTAATACGATCTAAATTAGGCTTCAGAAGCCGCAAGAATCAAGAAATAATTTGTAGTATCGTGATAACGTCGACACAGTGAATAGTAAACCGAACGGTGTATTTAAATAAATTAGTGTGATAAAAAATAGTGACTAGTTTAGTAGTCATCGTAAGTGAATGGTGAATAGTTTAGTGTATTCGTGTTAGTTCGTAAATAACATAAGTAAGACATACCGTGTGTATAAATTCACCCAATCACTTAAAAACTGTTCAAATAAATAAAAAGTGATCAAAAAATAAAAAAGTTGACAGAAGTCCGCTACGGAGGTTTTTTTCACATATAAAATGTCAAAATGTCAAATAAACCCTTCAGATACAAGTGGTTTTCTGCTTATAAGAGTGATCTTGGATATCCGGTACTGTCTTTTACTGTAACTATTTCAGAAATATTCTATTGATAGTAATCGTCAAATAAATGTACCTGATATAGTTAATGGAGTGAATATTCCATCCAAGGTGGTATATAAATAATATTTGCCCAAAATTTTGTTGCTGATATTGCTAGAACTGAAAATTTGAACAAATGGTTATTTTCATATGTAATCTGAGTGAAATTCTGCATCAAAATGTCATAGTAAAAGAAACTTGGGATCGGGATTGAAGATACCAAATTTATAGGGAATACTTAGAAAAAGGGGGAAACGATAACTAGTCAATGTTATGCTGATTTGCTGGTACGTTTTAATGCCGAATTTAAGAAAAATGACCGCATTTGTTGAAAAAAAAAATCTGTTTCATCACGAATAACGCGTTCTCAAAAAAACACGATTTACAGCCCATTGAATCATCACTGGTGATGGAAAATTGGTCCTGTACAGTAACATATTTCGAAATCGACCATGGATGAACACGATGAACCAGCACAAACTACATCGAAAGCTGGAAAATAACAAAAAAGCTCATGCTGTCAGTTTGGTGTGATTACAATGGTGTTGTGTTTTTTGAGCTGCTTCCAAGGAACCAAACAGTCAGTTTGTACTGTCAACAACTGATGAAACTGGATGAAGAACAACGGCCATAATTGTCAAATCGGATAAGTGTAGTGTGCCTCTATGATAATGTAAGGCCTCACACATCTTTGGCAACTCTTGGTAAACTATCGGTGATTGGCTGAGAAGTGATGCCTCCTCCTCCATACAGCCCTGATCTGACACCATCTGAAAATGGGAAAAGGTCATTGAGCGGAATGGAAGATTTATAATTGATTGAAAACTATTCTTTGTTAAATAAAAGTATTTTTATAGTACAAACCCGAAATTACTTTGTCGCCAAAGAATATATTGATATCTAGAATTCATTTCCATTTCCATCTCTATGATAATTGATATCGTTATAAGTGTCATCTCGACGTGTTTATTTGAATTAGACAGGAACCCTCAAATAACGCAACATCAGCTTAGGACAGCTCTAAACTGCAATCAATTAGTGAGTTCTACATGGAATAACAGAATCCGCAAACAAGTAACAAGGACAAATTGTTACCAAAAAATAGATGGCTCATGTCAATATTAAACGATTATCTCAAAGTTAGAGTGGACTCCTGGACCCAAACCTTACTTGCATCTTAATCTTGTGATATGTATTTTGTAGAATTGCGAAGGAACTCTTCATTATGATCTTTTACGAATCAACCAAATCAATCACAAGTGAAAAGTAGTCAAGTTCAACCAACTTTTAGAAGACGAAGAGTCTAAGCTAAGTAATCGGAAAGGCGTAAATAATGTTCAACAAGATATGTAAGCCATTTACTATGAGGAATTCTCACATAACAAGCATATTTTCCAAATATTGCTTCAGCGTTTGTTCCGTTTCCTGCAAAATATTTTACTTGGATTTCATTTCAATAATGATGAGTGCCTAAAAATTGCCTTGATTCAATTTTTCAAATGAAAATCACAAGAATTTAGCAATACATCGGTTAAAATGATGCCTAAGAGTTGGACATAAGTCGTTAAAGACTTCTCCGATTGTATAGCTGATTGAGTTGTTTTATTTAGATTTAGATAAATTAGATAAAAAGGTAAAAAGATGTTGATTACTACTACTCCTAATATTTCAGCCGGACTGATCTCTATAGGTTTCCGAATAAATATCATAACTGTTTTCTAGCTACAATGTAATATTATTTTTGATTTTAACACAGAAATTTGATTATCATTTTGTGATGCAAACTTTTTGTCATAAACACTCAACTCTATATTTTATTTGGAAAACTATGATGTATATGATACATTAAGGAAATACACTTATCTCTTCTTATCCATATAAAAATTGAGAGATCATCTCAGCTTTTGAAATGTTCCAAACTCACTGACTACAAGATATTTTGAAAAATATTTCATATGAGATCAAATTTGAAATCCTTCTAATTTGGAAAATAGTCTCCTCAACCTACTATTCAGAATCACGCGAGATGGAAATGAGGAAGCTTTGATACAAATTCATTCCACTTTTTAAGAATGAGAAAAACCAAGAAACATGTCAATCATAACAGATTTGGAATTAAGAAAACTGACCAACTTTTAAATATATGACTATCTTGGAAGCATTCACGGGTATGCTAACTTGGGTGAGATTAATTTTAACTTAATTTAATGCTTGGAAACTATGATCATTATAAACAACCCTCAACTAATTATACGTACCTGGTTGAGAAGGGAATCGCAACTGACTAGGATTCTTAATTTATAGCGCTCTTGGGTAGTAATATGCAGTCAACATCGAATACCTACGGAATCCAAGAAAGACGTAGTGGCAGTTTCCGGGTTTACGGCTTACCAGCCGGTCATCTCTATCTGTTAATTAAAATAACGCCAAACCGTCCTAAATTCTCGTGTATAGCAAAGTAAATATGGGATTAAAAACCAAACTCAAAGTTGTGACTAACAGATTAGAAAAGCTGGAGACCCGTTTATTTTTTTAAATAAGAAAGGAGATTTCAGATTAACTTACAACGAGAAATTTTGATTACCCATGTATGGCTTTCTTATCTTCGCACACATCCGATGAAAAAGTAAAGATTTCTCCTGGAAACATTTTGTCGATTAAAACGATCTGCCGCTGCATTACATCTTATGTTTAGGTTAAATCCATAACTTGTAGTTGGTGCATACTATTCCGTGAAGCGTCGAAATTTATCATAAAAATTATAAATGTGAGAACAGACATTTTTTCGTTAAATTAGGTGTAAAATTCCTTGTAAAGGGAAATAAAAAGAGGTAGAATGGAAATCCATTAATGATAAAATTATTGATTTATTAGGGCACGCTGCATTAGACTAGATTCTATGAATAATAACTCATACAACAAACTTTTGTCGTTAATGTTTTCAGTAAATATTGGGTGAACTACCAAGTACATATCTGTGTAATTCTGGAATTCTTTCTCAGGAAGTGAAATCCGGCATCAGTTGAAGTATAAACCACCAGTAATCAGTAGGAAACACTACTTTGAGACTGTTCGATGGACGTTTTGATAACAAAGTTTCAGTCTTCGGGTAAATTAGGACTGTTCTTCAGTGGTAGTAGTGATGCATG
Source organism: Diorhabda elongata (assembly GCA_026230145.1). NCBI lineage: Eukaryota > Metazoa > Arthropoda > Insecta > Coleoptera > Chrysomelidae > Diorhabda > Diorhabda elongata. The sequence goes on from CM047926.1 coordinate 45,474,631, forward strand.
ATCGCAAGTATTTGTCGGTGATTAGTGAAAAGTTTTTTCCATGCGGAAAGTTAAAATGGCTTTGTTCCAATTCCATGACTGTTTTCAGCCATAAATATGCAAAATTTTTGAATTGCTTCGCTTATGTTACACACCCACAGAAGAATACAGTTATCCAAACTGAAAATTCCAGTTGGATACTGAATTCTTTTGAGTAAATTTCCAGTAGTACTCATTTTCCAAAGACCCTCAGTAGAGAAAAAATATGTATGAAATTAAAACAAAGAAATCAACATCATATTCCACTTCACATGCCCGACTCAATCGTTTTTTAATTTTGAAATTTTGATTTTGTATTTTGTAGCCTATATTAATGGTATTCAAAATATCTTTTTTATTGACTTTCTGTCAGGAGCTTGTCTTTTTCCAACTAAGCTTTCGCTTAAAAGGTCTCCTGGGGTAACTATTCAATATGTAACAATTATTCTAGATTATTGTGATGTTTTCTTATTCTCAATTCCAAAAGAACAGTATATTTTTCCATATCTCACTCATTTACAGAACACTGATCACATAATATGATAAATATGCACTAATTTATTTTTGAAATGTATATTCACTTAAGTCGTTCAAGTTCAAATTGAATCTGTAAAGCTCTTTTTTCTGAAATATCAACGCCTTTCCGCCCTAATCGATAGATATAAAAAATGTCTTCTAAGAATATGTTGCTGAACTTTTTCAAACAATACTTAAAGTTTTACAATTCTCCATACTTTTAACTTATGAATGAGCTGATTAAAAGAAGGTTCCCATATATTATATGATTGTGATGTAAAATTACAACTTTCTTCATAATACAATACAAAGCAATGTTGAATTTTGGTGAAATAGCAAGGATTTTCAGAAATTTCAACTTCCAGAGAAGATTTCGCCATATAAATACGGATAGATAAATATTAATTAGCTTATTTTGTCGGTCAGGATAAATTGTAAATAGAGACCAAACATCACAACTTAAGTGACTATTTTTATGTCACATGTTATACTTTGTTTCCTAATTTTCGGAAATGAATAAAATGTTACAAACATAACTTTCGATAGATCTTATATTGAAATATAAATTGTCTGGATTTTCTGGATACTCTATTTTGGAAAAAATTGAGTGATACTAGTATAAATAAATAATCAAATGATTATTAATGAAATCAACAACTTTAATGTGGAATACAAGAAATTATTGTTATCATAAGTAAATTGGAAGTCGATGAATTAGAATTATTTATTACAACAATCGTAATTTTTTGATTTAAACGTGGAATTATTCTAGAAGTAGCGGTTCATACTCAACATACAATTTTGTAATCATCATTTCAGTAGCGTTAAATTGGATTCCTGTAATGATAAATGGAAAATAGATTTATCGCATCTACAATAGGTCAATGGCTCACAAGGGTTGAGTTTTGGTTCAGATAATATTCGAAAGGTTTAGTAACATTACGAGGTTTGTCCAACAATTCGTCCATTATTTACATTATATCTATTGATTCCCCATAACATTATTCAGAATTTTTACGTGTTATCATAAAGTCGTCATTGAATTTTTCCTTTTAATTTGAAAATCGAGGTCTAACGTATTGAAGCTATGCAATTGAAACATTAAATACTCTCTTAATATTTTATTAACCCCATATCCTAAGAATATTCCATATCTTCATAATCAAACTTAGGTTATCAAGGCAAAAATACGAGGTGTTTAAAAAAACTGCTGCCATTGCGCTTCGATGGAATCTTATTGGTATGTTATGTGTTGTTTCAATAAAAAAGCTTGGATGAACTACCCTTATGTGTTAATATTCTTAATTTTATACTCTCAACTCGTTACTTTCTGTTGGACTTCAGATATTGATATTAAAACCTTCAGTACATCACTATACGATAAATCCTGAAATCTTAAGCAATATTCCAAGCATTTTTCAAGCAAAAATATATACAAATGTGTCCGGTTATACATTGAAAGCAATTGTTGCAAACAAGATATTATCAAGCAGCCGGTGGCTACGAGCTCCAATAAGATAAAGGAGATAAGCAACAATATTAAAGTCTGTAATATCAGACAAACTTGCTAAAGTCGTTGCGAGAAAAGTCTTCATTGGACCTAAACCTTTTGTGGATTCTGCTTCACGACAAGTGGATTAATAGGGAGAAAACTTATTATTGGAACAACCCATATTGGTTAAGACTATAATCAAATAAGATTTATTGAATTCAACAACCTAAGCTAGTACAATATATGAACAAATATTAGGAAGAGACTTGTCGTGACATTGCCACCTCAATGGACACCTGTAAATGCTAGGTTTAGCAGGAAATACATCCTGCAGATTCTACTATTTTGCTACTTAGATAACTAGACTTCTATCCACATTTTTTTGAACTCTAGATCGTATGAAATAGAAGATGAAGATCTGTAGAAGCTATACCCGTCCCACATCCTTAACCTTCTGAAAGAATCGGTATTAATAGATCAGATATACCGCTCAGAATCTCCAGTGCGGCAGCAAGGAACAGTTTATAAATGACAATCTAAATCACAAAATAAATACATATATAACCACTAATGTTTGTTGGAGTGAGAATAATTTGATTTGAGATACTTAGATACGTAACTGTCCAATTGCATATCGAAACTTCGACTACTCTGTAATATTCTTTGAAACGTGTTTTATCCCATATTTCTGGGAAGCTAACGTAAATGTAAGTCATGAGCAGTCACGACTACTACGTATGTCTTTTAAAACTAAAATTAATCAACTCTCACCAAGCCCACGCTCTCTCGTTTCCCATTGTGAAAATCATATATTTTGGTAGTTGTACTATTATTTGTTTCGAAGAAAAATAGGTTTTCTGCGGCAAAAATAGTTTTCAGAGGAAAGTTTGAAATGCACTTTGGTGGGTAATTAATCTTGAACCTTTCAATAAATCGGATTGTCGGTTTTTGATGTATTTATCATCACTATCTTTACCGGCTACTATGTCTGCTGAACTTTCAACGGAGCAATGAATTTAAATTTTTCGCGAAAATACGTATTGATATCCGCTTTGTAAACTGATTTGGGAAAAATGTTATACGTGGATAATCGTTGTTTCAGAATTGAAATAACTATAGATGAATTGATTAAAATTACTGAACGGCATTAGGATTTTCTTGTAAATCAATAAATTGGCTTTTATATTATTTATATTTGATTTAAAACTGCTCGAAACTTTTGTCTGTATTGCAACTAAATTTGAATAATTTTGTTCAAAGTGAATGTGAATTTATGTCATATCAGTTCGAAAAATTTGTTTCTACACAATAAAATATATTTAGAATGTACAGCATATCCATTAAATACCGCTGCATTTCAAATATCATTTGTGTCGTCACGTGGAATGCATATTTTGAAACTTCTGACAACAAGGGTGCTTGCTTTATTTTAGTGCCAAAGGGTGAATCGCGTGTAGCAGATAATTTTCTATTTCTAATAATCGTCAGGTTTTGCCGCCGAATACGAACCATTTTATAGCCGAATCTTTGATACAGCTAAGCACTTACTCAACATAATGAGTCTAAACTTTATATATTTTCGTTTTACTAGGGTTTTGAGTTTTAAATAGTCTGATTTGACATTGCCATTATGGTGTTTGACATTTTTAATGATGAACGTACTCAGAACGTGTGCTATTTGAATTGTTTACAGATACTTGCCAAATTCATCTTGACCAAAAAATAGAATTAAATGGCGAACATTTTCATTCGATGATTTTCTCAATCACATTCGACGTGGATTGAACCAACAGCAGTGTAAAGATCAACTCACTTTGACTTTTGGTTATAATGCGCCATCTCGAGCTACGGTTTTTCAGAGGTCGTTCAGAAAATGAGGAATACTTGGGCATTAGTTTTACTCGCATATATTCAATATTGCATAATTTTTTGCCAAACATAACTTGAAATCGCTGTACATGTCGCCACTGTTCCAGAAGAGCAACCTAGAATGTACAATTCTGAATGGTACACCAGCATTTGTTTGCCAGAAATGTTCGAAAAAATCAGGGAAACCGATCGCAGATGACGAATCATTCTCCAACACGACAAGGCGAGTTCCTACGTATAAGTTCTAATAGAATCGTTTTTGAACAGTCAAAATAAAAATTGATGGATCATCTGCCATCATCCGATTGTTTGGAACCGAATGATATATTCTCATTTCCGCAGATGAAAAACAGATTACGAGTTCAATGTTCTACACCTGAAGAAGCGATCAATGTGGTTAAACACCTGTTTTGGAGGTATCTTAATCGGAATGGGAAAATTGCTTCTACAATTGGTTCAAACGCATGCAAAAGTATAATGATGTTAACGAAGAATATTTTGAAAAAAAAGTGTTAGCGAACTATTTTTTATGAACTGATGAAGTTAACATAGTGTTAAATCATTATTAACATATTTTCTCAAAAATTCATAGTTAATGCTATCTCCTCAAACATCTCTTTAGATGTTCTTGAAGATAAATTGATTGCTTTTTATTTGTGTTGGATCACATATACTTCCGAAATCATGATAGCGATCAATCCCATCATCTTTTCTGGCTTATAACTACAACTAGAAATAGATTTGAGCCAACAAACACTTTGAGGTCTTTTTTGGAAATAACTTCAAAATTCAATTACACATTTTGTAAATCATATTATTCTTTCGATCATTCTAGTAATTTCTCACACCTATTATTTTATACGTATTTGAAATTGAGATTTTTCTATTTTTTATGCTTCTAGATACTTATAGTAGCCCAATACAAAGGTATATGTAATAATATGGTAATATTCTCCTTTCTCGGTGACTGTTTTGCGCAGAGAAGTACTTGTGGCAATCATAACTTCATCGATAAAATACAATTCATTAGATATAACTGATGTTTTTTTGTTTCAGGTAAGTCGCCGCTCCGATTTTTGTATATGTAAGATTCAAGTAAGTTTTATTCATAAGCTTTGAAACTGGATCACAATAAATGTAGGTATATACGTTTGTTAAGTAAATTCCAGATTTTCGAATTAAAAATTTTGAAAAATTACGGAAAATATTTATTACAAAACCCTAGGCTGTTTTACAAACTAAAACTATAATAAAATATTTTTTTTCAATCTATTGTTCTTTGGTTTACGTAATACCACTTGGTATTTGAGTGGAGCAGTCATTTCATTGAACATATTCACCAAAATTATAATGAACTTCCATTTAGCAATTATTACAGATTAAGTTGAGACAACGCTTTTATTTTGATTTATTTTGATTGAGATCTGATTGAGTTACGAGTGAAATCTCTTAGAGTAATAATCATTGCATATCGAATTTACATTTGCGGGAAGAATTAAATTTAAACGAGAAGTAATCGGTTGCGTAGGGTTAATTTATACTTAAACGAATCTTTTGTACCGTTATATTGAACAATTTAGTTGTGAACTTCCAATAAAGCTGCATAATTTGTATCAGCATATAAACTGAATTATTTTCCATCAACCAATGACTACAACAATTGTTTCCTAATCATTTCGCATGTTTTGCTAATGATAATTTTGTGTGATTATTCCTTTGAATCAATAGAAAAAGATAATTTAAAATAAACATTATTTAAATTACAACATTAAACTCGGTATGTGATGGAAGTGAACTTCTGGAATCTCCATCACAAAAGCAGAATGAGTAAACTATAAATGAGTTCGTAATGTTCAGTAGACTATTAACTATTGAAAATCTATAGCACGGCATCATTAAATGTCTAGGGATATGTATCTTTAATACAATCTATCAAGAAAATCTAAATTATTTTGCGCCTGAAGTATCTATTTGAATGATTCTTGAGAACTGAATTTCAAAACATCAGTCAAATCAAAAATATCGAATATTGAAAATACACTTATGAAAAAAATTGGTCTGAGCCAGAATCGCCATTTGTTCATATCATAATGCGTTTGATAATGAATGAAACTGACACAAGTTTGTTAACGTTTTAGTAATGTTGATTTTATGTTTGACCATATTGACTCTGTAGCGTTTACTACGCAATAGACACTCCTCTATGGACAGTTTCTATAAGTGGATGGTGTTCCGACTAAGTGAAACAAATAGAAGATGGTTCTCTCCCTCTCCTCCGAATTCTTCAGTTAGTTATTATTTTCCCAATACTGATATTTTAGAGATGTTTAAGCATGCGCATAATAGATTAAGTGTCTCGAGAGAGAAAATGAATACTGTCGGCACCGTAACGTAGAGATGTTTTATCCCATAAGAACTGTCCATATAGGAGCATTACGTATATGTGATAGTTTTTCTATCTTATAAACTTATTGTTGGCCACCTCGCAGATTGTTCAAGGAGAAACGTGAATCGTTCTCAGATGTAAATGTAATTATTCTACGTTTTGATCTGCTACTAATGGGTATCTTACTCCTGCAAGTAGTATGATAAGTTTACTTATTGTGGTGGAGTGTTAGATACAATCTGGTCCTTAAACAAATTTTCGAATCAATCTGCTACTATGTCTATAATCAGCACCTAATGTGGTATGACCTATTTAAGCATCAATAGTTTTCACCACTAATAGCCTTTACCCGCGGCTTCGCTCGCATCGAATACATTAAATAAGTATAAGAAATAATTATAATAGAAAAGAACGAACTCTGTAGCTATATTAGAACCTGAGATATAGATCTTTGAATGTAGAAAAATTGCCAAAAACCTACAAAAATCCATAACTCCACATTGAATGTCCGCACCTAGCTCCTCTCCAACTCAACCGATTTAAGTGTTCAACAGCTCAAAAGAAAGAGCGTTTTTCAGCGTGTGTTTTTAAACCGAAACGAACTCTGCAGCGATATTAGAACCTGAGATATAGATCTTTGAATGTAGAAAAATTGCCAAAAACCTACAAAAATCCATAACTCCACATTGAATGTCCGCACCTAGCTCCTCTACAACTCAACCGATTCAAGTGTTCAAAAACTCAAAAGAAAGAGCGTTTTTCAACGTGTGTTTTTAAACCAAAACGAACTCTGCAGCTATATTAGAACCTGAGATATAGATCTTTGAATGTAGAAAAATTGCCAAAAACCTACAAAAATCCATAACTCCACATTGAATGTCCGCACCTAGCTCCTCTCCAACTCAACCGATTCAAGTGTTCAAAAACTCAAAAGAAAGAGCGTTTTTCAGCGTGTGTTTTGAAACCAAAGCGAAGTCTCTATCTTGAATAGAACCTGAGATATTGAGGATAGAACGTGTGTATGTGAAAAACTCCCATAAGTAATGTACAGAGGGAAATCGCATTTGAGTATAACTTGAGAATGGTGAAAATTGGATGAAATCCGATGGTTGATAGCTGATCTGTGCATCAATACCTTTCATTGAAAACAAAAAATTAAGCAAATCGGTTGGGTAGAACGCCTGAACGGACTCGGAATGGAAATCATCAATTTTTTTGATATATATATATAAGATTAACCTAACCGTTGTTTACTACTTCATTCCTGTTGAATCATTAAATCATGTATGGTCTGAGATTTTTTCATTTTACGCTAATGAGATTTCATGCATTGTACAATCCTTGATGATTTGCGTATAAAACTATATCTAAAAAACTGATATAATTGCATCTAGATTGTATATAATTCCAATATATACGATTTCAATAAAAATTATAGAATATCCTCAATATTCCATTAGAAACCAGCGTAGAAAAAAATTGTAGCACGTCTAAGTTATTTAAAATGGGGCCGACCTCAAGTTAGAATGCTGGGAGTATGGGAATAAAATTTTTATGTATTTGGCAAATATATATAATTTTATAAATAAAAATATGATTATAATATAAGCCTTAATATCAAACATCATTCTATAATAATAAAAATGAAAATGTGAATCTAATTTTTACATTACATTTACCGCAAAATGTTCTCGGCTTGCCATTGCAACCGCTAAATTGACACCGACGTTTCTTGATTTTCGAGAATATGCCCACTTTCATCTTACCTGACACTAGTTTCAACACTTGATTTTGATATCGACGGTAAGCTAAATGATCGACCCTTCGTTACTCGATGCACATGTCCAATTTTTCAGTAAGTGACTGCAATTTATCTCCGGAAATCTATTATTGATATCGCCTTTCGCCGTTCAGTGCATGGTACAACAAAATAGCATTGATCATTGCCATGTCTATAATACGCGTCACCAAATACCATTACCACTCTTTTCCTTTCATTGCTATGAGTGCTTTTCTAGCAACCAATCGTGATCTACACCTCCCTTATATAAATTGTAATTATTCACAATATTTCGCTGTAGAATTGGTATTTTGTCTACTTCATCGGTGTACTGTTACCTAAGCATCTACTGTATCAAAGTTGGAAGTTACTGACACACATTTATTGCCTTTCCATTTCAAAATGAGTATCTCATTTTTCTCATTAAAACGAAAACAGTAACTACCTCCCTCAGACTTTTCGTTTCATTTTAAATTTAAATATGACACTTTTGAGTTTGTTTTCTCTAATAGTTCTCCTTGATCGAAAATCCATTTATATTATGTCTTGAAGAGTACTCGAGTCATTTTACTGTCAAAAATCTATCAATTAAAAATTTACAAAATACATCAATTTGGAAAATCTCCAACAAGCAGCGTTTTCCATTGAGGACAGTGAGATTTTGCATAAATCTAAATAGATGTTTGACAAAATTTTTGACATGCACATAAACATATATTTGTGATCATTACCAGAACCAGAAGAAGAAATACTCACTTTATAAAATAAATTCAGTCAAAAACACAACAGGTCATACACTCAACATACGATTTACCACTAAATAAGAATTCACACAGAAAAACTGACTTTTAGAAAACTGTCGTCAAAAAAGGACGTTAATGGGTTAAACTGATCGAATATGTTCAAACTAACTTTTTAGGTTTCTATGTCCCAATTTTTGAGGTTGAATTAACATATTATCACTTTTCCACTATTTTTTTTCTCCATTAGATTCTTAATATTTGAATCGACAACGAAGCTACGAAACAAACACGTAATTGTAAACGTAGATGTTCAATGATGACCAATACTTTACGCTCAACGTTCACTGTTCACCGTTTGATAAATTTTCATTTTAATGCACGTCAAACAATTCCACATGAACTAATTTATCTTTTATACAGATAGTGAATATTATTTTTCTTCCTATTACTTCACATACAAGCTCGTGTTTTTTTTTTGGGTAACTACCTGGTTTTATTCTGTATATGAAATGTCACCCAATTTCTTGATATACATATACGATACAATACATGCACTTACGTGTTTAATATTCCTTGTTCACGTCATATATTTGATTTAATGCAGTTTCTGCAGCTATATGTTAACCACAAGGACAACGTCTGAATACCAATCAGTAACAGAATCAAATCGCAGCGAAATTATGATATTGTATGATGACATTCATGAAGTTGACTATTGTATTAGCGATTAGTACATGAATTCTAAATTTGACGTGAAAGAATAAGTTCATGTTGATTTAAATTGATAAGATTTCTCTTAAGGGACATGTCTACATGATTAACGCCGAAAGACTTCTAAAAATGCATCGATAAATCTTTATGATATATTCATCATTCATACTGTTGAAAAATATTGGAAAAAACCATAGAGAAAAAATTTCCGAATAAGTTAATAAGTATCCAGAGAAGTATAGTGAGAGAAGCAAGATGCACACTGCCAAAGACGTTGAATGAAAAGAAAAGCAAGCAAGTAACAAACAAACAAGAAATTTAACGCGTTTTGTCACGAAGGCAAAGTATTAGATTGTTTGAACTTACTAAGTCTCTAAGTTATATTATGGCTGCCACCAACAAAAAATAAGAAAATGAAATAGCAACAGAATTATGAAATTACGAACTAACATGTATCATAAACGATGGAAAACACAAACAAATTTTATTTAGTTTTTTATATTTCATGATTCAAAAATCATCATATGGCTATGGTCTACGTTACAGTTCATGAACGTTAGTGAATGTGCTTCGGAATGCTTCTTAAACAACTATATTATGAACAGGTTAAGTCTCATAAAATTTCCAAAAAGCTTCTCCTAAAATTGAGAAGTTGTCATTAATTAATGCAAATTTTCGTGCAATGCAATGCTCACGGGAATTTAGCACCGAAACATTTAAAAACATTCAAAGTTTCTGTTATTATGTTTCTCACTGAAACGCACTGTTTACACTACATAGTGATCATTGCACTGATTGTTATTTTTGTATTGAGAATCTACTAAGAGGTAAGAAATCAAAGAATACAACTTATCTTGACCTACCATCCAAATCTGCTCCAATACCACATACAGAAGGAAATAATGTACCTGCTCCGCCATTGTTAGAAATGCAACTACTCTCGGCAATCACGAAGCTCATTTTTCTCAGTACATTCTGAATTCGTTTTGAATCTGAACTAAAAATATCACATCTCATCAACTTTCAAGATCTCAATGACTCAATAAGAGATTTAAATCTTCCAGAAAGTAAAACCGAGTTACTAGCAGTTAAAACAATGGAATTTAATTAAATCTGATGATCGAATATCTTTCTTCAGTGAGGAAGATGGCCTCTCTTTTTGCCATGATCTGAAAGGTGTATTTGAAGAAATCGGTACTCCATGTCATAGATCTGATTGGCGTATATAAGTCTGAAAGCTGTTCTACTAGACAATGGCAACAAATTTCCATCGACACCATTAACACATTCCGTTCATCTCAAATAGAATTACGACACTATTGAAATACTGTTAACTATAATTAAATATATGGAAAACAAGTAGGAAGTTTTGGTAATTTCAGGATGGTTTGATTTTTGACAGGAACGCAAATGAAGCATGCCAATTATCACGGACAAGTCTAGCTAGAGTGTTGTTTGTATGCTGTATGATGTATATACAAGGTGCCATATACACAGTGATTTGCAGGATCTATTATGCTCCGTTTTCCATCCGTGGCATTGCCGAAGCTAAGTGTTTACAGCTGAGCTATTAATTACAATCCTTTCAGAATGTTTTGCATATGGAATGGCTTTAGCTGCGAAAAATCTTCATGGGCTTCCAATCGACATGGTGTAATCTACAGCGCTAGAAATGTGAAGAACAATTGAGCTACCCCAAAGCTGCGTTATAAAGAATGAAAAATCTTTTTCGGCCTCAACAAAAAAGGAAATTGAAATAGGCCAGAGACCATGGAGTTAGAACAATTGAAAGAAATACATTAGAGTGATTTCTGGGTTGAGGTCAATATAGGTGATAGTCAAAGTAGAGTAATACATGGAAGACATAAAATATTTCATACAGATTGTATAAAACGAAAAGTTTTTCAGCATATATTATATTTTAGGGGACGTTATCATCCAGGAGTGTCAAACTATCATACTTTTCAGATGGTTTTGTCAATACCAATGAATATTTAGATATTCTGAACGAATTATGTAACAGAGTAAGCAACGCTAAATTTGGAGAAAACTTTATATCCAAGCAATTCGAAGCTGTGTAATGTATGTCAGAATAAATAATATTCCCATGCTAGAATTAGTATCAAGCACATCAGATCAATCTTAATCATCGTCCAATGAGATCCTATGAAATGAAATGAAAAAAATATGCACGTATCTTCTGTAATATCAGTGAGATTATTCAAAACCAAGCATCGAGAAACATTGCACGGATTCACAAAATTGTCAAGAATTTTCATTATCATTATGTCGTACATAGTGGTTGTAATTGCTAGGAATATATTTGATATATTTTTAATCCCAAACTATAATTCCCTAAAAATTTTAAAAGCGTGACAATTGAATCGGAACGGAGCTCGAACTCTGCCAATAATAATTGTTATTGACAAGTAAACATGAAATAAACCTACAACAAAATCTATATCTAAAAGTATATAACATATTATTCCAATGAATTTTGTTGGTGACAAATATCATCAAATTGCTTTGAAATCATGATAAATCCACGTGAATGTAGGATGTGAAAATATAATACAATTCGGAAAACAACAAAATCAGTTATCGAAATGTATCATGTCCGGTTTAATTCCTGATAATTGAAATTTTGTTTATTCATTCAATATTGAATTGATTACAAATACAACAAATGGTGTAGAATTGACGAAAATGGATAAAAAAACATGTGGAAAAAGGATAAAGATATTTACGTATTCACCAACTGTATTAGAAATAATATTGGGATGTTTATGTTCCAATAACATAAAATTAAATAAATGAAGAGAGGATTTATGTATAAATTGAAAAATTTTCACTACGGCTTGAGATAAGCCATCATGATCATGGTTTAGGTCTCCAACTAGAAAAATTGCCAAAAACCTACAAAAATCCATAACTCCACATTGAATGTCGCGCCTAGCTCCTCTCCAACTCAACCGATTCAAGTGTTCAATAACTCAAAAGAAATAAGGTGTTTCAACGAGTGTTCTTAAGCCAAAACGAACTCTGTAGCTATATTAGAACCTGAGATATAGATATTTGAATGTAGAAAAATTGCCAAAAACCTACAAAAATCCATAACTCCACATTGAATGTCCGCGACTAGCTCCTCTCCAACTCAATCGATTCAAGTACTTAAAAACTCAAAAGGAAGAAAATGTTTCAGCGAGTGTTTTTAATCCAAAACGAACTCTGTAGCTATATTAGAACCTGAGATATAGATCTTTGAATGTAGAAAAATTGCCAAAAACCTACAAAAATCTATAACTCCACATTGAATGTCCGCGACTAGCTCCTCTCCAACTCAATCGATTCAAGTACTTAAAAACTCAAAAGGAAGAAAATGTTTCAGCGAGTGTTTTTAATCCAAAACGAACTCTGTAGCTATATTAGAACCTGAGATATAGATCTTTGAATGTAGAAAAATTGCCAAAAACCTACAAAAATCTATAACTCCACATTGTATGTCCGCGTCTAGCTCATCTCCAACTCAATCGCTTTAAGTGTTCAAAAACTCAAAAGAAAGAGCGTTTTTTAGCGAGTATTCTTAAACCAAAACGAAGTCTCTATTTTGAATAGAACCTGAGATATTGAGGATAGAACGTGTGTATGTGAAAAACTCCCATAAGTAATGTACAGAGGGAAATCGCATTTGAGAATGGTGAAAATTAGATGAAATCCGATGGTTGATGGCTGATCTGTGCATCAATACCTTTCATTGAAAAAAACAATTAAGCAAATCGATTGGGTAGAACGCCTGATCGGACTCGGAATGGAAATCATCGATTTTTTTAATATAGATAATTGATTTAAATTATTAAAGAATTTTACGTAGCTGTTTGCTGCTGATACTCATTCATTCGATGATTGGACTTGCACTATGTTAGTATTAATACAATGATTAGTTATTCGATTTTGATCAATGCAATTCCATGTATCCCGTATCATTGGTCAAAGACAACCTGTTGTTACAAGACGGGAATTACATTTTGTTCATCACCCTTTCAAAATAAAGCGATTGTTGAGTGAAACTCTCTAAAATTATTAAGTTAGACTCAAAATACTAGTGATGGAACTTCAAGCTACACAGTTTTATTGGTCATGATATCACCATAATATCACTATAATAGGCAGACATGTTCAACCGTTAATCACGCTGCAGGCTTCTTGCATATTCATTCTTCCTGTCTGCTAATTTGTTGCGCTGCTAATCAGCTTGACACCTCTTCCTTCCTGCTACTTTCCTGATATCATATTCCCATCTAATATTAAGCGCCCTTTTGGTATTTTGACGCTTTTTGGCTGACTTTGTTATATGGTCAACCTATCGTCCTACTTGAGTAGCTGATTTATGTAGATAACTTCTGTTACCAGGTTATTTTCTACAAACCATTTTTGCTAAGTCTCGTAACACATCCTTCCACAGACCGTTACACAAACTGAAAATTCTTTATGAGCTCTTGTTGATCAATCCCTCGTTTCTTTTAACGGAGTTATACACTTCAAGATGATGGAATTTCATCCCAATGCTTGCTGTGTCAATCTTATCCTTTTGTTGATTTCATAATCAGTACGTACCTACTCCAACCTTGGAGTGGACTGAATTGGCATCTGATTAGCATTTTGCTCATGCATTTCGAAAAAATATAAATTTTCCAATGATTTTTTTTATGGCGACATAATAATAATGAACAGTTATTACATTTCATGATTCATGAGATGCTTAGTCCTCAATGGCTCATTGTTTATTCATTAACATTTATTTGTATAAGAATGTTTTGGAAAACTATTCAAGAGATATTAGATTTAAGCAAATTGTCTCGAAATTCACTTTAACAAGCGAGTATATAATTCAAAATTATCATTTGATATGTAAGAACAGAGACTTCTTAGCGTGAATATTTAAGATACGGGAAGTTCAGGTTATTCTCATGGGAACTGAAGCTGGTAAATAAGGAGATGCTCGGGCTTTGCCTTCGGTTCTTAGCGTCGGCGAAATTTTAAAACTAACTTCCGGTTATAATAATGGCCTGATATATAGATACTTGAACCTACTTGGATAAAAACGACTTCATATCACTATATAAAAATCGACCTTGGACAAGATTCTACTCTTTTTAAATATCCTAATTGTATCAAAATCTAGACGTAAAAATTCGTTCAACACAAATAATTCTAGATCTTGATGAAGCTGCTGACGTAGTTTATGAAAGTCATGGAGAACGCAGGTTGAATAAATATTTTGTTGTGAAACAAAGGTTGCTAGCCAGTTTGACAACATTGGCAACGTATAACAGCGGAGAGCCGCACACGAGGTGATTCGAATGAAAACAGTTTCCAATCGGTTCTACGTGACCATGATTCCGCGGTCGCAGTTGCGTTGCAGGTGTTGTTTCCTTTTATTATCACATATTTATTTTGTTTCTTTTTTTTTCATCAAGAACTAAACCTCAAATTTGTGAGTGGAAAACATCTTTTTATCGACGTTAGATAGAAAGCTATAAAGGTTCTATCTATGTAAGACAGTTCTTATGTTGCGACGAACAGTCTTGGGATATGGATGATCCAACCTGCGTTGTCTGCGATATTGATAATAATATATGACGTCTTCCTCATCTGAGTCTCAGTACTGCTGCAACAACTGATTAGATACTGATTACGAGTCGTATCCGTGTACGCTCAAAAGTTTCATTTTGAATGCAAAACTGTTGCTGGATCAACTGGTTTGCAACCTTTATTTCAAGACGGTTATTTGATTGATAGCAGACAATACGTTTACAGTGGAAATATTATGTAAAGTACCCCAAGAAACAGTATTTGGAGCAGTATTATACATACAAAGAAGAATAGATTGTTGGAATTGGAGTGAAATGGAACGAGATATTTGACTATGAAATATAATAAATACAATAATAAAAGTATGTTAGAAAATAGTTGTCTATTATACAAGTTTTTTAGCACACCTTTTTGTCGGACGAGTTTTTTAGAGCCCGACGAGAGCAGCGAGAAGTGCTATGAAGCAACGAGTGAGACAAAACTGTGTTATTAAAGTGTTTCATAGATTTTTTTTCTTTTCTTCCTATTTTCTATTTTAAATTATAAAGTTGTTTAAACATATTGTTAAAATTGTGGTAACTGTAATTGGGTGGTAAGACAAATAGACAAACTAGATAATCCAGATGAAAGTTTTGAACTTTTGTTTGTTGACTCATCAAAGATTAATTAACTTAGAGTTCTCAAAAATACATGGAAGTGCTGCACAGCTCTGTAAAGTGCCGTTGCCGTCTACCTCTACAAAGTATCTGTTTCTGTTGAAATCATTATAATTTGGATGGTTTTGGTGATTATCTCACTTTGTTGGAAAGATCATCAACAACACGTTTTTTTTTTCATTTGACACTTGTCAGCATAAAATTTTTTTTGCCTCGTATTAGAAGAATCTCATCTAAGCATTGGATTATGTTGGTTGAAATCACTACTGCAAATACATACTCAAAGAGGCTTGAAATTTCACATAATTTTGAATAAACCTACAATATATTTGGAATACATGAAATAAGAACAATTTGCTGTAGAACTTCACTCAAACTAATGAGACATTTGAACATAGGAGATGTGATAATATCTTTTAAAGATATGCAGTTCTTTTAATTTCGAAAAGAAAAATGTGAATAAATTGTACATCTTTGAAAAAGTAGAAAGGAAATCTATAATTGAATTACCTCCCGATTTCTCATAATTTTATGCTTCACAGCATATTTTTACTCTAACCTATTTCAACAAACTTGGTATATATACTTAAGGCTGCTTGACATGATGCAATGCAACGTGCAATGCAATGCAAGATGCAATCTTTCTTGATCAAAAGCATGCGCAGATGAGTTCATCAGATTGTTACAGGTAAGATTTTGACATTATCGGTTTTTTACCAATTTTATTGCATGCAAGTTGAAATCTAGTTACTTTCGCTTAACAGATTAGCTGACTTTCGTAAAACTTTGTTATTTCCATTGTCCAACTAGGTAGAAAATAGTAGATAAAATTTGAGGTTAGGCTAGGATTCTGTTTACTTTTACTGTTTACCGAAACTTGCATGCAATTTCTTACACGTTGTATTGCATTATGTCAAGCGTCCTATAAAACACTGTACTGTAATTTTTATGACATTTGTCATATATGTTTATTTATATATAAATGGATTTAAAATTCACAGTAAAAAAGTTACGTTATGTTTTCTCGAATTTCCGAATTGACGTTTTACTTTCACGTCTATTATATTTTCTACTATACAGTTTCTTTCTAGATAAACTCTTGTCATTTATTATAATTAATATAAGAGTTGGTTGGTACCACGTTTAACTTATTACTGGTATTACCGTTAGGTACAATAATATCTGATTTTTAAACGATTTTTATGTTTGGAAAAATTTCATTTAATGTCAATTGTTAATAATCTTTTTCTTCCTCCGTTATGATATTCACGTTTTTCGTTTTTTTTTTATTCATTTGTATTTATAAAGAATGTGATTTCTGAATCGGTCAAAAAGCAAGAAAAAAATACAGCAGCGGTTCATTTTTTCACGCTTTGGCGTTAAAAAAGTGCTGTGACGTTCATTTTTTAACGCAATTATAAAATTGAACATTAATAATACCTAAAATGTTTTAATTATCACAGTAGCTGATACAAAAACTCATATTCAACATCGATTTACTGGTGAACGACCCACAATTGTTCAAACAGATCAATTATTTTTGCAGTATAGGAATGGAAAATGCGAAACCCAAGTTGTAGATATCAATACCTTTTCAAAAATTTCCTCGCTTATTGCAACATATTCAAATTTACCTAATCCGAAAAACTTACGCTATTCGGCGTCTCTATTTGTGGTGTTATAATTTAACTGAAGAAGCACAGAGGGTGGAAATCCAACATAGCCGCCGAGGGTTATTTAGACGAATCAATAAAAAAAATGGATTGCGCAGTGAAAAGCAACATTGTAAATGTTCACGATCCTACCAACAATCCAATAAGTACTAATACAATAGATGTTTTATCTTTCTCGTTAAATGTTGCCAATTCAAGTACCAATAGTAACGACACTTCTTCTTCACCTCAAACTGATAATGCTCACAGTTGTACTTTTAATATAACTATTACAAAATAAAAATTCATAAAAGTTTGGTCGATTTTTTTAAATCTACGAAATTTTGTATGAAACTCGTGAGTAAAGTAACTTTTTCTTCACTCGTAGGAATTCGTGAAAAAAAGTAATAATTTACTCACTTCTTATATATTTTATCTGTTTCTGTATTTGTTTTCATGATATTTGTTGGTAGAGGAACGGCGGAAACTACAATGCCTTTTTCTCCTTTTTGAAGCTCAGGTGTGCCAATAGAATTAGTTCGTATTTATCTATTCTTATGGATACGTAAACGGTTGAAGGTTTATATACATAATATGAGGTGGGTACTATGAATTCCATGTCTCTCAAATAGTTTGTCTTCTATCATTTAAACTATTTTAAAATGGAAATCGAGTTGGTCTTTGGAAAGACATGAGATCGATGTATCTGCTTCCATTAATTTTATCTCGAGTTTTATTATTTCTCTTGCAATATTGATCAATTTACTTGTGGTCTCCTCAAGATAAATTGAGGATGCTTCCTTCTCCGCTGTCTTCTCCTCTTTTATTTCTTAAGACAATTCAATATTTAACTGCCAGTTATCCCCACTGTAATTAATCTGTTTCAACTCCATTTCAAGCATTGTTCATAATGTACATTATGGGAATTTGCTTGATTCGTTCAAAATGAGTCGTGAACGAATATCATTGCTCACTATTTACACAATATTTTGTAGATTCACATAAAAAAAATATCCGTTGAGTACAAATCGACAATCAATATAACAAAAGTTTATCGTCATTTATTCGAAAAATTCAAATAAATTACAACGCTAACATATAAATTTTGAATCAACAATGTAGCATATGCTTGGAAAATTTATTTTACTTTACATCAAAAACATTCTGTTCATTTTTCTAATATGAACAGTCCATTTCACACCCTATTTATATTCCAATAAAACATGCACAATGGAATCTGAAAATCCTCGAATGGACCTCTACTACCGAATATCGTATACACTTGGATGGGTATCTACATATTCACTGCTCACACGAGAACGTTTTACCAATTTTCTTATTTTGTAACAATATTTCCTTTCTTAGGAGACATAACTTGAAGATATTCAGTGAGATGGAAAGGTTGAGAGAAATATCAAATTTTGGGTGTGGCTGGGAAAAAAGGTTTTGTTTGATAGAAACTTCAGTTAAATTCATGTACACATCATCAAAACGATTTTGTCTCTTAATAATGTTGCCATACTATAAAGTGTTTTCATATTAATTGAATTCTATTTTAGAAACAAAACATTTCGATTGTATTCCTCAGAAAGGCATAATAAGTTTGTTAACTATTGAAAAATAATCATGAAGTATTTCTTTCTCATACTATATAACTCAAAATTGAATAAAGTTCTTGTATAAAATTTCAAAACGAAAGGATTTATCAGAAAATTCAATAAGAACATTGGGCAAACGAGAGCTGATATTTTGTGTGGTCTCAATGCGCACGTATTACAGTAACATATTTTCTTGTGCTTGAAGTTGTGAAAGATGTCCAAGCTCCTGTATATTTTCTGGTCGCGTCAAGGGCTCTTTGAAATTGATGCCAAGCACACTCCTACTTGGACGGGCGACCTTTGTGGAAGCGGTATATGAAAAAAATCTTAATTTTCTGTTTCTTCTAAAATTTTCCCATTATATTCAATAAAAGTGCCTATAGCAGCATAAGTTGTGGCAGTATGTAATACCTGTTCAATGTTATTACCAATAAAAGAAATTCCTGTCTTTACAATAATTGTGACTTCTCTAAAAGAGGCAAATTTGTTTGAGAGGTCATTAATGAGAGGGCGTCAATATATTTATCTATCTTTCCTCTTCTCTTTTCTCTGGAAACAATCCATAACAAGACTTATCTGACATAAAACTTGCCTGGATCTTCAGTAATCATTATGTATTCTCCTCTTTATTGTTGATATGGATATAGCAACACATCTAACATTGAAATGTCTTCTTTCTAGGATACTGCAGACGTAAGTAACAGCTAATGGTCGTAAATTAATCGAATTCTATAAAAAATTTTGTACTGCCGTATGATTTAAGATATAATCAATCATGTCTTGATTAGTTTCAGTTTCTCATTTGGATTTCTTTGTTAATAACTGTATATTTAGCTGTATATATTGAAAACTGTCTATTAATGTATATGAATTATATTTTTAATTTGAAACAATTACGATTGTAATTACCAAACATACTTTTTAGCACAAAAATACATTTTCTGACGACGTATTGCCACGAAAGATCTTTCTTCTATTCGATTAATATTCTGATATATGTTGGCTTATACTTTTCAATAAAAGCACTTAAATCAATTCATTAGGAAAAACCTCACTGACGTAAAACATTCTATTTTTATCATATCATAAATTTAAGCGTAGTTCGTGAGTGAGTCTCTCAATTTGAGAATAACCTCTTATTGGAAAAATTTATATCTTAAACACACGATGGCATATTCTCTTCTTAATAATAACAGCAGGGTCTTCATGAATATTTTTTCGGTATGATCACTTTATTTCTTTGATATAGATACACGGCTATCGAAATCAAAGGAAATCTTTGCCAATATGGTAATTGTTGTGAGATTGTGGCAACAAAATATAAAATTGTAGTCTCTCAATATGTACTCCAAGCTTCTCAATAACTATATAATATTCAGCATTTAGAATAGCAATAGAATTATAAATTAACAAGAATCAAAAACTGGAGCTGATCTATGAAAGCAATTTCTTTTTTTGGGGTGCCAAATATGTACAACGAAAATATCAATCCTAAACAAAAATTTATGAAATTGAGCAATTCATCATTGGTAAAGTTGGAATTTCTGCGAATACTTTTACTAATTCATTCTTTTCAATACGAATATTTAAATAACCCACTGCGCTACATAAACTTATTCGTATATCCATCCCTAGAGAATTTTCTAGATGTAGAAAATTAAAGAAACAAAACAAATAAAAAAAGAGACCTTCCTAGAAATTATTTAAAAGAAATACCGTAAATAAACAGCCTGATATAATTCTAAAAGAGTTCTAAAAAAAGTACTGAAAGAAAATATCAAAGGCACGTCCTCCATTTATGAAAAGAAGATGAAAGGCGCCGCGCGATATCGCTAAATTATAAAAATCTATTGTAGCTGGAGAGGGGCCGGTCTAAAGACCCTTTTCACAAACTTGTTCGTAACAATATTTACGTGAAGTTTGGATAACTTAGATAGTTGATACCAGAAAGTAAAAATACCTATGACAAACGAATGTATAATTACTAATTAAAGCTCAAGTGTTTTGAGTGAAGATTTAGCCAACTGTTTTAAGATGGGAAAAAAATTTTGAACTAAATACTTTCTAATGAGAAAGTATATAATTCTGAGTGAAGGGTCAAAAGAAGAACAAAATCATCCAAATTATTCTTCAATTAATGCATTATTGAAAAATATAGAGTCGTGAAGAAATTCTAGTCATAGATTCGATTTCTTCCACATTTTTGAAAACAGCTGCAGTCATTTTCACAGACTTGTGGAATCGTCCCATCAAATCAGTAAAATTTTAAAATAGAAGTAATTCCATATTCAAATATTATTGAAATTATATTTAGTTTTCAATATTATTAAAAATTTTTTGCTTCTAAATGTATCAAAAGTTAAGTATCTATTTAGCATCACAATGTTCAATCTTATTGAATATCCCTCTACCCACGAATAAACCACTGATTATTCAGATTTTCAAACAGAGGTAATGGAAAATGTAGCACTTC
This sequence comes from Diorhabda elongata, assembly GCA_026230145.1. Lineage (NCBI taxonomy): Eukaryota > Metazoa > Arthropoda > Insecta > Coleoptera > Chrysomelidae > Diorhabda > Diorhabda elongata. The sequence continues at coordinate 45,496,117 of CM047926.1, forward strand.
TTAGCTTCAGTTTCGAATTAAACTCCAAGAGCAAACAAAAACAATATATTTATTATATTCCGGAAGCCAGCTGCATCTGCTACAACTAATTATTCCGTTCCACCAAATTCTGCTTGTCCTGACAGAACAGGATCCGTTTGATCCAGGTGTAACATTCCGGGATGGCTCAAACTGAATAATATGGTAGATTATATTGTATATTTAACAAAATCAACTTCAGCTGCATGGAAAATCCTTCAGCTGATCGGCTGAAGGTCCCCATAAGTACTCGCGCGTAGGTACATTGGTATCAGCGTTGATCACACAACTGAGATCCTTTCTTCTCGAGAATTACCGGCTGAATTTGTTAAATACACTATAAATTAACGGATACTCCAATTTCAGCCTGATATTCTTTATTTCAATTAATTAATTTATTAAAATATACGAAATACTCTCATTTCAGCTTGTTTATTACTGTTGTAATGATTTTATTATCGTTTTTTTCGCTTGTGACAATACTTATCAAGTTATATATAATTGAAATTACTTATGAGTAGCACAAAAACTATATTCAAATGCCCAATGTAATGAAATTTTTTTTTAGACTTTTTTATATAGTTTCAAAATTACACATCAATCGCAGTACAATATGAAATTGGAGTAGCAAAATACCACAGCTAATCCCTATTGCTTTCTGTTGACTTCCCTAGTCATCTCCCCCTGCAATATGAAAAATTTGAAAAATTAACTTTGTATATCAGCTCTCTAAGCAAATCATAAGAATGTAAAACTAACCATCACGTTCATTGACATCTTCATTCTCATTGATATCATCAACCGTTTCTGGAAGTTGATCTCCTTCAAACCAATGGAAAACGTTTTTGCTGTTCTCTTCTTTCCAACCGTATTTGTCTGGAGAAAAATTTGAAGGAATTCTTTCATGAGAATGTACTCAAATATCAGCAATGTAAGAAATGTTGCTTCAGGTCATTTTGACAGGGTGGCAAAGATGAAGCGTCGATGCTTTGATGTTAGAGAAATTCAGTCAAAGAGCCAATTTTTTCAAAAATAATTCCCCACTAGCATATTAAAATTTGGTCTTCCTTTTTTTTGACATGTTTGGAGTTACCTCACTTCTATATACAAGTCAGAATAAACTATCGTGAATAATATAGATACTATCGAACATAAGACTTATAATTTGGTAACTTGTTTTTGAAATTAGAAATGAAAAAAATTCAATCAGAATTTTTCATATTAATTCTTAGCTCTAGATTCATGTTATATCTACTATTTACATCACTATTTTCCAAATTGAACTTTTAAGTTATACCTCGTAATGTTACTTTATTCAGAAATTCTGGGAATATATATCTCACAAGGGCCCAAAACAATCGCGGCTCTGTGAAATTTACAGAGGTCGTCATATTACCAGTCATAAGTAACTGTAATAAGTACTTTACATATCTTGTAGAGTAACCAAACCGCACTCTGTTTAAATATTATATGGCTGAAAACCGTACGGAATGCTAATGTCGACCACGTTGGGAAATAACCACAAAGCTATATGTAGAAAAGCTTTTTACATCAATGCCGAAGAGAAAATGGAACAATACCTACCATACCTTGAAGAACTTATGAAAGTATACTTTATGTAACGTAAATATAATATTTAGCTCAAATAGGCTTATTTTTACGTAAATCCTTGTAATATAAATCAAATATATCGTATGTATTACCTAAAACAAGTACAAAAAATTTCAATTCGATTCAATATTTCAAGTGAATCTTGCTTAAATATTACATAACTTACACAGATAGAAGCTAGCATGAAAAAAGTTCTCATTTTGGAAGTAGATAGAAGAGATAGAAGGGCTGAACATTATATATATATATATATATATATATATATATATATATATATATATGGACAACCTTTTGTAATAAATGAATTAAATTTGAAATTAAATCAATTACACGTTTCTCCAATGAGGATTGATTTAAAAAAATTAAAATTAAAGGATATTCCAAATCAACTGGTAACGCCAATATTCACGGATAACACTAATTTTCACATTCCCAGTATTTGGACTATTCTTCTTTATATAGCATTGATATTGGCCTTCTTGTGGATTCTGTATAAGAGGAAACATTCAGGAAGGACAAGTAAGAATCACCCGCAGGCAACAGAAGATGGGATCCAGCTTCCAGGAGAAGCTTCCTTCTAAAGGGGGAGGTGTCACCTACGCCATTGCCCTTAGGTGGACAGTATATTGTGCTGATTAAGAACTTATTTTATTGTAGAATTGCTTAGCTTGTGTTTACCAAAAGATTATTTAATTCACGTTTGTAATAAAAAATATCAGTCTTGTAATTGAAGTTGTTGGTAGAATTTATGTTAGAAATAAAGTTAGTTTTTAAAAACACGGTTCCAGTAAATTAAAAGTTAAGTGGCGCAGTCAGTAGGATAGTCAATCGGAAGTTAAAGCATATAACATTCGGTTCGTTTCTACGATTTGTTGACTATTCGAACAAGTAAAGTTTAATTATTGGAACTCTTAGTTGGGCGAACTGAGTAACTCAACTAGAAGATCTGTGTTGTGCTAGAAACCGGAAGAATCAAGAGGATATTGGTTGTTCCTGTGCAGTCCGAGCCAATGGAAAGGATCTTCATTCTATTGCTGTAAGTGTTTTTAATGTCATATAGAGGAAATATTAATTATTTACTTGACACATCTGACGATTCTGACTCAAATTCTGATTCAAATAACTCAAATTCAGGCTCAAACTCTGTTAATACTAAAATAAAATTTAACTTAGCATCACCAAAACTTTTTTCTACGAATAATTTTAATAAAATGGCTACTCCACAATTACCTATTTTAAAAAAGGAGTATCTTGATATGATACCCGAATTTGATGGAAACAATTCATTACTTCCTAGATTTATAGAAATTTCAGAGAAATTAGTAAGTAAGTTTTATAATACTGTGGATGTAGGGGATTTTCAAAATGAATATTTGATGTCCAGCATTTTAGCAAAAATAAAAGGTGAAGCAGCCATAAACATTTCTTCTTGTACGATAAGAACTTGGGAAAATCTAAAAGATGCACTTCTTAATACTTATGCTGACAAAAGAGATATTTACACTTTAAGTATAGAACTTTCAGAAATGAAACAAGGTAATGAAACGCCTTTCGAATTTTATAATAGAATTCAACATTTATTAAATCTTCAAATTTCTTATCTCACGACACATTCTAATGTTAGTGAACATTTAATTTTGGGTAATTACTTTAAAAATTTGGCTCTCAGAGTATTGCTACGCGGTTTAAAAGAACCTTTAGGCACATTAATGCGTACGAAAAATCCAGAAAATTTGAATATTGCTTTAAATGTTCTTACAAATGATTTTCAAGTTTATATGACCCAGAATAATCATCCAAAAAATGTTTTTTCGCCCTTGAATACGCAAAATAATTCACATAAAAATAAAACCAATTTCCAAAATAATGTGGCATATAGGCAGCCACCTCCTAGGCAAAATTCTATTCCGAATTATCAATATACTAATCGAAATTCCGCATCAAACCCGCAAAATCGTCCTTCAACTTCTTACACTCCTTCTAATAGGAATAATACAAACTTTTCTAATAATGGTCAAAACGTCTTTAAACCCAATCAGAACCAAAGATTTCCAAATCCAACTCCAATGAGTATGTCTACAAGAAATACATCTAGACCCCCTCAAAATTATCAAAATAGGTTCCAACACAATCCGAATCAACCTAGAAATTTTATCTCGGAAGAACTCCATAATATAGACGATTCTGATTGCACTAATGATGAATCCGATAATTTTTTAGAGACACCAGCCTCGGAACCAAACCAAACATTATCGAATTGTTAAACTTAAATAATTCAGAAAGCGTGTTACCCTATATAATTTTTCCAGAACAAAATCTTAAGGTTTTAATTGATACTGGTAGCACAAGATCCTTTGTGACACCAGCAGTTGCTGAGAAATATTTCAAAAAATCTTATGTCAAAAAACCCTTCCATGTAAAATCTGCCTTTGGTAGCAGTCAACAAAATTTCTGCACACTCATTCCAATCCCTAAAATGTTTAATTATAGGAAACCGCTCAATTTAGAATATTGCGTTTTCAAATTTCACGATCATTTTGATTGTTTGTTAGGATTGGATAATTTAAAAATACTTAATGCAATTATCGATTTAAATAATAATTTGCTTATGACTCCTTATAGTCAAATTAAATTGAATTACTTTGACATTAAAACTGGATCCACGAATTGTATAGTAGTGCCTCCACGTTGTGAACAAGTAATTAAATTAAATATTGAAAATGTAAAAAATGGTAATGTAATTATACCATGTACACGAATTGGGAAATTAGAAATCCCTGAATGTTTAACAAAAGTTGAAAATAATATAGCTTTATGTACAATTTTAAATCCTTCAGAATCCAACTTTCGAGTAGATTTAAGCCCTTCTATTAGTGTTGAGACATTCGATGAATACGAACAAACCCTCAACCCAAATTTTAATGAAATTTATTGTGAAAATGTTAAATTTGATGTTTCGAAAGTTAGAACTGAACACATGAATTCCGAAGAGAAACAATCTGTATTAAAATTAATTCAAGAGTATAGTGATTTTTTTCATGTTGAAGGAAATCAGCTCACCTTCACAAGTAAAATAAAACATCACATTAAAACTTCTAATGAAATACCTATTTATTCAAAATCATACAGGTATCCTGAGATTCACCGAACGGAAATTCAAAATCAAATACGAAAAATGTTAAGTAATAATATTATTAGACCATCCAATTCTCCATGGTCTAGCAACATTTGGATAGTCCCAAAGAAGCTAGATGCTTCTCAAAAGCCGAAGTTTCGACTCGTTGTTGACTATCGAAAACTGAATGAGATCACAATTGGAGATCGATATCCATTGCCAGATATTACAACGTTACTAGATAAGCTTGGACGTTGTCAATATTTTACAACATTAGATCTCGCTTCTGGTTTCCATCAGATCGAAATGGCTGAGGAGGATATTCCAAAAACAGCCTTTAATGTAGAAAATGGGCACTATGAATATGTGCGCATGCCTATGGGTCTGAAAGGAGCTCCTGCAACCTTTCAAAGGGTCATGGACAATATCCTAATGGGTATACAGAACGAAAAATGTTTGGTGTACCTTGATGATATAATTGTGTTCAGTACCAGTTTACAAGAACACATCACAAATTTAAAAGAAGTATTCAATAGATTAAGAGAATCTAATTTTAAATTACAAATTGATAAATGCGAATTCTTGCGAAAAGAAGTAGCATATCTGGGACATATTGTCACGCCAGAAGGTGTAAAACCGAACCCAGATAAAATTTTAGCAATTCAAAAATTTCCAATACCAAAAAATTCAAAACAATTAAAAGGTTTCCTTGGACTCCTAGGATATTACCGAAAATTTATAAAGGATTTTTCAAAATTAACTAAACCATTAACTATTAGACTGAAAAAAGATGCAATTATTAATGTAAACGATTCAGATTACGTCGAATGCTTTGAAATGTGTAAAAATCTGTTGATGAATGAACCAATACTTCAATATCCAGATTTTACAAAACCCTTTAACCTTACCACAGATGCCAGCAATTATGCTTTAGGTGCTGTTCTAAGTCAAGGTAAAATAGGCTCTGATTTACCTGTGGCTTACGCCAGCAGAACCCTAAATGATTCAGAATGCAACTATTCTGTAATCGAGAAAGAACTTCTTGCCATAGTTTGGGCAACCAAATACTTCCGCCCCTATCTTTTTGGCAGAAAATTTACAATAGTTACCGATCATAAACCACTCCAGTGGTTATTCTCACTTAAAGATCCAAGTTCAAAACTTGTTAGATGGCGCTTGAAACTTGAGGAATATGATTATGATATTGTATACAAAAAGGGTGCTTTAAATACCAATAGCGATTGTTTATCCCGAATTCAAATAAATATCAATGAAACTGAATTACAAGAACCTCAATGTTCTAAAAAATTACTAGTTTATATGGACAAATTTAATAAAAAACTCTCATCAACTCCCGACGATAATGTATCGCTAATAGTTGAAACAGATAACGAAAGTAATAATAATGAGAATGACGACGAAGATATAACTGTTCATACAAATGAGGAAAATCCTGTAATTGGTATACCAATTTCAGATTCAGCGATAAATGTTGGTAAAAATCAATTAATATTTTCAGAAGTAAATTTCGAACCAGCCGTACCTACTATTATGAAACTATATGAAAATAAACAAAGAATTGTTGTGCAATTATCTAAAAACAATTTTGAGCAAGATGTCATTAATTTCGTAAAAGAATACATAGTACCAAAAACTAAATATTTTATTTATTTCGAAGACCCAATTTATGAAAAATTCAGTGTCGTTCTACAAAATCACTTTCAAGATTCTCAAATTGACTTTGTTAAATGTAATAAAAAATTAATAGATGTTCCCTTACATGAAATTAAAGAAGTGATTCAAAATTACCACGAAGGTAAGACTAATCATAGAGGACTAGATGAAACTGAAAATCAATTAAAAACTTTGTATTACTGGCCAAATCAAAGAGCATCTATACAAACTTATATAAACAAATGTGAAGTTTGCCAGTTAAGCAAATATGATAGAAAACCAATAAAACCATTTTTAAATGTTACCCCCACAGCTACTAAACCTTTTCAAATTTTGCATTTAGACACGATAACCTTAGAAAATAGTAAATTTCTTACGATAATAGATTCATTTTCCAAATATGGTCAAATGTATGGATTAAAATCTAGACAAGGAATAGAGGTAGCTCATAGTCTAATTAAACATTTTACACACCACTGTATACCAGAACAAATAATTTCGGACAATGGAACTGAGTTAAAAAATTCTGTTGTAAAAGAACTATTAGAAACGCATAAAATTAAAATTCATTTCATAAGCTCTCAACATCCAAAATCGAATGGAATTGCTGAAAGATTCCACTCTACGATTATTGAACACGTCAGACTTTTGAATAATCAAAAAGATTTTAAAAATGAGACTATTGAAAATAAAATACTTTACGCATTATTAGCCTACAATAATAGCGTTCATTCTGCAACAAAATTGAAACCAAACGAAATAATTACCGGACACATAACCAGTAACACACCTTTCGATATAGAAATTGATCAACAAGTAGTTAATAATTATATACAAAATCATAAAGATAAAATGAAAATTATATACTCGAATTTAAATAAAAAATTACAGGAAAATAAATCAAAAGTAATCTCTAAAGCAAATAAAAGCCGTGAAGAATTACCAGATACAATACCCACTAAAGTGTATGTACGTAATAAACAGGCACAAGGTAAAACCAAAAATAAATATAAAAGTGAAGAAATCAAAAGCAAAAATAACCGACTAAAAACAGCTAAAATAGCTACTAGACACAAAAATACTTCAGAAAATATTCATCTTTCAAACATAAAACGTCCTAAAAAGACTCCTTATAAATTTATTTTAGGTTCGTCACCGCCGGAGACGCAACAGTCAATATAAAAGATGTTACCCATAACTTGGGAATACTTCCCATAAATCTTGGATATGCCAAGCTGCAGAAATCCAGTCATACTTTTGTTCATTTTTATAATTTAAGTCCACTACTCGTAGAATATAATAAGTTAAGTATACAATATAATCACGTTAAATATAATATGTCTAATAGTACATTTTTTCATTCTGAAACAGAAAATATTGTAAATATAATAGAGTACACTAGGAATAGTATAGAAGAAAAATTTGATAACATTAATATCCATTCTACCTTAGATAGACCAAAGAGAGGGTTAATTAACGGTCTTGGATCAATAGTAAAAACAATAACAGGAAACTTGGACTCTGAAGATGGAGAAAGAATTAATTCAATTATGGAACATTTAAAACAAAACCAAGAAAACTTGCAAAATCAAATAAGAATGCAATATTCTGTTAGTCGCCAAATAATTGATAATTTTAATAAGACAATTCAGGACATTCAGTATAATGAAAAATTATTAAAAACGAAAATATTTGAGATAAGAGATATTCTAGATTTTCAGGCAAATGCGGAAAATATTAAATATTTAAAAGAGTTATTCAACGAACTTCTTATCACATTCAATGTAATTCAAGACATTTTAGAAACGGTTGAAAATTCCTTGACCTTCTGTAAACTTAGAACATTACATCCAAGTATTATAAAATCTCACGATTTATTTGTTGAGTTGCAAAAAGTGCATTATTACTACCAAGCGGAATTACCCTTTGAATTAAAACATAAAAATATTTTAGAATTTGAAGCCTTCATAGACGTAGTTTGTAAAGTAGAAAATAATCAAATTCAATATTTTTTATCGATACCCATTAACTATGATATTTTATTTAATCTTTTTTATATGTTACCTATACCTACAGAAATTGAATCAGAATACGTAACATTAATACCTAATTAAAAATTTTTACTTAAATCAAATAATGTCATTAAACCTCTAAATGACATTTGTACTCGCGGCAATATATTTCAATGTCCTAACCATTTGCAAGACAATAATAATTATGGATGCGAAGAGAACATATTGCTAGCAGGAAATTCTACATATTGTCAATATACAAAAATTGAAATAATTAAGAATCACATTGAAATTATTCTGGAGATAAATCAATTTTTGGCAATATTTCCCGTAGAAGAAAAATTAATCATAAAATGTAAGCAAGAAACTGAAGTGAGAACTCTTAAAGGCATTTATTTAATAGAAAATTCAGCATGTAAAATTATATTTAGGAACCAAGAGTTAATATTTCAACAAAAAACGTTTGGACAACCTTTTGTAATAAATGAATTAAATTTGAAATTAAATCAATTACACGTTTCTCCAATGAGGATTGATTTAAAAAAATTAAAATTAAAGGATATTCCAAATCAACTGGTAACGCCAATATTCACGGATAACACTAATTTTCACATTCCCAGTATTTGGACTATTCTTCTTTATATAGCATTGATATTGGCCTTCTTGTGGATTTTGTATAAGAGGAAACATTCAGGAAGGACAAGTAAGAATCACCCGCAGGCAACAGAAGATGGGATCCAGCTTCCAGGAGAAGCTTCCTTCTAAAGGGGGAGGTGTCACCTACGCCATTGCCCTTAGGTGGACAGTATATTGTGCTGATTAAGAACTTATTTTATTGTAGAATTGCTTAGCTTGTGTTTACCAAAAGATTATTTAATTCACGTTTGTAATAAAAAATATCAGTCTTGTAATTGAAGTTGTTGGTAGAATTTATGTTAGAAATAAAGTTAGTTTTTAAAAACACGGTTCCAGTAAATTAAAAGTTAAGTTATATATATATATATATATATATATATATATATATATATATATATATATATATATATATGGTTTGCCAGGAGTAGTTGGGATGCTGCAATTTTTACTAACCGTTCATTTGGCATTCTGTCAACATGGTCTCTCCATTCTCTTCTGCGGCTCCTTGCCCATCTTACTACATCCTGAATGTCGCACATACCCCTTATTTCTTCATTTCTCTTCCGTTTGTTATAGCATATTATTTTTATCTCTTTGTCTCCCATTCGGTATCCTCTCCCGGCTTGCTTTACTTCGTTGATGATTTCGTCCATTATGATATTGAACTGGATTGGGCTTAGGCTATCCCCTTGTCTGTCATCAAGTGAAGAAATTTAGTTAAAAAGATCTATTTAACAAAAAAAAACTCCGAAACCTTGGATTTGTTATTACACATATTTCTCCAATATTTATTATTTACTTCTTGCGGCACTTTAGATTAATCCGCATCGATTGTTGTGTCTGGAATTTTTTTAAAATTGAAGATTTCCAATTAAAAGTAAAAAACGGTATATCCAGTTTCATATTTATGTTCAAATAAGTAATCATTAAAGGCACTGTAGGAGTTGATAATTTGGATGAATTTCGTAATAATTTAAATTGTATTGTATTCGAACTTTTTCTATATTCTGATTATCTAAAATAGTACATAACTATCGATTCATTTGAAAAATATTATTGAGTGATATACCTACTCATTTAATTATAACTAATTTTTATAAATTTTTCATTGTGAAGACAACGGAATTAATGTATATTAACTATTTTCTCGGTGCTTTAAGTCGAAGTAATGCAACCACAATTCTACAACAAAAACTTCACATACATCTCTAAACTATTGGTAATTTAAACTTCTGTTGTTGGACTCTTGTGGAGATACTACAAATGTATCGAAAGCTGTTATAGTTGTTCCCTCTACTAACTCACAGATTCACTTCTGATTTCAAGAATCTCCGTCATTTCGCTAAATCTTCCTCTAGTTCAAATCTTAGGATTCTCCTTTTTGTGCTTGATAATTTCAAATGATGTGTATTGTTGTTTCCACCTCTTTCACACTGAATCGGTAAACCAGTTCGGCGTCCAGCTTGTGATGAATCTGTGATAACCAACTTTCGTTGACATTAGATCAAATTTCTTTCTGTCCAAATGTAGTATTACCGTCGCCACTTATAAGTTGATCTAACGCCGTTCCCTTTCTTTTTTTCTTCTTCTACAGCTTAAGATCCTGCGTTTTTGGATCTTTTCACCAGTTAAGTGGTTTCAAGCTTGACCAGGTCACCGGTAATTTCATTGTCTTCTATATCTGGGGATCCATAGATTTTTTGACAACTAAACTTCTTATGTAGTGGCAATGCCACCTAAGAATGGAGCTGAGAAGATTGAACAAATTATGTTTGAGTTCATATATATCATTAATGTAAATTTTTTCCTAATTATGTGCCATATATAAATAAGACATGTGTATATACAAAATTTTGTTGATAGAATTTTACTTCGCTTCGTTTTTCGTTCTGATATCATTTTCTCTGTATTGTAGATTAGATTTTCTTCAAGCATTCCACAGATAAGATGACGTCTGTACGAGGGTAGCTACTGGAGTTGAGAGATATGGCAACACTAATGTGAATATGTCAAATCTGAAATTTACATCATAAAGTTTAACATTTTTAATTGTACAACTTACTCAGAAAGTGTTATCATACAAGTGCTATTTGAGTTGTTTGAAATATTCATCTTGGTCAAAAATATTTTCTACGACTTTCTACGTGGATTAAACCAACAGCAGTGTGCCGATCAATTCGCTTCGACTTTTGGTGATGAAACACCATCTCGAATCACCGAATCTCGAATCTGCTTTTCCGAATTCAGTTAGTCGGTACAGGAATGTCTGCCAAAATCGGCTGTTGTGCCAGAAAACATCTATGATGTGGATAAACTGTTATTGCAAGATTGTCATGTGACGTACCGTGAAATTTGGGTATATTTGGCATTAGTTCCACTCGCATACATTTAGTATTGCAAAAAGATTTGTACGCGTTGGATACTGCATACTTTAAAAATCGCCCAAACAAGAAGTCATAATCTAAATTTTTCTCAATTTATGATAATAAACGGCCAACTTGACGTTATTTATACAATAATAATGCCTATGATAATATAGATACTGGTTAAAGCTTTCCATAGTTTCATATAATGAAATGAGTAATGAAAATCAAAAAATAAATTATTCAGGTAGTAGAAAAATTCACTAGTCTCCTATTTTATTAACAGCTATCGCTATGTGGCTCAAAATCGTTCTCAACTACTTAATACCACTAACCACTAACATCCCTTTAAATGACATCCCTTATAGTATACAAGCATCAAAACATTCCATCACCTTCCATGTTATGAATAATGGTATGTTAACCTGAATCAGCAAACACAGAACTGTCATATAATTTGACATATTATTTATATGCAAAATTGTTTTCCATAGACGATAATTAAAAAAATGAAAATATTCTATAGTAAACCCTTGAACTTGCCGTTTAAAACAATTTGGTTGAAATTTTAAGCTATTTTACAATAATTGACATAATTCATATATAATATAATATTTTCGCATTTATTTACAGACTTTCTATTCGAGTGGTGAATTAGTAAACTCAGTCTCTTACGTTCACAATTTATTCACACACTATAACTACACTAAATTAATAATTCACGTGTTACTATCACTCAAGTAATTTATTTCAACTCTTTGACTATTTTGCTAATTCGGTCTGTTCTCCACGAATATTTATTGAAAATTAACTAATCATTTATATACTTGAATATAATTCTAAAAGCAACTATTTAAAAGATATACTGTGAATAAACCGCCTGCTGTAATAAAAAGTTATAAAAGAAAAAATCAAAAGACGCGCCCTCCATTTATAAAAAGTATATGAAAGGCGCCGCGCGAAATCGCCGAATATTAAAATTCCATAGCATATATCTAGACAGGGCCGGCCTAAGGACCCTTTTCGGGAACTTATCCGTATCAATAATTATTATTAAATGATTCTATAATACGCTTGTGATTTTTTATGAACTTTTCTTGTATTAATTTGTAATAGAAATTTCGTAAATAAAATGCTTCATAAACCTATAACTATTTTTAATATATAAGGGTTGCAGAAACGGTTCTTAGTACGTTTATAAACTAAATATTTTTTAAACAAAATTCAGAAACATTCTTTCAGCTTTTATTTGAAGACAAATTGTTAATTGAATTCTGGTCGTCAGAATTCACTTTATTAATAATTTTGATCCTTTTTTTGTCGTTACTCTACAGTTCTGACGTGAATGTGGCTTTCAGTTTAACGATTAAAATCTTTTGCTTGCTACTTTGCGTGTGTCTGAAGTCTTGTTGATTATTTCTCTCACCATTACAGATCTAGTCATGCCTTGTGCAGAGATGTGTATAGTTGTAGAGGTGGTGCTTATGGCCCCCTTACACATGCAAACTAGAGTATATCATAGGGCAAAATTGGTCTATTACGCCTGTGTACAAAAATAAGTTCATTTTAGAACTGAGTCCTCACTTCTCAGTACATATTCCTCTGCACCTGTTTTCAAACGTATTACTGTCATTTTCCTGTCTATTTTCATATGTTTTGTTGAAGTAAATGATTTATATGAACAATTGGTTTTGATTAAAGACGTCAGTTTTACCGAAAATACATTCTGTCTTATGAATCCACTTTTATCCTTAAAGGTGAGGTGAAACAAAGAAGTTGACTAAAAGTTTGAATAGGAATTGTATGAGAAAGTTATAGAACCTCACTTCTTGACGAAACTCTCAATGTAGTACGATATTTGGATTTCTTCCAAGAATTACTATTGCCCCTATTGGCAAATTTGCTCCGTAACTTTGTAGATGGTTATACGAGATCTGGCTATCAAATAACTAGACTGTGCTCCCAGAGGGCGCCCTAAATGGGTTGGGTAGAAAACGAGTAGTGCTATGGGTATCTAGATATCTTGTCTATGCACGCCTCAAAACGCGATTCCGTCACTATTTGTGCTATAGCGGTTTTAAACGGACGTGTTTTTTTCTTGTGCCGAAAACCATGTGTGACGAAAAACAGGAGTAATGTATCAATCTGAAATTTCTCGTTAAATTGAAAAAAATACCGACCGAGTGCTACAAATTGTTGCAAGAGGCCAATGAGGAAAATTTTCTATCTCGTACGTGTGTTTTTGAGTAGTCTAAGCGCATTAGTGAGGGCCGAGAGAGCACATCAAAATTCAAGGCAATTCTGATCGTTCTTTTCAACATTAACGGTATCGTGATGTCTGAATGGGTTACAGAGGGTTAAGCTGTCAGCCAGACTTACTATTTGTCAGGTTTGACAACATTGCGAGAATGAGTTCGTAAAAAACGGCCCGAGTTGTGGAAGAAAAACTCGTGGATTTTGCACCAGGACACGCAACTGCCCAACTGCTCTATATGTGAAGCAGTATTTAGTCAGAAAGCGCACTCCAGTGCTCGAACACCCGCCGTTCTTACCAGATTTGGTACCGTGCGACTTGTTTTCCAAAGATAAAATTTGTTTGAAAGGGACCCTATTTAAGTCGATGGAAGCTCCTAAAGGCACTCACCAAAGAAGACTTGCAGCACTGCTTCGATCAATGAATAAAATGTAAGGAAAGGTGTGTGGCGAGGGGAAAGGAGTATATTTAAGGGGAGCATTCGAATGAAGAATTTTCGTAACCAATGTCGTTATTTAATGGCCAAACCTCGTATGTCTGATGGATATATCCACAAGATGTTACTCCCGTTTCAAAAGTCCGGTTCATGATTATTTTCAGGTGAACAAATAGTTCAAAGAAGACTTACAGAATGAGCAGAATCCCTGGATCTAAATCATCAGATCTTATTTGACAAAAGCTTGGAAGCAAAGTTTCTTTGACTAAATATTTGATTATTAGTACGTAAAAAGTAACGATAGAAAAATCTTATTAACGTATCTGGGCTATTTCCAAACAAACTGGTGTATAACTTATCCTAAATTACAGACACTCTCTAAATATCTGTGTAACTCTGAAATTGATATTTTGATCGAGAAGAACTAGTTTTAATAATACTATATTGATAATTTCAGATTTGAAAGTTGATTTGTCCAATTCCTGAAACTTACAGGAATTACCTAGCATAACCATTAGCAGTTATAATAAACATTTGAAATTTGGCAACAATTGCTTTACATAAAAAGTTATAAACTATAATTGCTCAATCGAATTCAACCGTTACAACTAAATGCCTTTTGAACTTTATGTTCATTGTTGAAAATAACGATAAAGAGCAGAATGCTTATCACTAAAAATCATTGACGACAATTTTGGGCTTTACTGTATTTTCTGCTGTTGAATAAAAACGCTAACTACAGTTATAATTAATTGATATAGGATGCAATACCAAATACATATAACACATAACAGATGCTAGATGAAATTTGACATCTAAACTAATTAACCTTTATAAGATTACACTGTTACGTGAAAAACTTTCTATTGCTCACAAAAAACGTAATGATTTTGAAAAATCTGTCATTTTAATAAGCTTTTCAGTCTTTATTTGAAAAAGTGAGGCGTGTTTTCTAATAAAGACTAAAATTGGATAATACCATACCACATTTTTCTAAAAAAAAGTACGTTTTTTTAAAAAGTAGGAACAGACTTTTGAAAATGTATGAAATTAAATAAAGAAGCGTCAATCATAATGTATACATAGCAATGACTCAAGTTTGTTCGATGTAAAAACAGAATTTATACTTGATGTTTGAAATATTTCAAATAGATGTAGTCACTGGTATTTTAATCAATATCTCCATTCCAATTATAATAGTTACGTTTTAGTGTGTGTACAATTTTATTTCAAAACTCTAAAAACACGACAGCTCGAAACACATCGATTTAATTGGTGTTATACTATTGAAGCGAGAGCTGGCTGCAAAAACCTGGCCTATCGAGTTACCAGATGAAGTATTTTTTTAATGATACTACTCATTGTAACCATTGAAAACATTAATATGACTATTTGTGAGTGAAGAGAGAAATATTGATGTACATTTTCAATAGACTCAAGGCCGCTTGTCATGTTGCCATAAAACGTGCAATGCAATGTGAAAGGCAATATTTCTTGTTCAAAAGTATGCGCTTGCTATGCTATATGAAGTTCAGCTGATTGTTTCATACAAAATCTCGCACTTGCAACATTATCGATTTGATGCTTTTTTTCTGGTATGTAAGCTGTAATTCTAGGGAGAAGTCTAGTTACTTTCCGCCTAAAAACCAACCTGTTGATCAGGCTGCAAAAGCGAGGCAGCCGCTGATATCGTTATTGCCAATTATTCACTGACCCCATTTCATTTAACTTTATTATTTTAATCAGTAGAGAAAATATTGCATTGTTATGTACCATATTTGCCCTTGCACTAAATGATTTTTCCCAATATAGTCCACTCAAATTAGAGGAAAAAACTCTGTGTCACAGAAATTTTCCCACAGCGACGAAACTAGTCAATTCCGATGTATTTTGGCCGTCTGAAACCGAATTTGAGTTACCGTAATCTCGAAAATAGGGAGTCGGCGCTTATTTCACTATTTTGCGTCTCAGCGAATAACTCAGACTCAGACGAGTTGTAGATGATTAAATTTTTTCCAACTTTGCTATTGAACAATTTGTCGAATGTTACTTAGTTAAACCGCTAGAGGGCGCGTAGAAGATTTCAAAACTCATTTCTTACATTTTCTGGAAAACTATGCTTTTCCGAGGAAAATAGTACATGGCAGAGCTGTAGCATACAAAATTCCTTTTTTCCAATCTCTTTTCTAGTTAACACATTTTTTCCCTCCCAGGAGCCGCGAAAAATTTTTTAAAATCAGGGATAAAAGTTAAGTAGCAGCATTATAGAGCATATAATTCCGCACAACTTTTGTCTAAAATATTTTTCTCATATTCTGCATCATCAAGCAGAAGACAGCTGGGAGGTCCCCGGCATTCTCAAATCTTTTGAAAATGCCGGGGGGAGTGGGGATCGGAATTTCTGTCTGTATCTTCGCTTAATATCCGAAGAAAAGATTCCATTTGGAACATTTACTATTTGAATTATACTCCAATTGTCCAAAATTCTGTGTCATGACATTGCGGATCCTTATGGAAATATTGTGTTTCCAACACGGGTATGTTATTTAGTGGAATAGAAGATTTAGTTTAATTCAAGTTGCATTCGTAATAATGCATAATATAAATAATATAAAACAGTTTCAATTGTACGTTTCGAATTTATTGTTGATGTTCATTGAGAAATATCCAATTTAAAAAGACAATCGGCTGGTAATTCGTGAAGGAGCTTCTGAGGGTATGTTTACGTGGTATTAGGTTAGGTGACAAATATGTGAATTATGCAAGGGACTTGATGGCATCAACTGTGGAAAAGTCGATGTATCTGACAATATTGAGGATAATGATTGCCAGATTGAAGAGCTCGAAACTTCAATTACAAAGTTAGAAACAGCAATGGCACCCTTTAGCCAAGAAGAAGAAAGTGATTCTGATGTTGATGATGGATCATTGATGTACTTAAACTACAATATTTGTATCAATAGTTATTTTATTGTATATCACATATATTGTTATTCAATTTTTTGTTGATAAATTTTGGTTAGTTTTCCCCTAGAAACTTCTAATGCATTTTCCATATCTCCTGAATCCGTGAAATACACTCCACGTATCAGATAACATTCTCGAGAAATCGGAGAAACTAACTTTTGAAAATTTGGCGCGGCTTCCTAATCAAAAACACGCTTCGGACAAAAGTTGCCCTGTAATATACAACTTTTTAATCCATTTTCCAGGCCCTCTAGCGGAGAAACTAAAATTATTATTATATATTATATTATACATAACGCTGCCATTTATTTTTTTCCTTAGGAAGAAAAGTTTTCCCGAAAAATCGGAAAAACTTATTTTCAAAAATTTTTCGCGCTGCCTAGCAGGGAAAATATGCGTTATTCAGAAAAAAGTTTCGGCCAAAAGTTGTCGAGAATTTTGTATGCTACAACTATAACTTTCACTATTTTCCCCGGAAAAGCATAGTTTTCCAGAAAATGCAAGAAATGAGTTTTTAAATCTTCTGCGCCCCTGCGGCTTAACTATGCAACGTACGACAAAATGTTCAATGGCAAAGTTTGAGGAAATTTAATTATCTACATCTCGTCTGGGTTAAGTTTTACGTTGGGACGCATAATTTTCTCGCAAAATAGTGAAATAAGTAAGAAAGTTTGATTTTCGAAACTGCAGTTTTAGGCGACCAAAATACATATCGGAATTGACTGGTTTCGTTGCTGTTGGGAAAATTTCTCTAGAAAATGTCTAATTTGGGTGGATTAATAGTGACAGTGATAGTGACAATCATTTAAAAAATACTACATCAGGTAACTCGATAGGCCAGCCAGCTCTTGGACTAATTTAGGTTTCGTTTTAGTCAACGTCAAGGCACGGCAGAGTAGCACATACAAATATAAGGTGTGTCGTGTTATGGTAATTGTGACTAATGTACTGGACTGAGGTATAAATCACCCACTAATTATGGCTCCGAACATGCACCCGTAGCAATAATATCAATGTTTATTACAGTCGGATGGTTGTGTATCTGAGACCATAACAATGCATGTATCAATTCGTCCCCATTTTATGAAAAAATTTATGTCATTCATAGAAAATGTTCCAGGCTCATGTACATCTAATTGTAGCGAACCTAATTCATCCAGAAAAAGGGTGATCACTGTTTCAAATACAATTTTCTCAAAACTGAATGATATTGAATATAAATACATTTGGAGAAGTGAATCCTTTCACATATCGGTGTTCCGCAAGGCACATGTACACTACAAATATAGGAACATATCCCATTCTCAGGGGAGCATAGAAGTAATAGGCAAAAAATCTTCTACAATAAGAAATAGTAATGTATAGTATAAAGTTTTTGTCTTCTCCAATAAGAAACAATAATGTGTCTGTACCTAGTGGTTAAAATCATGGAGAATGAATCCTAATGATAGAAAAATTAAAGTTAAGTATACATGATCTTATAAACCATTATTTTCTATTATTATTTTCTACAAATAGTTTTTTTACTTTCTTGTAAGTTTTTGTGTTCACTGTTATAGTTTTCAGGAGAATTATTTTCTCTCAAATCCGTTTTTCGATAGCTGCACATCTTAATTCAGGATAATATAGCTATATGAACTGAAATTTTTCATAGTGTAATATTTTTCTTATTTCCTAATTTGTTTAAACTGTTTTTCAAGGGTGAGGTGTATTTATACACACTGGCTTTCACTTACTTAATTCATTTAAAATTACACTAGACTTAACTAACCTATATAATGATTAACTAATCTGTATTTATGTAATTAACTATTTACTACTTTTATAATTCATCCAAATCCCTTGATTACTTTTCAATTTCATTTCATTCATTATGACTTTTAATTATAAACTAACTCTAGCTGCTAAACAAACAAGTTTATATACCCGAAACGAATTTCTCCAAAATTCTAGAAAGTAAACAAATAAATAAATAAAAAGATATGAAAGACACCGCGAACTAACGTATTCGAGAAATTTTAGACTTCCATTATAAACAAACAGGCTCGGCTTCGCAGACCATGTCGTTGACGAGTTCGTAAGAATAGATAAGATGACAGGAATTGAAGATTAGCTTTCTGGAGGACAATATATATGTTATTCGAAAAGTTTCTGATCCCTGGAAATTGGAAATTATATTTGCGCAGATTCTATCTATCATTTGGGACGCTCAATTCTTTTTGATGAGCGTATAACTAAGTCTTTGTGGACATGTTTCTGAAAATTGAAATGTCAATAAATATTTGTTCTCAAAAGGCAATACATCTACTTAAATGGAAGAAAGTCTGTCTATCTACTGAAAATCTGCACCATCAGCTACAACCGTAAAATTTTCAACAGCTAAAATGAAATTAAATTGTATCCCATGGATCCAGAAGTTAAGATAGATCATTGCAAATTTAGAACTTCCTCCGGAGGACGTAAAGACAGTTTGATCGGCTGGAAAAGTGATATAGACCTTTTTTAGAACAGTCAGGGTATTATGTTTATCGACTATCCTTAAGCAAAAAAAAATACTTAGAGGGGGGTAATCACGTATCATTGGTTGCTAGGTTGAAGAAAGTGCTTGTTCAACAAACAACGCACCTTCCCACACTTCGGTGGAGGCCATGGCTAAAATTCACAAATTGGTTAAACACCCACCGTGGTCTCCAAATCTGGCACCCAATGACTTTTTTTTGTCACCAGACGAAGACGTTACTATAGGCTACCTTCTATAGCCACTCTCGTTTTTTTTTATATTAATCGGGTTAAAACGTTCCTCGCCGTCTTCCGATTCCCAGTTTCCATTTTTCTCGATCTTCCCAAAGATCTTCTTTCAATCCTCTCTCTCGAATATCCTTCTCGATACCTTCTCTCCAACTTAATCTTGGTCTTCCTCTCTTTCTTCTTCCTTTTGGTGCCCAATTTAAGATTTTTTTGGGTATGCGGTCTTCAGGTATTCTTTGCACATGTCCGTACCATCTTAACTGATTCATCCTAATGTCTTCCGTAATCGTGTGTTGCACCTTCATGATCTCCATGATTCTGTCGTTTCTTATTTTTTCCAGTCTTGATATTCCTGCCGCGCGTCTCCAATAATCCATTTCTGTCGCTTCAAGCATTTTGACTGTTTTTTCTTTTAGAGGCCAGACTTCGCTACTATATGTTGTTATACTTTTTATTATGCTATTGTATATTCGATGTTTGTTTGTCCCACAATACACTATTTAGTTGTCGTATTGCTTGTCTTCCTTGGTTATTTCTTTGTGCTATTGCTTCATCTAATCTTCCATCATTAGTGATGATCATGCCTAGGTATTTGTATTTTGTACAATGACTTATTTTTTGTTGTGTTTCTTCAAGTATTAAATTTTATTGTTCTCCTCCAATACACATATATTTCGTTTTACTAAAATTTACTTCTAGACTCCATTTCCTGTATTCCTCTACTAGCTTTCTTGTCATATATTCTAAGTCTTCGTAGTCCTGTGCCAAGATTATTTGGTCATCTGCAAAACACAGGGTATATAGTGTGGAATCGATTAGTGGAATGCCCATGCTCTTACATTTCCTTTTCCAGTGTGCTAGTGCGTGTTCCAGGTATATCTTGAAGAGTGTGGGCGACAGACAGCATCCTTGTTTTAACCCCTTATTGATGGAGAATCCTTTTGAGACCTTGTTTCCTATTTTTACTTGTGATTTACTGTTTTCATAAAACTTTTGTCAACATACAAAAGGTGGAGTTCTTGATTTTTGGCGGTTTACTTATCAATTATTTGCGAAATCGTAAATAAATGATCAATAGTCGACCTCCCCGCTCTAAAGCCTGCCTGTTCTTCTGCCTCCATGTTGCAATATTCCTGTTCGATTTTATTTTTAATGATTTTTCCATAAATTCTGGATATTGTACACAGCACTCTATGTCCCCGGTAGTTATCGCAATTTTCTCTGTCCCCTTTTTTATATACGGTAGTCATATAAGATGTTTTCCACTCTTGGGGTAGCGCTTCACCATTTATACACTTCTGGAAAAGCATTTGCAGATGAGAAAAAAGTTTTTCAGTGCCATTTTTAATTAACTCTGGTGCTATTTGACCCGGGTCTGGAGATTTTCGATTCTTTAGTGACTGACAAACGTCTTTTACTTCTTTAATTGTAATTCTAAGCGGAGATGTGATGATGTTTATATTGTCCTGTTTTTGATTTTTGAACTCTGGTCTTGTTTCTGTAAACAATTTAGAGTACTCATCCCATTTTTCTAATGTTATTGGCGATATAAGATTATTTGATCTATCTTCTCGAAGAGATTTTAAGGTTTTCCAACTTTCTGTGTTTCTGCTGCCTCCTAGGTAGGTGTTTATTTGAGTGCAGGTCTTTTCCCATGTCTCGTTTTTCTTTTTTGTTATAGCTTTTCTTACTTTTGTCTGTGCCACCCTCGTAATTTATCTAATTTTTTCTAATAATTCTCAGTTTTGTTTTATCAGCTTGGTCCTGTCCATGACAAATACATGTGAAAGTAAACTAGTGGAAACATCAAATCACGTAGATGTTGAAAGTAAATTTTCATAAAATACTTATATATAATTTCTTTAACCACCCTGCTTTAATTGTTCTCATCTATTTAATTTTAAAATATAAATATCTAATTTTCAAAATACAAGTTACAAGTATATTCTCTTAATATATGTCTATAATTAGATCTAATGAATGAAATCAAACCCAAAAAAAAATAAAAATATGACCATAATTGATATAAATGCTTCTATCTATATAATATGTATGCTCAAACTTATAACGAGTAATTTTTTGCTGGTATCTTTTTGGCATCACTGTTTTTGACAGATCACGCTTAAATTGTGTTATCGTAAAACTTATTCAGTTTGGTCTATAATTTAATCATGAATCGACCTACGAACGAACAACCCATGCAAATTATTGAATTTTACTATCAATATTCATGCTTGGTTATGAGAGTGCATCGGACACTTCTTCGGGAACTTGTCACTAAATTTCGAACCCAGTTTACACAATTGAACATTAGACCACTAACAGCAAACTTACAGTGAGGACTGTGAGCCAGTGTTACTGATGACCGTGAAATGTCGATTCTCCGCCGTTCGCAGCAATTGAGTCTCTGTTACTCCACTACTTGCGAAAGGATTGAAGTCACAAGATCTCCCACAACGTCTAACATTTGGAGGGAGATCCACTTTTTATATAGAAAAATTGTGTTAGGCGACGAAGCTCATTTCTGGTTGAATTAATACGTCAACAAGTAAAATTGCCGCATATGGAATGACAACTAGCTAGAAGTATTGCAAGAGCTAGCAATTTATCCCAAAATAGTCACTGTTTGGTGTTGATTATGGGCCGGTGTCATCATCGGGCCGTACTTCTTCAAAAGCGACGATGACTAGAACGTTACTGTGAATAGCAAGCGCTACTGTGATGATTGACGATTTCTTTTGCCCAAAACGGAAGAATTGGACATGCCTGACATGTAGTTTCAACAAGACGGTGCCACATGCCACACGGCACGCGAAACAATGGCCAAATTGTAAGTTGTGTTTGGTGAACAGTTCATCTCTCGTTTGGGGCCCGTCAATTGGCCGCTTAGATCGTGTGATTCAACGGCTTTGGACTATTTCTTGTGGGGCTATGTTAAGGCTAATGTTTACAGGGATAAACCAGCAACGATCGACGTACTGGAAGCCAATATTGAAGCATTTATTCCTGCCGATATGTTGGAGAGAGTATACCAAAAATGGACCTTGCGTATGGGCTATTTAAAACGGAGCCGCGGCCAAAATGTGGAATAAATCATCTTCCCACATTGAATTATACTGATCGTTCTATCGATTCCGATGAAAATTCCGTCAATTTTTCCAAATTTTTTGTGGTTTTTATTTAAAATTAAATCCTATACTTTTTTATAAATCACTGAATACTTGAATATTGTCATTCAAAATTCTTGAAATATGTCACATACTTCAGTAATAAACATGTCGTGAGGTGAAAGTACATAAAATTGTCAGTTTGCAACAGGTTATCATTCACGTTTCCAAAAATTGTATCTCACGATTAAAAATTATCGCATTCACGAAGAAATACCCTAATGAATTCTTCAATAACAGTCACTATATGCAAATATAAACTACGATTAAAAGAAAATCGTCATGTACTCAGTATCTAGGAGCATTACCAAAAAGAGCATTTCAATGGAAATTATGTGGAATGTTAGGACGATGGAAATAATCATAATCAGGAGGATTTATCTTAGCTTATTTGTAATCATCATTTCTAACTTCTATCAACAAAATATTTTGTTCATCAATACAAAAGTTTTAGTATTCTCAAATATGTAAAACCTCGAAACAATTGGGAATTACGATAATTCGACGTACTAAAATAATACGCTTCAAGAATATTATGACACAACCCTAGATTACCTGTTTCTAACAACAAGTACTTGATTCAAAAATTGTCGTACCTTAAGAGCGTGGTATAGAGGTGCCTCATCCCATTGAAACACCAGCAAAGTTATTTACATAGCATCTGCATTTTCTTAAATCGAATCTTAAATCAATAAACTAACGAATTACGCGTGTCCGGTATCTACAAATATTGTTTGTTAAATACTCCATTCATCAATCGATAAAACTGAAGACGTCAGTAGAAATTGTTATTCTTTAGCTATTCCATTAATTCAGTCTTTTAATGGCGTAGAAATTTGAAATATTGACTTCTACGTAAAACGACAAGTACCGTAGCTTCTTTGTTTTAAGTAGTATTGGTAATTAATTCCGTTACTAAAAACTTTGTTAATAATTAATTCATGTATTTACATAGAGCAGATCATCAGGATACTTGAATCGTTTTACTCTTGTAGCTTCGTTTCGTAGTACAAAACCTCAATCACAAATATTCTTACTAATATAGCAGTTTCTTTTGAATAGTGGCGAAACTGAGCTATTACTTTGTTAAAAAAAATCGCCAAACTTTATTTTTTTGCTTAGTCTCTCGATTAAAACATCGTTATCGTCAACTGTTTGTCGTGTAGAGATTTAACCATCATTTTATTTGAAATTATTCGTAACCCTATATATATATATATATATATATATATATATATATATATATATATATATATATATAAATATATAATGTTTACAAATTATATACATACCTTGCAGGTGAACATCATCAACTGACTAGTTTTATCTGTTACAGGGACTGACCGCAGCGCCAACTCACTGGCGACTCAGGCCGGTCCTGTCTTGCCCCCAAATGGTGGTTTTGTGGTACGTCGGCCTAGGCCCATCCCTGGGCCACTCCGCAACTCACTGTTTTCCTAATTTTGTTTTGCCCTTGAAGTTATTAGGCCAGTCTGTAGAATAATTAGAATATAGTTTACACGGGAAAGAGTAATCAAGGAAGAATGAGCTCCTGCGTTGTCGTTGTGCAGGCTGCAGCTTATCTTAGTTAATCCAAATGATGAACATAAATGATATTGATATTGATCAAATCAATTTTCGCTCTTTAGGTATCAGGATCATAATAGAATATAGGTTGTTGATTTCTACTGATCACATGACATATATATCACTATATTTTTGGGACAAATATTTCTCCCATTTATATCCTTGATTAACTTGTTGGGGCGGTTTTTTCGTCGATATCCCAATAATAACGTATAAATAATTAATTTCCAGACAAATCTAATTTGCATCTGTAACAGTGGAAACGGAATCTTTTTAAGGAGGTAGATCTTTTTCTTATTCAAGCCCTTTTTTAAATCACTTTGCACATTTAAGCGGGCTTGTTTTCTAATACATTTCTCCTCATACACCAACAGTATACTACTTGTAAGGTATTTTGTCAGATTCACCTTAAAATGGAATAACGACGTTGCATCCATTACCTTTATTTTCACATCAATGACACAGTTTTTTCTAAAAAATATGCACAGGATACAAACGTGCAATTCACTTCAGGTTTGATTCTTAGCTTGAGGGAAAAACCCTTTGCCAGGACGACAGGACACAGAAACTTAATTGCGACATCTCATACACTGATAGTGGAAGTACTGTCCTTTTACAAAATATCAATATTAGTTTACATCCAATCATTATCAAATAGCAAATCAAATCAAATCAAAAAGTTCATTTTGGTTTCTTCTACTAATTGTACATTTTAGTATACTTTTTTAACTATATTTCTCAGATTGGCCTATAGGTTATTTACTTTTTCGTTGTTTTCTTATGTTTCGTTTTTTGAATTTCAGTTATTTTTCTTTCTATGTTTCACTAGCAATTAGTGTCCGTGAGTGATGTTAATTGCTTTTCGACCGACATTTCCACTTTTTATATCAATTCAGTTTAACCCTTAGCACTTTTCTGGATACCTAGAAAATGCCTTATTGGGTATTATGAAGTAAACCATTACAATAAATAAATCTATGAGAATCTGGAATATTTAGTAGTATCTGAGGATTGTTAATTGACGTCAAATGCTGAAAAGAAAAATCGTAACCTGAAAATATAAAATATAAACGTAAGAAAACTTCTTCATAAGAATGCTTATATATTATCACGTTTGATAAATTTGAATATAATAAAAGATAACAAGAATCTTTCCCAAAAATTCAATAAGAACTTACGGATTAGATTGAATTTTTATAGTACAAACCAATACTTTTACCATGAGTACCATTGCGTTCATCAATGAGTATCTTCTATGACATGGAAGTTGAATGAAACTTAATTATTATTTATCACGATTACAAGCAGAATTATGAGTAGAAAGAAATTTGGATTATTCAGAATGTATCACTTTTTAACACGATGTCATAAGAGTGGTGATAATAACTGAAAATAATAATTCACGAATTTTTTCCGACTAATTCCAGACATCTAAGATGAGGAGTATTTTTTCCATATCAATGAGTGATCAGAATTTCCAGCTTCTTTTATTAGAAGCTCTTCACGTCATTTGAAATGATTATAATCTCAAAAGAGGTTAATCATTTGACCTTTGTCTATATTAGTTGCTTCATAGTATGTCAGTTAGTTGAATCTCAAGGAAAATAACAATCATAGAGAACCAGAAAAGCTCCGTTATATCAAGTCAATTTAGAAAATAGTATTTTGAAAATTAGAATATATTGGTATCAGAAAAATATCATCTAACATAAAAATATCACTCACGGAACTAAAATAGCAATTTCCCTTGTTGTTGTGGTTGTTGTTTTTTTTTTATTTTTTCACTGGTCACGTTGATGTTGTCACCTCAATGTTGTCTGCATCATAGCACTCTTGTTATTGCTACCAATCGTAAGAACAGTTTGATGTGTTATTCTAGATATTATTGAACGCATTTTAAAAATTTTGCTAAGAACCAAGAAAATAATATTTCAGCCTATGTGTTGTATGTTATATTGGAAATTCTAGATACAGCATGATGAATACTGATCAATACATTCAATATGTAAAAGGTAAGATATTTTGATAATTTGTATTAGTGGAGACAGATTCGGCTAGAAGGATTATTCCTCACATTAATTTTATTTCTTCAAGACTACTGATTCTATATTCAAAATCTATTGGAAATAGCCCTTTTCTAATGCTCTGAATTGTTACTTAGTTAGAGGTAGTTGTTGAATTTCTTATGATATCTATATTGTTTTTGAATACTTGGTTTTTCATGTATTGCTACTAAACTACTTTTATTCATATCGGAATCACTACGAATTTAATAATAAGTGAAAATCAACAACTACGTTATTCTCAGTTTGTCCAGAACTGATTCATGAGAGGAAGTTGTGTTCCATGGAATCAGAAATATAGTCACAAAGGTACAACTGATGTTAGGTTACCTCAAAATCATTCGAAATTGTAATCCAAGGGTGATGAATTGCTGAATTAACTATTATATTCAATATTTTCCAAAGGAAACAGCAATATGCTCAGAGAAATACTAAAAATAAGTTATGTCTTATCGGTAAAACCGTTATATATTGTTTTAGGTTATTTTCCACATTTCAAGAACTTGTTATTCACTGTAACTAGTGATGTAAGAAAGTGGTGATCTAGCATCTTGTGGATGTCGGGTTAATATTTTTTTACAATGATTTTTGTGATAATAAAAGGTTTTTCGTAGCTACGAGCTTTTTAGTCCGAATAAATTTAATTTCAAATAGTTGTTCAGAAATCGATAAAGTGAACATCAGTTCTAGCACTAACGTTGGAGCTAAAGGAGACAGCATGAAAGTCATTGGAAAAAAATCTTCTCCGATGATTTTTATACCGAGCAAAAATGTATTTTATTATTGTTTTAATCATATTAAAATAGTCGTCAGCTGTATTGACGAAGGGGGTTATATGTTAGTCAAGTGCATGAACCACATTGAAAATTTTATACTTTATGAAATTTACACATCTCAACTTTAATACTTTTAAAATAATAAAGAAAATCGTCAACCGTATTTTTGACGGCGTAATACCGTCAATCAGGGAACAAACATTGCGCGCTCAATGAATTTGAGCGGTGCATAGGCTTTTTGGAAAATAAACTGACAATCTTTACATAAACAATCAGCTGACGATGATTTTTTATTTATTTAATATTTGAATTATCTTATACTCCGAATTATAACAGTTATATAGTGTAAAACTATTTTAGATATACGCAAAAATAACAATTTATGGATAAAAATCGCTAAAGTGCCAGTAGATGTGAATGATAAACAAAAATATCATTCAAAGTGTTAGAAACTATTATAGTTACGATTTTCAGCCGGTATAAAATGATTTGCGCAACTATAACGCTACCCCCCGGACTATTTGGAATAACAATTTCAAACTTCTGAATGTTTTGTAATGGAAAAAAGAATAGTAGTGACAGATCGTTAACATGTGTCTGTATGTATCAATATATGTATAACTTTCTTTGATTTCTTATTTCTTCGACCTTTTGATATGTTTATGCTTCTAAATGTTCTTGATTTTAGGTCTCTTCTGATTCAAAATTAATTTCTTTCATAATTTTTCAAAAACGGATGGAAATTTGACGTTTCGACTTCTTTTAGTCTTTATCAAAATATGATATCGTCACTGACAATTTGCGTATTAATAAATAATGAAAAATGAAAATTGAAATTTGTTCTAATAAGAAAAATTAATTAATAGTTTTTACATCTGGAATAGCATTAGCAGTTATCAATTAAATTTTTTGTAGTTGTATTAGAATTCACAGAATAGATCCATGAATTTTACTTAAATTATTTAGGTCTTTTTTATCTTTTATAGATTTTTCGCTCTTATTCTCTTTTTCGTGTATTTATGTCATCACAATTAGTACAAGGTACTTATTATTTATAATATTACTTCTTTTGTTTCTTGGTGTTTTAGATTTTAATTTGGTGAAATATAAGGATAATTTATTATGTATTATATTTTATGTTCTGATGTTTCGTTTCTGTTTGGTTTTTTACTTGATTGTAGTATCTGTTTATCCTTTTCTTGAATATGTCGTTTATCATTTTTTCCGCATAATAATTTTCTCTCAATGCAGTGTTTGCTTTTTGAATAGCCAAGCATCTAATTTCAGGATATGATAGATCTATCAGTCAAACTCACTGATATTTCTGTGACATAGGATGACACGAATTGAAGCTTAAATATCTTGAGGACCAAATTATCAGTGTCAATATCATATTTTGATAAAGACTAAAATAAGTCGAAACGTCAAATTTCCATCTGTTTTTAAAATATTTCAAAAGAAACTAACTTTAAATCGGAAGAGATCTAAAGACATTCAGAAGCATAAATATATGTATAACTACATAAACATAATTCCCTATTTTCTTATTTCATAGAACTTTTTATTTGTTTCTAAATCCTCTCGATTCTGATGAAGATCTCAACCGGTCAAATTTTCATCTGCCTTTGAAAAATTATGAGAAATAACTAATTTCAAATTAGAAGAGCTGATAATTACATCAAGTTCAATTTGGTACTTGCTTCGGCAGTACATATTCTGAAATTGAAACGATACAGAGAATATGAGTATGGCCCCTGCGTAAGGATGACAAGGAATATCGTGAAGCGTTTCACATTTTTAAAGAATTAAGCAGTAACTGCAACGAAGAGGTAGACCTGGTCGTGAATTTTTTAGAGCCGATATTATATCAACCCTAGAACATAAAGTAATCAATGACTGGTTGATGTCCACATACAGGCTTCGTGAATTGAAAGACTCCGTGAAATCTTGGTCAGTGCTATTGAAAAATAGTAGAGATGAAGTTCTTCTAACGCGTTTCCATATAGGCGATACGCTACTTAGTTGATGTGACAACTGCAATTACAAATTGAATATAAAACACATAATTTCAGAATGTCCATCTGTTCATCATTAATTTAATTCAACAAATATATGTAGATGAAATACTAACATTGAACTTTTGATAAAAAAATTGAGTCGCTAATAACATGTATACGGTTCATGCGAATTTTGCAATAAAAAAAAGTTCAACTTGCTGTTCGACCATTTTGGTGAGAATCAATATAATTGGGGATAAATTTGATAGCAATCACATCTGCTTAATATCGGACATTTTTAGTTGATTTATCTGTGTTCGCAGGCTCTTCAGATGAAAAGTTTCATGAAAGTAATTGATGAAATTAAGAGATCCTTATCATGAATAGTCCACAGGGAGCAATGAGTTGTTTATTCAATAAAACATCAATGCTCTCAATACTATTCAAAAATTGATAGTTATCAGTGAAACAATAAAAAAACTGTGATAGTTATAAAATAAAAAATCAAGGAAATACAGATGCTCACTTAAAAAATTGGTATCAATTTTATTGTTCAATTTGTGAAACAACTCACGTTTGGAAAAACTCACAAAAGACGAAATAATTTTGTAACAGGGTATTGTGATTGATATAATTCGAAAGAATAATCTGCTTTTGAAAATAGGACATATAACAAAGTAGTTAATGAAATCAGGTAAATAACTTTATTAAATTATCGTTCTCCTCTGTCACATTGAAATGAGACTCTGAATTAGTTTCATTAACGCAACTATTAAATTTTGAATGCTGCATGTGACAAAAATTAGGTTATTCTGATGATTACATTATACGATGTTCTAACGGATATTGTATTCTCTTAAAAATTCAGAAATCTAGAGTTTCTTCAAAAAACACAAAAAATTTTAGACACAATACCGAGTTGCATGGGAGTGTAAAAATCAATATCTTCCGACATCATTCATATTTAATATGTAATAGATCGCCGTATACATTAAATTGAGAGATTTGAGGTGATTATGAGAATTAATGTTATAACTACCAATCTCTCCTACTGGATGATATTATTGATAGATCAAGATGCTCTTCCAGTTCACACTTGTTAATATTCGAAAAAAAAAATCCCCCTGTCATTTTAATAATACTAATTTACAAAAACAACGAATCGGAAAGAACGAAATTAAACGTAGAGTTGATGAATTCTAGCCTGGATCCGATTCCAATCCTGTAGGCAATTATATCGACAGCATGTGACCGGGTACTTGAACTTTTAATTTGTTTCGAGCTTATCATATTGCCACTGATATTTGAATCGGGCAACACACTATACGATTTATCGTACTTGAGGCCGTATGACACCCAGTTATAACTACCGCTGGATCAAAATTTGGACAGTACAAGTTATAACTGGTGTTTCAATAAGAGCCCAAAATTTCAATAATCAATAAAAGATGGTATTCTATTGATGTAGCAAATATTCATTTGGGAATATTGTATGAAAATATCTTGTAAATGATCGACACAGCTTTGCTTTTTTGACGAAATTTTCAATAACGTTATTAATTGTATTTGTTGGTACTTCATTGAGACAGCGTCCAATTTGAATCTTATGCTTGGATGGTTACAAGCTTATTGGCACAAACCTGTGACTTAAGATAACCCCACAGCCAGAAATCTAAAGGAATTGAATTTGAAGAGCGTGGATGCCAATCCTGGTATAATATGTGACACCATCCTGCTGAAACTACCACTGTTATTGCATTATCTTCTTCGTTTTCGAATAAAAACAATGCAATTATTCTTTTAGACCCCAATGGACACCATTCAGAGATTCTTTGTCGATGCATTGCTTACTATTGAATCATTCGTGGATTTTCTAAGCCACAACTGTGTCAGTTCCACCTATTAACGAAGCTGTTGAGATGAAAATTGGCCTCATCAAGATCCAATTATTGAATTATCTTCGCTGTTCTTGGTCTACTGGCAAAACTTGTTGAGTTGGATTTTGTAGACATGCAGCTGTAAATCTTTAGTGTCCGATTGATTGACGTCTCTGGCCTTACTGTTACACTCTCACGAACTACCGTGATATTTTGTTCTAAACGACCTCTATGATCTCGTGTGTTTCACATCACTAACTGAACCAGTACCTCCATTTTTTTTTATTGTTCTTTTCACAGTGAATGAAATATAATTGTTGTTCACTAATCAAATATGTTTTTGGGCTGCTAAAAGCTTTTTTCTTCTTCTTTGGGCTATTTTTCGTCATCCAAACAACTAAAAAAAAATAGCAGCTAATGTCTTTTTTTATACATTCGATTGTATTGTGAACATAATAGGATTGAAATTACTACAAAAAGACTTGTAGGTTTACAACGAAAACCGTAAGGTAATTAGAGGATAAAAGCGAATCCGATCTGTCGTCCCAATGGTAGTATCAAGATGGTGTCGTACTACAAGTAGTACATCGAATCGTATAACTTGTGGCTCGGTTAACAAACAAACCAGCTAAATCGACAACATCTGAAAAGCTGCAAAAAGTTGATATGTTGTTTAGAAATTATAAATAACATTCAAATTTACGTGTCTTCCGACTATATCTGATCTGTAATTAGCTATTGTTTGTAAAGTAATGAGAGAGATTATTTATTGGCTATTGTACTAGATACGTTGGAGAAGTTTTGATGATAAATATTTTCAAAAAACAGTTTCTGACTGTGAGTTTTTCGTTGAAACACCGTCCGGTATGATCCAACAGCCTGGAATGTATTTAAGAATATGGTTTTCTAAAATCAAAATAGTAGCATTTTATGTGTTAGGCTCACTAAAACTACTATAGTGATCTCATGAAACTTATGCTCGAATCCTGTATATTTCAATCAAGAATATACCAAAATGAGATATTTCTAATACTGTTACGATGACATTGCTCAAGAGTCTTGTTTTACATTTAAATAGTTGTCTCCTTTCGCTACATGGTACGTTCCAATGAATTTACGACATCAAAG
This sequence comes from Diorhabda elongata, assembly GCA_026230145.1. Classification (NCBI taxonomy): domain Eukaryota; kingdom Metazoa; phylum Arthropoda; class Insecta; order Coleoptera; family Chrysomelidae; genus Diorhabda; species Diorhabda elongata. The sequence continues at coordinate 45,528,546 of CM047926.1, forward strand.
AATTTTTTGTTTGTACTAACTCGTTTAGAATTCAGCTCAGGAGAAAAATACATTTTCCGTGTTTTCTTTGATGTACGTTGGTGAAAACACAAAACCGAATTTATCTTAATTCGGACCAGTGGCATATTGAAAGCGTATCTGTTATTGCTTTTTTTGCGAACATGTATTTTTCTAATGTAAAAGTCTTATTGGAATGGCTTTGTAGTACAAAGCCTACATCCTTTGTATTTGTTTTGTATTTCTTTGTGAGTTTTTGATGGATTTGGTAGAGGAGAATCATTTTGGCTTTTGTCGTTTTGTGTGATGTTGATATGAATAGGCGATGGGGTGTTATAAGAATATACTGATTGTAGATCACAGATGAAACTGTATCTTCATATGCACGAACAAATTTATGATATTTTAAAAGTCTTCCAGACATATTCCATGTATTCTTCTCTCAATAACTTTTTCAGTTTGATTATCATCAACATTTCACATCCAGCTATAAATAACAATAGACAAAAAATGGGTTTTATCTACAAAAAACCGTAAATCAACTACATGAGCATAGTGGAATCCATGCTTTGATGGAAAAAGTGGAGAACTCCCAATTAACTGTTTACAATAGTCCATGTTAGTTATCCTGTTCCCAAAATTTCACAATCTAAATAGCTAATAATGTTTGACATGAAAGTAATTAAGTAATGAATGCCGTGTAATGAATTTTCGTCTTGTTTAGATAATAATGATCAGATAAAATACAAAATTCCACTAAAAGTATCTTAATGTCAGATGTGCTATTTTATCCATTTTTTTCTTCGCTTTCACTAATATTTGACCCAAATTATCGTGAAATTGATCACTCACCCATCGTAGTAATTAAAAAAACCATCAAGTTTTATCTGGTAAAACCTTACAACTATCAATAGTTATCATATATTGATTCAGGTTATAGAATTTATTAAAAGAGCTCCGAATTTGTTCAGCTACCTTTTCAGACATACCCTAAGCATTCTATAAGATTTAAATATGCAGATAGTTGGGATCGTATTCCACAAACACATATTCCGTAGATAAACTAAATTGCACAAATTTTGGAATCGTGGGACAGGCCTTTCACAGAGCAGGGTACAGGGTCTGGCGCTATACATTACACAACTATTGAATGATAAACTCCAAAGGGCACCTTCCAGAAAATGTCATAATGAAGTTCGAAACGTTATGGAATACGTATAAGACATCAGAGTTTCCTCATCGACATTGTCACTCATAGATAAAATATTTGATGAGTTTTAAGTAAAGAAATAGATGCGTTGAAATCTATTTATACCAACACATACTACGGAGATGAAAACTATTTTGGAACAATGTTGGAATCTTGGAATAGATGTTTCCCTAGAGTTGCCAACTCCCGCCAGAAATCAGGGGCACTATATATAAATTTAATTAATTTCTTATTTCTTAGACCTTTTGATATGTTGATAAAGAGTTAAATAAGTCAATTTTCATTTTTCTTTCAAAGATTATTAAGAAAAAACTAGTTTTATAACAGTAGAGACCTGAAATAACGATACAAAAATTATTTGAACTAAAAAAATCGGGATGAAATGCATCTTGTTCAGAATTAGACAAAAATTCAGTGCAACACATCTCTAAATTTAAAATTTTGACAATTTCGGCTCTTACACAAGCCGCAGTGCTTTCTGGATTTCGCCCATTTGAACTGATCTCATTTCTCCTGAAATGTCAAAGTCGAACACTTGCTAACTCTAGAAAAGAACTGGTACTACAATAGAATGTCTATCGAATAAATGATTTTCGCAGATTTTTTTCAATGCCCATAGATAGACAAGATATTTTCTGAGTTATCGACGCAGAAGTCGGAATACTCATGTAAATAGTGGAAAATGTTTTAATTAAAAAGTTTAAAACCAGAAACTGCACTTTGTGAAACGTCTTCATCCGCTTGATCATTCTTCAAATGGGAACTAAAAAATTGTTTTTCTTTCCTAGAAATAATTTGTTTTATATACGTTCCATAGTTGCAAAGAGTTCAGTGGTACATATATTACCAAGAAAGTACCAAATCGTTTAAACCTAGCAGTTGTTTCAACGCATTTGGGTTATCGTCTCCAAAAACAGAAGACACGAATCATGACCGGGTTGAAATTTCAAAATCCTCTTAAAGGTTGTGCCTAATGACAATCACTCCTTTGGTAAATGTTCGACAAGCTCTGGGCATTGAATTTCGACTCTCTTCATAAACTCTATCAAACTATGCCTGATAGAAGATTGTGTGATTTGGATTTAGTAGCAAAGCAACAATTGTCCTTTCACATTTTTATAGTTTAACTTCCATACACGGGACAGATTCTGGTGCTCTAAATAAACACATGAAACTGGTGAAGAACTTAGAAAACAGTGCACAAAAAATGCATATGCCATAATTCATTGAAGATAATATCCTCTAAATACGAGTACTACTGACAGTAGGATCTGATTATAAAACTGTTAGATTTATTATCACTTTAAAAGCAAAACTTCTTCTCTCTTAGTAACAAAAATCAAAACTGTTGGTGAGCGTAGCGAAATGGTCTTGATTCATAAAATCTTTTGTTATTTGGATTTGATTCGAAGCAAACCGTCTCATTCCACTAATCCACGTTCGTACTGCTATTCGACTGGCCTTCACAAACATTGGACAAATAACAACCTAGTTAAAGAGAATATGCGGTAACAGGAAATATGATAATCTCTGACTAATACAACAAACCCTTCGTTACTAGAGAGAACGGTCCGTAATCATTTCAAACCTAAAACTACTTTCTTGGAAAGTATTTAGTTGGCGCAAATAATGTTTGTCGAGGTAATAGATGTAAATAAACTTCCTGGCAAGGAAAATGTATATTAGATATAATGAGGAAAACATGTATTTGTGTTAGACAAAAACGATTAATCTTTATATTATTGATGAACGTATGGGAACAATTTAAATTCTGAAATATTACGAAAGGTGGGTCGTAAATCGAACCACTTATTGAACATAATGTAAATGTGCATAAAAAATACAAACATTGATAAGACAATCTATTTTTTCCAATAAATATAAATATATAGCTTTTTTATCATAAGAAGATGAGCTCATATAAATTCTAGATGGTTTTGAGACCCTTGAACACGTCAAAATTTTTCATGTGTTTTGACTAAATTGATATAATACAACAGTTTTTTGCCACTGTGCACTTTTTCGAAAAGCCGTCAGGACCAGAAGCACCCCGGGTACCACAAGTCAAAGGGGTCTCATTGTGACAGAAAGGGTTTCTTCAGGCAACGTTCCTAACGAAAAGTTGCTGGATTGGAGTTCTTTGAAATTATTGGAGGTTACCGTGATACATGAACTATCTCCCAAATCTCACTTTAGTGTTAAGACTTTTTTTGACATTATGTGTATCAGTAGCTTCTTGTGAAACAAGTTTTTCGAAACCCAAACTGATAAAAAACTATCTGAGATCAACAATGAGTCAAGTTCATATATTCAGCTTAGATATTTTATCCATTGAAATTGGTATCGATGAAGAAATCGATTTTGATGAGGATATTTCCACAAATTTTCTGAAGCCAAAGTTAAAAAAAAGAAGTTTCAAGTTTAACAATGTCAAAGTTACAGATATCAGGTTCGTAACTAGAAGAGGACGAGTTTTGATTTATCGAGAGTTTTGATTAACCAAAGTCCTTATTGATAGGCTATGACTATTTGTTTTTGTTGAGTCATTGTTATTTTCTGTGTAGAATTAGTCCTATAGTGTAAAAATTTGAACTGTTACTTTCACTGGAAAATGGGGTGGGGTCAAGATAATATCCCACCCCAAGACCTTGATACGCCACTGCTCAAGACTTGAGATTTTCAAAATCAATGTACTCAATTTCATATGATCAGTGACCAGTAGGTACTTGTAATGATTCACCAGAGTACTTTGAAGAACTAAATTTGTACGTTATTTTATTCTCATGCTCATGATGGTAGTTCACTTTGCAGTTTGATTCATTATAAATATGAGTTTATCACTTCAATTTTTTCAAATTATAGTTTATTCCCAATTTTCTGTTTGAACATATTCTAGTAATTCTCATTATTGCTTCCATAGCATTATTTTACTAATGGCAGATCTTTTCAATTTACGAAATGATACGCACTACCAGTCAACAGTTTTTGCCCACTCCATAATACATTCATTGAATTTGAAAATAATACATTCTAACAACTTACTTTTCCATATTGTCAATCCAAGGTCAAAACGGGGTGTTGCAAACCAAAAATAATAGTTTGCGTTATTTGTTTACTTTATATACTGTGACTTACTTCTTCGGTTTTTATAATTGTAGTTCAGTCCCAGTTAGCCCTGTAATACAATCATTCCAACGCTTCTCTAACTTCTTGATGCCATGTTTGTAGAAGTATTTATCTTTTCATTTAAGCTGAAATTCTTACCCGGCGAACATGTGGTCTCTGAAGGCCAGATTTGAGCTACAAGTTGGATGAGGAAGCAATGTCCTTTCATTTTAGATTTTTGGAATATTCTGAAAAAATAATGCAACAAAAATGGATCACGATTATATGTCGAAATTGTTACTGGAATAGACAGCAATCAGATATTCGAATATGTAACAAATACCGAATGCAGTTATGTTATTACTATATTATTACCTATAAATCATCTTAGAAGTTTATATATCAAAATCGATCGTATTTTTTTGATATGTTGTGTATCACGCGGACTATAGGGTAAACAAAAATTTTTGATCTGTATTGTTTGATCCAATTCAAATAATAAATAGTTCTGGATATTGAAAACAGATTCATTCGATTCACTTTTGTAATATTTGTAAAAATCTTAAAACAAAACTTATCTCAAAAATTACAATCATCCACATAAACTGTCTCGATTATATGTGCATTTTAGAATAGAGTTAATAGTTATGAGATTTCATAGAAGTGTCCAATAAATATTTCGATATATAATTTGTATATGAAGATCGACAGTATTTTAAATTCTATTAGTGAATCAATCGCACGATATTTTTGCATGTGTAATTTTTTGTCTTCCTCATTAGCCTGTTAGCTTTTCAGTTTCTAACTCATTCCGTTAATTTTTTTCTTGTGTTTCTGATTCTATCACTATTGCAACAACAACTAGTAATTACTTGGTTGGTTTTTCAACTAGATTGATTTTCCTTTGTACCAAAATGGCTTTGTTCTTATCCCGTTTTTTTATAAGAGTTTCTGTCAAATGTTACAAGCATCCGTTGAAGAGAAATTCGAGTGATTTCAAATGAGACTTTAATGATGTAGCATTCCAATATATTATTTTCTTGGAACTGGCACAATTCTCGTAATGGTCACGTTCTATATAAAAGTATGTTTTGATCGATAACGATGTTACTCGTATTTTGTTATTTTCATTACTTCTAAGGTTATACACTTGAAATAACAATAAAATAATAAAAGTTGTCTTTCTTCTTCTCATTGTTTACGATTCATGAATTAATTGATACTAAGTAGATTTGTACATGTAATTTCTTTAGTTGATTCAATTTCCTGTTTTGTGAGGAACTTGGCTGGTGATTTCTAGGCGTCATAAGCATCTGTTTTGATTTTAAAAACAGAATCAGACACAAATGGGTGAATAAACTTTTATATATTTAAATCAAACCATTTTATGAAACAAACACATCGAAACTTATATCTAAACTGATCACCTTGGGTAAACGAATTCTCATTATTCAATTTACGAAACGCGAGACAAACAAATGAATAATTACTGAAAAACCCTTCGGTTGATTCCAATTATGTTTATAATTAATTTTTGGTCATTGTCAAACTTACACTCATCGAGATATTCTAGATTTATCTTTGACTGTGAATGGAAAGTGATTCTAAGTATTATTAGGCAATCCGGTAAGGACTTATTTTGATGGGGTGAGGAACGGAGTACCTACTATTTGTTATGAAATAAATGGAACAGTTGAAAGTAGCAAATAAAGGCCAAATAAATATTTTTCTCCCGACGATTCACTGAGAGAATGAATTGTGATTCAATAAATCATGAAAATTGATATATAACCCAGAGACAGATACATAAGAAGAGAAATCGTAGACCAGAAAGGAAAAGTTACATGCCAAACAAATCTAGTGTAGTCAGTAGCAGTAGATAACGTTGAATTTACTAAAAAACGAAGGATTTAGCGACGAATTAACCGACGAGGGTTTGCTCTTTGATTTCAATTCATAATAAATTTTTTCGTAAAATAAACTGGAAAACATGGAACACTTCGGTCACTAGATTCATTCAATTTTTTTCAATGAAATATTTTACATATATGTACATAGATATATGAAATATTTACTGTGGATGCTGAATATTGGTTATAAAAACTGCATTCATAGTGGCCCATTTGACTTCTAATCTCCAAACATACATTAAAAAAATTTGGGCTGTCACGAGACGATTGGCAGATGTGAAACATCGAATTTATTTTGTTCAAGTTATATGCATAAAAGAAATCAGAATAATATGAAAAGATAAAGCATTACAAATTTATTATATAAAATAATTATTGTTTATTATATAAATATACATTTCCATTAAATATGAAATAAAAAAAATTCTAAAATTTATTGGAATCGTGACATCTTAATTGAATTGGTAAGGCTAGAATGCTACAAAATTATTCGAAATAACATTATAAACATATTTAATAAATAAAGCGTATATCATTGTTCTATTTCTTGCAGTAATTCTTTTGGATTCTTTTTAATTCCCAGTTGAAATTAGAATTATTAATGGCATGGATTCATTACAAAATCAACATTGAACTCCTAAGCTAATATCAATGGTAGTTTATCTTTATCGGTATTAAAAATTATTGAACCTCTGCGACTATATCGAATTAATCTCTCACGTCTCAAAGACTACACCGCGTTTAGTACAAATATTCTATTATGTTAATTCTTCTTAATGTTCTTGATTTTAGCTCTTTTCTGTTTTAAAATTAGTTTTTTCAATAATTTTTGAAAGATTGACAACAAATTGACGTTTCGAATGTCCTTTTAGTCTATTTTCTAAATAAAGAGAGTTCTGCCCAATGTAGACAGCGTCACAATTGGTACAAGGCGCTGGATATATAATATTACTTCTTTTATTTTTTGGCGTTTAACATTTTAATTTTTTTATTGAAATAATTTGATAGTTGTTAGGAAAGTCCTGGTATATATAGTGATTTATGTTTTGATGTTTCGTTTCTATTTCTGATTGTTTTTTCTGGATAAATATTTCCTTTGAATGCAGCTTTTGCTTTTGAATAGCTAAGCATCTAAATTTAGGATCTGATAAATGGGTAGATCTATCAGCCAATCAAAAATTATTGAAAAAGACCCAAAATCAAGAACATTTGGAAATATTGAAATACCAGAAGGTCTAAGAAATAAGAAATTAAAGTAATTAATTCCATTATATGCGTGGCGACTCATCTCCTGTGGCTATATCGCCACTCTAATTTCATACTTCGTGAAGTAAATATGTGGAGCTGAATAAAAACCGTAAAAGAGGGTAGTGCTAAGAACTTTTCCTACACCTTCGCCGCTCTCTTTCCAAAACAGCATCTTCTAATCCTCCAAAAACAAATTGCTACTGTACCTACCCTAGTTCCCTTCAGCTTTTTTTTATTCCAAATATGCTGTTAGTGCCACATCCCTACTGATACAACTAGTCCAAATTCATTACTTAAAGTAATGTAACTTTATAAGCTTTTCGCAATATTTATCTATAAAGGATTAACCAATCACTAAAATAATGATATTCATAATATTCATATAAACTCTATTGGAACGAATTGTTTGGATGCCCAATATTCTCAGCTTCAAATAATTTTTAATTATGCCAATTGTCCTAAATAACAGCGAATAATTAAAAGATTTATTTATATTTTATCCCAATACATAAATTCTTGACTACCTGCAATTCAACTATAATTTTTGTGTATTGTAAATAGTCATACTTCTTAAATAAATTCCTTTCGGTTTGGAACAAACTATACGTTTGTTTACAGACAATAAACTTTTATTATTTGGTTATTTCTTTTTCCAACTGCGGTTAGGATCTTAAAAGCAAAATTTGTCCTATTATTCAGTATTCTGGCTATCTGTCTTTGTCCTTATTTTTGTGTTGATTCGGAGGCTCCTTACTCTCTAGAGCATTAGCAATCCATTATCGTTTCAAGACCTTTTTAGTACGTTTTATTGACAGTTATTGTGCCCTAGTTATTCCGGGTACTGATTTAATACTAAAAAGAAACTAAAAATAGGAAAAGTGTTCACATAATCCGCAGATATAAAGGATTATACATTTTGGGGGTGAGCAGTTATTTCTCTATAGAGTGATCTTTATGGCAAGATTGATACTACATGGTATGTAAGCCAGATTATACGGGAAATTATGATTGTTGATAATATTATAACGATCCTCGATGAGCGAGGGAAACAGAGTTCGAAGAGAGAGGAGGTATATGCAAAAAATATTTTCCGCGCCTATATTAAAACATCTGTGATTTGGAATAATTCAAATAAACTTAGACAAGTGGATCAGTATTTCCAATAGTAATTCAACGGATTATCTTTTGAGCTCTAGTTCGTCCAACCAAACTGTTCATTGTTAACGAAGGTGTAGCTTCGGAAATGTTTTAGAAACTAGTAAGCGATTCTAAGGATATAAATAAATATTACCTTCAAGGGATTATCATTCGATAATTCATGAAAAAATTGATATTAACCTTTTCATTATGTGTAAACCCATGAAACATAATGAAATCAGAGCTAGTGCTATACGGAAACATTGTGATAAAAGTTTTTTGTTTGATTTTAGCTACGGCTGTTATATTTTACGAGGGCAATTATTGATGTTTCAATGGAAACATGCTTTTTCTTCTGACTTTTATAAACTAGTAATCTGTATGGAGACAAGTGAATTTTAAATTTTATTTAATTTCAACACCCTATAACTCATAAATGTAAAGAACTATTATTGTTGTCGGTAAGATTTTATTAAATTGAATACTGATTCTCTCACAGTTATTTTACCTTATATAAGAAATTTTCACCCCCTATCAACCCTTCCTGACTTAAAATTTTTCTAATTTTTAATAATGACTGGTATGGTGATTTAGAACTATGTCTATAATAATGGTTTCATTTCCTTTATTTGACATATTAATACCGTTGTTAATATGTCAAATAGACACTGTCATAATAAAATTTGACATTTTTAATGGTGAACGTACTCAGAACGTGTCGTCATACGAGTGCTATTTGAGTTGTTTACAGATACTTGGAACATTCATCTTGGTCAAAGAATAGAATTAAATAAGAAATATTTCTTTAGTGCGATGATTTTCTACGATTTTCGACGTGGATTAAACATACAGCTTCAATCGTATTCGCACTTCGCTACATGATGAATTTAGTGATGGTCGCCGGCTGCTGTGCCAGAAAACATCGATATTTTGCCTGAACTGATATGCCAAGTTCGTCATGTGACATATTGTGAGGTTGAAGCATACTTGGGTATCAATTACACCTGTATATATTTAATATTGCATGAACATTTAGCTCTTATAAAGATTTGTTAGCGTTGGATACTGCATAATTTGGCAATCGATTAAAAGAAAAGGTCGTGTTGATTGGTGCAAAGAGATGGTGGAAAAACTAAGCACCGTACTTTAAAAGACGTCTATGAAATCGTGAAAGACGACGAATCATGGATCTATGCATAGGAACCCGAAACTAAACCATAATCGACTGTATGAATCCAACAAAAGTTGTTCGCGCATAAGCACTTTGAATTAAATAGTCGCTTGTTTTTTCTGAATAACTGGATATGTCACCACCGTTCCATTAAAGCAACGTGAAACGGTCAATTCTGATTTGTACATCAGCATTCTTTGCCAGAAAAAATCTGGGAAATCAATCGCAAAAGACAAATCATTCTCCACCATGACAATGTGATCTGGCAGACATAATTTCAAGGGAAAACAGTCAAAATATCGAATTGATGGCTTATCCGCCGTATATTCCTTGTCTGGAACCCAATGATATATTCTTATTCCCGCAGATCGATAATAAATTATGGGTTCAACGTTTTTCTACACCTGAAGAAGCGGTTGATGCGTGGGTAAAATCACATGTTCTGGAAGTATCTCAAATGGAATAGATAAAATGCTTCGATAATTGGTTCAAATGCATGCAAAAGTGTATTCATCTTATTGAAGAATATTTTGAAATACAATGAAGCCGTATCTAATTATAAATATTTTTTTTGTCTGCCTAAAAACTTAATCAACAACACTTTTATTTTGAATTACTTTCAAATATTCTCTATAGAATATCAAATTTGATTTTCTATGAAATATAAGATTCATAAAAAAATTTTACTCCAATCTAAATACTTGGCAGACATTTTCTTGGAAATGGAACAATTAAAAGTCACGTGCAAATGATCATACTGATAGTGACATTCCTATGTTAGACAATTTAGTTATCTCCTTGAAGATCCATGCAATTGTATGAAAATGATCAACTTTACGACATTTAACTGTTAGAAACTACGTATAATATAGACCAAGACTATAGCAACAATGTTTAACTCATTTCTCGACATTAGTTTCGACAATAATTTTATAGTTTCATAACAAATATCTATATCAACTGCTTATCTCACTGTAATAAAATATAATACTTTGAAAAATTATCAAAAAGTGGAAGAAAATTATTACATCAAGTCAAATCTATGTGTAAAAGGAAACTATCGAATTTATATTTAATCCACTCCTGAATGACAAGATGAAATCATTTTTTGGAATATCTGGGTATGGACAGAAACGAGAAAGAAACAACTTTCTATTATTTTTTGTTCTTCTGTAATCATGACCAAAAAACTATTTTATTCTCCATTCGCTTATGCCGATTGGCTTGTGTTACTTCTATTGCCAGATTGAGATCCAATAAAACCACCACTAGGTCCTAAGGTCTTGCCATATGTTTAGCTATCACATCTCTGAGAAATTTAGTCGCAAGAAACTCTCTACGTGGATAGTTGGAAACGACTGGAATTAGGCAAGATAAGGCATACATAGAGGGGATTTCTGTTTGTTGTACTAACTAGCGGCTCCCCTTACACAGGTGCGAAAAATGTCTGAAATCTTAACTAAACGCGGTCACGTAAGACGCCATTTCTCTACTCTATGCATCAAAACAATTCGGAATGCAGCTGCTGCTTGGATGACGAAGGAGCAGCAGATAAAGTCATTGATGAGTGTCCAGCACTCATACGTATTGCGTCCAATCACATGAGCAAACCGTTCCAAGAATATCAGAAGGTCTATGAGGACAACATTATCAACTATGAATGAACTGTAAATTTTTTTTGAGAGGGAAAAAGATTTTGATGCCTTCTAAGTGGGAAGACACCAAGGGCATTAAGGCCTACTATTGTTAATTTTTTGAGTGTTACTCAATTCATTTTTTAAAAGGACAAGAAAGTGTAGAATTAACATAAATAAATTAGAGTTCAACAACACGTATCTATATACATAAATGAGAGCAAATACAGTAGAGAACTGTCTGTACATCATAAAATTGTGCTTTATAAACTTACTCTCATACACGTGTATGTACTTTGGTATGTCCGAAACAATATTCTCCACAAGGACTCGGATATAGACATAGAACCAAACTATATTGAAATTTGTCACGAGTCATGTATTATAATTTCATCACCAAACCAATGTTTGGGTAATCCAGTTCCTTGATACTGAAAGAAGATAGAAAAGCTCAAGTTCATTCTTCCTATAAAAAATTGTAATTTTCTAAAATAGGGGTCGAAAATGTATCTGCTAGCCTAAGGCTTAAGGGGTGAATTCAATCAATAGATGTGTTTACATACTGAACCGTTATATACATATAAATTTATTTTTGACTACATCGACGTTGATGAAGCTATCCCCAAAGTTTTGATAGAGCCATGGAACCGACATTAGTAGCCTTAGGATAAACTAAAAGCACTTGGGTTGCAATTCTCATCATCAAATGCCCCCCAGGACTTGAATTAGATGAAAGAATTCATATTCATGTCCTGAAAATATTTGGAAAATGATATTTTCATGAGAGTATTGTAATGATACTTTGAGTTTTCGAGATTTCAAACATTCGCTTTAATATATTGGATTATTACTAGCTTCCTTTTAAGATCTTATTAATTTTTTCGCTTTTGTGGACTGATTAATGATAACAACCTTATTTTTCTACATAATATCAATATATCTCAAACTATCTCTTACTCTTCCATTATTCTAATACTTTCTATTCTATTTCTTAAAATTCAAACATCTGTAAATTTCAAAATATAACAAATACAACTTAATCTATACATAATTTTAACACACTTTAAAATCGTCATTTCCCGTGAAGTGAAAATCGACGACGACCGTTTTTCACTTGTCATCTGTGACCAAAGAGAGTAGAAGGAACAAGGAAAAGGAGCTGTAGCGTCATCACGTGTCATCACATCCCGCCGTCATCAGTCTTCATTACAGTCACAATGGAAGATTTTGCTGTTGTCTGTTTCCCAGATGATGCTGATGCCAACAATGTATAACAGACATACTTCCTTTTTTTGTAACAGAATCGGACTTGACTAAACCGAGAATTGAATTTTCTGATAAATTGATTTTGTATCAACAAAAATGTAGTTCGTTCTTTTTCGTGATAATCTGTCTTGATTTTAATTGTGTTTCCTATAAAAATCAGTTTATAATTACGAAGTAGATGGAGACGTCAATTTTTACATTCTAATATTCAACTGATTTTTGTGGAAAATAGACCTAAAATCAGCAAGTTATACCAGTAGTTATACCACATATTTACATTTTATATCCTTCTGAATAGAGATACTGACGAAAAATATTTTTTCTCTTCTATTATCTCATAATTGAAGATTGCAGCAAACATCACTGCATGCTGGTAGATAACAAGATGAGAAGAATGAAAATTTGGATAGAATATCAGTTTCAACAAAAAAATTGGGGCACGAGGGAATAAAAAACTGTATTTACAAGAAAAACATGAATTCTTTTACTCTACAACTCAGTTTTTACAATCTCATAATATATTCTGCAGACAAATTACTTCTTGTAATAATTATTCGTGTGTCCCAAACCAACCTGTCATTCCGACCAAAATTTTATCAACTTAATCATTCAATCGTATAACTGATAACTATAATTGTTGTTAGGATTGTAAAAACAAAACTCTAATTATTATTTGTTGAATTAACTTTGCACTGGAGTCGGTTCTGTTTCTTTGTTCTGTGTAACATTCTAAACGCGATCTTCTTTGTCGGGCTACTCGACAAAACTAATTTGAAGTACTTGGAGCTCAATTGTATTTCTGTGTTTTACGTATTACCAGATTACTCTGTTTATATCAAAATGGCTGATGATACTGCTAACCATTTGTTTAGGAAACTACCTGCCATTGCTGTAAATTATACAGAAGGGTTTCATTGGGAACTTAAATGGGAGAATTGATGTAGAAATATACGTCGGTGGAATTGAGGGTATTTTGTATAGTTGTTAATAAGAGAGAAGGAATTGTATTTTCCCAGACTAATATCTATTTGGCCGATGAAAATTGAGAGGGTTGTTGTTTTTTACATTTACAGAATTGTTTACTTTGGAAAATATATTTATTGTTATCTTTATAATGAGTGGGTCAAGAAGGAGTACGATTTTACAATCTCTCTTGCTCTTGAACGTTATGAAAGTGCGATGCGCGTATGGTGTGGATGGGTACCTCGGGTCTCGCAAATTTAGTCGGGGATTACTTCATCGGAGCGCAACGTGCATTCTGCATTAAACATTATTACAAAAATGGCGGTTCGTGCGCTATTGTTCGGCGTTTATTTCGACGTGAGTTTGGATTACATGACATAAATCAGTGTTCGAGGGAAAGTGTGATTCGATCGTGGGTTAGAAAGTTCGAAACTACCGGTTCGACTTAGAGCTTCAGTTCAACCTGATCCTGATCTATCGACTCGCAAGCGATCAGCCGAACTTGTGGTAACCAGAACATCTTTGCGTCGCATTTTGTCCAAAGATCTGGAATTACACTCGTATAAAATTCAACTTGTGCAGAAGTTACCACCAAATGATTTAATTTCAATACGTGTCTTTGTTGGAATAATGTTGGAACGCTTTCAGAGTTTCAACAATATTCTGGTCTCCGACGAAACCCATTTTCACTTAAATGGGCATGTCAATAGACAGAATTGCCGTTACTGGGCTGCACAGAACCCACGTGCAAAACATCAAAAGCCTCTCATTCGCCGAAAGTAACCGTTTGGGCGGTCATATCAGCGCACGGAATTATCGGCCCCTATTTCTCACAAAATCAACAGGGGCAATATGTCATTGTAAATTCTGAACGATACATAGCTATTTTAAGGGCAACTGCAACTGCAACAATTTGAAGCCTATAATCGTACGACATAGTTTCAACAAGATGGCGCGACATGTCATACTTCTAATTCCTCTTAGGCGGTCGTGAACCAGATGTTTGCTGGGAAACTGATATCTCGTCGAGGTGACATTGCATGGCCGCCCAGGAGTCCGGACCTAAACCACCGGATTTTTTTACGTGGGGATACCTGAAAAGTAGAGACTATTCCAATAACCTAGCCACGCTTAATCAGTTGAAGATCAACATCCGAGAAGAAATAGCGGATATTACCCGCGCAATGTGCCAGCGAGTTTTTACCAACTTGAGATCTAGATTCGAGGAATGTTTGCAGCGCAATGGTGCACACTTGGATGGTATTTTTTTTTTTCAGAAATAAATTTCCCAGATATATGTTTCGAATAAAATAAAAAGTAGCGAGCCCAAACAAGGACTTGGGCATTTACTATAGCGTGGCAGAATAATATACTAATATACAGGGGGATAGCTTGTATCCCGTTATGCATCTCCTCCAAAAATGAATTCTATAAAAGATCAGATTGGTGAAAAAAATTGATTATCATAAGTCTCGAGCGCGTCAAATTAAGATGGTCGATTCAATTACATGCTATTAACTAATCGTGGCTAATTTTTTTTTATTTTGAATTAAATAGTTCAATTCAAAATTATATAATCAGTCGATTTCCACTAGCCACATTCGTCAATTCCCCTGCAGATGCATGATGAGGATATGATGTTTATACGAGGGTTGCTACTGAAGTTTTGAGATAGACAAATGAAAAACAAATATATACATAATTGAATAGAGGATATATACAATTTTGCATGCGTTTGAACCAATTGTCGAAGAATTTTCTCCATTCCTCCAAAACATGTGATTTAAACGCATGAACCGCTTCTTCAGGTGAAGTTGAAGTCGCCAAATAACGGGATAACGCATCAATTCGATGTTTTGAATCATCAAAAATGTTTTATTTTGAACAGATGTGTGAAAGCTCGCATTGTCGTGGCGGAAAATGATTCGTCTCCTGTGATTGGTTTCCCTGATTTTTTTCGGCAAACAAATGCTTGTGTATTATTCAAATTCGACAGTTCTACGTTGCTCTAGGTGGCGACATGGCCACCCAATACCCTTGGTGATCAATGCCCTTCGTATGCGACCGTGAAAATTGGACTGCAAACATCAAAAGATGTAAAAGGTAGATCATAACTGGAGATTACTATTCGACATTACTAACCACTCTACGGGAAAAAAATAAATAGAAAAGACGCGGAAAGCCATCCAAAGGTGTCTTGTTTTTGCAGGACAACGCCCACACAAATCTCATGTTAGGGGTTTGAATTACTTTAACACCCTCCTTATTCACCAGATTTGCCTCCGTCCGACTATCATCTCCTTCTTCAACTGAAGAAAGTTTGAAAGGTCAGAAATTTTCTTCCAACGAGGAGGTAATAAAAGCTGTGGAGGTCTGGTTTGCAGAGCAAGAAGAAACATCTTTTTTAAAGGTCTAGAGACGTTGCAGGTTCGCAGTAAATGTATCCAATTAATAGGAGAATATTTTGAGTAATAAAATATTTTGACATTGAAATTTTGTTTGGTTCTATAGTAAGCTTAGAATTTTTCAATATATCCTCGTAATAGCTCAAGCATGTTTCGAGATAATTAAGCATCACTCGTATTCTACTTAATTGGCCCCCAGGGATTACCAACTACCAACTTGTAGAATACTTGGGAGATAAATGGATAATGGAGTCATATGTACAATGAATCAGTAGTCCGACACAGATGAACAATTTTTCTTGCAAAACGCATTGAATAGAATAGAACATCGATGACAGAACGTGTTAAATAATCAGCAGCTGTACAAATGTTCCATTCGTCGAACCTTGAGCGAATCTTCTACAAAACTACAAAAGAGAGTTGTTAGATATTTACTCAGACTAAGCAGCAGAGCTCACTGTATTCATCTTTGCCCTAATTCTTGAGCACGCTTCTCCAATTTCAAAAAGGTCTGAATATACCGTTTACACCACCACTACACCAACACTAACAATTATACTGTCTGACGCGCGTTTCGATAACCAAGTGATCGTCTCCAGAGACTAAAGGTAAACCAAAAACCTAATAACTTGATTTACTTGTTTCATACTAAATTTTCCCACCAATAAGCTACCGTCCGCGAAAATTAATTCCAACGGGGAAAAACCGGGAATACTCATGTTTTTTCTTTGACTACTAAACTAAAGGGTGGGCCGCAAGTAATTGGCCCTTTGTCCCTATTCAAGCTACTCTTACTTCTAGCAATTTCAATGCTCTCAAATGCGTCCAATAATTTATTATTGGATACATTTTTAACAATTTTACATTATTAATATTTATGCAATGATTTTGACTGGCAGCGTGATCGGCAATACCTGATTTTCCGGTCCGTCCATATTTCAAGAGAGCTATGTGTTCTTTAATCCGGACAATAACGGATCTCTTAGTCTGCCCAATATACTTTCGGTCACAATCACCACAACTTATTTCATATGTACCATACCATACCAAATTTGGTATTTTATCCTTAGGATTATCCAACAATTGTTTTAATGTGTTGTTGGATTTATAAACACACTCTGCTAAATATTCTTTCCAATCCTTTCGTGTAAGGAGGATTATAAGGTATCAAAGCAAATTTTTCCTGTTCTTTACTTGGGTTTGAAAAAAAAGTGGTTTCACATAGAGATTTCTTAAACCCATGATGATTGATTTACCTATTTACAATTTTTTCATAACCTTTGAAAGAGTCAGCGGGAATGTACCTGCACGTAGCGGTGTTTTACCTAAATACATCAAATTCTAACCTATTACTATTCCTAATTACTAAAGTATCTAAAAATGGTAACTGTCCATTATTTTCCATTTCATAGGTGAACTTTATAGATGAATATTTTGAGTTAAGTTCCAAAATGAATTCGTTTACGTTTGCCTTCTATTGAATATGACGAAAATATCATCCATATACCTGTATCATACCCTGGGAAAATACTGAAACTATTGACAAGACAAGTTTCGAAGTTCACACATAAATAAATTAATTTGCTAAACGCTCTTTAAAATATGTTTAAAATAATCTCCTAATAATTCTCTGCCTTGAAGACAAGGATATTACAAGAACCTTAGTTCTTCAATTATGAAGCTGACATTTTTGTAATAGAAAATGTGCTTCAAATAATTGTGAGGTGAGGTATTGAATTTGAGATGTCAGTAGAGGCGACATATGAGGGGCATCAAGTTCAAATGACGAAGTTATGGAAGTATTTTCAACTTCAATGCGACACCCTGCATCTCATAATATGTAATTTAAGTGGAAAATGTCACTCAGATGATAACTATGTAAACTCAGTCACTTATAATAAAATCACTTATAATAAAATATGATTGTTTATTAAATTAAGCTTCTACGATGCGTGTATTATTGATTTCACTCAACGGTTCCACTTTCTCTATGTTCAACTATTAATAGTTCTATTTCTCAAGTTTCCTGGGTTATTTACAATGTCCATTTTTTATGGTGAACATTACACTGAAATTCTACTCTCCGTTCAAATAAAAACACTTTCGCACTTCGAGGATTTACTTCAGTACATTCTATATCCTTCAGTCATGCTTTTTACGTAGGCGTATAAAACATTAGTTTGTTTTTTATGTAGTGTCTTAGCTCGTAGATGCGTTTAACGTTGACTTGTATATCTTTCGTTTTTTTCTGCATTTTCCTCGAAATAAAGTCAAAGAATATATCGATCATTGTCGTTACTTATCAATTCTATAAACCCCTTCACTTAGTATATGAAACTGGAAAGTATGAGATTCGATCCACATTTTGACCAGTCTGCAATTTGTTCCAATGTTTTATTATTGAGCATTACTGTGCTTTGTTTAAAAACATATCAAGGATCAAAAATAATTTGTGTAATAATAAATACCATTATTGAGATTATGCTCAATTTTTACCAACAAATTAATTTATGAAAATTTCTGCGGTTGCAAGTAAACAATTGGATGACGATAGACCCACAAGTATCTGACCTGACCGAGAGATGGCGGTAGTTGCTTGAAAAATACAACTGTATTAGAAACTAAATCTTCTATTCAGCAAATGTATCGTTCAAAGACGCCACGTTGTATAGTATTTGCTTGGCAGCCATCGATAGTGAACGTTTTCATTGAATTTGTAAATATAGAAAAATTGGTCATCACTATATTATTCAATACTATTATTTGAAAGGCATTAGCCCAACCAATATTAAATCTGAACCAGATTTACTCTGGATGAGACTACTCCTTCGTTATCAACAGTAAAATATTGGGTAGCAGAGTTCAAACGAGGTCGTACGGCCTGCGAAGATCAGCATCACAGTGGTCGACCATATGACGTGACGACTGCAGACATTTTAAGGAAAATTCATAAAGCAGAACTGGATGTTTGTCGACTGAAAGTGGAGACATAGTAGATATTTCAAAATAGTACGGTACGGCATAATAACTGAAATTTTTCAAATGAGAAAGCTATTTTTATCGAGGGTTTGGCAATGTTTTCGCACCGTATCATAACCATTGATGAAACGCGGATACCCGAAACAATCAAAACAATGCACTGAAAAGGAGAACCGGCTCCAAAGAAAGCAAAGACCGTTCCATCTGCAGGCAAGGCCATATCGTCGTTTTTTGGGGATACGCGTGAGGTAATTTTCATTGACTATATTGAAAACGGAAAAATCATCAACGGCGAGTATTATACGAACTCATTGCTTTGTTTTAGCGAAGAAATATAGCCAACACGGCCGCATTTGGCTTGGATTGAAGTTTGAAATGCTACTTGATGCACCCTATCCGCCAGATTTAGTTCCCGGACTTTAAAAATGACTAGGTAGTTAATTTTTGAGGAGCTTGGCGATTCTTATTATAAAAATGATCGAATGTGTATGAAGCTGAGAGAAGATTCCATTGAAAATAACAGTAATCCAGTAACAGACATAAAAATGAAATAAAAAATTAGTAGTGAGTAGAAGACATCATTTTTCGTACTACTGGTACAAATGTCGAACATACCATTAATTAATGTGTACATAATATGGTAACTATGAAGGGTCAAGGTAAGAAAAACAATATGTACACATAGAAAGTGTGTTAAATAAGGGTTGCACCACATATGATTTAATCCCTGGCACACTTTTTCGCAACCCAAATTATGGGAATTTGCGTTAGTGAACTATGATTAAATTTTTCAACTCTACATATTTCAATTCGTTTACAATTACTACATCCATAACTTACACTTTATATACACCATAGCATTCTAGAAGTGTAAACACATTCATAAACCACCCCGAAACTCTCGATAAAAGTATATTAGTTGGAATTCATCAACTTTTGGATGTGTATCTAATCTATCAACATTGCAACAAATTACTCCAAGATTGCATTCATATTTTAGATATTTCCTTTTCGAATAAAAATAGAAAAGCATTCACGCACGTTTGGCGTGTAAGTACGTAAATATGAAGCATATTTTCCGTGGGTTTCGCGCTACATTAACCACTTTTGGTCGGTTTTTGGTCCGCGTGAAAGAGCCTCCGAGTTACTCAGTTGCGTGCAAGTCACTGTCGGCAACACTTCTGTGTTCCTACTACTTTTGTTGTATTTTTTATTAAATTTTACGAAATGACCGTGTAAATTGAACAAATGAATTGGAAAAATTCTTTTATATTATAATCAAATGTAACTAGTTCTGTGACACAGCAAATATACTAAAAAATTATCACTCATGGATGCGTACTAGCACGATCATAGTAATATACTTGGAAGAATTGGTACTGAATTCATTCTCGAACAACAGAAAAGAATTACGATAAATACTCGTCATCCACCAAATTTTTTCTTTCGATTTCTTTTTAATGTGTTTTTTACCTTTAATATATGCATCATTATAGTAAGCAAATGTCCAGAGTAGTATTTTTTCGGAGTAATAACTTCATCGAAATCCGTCGAGTATGGTTCGTGCACTATACTGTACATGCACCATCTGTAAGCCCTTAGTGGTTTAGGATGTTGATGGTTATATTTTCCTTCATTCATTCCTATTATGAGCTAGCTCCTTTGCTTCTTTCCAGTTTATTCCTCGTTCATTCAGTATTCATTATATAACTGTATCCCACGATCTTCTTGGTCTACCTATTTTTCTGTTTTTTCTCAATTTTCGCTTTCCATATTCCATTATAGTTGTGTTTCCTCTATATAATCTAATGTAGGCTCTATATTTAGGTCTTTTCTTATATCTATGTTTTTTATTCACATCCGAATGTTAGAATGGTCTATACTGTTTAAATAATTCTTCCATAGACTCTTGCATATTCACCATTATTTTCTTCATCAGTTGTATATTTTCTCCTTTTTTTCTTTGTGACCCTTTTCATAAACACGTCATCTTCTAATTAATTTTAATCCTCTTCCCAGTCACTTTCTCTTTTCTAAAATATTTCTTGGTTCTTTCCATTCTTTGGTTGCATGTGAATCCGCCTCTCTCGATTCTTTAGGATTTATTTATTAAAATTTTTGTATTCTCGTTTTGTTATCGGTCGTTATTGTTACTTACTTTGCAATTTTCGTAGTTTTAATTTTTCAATTGCACTTCCATTACACATCACTGTCATAACTTATTCATTTTTGATTGCTTCTCTCATCTCTATAAACTGATTTTTAATACACAGCACAAATCAAAACACGTTTTCTTGCTAGGACCATCTACCCACGCCACAATTCATGCTCATGAATAGCACCTGGATGTAGAGCGTAAAATGTTCAGTGGATTTCAAAAAGGAAAATTCTTCTGTTTAATCATTTAATTTCTTGTTAATTATTCTTCTTACGTCGAGTGTTGACTATTTCTTTAGTTTTAGTGATGCCCGTAAGAACCCCTCTCTTCGCAGTGTTCGTAACTCTTTCGACCAAACTTATCTATAAAATATGGCGGTTATTCCATAACTGAAACGATTATAAACGTTTGAGCAGATATTCTGTGACCGCTCCTGCTTCTGTATAAGGGCACATGAAAGACAACCTTTCCAGAAGATCATGGCTGCAGAAATTTTTTTGAGTTATATAAAGCATGCTCTAGGATCCCATATCCAATTAACCAGATTCGTTAATCTTTTTACTTAATCCAATTATACGTTAATAACCGTGATCACTTCTTGCACATTTGGTTGGTTAGTTATAACCAAATATTTAGTTCTCTCTGTATCAAGCTTTTAGTCCGTAATTATGACAAAATATAACAGGACGGTCTACGGGCCTCTGTAGTTGTGCAATCAATATGATAATTGAAAAATTATTATGCACTTTTGCACATTTATCTTACTCCTCTTCTAATTTCAACCTCAGGGACCTACGCGGACGCTTGCGGTTCGATGCCAGTAGAGATTAGCAACAATGCATGTATCTTTATTTTATATATGTGACTTTTTCAGAATTTCTATCACTTTATTATATCTTATTTCATCGAACGCTTTTTCGAAATGCACGGCACATATATGAACGTCATGGTTCATATCCACACAACTTTGAAACAACACTTGAGTTGTGTGTAATTTGGCGGGTGTAATTTGGGCGCTAACCATCCTTCTTTACCTGTTTGACCAAGAAGGGTAGATAATCCGACATGTATTTTCGGCGCTAAGAAGTGCAGGTAGGTCGAGTCATAAAATAACCCAATAGAGGGAAAATTGATAGATTTTTAAGTAGGTTAGGTTAGGTTAGGTTAGGTTAGGTTAGGTTAGGTTAGGTTAGGTTAGGTTAGGTTAGGTTAGGTTAGGTTAGGTTAGGTTAGGTTAGGTTAGGTTAGGTTAGGTTAGGTTAGGTTAGGTTAGGTTAGGTAATGTAAATCTCTTATTTTATATGTAATATGTACCTAAGTACTAAATAAAAATATAAATTTCACTTTATTCTGTAGAGTGTTACAAAAATGTTGTGAGGAAACTTTATTAAGGGCAGATTTTTCATTTAAAAAAAGTGCAAAGTAGCTCCCTCTAACGGTAAATTTTTTCAGACCTTAAGTGATAATAGGTGATTTCTCTTATAGAAAAATCTAGAAATACAAAAATATATTTTATTATAAATGTCGATGATTTAATAAATAACTGTATTTCATAAATCATGTACTTCAGTCGGTTAGCGCCCAAAATACAAATAAGATTAAAATGACCCTTCGGTCTTTGCGCCTAGTTTACATGTTGTAAAAAGTACATTAATCCTTTAGCGCCCAAATTACATCCACCCCTTGAGTTGTAAGCAAGGTTTACCTAATCCATTCGCTAAATGCGAATTTGATCAATCTTCTAGTTCGAGGTCATCGCTTCAAGAAATCAATGCTCATTATCAGCTTGTTGGAAGGAGATATTATTATGTCATTTTTCCACAAAAGTTCTGAAAACACTTGATTCTAACTTTACTATAACTCTAATACAAAATGATAGAAATTCTGTTATTTAACATTCAAAAATTATACTGACAGCTGGAACTCATATAGTAGTTTTTCAAAAAAAATCTAATTTTTATAAATTTTAATGCATCGTTTCTTCTTAACTGAGTTATACACTAAGTTCTAAATGTGAGGATAAAGAAATAAAAAGCCAGTGCTGAATTTAATAAAATATTCAGTCCGTAAAGTAGGTAATAAATAGAGAGATAAAACCTTAATAAATGATAAAAGGGGTTGTTAAATTGTGCACAGGAGCCAACTCACTTCAAGTTATCATGGTTTACTCCACCTTTCTCACTACAAGTTACGTGGTCTTAATATAAAATCGTGACTGTAGGTTAAAAGGCATATAAATTTAAATAATTTTTATAGGAAAACCATGTTCTAATGTGAACAGTAGTTTATTAGATACTGAATGTGCTAAGATGAAACTGGAAAGATAGTTGGGATGGTTACAGTTACAGTACATACCCAGAAACAAATGCAAACTTAATTGCTATTTAGTAAAAATAATATTGTGAATTTTTGATGCCAAAAATTGGTCATCGTTATACTTTGATTTGAAAGGCATTAGTCCAACCAATATAAAAGCAGTGGAATAGTGGGTAGCATAGTTTAAACGAGACCTTACGACCTGAGAAGTCCAGCATCGCAGTGGTCGATCAAATGAGGTGATGACTCCAAAAATGCTGAAGAAAATTCACAAAGTGGTACATTTTGACATGAGAAAGCTGTGCGCAAGATGGGTCCCGCGTTTGCTCACAATGGAACAAAAACAGCATCGTAAAGTTATTTTCATCGAGTTTTTGGCGATGTTTCGTAGAAATAAAGCCGAATTATTACACCGTTTCATAACCATGGATGAAACGTGGGTCCATCACTTCATACCCGAAGCAAAACAACAATTGAAACAATGGACTGAAAAAGCATAAACGGTTCCAATGAAGGCAAAGACTGTTCAATCTGCAGACAAGATCGTGGCGTTGATTTTCATTGATTATATTGAAAAAAGAAAAACTATCAACAGCGAGTATTATACGAAGTCATTGCAATGTTTGAGAGAAGATGTCGAGCAAAAACGGCTGCATTTGGATAAGAAGAAAGTATTGTTTCATCAAGACAACGTATCAGTTGACACACCCATCATTGTAATCACCAAAATTGATAAATTGAAGTTAAAATTGCTACTACATACACCCTATTGGCCATACTCAGTCCCCCGAAATATTTTCTATTCCCAGACTTGTAAAAAAGGTTCGGTGGTCAAATATTTTCCAACAATGAAGAGGTGATGTCAGCAGTTAATAGCTATTGTGAGGAGCTTCACGTTTCTTATTATAAAAAGAGTATCGAACTGATAGAACATTGTTGTATGAAGCTAAAAGAATACTGCGCTGGACAATAAAGATATTTTTTTCCAAAATTTATGTGTTTTTTTTGTTGGGCCAGATACTTCTGGAACCATTCTCGTACTATATTATATTTTCATCAACAAATTAATTTCTTGAAAAACTTATGGCTAATATAGAAGCGATTTCTACGTTATGATAATGAACGAAACCGGCCGATTAGCATGTTACAATGAATCATTTTCACCTCAACCATTGTTCACAATTCGAATGAAATTTGCGTAGCGGAACGAAAAATTTCACCCTCATCATTTGCTTCTTTATGAAAACTTGATATCAGAATCCGTTAAAGTGAAATATTTGCAAATTTCCGTGAGCATTAGTAGGAATAAATCATGTGTGACGGTAAATCACCCTTCTGACCTACGTAGAACTTCGTGATATTAAATTTTAAAACACTTAGAAAAAGCTTGAATGTTATCCGGCGGTCATTTGTATTGGTTAGCCCGCCGGCTTATAATAGAATGTAAAATATCGTCGAATTCGACCGGCTGTGCCCTTTTCAGAATCAATTTCTGTTTTTGCACGTCGTTATTTATTGATAATATAAATTGTGAATGACCGCAACCCTAAGCGAATACAAATGGAAATTTCCCTTACACATAAAACAGCTACATCGTAGGCAGTTTTATAAGGATGGTAGTATTTCTTTGATATTTGCGTTTTCACAGATATTTATAGTTGTACACATTCACTCACATGTATTAGTCAATATGTGAAACCTTACATGAAAATGCATTTGTAACGATCTATTTTTGTTTTCTATATAAACATTTGATATGTTATGTTATGTCTCGAGTAAAATGGAAAATGAGAAAAGTTTCAAATCAACAGAAAGCTATACACCTTGTATGTATATTTTTATATACTGTTTTATATTTCCACGAGTAGTAATTGACCAGTAAAACACATATTTTTTGTCCCTCTATTCATAGATTCACTAATTGTATGATAAATGTCACTCGTAACTATTAATTATACAGGGTTATCCAGAACTTGATGCAAAATATCCCGCAGTTAGTAGATGACGTGAAAATAACGCTGTGGAATAAAAAGAATTTTCTCCTACGACCCCTCGTTTCTGAGTTATATGCCTTTAAATTTGCGAAATCAGAACTTATATTAATAAAGTAAGTAATGAATAATGATGCGCAGCTGTTATAAGGGCCGTTTTGGATCACTTAACTCTACTAACTGAGGACCACAGGGGAATCATGCCCAATGGTTAAGAATCCGTAACTTCCACATGGAAAATCTATACAATCTGAAGACAGCAAGCTTTTTTGACAAAAGGTGCTCCTTGTTTAACTCGATGAAATTCATGGTTTAGGAGATATGTAGATTGTTGTACATTCCAAGGAAACCGCTTGCCATTAAGAGACATATTGAAAAAAAATGACATGAATTGTAATTATTAATTAAAAATACTTACATGAGGTTTGAAAACAGAATCAAACATTTCTTGGAGAAGAAATTAATAAATACATAAACATTTGTACTACATACCATCAAAAATAATAATAATGGCTCAAGGAAAAATTATAATTATTGTTCATCCAGTAAGCTACTATCAAATAAGCTATCATGTAATATTTAATTGAAAAGTGCAAGAGACTTAATTTTTCAATGTCAGTTTGCTGTCAATCTTTTCAAAACCTCTTATCAATTATTATTACATCGTATTTAAAGTTTCAATATGGTAGAATTTACCTCTAGTGAATATTTCGTTATGCATTTGATGTGTAGTTTGGCTTTTGGTAACCCGTCAGAAGCTTTCCGGACAGAACTTACTTGTATGTTAGGTTTGATCGCAGCTCAAGGTTTTGCTACATAAATCAAGTGGAATAGTTTTCTTTATTTTTTATAAAATGATATTTTAGGTAGGGTGACGAAGGTCAACAACGAACTATACGAACAGTTTCAGAGCAAAATGTATTATATGCAGTTGATGCTGACAGACAACTAGCGTACGTAAAATGTCACTATAATTCAACACATCAACGACAACTCATTCACCCCTTTCATTTCCAGAAAGTGCATGCCATTGAGGTAAATAATTATCCAGCAAGACTGGCCTATGCTCGTTGATTTCCAGATAAACAATGAGTTGATGATACAATTGTTGGAAAATAGTGTTTACTGAGGAAGCCGATTTTACACGAGACGGTGTTATTATTTCCCATAAATTATATTTATTAGCAGATGAAAATCCTCCCGATCAATTCAAACAAAGAATCAACTCGATTCTGTGTTAATGTGTGGGCAAGAATAGTAGGTGATAATTTAGTTATTTTTTCATAATAACCTGAATGGTCTGCGATACTTAGGATTTCTCCAGAATGATTTTTCACACATGTTTTGGGATATTCCTCTAAACATTCGCGGAGACATATGGTTTCATGCACGATGGAATCTCTTCCAACTTCCTAAATGATGTGACTTTTTTTACATCAAGTCCTCTCTGTATATATCAAGAAGAAATTATGGTGTTATATTCCTGTACAGTTTCCATGAGCTAGATGTCCACAAATACAGTTTTTTTTTGACAAGTTCACGATTTGAAATTGTGCTATCGGATTCAAGAACTCCATAACTTGAGACAATTTGAGATATTTCAATCATTGTTTGTTTTTTTAGACTCAATTAAAAATCCTCTGTCACCGTTTCTCTTATTTCACGTTTGTAAAGTTCTGTTAAAAATATTGATTGGCGATCAGACTAAAACACAAATACTTCCACAGCTTTCAAATGCAGCACATCATTATGATAGAACAGTATTCTTTGGATACAAAAACTAATAAGGATATAAAAAATGTGGCCTCGATACAACTTTACATGAATTCTTGGAGACAACTCGATCTAAATCCCATTGACACATGTTCAAAACTTGTATCTTCACAAACAACGTTATTACATATTTTATGTTGTTATATGTACTAGAATTTTTATCGAAGTATGCTGAATTTATTCATAAACAATATTAACTTCTTCTGTGCTCAATTTTCTAGATCTCTCGTCATTGCAGGCTTATCTCAATATAATTTTCTGCAAATGGAATGCTAATTGGTTCCCAAAAATGTCATAAATTGTGGGTTGTCATGATCGAGGCTTATTTAGTGTCACGTAACTGCTGAATATATCATAGTTTAGTTTGCAAATAAAATTTCGTCATTTTTCTTTTTTATCAAAAATACAATATTTTTCAGGAGGTCTACTGATAAAGATATAACAAGCTAAAATTTTTCGATGATCGCTCAGAGTCTGAAACGTGGTAGCGCTGCAAAATTGTACATACATAATATATATTTTTCAACCATAATAGCGATGCTACCTTTCCCATTGTTAATAGTTTCTCATACATTTCCATAATATGACTAGTCGTCCGAAACAATAATTCGTTAATTTATTTGGAGGCAGCATATTGTCCGCTACATTACCTTATTGAAACACAAATATACTATTTTCATTTTAGTGACTACTTTTCATTCTCAGTTTTGTATTCGTTGTCTGTATTCCATTCTTAATGGAAAAGTATCTATTATGTTTCATATCACTTCTACATTTGAACATATCTCAAACAGGTATCATGTGGTCTATATATCACAACTTCGAAACTTTGATATCTGTCGATAGATTTATATCAGTATTGATATGATAACAGTTGGACGCTCATCATAATGGAATGTTATATGCAAATACGAAAAAAACGCTTAACTTAAGTTATGTTTTCACTGCCAGGTATGCAAACCCAAAGTTTAAAAAGTTCGCTGTCACATTGTCGTGATATCTTGAGATATAATTAGGAGAGAAAAATGATAGAAGCAAGAAATTGAGTTATATATCATGTCCTCAAGTTAAGATTAATATATGGAATCTCAGAGAAATTTGTATTTCCAGTAATATTCTGGTTATGGTAATATTTTGGTTCATCAATAATTACCTACTTCTACATGAAATTTCTCAACTAAGTAGAAACTTGCGATTCTCGCTCTTTTCTCGCTTATACCGATATGAAATATTTTATTTATTATCAAAAATGTCATTAATTTCTTTTAATTCCTTAGTTACATTTTATCTAATGGATTAACAAATATAAATAAGTTTACCGATGTTCTGGAGATCCGTAGATATCATGTGTACGTCTGGATGCAATGTCCCTGGTATATAGTTGTGACTCCCAGAATTTTTCAGCTGAAATCTTTTATTCTGCTATTGAGAATAAGACATTGAAACAAATTTATATTTTTATTTTATCAGTAAATTCGCAAATTGTCAGTGTAAAGTCATATTTTGATGTCGACTGCAACAGGTCGAAACGTTGATTTTTAACCTGTCTTAAGAAGATATTTTAAGTCAGAAGAAACCGGAAATCAAGACGATCTAGAAACATAAATATACGTTATGTAACAGGATGCTCTTGTTGTTCCCGACAATATTAAAATAGGAAGGAAATAGCAGAGGTGTACGTTCGATCACATTTTTCATTTTTCGACCGTTTCCTCAAACAACTAACTCAATGAAACATTATATCTTTCCGCCCAACTAACCGATGCCTGACCCAGGAAATTCCATGTTGCCTTATTTTGAGAATTGGGAGTATCAAATGACCTTTTTCTTCTGTTTCTTATAAATTTTGGCGACCCAGCAACGCTGCAAAAGCTAGTTGAACGACTTCTATCAACCGTCGAAAAGTAGAGACGTTAATTTTTGATCAACATTTTTTTTTATTTTAATCCCTAAAGATAAAGGTATGGTCTTTTCATGGTGCTTTCCCTATCGGAAGTTTGCATAACTTTGCAAAGGAACGTCGCACTATTTTCGAGCCTATTCTGACATCTGCTCATCATGCAATAACATCGGGGCCAAAATAGAGCCTATCAACTCGTCCTGATGGCCATTTGAATGGTGAGACGTGGTCGCCTTTCAAAAGAACCAGTCAAAGAAACTTGGTTGGACTTCTAAATTTCTTAACAGCTTACAATTGATCCAATCCTCTCCAGTAAACCTTCTAACACGTTAAAGGAAAAATCAACCTGCTTCCTTCATGTTTCATGACACCCCTCCTATTTCTTACTTACACGAAGCCGAGTGAGAAGTTTTTGGATTCAAGCGTTGGCCGGATCAATCGTCCACCCGGTATTGCAGCGAACTCATCTCGAACAACACCCCAATTGACTCTACCTGAGATACGCTGCTCCTCAATATACGAGGTTTAAGTAGTTAATTGTACTTAAGATTATTGTGTTATCTCTTCACCATTTTCGATCGCAAGACCCACCCACATAGAAGTCATGATACAATTCACAATTGCGAAATCAAAATTTAGTCGGGCACAATGAAAGAACTTGCGATTTATCGGGCTAAAACCATTTTGACATGAAACACGCTCCAGCTTCACTTTTTGTGGGTCTGATACTTTTTATACTCAACGAATTTTTTTACTCCAGTTTTTTCATTTCTGTATCTGTATTTTTGGCCAAATTTCAGTATATTTCAATTGATATTTAGTTGGGTCAAATGAAATACTAAACAGTCGTTAAAAGTTTGAAATTGAAACAGTACTCATTTCAATATTTGTCTCATATACAAAGGAGCTTCATATAGAAATTAGTTCAATCCCAAACTACAACAAGCCTTTCTACCGACGTCGTGATCAAACTTGTCGACACGTGCTACCAATTGTTCTTCGACACTTGTGCTTACAAGTAACTTTTCACGGTAACAGAGAGTAAAATAGGGAAACATTTTTTGTAAACAGAAAATTTGCTTTTGTGGATACGCACCTTTACAATATCAATCAATTTGTGTCATTTACGGATACAGATTATGGCTGATGCTTGCCAAATTCACAAATTTGTTCTCCATTTACTTCGAAAGTAAAAAATGAGAATATGTTTAGTATTATAAATCTCCTTTTTGGATGGTTTAATGACGTAAAGGCGTTGAAATAAATTTCTTCCTTATAGCGAAAGACATTACCGTTTCAAACATGATGAATGATCTCTATTATGAATGGGAATCATGTCTTCCAAAGTGTAACCTAGAATAAGTTATTATTACTGGAACAAATGATGTTTGTCTTCACAGCTATTAGACTGATCACAGAATAGGAAATTTATTTCAACTGTTACCCACTGATTTATGCACGATACATCCAATGTACAATGCTTTATACACAAACTAGTTCCCAATTTCAATAGACCATGCTCAATAAAATTGACTGAAATTTATACACGGTGAGTTCCGAGTATATATTCAAACTGGATTGAATTAGAACTACTGTTTGAACTAATGGTATGGATAATTTGTAAACCTCTTGATTACACAAACAAAAATCTTCCAAAAACTCAATAATTCATTAATAACCAAACAAAAATTGTCACTGATTGAATAGATGAAACTCATCTATGCGTACTAGACAATATAACATATTACAGAATCTATGGATTGCAAATACAAATATAGATGTACGTTATAAGTAATCACGTGTGAAGCAATAGTCTGGCATGCGAAATTTCACCAGAATAATACGACAAAAGCTTGACCGCAAGTTTATTTTTGGAGCCTTGAGCACATTTTCCAATAGGGCATTCGGAGTTATCCCAAGTTCTAGATCCTTTATTTATTGAAAAACATGGAGCCTGCTAATCTTCAATCCCGTGTATCTTTTACGATAATTTCTTTAGTAATGAAATTATAAAGAAACTATGCGTAGAAAAGGAATTTACCACAGTGTTGAGTGGAAAGGAAGGCATGATAGATATACACATTAAATTATAAATGGTAACGAAGTGTTCAAATTTACAGTATACACAAATTGACTTTACATATTTCCTTTAAGGTGCTGCAGCATCAAAAAGCATTTGATGAGGTTTGGTTTTATAGATTGGTTGCAGAGGAAGCTGAATTTTATTTTACTTTCTTCTGGAACAATAATTGAGGCTTTTTCTTAATTCCTGAGCCAAATAATTCAAATTCAGTCTTGGAGGTTCGCAAACTAGCCATTTTTTTTAACTTGGAATAAAATCTATCAGATATTCTTTATTGTCACCAAACACATATACAGCTTCTCACTTTGAGAAGAATTGTAGTTAAAGTTTTCCTAGATCCAAGACTGGTGTATTTTTCTGATATAATTTGCAGTATTAAGAGAACTTTTTGTATTGAGTCCTGTGTAAAATACTTTGCTGTTCTGGATTATTTTTTTAACTGGGTTCTTGATTGAGAGAGTAGGTACAACAACAATTTCATTCATTACTACTTATGTATAACAACGTTAAATCCTTGTCCTTTGAATTTAAACTAGATGATTATAAATATCGGGTACTTCTTGAACAATATCTGGGGGTGTATTTCTAGCCTCCAAATTTTCTTATTCCATTTTATTCAACATTAGACAAAAATTGAGTGTGTATAAAAACAATAATAATGATAAATGTGACGTCAGCGCTGCGTCGACAACATTGAAAACTTGCCGTATAAATTTGACATATAACAATTGGTGTACGCAAGTTTCTTTTACTATGATCTATCGACGAAATAATTCACTTAGATTACGTTAATAGATAATAGACAAATTTTAATGCAAGCGAACTTTTGATCAGTATTAAGCACTCGCGCCACAAACGTTGCAGATTGTTTTTTCATATTTAACATTTCATACAATATATGACATACTTTTTCACTTGAAATATTCAAGTACAACGGCACGGATTTTGATACTTCTGGAGAAGTTACAGTAACTTATGGTCCAGGAAGTTGACGTTTCATTGATTTGATTTTCCGCTTGGAAAATAATATTTAATTAACACTTGAATTTGTTCATATGATAATCAAAATTATTCTATTTGCCACATTCATGTAAAATTTCGACATGCGACTTCAGAAACATGGCAGATATTAGGAGTATATTCACGAAAGTATTCTTCACCTCTGAAAAGTGAGGGCTCTTATATTCAACATTGTTTGGAAACAAATATTCCTTATTCAGTTTGTTTCAGAACTAAAAGAACTTAATAATGATTTACTGAGTACTCTAGTATTTTTGTCATTAAGATTTTGAAATGTTCTTATATAAAACTCAATAAAGTGATGAATAAGTGCGATAATTTGTCTGATTCCATTCATGTCGATCATTGATCAACAATCCAATGAGGACTGGAATATTAAGTAAAGTTGCGAAATTTCATTCATTTTATAAATTAAATCGGTATGCTATAATGGTAAATATAATTATTCAAACGACCAAATCTTGTGATATATATTTTTTCCGACAACATCGCGAGTAGCGTCACTGACTTTCGGTGGCGGCCAGTCACCCGCCGCCAACTATGCCGTCGCCCCGACGCATTTGCATGTTAATTACGTGAGCCCGTAGAGCTGAATGCGGTGTTGCCGCTTGACTCTGTCGGTCTTGTGGTTTGATAGATAAAAATCTGAATAATGCGATTCAGGATCAGTAGTGTCAGACACAAATTGATGGAGATAGTGGTTGACGTTGTAGACTTGCTGATATTGGACATTTTCGGCGAACTGACACGCCTGAGGACATTATTAAATTGTGGATATTTCAATTTTGATGATAAAAATTTGGCACAAAGGAGTGAGGTGACGCTAGCGGAAATTGAGCTTTATATACGACGTAGAAGAAAGAAGAGTGGGTTTCCATGGTATACGTGGAAAATAAAATGTTAATTTTGAATAAATTCATAATATAAGATCCCTTTCTCGACAAAAAGTTATTTGAATATATTTATAGATAAATGTAGTAGAATCACTGAAACGCGAATACCTGATTTATATATATTATTAAACTATAGTTGCTGTAGCTACAGAAGGTTTTAAATATACTATATCTGTTTCTCATTCACACTTCCAACTTCTTGATATTTATCAGTTGGTTAACATAAGCTCCCTTTACAAGCGGGCCTATACAAAGAAGTCTAAAAGATTGATATTTAGAAATTGACGTTTTTATTCAATGTCTCCTTCTACCTATCTATTCACCTGGAAATGAAGCATCGAGTTATTCAATAATAGGTCTTTGGAAACATCTCCAGTTATAACATTAGCTTGTACAGTTTCGGAACAAATTAGCCAATTGCTGCATCAATTTTTCTTGACAGAATTCCGAATGAACTTTTCTTGAGAAAATACTTGTTATGTAACCTTATTTTCCGTTTTTGTGCCATATCCTCTCAAATCGATCATTTTATCGATTCACCTCTCATTTTCAGAAAAGATTATCTTAATAGACTACATTGTTTCTGGAAGTCTGTGAGTGTGTGAGGAAGAAATTCATGAGTTAATGCTACTGACAACTGGCTAATTGGTATAGTCTATCGATGAGTACCTGTTATTTCAAAACGGTTTACTCCACATCGTCTTTATATTTCTCAGACAATACTTTGAGACATGATGTAAAGACTACAAGGTGTGTTCTTGCGCAGCCTAGAGGTCGTAAATTGGTTTTCGGTAAGAGCACACCTTGTAGTCTTTACATCATGCTTTGCAATATGGGTGCGTATTGGGATGTTTCTTTAAGTAGATGGGAACCTTTTAGAAGTTTAGAAGTTTTAGAAGTATCACAATTTTTCTTATAATCATCAACGAATGAACGTGGTATTTGGGGGATATATACTTTTTGACATAGCATCTATAAAATATGTAATAGTAACAAAATTCTTATGCCAATAATTATTTTATCTAAGATACATTTTTTTTTCAACTGTGTCTAGATTTTTGTTAAAATCCATTGATGAGGATATAAATCTACAATACAAATATTATTAAGGCTTTTTGAAACTCAAAATTCCTTCCTTGAGTAGGGAGAAGCGGAGCGAAGGGCACGGGGGCATCCTGTTTAAGTAGCAATGGCGCAGTGGATTGTGGCGCATCGCGTTTTCGCTGTTGAAAAATTCCTTAAAAGTAAGGATCACTCATGAAACAGAAGTAGTTCTCGCATAGCGCAAATTCCACAAAATGTCGACAGAATTAGGGAGTCGGTTCTTCAAAGTCCTCGCGCTCCAACTCTGAACTTGTCTCGACGCTCGCTGCAGCGCATCCTAAACGATGATTCGAAATTTTTTGCCTTACAAATTTATGAACGTGCTTAGGAACAACAGTGACTGTTTTTTGAGAGAATGTTCTTGCCACTGATGATGTTGTTCACTACAAACAGTGCTTGTTCCATTGTATAAAGGCATAAATTGGATAATCTAAACATTGATTTTCATGTGAGCCCATTTAACTCATACGTTCGTTTCGCGCTACCTTGTATAATGATAAGATGAACATTATTGCAAATTATTTGTTTTTTAAGGATCTATTGAGAATTATTACGTTCATTTTCTTAAATATGGTGCGTAAAATCATTTGAATATCACGAACTTCGTATAATTCACACATCAGTAGCATTTCGAATACCAAATCAAATATTTGGTTAGCTACTATCGCAATTATATCCTTTTACTATGCAAGAAATGGCCGTGGATATCTGCTTGACAAATAACCGATGTAGTTCCCGACACGCGAGCTCAACATTTACTGGAATTATTGCTTTCTATATCTAAATATAATACTTACATATAACATATTTTTATAGAATGTATTGACTGGTTTTCGAGAAATTTCAATAATTATTTATCTTTGCTGGTATAAATCTTATATATGTCTTCACTTTAAAAGTTTGTAGTCATTGTATCGTTATGCAAAATTGCACTAAAAGATTATTACTATGAATATGTTTTGCTCAAAACTTCTCCTACGTGAACCTAATTCATCACATTCCATTTCCGATTAAAACTAAGTTATATCATTTATGTTGTTGAAAAAATACTTGATATAAATAAGAACTTTGGAAAAGCTTAAAAATAAACGACGCTAGAACTTCATGCTGGTACAGTGCAAAGCTCCCAGCTTTGCATTTCGAGAAATAATGAATGGAACTTCAATTTAATGTCATGATAATTCACATTTTAAAGAAGATTCACTGTAATCTTCTTCAGGACGCTAGTTGATTTGTTTCATACAACTTAAACGGACTCAAATTTTGTTCCTTCTAATATAGATTGCAGCGAATAGCGAAACAGATAAAAATGGTCTAACATGAGGCTGTTGGCTTTGAGTTCATACGTTATAATTTCATGCACTAAATCTAACAAATTTTTCAAATTTTGTAATTATTATGTGAAATTTGTCTTACAGAACATATATATGTTTCCTCAATACCAAATATGGCATAAGTAATCAACTAATCGCATTGATCTATGGATATTTCGAATATTGCCATCTGTTAACTAGAATGCTATCAGCGCCATCTTGAATCGACTTCAAAATATGTGCATGCTATGGACTTTGACTACATTTTTTTTATTCCACTCGATTATATAGAAAAATAAATAAATTATTCAATTAATTCAAGGAATTTCTTTAAAGTTCATATTATATAACTTGAAATATAGAAACGTTTCTCACATTTCCGAATTTTCTATCGGTTCTTAAAACTCACCTTGATGACCGCTTACGTATCATATGTATTAAAATTTTCATATATGTCCTCGGATTGATACAATGTCAAGTTTCCCAATATTTTTGTATAATTTCATGTACACTTACAATGGACTAATTAATTTGTATAATCGTTCATTAACTATTTTTCACAAGAAATCAGCGTTCAATACTGAAAATATCCCAATTTCATTCTAATCTCATTACTTAAAATAAAATTATCCTCTACATTGTCATTATCTGATGTCCCTTAAAACAATTCTGATGCAAATATTCTCTCATTCATATAATTGTCCACCACGAGGATGGTCCTAGAAGTACCTGCCCAACACACACACAACAAGACAACACAATTGTGGAAAAACTATATTCATTTTTCAACTTAATCTCCTTTTAGTTCCATAAACTTTTCCCAGCGATGTTCAATAAGTTTTAAGTTTCAATAACTTTTTTATAATAACATAAAAAACCATTAACTGCATAACATTACCTCTTTCCATTTCGGAAAATATTCGACCACCCAGCCATTTTTTCAAGCCTGGAAACAGCAAAAGATCCGAGGGGGCTAAATCTGAGGAATAGGGTGCTTGAGGTAGCAACTCAAATTTTAGTTAATCAATTTTGGCCAATAATGGATGTTTGAGCTGGTGCATTGTCTTGATGGGGCTCTAAAAGTTGTCTCCAACCTTTCTGGAGTCGTCATCTCATTTGGTTGGCCACTGCGATGCTGGTCTTCGCAGGACGTACAGATGTTTTTCGATTGAAGATTGGTTCACAGTAATGATCTAAATTAACAGATCGTCCAGGTTTCAGTACTCTAAAATGAACAATTTTACAAATAGTCCAAAAATATGAAAAAGCGCCTTTTGGGATGTAAACCCAGCTTTGCAGAATACATTTTCCGTCACCAGTAATCAAACGAGCTGAAAAAGTTTTGTTTGGTGCCAAGGAAGCAGAATATTGCATGTAATGAATCAGCTGCGTTATTCTCTTTTATCAGATCATTGCGAATTCAAATAGCAACCCTTCATATTTCTCAAATCTATTCTAAATGTTTTTTGATAATTGAAAAAAATTCCCACCTAGAATCGAAGATATATAAAATTCAATTAAAGAGGAATTGAATGAAAAACGGGTTGAAATTATTCCACATTCCAAGTGACTTGCACGCCTATCTACATTAATGCACTCGTCAATAACAATTGAAAGGTATTTGTAAGTTTTTGGTTTTCAAAATAATATTGTAATCTATAATTTAACATGTAAAAACTGCCTTGCCATGTGGTTCTCGGATATTATCATCCATTCTATCTTTTTGGAAATTGTTGGGGAATATTGAAACATTCTTTATAGATTCTCTCGTCAACTTGTTTCCAAAAAGGAACGTATTATTCAACAATGACATACTAAGTACGAAATTTGGAGAAGTCTTGATAATATAGTTGTTTGTAAGTATAAATCCTATAATACAGCAAGCCGTCATGCCATAAAAGAAAATATTAATATCGCGAAAAATGGAGTTTATTAGGGAATATTTCACGACTGACCCGGCGGGCAGACAACAAAGCAAATATGATGGCAAATTCAGAAGCGAGTAGCATGTCTCGTTTTATTTCCACGGAAAAATACTATGTGTACATTTTCAGAAGGTATATTGCATTATAGTAGCGGAAACAAAATGATGAGGAACAATGCCGGTATATTGTCGCGACTTCAGGGACGCTTGTTGATGCTTCGCCATATTCAAGACAACAAAGACGCTGATGTGAATCAGAAAAAAAAACATTATGATCCATTTATTGAGGCTCGTAACTCATTTTTATTCTAGAGTTTTTAGAAAAGCTTTGGAGAGATCATTTAGAAATATAAAAGCCACATTGTGCGTTGAGTAGCACATTTACTGCGTAATTTGCTATATAAACATATTTCAGGAGCATTTAAATAGGAAATATACAATCTACTCGAAAAAATACGGAGTAAAAAGTGAATGATATGGTTTCTTGCTAAATGACTTGGGGCGGGCATCCAATGATGGGTCTCCGTAGATCACTCTAAGAGGTCTTCTGGCCAGCGTCTTCTCCATTGTTAACTGCGGTCGTCTGCCGATTTAAGTGTTTTTTTTTTACCTGTATGTGTTTGTTCCAAGTTAACTTTTGGTCCCAGTGTAATCCGAGGTGTGACTTCTGTTTTTAGTGGAATCGGCATATCTTTAATGGTCACTTGCGAACAGACACCTCGTTTTGTGGTGAACGTGATTTGTGTGGATTTGTCAGTGCTGGATTTCATTCTACACTGTTGTAGCCATTCTTGTAGAATATTTAGATGGTATGTAGCTTTTCTGATGTTCTTGTAGGGTCTATATCTGAAGACATCATTGCAGTATCCTCTGAGAAAGTAGCGATTAGCGTATCGTCGGAAGTTAGAATATCAGCAGTATACATAAGGTACAGATAAGGGCCAAGGAGACTTCCTTGAGGAACGTCTGATTTTATAGGTATATAATGATTACTTAGGCAAGATTTAAGTAAAAGGAAGGTGTGATGGAGTAATTTTTGTTTTATTTTGAACTGTAGTCCTTGGTGTCGTACTTTGTCGAAATCCAGTTGGATGTATAAAAATGCTGAAGCATATAATTCCTTTTGTTCTGGTGCATCCAAATTGATGTGTTGGAAACAGTTCTTCTTTAGGTATAATTTCGCTAATTCTATGTAGAAGAATTTTCTCAAGAGTTTGGATAGTTGAGGTAGTAAAATAATTGACCTGAATGAGCTGGGTTCATGGTGAGGTTTTCCTCCCATGATTATCTTTGCATAATTTCCATTGTATTAGATAATGATTAATTTGTAGTATTCTATTGAATATTGTGGTGTTTAGTACGATGGCTTTCCTTGGAAGATAATTCAATACTTTCCCGGTGATGATATCATATCTTGGAGCTTTGTGTGGGCTCAACAAGTGAATTTCTTTGTACACTTCTGATCGGGTGATTGCTCTTAGGGAAGGTGATAGCTGGTTGGCAGATTCTAAGTGGGTTTCTATCTCGACATCTATTATTGGATTATTTGATGGAAGTGGAGTGAAAACTTTAGCTAAGTGTTCTAGAAACGTTTTGATTTTTTCATCATTGTTGCGACAGTTTCCATTAGAGATGTAGTAGTTAAAATTATCGTTTCTGTTTCGACTTAAGGCGTTCTTGATACGGTGGATTAATATGTTAAGGATTGTTTTATCCCCAAGATTCCTGGTTGCTTGCAATTTTCTTCTGGCTTTCCTTTTCTCACTAACTAGTGTTATGTACAGGGGGATATTGTATAATGTTTGACAAGTATTCCACGTCGACATCTTGTGGCTCCTATATTCTGTGGCTTAGGTTTATATCGGCTAATGTTAATGAATGAAATATTTTGAGAAAACGTATAATATCCGCTCTCAAAAAACAAGAAATTGAGATCTTACGAATAGGTGAGATTTTGTAAATATAGAAGTCTGTATAAAAAATCTCTTTTCCAATGAGGAAGAGGAACTGCAGACCAAACTTTTCATAAAAAGAGAAAGAGGTACGTGAACCTTCAATGACTGTTTTAAAAACAAAATGTAAAAGGGTGTGAATGAGTTCGTCCTAACGAAAACGAATTTCCACAAAAAGTATAGAAAAAATCAAGTTATTTATTCAATATCTAAATTCCTTGAGATAATTAGTTTGATTGTGGCAATTGTTATCGAACTTTTTTCAGTATTGAGGAGCAGTGGATATAATTAGTTTCAGTTCTTCATGAAATCATTCAAATTCCATAAAAATTCAAGAAACATCGTACACGAATTGTAGACTGCCGTGACTGGTTCTTATTACAAGTAAGTCTTTCATAACATATAAAAAATGTCACAATTGAATTGGATTACTAGCATTAGAAAAATAATGATGTACATTTATTAGTGAAATTGTTAGAGTACGAACACAATAATATAGTAAATAGTAGTAAAGTACGTCGTTAACATGGTTTTCTGGTTCTATAATTAAATAAAAATTAGCTTCGTTCTTTGGAAACTGGGCAGCGTTCTTTATGGAGGAGACATTTTAAGGAACCTCACATTAAAAGAACATTTTCGCTCAATTAGGGGTTGAATTACAGAAATATAAAATGAGATCTGGAAGGTTGGATGAAGTTATGAATGAATGAGCTCTTGATACCTCTGATTACTCAATATAATATTGCTTTAAATATTTTACGTCCGATTCAAGCAGAAATAAGTTTATTTTTTAATAATTTTTATATAAAATGTCATTTTATGTTATATTTTCTACCTCTAGTTTTCCATATGAAGGTTACTAACTGAGATCCTGTAATATAAAATGAAATTGAATATTATAATGAAATATACCTATCTTATTATTCAAATGATCGAAAAAAGCTCTAATACATGTATTTTGTTAAATAGAAAAAGTTACATACGAAACAGTTATCGATTTCATTTGTATAATTGGTAATAAACTAACATATAACAAACCAAAATATAAATTTTTTTCCATTTATAGAGATTTATACTCCTTTTTTAAAACCAGCACCAATCACCCACCATGGTTGGATCCTATCACGATAAGAACTGAATTTCCATTGTTCTGATATCTTACTGGAACCTTCACTGTGTTCGTCGCAAATGTTCCGGAAAAAAATGATGAATGGGAATAAGGACAATCAATTTTTGTTGAAATTTTGTCAAGTGATTTATAGGAATCCAACTAACTAGCTGATCGTAATTTGCATACATTTTGTTGCCCCTTACGACACTTACTAATAAGTTAAAATAAGTTATTGCATTGTAAACTCTTCTATAGAATTAATATCGCTCAGCAACTGATTTGTGGCTTGTCTCATGATAATCTGGTTGAAATCCGGACCGACCATTCTGAACAAATCTGTCTCATATATCGTTTTATTAAAATTTGCACATTATAAATGAATGGTGAACAGATATAGATGGTTTAAAATTTTCTTTTTGTGATAAAACCATACTTATTGCTTCCGTCACATACAATCGCTCTGCATACGCCCAAAATCTTCTGACTCAACTTTCGAATTAGTACAGGAAATGAAGAATGACTCTCAATTTCCTAAAAATCTTATTCATCGGCCTCAAGCATTCCTATACCCAGAGTGATCAACTTCAAAATTTCCACTCGAGGCTTTGGAAAGGGAAGCTCGAGATCCACATAGAAGCCATCTCTCTGGGAGTGAGAATCACTCATACACACTCAGGCAATCTGAAGGATACTCTGGGCAGAGTACGGAGGCGAGTCAGTCTCATCAAATTCAGACGAACCAACCCCCTTACATTACTTAATACGTATAAAATCTACCTCCGTTCCATAATCGAACATAGAGAAGTCTGATGCCTTGCCCCACTATATTATCAAAAAACTCTTATCTTGCGAGCATTCCATCCCAGATAAAGTAACACCGTTTATGATAATATTGATATAGCGTCTTTTCGTGCCGTCTGAATGACTCTTAAGCCCGCTATGTGATTCGCATCATCGAATTAAGCAACTAGATAAATGCTCTTTTCCTGGATCATCACTAGATGGCCCTTTAGCTAAAATTGCAAAACAAAACTCCTCTATATCCATTCTGGTTGCTATAAATAGCATAAGTTCAAGGAAATCATCTTAACTTCATGGATAATTACCCCATCGTCATTAGGTAAAACCCTACTCTAAATTCCACCTAGCTTATAGTGGGTACAGCAGGTTTTCTGTGATGAACCGATTCACCATCCGAATAGCGGACGATGGAAAAAATACATAACACTAAAAATACATCTTCAATATCTAAGAAGAACGGTTTTTGTTGTATAGGGCCGTTTCTTTCTTTTACCTTTCCACTCCTCGTTGCCATTGTTCGCTTTCTTCTCTTTTATCCTAATGCAGTTCACATCAAATAGCATTTACCTATCCTACAGAGGAGTAATTCCTATATCAGGGGCAAACCCAATAAATTCCTTCCTCAACATGAAAAATTTTCTCAACCCATCCAATAAAACCCAACGAACCTCCCTCTCCCGCATGTGATAACGCAGCTTATAAACGTTGAATCTATGAACAAGCACCAATTACAAGGAAAATGCTTGATATCAAATTGTTGCATTGAACTATCGATATTATTAGATGCGGATAAAGAATTTGTCATATTGTTAAATACATAGAACGCAGAAATTCTTTTTCTAAAAGTTGTTCTAATCGTTATTTTGGCAACTAAACTCCAATCCTTACAACGGGAAAAAAGAAGTCGGCGTTATTGTGGGGATGGTACACTGATTCTTGGAGCTTTATGAGAAATCGTTATTATCTCTATTATTTCTCAAAAATAATATTTTAACAATGCCATGGAGCTGTCGGTTCTTGGACGTCTGCATTGCGAGCAACAAGTCTTGAGACAAAATTGGGCATTCAATTTAACGCTTTTCTTTTTTAGAATTACCTCTGATTTTTATATAAAGAGATAGCAATTATAAGAATAGTTGATAGGTTCATCTATACTGATGTAACCAAAAAAGTCATACTATTTATCTTCCTTTCTATCCCACTAAACCACTGACACGTTACAGCTGACATAGCACACATAAGCAGCCGACAGTTAGTGTTAGTCTTCTATAGTAACATCATAATTCAGGCAATAAGTATTTCAATGTTTTCGGAAAATGGTCTGACTTTTGATTTCACCACGAATTCTTCACAAATATAACAAATTTTGTAACTGAAATTTTTTCTTTATTTCTAAATATTCGCAATTACAGAGAAGCATGCACTTGAAATCTTAAATGTAAATTACTCGTAAAAAACAATAAATAATCCACTTTATAAAATCTTTCTGCTGATAAATATAGAATAATTGGAAAAGGTTCTAACGAAC
The DNA here is from genome assembly GCA_026230145.1 of Diorhabda elongata. Classification (NCBI taxonomy): domain Eukaryota; kingdom Metazoa; phylum Arthropoda; class Insecta; order Coleoptera; family Chrysomelidae; genus Diorhabda; species Diorhabda elongata. The sequence continues at coordinate 45,571,438 of CM047926.1, forward strand.
ATATTTAGAAGTGACTGGGAAATTCTGAATATTGTTTGAAAGGTATCAGAATTGAAATGTGTGATTATCGATCTTTCAAGCTTGAGAAACCTCAAAAATAAGTTATCTCATTTGAATTGCCAGTTTCTATGTTTTAAAAATCCATATCTCTCACTCGAATGTACCGCAGCTGGAATTATGAGATGAACTAAAGTTAGATAAAAAAAATAATTTCATTCTGGAAGAGACTAATGATCTAAAAGAAGCATAAAAGGCAACAACTCTACCGGAATAAAGCTTTAAAGTTATTTAAAACGTAGCAGCAGGAAAAAGCTTTCCATTAGCATTATACGTTATCCAAAATGAACGCATTACAGCCAGTTATAATCGTTTCAGTCCACGGTAGTAGAAAACTACACTCCAGAAAGAAGTGAAAGAAGTAATATCAATAAATGTAAATCCTGAGAAGCTCTCAGAAATGTACGTACACAAAATAAAACAGTGGAAAAGTAGTTTTATCCATGACGATTAAATCTGAGTTGTAGAATTTAAATGTTTGTAAAATATCTTTCGTCCGTTCAACTCAAGAACGTAACTGAAAAGTTTTGATTTATCTCATTACTATTGAATTTAAATGAGAGAGAAGTTTCGTTGATTCCCAGGCGACGCGACGCGACGTGGTGTTACATTGAAGACATTATTTCCTCATGAATCACAGTTAAAATTTAAATTGCCCAAATTTTTGTTCACCGTGTAATGTTTTGAAATATATATCTTATCTAATAGAAACTAAAAGGAATGAAATAACAGTAATAGCTTCTGACGAATTGAGAGAAAATAAATATGAACAACACGTGAATTGATAAATGTCATAGACATTTGTAAAAAATTATTACAGAAAAAAGAAGAATCGAGGAATAAAAACCCTACTAGCATCCGAATATTGTCATCAGAGCAATGCTTGGTAGTCTAAGAGCAATTGTCCCACAACTCCCCAAGTAGCACAACTAGTTTCATTAACGATAAATAACCGTTTAGATAACAATTTTCAGGAGCTGGATGGTACTCATATTAGAACCACCAACCATTTTAATCGACCGTTTTTTTGAGGTGGTCAAAACATTCACAAAATAACAAGTATATAGAGCTACTATAGCACCACAAGATAACTCAAGATATTATTGATCATGAACCGCTGAAAATCATTCTTTCACGGAAATTTATCAACAAAATGGACTTTACTGGGAAACTGGCTTAAGATAAATCCAAAAAATAGAACCCCCCAATGAAAGTAAGTGAATTCTACTATTCCTATAATTCGTCCAAAACAAAAAATAACAATTTTAATGTCGTTAATGACTTCTATCAGCATCAATGACAATTTTCCTGAAAATGGACTAGTTCTGAACAGGTAAATAAAAACATTATCGTGAAAATAATATGATAATCAACCAAAAATTGTTACTTGTGCAATCATTGAGTATTACGTTGCAGTGAAAGAAACTGGCTACGTGTAAGTTTTATTCTCTACATCTAAATAATAATAATAATCAATAAACATTCTGCTGATTCGATTGCAGTATGTCGTATTATGAATCAAACAACTGATTTAGAAAAAAATAGAAAATATCGTATAGAGTAAATATAAGTTAGGTAAATGAAAGCGTCACAATACAGATATAATAAAGCTGAAATGATATAACAACAAACTTCAATAACCACGATAATCCATCTATTTCCATTAATCTATTGGAAATTATAACAAGTTGTATAGGTGATATAAAACTTCTTATAGATCTCTTAATCAGAAAGCAGCTTCTGGGTATAAACGATGCGAAGAACTGTACTTGTGGACGTATTAAATGAAGTTTCCTTTGATGCTCCTAAGGAACAACAATAAAATTTCATGAAAGCTTGAAAATCAGGTATAATAAACTTTTACAAAACATATATCTACCAACGAAATGAAGAATAAGCCAATGCGTACTTTAAATTACCCTCAAAAACGAATAATGTTTCTCACACAGTAGTTATATGATATTTCTAGTACAATTTTTTAATAAAAATGTAAGCTGTGTGTTACTTGGGCTATATAAAACTTCAAATATTGGCCAAAAAGTCAGCTTTGATATAGGATATCCCTAAACCTAGAGAGGTGCAGCCTAAAGTTACTCAGGTGTGCCAGATATAATAAGCTTATCAGCTTCTAAATATTTTATTAATGCTGCAGTTTGAAATATTAAAAATATATAATTATTGTTATATATAAAATAACAAAACCATTTTGCTTTTCATCAGTCTCAGGAATTTGAATTCTAAATATATTTATCAAACATATTTTTTCAAGTGTATCCAATGACAGAAGATAGAACACTATTTGATCATATATCGCTTGTCCAGTTCAAGACTCAAAATAAAGCGATTTTCAGTTTTTTGCATGAATTATCTTCAAATTGCCTCTACTAACTCTGTACAAGACCGTTTCTTGAAAAACTTAGTAGATTACCCCTAGATGGAGTGCATGTAAGTGGGCCATCTTTGATTTGTGGAGGGGGGGCTGTGCAAGAGTGAATCATTTCAGTTTTGATCCTTGCCACACATAGAGAGAGTGGAGTTCTATTGTGCAATAGTGGGTTATTATGAGATAAACTGAACTATTATGATAATGGCTCTATTTTAAATGGTAAATTAACAACGTTCACTCTGTTATAGAACGGGCTATAAAGAAATATAGAAGAGCCTCACCTATCTACGTCCCAGAAAATTATATTTCTATCATCTCACAAGCAAAGAAGACACCTCCAGCATACGCTGGCAAGCAAATAGATTTCTCCGAAATCATCGATTTGAAAAAACCGACAGCTGACTTGACAATAAAGGACGCTTTGTTCAATGAAGACGGTGTTAAGGTACCAATCGCTGATATCTGTGTGATTGAGACCCACAAAGATGAGCCTGGATTTTTTCGATATATAACATCATTCTCTCAGCAAGATTTCAAATCTATCAACATAGCAAACCAGAACAAGAAACGTCGAAGCGGTTCATCTGCTTCTTGCAGTTTCAGTTTCACTCCAACGGTAACACTCTCCAAGGCCTATACAAGAAAGTCGAGCATCACTAATAAAAAAAAGAAGCATTACTTTCTCTTTTCCAGAAAAAAACCAACGGTGTAGCTGTCATGCCTCTGTGTTACAAAGAGTTTCACAAAAATTTATAAAAGTTGCAAACTAATCGCTTCCTTGGTTTTCCTACAATTTTTGTTATTTTATACTGTTATTATTATTTTCATTTTTTTCCAAAGCAATTGTATTTTTGATTTCCTACAATAGGAAACGAATTAGCCCAGTATTTTTCTCTCTCTTTTTTCAAGTATCTAGTTGTAAAAGTATTTACATGCATTTTTTTCCAACTAATTGTATTGTTGAGTTCCTTCAGTAGGAAACGAATTGGCACAGTATTTTTTTTCTCTGTTTGTAATATCTAGATATGACTTTGTACAATAAATGCATGTAAAACTTTACATGCATTTATTGTACAAAGTCATATTTTGTAATAAGCTGTGATTATCTTAAAATAATGAAAATTTTTTTTTGTCTACAATTTGTGATAAGAGTGCCTACCTAGTCTGAAGAAAGACGTAGTTACCACTGAGAATAAAGACTTTTTTTCACTAAAAATGTCTCACTAGTCTCAAGGATTTTTGAATTAATGAAGATATTTATTATGTTTCACACTTTTCTTCTTATTTTTGTACTTGTTTCATAAAAAATAAACAGCTTTTGAATGATTAATAACTGGGGTTTCTATAAAAACCTGAAATATTTCGGTGCAAGATAGGATCATCTTGGAGTTTTGCTCATAATTACTCATAAAAAAAAATAGTATGGAGAGAGGGAAAAACCTCTGTATATCTATAGAGGAGTACTTTTATTGTGATGATTCGTGCAAAATTTAAAAAATTCGGATTATTGCAATCATCGGATATCAATTGAAGAGAAAAGCATAAACCAGTCTTGAACTGGACAAGCGATATATGCATGTGTATAGGCTGTGTTTCAATTTTTTTTGTGTTTTAGCATAGCTTCATTGCTTATAAATGATCCGAAAGCTATCAACTGCCTTATTGTGGTGGTAATTTACTCGAAAAGCTTCTTTATAAGGTGATGATTGAAAATTTTATATAGTATATTCACAAACTTTGGATGTTTTTTTTGCAGAGGCAGATCAAGTGTATAATCTGGTAATCTGGTAAATGAAGAATGATTTTGAGGATTATAGTAATGTAAAAAAATTCACTTTTCATCCATGAAACTATTTTGAATAAATGGAAAATTATATCTTTCTTCAAAAAATTATTAAAAAAAACTAATTTTAAAACAGAGGAGACCTAAAATCAAGAACATTTAGATGCATATACATCAATTATTTTCATTTCGTTATTCGAAATGTTGGCTTGCCGTCCTTCAAAGGTGAAAACATCTACTTTCCTGGGTAATACCAGGAAAAATATTGAATTATATCTCCACCAAAGAACGTGATGTTATCGAAAAGAGGATTAGGTGTATATATACACAATAGGAGTGTATTGGATGAATTAATTCGACATTTTACATGTTCAAATTCTATGACAATTGCAGCTGTTGTATTTTTTTGGTGTTTCACTTCAAATATATCTGCATCTTGTGCAGTGACCAAAAGTACTCCTAAACAATCGGCTGTATCTAATTATCCAACGAACTCTCTATGTATCCAAGATAATTACAAATTACTGATTATGAACTATAAACTCTTCGACCTAATTTCAAATCGAACTTCCAAAAACATAAGAGATAATAAAAGCTATTATATTGCTCAAGTTTTTTCATCTGAGTTAGACTAAACATGATAAACTGAAAGCCACTGAAATATCCCACTATCTAGTGAATCACGAAAGAACAACATGAAAGTTAAAGGTCCATCGATCAAAAGAATTGATATAAGCTCCACAATACTTTTGATGGAAAAAGTTTTCTATACCACATAGTCCTAGTTTCCAACAAATTTCAACTTAAATATAGATCGACTTCTACCAGTAGTGGTGTGATACAGATATCTAAGTATTTTATATTTACGATGAGTGAAATATTCTAAATGAATCAACAATTGGAAACCATTTTTATATCGAAAATCATATCATTATTCGAGTTCTATGGTTTAAATACAAATAAAAGCAAGGAACTTATTCAATTCTACATTTTCAAATGTTTGATAGACCTATATTGATTATTTTTCTGCAAAAAATAAGATTTCTTCATTTTTTGTCCTTACTTAACAACGAGTAGTTGCAGCTAAATTGAAAAAATGAGAAGTGAATAGAAAAAAATTATCATGAGCGAGCGATGTTCTCAGTTGAAGAAGCGGGGTTTAAAAGGCTAAGGAGAAGTAAATCAGCAGAACAAAAAAATAACAACAACAAAAATACCATGTATACTAAATGAAATGACAAAAGATTCAGAAATGCGACTACCAAGACTACTAGTAGAATACTACACAATACGAGGCTGTTTGAACACTTTACTTCGTTGAGACAAATAATCAATTTTTGAACATATAAGTTCTATACACAGAAAAGTCGTTTCTAGTGTAGAATAGTGTAACCAAGTTTTATCCTCTAAGACATATCGACGGAAGCATTCAATGTGGTTAATTTTTTTATCAGTATGAGGCAATCGAGGTACTAACTTCAGAGGTAGCTTTTTCATATGTAAGCTTCCACGTATTACAACGATCTATAAGTGCATGAGCACGGCTTTTGTCAAATATATCTGGAATAGCCGCAGTACATGGGTTTCGGACGTTTTAAAAGCATAGAACTGCTTTCCCATATCTACGACACTTTTCCTTGGTTTCTTGAATGAGTTTTTCACATGTAAATAAAAAGAAAAAAATCCCATTTCACGCTGTAAAATCGTTTTCATAGATATTTACTTAACCACGCGAACCTTATATCACTTTTGAAATTAATGAGTCCTGACTATTTCGTATTTGTACAGAAAATTTAATTGTGTGAACCTACACACTGCCATACATGTCTAATTATTAATAATTCATGAAAGATGACGAATACACTTTTAGATATATCCTTGAAATATTTATCGTGTTTTCCTCATACTGCTGCTATTTACACTAGTTTATTATTTATGTCGGTTTTGCTGTAACTAGAAGCACATGACTAATTATTACTTGGAATTCCAAATAAAACTATTCAATATCATCAAATTTCTAATAATTATGCACTCTATTCTGCAAAGGAGAGACAAAAACTACAGTTTGAAGCGTAAGGATATCAAGACTTCAAATTAGTACCAGCATCTGATTTCGATGATACTTCGAATATGAGGTATGTTGGGAGGTGGGAGTAATGCTAAAGTTTGAAAAGAGATCAAGACGCCTCAAGTGGATGAAAATCGTATTTACCTAACCTAAACTAGTCTAACCAAATCAAACCATTCCTAACTTAACCTTGTTTGGATTGCTTATCTGACACGCCCACTGCTTTAGGAAACTATAACCAGTTAAAGATTTATCTTGCTCAATCTGGTTTTTCCTGAGAAGTGTTAAGCTAAGATTCTAATGCATCTTTCAGTGTTATAAGATCTCTCATTATAAACACACTGATTCTAATCCAAAGATAAGATGATATCTTTTGTTCGCAAATCTATTCTTCCATTCTGCGCAACAAATTTCTGATTTGTTTATATTAGTCCAAAATTTGTTACGACTTTAGGGTTAAAGGAGTATCAACCTTCAAATGCCATTTGTAAATGTGGCAACAGATAAAATAGTTCTCGTGAGAAAAGACATTCAGTTGTTCCGAAAAAATTATGAAGAAACATATTCACTACTCGTAGAAATGTGTGAAATACTTCATAGGAGTGGAATAAGATGTTTTTTGTTCCTATTTCTAATAATACGCTCTGTTAATATAGAATTAGGTAAAAGTTACCACCGAAAACTGTGAGCACACCAACTTTTCACAAAATAATTTAAAAACTCCCCTTCTCCTAAAAAGTTCGATAGATTATTCAAACTACGAAAATCATAGAACCACCAACAAATAAAAGCATTTACTTATGTCGTCGGTAGTTGGATAAAAAAAAGTCTGGTAACTAAAAGAGTACAGCACAATTTGATAAAAAAGTATCAACCAAATGCATGATGGCTCATAACTTTGATAGAAGATTTATTTCAACATATTTAGTATTTTTCTATAATTCTCGTTCTTAAATTGTTTAGTTTTATTTGATATTTGGGAATAAATGATCATTTTTATATTGAAATCGCAACGAAATAAACACCCATGACATATCGCGTAAACAAGACATTGTAAAAAATCAGCCAAACATATCCAACAACAAATTCGCGTCCACAGATTTTATTTTATTTTTTGTTAGTACTTTCGACGCAAATGATACGTCGAATAAGTACAGTTTTCATCATTATTCTACAAGTAATCCATCCATAGATTTTAAATACTCCTAGCCAAATTATATCAATAGAAACCAACTAACTTTAACCACGTAACACCACCGCATAATTTCGATAGCCGAGTAAGTGGAGATGTGTTCCTTGATTTATTTGGAAAGGATTCTCCTTGTATCACTTCAAATGGTTCCACCTAATACTCGGCTGAGTCTTACGAGTAGGTCTGACATCCTTCATTCACATAAGTAATTATCTTCCTGAAAGGTGGATAGGTATAGAAGAATCATCTGTATGAAAAGTTTGATTAATGTTATCGATGGGATCTATATATAAAACTTTGTGTACCAGTAACCTCCAACAGCAACAAATTAAAAGGAAGATAAGCTTCCAATAATATTAACATGAAAAAGGTAGTGAAATATATGAATTTTATTTGGAAATGGTATTTGAACTTTCAAGGACTTTATAAAGTGGACAATTCAAACTTTAGGTTGAAAATTTCTTTCATTGATCATTGTACTGGCTTAAGTTTATCAAGCAAATAGATATTTCGGAAACTGATCAATTTCTTTAAAAAATGAGCTTCAAGAAAACATATAGATATACAAAACGGAATTATTTAGGCAAAACTGTTTATAGAAAATTGAGCAGATGATAAGTTCATTGTTAATCTCATTTTGTATAGCTAATTATATTGAATAGAAGGCAATATTCATTATCTATCCACGGAAAACAAATCTTCATTAGTTAACAATACAACGAACGCTTAGTAGTGATTTCGATATGACTTATAACATGAAGAAATAGGGCAATATACAGAGTATCGAATTGGAGTAACGTATATTTAATGTGTTTCGCAGTTATGAACCATCCTGTTTCTTAGATACGGAGCATGTCCTTATCTACAATATTTGGTCACTTTTTTCCGGATGGATAGATAGATAACACAAATATTGTACTTTCTTCTTCTTTTTCCGACGTTAAGTCCAGTGATGTTTAATCTTATTGTACTTTGTACTTTCTACTTTAGCAACTTTAAAACACACCCTTGTTTAAATTGGTATTAAAGAATCCTATCTCGATGTAATAATACTGGTCAACATCTACCACGATGAATCGTGTACACACATACATAATCCATTCTTATTATTTGATTATATTCAGAATATTAATTAATTCATATGCTGCCCATTTCATCAAATACAGAATAATTTTCACATTCAAGAATAAATTAATCACCATTTTCGAGGCTACGTATGATAAAATAATCATATTTGTACTAAGTAATCATAAAAATCTCAACATCTGTTGTACGCAAAACATAGTGTGAGTTCAGTAGAAGTGAAGTTGATTGTTTTATGCAAAATATTGTACAAAAATTGAGGTTAGGAATTTGTTCACTTTTGCTAATGGAATTTCTGTTAGTGGTAGTCATAAAGACACTTGCATAATACCAAGGGACGTACAATATTCATCTATACAATATTTTGACCCTTCATGAAATTGCATGCAATTTCTTGCACGTTGTCTTGCACCATGTCAAACGGACTAAATTATTTCATACAATATCTCGCACGTGCAAGCTGCAATTCTGGGAAGAAATGTAGTTACTTCTGGCTCAACAACCAATTGTCCATCAGGCTCCAGAAATAAGACAGCAGCAGATTGATAGCGATTCACTGACCACTTATTCACTGCGTTACGTACTTAGTTATGTTATTCTGAATTTCAAACCGTCTACAAAATATTGAACGAAGTTAGGAATTTGAGTACTTTTACTTTAGAATTTTTGTTAGGTGCAACCATTATTCATTGGAAAGAGACTTTTATAATATCGAGCAACTTGCAATTTTCATCAATACAATATTTTTACCCCGCATAAAACTGCACGTTTTCTTGCACCTTGTCAAGCGGCCATACATGCATTGCAGGTGTAATCATTGCTAATTCCAATATTAGGGTCAAAATCAAGTTTTTTGACGTAATGTATGCGTGTGGTGTAATTTTATATATTGTGTAGTTCATATATAGACCACGTTATATTTCCAGGCGTTAGGCGACAGATAGGCGACAACAAGCGACAGGCTACAGGCGATAGGCGTTAATATGATTATACTTTTAAGCAATAGCCACTGCTTACGATTGGAATATCTACCAATTGAAACGAATATTAAGGAGAAAGAAGTAGAAAGAGGGAGGAATATGAAAATAATATATTATCCCTATCGAGTTAACCAGAAAGATGCTTTAGATTATTATGGCAAAAAACATATTGCATGTGATATAGCATTTGTGCATCGTTGTACAGCTTTTCCCTTGAGTAAAGTTATTTAATTAAAGTCAAGGGTTCAACGAATGGTAACAAAATGATTAGAGAATTTTATTCAGCGTAATTAGCATTTCGCCTAAATTATTTTATCAGCTGTCTTTTATATATAATGCTAACGTTGCAGGATCGCGGGCGATGCCTCCTGAATTTCACAGACGCGTACAACACGTATAATACTACATCTAAAAAATTTAAGGGTGAAAAGTTTATTTGAGAAAAGCAGACTATTTTGAAACGTATTATTATTTAGGCGTTCCCGAGGCTGTCTACCCACGAGGATGTGTCGGACGCCCTTAACCGTGCGTCTCCACCAAGCAGTATAGAACTTACCCTGAGATAGGGTCTATACACAAAACACTCCATCCACCCATTTCCAAAAAACTGCAAATGTCGTTAGTACTGCGTGCACGAACCATTGAGCAATATCATTAAATATTTTACAAGTTTTACATTTAATTATAGTGTTACGAATTCATTTCCGCCCTAGAGCCGGTCCTGCTTGGATATAGTGGAATGATGAAGCTCGGCAAAGGCGCCGCCTCTGATGAAATACCCGGAAGTTTTTAAAGCATGCGGTTTATTTTCATTGTATTTTTTGAATAATTTCCAAGAAGGTCTATTTATTTATTTGTTCTGTTCCTTTTTTTTTCTAGATCTTTTGAGAATTCTTTTTGGGATATATAAGTAGTTTATGTAGCGAAGTTTGGTTCCTTTTATAATAAATAGTCGTACTGAACAGAACTATTCACAGAAGTAATCGAAGAATTTGAATGAATTATGGATAGTGGCACGTTAATTAATATTAGTTAGTTAAGTGTAGTGTTTGGTATTTAAATAAATTAAGTACTTAAGAGACAATGTTCATTAATTAACCCCACAAATAGAAATCATTTTAATAAATGAGGAGAACATTAGAATATATTTACATCAAAAACGGAAAAGTATGTGAAATTTCAACTCAATGGGTTAATTGGAAGTATGAAAAATAACCTTAGATAGTCTACCAAACAAAAAGAGGACAAAACAACAGAATGAGCTTCATAAAATGTGGTGAAAAATATTCACTAATCTTCGTAGGGATATGTAGATAAAAATATATGATAATCAATGCAAATAGGTACTGAACCCGATAATCTTTTATTCCTTCTGCCCTTATTGTACGGTCATCTTTGGAACAACCTATGGGTGTCTTGAATTGTTTGATAATCATCTTGAGGCTAAATACATCCTTGCCGCAGCTTATCCAACTATTGATGTTTTCCTGTAATCATCAATACGAGTAATGTGTTTCTTTTTCTATTCTACTGGTATGTATTTAATATTTTGGTAACTCATAATGATAGACTTTGATAAAAATGCATTTTTGGAATATGTTCAATTTAAGAGTAAACAAAGTTACCCATTCAATTTAATAGGATTCTCAAAGTAAGACATAAATCTAATTTTTATTTTCTCTAGAGTTTTATGTCTAATTAAAATATTCCAGGGAGCAGTAAGAAAACAAAAGTAACGACGTGTAAAAAAGGTTTAAATTAGTTTATTTCCTATTAACTCATTCAAAGAGGCTCCAAATTAAGAAAATTAAAAATGGTATAGCAAGAACGCTTATTATTATAATTCTTGTTTTGAAAGATTCTCGAGAGCAGGAAAAATGGAAATTTCAATTTAAATCAGAATTTTCAAACAAAATAACTGCATAATTTAGCATTTTAATGTATTTCTCTTGTACGAACATTTGCAAGATTGTACCTGTGCATCGAGAAATATATTACTGGTTAAAAAAAACTACGTTGAACGAAAATACTTCCATAGTCTGAGCGCTCACCACGTGTTTAGAGTTAGTATTTCTAGAGAACTCATTTTATGAAACTGGAATTATTTCATATGTCAGTTATTTCTGTTCTATTACACTCATTAAAATAATTTGTAGTCATAGGAACTTATTGCTACTTAAGAATCGACATTCCGTAACTCACTTGACATTATGATCGACCCGAACTTCTCCGACTCCACGAGGAAATAGAATGGAAACCAAGTTGAAGATCTAGCTGATGCATATGTCAGTGAAGGAACCATAATAACCGACATTCATATTAAAACTCCATATATTAATCATCAATTATCGTTCATACCTAGGATACTAATAGGTACCTACATTTAGTTTCATATTTCTCTCTCTCCACAATGTGATGGAAATCACAATGTCATAAGCAATTTGATTGAGTTGAAGAACATTATGTTCGTCATCGATTGAGGGAATTTTATGTCTTTAATCAAAGCTTCATCGTTTGATTTTGTTTTGACTCGCTGGTAATTAAAAATTTTATGATGTTGTTTAATTGAATTTTCCAATTCGACTCGAATGTCATCGTTAAAATACTTGATAAAGCTTCATCTCGACACGTGGAATGATTATTTTGAATAAAAAACAATAATGCAACTAAGTATAACTGAATTATTTAACGCAATATTTGAAAAAAGTGGTTTTTTGAATGATATAAGTATCAATGAATGCATAGACATCTGCATAGATATCAAATAATCCTTATATTGAGGCTTTCAACCAATTCAACACCAATTTAAAATCACACAGACCAAAACAAGGAGTTCCGGTTTGATAGAGTTTGAATACCTGGGAGTGACGGTAACAATTAAAGTAGACGAAATTAAAGAAATCGAAGAGAGATTTGCAAGAGGCAATGAAATAGTTGGTGCTCTAGGAAACCTATTAAGATCCAAAGATATCTCAAGGGTAGCGAAGCTAAGAATTCACACGACAGTTATACAACCTACGGTGTTATATGGTAGTTAATGGTAGGTCATTGATAAGAAAGAGGAAACAGGTTAAATGCATGGGAGACAAGAGTGTTAAGGAGAAATTTTTGGAGAAATACGAGTGGAACAAGATGAATGGAGAAGAAGAAAGTGGAGAAGGTGCAAATAGAAGAAGAGGAAGTCAACGTAGAAAATGGCTAGATGCATATAAGGAAGACTTACAGAAGTTAGGGATAGCGAACTAGCGCAATGCAGCCATGAACAAAAACAAAAAACTTCAAGCCATGAAAATATCTCCATTTGATTCTGCATAGATAATAAAGAAATCCTTATATTATGGCTTTCATTCTGTTGAATACTAAGACTCAGATTCATGAAAACTAAACGATTTTTTGGGCCTAGCGTTGAAAGGAAGCTTCAATGCCTCGGTAATGGTTTATTATTTGGAAAAAGCGTTCGAAGTTGAAGGATAAATTAAGAGATTGAAAAGCACAATATCTAAGTTTATAAAACCAGCAGGAAGTGGTGATGAACGCTTCACTGTGCGTAAATTGTTGATACCAAATAGAGAGTTGATAGATTCGTGCTCTGTATCTCTCTTCAAAAAAGTGTAGAGCAAAAAATGGCTAGTATTATAAATATTTTTCCCACCTATTTTTATTGGTCACTCAGCATCTATTTCTCTAAAAGTTACTGATGAACACCATAAAAAGTTCATTGGTAAAATAACACTACAAGTTCCGAAAATGAAAATCCATCAAATATATATTATCATAATATATTAATCGATAAAATTGATGGCCTAAAAATAGCTTTTTGGAGTGAAATTGAATGATGTTTTATTTCAATGGACATTTTGGTGGATAAATCTAACCTGAAAAAGTTATGTTCAATAATACTTGGCACGAACCGTGTAAATAGCGTCATCTATAGCAGATATAAAAATAAATTCAGTGGAGGTAACCTTCAAAACATGCTCGTATTAAATTACATTACAATGATGCCAATTGTCGCCAAAATCGTAAGAAGCGTGTGTAAATTTCTTAATCAACGTCCTTTTTCTTGAATACGGATTGAGTTACGAACAGTTTTCATCAAGCAAGCGTCAATTATATTTTCCATTTTTCTTTAAACCCCTAGTTTTCAAATTCTTAAATTTTTCATTATGATTAAAACAGAAATATTTCAAGAATACTAAAGAAGTTTTTTATTATTTTTCATCACTGGAGTAGAACCGCTTATTATTCAACACATAGACAAGAAATTCATTCTTCAAATTTTTTTCTATTTTCGAATTAAAAAAATTTTCAATAATTAGTGTATCCTCTTCTTTCTGATGTTACTTAAAAAATACGATCTGAGAGAGAGAGAGAGAGAGAAAGAGTTGTTGAAATGGTTAATTCATTTGAAAAAAAATCTGATATAAGCTATTTGAATTCGTTCACTTCAAAAGAAAGTAACCTCCATACATCATCTAGAATATTCATGTCACGATAATATACTGACCATTCTATAGTATTGTCCATTATTTTCCTTGCCAATATGAAACAGACGGAATAGGTCTCGCTTCTTAGCAATTTGCGTCATTTTTGGAAAAAATTTATTGAAATTGGTTGTGGTACCGTGATATGATGATGCTCTTCACACCATAACACTACCCACTCAGCCATGCTGACGGCTAAGGTAACGTTCCTTTTTTCTTTTTGGAAATTGTGGAAATACTGAGCCTTTTTGTTAATTCTAGGCAGCAGAATCACAATAATAAGAGGTAGCTTTCATTATTATATTGTGTGTCATTTTTATATATTTTCTCGCCATACTACGACTGTTATTTCATAAAATAAGGTAGAGATACAATGCTTTTGCTGAGTCAACTTTTTAATTGCAGTTTTACAAGTGCTCGGATTGATTTCTGTGAACGCTTCAATTTTGCATCCCTTCCTTGACTTGATAGCTCAATGCCTACTACTCTGTTAAAAAAAAAATTAAATGTATTTTGCATTTTCACAAACATCAAAATTGAGGATGTTTAAGGATATTGTTTAATCATTTTTTCAATAAACCTCAAATGAATTGATATTTAATGTGTTTTTTCTGCTAATTCACATACAACCAAAAAACTACATTTTCTATTTCTTATTTTTCCTTCTCCCCGTTCTAAAGCATCGGAAATGTATTTATTACCTATTTACATATTTCCCCCATCGTTTCCTGTTCTGTAGAAATATTATTTGTTTTATTGTCTGTTGCCTTTTTTTCCTATTTTTCCTATTTGTTCATTCCATGTTTTTCAGTCTACCTCTTCTCCTTTTCTCTATAGCTCTTGCTTTTTTGTTAATCTAACTTGTTCCAACTTCGTTTAGAGTGCAAATCAGTCCAAGATTCTCTAATTTATTGTTTCATGTTGTATGTTGTTTCTTATAATTTCATTTCTTATTCTATACATTCTAGTACTTCATTTTGATTGCGTTTAATTCACTATCTATGCTATTGTTAGCTACTCAAGTCTCACTTCCGTGTATCAGTATTGGTACAGTTATTATGTTGTATTTGCTCAGTTTCACTATCTTCAATATATCTTTGGAGTTTTCCATTAGCAGTTATTCTACCTCTTATATCTAAATTTTTCTTAGTGTTTCCGTCTTTCTGTGATTTTCTGCATATTCGTTTGTAGATGTCTCGTCCGTTTCTTTACATTTTATAATATTTCATCCATTGTTAGTAATAACAATAATAGTGGACTTTGTTTTATACCTTCTATCACCGTAAAGCTCCTAATATTTGTCAATTCAGTTGTACCTTCCCTTTTATTCTTTTATGAACGTTTATTGTGCTATTTATTATTTTTTATTTGTATTTCTAGTTTCTTGCATATTATTCTGCTCCTAAGTCTATGAACGTTAAGTGCTGTGTTCTTCCTTTTTTGTTACATCCTTCTATTATACTATTTAGTATGAAAAATATTTATTATCTACCTTTTCACAGTTCTTTTCTGCATCTTCTGTAAGTATTTCTTTTATCATGCTAGTGTATATCTTGTTGAACCCTGTTAGACATATTGATCTGTAGTTTTCGCAATTTGTTTGTTCTCCGTTCTTGTGGATTGGTACCAGTAAATTCTCCCCCCATTCTTTTGGTCTTGTTTCTGACCCCTATGCTTCCTTCACAATTTGCCATATTCACGTCTTGCCTTTTTCTCACAAATGTTTGACTACTTCTTCCTGTATCTTATCTACTCTACTCCTTTTTTTATTTTGATTCTCCTCATTGCCTCTCTAACTTCTCCATAGCTGATTTCTTCCACATTTGTATTATCTTTCTTCCTCTTCTGTCATGATAAATTTTTGGTTTGCACTGTCTCCTTAAATATTTTCGAGTAAAAAAGCTACATGACATATATTGTATCAGTTATTGTTTATAATTTCCAAGCAGTGCAAAAATTTATGAACTCCTTTAATTGACGTACTTGTATAAAACCGTTAATGTTGATTTTTGTTAAAGGAGAATAGGTAGAATAGATTATTTTTCCCCTCCCATCACCTATTTATAAATCAAAGCATGCAATTGAAGAACCCAAAACTACTCACACACTGAAAATGTTGGAAAATTGCATAATCTTGTGTTGAACTTGTCTTGATGATATGTACCACGCAGTTGAGAAAAAACAATGGATGAGTAGGGATGTAGGGATCAAAATGTAGACTAAGGAGTGGAAACTTCGGGGTTGACCAACGTAGACAAATTCAAGAAGTAACTTCCAGCAAGCAAAGTCATGGTCACCTTAAATTGGTATACCAAAGGCTCAATTTGAGTAGATTACTCACAAAAGGGAACTATCATTATATATTATAGGCTAATTTCAATCAAAGAATACACAAGGCATTAGGATAACGCACCCAGTGACAGTTCCTTTATTTCAATAGACATCGTAACTAAGATAGTTTATAAATTAGTTGAAAATCCACCATTTTCTTCAGAGTTTGTTCCCAGCGATTGCCGGTTGTTTTCAAAACTGCTTCGTAAACTATTTGTATCCAAAATGAATCGTTGATTACAAAGTATCAATCTGTCAATTTTTCGTATTCTCATTTTCTAGAAACATCTTAGAGATAGTTATTGGAAGAATACCTTTTATCTTCAAAATCTACACCATTATCAAAACTGTTTAGGAGAAAATCAAATTTATGTTGTATCTTTTCTAGTATACGAGAATATTTCTCTATAAACCCCGTGTAATGAATTTAATAATTATGCACTGAACTATGTGAGCCCTACGTTTTCTGTATTATAATGAAAACTGATTGGATATATTTTCTTCTTCCTAGTTCAAAGTAATAACAGAGCGCCTTTACTATACTAGAAAACTTGAAACCTCCATTAACTGAAGCGCGTGAAAATATCAGAAAATTAAAATGCAAACGTTAAAATCATTCAAAAAAGCAATCCGGAAAGCGGTGGAATAGAATTTTGCCGGCTCGTAGGAAAAATCCTTGATGTTATTTTATTCCAGTTTCGGAGAAAATTAGTTTTGGCTTTAGAAAAAGTTTCCTTGCACCTTAAACAAACAAGGGAAGTTTTCGTAACTTTGAGTCGCCTCCATTGTTGCCATATAGAAATCATTTAGTATTCGTTGCCACACTAAAGAAACTAACTGCAAAACTGGAAATTATTGTACGTGATTGGAATCATAATAAGAAAATAATAACTATTTTTTTTTTGTTGAAGTTGCAAATGTTGTATGGTTATAAAAAGATATACAGAGTATTTAAAAAAAAAAGGTGATCTCGTCTCTAAGAGAGATAGAACACTGAAAAATATTTGAGGTTTCATTAGTAAAGAAATTTTGTAATGCCATCCATGCCATTTTACACATTTCTCACGATTTTGCTGAAAATATTGACAACAATGTATTAAAATTTTATACGAATTTGTTTTGGAAGCTGATAAGTTTTTATGTCCGACTCTCATAGATGGTGCTAGTTACACATTTTGTATCAAGTAGTATTGAATAAAACTTTTCCAATACTAGATTTATTGAGAAAAATTTGAAAAGAACATTATTTGATATTACATCAAAAAGTTACTCCTGATAAAACTCTATAATGTGTTCCGTTTTTGGAATATTTTGATTTGAAAATTATGAAGTAATAACCGATGCTGCTATAAAGTATCGATAAAGTTATCAATTTATTATTATTATTAATTAGTGAGCATTATGTGAATTGAAAATTTTTTGTCGAGTAAATGAGACCCCAATAATTGGAATTAGAGGTCCCGTATCTTGTAACGTTTCACAAAAATCCAGTATAGGATCTAGTTTTTGAATGTTGAGCTATTGGAGGCCTTAGTATGAAACAAACAACAATTTGATGATCGCGGTTATGAAACTCAGCCCGTTGTTTGTTTCATACTAAAGCCCCCAATGATAATTATGAAGTTGATTCAATAATAATTATATTTCTGAAACCTTTTTACTTACTAAATTAGATTTTGTTGATTAAAATGTACTCAAATTTTGAATATACTCACATGTTATTAACCTTGGTTTAGGAAACTCAATGGCAGCTTGAACCATTAATAAAAAAAATATGATTTTAAATGTACTTGATCAAAATCCAACAGTTAGCGTGAGAAATGTGGCAAGACAAACAAATACGTCGTCTTCAAGTACTTGGAAGATACTTGGAAAGCAACAGCTACATCTTTATCATTACAGACGAGTACAAGAACTCTTGCTAGACGACGATCTACCGAGTGCGGATTTTTGTTAAACATAACAAGAAAGGAAAGCCCAAAATTCAAATTTTTTAAAATATATTCTCTCTACAGGCGCGGCCACTCTCTTAATGCACACTACTAGTTTGATGAGAATCCACTTGTTGAAAGGATATCACATTACTAACACTCATTTAAAGTTAATGTTTGGGCAGCAGCTTTAGGAAAATATTTATTGCTTAACGAGCGATGGAGCTCCACCGCATTTTGATAGAAAGTGTCGTAATTGGTTGAGTAACCATTTTCCGAATCGATGTAGTGGTAGAGGTTCACAAGCTTCGTTTCACTGGCCTTCTCATGCGATTTTAATCCCTTGGATTACAGAGTTTGGTCGTATCTTGAAGAAAAAGTTTATGCTACAGAGGTAAATTCACCACAAGAATTGAAAGACAGACAACGTCACTTTAATGACCTTATAGCTGACTCCCAACCGTTCAGAAGATTAATGGATTCTTTAGAAATAAAGGATAGGCTTGTGTATTCGTGAAAACGAAGGACATTTTGAATACCTATTCTAATTGAATTGTATTTTTTGTTATTAGCCTGTTTTTTAATCGTCCTGTGATTTTTTTATTTAATTGATACATTTATCATTACTTCATATCAGCATCGGTTAATACTTCATAATTTTCCAATCAAAATATTCCGAAAACGGAACACATTATCAAGAGTAACTTTTTGGTGTAATATTAAACGATTTCTTTCCAAATCATTACTACTTGGTACGAACTATGTAACTAGCGCCCTGTACTAGAGTCAGACATAAAAACAAATTCATCAGTTTCCAAAACAAATTCGTATGAAATTTCAATACAATGTTGCCAGTAGTTGCGGCAAAATCGTAAAAACTGTGAAATTTTTTTTTCTTCAGCGTTCTTTATCTTGAATACTGATCAAACCCCAAATATTTTTCAGTTGTCTATCTATCCTAGAGACGAAATCACCTTTTTTTGAAACACCCTCTATATTGAGTAGATAATAAGTGTGCACATATAGTCCTGATGGGCAAATATTTGGTGCTAGGGTTTTGATAGAATATTAACTAAATACTGAATGGAAAATTACGTAACGTGGGAGAAATTGAATGAGTTTTTTTACACTAATCAAATGCTCAGTTCATTGACACAAATAAATTTGGTAAAGAGAAGAGTTTTAGAATATATTTATTCAAGTTATTACCGATTCCCGCATTCAGGTATACCCAGCATCTATTTTCTTGGATAGTTTCTGAGTTTATCAAATAGCGACACCATCATTAATTTGCTTATTAAAAGGAGACTGCGACAAAAAGAAGAATAATTATGCTTTCATAATATTGATGCAAGAAATTCATCGGTAGTTTGTTCTCAAACGATATATTAGCTTAGGATATCGGAAATTGAGCTACTCATTCCACGTAACAAAAAGTGATTAATAGTCTCCATACAAAAGCTAAGCAGGATGTAAACAGAAGAGGTTTTCAATTTGAAATATTATCGTTGATACCAGTACAACACTTATATTTCTTGGTAACTTTTAGTTTGAGTTCAAATAATTTAATTTATTCCTAAATAGTATGAATGGATAGTATGAATTCAGGAAAAAGTAATAGTTATAAATAATTATTATTAGAAGGATACAATAACTGTAATGAATTTAGCACGAATTAATATTTTTCTTATATTCCACTGTACCATTATTCAACATAATACACTAGTAAGTATAAAAATTACAGTTATTCACACTGTTTCTATTCGAGGTGCGAATTAATAAACAAAATCTTCCACGTTCTTAATTTATTCACACACTATAACTACACTAAACTTATAATAAGTCACTTATCACTATCACTTGAGTTACTTATTCAAACTCTTTGACTACTTTGCTAATTCGTTCTGTTCACTATGATTCTATAATTAAAATCAACTTACTGTGCTACATTATGTGCTTATACACCTTTTCTCAAAGAATTCTCTAGATTTAGAACAAAAACAAAAATAAATAAATATACTTTCCTGGAAATCATTCAAAAGAAGAATGTGAATAAATCGCTTGCTATAATCAAAAGTTCTAAAAGGAATCATCGAAGAACAGATGAAAAGCGCCGCGCGAATTCGCCGAATTTTAACATTCTATTGTAGCTGGACAGGGCCGGCCTAAGGACCCATTTCGCGAACTTGTTCGTAGCATTATTTAATATTATTGTTAGTTTTCTGGTATTCAATTCCTTTTTATTGGTTTAATACTATTCGATTATATTATCGTAATTGTGAACGTTGTCTTTTCTCAATAACCGAAAAAATCAACGTGATATTATGTCTACTGATAGTGCAATTGTTTAAGTAGCACATTACAATGTTATCATTGTAAATGTTCGAAATATTTTGACCGCTTTAGAAGAAATAGCAGAACTACGATGAATTTTGAAAATGAAATTTTGATACAAGTCTTTTTAGTGTTTAGCGCGGATTTTAGGGGTAGGAAAAGACCGGTCTACTTATTCGAAGACCTAGTTCAGGATCAGAAAGGGGTATAACAACTAGAGACGATGATTTTTCCGTTAATCCAAGTTTTTGTTTTAAACATTTGCTTTCATTTGATAGACGATCTGATTTGTCATGGGGAGCCATATCTCTTGAGGCTTGCACGGAGTTTGTCTTTATTCGTATGTTGACGTTTATTTGTATAGTTTATCATTTTACTAATAACGTATCTATAGGTACCTATAAAATAAATTTGGTATCGGATGGGAAGACGTTTAGGAAGACATGTGCCACTACAACAAATTTCAAAGAGTTTTGCGACATATTTCTACAGTAGTAGGAATTCATAGTTACCCTACTTGATGAAAAAATTTCCACATTCACTTAACAATACTCACCATTGATTTGGTGAAAACTTCCATCATCTTAAATGCACAAAAAATATTCAATCAGCTACCTTCAGAATTAAAAGTAATTTCAAGTTTTTGATCCAAAATATCTACAATAAATGATAAGAAAACGTATATATTCTACTCAAACTAGAGATACTTGTCCACCTTGAACATTGCAAGCTCAAATTTTGCAAAGAAATATTTGCCTTAGAAGATTGGAGTGTGTTGAGAGACATTTACTACCATTCGAAAGAGGATCAGATTTGGCATAGGAAAACATATGAAGTTAGCAAGGAGTTTATCTTTATTCGTATGGTGACGTTTATCTGTATCGTTTGTCATTATTCTGGATACGAATCTATAGGTATCTATAGAATTAATTTGGTATTACGTATATGGGGATAAATGTGCCACTACAATGAGTTTTATGACATATTTCTATAGAAATAGGAATTCATAGTTATCCTACTTGAAGAAAAAATTTGCACATTTACTTAACTCACTTCTGATTTGATAAAAACTTCCATCGTCTTTAATACCAAAAAATATTCAATGAACTAACTTCAGAATTAAATGTGCTAAATACCTTTAATAAGTTCCGGGTATTGACAAAGGCGTTTCTGCTTATCATTCTGTGGCAGAATTCTACAATCTAGCATAGACTGTCATAATTATATATTTAGTATGAAGTTAGATATCAATTCACAGCATACCACTTCAATTACAAGCTCTTATCGCTCCCACAGGAGAAAATACTCACTATGTAAGCCTTTTTTAGTTTCAACTAATAGCCCAATAGATTAAAAATAAGAATTTCCTCACCTTCAAGGAAATTTAAGCAAAATCGTCGTTCCCAGAAGATTTTTGAATTCGGCATTCCTAAAGTACTTCCTAATCACGAATGAATTTAATAATCGTGGACATAAAAACCGCAACACCCATTAAATGTAATTTATTTTTCAAAAATATCATCTAAACACAAGATTCAAATTTCTGAGGTATCACTCATACATTCCTTTTTATTTCGACTTATTCATTTAGTGAAAAGTAACCTTGAAAAATCTAAAATTAGGAATTTAATTGAAGGTGAGACTTGTAATGAATTTTCCCTCACATACGGCGTTCTTTGACTCCTGCCTTCTTTAAAGGATATACTGTTCAACTTTTAGGATACGCTGAGGACATTTTTATTGTTGCCAAGTAGTTATGAAATATGGATTAAGCTTCCCTAGTTTTTGAAGTTGTATGTTTTGTAAAACGGATAATATCTTGCCAGTTCATTAACAGGAGAACAAAGTTTTTCTTATAATTTTCTCATTGTAGATCAATTTTTGTTTATGGTTCTAAGACCTGAACAAAATTAAATATCTATAGAAAATTTGGAGCTGAAGATTTCTAAAAACTAAGTAGTGATCATTTAATGTGAACGGAGTAAATAGTTCTTCTCAGGATAATCAGAGACTTTTTCCTGTCCAGTCACTCCCATTTAGTCTTCGCGTTTTTATGACCTCTTGTTGGACTTAAAAGGCCCGATTTCTCAGCAAAGCGTTGACAATAAATCGGTCATCTTTCTCAGATGTGCATCTTTTTATTCCTAACTTGCGCCTCCTATTAAAGTTACCATTGTCTCGGTAATCTCGGTGATCTCTGGACACAGCAGATTAATTCATGTTTATATCATTGGCCTTATCGTGAGGGAGTAGCCGTTTGATCAGTTTTATCACTTGTGTCTATTTACAGGTAGAATTCTTGATTGTTGTTAACGGATATGTGTATCGGTTGACGTCTGATGGCTAATAATGATAATGGTGGTTATATTATTTTGAAGCTAATACTTTGAGCTCCAATATCTAACTAATAAAAATAAAATTTCTTGTTTATTCATTTCGCCAGTGACTTGCGATTGCAGAGGTGTCGTGTCGACTGAGTCTGAGTGTAGTTGTTCATTTATCCTCCAAGATATTCGACAAACTTTCAATTGGGAAGAAATTATTACTCTGACCTAACTCTTGAATACGAAAGAAGCTGAGTATTATAAACTAACACTGATAGATATTAATAAATAGAAGATATGAAATTATTGCACATAAAACAACAGGATAGTTGAGAAAATTACAATGACGAGGAATTACTAATAGCCGTTTCTACGAAGAGAGAGTTATCATTCTAATAATTTCTGTTTTTATAGTCCAGTAAATTCTCTTAAACTGCAGTATCATTAAACATTAACCGAAAACATAATTTCATATTGTCATCATAGATACCTTACCATATTTACTGGTCGACACATTTTTCTTTTTATATAAAAGAACATCTGTGCATCAAATCCCAAACTCCATTACAACGTATCAACAAGGTGCAACGCCATCGGAGATGACAATCAAACTCATGTTTCATTCATTGTCGTCTCCGGTTTTTCCAGATGTATACCGAATACTAGACACTACACTAGGTGCGCGACGAGAGCAGAAGAAATAGACAGACCTCCGGCAATATGCAATTTGAAATTTCTCGTGGGGATGCATCTCCTGAGAGATCGACTCGTTCAGATCGTTCGTCACGCTTCGTATTCTAACACTTTGATGCTAGGTTACGGTATTTCATAATATGGATGAGTATACAATTTCCATGTACGATGTCATCATATTTTTTCATTCAGCCTCATTCTGATCTTTGTAAAAGTTTATGTCGAAAGATCAATCTATATATGTGAGTAGAATTTTGTGCATTGTTTTTCTAGAAATTATGTATGAGTTTTAAATAGATTATATTTCTAGATGGTTTATAAAGTATCACAAAAAATGATATCTTTCTAACCACGAGATAGTATGTGGGTTACTGAAGAACTGGCTGAGGACATTAGAAAATCTGTTTTAACTTAATGCATCTTTTCTCTCACTCATCTTCATTTCTTAGTTTGTGAGATTCTTATTGGTAAGGATAACCACATAGTATACGAAAACTTTATTGTTATTGATCAATTTTTCATTTCAATATTTACTTCAATGGATTTTGTTACAAATTTAGAATAATTAGTTTGGAACGGAATTAAGTAATTGCGAAACAATTATAAAACAAGCAGCGTTGTGAGGGATACGACTGAAAAAGAGAAGCGAATTAACTGAAACTTTATTAATGTTCTCGCATCCTCTCTTAAACTCTCGCTTAATCGAAAACTGAATACCCAATTCCCTCATCAATCGATTATTCTTTTTTCAGAACATTGCCTGAACGACATCTATTAAGCAAATAAAATTCGTAGGTACGGTGGTAGTAGCTGCATGGGCGTTACGAAATGGAAACAATACTATTCATTCTTATAGAGAATTTACATCCATAAGTAGAAATTTAAATGATTAAAATATTAAGAAAACCTAATTTTCTTATGCTTCATTCAATACATGGTTAAATATGTACGAGTACAAGTACAAAGAAAACGTTTACGAAGCAATGGTAACGCTGCTCATAATCTGTCTTTGCAGTGGTGTCCCATTCATTTTTAATTTCAGTGCCGTAATATGTTTATTATCTTTAGTATTTCTATCGATTTTCACATTATCCCTTTCAATTATAAATTATAGGCCAAAATAACAAATGGGAAATGCGAATTTAAATTTTCCCTAGTTACTTCTAGAAACTTCTTATATAACGGCAAAAGAAACAACTAGACATAAAGTCAATATGTGTATAATTTCTCATTTTCTAAATATTATTATTGTTGGTTCTTAAATTAGTACACTTCTGTTCATACAAGACATATTTTTGCAATTTTTTATCTACGTAAACTTACTTGACATTTCTTGCAACATTTACCTGTATTGAGTTATCAGATATTAACAAAACATATTTTCGTTGTATATTAATCATTAACCCTTTCAGTCTAGCCGACTCCGGTAAATACTTAACAAGACCTAGATCTAGAAGATCTTGTGTTTAAATGGACACCTAGCCAAAATCTGTGTTCCTTGAGCATTAGGATAAATACTCATATTGATTTACAATGGAACAAAAGCGGTGAAACGATGGGTTTTCTGATGTTATTACCAAATAGAGTTACAGAACGAAAATATTGAAACAAATCATATTGGTTCATACTAGAACAGAGATTTCGGTCGGTTTGCATTTTGATTTCAGTAAAGACCCCGGCAATGGCTTGGCGGACAGATACTCCTATACTGGAAGGATTTAGATAGCTTCCGACGACATGTTGAATTACAAGCCGCATCATAAGTGAGATACTTGTGAAACAATCCATAATAGAACTTGAAAATACAGAAAATAGGAATTAAACACTTTATAACAGAACAAATGTTTAAAATATTCGGCAACAAATAATTGAGTAGGAGAATTAATTGGAGCTCTATTCTTTTCAATCACTTTTTTTAAACTGAATTGAGTGAATTGAATTCAAATTAAGGTCTTCCCACACTGTTTCAATAGCTTCCCGTAGGCTCCCAGAGTGATTTTTTTCTACAAACCACCTTCATAGATATCCAATATTGTTTTGTTGAACACATTGTTTAATTATGCGAGCGGTGTGGATAGGACAATTATCATGTTACCATTATTAGTTTGATTAACAGATGTTGTCTAGAATATTAAGGAAAATTTTAGAGTTGCACCAATTATTGCACCAATTCACTAACAACCTATTTATACTAATCGAAGCACAAACATTTACTAAAAATTTGCCGTCAACATATTGATCTTAAAATCTTGAATTTGGTGGTCTGTAAACGTGATTGCAATGCTTTCCTAGCACTTGTACAGTTTTTCACATCCGAATCTTCAATTAATCTACATTCCGTAGAACAAGGACCTGGAAAGTTTGTTCCAAATGCAGCACTAGCAGCCGAGTCAAAGAGATGTTCTCTTAAACAATTGATCAATGACACATCTTCTGCTACATTTAAAATTTTCCTTCCTCCAGATCAAACCTTTCGGCTTATGGTTTCGGCTTGTACCCATCTTCACTCTGCCTACGGTACTCGCATTAAGACCTAGATGAGTTATTAGTCTTCTGATAGATCAGCTATCAGATTGTAATAAGATATTTGAAATAATTTGTTTTCCAGAAATATCCAAAACTGCTAGGAAAACTCAACAATATACATTTCTCGGAATATCCAAACTAAATTGGTATGAAATAAGTCCAACTTATTGGCACGTAATAAACTATCGGTTGCAATTTTCATTTTAACATCTATTCGTTTTTACGATGCATATTTTGGAATGATATTTCTGTTAAAATCGGAATTTTGTGAAATATGTATACTTTTATCTTCTCACTGCACTTTATTTAATGTACTATGATAGTTTGTCTGTTAACATGGAATTTTCTAATCAAACTTTCATTATTCATATTGACTTGAAATCTCACATACTTTCTTACCTTGGAAGATATAATTTCATAAGAAAATGTACTGAAATATTTAATAAAATAGCGTGAATGAATTTTGTATTAAATTTAATGTTTTATTTTGAATTTGTTCCCCTCTATAATAGTACTTCCAATCAATTAACTTGAATTCACAAATTTGGTAACGAATTTTTGTGAATATAAGTCCATTATATGAGCCTTTTTTCAAATGAATTTTCAAATGTAAAATAGCTCTGATATCTCTATGACTCGTCAACGCGACTTACAATTTATAACTGTTAGATGGGATGGATGTAGATAATAAAAAATTTTTCATCATTATTTTTACCAAATAAATGCACTGAAATATAGAAGATGAAATTCTAGGTGAGAATCTTGGTAGAATAATTGCTCTATAAGAATAATTTAAATCATGATGATGACATAAAGGTACAAGAATATAAAGAAAGGTACTATTACACAATTAAATAGTTAAAAATATTAAGACTTTATTTCAATATGTGGAAAATAGTTGAGGAGCAAATAAACATAGTAATACCATAAATTGTGAGTTTTTAATTTATACAATGCGTTCAGGAGCAGTGGAAAAAAATCTAAATCGTCGACACTCTATGGAATTACCATGACCATCCACTTATAAGTTACTTTTCATACATAACAAGCATTGAAACTTATCACTTTATTACACTGTATGCTAGTGTCCTTGAAAATGAATTTCGACTTTATTCATTAGCAGATTTTTCACTAACTTTCACTGTACTACCCACTTTTCTTTTCAAAATAAACTTCTCTAACCTCATCATCATAAGCACCTATAATTTAAATCACACTTAGAGACTAGTTGCACCAAGATTAACACCAAACATTTTATTTTGCATGTTTCAAAGCATTTTGAATGAAGTGAGATGGTTTAAGAAAATCTATATCGAATGGTTTTTCTTATTCTTCTCACATAGAAAATATCTGTCCTTAACATCAGCAGTTTTTTAAAGTTGGAGATTATCTTTGAATGAATTGTGTGCAGACGTTGGTATTAAACGAATTCCTATTCAAAAACAGGATACAATGCATTGTTTAATTGATTTTCAGATTCTATCATATTCATCCTAAAACAATAATTGAATTATATGTATGTCAATGACTAATCACAAATGAGAAATATGGATACAAAAGGTTGATTTTTTAGTTAGCATTGCATTGTTGTTTATTTGAATAAATACAAAGCTCTGGGATGAATAAACACAACTAAAAATAACAATGCACTAATGGCAAAAAATGGATGGCTACCTGATAATCCATAAATTAAACAAGTACTCCGTCTCCCAAGCATGATAATTGAAATCCCTGTTGTTGAGCGAGTTACTGTTCGTATTTGACAATATTTGTTTAATGTGTTGTATGAAAAGATCGGAGGCTCACTTATCAAACATTCGTTTTGCTGTGTTTACCGATTGGTTCTAAATTTGATTAGTTTCTGATGTGGTGAATAATTTGAGGGTAACATCACACTTGTATATAGAAGTTCACCACTAAAGTTGAACAAATGAAACATAAAAACTATGAACTACATGAGATAATAGTTATTTACGTTATAAGCCCGGGAAGTGATTTAGTACGGTACGAAATAGACGAAATATCTAATCGAGTAACGTCACGGACGTATATCGTAATATGTTTTCTTATACTGTTTGCGGTTTTTAATAAAAAGCAAAATTATATTAAAATATGTAAAATAATTCCTTTAATTATTCTCTTATCACTTATCACACACAAATAAAAATCACAAAGGTAACATTGGAAACAATTATTATTATTATTTCAAACTGTAAAGTCGACTTTACACTACACTATGAAAAAAATACTAGTTGGGTCATTGTTGATAGAAATAGTTTGATTTCGCGAATGGTTGGGACTTAATGCGAATCGTTTTGGAATGTTTGAGAAATGGTATGAAAGAATTATTATCGTCGCATGTCAAAAATGTTATGGTAAGGTTCAGAGAGCAGAGATATAGAATTGAAAATCTAATACAACGTAATTCTCAAAAAGTCCTAAGACCTTGCATAAACTTCGCTTTTGCTAGATATAACAAGGAGTCTGTATGGGAAAGAACTGAACATGATCATCTCTTTCCGTGAAAGGGGCAGAATTTTAGAGAAAAATAACTGTTAAGACAACACATGGGTATATTCTGTACTGTTGGAATGTAAGGTTTCCACAAACGTAGCATGTGGTCGAAAAGTTCTTCTTAAACTCTTACTGATATGTTTTCAATGATGAACAAGCTAAGTAATGTATTTCTAAGCGAAGCTAGTTAAATTTTTTATTAGAAAAACTTGCAACTATCACTAGGAAGTGCAGGTCGCTTCAAAATGTGGTTTCACACTTCAAAAAATGGTATGGATTTCACGATCAAGTTTTAATTCGACAGTCATCGATGGACTTACTCTAACTATTCCAGTACTTTCAAAAACCTCTCTATTGATATGAACGACGTACATACAAAGTTGGAAATTCAAGTGAAGAATTAATAAACATCTTGCGTACTAGACATTTTTAGAATAATTTTCATTCCTCTTCAATTATTATTGAATAATAGATTAGAAAACATAGTTTATTCTTGATTTAGTGCAATAGATAGTGTTCAAACAAAATAATAATTCCATTTTGCACAAATATTTTGACTTTGATATAGGTATTGAGAGGCAAGATCTGAAAAAAAAACAGTTGAATTGTAGCTTCTCCTTAGGAATAAAGATTTACTATTGTATATTCATGAATGTGATGATAAAACCAAAGGAAATACAGCTTTGATTTGTAATGTTTTAATAAAATAAAAAGTAATAAGACAAAGCGGAACATTAATGCTTCTGTTTAAAGCTGAAATTTAAACTTAAAAACGTAATTATGGTTAGAGTTACCAATATATCTCATTAATATTATAATCAATATTCTATTGTATATTGAAAAGACATTTCACTTATTATTTGGTTGGATTATGACACATTTTATTTCCAAATTATCCATAATCATCAATGAAAACTTCATTCTTAGACAAATTGAACATAATATATATTCAGTTGTATGAATTCAGAATAACTTTTGATACATGTGCACACATGGGGTCAGCAACTTTGTATTGGAGGAACAAAAAGTTCAATATTAAATTCTGAAACACATCAACTTATCAAAATTTTATATCGTAGTTCTACATTTTTTCTTCATAATAAATTTGGACTTGCATCAAATAACATGGTAACTATTAAAATATTCGTACGTTCCGTCTATGTGTGTCACTATTCCCTGCTTTCATTAATGGAGCAATTGTCACATGAGTGAAAATAGATTAATGGACAAATGCCGGAAAATCGCCTGAAATAAAAAATGCCGACAATAAAAATGGATAGAAAATTCTGCAAATTTAATCATTGACTTTGGTTTACAAGGTTTATCTTATCAAGGAATTCGGTTTTATCGTATTTGTAATAATTGGAGTTCCAGTTGAATTTGAACATTTAATTGCAATTAAGTTTTTAGAGAAAAGTAGTGAGTGAACATATCACTGGAGGTAATAGTCGGTTCTAAGAAATTTTACCAAAAATATGGCATTGGATACATTGTCTGGTTTTCGATTCATTTTAGATTATATATGACAGTGAATTTTATACACATCAGAGTCTATATAAAGTACACTCATTAAACGATTAATTCTAAAAAACCTACCAATACAACTGAAATTATGAGGATGGTTCTAGAAGTACCTGGCCTGACCTAGAGATGCTGCTTGAAAAATACCACCAAATTAGAAAGTACACAATCTATACCGCAATGATTTAAGTTTGACGTGGCCGCGTTGTTTAGTATTTGTTTGGCCATCAATAGTGAACGTTTTCAGTGAATTTGTAAACATGGAAAAAATTGGTTATCGTCATATGATACAATTCTTTTATTTGAAAGGCATTAGCCTAACCAATAAAAGAGCTGCACTAGATTCTACTGCGAGTTAAAGTACTCATTCGTTATTAACAGTGAAATACTAGGCGGCAGAGTTCAAACGAGGCTGTTCGATCAGCATGCATTGCAGTGGTCATTCAAATGAGGTGACGACTCCAGAAAGTGCGTGAGCTAGCGGACCTAGAAACTATTTCAAAGAGCTTTGCACATGTTGGTTGCTCACAATGGAACAAAACAACATCGTGAACATATCTCCATTGAATGTTTCAGAGAAACAACCAAAACATTGGACTGGAAAGAGTATTATGCGACCTTATTGCCACATTTGAACGAAGAAATCAAGCAAAAACGCCGCATTTGGCTAAGAAAGTGTTGCTTCATCAAGACAATTCACCAGCTCACACATCTATTATTGCAATGTCCGAAACTAATGGATTAAAGTTTGAATTGCTACCTCATGTACCCTATTCGTCAGAGTAACCATCCTTGGATTATTTTCTGTTACCAAACTTGAAAAAATAGCTCGGTGGTCAAAGATTTGCCAATAATGAAAAGGTAATGTCGGAAGTCAATGGCTACTTTAATGAGCTTGACGATTCTTATTATGAAAAAGGTATCGAACCATTAACTTAAAAGGAGTATTTATAACTACTAGAAATTACTAGAATAATGAATATATTCTGTGATTAATAATGGATATGGGATCAATCAAATCTAATTTTAACTGTTTCTCATGATTTTAAGAAACAACAGAAAAAAATAAAGTGAATCATATTCTCTGTAATCAACCAGTCATTTGAGAAAATTTGTAAACACTGAATCCAATCGTCAAATCCAAATTTACTATATGTGATCCAAAAATAAGCTCAAATTGATTATCGAAACTCACTAGAGATACCTAAGGTAGCAACTGTTTTATTATGTAGTGATAATTGAACGTTTATTAAAAATGAAACTAGAAACTTTTCCTTGTTTATATACTAAATTATATAATTTGGGAACAATTATAAAAAACTAGCTATATTAGTTCAAAACTTGTGTCAATACACTAATCTGAACCTTTCTCTGCCAGAGAATTATGTATTCAGTCTGAAATCTGTCTAGATCGCTTTGATACCTTAGAGTTACGTGCTGAATTTATATGGAAACTTTTATTAGGTGAAATTACACTTTAAATATCAAATCGAAGACAACTTTCTGAATGCTACTCTTTTTATGTACGATGATTTTTGGTATTGGATACTTATTTAACTTATAAGTGATCTGATATATTGACTACTTGACTACTTAAGAACTTAACTATAAGAAACAGGCAACAAGTAGAATCATAGGGACTTCTGCTCTTTCATTGTAAGATTTCGATTGGTTTATTTATACATTATGTGTACGTGCGTTTGGTGTTTCTTTCCTATTTCGTGACAATATTCTTACGATCCGTATTTTCCCTATTTTTCCCACTTCTGCACTACTCTTCTGTTCAAATAAGGTTTAACCCATAATTGAATTTCTGGTCAGCTGAGAAACCCTTTCGTAGTCTCCACTATAATTTCTATCGCTACCTTTATCACTCATATATTTTTTTGTTGTGTTATATTTCTCTTATTACCAAATATTTTGATATCATATCACACTTTCTCCTCCATATTCACGGGCACTCATTGTTGATGTTGTCTGCAGCTTCCTACTCCTCCATCAACAGTGAAGTTACTAATAACCCTGCATGCCTATAGTATAAAGATAGTGAATCTGGTTAAAATGTTAGTCACCTGTCGAAAATTACGCCTGTTGAGGAGTCAATTTGTCAAAGAGTCAGAAGACCCAAATATCTGTATCTTGGATTGTCTTGAAAGGTGTTTTCATACATCTCTGAGACATGCGATAAGACAACTTTTGGCTACACCAAGAATTAGCACTAGACCCATCGGTGGTTTTACTAATCCCAGTAAGACGAGCGAATGAACTTCATTGTTATCCTTGTTGACCAAATGACCGAACTGGGTCTCACAGCTTCAGTTTGTGCCAGATCTTGTATGAATTTCTTGCACTCCAGTAGTTAATGGCTTTTATTGCAGATCTGCTGTATAAGAAAACTGGAATTATCGTGCATCTATGGCGTATATATTTCTCGCTCGTTCATATTCCATTTACAGTGTTTTCCAGCCATCTGTTGACTAGGTGGCTTCATAAGCTAAAATTATTAATGGTCGTAGACACCATTTGGTTACTGCATATCAATATGATTAAACATTCATCTACACTCCAGATTTTTGTTTAAACCTTGCTTTAACTTGCAATTCGTTGAGGAAATTGAATCCCCAAAGAATTACTTTCCTTTCATATTTCTGTGAATGATTCAACTGATAATTAAAATCCTTGGACAATTCCTTATAAAATCAAGAAAATTATTTCATTATGAGATTGTTCTTATCACTATACGCATACACCAGTATGTCTACGGGCAGGCGTGCGCGAATTCTCTCGCACAATTTGACGTCAAGCTGAAATCAAAATGTTTAATATAATGGTATGCTGTCTACCTGATATAAGTTGATGCACCGTGCGGTTTACAAGGAATATAATTTCCTGACTATTCCATGAAACAAAAATATGATTAGCAAAATTATGCAATTATTCAATTCATTAATATTGTTTCTGATATATTATGGATATAATTCATTTATTTATTTGAATGAATCATATATAGGTAAATAAACAAAGTTTTAAACTTACTTTTCATTATATTGAACCACCTGCAACCTAATCTTAATAACCAAGTAAACATTCTAGTTCCAACGTGACGTCATGTCAAATTTGAGTCGTCAATTCTATACCGGTGTATGTGTATCGTGGTTCTTATAGTGCTGGACGACATATGAAAATTCCATGAATATTTTACAGAAATTCATGAGGCCCCAATGCAGAAGGTTCAGCTAATCATCGACTTCGACATCTTTAAATGCGGATGTGTGATTATCTATTGATGACAATTCAAATTGTATTATTCTGGGTCACTCTGAAGTGGATAATTAAAACATAGTATGTTTCTTCCATGACTGGAAACAATAAGGAAGATTCGTGATGAAATTTTATTTTCATAGAAACGCATAGTATCGAAATTTTCTTTAGAATCGCCACTGGTTCAATTAATTCAACAACGAAATATCAAGTGTATAAAATGCATAAGCGCGAAATGAGGAGCAGCCTGTACATGATTTATGTCTGTTTACAGATTTGTAGGAATCTGACAGAACTGCAAACGGGAAACGGGAACATTGTCTGCTGCTGTTGTTGCTATAGCACGCACTATGACGTTTTAAGCCTCTGTGATGCAAATTGCACAAAATGTCATTGTTTCCTTTGATATGTAACTGACTACCTTTATAAATCCAGAGAGTCGAGGGTGGGGTGAAAAATTTGGAACAATAATAAATATTTTTTGAGTAATTAATATTTATATTATACTTTGTATGAATGAGTTTAAGCAATAAGAAACAAATATATTTATTTAACTAATATAATATTTGATCTAACCTTCAAAGTTAAAAACTGATTCTAATTCCTTGATCACAATCAATTGAATATTTATTTAGATTAATTGTTTTCAAACCTAAATAGATACATAATAATCGTTATGTGTTTTCTAGATTACTATGTTTCGGTTTCGTCTCGTATGATTTTCTGAAAATAACTTTTAATGTTTTTGTCTTTTGTTGTTAGTTGAACGATTTGCACGTAAAACCGAGCAGTAGCTATGCTTTTCAAGAATTCAGAATTTCATCTGTTTCTTTCTGCCACGTTGAAGACGTCTAATAAAGTTTTCGCACAGAGTTTGAGGTATTTCTGTATCAATCGCATACTTAGCTGGGTGGAGCAAATCGAATCTATCACTACATCTAACTTCTTCCGAATGCATTGTTACGGATTTTTCTCGAAAAGGTGCTCAGAAAACATACCCATCATCTACTAATCTATCTTTCTCATTACACAAACCATCATTGGGAAAATCTAGAATCCATAGACTTGATATAAGCGCAAAAGAGAATTTGGAAAAATTGAATTTTAGAATCTACAGAATGGATTTTAACACTAAAATGAAAGGTAGGAAGTACTTTAAATAGATTTTTCGAGCAGTACATATAGCAAAATGAACAAAGTAATTTATGAGCTTGTAGAGACATAAAGAGTCAGATTGTTGGGTGACATGATACGAATAATTGATTTTTCCACAAAAAACAGTTACATTTGTTTATTTCCCTACTTCTTAGACCTTTTCATATGTTTTTTGATATAAAGGCATTCCAATTAAGTCTCATAACATAATTAGGTATAGAGGATCTTGAGAAAGCTGTTTCAAACTCAACAAAAATATTCTGTTCTTTCTTCATTAAGTAGATAAGTGCATTACTGCTGTACCAAAATTGAAGTTAAGATTATAATTCAATTCTTGCCGTAAAAGATCCTGAATTGTATGGCTTTAAAACAAAAAAAACTTGTTCGAGAATAGATACTTAATAATCCAGATAAAATGGTAAACAAATATAATGATAAATTAAGGAACAGAACCAAACCAAGAGATTAAAATGCTAAACATCTTCCATTTCTATATATACAACAAAATAACTACTAACAAAATAAAAAATATTAAGTACATTATGATGATTCTGAAGGTATTTACATAAGACAGATATGTTAATGTTTAGAAGATAGTCTGAAAAGTCATCAACACGTAAAATGAGAACTACGATTTATGAGCCATACATACAAATGAATATGAAAAAATAAAATGTGTTGATGATGAGAAGGACCTTAACAAATCAAGTGAAATTCATAATTTCATTCCATAAGTTTGAATGTAAGTATAGATAATTCAATCGAATGCTACTATAAGGTTTGAAAATTTATTTAGTGTGATTGAAAATAGATTTTTATTGTGATATTCATATTGTAGATGATTTATTCATTGATATAATCATGAAAATTGTCAATGTCGAATCATATTTTCACATAGAGAGCAAATAAATTGAATTAAGATTTTTATTTGCTTAAAATTACAAGAGAATAGAGACGATTAACTAGAAGTGCGAGAATTCGTTGATATAATCAGATAATTTCTAGAATAATTAGTTATTCCCATTTGAAAAAAATTATTTTAGAACCTCTATATATGGATATTTTTATATATGTTTTTTATCGAAGAGCGATAAATAATATTTCGGGAGTAGTCATTTCTCCAAAACCGCATATATGTTTTGATAATTTTTTTTATCACCCTTATTTTCATAATTTAATCACATCTACTAAACACTTATGCATCGTTTTCCGAGCCGACATTCGTTCTACAAAATGTCGAATCAGTCGTCTCTCTGTGCAATCCGTAGGGTCAGCTGAAGTTAATCAAGCTGGCTTGCAAAAAGCTTCAAAAGCTCGTACCAAAAGCTCGCCTCTCGCTTCGATGTTGTAAATCATTACGTAATATCGGGCATATGCCGTGTTTTCGGCTTTCAGCTTTTCAATTACCAAGGGCTTTTATTGTAGATACATTGTTCGAATTTATATTTGGAAAGTTTTGGAGAGGTTTCGATTGAAATCGTATATAATATATCGGATCATCACGCTACCTGAATTTACATGCATAAAGCGGTCTATTCAAATTTATCAATTTTTTTTACAGAATTAAATTTTCATTGGATCTGAAAAACGACTCTAAAAAGTAATCGCTTTCCTCTTTAAACAATATTTTGATTTATTCACATTACTATTTATTCTGTATTCACTTTAATAGTGTCGTTGGACGCAATGTAAATTTGTGGAAATCCTTTGTTAAAAGAATATTGAAAGTTGCAATTAGAGAGCTAGAAATATCATTGTTCGAAAAAAAATTGATATGGAATCATGAAATTTTGAAAAACCTATGATGATATGGGAACAATTGAAATTATACTTTAGTGACATTATCAAAGTACTATCCATGAAAAATTAATACTAAATCCAAATAGGATTGAAAATAAAGACATTCTCGTCAATATACGAGGGTGCTTCAAATATAATCGCTGTAGATGGCGCGCCTATATGTTTTGAAGGTCTCGGCTTGATAATGAGTAAGCTGGGTTCAATGCTAACAGTATGGCAGAACGAACGAAGGTTTCACACGTGATGTGTTGTTATTAGTTTTTTGGTATGGAAAGGCATTAAAAACATGATTCCGCATTGAAATAAATTTGGTGGTGAGTGCCTGATTATATCTGCTGCATTCAAATGGACCAAATCGAGATACAATCGAGAATAAGCTAGCATCACACCAAACAATATTCTTCGCGGAGAATATCTCATTTTGGTGGGCCATGGGATGAATGTTCAAAAAATTTTGACTTAAGTCGGAATCAGTATTGGAAGTGTAAAGTTTATCATCCACAAACACCTTCAATATCGCTAAATAGTGATAGGTTCCGAAACCCTTGAACTTAGAGCAAAAATTCATGCGGTTGGATGTTTGCGACCGCTTGCTGACGCAATAAGAATCGGAAAGGGATGTTTTTACAATGCAAATCTTCACTTCAGAGGAAACATATATAAATTTTCGAAAGTAAGGAGAGACTGGAAAAATGAAATCGCCAATTTAAGCGAAGACAGCAAGATATACGGATAGGGTTATGTGTACTGTATTCTGGGACCGAAGGGAAGTGCGACTCTTCACCAGGATAACGCACAACGCACGCCCTAATACTCCACGTCTCATGCTCGATTCAATAACTAGAGTGACAGATACTAGAAAATCTCCTCTTCTGTCAAGAGTTATCACCCTGTGACTGCTAAATTTTTTGCACCATTAAAAGAAGCCATCGGAAGTGAAGAATTCAACACCGAAGACGAGACAGAGGAGTTTACGCACATTGCTGTCCAAGGAATTCTTTGATACAGATATCAAAAAACTTCTAGAGAGGTTGAAAAGATGTGTACATAGTGAAGGAAATAGATAATGCAGTGTACAGAATAAAGAAATCGTTAGAAGAGGAAATATAAACAATTATAACTTCTGCCTCCAAACTTTGAACTATACTTGCCGAAAATTATTTTTTCTCGATTTTTCTTAGTAAAAGTGGAACGAAAATTATGAAACATGATATCTACAAGTTAATAATTCCAGTAGTAAGTTTGAAATATACACAGTTTAACAATAATACCAGTTACTTCGAAATTAATTGCGTTTCATGATATTTATTACAACTAATGATAATTAAAGACTAGAACGAAGTAAAAACTTAAATAATTACATCTAAACATACAAGTGTCACTTGGCACACCTCAAGAAGATATGCGAGCTCTATCCAAACGGAGATCAGTCTCTTTCGACTCATTCTTAGCACCAGCCGATTCAACTTTGTTTCAAAAGACCAGTTGGTAGTGGAAGTACCAATTCTTGAACTAATTAGACCCCTTGCATTATATACAAGATATTGTAAGTAGACTGTGATTACTGAAACTTCTACAATGTTTTTAACCACGGTTTATAACTAATAAATCATCGTGGGACCACCTCTCCGGAACAAAAAAAAAAGATTAATAGCTCAAAAGTTGAAAGTATTACTTATAGTAAAACTAAACGGTTTGGCGTCGCTACTCATTTTGTGTCGGCAAATATATGGTGGCAATAACGAGAGACCACTGATTGACTCACCAAAAATTAATGTCTATTATTCGCACTTACTCTGAACCACGAGTAAGTAATGAAGGCATGAAGATAAGTAATGTATTGATTGTTGAGGCAATTAACGCAATTTGCTTTAATTTGCCTGCCATCTAAAGTCCCTACCATCCACGTTAGGACTTTCAGTTTGGCGCGTTTGAAACGATCGGCAGTTCTTCGGCCATAATCGGTCCGAAGACAGCGCGGAAATTACCATAAAGTTGAACTTATTGAAAATGTTGAAGTGATTTTAACAGGTACAGTACAAACTAAGTTAAAATTTTTTTATTCGTTGATGACATTCATACTAAACAGTGTCTTCAGTAGGTACAGTACTGTTCAGAAAAACGCATACTTTGTTTTACCAAACAGCGGGGCACTATTTTGCACTGACAAAATCCATAAAATATTCATTGTCACTCAGTAACATTTAGTTAAAATAAACAATAAACGTTCCCGTAAACTCTTCAAACACTTCTTATAGTGAATTTTTAATTCACGACGAGCATTTTGAACGGCTTTATTTGAGCTAAGAGTGCAATATCACCTCTCTAACTTAACATTCTCAACTAAATCTCCGTCGTGCCTCACTGTTTTTTCTATCGTTGTTAGGTTGTCATCCTCCATATGACTCAATATAAAATGCACATTATAATAACTACAGATTCTATTTCCAGAAACTATAGAAAACAATAATACATTTCATTAGGATTCTGGACATAAGGATTTTTCCTTGCGCGCGTGACAAATTCTTGAAGAGTTTTCTGTGAAGCAAGCACAGAAAACTCCATTTCTGGACGTGTAATGAACTTTCTATCATACTTTCTAAATACAACGCAAACAAGGGTCAGAATTAAATTTGGAATACTTTATTTAGTTATCAAAATACATTCGTAATGGTGCCGAATATTATCAACATTTCAATAGAAGTGACATATTCATTCTCGGCATTGTTTTATTTTTTGTTAGTTCAATAATTTTATAAATTGTATCCAAAGAATCCAGATATTCCTGAAAACATATCACATGTAGCGGCACAAGGAAATGCAGATTTGTTACTAGCAAAACCCAAGTCGAGATATGAACACGACTATTCCTTTTATGGAATGGCGAGATCTCAAAAAAGTTAAAACCATAAGTGATGATATTCTTCTAGTTTATGTTTTCTAAAAAGCTAAAAATATAGAATATTCCACGTTATATAGACAGTTATCAATACTGAAGAGTTGTTTAGCTATAAAAGAAATTGCTGGCAACTCAGACTGGAATTTTACGAAAAAAATTTAGGGTATTAACGGCAGAACAAGTAATCACATTTTTTGCGAAGCTTCAAATGAAAAATATCTACTGGCAGAAGTGATTTTAGTGATCGTGATCTTCGGAGTATGTCGTAGAAGATAATAGGCGCTTAATTGTTGTGTTTTAGCGAGATGGAAATACTATGGTAAATTTGATCATTACCAATGAGGGATATACATTCCAGTCCTCTGCGATTCTACCGTAAATAATCAGACCTACGGCCTAAAAATATGAAAAGCAGTAAATTGTTTATTGCAAACCGAAATCGAAGGTGTTACGCCCAACACGTCAAATGCCATTCCATCATCGCTGTTCCGCAAAATAGCTGAAACTTGAAAATCCCAAATAATATACCGGGCTAGGTCGTTCTTCTGTCGGTAGAAAACGGCCCTGATTCGCTCACTCTGAAAAGACATGGAGAATAGCTTTCTTTCATCAAAGCAAAAGGATACACAGAAGAATCCATACAAAGGAAAATAGAAGTTTCAAAAAAAATTGTCCAAGCCTTCTCACTTACAAAAGACAAGCTCTGCGACATTTATCACGAAAATATCAACATCTGCGAGCCGTCCGCTTCAATACTTGAGTTCTAAAGAATGATATACCAAAAGGATTAAACATCTGCAATAATACAAATTGTACAATAAATGTCATCAACGATTCCTTTATATACTAATTGTTGTTGGTTAGGTCGTACTGTTTCATTTAGCGCACCAAAAAAATTGAGGATTGGGAACAAATTTTTCGTGTGCAGTTCTAAAAATGCCGACGAAAAAATTCTCTGTATATGCTGACTGTTGAACGAGAATGAGCAGTTTTTTGATAGTCGTATCATGTATAACTGTCAATCTAAAATAATATCATAAAATATTGATCAACTGATATCTATTTTGAAACATACGGTATTCCTCGAAATATCAATCTACTAACACCACTAATTTTACAATTTTAAATTTTCATCCTAATTATAATTTCACTATTACGGTTCAACATTTTTGTTGTAGTCAACAGGTTCATTTGGCGTTACAATTAAATTCAAGATTTCCAACTAAAGCCAAGCGCTGCTGGAAGCGAGCTGTAATGGAAAAATAAGCGGATGCATTTGTCAAGTCGTGGTCTACCAATAACATCTCTGACTCATCCACTGAAAAAGATGAACATATCCAGGAATATTTTGTTGTTTTGGCATTTATCCAATTTGTGTGTTCCGTGCTGTATTATCGAAACATTTAACTGGAATTTCCTGCTTCGAGATGCAGTTTGCATAAATATGCGAGTTTCGGTATCGAATTTATTAATACTTAAAAATAATACGGCAGACTTAAATTGGATTTGAAATAAATTTCACCAAATCATTTGCTTTGAGTTTATGGATCACTATTTTGTGAGGTAGAAATATAGAAATAGTTGGAAATATTGTGCGGAATAAAAGAACCTATCTATTTCGAAGGAAAATTGGTATATTGGAAAAACGTTTTCATGTCATTATTGAGTTTCTATTGATGTTCAGAGAGTAAAATGTTTGATTTGAAATAAGTCAAATTATCCGTTTTAGTCGATTAGAAATATACAAAATTCATCGTAACTGCAACATAACTTATTTGACAACATTTTCAAATAATACAGTTTGTATAAGTTATGATGAAGAATTTTAAATTGAAATTATTAGGAAACTGATCATATTAAAAGCGTAAGACATTTATCTGTCATTGATTGTCCTCAAATGCCATAAATATTTGTTCAGTAATATTAGAGATAAGGGAAAATAACGATTCCCATGATGAAAGCTTTTGGTGATCATAGAGAACATATCACAGGGCATCTAGCAGCCTTGAAAATCGAAAAAACCGTAAAAAGACAGGAATTTCTCAGAGCCTTCTAGACATAGCAAGTTGATGGAGATCAAAATCCTTCCAACTGATCTCGAAAATCGCATTATCTAATCGAAACAAAATGTTAGACCTCTCTGCGACTGCTTACATATCTAGGTGCCTAACTTGTTAGGCATGTTTCAATTTGTTCAAGACAAGAAATGTTCTCATCCATCACTTGTTGCTTTGAGTTCTCCTTGAAATTCTGTTCAGTAAGATGAATGCTCCTCAAAAAAGCCAGTCACTAAATCTGCACTTGACAAAATCCATTTCTTCTTTGCAAAACACGAATCAGAAACCATCACGCAAGTTTCAAAAACGTGGAAAAGTTTTTCGATGATAAACTAGTGCTGGCTGCACTAGCTTTCTTTTACTCCTTATCCGAAGAACTAGAACCATTTTAAAGGAGTGACTGGCCCCTAACTCCATTTCTTTATGAATAACTTTAGGAGGCGGTTCGTTGCAGGCGAAATTATAGCACTTTCTATTTTAAAAAAGATAATGGTTTATTTTGCAACCTTAAAAAGTGCCAGATACGATTTAGTGTATGCCATAAGAGCGGATTTGAAAAAATGCATTGGCGATAAGGATTTGTCGATCTTTTACAAGTATTGAAGAAACTGTTTGATGTATACGGTTTTCAAATTTTTGGAAAAATGCTCCTTAGCACTTAAATTAACTGAAGCAATAAGTTTCGTTGATCCCAATAACATCTAATTTCTGAAGCATTTGATACTTTATTCGATGTAAACAGATGCAACGATAATACATTAGAAGAAACAGATAGAGCTTTAAAAGATATTCTGAGGAATCAGATCACTATTCCAGATGTGATAGAGTGCAACTCCATCTAATAATTTCTCACGGTAATGCGATAGCAGAAGAGGATTCTTTGTCAATAGATTTTGGTTAAAACTTTGAAAGAATCACTTATGGACCAAAGGTTAATGTAGGATTCTCTACAAAAAAATTGGTAATAGATATTCCCTATGAGGAATGCCTACTCAAGATATAACGCAGCACGCAAAGAAAAATAACCACAATATTTGCTGAGAGAAAAACTGGGAATAAAAAAGGAAAAACACTACCAAAAAGAGCACAGCAGTGGAGAAAGAATTAGTTGAATTGAAAAAATGACTTGGTTGGTTTATACCTATATTTTCTAAAATAAATATCCATCATGATAAAAGTGTAGTGAACTCACGGAATTCCAACAGAGAAAATGTGAAAACCAACTTAGAATAACCAGGAAAAGACGGAAATTTGAATTTTTTCTATACACCTGCATCATGAGTTGATCACTTATTTAATGATACGTATCCAAATCATAAGCATATTACCAGAACTGAAGATTGGAGTATATAAGGTATTGTTGAAATAAAAGATATGATGAATAGGTGATAAAATGGAATTTATTTTTCAAAAATAAGATCATCTAGATGACGGCAATCTCAAAGACGGCACTCCTCTAAACGCGAACGCAGATTTGTGAACACTCTTGTCAATAAATCTGGGGTATTGCTGCTATTTCCTGGCGGATATTTTCCTTTAGCTTATAGTTGTCCCTTGGATCGTTCATGTAGACTTTATGTTTGAGGTGTTACACAAAGGCGTCAAGTCAGGGCTACGTGGGGGCCAAGGGATATAACCTCTTTTAGAAATTAGTCTTGCAGGAAACATTTGTCGCACAGCCGTCAAACATTTGATGTGTGACAGGTCGCTCCGTCTTGTTTGAACCAAGATCTCGTATTCGCTATTCTTGATCTCGAAAATTCTGGAGTCAAATATCTCTTGAATCGGTACACAGCGGTCGATGTTAACGGTAAGGTTTCGTCCTCGTGAATCTTCAAAGAAGAAAGGGCCAATAATTCCTTTGCTTGAAAGTGCAGTCAAATCGTTACTTTTGGACTATGCAGCGGTTTTTGATGGTTCATTTTTGTATTTTTTTTGTCCAATAACGACAATTTTGTCGGTTTACGAACCCATTTAAATGAAAATGAGCCTCATTTGGAAAAAGGATGTTGTCAAATGTGGAAAATCGACTAAATGCCAACCTTGTTCCAAAAGTCGGTATCGTTTAATTTCTGTGTTAACTGGAACTTAAGAAGATGCAGTTTAAAATCCAACGTCAAAATTCGCTGTAAACTTCGTCGCGACAAGTTTAAAGTCGCCGATCGCTTCCGAGTAGACACATGTGGATTTTCTCGTACTGACTCTAGATGTTCTTGGACGACCTTTTGCTGGTGGTTTAAACGTGAAACCGGTCTCTTAAAAACTCTTAAGTCCCATTAATGTGTCTTAATCCATATTCTGAACGATACAGTCGTCTTGTCAAGACGTATGAACAACCGTTCTCATGAAACGTGTCAACACAAAAAGCGCTACGCTTTCCGTCGAAGTAACTCATGGCTACTAAAACTCCACGAGTGCAACTTTCCTACCACGCCAGGCACCCTCCGCCCACGCACCGTTTATCTCGAAAAAAGATGATACTATATGCACTTTCTATTGCGCCACTCTGTATGTTGAGATGTATCCTCAAAAAAGTATAATTTTTTCATAGAAATCTTGCCATATCAGTAAATTGACCATTTATATTTCTAATTCTATTAAATTCTCCAATCACACAGATTTAAACAATTTTTAAGTGAGTGTAAAAGGTCACACAAAAATTTATTGAGAAATAACAATGATAAAGATAATATGGGCAATTATTAGCTTACTATAGAACCAAACAAAATTTCAATGTCAAAATATTTTATTACTCAACATATTCTCCTCTTAATTGGATACATCTATTACACCGAACCTGCCACGTCTCTACACCTATCAAAAAAAAATGTTTTTTCTTTCTCTGAAAACCAGACATCCACATA
The DNA here is from genome assembly GCA_026230145.1 of Diorhabda elongata. NCBI lineage: Eukaryota > Metazoa > Arthropoda > Insecta > Coleoptera > Chrysomelidae > Diorhabda > Diorhabda elongata. The sequence goes on from CM047926.1 coordinate 45,615,681, forward strand.
TTTCATTACCTTCTCGTTGGCAGACAATTTCAAAGTTTTTTCCAGTTGAGGAAGGAGATGATATTTGGACGGAGCCAAATCTGGGGAATAAGGGGGGTGTTCAAGTAATTCAAACCCTAAATCACAAATTTTTTGTATGTCAACATACGATTTGTGTGCAGGGACGTTGTCTGCAAGAAAAAAACACCTTTAGATAGCCTTTTCCCCGTAGAGTGGTCAGTAACGTCGAATAGTAATCTCCAGTTATTGTTCTACCCTTATCGAAAAAATCAATCATGATTACTCCATGGTAATCCCAAAACAACTAAAATAAGAACTTTTCCAGCAGATTTTTGGACACGAAACTTCTTAGGTCTTGGAGAACCAGAGTGTCGCCATTCCATCGATTGCTGCTTTGTTTCTGGATCGTAGAAATGTACCCAGGTCTCAATCATAGTAATAATTTGGTTTAAGACGTCTACATCGTTTTCAAATCGAGCAAAGATCGAACGCGATACTTCTACCCTTGCACGCTTTTGGTCAACATTCAAACATTTGGGGATCCATTTTGCAGCAATTTTTCTCCTATCCAAATTGAATTTAGCCCAATTCGACGGTCTAATAAAATCATGTCATGATATTTTCGGGGATTAACACAGAAATTGACCTTCCCGATCGGTCATGGTCTTCAATGAAAAATTCACCTGTTTTGAAGCTTCCAGTCCAATTTTTCACGGTCGCATACGAAGGACATTGTTCACCAAGGGTATTGAGCATATCTTCCTGAATCTGCTCACCTTTTAACCTTTTTAAATTCAGGTACTTGATGATGGCTGGATACTCCAATTTTTCGATCTTCACAATTTCCGTGGATATCTTTTTTTTGTAATTTATTGCGTAACGCTGGTTCAGTTTTTTGACGTCAAACTTTACACTGACACTTCTAATAAGTTATTGTTCGTTACTATGGCAACGCAATATTTTGTTTATGCATGGAACTGGTCTAGACTAATTAGATATCTTCGTACTTACCTAACGAATTGAATTTTATTGAGGTAAAATCATCTATTCTCTGTATATTAGGTACTTCGATGCAATTGGTCCAAATTTAAAGAATAGAAACGTTCGGTCCAGCAGAACAGGAAAATTTTCGAATAAGTTTTGATGATAAGCTTTTCTATCAAAAATGGGAAGTACGCGGTATTCAACAAAGTTTTTTGTTGCACTACCTCATGCAGTTTCTTCCCTCTGTTCACAATCGCTTTGTCGATTTCGTCCATCCAGGTCTCCCTTACTCTTCCCCTCTGTCTCTGGATCTTACTGTTTTGGCTTCTAGTATTCTTCTGGTAATCCTCTTCACACTCATCCTTTTCACTTGTCACAATCATTAGTTGATTTTCTCCTATGTTTTGCGTTAAAGGTTTTCAATTTAATATATATGCTTGATTGTTTCGTTTTTGATGTAGTATAATCAAGTCTTGTTCTCAATTTTCAGGAGGAATCTCATTTCCGTTGTTTTTCAGTCGTTGTCCATGTGTCGGAACCATATGTGAGTTTGGGTATAACTACTCTTCTATAATAATTTCCACTTCTATATTCTTGGGTATTCCATTAGTCCCCGGGAAAGATGTTTTTATCGCGTTAAATCAATGCATCTAAAACTTTTTTGTTTCATAGACCACATTCAGAATTTTTTACATCCAGTGGACCTCAGCTACATCTTGACATAAAAAGTGGAAATTATGTTGTAGTTAAGTTTTAATGACGAATTAACAATTTTCGAAAAAAAAAGAGATTAAAATTTATTACTTGACAAGTTAATCATTTGATAATAAAAACTACCAAATAAATTTATAATTGAATTTTGACTGATTGTGCTGTGAGTATATATCAATAAGTTGATTTCGAAGAGATACGGGAGCTGTATATAAATTTTTTGATATAACAAGAAAAAAGAAGAAATTTCCCATATAATCATTATTATATTTCAAACTAGTCTCCTTGTGCAAAGGTTGCTGTAATCTTATTATTGTTTCAATGTATGGTTACCGCATATCTACCCAAAAAAGGCTTTTATGTATGTGATCAAGTCTCCGTCTGATGATTTCTCTCCTGTAAGGAAAACTTCTTCCGAACAGGCTTTGACTGCTTTTTCAATTCAGGAGTATAGAGTTAAATCCAAATTTCATCTATATTTATGAATCAACTTGAAAAATTGACTCATTTTGCTTAAATTATAGCAATAAGGCATGGGAAATGTGCTATCGGATGTGGATGCGGAATCCAATAAGCGGATAGCTTTCGTAAGTATAATTCTTCAGTCACTAAGTTGAAATCTAACAAATCCGATCTTTGATACGTCAATAGCCTCTATCTAACCTCATTATAATGGTCGGTCAGTGGTGGATTCACTTATAGGATTATCAAACGGAAACTGATTGTCCAAAAATGGTGGAATTCCAGTAAGAATCTTTCGACACATTCGGAAATATATAAGGTGTTCCGGGATGCGAAAAATTCAGAAGTGAGTAGATGAAAGTAAGCTGTGACTTAAGCAAAAAATAACTTTTTGTGGAAAAATCGATCGAAACATTCATTTGTGTGCTATCTTGAGATTGTACAGTTTGTACCGTTATGGATTATTACCCATTGGGCATGAGCCACCCATGGTCTTCTGATTATAGTATAAAATCATATAAAACTACATGGACATACGTAATCATCCTTCAAAAATTCATAATGTTCAAATGTATAATTTAGAAAATATACTTGAATATAGTTTTTATTTCGCAGCTTGAAAGGCCTATAACTCAGAAACGAGGGGTCGTAAGAGAAAATTTTTCGCACTAAGTCCGGGAACTCCCTGTAGTTCTCAACTTGATAGTGGCTATTGAGCTATTCTAATGTTCATTATAGTTGTCCTAACGGTCATTAAAACATTGTTGATCCTTAAATGCAGAGTGAAAATCAAGAAAGTTCAACCATTGGATTACGTAACGAAATATGGAATTTATTATTAATAAAATTTTTAACAGCTTCTTTATCCATCATAAAATGAAAGTAACCTTTTATATATTTCCATAAATTGCCCCTACATCTTACACCACACATAACTTAAACCAGTAATCCTGGTTTAATAACAGTTGATATGGATGAAGTCACGTAAATAATCGAAAAATTCCCTGCAGTTTAGTAAAAATTTTAGTCACCCAAGTATGAAAATAACCGCAATGCAGTGATACATTCAAATGTGTATGCACTCATAGATATCACATTTCCATACAGATCGTTTATTGGTTGATTCGTAATTTTTCTTCCAGTCAAATATTGTATCCATTCGCATTTCCACATTCCACTTTACGTCGTTTTTAGAAGCAATGATTGTATGAAATTTGAAAAAAAAAATACTTTGAGTATTGAATAGGGGTGAAAAATACACTGAAGCATTTGAAAATCTCGAACGTACATTTTTCATTCAATTGTAAGTTTATCTAAGATATTTTGCTAACATCATAACACGTGATAATAAAACAAACTTTTAATTCCTACGATGCTTCTAATCACATATAAATAAAACCAGAAGGTAAAGATATCGCCAGTCACTTTTATTAACTAAAATTCGAAGGCGTTATAAGTATTAAAAATATCACCATGTTAGCGATTTCTAATAATCAATATATTCAGGAATATTATTCATATTGCAAAGTATATTGCACAGATAGAACATAAAGAAGATAAACTGATGAACCAAGGCGTACCACCGAGAAGATTAGCACTTCAGGCAACCAGCTCTGCGAACCCGTTAATTTGCTAATCAATGCTTTGAGGAGGTAGATCTTCAATAATGTGTACACTATAACAATAACTATACCTTTGACTGAGGACCTTACCAATAATTTTTGAGCTACGATTATGTCTATGGGTACATGACGGTCGTAGGGTAGGATGTCGTCATAGAGAGCGTAGTATTGGATAAAGCTCTCTAAAGGCATGTGCACAGGACTCATGAAGTGATATTTTTGGGATTATTTCTTATTGTAGTTGATCAGAACTCGTGTATACTCGAGGTATCTTGACTGTTGAGTCTTATAATGATCCTATACCACAAAAATGTTATCGAGGACTCAAGCAAAAATCCGATTTTATATGAACATACCAATTTTGAACTGAATTTCCGAAAATATGATTTTGATCTGAGAAAACTTCTCCATACACAAATAAAAATTCCAAATTCATTTATGAGGTTTCAAATTTCTTCTATGTAATTTGTATACCACCAAATATTCTTTAGACATCATGACCTCATTCGTAGATTACCTGCGTAGATCCTTATTGTGATAGTAGAAGGAAAAATTACCTCCAATCAAATATCTTCACTAAATAAATATCAATCAAAAAACCAAGAAACATTTTATGTACGAAAAATCAGTTAGTCGCAAAATCATAATGTAATGACGTTAAATTGTTTTTGTAGAATACACTATTCATTCATCAAAGCCGCATACCAACAGGCATTCCAAATTAGTGAATGAATTCTCATAAATCATCTTCATCACTGATCTAAAAGTAATTTTTTGCCATTAAATAATGTTTGTGAAATTAACGAGGGCCGTTTGTGATATTATAGTTTTAATGCAAATAATATCATTGATATTTTTATATTGTGACCATTTTAATGAAATTCCAATCGATTTCCAATATATTGCTACACAAGGTGTTTTGTATAACAATCACTAAAAAACATTTCCTGGGAAGTGAAGACATAAAATCAACGGAACATCAATTCTCTTCATAAGTAATATTATGTCTAATCGAAAACATATGATAATAAGAAACTTCAAGCTCCTCAAAATAGCCATTAACTGCAGACATCATCTTTCCATTGTTGACCACCAAGCCATTTTTTCAAGTCTGGCGAATAGGAGGCATGTGGAAGCAATTAAAACTTTCTCAAATTCACTAATTTTGGCCATTGCAATGACGGATAAGTAAGCTGGTGCTTTATTTTGATGAAACAACACTATCTTCTTAGCCAATTGCGGCAATTTTTGCTTTATTTCTTCGTCCAAACGATGCAATAATTTCGCATAATACTCGTCGTTGAAATTTTTTCATTTTCCAAGATAGTCAATGAAAATTATCCCACCTGCATTCTAAAAAACCGACGCTTGCTGTTGAAACGATCTTTGCCTTCTTTGGAGCCCGTTCTCCTTTTTCAGTCTATCATCTTGATTGTTCTTTTGTTTCTTGTATGAAGTGGTGGACCACGTTTCATCCATGATTATCAAACGCCGCAAAAATTTGGCTTCTGTGAAACATTGCCAAAAATTCGATGGAAACATTTGTACGACGCTGTTTTTGTTCCATTGTGAGCACCCATCTTGCGCACAGCTTTCTTATGTCGAAATTTTCAGTCAATATGTCTGCTAGCTTGCGTACTTTTAGTCCACGATCATCTACTGCCGCTTTGTGGATTTTTTCATCATTTCTGGTGTCGTCACCTCATTTGGTCAACCACTGCGTTGCTGGTCTTCGCAGGTCCTACGGCTTCGTTTGAATTTTGCTAGCCAATATTTTACAATTGATAACGGAAGAACAGTCTCACTCAGGGTAGAATCTAATTCAGCTTCTATATTGGTTGGGCTAAGGGCCAATATTTCACAATTGATAACGGAAGAACAGTCTCACTCAGGGTAGAATCTAGTTCAGCTTCTATATTGGTTGGGCTAAAGCCTTTCAAATATAAATATTTTTTCGCATTACGATGACCAATTTCCATGTTCCATGTTCACAAATCCACTGGAAACTTTCACTATTTATAGCTACTAAAGAAATACTAAACGACGTGGAGTTGAAAAATATGTTGTACTTGTAGATTGTGTACAGTTTTCAACAACTACCGCCATCTCCATGTCAGGCCAGGTACCTCTTGGATAAAGTTTTTCAAGCTGCACTTTAATTTGTGAAAAACTAGAAAATTTGTTGCTCCATATTCAATCGAAATAACAAAATGGAATTGATAATATGAGAACAAAATTTTCATAAATGTGTTGATGTTTTTCTATTGTGAACATTCAAAATAGCGGTCTTGTAAACTAATTCTATACATATTTTGTCAATCCCTGTTAATTTTATGAACATTTACAAATTTGAGATGCGATTTGCTGAAATCGACCAATTAAATTTGTAGTTTAGTACACAGTATGAAAAAAATTTTCATTTTCGATTGAAAAATTGATGTTAGCTTCGCTTATGAATGATAAAACCACATAATTTCATGGAAAAATTCAATACAACCATCAGAAACCAAGATACCGAAAAATTATAGTCTACAAGGTAATGACAAGTTTATAAGGAATCTGGAGCTCCTTAATCGATATGCTTTTGATCAGTGACATAATATTTTTTATGAAGAAGCATTGATCATGATTTCTCAAAGTAATTGGACTCTACGTTAATGGTATTAGATGATTATTTGTTCAATAATAATTCAATATGAAAAAAAAAGTATGTCATAGCAATATCAGGGTATAGTATTTGTTATTCAAAATTTTGGCAAAAATATAATGGTATCCCTGTTAAGTATCGTTATGTGATAGTTTAGGACTTTTTGCAAAACATCAAATATTTGACATACAGTAGAATTATATGCTGGATATATAATACAACGATGCGGTCAAATTTGAAATATTCAAGTTTAAACCAGATATCAGTTTTCAAGTAAAAATATATTATGATAATGCGGGAGTATACGAGAGAAGATAAGGAGCTCAGCATCTTCGGGAATGAAAATGTTACTTAAATTGTATGTTACTTACTCGATTTGAAAACAACCACACAGCCTCATAAACGTGCTACTCCTTTCACCAAATTCATTGAGTCACCCATATCTATTTTTAATATGAATATCATCTCTTTAGTTGGCCTTCCTATCCTTTGTTCAATGTTTTTTTAAATAGGAATATTCAATGAATACAATGTCCCCTATGAATTAGTTATTTAGATCTCTAATATTTGCTTAACTTAACTAATAATAGAGTCAAAGGAACGGAATTTAATTTAAATGTTAATCGCTGAATTTTTTCAAATTGGAAAACAAAATTAGAGAGATATGCAGGAGCATTAGTCTGAGTCTATTGCGAATTCGCAATTGTCACCAACATTCCATTATTAATCCGTTTTCCAAATGAATTTCCACTGTCCTTCCCTATGTTCACTCTCACAGTTATGAACTGCAGACCTAATTATTTTCTAATTTGACATGATTTGTGACTAGATTTTGCAAGAGAGCGTTAGATTTTCAGTTAATTGCTTTTTTGGCACTTGTATAGTAGAAACAATTATCATCAAGAATCATGTTTATCGTTATCCTTGATATGATATGAAACTGAAATGTACAGTGTGAGATTTTCTCATAAATCAGATATACTTACATTGAACAACAATATTCTTTCGGGATGCCTCTCATTTACGGCTTCGATTCTCACTTAGTTCCTTGGAATATAGGCGCACTTTGAGAAACATATAGCAAGATCTGCTTTGTAAAGCAGATTGTCCAACACTTGGATGGTGAGCTTGGATATATAGGAAGGATAATGCAGAATGAACTGATGCATTACCTTGATGAAAAATCTATTGATTTTCTTTCCACATTTGAGTCTTTTTTTCCTTATTATTTCCCTGCCATTAAGTTCAGCAAGACATTCAAAATTTTAGCTAGCTCCATTTTATCACATTAGATCACCAATTCTACCGATATTGTCATCCGTGTTCGACTTGGATGGGCAACCCAGTCCAGAATTGTCCATTCTCGGTTATTGTGAAAACTCTCAGAACAATAATTAAAATAGCAAGAGATAAGTTTTTACTGCGATTAACTTCTTCCAATAAATTGTTAGTTTACTTCTCAGTTTTCTCAAGTTCATTGATATACTTTCACATTTTTCCGGTGAAACAAAGAAACAACTCTGTTACGATTGAAGACATTACATTGCTTACAATAGCAAAAGGCACTGCATTGATTATATTATATTAATAGATATCGGATGTTGGCGTTTGGTTCAGTAAAATATCTTTTGTTGCAATCCATTTTTTTTACTTTTGATCATAATTTTTTTGGTGAACATGGAGTTGAGATTTTTCAGTTAAATTGTTTTTATTGTAGGTCTTACTCAATCAATACTATTTGAAAATGTCCAAATATCAAGAATTTGAGGAAATTTGTATGAATTTTCATGGAAAGTATAAGAAATATCATAAAATTGTGATGAGAGTGATCTCAAACCAATTAAGAATGTATTTTCAATGTTAGTGTTAATGGACTATAACAAATTAATTTAATATAATCAGCAAATATTCTCGTCGTTGTTGAAAGCTTGAATTAGATTCCATCAATGTGACACACATATATATATATATATATATATATATATATATATACAAACTTTGATAATAGTAGTCACCTCAACTATAGTCCTCGTGATTGGTGTTGTTGAAACAATATTACAATTCATCCAATTTCAATTTTCATCGGAGTGTGTCATCTCTGCTGTTTGCCAGAAGCTAAAGTTCGAGAAAAAGTTCAGGTATGCAAGGCAAGTAAAATACACACCTATTAATTTAATCAGAAGGAAAAAGTAGGAAATTAGACAAAAATTATGTCATGATAATTTAGTTTAACTTCGATTTACAGCAGAATGTTCTAGTGTGATTCCAGTAGGATTGTTCTTATCCTCTTCCTCTCTCTCTTTCTCTCTCACTTTCTCTCTCTCTCTTTCTCTCTCTCTTTCTCTCTCCCTTTCTCTCCTCTCTCTCTCCTGGAACAATTTTCTGAAAAATTATTACCATAAAGACAGGTATACGAGGCCTTGTTATTAAATAACCAAACTGCACGCCTAGAGGGCGTCCTAGACGGGTAGGATAAAAAACAAGTTGTGCCTTGGATATCTAGCTATGCACGTCCCAAAACACGTTTCCGTTACTATTATAGTATTCGTGCAGTAGTGGTTTGAAATAAACATGTTTTTTTCTCGTGCTGAAAACAAAGTGTGACGGAAAACAGGAGCAATGAATCGATCTCAAATTTCTCGTTAAATAAAAAAAAACTCCGACCGAGTGCTATAAATTGTTGCAAGGCCTATAAGGACAATTCTCTATCTCGTGCGCTTGTTTTTGAGTGGTGTAAGCGCTTTAGTGAGGACAGAGAGAGCACATCAAAATTCAAGGCAATTCTGATCGTTTTTTTCGCCATTAACGGTATCGTGATGACTGAATGGGTTCCAGAGGGTCAGACTGTCAACGAAACTTACTATTTGTTAGGCAACATTGCAAGAACGAGTTTGTAAAAAACGGCCCGAGTTGTGGAAGAGCAACTCGTGGATTTTGCACCAGGACAACGCACCTGCCCATAACGCGCTATCTGTGAAGCATAATTTGGCCAGTAAGCGCACTCCAGTGCTCAAACACCCGCCGTACTCACCAGATTTAGCACCATGCGACTTTTTTTGTTTCCGAAGATAAAATTTGTTTTGAAAGGGATCCGATTTGAGTGGATCGAAGCGGTAAAGCAATAAACGGCAGAACTCCCGAAGGCACTCACCAAAGAAGACCTCCAGCACTGCTTCGATCAATGAAAAAAACCTATGGAAAGGTATGTAGCGAAATGAGGGGAGTATATTGAAGGGGAGCATTCGAATTTTAATAATAAAATCCTTTTTCGTAACGACTCTCGTTATTTATTAGCCAGATATCGTATATCATGAATTTAGTCATAACATACTACTATTTTTACTAAACCAATATACCGTCGGCTTAATTTGCAAACATTGTAACTATCTTTTACATCAGTCACAAAAACGATTGAAAAAATGTAATGAAGACTTAACCTCTTTTTTTACAAAGGATTGAAATAGTGGCCAGATCACAAATTTAGAGAAAATAATTGAAGAAAAACAGTTCAAGTTAATTAACACGGAATGCGGTTAGCTTTAAAGAAAAAGGCGGTCTCGATTTTCGATTTTTGGACTTTCACGTACCCTTCTGTTTTAGTTTTAGGACTTAACTATCAAATGGTATCAAAATATTGATATAGGAAAATCGGAGTTTCGTGGTTTAAGGCTTAAGCCTACGATATATGACATTGCAAGTTGGAAAACATTGCAAGATGGCTCTGCCATAACTAATGAAGTGAAAACTCAAATTCATCAGAAGGTAACATAATCTCGCAGGGGGTATCTGGAACATTTTCGACAGGACAATGCTACTACTCGTTATTTTCTCCCGTTAAAGGGATTTGACGTTTTAAAAATAATTGTTGGACTACGAGATCACTAGAGAATTATCTTTGACATCTTAGATCCGCTGTTCATGCAACACAACTCAAAATATTCAAAAACGAAGTACAGTCGCATTCTAGGCATTTACCAGTACAGTTTTTTTAAATATTATGAAGTCTGAAAACACACCTCATGGCTTAGGTTAAAATTACTTAACCTACTAATCACGGTTACGATTTGTGATTAGTGAATTACGTAATTTTTACTTTGTAAATGAGTTATATCTCATTATTGACTGTAGAGACGACATTGAGAGTGGGTACGTTTCAAATTGATACCACGAATATTTATTATTGTGTATTTGTATTTATTTGTACTATTTCAAAAACAATACTTCATAGAATTCATAATGTGGATCCTCATAAATTTGTATTTAGTTATGCTGCGTAAGCTAGAAAAATCTACTTTATCGATCGGCACTTCAAAGTTATAACCTAGAGCAATTTTTCCTGATCCCCTCCTTTGGTTAATCCTCGTTCTATTGTTGAGCCTTTCTGATGGTAATGGAAAGGGTAATGGAGGATTATGGAAGGACGGAGTGGACGTGCTTTTATTTTCTCGTGTAGAAGTTATAGAAGATTATGGACTTGAAGATTAAGGATTAAATTACTTTTTAAATTGTTTGTTTCGTTTCATCGAAAACTAAGACAGAGGCGACAGCCGCTATTAAGAAATGTTTCTCAACTTTATTTTCATCAAGAGAGGCAGCTTTATAATTATTTTAGATGGTGCTATTTAAAATCATAAAAACTTCTCCAAGCATAATTTTTAGCTTCATATAAAAATTTTACATAATTTGATGGAAAATAAATTTAATAATAGGAAATCAAGTGGATATTTTCTGTATAATGTATTTTCTATAATCGAAATTATATCAAGTACGAGAGAAATTATTCTTATATTATTTTTTTTTTGTTTCAGGTGAGTGTTCAACAATCTATTCGTAAGTAGACAACAGTGCTGTTACTAGAGGATTCATTTCAGGGTTTCTGATGATAATTAGATTCCTCATATGACTCAATTTAAACCCACCGAAATCATATATTCCGTTGCTAATAATTTTTGAAGACGATATGTCTTAACAAAGAGTTTTTAGATAATCTGCAACATTGACCAACAAACTTGTTTTCGTGAAAATGTTCTTAGTTTGTCCCAGAAAAGCCCGCAACATATTACGAATGACTGGAGAGTCGGTAGAAATGAGACATTTAATTGCGAACAGAGAATATAAGTGTGTGAATAGTGTATTTAAAATATAAATATATAGTTGTTGTACATCCTATCAATCATGAGCTGTTAGTATATGAAGAAAATTACAATACAGAATTAGATTGAGCTTACATCATAATCAGAATTTTCATAAAACAATATTTTTGGCATATAAAATGTACTAAATTGTAGATAGGAATGAAAAAAGTATTTGAGAGGGATAATCTGTGACAAATTTGTAATTTGCACAAAAATAGAAAATAATGGATGAGATATTAGAATAATAAAGGTTTCACAATGTTTTCCTGATGTTGTGGATTTACCATATTATGATTTTATTAAAATAACATTCTTCTACGACAAACTTTCGTCTCAACAAAGTTTTTTCAATGTTCTCGTATCAAAACCCTTCGTTTTCTCCTCGCATCCCGTTCAAACCAATTCTATAGATTTTGGTATACAGAGGCAACGCTTAAGATGAAGTATTCCATAATAATGTACCAATGAAATTTGGATTTAATTTGAAGCACAATTTTATTGTCTATCGTAATGTTTTTTTCGTTTCAATCCATTCCACATTATGTATCACAACACAATTCATATTTTCAATACAGTATTTATTAGTTTATGTGTTCTGCTCGAAATACAAGCTTCCATTTCTTATCTAAAGAGTGTTAACCAAAATTTCAGTTTTCTACATTATTTTCATTAGACTCGGGAAGCTTGCAATCAAAAAGGAATTATATACGGGATATAAACATTTCGATCACCTGATTTAGCTTTTTGCGACTATATGCTCAATACAAATTCAGTTCAAGAATCTTTTAATTACGAAATGTGTCTTCCCAATTCCATCAGATTGTTTCCATATCAAATGACGGTTTTAAAACATAAATTTCATACTTCTCTCTTATAATTCAAATCTCGTAGTTGGTTTATTGTTTTTACCCACAAATTGCAATATACACTGTGTCGCGTAGATTTTATGATCGAATACATTACAGCTCATTAATGAGAAGATGTACTTCACTAACCAATGCCGAAATTCTGTCTACAGTCCATAAAGATTGGTATATATCCTAAATTCAGTCATAACATTTTTCTTCTTGAAATTTTCTTTCAAACCAACGACCTTTCAAGTTGAAGCAATTTGCTTTATTTATTCTCTCCTGCCATAAATTAGGAACTGATAACTTAACCAACCAATCCTTGTCATTCATAAAGAAACGTTAGGCGTATCACTTATAGCGTTGTTTTTTGTGATTATGCTGCAAACTTTCTCATTATAGATTATAACTCTGAAAATTTTATTGTAGAGTATTCTAGAAACTATTGACGAAATAATCCAAGAGCACAATATATTATACAGTGGTTTTCAGATAAAAGTATCCACCTTTAATAACTTTTGTAATACTGGTATTTAGAAAAAATCCGAAAACACGTCAATTTATGTTGGAAGGGGCAAGCATTATGGCTTATTTGAACTTACTGGAAAAGCCACCCCCTCACCCCTAGCAGCATCCCCTTTATTTTTTTAAATTACTTTTCATATTTTTTATGTAAAATTTGGATACTCCTCTTTGAGCTGATTTCAAAAATGTATAATACTTGTAGGTTAAAGTGGTTAGTTTATGAGATAAACAATTTTTCTTTTAAGAGCACAAATTTTACTTATTATTTACTTTCACCTTATTTGCCTGTACTAAAATGGGTTGTACAACAGTTCAAACTCTTTAATCTTTTTAACTGTGCTATTCATTCTACTTAAAAAATCCAAACAACAAAAAACTCTACTTTTTATTAAAGTTTGACATTGTCAACTAGAATTTGTAGTCACTATTGATAGTGTAATTTGATACATTATTTATTTTGTTTCTCTGAAATGGTTTACTCTTTGCAAGAAAGAATTGAAATTGTAGGTTTATACTACTACCAAAATAATAATTGTGCAAGAGCTGCTGCTAGAATATTTAACGAATTACATGACGGAAGACATGCAACTCATAAGTATGTAATTCAACTGATGGAGAAATTTACCACAACAGGGTCTGTTTGCAATAAAGTGCATAAGCGAGAGGGACTCGTAAATAACGAAGCAATCCAAGTGGCAATTTTAGGGCAAGTCAGCTTAGAGGCTCAACAACCCCAATCGTTGTCAACAATAAGTAGAGCGATCGGTGTTTCATCTTCTACAGTTTTCCGAGTTCTACATAAATTCAAGTACCACCCATACAAAGTTAAGTTGGTGCACGAGTTGAATGAAGATGATTTTGATAGTCGTCTAGAGTTTTGCGAATCAATGACGCAAATTATCAATAACAATCCACAATTGTTAAACAATATTTGCTTTTCTGATGAATGCTCATGGTCATTAAATGGCTTAGTAAGTAGGCATAATTGTAGATATTGGGCCGAAAGTGATCCACATATTATGCGTGAATTCCATACACAACATCCCCAACAGTTAAACGTTTGGTGTGGTATCCTAGGTGACCACATTGTCGGACCTTTCTTCATCAACGGAAATTTAAATGGTGAATCATATCTTGAGTTACTCAGGGAAGGGGTTGACCCACGTATTACAACAATAATAGAAAATGATGATAACCTTTCCGAAGATTTACTGGTATTTCAACAAGACGGCGCTCCCCCACACTATGCTATGCCTGTCCGAAAATTTTTAAACGAAACATTCCCCGCTCGTTGGATAGGTAGAAGGGGGCAGATGATGGAGTGGCCACCTAGGTCACCGGATTTAACACCCCTAGACTTCTTTTTATGGGGGTATTTAAAAACAAAAGTTTATGCTACCGAACCAGAATCTCTGGATGATTTACGAGAGAGGATAGAAAATGAATGTCGACAATTAAATCCAGCCGTATTAAGCAATGTCAGAGAGGCATTTCAAAATTGATTATACCATTGTATGGAAGTGAATGGTACTAATTTTGAACACTTATTGTAACTTCATAATAAATAGCACAGTTAAAAAGATTAAAGAGTTTGAACTGTTGTACAACCCATTTTAGTACAGGCAAATAAGGTGAAAGTAAATAATAAGTAAAATTTGTGCTCTTAAAAGAAAAATTTTTTATCTCATAAACTAACCACTTTAACTTACAAGTATTATACATTTTTGAAATCAGCTCAAAGAGGAGTATCCAAATTTCACATAAAAAATATGAAAAGTAATTAAAAAAAATAAAGGGGATGCTGCTAGGGGTGAGGGGGTGGCTTTTCCAGTAAGTTTAAATAAGCCATAATGCTTGCCCCTTCCAACATAAATTGACGTGTTTTTGGATTTTTTCTAAATACCAGTATTACAAAAGTTATTAAAGGTGGATACTTTTATCTGAAAAGCACTGTATTATACATTAATATTACAATGATTCTCATTGTATTAATAAATTCAGGTGACAGTTACTGGTTTTGATAGCTTCATAATATTTTTATCAGCATTCAATTCATAAATCAGTATATTAATCAATGTCTTTAATGAGTTCTATCAACTCTTCCTCTCCTTGTGATTTATTTTGTATCAGTTTGTATCGGTAATAATCGCATAAACTTCATATCAACTGCAATTCCTTTTGTTTCCAATCCCAGATTTAGGAAACTTCTCCACATAATCTAGTTCAATTCAGCATTTATAACATCAAAGATATGTTTCCGGTCTTGTTGCATCTACCCGATGAGGCCATCCTATACCCTTCGGTGAAGTGTCTGATTATCAATTACACAAGCAGAGATTGCGTAATTGGTCCCTAGCGATATTCTGGAATATGGGATGAAATCGATTGTACATCGTCACATCAAATACCCTCTCGCCCCTGGCTTATACTTTAATTAAACAGAACCTTCGGGATACTCACTTGTCCCTTTAGATCTACACTATGCCCATATCACGTAGAGACAATAATTGTGTTATTATCCACTGAAATTGGTATAATTTCACTGATTAATTCAATGAGTAATCTTTATTGAATTCATGTTACTTATTATTCCAAGATACAACACACATACAAGCAGTCTATTGACATGTTCATGAAAATATCGACATTTTCTTTTAGAGCTCTTAATATGTTGAATACCAACTAAAAGGTAAATCGTAGGCTTTTTGTCATCATGACCATTAGAAATCAACTCACAGATTCTTCATTTTTGTACTGAATATTTTTTAATCCGAGGACAGTCGCATTGATGTTAATCGATATGGTATAATATTTCGTCGTTGATCTGGCAAAAGTCACAATTTCGATTTTCAGACAGCAGTGTATGAATTTTTTGTAAAATCACCATTGTTTTGTGATATAATGGCTAAAATTACTAATTACTGAGTGTGAAATCAAATTATAATAGAATTTAAGTGATTTTTTTACAATAAAAATATTTCAAGATTGAAAATATCTAGATTACTATGTTTTATTGTAGAATTACAAGAAAAATTGTGATGGATACATTTGATAGATGGCGCTAGCTATGCCTTTTGCATTTATGCTTGATCATAAAACACAGCCTCTTATTTTCAAATAAATTTAGTTTCTGATGTGCGAGAAGGCGAGGATTTTATGTTAAAATTATGGAATAAATCTCTATCTTATTATAGCTTATCAGAAACGGATAGTTTGTTGTATAATGAATAAAAAAATATATTTTGTTTTTCAAACTAAGCTCAACTTGATCAAGTGATAAAGTTACAACACTGCATAGTGAGTTTATATTACAAAATTATATAGTTATTAGTAAATTTCATATAACGTTGTGTAGTTTTTACAATCTAAATTGAATTATTTTGTTTAGTAAATTTACTAATTTATTGGGCGCTGAAAGTTCCTACACATTTCTGGTGAGATTACCAAAGAAATTTTTAACAGTACGACAAAACTCACAAGTCCTACATGTAGTTGTTATTTGATAGTGGTAGTGCGTAACAATTCATCTACATCTAACCGTAAACTGTTCCAGTACAGAAGTGTCTTTTTGAACTTAGTGACTTCTGCAAAAAAACAATGACGATTTGTGAGTTTTAACACTAGTGAACTAGTAAATATACTCACATTCCGTGAAGTATAAAATTGAATTTTCCTCTCTCCTGTAAACTTCAATGTAATTATTTCGTTTATTCAAGATCATTGATCAAAAATACGCATTACTAATAAATTTGTGTTTTTAACTAATAAAAGTACAAATGAGGTTATATCCTCCCTCCTTAAGAATGTGTACTCTAGCCTTAACAGCTATCACTACACTGCAACAACTTTTTGTGACTTTTCAAAGGCTTTCGATTGTGTTATTGATAATATCTTAATCAACAAATTGTAGTACGGTTCCAGGAGAACACCTCTCGCATGGTTTAAGTCATACCTTACCAACAGAAGTCAGCTTGTGAGGGCTGACACAACGATGTCATCTTGCAAGCCAATAGAATGTACCCAAAGTTAGGTACTATACCCTATTTTGTTTCTTCTGATAAACGACATCGCCTATCTAGACATCAGTGGTAAAATATGTCTTCTTGCAGACGATACTTCTTTGGAGCAACCCTGTTCTCACAGCACTTCATAGGACCATATCTAGTGACCTAATCACCCTTAAATCATGATACGTTTCTAATAATCTCGGTCTCAAGGTCTCTAAAACTAAAGTTTTATCTAAAAAATTAAGTTCCTTCTGCTTTGCGCTGCGATCAGTTTCCAAAGAAGCCTTCCCTTCTGGGGTATGTGTGATGCGACTCAATTTGAGCGAATCTTCAAACTGAGAGGGCTGTTAGATATTTACTCGGACTAAACAGGGACTTTTTTAAAAGATTAATAACTCTTCCTTTCAATTTCAGAAAGATCTTTACCTACCTACTCCACGTTCAGAATTATTTAACGGCTCAATGTTTTACAATGCAAAAAAATGCACAATCACTTGCCAATTGAAATCAAACCGATATCATCTTTACCCGTATTCCGCAATAATTTGAGGGCATATTAATTCGCAAGTGCCCTTTAGTCTGTAAACGACTTCTATTCTAATAATAATATTCAATTGCGGACATGCATGCTACATACTGGTTTCATTTTTGCTATGGACTTATATACTAATAATTACCTATTACCTATAATTTTGTTAATCGGTGGTATTTTCCTCTGTGTATTGAGATTTTATTTAAGTTTTTTTGTTTTTACAAGCTTTCGTCCACAAATTGTAACAATTTTCTGACAAGAAAGCATTTCTCTCTCTTTCTCTCTATTTATCACATGGAATTATGGACAGCTTTGATCAGTTTCTATAGCATCATAAGCATTATTATTTGTTCAACAACGTCAAGCGAATATTTTATAGTTTATTATCAATAATTGATTTGTATGACAGCCAAATGGATAGACAAGAATCGATTAATATTGCTTATTTGTTGCTTCTGCTGGAAATGTCGTGGAAGAAATACGAAGCAACTTGCTTTACGAAATAGTGGCAAACACGGATTAACGTTGTTGATGACGAAGAAAGTTATAGGTATCTCCCATGTTTGTAGTTTAAACTTGATGAATATGGGGTTTCTTAGAGTAAATAAGATACATGTTTCATCAAAGATTTGTAAATTGTCTCATAACCCTTCGTTAAGGGTAATCGATACTTATTAATTGTTACTAACGTCCTTCAAAACAGTGGCAAAATAGATTGTGCACAATATAAAAAGAAGGAAAAAATTATCTAACCTCTGCTGTTCAGGTTTTTTGTTGAGTGATAAGATTTTTCCGAGGCAGATGCAATTATTCGAAATAACAAAAACAGGAACAAGCATATTGATTGGCTACAAATAAGGATAAATTTAGGGAAATGTGGGATGATGATGAAAAATGAGACTAAGCGATATATGAGAATGAAGTTATAGTTCAATTTATCAATACACAGGAGCGATGTGCCCATTTTACGGTATCGAAGCACACAAACAAAACGAAGATATTGGGAATCATATATCTAGAGAAAAAATATGTATAGTACGTTGCTAAAGACATTTCCTGGTAGTCCATTTATCTTTCGGTGTTCGTTTCTGTCTTTCCCTATTTAGATAATATTTCTGCGAAAATTAATTGAAAATTGCTCGGGCAGTTCGAGGATGAGTGCCTCTCCAGGCTTCAATGTATGAATGATGTTTCGCTTTCCAAAAAGACCGAGATGTGGGGGCAAATTTGCCACATGCGCGCCGTACCAGAACAGCTGCTACCGATAAGAACGTCAGCGCTGTGGAAAAACTAGTTTTGGAAGACCGACGCAGTATGACTGAAAAATTGGGCATGAACTTAGGAAATAATTTCTGAACGTTCTAGTTACCGCAAAATTTCAGTTTGATGGTTGTCAAGACTTCTAAATTTTGAACGGAGCAAGATAAAGAGGAAGAAAACTGAAGGCGTGTCAGTTAAAGCTAAGGTTACACTATCAGCGGAGAAGGTGTTGTATACCGTGTTTTAGGACATGAGACAATAAACTGTGAACATGAAAGATTATAGTAGCCTCCTAAAAAATACGGTTAAACCTGTCTACAGATCAAAACGACGCTATATTCCATTCCGTAGTGCGATATTGCTTCAAGACAAGGCCAGACTGCATATACAGTTTGGCCCACAATGGAAACGTTGAATGAATTGGGAGAAACACTGAAATCCCCCTTTTTACTCCAGATTTGTCGCCACACGGCTATTATTTATCTGGTTCATTAAAAGAGGTACTTGGCTGACTGCGATTTGAAAGCAATGCGGAGGTAGAATCATTTGTGCACGAATGGTTACGGGACAAGCAGAGATATTTTTACGATAAAGGCATCTGAAAGCTTCCGCAGAAATGATAAAAGTGTATATAGTGTAACTATACTACTTATGAAAAACTGTAGAAAATTTCAGCTCTGTAACTTAATAACAAACCTTTTTATAGCAAAAGTCCGGTTTATATTAGAACCAACTCGTACTTCCTTATCATGAGCATCTGTTATATCAATCATTTTCGAAGATTCATCTTGCAAATATTAAAGTTAAAGATTCTATTTTCCTTTTTATGGTGCATTTCAAATGAAGTCTGATGTTTACAATGTTTCAAAATCTCTCAAGAACGTTATATTTAAAATAGTAGATGAAGCACTAATTAGCTAGAGGCTCTTTTCTGTAATGAACATTCACAATTATCAAAATTGGAGGAGAAAGACACAACTACGAAAATATTACACAGTATATTCATACTAGCAAAAAATTTCGCCTTGTAAATACGAATATTACGTGTTTGATTTCTCTGAACCCTTACTCTATTTTATACAGATTGTTCCTAAGTTGAAGGGACAAAATTCATAAGATGCTTGCCCAGATAAAACCATGATGAGTTTTCTCTATAACAAAACCACCTTAGCTATTCCTTCTCGGAGAACTAACCCCTACAACGTGTTGATTTAAGTTCAGTTTTATTTTTCTCAATTTTTCCAGAAATTACATGCATTTGCAAAAACATAACCACTGACACTTTCCCAAAATTCATTTGGAAGCAAATTGAATCAGTATGTATGATTTTCCACACTCAATATGTAGTTGATCATTTCATTATCATAATTCAACATATCGGCTTACTGCTGGACATGAGCCTCTCGTATATATGAATCCATCTATGTCTGTTTTGTGCCGCATTCATCCAGTTTGATTGCATTCAATTAATATCGTCCGACCTTACTACGGTATACGTTTACAAGAGGTCTCCACTGCAAAATATTTTTTGCCCAACGTCTACTCCCAAATCTAGCTACATGACCAGCCCAGTTCCATTTTCTAATTTGCTCAATTGCATCAGCATTACTGATATTTTCCATAGTTCTTTTAGAAAATATTAAAAATCAGTATGTATATTCTTCTTTCCAAATAACTGTTGGATCTAGGAAAAACTTACGAGGAAAAATATTTATTCCATAAAAAAGAATGACAAAAAATGAATGCTCATCTAACCAGCTTCAAATCTCTTAGGAATAATAGATATATTTGTGATTGCATGGAATTCGCAATAATATAAGTTTTTTTCTACTACAATAAAACTTATGGAGAAATAATACATTATTTCACAAGTGCCTAAAGTTAAATTTTCGGCCCAGCCCTTCATGATGCCAAAGACGAGATGTCAATTTTTTGCCCGTGTAGTGTATACGATTTTTATTCATACCTCGGTCCCTGCACGTACGTACTATCGACTAAGGTATAATGAAAAATCAATTTTGCTTATCACTTTAGTGGTAATAACTGCGAAGAGGATTTTCTGAGGAAACTTTGTTGTCAAAAAAATCCTTCATAATTTTGTTCAAATAAACACCTGAATTTTATTAGTAGTAGTAGTAACACCCTTTATATATATTGGCATAGAATTCTAACTGCCTAGTTCATTTACTCAGCTTAATCCCTTATCACGATATTCCACCTGAGTTGAAATCATCATCAGAGAGAACCGTAGCGGCTTTGTCCAGAGTAAATATATTCAAATAATACAACTATTTTAACGTGGGGTAAATTAAAAGCAAACATAGATCAAATTTTCGATTTACACTTGACTAAAATGTAAACGAAGGCCATGATTAAAATAATATAATGGTTTGTTTAGAGTTGCTTGTTGGGAATATGTGAGATTGCCAGTATTCATTTGAAATGCTCAAATGTAGGATTTAGAAATCATGGAATGATGAAACGTCATATGAATTAATTTATTGCATCAAAAAATACAGTGAATGATTCTGGAATTTCCTTGGCTCGTCCTTTCAAATAAAATACTTATTCAGTTGACCTTTCATAATATATTAGAATCGACTAAACACAAAAAGAATGCTTCTAAGGCCACAATTTAAGATAATGGTCCCGTACTTCAACCCAATTTTAAGAATACAGTCATAAAACAGATGAGGAAATATAAAGGAGATTAAGCTTGAACGGAACTTGTAAACTTGTCAACTCTCATAATTAATCTTAATAAGTATTTCTAAATTTCCAAGTGAGAATTAGTTCTGTCGAATTATCCCTAAAATATGTATTGATTCATTGATTCCGGGATAAAGGACTCAAATTCTCACGATTTGAGGATCATACGATTTATGAATGAATATGTGAGGACAAACATAGAGAGTGAAGTAATAAAGTGGGCAATAAAGGCATACAAGGAACAGAACATGAAGCCCAGCGACCTTAATAGGCATCTTAGCATTCTAAAGGAAAGTAAGGTGCCCTTAACTCTCAATTAGTCGTTTGACTAACTAATAAAAAAACACATTTTTCGCCAAAAATAGATTTTATTTATCTCTCTTATTAATCTCAAGAGCAATACAATCATTCCAACGCTTCTTCTCGTGGTTGAAGGAGGATTTCTTTTTTGCCTCAAAATAGGATTCAGTTTCAGCAACTGCTTTTTAATTTGAGCTGGGAGTCTTACCGGAGGAGTATTTTTTGAGATTAGCGAATAGCCACTAGTCACTGGGGGCCAGATCTAGACTCTACGGTGGATAATGAAGCAATTAGAAGTGTAATTCGTTCAATTTAGCCATCGTTGACAACAACTTGTTAATCGTTGCATTGTCTTGATCAAACAGTAGTTTTTCTTCGATATATGAGGCCGTTTTGCCCTTATTTTTGCATTTAAATGATCCAAAAATATTTCATGCGCATCCCAAAATACTGAAGCCATAACCTTCTCAGCTGGCTGTTGTTTCTTTGGACGTTTCGGACATGGTTTACCGGTTACTCAGATGACGAATAATGATCGTTTTGATTTTTTATGTTTTCTGGAGTAACCACCTCAAGTGGTCGACCAGAACGTTCCCCAACATCGGTGTCTGTATGACCACATTTAAATCCAACACACCAATAACAAATAGTTTTTTTGGATGGAGCAGAGTCCGGATATCACTTTTGAAGCTGAGCTTGTATAGTTTTACAGATTAATTAACACACGAAATTGTTTCCAATTCTTTTTTGTTTTTAATAACAGAAGTAGCTTAACTCGAATTGCTGTCACTTTTTTCTGACTAATCGAAATGTTACATATAGTCTTTTGACAGCTGGTACTTCATAAACGTCATATGGATTCAACAGTGACTGCGCCATCTGAGTGTCAGTCACACGACGTTTTAAGTGATGTATCATCTTCTAAACTATGCTTTACCAAATACCATATAATTATAATAACAAGTCAACAGCAATGCAGATTTTGCCTTTTTTCGAGGCTCATCAGTATTCTACACTGTTGGCTTGGAAATGTGAAATGGATAATTCTGCCCAGGAACCAAGCTTGTATAACCAATGGGCTCAGAATCTTCCATTTTTCAGTCGGACACATACGCTCTCCTTACATGTACGCATAACTTAACTACTGTAATGCAATATAATCAGATAGCGGAGCAGCCCTACAAGAACTTGACGCTAATAAAATTGGATGGAAGCTAGTATAGGACTACCTTGAATCTTAGAACTCAATGATAGAAGACGCGAAGATATTAGAAAATGGAAAATATTTTTTTTCTATCCCTCCAAGTGGTCCTCAAAGGTCCTTTTATTGAACAAAGACGTTCTAAGGAGAGTTATTGGTATGCTTACTGGAGACTGTCTGGTAAACTACCATCTAAAGAACATCGCAAAAACACCCGACAGCTCATGTCGTTTATGCAAGGAACCAAAAGAAACCACACTTTCTTTTTGTGCGGAAGGCAATCCATAGTCAAAGACACAAGGTCTTCTCGGAAGAATCTCTCAGTTTATAAAAGCCCCTACAACAATACAGAAAATAAACTAGAAATACTCATAATGCATTTGTCCAAATCAATGTTTAAAGAAATATTAAATTGGTCAAATAAGTAATTAATTATACTGATATAATTAGAATAAAGAATTGAACTACTCAGTTGAAACTTATTCAGTATATTAGTCTGACATACTGCTGGAACTCCAAATATCATCAAAAAGTTGATATGCTTCTGCTAAATGGCTATTTTTACACGCAAAATTGGTTTTGAATTATCAGTATATATCAAAAAGGTGGAGCAAAGTATTGTTAAATATATTGAAATATTTGAAAAGAGTTACTCTACTTAGCTAACTAAATTGCTAGAAATTAATATATTTTGTATTGCTGGATTGAAGGTCTTTCCAGCAACATCAAGTTTATGTAAATTGGCTAAACACGACTCTTTCCCACCTATAATTTGAAGAGAGTAAGACTGAAGCTTTCCGAATGAAAAATGTGTAGAATTTGCTAAAGAGCTCGATTATTGTATTGAATAATTTTATATTTCCAAATATGCCATCTACTGGTGGACCTAGAATTCTTAAAATAATTTCCATGTTTTTCTCCGGGCCACTTCGGTGAAGATGTAATACAGCCCTAGTACATGGACATCATGTAGATTCCATTTTTTCCTAACATTCGGTATCTTTATATCTCAGAATGGGTAGTGCTGAGTATGTTCTTGTACAAAGCAACTTATCATTTTCTTGTATGTAACAAATAACATATCTTGGTATAACTCATGAAGGACGTAATATATAGTATGTGAGTATTTTATTTAACTAATATCTGAAACACCCAACAACAAAGAAAGTGATATTATATATCAAGTACTTACCTTGATATTATTATTTATTTATATGGAAGATAATATGGGAGATAATCGATCAAAGCATCATCTATATAATAAATGGAAACAATCCATAAATTATCGAAAAAACATACATTCAATTATAAAAATTCCAAACAGGGTCTAATAAAAAACAGAGAATTTTTAACTTTGGTTCACATAAATATGACAAAGAGGTAGCTGATAAAATAACCTAAGCAGTTTAAGAAGTCTATTGAAATACTATTCTATTAATTTTGATGCTACTATGATTAATTTAATGGTACTTATTTTTGAAATATGACAACTAAGGAGAAAGACCGACATAAATTAAAACTTCAATATTCTCATCTTTTTTAAAAACCATGTTTCAGTCAGATCTAGCAAATCTCGAAATAAAAGATATATCTCTATCATCTTTCTCATCTATGAATTAATTAAGGTGGCTATTATTCTTAAACACATCCCGTTTTTTCCAAATTTTCGGACCAGTTGATCCAGATTCAATCAACCTTCATCATCCTCCCTAGTTTTCCAGTTCCCTTCAAAGCGTTAGTGGACGTTTGATAATTCATCACACCGGCCGTGACCATGTGTCGACTTCAGAGACGGTGGCAATATCAATGGAAAGGAAACTGTTGATAATAAAATATTTAAAAAAATCAGCCAATTGAACATTGAATTGCCAGAAGCGCGACTAAACTGATAGATTGTGAGGAACAAATTATTATCAACATTTTTTCTCAAGCTGATATACGGAATAACTAGAACGACATATTTGAGCTAGAAAAACCTTGATGCAAAGATTATTGAATGGTTGGTTATTAGCAGAGCAGGATCTATATCTTCGTTAGTACTAGTTCTTTGATAAGAAGTAACCACATAGCTGCCATAGTTTCTGTAACCTCATTTAGCTTGAGTGTATTGTTAAATTTCAATAATTATTCAGTCAATATCAATAGATGAATTGTTATTAATTTGCATTATATATTAAATCACTCAATAAGTCGTATGACCGACACTGAGATTGTTACTGCCATTATTAAATCCATATAACATTTACGAATCACCAACTTTAAAATACCTATGTGTAAAATTTCATGACATTTCGATTATTCAGAAAAAAGTGACAGCCATTCAAGTATAGATACTTTTGTTATTTTTAAAACAATGGTTTCGAAACTATTTCGTGTGTTGATTAATCATTGATTGTTGATAAAAATTACTGTACAACCTAGCAATGGTTTCAAAATTGATATCCGCACTCTGCTCTAAAAGAAACAAATTGTTATTGGTTTGCTGGATTTAAATGTGGTCATACACACACCAATAATGGTGAACGTTCTGGTTGACCAATTGAAGTGGTTATTGCAGAAAATATCAAAAAAGTCCACAAATCAAGTGGCACTAGAAAGCTAAGGCCATAAAGATATCAGGAGCAGTGTGTTTACAATTATGCGTGAACATTTGACCATGACAATGTTTTCTTATTTTGGATGCCGCGTTTACTCATAGTCGATAAAAAACAATAAACAGAGCAGTGTTTGGTCATATTTACATGTAATAAATCAGATTTTTCGGGCTTATATGTGTCAATGGATGAAACATGGATCCATCACTTCACTTCGGAATCCAAATGATCATCATCTGAGTGTAGCCGGTAAACCACGTCCGAAACGTCCAAAGGCACTCTGTCAGTCATCTGGGCTTCAGTATTTTAGGATGCACATGGGATAATGTTAATGGACTGTCTTCAAAAAATCAATCAATAGCGAATACAACATAGACTTGTTGGTTCGTTTAAATGCAAAAATAAAGTTAAAACGGCCTCATATGTCAAAGAAAAAACCAAGACAATGCATCGATTCATAAGTCGATGGCAACGACGGTTAAATTGAACGAATTACACTTCTAATTGTTTCATCATCCACCATATAGCCTAGATCTGGCCCCCAATGACTACTGGCGATTCGTTGATCTAATAAAAAATAGTACCCAGTGAGGACTTAAGCAACTGCTGCAACTAAAGCCTATTTTGAAGCAAAAGACAAACCCTTCTACAAGCATGGGATCGAGCACTTAGAGAAGCGTTGGAATGATTATATTTAAGGAGATTACATTGATGACTGAAATAAATTTTTCGCAAAAAATGTTTTCCTTAGTTAGTCATACTTTTTATTGAGTGATTGTTAATTTCATATAAGGTCTATTCCAACACAAGTTGTAAGCTAGCATTTTGCTTTCGAACAATTTTAAATAGTTGGGTGAAGAAACATCGTTCATTCAATTGATTATGAAAGGGCTAGATACATAGGTCAACAATCGAATCAATCATTTCGATAGTTCAGTTGATCGACTATACTCACGTGGAGCTGGAGACAATTTTTCATTTCTAAATCATATTTTATCTACTCCCTCTTCGATATTGTCGTGTGGCTAACCTCAATCATCATTCACTAGATGTCCAGCCACTCATTTCATTCATTCTGATTTTGGCCTTCGGACTCTAAAATCTCAATGTGCTATTTGTATCTACCCCACGGCAATGGTTTAGTCTCTGAATATATTCCATATCACGAAATTATTTATTCCGTTAACCCTATTACAGAAATAATCGATTATAATATTTATTTTGCCCAATAAGATTCATATTATATCTTATTCGAATATTTCTAGTTGTTCTTTTTCTACGGCAATTGTTCAGATTCTGCATCAATTCTTGCTACAAATATATCGAATACTGTTCCAACTTAATTTTATAATAAAACTTTCCAAACTCATACCCATCCATGACTAGTTGATAACTTTTTATGTTATTTGTTTCTTGATTTTCAATGCAGCTATTCAAAATTTTTTTCTACATCATTGATCAATTCCAAATATTCCTACTTCCGATTGCTATTCCACTTTTAAACTTTATTATTTCACCAACTACTTTTTCGTTTCCTGATATGTTATAAATAAAGTATTCGCGTGAGTGTGGTACAATGCAAAATGGTTGAGATGTCTTAGAATATTTGCTTACTACCAAAGTCAAAGTGGAAGACATTTTGAATGGAACGGAAGTGGTTTTATCACAGTAATCGCTAATCTAATATCGGTCATCTGTTGCTTAACCTATACACAACGACTCAAGTTAACTGGCGATTCACATAAAAACGGTAGATCTCTTCAAATTTCAATTATATCCTTTATCGATTCTTTGATTAAATAACTATTAGTCCCAATCTATTGCTTGTGAGAATCCAAAATGCATCGATTGGCCCTACTTAGTTACTTGAATGCACGTCCATGAATAAAGCTTCCAGCCACTGTTAAAAGGTACCCTAAAATTCTCTCTTTCGTATTATTTTGCTGAGACATCAGAACTTTTGGAAAGGCAATGATTTGACAAATTGAATACAAAAAGCTATTAAATGACTGGAAAAGTATTTGTAGAATATGGTGTAGATTGTGATTATTTTATGTAGAGTTAAGTAGAACTGGTAAATAGTTTTTTTATGAATGATATATGCACCGAAATTCAAAAATCCAAGTTGGTTACAATTTTAAATTTTTCCTACGTTATCTTCTGTCAATGATTCTTCTGATGCATACACCAGTTAACGACAAGTATATTTTTTTTCGCTTAAAAATGCAAATTGCAAATGTAATGAAATTTATTGAAATTACGATTTTCCAGTATAATAAAAAATTTTATTCAAATATGATTGATATGTCCATAATTACACATTTATAAATCACTTAAAGAACATATTTTTTTGCTCTATTAACTAGAAATTATGAAAAGAAAGAATTGCGGAACAAACAAAACGTTAAAATTAGGTTATAAACTAATAATTTGAACAAATTTTACTTATTATTGTTTCTAGATGAAGGAGGAAAGAAGCCAAAGCGATTTTATTGGATACCAAGGAATGACAAGCAATGAATGTTTCTTTGCCGAAAATCTCATATTTCTGCTCGTCAGTGCGTGGAAACGAGATATAATATTAAATACATATTGAAAATTTAAAGATTTCTACTAGAAATAGCTTAACCTTCCCAACTCTTCCAAAATATCTCTTCTGCAAGTCAAACTTTGTGGCTAAAAAACGAAATAAATCGCCAAGAGGCTATAAGTAAGCTGAGTAGTCAACAAATTTGAAAGGAAATTCATGGAATTTACAACTATGGTGGTCAAGATTGTCGTCGTTGTCGTTTCTTCGGTTTCTTTGCTTCTGATCAATTTCTCTGTTTACTTTATCAAGCGATTGCGCATAATACTCTGTTGTTATTTTCAGTGGGTTTTGAGTTCTTTGTTATCAAATGATGAATAAATGTCGCAATTTTTTTATCACTACTACACTGTCACTTGAACATATCTAAGAGTGCTTGTACCCTGACAACTTAATTAAATTAAAAATTAATATAAACATGGCTCCTGACTATATAAAACAAAATAGTGTGAGATAGGTCGGATCAGCTGTTAATTTGATCAATTATCAGCATACTCTTCTTTGATTGTTTTATCTTGTTGAAGAAATTCGATAATTATAATCCTATGGGTATTCCAAAAAACGGTTGACAGCAATTTATCAGCCGATGTCATGATATTTACCTTTTAAGGAATAGGTGTGCTCTTTGCAATTCACTGTCCGTTTTAAAACGCGTCAACTAAATTTTCATGCGACTGCGCTTTTGGTCCAAAGTAAGCAAACGCGACAACTAGCGCACGGTTAACTTGGACAGGCATAATTCGTCAGTCAGCATATGGCATATGCGCTCTTTTAATATGCAGATAACCTCTCAGATCTCTCTAATCTTAATCCAACGGTGCGTGGTCTAGGTGAACGTTTGGTTGTCGCAGTTTTTAGCCCAAGCTGATACGGTCAAATTTGCATTTAGGGGCCAAAATTTTTACGGTTGTGATTATAGTGCAGAGTCTCCATACACAGTACCTAGCTCTGCATCAATTTCATCAGAATCAGAAACTGAGTGTCAAAATTGGCTGAAATTGTGGTGTATCCGCTTGGGCAAATATATTTCCCAAGTGCTGACCTCTTGAGTTCAGAAAATTTTCATACAAATCCTTGTATCTATACTAAGTTGGTACATGAGACTAATATAGAATTATGGATGGTACGGCCAACAACTTGCTTTCTTTCCAAGTATTTTGCATCAACCATGCTGGTTATTAACGAAGGATTCGGTAATATAATCACAACTTGTTAGTTGAAGACGTATTCAACACATACTTATAGATATTTCGAGTCACTAAATACTGCACTATTCACTATATGTACATCGCTGCATACCGTTGCGTCTTTTGCGAGGGCATCCACAAAAATCTGACATTTAAGTTTTTGTTTTGTATTTGATGCGATTGTTTCTTGATTTGTAGTTCAAAAGGTTTGTTGGTATATATATTTTCAAGGAGCTCAAGGCATTTAAAGAGTTTGTTATAATTACAGTTTTCCGTAGGATTGATGATTGAATTTTGACCAAAGCATGTTGGATAGTATATATTTCTGCTGAAAAGACAGAGCTTATGTAAGGTAATTTATATTCCAAGGGAGGTTTATGAGAGGTGATAAAAGCAGCCCCAACTAAATTGGGAGGTTTTGGATGCATCAGTGTATAATTTATGGAAGTTAGAATACATAGAGAGTTTTGAGTGAAAATCTAATCAAATATAGTTGTCTTATATATTCAGAAACGTGCTTTCATATCTGTTTTCAACTGTACTATTGTAATTTGGATGTTCATGGCTGTTCATGTTGTAAACTTTCGATGGGAGATGTTCTATAAGCTCCAGTAATGATGCGTAATGCTTGACTACGGTATCTAAACATTATAGTATCTGTTTTTTAGCGGAGGCATAGGCGATGGATCCATAATAGATCCTAGATCTTATGATATGCCTTTAGATAGAGAGTAAAGTCTCTTGGTGAGATCTTCAGTCTCTGTTTGAGAGAACAACAACTGGAGGATCCATTTATTTAAGTTTTTTGTATGATTCCTACCTTGCGAATTCAATATCATATCCTGAAGTCCTGAAACTGATTTTTTATATCGTTAACGATATTTTATAATACTCTGCAATGACAAGGAAAAAATATTCTCTTGTAGAAAAACAACCCCTTCTCATTGGTTGTAAATATTATAGTTCGATATCAAATTAGTTTTGTATTCATCACAAGGGTTCACTAGATGATATGATATAATGTGAAATCATTGAAATTCAATAAGAAACGAAACCATCTGTGAATCCGTAGAGAATCGTCTCTTTCTAAACACGCGCCTCCATGATTGTTAAAAAAACTGGCTAATGAGATGGGAAACATTGTCGGAAAAGAAGTAAAGTAGGGACCGATTCATCGAGCCCTTGATAACTCCTCGAGGACTCATGTTGAAACGAACAACGCCGGTGAAATGACAGGGAAGCGTTAGAAAATGGTATCCATAAAGCCAATTGCACCTCTGTTCTTAGCTTCCTTTGTTTTCGCATAGGGGATCTTCGGTACGAGGAATATCTTTTTTGTTTATCAAATATGGTTATAGTTGTGGTTAAATGTGGAAGATATGTATATAAGAGCTGCGATTGGAGAATTTAACATAAAACGGGATACGGAAAAATCCGATATTTGAAAGAGGCACTTTTAGGAAATAATTCTGTTGGAAATATTTCTTATTGAATGGATTCATTTTTGGAAACATATTGGAAAATGTGAGCAAGTTCATGTTGTTTGAGAACTGGAAATATATATTTTGCATCTATTCTATTCTATTCGGATTCTATATCTGAGAAATCCAGAACACAAAAAAGTTATTTACCAGCAGAGAAGCTCTCATTGTTAAACAACTGATGCAACTGTACCAAAGCATATTTTAAATACTTTTTGTAAATGGATAGTGATGACTACCCGATTCATCAACTTCTTTTCGCAAAACTTCATGGATTTTCTCTCATATTCTGTTGCCAACGAAGCAAATTATTCAACTGTTTGACATATTTTCCACTTCCATTATACCAAATTTCTCCAATCAATCATTACACCATCTCCTGTTACATGGTTTCTCTATCAGTCTCCTTCTTGGTGCTCCCCTTCTTATCTCATTGATTTGTACTCAGTATTTGATCAGATCAGATCAGATCTTTGTATCCCTTATTGGATACTTGTTCATTGTAGTAAATTGAGCCTCCTCATTTTTCATAAATTCTAATATTCATAATATCAATGGTGATGATATAATTTGTTAACTCAAATATATTGTCTTTCATAATATATGGGAGAGGTACAAGAAGAAGCAAGCATAATGAATGTTTTACACTCAGAATCGGTTTATCTTTATCTTGTAGTTAAGTATCTGTCGGATGATATTAACCTGCAGATAAAGTTCTATTTGGGTTTTCTTATTCTTTATTTTATCCACAATATTAGAAACTGAAGGATAAGGAATCTGGGCAATAGTGATAAATAAAGACTAAAGATCTGTTGTGTATTTTTTTCTATAGACCAATAAACATATTGTACTCTATGAAATTTCATTTAAACTCAATCAAATGATCTTATTTTGTTATGATGGATTTTGGTGATTATTTATTAGATGGTGATGAAGATATTAAACTTGTGGAATTTCTTAGCCACGAAAGAGAGCCTTATGTAGTAAGGGAGAGAGTGGATAATTTCGAGAAATGGGATGAATATGATTTTCATGCTAGATTCGATTAGTTTTTCCATTTTCTATTAATTTCTTCTGTTTGCTAGCAAGTCTCAATAATAAATTTCTCTCTTCGAGAATAAAATCACTGCTTCGCTTTTTAGTATTAGTATTTTTCATTTCTTTAAAATAATTTTTTCTCACAAGGTACCAATAAAAATTGTCAAATCTCATTCAGACAGGAAACAATAATAGATACTCAGATCCAGATCCAGCTATTTCACAGTTGGAATTAACATCATTCAACCAACAAATTAAAGCTATTTCTGTTACAATGTTTAGAAATGTCGTAAGTCGCTTTTTATTGCTCAAATATTGCTCAAACTGTTTACACTGAGTATGCTTCAACTGATCGTATTGTGTGTATTTGATTTAAAAGCTTCGATGATGAAAATTGGATTGTGGAAAGATTCACTTCGACTCGGTTGGTGACTCAGTTAAATTACCGAAGTCATTTTTCTACTAATTGAGATAGATCGGCATGAAAGCTATCAAGAAGAAATTTCGATATATTTCAAAAAGGCAGTATAGTCCTTCCAATATTAATTGCAGATTATAAAAACCCTTGCCGACAACTTTGTTCTATCTACCATAGGCGTAGATACCTCATTTTATAAATTTATTATTTTTTAAATACTTTTAAAAATATGTGTATATCTTATGCGAGAAAGTATTCGTTAAAAGGCAATCGAATCATTATAAATTGAACGTCATTATATGCTGTTATTTAGACAAATCATTATTATACCTCGTTAACTTGCTATAACTGAATATTAAATTATATAACGTAAATTGACGAGTAAAATACACCTGTCTGTAAGGAAGTTGGGCTTAAACAGGGTACCAGACGCGAATTGAGGCCTTTTTATACCCTTTTTGTCTATTAGAACTTCGGTAGACTTTTAACTTTTATCTAACGCAAATAATATTAACGCCATACAACTATCCCTGACGATTCGGTTATTGCCATCCATTTATTCAGTTTTTTGTGTGCTGACAAAACTTGACGCAATGTTTCTAAACTGGTATAATTGTATTCTGGATAATCTACTGTCTTTTACTGTATTACTTCTAATATCGCAACCCAGTTTTCCTTATATAACCTATAAATTGTCCTACGTATAAAATCTTGAGTAGCTTTGTCAACTGATTTCAGTTTT
This sequence comes from Diorhabda elongata, assembly GCA_026230145.1. Lineage (NCBI taxonomy): Eukaryota > Metazoa > Arthropoda > Insecta > Coleoptera > Chrysomelidae > Diorhabda > Diorhabda elongata. Next base: position 45,648,671 of record CM047926.1, read on the forward strand.
TCTTTACATGTGTATTGTATTTTTTGATTCTGTGATTGATCCCCAGTAACTCTTGTTAATTCTCATAATATTGCATTATCAGATTGCTAAATATTTTCCTTTTTTAAACATTCGGAAATAGTTGAATTAACTTCGGCCAATAGAAATACATTTGTGTTTCCGATTTGATGTTTTCTTCGGTGAACGGTGGAGAGGATGAGTCCCCGTGAACTGATGGTTTGATAGCGAATTTTATACGGAGAGTAAACATTATATTGGAACAACGGTTTACGAATAGAAAAATTGATATTAATAAATATAACTAGAATTTTCGTGACCACTATAATACAAAAAGTTAGAAAGATATTTGGAAAACTTACCATCGAATAAATAGAATGATATCCCAGGAATCTACTTTGATTTGATACACAAATTTACTTTGATTTAAACTAGACAAGTAGAGGTCGATTTCGAATACATTCCGAGGTTTTATGGAACTTTTAGAATGGAATGGGAGGTCAATAATAAATTATTTTTTCCAAAAACTCGAATGTTAGAGTAAATAAATCCGTAGTGACTACTGTGCCACCATCGTGAATGAAGGAATATTCAAAATGTTCAAAGAAAAACTTAAAGGCTAAATGGCATGTTACACTTTAGATAAATTATTCTCTATCCCATAATTTCAATTCTATTTTATATTCTATGATTTTTTAACTTTGGAAGGGTACTATTTGAGTTGAGATTAAGGTAAATTAATGATGATAATTTACAGCCTCATCAAAGAACAGTCCCAGGTTGTTGGACTTAAGAAATTTTGCATCACGAAAGCACTTTAAGATCATTCAAAGCGATTTTTATATTTTTCAATTATCTTATCACATGAACGAGCACGTCCAGCATGAAATAACTATGGAAGCCTGTATGAAAAATCATAGATTTATTACCACTTATTTAATCACTTATGTCATGGTGTGGAACTCAAATATGTAATTGAAGAGTACGCTCAAAAGTTTTACCAATAACTAAATTTGTTTTGAAGCACTTTGGCAAAACAATGCTCTATAAAACAGATTCTCAAATATACGTATCATTTTAAAAAACAGTTAAGAAAAACCATATGAGAAATTTTCAATTTATCTCTAAAAACATCATCTTCGATAGAAAAGGATATTGATTACATGTTAGAAAACGTGAAACAAAATCTATTCTTACTACAATGTAGCGCTTTTACATTTCTCGCATTTCTAAAACGTTTGATTTGAAGACGGTTGAAATCATATCTGGAAGTCAGAACGTGAAATTTGTAAGCGAAAAAATAATGACTGTTCATTCTTGTTTATTTTTGTAGTATCAGATAACTTCCAGCTCTGCCTTTTTCCATTATACGTATTACAATCGCGTTGAAAGTTTCATACTGAACCAAATTGTATCTTTCAAATCGCACCCTTAGAAAATCGTTTTGTTAGGAACGTGTGGGTATATATTTTAATGACTCTCCAGCCGTGCGTATGATATAAAACGCATTAAACTTTGCTGCTCCATGATTTTCGTCATTAAAGGCTGTCCTCATGTTGATAACGACCATCGAAAAACACTTCTTGTCAGAGTATACTGATGAACAGGTACGGATTTGACGAAATCACATAATAATTTGCTTGATTCCGTAGTAAAAGATTTTTATTTAGATATTTTACTCATAAAGTTAACAATATATAAATTTAAGTGAATTTTCTAAATTATACACTCTAAATTATATACTCCAATATCATAAATTTTCAAAGGATAATTACGTATGTCCATGTGTTTGACGGAATACACTACTATATGAAGGGCAGTTGCGGCTCATGCCCAATGGTTAACCATCCGTAACTTTTTCAGAGACAACCTGTACCATCTAAAGATAACAAAAATGAAATCGAATTTTTAACAAAAAGGTAGTCTTTGCTTAACTCGATGAAATTTTTGGTTTAGTAGATATGTAGACTTTTATATCCATGCCAAGGAACATCCCAAAAAAATTATCATGAATTGTAATTATTTAGTAAAAAAACATGAACGGAAAAATTGAAATGTAGGAAAGTTTAGTTGTTTAGCCTACAAATCAAAGAAAAACGGAAAAATAACTTCAATAAATATTCGAATTGTGTACCTTGCACTTCTACACCCTTCGGAGTGTACGAAAGATATTTCTTCAAACTTTGAAGCATTCCACGATTCTGCCTTATAGAGTCACAATGGAAATTTACTCTATGGATCATTGTTTACCGATATTGCATATACCAAGCTTTCAGGATATCCCCCCAATAATTAATCCATTGTATTTAATTCAAGGGTGAAACGGACAATTCTGAATAGTTTACCAGCATTTGTTTGCCAGATATGGTGGAAAAAATCAGGGAAACCAATGTATCATTGTCCACCATGACAATGAGAGCTCTCACACATTAGTTCAATCGAAAACGTTTTTAAACAATCAAAACATCGAATTTAGAGGTATGAATGATTTCTTCTTACATTTTTCTTGACCTGAGAAGCGGTTCATAAAATCAAATCACATATTTTGGAGTTACCTCAAGCGGAATGGAAAAAATGGTTCAACAATTGATTCAAACTCACGTATTTTAATGGAGAATATTTTAAAAAACAAAAAAGCCACATACACTTATAAATATTTCTTTTCATTTGTCTATCTTGAAACTTAGTAAAAGTAGCAACTTTTATACCTTAAGGATGTAAATTTTCGTTTACTAATTTTATTTTAAGTTAACAGCTCCTTGTATGAATATATGGTGAAATGTATAACTATCAAAAATTAAAACCAATTTTGCACATACTTCGCTACAATCTCAAATCGCTTTTTATCAATAAATCCATATTGTTGACATTTATGATGATAAAAAATAGTTTTGCATTCTCTTCAAGATCCAAAATCTCTAAATAATCCTTTACAGCAAACTCATTCTCAACTTGTTGAAGAGATCTCATTTTTCAAGCCAGTTTCCAGTTTTGCTTTTATTTTGAACATGCAACAATCAATAAGTCAACTTACTTCGTATCAAATTTAATAATTCTAATAGTAGTACATAATACAATAATATTCAAAGTATCCTGATTATATCCTTCTATTGATTTGTAACTAGTCCATAATTGAATGAACGTTAAATTAATAAAAGGTTCACGATATAATGATACCGTTAATTTTAATTGTACTCTTTGTTCTTTAGCGATAAATTTCCTTTTCCAACGACAAGAATTTACCTACTACTTTCTTATTACTCGCCTCCTTGTCTTGGTCGTAAATTAGAATTTTATTTAATGCTTTAAAGCGAATTATGCAACCCTCAAAACACATAACTCATTCGGAAGTTGCATGGAATATTAAACTGTCAAAATAAATCAAGACTGTCGTTTATAAAACTTTGTATATATGCACTCACTTCATTTATTCGCTCCGATGCGAACCTCAATTTTCAAGATTAAACTACAGGTCGGAACTTAATTGGCTCACGCTCCTACCTAAAACTATCCCATGAGATTTTTATAATGTACGAAGGACAAAAGCTCTCTAACGAACATTCTTATTTTGTATAGGATATATGGTTTTCCTTTACCTTAATTATAGAATGTTTTATACATGTATACTGAGTTTTTAGTGGATTGTTATTTCACATTTGCAGATCTTTCAGTGTGGTTGGAATGTTTTAATTAAGGACTGTAATTAATTTTACGTTTACGGAGAGATTTAATGATTCTCGTGGTAAGCACGAAAATGAAAAGAAGAAAGTGAAGAATTTCTTCAGGCTTGAAATATGAAGTCGTTTCGATTTAGCTGCTATAGTTTTCCATTTTATCAAAAAATATAAATGTATTGGATATAAAAGTCTAAAACTACAGGTGGAAGTCAAATTTTGTAAATAGAATAAATATTTATTACCATTAGACAGAAAGAACTGTAGATTGTTGGAAGGAATTCGAACCTCTCAGATTTCAACGTGATTATTTATCATGAAGCAATCATCTCTATAAAGATTAGATTCATCGACCATCCTTCCACTGCCGTGTGTTATATAAGCCCTCCTCCAACCAGAAACAGAAAATGACAAAAGTGTGCCTAATATGTGTTGAATGGCGGATGAATCAGAATTTCCCAGTTTAATCTTGTTAAAGAGACACAACGATCAGCGTCGCCACATAATTTTGCCACAGCTTGTTTGATGTTAGTATATATATTAATCGGATCTTCCCAAAGATCTTCTTTCAATCCTCTCTCTCGAATATCCTTCTCGATACCTTCTCTCCAACTTAATCTTGGTCTTCCTCTCTTTCTTCTTCCTTTTGGTGCCCAATTTAAGATTTGTTTGGGTATGCGGTCTTCAGGCATGTCTGTATGTCTTCCGTAATCGTGTGTTGCACCTTCATGATCTCCATGATTCTGTCGTTTCTTATTTTTTCCAGTCTTGATATTCCTGCCGCGCGTCTCCAATAATCCATTTCTGTGGCTTCAAGCATTTTGACTGTTTTTTCTTTTAGAGGCCAGACTTCGCTACTATATGTTGTTATACTTTTTATTATGCTATTGTATATTCGATGTTTCTCTTCCTTGGATATTTGTTTGTCCCACAATACACTATTTAGTTGTCGTATTGCTTGTCTTCCTTGGTTATTTCTTTGTGCTATTGCTTCATCTAATCTTCCATCATTAGTGATGATCATGCCTAGGTATTTGTATTTTGTACAATGACTTATTTTTTGTTGTGCTTCTTCAAGTATTGAATTTTGTTGTTCTCCTCCAATACACATATATTCCGTTTTACTAAAATTTACTTCTAGACTCCATTTCCTGTATTCCTCTACTAGCTTTCTTGTCATATATTCTAAGTCTTCGTAGTCCTGTGCCAAGATTATTTGGTCATCTGCAAAATGTTAGTAATCTGAGATATTTCCACTACATATTTGCTCTTTAGCTTGTAAGGACAGAATGATGAAGGTAACGATGCAATCGATGGAGTACTGAATGATTACAGTGACAACATGTCATTGGTTTGTTAGATATGCTGTTTGAAGTTTCCGAATAAGGAGAGCAGCATCGTCTAAATTTATGTTAAGTATACAATCAACTTGTCGGATTTATATGCCTATGTTACATGAGGACAGATTGTTTACCTTAAAAAAGCTGAATAATATTCATACTTCACAAAATAACCTATCCAAGATTTGACTAACTACACTCTCCAACATTATCTTTCAAATCTGCGGCTTGTAACTGAATATAATGATGCATGTTATAAAAAAAGTCAATAACCACTTACTAAAATGTTTTCTTCTGCTAATTGTGCCTTTTTTCAAAATATCTGGTAAAAGGTGAGTAGTTAAAGCTGAATTATCTTCAACGCAATTCAACTCTCAACTAGTTACATGGGAAAAAATCACAATTATAAACATTTCCAATAATTACAAAAAATTCTTACTGTTTCCAGCCAGCTAGAATTGATTATTCTTTTAATTATGCTAAAAACTAAACGAAACTCATCAGATATATAAGCACCTACATCAGTGTTTTCTAACCTTTTTTGGGCCATACCCTACCTTGGCTTTCCCAGAATTCCTATGTCCCCTATGTAACTTATAATTTTCAATTTAAACAAAACTGATTGTTCAGGTGAGGAATCTAATTGAAAGCTTTTAGAAATAAATCACTATCAAACACATTCAACACACTGCCATCGCAAAAATGATATATTTGCTTATAAAACTAAAGTGAATAAAATCAAATACTTACCGTTCTTTTGCAACAGTTTTTAAGGATGTTTATTTCAAATTACCAATAATTAAATGCTGTAAAACACTACAGAAGTTTCGATGGGCCATTCAGGTTGTTTAACCGTGCGGGGATCCACGCGGATCCTGCCATCTGCCCAAGGAAGTTTACTTGACGATGCCAAATACCCAATTGATATTTTGGTCTTGTCGTGCCAAATTATACCTAATAAAATTGAATTTGGTATCACAATTCAGCATTGCATCTGAATAGTTGGTAAACACTGATCTATATAGTTGAATATTAGTCGCATATGCAGGGTATTCCGGGACTTGATGCAAAAAATTCGGGAGTGAGTAGATGACGTGAAAATAATGCTGTGACATTCAAAACATATTTTCATACAATTATAGGCGTTTGATGTTATATAATCAGAACTTATCCTTATTTATATATGTCCTTGACGGAATGAATAATTCTACACTACTATCTGAAGGCCAGGGGCGGCTCATGACTACTGGTTAAGAAGCCGCAACCTTTACATGTACACCCTGTAGCAAAAATGAATTTTTCAATCGATTTTCCAACAAAAAGGTACTCTTTGTTTAACTCGATAAAATTTAAGAGATTTGTAGATATTTATATCGTTGTACATGCCAAGGAAGCCGTCCGTTCGCCATTAAGAGACGTTCTGAAAAAAATTATCACAAATTGTGAATATTTGTTGAAAATGCTCCTAGGAGGTATTGAAACACCTGGAAAGCATTCAGTATACAAACTTCTCACGACCACAAGCCAAACTGTACATCAAATACATGTCGGCATATTCACTGAAGGTGAACTCTACCATATGGAAACTTTAAATACGATGTGATAATTATTGATAATAGATTTTGAAAAGATTGTCACCAAACTGACAGCAATATATTAAGTCGCTTGCAATTTTCAATTGAATTTCACGCAGTAACTTATTTGACAGTAACCTACTAAATGAAAAATAATTATTGACCTCTTTAAAGTTTTTCCTTATCCTCATTTATTCATTCATTAGTTCTGGAAGAAATGTTTGATTGGTTTTCAAGCACATCAAACTAAAAAGTTGAAAATAGTTTTTGAAATAATTCTCGTACACCCACATCTTTTGAGTTTGCCGTGCTTTAGAAAAGCGCCTTTTAGTTTTTTAAAACCATATTCATTTTCCACTTTTCAGTTTGATTTGATGTCAAAAACAAAATTTTTCTTCAAGTTTTCATCATTAGTATTGCAAATCTCCAACGGAATTCACACAGTTGTAAAATTCGTTTCTATACGCAGAGAAAATTTGCAATGACAATATTTGAAGCAAATTTGCCCAAAAATATATTTTTTAGTTTAAAAGGGAATTACAAACAAACTCACAAACCCAAAGGTGAAGCTAATAAAAGCTTGTTAAAAACAATATGTACACGCTAATTTTATTTATCGTTTCATGAATTACTAGTATATTACCGATAAAATGATTGAAAACGTTATAATAATGATGGAAGAATAAAAATGTTCCCAGTCTCATTGAATTCACTAAAAATAGAGAAGAAAATAAAAAAAGAGATTCTCTTTTTATTATCGCCAGTGGTGGCGGTTAAAAATTATGGTACGGTCGTAAATCAGGTTAGATCTTTGGTCGCGTGCTTCTAATTCTATTTAAGAACAGTTTGTGAGAGGGTAAAACTTATTTATGGATTTATTTTTCCATTTTTTTCTCTTTAATACACTTTTGCGTTTCACACATAGAAAACCATGCTATTTTCATTTCTTTAAGACTTTTCTTGGGAGTTGGAAAGAGTGAATTAAATAATCATATTTTTGTTCTTAGTCTTAAATCGGTTGATATTAGAGACAATCTGATATATTTTATTATGTGATATGTTTATACATGCAGCTTCTACCAAAATGCAAAACGTAATACGGTCATTTTAAATATTATCACAGAATTTTTCCAGAAATTTTCAAAACTGTACCTGAGCTAATACAAGTTTTCGGAATTTATTTTATAACTATCAGCCGTATAGAACAATAGAAAAAGGCCGAAAGGTTTCCTGTTAAAAAGTACTAATTTGCCAAGGATGTCTTCCCAATAAATTCCACCAAAAACACGATTTTAGGTTTTTTCACTTAGTAAGAAGGTCCAAGTTGTGTATTCTCAACAGTTTAGTTTATTTTCAACTTGGAAGTTGCAGTGTGCAATATATTGTGAATTCTAGTGAAATAATGGAAAATTTGGAATGGCTTCGTATACGCCGAAAAATCTATCCTTTAAAAATTAGTGAAAAACATTCATATTTAATTATAAAGTATCGTTTGCAGCCAATCATAACATAAAACTAGTTAGTAGTGAACTTTATGATGAAAATTGGGGCTCGTAATGCTTCAGGAAAACTGAAATTTCAGATAGAAACCTAGTTAAAAAAGAGACTTCGTAGAAAAGTACCTACGTTGTTCTTTACAAAATACTTCCGAGTTTGAATCAAGATTTTGCCATGATTCGAAATAAAAATTATCCTGAAATAAGTTCAAGCACACTATGGAAAAAGGTTTTCACTAGAACAAATATTCTGGAAAGTCTATTTCAATTAGAAGAAGCGATATTGTACTGGAAAAGAAAGTACCCAGGGACTATAAAGCAAATGAGGAACCAAATAGTTTTGAAAGAGTTGGTATATTGACTTTGATCTACTCGTACGGTGGACTAACAAGAGGACATAAATGCTGGTGTCTCTAAAGAATAGTTCTATCGAATGATAATTGTTTTTCCTCATTTTCCTCACTCGAGACTTTTAGAAAAGTGGTTGGAAGAAGATTAACAGAAATGACGAAATTTAAATCAGGGTTTTATGAGTAAATATTTTTCTATTACCTGTATACAGAGAAATGACGGTAACGCGACCACCACCATAACATTAAAATTTAAACCAGATTTGAAATGGTCTGGGAACATATAGAAAAAGTTTCAAGAACATTTTTTTTGAAAGTGCTGTTAAATAGTTGTTTTTAGAAACTGAATAAAATGAAAGATGAAAATTAACATTGTTCGAAAGCCAAACGTTGAAACCATATACCAGTATATCCAGAATGACATTATAATGCATGAATTAAAAATATAATATTCTGCAAAAAATTGCACTTTTTACTTTCAGCTGTTTAGAAGTTATAAATAGGTTAATTAGGTATATAGAAGTATATGCCCGATATATTTACTACATTTATACAACATTCTAGGTATAACATTCTTTCAAATGTGATAAGTCTATGGATTACGATTTTTTTTGCCCACTATAATATATCATTCAATCATCAGATGTCCTTTAGACTGTAACGTTTTCCATATTTATTCACACTACTATACAATATACTAAACTTATAATAATTTACTTATAAATATCACTTAACTAACTTAAATAATTAGTTCAAATTCCTCGATTATTCGTATTTATAAACCACAAATAGAGTGCTACAAAATTCTAGAGCAAAAATAAACAAAAGAAATAGATGAATAGACTTTCCTAGAAATTATTTAGAAGAAATACTGTAAATAAACCGCCTTCTATAATAGTAAGTTCATCGAAATGATTAATGGTCACAACTTCTCACCGTTGATCCTTTTCAGATCCGAATACAATGAAATAGTAGCAGAAACATTTAGTTTAGCTTCGTAACTCATTTTTGTCTACAAATATATCATTTGTGTAGCATAAAATTCGTCAATAATTGGTGTAATTTTTTCATGCTTCTTTTATCATCACTACTTCCTTAACTCACTTACATGACCAACATCTTCAGTGTATGATCGACTAAACTGATAATAAAAAATTATTATTGTCTCTATTGTCAAACTTGTCCAAGAGTGAAGGAAGTTTGTTAAATGAATATCTAATGATTCACCATTTGGCATTTATTATCGTTATGATTACATTTAACTTGGTTATAGAACCAATTAAACAAAACAAATCAATTAGACGGATAATAGTTCTATACCTATGTTGGGAACAAATAAACATCACGGTCCGTTGCTCCTTTCCTCTCATCACTATTTTTTGCCCTCATTTACCAATCCCGAATTTCCTCTCTTTCTCTCAAGTCTTCCTTCACATCTGAGTACCATCTTTTCCTTAGTTTTAATTTTGTTTCTTATTCCTCCTTATTCTAAGTCAATAATTTTTTGTTGGTGCTCTAAAATCTGGAATACTCTGAATGTGACCCATCCACTCTATTCTTCTGGATCTTATTATTATTTTTTCTTAGTTGTGCTACTCCAATTTTCGTATTTCATTATTTGTTCTCACTCATAATGCTCCCTCCTCTTTTCCCCCTAATATCCTCCTGAGTATTTTCGTTTCTCATACATCTAACTTCTCTTCCACTGTTTTTTTTAAAGAATCTATTTCACACTTCCGTTCATTGTTGGTCTTTTAACAATAAAATATGAGGGAATTATTCTAATCATAATCTGTATAAATTTGGGAACGGTTAGGAAACAACAGTTAACATAAACTATTTTACTGTAAACACGATATTTCACTGTTTTGAGATCGATTTTTGTATTTTTTATAAATATAAAATATAAATACATTTCACTGTATAATAATATTTTAATATATATTGATCAGATTCGAAAATTAAAACCAATTAATTCATGTGAAACAAGCCATAACAATTATCACGTGTACCTCACGTTACATCTGATCACTCCATTAGTATACAAATTATTTCCACGTGGCTAGAACGGGGCGTTTCCAGCCTTATCGATCGTTATCCAAGGTGGAAGTTATAGCGACATCTGTCAGCAGCTAGTCGAACTAAAATTGGTTCCGAGCTTCGCTAACAGTTAGTTCAGAGAATATCAGCTTGATGGCGTTAGAGGCTACACTTCATGAATATACATTTTTCCAATGGGAAACATGATTTCATGTAAAATGGAGAATAGAGAGTTTATATAGCATCAAGTTGTTCCCTTAAGAATTGCTAAAAGTTTTGTTTGAAAAGGATGTTTCATGGATATTTTTTGATTGTGTTTTACGGGAGGCTTTGATTCAGTATTATCCTTGTACTAGTATAGGTAAATTACTTAATAGCATGATTCCATTATGCGATGAAAATTTTAGAAACTATCTACAAAGTGTTATTAAAAACAAAACACCAAAATAAATTTTATAGAAATGAATAAAATTTCAATGTACTCTAATCTCTTGAAGTGTTTGTTTTGAACCATGGATCTCAAACAATGTACATCAGGTGTTTGTTGTAAGTTGAAAAGTGCGAAAAATTCAGAAAAAGTTAAAATATCTCTATAGTGATAAAATAAGCCAGAGGTCTGTTTACAAGTAAAATGGGAGATTCGAACCTCAACTAGTATCGTGTTCCTAAGCACCGATAACTGATATCGTAGAGTTTCTTCAACCCTAATATCAAAACCTAAGACGAATCCATTGTATGCTACTTATTCAGTAAGATTTATTGGTCTTTGGTGTTCACAATGAACAATATTATCCAAATAAAACAAAACGATGCAATAAAATGTAGGCAATGAAAGTAAATCAAGAAATATGTAGTTCTTCGGAAGAATATTGAAAAATTCATCATATTGCAAATAGAATATCAATTCCTATTACCATTCCATTAGATATTATCACAAATTCAGTCAACTTAGTCAGTGACTGACATAAAAGTAAAGTTTATTAATTGTTTACATTGCTTTTATTTGCTGCTCCTTATTCATTAGACAGAAAATAAATCTCTCCTTGATTACACATTCGCTACTTTTACATCCTCATTCTTCTAGTTTGTGTCCTTTTTTCCCAGAATTCTACCATGATGGATAGTTCCTTAGTATTATGTCCCTTTCTATTATCAGCAATCGTCCTATACTTTCCTTATTCTTGTATTTTGTCCTATCTTCAGAAGTTCGCAACTATGAGTCTTGCAAATGTCCACTTTTGCACTAAAAACTGTCATTTGGCGTTGACATGGAGAGTACAATTTTAATAAAAAGCCGATTTGGTGGATTCATATAATTCTAGTAGTACTGAATTTGTATTATTTCTCATTAAATCAAGTATATTTCAAGGGACATAGGATACTGAATTTGTGTTTATGGTTATTTGTGGCTGGCTTTTATTTACAATTTCTTTGCATGTCAATTTATGTGTTGTTCGTCAGCAAAATTCAAATATGGAAATCTTCAAAAGCTGCTGTTTTTATCTATAATGGGCTGAAATGATATCAATATACGAAGGTTGTCTGAAAAGTATCGTATTGCTTGGATTATCATTTGCGAATAATTTAAGTGATGTTATCACCATAAATTGAAGAAGATACCAAATAATAATTTTTTGCTTCACTTAAACCTATAATCCAAATATTTTATTGGCTTATTCTTCACATATTGGCTAGAGAACCATCGTCTGCGAAAACCATTCAGCATTCGGTTATGTAATTTGTGTTTATGGTTATTTGTGGCTGGCTTTTATTTACAATTTCTTTGCATGTCAATTTATGTGTTGTTCGTCAGCAAAATTCAAATATGGAAATCTTCAAAAGCTGCTGTTTTTATCTATAATGGGCTGAAATGATATCAATATACGAAGGTTGTCTGAAAAGTTTCCATCCTTACAAAAAAACATGACATTTTCAATATACTCCGTTTTAAGATCTCTATACTTTTTATAGCGGTGCTTTAACCTTGTTAACCCTTTAAATTAATAGATGACGCCTTCCTCCTCAAAATAGGCATTTACGAATGTGATAATGTGCTTGTCTAATGACACTATGAGGTAAGAAAACCGAACAATTGCCGTGGACCAGATCAGGTGATTATGGTGGATGGTCAACCAATTCGAAGTGCTATTCCCAAACTTCAGCCATAGCGATCAACTCGAGCAACGGACCAGATTCTTCCTTTGCAATCCACTGTTTCAGGATGGCAGTGGTGAATTGGAATGTAAATGGACGCAAAAAGCGTGACTCGTTTTGCTTCTATCGCTTCACTAACGTCCTAAGTGAGCAAACGCGACACTCATGTTATGCATGCATAATTATTCCTTAACCTACCATCATCGACAACTTTTTCGATGATTGTCGCAATTTTTGGTCGTTTCGAACTCTCGTTATCAGTAAAGATGAAATGACTACGTTTAAATTGTGCTTATAGAAATGCTAGGGTCGTAAATGAAGGTGCAGAGTCTCTGTAGAAAGTGTCTTATTTATTTGCGTGAGCTTATTGTCTTTCAAAAACATCCATTCAATGACAGTTTGATACTGAATATTTCTCCATTTTTAAAAAAAAAACTTTCCAACGACTCACTCACATGATTGTCAAACAGAAATCAGAAAGTTTCGTGAAAATCTCTCAAGGCATACGCAAATATATTATTGACTGGCAACTTCAGGTTGAGGTCGGAATCTTTCCAGACAAACCTCGTATTGCTTGGATTATCATTTGCGAATAATTTAAGTGATGTTATCACCATAAATTGAAGAAGATACCAAATAATAATTTTCTGCTTCACTAAAACCTATGATCCAAATATTTTATTGGCTTATTCTTCACATATTGGCTAGAGAACCATCGTCTGTGAAAACCATTCAGCATTCGGTTATGTAATCTGGATCTATGTCATGTTTTGTCAGTCGTAGCATCAGAAAAATCTATTCGGTTGCATAGTTCAAATGTATGTTAAAACGATGTATGTTTAATATCCCTACGCAAGGTGTTTTCAGGAGAATTGAATAGTTTTCTTGTACTTGTAGTACTACCTTGGCCAGAATTAACACTGACTCCATAGTTGTTTATTTACAACCACCCACCCTGTTTGACTCAATTTTATCTCTCAGTTTTATTTACAAAGTTTATAGAATTCTTCATAATCACTTTTAGTTTGCCTTAAGTCTTTTTATTGTCGAAACAACCTCAGACAGTAGATTTGTGAATGTTGTTGAGGTGGTGATGTAAATATAAGAATACTTAGATTATCAACCGAGAAAATAGTGAGTGATGAGTGATTTAACTAAACAGCAAACCATTTTCACTTTTAAGATGTGTTACCCTCTAGTTTTATCTCGAATTAAAATCGACATGCCTCTGCATTTCCCTAAATTATAATGAATACTATCAAATTATATCGGTGTAGGCTGTTTTCTGTTGTCCATATTCTATATGAATAAAATAATTGATATATTTACTAAGAGATGAATTCTAGTGTGGGTATTATTGTTTTTTCAGATCTTAAATTTTTATTTTGGGTTATGCCACTATAGAAGGATTGCTACTTAGGTTTTAAGATATGGCAACACTAATGCGAATAAGTCAAATCTGATACTGCAATCATAAAATTTGACATTTTTAATGGTGAACGTAGTCAGAACATGTTGTCAAACGAGTGCTGTTTGAGTTGTATACAGATACTTGAAACATTAATCTTGATAAGAAAATGGAATACGGAGCAAATGATCGCCTGTTTTTTCGGAACAACTGCACATGTCTTCACCGTCCCATCAGAGCAACATAGAACAGTTAATTATATGATACACCTGCATTTATTTGACAGAAGTGTTCGAAATCAGGGGAAACAATCGCAGAATACAAATTATTCTTCACCACGACAATACGAGTACACACATCATTTCAAACAAAAATGTTTTTGAGAAGTCAAAACATCGAAACGATGGATCATCCGTCGTACAGTCCTTGTTTCGCACCAAATGATTTGTATTTATTTTCGCAGATCAATGTATTCAAATAACATATCTTGAGCATAATTCAATTGGAATTGGAAAATTTAATCGACAATTGGTTCAAACGCATGCAAAAGTGTATTATCTCAATGGAGGATATTTGGCGAAACAACTAAGGCATATCTAAGTATAAATATTTGCTTTTAGTCGATCGATTCTATTGAATTATATTCTACTTAAGAATGAGTGAAGAAAATGTCACCAATCTGATGTAGAAGTAGATACTGAGCGAGTTGTTGTAATTTTTTTACCGTGCATTATTCGAACGCAGTTTGAATTCTTTATATTGATATCTTATGACTATCTTCTAGATTCTACACCAACCATGAGGAAGATAATATTCATATTCATCATATTCAGTCAAAAAATGACTGATGAAAAAGTTCCTTCTACATTGTGAACTCAAGATAAGATATTAACAATACTAATGAAACCTCGTTATGTAATAATTGCTATAATAATCAATTAAATGATAACATATACGTTGGAGTAATTTACTATTAACAATTTTAGGAGTAGAAACATCTTTGCCACACTCTGAGGCGTCGATCCAAATTGAAAAATTATGAAATGTCTGTTTATTATTGTTGTTTGCAGCTTCAATTGGTTTTTAAAATTTGAATTTGAAAACAATAATGTCCATTGATTCCACCTTTCTCCGTAATTGTTTCATAACGGCTTGACAAAATGAATGGAAACGATTCTAATAGCCGTTAATGAAAACATTAAAACGTAATATCCTAATTTCACACATCCTACAAAGTGCGAATATTCCGCACACACCATTTCAATTTTTACAAATTCTCTATAGAAACCGTCCATTGAAAGACCCTTTCCCTCTCGTTTTGTTGATAGCCGAATACATAGAGAGCCGGAAATCCCGAATTTTTCTGATATAGGGGACGGTGATTATACTGCGCTTGGAGCTTTTTAATTATAGAAAGGTCCGGAGTCCCCACCATTTCCGGTAAAGCTCTAAAGGGTCGATCAAGATATGATATTTCATTTTTCTCTATAAGCTTTCTAAGGATTCGAAAAATCGCAAATTCCTTTCATAAATTCAATATTGATATCGGTACTATCCTTGAATCTTCCATAAATGGAATATACTTTAGATAACCAGTGCCGTACGTTTTGAAGTGTAGAATCATACGGGTCGAAATTTTCCAACAAGAAGGTATATTCTTATTCAGTTCCAAGTTTCTACGTCGTTCCATGTAATTTCATCAATGTATTCCATTAAAATGTTTTCTAAAAAAGTTTTGAGTTTTTAAAAAAATTCAATATCCAAAAAGGGTTGTTTAATGAAATGAATTTTTTCAGAAATTATAATTGAAATGTAACTTTTTTTAAGAGGCTTGTGTGTGGGTTTGTTTGTTTGTTATACTCCTTTGGACTAAGAGGAAGTGGCTTATTCAATAATAAAACTTTGACTTAGAATTCGAGCCTCCGATCTCCGTGTTGGGAATTAAGCACTTCGACAACCTTACTAACTACACCGTTATGGCTCAATAAAAATCTCGAGATGTGGGTGTATAAGCAACGAAGCTCTTGAACTGCAAAGTGAAAACTGAAATTAGTTCAAGAGAATTTAATTGAGAATGATTTTTTTAATAAGCCCAAGACAATGAAGAATGAAGAATGATAGTATTATTTGGAAAAAAAAATGATTCTCGTACATCGAGCTCTCGACGCTTTTTTCACAATAAAATTTTTAAAAGCGTTCTTTCATTTTGTACCGATTAGGTGACATTTTTCCCTTTATTCCCAGAAACGAAATTTTGTATATTCATATTAGATACTGAAATGATAATTCATGATAAAATTAGCCAATAGAAGTTACGAATTGATTATAGCTACGACTTATAGATAAGCGATTACACCCTTGACGATGTGGTTCAATCATTACTGTTTATTGATGGGTGCAACCTTATTAACCACCTTTGGATAAAGGTCTTGAAATCGCCAAGAATAAGTTGTGAAAACTCAAAGTTTTAAAATGAGCGATGTAATTGGATCGTTATCGCATCAGGTCCACTGAAAACAATAAATATAATCGATTCTTATTTCTCACTCGTAATTTGACGTAATCTTTGAACAACTAGTGATATTTAGCAAAATACTTCTCGTAACCCGTAAATAAATCGATTCTTTTCGAATATCTTGTTTGTTGATATTATAATTGATAAATAATACATGTTAGTCCAGTCATTTCACCTCGGAATTGGAGATACCCAGCTGTAAGTCTGTAAATACTTGTATATTGACACCCTAAAAGTTGTATCGAAATCTACAAATGGTAGGGTGTACGCAACTATTAAATTTCAAGGTCAAAGTTCACAAAAAACGGTTTTTGCGCTTTTTTTGTAAATATCTCATTTCCTATGGGTTTTTTTCTACTTGTATTCATTATCAATATTGTAGAATGCCTCTGGTCGAAAACGCGCCATATATTGTTAATGAACTATCGATAAATCTATGATTATCAATATTTGTCAATTTTTATTAACTATTATATTATATTTTATCATATTTTTCCTAACCTATCCACTTTTTATTCAGTACTAATTTATTTAACAACACTTACCTGTAGATATATGTAAATATAGAAATTATATTTGAATTTTAACCCAATTAATATTAAAAACTTCTTACATGATGAAAAAAACAACAAATAAATTATGAATTAATCCTTTAAATGAAAAATATCCTTCAATACATTTATTTTTATTAAAAGTAAAAAAACGGAATAACTGGTACAGAAACTACAATATATAATTTTAATCATCTTCTTCCTCTTCATAGTCGTCTTCCAGCTGCTGGTAAATTTCAAAATGGTCTTCATCATCGTCTTCAACGACAGTTGTATCAATTTCTTCCATGATTTCGAGGTCAAACGTTCCAAATGTGGTAGAATTGTCATGATAGGCTCCAGAAAATCGTTTCGCATTGCCCAACCCCATACCTGGGGTTCCAAATCATGCCCTAACCAAGTTTGAGCTTGATAAAATACACGTTTGAAATGTTGATGAGCAGCTGCACGTGTTGGTGGAATATTTGAAAGTTTATTAAGTTCTGTAGACTTGACGTAATGTATATAACGAAGATGATCGAGACTTTTCACAGCATTATAGACTGCCAATAAGGCTTGAGTTCCACTCTCTTATAATCTTTGGGCCGAAGAATTTTCTTCCAAATTTGTCAGTTTCTCGAAAACTTTTAAAAATGATTTTTTTTTCCGTTTTAAAAAGTGCAGAAGTTTCGTCACAGCCACTTAATGCGTGCAAAAATAAAATATGTGTTTTTGAATGAGGATAATTATCAAAACTTTTAGTCGAGTATATCTCCGTTTTTACATTTCCTTTTCCAACTTTTTTAAACAAAATTTCTTGTTCCTAAGACAGTGGACGCCAAATTAAAATGACAAGTAAATCAATATCTTGTCCTAATATAACTGCACCGGTTGACCTGAAGTGATCCTGTGACCGCGTTCACTCCGCCCTCTATCTCGAAAACGGTTCACCATATAAAAAATTTTTTTCAACAAAATTTGTAGAAAATTTTGTATTTCACAATAATGATAAGAAATACAAATAGCAAAAAACCAATAGGAAATGAGATATTTACAAAAAAAGCACAAAAAAACCGATTTTTGTGACCTTTGACCTTGAAATTTAATAGTTGCGTACACCCTACCATATATAGGTTTTGAGACAATTTTTAGGGTGTCAGTATGTTGATATGTAGAACGTTGAGCTGTTGTCTTCTCCGAGCTTAAAAGTTTTCATTAATTTTGATTATTATTCTTATGGTTCATAAATATCACTCAATTCTAGAGGATAATCCTAATTTTCCAGAAAGAGTCGGGATCGTCTAATATGAACCAAAATAGTGTCGGTACTTTATACAAACTTTTTAAGTACATCTCTTTGTTTAAAATTTTAAGTTGGTTGTTTAATTTCAATTTTCAAACTGTACATTCATTTCTCATAAGATTATAAGCACATGTTAAGCTATTTTCTGGTACATGACTTTGTTGGCCAAGAAGTTTCAAGGCCACTACCATTGTAACATCTACATATATAGAGAGCCAATGAATGAAAAACGATAAAATTGTACATTATCAGAGCATAGAGCCAGTCTTTTCCTTAGAATGTGCTCACAATGTCGTGCTGTTTGACAGATGAAAAGAACTCAACAAAAATCTTACCGTCGGTAATACCTAAAATACTTGGCAAAAAGAAATTAGAAAATTGAAGCATATGTTACAGTACAGAATGCAGCTAGTACATACCACGAATACTACATAACTAAATTTTCAAAGAAGAGGTAGATAAGTATAAAAGCAAAGATGGATTTAAATGGAACGGCCAAGGTATGAAGAATAGGTAAGAAAATTTGGGAGTAAACAAGACCTTAGGAAAAGCTCATATTGAGGACTAGGACCGCTTTATAGAGGAAACTGTGGTAAAAATATGGTTAACAAATACAGTGGCGGTGACCCGGGCAGTGGATGAGACAACATTGAGAAAACTAATCCATGAGACAAGTTACAAATTGGATGCTTCACATCTTACGGGTAGGAAGGCATAGAGAACTTATATCGGTATGTTTCTCTTGTAGAGTCAAATATATTGAAATAGTATCATCCATTTACAAAATGTATGAAAGAATTTCAGAACCGTCGTGTATCATATTCACTAGCTGTTGTTTGACAAATATGTGGATTTTTACTTATATTTCATGTTTTGATTCACTGGCAAACATTTTCAAATATAGAAAAAAAAATTAATACCACTTATTTAATTAGTCATATCATTTGAAGATAAATTCTCTACATTCACACATATCTTAAGATATCTTAGAACAGAAAAAAGATATCGACATGCGGTTAACAAATAATTTGTCAAAGGATTTATAAAACCTAAAATCTATGAAACTACATCCTTTAGCAATCACTTTGCTCATTGAATTACTTAACACTTATATATTCATGAACTTTTTCAATCAACATCAAGTTTATAAAAATCGGCAAAGTAGAACCGGTGTACTGGCATTTTTTTCATAAGAAGGTTCCCATTCTCCCCCACTTCTTATTTAAAGAGATGAACTGGAACTTATGAAATAGAAAATGTGCTGAATTTGTTGTAAAATTCGATTATCGCATAGAAATTGTCACTAAATTGGATAAATTTTGCGAAATTGGATGCCAGTATGGGAAAGATATTTTTTCACGTACACTGATTAACGCTACTAGTTTTCAACCGATTTCTATAAACTTTCGAATTTATCTAAAAGCTTCGACGGCAATCGACAAAGTGGGAAACTATCATTTCATATATTCAGTTACATCATGTTATGGGTAAAAACACTGGTGGTGCCTGAAACAGTTATAAGTATATAAATAGTTCATGAGCTAAACATCGAAGTACTTCTAAGAAAATGAAATTTGAAGTGGAAAAAATACCTCCTGAATACTCAAAAGAACCGAAGTGGTATTGATATTTCATCCACTCTGCTTCTATAGACGTTCAAGTAATTCTTTCATGCGACTGTTTTCTATGTGAGCATTGTACAGAAACAAAGTTCTGGAACAAATTACACGCCCGCTGTAAGTTATCTATTAACCCGGCAAATCTCTTTAAAGGTAGGAACATAAGAGCTAATCAAAAGTAATCTACCAATGACGGATTTCTCGTTGGTAGATTCCCGAATACACAAAGCAGGGAGCTTTTATACCCACAAAGCTCTAATTCGTCCTCAATCCGCTTAACGTACCCCTTTAGCACTAGTATCCAGTGACGTGATTAATATTTTTGTTCGTTATTACCACAACTCAAATGAAAAGAGGGAAAAAATATTAATTTTCATCAGTATGTTATAGTATAGTACAGTTTAAAAAAATCTGTGATATTTCATTATATTTCTCGTATTAAGTTGAGGAATATAAGAAATAATATTAAATCCATTATGAGAATGTTTTGAAATAGTTTTTCACATTTGAGGTATCGTTAGATTCGTTTCATTAGCCCAAGTGCTCTTAGATAGGAGACATTTAAAAAAAAACCAAAATGGCGGATTTTGGACACCATGTTGTGAGGTAAACAAATTGTTTTTACTACCAAGCATATCAAGGGTATCAAAATGAAGGATTTTAAGCACTGATTGTAAATATGTATATAACTTGCAGTTTTAATATTAAATGGAACGATAAAACATAGCTAATTAAAATAATTCAGACCTGTGCGGATAGATGGCACCACTAGGTTTTTAAAACGCGGTATCGTTGTGTTTTCTTGTTATCTAAGACTAATATATTTACTACGAGGACGGACCTACGTTGTTACTATAATTATAATTGTCTTGTGCGATTTAAATATCTTCATTATTGTGAGTTGCCCCAAAATATGAGGCAAGCTGGAGATACAACTTTTGTGGACATATTCAACAGTCTTCACGTTGGAGAACTTACAATGCAGCAGTTATCTATCATAGAAAACCGCAGAGTACCGTTGATAGGGCCATTTGACGATGGAGAAGCTGTCAGAATTTTCCCAACAACTAGACTGGTTGATGCATATAACGCGACTATGACAGAAAAGTTAGAGAAGCTCGCAAAAGTATACACCGTTAGTGCTGTAGACATCTCATTGGATCCTAAAACATATGGTCAAAGAACACGAGAGGAATACTTACCTGAAGATCCCAATAAAACAGGTGGTATACCAAACCAACTCAAATTAGGTGTAGGCTCTCGAGCCATGCTAAGACGGAACATCAATGTTAACCATGGGCTGGTTAACGGTGCTATGGGTGTTATCTGACGAGTTGATTGCCCAGCACTACTCAAAGAGCAGTTGGAGCCAGGAGAACTGCTACAAGCAGTATTTGTGGAGTTCGATGACGCAAATATAACAGGGAACCGACCTGGTATTGGAGTCCGGATAGAGCCTTGTGCTACATAATTTGATGCTTTACGTGGTAAAGGCAAGATCGAGCGACGAATGCTTCCCTCAATTTTATGCTGGGCAGTGACGGTACATAAATTACAGAGCACAACTTTAGACCGAGCAGTTGTAGATTTAAGTAGAAACTTATTTGCAAAAGGTCAAGCTTACGTTGCTTTGAGCAGAGTGAAGCCTCTCTCCGGACTTGCTATTAGTTCTCTTGACCCTAACAAATTGCCTAATCAACCACATGAAATAAACTCATTCAAGGTATTAATTCGGTTACGTAATCTTAACTAAAAAGACATAAATAGAATAATAATTGAAAAAAATCAAAAAACTCGCCTGCATGGATAACTACAATTAAAAATCAACTGAAAAGACTGAAACAAGTTGAAAATTCAATGATAAGGTATTTTAAAATGATGATTAGGTACTTAAAACGAGAAACATAAATTGAAACAGTACCAAACCAATGTACCTGCATATTGTACACTCAGAAATATCAGCACGGTAGTTTTTTCACTTTCTTGTAACATTTGCAACAGAATTGCAGTCGGAGGCATGAAATTGAATGCTATGATAAATTATTATCTCTTTTTGCATGCCTTCGAATGTAATTCTGTTTATAATATTGCAAAAAAGTGAAAAAACCACCGTGCTGATATTTCTAAGTGTACAATATGCAGGTACATTGGTTTGGTACTGTTTCAATTTATGTTTCTGGTTTTAAGTACCTAATTATTATTTTTTTAAAATACCTGATCATTGAATTTTCATCTTGTTTCAGTCTTTTCAGTTGACGGCGGGTTTTTTGATTTTTTTTAATTATTATTTTATTTACTTAAGTTCTTGATATCAATTGATATCTTGTGATTTTGGGAAGAAATTGAAAACGTGATATCCATATGCTTATTAGAAATTATTTTATGCGGAAAAGATATTACTGAAGACCAGATTGAATTCAATGTATACTGGTAGTATTGTACTATTAATATCACTCAAAGAAATGGTTTATCCAATTTTCTTGTGTCCATAGAAAGAAGATAAAAAACTTGTGGACACCGGTCTCTGCATAAGAGCTAATTCAAACACAAATAACAATATGATATTGTCCGAGCGTGTACAGAAAATGCTTAAGATTGTGGAAATCATAGAATATCTCATGGTTAAGTGATTACATTTCAAATTATCACTTTATTATGAAAAAGCATTTGCTCACAATCAATCCTTCTGTATTCGTCGATTGGCCAGTATTCGGAACTGTTAGTTTCTCGGGTTAATTAATCGCAGGATCACCCAGGTAGCTAATAGAGTTATAGTTACCGTTGTTTGGGATGTACGCAATATAATCCATATTAAATATAATGAAAATGGTGAAAAAATCAGTTACAACTGCTAACTTATTGGTTCGGTATGAACAGAATTAGTAAAAAACCAAGTAGCAGTGAACTTATCTCCTAGAGAATTGGTGTTAAACGTGGATTGTTCACTTAGAAAAATTAGAACAATCACTTCTTGGAATGTAGGCAGTATAATCCAGATTCCCTTTTTAGAATGAAACAATCAATGGTGAAGGTTACGCTGATCTGTTGGTTCTATTTTCTAAGAATGTGAAAAAAATGGATTTGGCCAAGAAAACGGTTTTTTTTATTGTTCCATACAGAGCAAGAGTGAAATTTAAATGAAAAGAATCTGTTACTAGGCATCCAAATTGCGCCCTAATACTTTCTATTCTCTTCCCAAGTGACTATTTTTTGTGACCAAACATAAACAAATGTCGACAGAATTATCCCACAAATACTTATTGTAGTGACCTCAATGAATCTGTCTGGGGAGTGTGTCTCGCAAATCCAAATCTGAGGCAATCTTCTTGTAGGTTTGAATACTGTTAGTAGTTGAGTAGTTTCAAATTTCGCAAGTACGTCGGTAAATTCATTGACAGATATCCAGAGCAGCGCTACCACTCACCATTTATTGAGTGCCAATACAGAATCAGATTTGAAAGATTTCTCATGCTTTGCAGCGACAATAGTATCGATAGTGTCGTTGTACTGATTGTATACTGCCACTACAGCCAGCTAGCTTTTTGGATACATCTGTGAAATAGATATAAACATCTAAATATAAGTTAACGTCATTTTAGTCCCATTTTACCTGAGTTATCTTGGAGCTTTAGTTAAGAAGCCCATACATGAGGATTTTTTTTGTCCTGAGTTTCTTCGACTCATGACATCTCGCGTATATATTTAATCCGTCAATGCATGTTTGTTGTCTACCCATTGATGCAGCGGTCGATGTTGAGTTTGCGACTTCTTTTAATACCTAAAGTGCCTCTAACGTGAGACATTTTGTCTCCTCCACAATTTAAAACGTGGGTTTATAGTGAGCAATCATTGCAGGCTTGGACAATGTATAATTTTTGTAGGTAACAGTTTTTTGATGTGAGATTTAACAGGAGCTAGTTCCTATAAGAGGATCTTTCGTATACAAGTGAATCAGGTTGAATGGGTATTTCTAGAACTTATAGTTTGTGTTGGACTGAGGAGTTTCTAGATAATCTGTGTAGCTCATGGTTTACTCTATTGATTATGCTCAAATTTCAAATTAAAATTCTCTGTGATTATCGCTTCTTTTTTTAAGAGCCTTTTTAATTTTCTTAAGAAATTCATTCTTAAAAAGTTATTTTTGGCAATAGAGTCTGCTGGAATGGAACATTATTGACTGTGCTATATTTCTGTTCTCTGTTGTCTCGTTTCGTTCATATCGATAATTAATAATCCGCACATTTTCTGGGTTTGTCTCCAATGGTTGCCTTAATTACACCGCTTTTTCATATTAAGCTCCGTAAAAATAAAACCAAAATCTAGCTCTTTGATGTCGAATCTGTTTGGTTTATTTTTTTTTTTGTCTATTTCATTAGTATCACGTTACATGTAATTTGTATAGTAGAGACTATCTCTAATTTTGGTACTGGATTCTATAACTAACTACAAAGTGGACGTAGGTCATCAGAAAATCACAGAGAGTATTAGAAATTTATGTTATTTCTTTAAAGTGATCCATTTCTGTGGATATTATGTTTTTCCAGCACCAGAATTTTTCTGAAATATTCAATATGTCAACGCATCAGATTTTTTCAAAACTTTTCTCTGTTTCTTTATATTGAACATAATTACTTAAAAATTGCATAACTAATTTTGTAACACACAAACAATATTTTCCTAGGAAAATGAAGAATTGAATATAATATTTACTTTTACCACTGAACCAATATAAACAGGTATATTTTCTAATGCGGGTTTTAATGTACAAATTCTTCAAAATTTGAGGGGAAACATTTAATTGGTTAATAAAACGTGTCAGAGACTGTAATTTTAAGTATAGGTGTAGTGGTAGTATTAACAAATTCAATATAATATAATTATAGTATAAGTCAAAATAATGAATCGCATGCTTCTTTACATCGTTTTCAGGTATCAGGTTTTCAGATATCAAGGTGAATTAACAATAATTCTCAATGTTTTTTTAAAGACCCATTATGAGCTTCTAGTTTATGTAATCCTTTTGTATATCATCAGTTTGTTCTGATGATTTCCTTCATTTGAGATGTTTATTTTCTTTAAAATTTGCTTTTTCTATACTAGTTTCGCGAATAACTTCTTATCAAGGACAGTGGCGACGATTGGACCTTGGAAGAAAGGTAAAATCTCAAACTAAAAATGGCATTATAAGAGATTAATTCATGTTATAGTTTGATTTTGTACTCATTTGCATGTACTACAAAATGTGAGAAAACCTGAATACAATTGTATATGTCAATGGTACGAACGAAGGAAGTATAAATAAAAATAATATAGAAAACAAACTTATTTCACATTATACAAAGTGTTGCTTCAAACCAACGTTAGGCTTCTTGCTGATGGCGGACAAACTAAAAGTATTAGAAACGTTCAGACCTTTTAGAGACACCTTTTTGTGAATGAGCTCTATCAGTTCTTACTGTAGCCTCAATCAATATATTCTTAAAATTAATCTTTTCTGGAAACCTTAAAGTAAGAGACTTTCACGAATATTTATAGGCACTAGTCTTAGGGTCGAGAAGAAGGGTTAACATAATAATTAAATTTAGATAACTAGGTACGTAAGACTTGTATATATAGGTTATGGTGAAAGTAGAATTTAGAAACCAAGAACAGATTGTATCTCAAAAAAAAAACAAATAAATATTTATATGAACCAGCATTAGTATGATAAAATATTATTTGAAGTAAAGGCAGCACAATTCAAAGAAAATAACAATGATGTAGATTACCGGCGGCTTGAAAGATACGATATAATAGTGGTAGGTAAGGAAGAAAAATTAATAAGTACATTCAAAAAAGGGGGTTTGCGTAATATTTTGCAAAAATTGAAGAAACTCATGGAATTATACACGATGCTCATTTGGCAACTGGCAATGGTGGCCGAAACATATTAGTGGGAGAAATTAATAAATACAACAACATTACTACTGAAGCAGTTATGTTATGTTGAGCATGTCAGAAAAAGGTGATGCACAAGAAACAAAGCCGAAAGCCGAATTTTTCGTCGAATGAAGAATTTAACTAATACACAAACAAATCTTTCCATAAAATGAATTTCTTGGAAATGATATCAATTCTCAATCTTATTTCTTTATATGGAAAATTTGCTATTCCTCAATAACTTTTTATTTAACTCTCCCTCTCGAATGAAAATTCATAATTTCAATAGACCCGGTGGTCTCGAACCCTCTTGTTCAATTCCAATTGACAACAAAGAAAAAAATTGTCATAATGACAAGAAATTTCGAAAATGGGAAGTAAAAAAAATCACCCTAGCAACGATCATACTCGTATTATTCATTAAATAGGAGGCGGTCCAGTTCAACAATTACAACAATAAAAATTATTTCGGGCGTTTTGTGCTAGAAGAACTGAAGAAGAAAACTTTGAACTTGAGAAAGACAATTCTTCAACATCACTCCTACTTGCATGCGAAGTTCGAACCCTCTAGTTAAACTTTTTCTGGCCAAAAAATAAGAAAATATAACAAAAATGACCATAAAATGGAGAGGGGTGGAGATGGAAAGTTTCGACCTTAGACTGGAAATCATCTCGCAACTAATTGAACCTACATGTGAAATTTCATTTGCTTTTAGGTTGACCTGTAGAGGTGAGCAAAGGTCAAAACCAAATCGGACCCATAGCAATTGCTCGAGAGACGAAAATAAGAATTGTAGCTTAAACAGATATTTATATAAACTACAGACATTCGAAAAACCATCATAATCGTGTTCAGGAGGTCTCAAAACATGGGAAAAATGATGTGCCCCCCATTTTTCTTCTAGTCATGCCTACCATAATAGTCTAATTTTTCAAAGGAATTGTGATAGAACCAATTTTGACGAGTGAAATGAATTCTAGGTGTGAAGTGAAAATTATAGATTAACAGACACAACCAGATAATGAATTTGAATTTATTTTAAATTATCACGATAGTTTAACTGAATTTGTCGCAATGAAAATTATCCAAGAATTAGCAAATATGTGGGATGGTGTGAAAATAATATACAAGAAGCTACGCCATTCCCAAAGCCGGGGCTCGATAGAGTGAGCGAATCAAGATGTTCAAAATATGCTTACAACTTGGCTAGGTCGAAAATTGTATTTAGGAATATTGGGATCATAGCTTACGACATATTTTATAATATGCAAAGAAAAGTATATTTCATATGTCATCTACATTTGTTCATTTGAATAATCTTCGTTATTAAAGCCTTTTGAATTATGTATTTAAATAAATATTTTTTTACTGCAACAACATTTTTAATTTATTTGTATTCCAACTAGTCTTAAAACGTGAAGGTAAGAGTATTCATTTACCAAAACGTGAGGGCAAGAATACCCATTTTCCGGGAAATGTACACATTTCACGGTAAAAGTGTACATTTCCCAAGAATGTACATTTACTGTAACATATACCAACAAATCATATACACGAACATATACAGAGTGGGTTTTATGTATGGAACGCCTTAATAATCTTGGTAATATGGTGGTATTTATATTATTGTCAGAAAAACTCTATCAACTGAAAACAAATCTTCCGATGTTTGTGTCTTGTTAGAGGACGATCTACACTTGAACACTAGACAATTATCCAGGGTATTCAGCAAACATCCGTGATGAAAATTTCACGTGATAATTAATTCCATCTATGCAAAGTAACGTTGGATCAAGAGTTGTCAGATGACGATTTTGATATACGTGTAGAGTTTGCAGATCTAATGATGGAAAAATTACAAGTTGCAATCAAAACGATCCAATTTTTTTGAGTAATATTATGTTTTGCAATGAAGCCACTTTTTGTATTGATGGAAACGTAACAATCCTCGTTGGATGCGTGAATCACACACCTAATATCCCGAAAAACTGAATGTATGGGCTAGAATAATTGGCAACAAAATAATTGGTCCCTTTTTCATTGAGGGTAGCTTAAATTTCCGGCGTAAATTACATTGAAAAAAACTTCATTATTAGGAATTTTCAGACAATAACAATATCCCAAACGACAATATTTAGCTACAACAAGATGGTACCCTTCTTCATTATGCGTCTGTGGTGAGGCAATAACTAAATTATTTGTTTCCCAGAAGATGGATTGGATGACGTAGTTTTTTTGAATGGCCCTCGCGATCAACCGACATGAATCCTTTAGACTATTTTCCGTGGGGTCACTCAAGAAACATCGTTTATAAAAAAAACCTGCCAATATTCTGGAATAAAAAGATATGATTACCATAGAATTGAGTAGTCAGGGATGCTGCAAAATGTATTGCAAAGTTTAAAAAATCGCATTGATTGTTGTATTGAAGTAAATGGACAACATTTTGAGCATCTGCTGTAATCGCATTCACTGTATTTTCTAAAATTCATAATTTTTCCACTTGACAAAGTTGGATCTACTTCTAACATGACACAAACATTTAAAGATTTGTCTTCAGTTGTTGAAGGTTTTCAGCGCCATGATTTGGATAAATATTTTACTGCACCAGTTTCGTTAAACTTCTCACCAACTTACTGACACTAGACCTTGTTACGAGATTTGTATTAGCACATAAAATATTAGAGAATAATCAAATTTAAATAGTTTATGCAATAATATCCATCACAATATTTATTCTAACTTTGGTGGAGATACAGTAAATGTAGCTATAACTCCAAAATTATGGCATTTGGGTATAGAGAATATCACATGTAAACTAATCAATATTTCTCAAGGATCTCTAAAAACACAAAATATATAAAGTAATTCATTTGAAATAACAAAGTTCAATATATTTTGTTAAAATTAATTGGTATTCGACCTGTATGTTTATTTGTTAAATTTATATGTGATGATTTATTCTCTTCAATTGTAATACGCATATTTTCAACCATGCATTTAATTTTTTACACTGGAAAGGAGGAAATTACCGATGAAATTCAATTATATGTTTATGAAATTGAATGATGTTCTCTTTGAAATATGTTTGATTATAAAAGTTTCAAGATATCTGTAACAAGTCTTTTTTTAGGACCTAAAAAGGTAAAAATTTAGACGAATTCGGAGAAGTAGATCAATTTTCTATCAAATTCAAATTCCTGTAAATACTGTTCAGTTCAGAAGTTGTTTGCGAGGTGCTTTTCCGCCGTGCAACTGGCATATCAGTTTCAACAGGTATTTTGTGAAACATTTTTGATCGCTTTCTCATATAAAAGATTCTGTCAAATAACAAATTATAACATTTCTTCTGCCCATTTTCTTGTCAACAACTATTTGAAATTTAATGTTGCTGCTCAATCTTTTCTCCATTTTTTTTGAATGATTTGAATGTTTTGAGAATAATTATTTTATTACTGACTTCTCGATGTTTAGTCACTCGTCGAAAGCTCCTTACGTAATTAATTGAGCCAGTAAACAATCTATTAATATACTTATACGCCAGATTATTTAACCATGCAATTATTTCCTATATTTACTTTTTTAATGATTCCAGTGATTCATGTTTTTTCCTATTATATTTTTCATTAGTTAGCCTTTCTGACAATGATTTTCCACTTTCGCTTACAGCACCATACGTTCAATGCTTCAATGCTCTTTGTACACACTTTCAACCACCAAATAATAGGGAGAAAACATAATATCACAATATTCGCATTTTTACACACATATTCTTCCTTGAATTCTCATTTTTTCTTTAACACTCCTATGTAGCTATTTTGTGTCTATCTTCACCAACTCGTTCTATTTGGTCAGTTTAAATTCTATTTTATAGCCGATGAAACTTGAAGTCACAGCGTTGAAAAACTGGTTTGTAAGAGTTTTGAATATACTACAACAAATCAATATCTATCTAGACCTTTATTACTTATTTCCGAGGCTCTTGATACTAGAGAGAAAAAAGTTGGTAAGCGATTGATAAACATAGCTAAGAAAATATATATGAGAGAACATAGTTAAGGAAAAGATGATAAGTAGTTTTCTAACTACAAAGGAGTGTTCTTTCTAATCATTGACGAAGAAGCTAAGGAAGAAATACTGAGACCAATCTACATAAACGAGCTACTGTATTCGCTAACACAAAAAAGAGCTACAGAACAGAATACAGATGTGGTGTTGA
Organism: Diorhabda elongata; assembly: GCA_026230145.1. Classification (NCBI taxonomy): domain Eukaryota; kingdom Metazoa; phylum Arthropoda; class Insecta; order Coleoptera; family Chrysomelidae; genus Diorhabda; species Diorhabda elongata. The sequence continues at coordinate 45,678,810 of CM047926.1, forward strand.
GAAATGAAGATATACATATAAATATACAACAGACAGAAATACAAAGAAATCAACAGAAATAACTGTGCAAATGCAAGAAAAGGAAAAGAAAAGTGTTAACAAGCTGAAGTATATAGGTTCAATAGTAAGACTTGATGGAAGGATGTAGCTAATATCCACATATGAACCCTCTACAAAGTATTTTTTAACCTAAAAGATATAACAATAACATAGAACGTACACTTTAACTGCCAATACTGATTAATAGTTGCGAATTCTTGAAAAGAACCAACTAATTTGAGCAGAAAATAACAACGTGTGATATGAAATAACTCATACAAATAGAAGGGATAAAGAGACCAGATACAATAAGGAACGACACAATTAGACGCAAATTGAACGTAGTGAGTGCAGTGAAAAAAATCGAGCAACAACAGTTAAGATGATTTAAACGTGAGAATAGAGGTGCGATGGGACACTGAAATCAACAAAAAGAAGATAAGAGAAGAAGAAGAAATAGCAAATAATCTGGAAACTACAGAACTGACCTGGAGACTGACTGGGATCTAATTATGATTGCGGATAAGTGAGTAAGAATTCATAAATGAGTCAAAATGTTTCGTTTGAAATATTAGAATGTGAATTCAACAAAAAAGTAACAAGTTTAAATAAAATTTTAGTATACAAGTAACAGGTAAACTTTTTGGAAACACAATTGTTAAGGTTAATCATTATTGACCGATGAAATAATTGCATTTGGCACAAAATCATCTTTACTATCAGCAAGGACTGAAATTACTCATTTAGAACAATATATAGGACAAAATTTTCAGTATCATCAACCCAGAAATATTTAACTACATCGTGGATCAAACATATTCCATCCAAATAAACTTAGTCTTTATATGTCTTAATACGTAAATTTTCTTGACTTAGTCCGACGATACGACATGATGCGTAATGACCATTCTGCTTACAAGATTTTTTATGTTAGAAACTACACTCGCAAAACATAAGTTTCTCTACTTGCGTTCACATAATTCAAAGAGAGATAATCAATCAAGATTAGTTTAAGTCTCTCTATTGTTTCAAAGTATACAACGGTAATATAATATCATCACGGCCCATGGAAACGGGATTGATAAACGTCTTATACTACTCGTTGAATAATATCTTTGGCTGGTTAACTTAACTAACAATTTTTGGTTTACTTTTTTCAATTTCAGTGTATGATTTATTACATCTCCCATTTGGACAATGCGATAAAGCATATAAAAGCATTATCTGACTGATCTCCTTGATTGGACAGACAAACACATTTAAAATAAGATATTGTAAATGTATCAAAATCCTCTACTAACTTTATTTTTACTATTCGACATTGCATAATCTACCAATGGTCGACAAAAAACCATCGCTCATCCCTTGCAACGAATCTAAAAAGTTGAATAGCTATATTAAGATCCGCGAAACACAATAATAGTATAATATGTCACTAGGAGTAGTATTGTTGAGCCCAGATTTTTGCACTGCCCAGGCGTTAGTCGAGGCTGTGCAAACTGGGCGAAACATATAATGGGTCTTCTGCTCCGAGTGACATACTAGTTTTTCTTCACGCGGAGGTGTATCATTTCTCATTATTTTCTAGACGACGCCATCTGAAAGTTGTTCGTTCTGTATTCATTTACATACTGAAAATTGCGTTTTGAGTGTTCCACGTAGTGAAAGTGACAGTTCCGTACTACAAAACACATTCGGGGAGTAGACAACTTCAACTTCCTTAAATGTGACTCTGGCCACTTCAATGCTGACAATTGACAGTTTCACTCCGAAGATTTTGCATTATCTTAAATTTTTAAATTTATGAAATTATTTGTTTTATCCGAAGTTTTGTCTCAATTAATGAGTAACAATGAATGATGATGAAAAATAAAACAACAGCGATTAAGTTACTCGAATCCACGTCACCTGATCTCACCGAAGAAAGCAATTCGGCCGTTCTTAGTTCGTTGCCGGATGAACCTCGTGCAAGGTACGAATACAGTACGAGCTCTTTATGAAGTGGTGTCACCAGAAAAAGGCGAAAAGCCCAACGGAAAACGTAGTGCTCGCTTATTTTTCAGAAAAATCTAAAATCTGGAAAAGTTCTACTTTATGGTCTACATTCTCGATGATTAACAAATATCCAAACCTCATCAATTTCCTGACGAAACAGCACAAAGTGTACACTTCAAAGAAATCAAAAACTTTAACCAGAGAAAATATAATAGAATTCTTGTTGCATTCACTTGATAATATATATCTGATGTGGAAAGTATGTAGTATTACTTATTAGTTTTAATCTTATACGAAGAGTGGTTTCTTTTAGATTTGTCTAATAATAGCTGTGGCAGGTGGATTATGACAGAATGAATTAAAACAAATTAAAATTGAATGATATTCAAGATAAAAATGATTTTTTTATTATAACAGTACCAGAAACCAAAACTGGCCAACAACGTATCTTTACTGTAACAAACAAAATTTGTCTCGGCATAAATCACATCTAATTGTTTCGTAAATCCTTAGCATTGAGACCTCCACACACAAATCATTCAAATTTCTATCTCAGCTATCATAACACCAAGTGTTCAACCCAAGTTGTGGGAATTCATACTTTTAGTAGGATACCATGTAATATTGCTAAATATCTACATTCACAAATTTCAGAAGCAAATACAGTCCTTTGTTTTAGACGCACCTCAGCGTCCCTTTTAGCTGATATTGGTGTAGACCTTCTGATGTTGAAAAGGCATGGTGAATGGGCTTCTTTCACCGTAGTGGAAGCTTATATAGATGACTCAATAACAAACGAGATGGAAATTGCTAACAGAATACTTTCTTCCACCACAAATAAGAATCAATGAACAAATTCTGTCACAAACACAAGACACAAACACATCTACAGAGATTCCATTAACATCTAGTAGAGATATACATATTCTCTATTATGTATTTTCTTTCCTCATTGCAATTGAAAAAGTTTTGGATCTTATGCGTCATCTAAAAAATGTTGTGTACGCCAGGCTGAAGTACTATTTTGCTGGACTCGTCTGTTGCTCGCCTCGCTTCGCTCGTCTCGCAATTTTCTCGTCCAACAAAGTAGCACTTTCAGTCCTTGGCATACAAATAACAATTATACATATACTAGTACAATAATTATCTCTCATTATTTGACTAGTAGAAAGATATGTTTTTTCTACGATCTGTGTTGCCGAAAATAATATAGATATTATTATACGCTTGAAGAAAAAATAATAACAACTTGCATTAAATTGTATAATGTGAACCGCAACTGTCAATACGTAAAATTGAACTGAAAACTTTAGTTAATACAAATAACGGGGCGGTTTTTTTGAAATAATCCTCGTATTTTTTATATGATCGCACATATTCATTCAGTGCTGTTGAAAATATTTGAACTAGTAAAATTTTGTAGTTCTGTCAAAAGATTGAGTCTTAAATGCGCTACTTTCAAATTTTTCTCCAGTATATCAGTTTTCCCGACGGAATCTTATATATTTTTGTATATTCATTCAAGTAAGTATACAATTATATAACCTACACATAAAACATTCTAATACTTCGTCTTGACACTTGAATGTCGTTCTGCAGCAGCTACTATCGATTATATGAAGCCACTGAAATTACGAATGTGAATCTTCTCAATATTCAAGATTCCCTCTTCGTTACCTTCATTTCGGGTCCTCTTGGCATAAAGTGTCAAATGTCGCCGCAGTCATATATTACACCCACCTTATCAACGCTAAACTGTTTGCATGCGAAGCAGGTCTCGACGGGCCGTGTTACATTATCAACAACGCTAACAATGTCATAATGTAGCAATAATCAGAGTGGCCCTTGGGAAGGCTCACATATCTTTCTCTCATCCTGTGCCCCGACCCTTTCTACTTCTCGACGCTTTTCCTGTGGATAATAGATACTAATGAAGATTTTGACTTATATAGAATTGAAAATTACTAGTTATTATAGAGGAACAAGGTGGGATGAATATCTTAATGAAGTACGAAATAAATAAAAACGTCAATATTTTTACTTTATTCAAAATTCAATTAGAAGATACTAAAAATCAAGAAGATTTCTCGGCAAAAATATATAAAGGGAACTGAAAATCAAAAGTTAAACTTCATTTCATTTTATATTATATAATTTCTATATACGGTGATTGATTAGCATTAAAATTAAAGCATTAGTAGCAAATTTTTTGACAATAAATCATTTCTTTCTCTCTATTGGTATATCTTTATATTACTTTGATATATCGAATTTCTTATGTGATTTAATCTTTTAATTCTTTTTCTTTCTTATCATCCAGTGATATTGATTGGAAAATGTGATAAATATCATTTCACCCTAATATTTGTTGAGAATAACGTTTTTACACTTTGCTAACACTAACAATATTTTTTCAACAACACCAGTGATTTTATCGTATGAAACTTACTATATAATTTTGGCGGATACCTCACTCTCTTATTGCTGTTTTAGACATACCATTGAGAAGGATTCACTGAAGTTAAATTTCACGTTTTTCATTCTACTCTTCTCGAAAACATATCAATATGCAAACTTATATTACTTAGTTGATTTTGTGGAATATTACAAATTAGCAAAAACTTTCAATAAAAAGCGTTATCTATGATTGATATATTTTGTCAATAACTAATGTGATTCAGAGTCATCCGACATGGTCACTTCACAGTAAAGCATCTAACAGATGCATGTAATTCAGAGTCATCTAAATCGGTCAGTCTACATTGAAGCATTTAACAGACACATGTTATTCAGAGCCATTTAACACGGTCATTTGACTGTCATATAACTCAGTCAGTTGTGAGTGAATAATTTAATAAATAAATGTAAATCAGAGTCATCCAACATGGTAAGTTCACAGTAAAGCATTCAACGAATACACGTTATTCGGAGTCATCTAGCATGGTCAGTTCACAGTACATCATTTAACAGATCCATGTGATTCAGTGTCATCCAACATGGTAAGTTCACAGCAAAGCATTTAACAGATAATTGTGTGCTGTTTTCAAAAGAATCGGCTCCGTATTATGATGTTGAAAATTGCTTTTGCTCAAGTGGTGTATAAAAGAAAACATCGGAATGTGATATATGTAAAAAACCGAGTTTAGTGAACTCGTCAATAAATTCGTTTTTTAAATATACCAATTATATTAACAATATTGGGATAAATGTAGATACTGCCAACACCCCTTCACTTTTTGTCTAATAAAACCATTCTTTGCATCGTTGATAAACTTTTTTTTCTCAAAAGCAAAATACTAAATATCAAACTAAATTCATTGCTTATTATGGAATATTTTGTTGAAGGAGTTTGCTTTTTCATTTCCTTAATCCTACAGTCTTATAAATTGTTCACATCTCTATTTGGTAAATATAAATTGATAATTTCCAAATTCCCGGCTTCTTCCGGAAAAGTGCAAAATATAAATATTGAAAGTGCTCAATAACTGATTTTCCGCATTTTGTAATTTAAACGTTTCTTTTATATAAAAACTGAACAACAACATCAAGTGTGATTCCTTTCAAGATTTAAGGTCACGGTGTCGTTGTTTAGTGTTTGGTTGACAAAACCTGACATGTTCAACATGAAGTTAAGATCATTAATCAGATGCTACTCGTCTGAGGCCCCTTACAACTTGTAAACTCTCATTTATTATCACGCTGTGACACTTAATTATGGTAGTGCATTTGGACACTCCCTGAGTATATCAACTCGTCATAAGTTGGAATGATGGAGGAGTTTGTCTGTTGGTTGTCGGTCTTGGGACGTATACGACATAGTATCGGCCTGATTTAGATTAGGAGATTAGTCTAAGATTGGTATTAATGATGGTAAGAAATAGGTTGATGAAAACTAAGGATATGCCGTTCTGATGATATTCTGTACAGCGAGAAGTTTGTATGTACATAATACCCGTTATCTATGAGAGACCCAAATTTATTTAATATAAATTGTCCAAGTTGCGGAATGAGAAATCGTTTTAATCTACAGGAAGTATCCATAAAGTTGAGCGATAGACATTTGGAAAGAACATAAATTTATTGTTGACTTTTTGATATTTTTTACAAAAATAGTTGATGGAAATAGTTTATTCACACCCTATAGTTTTATTATTGAGGCTTCCAACTATCAAACAAAATACTACGCGAAAACTATTTTGATGTGATACTCACATTGAAACTAAAGAAGCGTTATGAAAATAAAACACCATTCCAATAATCCATTCTCCCGATTCTCCATGATATTGTTACATATACATATTGATACAATATACATACAATATATTCATACAATATAGGAAGATAATGGAAATTTATTAATAACTGTTCCATATAGTTGAATAATATCCTGAATTTGTACAAAGCAATAGTGAAATGATGAATATGATAATCAAAATTATAACTAAATTGGTCAATGAATGTAAAATATTAGTATAGATGATCTACATATCATAACTTCGGATATGAAACAAAGTACCTATTCAAGTTGCTACGGCTTATTTTCCACCGACATTTTAAGATTGATTGAATTACCTATTAGAGCTTTAGAACCATTGCCATCGTCAACAGCATTGTTTACGTTAGGTTAGGTTGGGTGAAACTTGGTGAAATAAGCATACAGGTCTTGAAACCAATCCCAACTTCCAAACAGCATCTTGGTTCTCTTTCCTCGATCTCAAGTGTTTGAAATATACTTGGTGCGGCGTTCTTATCTAAAGATAGACGTGGATGGGGCAGTTATAGAGTGTCACCGGTGCTATAATTGCATTATTTCGGGTTTTCCATATTTATTACAATTCATTTTCAGTTGAAAATTTTATTTTTCGATCATTTAATATAGTGTCTTTAAGAAAACCAGATGGTTGATCCGTGCGTGGTACCGCCGTATAAAGCCGGCAAATCAAAATTGACGGTAAGGTACTCGTAGTTTAAAGTGCTGTCTCTCCATAAAAACTGTGAAGCTCTTACTCATCTCTCTTGTTCTTTTCAACTCCCCGCTATTTCTGGAATAATAAATTGAGCTGTTTCTCAAGTTAATCGAAATAGAGCTTGAATTTTCCCTCATTCCATATGAGAAAATGATTATTTATCTTTCTAAAATTCCATGGAGTCCTTGGAAACGGTATTAGCAAAAGCTACTTTCATATAATTACGTTACATATTTACTTTTTATTCATAATAGTTCATTACTTATACAGAGGTCGGCATAAGTCAGGCAACAAATTTGCATTAATAGAAAAATACAGCGTCAAAATTAATTCATCCAAAGAAATTACAAGAGAGATTCGAGAAAGGTATGTGTTTAAATTGATGTTGATTTTTATCGAGAAGCATGTCCGGCGAAGTATGTCAAACTGTCGGCGAAGTGTTTCAAATTCTTCTTCAATTGTAGTTCGGAGGTCGGAAAGGGTGCGTGGTCCGCGGAAAAAATCACAAGACCGTGCCGGCCACTGAACGAATCCTCGTCTGCCTAACCATTCTTCAAAATGAACTTCAAGGTACTACCGCACACATAACGCGTAGTGCGGCGAAGCTTCATTCTGCATGAAATAAAGGATGTTGGCGAGTGTTTGGATCGTTGTCCATTTGCCCACATAAATCTTAGAGCATTTTCAGATAACTTTGGCCCGTCACGTGACTCTCAAAACACGAGACCTCGCGCAATGGTACTTGCCCACACACACACGCACACACACAAGGCACGTCTAATTCTTAGTTAGTTATGCCTTTTGAAGCTGAATGGTTGCCTCATCCGACGACAAAATGGAATCCTCACTGCATCGGAGGTACTACTCGCAAATTTCCAAAACTAACGCCAGTGCCACTGTTTCTATATTTTCGTTAGTTGCCACAGACACCTATCGTCCAGCGTAGATTATCATCTACCCAATAACGAAAATTTTGTCGATTCACATAATCATTCAATAGAAAACTAAATTGATCAAAGAATCAAAATATAGTTTTCATTAGTTTGTTTTTCGTCTCTACTCGATTCGTTACTTGTTTACAAAACTGTGGTCTTCTTGTAGGAACATATATTAGTAATTTTTGAAGTATTACATGGATGGAATTTATGTAATTCAAGAATTCCTGTTAGTCTGGATCAACAAATTTTTGCTTTTTTGGAGTTTTAAATTTTACTTACGAACAGTTTTTCAATAAGCACTGTTTTTCCTTATATGGTCATTTCCCTCTAATTATTTTCTCATTTTACTATAATAGTTTATAATGAATGGGTGGAGGTCGATAAATTAAGCAGCTATATACAACTTCACACATCCTAAAAAAATAAATACCGGCATGACAGTGTTGCCACGAATTACGTATGAGAAAACAGCTGACGGCATATAATAAATGTGATGACTCCGTGGAAATACGGAAGATAATGAAGGTTGTAATTTTAATATTTCATTCTTTATTTAATAAAAGTATATTTGTTATTGTAATTTTGTTCTTATAAAATCCAAATTCGAAAATGTGATACTTAATTGGCGCAATCAGTAGGATACGTAAGGGTTTCGGAAGTGAACAGTTTCGCATTGTGTCGGAAGTGAAATTCGGGACCTTGGAGTTTCAACACCTTAAGTGAGTATTACGAACTAATGAATTCTCAAAATAGTGGTGACAGAGGTAGGAAATCACGAAAAAGGACCAGGAAAGCAGATCGATTGAGTTGACGAACTTTCACCTTTTTTTACATCTGTAAAACGATTTTAGTAGATAGTTACATTCGTTCATTGCGACCAATCACTTATAATAAACATCAATTTTAATTTATTTTCTTGAGTGATATTGATGAAATAATTAACGGAATAGAAATAGATAACAGAAATAATGTTAACACTAAACGCAAAGTTAATAAACATTTCACTATTTCCTTAGATATAATAAATTAGTTATTGAAAAGCTTATAGACAACGTAGAAATATTAGTAGGTGATCCCACTGATTGGCACAGGTTGAACGAAGCCTTAATACAGTATTTGGTTGATCGTAGAAATATTGATTGTTTAGAAGAGAATGAAATCAGTTAAGAACGAACAATTGACAAACTTTGGAAGTCGAATTCAATTATTAAAAAGTAGTATCGCGCATAAAACTGCACTTAGCACTTTCATAGCAGGGTTTAGTAGTACCTATCTCAAAAATCCATCCTCACTGGAAGATGCAATATCGAATTTGAAAATTTGGAAAAAATTATACGGCAATCTAAACGATAATCTTCAACAACCTCAAACCAAACAAGAGGTAAGCTATTTATATCAAACACTCTGATATTCCTAGAATATTCACGACTACTATGGAATCGAACTTCAAAAATTCTGGTTTCAAAATTATTCAAAGTAGTACAATGTCTGTTGACATTGTAGAATACGTGAATAATTGCGAAATTTGTCAAAAAAACAAAATTACAATTACGAATATAATTTTAGCAAGCAACGTTTGACCAAAGAATGAAATTTTAAAAAAACTACAGTTTTTATTTTATTATCTCCCATGTTTCTACGGAGTCATCAGATTTATTATATGCATTCAGCTGTTCCTTCATGCGACACTCACGTAAAAAAATAAACAATAGATCGATAACTTTACATTTAGATATAATTAAATAACTCAATTCACCAACTAGCTTTTTAAATACAATTTATTTAGCAAATTGAGGATTTAATAAAGTTACAAGTGGTTACACTAATCTGACGGACGTACTAGACGCATATCAAATTGATTGAAAGAAGAATTAGTTTTACAGGCTTCGTAATATATTAGTTCTTATCTTATACAATAATAATTATAAAATTAGATAAATATATTTATGGTTCATTATAGTCATATTAATAGAAATTAAATAATAAATAATTGAAGACGATACCTTAATGGGGTTGAAGTGGAATCTATAAAACTGACAGAAATACTAAACACAGACAAATTTATTGTAACGATAACTCAAGGAGGTTAGAGTTCATAATAATAAATATAAGTAATTGATGATCATGCGCTGCTGTGAAAAGGGTTGTTTTGAATTACTCAACTATAACATGTATGTATTATTATTAATGCCAAGAATTTTGAACATAATTTGTTTTTATTTCAGTCTAACGTGTCTCGACTTTGGCTGGTCATTGGCACACAACAACAATCCTATGATACATAATTTAAATAAAGGACTGTTACAAAATCCATTGCAATACGTACATTATCAATACTTTCTCATAAAGCTTGGTGGCTTTAATAAACTCTATGATTTTCTCCATTCTTTTCTTCATTTCCGTCGGGCAGAGTCTCCTTAAGATTGGTTTTCATATCAAACTGCTGGTATGGGGTAGAGTATTCTCTGCAGTTGGTGAGGAAGTACTTAACAGATACAGAAACGTGACAAATTGGGAAGACAGTACGACTTTACAACGATATCAAAAAGCCGTGAGTAAGTTTTGTGTGGTTAAAGCGGAGACTTCTTATTGTCACAGCTTCTCTCCTATTCAGAAGGGAGAGGTGAGAAGTAATGGGTGTTATGAAGTGCTGTAGTACTCTTGCTTCATATATCGCGCCAAGATTTTTGAATGAGGTTTTTGAAGTTGGTCTTCAGATCACTGGCAAGCTGAACTGGGATTTCAGGAGGATTCTTTGTGGCTTTTTGGACATGGCGATCTGCAAATTCGTTTCCAGCAATTCCAGTGTGCGACGGAAGCCAGAAGATAAATTTGAACTTCTGAATATATTCCACCCATCTCATTAGGGTTAATTTCAAGTCAATATTTACAAATATTACATTGACACATTAGCTTGTAAAACTCCTCATATTTGAAGTTCAGTTCATTGTAAAATTCCATTGAATGTTCGTGTTGTAAGCAAGATGTTTTTCCAAAATAGGTATATTTTATTGCACATCATCTTTGAATGTCACTATAGATTTAGAATGTTTTTCGATAAGTAATATACTTTTACAAAATTGAATGTATTTCTTATTTCGTAAATGAATTGAATCGTACAATTTATATGCATTTTATGGAAAATTAGATTTATTACTCAGTTGCTCCTTTCGAATAAAGTATGAATAGGCAATTCTCGAAGCAACAGATTGAGAAAAGGAAAAGGAGAACGGGAGAGTAAATAAAGTGTTGGATGTCCCAAAACCATTTGATTACCTGCATGTATTGGGAAAGCTGACATAGTCAAATGCATTTATGTGATTAAATATCGATTTTTCAGCACAAACATGAGGAAGTTTGATTGAAATTGCACTGAAATAGATAAAAAGAGATGTGAATACATCGAGAAATTGAACGGGATGGATATTTTTTCTTAAGGATGAGAAACAGTGGATGACAATAATATATTTGAGTCTTGAATTATATATGTCCTGAAAACAAATATTATTCTACCAGTTTGAGTATAAGCTCTACTAAACAAGATTTTTTTAAAGGAATTTTATTATGGAACTGTAATTCAAATTTCATATAACTATATAATCACTAACAGAGAAACTTGAGGACTCTCTTAAACTCACTAGTAGAAGCCTTCGTAAAATCATTCTCCATGCAGGCAGTAAAATAAAATCCTTTTAAATGCATACGTTAGTTAGAAGTCAAATTTTGAAATCGGGGAGTCAAGGGGATCTCCCTGACTGAGATGAGATGAGCTATGAAAACTTTGAGAATAAAATGGACATTTGGAATCTTATTTAGGTATTCCACTGAACTAAAACTGGAGAAAACTTATTTTTAGGAAAAAATATGAATGAATTAAGAATTTCAATGCATTGATTGAATGATGATATCAACTGATGTTTCCATATTATTTTCCTGCCTTTTGATATGTTTTATTCCTCGTATCGAATATTCTGTTGGACGGCTTCAATGTAAAATACTTCAATAGCATTCGCTTCGAATATATTATCATTCTCTCGCTACTTCTCTCTTAATTTGAGCCCAAATTTTTCAACAAAGAAACTAGAGATGTTTTTCTTCATTTGTATTTTCCAACATACTCTCCTTTTGAGTCTATACACTTGTTCCATCGGTGATCTGATCTTTTTATTACTTCCAAGTAATATTTGCCGTCTTTGCACTTAAAATAGTTGAACTCTGATGAAAATATCTCTCCTGCAACTGAAACTTCAAGATCAATAAACAGGAAAAAGTTGTTTGGGACTATATTTGGTGAGTTCCGTGGTTGGTTAACCAATTCGAAGTGCAATTCCTGGAAAGCATTCTCTTTTCCTTCAACTGTGGTATTTTTTTCAAATTTTGCAATTCCTTCCCTTATCTTATCAAATAATGATGCTTAATACCCTCATATCATTTAAGTGATGAATCTAGTACAAAAAAATCGGAAGCGACGCAAAAAATCTGACTTATTTTGTTTTAACCTAGGAAATGGATGTATAAGTCAGTGTGATGGCAAATCTGTTCTCTTGATATGCCGTTAGTTTCTTCTATTCTTCTCATTCAACCTACTAAATATTTTCTTGAACCACCTTCAAAAATAATTGCATTCACGTCGTGATGGTAATCGCCAACTTGTTGTCATACATTCAGAGGAACATGCTATCGACGACAAAACCGTAAACTTATACTGGGGTTAAGTTCAGTTGAAACACTTTCTATGTGAGCTGCTCTAGTGAACGAAAGGGGATGATTCAAACAACAATTAAACGAAGCGAAAATTGAAATAATAACATTAAGCTCTGCAAAGCGATAGGGATCTGTAGAATTGTTGAGAATCCCGGTATCAATTTGGGGGAGGATGTAGACTCACCGTGCTCCAAAATTCCATCACAGCTTTTTGCAATGAAGCATATGCATACTGGTAGTTATCGTGTTATGCGCACGATTTACTTTGCGTTGTTTCATAGTCATCTGGCTTATGGTACCTATGGGGCAACTCTAACAAAGTTCAAAGGGTTTTCAACTTTCCACGGAATATGTATATATTTGGAACACTTCTGTGTTTTCGTAGGTATGTAGGACGTAACACAACTCATTCTGATGTTCACAGTTATAGGCTACATCAATAGTCGGTTCTATGAATTTTAAAATTCTCAGTTTTTATTGTGAAATTGTTTTTATGCAGTCTTTAAATTTTCAGCGTCCATTCTTACATATATTAAATGTAATTTTCTTTCGAGAGTATGACGAAAAATGTTATTGCCATATTGAATAAAGTTATAATTGAGTATGAGGTTTCATAACAAATTTCACACGTTCATTTTTATCATCTCTTGGATTATTGTTTCATAAATATTCAGAATATCTCAAACTGTCTGTTTTTCCCGACGAGAAAAGTGATCCTCATTTTTTTACGGGATGGTAATCACAATTTACCTCTTCAACAGGTGACTTTTTTCCATTAAAAAAAGCTATATATGAATCAACAAAAATTTACTAGATAAAACGTCACAAACTTTTGGATAAATTACAAAGAACCAAATGAACTTAGGATCGAGTAATTTTGATATTCAACTGCAGTTTATTCTACTGACAAGATAGAAAAGATTCTGCGCCAACTATTGTAGAATTCGTTTAGTTGAATTTTCACCTAAATAAAACTCAAAATATTCTTGCACTATGGAACTAGTTTACATTTTATTTCTCTGAGAACAATTTTTCAAAGTTTGCATTATAATGAATCCGCAATAAGTTGATTTAATTTTTTCTATACAAATATGTAATTCAATTTAACTCCAGTTTTTGTGATATCATGGAAATATTCTATTTCCAATAGAATGGAGTAATCATTCGACAATCAGCTGCAATTTTCGTGAAATGCCAAAAGTTATCGTTATGGAGAAGTGCATTATAGTTGGACGCACGATAGAGAACAGTTGAATTTTGAGGGCTCCGCCTCACACCGCCAACAGGTCAATATCTAACTAGGTCAATTCTCGTACCCAACGAAAAATCTGTTTGGGGGTAGGGAATCCCGCCCGCCTAAAGGTCATTGGGTATTATGCACCCAATCGTATAAATTATCATATTACTCTACTTACTGATTTTCTAGTGAAAGTAGAAAAAATGTATTGTCAAGAATGGATACACTAATAAGGAAGATGTCGATATTTGTTATAAATGCAAAAGGAATTGTCCTCAGATTGTTGTAACTTTACTGCTTATTTTTATATCATTTTGATATTGATGCTTTATATACAAAGTGTCTCAAAAGAAAGTTCATCTTTGTAATGCTTATAGCATGAACGTAGCTCAGGAAGTTTGTCAAACGGTAACCTGACTCTTTGTAAATAAATCGCTTTGGAGCATTTTACAGAAACAGTAATTCGGTAAGTCTAGCAATTCTGAAATATTCGTTATGTTCTACAATGAAATGATGCGCCAGGCGCTCAACTAATAGAGAGACCTGATTACCCAAATCAAATCCGGGCTTCCAGAATGGTCCAAGACATAGACAATGTTACTCGGTCTGTTCATTACGAGCCTAAGCGGAAGCGTGCTGTTGATTTAAACTTGCATAGATCATAATTTTTTCGCAATTTAAACAAAGATCTGAGTACACCCTTACAAAATCCAGTTGATTCAAGAATGCAAGGATGCTGATTTAAGGCTTGACTTCGTAAACCAGATGATGGACATGACAACAAGCAAAATTGCCGCTACATCCGTGTAACCAATCCAAAATATGAACCTCATAAGTATTGGCTGCAATGTCAGCGCGAGAAATAATAGGAGATTTCTTTTTAAAAATGAAAGGGGATGCACAGTTACAGTTAATTCAGATGGTTAGGTGTTTGAACTGCAAATCTGAGATAGTTATAACCAAAGATAATGATTTCAGCAAAAGGGAGCAGCTTCACATACGTCCAATGGATCTCTGCAACGAGTTTGGCGTCCTAGCAGTCCCGATGAACCTATGAACTTTTTCCTGTGGGGTTTAAATTTAAAGAAAATATACGTCACGGGACAACTATCACGGAAAATACTTGCCGAGCCGTCGCAGTGAATTTTAGTGCTCGATGAAATGAATGCCGTTTGGACGATGTTATTGTTAAGAAATGATATTCCAATTAACACACATATAACACACATTTTTTTAATAAACTTTCCTTAAAATCGTGTTTTTACATGTGAAATTTCTCTTGAGATACATAAAAAAGATATCACAAATGAATGAATATGAATATTTTATCATCTCTCAGATCTATCAAACACACTAGTGATTAGAAATTTTTGAGAATTGATGTATTTTTTATTTATATGAAAATACTTTCCTCCATGTTGTTTATGTAATGTGTCGAAACTTCAGATAAATATTGATTATGATATTCATATAATAATCTTATATTCGTTGTTCGGTAAATAAAGAAAAAAATAACTTTGAGTATCAGTTGTAAATTATTTCTCACAAATTGTAATAAAAGAATTGAAAATGCTAAGAAAATTGCAGATTATAAAAGGCCTTGCCGATAATTTTGTTTGATCTACCGTAGACGTAGATACCTCATTTTCTAAATTTATTATTTTTATAAATACTTTTAAAAATATGTATATCTTATGCGAGAAAGTTGGAGGGCATTATACGCCGTTATTTAGACAGATGCACTCGATTGTAGTCCTTCTTGGAACTGAAATTCTGAAATTCATCATTTGATTGAATTATGATGAGTTGCAAAGAGGGTGATACCAGATAGTTATCTTCTACTTTGATAACATGTTCAACACAGTTTTTCCGAAGCTCTTGGCGGTATAGTACCAGAACTTTCGTCACGAGTTCTACAACCTCTTTACTCAGTTTTGGAGACTGATTACATTTTAGTAATTATTAAGTATTAAGGAGGTAGTCTGAGAAGAGTATGACTCTGTTTCTTGCACAGCTTGTCAAGATAATAAATTGCCTCGAACCGTAGACCTTTAACAACAGTAAGCAATTCTTTGCTTGTTGTGTCTTTTTTACGATCGCTGACAGAAATAGGAATATTGTTTTCAGACTGAAATACTAAAATTTGAGCTTTGTTACTGCAACTATTTGGTATCTTAAGGAGTTGCCGCAAGTTGTAGGATGCGTTGTCCATAACGATTACTGACTGTGGTAGAATGTTAAGTTAAAGCTGTTTATTAAACCACTTTTCAAATAATTCTGTTGTCATATCTTCATGATAATCAGCTGCACATTTTTCAATTTTTTAAATAAATATTAATAAAGCTATTAATACTATTATAATGCGTTTCTCTTTAGAACATGGCCATTTCAAACAACAATTTTTACTATTGTCAACCCAATTGAAATTTACTAGATCGTGATTGTCAAACCATGTTTCATCAAGATAAATAATGTGTCTATTAGAACTTCGGTAGTCTTTTATCTGACGCAAATAATCTTGTCGCCATCGAACGATCCTTGAAGATTCGGTTATTGCCATTCGTCTATTTAGTTTTTTGTGTTTATAACCACATGCTGACAAAACTCGACCCAATGTTTCTAAGTTGGTATAATTGCTGGATAATCTGCTCCCTTTTGCTGTTTCTAATGTCGCAACCCTGTTCTACTTATATAAACTATAAATTTTCCTACGGATGAAATCTTGAGTAGCTTTTTCAACTGATTCGTAACTACTTGATAAATGGAAAATTCATTTACTTTGTGCAATTTCATTGCCTATTGTGTACATACAGCATTTATGTTTACGATTCGATATTTTGATTGGTAAACAATAGAGATGAGAGTCCACGTGGACTGACGGTTTATTAGATATTTACTGAATTTTATATGAGAAGTAACCATTATTTTTCCTTTACTAATTTGGTATGAGTGCCTTGTGTATTTATGAAATATTGATTGATCCTCTCCTAACTGTTTTCTTATTTGAAGAACTATCTCTAGAAAACGATGTTTTCCTCATTGATTTAAAAGGGGCTGAGGGATGATGCTGAACGTCCAGGAGCGTCTTTCACTTTAACTACTCCTGCAATAAAATTCAGTTCCTTGTCCTTAGTGATCATCTATTATAACTACGTGAGAGATAATGAACTAAATATGCCATCTTTTTAGTAAGAAGTTTATTATGAAAAAGTTATCTGCAAGCTAGATGCTATATTATAAATCTAGCTCATTCTGACTACTCTATGTTATCACTTTTTATCTGAAATTAATACTAGTTGTCTTATACTGTCTGATAGAGGTAAATCATTTATGTATAAATACTACTTATCTAAGTAAATTTATTACAAAATCGAATATTTTCTGCACTTGTAGACATGTGGTACAAGTGCTACCTGCATTTGACACTGATATAATAGATCTGACGCCTACTTATTACTTTTCCAACCATAAATATGATTGGGTGGATTCCCAAACTAAAAAAAATAGAATTGGTATAAAACGGTTTCGAACATTTTGTTATTTTGAAAAAGTAGCTAAACTTAGTTTTGAATAATTCACGACAATTCTTTTTTTGGAAAAGTAACCGTTTCGGAAGTGCACTCTTCTGGCAAATTGTCCTTGTATGTATGGTAATTCTAATGTTTGCAACCATTGGATTATTCTTTATCAAATGCATGTTACAGTCAGATGATGATGGAAATTAATAAAGAACTTGAATTAGATGGAGTTTTTTGTTCCGCCATTTCAATATTGTTCGAATGAAAAATCTAGAATTTAAAAATACACCTACTACACCTATATGTGTCAAATTCAATGTAATGTCATATTACCAGTGAAATAATGCTAGTCACCAAAATATTCTGATATGCAATTATGAGAAATGAGTTCAATCTTTAATAAATAAATGATAAAAAAGATCTTAATAATTTATGTTAAATTTATAGTTCGATTTTTTATAATTTTTTAAAAAAACTACAAATAATTGAATTGACTATTTAGTGCCAATATCATATTTTGATAAAGACCAGATAGAGTCGAAACGTTAAAATTTATCTATCTTTCAAAAATGATCAACAAAAACACTAATTGTAAACAGAAGACACAAAAAATCAAGAACATTTAGATGCATTAATAAACAATTTTTTGATAAGAACTAATAGAAAACAATCAAAACTTAAAAAAAAAACATGTATGTACTGAGCATGACTGAAATATCGAAATTCGCAGCAGAAAATTATTAATATATAAGTCAAAAACAAGCAAACTTTGTATTCTGAATGTTTGAACAAAGTCAAATACAAGTGTGATGGCAGTAACAAGTGTGTTTGATATAATATCACTCCATAAATTTCATCTATTGAAACCGTATTATTGCCAACGTCTAGAAGAAGATTATACTAAGCATTAATTCGAATATAATACAAATCCGTGATAAAAATATAACATAATTTCAAAATGAATCGATATTTCGTTGAAATTAATTCATTGAAGTGGACTATTCAATTATATATCTTATTTCATTTGAAATTGATAATTAATCGATAGAATATGTGTTATCTTTATCTTCTTTAGGCAACTTCATATTTTCCTTGGTGTAAAACTTCTTTGGTTTCACGTAAAAAAAGCATAATTGTCGACACTTCATTTTTTTTTTTCGTTAAGAAAGTTTCGCAAAAACTAAAATTTACTCAGTGCAGTACCATGACTATATGGTGGGTATATTAAAAATTCTCAATAAAGTTCATATAGTATTTGGCAAATCATCAAACTTGTGTGTGACCTGGCATTGTTGTGAGTCACAACGTTCATTTTATTGACCGGTTTTGGATCTGGATAAATTAACCGTTTCACCAGGTTTCATATACATTTCTTTAATTTCTTATTTCTTGGACTTTTTGATATGTTTATGTTTCTAAATGTTTTTGATTTTAGTTCTTTTCTGTTTCAAAATTAGTTTTTTTAATAACTTTTAAGAGATAGACACTGACAATTTGCGTATTTATATTGATCAATATATATATATCAATATATCATGAATATCAAAATCAGTATAAAATCAAACTAAAAATTTTTCCTAAGTCCTTACATTGTAAGTTGTAAGGACTAAGGAAAAATTAATTTGTCTTATTGGATCAAATTTCTAGTTTGATTTTATTCTTATATTGATATTAATGATGAAGGTGATTGATCAATATAAATACGCAAATTGTCAGTGTCGATTTCATATTTTGATAAAAACTTAAAGAAAAGTCGAAATGTCAATTTTATCTTTTAAAAATTATAAAAAAATCTAATTTGAAATATTTCTTTAATTTCTTATTTCTTGGACTTTTTGATATGTTTATGTTTCTAAATGTTTTTGATTTTAGGTCTTTTCTGTTTCAAATTAGTTTTTTTAATAACTTTTAAAAGGTAGACACTGACAATTTGCGTATTTATATTGATCAATCACCTTCATCATGAATATCAAAATCAGAATAAAATCATAATAATTTTTCCTAAATCCTTACATTGTAAGTTGTAAGGACTAAGGAAAAATTAATTTGTCTCATTAGATCAAATTTCTAGTTTGATTTTATTCTTATATTGATATTAATGTTGAAGGTGATTGATCAATATAAATACGCAAATTGTCAGTGTCGATTTCATATTTTGATAAAAACTTAAAGAAAAGTCGAAATGTCAATTTTATCTTTTAAAAATTATAAAAAAATCTAATTTGAAATAGAAGAGACATAAAATCAAGAACGTTTAGATACATAAATAATGATAAAGTATATAAATATAAGTACACAGCTTCTCCTTTTGGGCCGGGTTTGGAGTAATTTTTGCCACTTCACCACGGTTCGGTCTCCATCGTTTAACCGTTCAACCGTCTCACATTTTATTCATTGCGTTTTAACATAGTATCACAAATTCCTATGCGGCTGATTGATTTTCATGAAGTCAGTTTACATAGCAATGAAACAACGAACTTTTTTGGATATGAATGATTCCAAACTGGTTGAGAACTGATTGCCAGTGCACGAGCGATATCTTGACGGCTGACATGCGAATCTATTTCGATAACGTCGACTTTTCCTTTGAGAAACCGAATGGGATGAGACTAATCTTTCAAAACCAATGTTTCACTACGAAAACGTTCAAATTAGTTACACAAGATAGCCGTTACAGGATCCTCACAGTAATCATTACGTACGTGTTTCTATCCACAGACATCTCTCATTTCGTAACTGTCCCCGAAGCTTTATGAGCCAACACTCAGAAATATACACTGAAATTATCATCCATTTATATTACAATTTGTACTTTTCACTAAAGCTACGTTCATTATCTTTATTTCTATAGTCAGAATCAAAACGAGACGAGAAAGTTGCGATATGCTTGAATCCAACACTTGTAGTTGTACGCTTAACATCAAAAGGAAAATAATATGCAATTTGTGACAGAATGTATATTTGAAAATATATACTTAGAAAGCGGAAGATTGTGTTCAAAAAGGCACAAACAATATTTTTCAATTTAAATGCGACGAAAAGAAAATAGGCACTTTGTTCCTCTAAAAGACTACAAAGACTGAGTGCTGCAGTGCGTTTGATTTTGCGTCAGTATTCTTTGAGCACACTTTTATTACAAAGTGATTTCCTGTGTTGAACAAGATGTAACCAAAACTCTGCCACTTTCTGCATTTTTCTAAATAAAACACACTTTTGCGATGATATATGAACAAGAGGTGATTTTATCTATCCAGTACCTCAAAAGGTAATTGCGACAGCTGTTATGTGTTTCAGTCACCAATAAAATTCACCGATTAGACATAGGCCAATGCATTAAGAAAAACTGTTACACCTAGTGTTCGCCAATAACAACGTTTATATAGCAAAGATATAAAATGTGTGAAAATGAACGTGAATCGTAACACCTGATCAGAAAACTGTAAAAATATTGAGTTCAAAAATCCTTCTCTTTTTATATTCTATACATTTATTGGGCGATCAACTGCAAAAGTTATTAGTGAGATGCCAGATAACATTGTAATACAATTGCGTGTCTTTTAAATATTTAATCCTGTTCGCAATATCACAATTTGATTAGACGAAGTTGGAAGGATGATTCTTGGATGAGACAGCGAAGGCTGTCAGTTGTGTTCTCCGGATTGCGCCAGTAGCGATTCAGTGGAATCATAGTCGATTCTTGATTTTACGAGAACCTTTATGGTTTTATCAGACACATCGTATCAGCGCGTGATAGATCAAGACCATTTTGGCACACTTCTCATTTTATAGTTATTTGTGTATCAAGGTACTCAAGTCGTACTTTTTCTCATGAGACTGAGAATTAAGTGCAGTTTTTATTATAAAAATTATTCTACATTCGAATGCTTCCCTTCAATATACTCCCCTCCCCTCGCTTAACATCTTTACAAACGTTTT
The DNA here is from genome assembly GCA_026230145.1 of Diorhabda elongata. NCBI lineage: Eukaryota > Metazoa > Arthropoda > Insecta > Coleoptera > Chrysomelidae > Diorhabda > Diorhabda elongata. The sequence continues at coordinate 45,700,144 of CM047926.1, forward strand.
TTCCATTAATCGAAGCAGTACTGGACGTCTTCTTTGGTGAGTTCCTTTAGGAGTTCTGCCGTTTTTTGCTTTACCGCTTCCATCGACTCATAGCAGATTTTATCTTCGGAAACAACAAAACGTCGCACAGTGCCAAATCTGGTGAGTACGGCGGGTGTTCGAGCACTAGAGTGCGCTTACTGGCCAAATACTGCTTCACAGCTTATTACGGGTAGGTGCGTTGTCCTGGTGTAAAATCCACAACTCAGGCCGTTTTTTACGAACTCGTTCTCGCAGTGGTGCCTGACAAATAGTAAGTCTGGTTGACAGTCTGACCCTCTGGAACCCGTTCAGTAATCACGATACCGTTAATGTCGAAAAAATTGATCAACATTGAATTGAATTTTGATTTGCTATCTCGTCGCTCACTAAAGCGTTTACACGACTCAAAAACAAGCGCACGAGATAGATGATTGTCCCTATAGGCCTCTTGCAACAATTTATAGCACTCACTCGGAATTTTTTTTTAAATTTAACGACAAATTTAGGATTGATACGGTGCTCCCGTTTCTCATCACACATGGTTTTCAGCACGAGAAAAAAACACGTTCGTTTTTTAATCGTTATTCAATAGCCAAGCATCGTAAGTGCGTCGTTCAGTTACAGAGCTGAATAATATGATCATTTTTCAAAAATCGACAAGTGAATCTAATTTCTTCTCATTTATTTATATCGATGGTAATACAACAGTTTGAGTAAGCTAGTTGATGTGTAATCGACTGATGTCGAACATTACGCGAATGAGAGTTCAGTTACCTCAGTGCCTAAGCGATAAAATTGGATTTCCTTTTCGAATAGCATTTGGTAATTTTCAATCTTGTAGCTAGATTTATTCTAGTATTTTCTAAAAGAAAAGATAAAGTTGTCGAACTACAACTCATAAAACCAGGAATAGTTAAAAAATGTACACCGTACAGATCCAAAATATTATGTTAAGGGGCAACTATAGTTGAAACCTTCTTAAGTACTTTATTATCTCAGATCCTTGATATTGCTTAAACATACTTCTTAAACCCTCTTAAATAGAAAACAATCTACCGATTATTAATTTCTTTGATTATTTCAAAAATAGACCGTTGCCTAAGCCGTTATCCCAACACAAACTGAACCAATTAGTTTCAACTAACGTTTGAGAATTGTTTGAGTTCAAATAATAAATTTTGTCAAGAAAAACCTGCTATATGTGCATTAATCTCTCGTTGATTCCAAATTAGATTATGGAAGCTTTATTAACATATAAGCGAGCAAATTTGATTTAAAAACTCAATTCTATTCACAATACAGTTCTATAAATTTGACTTAGAGCTTTCAAATTCAGTCCTTCTAAAAGAATGTATCGTGAATCTAATGAACCTTCCTTATGGCTGAGCCGACAACTACTTCTCATGTTATACTGCATAAAAGTATTAGCACAACCTGATAATCCAGTTTACCGTGTGATAAAACATTCATCTGACTCCACTAATTCTGGCTCTAAGCTCCAATCACTTCCATAAATCCTGTCACTACTAATAACCAATATCAATCTTGCTGGAACAGCCCCCATTGCTATCTCCTCCTTGGAAAAAGCATCAGTTAAAACTTCATACATCTCGAAACATATTATCTTAGCATGAAACACACACAGCGAAATAGTAAAACGGTTTCTAAATATTATTAAATTCACTCACTATAATAAAATTTTGTATACTATGCATCTAAATCTGAAACAAACCTAGGTTATGCCGTACCCATTTTACATCAAATTTTCAAATGGCATCTTCTACCAGGAGAATTGAAGACAAATAATTAGATGTATGAACAGACTCTCTCTTATCAATAAATTCCATGAGACAAATATTTCCACTACATCCCATTATTCAGAATATTCACATTGCTGAAGTTCTTCTCACAGAAGGTGAGCCGAAGAGTTTCAATGAAGCTATCAATAAGAAACTAATAAATAATAAGTTATCTATCCTGTCAAGCGTAATTGACAAGTATCGTGCCGAACTGATGCCACCTTCGGTCCAGTTGCTTGGCTGGAAGTGATTCCATCGTTAATGTCTATAGCAGCTGTTGAGAGGATGGTTCTATGGCAGTTGATACGTCCTTCGCATTATTATACGGTGATATCGGAGAGGAAATCTTCATGAAACAACCTGAGGGGTATGCGGCTGGAACAGGACGTGTTTGCCGTCTCAAGTTTATATGGTCTAAAGCAGGCTCCGCGTTGTGATTTCATGACTGGTTTGGGATTGTAACAAAACTGCAAGACTACTGAGGTTGGTGAAATCATCGTACTGTACATTGATGATAGGTTGTTGGATTCATTTATTGTACACTTTGCGCTCTCGATTTGAGATTATTGCAAAATAAGTTTTCTCTTGGACTTAAAATTACCTAATATGATAACATCATCGTGGTCAACCAATCGGCATATATCATAAATATTCTTGAACTCTTCTATATGGAAGGATCCAAAGCACACCAGTAGAGAAACTTACTGCTCTCGCGCCAGGGGAAGCTCTTGATTTTCCATATCGATCTTCTGTTGGAGCTCTAGCCTACAGTGTGAGTATCCTGTCAAGTCGTCTGAAGAACCTTTCCGATGAAGACGTGGTCAGAAGAGAGTTATTCGCCACGTGGCGGGCGCGGTAGACTTCAAGCTAGTGTATAGTCATAACCTGATGGGATTTTCATGTTCTAATCTAAACAAACCCATAGCGACACGATTTATGGTTTTACAAAGTTTTTATTTACTTGAGAAAATGAGTTTAAAGTATAAGCGAATTGGAATACAAGAAGTAAAAAAAAGTTAAGATGAGAACACTTAATGTCACTAGTAGGGCCGCCAAACACCGCATACAGCTGCTACAAAAATAACTGTAGTCGGAGTCGGAATTCTTCAACATAATCTATATAATGAAATATCAATTTTTGATGTAATACAAACAGTTTGTTAATGTTAATGTTGATGTATGATAGTTAAAGTTAATAATTGTATCATAACTGTACCAAGTGTGAGTGATCTAAAGATATATTCATAATTTTGTTTATCAATAACAGATATAATTATGTTGAAAACTGAATTATTTAAGACGAATTGATACTGCATTCCGCTTCTTCCTTGGCTTCCTTAGAAGAACAGATTCAATTTCTCCTGTTTATTGTACGCTACTGTTTTAAAGTGTTGGTACATTATAGAGGACAATGTTTCTGCAAATCTCATTTCTGGAGAGAATTGCTTTTATGTGAGTGGGTGCAGATTTGTGGTTTGTTGATTAATCTACCGGCTAAGGGAATGCCATCTACCCATCCGGCGGAGGAAAGTACGGAGCCTCAGAGTTTCGAATAACCGGAGCTAGTCGGTCATTGAAACGGATGTTATTTCGAATCAAGGCGAGGAAAGAGGATAATTATGGACGGTTGAGAATAATTATGTCATGTATAGCAAGACCATCCTTTGGACCTATATCCTGAGTGTTCGTAATAAAATAATGCCAATTATTGTAAATTCAAGTATAAAAGCTACCAACATATTGTTATATATCAACAAATAAAGAAAAATTAATCTTATTAAGGTTAAATTACTTATAAATGAGCTTTAGGATATTCAAATCAGCGCAAAGAAAATAGGAAAAATTATTACCTATATATTACCTAAGGTATACCAAAAAATGAGGTATAGCAAAAAAACTATTCATTAAAATAGCATGCAAATCTTGGGAGAGATTTTCGCAATTTTTTAGCTGGGTAAATATACTTGGCATTTGTTGCTATGTTAACCAATATCAGCTTCTTCACTCTGGCTACAGTATACCAATATAAATTGCAGAAGACAGTTATGCGAACAATCAATATTTCATAAATGTATAATGCTCAATCAATATCTGCTAAAAAAATTGTGCAGCTGATTATCATGAAGATATAGCAGGAGAATTAATTAAAAAGTCTTAAGATACCAAATAGTAGTGGTATTATTTTCTTTTATGGTTTTTTGCTTTGAAATGTCGTTTTCCAGAAAAAAAAAACGAATGGATGAGGTACAAAAAGAGCTCAGTTCACGCCTTGTACCCTGTTTAAACCAAACGCCCTTACAGGCAGAAACATTTTACTCGTCTATTTACGTTATATAGTTTAATATTCAGTTGTATCAAATTAACGAGGTATAATAATAATTTTTCTCTAAGCTCCAAGTAGGACTACGATTAAGTGGATCTGTCTAAATAACGGCGTATAATGCCTTCCAATTTAAAATGATTCGATTGCCTTTCAACGAATACTTTCTCGCATAAGATATAGATATTTTTAAAAGTATTTATAGATATAATAAATTTATAAAATGAGGTATCTACGCCTATGGTAGATGAAACGAAATTGTCGGCACGGGTTTTTATAATTGGCAATTGATTTTGGGTGAACTATACTCACATTAAGACCTATATGAGTAGATAAGTTTTGTAGCATGTTATTTCTTCATCTTTTTTTTGTTCGTTTTCGAAACTTCATTTTTAGACACACTTATACGGTGTTTCAATTTCGCATACTATTCTTGGTACTAAGTGTGGTAAATGTGTAGTTATTCAAGGTTTCTTCCCATTATATCGTATGTATTGCAGATCAGTTCTGGGCAACATCAGAATTTGTAGTTTTTTGGGTACGGTGCCTTCAACATTTTAGAAAATATGCATTTTCCAGTAATTTCGCTCATTTGAATGTTTATGTTTGACTTGATTACAAACCTCTGTACTATGATGACGTATGAGTGCAATGAATATTTATTGCAGTAGTGCAATAAAGATCCCACTAAATATAGTTCAATAAAGTTGTGTTTATTGCATGAAAATAGAAAAAGATTTTTACAATTCTAGAAGTGAAATATTCACCTCCAACTCTGACTTGGAGTTAATAGAGAAGTATCTTCTAGCATACTAGCAATCCTCCATGATATTTTGTGATTTTCTTGTAGCAATACTCCTGATATTCTGCCATAACCCAGCGGGGATTCTGATATTTAATGACTGTGGCCTAGAAACTACAGAACTACGAAAAAAGTATATTATATAATGGAAGTACAGCTGGACACAATTAAGGACGGAATGAGTAGATAGAACAGATAAAAATGAGCTCATGCTTCAACGTATATGAAAATTTAATTTATATTTTTAGAATGTAACCAAGCAGAAATCTGTATTATTATTGTATTCACTCCGTTTACCAAACTCAATATAATATTTAACAAGTTTTCTAACCGCACTTCACCTTGTGAGATACACAAAGAATCTAAGTTGCACGTAGCAAAATAAATCCCTTTTAGCGAACCTCATATAATAGCTTAATATGTTTCTCTCTTCCGAGTTAATACCCCTATCTGATATATCACAAAAAATGTATTCCATAAAATGGAATGAAATACTACTTTTCTCATATTCTTTATTTCCTAGAATATTGTAGGATCTTCTACTATACCATATTCTTTGTAGTCGTAAATCATACCAAAGTACTTATAAGGTTACAAATCCTCTCAGCATTGTTTGATTTCAAAAGAGATTTGCTGTAATACGTTTAACAGTTAAGTTTTTAAGACCCTTCGTATGAAGCAAAATGCAACAGTAAATTTTATATATGATAACATTATCAACAGATTATTTGAAATACAACTGCATTTCATTATATTTATATGAATGGAAATTTTGAATCCAATACCTACCTCGACGTTGTCTGAATAAGAAAATTGTTTGCTTCATATATATTGACCAGAAGAAATTTGTAATAGATGACAATTTAACATTATGCTTCTCGTGCCTTTTTAGTTGATAGTGAATATTAATGGGACATTATCACTTCAAGAATGAGCGCATTATGAATACGTGTGCTATTTGATACTTGAAACATTCATCTTGGTCAAATATTTTCTTAAAATTATGATTTTCGACGTGGATTGAGCTAACAGCAGTGTGCCGATCAACTGGTTTCGTCTTTTAGTAATAACTATCGCCAACTACCGTGTTTCGCTGGTTGCCGAATTCAATCGGGATCGTACTCGACTACAAAATGAAGTTCGTGGAAGTCGTCCAAAATTGGCTCTTGTGCTATAAAACATCGATATCGATGCTCTGCATAAACTGATATTGCAATATCATCATGTGATATACAGTGAGATTGAGGCATAATCGAGCATTAGTTTCACTTGCATAAATTCAATATTGCATGAAAATTTGGCTCTATAAAAGATTTTTGCGCTTTAGATGCTGCATAATTTGAGAATCGCTCAAAATAGCTGTTCACGCAGAATTAATTCAAAACTCATGAAAACTGGCAACGCTGTCCTACCAACCGACGACTGAGCGAATGGAAGGAGAGATATAATAAGTTCTGTTGTTAAAGCTATGTAAAAATTTTCTTACAAGTAAATGTTAATGTGAACGTGTTAATAATAACTATAATACAAAAAATGGTCCTTACGAGCGGATTATAAACAAAACCAGTGAAAATTCGCAATAAACAATATATTATTAACAACTATAACCCAAAAACAATTTACCACGTGCTGCAAGCAACTATCAACGAGTGCAAAGTGATCGACCAAACAAGTAGTCGATACAATATCACGGCGACCAGACATCAACTCAACTGGCCGACTAGTTCAATTGCAAGAATCAGGCAGTTCGACCGAAATCAGAGTGAGTTTGTTCCAAATTATTTATTTCCGAATTTTTCTTTCCATTTGCGATTTCAAAGCTTCTCTGTTTGTGCTTGAACAATTTGACAATATAAAATGGCAGAACTTGGCAAACTAATAAAGAAAAGAGGTGTAATTAAGGCTCAGTTAACTATTTTCACAAAAGCGGTAAATGAATTTGCAACTATATCTAATTTAAGCCAAACAGAAGTTACAAAATTAAAAGATAGGTTACGTGATGCCGAAAATTATCTTGACGAATTCAAATCATATCAATTAGAAATAGAGTTACAGGATGATATAAATTTAGATGAGCAATTAATCGAACGAGAGAGATTTGAAAATTCATATTATGATGCAATCGCTGTTGCTAAAAACATTTTACAAAGCTACAATAATCACGATAATGATACAAATCTTAGCGTGATTTCAGACAAAGCTTGTTGTAAAAACGAGGGTATAAAGCTTCCGGATATATCACTTCCTAAATTCAGTGGAAACTTTGAAGATTGGTTAGAATTCAGGGACACATATAAAAGCCTTATTCATGATAGTAAAAAATTAGATAATATTCAAAAATTTTATTACTTGCGAAGTGCACTAGGAGGAACAGCAGCGGCGTCCATTTCCAAAATCAAATATACGGCCGACAATTATGAAGTGGCATGGGCCACAATTTCAAAAAGATTTGACAATACTAAAAAATTAATATATGAACATATTAGAGCTATTTTTTCATTAGAAAATATACAAAAACCGACAGCTGAAAAACTACAAAATTTAGCTGACGATATTCACAAACATTTGGGATCTATTGAACAATTGGGGCAAAATATAACTAATTGGGATCCTCTACTAATTTTTTGGATTACTAATAAATTAGATACTAGCTCAAACCTTGAATGGGAAAGGGAAAATAGAGATCAGGAAGAATTGCCAAAGTTAGATAAATTCCTACAATTTTTACAAAAACGTTCCAATTTTCTTAATATGTTAGAATCAAAGAACAGTCTCAGTTTAAATAAATCAGATTCAAAATTTAGTAATGAGGAAAATAAATTCAATAAACAAAGTAGAGTAAGGTCATTGACCTCAAGTACATATACATGCTCCTATTGCAAGAAAGAGCATTCAATATATCGTTGTGCAGAGTTTCTCGGATTAACAATAACACAAAAAAAAGATTTTGTCAAAAAATCAAATCTTTGCCATAACTGTTTGCGTTCGGGTCACTCTGTCAAACAGTGTAAATTAGGGCCTTGCAAAGTGTGTAAAGCTTGGCACAATACAATTTTGCATGAAAAACTCGAGATAGCGGACAACGCGAGCTCAAGTTCCGCAGCACTAAGCAGTGGCGTAGTGGTACCAGCGGCGGAGCAGGTGCTATTATCTACCGCCTGTTTACTCATTTCAGACAATTTCAATAACTTTCACAAAGCAAGAGCGTTATTAGATTGTGGTTCTCAAACTTCCTTTATAACGGAGGATTTGCAAAGGCGTTTGAATATTGCGACACATAAAACAGATCTTTCAATTTTCGGAATCTCAAACAATATTTCAAAGGTCAGTAAAAGGTGTAAGGTTTCATTTAAATCTATACATACCAATTTTAAAGCGCATGGCAGTTGTTATATTCTAAAAGAGATTACAAGTGTGATGCCGTGTTGTCGAATCAACACGCAATCTTGGGCGATTCCAGGTGATCTAAAGCTAGCTGATCCACAATTCAATATTCCCGGACCAGTAGACATGCTCATTGGCGCGGACCTATTTTGGACAATTTTAAGCAATAACAAAATTTCGCTAGGAAAAAATATGCCGCTATTAATTGATACAGTGCTAGGTTGGGTTGTATCTGGGCAAATAAGTACTAACAACGTTGAAAAGGCTTCTTGTAATTTAAGTATAAACCAGGAATTATTAAATTCAATAGCCAAATTTTGGGAAATCGAGGAAATATCTAGCACGCGACAACTATCTCCAGATGAACAATTTTGCGAGGACAATTTCATCAAAACTACTACCAGAGACGCGAACGGACGTTTTACAGTCACTATACCTTTGAAACAACAACCTTCTAGTTTAGGTGAGTCGAAAGCTCAAGCCGAAAAACGTTTCTATGCATTAGAACGAAAATTCGGGAGAGATCCAATGCTGCACAGCAGATATATACAATTTATGAACGAGTATAAAGAGCTAGGCCATATGACAATTTGTAACGTCAATGATTCAAGCTTCGAATATTTCATGCCGCATCACGGAGTTTTGAGAGAAGAGAGTTTGACCACAAAACTACGGGTAGTTTTCGATGCATCAGCGCCCTCTAGCAACGGTCTATCATTCAACAATATTCAAGTCATTGGACCCGTTTTACAAGACGATTTATTATCAATAGTCTTAAGGTTTAGGAAACATAACTATGTAGTTTCGGCAGACATAGTTAAAATGTACCGGCAAATTTCAATAACGCTCGAGCAAAGGCATTTGCAAAAAATTGTATGGCGCGAAAATCCGAGTGATAACCTGGAAGTCTACAAGCTAAATACCGTTACATACGGGCAAGCCTCTGCCAGTTATCTTGCAATACGCTGTTTAGCCAAACTCGCTGAGGATATTCAAGAAATGAACCCGGAAATAGCCGAAATCATTAAGCACGACTTTTATGTAGATGACCTGTTAACGGGTGCACCTACACTTGAGCATGCGCAATACATATGTAAAGCGATAAGTGACACTCTTAAATCGGGATGTTTCGCACTTCGAAAATGGTGCTCTAACGACACCAACGCGCTCAAAAATATAAGTTCAAATGATTTAAAATCCGATATACTAGAATTTGCGCATGATGGCAAAACAAAAACATTAGGCTTGATATGGGTTTGCAATAACGATAAGCTGCAATATAAAATTCATACCAATCCTATAGGTACAAAGGTCACAAAACGCACAATTTTATCTACTATATCCAAAATATTCGACATCCTTGGTTTACTAAGCCCATGTACTATTATCGCAAAAATGATAATGCAAAAATTATGGGAAAATAAATTAGCTTGGGATGACGCTATTCCAAAGGCTATATCTGAAAATTGGGTAAGGTTGGAGAAGGAGCTTCTTATTTTGAACGATCTTGAGTTAAACAGACAAGCTATTTGCAAGAATGCTGTTGAATTACAACTGCATGGTTTCGCTGACGCTTCGGAAAAGGCTTACGGAGCCTTTGTTTATTTGAGAAGTATTGATTCCGATCAAAAGGTTCATGTATCCCTGTTATGCGCCAAATCAAAGGTGGCACCTATAAAAACAATACCAATCCCGCGGTTGGAATTATGCGCAGCATTGCTTCTAGCCCGCCTAACAGATAAAGCTAAAACTGCTTTGAAAATTCAATTCAAATCTTTCACACTTTGGTCTGACTCAACTATAACTCTAGCTTGGGTACGCACAAGCCCGAATCTGCTAAAAACATTCACGGCCCATAGAGTGGCAGAAATTCAGTCTCTCACTAAACACGCCGATTGGAGGCACATCCCCACCCACGATAATCCAGCAGATATTGCTTCAAGGGGAATATATCCTAGTCAAATTTTAAACTCTGATTTGTGGTGGCGCGGCCCTACTTGGCTAGCTAAGGACCCAAGTTTTTGGCCCAATGACAAGCTGGAGGTGGTTCATGATTTGCCTGAACTTAAATCCAGTCTTCTGACCAATGTTGCGCCCCCTACTCTGAGTTTTCCCTTTGAACGTTTTTCAAATTTCTCAAGAATGCAACGAACAATGGCATACATTTTACGATTTAAGGATAATTGTCTTCAGAGAAATCGCAGAAGAGGCGGTTCTCTTACAGTACAGGAGTTAAGTGATTCTCTAAAATGTCTCATTCGAATTTGTCAATCTCAATCGTATTCTACCGAAATTGAAACATTGAAAAATAACAAACCTTTGAGCTCCCATAGTAATCTATTAAGTCTTAGTCCCTTTCTGGAACCCGATGGTTTGCTACGCGTAGGAGGGCGACTAAAATATTCAAATTACTCCTTTGACAAAAGGCATCCAATTTTGATCAATTCAAAGCATCATTTTTCAAAGCTACTATTTTTACAAGAACATGAACGCCTATTGCATGGCGGCCCTCAGCTGCTCTTAAGCACTATAAGAGAAAATTACTGGGTTATATCCGGTAGAAATCTTGCACGAAAGACTGTTAGGAATTGTGTGAAATGCTTCAAATTCAATGCTAAAACCATACAGCCAATTATGGCCAACTTACCGCGCGATAGAACTAATCCTTCTAGTGCATTTTCAATAGTGGGAGTTGATTACGCGGGGCCATTTATGATTAACGATAAGAAAGGTAGAGGTTGTCGTTTAAGTAAATGTTATATTGGCGTATTTATTTGTTTATCAACTAAAGCAGTCCATTTGGAATTGATTTCTAGCCTTTCTTCAGAATCATTTATTCAAGCGCTATATCGTTTTGTCTCTAGACGAGGCAAACCATCAAAAATATTGTCCGACAATGGAACAAGCTTCGTCGGGGCACAGCGAGAGCTAAAGGATTTTCTAAAACGTGGCAGCAACACTATAATCGAGAAATGTAGCTCTCAGAATATAGAGTGGAGTTTTATACCACCCTACTCTCCTCATTTCGGAGGTTTGTGGGAAGCTGCTGTCAAAAGCGTAAAGCATCATTTAAGGCGCGTTTTGACCCAAGTTCATTTATCATTTGAAGAATTTGCCACAGTTCTCGCACAGATCGAGGCGATTTTGAATTCGCGTCCTTTATGCCCACTGAGCTCTGATCCCAACGATTTTGGACCTCTTACCCCAGCTCACTTCTTGATTGGAAGACCAATAATTGCAGCACCTGATCAAGATGTCACCGACATAAAAATGAATCGACTTTCCAGATTTCAGCTCGTACAACAATTAGCACAGCACTTCTGGAACAGATGGAAATCTGAGTACATTGCGGAGCTCCAAAGACGCACCAAATGGAAGTCCAACCAAGGCCATCTAGTAGAAGATTCTCTCGTTTTAGTGAAAGGCGAGAACACTATGCCCACTCAGTGGTTATTAGGTAGAATCAGCAAGCTCCATAGAGGCCCTGACGGCATCGCTAGGGTCGCTTCTATAAGAACTCCCTCTGGAGAAATCATCAAAAGAAGCTTTCAAAAAATCTGCCCCCTTCCAGTTGACCTTTGAAAGCCATCCTTATGCTTTCAACGCGGGGAGTATGTTCACGCAGAATTAATTCAAAACTCATGAAAACTGGCAACGCTGTCCTACCAACCGACGACTGAGCGAATGGAAGGAGAGATATAATAAGTTCTGTTGTTAAAGCTATGTAAAAATTTTCTTACAAGTAAATGTTAATGTGAACGTGTTAATAATAACTATAATACATAGCTCTTGTCGATTTGTGCAAAAAATGATAGAAAAAATCAATAGCGGTGGTTCGAAACACGTCAATATTAACCCAAAACTAAACAACAATCGACTATAAGGGTCTTTTAAGACAAAAGTTGTTCTCCCACGAAGGACTCGAAGCAAATGTTCGCCTGTTTTTTCGAAATAAGTTGTCAGCGTTCCATAAGAGTAATGTAGGACGGTCAATTCTGAATGTCGCACGATCATTTGTTTGCCAGAAGTGTTGGAAAAAATCAGGGAAACCAATTGCAGAAGATTCTCCACCACCACAATGAGAGATATCACACATAATTTTTAACAAAAACGTTTGTGAACAGTCAAAACATCGAATTGATAGTTTAACTGTCGTACAGTCCTTGTTTGACACCCAACGATTTCTTCTTGATCCCGTAGATAACAAAAATGCGAGGTCAACTCATGAAGAATCTGTTGAGACGTTCAAACCACATGTTTTGAAGGTACCTCAATCGGAATGGACAATTGGTTCAAACGTATACAGAAGTGTATTGATCTCAACGGATAATATTTCGAAACGCAATAACGCCATATTTGTTTTTAGTTGATTATCTCAAGACTTAAATAGCAGCACTCTTATATTATTGGAAAAATTAGTTTTTCTGGTATGTATTAATCTATCGGTATAATAGCCAGTGTAATTTTTTTTTTTTCGATATCCCTATTAAGTCGTAGAGTTATTCCGATAGCTCGTACAACATCGATTATCGAAGATTTGGAGGGATTGATATGTGATTTTATTTATTTTTTTTTTCATGACGAGATGCAGTTTTAAAAGATACAAATATAAGCTTTCCATTAACCTTGTTATGCATGTTTCTATTTATCTATGTAACGGAGTTTTTGAACTCGATTTTCGAACACTTCAAATAGTCGGATGAATTCGAAATTTTGCACTATTCTGGGGACCGGTAAAACTTCAATAATTCTATGTATCCGTAAATATGAATATTGATATGCTTCCAATTTGACTTTTAGGAAAACAACTGATGTTGTGTATGACTGATTTGACCATATGTAAAACATCTTTTTGTATGAGAATACGTCTTGTTGTATTTATACAATTGATACAGAAATAGGTAAGAAATGTAATGGAAGGTATCCAAGAAATTGGAATGGTCTGCTGCAAATGAGATTCAGTTCAAAGAATGTTAAATATGGATATTATATTTCATGCTTCAAGCATTCAAGGAAAAGCAAGCTGTTAGGTTATCTGTATTATTTTCAGAACTTAGTGCCAATATCATAATAGCAGAGACATTAGTACATACAGGTTATTTACTGGTATTATCGATTAGAAATTCCAGCTTTTTGTGAATTTCTATTCCTAGATACTTTTATCTCTTGAAAAAATATATTTTCTAGTGAATTTTCATGAAAATTTTAAAAAAATTTGGAGATTTGGATGTTCCAGTGTGATTATGAGTGGAATACCAAGTGGTATCTGGAATTACAGTTTTTCCAGTTGTCAAAAAAATCGATGTCCAGTTTGAATTACAGTGAGAAATATATTCTCTATTGATTTCGATTCCATATAACTAAAAATATAAGGAGGTTCATATAAATCTTTTCACTTATCCTGAGAATACTGGGATTGCAAATGAAATTTCTAATGTGTTATTCTTTCACATGTACAACTGAAAATTAATGAGATGTCCTGCTGATTAATACTTGGCTTGTGAAAAATTATCCTTATAGGTACAGGAATAAAAATTTTGTTATACGAATAAGTTATAAACTGACAATAGATACAATTATCTTTTTTCCAAATAAATTAAAGTTAGTTGACTTATTTTTATAGTATTTTCACTTGTTTTAAATCCCCAATGCCATATTTAGTCTATTATGATGTCTTGTCGCTTCCAATTAATAGAAAGAGAAAGTAGTAAAAACCATTACTCACATCACATCCACAGAGCCACTCAAATTTTTCATAAGCTTCTGTTTCATAAAGTACTTTTATATCAACAACTTTTGCATTGAGTTACATTCGTTATAAATATTCTACATTTTGGGACGCCCTGTACTTTTATTTTCATATGTATCCCCGACAGAAGGAAAGAAAAATTTATTGTCCCAAAATGTTATACGCTTACGTCATTCTATCAAAATCCCTATGTCTATACCAACTATTAGCAAGCTAAAGGTGCACTGTTTTCATGTGCACATGAACCAGTATGAACTATTATTATTCGTTGATAAGGACAAAATCAACTGACTCCCAATTATCCATTGTATTATTGTGATTTCTCAATGTCGATCCACACATAACTATGTGATGGCTGACGAAATTCTTGGTAAACTAAAGGGGGAAATGCGGTGCGCGTTCAAAAATGCACGCCAACGTGATAACTTGGGGTCCTTCATATTGTTAAGAACTGGTCGCTCCCGAACCAACTCGATAAGAAGCTCGTCGTTTATATGACAAAAATAAGGTACACACAGAAAATATTGAAAAGTGTATCGAGCAAACTGGTTTTCACGATACGTAACGTTACGCCACGGCAGGAATATGTGTGGAACGACCTTTATTCTTACTTGTAGAATAATATTCGATTAACTCAGTTCATATAAGTACTGTGATCCAAAGGAATTCATGCTTCATTACTACTGAAATGAAATTTTATACATTGAAGTATGTGCGGTTAATTACGAAGGGCTGAAGATCATATTAAAATGCTGATTTGAAATTATGTTTACTCTGACAAAATCCTATCCGTAGCGTATTGGAGGTTATGACATTCAAATGATATGTTGTTTTCAGTTATGCTATCGTAATTTGGAAATCCGTGTGGAATCAACTTCAATTTGTCCGCAATAAAGTTTGTGGATGTATCTATTTATTCCAAAGAACAGAATTGGTTTGAATACATATTATTGGATAGATATTTGGGTGCAAATTATATGAAATAGCTATTAGGGTATATTCTAACGGGTAGTTTTGCGAAAATCGCTAGTTTTGAAACCAAAACGGGTAGTTCTGAAACTGAACTCATTTTATATTCGAAAGAAAAATAATACTAGAACGTATATATTCTGTACACTCTCATCTTTATTACACTGCAGTAATTTAATACTATAAATATTTTATTCACATATTTGAAAAGCACTTTTTTTTTAATAAATATTGACTACCATCAAATCACTATAGTTTCTTACAGTATTATATAGTTATTAACAGGCACGAAATCAACATTTTTCACATTCTTGTGTTGTGATGACTTTGTAGAAGCATCAAAGATCCCATGAAACCAATCCTGATCCTGGGCCTTTTTAACGCGCCTTTCTTTCTCATTCATCCATTCCACGATTGCTGGTCTAGGGTCCCATTAACATAGAACAGGCATATTAAAATAAATAAATGAGTATGAATTTCCAGTTTCAAGCAAGATTTTTGATCGACCACTAGATTTCAAAATATTATCGCAGCTAATCAGTCGCTCAACATCAGCACTGCGAGGCTTAGCAGTTGCAATCCGTGCAAACACTTTAGTAATATTTAGATAATTATCTAGTTTGATTAGATTTTTTATTACATCTTTTAGAGGTAAATCGATCAAGTGTGTGTGTAATTCCATATCAATTATTTCATTGTACTCCATAGTCCAGTTTATGCCAGTCTGGTCTTGATCGAAACTTCGCTGTGTATAATTTATCAACTTTGAAACATATAGCTTCAATATTTCTTCTCTCAGACACTTATAAATTATGTTCAATTGAACGACGTTTCATCTCTGTTAACTGGATTCCTTTAAAAGTAAAAACCTCGTTCGTATTTGTAATTTGATCATTCAAAGCTGCTACCCAACCAAGAGGTTTAGTTTCCAATTCTTTCAACCTCTTACAAACTTGATTCGTGTATTTCGTCATATCTAATAACGAGGTCATATCTCTGAAGATTTTTCTGATATCTTTAGTATACTTCTAATGTGTCAGCTAAATATGATAATGAACTTAAATTATTTATGCTGGTCAGTCAATTATAATATCCTGGAGCTTCTTTTTCTTCGTCAATTTTAGATTGGAAGTACAGAGTTAAAACATCCCATGACTGTAAAATAGCTACTACTAATAGATTGGTGAATTCAATCCAACGAATATCGTGATACTCAGGTAGATTTATCAACTGGAGACCTTTCGCCTTTGCCAAATCTCTCAATTCTTCCGTGCGTAAGCCACTTACGTGAAAGAAAGAAGCAATCGAAGATGGTTCTTTGATCATCTTTCCTATCTCAGGTACAGTTTTAGTCGTTGAACCCCAGGATAATTCAGACCTAAAAAGTATCGACATTTTTTTAATGTATCCATAATTAGTGAATCATTATTATACCTGTGCACAGCACACCATATTTTCAGAATTAGTAATAAAGAAAATATTCTTTGGCAGTACGACTTCTTACGTTTCCTTCAAAAAGGCACCACATATCATTTTTTAACCTGTTTTCACGGAGACTCCATCCGTAACCAGTGACGAAATATTTCTCATAATGTTTGCTAATTTTTCTGATCCAATCTTCATCTTATATCCATTTATAACAGCATTAATAAGACCTTTTGCATCCCTATTTGTAATTCAGACGTGCCAAAAAAATAAAGCTCATCAGTGCCATCTTGTGAAATAGTTTTAGCTATAGTGTAAATTTTGTCAACTTATTTTCTCTCCACCGATCCGTCACAACGTAATGGAATGTTTTATTCTCCAAATTTGGTTTATATCACATTTAACAATAATTTCCAAGTTCTTCAACAGCGCTTTGATTGATATATTGAGAGTTGCTGCAAGATTTAAGTAGTATCATTTGAATAGTAATTTTTGCTCAAACTCATCACAACTCTGGCTGGTAAAGTGTTATGCGTGGATCAGTAGATTTTTAATTATTTTAGCTAATAAAGAATTAGCTTCACCTATGCAACGACCAATGGGAGTCTTTTCTAAAATTTCAGGAAGTTTTAATTTTGACTGCATGTAAGCTTAGAGATTATTTGTGCACCTGTCTTTTCATGTGTTCTTCTACGATTGCATCCCTGAACCTCGCACCTTTCTCAGCCGTAATAGGTGCTTGTTTATTATTAGATTCAGCTTTACTATGGCATTACTGTGAAAATGAATCAAAAGTTCCTTTCTCTTGACAAGATTGTGATTTTCATTGAAAGCTTGCCTTGCTTGCGATGGTTTACTCAGTCCTTTGCTTTCTTTTTCTTATTTTTGGCATTATTCTGTGATTCGTAAAGTATCTCGTCAATATTTGAATCATCTGGATTATTAGAATTGGGACCTATAAAAAAATGCATTTACCATGAAAAAAATAGCGGCTATAACATTATAAAAAACTTATTAGGTTATGTTTTCAAAATTAATATTTATGAGTGAATAAAATAGTACTTTACGCACTTTGTTCAGGTTTATTGTTTTCATTTTCACACTGAGATGATTTAAAATATCACTTTCGAATATCTTGCATTGTAAAAAGTTCGAACCATCTATCCAAACATTAGAATCATCAAGATACCAACTAAACATTCGGAACAATTGAAAAAAAAAAATATATGAATTGAAAATATTTTCAATTCGTTCTAAAAATCCAAACCCTGAATTTTCTCGTTAATTCCATGAAGAGATATTAATTGAAGCCGTGGTTGCAAATTCAGATTAGAAAATATTTTTTATTTCCGGCCCAAAGTGTCCTCTAGAAAAACTAAAAATACCTATCAAATGCTACTAATTCTCTGGTTTCAAAAGTATTTTCCTTTTTGTCTAAAGTCTTATGAAAACCCTAAAAAAAAAATTAACTGATCTCAGAATTTACAGTTTCGCTTCCTACAAATCTCAAATTATCTGAATTTGCAACCTCAGTTTCACTTAATATTTTGTTTATCCAATCTACGAGAAAATTCGGGGTCTGGATTTTCAGAACGAGCATTGAAAATCCTTCCGATTAATATATTTTTTTTAATTTTTCCGAATATTTGGCTGCTAGTTTGATGATTCTCCAAACAGCGCCTCTATAATAGAAAAGAAAGAAGCAGCGCGCGTATAGGCATAGAAAAGCTGGTACGAATATTAATAACTCAACCGTAATTACTCATATTTAATTTACTTGGATTTTCGGATTATTTCGGGTATTTTTTCAGTTTTCGGATGAGGGCCGCGTCGGGTAGTTGTAAAAATTTCTTAGAATATACCAAATAACAAAGTATTTTTACACTCTACATATGGTAGATGACAACACAAAATTTTACAATAGTATTTTATAAAACAACCAAGTGATGTGCTCTGAGCCCCCTTGTATATTTAATTTGTATTTGGATTGTGAACTTCAACATCAATTTCTTATTTTAGACAAATGTTTTCGTATGCTTATTAATTTTTCTTTGTTTCAGGTAAGTTGGATATACTAATACATGGAGATCGGAGAAGTTAAAGTTAGATGGAATGTACTATCGAATTGTTCTCAGTAAGAATATTTTATAGTTGTTTCGAAATCAATATCATAATTCACGACATTGCACCTAATTTAAATTATTTGCTAATGTCTCTGTAAAACATACTAGATGTGATCAAAACTTACTTTATTGGAAAAAAGTGAGAGCATAAAATTCAATTTGAATCACACGCCTGCAGGATACTGCGACTCCCTCAACCACAAAAATGGTGTCAAAGCACATTCTTCATTATCATGAAGAACTATAAGTTCTGCATAAACAGGAAAGTTTTTAAAATCAATGCGAACAGGTTTTCCCGAATCAATTTATTTTATTACCAAATATTTCAGAACAAAATGTGGTATACTTCATTCTAGTTCAGTACGATTCGGTTTCGAAACGATCTAGCAATTTTGGTTCCGAAAAATGACGATATTAAATTAAAAATATCAAAATTGAATATAAACTATCCAATGAGTTTCTGAGTACAAATGGATAAACACAGTTATAGATGAGAAACAAGATGTCATCTTTCTAATAGAGCGTATCAACTCTATTCAGGAATCTGTAATAGCACCAAACATATCAACTCGTTCCAGCATTGAGTTAATTTATTCAATATATAGCTCCTCTGAACTTTGCATCATAACAAGACGTTCTGTTAAGATATTATTCACGAACTCGAACAAAACTGCAATTATCAGTTGGAAACGCTTTCGCTATAAACATTAACAAGGCTCAAGGTGGATCGATCAGTTTTGCTGGTTGACAAACATAGATGTTCCAGTTTCCTTCAAGTTCAATAAATGGATAGGCTAGAATTATTATTTAACGTTGTAGCCAACACCAGGTATCAACTAGTATGGGATAAAATATATATATATATATATATATATAGTTGTATTGAGGCACTATTTTTGGAGTTAAAGTCATTAAAAATTGCCAATGATTTTATATCACTTCTGCGTAGTCGGATTTTTTCGCCGAGATATAAAGAAAATTATCACAATTTCTAAAATTCAAACCACGTTGAATGAAGAAGGGATATTTTTCGAATCAGTTGCGAACTCCAATGAAGTGAATTCAATTATTTTATTGAGCAGAAAGTACTGAGAATATTGGAATTAAAATAAAAACCTTGCTTCGACTTTCTATAAAACCTTACGATGCTATTTTCGATTTCTGCGTGTGAAGACTGTTTAATTTTGCGAAATTTTACTTTTTGTCGTACTATATATGAGAGTGATTGAAAACAAATGTCCCACGTGGCTATTTTTGACTAACCGCATTCTCGATAGAGTTTTGTTGGTAGTATATCATATATAATACCTAATAGTTTTGACCTCTCGGGTAATAGTTATTGGTGGATATATGGACGAGAAGTGTCGAATGGTATGACCTTATAGGTCAATTTACAAGTCCACTTCTGGAAATAGACATCAACGTTATCCAATTTTGATTTCTATTACAATGATTCTGGTCACCTCATGGCAAGACACGTCAACCTTCATTAATTTCATTGAATTTCCATACATAAAAATTCATTTATCAAGGGGGATTTGGCTCTATTTTTGGGTAAATTATGTCCACAATAACATGCAAAAATGTGGAGACTGTAGTGTCTGTTGTATACTAGTTTTAGTATGATCATCATCATCAGATCTACTCAATACTCAATCAACGAGTAACCGAACTAACTGAGAATTTTAGCTAAAATTCCTTCTCATGGTTTCATAAGAGTGATGTTTTCCACGTAGTTGACAAACAGACCCACAATTCGAAGAAATTATAACGAATAATTGAACCTTCTTCCACACCTTGTTTACAGAGGCAATATTCTCTTTAATACACACATTTAACGTGTTAGTCTTTATTCATAATTTAGACACTACGTGATTTCGAATATCTCAACAGTTGAGAGGATGACTTGCTCAAATGAACTATGAACTAGACGACTCGTCAATTAGATGTTTTGACTGTTTTTGTTTAAAATGATGCGGGAAAGCTCGCATTGTCGTTGAGGAGAATGATTCTTTTTCTGTAATTGGTTTCCTAGATTTTTTCGAACACTTCTGGCAAACAAATGCTGGTATACTATCCGGAATTGACCGTTGCTCTAATGGAACGGTGGTGACATGTCCAGTTATTTCGAAAAATAGGCGATCATTATACCCATTTATGCTTCAATCTCACGGTATGTCACATGACGATCTTTCAATATCAGTTTACGTACAGCATCGATGTTTTCTGACACAACACGGTGGTTGGAGATAGTGCTTCATTACCAAGAGTGTGTGAGTTGATAGACTCATTGCTGTTGGTTTTATTCAGGATAAAAGTTTCAAGTATCTGTAAAGAACTCAATTAGCACTCGTATGACAAATTTGACAAATATTAAACTTTTAATAGGATATTGATAAAATAAAATTGATTAAAATTTTATACCGACAATATTAATAAAGATAAGAAAGTGAAAGATTCATAATGAAGTTACATTCTACTCATTTTATATAGAATTGTGCTTCGAAACTAATAAACTAACTAATAAAAAATATCTGCAATTTAATGAGATTAATCAATATTTATTATATGATACGTGTAGAGGAATCCACTGAACATGTAAAGGAGGCTTTCCATGTTTCTTTTTATACAGTGTCTACTTAAGCTGGAACCATATGGAAAACTTTTTCATTAGTGGTTTTATGGCAAAAAGTTATTCTTGATAAAAGTTCTGCATGGCCCAAATGTTAAAATGCATCCATCGGATATTTATTTTTTAAAGCAGCATACGAGGTTTGTCGAAAAATTTGAATTTTGTACAAGAGTAAAGAGAAAAATGCCATAAAGTTATATTCAAATATGCGATTACAGCTATTTACTATGCAAATTCAGGTTTTGTGATTGTTTACTTAGAATTCCATATTAATTATTCTAGCGAGATAAAATTTATTGCAATCTGACATGAAGTATGTGACAGTGAATGTTGTTAACATCACAATCAAAATGACAAATTTACTAAATCGCGAAGAAAAAATAGAACTTGTGTTGAATGTTGGAGACAATTAAAAAACCCCCGTATAGGAATATTAGGCATTCAATAGTTACAAAAATTTTAAATAAATTTAAGGCTACTGGAATTATAGAAAATAAATTTAAGAATAAACGCCGAAAACAGGTTGCGAATAAAGACACTGAATTTGAAGTGATGCTTTTTGCCGTAGAAGATCCAAAAATGTCATTAAGAAAAAGGTCCTCTGCAATCCAAACTACTTCAGTAAGTGAAGATACAGTGGCAAATATTTCGAAAGTTAATAATAATCATACATATAAACCGCAATTTGTACATATGTTACTACGAAGGGATTACGATATTCGTTTCGAATTCTGCGGTCAGATCCAAGAAAAGTTGGGTGAAGACTATAATATTTTCTGATGAGACAACATTCTCTTCAATCAGAAAAGTCCCATCAGAAAATGTCGCAGTAATCCAAACTTTTTAATAAAAACTCGAAACCAATATTTTTGTAAAACGAACGTGTGTTGTGGTGTGTACAAAAATATATTAGTTGGACCTTTTTCTTCGAAATTCTTTGAACGCCGCTCAATACTCACAATTATTAGAAAATCAAGTAAGTGATTTCCCGTTATAAGAACGTATGACAATTTGTTTCCAGCAAAACGGTGCTTCTATCCATAGTACATTAAACGTTAGAGTACTCCTTGAAAATATGTAATTAACAGGTATTCAGATATTTTTTGACCTCCTAGGTCTACTGATTTGACTCTCCTTGACTTTTTTATGGAGACCATTTGGAGAGGATTATTTCTGAAGAATGTGAAAAAATTACTCCAAATATGATACGGAAAGTAATACAAGAGTTTGACAAAAAAACAATTAAATGTTTACAAAAGAAGGTGGATATCTTGAAGCTGTAGGACATTTAAAACTCAACTATGTTTGTTTCTGTTATGAATAAATTTTCTTTGTATGGATTTTTCAATTTCTACAATAAATAATTATTATGCATTTATTACGTATGTAAATTGCAAGTTTGTTCTAAAACAGTAATAAATAGAAAAGTTATCATATTTTTAACAGGTAAGAGCGAAAAATTTGATCCCGCCAGAGTAATTAATATGGAATTCTAAGTAAACAATCACAAAACCTGAATTTGCTGTAATTGCATATTTAAATATAACTTTAAATTCAAAACAACTTTTCTTTTTAACATGCTTCTGAATTGTGAAAAATAAAGACTTTACTCTTGCACAAAATTCAAATTTTTTGACAAACCTCGTATACTGCTTTTGGACCATACAAAACTTTTTATCAACAATAATTTTTTTTCATAAAACCACTAATAAAAGAGTTTTCATATGATTCCAACTTAAGTTCCAACACACTGCAGAAATATGAATTGAATAATATAAAATATCACTTAATTGAGACAATGAATCAAAGATAATCAAACCTTGCCTAGAAACAGAGCAACCTCAATTCACTGTCCTGAATTTTTTCTGTGTAATAGTAGCAAGAACAGCTCCATGAGAAAAAAAATCTAAATGAGAATTTATCTGACGAATGCTCAAGCAATAAATTACTCCGTACCGTTTCTTCGGAATTTTAACGCTATGACATCTTAGATATATCTTGATCTAAGCTAAAATCTGTTTACTAGCGTCCTTACATGACTTGCTTCAAAAAGCATTTCATAAGATCCGATCTAGCAAAAGTTGACGAGTGTAGATTCTGCGGGACAAAATAACAAACCTAGTTACAAAATGACTTGTCATAACAATCCAGTGCAGACAGGAAATTTGTTGCAACAATGATGTTACGTATTTGACACCAGGCTTGTTACTAGAATTAGTAAGAACTCTGAGATGTAGGTCAGGATGTAAATGGTCTTCGATATATGCAGATTTGATTGAGGGATATCGTAAATATCGAGGTCGCAATTTAACGGATGTAACTTGATGCAGATTTTCTAAGTGTAGTAGGTCTGTAGGTCTGGTATATCTAAAAGAATTTTTTCTTATTTTTTCGATTCCACCGCAGTGCAATTACATAAAAGGTTTCATGACATATGTGGATTTTCATATAATATGAAAAACTGTGTTATTTGATTTCCTACTTTTTTGTTGTTTGAAATATCAAATATTTTATTATACAGAATATGTTGAACATTTTGCTCAATTTTTGACCTCAACAATTAAACGACTACTCTCTGAAATTTCAAATTATCAGAACACTTTGCAATCTTCCATTTATTATCTCCAATGCCGATGGAAATAAAATCCTCTATAATTTGTCAACAGGACGTATTTTAATGATATGGACATGTGATTCGCTTTGTAATTTTCGATTAATAAGTTTAAATTAATACGAAACTTTAACAGAACGTAATTGTATTAATCAGGTATCGAAAAATATCAGAACGTTGTCAGTTATGTATGCAAATTATCATGTTGTGTGCCACACTAATCAATTTGGAATTGATTTCATAAAAAATATAATTCTGCCAAGCGAATTTTAAAATTTTTAATAAATTATGTTTGTTAAAAGGGTTCATGTATTATTTTCAAATTATTCCAATAATTTTTATTATAGTTGAAGTTTTACGCTTGTTTTTTGTTGTTATAAAATAATTAAATTTGAACAACAACAAAAATTGAAAATATAAGTATTCCCTGCTTACAATAATATTGTTGTGAATAAAATTTGATGTATGATATGTGTATATTAAGATCATCTCTATACAGGGTATCCTACGACGAGATAAAACTATTTATGGCAAAATACTTATAGTAAAATCATTTTCGGTTACAATCTTCGACTGTAACTTCGTTATTTTGCAAAAAACACCCTGTATATTAACACATTCATGATATCTACGTGAAATTTTAGTATGCTTCTATCCAAAAACTTTTTTCGAAAAATGCATACTTTTTGAGTTATTAATTATTTTGTAAAAAAATTGACCGCTGCAAACCCTTATGAATTATGTTTTTTTTTTTTTCGAGTATACCCTTAGATTCGTTTGCTTCTTCCAAGGCCAGACTTATTTGAATCTATGTTTGCCAGTTTTTCATTTTATACAGGATGTGTATAAAAGTATTCAAAGTTTCACCTCGTAAATATAAAACTTCTTCATTTTTTTAAATGGAACCACCCGGTTTTTTCTATTTTAATGCATTCGGGGGTAAATAAGGTAACTTCATGTACTCTATTCGCTGCTATTTAGATAATCTCCGTTATTAAATTGAGATCGAGCCATTTTAACGATTTTCGAAAGTATAAACAATTGACTAATGAGTCTACTAAAAGTATACATAAAAAATTGAAACTGGTTAAAAAATGCAATAATAATTTAAAACCTCAAATACCTCGGAAACGACTAAAAGTTGGAATACGATTAGTAAATACAATTTGATTTGATTCTTTTTTACAGACCTTGAGATAAAGAAAGATATTTTTTCATTCTTTACTGCTCATATCAACGGGTCAAAATCAAATTTAGACCATACCTGCATCTCTAAAAATGTACAGAAAACATTTAATATCTGGATAACGGTGAGGGTTAGTTATAGGAAAGGATACAAGAATTTGCCTTATTTTTTATTCCTGAATACATTAAAATAGATAAAACCGGGTGGTTCTATTTAAAAAAATAGAGAAATTTGATATTTATGAAGTTAAACTTTGAACACTTTTATACACACCCTGTATAAATTGAGAAATTTATCAACATAGAATCAAATACGTCTGACTTTGATAAAAGTAACCAAATTTAAGGGTATCCTCGAAAAAATTAATAACTCAAAAAATATTTTACGTAGATTCTAAAAATTTATAGATATACAGGGTGTTCTATTCAAAATAACAAAGCTACAGTCGACTGCCGGTAGAACCGAAAGAAAATATTTCAGTTAGAAAGATAGTAACCGAAAACCCAAATGTAAAAATTTTCATGATTATACTATAAGTATTTTGCCATATATAGATAGTTTTAACTCGTCATGGGACACTCTGTATATACAAATCTCCATTTAACACCCTCAAATTCCCAAAATAGAAACGTTTTACGCTCGACTTTCTTCTCCTCTTTTTTAATAAAGGCTTCTCAATACTGTCGGTACGTAGAACATATTAACACAGCTGTCATACGTACCTATATTTCGGTCCAATGGACAATTTGCCTCAAACATGGTTACATTACACTTCACTTAATGTCTGTTCTCGTGTCCGATTGTTCGTTCGATATAGCGACAAAAGGGCCAAAGGTATAGGTGGTCGAACAGAGAATCACTCGCACTTAATTAAATCAGAGGTATGTCGCGAAATTGCTTGACAGGATTCATTACATCGAATAGAACTGATTGAAAAAAATATTTGG
Source organism: Diorhabda elongata (assembly GCA_026230145.1). Classification (NCBI taxonomy): domain Eukaryota; kingdom Metazoa; phylum Arthropoda; class Insecta; order Coleoptera; family Chrysomelidae; genus Diorhabda; species Diorhabda elongata. The sequence goes on from CM047926.1 coordinate 45,726,112, forward strand.
TGAATTTTGAGGTACACAGTCTTCTTCTCTTCTGTATTATCCGATATATTCGAAAATTATGAATTTCTATATAACAATGGAATAATTGTTCACAAATCATCTACTATCGCAAATAGTAATGTTTCGTAAAAATTCTCCATTTGAATATGAACGTTGAATTTAATCAAAATTTTCAAAAATACTTGATGCAAAAAGTTTGGTAGTGAGAGAATAATTCTGTGACATAAGAAAATTTCTGTGTCCAACGGAAGTTAGAACTAAAGCCAGCATACCCAATGATTAACAATCCGTAACTTTTACAGGGAGGGACAACCTGTACAATCTAAAGATAGCAAAAATAAAATTTTCAATCAATTTTTCAACAAAAAGTTACTTTTTGCTCAACTAGATGAAATTTATGGTTTAGGAGATTAGATGTAGATTTTTATATCGTTGTACATGCCAAGGGAATCGTTCGCTATTAAGAGACATCTCAAAAAAACTATCAAGAATTGTAAATATTCATTAAATATACTTCGGGAGGTATTGAAACACAATCAAAAATTTCTAATTGAACTGCATACTGTCGAACATCTTGTTACTTACATGAAGGACAAAATTGGAAATGTAGAAATATTTAGTTAGTTATCCTACAAATTATCAAATAAAAACGGAAAAATAATTTTAATAAATATTAGGATTGGTTAGATCCTACACCCTTCCGGAGTCTCCCTTAAAGCGTCATCTCTATCGATCATTGTTTAACGATGTTGCAAATACCAAGCTTCAGAATTTCCCCCTAAAATCAATTGTATTTAATTCCGGAAAACGTATTGGCCATTCAAATGGACCTCCCCGACCAATCCAACAATTAGGAAAAACGATTTTTCACATTATTTAGGACGTGCAAGCATCGTGCATGTACTACATGTCTTTGCGAATGTTTAGAGGAATATCACATAACATTGGTTCTAATCATTTTGGAGACATTATGAATATCGCTGACCATTCAGGTTATTATCAAAAAATATGGACATACTAAATTATTACCCACTATCTCTACCCCTGTGAAGCGGTGGTTTCACACGAAAAGATTCTGTCAATTCCTAAAATTCACATTTATATACAGATGAAAATCCTCACGGTAGGTACAATGCAAACAAATAATCAACATCGACTTTGGATTAATGTGTAGGCATGACAAATTATAGCGGATACCCTGTATAGTGATTAAAAGTGCCATCTGTTCATTATACAATTTAGATAACTTATGTAAAGAAACAAGTTTGGTGGAAATTGAACATTTCGATAAAAAACAGGTGATTTATTTAAAAATAATGAGATCGATTATGAAATGATGATATAATAATCATAATAATTATAATAATAATAATAATACCCGCTGAAATGAATCAAAAAATATTTAAACATCAAAATAAAATATGTATTTGATAATTCTCTGAAAAATTCACTCACAGACACTATTTGGACAATCTACAGGGTGTTTCTAGATTCATTCGACAAAATTCTGGAGGTTATTGCTCGTATGGAATTAATATGGGTCTTTCCTATAACAAAATCTCCTCATCCCTCTCCTTTCCGAGATATCACCCTTAAATGGTGACTAAAATTGAATTTTTATTTTTTTATAATTTCAATAATATTAGAAACTTGAAAACAAAGATTATAAACCATAATTTCAATTCATAAAACTTGACATGAAATGAAGTAATTTCACTGCCGTATAATGTGAAAGGAATGTTGAAGAAATACCTGTGGTCAATATTTAGTGAGTGCGGGATGGATAAATATTAGTCACAATCTTTTAAGGGTGATATTTCGAAAAATAGTGAGCGAAGAAAATTTTGTGGGTCTTTTCCATAACAAAATTTCCTTTTTTCTCACAAGCAGTCACCTCGTAAATTTTGTCGCATGAATTTAGAAACACCCTGTATGATTCAAATAAATTCAAATCAGTTTTTGTATGATTTGAAGTTTTTCTTATCCGTATTCCCGTTTCTCATTTTGTTTTTACCGCATAATAAATAGTATTGCTATTTCCCGGATGCTTTGGGTGATCACTGTTAGACGAAATGTCGCATAAGCCTCAACTCAAGATCACATTTGAGAGCTGCAAACAATCAGCCCTTCTCCAGATTATTTTATCTATTAAACCTATACAAGTCTACATATATTTTAATCTTCTAATTTCTTGTATTTTTGTAAGTTATCGACTTCTCTTACCAATTCGAATTTCATTACATTAATGAGTTGGTGGTTCAACTCAATATTAATTATTCACCTTATCTGCATACAAGTTACATCTACCTCAATTCAGGCAAAATAACGTTTCCACCCACTCTAACAATCATAATTGTGACACAAGTAATAATCCTTCCAATTAAGTAAGGAGGAGAGAAATTCTTTATATCAGAAATATTATTTGAGAATACAATTAAAGACAATTAGGTTAGGCGCATACATACAACTTTTAACTGCATAACCATTTATATGTTTGTCAAAAGTCTGTAGAATGAAATGATAGTACGGATACGGCCATCATGGTAGTTGTTCGACTTTCGAAGTACAACTATCCTTCGATGACTTTATGTCCTTAACCTTATATTGAAGTGCGCGTACAAACAACTAAAGTTGTGATTGATTGATTGATTATTTGTATGCGCATCCTACCCAACTAAATAGGTGAGTCGAAATGAAATGGCTACCTATTGATTTCGAGTCAATAGTTGAATCGATGGAAAATTATATGTATGCACATTGCCTTAGTTATTAATAAATTCAGTAAAGTTTCATTGTATAGAACAATTTCATCCCCCAATATTTTCAGATATTATGATGAAGATATATTGAAAAATATTGTATTAACTTAATTCCAAAGAAATATTTCCGTTATGAATATAAAAAATTGGTCGAAACTGAGAAAACAACTTTCCAGTTCATAATACGATTATAGCTCCTATACATCAGGTGAAAAAAACGAGTATCATCCATACAAATACTGTTTAATTAGTAATATTTTGTAAGTTGCACAACTTTTTCAAAAAAAAAAAAAAAAACACCGACATTGATTTGTTCCTGCAGTTCAACTATACTAGACACCTTAGAGGTTTTCTAAAATAGAACGAATCCATTTGGGGTCGATACCTATTAACCATTCGATTTGTCGTCATATCAACAATATCCCAGTCCTCAACCTCTTCAATTATATTTGGTTATCTCAAATCATTGAGCCATTTAACTGAATTGCGTTTTCTCATTCTTGCCATTTCTTGGTAATACCTCAAAATAAAACTTATCTGCCATTATTGTTATATTGACGAACGTTATTTTGCTTCTGTCATTATTGACAGATATTGACCGCTCAAATCCTAACGCAGAAAATCGTAAAATGTTTGTTGTCTCGAGAAATACCTGCAAGTAGTTAACTGAAGAAGATGGATCAATCTCAGTATTGACAAAAGAGAAGGCCACCATCAATACCGATTTTTGAGACATTCTGGAGTAGGATATATCACAATCCGATTGAGATTAATGTAGCAAAGACCCAGGCTGCTATTTTTACAAACAAGACTGGCACTATAGCTTAGGATTTGCTCTTTTCTGGACAGAAATTATCACAATCACCACAAATTCGCTTGTTGAGGTTGGAAGCAATATGTTCTGCGTAGTCACATGGCTGATTTAGCTTTATCTCCGCAACCGCTTCGAGTCCTCTACATGGCCTAGTACCGTCCATCTTTGGAATATTGCTCGCACCTTTGGAGTTCAGCTCCCAAGCACACTTAGCTTAGAAGATAGAAGAAATGTTGCCGCTTGATTTTGTTGCAGCGTTATTACCATGGTAAATGATATGATGTTTATAGTAAGATTTACTCGACAAGCAGACGTGGTTCATGAACACCGAATTCGCCTGCAGACGCCCAGAACGTGAATTTATCGGAATGCCTTTCTTTGGAGTATAGCAAGTCTATTTTCCGAAAACTAAAACATATAGAAGTTCAAGATATGACAGTACTACTCGAGTGTAATAGAGTTCTCCCTCTTGTGCTTGCTTTTCACATTAAAAGATAAATAATTTCAACTTCTTCAATTCAGAAAACTTGTGATAAATTTTCTCAACTCAACTGCCAGATTTCATCCATAATGCCATTAACACACGATGGAAGTTTTGATTCAGGCCTCCTACAGAGTCATTCTATGCCGTTGGATGATGAAATTTTCATTTTATTTTTTTTGATATATCCTTCATCTTCAATGTAAATAGGAAAATACCCTTCAACATTTTGTTGCTATGTTAAAAATGAAAAGTCCTATATCATATAGCTATGCTATTGTCGGTAGAGTGGAAGTTTTCTGCGATTACAAAGTTAGATATAGAGTTTGATCATTATTTTTTGCAAATTAGCGATAAATTTTTTCATGTTTCAAAGTGACTCTTCGATGGTTAACACCTTATCATATAAATTTGTATTAGAATACAAAAATTGTAGACTTTTTTCACATAGTTTTTCCATAGTTTTACCGCAAATTGATATAAACCGTTTTCATCCTTAACAACAGGTCCCTTCTTATTTCCCGACCTCAGATTGCCTACTAATTATTTTTCCTTTAATTTTTGTTATATTCTATTTCTTCATCGACGATTTTATCCATCTACTATTTTCTTCACCATTCAAAAGACTTTATCCCTGGCCTAATTACCCATGATCGTTCAAATGTGAAAAAATCGAATGACAGAAGACGTTTGAATGTGATTTCATTGAAATACTATCTATATCATCATCAAATTAGGACAGCATCACGAAAACTTTATATCAGAAGTGTCAAACTCAATTTTTCATATATTAAATTTTGAATTCGTAGGTGGTCCAGATTGAAAATTGAAAAAAAATGAGCTGAATTATCACAACGTTTTATTCATTAAATTATATAAGTCCATTTATGTCAGGTATCACATTCGTTGTAGTTATTTTAAGAATTCATTGGAGATGTTCATTCGTAAGTCGTGTGCGATGTTTGTTCTTATTTATTTTCATGACGGAAAACATCTGCTCATATAAATAGGTGTTACCAAACATGCAGGGAATGCGTTCTGCATGCTTTTTTAATTCCAGGTAATTATCCAAACTCTTGAAATATTGTGTATAAAATATTAATCTCATTAAATTTTTCTTCCATAATATTGCCCGATTGAAGATCTGTCAACTCCATTTGCAAAGGAACTGGTGCCTGTGAAGCTTCAAAACTCTGCACTCACTATTAAATTTACGTTTTTGTACAATTATGAAACTCGACACAACAATTATGGATATCGCACACGCACGACACAAACAAATGCACAATACCCTCACAATCACTACTTCGCGGTACAATTACAATCCTCTAACTATATCGCTTCGATTACTCGACTCAACTGACTCATGTCACGCCTACGCACTCGTTTTATATGGTTAAGGAAAGTTCTAGTTTAGACTCGAAGCGAGTGGAAGATTCGCTTGCTCCTAAGAGATGGCAATACTGTATTTCTCTATCGCTTATCTAGGCACGCACTGCCCTTCAAATTACTTATAAGCATCAGTAGATTTGAGAGTACGAGTATTCAAAACATCCGTAGAGGAATCGAATGTAGTCCAAAAGTTCTAAAAATCATGATTCTTCTTTCTGGGACATATTGCGATCTCGGGCCGTATCTTTGACATGACTACTTTATACGATATTTCTGTTAAAAGTGAATTTTATTTTGAGAGTGGAAATTTCTCGAGTAAAACGAATAGAGTGGGACAGTTTCGTATTTTATACTTTTGAATATAGCTATTATTTCTTGTATTTTAATCAATCATATTTCAACATATGCTTTTTTCCCCACTGAATCGATTAATTCATAAAGGACAATTTAAATCTACCATCAACAAGGAGAACAGTGAGAGAGCCTACAGTCGAAAATTATAACGTGTTCGCATTAATTCGGTGATCGTGCTTATTCATATCATAGAGGGATTAGGGTTTACAAATCGTTTTGTCGTCGCCGACGCAGACGCTAAAAACATAATTAGGTAACATTTGTTTCGTCATGAACAACATGAAACCAAGCTTTCAGTTGAAAAATGTGATATAATTAAGGGGAGTGAGAAGAATATATAATCGATATCGAAAATTTGGGAGAGTGAAACAAAACTTATTGAAGCACATGACACCATTACCAATATGGGGAAACTCATTTGACACACTTTGTTTTGCGGATTACGTCTTGTAGCATACTTCATTCCATTGTTCACTATCATTTCATTTTTAAGCCTAAATTCACCTAATAAATATTTGAATATTTGTAAATTTCATTTCGCTTTATAATTTTCTTCAAATTTAGAAATAACTATATGAATCATTACTTTCCCACGTTCTCGTGACTTAATCTCAAATTTCTTCAATTTAAAAGATCAAATCTTGTTTTTAAAATTTTGATTATTCAAATTTCCGCCTATAAGACTAAGCCTGGAACGATTTTTTTTTGTAAAGGGAAAGTTTCAATTTGCAGTTTTTCAATTTATCCAATTCAAAAGGAAAATTCAATCCACATGGAAACAACGACAAAACAAAAATAATAATTTTTCAATTAGATCTTGACTTAAAATTTAGGAAAACTTTCAATAAAATATCTGTGAACTGAATGAAATAATGGGAATATATTGGAAATTTTCATAATAATGATAAAACGATAATATAGGAGTGAAAGATAATACTCTGAAATGAAGAATTATGAAGAAAACCTCATCAAACCTCAGTATGCATGATTAGAGTTTAGTGATAATAAATACCTCATGTAACAACATATTGAAGTCTATGGATAGTTGATTTTTAAGTGAAATATAACCTACGTGTTAGAAATGTTGATCCAATACAAGATCAAAGAGGAAATAGTATCATAGAAATCAATAGATAAGCCAGAATTTGATAATGCGAGGGATGATTCTTAAGATTTGAGATAGACAAATATGGCTCTATTAATTTTCAAAATCTTCTCCACTGAGGTCAATACACTTTTGCATGCCTTTAAGCCACATTTTTCTCTATTTCGATTGAAGTACCTCGAAAACATGTGATTTGAACAAATCATATGCTCCTTCAGGTGAAGAAAAACGTAATTTTTTATCTTTGGAAATAAGTAGAAAGCATTGGGTTTCAAACAAGGACTGTGCGACGGATGGCTGATCAATTCGATATTCTGTTCGTTTTAAAACGTTTCAACTGATGTGTCGTGGTGGAGGATGATTCTTTTTCTGCGATTTGTTTCTTTGATTTTTTCGGACACTTATGGTAAAGAAATCCTGATATTCCATTCAGAATTGACCGTTGCTCTAATAGAACGGTGCTATGAAGTGCATCGTACTCGAACAAATTTTCTTGGACTCGTCTCAAAATACAAAATACACTCGATTGTTGTAACGTTTCGAACAACCGCAATTGAATATTTTCAGCAGTTGTTTGCACTAATCGACACAATCGATGTTTTCTGGCACAACAGCAGATTTTGAACGACTTTCATTCTGTAGCGAAGTGTGATCACGATTGAATTTGGAAAATCAACGACACATAATAGCTCGAGATGGTGCCTCATCACCAAAAGTTGAAGTGAATTGATCCGCACTTTGCTCTTGATTTAATGCACGTCGAAAGTCATAGAAAATCATCGCATGAAAATTTCCACGACTTAATTCTATTTTTTGACGTAGTATCTGCAAAGAACTGTTCTGATTTTGTCCACCATTGAAAATGACAAAGTTTATTACGGCAATGTCAATGTTGCCATATCTCAAAACTTTATTTATATATAGGTATTTATATGATACCATTTTTTTGATGTCGATCAAATTTTGTTGGAAAAATTTATAAAAATAACAATTGCTCGATGGAGAGCCAGAAGATTTGAAATAATATTTAAAAGTCTAAAGATAATGAACAAACAGTTCCAAAAAATTCAATGTACATGGAATATTTTTTTGACAGCTAACGTGAAATGTTTGAAGCAGTATGAGTCTGAGAAAATCAAGAGAAACAATGATTACAAAATAAAGTTCAATAAATCAAACAAGAGATATATTATTATGTAGGGAATTTATTAGTTTCTGGGGATAAAGTTATTTTTAGAGAATAGAAAGTATAAAGTAAGAAATATCAGTTTTTCTTATGGAAAATATCAAATTTAGTTGAGAACTTTGTAATGAAAATTGATGGCGAAAAAGTAAAGGAGAATTAGGGAAGTCGAATTTCAACGGGAGCAAATAGAGGGAAAGGGGAATTACTAATAACATTTGGCGGAAAAGAAGTAAGTGGTACTCCAATAAAGCTGTGAGTAATTATAATAATTGAACTCATCGTTTATAAAAATATTAGGAAGCAAGAATAAGCTCATTGATGAATTAGAAGATTTTTAATGAGCATACACTTTGAATTTATATTTAAGGTTCCACGCATATAAATACACTCTTAATAAGATATACACATGTTTTGTGATGGAATCATATTTATCAATTTTTTCTTTCCTTGTATCGATAATATAGTCTAGACAACAGGTTCAAAAACGTGGAAAATAGATATAAAGGTCCTGAAAATATGAGCGATAGCTCATTGGATATAGAATTACGTTTAGAAAATGATATTAACAAAATAAGATGAAGGAAATAATAAGTTATAAAAATTCCGTTAATCTCAATACAACGGAGTTCACAGTATTTTCACTGATATCATTTATAAATGCTCATTTTATTCCTTTCCTGATTTATTATAAACAGAATATTGCTTTCCAAAAATTCATTCGTGAAAATTAACCTTCCATTAGGCGCGCGGGTATTTCTAACGTATTTGGTCGCGTTGTATCTAGCAGATACATATATCAAATAATTTTTTTTTGTTATTATTATTTTTAATATATTAATACAGCAAATTTTGTATGAATACTTTTTTTCTCCGCTTTAAATTTAACATTTTTTCAAGTAAAAAAAATAATTATTTTATATGTAAAATGTGTAAAATTTTATTTAGGTTATCGACAGAACTAGGTTTAAAGTTATTAGTTTTTCAAAATATTTATAAAATTTATAAAATTAATCGGAGTAATGACCCTCTTCAATTTTTTTATTATAACATTTATTACAAATCATATTTGTATGGAGTTTTATACATAAATGAATTCCACATTTTTCTTCCGCTTTCTTTTACTTGGTCCAGGTGTTGCCTCTTGAACTTCTTGTTGTGCTTCCAAGGTTTTATAATTATGTTATCCAGGTCAACTTACAAAAAAAGATTAATCCAATAAAAACAAAACCCTTTACCCGCGAAAAAATAATAACAATGTATATGGATTATTGATTAAGGACGGTTGGTAAATACCAAGGGGAGATATATAGCTTTTCCTTTTCAGGTATTGAATAAATTTTATATGAAAATTGGAAAAAGCGACCATCTAGGTATGTGCTTCACATCTTTCCATCCGCGTTAGGGACGTTTCCCATTATCGAAAAGTAACTTGGTAACTACAGAGGACAAACAATTCTATCCACATTCTCCCGTAATGTGAAACACTATATAACTCCAGCATACTACACCTGGAATCATGAGAAATAGAAGACGAAGTTCTTAAGTAGCTATAGTCATCTTGAGGTTACTTCAACTTAACATGCTATAATCAATAACGACAGCGGTTTAATATTATGTGACAGAGATCAGAAGGCAATAAAGGCAGCCATGTAGTTCTAAAGGCACTCAACACTATCAACCCTAATAAAGGATGTTACCAAATATGTGAGTACCGTAAACAAGCTGGGTGACACCGTAGTAAATTCACGTTGGCTTGGGAGATGAAACAAAAAAATAGACGAAGTCGCCCAGCTGCTTCGATACCATTCTATAGATCACAACCATACTGTGGTGTTGCGAAATCAATAACTGAAGCAAAAAAATGTGGGAAGTATAGCTATAGGATATAGTGAAGGCATTCGGCAGGTGACAGATGAGCGGAACAATTCATATTGTAATATTTTTCTTATTTATTTACACTCTTTATATTCGTGCGGTGAATTGATAAACACTATCTTTCACGTTCTTAATTTATCTAAATACTTCACACTACACTTAACTAACTTATGAAAATTCACTTATCACTATTTATTATAAACTAAACTGATATATATGATTATCAAAAGATCTAGATGAATAGAGAAACAAAACAAATAAATGAATAGATCTTTCTGAAAATTATTCAAAAGGAAAAATGTGAATTAACCGCTTGATATAAAAACTGACATAAAAACAAAGATCAAACGAATTCCGAGTATTTTTTCTAAGGCGACGCCTTCGCCGAATTTCAAGAATTCTATTATATCCAAGCAGGACCGGCTCCAGAGCGGAGCCAATTTCGTAACAAGGACAAACGTGTTGCGAGCTTTTTAGCAAAACATTCAGCATTTAATGAATGGGCTTACCATAAGAATTCTTCTGTAGCTTCTAGCGATCAAAAGCAGAAATTGCGAAAAACTTACTATGTTATCGTATTTAGTACTAGATATAGGAAATATTTTGTTAACTAAATATAATCCGGATACAGTCGACCACAATAGATATAAAAGATGGAGATGGAGCTACTTGCTGGAAATATATGTATTTTTATAACACCAATATCAATATTTGTATTGGTAAAAATTCTGTGATTTTTTTTAGAGAAAGTAGTACGTCAATGACATCGGTTAACTGTACGTCGATGTTGCCGTTGTTTGTTTTTCAATTTTATTGGAAACTCCGGTAATAACCATATTTATGGTTATGAAAAGCAAACAATTCTTCTTAAAAAGCTTAGCGAAAAGCGAAAGAACGTAGAGAGATCAATGAATCTTGTGACTGGGAATACAATTGGAAGAATTAACGGTGGCAATTAAACGAATTGATGTTGTTTTCAATAAAACCGTAAAAAATGTTATTTGTGCTTCAAAGCTCTGTAAATTTAACAAACCTTTTATAAAATATGGAATTAAAATTTTTTGTTGATTTAGTTTCATTATTTTGATCACGTACTTTATTGAAACTGATTTCGTTTTGATTGTATAGAATGAGGGATTTGTTCTTTTATCACTATATTTGAAAAATGCACAAATGTTCCTTTTTATACTATCAGAATATATACGCTCAGAAAAAGTAATCTTTGTCCTCATTATTCCAACAAACACTAAAATTAGTATCACCATAATATATTTGGATATTTTTTGTCATACTATAAAATAAACTTTGAATTATTTATAATCGTGCTCAAGGTCAGTTTTTTCGAGAGTTTGACAAATTGGTGGATGATCGAATGAAAATGATACTAATATAAGTTTTCACCCCGCCTATGTAAGAAAACATGCAATATAATAAAATTCAAAATGTAAACGCCTAATGCGGTATTTCATCTTTGGAATGTGAGAATTTTAGTATGTCTTACAACCAGTATTTATCACGTTACATAGTCGTGCCATTTGATATAACAATAATATTTTCATTATCAGTACATTATAAACAGCTTATCTGAACCCTGTTTTGATAAAGGTAGGTAACAATCAACAAATAGGTATCGATTGTTCTTCACGATGATTTTTAAGTCAACGGTGTATCTTATCTACTTAAAAAACACCTTATATTCAAAAGTTTCAACACGACTATAGGAAATACTTCTAATTTTCAATCAACATCAATAACGTAAAACTAACAATAATTGATTCTTCTTAAAAAGTTTAGGATACTTGAAAATATCCAAGGTTTTCCTGTATAAAAAGGATATATTTCAGTTTGGAGCATACACCATAAGCTGGACAGAGACTTCAATATAAAAGGTTTTTTGTAAAAGTACGCCAAAAAAACGATTACCATTTTCTGAAATATAGATACGTTGTTTCAAACTACTTCCTCTGCTATTTGCTGATTCTCCTCAACCCATTTGGTTCTTATACAAATCAATACATCAAATTTATTTGGTGATAAATTTTCCATTTGACAATGTTCATAAAATAACATTGCTTATGTTTCTAGAAAGATTTGCAAGAATCTCCATATTATCGAGTATTGAATTGAATTGATAAGAACCCGGAAATGAATTCTGCAGGAAGGTGAGAAATTCTTTTATACTTCACGGGATGCAAGTATATTTTCTAGTCCCGAACTTCACTACCAGCCGTCACTGCTCCGAACTAGTAAATGTTACTTACATTCCTTGTGGTACATATAGTTTAAGAAAACTAAAAAACACGCTTTTGAAGTACATTAAACTAAAATATAATTTCGAAAATAAGCATAAAAAATTTGGAGCAAAGTGCCCCATACTTTTTTGACAATAATATTAGTATTTTTCATTCGTTATTATTTCAAGCTAATTTAAGAAAAATATTTTCAGCTTTTTAGTTTAAAATTTAACGTGTTAAATTCGAAAGTAACATTAATGCAGGTAGTACAGTAAATCTTCAATAGTGGGCAGACAGTTATAGTTTTAAAAAAAAAACTTGCTTACGAACCAAAAAACAGCGTGAACGGGATTTGAACCCTTGACCGGCGAGTCCGGCCTTAACACATTTGGCTAACGAGTGCAATCAATGTGGTGGGATATACTAACAGTAATAAGCTATAAAAGAGAGTTACAAGCGAACAAGCTCACAAACAAACAAAACCACATAAAGGTGAAGCATGTGATTATTGTCTCTCCTTTCATATTGTCTCACAAATATAGACTATATTTTAGGTAGCATACAAGGTGGATACAATATAACAAAATATATATCTACTGTTCACCATTTATATGATTTCGAATTGCAATAATTTGAAAATTATTCCAACTCAAAATATTGTTACGAACAAGTTCGCGAATTGGGTCCTTGAGCCGCCTCTGTTTATTTTGAAATTCTAAGATTCGGCCAAGGCGGCAAACTTTGATGTACGATTGAAATACCAGGAATTCTAATGTTTGCCTTTTATATAACTTTTTATTACAGCAGGCGGTTAATTTACATTGTTTCTACGAAGGTCTATTTATTTATTTGTATTGTTTTTTAATTCTTTTGGGACATATATAAGGAGCGCAGTTTAGTTAGTTTATGATTTCAGCGTTTTCCACTCTCACAGTTTGAGCCTTGTAGTTCAAAATTTGAATTTAAATGTGGTACATAGATCGTTCGGTAGTTATTTTTAATCAGCCTATCTAGATCTTCCAATCTCATACCTTCGCTTTGATGTTTCTAAATTACAACTTAGAGATGTAATATTATTTTCTCATAAAAGTATCAAACGAAATAATTTCTTATACATGTTTCAATTGAAACACTGAAACTATATACGTGGGTGGCTACCCAAGTTTTCAGATATTGCATCTCTGATGTGACTACATCAAATCTGACAATGTCATCATAAAGTTTAGGTCCGATCGCATGCTTACTTTCAGAATTGTCGTCTATGGAGGTTAAGTCGTCGAATAAGGAACAACAATTTGGAAAGTGCGCATGCAATCGGTCCTAAACTGATTCGGAATTTGACCCGGGAACAGATCTAGTTACTTAACGAAAGCCGAGCCCTATGGCTATATTCATATATCACTAATTCAGTTACTTGTCTTACTTCATCGAAGAATTTTGTCATCGGAGCGTGAATTTTTTCTACTATTCGAATATATTCTTCCGAACAAGATATCAATTGCCACACATTCATCTTATGAGGGAATAAAGTACAATGTACGTTTCAGTTTTATGAGTATTAATACTTCTCAGTTTCACCACCACGTATACTAAAAATAAGAAAATGAATATATTAGGAGGCATTGCTGAAAAATCCATTTCTCTCTAACTCTATTTGAATTAATATAAATGAGACCCACACTACACAATTCCAACTTTTACCAACATGTTCATAGTGTATATAACAAACTACCTATTCAGTTGCAGAAGTTCAACAAGACAATAAACTATAAAAGCATGTACTGTCAAGTTTTGTTGGTATAGAGTGAAATTGACTACCGGTTTAGCTTCGGTAGCTGCGGTTAAGCGGTAGACCGCAAAGAAGGATTTTGGAAGCCACTAAGCTATTATGTCACTTCGATATTTCTGGTCTCTGTTTGTAGTTCCCTTAATTTCTGGTGGACCAATGAACCTGTGTTCTGAACTGATTTTTTATGTAAGCATATTTGATTGTCATAAAATGAAATGAACACACATGTGTAAGCTCTGTTGGAATCACTGCTATATTGTATTACAACATAAGATACTAGAAATGGGTTGTTGATGGTAGTATCAAATAAAAAATCCATATTTCCTGATAATCAAACATTTTTTGTAGTATGTCTAATCTGCTTCATATGACTCACAGCTGTAACTTATCACCCTTCTTCTTAGACTAAAATTGCTAATTTTTACAATTTTATTCCATTGTTCTCTTAATATAGATTTAAAAAAATAATTTTCTATTCTTTCCTAATACAATTATCAAGTGGTTTTCCAAAATAGATTGTATTAGGATATTTTTCTTCTTTAAACGTTTAATGAGAAGAATATCCTACAGTATAACAAAATACTTATACTGTAATAATTATATATCCGCGAACTTTGTAACTTGTGGAAACTATACACCTCAATTTTTAGGATTTGTAATCAAATTTTGAGAACGTTCCAGAATGTCGATTATTGATTTGCCGAATATCATATTCCAACATTTTCCACACTCATAGTTACAACTCTTGAATAAAAAATTTGAATTTGGTAAATTAGTTGTTCGGTAATTGTTGTTAATATGTCTATCAAACTCTTTATAATCTTGATCTCTCATTTTTAAATTTGTTATTGACTTGCAAAAATCTTTTAGATATAGAAATATATTATTTTTTCCTCATAAAAGTATCATGATTAAATTTCCAATATTATTAATTGATTACATATCAAATTAACTTGAACTTAACTAGAAACAAGATGAAATTTTCCTTTAAAAAGTTGGAGCTGCATTTTATAATTAAAATGTTACAAATATATCAAAGATGGTTCATTTTTATTCTAGATAATGTTGATTTTCAACAATTAATACGAGTTTAAAATGATGTCAACGGAAACGTATTTCAAGAGACACATCAGCGTTTAGTAACGCACTCTCGTTATGACAAGTTTTCCTAAAATAAGAAAATAAGATGATGTTTGGATTTTTGGAAAAGTTTCACAAGAATGTTGCTATATAGTGGATCTAATAATCATGCTACTTCGCATACATAACTATCTTCATTTTATTTGTTTCCATCGACTTAAAACAGATTCAGAAGTACTATCAGTATCTTCTTCAGGTTTAAAGGATCTGCGGATACTATCATTAGAGTTACTACAATGAATAATTTACACATTTGACTTTATTGGTGATGTTTTAATATCTCCAAAATTGACTCTCTTGGGTAAAGAAGGAATATTTTCATTTCTATTTGAATTTGTTCCTATATTTTCAAAGGCTATATAGACAATTATACACCTTTATCACTGAATATTCCATTATTTTTGAAACCATTTGCTTCTGTATTTAACCCATTAATGCCCAGAATTATGAACTCTTTCTGAGATGATGAAAATTAATGGAAAAAGTCTAATATATTGTTTCCTCCAAAAAAATAGAAGAAATACAATATCAACATTTTTACACGTTATGGAATTCATCAAAAAACTTGTCAAGTAAAGGAAATTGCCAACTCTCTCAGACTTTAGTGGTTTTATTTTCACAAAGAGAGCATCTTCGTCTTGTTTGTTGACAGAATATTAAGTGTCGCCTTTCTGAACATATACAATACACAGAAGCTCTTTTGGATTCAGTTATTTTCGACTGGGTTCCATATTTTTTTAAAAGGTACACAATATTTCTCCTGAAATGGAGATTGTCTTTGTCCTATCCATAAGCACGTGTCCATCGACTTGCATTAGCTACGCACAAGTCGATTATCCAATGCAATATTGGTGTAATACCATTTTCTGCCTCTCATAGCAATTCTGTAATTAGATATATTGCGATTTATTTCGTCTACTTGTACATTTTTATGCACGCATTTTGTCGAAGTGAAGAAATTATCAAAATAAAATAAAAAAAGCAAACAAGGGTATTCTTTTTGAAAAACATCAGCAAAGTTTAGCACTACAGATTCACCAAGACTTAGACTAGTTGTATTGGAAAATTCTGTGGCTTTTCTTACCTGATTAATCCCATATTGCAAGCGATAAGTACTGATAACCCAAGCTTCATAAGCAAATAGGGAACCATTAATTCAAGGTGCATATTGCAAAAATTTATTCAAGACATCAATAATTGGTAGAAGTTTAGTCATTTTGTTCCTCTTGATCTAAAGCGGTGTTATTCGCCGCATGAGAAAAAATTGCATATATCCTAAAATCGATTACGCCTTATAAAAGTGACAGCTTTTTCCCAAAACAGTCTCCTGCGGGATAAAGGAACATAACCAATAACCAAAAGAATTCCAGAGTTCAAATCCGGGAGTATTTCTTTGAGCTGGGTTTGTAACATTGTATTTAACGATGGCTCGATAAGTGATTGGCTCATAAACAACTACAAAAACTCAATGTGGTTACTATCTTTGCAAAATATTGGTACCACAATACCACTCCAAGAGGTTTTTTGAATCGACCTAGGTATTTAAGTCATCCTCTTTCCATTGAAACAATACCTCAGTCTTAGCCTTTTTTCTAATAGGTTGAACGTGTTTACTACTTGATTTATTATTATCGAAACTAATTTCTTTTGTTTCGCTCAAAATTTCAAGCGAATTATCTTTTGGATATTCCTCTATATTGTCCTCGATATTTAACAAAATACGCCAATTCCCTTTACAGTACATAAGCTCTCCTTCTGCTTTGAGTTGCCGGTTACTCAAATGATTTTGATCAGTATCTTCTTCGTCTCCTGAGTCAAAGTCAGTATTATCGCCATTATCATTTGAAAGGGTTATATATTTGCCTTCTAGCAATATTTGTTCATCATTTATGTCAAAATTTTCCTGAGTTTTTTCCTGAAAAAATAGAAACAGTATAATATTACTTTAGGTGACCAAGGAGCTGTTAACAACCCAGTAAAAAAACATTTCGTTTTTTCCATACAATTTTATAAAATGTGGATAAATATTTCCAATAATCCAACATAAAAATCTGAATATAAATATATTAAAAAAAAGCATTGAAAGGAAAACCAACCACCAATAATAATTTGTCCTTATCTCTATTTTTGGTCGTATTTCACTATGAACCGACACATTTATTTCTAAAAAAATAAGCTTTTATCGCCATCTAGATATTGTAGCAAAAGCCAGGTTTATTTTTATTTCTTGAGTAGTTAACCACCCTTTGGGAATTAATGGGTTAATGAACACTCTCAAGATGGATTTGGGCATACAAGAAAGGCATAATTGGTTTCCGTTAAAAATCATTATCCTTATAAGTTTACAAATGAACAAAATTGAATATAAATAAATATAATAAGATATATTTCTCTTCCCAGTTGATATTTTTTTTAGTTTTAGATTTTCGCAATTTGCTATATTATCCGAATATTAATGTATTATAATGATCATTGATGGATTTAGCAGCAGGTTGAGAAGGCCGTGGCCTTGGATGGCAGTTTCCGAGAGGCTGCAAATTTTGTTCACAAGAAGGAGACAAAATAAGATTTAATCACCGTTGCTCTTCATGGCTGTACAAAAGAATTTTGAGTATTTCGAAAAAAAAGACTTTGGAATTACGCGTATGAAAAGGAAATACTAGGTAACTGGAAAGGAAGAAAAAATTGATTATATACCTGAACACGTGATAAAAATATTGAAGTTGCTGTGTTTACTTCAGTTAAGACATTTCTCATTTCATACATAACCGGTAAGGGTGATTTTTTATCATCGGTTCTTACAGAAAAATTAGTTTTTCGAGAAAAGTACCCTAATGACTAAAAAGATCAAGAATGCGTACACTTTCAAAGCTCTTAAATTATGCTCTGTACCATTGGAAAGCCTATCTTTGTTATAGCAGCTACAAATTGTTCTGGTAAGTTATCTGAGTTTTGAAATCATAAAGTCGAGATTTTTTTCATAAAAAATGTAATTTGGACAATAGCAAACTAAGGTATTGAAGTTCAGAGCCCAAGCTAGCGACGAACAATTCATTAAACCCTTTCCTCAAGTTATGTCAAACGCATAATGTTAGAGTAGAGTTCCAATAGAACATGAACATTTTGAACAGTTCTCAGAATAAATTTGAATTGACAACAGTTTTTTCCAACTTTTTGACAGGCTTTTATTCAGGAGTTGATGATATGGATTGAAGATGCATATTTTTTTATGAGCAATATTTGCAGTTGCGAGGCGGGGGGCAGCGTAGCCGAGTGAATGCAAAGTTGCGAGTAAAAATAAGCACTTTTAGTCCGTATTATATATACTATTCTTTCTTCAACCAAGTCAAAATTGAAATAAAGTTAGTGTTATTCAGAAATCGTTGATAATTTGGTAATAAATTTGAACACCTATTAATATTAATATTTTGAGATGTCCTAATATTAATGAAAATCTTATCAATTGTTCGAAAATTGTTAGTGATAATTTTGGCAATAATTATTCCAATTGTGCGTTCAATATTACTATAAATAACAAATAAATACCAATATATAGTTGCCCAATTAGTTTGTTTTACTAAGTTTGTAAGAGACAATGTTTTTTTCTTCAAATTTCAATTATAGAACTCTAATGCAATTACTTTTAGTCCTAGGATTAAAAGTAGCGTTTTTAATACTAGGATTAGAAGTGTTGCTAAACAACGAGCAACTTTTTGTACGGTAAGGAAATTTATGGATTTTGTACCTGAAAATAGTACAAAAATATCAAAAAATTTTTATGGTTGGAGAAAAACACTATTTTTTTATCATTGCACAAATGAAGGAATGATTATCTTGATAAAAAACGTACACACATTTAAAATTTTCATTAATTCGCACGAAATTAATCGAATTACTAGTCTAGAACCCACCTGAACAACATTTAATCAACAATACATCCATGCAAAAGGGAAAAGATTCGGATTCAATTAGTTAGAAATAACTAAATATAAAATTTTGTTTATAGTTTTTTCAATTGAAGAATCTGTATTTATAAATTTATTTATCTCAATGTTACTAGCAGTCCTTCTTAGGTTGATGTATGGTTTACCACGTTTAGTTATATTTAATTGAATTTCCATCACCATTATTCGAAATTAGATGAACTATTTCCCAGGATATACAAAAGAATTCGGAATTCTTACGCAATAGAGAATATTCAACCAATCTTTACTTTGACATATAACCTTGAAATGATGAGATGTTTTCAGTAAAGAATTGCATTTTCATAGTTTTTAGAAGTGACAATTCGTCAATGTGCCAACAAGCGAATGACGAATGTACGTAGAGGTTTTCCGTGCAAATCACCCTTCAGTACTGCCCCTGTATAATCAAGGAAATACCCAGTTTATTTTCCAAATTCCATTTCGCTTCTAATAAACTATTATTTATAATATATGAATTAGTTATTCCTTACGCATAGTTACCAATGGGAGTGTTTCAATGAATTCGAAGATTTCGATTTTAAATGCTTCTTTCACTTGGCTCTCCCGGTATATTAACTCATTTTGGTATACGTGTATAAACCATCTGCACTTATTGAATCAGCTAAGGAAAATTGTGATTTTACGGCTTATTCCCCAACGATACTCGCTAGCTACAAAAATTCAATTAAATCCAGCTTAACATAAAATAAAGCCAACAACACAATATAAAATAGAAACGCAAAAGTAATTAGAATTCCCAAGGAAAAGGTTGATCACTCTTGAATAAAATTAAATTCGAGAGTAAATACCGAATTCGAATTAAGTGGGAGAGGAAGAAGTGCGACTGGGAAACAGGAGCCAGATACAAATAAGCAGGTGAAACCGTGGGGTTTGCAAGAGAATTCAACCAAATGAAATATGAGGGTATTTCCTTACAGGCAAGAACTAAGTTCGGTGTGA
The DNA here is from genome assembly GCA_026230145.1 of Diorhabda elongata. NCBI lineage: Eukaryota > Metazoa > Arthropoda > Insecta > Coleoptera > Chrysomelidae > Diorhabda > Diorhabda elongata. The sequence goes on from CM047926.1 coordinate 45,746,166, forward strand.
TTCATAACGTTATTTTGAATTGTGCGATAACTACGATGTTATGTGTGTGAAACAAAATAACTTGGAAACAGGACCATTAGCCACCTAAATATTCAGTTTTGGATATTGGATGCAATTAATCTATAGATCTTACGTGTTACGGTTATATGCTTGTAAAGTGAGTGAGATTCGAAAGTAGAGAGTTTAATAGTTGAGTCATATTAATTTCTTCTCTCCAGCTCTTCCTCGGTTTTCCTTTCTTTTTCTCATGTATCTTCCTTATTAACCGAATTTCTTCCATTCTTTTAAAATGGCCAAACAATCTAAATTGTTCTTCTGATTTGATTTGAATGGGTTGTAAATCAAACTTTTCTTTGTTATTCCTTATTTTGTCGTATCTTGATTTGTTCTTCATTCCTGTGTGAGTGTCTATGTCTCAATACGTATGTCAATATCGGCGTGGCTACTGTTGATTCAACATTTCTCTCCTATTTGTGTTGGTATTTCCTTTTTGGCTAGAAACTATGTCTTAATTGCATTGAATAATCTTCCAGATTATGTTCCAATTCTCTCGTTTATCTCTTGTTCTAATTTTCCATCTTGTGTTAGTGTCATGCAAAGGTTTCTGCAGCTTTTGATCTGCTCTATATTTGATTCTCCTAATTTTATCTTATGTGTTCTTTGTGTTCGTTAATTTTTTATTTATTATTTGTAGACTGTCATTGTATGTATTGAATATTCTTGGTATATAAGTTACGTGAATGATATTATTCAATACACAGTTTCAGTGAGCAACAAATGTCAAATTTTCCAAGTATATCGAAATTATTGTCTTCTCAAATTTCTACTTGAAACTTTTTAAATGGTTTTCTTGATGATTTCAATTGAATTAGGTCTCTTTTCTGTAGAAATCAGTTTGAAATAGATTCTCATAGAAAAGATACCTGAAATCAAGAAAACTCTTTATCTATTTATATCTGAAATGATTTTTTGAAATAAATCAAACGAATTACTTGAATATCGATTGATCAATTGAAAAGGATTATGATTATTAGGTTTGTATTTCGTAAGATTTGATTATATTGGTGAACGCTCAATCTAACTTCATATATTTCATCCATGACCAAAATCATCCAATAATACAAATGTGTCAAGATGTACGATGATACAAATATATTGTACACGTATAATGAAATTTAGGTAAAATAGAATTCTCGACCCGCCCCTGTTTTGAATGAATTATAAGCATAAGCTACAAGCATATTTTTGTAATTAAAATTGAATTTGGCAATGCCAGCCGTCGGAGCAAATGATGAATTTGGGTTATTTATAAGTTTTTTTTTTTTCATTTCATTGTTATTTGATTTGTAGCCTTGAAGGCGCTTTCAGCTTAAAGAGAAATTTCCAAAAATGTAGTAGAATATATTAAATACTCGTATCTCAAAGGGTCATTTCATAAATCGATTGCCGATGAAACAAAATATTTTCATTACAATCATTTTTATTCCTCAAGTATTAAATTCTTGCAACCATGGTCTATTCTTTATTACCCGATAACATCTTCATTTAATGATACCCTCTCTTCTGTAGGTAAAATATTTTGGTGGGGAACAGGAAAAAGTGCAAATCGAAAATTTTGTACATCGCTCCTTTTTTCTTGAAATGTGCAATTTATCCGTTTATGTGTTTAGCTTTCGCGTAGCAGGTTCGTCCTCTACCACCCACTATCTTGAAAGTTTTTTCTATTAATCGTCTCAAAAAAATCCTAACCATTTCGCTTAAATGCGTCAATAAGGCCTAGGAAATATTCACTCAAATACGCTCCTGGTTCAAAAAGAGCAAACACGGCACCCAACACCCACAAAAACCATTCAGTGACAGCTAGATACTTGATTTTTTCCATTTTCAGGAAAATCTTCAGAACTACTCACTTTTTTATTTCAAATAAGCTGTTTAGATACAGGGTATACCAAATAGACTAATTGAAATCTCTTCTCAAGTTTTCTCAAGAACACTCTCAGAAACCAGGCAGATTCTTCATCCTTTTTACGGTCATGCATGGATGTGGTACATGGATGTGGATGCTCATATGACGAATTTTTATGTTCTTCTTTGCATTCAAAGTAAAGATGAAATCAATACTTCATGGTTTTTAATGCAAAATCTTTTTCATACCATAATCCATTTCCAGAATACAATCAAGTATAAAGGTTACTATTACTTATTATGATATATTGAGTTATCAATAATAACTAGCATTATTTAAGTTAACAAGTATGACAACATCGAACAAACATAATATTAGACACTTTTCTGTGTCAATGCATGCCTTTGATTCCGTAGGTAACAGATTTTCTGTTGTGCTTAAGGTTTGTCAACAGAAGTAATAGTAGGTACGAGAAAGACTAAATGCTCTAAATAACAAAATTAATGCTGACGTAAAAATGATACATTAAGATTTATTTTCAATGTTACTTTTCACTAGACGATTAAATAATATCATTCAAAAGAACTGTCAATATAAACTAATTGATAAGATTATGTTTTAGTAAAGTAATCTATAGATCATGTGAAGTGTCTATTCGTATATACAAAATTGGTAAATAAATAAGTTCATGTATTGAGAGGATTTAATAATTTATTCCCATCTTTTTCTTATTATATAGGTTACCAATTAAAAAACGCACCATCCACTATATTACTCGAATACTCGAAATTCCAAATTAAAATTGGGGTCTAGTGATACTCCTAGTTACCTTCAGTTGTCATCATCAAATATGCGTCAAATTTCCATTACAAATACCATGTAGAAATGTTCTAGCAGCAACTAATAGAGACGATTCGGAGAAAGTCCTATCTTGGAGCACACATTGCTCCATCTACTACGATACAACAAATTCTTCATTATAATCAATGGGATAACAACTTTTAGTATAAGTCCTCATTCCGACCATTAACTACTAAGACAAGATGAAAAATCCATCTCTCATATCACACAACAATCTTTTCCGAAGCAAATAAAACTGAAGCATCTATCTAGCTCTGAAAACTCAGAAAACATGAGTCAATAATTCGATGATCGACGATTATCGATTTTTTTTAATTGAACTCAAATTTCTTATCATAGTTGTCTAGTATTGGTAATTGAATTAACTGATGATCATTAGCTACTAATTTATTAAACTATTATTCGCAATGTTTGATATGCACCAAAATAGTCATTCAGAAACTTCTTTTCAAGATAATTCTATGAGAGCAACTTTGTGACTATTTTCTCTATTCACAAACTTTCATGATAAAACTAATCCAGTATACGTTGCAAATGACATAAATTCACTAGTTTTCGATGACTTGAGCTTTTTCTTCTGCTGACTACACATTATCAAGCTCATTGAAAATAGTAACTGCAACACATAAAAGTTATTGTTATATGTCGTAGAGTTTGTTATGTTCAAGTGCTTACCGCTTCTATTGGATTTTAAATTAAGCATGTGAATTAAAATTCGTATAATACATCCGGTGGTTAAAAATTTCGGGATGCATACATGAGACGGAAATTGGGATAGAATTTGTTGTAACAGAATTCTCCTGTCTGCTAAATCGAGTGAAATTTTTGTCATATCAGGATATTAATGGTATTCAAACTATTATTCATCTTTGCAGATGCTGGAAACATAATACAAATGATAGTAAATTATTTAACAAGTTGAAAGTATATATAATATATACAAGGGCGGTTTAACAGAATGTAGAATGTAAGGGTACGATTTTCAACTAATCCAAAAAACAGTATTTGGGAGCTCCACAAAACACGCGTTTATCCACGTCAGAACCTCTAGATTGATTTGAAATTGGAGGAATTGGAGGGAACCATATCAGGTGATTGAGCAGGAGCCTTGTCATGATGGGACAACAAATCTGGGCATTCTTCCACAAGTTCCTACTCAAATCATTTCAGGAATTTAGCTCAAAGTTAGTCAGTTATAATTATCGTGAATATTACACCTTGAAATTGCACCACAGTATTGGCGAGAAAAATAGTTTCTGGTTACTGGTTGCAAGTTTATTGTATTGAATCCAATATGTTGACTGTATTTCTATTTACAGGGTATGAAAGTGCATACATACAAGTTTTATCTACTATGACACAATTTCGTTTGAAGTTCTTCAAACATTCGTTTGAATTTTAAATGCAAGCGAGCTTTTAATAAGCACTATAAATTCATGGTATACACCTTGCTAAAAGCTTTTTCATATGTAACCTATCTTGCAATCACATACTAGTACGGTAGAAATATTCACATATTTGGCTATCTCATGTACTTTCATTAGTTGAAGTGATTAGGTCCTATACTTCTAGTGTTCGTTTAATCACTCTAAGAAGCAGTGAATTCTTTCTTTCCGTTTTCTCCCTTTTTTTTGCACATTGCATGTAGTTAATCTGTCAGATTAATGTAAAATTTGGACAAATAGCGTAAGAAATAAGGCGAAAATTGAAGCCATCAATTTGGGTTTTTAAGTAACAAATGCACAAATGATGCTATATCAAGAAATTGTAGCACTACGATTTCAGGGAAGCACCTCTCGTATGGTTCAACTAAAACCTTAAAAATAGAAATCAGCTTATGAGGGTTGATAAAATGATGTCTTCTTGCAAGCGAATAGAATGTGGAGTGCCGCAAGGCTCAGTACTAGGCCCTATTTTGTTTCTTTTGTTTATAAACGACATCGTCTATCTAGACATAAGTGATAGAATATGTCTTTTTGTAGACGATACTAGCTTCTCATGGAGCAAAGTTGATCTCAGGGCACTTCATAAGACTATATCTAACCTTCTCTGTTTCAATGTTTCTAAAATCAAAGTTTTATCCTAACAAAACCATTGCCGTCGTTGGATCAGAAAAATTTCTAGTGCTTGTTGTGGACAATTCCTTGAAATGGGAGTTACATATTGCCGCCTTATTTAAAAAATTAAGTTCCTCCCTTTTTTTGTTGAGATCAGTTTCCAAAGAACTGAACTCCGATATGCCCTTCCCTTGGAATACGTGTGGTGCTACTCAGTTTGAGCGAATCTTCAACCTACAAAAGAAAGCTGTTAGATATTTACTCGGACTAAACAGCAGGGATCACTGCAGGGACTTTGCCTAATTCGTAAGCACGCTTCTCGAATTTCCGAAAGATTGTTGCCCGACTATCCACTTAGGAACGCGGAACACGACCTTTACCTACCTGCAGCACGTTCAGAATCAGTTATGGGCTCAATATTTTACAATGCAAGAAAATGCACAATCACTTGCCAATTAAAATCAAAGCAATCACTTGCCAATTGAAACAAAGTGCCTTCTACTCTACTTCTATTCTAATTAGTATTCAATTCAGGGCATGCTGCATTTAATTTTTGCTACGGACTTTATTTTATCTTCATTCAGTTATTTCTATGTTTGTTTCTTAGTTTTAACAATCCTTGTCTACAAATTGGAACAATTTTTTGACAATAAAGCATTTCTTTCGTTTGCCGTTGCCATTGATGTTTGTTGTTACAAAATTGAAAACATTGAAATGCATACAAATGCAACAACCTTTTGAGTTTGTCACGTCATTTTGCCTAATGCTTCCAATAAAAAAAAGCTCTCCGTTGTTTTCCATGATATCTTCATAAATACCGAAATACATGAAACACACGTCAAAAAAAATACCAAAATTGTTAAGTTGAAGGCAGCTACGTCAAATTTATGAATAGGTCATACTCGAACGGCAACGGCAAACGAAAGTCAATTTCATGAATTGGCCTTATTTCTTCTGTCGAACATATCTAGTTTTTAAACCAAATTATAAATTACTCTTAACTCTAATCGTAAGTTTTATGATACCTCACACAAGAGGGCCGACGCACAATTTATGAAAGCTTATCTTCAATGTCATATTGAAAATTTTTGGTCTCTTTCTTCTCATGATCGTTCTTTCTTAACATATTTCGTGCTGTATTAAGTCTATAAAGTGAGAAAATACTACACCACTTCGACCAAACGAGCTGGATTAGTTAGCTGTAGATAGGCCTCGACTAAAAGTGGTCTGGAATGTCTACTTAAAAATATAAATCCTTTTGGGGATGTGGATGTCATGTTAAATGATGCATGTATTAACTCCTATTATCTATAATTATACGGTCAAAAAAACGTTGATAGCAAAGAATACCTATCCTCATTTTATAAAGCCCTCATGAAGCCTTGAATAAATAAAAGAGAAGGTATACCAACTCTTGAACGCTCGATCCGTCATTACATTTGACTCATGTTAGGGGAATATGTACAGAACGCTGTTCCAGTGAGTACCTGAGAAGTCGTCTACAACCTTTTGTAATAAGAACAGAAGAATTACTAGCAATCCATGCAACCTCTGCAGCAAAACATTCTGTATGGAATACCACACTAAGATCTGTTCAATCTGTACATATGTAAGTATCTTTTATAAAGACTATTCTCACCTCAACGGTTAAAAAAATATGCTCAGCTTTCTAGGGTTAATAAAATATCAGTTAGAGTGCATATTTCATCGTCATCGCCATAATAGATGCCATCACATATTGTTACGAACAAGCTCGCGAAATGGGTCCTCAGGCCGGCTCTGTCCGGCTACAATGCAATTTTAAAATTTTGAGAACTCGCAGGGCACCTTCAAACTGTTTTTTATAAATGGCGGACGCGCCTTTGACGAATTTTTTATTATAAAAAGGCGGTTCATTACAGTATTTCTATTTGTAGTAAATAAATAAGTTTATGTAGCGCAGTTATTTCAGTTTTAAATAAATAGTCGTAGTGAAAAGGACCAATTAGCAAAAGTAATCGCAGAAAATTATATTTATAAGTAAATTATTATGAGTTAAATGTACAGTGTGCAAATAAATTAAGAACGTAAGGTGTTTATTAATGCACCCCACGAATACAACGAGTGTAAATAAATACTTAAAACTCTACAAAATGCTAATGACTTGACTCTATAGAAAGGGACTGAAAAAGTCTTGAATATCTATTTAAAAAAATGTGATGATAGTTACACATCTCGATTTTGTAAGACTGGAGCTGCGCGCTTACGTAGCTCGCCCACTACTTCTATCTTTCTTATGCAAAGGATAGAAGAAGAAATATATGTTGGTGAATCTTATCAAAATATTTGAGTATTTTGATCGAATTATTGCATTGATGTCAAGCTTTAACAAGTGCGCAAAGTTGAGCATAAATCTGGTTGTTTAATGTAGGGCCAAAATGAGGTCAAAAAGTCAGATACAAACATACAGGCGAAACTAATAAAATGATTGAATGCCTTAACAGAGATCATCAGTATTTTGGAATTTGCATCCATTCATTACTATCACCAAATTCAAGCTTAGAAGGGGTTTTTCAATTTGATACGTTTTCTGTCAATAGGCTGATCTTGTCATTGTCTTTTCAGTTTTTCGTTCTTCAAATGAATTATATCTTTCCAATCAATGTCATTTTGTTACTTCGATTCTATTTGTCAATTTTGTGAATTTTACAGTAGAATCATATGAATATTTAATTGAGAATAATTGAAGCAAAAAAGTTTTCAGCGGATATATTAATAGATTTTTCCCGTTATTTCAACAGTTTTATTGATGAACATTAATGAATTTGTTATAATCAACGCAAAATAACTATTCAGATTTATTTAATATCAGATCCTACTCATGTTATATTTTTTACAGGACGAAATTCATTTGATTTGATGTTCAATAGAAAATTATTTAGTAATTCTGTTTCATTCCCAAAATAAATGGAAGCGAAATACCATATATTTGATGAATTATTTTTCCTTTTCGATTGTGGCCAACCACAAGCACATTCGCACATATACATGTCCGAAACATCAAATATTAACAATGTCATCAGAGATATCCATTTCATCGTGTTTCAACATGTATTTCAATCGTTGATTACTTTGTTCGATGTGAATCAAACGGAAAAAAACAGTCAAACATGTTCGCATTGTCATCTGATGTGAGTCCGGTACCGGCTTTGATTTTTTTCAAGCCCCTTTTCAACTTCAAAAACATATAATTTATTTTTGAACTGTTGACGTATTTTAAATCAGCAAGTTTAGAAGACAAAGAAAAGGTGAGATAGTCAGTCGGTTCATTAAATCAATTATTAGAAATAAATTAAAAGCTTTGTTATGACACAATTACGAATAAAAGTCCTTTTTAGATCAAAAATATTTTTTAATAGAACGGTTACTTGTTGTTGATCCAAGTAATTTATCAATAATGTTACTTACCGTATCTGATGAACGTTATACGAGGTGTAATGGAAAACTGAAAAACGTATCCTAATACTCAAATGTAGAGTGAAAGTTGTTTACAAGTATTATCAATGATTAATAAGTAGAAATTAGTTAAAGATGAAGAATGGTGGGTCTCATAAACTGATACAAATATACAAAACATTATTTGAGAACGTAAGAAAAGAAAAAATTGAAAATGGATCAAATGGTTTCTTCTTGCTCATATGTACGTTCTCTACAAATACCAGAAGTTGTTTTCTTCTCTATCTACTCACTAGATTATTATTGATTATTAGTGATTAGGCATTACTACATATCATCATTGTGACTCATTCCTTGCTCATTTTAAACAAGAATTTCCTGTTGAGAAGGTTGAAATTTAAGCCGGTTTCGTTAGCATTGTGAACCTACTGAAGAGAATAACTTCTTCCATTAAAAATAGCAGTGAACTCATCCATATAAGCTTGTGCCGCAGCTTTATTTGAAGGTAATTGCTCTCCAGTTATTGTCAACTGGCGGAGGCCATGACGAACTTTCCAACGGTTCAACCATCCTTTGCTTGCAATAAACGATTCATTAAATTGTTCAGCTGCAAAGTTTTTTTTTTTTGTATAAGAGATCCGCACTTAATGATTATTTTCGAGAATAAAGAACCTGCTGAGAAACACGTTTTGGAACCTTTTCAGATCCAGATTCTTGTTACGGATCATAGATGCATCATTGTGATAAATTAATACTAGACTCATTTTTAAGCTTTTGACTCTTTGGTATTCATTATGACTTTCCAGATCTGGCCTTTCTGAACAAAAAATGTTGGACCTTATTCCTTTTCTCTAAAATGGCAAAAGAATGGTACTATATATACTCTCTCCTCAGTTTCTCATTTTTTTAAAAATTATTAATGAGCTATTGTTAAGCCTCAACTAGATAACACTCAGTTTTTTTTCAGGTTCAATAATTCTGGTATATATGACCACCATCCAAACTCAGTTTATAGTTGCTATTTGGTTGTAATTGAACAAAATACTTCATTAATTCACCCGATATTATATATTACGCAGGATTTCTTTCTGCAGTATTCCTAACGAAATAGCCGACGATAGAGAATATCGTACCTGTTCGCGCCCCATACAAATAAAAAAAATAAATAAATGGAAAACCAAAAAAAAAATGTTCAAGTTCTAGTTTAACTCAGGAAAAACTGTTTTTACTTACACAAGAGCTTCCTTTTCATTCTCATCTGGCCTAGGGTTCCTCGCTTTTCCTTTTTTTCCAGCCAGGACAGCAAGCACAAACCCACGTAACCACCAAAACCTCAGCCCAGCGGTACCAACTCCAGCAGACCTCCTATAGCAAAATTTACCTTACCTAGAAATTATCAAACGAACTTTCTATTTCTCTCTAATCCATTATTGCGGACTTAATCTCGTAAGTGTTTTTTTTGCCAGACTTCACGTATTTGGATTGTTCGTGAGTGCACAAAACTCTCGTTATTGAAGAAATTTTAAATATATTTCACCGTGTAGTGTTCATAACTCCTATGATGTAATAGTGGTTCCTAGACGAATGTACGACGTTTTATTTTTGCTAAGAAATTGATCTTTCAAAAATTTCTACTAATTTGTTTGTCCCTCGAATTTGAATAGGGTTGCGAAATAGATTGTCGGCATATAGGTACAGTGGTGTTGTCATCGACTTCAAAGCTCTCAAAACACGGTTGTAAGTTTTCTTTACCAAAAACACATTTGTGAACGGTACTTTTTAACCGCTTGTACATTAACATGAATCGACTTGTACTGACTGACATACCTACTACCAATTAATATTTAAAACCATATCGTGGCCAAGAATACATTTCCGGGGATCGACTAAGAAACACTAAAGGAACTTATATGTATGTCTGATAATTTTTCTGGTGCTTGTCTCCGGATTCTCCGCTACTAACACTTCGAATTCACTGTATTCGTTGGTGTTAACTGTCATCGTTTCCTTTTGTCTGGCAACATCATGAAATCTTGTTTCAAAACTCGTCTTTTGCGAATGGTCTCGATATTTTATTCACTATTGATGCAAGGAGCCATTTTGTGATATTTTGTAGTGACTGAAATCATTTTTTGAAATATTGTTTTATCTTCCATAATAATAAAGTGAAAGCAGTGGATTTTGTAGCTAATTACTAGAAAATACCGAATAGTTTCTTTAAGATTAACTTTTCTTTTGAATAATTTTTTTACAACGACTGCTCTCCTCCATTTTTCTTTCGATTAGATACAGTAAAGCTTATAAGAGGTAAGTTTGAAACCATCTGATTTAAAGAACGTAACAAAGTAAAAAAGATGTCAATCGATTTTGCATGGTTAACATAGTAAGTTAATATTTTTGTGTTAGAAAAAATAATGAGTGTAGTGCAAAGATAGATTTCTTCGGCAGCTCAACACATCAATCAAACTAAGAATGTCGTATACTATGAAGCAACCGAATAATAAAAACTAAGAATTCAATCTTCGTGGTTATAACGAGATAAGGTGTGTCGGGACGGCTTATATATCCTATATAGATATTCTTATTATTTTAAAAACTGAAAATTCAACTTTTCGATTCGAATACTTGAGCAAACGATATAAATAATTGTCACTAAGTGCTGGAAACTTCATATAATAAAGGGTTTGGAAGAGTTTCGGTAGCTGGTAGAAATTGTTAAATTGAACAAAATAGCTCATTCATTCATTCATTTACTTTTATAAACGTCGGCTGAAGGAAAAAAGTTCATTATACGAACGCGCTACAATTGGCAGAGTTACTGCATGTAAAATATTCAAATAGTGGAATTCTACTTTAAAACGATTGATCACAATTATTTGAATTACTAAATACTGGTTGATAAAAAGAAGGGCAGTTTGATAACTGAAAAATTTATAATATGAGAGATCCGTTCCGTGTTTTCTTGTGGAAATATTATTGGAGTTTATTGGAGTTTACTCCTTAAGAATCGATTTGCATAAATAAGGGGCCTGGTATGAGAAGAATGTGAGGAGTAAAATCTATCGATGAATGACCTCGTTACGTTTTTGGTGCGCACCCTATGATGCGCAGCTTTCTAATTTGTCAGTGTCAAATAATTATATTGCTGTCAATGTGAAGTTTTAATTTTTATCATTGTATTCCGCTAAAGTGAACTGAAAGTATTTTCAACTAACTATGGCAGAAAGAGGTGTAGATGATATTGCCGGATCATCTAACAAACACGTGGTTGCAAGGTACGTTATAATTCATGTATTATATGTATGAGCATGTGCACTTTGTATTTATTAAATATTTTAATAATTATCGATGTAGTTCACATAAATATAGATTTGAAAACAAAACATAAAATTAGATAATCAACCCAATATGAATTATCGAGCGCATCCACATAAAATAGAAAATTTCTAACCTAACCAAAAATTAATTTTTTTGTCGATGTCTATAAATTCTTCCACGTTATTATGATTTATTTTATAAATAATTTTTAAATATTAACAATTGTAGTCAATAATTCGATAATATTATCAGAAAAATCGACAATATTTTTTCATTATAATGTTTTTATATAATTTTCTTTCGAAGTTATTTTTTAGCTTATTTAAATAATTTTCATGTACTATTTATTATTGTATGTAAAAGATTTAGTGACATAATTATCTTTTTATAACCATTTTTGTTAATTATTAAGATATTATATTTTAAATAAAAAATTACTTATAATAATTTGAAAAAAATGTTTATAAAAACCTTTTTTTATCAATTTTCTTAAAGTCGGTTAAAATTTTTATAATTATGCATTTATAAATTTTCTAATTTTTTTTTATATTTTTTGACTAGGAAAAAATCTAAACCTTCAAAAACTCCAGTCGAGAGACAGCGAGCTTACAGATTAAAAAAAAATTAATGAATGATGCCCAAAATATTCTGGCAATCAACCAATCTTTTTTAAGTTAAATAAACTCTTTTTGCTGTTGGTTAGACTATCGAACTTAAGGAGTAAACTCCAGTCGTGCGTCGGAGCTGATACACACAATTTTTTCTTTGTCATTTATATATACCAATATTCTTTTTCATCTCTTGTAAGATACTATGAATTTCATAATTAATTTCAAGCCCGGTTCTGTATCTATGATCTGCATTCTGAATTCGAAACACGCTTTTTGTTGTATTTTGAAAACTGCATTTCGAGTATATTGGAGTTCATTATCATGAAATATTGCTTATTTGACATCAATTTTACTAAACTACGCACGATCCGTGTGGATGTTATCGCCCCTACCCGTGTAACATATCATGCATCAAAATATGCCTATTTATACCCTTATGAGCTGTCAGTGAAAAATGTGGAATAATAGTGTAATGAGCTCAATAATTCCATAATTTAAATACTTATGAGACAAATAATACGCAACAGGAGGAACAATTATACTTCTATAGAGTAGTCATTATAAAATTATTTAAAAATACAATTTTAGAGTATTATTTTAATCCTTATTTCTGTGAAACTGTATTTAATATTAATGTTATTTAGTTTGAAGTGATAAATGCAAATAATTCATGATAAAAAATCAGATTCGCATACATAAACGTCAATATTATTTAATGTCTTCACTCATTCTACACTGAAAAATATTGGATCCTTACATATTTCTATTTGTTGTGAGATTCAAAAATTGTTACATGACATACCCCAATAAATTATGTTAGTTTGTGGATTTTTTTTTGTATACTTCTCTTGTTTTGATGTTAACAACATACCATCAAAATGTTTTGAGTTCAGTTTGCATTAAAATGGCACAACTTCAACGAATAGTGCAAAAAACCTGATTGCAATGCAAGATGGTCGTTCTCAATAATTTGCGGGGTATAAGTCGATGTGGTGTTGAAAGAGTTATTCAGAAGTTCAATCAAACCAGCAGTAATGCAAATAATGAACAACTGAAGAAGTTGAACACTTAGCTTACGAATTAAGCTACTTTATGTTCACTGCTATCCGTAGAACGTAGTGGAACTCGCCTTGTTTACACATGTGAAGGGTAAAACAGGAAATATGCAGGTGGGTGTGTTGAATGCCTAGGTTGGAAGTATTAAGCTACGTCTCTTCAAATAGTCAATGTTAATACCTCCATCATTACATTATTTCACATTACAATTAAAATATATTAAATGTTTGACCTGCTCAAAACGTACAAACATTTTATTATATTAAAAATTGAAGTGGATGCGATTTATCTATTTATCTAAATCTAGATAATTATGTGTTTATTTTCTCTCACAGTATTGGTTTTATTTGTGCTCAAATTCATAGTAAATAACTAGAGAGCTTTGTTTTAATATTGCACATTGCTTTGTTTACGTAAATTCCTAAACATACAATAATTAAAACTTAATTGTTTATATACTTTACAAACATAATTTGATTGTCCTCGGTCTGAGTTCATTTTAGTTCGTGAGTGTTTTTGATCTTCGAGGTTAATAATCCCCACATTTAGGTGAATCTGGATTTTGTCACTCAACGGACTCGCCAGAATTTTAAAACGAGGACCATGATTATCCCAAAGTAATATTATTAAAATAATAGACTTGGTTCTTGTGAATAGATGCTTATGAAATAAGGAATGTAAATAATCATACATAAACATCATTTTATCATGAGTGTTTCCTCATTAACAAAGCTTTTGAATATTTTCAATGATAAAATAATGTCATATGTGTTAGTCCAAAGGATATTTGAACTTCAATTCAAGTCATTCTATGTCACAAAAAGTATCAGTGATAGATTGGCTGATAAAGCTACCTAACTATTAGATTATGATATAAGTATAAGTAATAAATGACTTAAATATTATCCAAGTATTTCATTAAACTAAAATCTAAAACATTCAAAAACGAAAGAAGTAATATTGTATATCAAGTACATTGTAATGATTGTCTGAGTATTTACAAAATAGATTATTAGATTGAAAGATTTCCAAAACTGCAATTATGGATCACGAAGTATCAAAAAAAAAAACATACAAATATGAATATTGAAAAATTCTTGAAAAATCTATTGAATAAAATAATTATGCAAAATGTCAGAGTCGATTCATATTTTTATGAAGATCAAAGTAAGTCCAAACGACAAATCTTTTATTGTTATTTCAAACTGATTTCCATAAAAAAAGACAAATAGAATCGAACCAAATCATAGTGCATAAACTGCACGCGTAAATCAAAACGCAAAACGAAAGTTTTTTCCTAAATTGCATTTCGAGTGAAGTTTGAGCATTATGTCTCATCTAGTGTACGTTTGAGAAATGTTTGCTTGAAATTTTGTATTTCTAATGGAATTCCGGCTACGATATTTTTGAAAATATTGCAAAAGTGTTTCTAATGTTTACTTTTATCGCGAAGGCAAGTATTTGGGTGCACAAATCAATCAATAAAGGTCGTAGAGTCATCGGAAACTTGCCTTATGCAAGTCGCCTAGCCATATCTCTGTTAACGAGAACATAGAAAAAGTTGAGAAAATGGCTGGGTATACGAGAGATAGCAGAAGCTACCAACTTCTCCTATTTATCCACTCAAATATTTTGATAATTGTTTTGGTTATGAAGCATGTTAAAGCTAGACCAAAAGATCTTAATCTTCTGTAAAATCAACGTCAAGTTGAAGTCGCAAAAGAAATGCTTGACAGTGATGCTGATGATTTTACGTTTATTGAACGCATATTCACCACTAACGAGACGTGATTTGATAAATATGAAATTACAACTACGCAACAATCTAGCGAATTAGCGCTGAAAAAGGAGTCAAAACAAGAAAAAAACCACATCAAAATCAAGTTAATGCTCATTGTTTCCTTTGATTCCTTTGAGGTTTGAGCCATCAACCTACTGCAGTTCTTGAGACAGACTTTGAAGCCAAAAACGTGCTCCACCACTGTAATACTAGCTTCCTGTGACTTTTTTCTGAAGCTATAAAATGTAATTCGCTTAAGATACTGAAGTCTAGCCCAGCCGAGGCTCACAAGTGTCAAAAGAATTGGATTAAGCATTGTCATTTTTGTATCGACTCGGAAGTGTCTATCTCGATTTTTTAGTCATTCCTGATCATATTCCTTCTCGAATTTGAGTCCGGCCTAAATGGAAGTGTATTTTTATATTGCAAGTTTGAGTTAGAAAGCTTTTGATTCCAGTGCTCAAAAGAGTAAGATGTTCAACTCATATGATGAGCTTTCATTGCTTATTATGCACCTGTAAGCGGTATAATTAATCAAATTGAATATATATGCAATAAACAAAAGTCACTGTACGAGTGTACCGTCAAAAATTAGTTTATAGAACCTTTCAGCATTGATAGAAAATAAACAATTTCCCGTTTAAAACGGAGCAAGTAATAATTTTTAAGTGTACCTCGTGTCGTCGTCATAAGCGTAAGCATAGTTGTTGAAGAAACGATGGAATTGATGGCAAAATGTTGAGAGTCGAGAAAATTGAAGCTAAAAGCCATGTTAGTCGGCATCGAACATCAAAGGAGCCGGTATATTGAATAACTTGTTTCCTAATAATAAATTTTGCTTGTGAGTTTCGAAATCAAGCTGAGAAGAGAACAGAGCGGGAACGGAACAGATCACAATTGAATATCGCGAGGGTTGAGTAGTAATTGTACAAGGTGAACTTTATGTTAATAATATTGAAATTGCCACTGCTAGAATGGAGAAGTTTCGAACATAAACTCGTCAGAAAAAAATCGACTCAAGTCGCACTCTCGCGACAATTTTATAATTTTAGCATCTCTGTTGTTATTGAGTTATATTTTTGGAAAATAAGGGATATCAAACGAAGAGAAACCTCAAACAATGAAATAAGTTATTAATAACAGTAGAGGAAATACAAGCTTAAATTCGTCAACATAATAATGCATTTGGAATTCATCTATCAGTATTAAGTGGCCTCAATAACAGCTTTTAATCGATTTTTCTTAGAGTTTCTTTACTCGATATGTCCCATTCTTCAGTGAGCGCCATTTAGTGGTACGATTTCGTAGCTGGTACAGGATTTGTAAACTGAACTTTTCTTTTAAGGTCATCCCATAAATGCTCAATAGTATTTGAGTCCAGGATATGCGTTATCTAATCCATAGCCGGAATTTCGACGTCCTATAAATATTGCCATAGGTAAACTACAGTATGTGGAATGAAATTGACGTTGGAAACGACGTGAATTTCTAAATTTCTTCTATATCTCGATTCGTCGTTAATCTTCCAGCTTTATCGCCAATTTGAAAAAAAACCAACTTGGTTTCTGTTTCCATTGAAATGCCTGCCCAAACAATCCAGGAACTTCCTCCAAAAACCACGTTTTCTCTTATGCAACACTATACGAATCTTTCTCCAGGTCATCTGTAAAACGTCCTCGTCTATCGCTACCATGCAGGCACACACTGTAATCGTCTGAGAAGAGAACGGAGCCCCATTGTTTGTAAGTCAAATCAATATGTTCTCTGGCAAACCGTAGGCTGAGTACTCGGTGAGCTGGGATTAATTAGAAGCTCGTAGCTGCCATTTTTGGCTCAAGTCTTCTGACTGCAGCTCCTCCCCTCATACGTTTTGAAACCGGAATGAGCAACAAACGTAGCATCCGTGGATGAGGAGCTTATTTCTGAAATGGTAGACAGGGCGATATTGTACAATAGATTTTTAGGTTAAGGTGTTTGTGAGGTTTATCGAAACTTCAATATCTTGGCCACATTACGTGAGGCTCGGAATATAAGATCTTACAACTCAAAACTTGTATGAAGAGAATCTTTTAGAAGGAGAAGATTATCTTGGCTCAGGAACTTGCGAAAATGTTTTAATGCATTGCCTTACCTATTTAGGGCCGAAGTCGCAATAGCCTCCGAAATGGAGATAAGATAAATGAGAAAAATGTATTTTTTACTATATTTACTGTATATTATTGTCAGCTCTCAATTGAAATAAACCTTCAGTATTTTGTACTAAAACATTCAAAATTGATTTATGTCGTACTAAGTACAGAAATATTTACTAACATTAATTGAGTAATTTGAGATTATTTTCGTTATATTCGACCCGAGACAAAATTTCACCTTAGTGTCACCCTGTAATCTTAAAAGGAATGTTATCGCGAACATTACTACGTTTGAATTGAAAATTCCCTCTTACATACTTGCATCTAATAAACTCGGAAGTTTCTATGTAATTAACTTTCAGCTTCTGTTTGGATCGGAATCATCTACAAGCTTAGGCTTTGCTGTCTTCTTCATCACTTTATATTAGACTCCAAATATTATTCTTTCGTCGTCGACGCTTGATATCCTTTATATTATGGAAATAACTGCATTCCTGTCGTTTATCACTTTAAGTTGTACGAAACAAAATACAAAGTTTTTTCTAATGTCTTGAGTCACAAATAAATTTTAATTTGATTTGATGATGTTTACATTGGGTCATGCTGAAATCCAAATTCGGTATCAAATTCTTCGTCTTTCAATCTCCTAATTTTTTCTGATTGTAACAAACAATACAATCTATACTAATAAAGCTGAAGAGTTTGTTTGTTTGATCGCGCTAATCTCAGGAACTACTGGTTCGAATTGAAAATCTCTTTTTTGTTGAATAGTCTATTTATCGAGGAAGGCTTCAGGTTATATATATATAATATCACGCTGCGACCAATACGAGCAAAGAATCAGTGATAATTATTCATATTTGGGGACTTGGCGCCGCGTATAAACGCTTCATTTTACCCAAAAGATATGTATGATAGTAGCGTCTTCGGGAATCACTGCAATTTCATTAGCGGTAGCCTCTAACTGTTTCTTTACAGAAAGATAGCGAGTTAAAATAGCTATTGGAAAAAGTTTTGCAACACGGCACTTTAATACTCTGGGACGAATGTACTATGATCCGTAGAACTCATGTATAGGCTCTATATAGGATTCATAGAGATATTAGAAGCTGTGATAAAATCATGGGTGAGATTTTCGACAAATTTTATCGGTGATAGTAAAACAAATTAAGGTAGATATTGTGAAATTTTGCCTTAAAAATTCCATATTATGGAAGTTTGTTCATACCTTAAAACTATTTACAAATAACAGAGCTTTACTTTTAATAGGAGTCGGGATAGTACTTTATTTTGAAATTGATCACGATTTAGGAGAAAGAGTGGTTAACATTAAGGACTTAATATCGAGAGTTTATCCTGATAATGTCGAAATAGAATTTAAAGATTATCAATGGACGTGTCAAAGGGTAATTTTGGCGGCGAGAAACAGTAGCGTTAACGAAATTAACAACCTTATATTAACTAAACTTCCAGTATATATAGATAACTAAACATCTATTGAGAATGTCATGGATCGAGAAGATGCACTCTCCATTACCCACTTGAGTTTTGTAATTCTTTTAACCAGAGTGGCTTCCAAATTTCTTCGTAACAACGTGAACGTTGCAATAGTTTTGACTGGTCCAACAGTTGGTGAAACCTAACCTAACATGAAGTTATCTTTTGCAATAACAATTAATATATCATAGGGGCAAACATTTGAACACGTATGAATCGATTCACGTCGAGACTGCTTTTCACACGACGCTTTGTCAAGGTCGGGTTGAGGAGAAAATCAGTATGTCTCGGGTAATAGCTAGTAAGTCATATGTTGACGAACAATGATAATTAATTTTTCGATTGTTCAGTATATATAATTTTTTCAGTAATCTGAGAATAAGCGGCTGTATTATTATTTATTTCTCAGGAAAAATCTGTTATGTTCATGTGGTGGAGATCACTAACATCAAATTTCAAGGAATTTTCGACTTCATTTGATGTTTTGAGTGATGTTATATGCAGATCGTGTAGAGACTTTGCCAAATCTTAGCTAAATGACCTTGTTAGTGCCAAACATTGGTTTAAGTGAAACTGAAGGAAATTGACTTCGTACATTTGATAATTATAATAATATTGATACTGGCTTCTAAATATCGTCCAATCGAATATTATAAATAATCAGAATTTTGCTTAGGTGATGGTCGTTTATCGCTGGAGTATGGCAGAACCAGTTTGGCATAATAATCACCTGTTATTTTGCAATCATTTTCCAAAAACTTACTAAAAAAGGTGTTAAATATCCAAAAATGTACGATTGGCGTAATTTTCTCAGCAAAAGGCTGCGTCTTGAATTATTTATGGTGGTAGTCGATATTTCAAATTCAACTGAAAATGTCATTTCTAGTAAAATTGCTCACCCCTGTGATCTTTTAGGCATACATCGACCTAGTAGCAGGAGTTTGTGCAATTTTTAACATTTTTGTGCCTGGTAGGGATTGTGTTATACATGTTGAGTAACACATATTCAGCTGCAAAATCCCGAAATCAACTTTAGGGCCAGTGTACGAATGACTACCTAGTAGCACAGGAGAATACGATGCACGGCAATTTGAATTGATTCCAAATTAAGTGATTGGAAAATGAATGAATCAATGCATTCATTTGAGATGTCACAAAACATTGAATGCCCCGGCTAGTTATATGAAAAATAACAATTACACATATATTTAGCAGAGAAATCATTTACATCTCAACTAATTTGCGATTTGTTGGATTTGTAGAATTATTTTTTTTTCAAATCAATGCCCAAGAAGTTACGGAGTAATTTTTCTCTATCAACGGTTTCTAATACCAAATAACCTCTTGACGCTAGGTAGTTATGAACACAAGGTCAATAAAATTGAGTAGTTTTGAGATGGACATGCGATTTGGTATGTTAGTGAACATTTTGGAGATGAATTGAATGAATTTAAAGTAAATTTCCAAATAATTTTTAGACACCTAATTGAACATAAATATATGAAAATAATAAAGAAAATTCCAACTGAAAAAATATCGTCACCGTCTAACAGATTCTAATTTACATTAGATATTTCATTGTGTCCAAAAACAAAAAAAATCAAAATAACGAGGAGCGAATTTTCCACCACACAACTCCGGAGGCTCAATACATAAGAAAAATTTCCAATATATTCCAAAAAACATTGAAAATATCACGTATCATAATATGGATGTGGTGATCTTGGTTAGCAGTGAACGAAATGAAAATATTTTCTTCTTCTTTATTTTTTTCTTTCGAGTGTGAGAAAATTGGGATTTCAGTTTTCATTCTTCTTCCATCCAGTGGCTCCAATCTTTTCGATCATTTGCTAATTCGTTCATCTGCTGTATTGTCTTCTTTTGTCGTCCCTCTTCATGTGTCACTTGTTGTAGCCAATTTTCTCTTAGTCTTCCTTTCCATGTTTTCTTATATCTTTTTGCTTTGTTACTTCACTTATTAGTCTTTGTGTTGTCCGTGTCCGTACCAGTTTAAACATCATTCAACTATTTTGTTTCCTATGTGTTCCTATTTTTGCTTCTATAAAATAACTTCATCTCTTATCCTATCAATCCTCGACTTCCCCACCCAAGTTCAACATTCATTTATAACGTGGATACATTTATCGAGTTGTATACCTTTTTTTATACCGAATTTTTTATTGATAGCATTTCATTTGCTTTTCGTATCCTATTTTCTATCTCTATACTTATTTGTTCGTCTTCTGTGAAAATTTCTCCCAGATATTCAAAAGTGGTCACTGTATCTAATCGTCGCCCTTCAATTATTAAATCGTCTCCATGTTCCCTTTTTCGATTTACTATCAACCTCTTCAATTCCTTGATATTTACTTTCTCATGTCTTTTATTGTCTTTATTCATATGTCAACTTCTTCTTCCCTTTATTCTTAAATGTATCTGCGCTACGATTTTTGTGGCCAATTATTGTCTCCAGTTCATAGTACTTTTTTATCATCCCATTCATATTCATATCCAAGCGTATGAATAGGAAAGAATTAAGACTACCTTCTTGTTCCGTCTATTTTAACATATCTTCTCCCGTTTTCAATATTCCTCCTATTATCTCTGTTAATCTTCTAGGGATTATATCTATTGTTCTATGTTCGTTTAAATTGAAGTCCTTCATACGTATATGTTATCTATCGTTTGTTTCTTACATGCACTTTGCTTCTTCTCCATATAAAAATCTCACTCTTCTGCAAATTGTTCCATGTTTTCTTCTACTATTTCTGTCTTGATGATCTTACGGTTTTGTATGCTTCTTCATTTTTTTCGCTTCTATTTTCAATATAATTCTTCCATGTTGTCTTTTTCTGCTCAACCATTCTCCTTATTAATTCTGTACACCAACTGATTTTGTGGTCCTTTTTTCTATCGTCTTTTCTTGCGCTTTCCCATACGGTATTTCTTCGAATAACTTCCATACTTCTTATAGCATTACCTCTTGTTCCAGTTCACCGGATTTACTATACATTGCCTCTCGGTATTTTCTTCCGTTCTCACCTTAACTATAGGGAAATCTTTTCACGGATGTTATTTTCGATTGACGAAGGAGAAACCATCAGACCACTATAAGTCTAGAAATCTCGATTTTAAGTTATAGTTTTACCTTCAATAACTTCATAAGTCAACTCATTTTCCGTATTCACATTTCTATTTCATTATTTTTTTTTATTAAACCTCATCTCCGAGTTGGATTGTTTCTTGTCACATTTTATTCTTTTGATTATTTATTTATTCCAATAGAACATGCCTTGAACTATGTCGAAAACTTTGTATTCTGTTTAAACGATATTTCCATTATATGTAATTTGAATATAATCTCCATTGGATCCTAAGATATGAAATATTATTTTTGTTTACGTCTTCATGATACGCTCATGAGTTTTTTGACGACCATATCAAGATGTAAAGTAATACGCAGATTACTCCATTTATGTCTAATTCTGTTTTTCCAGGAAGGTGCATAACTGGTAATTTCAAGGGTAATTGAATCTTGATGGTTATTTATTGCGAAAAATCTGAAATGTGGATTAAATTGGGGTGTGAAGCGGTGTGGTCGTGTCAAAAAGGGTTCTCTGTTGTACGTTTTGAAGGGCGTAGAGGTTACACAACGAAAATATGCTACAAAATGTTAACCAAAAATTTCAACCACAGCATGATAAAAACACATTTAATGAAGTTTACTGAAATTAAATTGTGGAAAGCATTTTAATATATGATGAATAGAGAGTGGAATTGCAATTAAAATCTTTCAAAACTCGTGCGTTGTTCATCAGTGAGATACCTGTAGTAAATAAATGTCCTATAGTTTAGAAAATAGAATTTCAAATTTTATTCCAACTTTGGGACAAAAACACACCCGACAGCTTACAAAGAAATTTTTTTTTCACATTGCTGCACATAATTTGACCTGGATGGAAAATTTGAGAGTTTCAGTATTCGTTGTATCTTTTATGATGAAAATGGAAATAATTTCAAAAAGAGGCTTAACAGTTTTAGCCGATATTAAGTGGCATATACTAAACGGTGCAAACGGAGACATATTTTACCCAGACTATTCAAAACAATAAAAACGAAATAAGCAATCGAATTGTGAGCATCATTTATTATTGAAACCGAATATTTACTGGCAAAATTAATTCCAAAGATGTATTTGGACAAAGTAATTTATAAGATAGGTTTGAGTTAACGGTATCAAGAAGATTGTATTAATACCAAATATAAATGTATTCATACATTATTTCCTCCAAATAGGGTAGTCAAATAGATTAACTGTCTTTTATATTGTAAAAATGCATTATTATAGAAAATAAAACAATGAAAGTTAATTATACAAAAGAAATTGGAAAAACTCTAACACAAATATGAAGCCTCGACATAAATAATTAATAGAAACCCATGAAGAAACCATGAAGAAATCAGCGGATACCAAAGAGAGAAAAAAGAAAAAGAACAAAAATTTCGACAAAGAATATAAGAAAGAATTGGAAAAGAGAAAACACATTAAAAAGAAAAGGCTGCAAATGGATGCTACTGAAGTTAAGGGACAGAACGATAAAAAAAAAGAATAACGAAAAAGAGATAGGATAGACAGGATGAAATGCATTGAAGATTGATTTGTAAATAAAAAAAGAGTTCAAAAAGAATAGAGGAACGGAGCAACAAAAAAAACAATTTTTATCAAAAGCAAACAAGGCAACATAATAAAAGATGAAGACAAAACTTTGGAAAAATGGGAGGAGTACTTCCAAGAAATATTAAACACAGAAAATGATGATGAAGTATCATATGAAATAGCCACTCTAACACTGCAAAACGAAGAAAAATTACCAACTAAGGAAGAAGTAGCCGAAATAAAACAAGTCCAATCAAACGTCAAAATTCACCAAATGAATACAAGTATAAGGGAAATGAGAGAATGCTAGAGGCATGGGATAATGCAATAATGATGCTAAAATACAAAAGAGGGAACATAGGGTGTGAATTACCGAACAATTGCACTTTTGGACACAGTGTACCAAATGAAAGAAATTGAAAAAACCGTGATGGGAGAATACCAGAGCGGATTTTAAACTGAAAGATCCATAACAGACCATATATTCACTCTTAAGCGGACACAGAGAATGGGGTATGAATACAACTTGCCGATATTTACAATTTTCAGCAACTTCCAAAAGACATATGACATAGTTACAAGACAACATCACCCTTGAGAACACATAAACGGAAATTAAAATAACAGCAATCATCAGATAGCTTCCATACAAATATAGGACTAAAGCAGGAAGATCCTCTATCAACTACGTCATTGAACAAAATACTAAGAACAAAAACAACATAGCTAGCATATACAGATGTTGTGGTAATTTGATCAACAAGTGAAAGGAATTGAAAAATTCGTGCAGGGCTTTTATAGAAATGGCAGAAATAACGAAACTAAGAGTAAATGAGGAGAAATAGAAGTCCACGGAAGTAAGAGAATTACGTATGCACAAAATAATTGAATTCAGCTATTGAAGTCACAAGTTACATCTACCTTGGAACACTAATCAAAGACAATGGCGATGAGGGAGAAAACATAGAAGCAAGGTTAACTCGAGGAAGCAAACAGGCCGGAATAATAATCAAGATACTAATTTCCAAGAACATTTCTCATAAAACAATAGATACATCTATATCAGACACTCATCAGTCCGACTGTACTTGATGCAAGCGAAACTTCAATACTGTATAATGCAAAGGAAAACAAGTTAGCTATATGGAAGTACAAATTATTTGGGAGGACAGAAGAAAGGAGAAAGGTGGAAGACACATGGAGAAGAAGGACAAACCAGGAAATAAAAAACCTGCATGATGAACAAGAAATTTGTAAAATCAAAAGATCCAGAAGACTAGGATGACTGGGACACTTAGAAAGAATGTCGGAGTTAAGAGCGACAAAGAAAATGACCGATATAAATAAGGTAGAAACACGAAAAATAGGAAATATCAAAAAGAGATCTAATGGAGGAAGGAGTTCGGAACTGGAAGGCAAAAAAGAGAAAAGAATTACCACGCCATGGGCGTGTGATGGCCTGTGTGTTGCACTATATACGTAGATAAATGCATTTATATTAATGTATTATTGAAATTTCAAATATATCGATTGTTGCTTGCTAATAGCAACACAAAACTATTTAAATTGACAAATTGATAATTTGACAAGGAAAAGTTTGTATGCTATTATTATAAAGAATGAAAATAGTATGAATTAGTAATTTTTTCCAAATTTCTAGATATAAATAATGGAAAAGTTTCTATAATTTCTTGAAAGAGAACAACTTTTCCATTATTTATACTATTTGTAGACACAAAATAGAAATTAAAGTCTTTGCTGGTGTGAATGGAATGAAGAAATAGAATTGGGCAATCTAAGAAACCACCTGATCTACGTAAAAATAACGGTAGAGGAGTAAATAATCGATTTTCTCGTATCAGATAATGATTTTGGTTTTTGAATTATTGTATTTTGTTAAAAGGACTTCACAGATACGTATAGATATGTTTCAGTGAAATTTATACAGCGAAAACCGATTATCTTTGTCAGTTTGCCAGTAACCATTCAAGCAATTCATAAAATTCACATTACACAGTGTTGGAGTTATTGGCATAAAAGTAGAAGGCACTTTCCATCAAATATGCCCTCAAATTTTTGCGGAATGCGAAAAAAAGATGATATCGATTTAATTTCAATTGGCAAATGATTGTGCTTTTTTTGCATTGTAAAATATGGAGCCCTTAACTAATTCTGAACATGGAGTAGGTGGGTAAAGGTCGTGCTCGACATTCCTAAGTGGATAGCCGTGCAATCTGACATTGGAGAGCCGTGCTTACGAATTCAAAGATGAAGGAAGATTTAGAATTTTTAATGTTTTAAGGAAGTCCCTGCAGTGAGCCCTGCTATTTAGTAGTAAATATCTAACAACTCTCTTTTGTAGTTTGAATATTCGCTCAAATTGAGTCGCACCACACGTACCCCAGAAGGGACGGACATCAAACAGGAGGAACCTAATTTTTTTGATAAGGCGGCAAAATGT
Organism: Diorhabda elongata; assembly: GCA_026230145.1. Lineage (NCBI taxonomy): Eukaryota > Metazoa > Arthropoda > Insecta > Coleoptera > Chrysomelidae > Diorhabda > Diorhabda elongata. The sequence goes on from CM047926.1 coordinate 45,771,937, forward strand.
AACTCCCATTACAAAGAATTGTTCACAACAAGCCCTTGTACAGTTTTAAAGTTTCAAAGCTTTGGTTTTAGAAACGTTGAGACAGAGAAGACTAGAATCGCACCATGATTTAAGTGCGATTAGGTTACTAGATGTGGTTCTATGAAGTGCCGTGAGAACAGGGTTGCTCCAAAAAAGTATCGTCTGCAAATAGACATATTTTACCACTGATGTCTAGATAGGCGATATCGTTTATAAACACAAGAAATAAAATAGGGTCTAGTACTGAGCCTTACAAGCTGTTGGTAAGGTATGACTTACACCATGCGAGACGTGTTCCCTGAAACCGTAGTACTGCATTTTGTTGATTAAAATATTATAAATAACACAATCAAAAACCTTAGAAAAATCACAAAAAGTTGTTTCAGGGAATATAGCATCGTTTGTAACTTAAAAACGCAAATTGATGAGTAGTACGTATTTTATATTTAAAGAGAAATTATAAGAATTGAAAAAAGAATAGTCCGAAATCCAACAAAGTTTTTTAATTGAATTGGCTCTTTGCTGTTGTCGGAAAAGATCAAATTCGTTTATGTTGAAAGTCACCAACGGCAGACCAATCGGCAAACTGCGACATCAAACGTAACTATTAATGTTCTTATGCATTTCATTCTTTTTAAGTTCGTAACATCAAACTTCAAGGGAAACGGTAACGGCAAACGGAAAGTAAAGTAATTGAATCGGCCACAACACAGAATTGATTTTTAATAGTTACCACAACACTATTTTCAATAGACCTACTATAAAATTCGAAAATTCCTGATTGAAAATGTAAGGTGCGAATCTACTCCCATTATTTTCCACATAAAATATGAAAAATAAATTCGCTTGCCTAAGAGAATATCAAAAGTTTTAGTAAACGCGCCTCTGCATGTCGTTTGCTTCGTCGGATAATAGGTTCTAGTAAGATCTGGAATTCCTTTATGGATCAAAATTCCTTTTAAAATGAAACTTTGATGGACCGCATGATTTTGCATGCTTTCAATATTCACAAACTTATATTGATTTCATGAGGCAATATAAAATTCTCAAATTGGAAATTCTTTCGTAACAATGTATTTCCTCGATATAGGCGGGATCCTTCCTAGAACTTCGAACACACTTCTAAGTGAAATTTCATTGACGGAACCTCCTTCGCCAAAGTTGTGCAGTTAGAAACTACATATCTTATCGAAATATTCCATCTGGAAAGTCTACTCTCAAAATCTATATATTATATTGATGATAGTTAACCAGTGTTTACATAGTTCAAATTCAGGAAAAAAATTGAGATTGTATTAAGATTGAGATGATTGAGATGTACCATGCGATTACCAAAGTTCATACCTCCACTTTATAGCTAAACCAGTCTCTCAATTATCATCTGGAGTATAAAATATGATCAGCTGGAGCAGAATATCGGATAATTTTAAATTGTTTGTAGAGTTCTAGTTCCTATGTTGTATAGATATTTTGGATTTTTGTCTAGATCTATTATTCAATTCGATATCTATCAAAATATTTAATCTTCTTAACCCCAAAATAGCAAAACGTTAGGAACCTGTCGGCTATGTTTATTATATCCGTCCATTACCATGACACGTCACCGACAAAATGCCGCATTTCGTTCTGACAAACGATCCTCACATGATCGTCATCTATTTCACCTGTCGTAATATGGAAGTCTATCAGAAGTTGCAGGTTTGCAAATTTGTCTCCAAAATACAGTGCCGAATATCCCACCACAACAAATATTTGTTGAGTTCGTTTAACCCCAAAAGACTTATTCGTGTAATTTGTTTGAAATATTGCAACCATTTCTTTTTTATATATATATATTTTAAGCTCTCATGGAAAGATTTACTGATAACTATTATTTCCATAAGCAACTTGGAAACATTCTTTTATAATAAAATAAATCTTACGTTGAGCTACCATGACTTCTTACAGTGTGAAGATCGTGATATTTTTTTAAAACCTAATTCTAGATAAACATCTTATACTTTCCTCAGATTAATCAATAGAAGTGTAGCTTAGTTAATTGAATTAAAAAAAGGAAAAAATAAAAACTGCATTTTTTGATATGAGTACACGTTTGTTTCTCTTCAAAATGGAAATTTTTTCAACTCTGAAATGAAATATGCCTGAAAAATATTTGATACATTATACAGTAAATTGAGATCACATGCAGTTCGATTAATGTATTTTCAACAGTTATGGCAAAAATTCATAGAAATTACTGATAAATAATAATTGGGAGAAACTGAAGAAAACGCTATTAGTCAGTGCTTCTAGACTCAGATATATTGGTAACAAAACGTGAAGTTGATTTGAATATGTTGTTTTTAATAATAATAATTTCTATTCGAATTTCCGCTTTTTATTTCTCTAGCAATATTATCCATCCACTCACGTTTACTTTTCTTCATCGACTTATTACTTTCTTTCTAATCATTCAGTATTTTTGTCTGTTTACAATTCTCTTCGTTTAATTTATTCATCTTAATCTTGCTATGACTTTTGCTTATACAGCTTTTTATTTTACCAAATATTTTCTTTTAGTTCTTTGTTACACCCAAATCATAGTTGGCTGCAGTTTGCGAAATCTTCTATGTATTGTTCCATTCCTCCTCCATAGATTCCTCTTAGTCTTCATTTTTTGATAGTAAATTCTCTATATACTTGCAATATATTTTTTCGGCGCGTTTTTTTTTTCGTTTAATGTATTCTTCTTGTCCCATTTGACACCCTCAATTTCTTTATTTATTTCTGTTTTCATACCTTCCATATGACTATACATTTGTAGGTTCAGCTCTTTCAGTATCTTTCAATTTTATAACAGTGACATAAATTTTTTCATCATTAATCTCATTCATTTGGTGAGAATTATTTTTTACTCTTCAGTTTGATTATTACTAAAACCGTGTTTCTCATTGTTTTTAAAATGTATTTTTTAGTTGTTTAGTTTTTAATTCAATTTGCTATATTTGCAACTTAGTTATTCAAACAATCGTCAAATGTACTTCGGTTTCTTTCTTGGTTATTAGCTTTGGCAACACATTTCTCTATATATAATGCTATGCCTTATATATACATTTCGGTATTCCAGTTGTCAAATTTAACTTCTCAACATAAAAAATTCTGACTTTTCCTTCCTTATTTATCGTTGAATAAGTTTGCCTAATCAGTAAGCACGCTTTTCCAATTTCAGAAAAGTCGTTGCACGGCTATCCACTTAGGAACGTAGAGCACGACCTTTACCTACCTACTCCACGTTCAGAATTAGTTAAGGGCTCACTATTTTACAATGCAAAAAAATGCACAGTCACTTGCCAATTGAAATCAAATCGCTATCATCTTTTTTCCGCATTCCGCAATAATTTGAGAGAATATTTACAGGAAACTGCCTTATACTCGCTAAAAGACTATTCTAATAATAATATTTAATTCCGGGCATGCTGCTTATTGGTTTAATTTTTGCTTTTATATTACCTATTACTATTACCTATTTTGTTACACATTATGGTTTTCTTCTGTATATTGAAATTTTACTTTAGTTGTATCTTTATTTAGTTACTTTTATGTTTGTTTTTCAGATTTTACAAGCTTTTGTCAACAAATTGTAACAATTTTTTGACAATAAAGCATTTCTCTCTTTCTCTGTTACATTTTCTTCCAAGATCTATTCACGCTTAAGATGTCTCACAATTAATGGTCGCTTTTTGGAAATATTCTTCTCTTTTTTAAGTTCCTATTGAAAACGTTGGTCATAGCTGTCAAATAATTTTGTGTTGTATCCTAAAATGCTGAACCTGCTTCTGATCTTACATCGTCATTTTATCTACATTGTTTAGGAACATGCCCATTTGCATTTAAAACAAAGTGTCTTATTCTCTGCATTACTTTCTGAAGATTAATGGCCATCTAGATGATTGCCGTTCTCTTTTGTTCCTTTGAACTATCATTAACTTTCTTCTGTACGTCTTTTTTCATTTTGTCTTGCTCTCATTTCTGCATTCTATCTCTGAGTTATCATATGTTCCGATAATGTCTTTTCGATTCCGGCATAACTATAGATCTTGGAATAAGGCTTCTGTTGTAGAATAATAATAAATCACATACCATTACACATATATTTTCAATCAAATCCAATCAATAATTGTTCATTGGTTTCCTGTAAATATGTATATATGTACACTTTTTCCTGGAGATATAAATAAACACCTTCATTTTCACCTTGTACTGATGTATCTGTATTTTTAAATTTCACTATTAAGTTTTGTTTTGGGGAGAACTTGGTGTCATATTTCTCTAAAAATCCTTTTATTCCATTGAATTGTATTTGATGTAAATCTTGTGCACTATGTAATGTGCACATCCATAACTAAGCTTTGGACGGGAATCCATCAACATTTTCAATACTTCGGAGAATAACCAAAAATTGGAAATTTGAACAGTTTGACGACATTCCATTTATATATGTGTTATAAACATTTTTGGAAATATCATGCTTGGTATTTTCTAAAGGTATTATCTTAGAACTCCTGGTGACTGATCAATTCTATTGATAAGAACACATTTATCCACACATTTATGTACAAGCGAATGATCCCACTTCTGAATTGTGTGTCTAAACGTTCTCTGGACTATATTATTAGTGTAAAAGTACTATAAACCCATTTTTATGGTTTTATCTCAACCACGTATAACAATGATATCTAATACTTGTCTGTCTATTGACAAATGATGTCACTTTTGTTCAATCTCAAATGTCCTCAAACGGATGTAATTTGTAAGATGAAACACATGACATGATACAATTATTTGTTTATTTTAATGATCGGATGTAATTTATTTGAATATTTCCATAATTAATTTAAATATTTTTGAAAGATAAAATGATAATGGAATAAAATAAGAATTTCTCAAAGCTACAAAACTTACAATAAGAATTAAATTTATAATAACTAACCATATTTTGCTTCAAAATCAACATGGTGGTGGACACAGTGAAGCAACGACAACTACTTCAAACTAAGGTCTCTCTTGAGCTTTTGCAAACCGTTGAGTATTCACGCATCACAACCTTCCACTATTTTGATAAAATATTCAAGCTTCAGAAAAACTTTTCTTTTTTACGACACCTGCAGTAGTTGTTTCTGCTTATCATATTTAATACCACGTATTAATTTCAACTTAATAAAACTGCATGGGTTGATACCAATATTGTTATTTTGTTGTTACTTTAACATCAACAGCATACGAGCAATGTGACGTTCATAGACGAATTCTCAGGATCCCCTGGATCGAGCGGATAACAAATAAACTCCTCAGAAGAATTGAAAAAAACGAGAAGTAGTTGAAACGAATCCAGATATGTATTTCTCCAAGCCATCTTGCAAGCCAAAATATCTGGAACGAAGGTCCAGGAAGAAAGCGATTTGGTTAGAATTTGGTTCAATGAAATCTCAAATCAACTTTTTGTACAGAATAAAGTTGGCCGTATAGTCTTCACATTTCTCACAGTTTACTTATTCATATTGATCGCACTCTCTTCAAAGATGTTTGTCAGTTTCGGAATATCAATGTTTTCATAAAAAAAAACTCCCAATTCATTATAAAAAGACATGAACCACAGTTAAAAATAGCAATGATGTGATACTTTGCGTCTAGGTAAAAGTTTAATAGTGTTGTTTATATGAACCAAACGAATCTCAGTTGCCACCAGTTATCTTATTGTGAAAAGATAGTGATTAACAATTCTTGCTAATTAAGAGTACTAGGTTGGGTGGATATTCATAATAATTGTTTCGTATAGTGTCCTATATATCGGATTTTCTGTCATTCAGTAACATGACGTTAATTGGGATTTTGGAAAAAAAATTTTATGTGTTTTAAAACTTTATTATTAACCCTCAGCAGGCGCGCCCACATTTGGAGCACCAGCAGGCGCGTGTTGCACAAAGTACACCGTCCCTTTCGACGTTGATTATTCTTTTTTCTACGACCGTGCGTTTTAACCCACTTTCCCACACGTATTTTAGTTTTGAAAGTGTCACTTTCCCGCACTAGTGCCGGAAAGTGAAATTATGCAAATTTGGACCTTATTACATAGTTTTTTACTTCGGAGGTTATAACTATTGTTATTACAGTTGAATAAATATTTACGAAATAGTCCATCAAATAAAATTTAAACCTTTTTTAGCATTTTTAATTTTTTGAAAATATAAAATACTGTAGATATTTTTTATATAACCATGTAATTGTTACTAAAACGTCAAAGTTGTTCAAACCGTCTTGGAAGTGACCGAATAAGTACTTCTAAATTAAACCACATTAAACCAAATAACTCCACTGGACCGGCAATTCTTACTAGTCTACATAATGCAACAAATTGTGTTTTCAATATTAATATTCATGATAATTAGTAGTTTTTAGTTAAAGTTTTGTATATTATTATATGAAATTATCACTTTCCGCACTTGTTAGGAAAATAACTATTTGTAATAGCTGTAATTTATTTTTCAATGACAATTTCAATATTGTATCTCATAACAAGGTATCCAATGTTAATAAATGTACTTATAAATAAAGGGAAACTAAATAAGAGCTAGTTTTCGTTAGAAAATTACATTTATTTTCAAACCAATATTTTGTCAAATCATCTAAACGTACAATATAGGACCTGAAATAGAAAATTAAAATTCTATATAGCTAATATACATATGAAAAATAAATAAAACTTTGTATTTGTCTATTTCTGATTGGCTACGATTTACTTTTATTTTTCTAAAAATTGGTAAAATACATTGAAAAGATTCCTACTATTTGGAAGAAAGTTTATGGCTGGGCCAGCCAATTATACCTGTTTTAGAAAGGTTGAAATAGAACCCCCTTAGAACGTTATCCCTTAAACAATAAGGACAAACCATTCAAAAAGACGAAAACGGTGTACTTTGTACACCGGCGCGCCTGCTGAAGGGTTAATAATATTGACATTTCATTCGAAAAATTTGAAAAAAATTATTTTTCCATTAATTATAAACAATTGATGAAATTTGAGAATAAATCACGTGACTATGAACGTGCCCCGATTAGTCACTATAGTTGGGACGTCATAATGTTGAAGGTATTTCATAACTGAACATTGTTTACGGCTATAACACGTGACTTAACAATAATATTTACTGCTAGAAAACAATTATTTAGTTAATTTAGATTAGCTATGTGTCACAAAGAATTTATAAAGGGAAAATCTGATAATATCTGATATTGATATATTTATGATAATGAATTTTTTTAAAAATGACTTGAACTGATACGCTACAATACTTAGGACGACTATTCACTTGTACAGCAACAGTACGATTGTTAATTTAAGTTTGTGTTTCAACATTGACCTTTTTGTCGGATGTTACATTTAAAGGAGTAGGATCCATTACAATATTTTCAACAGTATTGGCTGGTCCGGCATCAATGGTTATTTCTTGAGGATTACTCATATCAATATTTTCTGACGATTCACTTAAAATTTTTTGAATGATTTGTTGTCTGCGTCTTTTTTCTACAGCTGGTCGAGAAATCCTTGTGTGTCTTGTCGCTTAGGGTTAGGTTGACATTCGAAGTTGTGGTACCACATCAGTTTTAATCTTTGCTTTACCTCCCATAGTTGTGTAATATATACAATTTTCTATATCATTTTCGAGCTAGAAAAAAAAAACATAAATGAGAAAATTATTTTAATGTTATTATAAGAACAGAAAAATGACAATTACATAAAATCAAAAATTCTATTCTAGTCCAATAAATAACCTAGTACGTTATACAATTATAAAAATGTCGAATTGAATCCCAATCATTGAATAAATATACATGAATTTGTTGTTAAAGTACATTAAATTATCAATAAAAAGCTTTATAATGATTTTAAAGATTATGAGTTGGAGTCCAGTTAAAAAAAATTATCGACTGAACTTTACTGATTTGTATACTTAGATAAATGATAATTAATAATACTGGTGTTATAAAATACTTACATTGAAATCGTACGGCGTTTTTTATTTTGCAGGACATTTAATAACACTTTTTTGGAGTAGTTTTTGTTGTATTCGTACATAATGATACAAAAAAAAAACGATAACTTTTGAGGTTTGACATTTTCAATATATATTTGAGTATTTAACAATCAGAACCAAATTACTACATTTAGTAAAAACTAACATTATGACATTACACTCGCTTGGGTCTATTCGGGAACTGTTTTATATTATATTATTAAATATTTTGATATAACTTTTGAAATATTGCAGAAAAAAAATTTGTTATGCAACTTATATATGATCCTATTTAACACAAAAATTTTCAAAAACCCAACTGTCAGAATAAAACCATCTCTGCCGTTTCGTGGAATGTATAATCTTGTAATGCAATTTTCTAGTTATACAGCGCAATTACCGCTGCACACAAATTCCAATATTTATATCTCAATGGAAGAATGGCTTTAAACAAACTACAATATTAACTCAGAGAACAGGTCAGCTTATTTCAACATATCTCAAATTATGGATCTTAGCATGAAGATTCGTCAATATACATGAATATTTATGTATGCATGATCTGTTCTCATATCTGGTTGTACTAAGATTAACAATTCTAAATTAGAAACTGTGCGATTGGCTGATTGATTTGCTGTGCCATGAATAGCACTAAAAGATTTTCTACTCATAAAGTTTGAAACGCTACTGACTATATTCTAAAAAATTCTACGAAATTTTGAAAACTCACTTTAGTGAGCCAGTTTCACCTCTAATTCTTTGTGGCTGAATTCTCAACTGAGATACGTGAACTAAATATAAAGTTTTTCCTTGTACTCAACCTAATTAATAAATGCGTGGTTTCTATCTTCTTACTCAATTCTGGAGGAATATTTTCGTTTACATTCACAATCATTTCTTACTATAGTCTTTGTAATTAGTAGTACATCCGTGGCATTTTGGATTCCGTATTTTTTAGTTCCCATGTATTTGCACGCCTTGTTCCATGCTACTTCTTTTTTCCTTCACTTGAAACTGTTCCCACAACAATTTGCTTTCCTTCAAGCGTTCATGATTATTTGCCTTTTTCCGATAGCTAAAAGTTACCTTCCCAACTATTAAAATGATCTCTTTCTTTCAGAAGAAGTCAACGTTGCTGCGTTCTAAAATATCGAATTTCACAGCTAAGTACTACATTCTAGTAATCAGAAAATGACATTGGTTGGTTTTTGGTACAAAAACAGTCAGGTTATTGACTTGGATGACTCTTCATCGTGAGTTTAAAAGCAGCTTAGTTCCATAGGATATAAAAGTTTCATTATGTTTCCGAATTTTTAGAAATTTTAGAAAAATTATATATTCACATACAAAACTGTCTGATTGCCACACTAACATACTTAATTGTGAATGAATTAATTTTTTGGGGTTATTGAAACCAATTTCTCACCTAAGTACTCTTCTGCCGACGGTTTTCATAAAACTAAGTAGTATTTCTGTTCTGCTCGTAATATAAACCCTGCTAATAATTAAAACGTGTTCATACACTACCGTAAAAGCAACCTAATATTTCAGAATTTCCCGTAAATTTCTGGTAGACTAGCGCAAAACAATGGCACTTGCATCACCTGATTCCTGTTTTCGCTTTGGCCGTTCCGGCGCGCCGTGCAGGATTAAAATAATGCGAATGATAAGCTTCTGTATGCCTCAGAATAATATTTCGGGTACGATTATCGCATTTCCCATGATTACCCATAATTGTGTTGGATTTAAGCCAAGCGTACAAATCCTCTTATCTGTACATGTTTTAAGTGCTTTAAATTCATTTACTGCGGTCTCGCGTTCTACACTAGAGATCAGAAGTGGGATAGATAGCAACAAGTATTAGTATGTCAGATTAAATGATTAATCTATTTATTTTTGGTTTGATAGACTAAATGAGCTTGAGGATAATTTATAATCATTACATTCGATATTTGATATTCCAAAATATATTCAGTCATTCATTAATACACTGGAAAGAGAAAAAAAACTATTTCTGTATCAATCGAAATCATTCTATTCTACATACGAGGATTGCTAATTAAGTTATGACGAATAAGAACAAATATTTATAATTTGATGAGGAAGCGTCGATTGGCGAAGCAATTTTTCCATTTGGTTTGAGGTATCCTCAAAACATGTCAGTTGAACGCAATTTATTTGAAAATTTCGAAAATAAAAAAAAAACCATTGAATGCCAAACAATGACGCATTTCTTGCACCAATCGAAATGAAAGTATTTAAAACGATTGTCAAATTATGTGGTATCCACCGTGAACAAATATTTTTGACATCTAAATGTTGATGCGATATTGAATGTATTGAAAAATATAAAATATAAAATCGGAATAATGACTCTCTGGATAAATCTCGTATATTGATAACCGATATACAAACAATAAGCCTTCGAGTGTATTCAATATATAAGGTATAATATTAATAGTTTGTCTTATGAAGCATTTGCTCGATAACTGGAAAATTTGCTTCAGAGTTACGTATATCATGTGTCATGTTGTACCAAACAAAATTCCGCTACATATTTTTTCCTATACAGTACGGAAAAGTATTCAGTATCTTCGTAATTTACCTCTAGACGGCTATATCACTGATTATGGAAATGGCAAGGTTTCTTCTCCAATGGCTTCTATTTATCTGCAATAACTTTAGCAGGAACAACAACAACCAAAAATCTTCTTAGATTTGACTACTGCAATGATCGAATTTCTTATTTTTTTACTTATTACACATCACTAACACTATTATCGTGTAGCCCCTGGAATTCTTCAATTTCAAGACAGGATCGCCGTTTAAGGTCGGAATCTGTGAAGCAACTTGAAGACTTTTTCATACCAAGTATATAATAATCAATTGTATGTCCACTAGCTCATAATACGTCGGTATTACCACCGGAAAACATGCTTACCACTTATCAAATAAAATATAATAATGAAGTGAAATAATCGTGTGTTGATTGATCATTGCTTCTTGATGACAAAAAAATACTGTAGAAGCTCAGCAATGCTATCATAAGTGTTATCCGGACTCTGCTCCATCGAAAAAAACCATTTGTTATTGGTTTACTGAATTTAAATTTGGTCGTGCAGACAGCGATGATGGCGAACGTTCTGGTCGTCGAATTGATGTGGTCACACACAGTCGATCAAAAACAAACACGTGTTGATGATTTAGAGTTTGGCCTTATTTACATGGAATGAATCAGATTGTTTGTATCGATATGTGACAATGGATGAAACATGGATGCATCACTTCACTCCGAAATCAAAACGATCATCATCTGAGTAGACTGCTACCAGGGAACCATGTCGTAAGCGTCCAAAAAGGTTTAGGCTTCAGTATTTTGGAATGTGCATGGAATATTGTTCAGAGACTAACTCCAAAAGGGAGACACAATCAATAGCGAATACTACATAAAGTTATTGTATCGTCTGAATGCAAAAATCAAGGCAAAACGGCCTCATATATCGAAGAAAAAAAACTATGGTTAAATTTAACGAATAACATTTCGAATTGCTTTCTTATCTAACGTATAGCCAGATCCGGGCCCCACTAGTTATTGGCCATTCGACGATCTCAAAAAAATGCTCGCCTGTAACGAATTTAGCTCAAATGAAGGAGTCGAAACTGAAGCCTATTTTGGGGGAAAAGACAAATCATTCTATAAGCACGGCATCGAGAAGTTAGCGAAATAAATCCATGTTTGGCAAAAAATGTAACTCTTAGTTAGTCACACGATTTTTAATGGTGTCTCACAATCATAAAGTGTGCAATTTGAAAATTTCTGAATTTTGAAATGTATCAACGATCTTTCGTTGTAGATTTCCAGTGTTCTATTTAAT